>CM062296.1:403569511-406347367 GCA_031216915.1 Pictodentalium vernedei | reverse complement strand
GTCACACTACGCCAGCAGTCGCACGACCACTAACATATTGTCACTTTACTATATCGCTTTCCCTCTAACAAGTGACCGAATGTCACTCTTCCACTGCCGTCGCGCGGGCACTAGCTTATTGTCACTTTACTGGACGATTTTCACTCAAGCAGTCGCCACCAATGAGGTTAAACGCCCCCCCCCCCCCCCCCCCCAATCCATTTATCTCAGAATAATGAACATATAGGCAGAGTCTAATCAGCCTACGTGTGACTTGCCTTCTACCTCAGGTATGTCGTCTTCCTAAATGCCAATAGCTCCCTGAGCTTGCACTTCCTATTTCTGATCGTACGCTCAGATATGACCACCGACTTGGCCCGCGATTGCTCCTATTCTAAATATGAGTTCTGTGGCTCCCCACCATTACAGTGTGTCTATACCATCGGACCGACGCGGCACCTCCTCCAGCCTACAGTATAGGACATCCCCAGCTCCTACCACCCACAGCCTTACACGCCTTCAGACTGGAATGCAATTTTCGAGAAATCCCCCGATTTTTATTTCAATAGCCAGAACATTAAATCTCAGTTTAATTGCTTCGCTTGCACTTGGCCGTTTAGACCTATCTTAATTTAATATTCGCTTTAAAGTTCCTTTGAAAGACTCGTATTTCGGTATATCCTGACATTCGGTGACAGGCAAGATGCGTATAATGGGTGACATTGGGTGTGTGTCCAGAACATGTGCGATGTACTGTTTTTACAACAATTACCTATTAACTGGCCATAATTACACAGACAATGACTGCAAGAGAACACTGGTCCCTCCCTCTTACTTCTTTAATCAGTTATCAGATAGCTCCTAAATGTGTTCGTCAGACCCGCGATAATGGACATAAAATTCAACGCTTAATTATTAGCGCACAAAATGTTGCTGGCCTGTTTAAGTGACAAATCGGTTTTCGGGGTCCGTCATATCTTTATGCTTTATATTTAGCCAAGTGAGAAAGATTATCGAAAATATATACACTTTTAAACAAAAAAAAAGCAGCAACTTTAAGGTTTCACCTTGACAAAATCATACATAGGCATATGCCGCCTGTCCAACGCAAGAGATAAATAAATATGTTGTCAAGAAAGAACAGGAATTATCCGTTAAACAAAGTATCGTACGACACTAAAGTTTTCAAGTCTTTTGATGACGATAGGAACGTACGTAGACACATTACTAGAGTGGGCGCCAGAAGCAACTATCACACCATACCCCTTAAATTTATATTATTTATGTATTGGTGTTTAAGGTCACATATTTCTGCACAATGGCTAACCATGACCGTGACAGTTTTACGGGTGGAGGAAGCCGTAGTACCCGGAGAGAACCACCGAGCAACGGCGAGCAACTGTCAGCTCCCCAACATACCAACTCCACACGAGAAGGGTTAGCATTGGTTGAAGACAGGTGCACCATCAACGTGCAGTACGCCTTAGTACACAACGTCACCGTGCTTTAAATGACACTTCGACACAACCGTAACAACAACCATACCTAGGAATTTCTACAAGTTCTTGTACAGTTATCACTTTGATGATGATAAGTAAGAGCCACAAACATGACACCTTTGTTGTACTTGTCATTAGCTTTGACTTGGTAACTCGGTCGAAAATATTCATCTGTTAGGGTTTGTATTTTTGATCTTACCAGCCTACCAAGTAATTACTAGAACGTCAACTAATAAGCTGGATTCCTGCCATCGTTTATTGACGGTGTGAAATGGTCTAGTGGTTTAGGTGTTGGACTCCTGATTTCCAGGCAGTGTTGCTGACGGTTCCATTCCCGGTCGGGGATCACCAATCAAGACTCCATTATTCTTCGAAAGTGTCGTTCAATATTCACACACAGGTCCGTGCCAGTCTTCGTCTGACATCAAACACAGCACTTTCGTCGTACTGCAGCCCGCGCGTTTCACACTTCCATGCGTCTGCTGTAAGGAAAGTGAACCAAGTAATGATGAGAACGTCATCTAATAGGTTAGATTCCAACCATCGTTTATTGACAGTGTGCAGTGCTCTAGTGGTTTAGGGAGTTGGACTCCTGTTTGCCAGGTGGGGTTGACATGAGTTCAGCTCCCGACCGGGGATCAGCAATCAACACTCCAAATTCTTGGAAAAACATGGTTGTATCCTTCAGTATACATATCAAGACTTTTCAAGTTTAGTCAAGATTGACCAAGAACAATAGAGACAAGGGTACCAGAACCATCCGAGGGCATGGGGGGGGGGGGGGGGGGGGGGGGGGCAGCAGATATTAAAATGGACGCTCAGCTCTGGATATCTGTTAAACGTATCATAAATTATAATGTGACACTCAGTATTATTGGCATTATATATATCAATATCGCCACTTTAGAGAAACAAAGTGTTATCCGCAATGCTAACGCATTGCAGATGACACCTTGTTTGCCCCCAAGGAACAATATAACGCTTTAGAAATCACTCCCCGGATTGTATAGCTTCTCCTTGTTAAGTGATTATAAATCAAGCTCCGTCATTATACCTGATACTCCCATTCCCATCAGTAGTGACAAATAAAATAAAATACGTTACAAACTAATACTGGAAACTTTCTTCCCCTGGTGCATTTCTGGTAAGAGAGCACACACGCTAACCCCCTTGCACCTAGTTTCAGTGCACTTGAAGTGAAAACAAAAATAAACTACCTGTTCAGACTGGCAGACAGACATACGGGCAGAATGAAGAGCTCCGCGACAACGAGAAGCATTTTCTTTTCATGATACCTGTTCCTAGATATTGAATACGACTATCATCGTTTACATTGGATTTTAAGAATGACAAGCGTTTGCTCCTAGTACATGTAAACACCTTAAGCCCAGATGGTATCTTCCAGGCTAGTTCAGTAACAGAATTGGAACAGACCATATTCATTATAGGGCTGCACGTAGAAAATATTGAATTGTCAACCCCACACATTCACCGAGTAGCCATAATATTATGGTGTGCTAAGGTCCTGGACCGGAAAAGCGGCCTCTCGGGTCCAAAGGTTAATGGAGTTGGATATCGAGTTATAATACCGACAAGGCAACCTTCACAGACACAACGCCCACGGAGAATTGCAAGTGTAGATGTGGAGGTGGCTTCAGGTAGCGATCCCAGTCACTGGTCGTCAAACATAACATTACGTGTTCTTATATCCCCAGTGAATACCTTGGATTACCTGTGCGGCACAGGTGTGGCGTTCTTCAAGATGTCATGCCATCTCCAAGATCAACTGCAGAACAGTTTTGGGCAAAATATGTACAGTTTTGCTTTGGATCAGGAGCATTACCTTTGGTAAGACTGATTAATGCGTCGATTTTGTCTTCATAAATTCTTGCTCCTCAGTGGAGACTTTGGGGATATTTCAAGTTTCAAAATGCAAAGTAGTAGCGTATAGGAATGATACAACGAGGCTACGAGAAAAAGGGTAACTCGTACTCGATCTTTCTTCTTTTCAAAATTCGCTTCTAGCAGTTCTGTTCTACATTCTCAACGTAACAACATAAATGGGCCAATATTGTTTGAAGGACATTCACTGGTGAGGGCAGTGGCGTCTATTTTTAACAACACGAGGAGCCAATAACAAAAAACGTCACAAAAGGCACCACAGCACAAAGTCCCGCTCTTTTCTTGCAAACAAAAATCCTTTCCGATTTTAAAACGGGTTCAAGAAAATGTTACGATAAAGCAACATGCCAGGGGTTATTGAAATATAGTGATTATTTTTCAAGTTAGCACATAAACGTAAAAAAATGAAAGTAACACGGAACACACTATGGGCAATACTCTCAGTAATCAACAGATGTTTGTGACTTTCGACCTAGTTCAAGACAAAGTTTATACAAAGCAGCAAACTGCTGCATTTCAAAATTTATTCAAATCTGATGTTTTCCTTTCAAATAATCACATGTCATTAAAAATAAAAAAAATACAGTGAAACGGAACCAACAAAGAGCAATATCATCTTTTTTATCTTGTCCATAACACTATTAACCCTTTACCTAAGTTAACCTAACATGAAAAGCAGACGACACTTGCAACGAGGGGTCATAACCTATGTTTTTGAGACAAAAAATGAAAAAATAATAAAAATTCAATGGCGATTTTTGAGAATCGCGCTGGCCGGTTTTGGCCGTTACGTTGGGTAAAGGGTTAACTCTTAACCCTCTCCGTAATTTTAAAATGTGATTCCACTGATTCGCCCCAGTGGTTCTGACAAAGAACGAAAGAATGAAATGCAAAAGTTAACAGAGGAAGGACGACAAACAACAGACGCCAAGTGCTGGCAATAGCCCACGCTAATTTGGGGTTTAGTGAACTGAAAATATTCCGGAAATAGGTCTGTGTTAACTCTCT
Organism: Pictodentalium vernedei; assembly: GCA_031216915.1. Lineage (NCBI taxonomy): Eukaryota > Metazoa > Mollusca > Scaphopoda > Dentaliida > Dentaliidae > Pictodentalium > Pictodentalium vernedei. Next base: position 406,342,979 of record CM062296.1, on the reverse strand, counting down.
TCAAAATACCAAAATTTCAAGTGACCAAGTATCCACATAATATTACTAGGAATTTGACAAATTCAATCTTGTTTGACAGTGCTCAATGAGCTATGCCAAACAAGATGGAATCAGTTAAATTTCTTCTTGCATTATGGGAAAACAGGCACGAAGCAGGCAGTACTGGAAATGAGACGGGTGCGATTGCAATTGCTCCCTTCATCATCCGTGTTTTCTTTTTTACGGGAGCTAAAAATGCACTTGTTGAAAAATATTGTGGAGCACTAATATACTGTGAGGGCATATAAATGTGTGTTGTTTTGAGAAAGCATCACTCTGGCCAGTGGCAAGTTACTGTCATAATTCAGCAATTTCTTATACATTTTACCCCTTGAACCCCGAGCGGCCGCTTTTCTGATCAGGAACACGATACGTCATAATGTCATTAAATAGGATGGCTGTTCAGAAAATGTGTGGGATAGACCAATCAATATTTTCAACGTGCAGTCCTGAGGCTGCACGTTGAAAACATTGATTGGTCTACCCCAAATAATGAATATGGACCTCTTATAATTGCTGCCATTGAACTGGCATGGAAGATACCACTAGAGTTCAAAGGGTTAAGGTTTCTGGTGTTTGGTGACAGTATTCCCTCGAAAATTCATATACTAACATTTTACTGATGCAATTTACTCCCGTTTCCGATTTTACGGGAGCTTAAAGCTGCACCCGTCAATTTTGTTAATTTCCAGCACTGAGCGGGGATCTCGGAGTTCTCCGATATGATACATATATATATATGATGTTTCTTTTTCATAAATGATGCGCATTGGTCATTATATGATGAGCTTTTGCCATCACTATATGACTTTTTCATTGTATGATGTTTCATAATTATAATGATTATATGATGGGACCTTTTTCGTTATATGACTTGGTAAATGCTTTCGTCCTTATTTGAGGTGACGCTTTCATTTTATGATGTGCAGTAGGCGTTATATGATGTACTTTTGCCATTATATTATGTAACCGTTTCATAAAATGATGTAGTTTAGGCGTTATCTAGTGTGCTTTTGCCATTATATGATGTGACCTTTCCATTATTTTTTGTGGCTTCATCATCTTTGATGAGACTTTTTAATTTTTGATGTGATTTCGCATAATATGTTCAATGTTTTGCAGTATTTGGTGTGTTGCGATCACGATCAAGCCAGTCCAAAAGTCTTAAAATTGTATGCGGAACGGCGTTCCCGTTTAGCCAAAAGCAGAAAGACGGCGTCCCCTCAAAATATTCCCACGGAAAGCATCACTGATCGGAACCAACCGAATTCAAACCTGGGCAAACACATAGAATGCTTTTATCACATGCAGTCTATTGGCCATTTTTATGGCACAGAATAGCGTTATCTTGTCTCAACAGTGTTTCTGTTGAAAACTGTCAGCAACCTGAAGTGCGGTTTTCATATTAATTTGTCTGTCAGTTGGCTAATTAAGATTCCACATTTTATACATTCACAAAGGATTCGGAGTCGGGTCTTAACTTGAAACCCATTTAAAAATAAGAAAATGGCGTTTTCGCCCTCTTTTGATGTTCTGTAACAATTTATCTGTTCGTTCACAGTGTGTGCATCGTGACAAATAATACAGACCTTGTCTTTTCTAATTTTTTTATCCTGGCAAGAATAAAACTTACAAATTACTGTAGGAAACAAAGGGCCAGAGTGGACAACTGGTATGGGGGTGATACTGATATTAGAGCTTAAACGGTTAGGGATTTTCTTGATCGATTAATCACGTGGATTAACCTTGGTTAACCGATTAATCACTTGTCCTAATAGATATCTGAATAACTGTCATACCGTTGATGGTTTACAGCATGAACCCTTTACCCAAAGTAACAAACAAAACCGACTAGGCCTATATACAAAAATTCATTATGTTTTCAATTTTTGTCTAAAAAACATAGCTTATGACTCCCTCATTGGAACGAGCTCGTTGAGATCGTTCCAATGAGGGGTCATAAGCTATGATTTTGAGACAAAAAATGAAAATTTTTAGTAATTCATGAATTTATTTTGCAAGTATCGTCTGCTACCCGCATTGGGTAAAGGGTTAAGAATGACCATTTCCAGCTACTGATACAGTATGATGACCATGCAAGTAAACAAGTATGTCAGCAAGTAACTTGCATGCTTTACTCTGGCTCATATAATTGATGTGAGTCATTGTGACAGTGTTTACCTGTTTTGGAGAAAGTTTGTTCCTTTGTTAACCCATATAGTTCAAAAGTAACGGTTGATCGATCAATTACTTTTTGGATCGATCAGGATGTTGATCATTGATTAATCGATTAATCGGTTAACCGTTTCAGCTCTAACTGATATATATTTTTTAATGACGGATTATCTCTGAAGTCGTTGCTTCTAATTAGCTTCGTTTATTAAAAATTAACAAAAAGAAAGTTGGCGTTATTTTCTACTGATGTTATAGATGTTTTCTCAACAGCCCTAGTCTTATGAACCCGTCGCAAAGTTATATCTCACACGACTCTCATTCGGTCAATATCTCTGTTTATACATTGGTGCTCATACAACCATCATTGGAAAGTTTGGACTATCGCGCTACTCCACAGATTCGTCAAGGGGATTGCCGAGCTCGTGGAGTAACCTTGATCTGGGACTATTCAGGTATACAATGAAACCGTAGTTCCACCAGGTGGGTGGGTGGGTGGTTGGTAAGTTGTGGACGAGGGGTGTCCTGCCTCTCATCGGCAGTGGTTCGATCTCCACCGATTAGACATCGGGACAGTTTTTGGTTTGGGGGCGTCAGATGATACGGTTTTCTTGACTTCTCGACCTAAAAACTAAAGAGTACACACACGGATATCTGCCGGTTTGATGGCTTCGAAAAGTGGGTGAGTTAGGATCGTTCTACTGAAGATAGAACTCACCCTACAGGATTAACACTGAAACTGAACAAACCCCCCACTTCCTTTTCCGACAACCGTCAGTCCATATCTGAGCTACTTTCAAATGAATCGAGGTTGTTTCATTGAGAGGACAGTAAGCTATGGCCTGTAAAAAACTCCAAAGTATTCGATTGTCTTTACGCACATCGTTGGAGGCCAATGGATTTTCGCAGGGGCGGCGGAAGCTCGATAAAAGTTGAGGGGCACAAATTTACAATGCTACCATGGTTCGGCCCAATGTGAGAAAGGTTCCATGCGTATATCGGTAAATGTATCAAGACTCGCTATAGCCTCTCGTTTAGATGAATATGCCGCTGTGTGGTCACTGTCATGTCCGTTTCTTCTACTTCAATCATCTTCCAACCCGAAGGCCATCCTTCGGTTGGAAGATGGTTGAAGTAGAAGAAACGGACCGAAGCGACCGAAAGTGAGATTCTTTGGCTAAATATTGTGTGGAGTTTCAAATAATGTTATGGGAATGCCTGTATTCTGACACGTTTGCATGCGCCCATTTTAACTCATTGAGTAACTGCGAAACATATCTGTGGAAACAAGTGGAGACACACGTGTCCCCTGTACCCCCCCCCCCCCCCCCCCCCCCCCCCCCCGGTTACACCGCGCCTGCATTTTCGTCTGGATGTGAGTCTCTGACATTGATTTTCACTTACTAGTTGACCAGATTTGATGAAAGGTCTGTGGTATCCGACCCAGGCTGTTTGGGGACGACCGGGCCCAACACAACCAACTTGGAGTTCTCGTTCAAATATTAACAAAATGAAATTAGGAAGTCTATGTGTCATGACTACTAAATGTATTTATTGACAAATAAATTTGTAAGAACTCTGAACCCGACTGACTAATACTCCAACTGCATCATCAAGGCAAATTTGCCTTGATGACGTCGGTGAAGTATTTTATCAGTCGGAACACGAGTCGGGATAATACTAGAGAAACAGAATTTGCTGCCTCCAGTAAATTTAAGTCTGTGTGAAAAAGGTTAAAGTATCAGGAATAAAGTATAAAGAAAGAGAATTCATGGACGCTTATTTTTCGGGAGTAAAATAATTTTGAACAAATCAGAAATGGGTTTTCGTTAGCACCATTTACAGATATTCATACAGGAATCAGAACATTTTATAAGAAACCAGAAATGGCATATATGTGACCAGCATTCAAAGGGTTTGATACACGAATCAGAAATGGACATTTTGGCTCTGTCCACTAATTTGAGTGATGAAATACATTCATAAACTTTAGAAATGCATTAAGGTGTAATAAAATTCATTTCCCAGTCTTTCTGAATAATGCCCCCATATTAAGATCTTCAGGGGATTAAAATATTCCCTTTAAATACTCCATTTTAATCCTTTAAATGGGGGCGCAGTGGCTCAGTTGGCAGAGGTGCAGGCTGCAAGGCGTGAGGTCCTCACTCTGTCCTTGAGCAAGACACTTCACCCCATAGCCCACGTGGGTGCATGGTGGCGCTGTGTACTAAAGCGTACTGCACATCGATGGTGCACCCGTCTTCAACCAATGCTAACCCTGCTTGTGTGGAGTTAGTATGTGGGGGATCTGACAGTTGCTCGTTGTTGCCCAGTGTTTCTTCCCGGGTACTCCAATTTCCTCCACCTGAAAAACTGTCGTGGTCATGATTAGCCACTGTGCAGAAATATGTGACATTCAACACCAATGAAAAAATAATCCTCTAAAAAATTAGCTCAATCCAATAAAGGGTCATAAGCTATGTTTTTCAAGCAAAAATGAAACGGTAAATAAATCCACACAAGGTGCAGGGGGATCTACTGGTACTAATTATACCCGTAAAGTTTTTCGTTGTATAAGTATTGCCTGACCGGTTTCGTAAAAATTGTACTCATCAGAGGCTTTGTGCTGTGCTGTGCAACGCGGCGCCTTATATACCCTTGGCGAAGGGGGCAAAAGGGGGGTAACCCCGGTCGTCCAGATGGAGGCTAAAGGGGGTAAAAAGGGGGTATCTGACTCGATGTGAAAACTCCAGTAGCAGGGGAGGTAACTCACAGTTGGTGGCTTTTTCGAAATTTCGACATTTCGAAATTAGAATCAAAGAACACATTGCTGATATCCGCCACAAAAGAGATACTTCACTTGCAATACACTTCAATGACGAAGGCCATTCCCTGAGGGACTTGACGTACAGAATTAACCAAGTCCTCAGATCAGACCCCGAGAATACCGCCTCCACTCCACAAAGACGCAAATGTGAAATACAATGGATATATACATTACGTACGCTCACACCAATCGGCCTGAACAGAAAGGATTTTTAAAATATTATTCTCATTTAAAAATGAAAAGGTAATTAAAACTGAATAGACGTTTCTGTGAATAATGTTGACCGGTTTTCGCCGTTATGTTGGCTAAAGGGTTAAGAATCCCTTACTTTGGAAGGCACACTGAAAGGGTGTCCCATTCCACATAGAATTAAATGTTAAGAAAATAAAGCACAATAATAAAAGTACAGTCGATCATGTCAGTATTGCATTGTTACCGACAACTTGACAGTTTTGTGATAGGTTTCAACAATTATTCAGTGCAGTTTTATGGAAAGGGTTAACTTTATTCTGCCTGAAATAAAATATGTGCAATCCACATTGAAGCCTTGAGAGGGTTAAAAGCATTGAACTGAATAAGATAGGTTTCAACAAATTTTACAATTATTCAGTGCAGTTTTATGGAAAGGGTTAACTTTATTCTGCCAGAAATAAAATATGTGCAATCTACATTGAAGTCTTGAGAGGGTTAAAAGCATTGAACTGAATAATTTTTAATCTATTTCCTTGCAAGGCAAAGGGTTTTCTCTCAACTTAGTTCCAGGAACTTACATCCCATTATCATAACAAGATTAGTAGATTACATTTCATTTTTTTGACAGCTGACTCCACTGGTGTTTACATTATCTCCAGTGTGAATAACATAGCATCGTATTGCTTGGGGAGAATTTACTGTATCAGGAAATTGGAGGCTGTGAAAGCCCTTTGGTCGACTGGGCCATACTCAGTGGTTCTTGCCACCTGAAAAGGTGGCCGCTAACTTTTGACAGTCCGCCAGTATGCCAAAAATCAGCGAGATAGGACGATTCGTTTTCGAGTTATCGTGAGGACAAGGAAGTGCATAGAAGACAGAAGACAGGAGAATAAGAAAAAGAAAAAGAAGAAGAAAAAAAGAAAGAAAAAGAAACCGTACAAAAACAATAGTCTGTGTTTCACACAGACTAATAATATATCGGATTTATACTCTCTCATTGGAGCTGTTTCAAGTTTCATACCTCTCTACTTTGTACTGCCATGTTGGTAGGAAAAAAGCACATTCCTAAATGAATTCTGGAGAAAAATCTTGAGAACATTCCCAGTATGATGATGTGTCTGATTCAGATCTGAAAAGACAAAACATAGTGGTGTCAAAACTATGAAGGCTGTTTTTCTAATTGGCAAATACAGTTTGTTTTAAGTTGGTTCCAAAATTATCCCTTTTGTGACTGTCAGGAAATCTATATTACTAAAGTGTAATGCACATCGATGGTGCACTACTGCACTTGTTTTCAACCAATGCTAACCCTGATTAAGCTGAGTTAGTACGTTGGGGTGTCTGACAGTTGCTCGCCGTTGCTTGGTGGTTCTCTCTGATTAGTCCGACACGAGGTTACCCTTGCTGTAGAAAGTGTCGTTAAACCCCAGTAAATAAATAAATAGCCTTTACCCGACGCAACGTCCACAACCACAAAGATCTTCATTAAAATATTTTATTAATTTTTTCCCCCTATTTTTTAAATCGAAAAGTGAGCCATTTTAGTTATTCAAATTTCTTTTGCATTTTCCGTATACTATTCGTGTTGGATAAATGGTGAAATAGTTTATAGGGTTTACCTGGGAATGCAACAAAATTGACAAGCCTTATACATGCTCTTGGTTAGGGTTGTAACATGCTACGGGGACTAAGTCTGAGTGTGTCTATAACATCTTAGTTTTAAAACATTCCGCAGTTACACAATATTATACGGATCGATATTTTCTAACATGAAGTGACCCTGGCTGTCGAAAGTGTCGTTAAACCCCAATAAATAAATAAATACGGATCTATAGTAAATCGCGTTCGACGCCGCCTTGTCGGTATTTTATCACATTGGAAACTTGCGTCTGTAAAAAATGAAAAAAATTTGAAAGGTATGTAGATTATTTAACCACAGACTGTTTCCGTTAATTAGAATGGTATTTCATCAAGAAGGCGAATACAGTACTGTGTTGACTGATATCGGAAAACTAACAGAAACTAGAGAAACAAAATTTACTGCATCCAGTAAATTTAAGTCTACGTGAAAGGGGTTATTGATTTATTTATTGGTGTTTAAGGGCACATACTTATGCACACTGGCTAATCATGACCGTGGCAGTTTTACGGGTAGAGGAAGCCGGAGTACCCGGAGAGAACCATAGAGCAACGATGAGCAGCTGCCAGCTCCCCAACATCGCAACTCCGCACTGCAGCACAGGTAGGGTTAGATTGGTTGAAGACATGCGTACCCCCCCCCACCCCCCTCCCCCTCCGTGGACAATCGCGGTTAAGCGCCTTGCCCAAGGACACACCGCGGGAGTCCGAATCGATCGCCCGGACGGTCACCCATCCACTGATTAACCAGACTCGACGTTGCTTAACTTCGGTGAACTGGATGAAAGGGGTTAAAGCATTAGAAATAAACTAAATAGAAAGAGAATTTATGGAGGCTTAATTTTGGTGGTGAAATATTTTTAAAGAAATCAGAAATAGTTTTTCGTTAATAGTATTTAGAGATATTCATACAGGAATCAGATAAATTTTTCAAAGAAACCACAAAAACCATATATGTGCACTGCATTAAAAGGGTTCGATCAAGGAATCAGAAATGGACATATTTTGCTCTTCAACTTATTTGAATAATTTTTAGAGCGGTAATGTAAGTATAGAAAGGGTTAACATTATTCTCAGCGAAATAAAATTTTTGGAACCCACACTGAAGTCTTGAGAGGGTTAAAAACATTGAACTGGATAATTTATACTTTATTTCCTTACAAAGCAAAGAGTTTCCCTCAACTTGGTTTGAGGCACTGACATCTGATTATAACAGCAAGATAACATTTAATGTTTGACAGCTTACTCCACTTCTGTTTACGTTGTCTCCAGCGAGGGGGGGGGGGGGGGGGGCGGGGGTAAAAAAGTTGCAGACGTGATGTCTCATTTTTCGGTTTAGCCCTTTTGTATACCCACCCACCACCTTGTGCAATTTTTCTACTGCCATTTTCAGACACCCACCCACCCCCGCTTTACCATTGAATATGAATTGCTTTGACAAACATAATAGGTATGGAAAGAAGTATAGTTTGCTGATTAGTTTGATTCCACCAGTGATTCAAGGTGCTTGTTACAACTTTTTATTACCCAGAAAGGTTAGTTTCACTTCCTGTTTGCAAAATGAGGCTTCAGAAATCTTAAAAAACTAATCCAGAACAGCTCAATGTCCATGAACGTATGAATGATGGCCTAAGATATCCCCAACCCCATTTCCCCCAGATTTGACGTAAATAAAATATGTTTAAATTATTCCCCTGATATGTACCGTAGGATTAAGCTAAAATGACAAAAAAATTCAACCCATTCTGATCCATTTTTCTATTTTTTACTTGATTCTGGTAGGAGTCTGCATGTTTGATTCCATAAGTGACTCCAAGTACTAACCTTGTTAGCATGGTGTATTTATTTAGGCTTTCCCAAACCCAGTTTGGGAAAGATTCTTGTTATTCTTTTTCAAAATTTTTCTTCTCTATTTTTTTTCCGACGTGAATTTTGTCTGCTGAACTGCTCAAAAACAAGCTGTTCGATTTTAACCAAATTTAGCATACTTATGTAATGTCATAAAATCTAGTGAAATGAAAGTTTTGGCAGAATATTTCAAAATATTGTGCCAAAATTTTCAAAATTTTAACATTTTTCAAAGTCTCAAAACTGTTTACAGTTATTTAGCTCAAATTTTCCGTACATATAGAGCATAAAACGATACACCACAATCACCACTCAAATCTTTCAATATTATCCCCCATTGGCCAAAAATGACATTAATATAGCTTTTTTCTTCAAAACTGACCAACTTCAAGGGCAAATTTCTCTAATTATAAGGTTGTTGTAACAATTATGTTTGTATGGATAGATGCAACAATGATGGTGGAAGAAAGTTACTATTTACTTTTAATCTCAGATTTAACACTCAAGCACAATGAGGGCGAGAATAAGAGTATCGTTCGAAAAAATGCCAAAATTTGCCAACTTTGGTTGCATTTTCTATCATTTTGGAAAGGCTTAATTTCAAATACTTTCCATGTACGTATTCACAATTGACTACCGAGCATATTTTCTGTTATAAGTTTGGTTGTAAAGTTTAACCTTATCCCATTCTGGTTGCATAAAAGTAGGTACCGTAAAAAAACACTCCAATTTCTTCAGAATTTGGTAAGTTTAGGTGATGATTTATTCCATTTTTAATTAATAGAGCTCTGAATGTTTTCTATAGCTGCATGCAGCATTCAAAATATGACAAATGTTTTTTATATGTTATTAATAAAAGTTTAACCCTTGGTAGATTTGAGACATCCCGTAAGGATACTGTCGGAATAATTGTTATTTTCGCCAAATTTTACATGCAATTTCTGAGCCTTGGGCCATATTGTCTCAAAACCTTTCCCATGAGACGATAGGGCATTCATCCAAGAACAATGTTGCTGTTATATGTTTTATTCCAAGTTTTAACCCTCACCCAGTTGTCAGGCCTTGAATTGGAGTACCCTCAACTTGTACATGTTCATTCAAATACCAAGATTCAAGATTAGTCCATGTTTCTTTTCAGACACTAAGTCCGTGATTGATGTTCACACATTAAAAGCATAATATGATACACTAAAATCACCACACAAATATTTTAAAAGTAACCCCTATTGGCCACAAATGATATGAATATACCATTTTATCTTCAAGATTTACTAACTTCAAAGGCAAATTTCTCTTAATTGCGAGGTTGTTGTAACAATTATTTTTGTATGCATAGATGCAACAGTGCTTGCAGAAGAAAGTTACTGCTTAGTTTTTAATCTCGTCTTTAACCCTCAAGCTAATGAGCGTAAGAGTACCATCCGAAAATGCCAAAATTAGCTAACTGTGGTTGCATCTTCCTGTCATTTTGGAAAGGGTTAATTCTAAACACTTTGTTTTGCTACAGTTAGAGATGCCTAAAGAACAAATCTGCTGCTGTAAGTTATGCTTTGGGGCTTAACACAACATAAGCTTTGGCCATGTAAATAGTATTGTCAGAAAAAAATTGATTTTCAGTGAATTTTGCGAACATCTGTACTCATTTCCTCTAATTGCAAGGTTGTTGTAGCAATTATTTTGGTATGGATAGATGCAACAATGATTGTAGAAGAAAGTTACTGTTTACTTTTTAATCTCAAGATTTAGCCCCCAAGCAAAATGAGGGCGTGAATAAGAGAGAACTGTGAGAGAATGCCAAAATTAGCCAACGTTGGATGCTTTTTGTCTATCATTTTGGAAATGGTTAATTTCAAACACTTTGCTTTGCTATATGTTTTGTCTGCATTTTCACATTGGAAAGTTGGGAAAGCCCGTAATTTGTCCAACAAATTACAATTCTCTAGTTTTTTGTTTATTTTTGCCTAATTCTCAATTGAAAATCAGTTGAAAATGATATTTGTCAATTTTCCAAAATCTAAAGTTACCAATGACACATGTGGTAAAGTCTTAATACAAAATAGCAGCAAGTTAAACTACAATGAATATTATATTGTGACAAGGTTATGCAACAATATTTGAAATTTGAAAGTGTGTTGGAACTGTTAACCAAGTTGAAACAGGACAGTTGTCACAATCAATTCACTAGCACTCCTTCTCCGCCATAATACTAAAGCAATAACAACGAGTCATCAGAAAATATTCTCAAATAGACTTTGAAGTGAATAGAATATTAGTTGATACTACCACATTTTCACATTAATTGGGCTTTCCCAAACCCAGTTTGGGAAAGACTCTTGTTATTCTTCTTTTTCAAAATTTTTCTTCTCAGTTTTTAAAATTTTTTTTTTTTTTCTCTCCGCCGTGGATTTTGGCTGTTGCACTGCTCAAAAACAAGCTGTACGATTTTGACCAAATTTCACATACTTATGTAATGTCATAAAATCTAGTGAAATTCTGTATCGTCATGTCTGTGAAGATGCGTATTTTCAAAATATCAGTCAAAACTTTCAAAAGTTTAACATTTTTCGAAAGTCTCAAAATTGTTTACAGTTATTTAGCTCAAATTTCCCACACATTTAGAGCATAAAATGATACACCACTATCACCACTCAAATCTTAAACATTAACCTCCATAGGCCAAAAATGACATGAATATAGATTTTTTCTTCAAAATTGGCCAACTTCAAGGGCAAATTTCTCTAATTACAAGGTTGTTGTAACAATTATTTTGGTATGGATAGATGCAACAATGATTGTGAAAGAAAGTTACTATTTACTTTTTTTAATCTCAGATTTAACCCTCAAGCACAATGTGGGTGAGAAAAAGAGTACCATTTGAAAATGCCAAAATTAGCCAACTTTGGTTGCTTTTTCTATTCTATCATTTTGAAAAGGGTTAATTTCAAACACTTTTTATGTACGTATTTACAATTAACTACTGAGCATATTTTCTGTTGTAAGTTTAGTTGTAAAGTTTAACTCTATCCCATTCTGGTTGCATAAAAGTAGGTACCGTCCAAAAAACCCCCATTTTTCAGAATTTGTTAAGTTTAGGTGACAATTTACTCCATTTTTAATTGATTGAGCTCTGAAGGTTTTCTATAGCAGCATGCAGCAGTCTTAAGTATGTGAACTTTTGTTCTATATGTTATTAGCTCAACTTGACAAAGTCAAGCTGAGCTATTGCCATCACTTCTCGTCCGTCGGCGTACGTACGTACGTACGTACGTACGTACGTACGTACGTATGTACGTACGTACGTACGTTAGTACGTACGTACGTTAGTACGTACGTCCACAATTTCCTTTGGCACACCTCACAGGTCACATTTATGATCAGATTACTTTGAAACTTGGTATGCTTGTTTGGGGTGACCTCTAGATGGGAGCTATCGATTTTCTTCAATTTCCGTCAAAAAATGTTGCCGCGGCCAACGTTCTTAGAACTTAGTTTAGTCAAACCACAATATTTCCCTTTGGCACACCCTACAGGGCACATTTATGATTTGATTGCTTTGAAACCTGGTGTGCTTATTTAGGGTGACCTCTAGATGGGAGCTATCGATTTTCTTCAATTTCCGGCAAAAAATGTTGCCACGGCCAACGTTCGTAGAACTTAGTTTAGTCAGACCTCAATATTTCCCTTTGGCACACCCTACAGGGCACATTTATAATCAGATTGCTTTGAAACCTTGTATGCTTGTTTGGGTAGACCTCTAGATGGGAGCTATCGATTTTCTTCAATTTCTGTCAAAAAATGTTGCCGCGGCCAACGTTCTTAGAACTTAGTTTAGTCAAACCACAATATTTCCCTTTGGCACACCCTACAGGGCACATTTATGATTTGATTGCTTTGAAATGTGGTATGCTTATTTAGGGTGACCTCTAGATGGGAGCTATCGATTTCCTTCAATTTCCGGCAATAAATGTTGCCACGGCCAACGTTCGTAGAACTTAGTTTAGTCAGAGCTCAATATTTCCCTTTGGCACACCCTACAGGGCCCATTTACGATCAGATTGCTTTGAAACCTGGTATGCTTGTTTGGGGATACCTCTAGATGGGAGCTATCGATTTTCTTCAATTTCCGTCAAAAAATGTTGCCGCGGCCAACATTCTTAGAACTTAGTTTAGTCAGAAGACTCAATATTTCCCATTGGCACACCCTACAGGGTACATTTATGATCGGATTGCTTTGAAACCTGGCATGCTTGTTTGGGGTGACCTCCAGATGGGAGCTATCGATTTTCTTCAATTTCTGTCAAAAAATGTTGCCGCGGCCAACGTTTTCAGAACTCAGTTTAGTCAGACCACAATATTTCCCTTTGGCACACCCTACAGGGCACATTTATGATTTGATTGCTTTGAAACCTGGTATGCTTGTTTGGGGAGACCTCTAGATGGGAGCTATCGATTTTCTTCAATTTCCGTCAAAAAATGTTGCCACGGCCAACGTTCTTAGAATTTAGTCGAGTCAGACCACAATATTTCCCTTTTGTACACCCTACAGGGCACATTTATGATCGGATTGCTTTGAAACCTGACATGCTTGTTTGGGAAGGCCTCTAGATGGGAGCTATCGATTTTCTTCGGTTTCTGTCAAAAAATGTTGCCACTGGCAAAAAAAAAATGACACTGGTACCAATGATCTTCAGTTTTGCCATTTCATTTATAACTTACCAAGTTCAAGTTTGTCAAGTTGAGCTACAGTGTCATTGACACTTTCATTATTAAAAGTTTAACCCTTGGCAGATTTGAGACTTCCCATAAGGGTACTGTCAGAATAATTGTTATTTTCGCCAAAATTCACATGCAATTTCTCAGCACTGGAGCCATATTTTCTCAAAACGTTTCCAATGAGAAGATAGGGCATTCATCCAAGAACAATTTTGCTGTTATATCTTTTATTCCAAGTTTTAATCCTCACCCAGTTGTCAGGCCTTGAATTGGAGTCCCCTCAACTTGTGCATGTTCATCAAATACCAAGATTCAAGATTTCTCCATGTCTCTTATCAGGCACTCAGTCTGTGATTGATGTTCACACATTTAGAGCATAATATGATACATTAAAATCACCACACAAATATTTTAAAATTAACCCCTATTGGCCACAAATGATATGAATATTGCATTTTATCTTCGAGATTGACTAACTTCAAGAGCTAATTTCTCTAATTGCAATGTTGTTGTAACAATTATTTTTGTATGCATAGATGTAACAATGCTTGCAGAAGAAAGTTACTGTTTAGTTTTTAATCTCATCATTAACCCTCAAACACAATGAGGGTAAGAGTTCCATTCGAAAATGCTAAAATTAGCTAACTATGGTTACATTTTCCTGTCATTTTGAAAAGGGTGAATTTTAAACACTTTGTTTTGCTATAGGTAGAGATGCTTAATGAACAATTCCGCTGCAGTAAGTTATGCTTTGGGGCTTAACCTAACATAGGCTTTGGCCATGTAAAGAATAGTATAGTCCAACAAAAATTGATTTTCAGTGAATTTTGCAAACATCTGTACTCATTTCCTCTAATTGCAAGGTTGTTGTAGCAATTAATTTGGTATGGATAGATGTAACAATGATTGCAGAAGAAAGTTACTGTTTACTTTTTAATCTCGAGATTTAACCCCCAAGCACAATGAGGGTGAGAATAAGAGTACCATTATAGAATGCCAAAAAGTAGCCACTTTGGATGCATTTTGTCTGTCATTTTGGAAATGGATAATTTCAAACACTTTGCTATATGTAGCCTGCATTTTCACATTGCAAAGTTGAGAAAGCCTGTAATTTTTCCAACAAATTACAATTCTCTAGTTTTGATTTTTTTCCCCCTTCATTTTGTCTGTTGCACAGCTCAAAAACAAGATGTTCGAATTCAATCAAATTTGGCATACTTATGTAAGGCCATAAAATTTAGTGAAGTGGGGTATCGTCATATCTGTGAAAACGCTTATTTTCATTTTTTTTTTGCCAAAGCCATCAAAAGTTCACTATTTTTCAACATAGCTCAAAAACATGCTGTATGATTTCAACCAAAAACATAGGGTGCCGAGAACTTGTGACTGTCTCTCCATATGCCAAAAAAATCAGCGAGATAGGACGATTCGTTTTCGAGTTATCATGCGGATAAGGAAGTGCTTATGTTACGGTGTGGATAGAATAATGATATTGATAACAGAAAGAAATCTGAGAATCAGCAACAATAACTAGGAATTTAACTATTTTGAATCAGCAACAATAACTAGGAATTTAGCTATTTTGAAATTTAATTAAAAAAAAAATAATATAAAAAAATGATACAAAGATCTTTTACGCTGATTGGTTTACAGAAATTAAAAACAGTGGTACTTATCAATTACTGAATTAGTTCAAAATACCGTTAGAAAGAATCCAGTAATCCAGTGGTGAAGAATCTTGTGAAGAAATTTTCCAGCTGGTAGTATCAAATCCAAGAATGTGTCTTCAGAAACAGTATCCCGTAGATTTGTAATAAAATGTTCACTTGAAAATTTCAGCAGTCTCCAATAAAATATAATAAAATTCCCAGCAAAATTCAAATGGAGTAAAAATCCAATAAGTATTGGCGCAACAGATAATTTAAAAAATAGTCCAGTAGAATCCTGTCTTTTCACAAAAATATATTCTGTTTCACAGAAAGAATAAATTCTCTTCAAAATTCTCGTGTAGAATCACTTTTCCAAATTCAAAAAGAAGTGCTGCTTCTATAATAAATGCACTGTCCTGCAACAATAACGACTGCTCTGAAAAAAGTTTATCTGACAAATGTTCTTCTGAGAAGAGTCTTTCTGAAAATGAGTTCCTGAATTCTGTTGACAAACCTTTATATAGTTGTCATATAGAATTTTCTCCAATATTCTGTTTTCGATCAGTTTCTAGGCGATTCTGTCTTATTTGATGTAAACAAGATCATTGACCTAACAATGAAACAATCAACAGCTATGTGAACAGTGATCTAAATATAGTTTCTGTGCAAAATGTTTACATGTAGATGCACACAAAGGTCACTTAGTGCAAATGAGTCACACCAGCTAGAATCTGCTTTATTGAAAAAGGACATGCCTTCAGAAAAATATCAATTGTGTGGAACTATCAACTAAGGACATATGAGTCTCGATATAATATGGGGGCTATAACAGCTTAGAAGACAGAAGAAGAGGAAATCGTACAAAAACAATAGTCTGTGTGTTTCATACAGACTAAAAAATACAAACTATGGATTTATTTATTAGGATAATAACTCCATTTAAGGATGGGGTAGTAGAAACAAAACGCCTGTTGTTAATTTTTTTCAGAAAACAGCTGAGTGTTTCGTACCTTTAATACATGTAGGTAGACGTGCATTTTTCATTTTGAGGACTCTAACATTGTTTGCTGGAAACTTCTTCTTTTATCGAGCCAAGATGGTGATCAGAACTACGGTGTAACATGTCAGTTTTTCGGTATTCAAGTCTTCAAAATAGTTTTCTGGACTTCGTACATGTATAAGTCTCCAGTCAAATTTTACATGGCTGACAATTTTCGTCATTGGAAGAGATTTACGGGAAAGTTAGCTATTCTTAATTTCCTAATACGATCAGTAAATTTAACACTGAGGGTAAGGACATTTCATATAAAAATTGGAATTTCGAAATGTTAACGAATTTGTATTTAAGATGTGCGCATCATTTCATAAACTTCAGACAATTTTCCTGTTGAGTAGCACAGAAATACGAAAGCTGGCTCTTTACAAATTTGTTCCCATTCAGTTTGAATGTTTGACTTTTATCTATTGAAACTCATTTAAAAATAAGAAAATGGCGTTTTCGCCCTCTGTTGATGTTTTGTAACATTTTATACGTTCATTCACAGTGTGTGAATCGTGACAAATAATACACACATTGTCTTTTCCATTAATATAATGGCCTAGGAGGTGAGATTTTCTAAAAATTTTTTCATCCTGGCAAGAATAAAGTTTTTAAATTACTGTAGGGAAACAAAGGTCCAGAGTGCACAATTAGTGTCGCACGGGGGGTGGGGTGGGGGGGGGGGGGGGAGGGGGGTGGGGTTGATACTGATATTAGAGCTTAAACGGTTATGGGATTTTCTTGATCGATTAATCACGTGGATTAACCTTGGTTAACTGATTAATTACTTGTCCAAATAGATATCTGAATAACTGTCACACCGTTGATGATTTACAGCATGAACCCTTTACCCAAGGTAGCAAACAAAACCGACTAGCCTTCTATACAAAACCCCCCATTCAAATTTATTGTTTTCAATTTTTGTCTCAAAAACATAGCTTATGACCCACCATTGGAACGAGTCAGTGAGCTCGTTCCAATGAGGGGGTCATAAGCTATGTTTTTGAGACAAAAAATGAAAATTTTTAGGAACTCATGAATTTATTTTGCAAGTATCGTCTGCTACCCGCAATGGGTAAAGGTTTATGAATGACCATTATCAGCTACTGATACAGCATGATGATCATGCAAGTAAACAAGTATGTCAGCAAAGAACTTGCATGCTTTACTCTGTCTCATATAACTGATGTGAGTCATTGTGACAATGTTTACCTGTTTGTTCCTTTGTTAACCCATATAGTTCAAAAGCAACGGTTAATCGATCAATTACTTTTTGGATCGATCAAGATGTTGATCATTGATTAATCGGTTAACCGTTTCAGCTCTAACTGATATATATATTTAATGACGGATTATCTCTGAAGTCGTTGCTTCCAATTAGCTCCGAGAACTTCGTTTATTAAAATTAACAAAAGGAAACTTGGCGTTATTTTCTACTGATGTTATAGATGTTTTCTCAACACTTACTCGCTTCTTTAATGGATCTTCCTTTCGCGCGTACGTATAATAGGGGGTGGGGGGGGGGGGGGGGGGGGTCTACATTCAATGCGATAACATTATCGAAAGTCGATTTATATGACGATACAAGTAAGTGGTGAAAACTGTCACTGTTCGCTTTGGGTTAATGCGTTTTTACGAGCTCTTCCAGTTCAAATTGTTGTTGACTTTGTGATATGAATGTCTTAATGTGAAATATGTCAAGACTTTGGTCTAACAATCCATTAAAATGTGGCGAAAATAATAACATTACTCAATGTTTCGATTCACAACTGGGCGTCTGATATTCAGGGCTATCAACATCAGAGCCGGGCGTCGCCAGATACCTTTGAAATGTCGTGACTGAAAATCGTGAAAAAAATTGTTTCATTCGAATTGGAAGGTTATATGTCTTGCTTCATTTAAAAGCGGCCAACACGAACACAATTAAAGAAGAGGATTTATATATGACCGTTCTGAAAAAGAAAATAACAGAGTTGAGGTGCCTTTGCTTTCTTGGCGTGTAGACAGGATATCAAAATTGGGGTGGGGGGGGGGGGGGGGCAAGAGTAATATCCAGGGGGGGGGCATACAGAATATGATTCCCTGCATCATCCGAGCGTCGCAGCGGCAAAGTGGGAGCGAGCACAAAAGTGAGTGTCCGGTGTCCCCCTTTCGTTGGAGGGAGTCCGAGGGCACTGCTCAGAGAAAAAATTTGAAATTCGAGACAGAAAAACACAATTTCCTTGACTCTGAGTCCGTTTGTGTCCATAATTTATAAGTTGTGAAAGGCATCAATAATTAGAGCACAATGT
This sequence comes from Pictodentalium vernedei, assembly GCA_031216915.1. Lineage (NCBI taxonomy): Eukaryota > Metazoa > Mollusca > Scaphopoda > Dentaliida > Dentaliidae > Pictodentalium > Pictodentalium vernedei. The sequence continues at coordinate 406,324,571 of CM062296.1, read as the reverse complement.
GGCCTACCAAGTTGTGAAAGGCATCAATAATTAGTTGCCTTTCACAACTTATAAATTATGGACATAAACAAACTCAGAATCAAGGAAATTGTTAGATATTAAAATTTCTTGCCTTTCCCAATGGGTTAACATTGGGGGGGGGGGGGGGGGGGGGAGTGACTGAATTTTTTTTTTTTGGGGGGGGGAGGGGAATGTGCCCTCACCCGCCCCTAATAACATTCTAACTAATGGAAACAATAATTATATTTATTTATTAGGGTTTAACGACACTTCAACAGCTAAGGTCATATCGTGTCGATGACAGTTTTACGGGTGGAGGAAACCGGAGTACCCGGAGAGAACCACCGAGCAACGACGAGCAGCTGCTAGCTCCCTAACATCGTAACTCCGCACTGCAGCACAGGCAGGGTTGGATTGCTTGAAGACGTGCACCATCGACGTGCAGTACGCCTTAGTACACGGCGCCATCGTGCCCCATGTGAACAAACGGGATTAAGTGCATGCCCAAGGACACAACGCAGGAGTCTGACTCGATCGCTCAGACGGCCACCCATCCAGCGACTAAACGGGCTCGATGTTGCATAACTTCGGTGATCTGACGAGAACCGGTTACCGCAACGCCACCGCGCACCGAAACAATAATTTGTGGTGTAATTAGTCTATGTGAAACACACAGACTATTGTTTCTGTACGGTTTCTTTTTCTTTCTTTTTTTTTCTTCTTCTTGTTCTTCTTATTCTCCTGTCTTCTGTGCACTCCCTTGTCCTCACGATAACTCGAAAAAGAATTGTCCTTGATTTTTGGCATACTGGTAGACAGTCACACCTTCTCGGCCACCTATGTTTTTTCAGGTCGCTAGAGCCATTGAGTATGTCCCAGTAGGCCACAGGGTTTTCACAACCTCCAATTTCCTGATACAGTAAATTCTCCCCAAGCAATACAATGTTATGTTATTCACACTGGAGACTATGTAAACATCAGTGGAGTCGGCTGTCAAAAATGAAATGTAACCTTGTTATCATAATGGGATGTAAGTTCCTGAAACTAAGTTGAGAGAAACCCTTTGCCTTCCAAGGAAATAAATTATAAACAAGAGAAACAGAATTTACTGCCACCAGTAAATTCAAATTTGTGTGGAAAGGGTTAAAGAATCAGGAATAAACTATATAGAAAGAGAATTTATGGAGGCTTATTTTTCGGGAGTAAAATATTTTTGAACAAATCAGAAATTTCGTTAACAGTATTTACAGATATTCATACAGGAATCAGAACACTTTTTATAAGAAACCAGAAACGGCATATATGTGCCCAGCATTCAAAGGGTTCTTCGATACAGGAATCAGAAATGGACATTTTCGGCTCTGCCAATTATTTGAAAGATGAGATACATGGATAATCTTCAACATTGCATTAGGTGTTATAAAAATGCAATTCTTAATAGTTCTGAACAATATGCGCTCAATGACCTCCGTTGCCCGCTTTGAGGTGAACCACATTTTGAACCTCCAGAAGGTTTCAACTCATTCGGTGTAGGTCCCATGTCTATAGGTCATTATAAACCTGAAGTATAAGCGTATCCCACTTTAAAAATATTGGCTCCACCAACTTCGGATATGCCGTGTTCATAGATGATAGCAAATATTCATATTACCAAGAAAAAGTTAAGGAACATGATACATCTGGAAAATACATTGCAAGTAAAAGAATTCAGTAATGTTGAAATGTAGAGGTAAACGGTCCCCAAGAGAGCATGCGTGTTTAAAGCATCATTGTGAAAACAGAAAGGTTAACATTATGCATGCATTGCAAAAGCAAATGTTTGGGGACCCATATTAAGATATTGAGAGGATTACAATAATCCCTTTAAATACTCCAGTTTAACCCTTTAAAAAGGAGCTCATTCCAATGAGAGGTCATCAGCAATGCTTTTCAAGCAAGAATGAAATGAAATTTGACTGGGAATTTCAGTGAATAATGCTGGCTGGTTTTCGACATTATATTGAGGAAAGGGTTAAGAATGCCTTACCTAGGAAGGTAAACCTGGAAAGGTGTCGCATTCCATATAGAATTAAATGTTACAGAAAGGAAAGTGTAAAAACATTCTGTAGCAATGAGTTATATGAAGGGTATTTGTACTCAAACTGAAGTATTAAGAGGGTTAAAAACAGACCATTCAAATAAATATTCCATTTTATTACTTTATAATTGTGATAGGTGTTTTGAGAAAGCCACACACCACTCCATACTGAAACCTGTTGAGTTATGATTGAGAATAAATAAATCTTAAATATGCTTTGAAATGTGAAGAGTTCTATTTTCAACTTGGTTAATTTTGTAACATGATATTAAATAAATATACAATGCTATTCAATGTAAAATGTACAGCATTCTCTCTGACCTCTTGTTTATCAAGTTTAAATAATGGCTATTGACTTCAGTGAACTGATTTGCAAGTACAGTCTATCAGTATAACAAAACATTAAGATAGGATTGATTTTATTAGGTTATCTGTTGACAAACGGTGCATATAGGACACAAATATTACAACTACACTATCGAAGCATGCCTTCTATGAATGTTATTTATTTATTTATTGGGCTTAACGGCACTATTGACAGCCACTGTCACCCTGTGCCGAACAGTTTTATGGGAGGAGGAAGCTGGAGTACCCTGAAAGAACCACTGAGCAAATGCGAGCAACTGTCAGGCTCCCCAACAGACTGACTCCACATAAGCAGGTTTGCATTTTTGACAAGTACACCATCGAACCATCGATGTGCAGTACGCATTAATGCACAATGCCACCATGCACCCAAGTGGGCAATGGGGATGATGTATGTCAGGGACACAGCAGGGTTACCGCAGCTGTGATTTGAACTGAGGACTTCTCAGTTTGCAGCCTTCGCCTCTACCTACTGAGCCACGGAGTCCCTTCTATAAATGTAATTGGAATATTTTGGAGGCTTATTTTGGGGGATAAAATAGTTTTTAAGAAATCAGAAATAGGTTTTTGTTAACAGTATTTAAAGATATTCATTCAGAAAGGGCATATATGAACAGAGCAAAAAAAGGGTTCGATCAAGGGAATGCCTTAGGGGGCCAAAAATGTGTTTTCAGCAATTCTGAAGAGTGCACTCAATGACCCCAAGGTGACCTCAGCGGCCTTGATCCATGTTTTAACCCCCCCCCCCCCCCCGAGGGTCGATTCATTTGTTGTTGGACCCAGGTCCATTCATCACACCATGCTGGAGTTGAGTGTGTCCAAAATGTTTGGCCACGCCCACTTTTTTCATGTAAAAATGCATGTATGGGTTTTTGGAATGCATTAGGAGGTTCAAAATATGGCTTCCAGCAGTTCTGAGAAATGCACTCAATGACTCCTGGGTGTCCTCAATGATCTTGACCCATATTGTAAATCTCCATCGAGGGTCGACTCATTTGGTGTTGGGCCCAGGCCCATACATTATACCATTCTTGAGATATGAACGTGACCCACTTTCAAAATTTTTGGCCACGCCCACTTTTGTTGTGTAAAAATGCATGTACGAACTTCGGGAAAACATTTTGGAGTAAAAAAAAATGTGATTTTCAGCAATTCTAAAAAAATGCACTCAATGACCCATAGGTGACCTACGTGACCTTGACCCATATTTTGAACCTCTATCGAGTGTTGACTCATTTGTTGTGGGTCCCAGGTCTATGCATCATACCATGCTTGAGATATGAGTGTGACCCACTTTCAAAAATGTTGACCATGCCCACATTTTTGTGTAAAAAATGCATGTATGAACTTTGGGAATGCATTAGGGGTCCAAAAATGTGATTTCCTGCAAATCTGAAAAAATGCACTCAATGACCCCTCTGTGACCTCCATGACCATGACCCATATTTTGAATCTCCATCAAGTGTCAACTCATTTGGTGTTAGTCCCAGGTCCATTCATCATACCATGCATGAGATATGAGCGTGAACCACTTTAAAAAATTTGGTGGACACACCCACTTTTTACGTCAAATTGCATGTGTGTATGCCAGGAATGCTTTAGGGGGGGGGGGGGGGGTCAAAAAATGTCATTTCCAGCAATTATGAAAAATGCACTTAATGACCCCCAGGTGACCTCTGTGACCTTGACACATATTTTGAATCTCCATCGAGTGTCGACTCATTTGGTGTTGGTCCTAGGTCCATACGTCATACCACGCCTGAGATATGGGTGTGACCCACTTTCAAAATTTTGGCCACGCCCACTTTTTAATGCAAAAAATGCATGTTTGTACGTCAGGAATGCTTTAGGGGGTCAAAAAATGCGATTTCCATCAATTATGAAAAATGCACTAAATGCCCCCTAGGTGACCTCCGTGACCTTGACCCATACTTTGAGTCTCCATCAAGTGTCGACTCATTTGGTGTTAGTCCCAGGTCCATTCATCATACCATGCTTGAGATATGAGCGTGACCCACTTTCAAACATTTTGGCCACGTCCACTTTTTTAACTTAAAAATGCATGTGTGTACGTCAGGAATGCTTTGGTGGGTCAAAAAATGTGATCTCCAGCAATTATGAAAAATGCACTCAATGACCCCTAGGTGACCTCCGTGACCTTGACCCATATTTTGAATCTCCATCAAGTGTCGACTCATTTGGTGTTAGTCCCAGGTCTATTCATCACACCATGCTTGAGATATGAGCGTGCCCCACTTTCAAAAAATTCGGCCACGCCCACTTTTTTACGTCAAAATGCATGCATGTATGTCAGGAATGCTTTAGGGGGGTCAACCACTAATGCCTCAGGAATCTGAAAAACATTGGTGGCCGAGAACTTGTGACTGTCTATCATCGAGATAGGGAAATTCGTTTTCGAGTTATCGTGCGGACAAGGAAGTGCATAGAAGACAGAAGACAGAAGAAGAAGAAAAAAAGAAAAAAGAAAAAGAAACCGTTCAAAAACAATAGTCTGTGTGTAATTATTCAGTTCAATGCTTTTAACCCTCTAAAGACTTCAATGTGGATTGCACATATTTTATTTCAGAGAGAATAAAGTTAACCCTTTCCATAAAACTGCACTGAATAATTGTTGAAAACTATGTCAAGTGTCAGGATGCCGGTAAAAATGCAATTCTGACATGGCCGACTGTACTGTTAACTGTGTTAGTGCTATGACTGTTTAAAACTCATTTATTAGAGTTCTATAGTCTTTCTCTGTGCTCGGCTCAGTCAAACTGAGAGTTCAGAAAACCTTGGTGCCAAAGTGTCATTAAGAGAATGTCTCTGATTTGTGCCGTTTCATCCCGCTGGTGTACAGAAGCAGGTACTGTCAGCTCAGAAACTACAGTTTATAGCTTTGCCAAGCTGACTACATTCACTACTCTCAAAGTACAGCTAGTGCGGACTACCACTCCCGCTGAACCCTCTTAAAGAGCTAAACTCTCCTAAAGAGCTCATGTTTGCTATATTTTGGGGTTAGTTAGTCTGTGTGAAACACACAGGCTATTGTTTTTGTATGGTTTCTTTTTCTTTTTAGTGTGTGTGAAACACACAGACTATTGTTTTTGTATGGTTTCTTTTTCTTTTTTTTCTTTTTCTTCTTCTTATTCTCCTGTTTTCTGTCATATCACTTTTTGTCCGCAAGATAACTCGAAAACGAATTGCCCTATCTCGGTGATTTTTGCATCCTGATAGACAGTCAGAAGTTCTCGGCCACCTGTTTTTCAGATTCTTGGGGCATTAGTGGTGTCCGTGGGGGTGTTTTGAAAGTGGGTCACGCCCATATCTCAGGTGTGGTATGACGTATGGACCTGGGACCAACACCAAATGAGTCGACACTTGATGGAGATTCAAAATATGGGTCAAGGTCACGGTCACCCTGGGGTCATTGAGTGCATTTTTCATAATTGCTGAAAATCACATTTTTTTTACCCCCCTAAAGTATTCCTGACATACACACATGCATTTTTGCATTAAAAAACTGGGCGTGGCCAAAATTTTTGAAAGTAGGTCACGCTCATATCTCAAGCGTGGTATGATGAATGGACTTGGGACCAAGCCCAAATGAGTCGACACTTGATGGAGATTCAAAATATGGGTCAAGGTCACGGAGGTCTCTTAGGGGTCATTGAGTGCACTTTTCATAATTGTTGTAAATCACATTTTTTGACCCCTTAAAGCATTCCTGATGTACAAACATGCATTTTTTGCATTAAAAAGTGGGCGTGGCCAAAATTTTGAAAGTGGGTCACACCCATATCTCAGGCGTGGTATGACATACGCACATAGGATCAACACCAAATGAGTTGACAATCGGTGGAGATTCAAAATATGGGTCAAGGTCACGGAGGTCACCTAGGAGTCATTGAGTGCATTTTTCATAACCCCTAAAGCAGGGGGGGGGGGGGTCTTCCAAAAAATTCTGGACACAAGGCCGGGGTGGGTGGGTGGTCGGATGTGGTCCAAAACACCTTTTTTCCTGGAGTTGCAATTTTTTTCCTGGTGTTTTTTTTTCAAATTATTTTCACATAACAAGGCTATATTGTTGTTTAGTAGTCTAATAGGCACCTGTTTGTCAGGTGGGGTTAGTGAATAAGGCCCCCCACTAGGCTGATTAGGGGATTTGTTCTCTTTTTTTGTAAATTAAATTAGATGCATTAAAGAATTGTGTACTCCAGTTTGACTAAAAACAATCAGTGGAAATTTATGAATTTTAATTTGGGAATGGTTAACATAATTTTCATAGTTGAATCATCACGGCACAATTTGGATTTTACAATGAGTAGCAATGTGTTTAGCAGAACATCTAAAATAATGTAAAAAATTTATGGAAAATAATCTAAATGCCCAGTTTCTCTGAGTATAGCTCTTGTAACCTGAAACTAATGGAAATTCTCACTGTGCATCTTTGATATAAAACCCCACTTACTTAATTCAAGCTCATAGTGATAGTACCAGGGTTTTCACAGAGGGTTTGTCTGGCAATCTCGTGAAAACATGACACAAAAGTTACAGTTAATATTTGAATTGAAAACTGACCCTGACTGAGCCAGAGTATATAGATGAGTAGCTGAGCATAATACTATGCAGCAAAAGAAGATTATTTTAATCCTCTATTTGATGTTCACAAAAATAGTCTAATTCTTACATTATATGCTGCTATATGCAGAAATCAATGCTGACACTTTTTCGGAGACAGACCAGGACGGACAGTGAGATTTACAATAGCGTTAGGCGACAGATTTTCAGCTTTCCTACACTATCTACTATCTTTTGAGTAATGACAATTGGCTGAAACCTCAAGCCTAGACACTTAGCCTGTAGTCAGGTCATTAAAATTAAAACTTCTTCACTAAATTTAAACTGTTTCTTCAGTCTCTTATTATGCGAGCATTAAGGCCAGAACTTTCAGTTCAGCATTTGTAATTCATGCACTTCAATAATATGCCAGTATACACTATGCCATAGTGTATATAGGCATATTATTGAAATGCATGAATTACAAATGCTTAACTGAAAGTTCTGTCATCAGGTATTAGATGCTGGTTGATGTGTACATAATTAGTTTCGACAGTAGATTAGGATTCAAATTAAGGCAAGGATTGACAACTGGAAGCTCAGTGCAATAATTTTTCATTACCCACTGTGGTGATACACTGAAAAAATATAGGTGGTGGGGTGGGTGTCCAAGTGGTCAGAGGAAGAAAAAAAAAAATTTGCACGTGGGTGGGTGGGTGGTGGTCAAAAGGTGGAAAAAAATATTTTAGGCCTTGTGTGCGGAATTTTTTAGAAGACCCCCCTGCCTAAAGCATTCCTGACGTACACACATGCATTTTTTACATTAAAAAGTGGGCGTGGCCAAAATGTTTGAATGTGGGTCACGCCCATATCTCACACATGGTATGACGTATGGACCTAGGAAGCCAAAATGAGTAGACAATCATTGGAGATTCAAAATATGGGTCAAGGTCACAGAGGTCACCTAGGTGTCATTGGGTGCATTTTCCATAATTGCTGGAAATCACATTTTTTGATCCACCAAAGCATTCCTGAGATTCATACATACTTAATATACGTTAAATAAGTGGGCGTGGCCAAAATTTTTGAAAGTGGGTCACGTTCATATCTCAAGCATGGTATGATGAATGGACCTGGGACTAACACCAAATGAGTCGACACTTGATGAAGATTCAAAAATATGGGTTAAGGTCACGGAAGTCACCTTGGGGTCATTAAGTGCATTTTTCATAATTGCTGGAAATTACATTTTTTGACCCCTAAACCATTCCTGACATACACACATGCATTTTGACATAAAAAAGTGGGTGTGGCCAACATTTTTGAAAGTGGGTCACACTCATATCTCAAACATGGTATGATGAATGGACCTGGGGCTAACACTAAATGAGTCGACACTTGATGGAGATTCAAAATTTGGGTCAAGGTCACAGAGGTCACCTAGGGTTCAATGAGTGCATTTTTCATAATTGCTGGAAATCACGTTTTTTGACCCCCCCCCCCCCCCCCAAAGCATTCCTAAGGTCCATACATGCATTTTTACGTTAAAAAAGTGGGCGTGGCAAAAATATTTTAAAGTGAGTCATGCTCATATCTTAATCGTGGAATGATGAATGGACCTGGGACTAACACCAAATGAGTTGACACTTGATGGAGATTCAAAATATGGGTCAAGGTCACGGAGGTCACCTAGGGGTCATTGAGTGCATTTTCCATAATTGCTGGAAATCACATTTTTTGACCCACCAAAGCATTCCTGAGATTCATACATACTTAATATATGTTAAATAAGTGGGTGTGACCAAAATTTTTGAAAGTGGGTCACGCTCATATTTCAAGCATGGTATGATGAATGGACCTGGGACTAACACCAAATGAGTCGACACTTGATGAAGATTCAAAAATATGGGTTAAGGTCACGGAAGTCACCTTGGGGTCATTAAGTGCATTTTTCATAATTGCTGGAAATTACATTTTTTGACCCCTAAAGCATTCCTGACATACACACATGCTTTTGACGTAAAAAAGTGGGTGTGGCCAACATTTTTGAAAGTGGGTCACACTCATATCTCAAACATGGTATGATGAATGGACCTGGGCTAACACCAAATGAGTCGACACTTGATGGAGATTCAAAATTTGGGTCAAGGTCACGGAGGTCACCTAGGGTTCAATGAGTGCATTTTTCATAATTGCTGGAAATCACATTTTTTGACCCCCCCCCCAAAAAAAAAAGCATTCCTGAGGTCCATACATGCATTTTTACGTTAAAAAAGTGGGCGTGGCAAAAATATTTGAAAATGGGTCATGCTCATATTATTGATCGTGGAATGATGAATGGACCTGGGACTAACACCAAATGAGTTGACACTTGATGAAGATTCAAAATATGGGTCCTGGTCACAGAGGTCAAGTCATCAAGTGCATATTATTCAGAAAGTCTGGGAAATGCATTTTATTACACCTTAATGCATTTCTAAAGTTTATGAACATATTTCATCACTCAAATTAGTGGGCAGAGCTAAAAATGTCCATTTCTGATTCGTGTATCGAACCCTTTGAATGCTGGTCACATATATGCCTTTTCTGGTTTCTTATAAAAAATTGTTCTGATTCCAGTTTGAATATCTGTAAATACTATTGACGAAAATCCAATTCTGATTTGTTTAAAAATATTTTACTCCTGAAAATAAGCCTCCATAAATTCTCTTTCTGTATCGTTTATTCCTGATACTTTAACCCTTTTCACACAGACTTGAATTTACTGGGTGCAGTAAATTCTGTTTCTCTAGTTTTCGTCTTCTTTTTCCCTCTTCTTCTTCTTATTCTCCTGTCTTCTGTCTTCTATGCACTTCCTTGTCCTCACGATAACTCGAAAACGAATCATCCTATCTCGCCGAGTTTTGGCATACTGGTAGACAGTCAAAAGTTCTCGGTCACCTATGTTTTTCAGGTCGCTTGAGCCACTGAGTATGGCCCAGTCGGCCACAGGGCTTTCACAGCCTCCAATTTCCTGATACAGTAAATTCTCCCCAAGCAATACGATGCTATGTTATTCACACTGGAGATAATGTAAACACCAGTGGAGTCAGCTGTCAAAAAATGAAACGTAATCTACAAATCTTGTTATGACAATAGGATGTAAGTTCCTGGAACAAAGTTGAGAGAAACCCTTTGCCTTGGAAGGAAATAAATTATAAATTATTCAGTTCAATGCTTTTAACCCTCTCAAGACGTAAATGAGGATTGCACATATTTTATTTCAGACAGAATAAAGTTAACCCTTCCATAAAACTGCACTGAATAATTGTAAAATTTGTTGAAACCCATCTTATTCAGTTCAATGCTTTTAACCCTCTCAAGACTTCAATGTGGAATGCACATATCATATTTCAGGCAGAATAAAGTTAACCCTTTCCACAAAACTGCACTGAATAATTGTTGAAACCTATCACAATACTGCCAGGGCGCCGGTAACAATGCAATACTGACATGGTCAACTGTACTGTTAACTGTGTTAGAGTTATGGCTGTTTAAAACTCATTTGTTAGAGGAGTTCTATAGTCTTTCACTGCGCTCGGCTCGGTCTCACCGAGAGTGCTGAAACCTTTGGTGCCAAAGTGCCATTAAGAGAATGTCTCTGATTTGTGCCGTTCCATCCCTCCGGAGTGCAAAAAGCAGGTACTGTCAGCTGAGAAACTTAATGTTTTTCGCTTTATTTTCTTAACATTTAATTCTATGTGGAATGGGACACCCTTTCAGTGTGCCTTCCAAAGTAAGGGATTCTTTACCCTTTAGCCAACATAACGGCGCAAACCGGTCAACATTATTCACAGAAACGTCTATTCAGTTTCAATTACCTTTTCATTTTTGCTTGAAAAACATAGCTTATGACCCTTTATTGGATTGAGCTCATTTTTTAAAGGTTTATTCATTTATTGGTGTTTAATGTCACGTATTTCTGCACAGTGGCTAATCCTGACCAGGTGAAGGAAGTCGGAGTATCCGGGAAGAACCACTGGGCAACAACGAGCAACTGTCAGATCCCCCACATACTAACTCCACACAAGCAGGGTTAGCATTGGTTGAAGACGGGTGCACCATCGTTGTGCAGTACGCTTTAGTACACAGCGCCACCATGCACCCACGTGGGCAATGGGGTGAAGTGTCTTGCCCAAGGACAGTGTGAGGACCTCTCGCCTTGCAGGCTGTACCTCTGCCAACTGAGCCACTGCGCCCCCATTTAAAGGATTAAAATGGAGTATTTAAAGGGAATATTTTAACCCTCCGAAGATCTTAATATGGGGGCATTATTCAGAAAGACTGGGAAATGCATTTTATTACAACTTAATGCATTTCTAAAGTTTATGAATGTATTTCATCACTCAAATTAGTGGACAGAGCCAAAAATGTCCATTTCTGATTCCTGAATCAAGCCCTTTGAATGCTGGTCACATATATGCCATTTCTGGTTTCTTATAAAAATGTTCTGATTCCTGTATGAATATCTGTAAATACTGCTAATGAAAACCCATTTACGATTTGTTCAAAAAATATTTTACTCCCGAAAAATAAGCCCCCATGAATTCTCTTTCTTTATAGTTTATTCTTGATACTTTAACCCTTTTCACACAGACTTGAATTTACTGGTTGCAGTAAATTCTGTTTCTCTAGTTTTAATTACCTCTGTTAAAATAATTGGGCTAAAGAGCTTACAACATTGTTTTTATTATAAGTTAATAATTTTGGTCTACTGCCCTTGAAGAGCTATAGCCCCTCTGAAGAGCTATAGCTCCTTTAAGTTGTACTTTGGTCTGTACTAAAATGTTTCTCTCATCTGGAATGTAGAATAGTAGTGTGATTTTTACATTAAAATGCATAATATGAATAGCATGTTTTAGACTAATTAAACCAAATCATCCGTGAAATTTTGACTAGTGTTGGTTGGTCTATTAGCTGAAAATATCTTTTAACGCTTGGTGGCCAAGTCCAACTTCAAATCTGAGTATTGTCCTTTAACCCCTAGCATTCTGGTAGTACAACAAAATTGTCTCCAATCACTCTGTTTTTCTCTTGTGTAACTATGAATTTAACCAATTATATCTTGTTTGACAGATCTCCCTAAGCTTTGTCAAACAAGGTATATTTGGTTAAATATCAACCTGCATTACGGGAAAATATTTGCTGCTGAAAACATTGCCATTTTGACATCAGTGTGCACAGGATTAATTTACCCCTTGACATCACCTGAGAATCGGTTCTGATTAACCCCTGCTGGACATTGCCAACCTTTCAAGAAGCAATGATGGTGAGTGGCTTTCTCGAAACACCTATCACAATTATCTAATATATAAATGCGAATGTCTGTATATATATATATATATATATATATATATATATATATATATATCTTTGTTCCGGGTGAACTCCTCCGTTTCTCGACCGATCGATCTCAAATTTTCAACACGGGAGTAATTCGTCCCTACAACTAACACGGGATGGGTTTCGTGCCCGTGCGGGGTGACCTTGACCTTGAAATTGATGACCTTGACATTTTATTTCGAAAACGGCTGTGCTGATCGGGCTAAAATTTCATATGTGCGAGTATATTGACCCACCAATCATTTTGACTTTATCGGGGTGCCCGTGCGTGATGACCTTGACCTTGAAATTGGTGACCTTGACCTTTTATTTCGAAAACGGATGGGCCGATCGGTCTAAAATTTCATATGTGCGGTTATGTTGACCCATCAATCATTTTGACTTTATCAGGGTGCCTGTGCGGGGTGACCTTGACCTTGAAATTGGTGATAACCATCTTCTCCCGTGCAACGCCGGGTATCACCCGCTAGTCTAACATATAAATACGAATGTCTGTATGGCTCTATCTATCTCTCTATCTTTGTTCCGGGTGAACTCCTCCGTTTCTCGACCGATTGATCTCAAATTTTGTACATGGGGGTAATTCGTCCCTGCGAGTAACATGGGGTGGGTGCCGTGGCCGTGCGGGATAACCTTGACCTTGAAATTGATGACCTTGACCCTTTATTTTGAATACGGCTGGGTCGATCTGTTTAAAATTTCATATGTGCGGGTATATTGACCCATCGAACATTTTGACTTTATCGGGGTGCCCGTGCGGGGTGACCTTGACCTTGAAATTGGTGCCCTTGACCTTCTATCGATCATATCTGAGGGTATATTGATATAACCATCTTCTCCCGTGCAACGCCGGGTATTCACCCGCTAGTAATTTAATGAAATGGAATATTTGAATGGTCTCTTTTTTAACCCTCGTAATAGTTCAATGTGAGTCCAAATGCTTTCATTTGACTGATGACCGCAGAACGTTTTGTTCATTTTCTGTCACATTGCCCCTCTGTTCACAACCGCCATTCTTGAGATCCAACCATCTTCTTATTTCGCGCACGTCTTCTTTAGGGACCTAGATGCATTTTATGATCTTTTAGCTCGTAACGGCCAAAACCGACCAGCTTTATTCACAAAAAATCGCCAATTAATTTTCATTATTTTTTCATGTTTTGTCTCAAAAGCATAGGTTATGACCCCTCTTTGCAACGAGCTCATCTAGCTCATTCCAATGAGGGGTCATAACCTATGTTTTTGAGACAAAAAATAAAAAAATGAGTTATTCAAGAATTTTGTTTGGAAGTGTCGTCTGCTTTTCATGTTAGGTAAAGGATTAAACGGATCAGACAGGCACGTGACGCCGATGGGGTGATGACGATGAGGTACCGAAGTTGGACTTCAAAGAGAAAGATTCATGACACTAACATCGCCATGTGTATCTGTGTTGTGTCCTTGGCAAGGCACGTAATCCCGATTGCCCGCGAAGGGGCACGGTGTGTACTGTACTTTTAAATGGCTTGCTTTTAACCCTCTCAATAAGGCATACTTAACCCTTTACCCAAAGTAACAGTGAAAACCGGTCAGCGTTATTCACATAAATTCACATTCAATTTTCATTATTTTTTCATTTTTGCTTGAAAAAAAATCTTTTTCCAGAGATACCATGTACCTTAACAAGTACTAGCTAATATGAATATTCGCCGTCATCTAGAAATATGGCAGACCCGGAGTTGGCGGAGCCGATATTTTTAAAGTGGTTTATGTTCATACTTCAGGTATGACCTATAGACATGGGACCTGTATCGAATTAGTTGAACTTGCTGGAGGCTCCACCTAAATGAGGTTAACAGAAGTTATTAAGAGCATATTTTCCCGCCATTATCTAAGACAGCATATAATATCTCATAACCAAAGGGTCTGAGAGAAACCTGTGTCTGCTGTTATATAGAATTATATTGTATATTTATTCAGTTTCATGTTACAAACATCAATTTCAAATCATGTTGAACGAATAGAACCCTTCACTTTTCAAAGCATTTTTAAAATTCATTTATTCTCAATCACAACTCAGGATCGACAGGTTTTGGAATGGAGTGGTGTGCGGCATTCTGGAAACACCTCTCACAGTTATAAAGTAATGAAATGGAATATTTGAAAGGTCTGTTTTTAACTCTCTTAATTCTTCAATGTGAGTACAAACACCTTTAATATAACTCATGGCTGCAGAATGTTTTTCGCTTTCTTTTCTGTAACATAACTAACATTTATTTCTACGTGGAATGAGGCACCTTTTCAGTGTGCCTTCCAAAGTAAGAGCATTCTTAACCCCTTATCCAACATAATGACGAAAACCGGTCAGCGTTATTCACAGAAATGTCTATTCAGTTTTAATTACTTTTTCATTTTTGCTTAAAAAACATAGCTTATAACACCTCATTGGAATGAGCTGATTTGTTAAAGGATTATTTATTTATTGGTGTTTAAGGTCACATAATTTCTGCACAATGGCTAATCATGACCACGACAGTTTTACGGGTGGAGGAAGCCGGAGTCTCGGGAGAGAACCACTGGGCAACACCGAGCAACTGTCAGCTCCCCCACATACTAATTCCACACAAGCAGGGTTAGCATTGGTTAAAGAAAGGTGCACCATCGATATGTACTACGCCTTGGCACACAGTGTCACGGCGCCCCCACGTGGGCAATGGGGTGAAGAGTCTTGCCCAAGGATACAGCGCGGTTGCCGCAGGTGGGATTCGAACCGAGGACGTCTCGACTCGATGTCTGCACCTCTACCAACTGAGCCACTGCGTCCCCTTTTAAAGGATTAAAATGGAGTACTTAAAGGGGGTATTTTAACCCTCTCAAGATCTTAATATGGGTAAAAAAAAATTATTTTATGCAAAATCGAGAATAATGAAAACCCTTTCCATTGTCACAATGTTGTTCTGAACACTCGTGGGCATAGATGGGACCTCGGAATTTTGTCAATGCCTATAAGTCTTTCGATAGGCCTATTGGGGGCCTTTAAGGCCATTTTTACGTCGAAATTCCAACATTACTGAACTCTTTTACGTGCAATACATTTTCCAGAGGTACCATGTACCTTAACATTTTCTAGCTAATATGAATATATGCCAGCAAATATGGCAGATCCGGAGTTGGTGGAGCCAATATTTGTAAAGTAGTTTATGCTCATACTTCAGGCTTGGTATGACCCATAGACATGGAACCTATACCGAATGAGTTGAAACTTAATGGACGTTAAAAATAATCCCCCACCCCACTCCTCAATGTGGTCAACAGAGATCATTAAAAGCATATTTTTCAGACCTATTAGGAATTGAATTTCAAACCAACTAATGCAATTCTAAAGATTATTCATGTATCTCATCATTCAAATAAATGGCCTCTAATGCAAATTTCTGATTCCTCAATCAAACCGTTTAAATGGAGTGTACATATATGCATTTTCTGGTTTCTTAGAAAAATTGTTCTAATTTCTGTATGAATATCTGTAAATACTGTTAACGAAAACCCATTTCTGATTTGTTAAAAAATATTTTACTCCTGAAAATAAGCTTCCATAAATATTCTTTCTATATAGTTTTTTCCTGATGCTTTAACCCTTTTCACACAGACTTGAATTTGCTGGATGCAGTAAATTCTGTTTCTCTAGTATTTTACTTACTTTTCTAAGCGCGTCATTTGTGTGTGTGTGTGTGTGTGTGTGTGTGTGTGTGTGTGTGTGTGTGTGTGTTTGAGGTTAAAAAATCGCACTGGCACAGACATTTCCTACTGAAACGTTTTCTTCTTTTAATATGCCGCCGAAAAAATTGTTTTCATTTACTGAACCCTGATTGGTTTCAAACATGACAAAAAAGTACATAAAATTGATTTAAACTAAGTGATGAGCTTAGGAACTGGTTAAACTGACTGGCAAAAATTGATGTTATTCATTGATGGGCTCTAATTTAGTCCTTACAAGGATGTTACGCAAGCTTTTGTTTTTCTTATAGGCGATGACAGGTCGAAGATTCAAAGGTTCATTTAATTTAGCATCGGTAAAATTGAATTCATCTTTTAACATTTTTGCTATTTCGATATTCATTCTGTTGTACGTTAAAGTGAAAGGAATGATGGACCTCCTTTCGCATTCGCCCTCTGATATGTTCATACCAAATGGCCAGAGGGTTTGAAGCGTATTGATCCAAAAAGCTTCACGTTTTTTTCTAAATTCATCCGTTTCTTCTGATGTGTCTTTAATTGGTGGTTGTTCAATAGGATGGATTTCGAAATCGTCCAAAGAATGGCCAGGAAGGTTGAAATGTTGTGCTACTGTGTGTGTGTGTGTGTGCGTGCGTGCGTGCGTGCGTGCGTGCGTGCGTGCAAACGCCAGTTTCCGTTTTGAAAAAAAAAAATACCGGGAAGACGTGGAAGGTGATTTACTACCGATTCGCATAATATCAATTATAAACTGACCAAATAGATTAACAAATGAGCGGTTATAACTAGTGACCGACGACTTAGGAATACCCGGACAAATAATCGTCAACAGTCAGTGACCCCTTATTAATAAACCATTTTTACATAGCGCCATCTTACATCCGGGACTCGATATGCCCCCCTCGAAACCAGCCATTCAGATTTGTTACTAAAAATCGCACCCACGTCTGTTGTACTGCACTGAACGCTGCATTGATATCGTTTGTTTCCACTTGATAAATATTTTTTGTCATTGCTGTCGTTGTTTTGAAACAAACTTCGATTGTATGCTTGTCTGCCGTTCTTCGAACGAAACATTTTACCTTTAAAGAAGCTGAAGGTACATTGTAGTTGAGAGTTGTGATGAACTTCGAACTTATGTGAATGATTGTAACACGAAAATGATAAGTTTGGAAATAACATCGCAAAATACACAACTTTCTAACACCCAACCATTGTTCTCTTCGGGGATGAGAACAAACGCAGATCAGGTAAATTGTCGAATTTTAATTGATAAAACGGAGATGAAACATGAAGCTTTCGATGCCGATCAGCAGCTCAGTACAAGTGTGTGCAATGCTGATAAATAAAGCCAGTTTGTGGGGGCAAATTGAGTCCCGGATGTAAGATGGCGCTTTGTAAAAATGGTCTATTCAATATACTGACTGACACTGACGATATATTAATTGAATTGTTACTGTCCGCCAATTTGTTTTTATTGCAAGTCTGAATTCGGATAATTGGCACTTTGGTAAGTTTGGTTTCAGTACAAAGCACCGGAAAGTAGGCAGAATTGGAAATGCCTCCCAAAAATGTCGGAGGAAATAAATCAATCATTTTCTTTGCGATCAGTGAGATGTTGGATTACTCCCCTTGCATTGCATCACTACTCGTCTGCCTTTGTAAGCAAATCGAATCTCAGGACTCTTCAAAGCAAAGATTAACACCTCGTAGACTGGCAAAATAAATACGTCATGGGGCGTTATGGTGTCACATAAACCTCATCGAGAATATGGCCTCGCAGAGTTCTCATTTGGCCTCATTTGACTCCGCATCCACCAACAAAGTATCCCGTAAATTACATTACAGAACACGGTTTGAGTTTTATGAGAAGCAAAACACAGCAGTTACATCGAGCTGTGTAACTTTAACACTGATTGATTTATTGTGTAGTTTAATGCCACACCATGTCATGGATCAAGTTGTGATCAACAACATTGATAATAGATTAATTTTTGAAGCAACATGAATTATTTATGCTCTCTTCATGTTTGTGACTGGTGTTCCACTAGTTACAAAAGTTAGTCTAATATTTTCTGGATATTAGGCCATACCTAAATAATTGATAGGCAAGTGCCGATAACCCTGTCCCACCCACCCGTGGGGGCACATGGCTGGTGATTAGACGTGTACTGATCTAATAAATACGTGGATTCAGTTTTCATGTTGATACCAGTATATGCCATTGGTAACACACTTTTGTGGTAATGATCACAAATGCAGGGTGAATCTATACTGCTTGCCACGCCAGAAAATAAGCAGACTGTCATTTGCAAAATGAGGTCCCCAGAGGGTGAATTTAGTGATGCTACCCTGCACAGCAGGGTAGCACCACTAAGTTTACCCTCTGTGAATCTCAATCTGAATAAGGGTCACAAAACTAAACAGAAAGCGGTATCCAGAGGATAAATTGCCCCCCCCCCCCCCCCCCCCCCTGTATGGGATAGCAACATCAAATTCACCATCTGGGGACCTGATTCTGCAAATGTCAGACTGCTTATTTTCAGGTCTGCCGCTTGCATATTCTTCAATAATATAAATTCAGTCTTCGACGGCACTAGGGCCTAACGAATTGGCATTGCTATCCCCGGATCGAATCGCTAACCGAATCGGATCGTCCGAGGCAGTGGCACAGACATGATCCTAAAATAGATGGGGCACGACAAATAAAATGGGAAGGAGGTATGAAGAGAGCTTTTCACTCACATAAGTGGGGTCAAGACGTCTCCCCCGGGAATCTTTTGGAAGCTGAGACGATGTAGGTACACTCAGAGAAATCCGCGTCAAATTTGATTTCAAGTATACCAAAACCCACCGAAGAACCTAAACAAATGATTCTTCGTGTGCCCAAGAACCAGGCAGTTTCCTAAAATAATTTTATAGAGTTGCTCGCCCTGTTGATATAAAATTTGCCGTTGTAGCTGGTGGTGGTGGTGGTGGTGTGGGGGGGGGGGGGTGGTGAAGTTGCGCGAACATAGGTGAGGGTGGATGGGCGGTGAAGCGTAAAAAAATGAAAAATGTATGGAGGCCTAAAAATAATGCAATTTTATTCCTTTTTCACTGTTAATCTGTTATGGCATCTTTTGTGCCCCAAACAGTAACAAAATTTCACCAGTTGACCATAAAAGCCCATTTAGAAGCATTATTAACGAAATGAACCCCCTTAATATGAAAAATATTGGAGAATTTCACCAAAAGCTGACTTGAGGATGAGGGTGGGTGTCCGATTTTGTATAAATAAAGTATAAAGTCGACTAAAATATCCATTCATAACAACATAATTCATTCACATTCGAGCTTTTTTATGGAACAATCTTTAAAATGAAGTACAGTATTTCTAATACCGTCTAATGAGTCATAATCGCTAGGTGGGACTGATTTTTCAAAATGAAAATATTATTTTTATTTCAACAAAAACAAAACAGTCTGATTTAACAAAAAAAATGTCTTTTTGACAGCTCTCCTGCTGTGCAATTGCCATAACAAAAACAAAGACACAAGAATAGCTTTGCTCTTTTTGAGCCAGGACAAAAACAAGTTCCCATTTACTCAATCAATATTTGCAACAAAAACAAGTTTACGGTACAAGCAGTCGTAAATTAATTACAGGCACAGTGCTCACATATGCCTGCACATGCCATGATTTACAGAAACTTGACTGAAGTTCATATCACTTTATATCAGAAATATAATTAGTAAAAGGTTATTTAAATTTGATTTATAATCAAAGGTTTCTGGGGAAAAGAATAATTGAGTTTCATTTGCAAGGAACACACCAAAAAACTAGATTTAATCTGCAAGGTTGTGCAAAATGCTCTGAATTTTTCGACCTGTCACGGCATAACTCCTAAGCCTTGTCTATCCCTTTCCAATTTAACCTTGTCATTATATTGCTTGATGTTATCACGCTTCTACGAGAACTAATTAGTTCCATACTATAATACGGATTATCCACTTCCATAAATTGATAACTTATGACTTCTGTTAAGCAGAATATACCTATATATTCATATAGAAACAGCACAGTTACCTTGTACAAACTACGTTCCTTCACCTTTTACTAGTATTTTATGTTTCCTCCATCTTCATGCCTAACTATCCTACATTAACTATCTTCCACTATAACCTTCTTTTCCAAGCCAGCTTGAATCCAATCTGCTTTCCAGACAACATCATTCTGTTACATGCAATCACGATTAGTACTTACATCCGTGCACTACGTTTACGTTACCTTCGCCATTCTGCACAACAGATTACATAATGTATCATATTGAATTACACCGTGCTCGGATAGGTACTTTCAACACTACAGTTTATGTTCGCACCCTGGAGCAGAAACTGTCGAAGCATCAATCAGTTTGCGTCTTTACGTACTCCTGGGCCTTGATGGGGTTGAACTCCATAGAAGCTTCACTGCCATGGCTGCTCTTTTCCATAGAAACGTCATAGAATCAGTTACCTCGTGTGTGACGGAGTCTACTGAAGCAACCTCGTATCTTTACAAAAATGTGCCCGTCTCAGAAATTGTATCCATCTTGAAAATAGTAATCTCCATTTTCCTAGCCACGTTTGACTTTCCTCTGCTTGGGTACAATATCATTGTTGTTGTCGGGTGACATCAAACCCAATCCCGGACCGAGCTCTATCAGCTCAAACCCTAACCAGATTACTTTGAAGATTTTGCATCTTAACATCCAAAGCTTAAAACCCAAATTAGATACTGTTCAATGTGAATCCTCATCAGGTCACATCTTGGCTTTAACTGAGACATGGCTGCACAACCACGATCCCACATCTGACGTCTTACTCCATGGGTTTCACGACCCATTGCGTTGCGACCAGCCGACAAGGGGTCACCATCTACATTAAAAATAATATCTCTTTTCGACATCGACCCGACCTTGAGGTGCTAAACACGAAGTGCGTATGGGCTGAAGTATTTAAGAAACACAGTAAGCCCCTATTGCTAGGGTTTTTTAGCGTCCACCTAACAGTTCCTAGGATACATGGGATTCCATATCGGCACACATTGAAAAAGCCAGAGACACGTCACTTGTCGATTTAATTGTTACGGACGCTTTTAATTACAACCAGCTGGTTCCCTCGAGAGTCGGTTCTACTGCAATATGCAATCTGTTTAACCTGAGGCAGTTTGTGGGTGAACCAACCTGTTTTACTGAGTCGTCGGCCACTCTGCTAGATCTTTTTGCTGTTAGTGACGCAGTTAACGCGAATGCCTGCGAGGTCCTAGAACCGATTATACCGGACATGACTCGCTATCACTGCCCAGTAACAATTGATGTCGAATTTTTAAAACCATCTCCTCTCTCCTTTAAGAGAAGGGTATGGTATATTTACAGGGTAATTATGAAGCACCCAATGAGGCCCTCTCTAACGTTGACTGGAATTCTCTTTATGATAACATATATCTTGTCTTGGTACTATTGTTTACAATTTCGCCGACAAATTACTCGAAACAGCATCTAAATATATTCCGAACAAAATTATTACTTCGCGACCGTTCAGTCGAAATGGATGCACAATGAAATTAGACTATTAATGGGACAGAGGAAGCGTCTGTATCGCATAGTCAAACGCACCGATTTTCCGTATGGCGTACCATTCGGGTCAAAATATCCACGCCCAACGTGCAATTTGTACGTCCGACGTGCATTTCCACGTCGGACGTGCATTTCTCATCGCGATGAGATTTCGCTAAATAAAAAATAGCGATGCACCCGTATTTTTTGTAGGTGCACCTACATTCCAAAATAGCGTTGCAACGATAAAATCCAGGTGCATCGATAAAAAAATACACGTCCGACATGTATTTTAATCTCATCGCGATGAAAAATGCACGTCCAAAGTGCAATTTTAGGAAAAAATACACGTCCAACGTACATTTTAGCCAAAATACACGCCCGACGTGCATTTTTTAGCGACGCACCTGTATTTTAGCGTTGCAACGCTATTTTCGAATGTGGGTGCACCTACAAAAACATCGATGCACCTGGAAAATAATCCACGTCCAACGTGCATTTTAGCCAAAATACACGTCCGACGTGCATTTTTTAGCGATGCACCTGTATTTTAGAGCTGCAACGCTATTTTCGAATGTAGGTGCACCTACAAAAATATCGATGCACCTGGAAAAAAATACACGTCCAACGTACATTTTAGCCAAAATACACGCCCGACGTGCATTTTTTTTAGCGATGCACCTGTATTTTAGCGTTGCAACGCTATTTTCGAATGTACAGGTGCACCAACAAAAATATCGATGCACCTGGAAAATAATCCACGTCCAACGTGCATTTTAGCCAAAGTACACGTCCGACGTGCATTTTTAGCGATGCACCTGTATTTTAGAGTTGCAACGCTACTTTCGAATGTAGGTGCACCTACAAAAATCTCGATGCACCTGGAAAAAAATACACGCCCAACGTACATTTTAGCCAAAATACACGCCCGACGTGCATTTTTTTAGCGATGCACCTGTATTTTAGCGTTGCAACGCTATTTTCGAATGTTGGTGCATTCGAAAATATCGATGCACCTGGAAAATAATCCACATCCAGCGTGCATTTCACTCGTCCAACTTGTATTTTATACGTTTCTATTTTTAGGAACCGGGTGCACCTGCATCTACCAATTCCTATTGGCTAACTCAAAATGTACGATACGCGTGCATCTATTTTTGGAAACGCGGTGCGCCTGGATTTACCAGTTTCCGTTGGCTGAATAATAAATGTACGTTGGACGTACATTTCTCATCGCGATGAGATTAAATGTACATCGTACGTATGGAACCCCCTAACCGACACGTCAATCGCTATTCGTTAATCACCAATCAGGTTCACCAACGTGCAGCACAACACAGTTTTGCTCATGATCATTTCGGCCTTCGATTGCCGAGCATGTTACCTTCCGTATAAAATATCACAACCACCTTGTGAAGTGAAATCAAAATTAATAAGTTACAAAAAAAACGATTTCCAAGCTTTGCAACTGAAGCGTCCGGTAGGCAGGTGAGATTTAGGGAACGTACAGATTTCAAAAACGATGAGGAGAGAAAAGTGCAAGTCTGGGGAGGGGGTGCACCACTGTATGTACTGTTGGAGTTCTGTGGAAATGCTTCCCTATCAACAGCTTGTGCTCCCTTGAAAATGAGTAGACGCTCCTTTATAAATACATGTATTGCTTACATCACTCGGATTTATGGTTCCAAGAATAACACTTTAAATAATAACTTGGAAGAAGGTCATGTACAACAGTCTCTGAATTATTGAGAATACGATTTTTTTTTGACAGTCTTTTTAAAAAAAATGTTCCAGAAAGAAGGACTCCCACCAAATGACACAGAAAATATCTTCTCGTAATCCCCCACCCTACCAGTAGGCCACTGCTAGACTATTTATGCCCCATTCCAACACTCAGTACCTCAATGTAATTTCGTTTTGTTTGTTACTCCCAGTGAACGTACTAAACTAATAATTTTTATTGCGGATTTTGAGTTTTAGCTTGGACTAACTGTGTGGGTAATTAGTGCTACTTTAAACTAGAGGATGGCCACCAAAGGGTGGCTGATTCCCCCGAAAAAAGCCTTGATAGCCATTCCAACCTTATTCGCGACATATCCTCTGGTTGTGGGCAATAATAATACCAAGTATCATTAATATCCTTGAAGGCTGTAAGAAGTTATGGAGCGGACACGAATTCCGTCTACGCCCGGACGGACAGACGGACGACGTCACGGCTAGATTCCCCCGAATTTTTTTCGGGGGAATAAAAAGTCTTGATCGGCTGTGATGTGCACTGTACTTACGAGCACCCAAGAAAATTGTTTTAAATTGTTTTCTTAGATTGTAAAAATTACATGGCTGAGTATAGAAAGTGTGTGTGACTGTGTGTGTGTGGGGGGGGGGGGGGGGTGCAGCGTAGGGTGGGAAGATGGATTTGTGGAACTCATAGTGCTTCTAGACCTATACGTGAAGATGTACGACCTGAGCTCAGTCTAGCTACAATAACAGCAAAAAGGTTCATAAAGCGATAGGTTCAATGTGGGCAAAAGTGTGTTTAAAAGCGATTTCGGATTTTTTCAATTTACGTGATTTGTATGTTGCGTTGATTTCTAATGCCCATTTGCCCGGTGTTTGCATTCTGTTGGATAATTTACAAGCAGGCATGGTTTATAAAACATTTACCACACCCCCCACCAATCCCCACCATGCGGCATTGGGGCAGAGGTAAAATTATATTTTATTTTTCTTTTTTTTTCGGAAAATACACATATATTTACATACACGCTTATTAATAGCTTAGTTTTTGGTACATAGTCGGTATTTTGGAACGGTTCAGGCGGTCACGTAACAAGGTTCCTTTGGAGCGGTTGTATTTCGTTATCATTTATGCCCTTAATTGACATAGTAACTTCACACATTCATATTATTCAACTTAAAAATTTGGAGGGCACATTCTCAGTCCAACCTTGTCTTATACTTAAGTTTAGAATCCTAATATGGGTCGCGGGTCAAACGTAATTTGTTTGGTATCAAACTGTAATATTTGTATTGTTATAAATTTATCCCCTTTAAAAGTAGTTTTGTCATATCATGATTATGTACAATTAACGAAACATTTCAAGCCATTTTAAAAGAATCAACTAAGGGAGCAAACGATTTCATTGTTCACATGTTGCCCAGTTTTGACCCACGCGTGGGCCTCTCAAAGAATTGGCGAATAGCTCACAAACGAATGGCAGTTATCTTCCAGCGTTTGACGAATGGCGATTGACAATCACACGAGTCGCCATTTGCCAATAATCAAATGCTTACCGCCTTTTGCCATTCGCTCATCGCTAAATGCCATTCGCCATTAGCTAATCGACAAAATTTAATGCTAATCGCCGTTGGCCAATCGCAAATAAAAAATTAATCGCTAATCGCCATTTGTGACTCACCATTCGCTGACAACAAAAAGAAAATTTAATCGCTATTCGCCATCAGCCAATCACCAAACCCCCGTTATTGTTTGGTGTAAAAAATGAAAACAAAAAACACTCTTCAAGCATTTCCTTCTCTTTTCTATCTTCCAAACATATCTTATGATTACTAGGTAGGTCCATAATGTGTACTTTAGATAAAAAACAAATAATCGAAACTTGGGCTCTGCTACACAAGAAATACATAAACAATTCACCTTCATTGGTAGATATTATTGTGCTGTTGAACACCAAATTCGCTTGGAGTTTTCATTTGAAGACAATGTTATGCAACTAACTAAGGAGTGGACCTTTGCAGACCCCCCCCCCCCCCCCCCCCACCAACAACCTCCCCCCCCCCCCCAAAAAAAAACAAACATTTCACACAACTTAAGAACCCCAAAGTGCTCCCCAATATAGGGCTACAGTGCTTAAATTGATCCGATCTAGGAGTACAAGTCTAAACTGTGTAAATGTGGAAAACTTTATCGGGGGATGCCTTGTCCCAGCTATGAAACGACCCGATCTTTATCCCCTACTCCCACTAACCCGTCCTAACTAGGACCTTCCCGTCATTACACCCTAGTCCTAGTTAGGACTAGAAGAGAACTCCTGAAGCCCCACAACAAGCTTCCAAATATCATGGTAGACCCCTTAAAATTGCCTAGCCCCCCCCCCCCCCCATTATAAAATTCTGGCTACGCCCCTGTTGAGAAATAGAGTCGGTAAATGGCGATTGGAAATTAAGAAATGACGACGACTGGCAACACTGATTAGCGAAAAACGATTGGTGATTAGCAATTTGACTACTGGCGATTAGCATTGTTTCAGGGCCACAAAACCAGTTAGCGACTGATGATTGACGATTGGCGAATAGCGAATCTGCAGAGCCACAAAAAGCGATTAGCGATTGGCGTGTCGATAGAGGCGCATTTAACTGGCGATTAGCGAAAGGCGATCAGACTGGCAACTATCGATTGGGGATAGGATTGGCGACTGGCGATTAAAGAATAGCGATTGGCGTGTCGGTTAGGAGTTTCCATACGGGCGTGTAATTTATCGATGCACCTGGAAATGTACGTTGGACGTGCATTTCTCAGCGCGATGAGATTAAATGTACGTCGGACGTGTAATTTAGCGATGCACCTGGAAATGTACGTTGGACATGCATTTTTCATCGCGATGAGATTAAATGTACGTCGGACGTGTAATTTTAGCGATGCACCTGGAATTTATCGTTGCAACGCTATTTTTGAAAGTAGGTGCACCTGTAAAAAATACAGGTGCATCGCTATTTTCTGTTTAGAAAAATCTCATCGCGATGAGAAATGCACGTCCGACGTGCATTTACACGTCGGACGTATAAAATACAAGTTCGACGAGTGAAAAGCACGTTGGATGTGGATTATTTTCCAGATGCATCGGTATTTTAGTTGGTGCACCCACATTCGAAAATAGCGTTGCAACCCTAAAATACACGTAAATCTCTAAAAAATGCACGTCAGACGTGTATTTTGGCTAAAATGTACGTTGGACGTGTATTTTTTTCCTAAAATTGCAAGTTGGACGTGCATTTTTCATCGTGATGAGATTAAAATGCACGTCGGACGTGTAATTTTAGCGATGCACTTGGAAATTATCGTTGCAACGCTATTTTTTGAATGTAGGTGCACCTGTAATAAATACAGGTGCATCGATATTTTCTGTTTAGAAAAATCTCATCGCAATGAGAAATGCACGTCCGACGTGCATTCACGTCGGACGTATAAAATACAAGTTGGAGGACTGAAATGCACGTTGGACGTGGATTATTTTCCAGATGCATCGATATTTTAGTAGGTGAACCTACATTCGAAAATAGTGTTGCAACGCTAAAATACAGATGCATCGCTAAAAAATGCACGTCGGACGTGTATTTTGGCTAAAATGTACGTTGGACGTGTATTTTTTCCTAAAATTGCACTTTGGACGTGCTTTTTTCATCGCGATGAGATTAAAATGCACGTCGGACGTGTAATTTTAGCGATGTACTTGAAAATTATCGTTGCAACGCTATTTTTGAATGTAGGTGCACCTGTAAAAAATACAGGTTCATCGCTATTTTCTGTTTAGAAAAATCTCATCGCGATGAGAAATGCACGTCCGACGTGCATTCATTTCGGACGTATAAAATACAAGTTGGACGAGTGAAATGCACGCTGGACGTGGGTTATTTTCCAGGTGCATCGATATTTGTGTAGGTGCTCCTACATTCGAAAATAGCGTTGCAACGCTAAAATACAGGTGCATTGCTAAAAAATGCACGTCGGACGCGTATTTTGGCAAAAATGTACGTTGGACGTGTATTTTTGCCTTAACTTGCACGTTGAACGTGCATTTTCCATCGCGATGAGATTGAAATACACGTCGGACGTGTATTTTTTATCGATGCACCTGGATTTTATCGTTGCAACGCTATTTTGGAATGTAGGTGTACCTACAAAAAATACAGGTGCATCGCTATTTTGTATTTAGCGAAAATTCATCGCGATGAGAAATGCACGTCTGACGTGGAAATGCACGTCAGACGTACAAATTGCACGTTGGACGTGGATATTTCCAGGTGCATCGCTATTTTTTCCAGGTGCACTTACATTTAGAAATAGCGTTGCAACGATAAAATACAGGTGCATCGCCAAAAAATGCACGTTGGACGTGTATTTTAATTTCATCGAGATGAGAATAGACTTTTAACCCAAATGGTACACCATACTTCCGAACGCTTGGGCAAAATATAAACGTAAACGGAACGAAGTTGTTACGGCTATTAGGAAGGCCAAAGCGTAGTATGTATCTAAAGTTCAGACCACACTAAATAGCAACAAAACACCCTCTTCCTTGTGGTGGAAGACTCGAAAAACACTTATTTATTTATTTATTTTTTTATTTATTTATTGGTGTTTAAGGTCACATATTTCTGCACAATGGCTAATCATGATCACGACAGTTTTACGGGCGGAGGAAGCCGGAGTACCCGCAGAGAACCACCGAGCTACGGCGAGCAACTGTCAGCTCCCCAACATACTACCTCCACACAAGCAGGGTTAGCATTGGTTGAAGATACTAAAAACACTTATCGGTAGTAGTAAAGTGGTAGGCATTCCGACTATTATCCATTTATTAAATAAAGTATATTCCTCATGTGTTGAGAAAGCAGAAGAATACTTCTGTTCTATCTCAACAGTTGACAATTCGAATGCCTCCCTTCCTGATTCAGCATCCCAGGCTTCACGAGTTTTTGACAGTATCACTCTCCAATGTAGTGAAGTATATGAACCAAAGAAGTCGATAAAGGTGTCTAAAGCGTCTGCTCCCGACCTTGTAAGTCAACGCCTTATCAGGGAATGTAAATCCTCCCTGTGTGAGCCTCTTTTAATCTTATTTAATGTGCCATTGAACAACTCTTACTTTCCCTCACTGTGAAAAAAGCAAAATCAAACGTCTCCGCAGTTTTCAAAATACAGTCCTCAAATTCAGTTACTGATTATCTCCCGATATCACCAATTAATTGTGTATGTAAAATATTTGAAAAATGTATTTTCAAACGCTTGCGCCCATTTCTGATTGACAGCAATGTCCTTAGTCAATCCAATCAGGTTTTACACCTGGTGATTCAACTGCCCTCCAACTGACTGACATATACGATGAATTCAGTCGAGCTCTTGATGAAGGCAAAGAAGTTGGGGTGGTATTCTGTGATGTCAGTAAGGCTTTCGACAAGATATGCCATGCTGGTCTTATTCACAAGCTAATGGAAATTGGTGTCTTGGGTGAACGTCTGTTGTTCTTGAAATCGTACCTTTCGGATAGGTCGCAACGAGTTATGCTAGGGTCGGACGCATCTACCCGTTGAACCATTAATGCTGGTGTTCTACAAGGTTCGATACTTTGATGTTCTTTATTGTTCCTTATATATATTAATGATATAACCGAGGGCTTACTCAGTAGCATACGTCTATTTGCAGATGATTCTTCCCTAAATCTAATTGTAGAAAATCCAGAGCAAGCCTCGAGATTAATCAACCATGATCTTGCCACAATAGAACGTTGGGCTAAGATGTGGTTGGCCGAGTTTAATGCCAGTAAAATAGAGAGTATGCTTATATCACGTAAATGCAACCCCACTGCCCATCCACCTCTATTCTTAGGTGATTCGCGGATATCTGAAGTCAGTAATCATAAATATTTAGGAGTCATATTAAATAGCACATGCTCATGGAACGACCATATTGACCATATCTGCTCTAAAGCACTGTCGCGCTTAGACCTACTGAGGAAGCAGAAATTCAATCTCGATCGCGGGGTCCTAGAAAAAAATACTTTGCCTTCGTTAGGCCTCTACTCGAATACGCTGATGCTGATGCTGTCTGGGATAATTGTTCAGCAGCTCAAGTCGCCGAGATTGAGAAAGTACAGAAAGCAGCCGCTGGGATCGTTACCAGGGCAACTGTCAGTTGTAGTAAGTCTTTGCTTTATTCCGAAACACAAGGCTCTACAAGACAGACGCCGCAAACACAAGCTGTTACAGTACTTCAAAATGTATCACCACATGTCGCCCCCATATATTGTCAATAAAGTTCTCCCGATCGTCTAATCGTTAAATCTATCGCTCAACCTCCGGTCATGTCGTAACCACGGAGTTCCCTTTTGTCGGACTCAATTGTATCAGTCGTCTTTTATCCCGGGCGTCACAGACCAATGGAACAAGCTGCCTTTATCTGTCCGCGAGAAATCATCACTAATCAATTTCAAGACTTTCCAAAATGTCGGAAATCAGCTACCACCTATGTTTTATAGTGGCGCGAAATCACGCGCAGCCCCAATATATCACTGCAGGCTGCGATTGCGTTGTAGTAACCTTAATTCTCATTGATATGACTATCATCTGTCACGGTGTCACCTACCCCCCTCCTGTCAGTGCGGGATGTTCGAGACACCAGAGCATTTCTTCCTACATTGTCCAATATACTCAAATGTCCGCAATCGTACTGTCACCCTTCTCCCATTAGGGCTGCAAGGATATGCTTCCCTTACGATACGATATGTATCATGATTCAATCTGCACGATACGATATGTATCATGATCTCTCATGCCATGCAAGTACAACTATCAAATATTTTGAACAACATGTGTTCATTTCCAGTAGCGTCCTTTTATTACAAATTTTTGAATGCACTCTTTAAACGATGTGTAACTTCTCAAAGTGATGACCATTGCCATTCGTTTATTTTAGGTTTTGATTTCATGACCCTTTTTCTGGTGTTTTTTTTTCCCAGAAAATATTTTCCAACGATTTAATCCATTATATCTTGTTTGACAGAGCTCAGTGAGCTCTGTCAAACACGATACAATAGATTAATTAAAGAAATATTTAGCAAATTAGAGTGAATTCACCAACCTTTGGTTAACTGACTAATCCTGTGTTAATGGCATATTTACTTTATTTGGCACTGTCAATTCTGGCATTCCAAAAACAGGGTTTCACTGCAACAGAGTTCAAAATCTACAAAATTGTTTTGCCTGATATTATTTATATTTATGGTATCGCGATACACGGTGAACCGCGATACGTATTCAGTCGTGAGCAATGTATCGCGGTTCGGGCGTATCACGATTAACCGTTGCAGACCAATCTCGCATTTAGTTTAAAGTATAAACGTATCGACACTTCTTTTTGGATCTTGGCACATGGCTGGTGATCAAGTTGGTGATCGGCCATAGGCCATGGGTTCCAGACAGCGATATATGCGTCAATCTACTATCTTATACCACCTTTTTGTGTAAATTTATGAATGACCCCAGGAGAAGACGAACATAAGCTCCTGGCTTTCTGTCAGATCCCCCTCCCCCACCCGCGCCCGTCCCATTACATACCAATATGGTCTTTTGTTAGTATATGTTATATTTTTTATGTTCAGTATATATACTGTTACTTTTTTGGTGTTCAGTCCTGTAACATTTTCTACACTTATTGAATAAATATTGTTTAAACTGAACTACATTTGTAAGAATATTAAGCTATATATACATTTAGTTTGTATGAGCTGGTTTGATTCGGGTTTTTACGTCGCTTTCAACAACTAATAATTGAGGGTTGGCTGATTTAAATCAATTTATTTAAATCATTGATTTAAATCATGGTTTAAATCAAATATTCAGGAATATTTTCAAAACAACTTGAGCTGAAACAAGATGGAATGCATATTAACTGTTGAAATACAGTAATTAGCCCTTCTTTATGACAATTAGAACTAATCTATATGGAGCGGAATATACATTGTTCATCCCACTGTGTCTTGATTGCTGGAACGTGTTGTAGGTAAGTTTTAAAATTCGGGAGGGGGAGGGGGAGGGCAGGGTTAAATTATGAAATACCGAGTTGGGAAGACGTTCTTGCTTGCCCTACGAAAATATACGCACACTTTGGAGTACACAGTTGGGCAAAATATCTTGCTTGCCTAACAAAAGTATACACAGATTAGAGACAAACTCCTAAATTGCAGTTTTCGTTGTAAAGTTGCAGGAGAAATCCTGCCTTCAAACTCAAATGTCATATAGCTTGAAAAACTTAATGATTATGTGCACAGAATAATTATATACAACCCAATTGGCAATTGGGTACATATTTACTGAACCCAGTTAATTTGGGTTGACTTTTGATCCAACTGATTTTAGAGTGTAGTTGGGTACGGCACTTTACATATTATTTCACCTGTTGTTAGTGTTGTATGTTTAAAATACAGCATTGTATCAATGGAAATTATATTTGACACCAGGCCTGGCATTCTTAAAAATGCAGGAGGACTAAAAATCGCTCTCCTCGCATAGCCTAGGGGAACGATTAGCTCTCCTCAAGCCTACAAAAGCTAAAAGTGGCAAAATGAAGTTGTACTATTAATGAATTCTGCCCAGTGGGCTTTGTACATTCTATTTGGTGCTGCTAACAAGGTAGTCTTTGTGAGACGGCTACACTGCCCCTCCCACATCTCCGGGCCTTCAAGGCCCGGAGGTGTGGGAGGTGCAGTGTGGCCATCTTGCAAAGACCACACACATAGCAGAGATCTGAAAAGCTGTGGGTTTTAGGAAAGGCTGTTGTGGTAATCATTATTTTCTAAGGCTAGGAGGTCTATTTTTCGCTCTCCTCAATTTTTGAAGGCGAGCAGTAGGCGAGCGAATAAATCGCTCTCCTGAAAATGCCAGGCCTGATTTATAGAGTATAAGTCTTTGATAAAAGCAATTAGGTATGTTCCAAATAGTAGGGTTATATGACTGGGCCGTCTGACACCGAGATCCTACTCTCCCCCCCCCCCCCCCCCCCCCATTTTTGTTTGTTACGGGCCTTGGAAAAATAACTCGGAATCTACCTCAATTTGTTCTATATGCTAGCTGAAAACAGAAATACCCCATGATGGTTGCAGCTTCGTGTGACACATTTCAAACGTTGCACAAGCAGAGTTGGTTACGACAACGGCAAGTGAAAAATAGACGTATAGTACGACTTAGAACACAACGCCACCAGGCCTCCCACATGGTGACATGGACAATCGGTATTAAGTCAATTTAAGTGTCTTGCTCAAAAACCCTTCAGTAAAGCCTATCACCGTGATTCGTCATCAGTTGGGTGCGACATATATCAATGAATAGACATTGTTTTTTACACCAACCCACCCCCTTGTGCGAACTTTCTACTGCCATTTTCAGACACCCACCCCATCTCATTGAAATTACAAATTGCTTTGACAAACATCATGATAGGAATATGGAAAGAAGTATAGTTCGCTGATTAGTTTGATTCCACCAGTCATTCCAGGTACTTGTTACAACTTTTTATTACCCAGAAAAGTTAGTTTCACTTCCTGTTTGCAAAATGAGGCTTCAGAAATCTTAAAAAAAAACTCGCTCAGAACAGCTCAATGTCCATGAAAGTATGAATGGTGGCCTAAAATATGCCCAACCCAATTCCCCTGCTTCAACATAAATAAAATGTTTTTAAATTATTCCCCTGATTTGTACCATAGGAGTAAGCTAAAAATTACCAACAATTCAATCCATTCTGATCCATTTATTTATTTTTTTACTTGATTCTGGCTGGAGTCTGCATGATTGATTCCATAAGTGACTCTAAATGCTAACCTTGTTATGTTATTATGGTTTCTGGGGGCACGATGACGCTGTGTACTGAGGCGTAAGGCACGTCGATGGTGCGCATGTCTTCAACCAATCTAACCCTGCCTGTGCTGCGGTGCAGAGTTTAGAGTTACGATGTTGGAGAGCTGACAGCTGCTCGTCGTTGCTCGGTGGTTCTCTCCGGGTACTCCGGCTTCCTCCACCCGTAAAACTGTCACGGTCACGATTAGCCATTGTGCATAAGTATGTGACCTTAAACACCAATAAATAAATAAATATATTATGGTTTCTTTATTAGCTTAAATTGACAAAGTCAAGATAAGCTATTGCCATCACGCGTGCGCAAGTCTGTGAGTCTGTTCACATTTTCCTTTAGCAGGGGCTACACCCCGCAGTTCTTGTCTGATCGTCACGAAATTTCATATGCAGGTTTGGGGTCATGTCTTGATGAGGACGTCTCCTTTTGATCGCGATCGGTCAACCGGTATGGCTGCCCGAGCCCAAAACCCGAAAACCATTAGCACAGTCTACAGGTCGTATTTATGAAGGGATTTCATTGTAACTTGGTAGGATGCCTCTCTGTATAATTCCTAGATGAGAACGTCCCATTTTGGGCATGATCTGTCAGCCGTGATGGCTGCCCATGCCCGAAACCCAAAAACTTTTAGCACAGTCTGCAGGTCATGTTTAATATGGAGGGATTTCATTGTAACTTGGTAGGATGACTCCTTATGATGTCAAGATGAGAATTTCCCCATTTGGGCGTGATCTGCCAACCGTGACGACTGCCCGAGCCCAAAACCCGAAAACCTTTAGCACAGTCTATAGGTCATATTTATTGAGGAATTTCATTGTAACTTGGTGGGTTGACTTCATATAATGTCTAGATGAGAAAGTCCCCTTTTGGACGTGATTGGGCAACTGTGCCCGAAGCTCGAAAACCTTTAGCACAGTCTAGAGGTCATATTTATGAAGGGGTTTCATTGTAACTTGGTAGGATGACTCCAAATAATGACTAGATGAGAACATCCCATTTTGATCGCGATCGTTCTGCCTTGATGGGTGCCCGAGCCCAAAAACCTTTAGCATAGGCAAAAGGTCATATCTGTTGAAGGATTTCATTGTAACCTATTAGGTTGACTCCGTATAATGCCTAGATGATGACATCCTCTTTTGGTCGTGATTGGTCAACCGTGATGGCTACAGGTGCCCGAAGCCCGAAAACCTTGAGCACAGTCTATAGGTCATATTTATGAAGGGATTTCATTGTAACTTCGTAGGATTACTCCAGATGATGTCCAGATGAGATTGTCCCCTTTGGTTGCGATCATTCAACCATGATGGCTGCCCGAGCCCGAAAACTTTTAACACAGTCTACAAGTCATATTTATGAAGGGATTTCATTGAGACTTGGTAGGTTGACTTCATATAATGTCTAGATGAGAACGTCCCTTTTTGGACACGATTGGGCAACTGTGACGGCTACAGGGGCCCGAAGCCCGAAAACCTTTAGAACAGTCTACAGATCATAATTATGAAGGGATTTCATTGTAGCTTGGTAGGATGACTGCAAATAATGTCTAGATGAGAACATCCCCTTTTGGTCGCGATCATTCAGCCATTATGGCTGCCCGAGCCCAAAGACCTTTAGCATAGTCTATAGGTCGTATTTATGGAAGGATTTCATTGTAACTTGTTAGGTTGACTCCATA
Organism: Pictodentalium vernedei; assembly: GCA_031216915.1. Taxonomy (NCBI): domain Eukaryota; kingdom Metazoa; phylum Mollusca; class Scaphopoda; order Dentaliida; family Dentaliidae; genus Pictodentalium; species Pictodentalium vernedei. The sequence continues at coordinate 406,289,574 of CM062296.1, read as the reverse complement.
TAATGCCTAGATGATGACATCCCCTTTTGATCGTGATTGGTCAACTGTGATGGCTATAGGTGCCCGAAGCCCGAAAATCTTGAGCACAGTCTACAGGTCATATTTATGAAGGGATTTCATTGCAACTTCGTAGGATCACCCCAGGTGATGCCAAGATGAGAATGTCCCCTTTTGGTTGCGATCATTCAACCATGATGACTGCCCGAGCCCAAAGCCCGAAAACCTTTAGCATAGTCTTCAGTTCATATTTATGAAACGATTTCATTGTAACTTGGTAGGTTGACTTCATATAATGTCTAGATGAGAACGCCCCCTTTGGACGCAGTTGGGAAACTGACGGCTACAGGGGCCCGAAGCCCGAAAACCTTTAGCACAGTCTACAGGCCATATTTATGAAGGGATTTCAATGTAACTTGATAGGATGACTTGTTTTAGAATAATTTCACTGTAATTTGGTAACTTTCATTGATATGCGTTAACTGTGAAGGGATTTCATTGTAACTTGGTAGGTTGGCTTCATATAATGTCTAGATGAAAACAGACCCTTTTGGACACCATTAGGCAACTGTGACGGCTACAGGGGCCTGAAGCTCGAAAACCTTTGGCACAGTCTACAGGTGATATTTATGAAGGGATTTCATTGTACCTTGGTAGGATGACTCCAAATAATGTCTAGATGAGAACGTCCCCTTTTGGTCGCGATCATTCAGCCTTGATGGCTGCCCGAGCCCAAAACACCAAAACCTTTAGCATAGTCTATAGGTCGTATTTATGGAAGGATTTCATTGTAGCCTGTTAGTTTGACTCCATATAATGCCTAGAGGATGACATCCCCTTTTGGTCGTGATTGGTCAACTGTGACGGCTTCAGGGGCCCGAAGCCCGAAAACCTTGAGCACAGTCTACAGGTCATATTTATGAAGGGATTTCATTGGAACTTCGTAGGATCACTCCAGATGATGCCCAGATGAGAATGTCCCCTTTTGGTTGCGATCATTCAACCATGTTGGCTGCCCGAGCCCAAAGCTCAAAAACCTTTAGCACAGTCTACAGGTCATATTTATGAAAGGATTTCATTGTAACTTGGTAGGCTGACTTCATATAATGTCTAGATGAGAACATCCCCTTTGGACGCAATTGGGAAACTGACGGCTACAGGGGCCCGAAGCCCGAAAACCTTTAGCACAGTCTACAGGCCATATTTATGAAGGGATTTCAATGTAACTTGATAGGATGACTTGTTTTGGAATAATTTCACTGTAACTTGGTAACTTTCATTGATATACGTTAACTGTGAGGGCCACATACATTAACTGTGAGGTCATATTAACCCACCCCTCAGCTCTTTAGTACAGTGTACACCTCATATTATTTTTATCAAAAAAATAGCATACAGGGAACAGAAATGAACATATTTCCAATTATCACAATTCTTGTCTTATTTCATTATCCTTTCATAAACATTGAACATTATCCTTTTCATCAAACACAATACACAAGTCAAGCTACAGTGTCATTGACACTTTCATTTTTTGTTTATTTTTGCATAATTCTCAATTAAAAATCAGTTGAAAATGCTATTTATCACTTTTTCAAAATCTCAAGTTACCAGTGACACATGTGATAAAGTCTTAATACACAATAATAGCAAGTCAAACTACACTGAATATTATATTGTGATAAGGTCATGCAACAATATTTGAAATTTGAAAGCGTGTTGGAACTGTTAACCAAGTTGAAACAGGGCAGTTGTCACAATCAATTCACTAGCACTCCTCCCTCATAATACTAAAGCAATGACGAGTGAACAACAGAAAATATTTCAAATATCCTTTTAACATTTCAGTGAATGAGTGAACTTAAGCCATTGAAGTGCACTGAATAGAATACTAGTTGATACTTGCACCTTTTACATTAATTCATGTTGTATAAAACATTGTCCGGCATATTTTCAACACTGACAACCAAATATCCACCCTCCACCAACATGTGTTATTTGTAACATTTGCGCAGATTTCACCTCATATTACCACTTCTCAAGGCTCCTTGGGTTGCGCTTTACCTTTTAGGGTTGATTTACAGCATTATCTCAGCGGTTTGCATCATAATTTATAATATAATGCAGAAAATTATGAAAAATTGCATAATTTAAGAACGCACATTTTAGCGCACCCATGAGAGTGATGAGACCCACCCACCCCACACATATCATCTCGCAAATTTTGGACGCCCCCTCCCTGAAACAATGGACGAAATTCAACAAACCAAGGGCACTAACTTAAATTTCATCGAATAATGGAGAATTTTGAACTTGTGCAACACGTTCTTAATATAAACATGCACACCGAAATTTATTGACATCCTATATTTTCAAGTTACTCTCAAGTGCCTAATAATAGTACTGGGCGAAATAATAGTACAATAATTTCCATTGCATCCTGTGTTTGCTTTGTACATGTATCTTACTAGTTTGTTTGGTGAACTTCTTGAGATAAGGGGCCGCCCTGCACATTCGATTGCTGAAAATTAATAATCATACAGGGCCAAATAAGGATCATACAGCCGGGAATTTTGTACGAAAAAGAATAATCATACGTGTATGATCATTAGGCACTCAAGAGTATTGCATAACCAGACATCGGACGGCCCGACGAAGGAAAAGACAGACGGAAGGACGGGTGGTGTTCTTTGCTGTATCCGTTCCCTGCGGAGGATGACTAGTCAGGTTACTTTAGTGCCTACGAACTGACTAATCGGGAATTCGGGATACTGGAGAAATTCCCGATGGCTGAAAGCCTCTAGAGCTCTGTAGACCAGTTAACTTGACATAATGTTTGGAAGGTCTAGTGACGATTCTGTAAGTAAATGGACAACCAAACGCTTAAGTAAATGAACAGGTGAACAAAAAGGTTACTCAATATACCACTAAACAAGGCCTACGCAAAGCCCGAGTCACTGCCTTCGACCCTATGCATGTTCGAAGTTTGCGAGGCAAAACAATTTTCTAAATCGAAAGACTGAAAAAGGGAATAACTCTGGGAAAAATAAACTGGACGGAACCCGTTCCATGTGCATATCCGTTCCCTCATGCGGGGCTATAAGCATACCAAATGAGATCCAAATCGGTCCGACAGCTCTGAAATTACAATGCAAAACGTTTGTACAGACAGGCGGACGGACAGATGAACGGAGGGACGGCTTCACTAAAATCCCGAATCCTCCTTCGGAGGTCGGGAGCATAACTAACTAGAGTGTGGTGGGAGGAAAATCCCCCTCGAGTGTTGTGGCGTGATGGCATTTTTTTTTATAAAATGCAGAATAATGGACGTTATTTTAAAAAAAATTAGTGAATATGGAACAAGAACCTCACGAGTGTGGAGCTGAAACTTTGTGAAAGTTTTATTTTTCACGAGCGCTTGCGCTGATGGACTCGTTGCGATCCGATTGTAAACACGACCTCCAATCTGATACAAAACTTACAAATTACAGTACGTGGAGGGTGTATTATCACTAAATCACCCGCAGAGTGGAGATTCCACCCAAGCATTATTGCAAATTTGTTGCAAAGCATAACAGGCACAAGAAAAGTTTCAGCCAATGGACCTCCGGGTTAAACCCGGAGGTCCATTGGCTGAAACATTGCTTGTGTTTTTAGAAGATATGTACAAAACTTGAAACTTATAGGTCGGGTGATAACTCCATTCTGCGGGTGATTTAGTTACAATCCACTCTCCGCGTACTGTACAGGACATGCATACGGTCATGATAATACAATCCTGTTACATAAAGCTCGTTTCCCCAATTTTTCAGTTTAAATTGGTCAAAATTTTGAATTTCAGCAACTATATTTAAATGCGTAATAACAATGCATATATGTGAATGTTTACCGGAAATTGAATATGTCTGACACAGGATCGGAAATGGCCGCAGTAAGAGGGGATGGGGGGGGGGGGGGGGTGCTGATACAAACGTTTGTTCCGAGTTTTTGTGTGCAAATTAAATTGACTGTGAGATAAAATGTGATACTATTTGCCTTTACTTTCGGATTTTTTCAAGTATTCTTTCCTGTCTCAGTTATACATATTGTAAAATAGTAGCAAGATCATCAGTCCCGTTTTATTCAAGCTGTTTATAAATTGTCAATATTAATAGGTGCAACATTGTTTACATGGAAAATCTCGTTTAGGAAGACCGTACAATTTTCAACTGCGCATGGTCATGATCTCGCTACGTCATGCCCCACTTCGAAGTTGAATAGTGTATTAAAAACAAAATGACTTGTGAGAACATACCTATTTTCATTTCGTAAAGATCATTCTAATTATACATTGATATCTCTCCATCCCGGAAAATAATACATATCAGTAAATTCCTTGTTTTATCACGGTAAAACATCCAATATATTCGGTTCTATTACTGGCCATTTATTCCAATCAACGCTCTCCTTGACCCGTTTTTTGAAATAGCCAGAGCAAAGTGTATCACTATATTATCATTTAAAATGCACAAAGTACGGTATATCTTCCCAAATATTGATTAGAATCGTTTTTAAAATGCATTTGTGCTCAATTGCATACTGTAATGCGTTGCTAAACGCTTTGTGTATTGGGAACTCGGTGTTCTCGTCGAAAAGTCAGGTTGGAGATTAAGTGACGTAATCCAACAAAATTACCAACAAAAAATGTTGGAAAATCCTAGCTGTAAAATACGGAAGCGTATTGGGGACATGATAAAAAATAATTCTCTGATCCAGAAAGTCGAAATTTCGACTTTTCATCTCGATATTTCGACCTTTTATCTCGAAATTTCGACTTTTATCTCGAAATCTCGATATTTTATCTTTTATTTCCATTTTTGATCTTCATCTGTTAAGGGCGTTGGTGCGTCGGGATGCGAAATGGGGAAATGCTAGGTTGGGTGGAAGTTGAATTAGAGATGGACGTCCATTATTTCCACGATTTTTTATTTTCTACTGTAATTTTGGGCACTGCACTGTACCCGGGTGAAAGTCGCATATCTTCGTAGTAAGGGTGAGCCACACGGTGATATTTACTGGCAGCATTTTTCGAGTAGTGTGTGTGGGGAGAGGGGGGAGGGGAGCAACTTTCGCAGCATTGCTCATTGGCGGGAGGGAGAACATGCGTGCACTGATATCATTTGGGTGTATCGCTCTTTATGTGGGTTATTAAAGCGGGATGAGGAAGGCATCCACGAGACTCGTGTATATTGTAGACACACTATTTGGAGTTTTATTGCAACGTGATTTATCGGTACTTGTCAATAACGTGTGTTGTTTGGTATTTTATTAGAATGTTTATTGGACGGACATATACCTGTGTGTGTGTGTGTGGGGGGGGGGGGGGGGTAAATTTCTCGTAGAACAGCATTTGTCAAGCTGCATCCTTTGTAAATACGGTTTTGGAATAGAGCGTCAGTTTATTTGATCATCAACTTTAGGATGCTCGGCGGGGTTGCACTAAATTCTTATTTACCGTTAAGTAACGGATGGCAAAGATGGTTGACAAAATTGGGGCATTTGTATGGGTGAGGTCTGTTGTACTCGTTCGGAAAATAATATTCTACTTGGAGTTGGTCGTTAATGAATGAAATTAGGCTGGCAGAAATGTCAAGGTTCGGGTGTTAGGGGGTATTATTCGTGTTCGGTCGGTAGGGCGAGAGTTTGTTAGAAATCAGAAGCCAGTGTATTGTCGTGCATTCGTGCATTCTAATGCATTGGGAAACTATTTTATTCCTCTTGGGGATAACATTTGTGGGGTGGGGTGGGGGGGGGGTCACCTGTATTCAATTCTAGATATGACAGGTATAGGGTAGGTATAGCCAGATAACTGAGATAATTGTTGGTTGTTTCAGCAGAGTTTCGGTCACTATGACTGACAGAGCTGCATGCTGACCATCACTTGTGTTGGTGGCATCAATACTCTTCCATAGTTTATTTACACTGGCGCCCAACGTTTCAATGAAACAGTGAAACTAACGCTAGAATGATATGCCCCAGGCCTCAAGATAAAAAGGTGGAGAGAGGGGGTGCGTCCCATGACTCTGTCCGTGTCGGGATTTTTCAATTTGTCTATCGGAAAAAATGGCCGCCCGCACGACAACGATGCCACAATTTTCATTGTGCAAAACTATCTTTAGGTTTCATCATATATTCTTTGTGTGTAAACGCTTGTTCGTTTATTATTATTATTTTACAGAATTACTTTTGTGAAACGAAAGTAATTCTTGAAAATAATAATAATAATAATAATAATAAACGAACGTTTGGGGCCCGTTTCGGTAATTTCGTTTTACGAAAAAATATTGAGTTTGGATTCAAGTTCGTACCGATGGTCAGCAATCCAGGAACACTGTCAGAATATTTACCTCTCAACTCACCATATCGGGGGGGGGGGGGGGGGGGGGCGGATTTAAGATCCTATCTCTGTGCCTGGTTTTGGGCGTTGGAATAACTGCAAGCTTGAATTTTTTATTGCGGTTTAACGTTATTTACGGTAAGCCAGAATCACCTCGTGTCTGGCAATTTTACGGGTGGTGGGAGCCGGAGAAAACCACCGAGCACCGGCGAGCAACTGTCAGACTCCCCAACGTACAACTCTGCATAGAGTCATCATGGTTGAAGAAGGCAAGTGTGCCTTAAACGTATACACAGTGCGCCTTAATACACGGCGACAACGTGCCAGCACGTGGGCAATCGGGATTAAGTGCCTTACCAGAGGGCACAATGCCAATACCGCTAGTCATGATCAATCGGCGAACCCCTCGGTTTAAAGTTCAAAGCTCAACCAGTGGCAAGCTTGAATTGACCGCTTGGATCATCCACAAGACGCCCATTATCAGGGCCATCGAAATGTTTGAAAAGAACACTTGTTCACTTAACACATTGCCATCAACATTACCCGAGAGTCTGTTAGTTGCTCGCAAGATTGTTATACCCCCACTTTCGAAGAAATTGGGGGGGGGGGGGGTTATACTGGATTACATGCGTCCGTCTGTCCGTCCGTCCGTCCGGGCCACCGCAGATGACCTTGCCAGGTGACCGTCCGTGTACAGTCGTTACTTGTGAGGTTGGGGGATAAAATCGTTTAGTACAGCCACTTGTGAGGTTTTTTTTCAACTTGTGAGGTGCGAAAAACCCACTTGTGAGTTGCGCAATTTTCCCCATACCTAACCGTCCGTCCGTCCGTGTGTGAGTCCGTCTGCGAATATTCAAACTTTCATAACTTAAGTAAATTATTATTATGGAACTTGGTATGTAATTAAATTGTAACATTTCCAAGACTAGAATGATTTTCGGTCTTGTCAGATTTTTTTTTATTACTTGTTTGTTATTTGTTCACTTTAGAAATTGTGTCTGTCCGAGCCAGATTTTGTCTGTTCATCCTGTATCTCGGTATCGAATGTTCTGTTGCAGTGAAATTTGCCGTGAACACTTCTTATGATATAGGCTTTAAAAAAGAATTCAACGATATTTCTCACTGTCACGCCCTGGGTCCGTATATCATGTAAATATTAATAAAGTCAGAAATACAACGTCTTTGATTTTAATTCCACCACAAACCAGCACAAACAGGCAAATTCAGTCTACCGAAATCGCTCATAACATACACAGTTTTTCTGTATCTCCCTTGTAGTTCTTCTTACCTCCCTGATATACATGACACACAGAATAAAAGGGGTTTCACAATCTCATTCATATAGGAAGTCGAATAATGACCGGGGGCGTGACAACTCCTCCCCAACTCTGGTCCAAAAAAATACTACTGTATTATGAAACTTCATAGCGCATAGCAAAAATTACAGACTAACTATAGAGAAATTAAAATATTAAACCTGAACAACTTTAATTTTGAACCAAACAATGCAAAACATTGAACTGTTATTTGTGTGTCTGGCCAAACTGACAGTGCCTCTATCACTGAAATTTGGGTTCACTTGGCAGCATCACCAAAAACAAATGAAATCAGAATAGGTCCCTGGTAGTTTTACTTTAGGCGACATCTTGAACCATTTGGTGTTCCAGTTCTTAACTGATTTGAATAATCATTCTCCAATTCTGAATCAGAACTTAACCCTGAATTGCCATCTTTCTCTATTTCAGAAGGAGTACTACTAGAGAGTGCATTTTGCTCACGGTAGAAAGAAGTGGAACCCTGAGGTGTATCATTGTACGAAGGCACCCTGGTAAACCCCATAAGTTCCACGTCTGACTCATATGATTCATCACTATCATCGCTTTGAATGCTTTCAAAATCATTGCACTGATCCTTCACAAGTTTCTTATAAATTCTCTGTTTGGACACTTGGGGGAATCAACACTTGAATATTTTTAAAAAAATCTACAGTTTCATGACACAGAGTTCGTTTCCCACTTTTTTGAGTTTCTTATGATGACGAGTTATTCTTTTCCATCAGCTAAATCTACATCATACAAAACAGGATTATTTGTAAACTTGGACACAATTTTACCAGGTGTCTGCCAAATATTTCTGACATCATCCTTGATTAACACTTTGTCACCGACATTCAGGGGAACAAACTGAATGCTTTTGTTTTCTGATTTAAATAACGTTTATGGGTCACTCTTAGGTGATCTTGCGCCACTTTGAAAGCTCTACTCAGTTTTTTATCTAATTGTGTACAATAGTTAGAGTAGGACACAAAATTTTCTTGTATGGGGTTTTCATGAGAGGGAAAACACAAGTCGGCTGGTAATTTCATCTCACGACCCTTATGAAGGAAATTTGGTGTAAAACCTGTTGCTGAGTGTACAGTAGAGTTGTACGCCACAGTTAAAAAGGGCAACTATCAACCCAGTTTTGTGTTCATATGCATATTTTTCAATCATAGTTTTCAGAGTACTGTTCCATCTTTCAATAGCACCATTGCTTGAAGGAGAATAGGCTACGGTAGTTTTACCATTCATTTTTAACAGCGAACAGACTTCATTTAATAGCTGACTCGTAAAGTTGCTGCCCCTGTCAGTTAAAATTGAAATAGGGGCAACTCCTTGTTTGCAAATATACTCTTTCACAGCTTTTCAGCAGTTTCCTTAGCAGATAATGATCTCATGGGAAAAAACTGTTAATATTTTGAAAAGTCATCAATTATACAAAGTGCATATCTGTAACCCTCTTTGAGAGGTTCATGGGGCCTATGCAGTCAATACACAATTATTCATCAGGAGCCGAAGGTCGGGTTGATTCTGAAGTGGGGGTCTTCGAACATTACGCTTACATGCAACACATGTCTCGCAAGATTTAATCCAGTTTTCGCAGTCACTTTTCATTCCGACCCCAAAAAATCTCTGACATAGTCTTTCAAGGGTTGATTTAACACCACGATAACCTGATAATATGTGATCATGCATAAGTTCAAGGATGTCCCTCCGAAATCGACTTGGTACCACAAGACGATACACATCACTCTTTGATGGTGATACCAGAGAAGATCATAGTTGAGTTTAAAGTTAGGCAAAACATTCAAATAATCTTTCATAGTTGTATCACTTAATTTTGATGCAAGTTTTTTTCTTTCCTTCAACACACTACTATGATATCTTTTATGTATTTATCTGATCTTTGAGCAAGTTGCCTTTCTTCCCTCGATATCTTACTCAACCATGTTGCTTCAGTTTCATGTATTGCATTTATGCAATTTTCAGACATGTTTGCACAGGCACGACACTCATCATAACCTGGATAACGGCTTAAAGCATCTGCCACTTTGTTAGCACACCCGGTCTATGTTGTACCTCAAAATCAAAATTTGAAAGTTTCTCAATGTTGCTAGCTAATATTGCTGTCTGCTTTGATGTCGTTTGACATTAAAAATGTAAGTGCCCTACAGTCCGTTCTTATCTTGAAATGCTTTCCGAGTAAATAATATCTGAACTTTTCAACACAGTAAATTATTGCGAGAGCTTCTTGGCGGTGAGCTGGATAGTTCTTTACAGCTCCAGACAGTTGTCGGGAGGCAAATGCAATTGGGTGATCTCCGTCATCTACCGCTTGAGATAAGACACCTCCAATTGAGGCTCCAATAGCAATTCCAGACGCATCCGTTGTCAGAATAAACTGTCTGGTAAAGTCAGGGTGTCTCAGAACAGAGGGTGTACAAATATAATTGTCCCTGTATCAGTGTACATCGCGTCTTTTGATTGGTTAACGTGACCAAAACAAATAGCCATGGTATCGGCTATCTTCAACATGCGGGTGATAAGAGCGCGCACCGTTGTTCCCCGTTTGTCACTCGAGAAACATCCAGGTGATAAAAATAACCTTTGACCCCGACTGGTTCACATCAATTGCAGAAACTCCTATTAGAACTGTTAAGTTATATCCAACTTATTGTTGTATTGTAGTGAATACTAATACAAATTAAAAAATATCGTTGCAGCCCTATGAGTAGAAGCACTAGTTGGTCGTCGTATTCGACGAGAACTGAACAGATTGATCGGATTCGCAAATATACTTTTGCGCTTTGTGGGGTGAGAACATCAAGGGGAGCAACTCATCTGTTTATCTTCGATATTGCGTTGAGCAGCGCACTTCATAATTTATTTTGTGGTTTCCGATGGTCAGCGTAGAAATGTATGCTATTAATTCCCACCTACCTCTTACAAAATTCAATGACTGTGGCTCAATTCAATATCTTCAAGTTTAAACCCAAGTGGAGTCTGAAATTGTGAGACATCGTTCCCGAAATTCAAAATGTCACCTTCCATGTTCCATGTCCAGCGTCGTTTTAAGTGAATATCTAAGCTCTTCTCCCAAAGACATGAACACCCTGGAAGGCTGAATTTACACGGTTTAAAAACTTTTTCAACGAATTCAAATTCACCCAAGTGAAAAACTTCTCCATGTGTGACCTGGTTTATAAACAACGATTCGGAAATAGACTCGGTCTATTTATAGTTTTGCCTTGACGTTTGTTTCGCTGTTTGGTTCAAAACCTGAGGCTCAGTGTGGGGTTTAAACTTCGACGCCTGAGTCTTAATGTGGGATCATATTTTACATCTCGGCATTATTTCTGTGTTAGGAGGCGGGACAAACTCGTTATCTCGGGCAACATCCAGGGTGCATGGAGATTTAATACCTGGATGTCTCCTTTTCAACCATTCGGCTTGCGCCTCATGGTTGAAAACCGACATCCAGGTATAAATCTCCATGTATCCTGGATGTTGCCCGAGATAACTTATATTCTTTAGTTTTTGAAATGCAGTTTCTCGACTTGAAGTCCATTTAAAGTGTTCTTTATTTTTTGTTAACTCGATTATAGGTGGGGCTATTTCAGCAAAATTTTTAATAAATTTCCGATAATACTGCATCATACCCATGAAAATTCTAACATCTTTCACGCTTTCTGGACGAGCCCACTCGCGAATCACCTGTATTCTATCCGGATCCATTTCTACACCTACATCAGAAATTATGTAACCGAGAAATTTTATTTTCTTTTTGAACCATTGGCACTTGACTGGCTTGAGTTTTAAAGTAAATTCTTTGAGTTTTTCCAATACTCGCTCAACAGCTCTGAAATGCGAGACTTCATCTTTCGAAAAAATCAAAATATCATCAATGTAAAAAATACAAACATCATTAACCAGATCACCTAAAACCTCTTTCATCATTCCGCAAAAACTTCCAGGAGATCGGTTCAGACCAAATGGGGTTCTGCAATACTGAAGAGTTCCTTCAGAGCACACAAAAGCAGTTATAGGCTTGCTTTCTTCATCCAACAGTTGTTGATGAAACCCTGACTGCAAGTCTATTATGGAAAAGATTTTCATACCTTGGAGCTGTGAAAAAAACATCTTCAACATTTGTCAATGGGAAAGTTTCATTGTAAACTTGATCATTAACCTTTCTAAGGTCCACGCATATACGAATGCTGCCGTCTTTTTTCTGTACCAACACTAAAGGACTTGCCCAACAACTAGCACTTTTTTCAATGACACCGGCATGAAGCATTTTATTTAGTTCATCTTTCAGTTTTTCACGTAGGAAATAAGGAACTCGTCTCGGAAGACTTTGTACTGGTTTTGCTCCCGGTTTAAGTTCAATATGATGGGGAACTGCCTTGCAACTTCCCAAGTCCAATGTATTCTGGGAAAAAACAACTTGGTTCATCACACAAACACGCTTGAAATCCCTAACTACATCTGGAGATGCTTCCAAATTTTTAAAGTCTATGAGTTTATCAATTTCGTTTCCATATGCTATTTTTTCCGAAACGCCATTACAATGTTATTACTAAAAGGAGAAACATCTTTAGTCAGTTGAGGAGACTACAGTTCATGATACAGGACTGAAACCTCTTCCATAGAACCAAGTTTTTGGCTCTTTTCAAGTTAAATATCCCTGTCGGTTAAATTACTCACGAGGAGGATCACGCCGTTGTTTTGGGGTTGAACAAAAGAGTCGCCGAAATTTAGCCCCAGTTCAGTTTCATACTGTTTATCAACTTTAAACACAAACTGTCGATCGATGAGATCAAGTTCTTTTGGCTGCTTACCAGCCCAATCTAGCCTTAAAGCCAAAACATCTTCAGTATGAGCAGGAATATTTAATCGTCGTTTAGTCACTACAGTATTTTGGGGTAGTGTCCATTCACTTTTGAGTTTATATCCGTCACATGACACAAGAGTCAATTCCGATTCCCCTGTGATGAATTTATTGTCCTTCAAGTCAATGTAGCAGCCATACTTCTACAAAAAGTCAGCCCCAATTATAACTCAAAGTTTCCGTTACACAAACAAGTTGAGGGAATATAATATTTTCAATTTCAAATCCTACATATACACACCCCAAAACACTCAGAGTGTCCTTTGTCGCAACAGATATATTCAAATTTGACACTAAAAGTTTCCGTTGGCTGATGTTACCCGTGTACCACTGCTTCGGTATGATACTTATATCAGCGCCAGTGTCTACTAAACTATTGACTTCGACTCCATCAATTCTGAATTTCAGAAAAATACCCTTATCTGGTCCAAAACTCGAAGCAACGCCTGAGCTCTCACCATTTGAAACTGAAGTATAAGATGTTTCAATATTTTTTGTTGATGTCGGTTTTTCACTGCAATTTTGTTGCAAATAGTGTACAATGTAATTATAGAAAAAATGAATCTCTATCAAGTATTTCAGGTTCAATCGTCCGGAATATATCAGTTGGGCGGAAAAGTAAACTTTAGGTTCGCTTTTTCACGTAACTGAACTATTCCAGACTAGTAAATATAAACATACCCAATGAACCATTTGAGCTATAGACTGGTTCCAAGCCAACAGAGAGTCGAACTTCGTTAAGAATTAGACATTGGTCTGCTTGCCTGCAATCCAATATGTGAAGAAGAAAACCCTTTCCTCCAAATTTGAATTTGCCCTCGCTCAGAATGTGACAAAATTGTGTGTTTGTTTCAAGGATTTGCCCCCCCCCCCCCCCCCCCATTCCCCACATACACACAATCTAATGTTTTGATAAATAGAGAGTGACTGGAATAATTAAAAGTCAACATCAAACTTCTCAGGCCACCAGTTTAATTTTGTTCGGAATTCGACATTGTTATTAGCTGTATGATTACCCACTTGTTGTTGAACTTAGCGCGCAGACGACCGTTGATATAATGTGGTGTGCCTTTACTTATAAAGATATTCATGTATTCCTTCCTGCCACCGTTATAGATATTCCAATTATTAAATATTTAATTCCTCTTTAAAGCATCAGGATATTAAGATAGGTAGATATATTTGATTCGTCAGTATATATAAACACAACACAATTTACATGTAATGCACATATTTACAACATACATACAAGCCTGAAAATAATCAAACTGTCATTTGCAAAATGAGGTCCCCAGAGGGTGAATTTGCTGATGTTATCCCATACAGTGGGCAAATTTATCCTCTGGGGACCTCTTTCTGTTTAGGTTTGATATCTTGATTCAGATGGAGGTTCACAGAGGGTAAATTTAGCATCACCAAGTTTACCCTCTGGGGACCTCATTTTGCAGTTGACAGCCTGCTTGTTTTCTGGCCTGCATACATATTTACAGTATAGATGTCAAAAAGCATAAAAATCGTTTTCAGTGTCTGTGTAAATATGTGTGTATACCGACAGGGGAAGACATAGCCAGATTGTCTGTCTTCCTGCCTTCCCTAGTAAGAAAGAAGAAAAGAAACAGAGATGCAGATAAAAAAGAAAGAGGAAAGAATGAAGAGAAAAGTCATGGAACTACCCGGCGTAATTATACAACTATGGATATGGTGAGTCTTCATTTCTGATTGTAATGTCAGTCAGTCGTTCGTAATATATCAGTTGGTCAGAAAAGCAAACCGAACCAACTGGAATATTCCAGACTATTTTGAATCTAAACATAGGCGATGGCCTATTTAAGGAATAGACTGGTTCTAGGCCATAAGAACGACACCTGTGGTACCGTTACATCTACGTTTTTTTTCGATTGGCAAACATTTCATAATAAATGGGGATAGTTTTTAGTATCAATCTAATAACACTTTACCTAATTCTGTGCTTGCAAAAACCACTGGTACTCTGTGAAAAGTGGTCTAGGGGAAAGCACTGAGATGGCCATCTTGTTTTGTTTTTTTCATAATGCACCCACCGCCCTCACACCCAGTTGATTCACGCCCACGAGTAAATATACCACAGCTAAGTTAATGAACATAGTTATATCCACTTCATTGTTTGCATAATTTCCGAGCTCATTTCAACCACAGAACACATTTAGAAGCTTTTTGTTACAGGTGTAAAGTGAGATGTTCATTTAAAAAAATGTCTAGCAACCACTTAACTCAAGGTTCCTACTGTTGCCAGACAAAAAAGTTCCATACTTTTCTCCTATTTTCCACAGACATATCGGCCCATTTTCCATACTCCTTTGAGTATCTCAAATTGACGACAACTTTTGGGACTTTTGTGGGACTTTTGTTTTTACGAAAGCGGTCAATAGGCACAAACTAACATTTTTTTTTTAAAATACATTTGCAAGAGTGTCATTTCGTCATACACATATGGTTCAGCCATTTTGAAAACATTTGTAAGAAAGTCATTTCTCCGCAGTCATGTTGTTCGGGAAAGCTGTTTGTTCGAGCAGACAAAGACTATTAACCCTTTAACTAACACGAAAAACAGACGACACCTGCCAAACAAATTCTTGAATAACTATTTTTTTAATTTTTTGTCTCAAAAACATTGGTTACGACCCCCTCGTTGGAACGAGCTCGACAAGCTCTTTCCAACGAGGGTGGGGGCTTCATATCCTATGTTTTTGAGGCAAAAAATGAAACAATAATGAAAATTAATTGACGATTTTTGAGAATAGCGCTGGCCGGTTTTTGCCGTTACGTTGTGTAAAGGGTTAAATGACATTTCAAATGATTCATCACCTCACTTATTGCAATATACAAAAATTCCATGTTGCAAATTTTGTATAAAACAACTAGGATTTGAATCATTTCAGTCTTGTTTGGCAGAGCTCACTGAAATCTGTCAAACAAGACTGGATTGGCGAAATTGATGATTGCATTATTGAAAATGTTTATAAGTTGAAATTTTGATATTTTGACGTCCGTGAGGAGGAGGTTGAAGCTTGTTCAAAACTTCAGGGCCTGGCTGATGTTTTATCCCATACTTTGCAAGACCTTTTCCGTACCGCCTCAAATTTCCATACCTTTTCAAGGACTTAATATGGGGTAAGTACCCTGCCAATCCCATCTGAACGGCTGGTCGAGCACAGATGTGGACAGGAAGCAGTAACCTACAAGTTCTCCCAGTACAGTGGAAACACGGTTGATTGTGTCGTCGTTTCAGTAAAATCGTATTAAAATGGTCTTACCCAAACTAATTTCAGAAACGCAGCTTGAATTCATGAAAGAGAGAAATTGCGGAGAGTCCAGTAGACTTACTTTTGACCTGATAGAAAAATGTGAGAGAAAAAAGTATTGCTGGAACTTTTGTTCTGTTAGATTTCGAAAAAGCCTTCGACTCCCTTGGATGGTCTGTCATAGAAAAAACATTAAAGTTCCCCAATTTCGGCCCTTCTATTATAAAATGGTTTAACACTTTTTATTGTAATATTTTCAGTTACACCATAAACAGTGGTCACTGCTCCGAAACAATTAACCTACAGAGAGGCGTGCGGCAAGGTGACCCTCTCTCTCTCTCTCTATCTTTTTTTTTAAGTGTAGAACTATTAAGTGCTGCACTTCAGTGCAACCCTGATATTGACGGTATCAAAATAAACAACTCTGAATATCTCATAAGTCAGTACACAGATTATTCAAGGTATTTTTGAGTGACGATGAGCATTTGTTAAACAAAGTTTTGGAAGCTGTTGATTCTTTCTCTGAGAAGTCAGGCCTAAAAGTAAATTTCGAGAAGACACAGGTTATATGGATTGGGTCGAGTGAAAGAGTCGATACAAATCGCAGTGTTCAATGGAACCACAATGGGGAATTTACTATCCTAGGTTTCACTTATGATCTATTCAGTGAGAACTATATACTGAATAATAATTATTACGTAGAAAAAAATTTAAAAAATGGAGAAACGTTTGAATGACTGATCGTTTAGAAACCTTAGCCTAACTGGAAAAAAAAAACTATTGTCGTAAAACACTGGCCCTTCCAAAATTGATACACTGTCTATTGGTTCTCCCAAATCCACCTGACAGTGTGTTGGATACAACACAATCGCAATTATTCCATTACCTATGGGCGGGGAAGCGAGAAAAGATCAAACGTAACGTTCATTTTAACGAAATTTACGACGCAGGGCTTAAATTTCCCAACATTTGGTCATGCAGTTATTCTTTAAAAATGTTTTGGATTAAGAAATTAATGGACCTCAGCATAATAGCACCTTGGAAAACACTTATTTTAGACAACTTCGAAAAATACGGAAGTTACAAAACTTGGTTTCTACACAAAGAGGGGCTGACAATGATTGGGGAGCACTCAAATAGTTTTTGGAAAATGTCCTCATGGCCTGATTTCTTTAGACAACAAATCTCCAACTGACCCCGAAGAAATTTGTGTCAACCTATTTTCTACAACAAAAAATTGAAAATTGGCAATGAAATTGGGGGGGGGGGGGGGGGGGGGGGGAGGGGTGTCCTGACCTTTACGCATTCTCTGTAAATTTGATATCAGGACGTCCTTTACTTTCTTCCATTGGTTAAAAGGCGATTTCAAAACGGTGGCAAAATGAAATTAAAAATTAGAAAATCCGACCTTATTATAAGCCCGTTGATAAAAAATTAAAAGTAACAAAAACGAACGTTTGCATCTCAATCTCGAATGTGATGCCTGGAGACTGATATAGAAGAGTCCGTTTTTAATTACTGATGACACCTATCTCCAAACTTTGCAATATATAAAATCCTACATGGAGCTCTAGTTTCGAACGCTCGCCTTTTAAAATGTAAATTATGAGCCGTGTTCGATTTGTTCTAACACTAAAGAGACAGTGCTACATTTATTCTTCAAATTTTCAGTGTCAAGGACAATCCTGTTACAACCTGCAGACAGATTGCAGGAAAAATGTGGTATTCTTTTACCACTGACACCGTACTCTCATTGGCTATAGTAATGATAATAAGTACAGTGTTGATAATAATAATAATAATAATAATAATAATAATAATAATAATAATAATAATAGAGCTATACTTCGCCACCTGTACTATAACAAGAAACTAAGATAATAAATACTAGATGGGAAGCTCTAAAAGACCTATTTTATCCACCGACGTAATAACACCACATATCTCCTAGAAATAGCTCTCGATTCTAAACGTTTTATTTATTTATTTATTTTTCTTCTCTTTCTCTCATGTAAAGGCTCCATGCAACAAAATTCGGACAAAACAATGACAACACTTCTATGCATTGATTACACCTAGAGTAGAAAAGTTTATATTTTATATTCTGTATAGAATGAAATTTAATGCATGTACACTAATATTCCATGTATCTATATGAGTAGTATGTCTTTCACGTTTCAGGTCAATTCTGGATGAACTCATTTATACTGGGGGCCGTCATTTTGGTTTCTATGGTAGCACGTGGTTACTATGCTACCCAAAGGCTTACAACAAGACAGGAGTATGTACAGAGGGTGTGTTCGATTGAATAGGAATAAATCTAATTACCACAAGCAACCCGACAAGTTGTACCATTTCGAATTCTTTCAGAATTCTCTGCTTCTATCTATCTATGCAATAGTTTTCGTCTACCTGACCATGTTCCTTTGTCCTGGAGTATACTCTAGTAGAGTAGAAGAGCCTATCAGCTGGAACAGCTTTGCTCATTATTACTATATTTAGCTGTTCTGGCCTGTCCTTGATGGTTTTGGCCCTATTCCGAGTACTCTTGTTGTTTCATTTATCTAGATCACCCAATCAGTTCACTTTACTGGCTCTAACTAATCAATCAGATTGCTTCACCCCCTTAATCTCTATACAGAGTTATCTCCCCTTATTACAATGAAGTCCTAACCGATTCTCATCACCTCTATATCCAATGGCCACATCCCATGGAATCCATTTTTGTGAAACGTCTCTGGTTATGGAATCCCTTTTTAGTCGTATGAGGCCATGAGGTCTATGAGAAAAGCTCTCAATGAGGCCTAATTTACTGTCCCTCTTAGCCTCATTTCGATTGAGGCCATGAGGGCCATGAAACAATCCCTCAGTGAGGCATAATTTACTATCCCTCTTTACTCATCTCGGTATTTAACAACCATATCCCATGGAATCCCATTTTTGAAAAAAACGCATGTGGCTGTGGAATCCTTTTTTTGTCGTATGAGGCCATGATGGCCACGAGAAAGCCCTCAATGAGGCCTCATTTACTATCCCTCTTAGCCTCATTTTTTGAGGGCATGAGGGCCATGAAAAAAATCCATCAGTGGGGTATAATTTACTATCCTTCTTAGCCTGTCTTGATTATTGAAAATGATTGACATCTATAGTTGGCTATTGCCCATATTATTGAAAATGAATGAACTCTGTTGCTGAAAGCTGTCCTGATTATTGACAATGGTTGACCTTTATGGCTGACTGTTCTGATTATTGACAATGATTGGCCTCTATAGCTGGTTGTTGTCCTCATTATTGGCAATGGTTGACCTCTATAGCTCGATGTTGTCCTAGTTATTGAAAATGATTGACCTCTATAGATGGCTGTTATCTTGGTTATTGGCAATGATTGAGTCAGATTGACCTCTATAACGGGCTGTTGTCCTGAATACTGACAATGATGGACCTCTATAGCTAGCTGTTTTCCTGATTATTGACAATGATTGACTTCTGTAGATCATGTTGTTCTGATTATTGAAAATGATTGACCTCTATAGCTGGCTGTTGCCCTGAGTATTGACAATGAGTGACCTCTATTGATGGCTGTTGCCCTGACTATTGAAAATGATTTACCTCTGTAGCTGGCTGTTGTCCTGACTATTGACAATGATGGACTTCTGTTGATGTTCTTGTCCTGATAACTGAAAATGATTGACCTCTATAGTTATCTGTTACCCTGGCTATTGACAATGATTGACCTCTATAGCTGGCTGTTGTCCTGATTATTGACAATGAATTGCCTCTTTGGCTGGGTGTTGTCCTGATTATTGACAATGATTAACCCCTATAGCTGGCTTTTGAATTAAATGGCCATTATAATTTTATGTATTCTGAATATGTGACATGTATAATGTATTGTGTTTCAGAAGCTCATATTTATGGTTACATCATGACCACAACACAAGTATAAGTACAGGCACTGGTTTATACCTATTCCTCACACCCGACCATACATTAACAGTAAAGTAGAACACGTTTACACAGTAAAACACCATCGGTCCACTTCTCAAAGATTTCACGGGTATACCGAAGCTCTCTTGAAATGGATAATATCGTCTATTGAGACAAACATGGGCTATCTGGGATGCTTTAGCATTTTTTTTTTTGTGATTTGTGTTCCTCAAATAATAGTACATTCCTCGCTATTCTAAGACCGAAAAACCATTGCCATTAGTCATACTCAGGTAAATTACGCCCTTTGAACATCAATTTTAAAATTTTCCCCAATCTTTAAAGAGGAACATCATCTTGCAATACCTCAACTTGCTATGTAATGGTCTTGTCCCACTACGGGAAAAATGCTAGTATCCAGGCCAATGAGCCCAGGTGTCTTCTCCCCCCTCCCTTTATTTCAAGCCATGTTGCCAATATGTGACGGAGTTAACCTTGTGCACACAAATGTCTAAGTATCCAAATTTCAAGTGGCAACTTTTCCCCTTAATTTAGCCATATAATTTTGTATGTTAGAGCTATTCCTATTTGTGGTTTAAACATTTTTATGTCTTATATAAATGCTTATATAAATGCCATTTTTCTTTCATCTGCTTACAAATCTCTTCCACCAAAAAATTAAGAGAAGTTCTCTGGAGCGGGTCAACTTTGCTTGGTCAATGTCCTCATTATGAGTTCCCCAAG
The DNA here is from genome assembly GCA_031216915.1 of Pictodentalium vernedei. Lineage (NCBI taxonomy): Eukaryota > Metazoa > Mollusca > Scaphopoda > Dentaliida > Dentaliidae > Pictodentalium > Pictodentalium vernedei. The sequence continues at coordinate 406,269,039 of CM062296.1, read as the reverse complement.
TGACAGAACATATGGTCATATCTATGCAGAAAATCTCAAACATGTAGCAGAAAGACTCTCAGCATTGCGTTTGATAACATTAGATCAATATCTCACAGAATGTTGACGAGTGAAAAAAATACACAATCAGAAAAAAAACCCTTTTTTAGGTCAACCCAGCCGCATCCCACTTAAGGTGTAAGAAAAAAAAAATCATACATCACTGCCCCCAGTTCAATAACGAAAAAAACAATTTTGTCTAAGTAGCTCAGAAATTCTCCGCAGATTGGTGGATTTTTAGTACTCTTAGAACGCCAAAGGTTAACATGAATACAGACAGAAGAGTAGTAGTCCTGACAGAAAAAGGGCTTCACTAACATTTATATTGACTATACATCACATCAGCGTGTTTTTCAAGCATACATATAAACTTAACCAGAAGACTTCTCTTTACTTTTATTCTTCCTTTTTCGTTGATCAGGTTATTGTCAAGTTATGAAACGATCAATCAGAACTTTTCGTTAGCTTTTTTCCTCCTGATTCCAGGAAATAGCCACCAGACGTGGCCTTGTAACCCCCGCATAAACATGTCCACTGAAAGCTCCTATCCGATCATAGCACGTACCGGTTTAATATTTACATTTTCTTAATGGCTATATCGATAGTTCAGTACCGTGCGACGATAGGAGCTTTCAATGGAACTATGGCCGACCACCTTCGCCCAATTATTCGCTTACGACTAGCCCATTTAAATCTTTCTGTGAGAATTAAGACTCTATCAATATTTTTGATCCTGCTGATGATAATGCTTTGCTGTAATGATGTAGAAATAAATCCTGGGCCAGCAGGAAACAGTAGCAATGGATTTGATAAATCTCTTTCAATTTTCCATTATAACATTAGGAGTATACGATCGAAACTTTCCCAGATTGAGGAGATTGTAGGGGATTTCGACGTGGTTTGCTTTTCGGAGACTCATTTGCAAGCATCTTTTGACTCAGAAAATATATTGTTACCTGACTTTTCTAGCCCAATCCGCAAAGATAGACACCACTCCGGTGGTGGAATTGCTGTTTATATCTCCAACCGACTCTACTTTCAGCGCAAGTATGAATTGGAATTCGACGACTCAATCATTTGGATTGATATTGTATCTAACGCGAAACGATATCTCATTGCCTTAACATACAGATCCCAACAGTCTGCAAGCCCCGAATACTGGACGTTACTGGATCATTCTATTGAACAGGCCCTTGATTTAAATGAGAATGTCGTTATTGTAGGAGACTTGAATTCCGATCTCCTAAATAACAGTTCCAAAATCCATGAAATCATAGATCCTTATAACTTGCGTAATGTTGTTAATAATCCAACAATGATTACCCAACGCACTTCTACCTTCTTGGATCCCATACTTACGAGTGACACTTTCACTATTCTCGAATCTGATACAATCGATCTAGAATTATCTGACCACTTAGCTGTATATGCTCAACTAGCTTTTGACTCACCCCCTGTTTCCGCATACCACAGAACTATTCGCAATTACAGAAATGCCAACTTTGATAAAGCCAACGATCTTATTGCTGCCACCGATTGGCAGAGTTTAATCTCTGGTACAGACAGTACTGGTGACATCAATGAAGCACAATTGCGATTCACAAAACGATACTTGCACATAATAGACGAATCTGTCCCACAGTCAAAAGTACTTGTCCGCCCTCGAGATAAACATTGGTTTAATTCTGATCTCCGTCAACACATTAGGCGACGAAATCGATTACGGAAACAAAGCTTTAACAACTAAGAAAATTACTGACTGGAATGCATACAGGGCTACACGTAACAAAGTAAACAATATGAAAAAAACATGCCAAGCAGCAATACTTTGATAATCTGGAACAGACCCTCTCTAACTCCCCATGACCAAAATACTTCTGGCATGTCATCAAAGACCTCGTAAACAAAACCAAGATGAAATCAATTCCCCCACTGTATAATGGCGATACCAACGACCCAAATAACTTAATTACTGATAGCTTTGAGAAGTCAGAAATCCTAAATGCAACATTCCTTAAAAACAGTACAATTGACGATAGCAACCATAGTCTCCCACAATTCAACTGTCGGTGTAACGTGAAATTAACAACTGTTAAGGTCGAAGAAAGTGATATTGTCTGGGCAATCAAATCACTTATGTCTAACAAGGCCCATGGTCATGACGATATCAGTGTAAGAATGTACCTCGGAAACTGTAGCAGTCCCATTAAAAATATTATTCCAACAAAGCATAGACAAAGGCGTCTTTCCCGACGATTGGAAAAAACGCAAACGTCATTCCACTTTTCAAACATAAAGATCCATCTGCATGTAAAAACTATAGACCAATATCCTTACTTCCAATATTAGGTAAAGTTTTTGAGAAAGTGGTCCTAAAACATGTTTTCGCACACTTCTACGATAATAATCTGATATACAAATACCAGTCAGGATTTCTTCCTGGCCACAGCACAATGTATCAACTCCTAGAACTATATCACTCGTTATGTCTATCTTTCGACAAGCGTCTTGTTACCTGTGCAATATTCTGTGATATATCCAAAGCCTTCGAGAGGGTGTGGCATAGGGGACTTATCTTTAAACTTCAGCAATATGGGATTACTGGTAATTTATTAGAATGGTTTCAAAATTATTTAACACACAGGGAACAGAGAGTCCTAGTAAACAACACTTACTCCCCATACTCCACGATAACTGCTGGTGTTCCTCAAGGATCTGTTTTAGGACCTTTTTTATTTCTAATTTATATCAACGACATTGCCGAATAACTTGATTCACTTGCGAGGCTCTTTGCAGATGATACATGCCTTAACAGCAACAATACAAGTCAACATGAGGTTGCATCCGCCCTAAATAAAGATCTCGATACTATTCATGTTTGGTCACAGAAATGGCTTGTAACATTTAACCCCGATACAACTGAAGCTGTTTTCTTTACATATAATCGCTCGGTCACATTTGAGCCAATGTTACGTTTCAATAATTGCCCCGTTACCCTTACTGATTGTCACAAACATCTCGGACTACACTTACAAACCAACCTAGGCTGGGACAACATATAGCGGACATTTGTAAAAAAGTAAACACAAGACTCTCACAACTCCGGAAATTAAAATTTATGCCCCCAAGGAAAACTTTAAAGCAAATTTATTTAGTGTTTATACTTCCACTTTTGGACTATGGAGATATTGTATGGGATTGCGCCCCCGACTACTTATTAAAAAGAATCGATAGACTCCAGTTCGACACTGCCAGAATAATAACAGGGTTAACCCATTCAACTTCGTCCGATTCAGTTTTACTTGAACTTGGTTGGTAAACATTGGGTGACCGAAGAAGGTTCCACAGACTCTGTACTATGTATAAGATTATTAATCACGAATCACCCGTGTTCCTATTTGAACATCTTCCAACGCGTATTGGTGACAGTGCGTCCCATAATCTTCGGAACGCTTCTGATTATAATTCATTCTTGTGTAGGACGGAACACTTCAAAAAGTCATTTTTTCCTTCAACATTAGAATTGTGGAACCGTCTTCCCAGAACCGCCAAAGATGCATCTACCCTAAGTGAATTTAAGCAGCACTTTTCATCTAGCGACCCTGTACCCAAACCTCCAGTTTATTTCCTGGCTGGAAATAGAAAAGCAAATATTCTTCATTGTAGATTACGCAATGGTTGCAGCGATCTAAACCAGGACAAATTCCTTAACTACATTTGTGCAGACCCACATTGTGAATGTGGTCACGAATCCGAAAATGCCAGCCATTTCTTTTTTAATTGTCCTAAGTATCACACTCAGCGGCTCGTAATGATAAATGCCATAAGTTTCTGCAATATAACTTGTGTTAATGATTTGCTCTATGGAATTACAAATTTGTCGGTATCGCAGAATGTTTCATTATTTCAAAAAGTACAATCTTTCATAATCACTAGCAGGCGTTTTGCTTGATCAGCATCATATTACGATACGGCGAATCACATTCAACAGTCTTTTCGAGAAAACTATGCACCCCCTCTGCCATCAAGGTATGCTACTTGACGATAGCCTGTTCACCTTTTACCTTTCACCTTTTACCTCTCATCTTCTTTTCACTTCCTCCTTTCGCTAAATTATCAGTTCAAATTTCGCTTGTAGTTTGTATTTTGTGTAATCAGTTTATTCTATGTTCTTGCCGCATTATAATAAGTTATTCTTTGTACGGGAAAGGAGTTTGTTTAAGTTGTATAACTTGTTCTCCGATCCTTTTGCATTTATGGCAATAAAATATGTTTAAACTAAACTAACCAGAAGACGTAGTCACTTTAACACCGATTGAACAGCAAGTTGAAAAGACAATGCCGCTTGTCGTCGAGTGGAAACAGTTTGTTGGGAATTGCTCCAGTAATGCGAGAACGATTCCTCGAGGTAACAGAGGTGAGCGAATATTTCGGGTCTGGCTCGTTTGTAACTATGTAACTTTTGAGGCCACACAAAATAAATTAATTGATTCTCAGGCAATTTTTTTAAAAATCAGTAGGGGGGGGGTGGGCGAGGTGAGGAGGGGGGGAGGTGGGTATTTCCAATTTTTATTCTTCCTTTTCAAAAAGGGTGAGCAAACATGGAGAGAATTTCGGCAGTCTTTTTTACACACAGAAATATAGAAAGTGCATATTTATACAAATAAATTCATTTTTAATTTGAAAAATAGAACATTCCTCGAAAAATTAACTGTAGGTACTGCAATCAAAGGCTTCGTGTTCTTTCGATGCTCTTCATATTATCTTTGAAGTAAAAGTATTTAGTCTATCGGGATTTGCCTTGTTAGAATTTATGGGAGAGCACACGATCTCTCCCAAAAATTGTAACAAGGCAAACATATTGGAGACGCAACTAAATAAGTATGCATCAGTCAAAAAATGTAAAAAGTTTCGGGTCTCACTGAGCTTGTACAAATATGGAAAGACACTGAAAGGCAATACACCTTCTTAGCCTTATATGAATACATGTACAGTAAAGCACGGTCATTCATTTTGATTTCATTTCAGGTAAGTTTGTTGAGTAATTACCGCTACCCGTTTGACACTAATTACAGGCGTACACGAACAGCGATGCACGGCTATCTATTTTTACAGTTTGGTGACAGGCGCACTTCTCGAGCAGTGTACGGCTATCATCAGTATTGTAATACTTCCTGGCTACACCAGATGTAACTACTGGATTCTTTCACAAAACAGACATCAAAACAGAATGTCGCATTTGACTACGCAATAAACCTTAATGATGCATATTTCACATCATTTGTCATTTGTATAAATTTCAATCATTCCTTTTCTTAATCTCATTTCTATTTCTACTTCTAAATAATTGTTTCTCTGACGTGCAAATCCTAAAGGTAATGAGTTCATTTTGAAAACAAGAGCGTCTTGTGGTACGGATGCATCTGGTGCAGGCTGTTATCCCTGGTCTGTCTTAACCCTTTACCCAACGAATCGCCCGCGTAATATGCAAATTCTGCAGTTGAAAAAATATAATATTTCAAAAAATTTCAACAATACCATATCATGTGACCCCTCGTTGGAACGAGATCGTTCCAATGAGGGGGTCACATGAAATGGTTTTGTTGAAATTTTTTGAAAAATTTGAAAAAATGATATTTAAAATAATAAATTTTGATATCGTCTGCGTTGGGTAAAGGGTTAAAATAGTATGGATAGTATATATGACGCAGAGGATGCCTATCCAAAAACATACCTTATACTCCCTCCAGTTCCTTAAAATTGTATGGGTATATCAATACAGTATAGAGCCACAATAGGCATCTTCCATGACGGTTTAAAATGTATACTGAGAAGGCACACCGTTTCAAAATATCTTCTTTTCAAAATCTTCTGCCATATGGTGACGCGTTTAATTATATGCATGGTCCTGCTGGTCCTAGGCGGGGACATTGAATCGAACCCAGACCCAGACAATGGGGCTGACAGACTTCCTCATTTGTTGACCATTTTCCACTACAGCATCCATGTTATTAGATACAAACTATCAGAGATATCTTAAATAATACAAGAATTCAATATCATATGTTTCAGAGAGACACATTTTGGTGGAAAGTTCTGTTCTAGTATAATATTCGTATTCCTGGTTTCACAGATCCTATCAGAAATGACATGGACCATAGCGGAGGTGGTATCGCAGTCTTCTTTGATCGGAGCTTATTGTACATCTGTAGACAGGATCTGGAGTCTGATAGTTCTATAATGTGTTTTGAAGTAAATTCCAAGTCAAAAGCGTTTCTTTCAGCTGTTTCATATAGATCAGAACAGTACGCACCTTGGAATTATTGGGATCTCTTAGACATTAGTAGGTGATAATTGAGAATACGAGCACACACGTACATGTACGTGTACGTGTACATGTACACCTCCATAGGATTTAGTGTTAAAATCGTGTACCTGTACACGATTTTAACGGTTTTTAGGGTGTGTTCGAATTTTTTTAACACTGAATTGTATCCTAGACGCCCGTAGTTTTACGTACACGTACATGTACCATTTTGATTGAAATCGGCAAATGAGTTTTCTCCATAGGATTCAGTGTTAAATTGCGAGCAAAAAAACGTTTTGTCGTTTCGAACACATCGTCTTGCCGATTATAACAATCCGCGTCCGTACACGATTTTAACACTGAAACCCTATGGAGGCGTACACGGAGATTCACTTGCGGATTTTAGGTCGGAAATCGACTCGTGTGAAGAGGTTGTGTTCGAATTCTCAAACCCACTGTCGCGTTTCCCGAAGTAAGACTAGCGCACGTTATTGCGAGGTGATCTTAATAAGCACTTGATGGAAATGTTTTGAATGAAGAGTGTTGCAGGGTGTTAGAATCCGCAAACCCACTGTCACGTTTTCCTGAAGTAAAAACTAACACATGTTATCGTTATGACTGAATGAAGTTTTCGTTCAAAAAGAGTCGATTATGAATTATGATCTGTATTATAGACATTCATGTCTTGGTTCGATGTCACGAAGAGAAATTGAGTTTAGGGTTATTGTTCAAAAGAGTCGATAAAAATATGATCTGTAATAGATATTCGTGTTTTGTCTTGATGTAAAGAAGAGAAATTGACTTTTAAGCGTTCGTTCAAAAGAGTCAAATACTTAGCGGAATGTTTAAACGCATTTTCCGCTCAATTAGGTTTTGAGTGGTAAAATTTTTAATATATTCACGATAGCAATCAGAGAGAGATTTGAAAATGAATAAGTTCTCAGCGTTAAAAATTAGAAAACCAGTTTTCTTTTGTGTGTTGAAATGTTTTAACAGTCATCAAAGGGATTCTCTCATAATTCGACACTGAGTGAATGGTTCTTTGATATGTGAATGGAGTCTTTTGACAAAACGTAAAACTACTATCAAAATGCGTTAAATCAGAAACCGGTTTGTCATGTACTGCTTAAACATATTTTTAAACTTCTCCAATTCAATCAACAGTGAGTTGAGATGTGAATATTTTTAGTTTATTATATTAAAGACGGAAAGATTTTTATTACTTAAAAACATAAAAATATAATTAAACATTTAATTTTGAAAATAATAAAACAATTAAAAACGAAAGATGTTTTTACAGATGGATTCTAGACACCGAGATCGAATTTTAGAAGAGTTTGAGCGTGCTAAGAAGGGCATTTAGTCAGCTGATAGAAGCAGACGTCTTGGTGAGATGGAACTCAAACGCGAAGCCACAAAAATATTTAAACCCATGACGGAGGGTCAAGAGAAGCAGGAAGGAGATAGTCGAAGAATTGAGACCCATAAAGGAGAGTTCTTTGGGAATGGGTTCATTGCCTCTTAGTTTTGGAAATCGGTATTCCGTTCAATCTACACCGGATTATGTTCCCACGGGAATTCAAACAGAGAGCGAGTCTGATGATACAGCTTCGACTATCACCACTAGTAGCGTCGCATCATCTGATGGATTTTATAAGGATTCGGAGGGAAGGATTTTTGTAGGAGACACAGAAGTAGATATTGACGATGATGAATTAATCGTGGGTTTGAACAGATACGAATTGACTGATGGACTGCGCAAATTGCTCCTTTACGACAAGCCTAGCGATTACACGGATCAGGATTTCGACAATTACGGCGACATTCTGGTTCAGACCCACGCCATGAAGAGAAATAACGATGCCACAGAGACGAGACCCAAAGCCAACAGAGGTTACAAGTGGACGAAAGTGGTGAAACCCATATGGGATATGAACAAGAAGTTCATCGAATCGGTGACTGGCAAAGGGGTGAAAACCACTTTTCTTCTGAGCGATTCTGACGCTCTGTCTCAGAGATTGAGTTTGATGGCGAGCAGACGGGCTGGTAACACAGGATTAGATAATCAGATAGTTACTATATCTGACGAATTGTTAAGGCAGAAGGGTTTGAATAAAAACCACTATAAAAGGCTGATGAACGAATTGAAGGATTGATGTGTATATAATAAGTAGAGAGAAACAAACAAACAAACAAAAATAAAACAGTAAATTTTTACACTAGAATAATAAAAGTATTTAAAAACAACAAAACGATTTACCAGTGAAAAAAACAAAAATATATTATAAAAATAAAACATGTTGGTGATAAAGAACAGGGGATACGTCAGAACTTAAATTCAAGGCGGTTCTGGCATTGTCGATTCTATAATGCGAGCGTCCACGAGCGATGTGGGTAGAAAACTCGCATCGACCACATTTGAGGTCGGTAAGAAGACGGCTTTGGATGCTGGTAAGAAAGCCGCCTCCGAAGCCAGTGGTAGGATAGCTTCTGTGGCTGGCAAGAGGGCAGCCGATGCGTTGATCGACAAGTTGATCAGTCCGCTGGCGAAGCGAGCTGCGTTAGAGCGAACGCCGAAAAGTTGGAAAGATTTTAAGGATGCTGTGGTACCCATACAAGATTTAGCCAATATGACGAGTGGATCTGGATTGAAGAGAACTCACGACGGTGTGATATAAATAAATATTAACATTAAAAACTGAGTTTGAAAAACATAAAAAATTTGCGTTTGAAAAGAATCTAAAATAACAAACAAAAAAAAAATAAAACAAAGATGAACATTAAAGATATGTCTTGGAACGACGCTGCGACCAAGAGGTCGAATAACGAGTTCTTTCCCAAAAGCATAAGAGGTTTGATAGTGGGAAAATCTAATTGTGGAAAGACCAATCTGTTGATGAATCTGTTGTCCCGACCTGACTGGTTGGATTACGACAGATTGTTTGTGTTTGGCAAGAGCTTGTTTCAACCCGAATACAGATTGCTACGAGAGGCCATGGATCATAGATTGCCCAAGGACGTCATAGCCAGAATCTTTGACAGTAGGGAGGAATTCGACAAGAGTGAAGCTCCACTTTCGACCATTTTGGACGGTGCGGCGATGGAACTGATGAAGAGAAATGCATCTTCGAACGTCGAGTGTCGATTTTATGAGAATGCTAGCGACGTTCCGGATCCTAGAGAACTGAAATCGGAAGATAAGAATCTCATAATTTTCGATGATCTGCTTTTGGAGAGACAGAACCGATGTGAATCGAATTATGTTAGGGGTCGACACAGGAACGTGGACTGTTTCTACCTGTCGCAGAATTATTTTCGATTGCCCAGACAGACGATAAGGGAGAACGCTAATTTTCTATGTCTCTTTCGTCAAGATCTCAAGAATCTCAATCACATCTACGGCGATCACGTCACAAACGACATGAGCGCGGCGGAATTCAGGAGAGTCTGCAAGAGGGTTTGGGATGGTGGGCTTTACAATTTCATCGTGATCGATTTGACAGGCGAATTTAATCGTGGAAAATATCGGTGCGGATTTGACAAGTTTTATGTTTCTGATGATAATAAGGTAGAGCGTGAAAATAAAATTTAGAAAATAATAAATCTTCAAATAATTAGTTTTGAATAAAAAAAAATAAAATTAAATATAATGTTCGAACATGGAGAATTGTTAGAACGAATAGCTGAGAATATGGCTGCAAAACAATCCATTCAAATTGTGGTGAGTGGCGATTCGACTCGATTCGCTACGAAATTCGAACCTTCCATCGAATTGAATAGAGAGAAAAGATACGAGATGGCGTTGGTGAATCTGGAGACTTATTATTCCTTTCCCAACGTCACCGAAAAGAATAACTCGTTCAAGTATTCCGACGGAATGGATTGGTTGGAGATTCGAATTCCCAAAGGGAGTTACGACATAGACGATTTGAACAATTACATTCAGACGCGAATGAAGACGGATGGAAAGGGAAGCAAGAAGATCAGACTCGCTCCCAATCCTAATACCTTACAGACGATGTTGGATTTGGAAGATAATTTTCGAGTGGATTTCAACACGGACGATTCTATAGGCAAGATGTTGGGATTCGATCGAAAGATGTAATGTATCGAGGCCACGCGGCATCTGAAAATACGGTCGACATTCTCGCAGTCAATAGCATTCTGGTGAACGTGGACCTGATTTCTGGAAGCTACGTGAATGGTAGCGCGCAACTGACGATCTATTCCTTCTTTCCAAATGTGTCGCCGGGTTATAAGATCGTGGAGTGACCTCGAAATTTAGTTTATCTACCAGTGATTTTAGACACGTTGTATAGTCTCAAAACCACGTTGACGGATCAAAATGGTGAACTGTTAGATCTTCGCTGAGAGAGAGTGACGATACGATTTCACATAAGAGAAATATAAAAGCAAAAAAAAAATATTGTGTATATATATATATAGATAACAAAAATAAAATAAACGCAATATTAATTTTACAAAATTATTTTAATATAAATAATTATTATTAAACAAGAAACAATTGAAGTGAATATATTTAAAAAAAACAGAATTATGACAGGTTACGTGATTAAAAACGTGAACATATCCGCAGGACAGAGTAAGAAACTTAAGAGAGCATTAACAACTCGAGGCGAGGAGGTGAGATTCAAATTCACTCACGAAGATCTGACGAGAGGTGGTCAGGATTCGATCGCCTGGACCAGAAGTAAAATCAAAAGGATGGAGAAAGCGATTCGCAATGGAAGAGGGTTGACAGTGAGATTGAGTCCCACTCAATTGAGATACAATTTGAGAATGCAAGGTGGTTTCCTACCGCTATTGGCAGGAATCGCCGCAAAAGCATTACCCTTCGCCGCAAAGGCACTACCTTTTCTCGGTAAGACTCTCGGCGTGGGAGCTCTTACGGGACTCGCTAGTTTGGCAGTTGAGAAATTAATGGGTGGCAGCGGACTGTTCTTGAAGAAGGGAGGAGCCGTGTGTCGCGTCCACGTAGACGACAGTGGTAAAGGATTGTATCTAGAACCTGTTAGAGGTGGCAACTCTCTGAGAGGAAACGGTCTCTATCTGAAGAGTGGACAGAACGTTGAGCGACTCGGCAAGGGTTTGTTGCTCGGTGAGAATTCGCCGTTTAAGAATATACCGATTTTGAATATGTTATCATAATATAAAATTATATAAAATATAAATCATAAAAAAGTATAAAATAATATATTTAAAATGGATAAAAGGGTGGAGAAACAATTAGACGATAATGACGAATATCGCGAGACAGAGTGCGAAGAAACAAAAAAAAATGAGATCAAAAGATGATCTCATTACTTTTTTTTTTCCTTCTTCTTCGCTAAAAAATCAATCTCTCTATTGTTTATATTTCCAAGTCTATTATTAGCATCTTGACACTCGTGTTTTCTCCTTTTTCGAAAACGTGTTGAATGTTTATCTTTACTCTTTCGGGTTTTTTTACATCGGTCAACTCGCTCTCACCACCCAATTTCTTCACGAGTTCGAATGAGATGTTTGGAAATATGTAATTTCCATTGGGCAACGACAAGTCGTCCTTGTCGAATTCTCTATCTTCGGCGATGACGATGTTCTGCAGATTGCTTTGGTACTCGTAAATTAAATCGAGCGTGGCTTCATCCAATTTCAAAGGCATCTTATATCTGTCGTATTTATACTCTAAGCCCTTCGTCTCGACCTCGTTCAGTTCGATGGGATCGTGTCGTTGTAATCTATAGATTTTATGACCGAATTTCTTATTCGTTTCGACTCGTTTCAATTTCAATTCGCATCTTTTAGGTGTTGCTGTCCTCATGCTTGATTATTTGGGGTTTTTTTGTTTTACGAATTCTTGCAAATAATGTATATTTTAAATTTTGTATTTTAATAATTTGTTTAAAAAAAGTTTTTTTTTTTTTTTTTGCTCCTTATATATATATAAAAAAAGTTGTTTTTTTAATTTTAATTTCTTTAATGTGAAAATTTTTTTTTGTAAAAGTTTTTTTTCTCTTTATATATATATAAAAAAAGTTGTTTTTTCTCGTCTGCTTTGCAGAAATTTGTTTTGAACCTCGTACGAGACTTCGCATAAAAGTCGTAAGAGTTCTATTTGTCTTGAACCTTCTTCTTTTTTAATAGTTCGAACGACATTGTCGATTAATACTTCTTTTTTAATAGTTTGAATGACATTGTCGATTAATTTTTGTTTGCTAATAGTATTACGATTCGATTTTCTATCGCAAATCGTATCGTTTTCTTTCGAAACGCATAAATATAAATTACGATTTTTTTCTTCTTGGTTTTTTGGAGAATAAAGATTTATTAAACAACGTCGACGTTTATGTCGAGATTCCGTCGTGGATGTTGTCGTCATGATCGATTATTTAGTTTTTTTGTTTTACGAATTCTTGCAAATAATGTATATTTTAAATTTTGTATTTTAATAATTTGTTTAAAAAGTTTTTTTTTTTTGCTCTTTATATATATATAAAAAAGTTGTTTTTAATTTTAATTTCTTTAATGTGAAAGTGTCGCAAATGTCTTGTTTCTACCGTGCGCACATCTGCATTACTGTAGAGAATGTTATTCTGAAGACGAGAAAACGTGTTCATTCTGCAAACAAGAAATAAAAGCGATCGTAAATTGTTTTGAATAAAAACACATTAAAGAAAAAATTGAATTTAAAAAAAATCTTTTTTTTTATATAAAGAGTAAAAAAACAAAACTTTTCAAACAAATTATTTAAATACAAAATTCGGAAAAAAATATATTCTTACAAAATGAAACAAACAGATAAAAAAAATTGGAAAATTTAAATGAGAAAACCATACCTCAGTTAAACGAGATTTGTAAACTATTAAAAATTTCACATTTCAGAAATCATAGAACTAAATCAAAAAAGATTGAAGTCATACAGAAACATTTGCAAAACGATGGAAAGGCAAACGAAATGCCGATAGCAACGACGTCAAAAAATGCATTGGTTGTGAAAAATGAGAAGAAGAAGAAAAAGATAGTAAAAGGAATCGAAATGCCGATAGCAACGACATCAAAAAATGCATCGGTTGTGAAAAATGAGAAGAAGAAAAAGATAGTAAAAGGAATCGAAATGCCGATGTCGGAAAAACCCGAAAACATTTCGATTGTGAAAAATAAGAAGACGACTAAACAAAAAGCTGTTGAAGTACTTCAAGTTTCCAAAGAAAAGAAAAGAAAAACTAAAACGAAAACGAGTGATGCACATCAGATTCTAGGCAAACGAGATATATCCAGCGAACTTTGACGAGCAATAGACGAAGGGAAAGGAGAAGAATATCTAGCGTGACTCGCCACAGAACTATTTCAATTGAAGTTCATGGAATGGGAGAGTGCGATCAATGGTATTTTTAAAACTTTCGACGTGGTTCCCTCGTTAAAGAAAATCGATCCGAAATTGTTCATGGAACGGGTGAAGAAAAGAGTATTGGATTTGTTTCACAAATACATGAACGTGGGACTAAAAATTAAGATGATACTCCATTGCGTGATGAATAAAATCGACGTGAAGTCCGGCGAGAGCATCGTGAAAAATGCATATTTCAGATCTAACGTCGAACCCGTATTTCAAGGTTCAGATTTATCGGACGTTTTCGAAAAGATGAAAGACAAGATGTTGACGTCTCTCGCGAATTATCAACATGAAGGTAGTAATTGGACGTTCGATGAGGTGTTGAAACTCGAAATTGACATAACTGAAAACGATTTGTTGAAAGGGTCTTCCTACATGAAATTACCGTATTTCCTGGCTAAGAAATACGCTGTCATCAACGTGAAAAATAACGATGATCAGTGTTTTAAATGGGCAGTCACCTCCGCTTTATACCCTGTCAAAACAAACTCCGATAGAGTTTCTCATTACGAGGAAACTTCTAAAAATCTCGATTAAAGTAAATCGATCCAAAATTGTTCATGGAACAGGTGAAGAAAAGAGTATTGGATTTGTTTCGCAAATACATGAATGTGGGACTAAAAATTAAGATGATACTCCATTGCGTGATGAATAAAATCGATGTGAAGTCCGGCGAGAGCATCGTGAAAAATGCATATTTCAGATCTAACGTCAGACCCGTATTTCGAGGTTCAGATTTATCGGACATTTTCGAAAAGATGAAAGACAAGATGTTGACGTCTCTCGCGAATTATCAACATGAAGGTAGTAATTGGACGTTCGATGAGGTGTTGAAACTCGAAATTCACATAACTGAAAACGATTTGTTGAAAGGGTCTTCCTACGTGAAATTACCGTATTTCCTGGCTAAGAAATACGCTGTGATCAACGTGAAAAATAATCAGTGTTTTAAATGGGCAGTCACCTCCGCTTTATACCCTGTCAAAACGAACTCCGATAGAGTTTCTCATTACAAGGAAACTTCTAAAAATCTCGATTGGACCGGAGTGACTTTTCCAACGCAGTTAAAACACATCAACGTTTCGAGGCTCAAAATTCCACCGTAGCGGTGAACGTCTTGGGATACGGCGACGAAAAACGAAAGATCTATCCCCTCAGACTGACTTCGTATCTCGGAAGAGAAAAGACGATTATTTTATTATTGATTTCGAATGGTGACAGTTGTCATTATTGTTGGGTTAAACATCCGAGCTGATTACTGTCGAAACAAAATAATAATCATAACGGAAAGATATCTTTATGTTACAATTGCATGAACGTGTTTCACAGCGAAGACTCGTTAGCGAAACATCAGGAATATTGCAACAAAAATCAAGGTGTCGCCGTTGAAATGCCCAAACCTAACACCATCGTGAAGTTTGAAAATCACAATAGAAGGTTAAAAGTACCATTCATTGTGTACGCTGTTTTCAAATGTTTCACCTCGGAAATGAGTTCCTGTCAACCCAACGCTCTTCAAAGTTACGTCGAAAGATATCAAAAACACATACCTTCGGGCTATTGCATTTACGTGAAATGCGCTTTCGACTCACAACATGACATGGGTCCCTTCACTTACACGAAACAGTATGAAGACGACGATGTGACTCAAAGGTTCGTGGAAGAGTTAGAATGGAAACTTCAAATGTTATACAACAAATTCAAAACTCCAGCAGAAATGATCATCACGCGAGAGCAGCAGGACGAAAATAACAGAGCCACCGAATGTCACATATGCAGACAATCGTTCGACGAGAATTCGAAGGAAAATAAGAAGGTCAGAGACCACGATCATTACACGGGTCTGTATCGCGGTCTGCCTCATAGCAAGTGTAATTTAAAATATCGAGATGCCTTTTTCTATCCGGTGATGTTTCACAATCTCTCGGGTTATGACAGTCATCTGTTCATGAAAAATCTCGGCACCTCACACGAAGAATTAAATTGCATCGCGAACAGCGAAGAAAGATACATTTCCTTCACGAAATGGAAGCTCATGGAGGAGAAAAGAGTAATCGACGGAGAGACGTTGGAAGAAAAAACGAAATTCATTCGTAGAGCCATCCGTTTCATCGACAGTTTTAAATTCATGTCGACCGCTCTGGAAAAATTAGTCGATAACATGAGCAAGGATAAATTTAAAATCATGAGCGAACATTTCGGAGAACGAGTATACATCATGTTGAGGAAAGGAGTCTATCCTTACGATTACATGAACGATCTAAAGAGATTTGAAGACACCGCACTACCTTCAAAAGAAGATTTTTATTTGAAATTATACGAATCCGACATTTCCGACGAGAATTACGAACACGCTAAAAACGTGTGGAAATCATTTGATATGAAAACCTTGAGAGATTATCATGATCTCTATCTGAAGACCGACGTTCTACTCTTGGCAGACGTGTTTGAAAATTTTCGAGACGTCTGTTGTTGAAATTACGATCTGGATCCCTCTTGGTATTTCACCGCACCTGGTCTGGCGTGGGATGCTCTGTTGAAGACCACCGAAGTCCAATTTGAATTATTATCCGACGTGGACATGTTGCTCATGTTCGAAAGGTCTGCGAGAGGTGGTGTCTCGATGATCTCCCACAGACATTCTGAGGCTAACAATCCCTACATGAAAGAAGGTTTCGATTTGAAACGGTCGACTAAATACATACAGTATTGGGACGCCAATAATCTGTACGGTTGGGCTATGAGTCATCCTTTACCGATTGGAAATTTCGAATGGGTGAAGGAACCGGAAGAGATGCAAAAATGGAGAGACTATCCTTGCATTTTAGAAGTCGATTTGAACTATCCGGAAGAATTACACGATCTACACAACGATAATCCGCTGGCTCCCGAACGAATGGAACCGAACGAGGGAGATGAGGTAAAACTCATTCCCAATTTATTTAACAAATGTAACTACGTCATCTACAGCGAGAATTTGAAACAGTACGTCGATTACGGGTTGAAATTAGTCGACATATATCGCATCATTCGATTCGACGAAGAGCCTTGGATGAAAATACATCGATCTCAACACGAATCTCAGAATTCGAGCTAAGAACGATTTCGAAAAGGATTTCTTCAAAGTCATGAACAACTGCGTGTACGGTAAATTGATGGAAAACATCAGGAAGAGAACCGACGTTTGACTCGTCATGTCTGAGAAAAGAGCTAAAACATTAGTGGCGAAACCCAATTACAAACACCGAACCATATTCAACGAGAATCTAGTGGCCGTTCGCATGCAAAAGACGCACCTGAAGTTCGACAAACCATATTATCTCGGACTGATCATCTTAGATGTCAACAAGCGATTGATGTACGAGTTTCACTACGATTACGTCAAACGAAAATTTGGTGATAAAGCCAAACTACTGTTCACTGACACAGACAGTTTAGTTTACGAGATAGAGACGAAAGACGTCTACCGAGATATATCTCAGGACGTGGCCGAGTGGTTTGACATGAGCAATTATCCCGTCGATCACCCGTCGAACATTCAATCGAACGACAACAAGAAGGTGTTGGGTAAATTTAAGGACGAGAGCGGTGGTAAACAAATCGTCAAATTCGTAGGCTTGAGACCGAAACTGTATGCTTATCATCTAGAAGATGAAGAGATCAAGAAGTGCAAAGGAGTTAAAGCGTGCATGGTGAAGAAAAGCATCTCTTTCCAAGAGTATAAAGATTGTCTGTTAGGAAGTGGTCCGGTGTATAAGACTATGAAATCGATTCGAAGCGAAAATTATGACTTGTATACTGAAATAGTCAACAAGATTTCGCTGACAGCCGACGATGATAAGAGATTCATATTAGACGATAAAATAAGCACTTTGGCACTCGGACAATGGACTGTGGATCTAACTATAGACGATATGAATGTGGATGATTGGATTCCAGATACGATTGCGGATGATAAGATTCCAGATATGATTGTGGATGATAGGATTCCAGAAAATCAAGAGGAATTAGACAGATTCAAAACTATAGAAATCAATAGTAACATCGAGAGTCCAGAAAATCAAGAGGAATTAGATGGATTCAAAATTATAGAATACGATAGAGACATCGAGAGTCCAGAAAATCAAGAGAAATTAGATGGAATCAAAATTATAGAAAACAATAGAGACATCGAGAATGTTAGTTTAAAAAAAAAAGAGAAAAAAAAACAAAAAAAAAATAACGTCATTTTTTAGTGAATTATAATAAAATAAATAAATAAAAAATATATATACGCATTTATGAATAAGAAAATAAAGATATCCGTAGAAGGTGTCATCTTACCTAACGAATCCCTATCCAACATCAATCTGTTGAATGCGGCAAAGGATTTGAAAATCAAAGATTTTCTAGGCGTGTTTTCCAGAGGTGCCTTGCCGAAGAGAAGACCTTGACAATCGGAAGGCGGAATTTTAAATCTAGATGATTCATCGGGTGAAGGCACTCACTGGGTGGTGTGGAAGAAGAAAAATTATTATTTCGACAGCTACGGAATCTCGCCGCCAAAAGAAATAAAGAACTATTTCAACAAATCGATGGTTTGTTACAACACGGAACAAGTGCAGTCACCAGATCAAGTGTTTTGCGGTCACCTGTGTCTCTACGTTCTCAAGAGATGGTCTGAAGGAGATCGATTTCAAGACATTCTCAATGATTTACATTAGAGAGAGATTTTTTTTTTATAGTATATATAAAGATAAAAAATTATTTTAAAAATTTTAATCGAATAAAAACGAAAAATAAAATAACATAGTTCATTTTTGATAAACTGCGTTTTGAATATATTTTTCTAAAAACCAAAAAAATCCTCACAACAACATGCCAGTCGATAAATTTGGTAGAAGTGACGATGAAAAAGTCAACCCAAGAAAGAAGAGGAAGACGTTCGAAGTCGACGATGGTTACAACGTTGCTAACTTGGACGAACGTTACGTTCGGCGATACGAACCTCGAGAAGAACCTTTAAACATGAACGATAAGAAGCTCTACAATCTTCCCGAGCCAATAGATCTCGCAGATGCTGCGACTAAAAAATATGTCGACAGGGGGAACGCCGATTTCGAATGAATCATGCTAGATAATTACGTGGATAAAACCATGACCGACGATCTCGATCTGAAATCCAAACGTTTGGTGAACATCGCGAATCCTATAGATCCCACCGATGCCATGACCAAGAAATACGCGGACGACTCTCACGCAAGATTCAGCGAACACCTGAGAAATACATACGTTCAGAAAATGATGCACTCGGAATTGAACACCAATTATAACAAGATAACGAACGTGGCCACTCCCACGAATCCCAAGGACGTGGCGACCAAACACTACGTAGATCTGGAACAGAGAAAGTCTGACAGACGAGAAATGAAATCGGATCTGAATGCGGGATTCAACAAGATATTGAATCTGTCGAAGATCGACGACACGGATACGTACTCAACCACGGTCAACAAGGGCTACGTGGATTCTGCCGTGATACGATCACAAGAATACCTAGAATCGCAAGTGGATGATCTCTACCTGAACAAACATTCTGGCGAAACCATGGAGGGTGGTATCGCCATGAACGGTAAGAATTTATTCGGACTCAGTCACGATCCCGAATTCGATTCCAGCATGGTCAGCAGAAAGTACATGGATGACAACTCGGTCTGGAGAAAGGGTGACATCATGGAAGGTAAACTAGACATGGGTGGACACGCGCTCACGAATCTACTGGATCCCGTGAACATGACGGATGCCTGCACCCTGATTTCGGTGGTGGAGAAAGTCAAATATGCTAGACAATTGATCACTGTGGGGGTGAAGAGGCCGGCACCTTAGATGAGGGAAAAGCTGAGTGGTCTTTCAGAAATGGAGGTAGCGGATCGAAACATGGTCAGGTGGGATATCCCATGCCGCTGGGAGGTGAAATCTTTCGAATGAGTCTGGCTTCCTCGGATTTGAATAACACAGTGGTCGTCAATCTCATGGTGAATGGTGTAGAGAGCGATAAGAGATACAGCGTCAAAAAGACTGAGAATCAAGACGCGAATGTTAGCACGTTTGGCACGCCTCTCAAAGTGAACGCCGGAGACAGGATTAATTTCGTTACGAAAACCAATAATCCCGAAGCTGCCACTTCCGTGGTGAGTCTACTGATCAAACTAGATCCTTTGAACAAACAGTGAACACATGGAAAATAATGAATTAAAAAAAATAATGTGTGATTATTAAAAACAAAAAAAGTAATGAGATCATCTTTAGATCTCATTTTTTTTTTTTGTTTTTTTTGTTTGTTTTTGTTTTCCTTCTTCTTCAATATTACCATATATTATAATAACGTTTCCTTTTTTCTCAATTTTCAGCGTCAATTCTTCTTTTTCTATTTTTCTTTTTTTTTGTGATATGATACGTTCATAACAACATTTTTGTTTATCCGAATCATAATTATGAATGAATGTTGTGCATCTCTTGGTAACACTCGCATCATCACCATTCTCTTCAGAAGGTAGTGGTGACGGTGGAAAGCATCTCATTCTTTTCATTTCCAACCGTCTATCCCGCTGTTTATCTAACCATTTTTCCACATCTTTTTTTTTGTTTTTTTTCTGGCTTGCAACACAGGATGGAACATCTGACGGAAATGGAGAGACGATCGCACAGGATCGAGCAATCTAAGATCTGTTCGACTTTTAATATCTTCATCACGAAATATCCTTTTTGTTTCTCTAGAGTGAATAGCACGCAATCTTTTAAATAATTCAGAACGTAATCATAAAAATTTTTTTTCTCAAATGTGAAAATGGAACGTTTATTTTGTTTTCTACGTGACTCCTTACGAATTGTAACATTTTGTACGTCGAGAATATTGAAAAAAGACGATTTTTTCTCGGATGAAACTTTTTTTTTTGTTAAAAAAATATCATTAAAAACGAATTTATTTTTTTTTACGATTTTTTTTTGCGTTATTTTTTTTTAATGACGCAAAAATAAGTCAAAAAACCTCAAAAATATAATCCAAAATCGCGAAAGAAAAAATATCAAATAAACGATGCCACTAATATATCAATCTCCAGTTTTCACACACTCGTCTCTCATTGAATGATCGACATCTTATTTCCATCCAATTCGAATTGTAATTCTCTGTCCGACAGGACCAGGGCGAAGGCTTTGGTTTTTCTCGGAACGTTCCTATCGAATTGCATCTTGATCTGAATGTCTAAGACGCTACTCTTGAGTCGTTCACTCTGTTTACTGACGTCAAATACAAACATGGGATACATCGACTTGTATTCACCGGGAGACATATTAGGATTGCTCATCAATTCGTCTAGACCGTGATACTTCTTTCTAAAATCAGCGGCGTCGCCGTACAGTCTGCAGAAATCGTTCTTGTCGAACGACGCGTTGTAATCGATTGCTGAATATCTCATGGCATTCAGAAACACTTGCATGTTTCTCAAATGGCAGTGATCGAACAGCGACACATTCTTTTCCTGAGACCCGTCCCTATCGGTCTGAAACGCAACCACGATGAAACGCAGTCTCTCGGAAGCGGATTTCACCATCAGTCTCCAATCGAAGTGATTCATGGAGGGAGGAATGCTAGCCATGTCGCACTGTCTCATTCTAAATCCCACGGGTAATTTACTCTTGGATTCTATGATCTTGTAGAGATGCGCTTTCTCCACGATCGAAGGCTCCACGTGCTGAACGAACCATGATATCTTGTGTAGAGTTATCTTACCCGCATCGGTCACAGTGAGTCTCACTATTGCGTCGTCATTTCCTTTTCGAATCAACATCAGATTGTGTTTGAATCCGTACATGATCTTGTTGTAATCGTCCGCAAATCCGAAGATGTGTTTCAAAGGTATCCTGAATGAAAACGTTCCTTTAGGTCTGGACGTCTTGACGATGTAGTCGAATATCAAGGTGGCGCCGGCGCTAGCAGGGCCGACGGTGTCTTTCACCCACAACTGATTAAGTACTCTGGATTTCGAAAAATCATCAGGATACGTCAAGAGTCCAAACATCGTGGTGGCCTGACTGGGATGAAACACAGATTCTATCTCTTGTCCGGATAGCATGTATTTTATGTTACTGAATAGATGCATGATGCCATTATTGGCTAGAGTAACCATGCCGTCGCCAGCGTAGTCACTCCCATCTTCCTTGGTGAGACGTCCCTGCACCACTATGTAACTCTCGCTAGGATGTACGAATAAATCTTGAGTTTCGACGTTGATTCTTATCTCTCCCACATTGTTCAAACTCGTTCCGGTTACCGGTTCGTATTCGTGAACCTCATATTCTTGAATACTTTCATCTTTCACTATGCTTTGTGCTATATCTAGTATATTTGTCATTTTAAAGGATTTTTAGTTTTTTGTTTATTAATTAACTTGCTTTCTTTATCTAAAAATAGTTTTTAATTATTTTTTTCTCTCTTATATATATGCGTGTAAACAAGAAAATGTTAAAGAGAGTCAATAAAAAAAATATTGTTTTCTTCATCAAAACTTCGTCTTCTGTAATTGTTGTTCGTAAAACTTTCCGATGATCTCTTCTCCATCCAAAGCTTCGATTTCGTAAGTCACCGGATCGGTGTGAAATATTTTGATTATCACGAAGATTTCCGAGGTCCATTGAGGAGTATAACCCTTTTCGAAGTGCTTCTTATAAGCGTAGATTCTCACTCGATCACCGAACGCAAATTTCGGCGTTCTAGACTTCTTCCTGATCTTAGATCTCTCAGGATATAGATTCGCGTAGACACGTTTTTCGTTTTGAGGATCGCTAGCTTCCGCGGGAGTCATCTTGATCGATCTGTGTCGCGTGTTGTTGTAATCTTTGACCAGACCGTTCAGAGCGGATATGTATTTCTTGGTCGAATTTGCCGTGAAGTATCTGTGCATCTTTTCCTTCATCATTCGATTCCAACATTCCACCATGCAGGCTTTCTCTTCGTTTTCGATCGAGTAGAGGTCTACCAATCGATGAACGTGCTTGTTGTAGAATTCCTTTCCCTTATCCACCCACAATTTACTCGGTTTTCGAGAAGACGAGTCGAACACGCTCTTCAGAGCCTCGGCGACGCAAGGTCCCAATTTATTCTTCAAAGCTCTGATCGAACCATATTTGGAAAACATGTTGATGACCGTCAATAGATATTCGACGCCCCCGTTCCACCTCAAAAACGATCTCATGTCGACCAAGTCGGCAGACCAAATATCATCCAGACCCTTCACGAACACCCTTCTCTTTCGAAATTTACGCACTATGGGTTTGTGTAACTCCTCGTTTCTTCTTCTTTTCAGATGCGCTTTTTTTTTTTTGAACGTCCCATCCGAATCGACGTTTCACACCGATCAGATTGCCGACCAGCGAACGTTCCATCTTCTCTCTCCTGGTCGGATTCGATATGCCTCTCAATTTCCCCAACATGTTTTTATCGCAGACGTCGTTGCGAGTCTTGGTGTCTGGATGTCCGACGTAGCACAGATCGTGATCATACGCAGCCACGTCCACCCTATTCACAGGTTTGCTCCAAGATTTGGGAGTCAGATCAGCATTGAGTCTCTTGTTCAATTTCATTCCGGGTCCCGTGAAACTGTGACTGGGCAGATGCATTTCGAAAGGTAGATTATTGATCATTTTATTCACGATGCCTTTACCTTTGCTCGCGTTCTATTTTTTGACGAATCTAGTCTTGACAGAACCACACACGTCACAAATTCCATGAAGCATCTGTCTGTCGTTTTTAGTTCGCACTTCTGTAGAATTACTCGTCTCGGTAACTCTCTTACACTTTACACAATACATTTTTAAGAGTTATTTAAATTAATTTCGTTTTTTATTTTATATATAAATTTAATAATTAATTCTGTTCTTATTATATATATTTTTTTTTTTCAATCGCTGCTCTTGAGTTCTATCATCTTACTAAATTCCTCCCTGGCCTCTTTCCTCCCCTTTTCCACGAGAGAATCCTTCATCTCTTCCTTGATGATCTGACGAGTCTTGATTCTCACGGCTTCTTTCATGGCATCGAATTCGTTTTCTCACTCAATATCGCGAAGTATTCTCCGTCCGATATCCTACCATCTTTCAACGCCATAGAGATCATTTCGGATATCGTGTCGATCTTGGAGTTGGCCAAGACGCGAATCTTGTCGTGTTTCCTCGCTTTCAGATATAATTTCCTACTCAAAAAGTTTCCGAGCGTGCTAAACAATCCGGCGGCGAGAGCCACTCCTTCTACGGTCAACACGATCGGAATACCGATCGCGGTCGACAACAATCCGATGACGGCCGTGTCTAAACCCATGATGAGTGTCGTGTCGATCGCGTTGCCGAATTTCACGAAATGCGAATACTTCTTCTTGAGAGAATGACGAGAATCTCTCTCTCGAGTTAGATACTCTTGGATTCTATTGATTTGATCGATGCGATACCTCTCTCCTCTTTCTCTTCTAGCGATGGTGCCATCGGCAAAACGTCGATCGGCTTCTCATCCTCGTCGTTCACTAACGTCGGATACAATTTATTTCTGGTTCTCATTTTTGTATTTTTTCTTTCTAATATTAGATAAAAAATTTTATGTGTGTATTTATTTTTATTTTCTATTCTCCCTTATTTTATATCAACGAAAAAAACTTAGACGTATGCTTCATTCAGCAATAATTTCTTGATGCATCCCTTGTCTCCTAAAGTCAGACTTTTACGCACCAATTTCAGTTCTTCCAAAACTGTAGGCTTGTCTTCATTCTTACGGAAGACTAATTTCTTCCAAAGCGTGATCACATCGTTGAATCTAACGCGTTCGAACGCCGGTTCGAAATACATGATGACCATATCTTCCCTTTCCATCGTCAGACACGAATGATTCTCGTGATCAAAGTCTAGATGATCCTGACATCCGACGCATCGTTCTAACAAGATGGAACGTAGTTCTTCATTCACGCAGATTGCGTATGCTCTCATCAGCATGTTTAAAAGAATCCTCGCTCTAATAGTCTGGGAAGCGCACATGATTTATGTATTTTTTTTATTATCTATTCGATTTGATATATTTATTTTTCTAAATAACTATTATTTATATATTTTTTTTCTCTCCTATATATATCACTCAAAAACGTGACAGTGGGTTTGCGGATTCTTACACTCAGCAACACTCTTCATTCAAAACATTTCCATCAAGTGCTTATTAAGATCACCTCGCAATAACGTGCGCTAGTCTTACTTCGAGAAACGCGACAGTGGGTTTGCTGATTCTAACACCCGGCAACACTCTTCATTCAAAACATTTCCATCAAGTGCTTATTAAGATCACCTCGCAATAACGTGCGCTCGTCTTACTTCGAGAAACGTGACAGTGGGTTTGAGAATTCGAACACAACCTCTTCACACGAGTCGATTTCCGACCTAAAATCCGCAAGTGAATCTCCGTGTACGCCTCCATAGGGTGTCAGTGTTAAAATCGTGTACGGACGCGGATTGTTAGAATCGGCAAGACGATGTGTTCGAAACGACAAAACAAACGCAATTTAACACTGAATCCTATGGAGAAAACTCATTTGTCGATTTCAATAAAAATGGTACATGTACGTGTACGTAAAACTACGGGCGTCTAGGATACAATTCAGTGTTAAAAAAATTCGAACACACCCTAAAAAACCGTTAAAATCGTGTACAGGTACACGGTTTTAACACTAAATCCTATGGAGGTGTACATGTACACGTACACGTACATGTACGTGTGTGCTCGTATTCTCAATTATCACCTACTGACATTTTCATAGAAAAAGCATTAGACATCAACCAGTTTCCTAATTCGCACTGGGGATTTTAATTCCGACTTTCTTCAACCCTCGAGATTATATCAAATTTTAACTTATTTTAACCTAAAAACGTATATAGGTAAACCCACACGAGTTACTACTAGTATCAGAACCCTTCTTGACCCAATATTGGCCAGTGATCAAATCGATATAATGGAATGTGATATCCTCGATCTTGAGGTTTCTGATCCTCTCGCAGTCTGCTGCTGCATTAAATTTGACTATTCATTTAAATGCACCCTATACTAGAGTTGTTATAGGTTATAAAAATGCAGATTTTAACTTGCAAACGATCCCCAAGTGAATTAGGGTGACCTGATTGAACACACTCACGACATCAATATTGCCACTGAAAATTTTACCCGCACCTTCTTGGATATAATAGATAGATGCATCCAGAAATCTACAGTTGTTATCAGCCCGAAAGATAAGCACTGTTTACATTCGAACTGCGAAGTAAAATACGTCAGCGTGACAGATCTAGGATAAAAGCCATGAGGTCTATGTTAGAGGAAGATTGGAATAAATACAAATTAATAAGAAACTCAGTAAATATACTATACGAAAAAGTAGGGGATATCCAAACTGATTTTTGATATTTTCGGAAAATGGTTTTGGATACGCGTGATTGGACACATCCATATGTTACCAAGTTTAGTGTGGATCACGAAAGTCGCAGGCCTGCAAACTTCGTGCAGGTTTTTCGCACGAGTGCTGCGCTAATGTCTGCGGAGTACGTTTTGAAATTTTCATTTGTACTGGACGGGCTTTTTCGGAGGTCTCATCGTTCTTTTCTTGGTATAAACTCGTTCATCAATAGTTTCTGGTCGAAACGTAACTTTTGAGGTATATACATGCAAAGACTGACACGCGACGAACGTTTACGTGCCGTTGACAGACAGACTGCAGTGGCTCAAATACTCAACGTTACTCAATCGGTGATTAGCAGATTGTGGTCACGCTACCGCCAGATAGGCAATGTTGATGACAGACGTCGGTCAGGTCGTCCAAGGGCGACAACTGCTAACCAGGATAGTTTTATCCGAACCACAGCATTACGTAACCGCCATCAAAGTGCCCCAGCGATTTGACAGCAGCTGCACCGAGCGACAGATGTGTAAGTCAGTGGTCAGACTATCCGAAATCGCCTACACAGCTAAAATTTGCACGCTCGACGACCTCGAATAATTCCACGTTTGATTGATCGTCACATCGCAGCAAGGCGTAATTGGTGTGAAGCACGACAGCGCTGGGACAATCGTCGGTGGAGCAACGTCATGTTTTCCGATGAATCGAGGTTCACTCTCGACTTCCACGACAGGCGAAACAGAGTGAGGTGCCGGCGGTGGAACGAACAATACCATGACGTAACCGTTAGGCAGCACGGTCGTTTTGGTGGTGGATCTGTTATGGTGTGGGGAGGCATAACCATGACAAGCAGAACAGCATTACATTTCATCCAAGGACGTGTCACAGGTCAGTACTACCGTGACACGATGTTAGCAGCTCATGTGGTGTCATTTGCGCGACGTCACGGCCGTCGATTCATTTTTCATGATGACAATGCAAGAGCACACAGAGTTCCTCCAGGAGCAGAACATCACTACATTGCCTTGGCCAGAACTAAGTCCAGACCTTTCACAAATCGAGCACGCCTGGGATATGCTTGGCAGGCGCCTACGACAACGCCAACAGCCCCCTACCAATGTCCAGGAACTCGTCGCTGCACTGCAAGAAGAATGGAATAACATCAGTTAAGCTGATATTGGACGTTTGGTGAGGAGTACGACACGTCGGATCCGCGCTTGTCTCTCAAACCGAGGAGGATTTACAAGGTATTCAGGTCTTGGACTGGATGTGGTAAATTCTCTGACTGACCGTCTATGTCTTCTATAGCTCAGTGCGTGGAATGTGTGCTTGTCAGACACCCAACTATCGCTGAAATCATTCACCAGATGTCACAGTGCAATGCCTCAACTGTTTTTTGAGGAAAATATCAATATATTTCTTCATATATCTCACTTTTATCAAATATCCCCTACCTTTTTGAACAGTATAATATGAAAAAAATATGCCAAACGCCAGTTTGAATCCAGCCTTGGAAATTTATAATTGACTGATATATCCCCAAAGAATTCTGGTACGTTATTCAAGAATTGCTCAGAAGGAGAAAGTATTCCAGGATTCCACATCTGTACAAATGTGGCAAAAACACGCCCAGTAACGTAGCGATAACAGATGAAGAAAAACCAAATTTATTAAACAACACCTTTATTAAGAATGGAGATATTGAAGACAAAGTTGAAGCCAGATTATCACAGTTAAGAAAACTTAAATTAAAACTTTCTCGTAAAACCTTGGACAAGTTATACTTATCATACAGATTACCTCTTATGGACCATGGGGACGTTGTTTGGGACCGTGCGCCTAGTTACCTTCTAAGACGACTTGGTAGGTTACATAAAAGCAGGACGTATTATAACAGGTCTGACAAGACCAACCTCTATAGACAGCATTCTTTGGGAGTTAGGGTGGAGTAATCTATCACAGCGTCGTGAAACACGCACAACTGCACAATGTACAAAATAGTAAACCACCAAGTCCCGGATTATTTATTTAATTTATTACCTCCGCGTCGGGGGATCGGGGGAACCTACAATCTCCAAAACGCCGACCACGTCACCATGTAGAAATTCCGAACTGAACATTTTAGAAGATCCCTCTTACCATCCATGTTAGTGGCTTGGAACAATTTACCTCATTATGTTTCATCAGCTGAAACTGTAAATGAGTTCAAAATTAAGCTTTTAAATTTAAACCTTGTCGTAAAACACCCGCTTTATTTCTCCGGAACAAGGCAACTGAGCATTCCACATTGTAGGTTAAGGAATGGTTGTAGGTAGCGAACTGAACGGTGATAAGTATGCAAATTATATATCTGACACGCTCAGGTGTAGTTGTGACACGGACTTGAAAACGTTTTTCACTATTTCTTTGAATGTCCACACTACGTAGTCCAGCGTGAAATCCTTTTTAGACGATTTTCACATCTTAACATTACCTCCACGGACGACCTTCTTTCTGGCAAACCTAATTTATCACGAAAGGAAAATAATCTGATCTTTAAGTCAGTGCAGTCCTTTATGTCATGTAGCAATCGTTTCAGTTAATGGTGTCCCTTTTTCGGGTGTGCCTTCTCTCTAATATCTATATAAGGCTTGACGATGGCTTGCGATGATCGTATTCGTACCAAAAGGATACAACTCTCAACTCTCCACTCCACTGTTTTATATTATCTCATCCCATACCTGCATGTCATGTTCCTCACTTCTCTTTATCTATTATAAATTGGTTTCCTGTTACTTTAATTGAAACATATTTATTGTATTGTAGATATAAGCTGTTCTTTGTATACTCTTGTTAGCTGCCATTGAATGTCTGAGGAGAGGAACTTATATAAGTTGTAATAACTTGCGTTCCAATCCTTTGTCAGTTTGCAATATAATGACAATAAAATATGTTTAAAGTGAACTAACATTTTGTAACCTTGCCTCGTTTTTTGCGCACTCCATGGCTACCAGTAAAACATCATTCTTAATTAAAGTCATCCAACACATTAAAGAACTGACCACACTAATTCCTAGAAACAGCATAGTTGTGATATTATAGCGAAGGGCAACCACTATACGATATGGTGACCATGCACCATTTGTTGAGGGTCTTTTCCGGCAATTAAAATCTGAAAACCTGACAATTCCGCCATCTTTAAGGACTTGATGCTCTATCGTGACCACCGAATGTCTCGACTTTTCATCAAAGGGAGTCATCATCGTAAAATCAGTATCATGTGTAAAGTTCAAAATATATTCCAACAATGTCATCAGGACCGTACCTCTCAATAATCATTTCATAATGTTGTTTGACAAACCCAGGGATCTTAGCCAGATAATATATTTTGCAACACAAAGTTTCTGAGAGAAGCTTTCGAATAGCAATCCCAACTTTGCTGTTGGGTGTCTCGTGATTAACCTGAAGCAAGACATCCTTGAACCTGATGGATAGAGGGCCAAAATCATTCCCGGGGAAGTCTATTGTGTTGCAAAGGTGATAACAGGCCTGCTGTCCAGTCAGAACCACCACATAATCGACCGTCTCAAATACAACATCAAAATCAACATCAAAATCTTGAGTAAATTGGACCCACACTTGTCAAATCAAAACTTGATCATGACTCTCTAGGTTGAGTGACACTGTTTTGAATATCATTAACAGTGCTGACAAAAACATAGAGAGACCAATTCGTTTGTAAAAACAATTGATGGAAAGGAAGCCTTAAACAAATGTACACCTAACAAAAAAGACACAAAAAGGTGGATTAGTAGATGCTATTTCACCGTGTGTGTTCAAGGGAACTGTAATGAAGTACACGACAAAGATGCCGTTGCTAGACTGATAGTTATATGAACATATTCAAGATTCTCACAGCCGGTCGTATATCGTCCCCAGCTGGAACGATGAGAACAGAACCATTGTAAATATCCCACGACAGACGAGAAAACGACTAGATATAATCCAGTCTTACACAAATATTTAATCTTTCAACAAAAATGTGGTTATTCCTTGATCCACCAAAGAGAAAATCCAGAGAGGAATTTCTGTTCGGACCGAGACATTTCAGACGTTTTAAGCACAAACGATGAAAAGAGTGGCACAGCCGTTATCTGATCAAACCCAAAACGTTCCACATCTGTCACGAAACGATAAGGGCATACTAAACCTTAAAGAACAGACAGTGATAGTTTCCAACATGGTGGAACCATTGAATGGTCTGTTGACAAGACAAAACTCTTTAAATCTAAGAGAAGGGGAGTCATAGCCCAGGCGTAAAGGAAAGTTGTTCTTCAAGAGCTGATCGGTCATAAAGAACACTGAAATCAAAGCATCCAAACGAATGAATCAAGAGATATGGTGCATGCACTCATTATTAATAGATTGTCGATTGACACTGGGAGTTCTTGGTATTATCGAGTATTCACGCGTTTTGTAGAGGAACTTAGAAAAGACCAAAAAAGGCGTGCATTGCTGGAATCAAGACAATTGTAACCTTCAGATATCCGTTCATGACAAAGAGAATGTGATTGTTTTGTTTCTTAGAAAACACATTTTTGACACGCTGAGACCAACCAGCTACACCCACGTTGTATCTGCAATTCCCCTTCCCGACTTAACTACGAAGTACAATTGTTCACGACACATATCGTGGAAAGGAAATGTTCCGTAGCAGAAAGATTTAACAGAACTCTCGAAACCAAGACGAGGAAATATTTAATTAAGAACGATATTCTGAGTTGTCCTCTTCGAAATGTAGTGAAGTGAGCTCCTAAAACCTCACATACTCTCAGCATAGCCATAGTGTCGTTGTTGTAAGACCTGAAATCAAGAAATCCTCTTGCAAAGACTCGTCGGGTCACAATTAACAAGCGGCCAGATTTAATGTGGAGGCGGCAAGGTCGAGAAAACTATTGAGAAGTTATGTACCCATCTAGATCGAAGAATTATTCATTGAAGTGAAAAAAGACAATACTATTCCTCCACACAGGTCCTAAAGTACTTCGTTGTACCAAAGAAATTCAACGCGTCAAAGAGAAGGACGCCTTTAAAATCGAACCTGTGCTCAAGAAACGACGTCGACGTTGCTGTTACGTCCCGCTTCGTTCAAATCTGGGATCGACTGCAGTCAGCTCGCTTGGGAAATACGATGAACCAGACGTGTACCATAGAACAGAAGAAGAAGGATGTACAAGTGTGTTAAGTTGAAAATTACAGGAGGGTGACTACCGCTCTCCTGGAACTAGGTTCAGAACGGCGATTGAACCCTTTGTTCACGGTCCATTTTATTATGATGGGAAACCCTGTCTCAATGGCATTTTAACATCATCTCGTTGGAGCTGTTAACCTATGGAATGCTTTATCCGACTTTGACAAGGCTTGTGATCTTGGAGCAGATTTTTCAAAATACAATAACGGTGTCCTGAAAATGATAGTATTTAGAGGCAGCCATGACTTGACTAGAAATCACTGATAAGCCGCTAGACTTACAGGTTGTTGGGTCGTAACTATTAGAAAGTCTGGAAAATTGGCCATGCCTTTAACCATTTACCCAACGTAACAGCAAAAACCGACCAGCGCTATTCACAAAAATCGCCAATTAATTTTTATTATTTTTCAATTTTTTGTCTCAAAAACATAGGTTATGACCCCTCTTTGGAACGAGCTCGTCGAGCTCGTTCCAATGAGGGGTCATAACCTATGTTTTTGAGACAAAAAATTAGTTATTCAAGAATTTTGTTTCAAGTGTCGTCTGCTTTTCATGCTAGGTAAAGGGTTAAAGATTAAACGCGATGGATTACTATTAGATTTGCTGGACGTACATGCATTTAAGAACCTGTCAGTTTGTCAAGGTTTCTTGTTTTCCATGTACATGTAGAATACATGTTTCAACAAACAAGCTTTTGCTGGTCCTACTGATGGAGGTTCCAGCACTCTGGCGGACATTTCTAGTAAAGTCTTGGCTGCCTGCACAGGCAGCCAAGACTTCACTAGACACCACTGCTAAGACAAAGTGCTACCTTTTCCTGAAAAAAAAATTATGAACAACTGATATAAGATACCCAAGGGAGGCTGAACACTGGCGCTAACCCGGACTGCATCTGAAAAAATAAGTTGAATTGTACAGGCCTTTAATGACACTTTTAGACTATTCGTTAAGAACAAAATAAACATTTTGCGAGAATCGTAGCTGATTCTCATAACTATCATTTGCCAGAATTGATTCTGATTCTCGCATAAATTTCAGTTAAGCTCTGAAATTACTGAAAGAGGAAAGACGTATGTGAGCGTGTTCCCTTTCGGAAGCATCAACAGATTACAAGTGTTGTATTGGATCTTGGCAGTAAAATGGGGGTGGGTTCGAACAGTAATGCGCCTTTGGTGGATACTCCTAGAGAACGGCACAAACAGTTTATAATTTTCAGCGAGCTGTCCGGGGTACGAGTCTGATTCCTCCCACTTTCCGAATTCACCCCATTTTACGGTACGTGAAATGCTGTCAACTGATTCATTTCCCTATCAATATAATCAAAGATCTCTAGTTAGAAAATGCTCATGGGATTCGTTCAAGTGATGGGCAATAGATTTGATTCATTAAATGTTCAGTTTCCTTATTAATCACAAAGTAGTGGTCAATGGCGAGAACGTCTCTGGCATTTCTCATGACTTTTTACACAATTTGAGATCTAATTGCACTGAATTCTCTCTGTACCGGTACTGGGGAAATGACGATTTTCTGAAAACATAAGCCTGTCAAATGTACTGGCTCATTCCGATTAGTTATAACTTAGATTTTGCTCTCTTAGCTTTATATCCTTGGGTTTTCAGTTTTATTTCGTCGGAAACTGCATCTGTCGGTGCTCCTCCTCGCTAGTCACTTCTCCATGCAACGTATATATTATACTTGATTGTAACTATTCTACAATTTAAGAGACAGGGGAGGCGGAACGATTTTCAAAGTGGTGGGGGTGGGGTGGGGGTGGGGGGGGGGGGCTGGATCGGGCGATGGATGGACGTCGGTATGAAAATTTTAAATTCCATGTTCCCAAAACCCGCATTTCCATGCATCTGAGTGGATATTTTTAGATTTTTCAGGAGATGTCTTTGAAAGATTTCCCACTTTGAGAGCCGTTAAAAAACGTCGGTAAAGCATACAGGTGAGGTCTATTTATCAGCTTTGGTCGTAACGACCAAAGCTGATAAATAAACCTCACTTGTATGCTTTACCAGACGTTTACAGCAATTATACTGTCTGTGAATTATCTTGTCTAGGAGTGGATTTGGTACTTATATGTCTGTAAGATTACGATCTACTTCAGTTAACCGATTTATTAACAGACTGCACACATGTTAGCGTTTGCTGCCACTTACTGCAAAAAATGATCCGAAATCCATCGAAACTGAAACAGTACGAGAGAAACATAACTGGCGAAAATATGGAGGAGGCTCTGGATCCGCCCCTTGTTTCACCAGTCATTGGTTGTGTTAAAATATATGCATACAAAAAAACATGGCCCGACAAAAAAATTTCACAACTGGGTGGTTCACTTTGACGGGCTGAGTTGGGGTTATTCTGCATACGGGATCTGTCGCGGTAAGTTTTTTTTAAAATCGAAGGGCTATTTTTTAGGCTACGAGGGCCATTTCCTGGCGTCAGAACAATGAGGTGTCACCTAGGTATGTGATTTTGAGTCGAGTGGCGATGCACAGAAGTTGTACCAGGCATTTTGTGAGCCCTATTATTCGAAGAGAGATAATATCTCCTACGTGAAAGTAAGCTGGTTGGGATTGGGAAACATCAGTCTAACTGATAAAGTAAAAAGCTGTGTTTCTTACCTCTCCATTTGAATGAAAATTGATAAAATCAGCCGCAGCGATGACTTTTCACATCAAAAAGCACGTCAGAGCGCCCGAACAAAACATCACAGCGTCGAATTGCACGCCCCTGCTTTTTTTCGTCACAGTTCTAACATCTGTACTTCGGCGCTTCTCCAGTATATAGATGAACCTGGACTTTCAGGTTAGGAACATTACTTTATCCATGTTCCATGTTGTGTCTTCTAAACCAGTCAAAAATGTTTTTGATGCAATTTTTACACGAGGGTGAATGGGAACAAGAAAAAATAATACCTATTGGACCACTTTAAATGAACATATCTCCTTTTTAAAGCCGTAACCTATAAAAATAGCACGAAAAGAAAAACCACCTGAAGCCCAACATCCTGAAAATATTTCCCAATCCAAAGAAAGCACTCACACCGACAGTCTAATTGCGTTCGGAACTGAACGCTGTTATGAGCTGTTTGTTTGCCCACTTCTCGTGGAGTACAGACGACCGTGGATGTAATGTGATGTCGCCTTACGCAGAAAGATATACAGGTATTGTCACATAGTTATGACGCCACTCCTTTATTTAAAGAGTTGATAAAAGCGGTGATCCGTATTAAAGTATCTGAACCCATTCACTCACGTTTTTGAACTTCCTCGTCCGGTAATATCACACATAAAATAAAACCATAAAGTACGATAAAATTGACGTTTTCCACATTACGATAGCAAGATTTTGCTGACGCAAAAAAGAAAGTATTGAAAAGAATGAGAACAAAACATCAAATTAAGCTAATTTAATCGAGACGTGATATCAAGTCTTTGTTGCTGATTTTGCGTCTTGTGTTTGAATTGAAAACAACTCTGCGACAAGTCGTTCACACCATATCAGCTCGTTATGTTGAACAACAATCGCTCGGGCATGTCCACTCGGACAAAGCCCTCGTGAACGCCCTCGCGATTGTATATTCAGTATCACTTGCTTTTTGTGGTGTAACCTCTACTAAATATTCCAATCAATAAATATTTAATTCGCCTTGAAAACATCAAGCGATTAACTCAGTGGAACTAAGCAGTGTAAACCTAACACTGCAGCTGTGCTGTGTTTTCTATAATAATGGTAATATCATCAAAGATTCGATCAAATCAAGTATCAATTTTGATACATATCTTGCGTTGATTCGAAAAAAATGAATGTTTATCGAATTTTTGAAATTCAACCGGATAGAATATTTCAATTGGTCGGAAAAGCGAACCTGCGGTATTGATATATTCCATTCGATTGAATCTAAAGATGGGCGATGGACTACTTCAGGGCTAGACTGGTTCCAGGCTATAGTAGCGTCGTATTCCTTACAAAATTTTACTGGTGGTGCGAGAGCATGAATTCAAAGACAACTAGCCATGAAGAGAAAGAAGCATCGCAATTTTGGAGTACATTATCTGCAATTATTTCCATTATGTGATCTGGACACAAACTTCTGTCAGACTCTATACCATTATGGACGGTTATTATGTACATATCATTGACACAATCTAGGTCATCAAATCTTTCTCGCAGTATATCAGATGAGATGTGATACTGCTGATACTGGCAAAATGCACGCAGTGTGGTACTGTAAAATCGAAAATGAGATTGTTGAGAATTGTGTTCTCTTCTTCCACCTTGCGTTATAAAATGTGTTCTAAATTTACAAAGTATCAATTAATTAAGATTTTTTATATCGTCATCGTTGTTAAATGCATCAAATTCATTTTTCAACAAATGTTTACAAACCTACATTTAATTTGTGCCAGATATACCGAGATGATGAGATAGATCGAGCCCACCCAGTCCGGATTGGAGATAAAGAACACACCGTAGCAACAACTACAAAAACAAGTTTATCGCCTGCTTTCGTCCAACATGGATTTGGAAAATCCCTGCGTAACCGGAACACTAATTGTATGCCAGGAATATGATAAAAAGTTCTTCAATACAGTGAACTTTTCTGGTTGTTGTGTCGCATCTCGTTGAGGACCATCACCAAGCAACATGCTTGGTGGAAGGTCCTCAACTCGACGCGATACACACACCAGTTAACATCACTGTGGTGACAATCTCTACATTTTATAAGCCCACATTTAAACCTCGAAAATTCCGAGGAAAATATTTCAAGTGGGAAATAATAAAAGACACAACTAGGTATGATAAGGAAGTACTTTGAAGTAAGTTTGAAATCTACTCCTATGATAGTTTCAAAGATATATGATCTAGAAACGAACCGATTGCTAAATTTATGTGCAAAAGTTCAAGTACAAATTTAATCACCAAACACCTGAAACACTGAAAAAACAAAATCCAAAATATCAAACTGCACAAATGGTCAGCGAGACACAACAAAGAAATAAAATCACAGATAGTAGAATCTCTATCACTGATGGTTTAGAAATTTCCAGATATGAGCTGCAAACGAACCCCTTTGTAAATCTGCACGGAAATAAAAGTTAAAATTGAACATTAGTAATATTTAAAAAAGAAAAAAAAACAACAATAAAAATTTCGAAACCAAACTACCAAAAGGCAGAACTATTGTCATGAAAAGAAGCTTACTAGTTTTGAATCATTCAGCTACAGTAGTTTCCAAGATATGTTATAAGGAAGGTGATGGCTCACTGCTTAGACCATTGGACTTTATATCGTAAGGTCGATAGTTCGATCTTGACCCGCGTCAACTAAATTGTGTCTTGGGCAAGACATTTCATACCGATTGTCTATGCGAAAGCACGGTAGCGCCGCGTTCTTGGGCATTCACCAGGACGACGGTACAGTTGCCTTCAACGGTGTTAACTCCGTTCGTCCCGGGTTAAAAAGTTGGAGAGTCCGGCAGTTACTTGCCGTTGCTGGGTCGTTCTTTAAGAGCACCCCAGATTCCACCGCCCGTAAAATTTGAAACCCAGAAATTTTAAGAAAAAAAATTACCCTGGTCCAACATATCGCAGGGTTTAACCTTTTACCTAACATGAAATTCAGACGACACATGAAAACAAAATTCTTGAATAATTAATTTTTTTAATTTTTTGTCTCAAAAACATAGGTTATGGCCCCTCATTGGAACGAGGTCGACGAGCTCGTTCGAAAGGGGGTCATAACCTATGTTTTTGGGACATAAAATGAAAGAAAATAATGAAAATTAATTGGCGATTTTTGTGAATAGCGCTGAGCGGTTTTGGTCGTTACGTTAGGTAAAGGGTTAAATAGACACGACATTAAAGAAGCATACCAAATTTCGGGTCTACAACTGTATCGGGTTCTAAGATATACTTCGGAAACTACCCCAAGGTAAATCTATATGAATACACTCTAAAATTAGTTGGGTTAAATATCAACCCAAATCAACTGGATTGTGTGAAAATGAAGCCATCTGGGTTCATATTCACTCAACCCTATTCATTTGAATATGAGTAGTATGTAATGTGGTTTTGAGTCCTCATTTGGATGATCTCATTTGGATGATCTCATGTGACGTCATGTCACGTGACGTAGTGGCGCCATGTTTGGTTGTCATGGTAACCCGCGTGAGCGGCCATCTTGTGACGTCATCCCCATCGTGATACGTGGTGTGAGTACGCGTGCGCAGCACGTGTTGTTAGGGTGATACGTGTTTCCGTCGTCCATTTTGTATACTGGAGGCCGCCATCTTGGTTTCTATGGTAACACGTGATTGGTATGTTACCTAAGGCCTACAACAGGACAGGGGTATGTTTTGGAGGTATGTTCGATTGTAGAAGAGTAAATCAAATTACCACAAACAACCCGACAACCCCTCCAAATCACCAAAATCCACCCAAAATCACCGAAATTGACTTTATTTCCCCAATTTATCGGCTTAGCACGTAGTATTAAGGGGGTACCGGGGTTGTGTTCGATTGAACAGGAGTAATGTTCTGGCTTAGAATTCTCCCAGAATCCCTTTTTGGATCCCTATCCCATTACGTTTTTCCCATTAAAAGACACGTTCCTTTGGTCATTACCCAGAATTCTCTGCTTCTATCTATATATGCAATAGTTTACGTCTATCTGGCCATGTTCCTTTGTTCTAGAGTAAACTCCAGTAACGTAGAAGAGCCTATTAGTTGGAACATATTTGCTTATTATTACTATATTTAGCTATTCTAGTCTATTCTTGTTAGTTCTGACCCTATTCCGTGTACTCCTGTTGTTTCATTTATTTAGATCATTTATATAAATTATAACTAACCAATCATATTGCTTGATTTCACATAACCTGTACTTAATCGTATAGAGTTATCTCCCCTTATTACAACGAAGTTGTATCCAATGGCAATATCCCCGGGCACCCCAATTTCGGCACCCCTTTTTTGAAAAACATATGACCTTCGGCACCCCTTTTTTGTCATATGTGCTTATGTGAAAAAGCACAATGTGACACAGTGTGCCCTAGCACATAGGCACATGATCTATGTGCCGATATGTGCTTATGTGAAAAGGCACAATGTGACACAATGTGCCCTAGCACATAGGCACATACGGGTATTTGAGGATACCTATTGCCTGGTATTGTATTATTCGAGGATACCTACTAGAGAATCCCTTTTTTTGTTATATGTGCTTATGTGAAAAAGCACAATGTGACACAATGTGTCCTAGCACAAACGTACATGCTTTATGTGCCGATATGTGCTTATGTGAAAAGGCACAATGTGACACAATGTGCCCTATCACATAGTCACATACGGGTATTTGAGGATGCCTATTGCCTGGTATTGTATTATTCGAGGATACCTACTAGAGAATCCCTTTTTGTCATATGTGCTTATGTGAAAAAGCACAATGTGACACAATGTGTCCTAGCACAAAGGCATATGCTTTATGTGCCGATATGTGCTTATGTGAAAAGGCACAATGTGACACAATGTGCCCTATCACATAGTCACATACGGGTATTTGAGGAAACCTATGGCCTGGCATTGTATTATTTGAGGATACCTATCTAGGATACCTTCTGGAGAATCCCTTTTTGTCATATGTGCTTATGTGAAAAAGCACAATGTGACACAATGTGCCCTAGCACA
The DNA here is from genome assembly GCA_031216915.1 of Pictodentalium vernedei. NCBI lineage: Eukaryota > Metazoa > Mollusca > Scaphopoda > Dentaliida > Dentaliidae > Pictodentalium > Pictodentalium vernedei. Next base: position 406,229,921 of record CM062296.1, on the reverse strand, counting down.
TAAGCATATGTTTTATGTGCCGATATGTGCTTATGTGAAAAGGCACAATGTGACACAATGTACCCTATCACATAGGCACATACGACCAAAATGGGATTCCATAGCCACAGGTGTTTTCCAAATGAGATTCTTTAAAAGGGATTCCATAAAATGGAATTCCTATACGACTCCGTAAAATGGGATTCCGTGTTTTACCATCGACAGTCGAGGGTATGGAAAGGGACTAATAAAGCCTAATTCATCAACTACAACAAGGTCGAAGGGAACACAACATAAACTTTGACTTAATCTTAACGTCCAATATATACAATAAATATTTTAACCTGAATGGACTGTAACCCCTAAATACTACATGCAACAACCTAACTAAACAGACGAAACATGAACGAAGATCGAACTAGTTGGAAACAACTGAACAGAGACAACCAACCACTACAAAACAATAAAGGTACAGAACGAAGATCCAACACAACCAAGATCGAAGCGATCAAAACAAAATGACGAAAATCGAACTGATCTGATCGAATATAAGCGAAGTGAATTGACCATAAAAAGTGAACAAAGATCCAACACAGCCAAGATCGAAGTGAACAGAACAAAGTGAACGAAGATCGAACTGATCTGATTGAACTACAACCCTAATGGAGGTATATATAATTAACCCTCTTGAACTGTTCGAAATGAACTACAACCCTAATGAAGGTATATATAATTAACCCTCTTGAACTGAATGAACTCTATTTTTTAACTATAGCCCAATGTTAACACCTTTTGAACTGAATAAATTTTAAACTTAATGAACTACAACCCATGGAACTGAATTCTTCTAATAGGGAAGGGGAATACCCTCGAGTGTCGATGATAAAACACGGAATCCCATTTTACGGAGTCGGATAGGAATTCCATTTTATGGAATCCCTTTTAAAGAATTCCTTTTGGAAAACACCTGTGGCTATGGAATCCCATTTTGGTCGTATGTGCCTATGTGATAGGGCACATTGTGTCACATTGTGCCTTTTCACATAAGCACATATCGGCACATAAAACGTGTGCTTATGTGCTAGGGCACATTGTGTCACATTGTGCTTTTTCACATAACAACATATGACAAAAAGGGATTCTCTAGTAGGTATCTTCGAATAATACAATACCAGGCAATAGGTATCCTCAAATACCCGTATGTGACTATGTGATAGGGCACATTGTGTCACATTGTGCCTTTTCACATAAGCACATATCGGCACATAAAGCATGTGCCTTTGTGCTAGGACACATTGTGTCACATTGTGCTTTTTGACATAAGCATATATGACACAGAAAAAGGGATTCTCTAGTAGGTATCCTCGAATAATACAATACCAGGCCATAGGTAGGTATCCTCAAATACCCGTATGTGCCTATGTGCTAGGGCACATTGTGTCACATTGTGCCTTTTCACATAAGCACATATCGGCACATAAATCATGTGCCTATGTGCTTGGGCACATTGTGTCACATTGTGCTTTTTCACATAAGCACATATGACAAAAAAGGTGTGCCGAAGGTTATATGTTTTTCAAAAAAGGGGGCCGAAATTGGGGTGCCCGGGGATATTGCCACTGGATACAACTTCGTTGTAATAGGGGGAGATAACTCTATACGATTAAGTACAGGTTATGGGAAATCAAGCAATCTGATTGGTTAGTTATAATTTATATAAATGATCTAGATAAATGAAACAACAAGAGTACACGGAATAGGGTCAGAACTAACAAGAATAGACTAGAATAGCTAAATATAGTAATAATAAGCAAAGCTGTTCCAACTAATAGGCTCTTCTACGTTACTGGAGTATACTCTAGAACAAAGGAACATGGCCAGGTAGACGTAAACTACTGTATATATAGATAGAAGCAGAGAATTCTGGGTAATGACCAAAGGAACGTGTCTTTTAATGGGAAAAACGTAATGAGATAGGGATCCAAAAAGGGATTATGGGAGAATTCTAAGCCAGAACATTACTCCTGTTTAATCGAACACACCCCCGGTACCCCCTTAGTACTATAGCACTACGTGCTAAGCTGATAAATTGGGGAAATAAAGTCAATTTCGGTGATTTTGGGTGGATTTTGGTGATTTGGAGGGATTGTCGGGGTTGTTTGTGGTAATTTGATTTACTGTTCTACAATCGAGCATACCCCCAAAACATACCCCTGTCCTGTTGTAGGCCTTAGGTAACATAGCAATCACGTGCTACCATAGAAACCAAGATGGCGGCCTCCAGTATACAAAATGGACGACGGAAACACGTATCACCCTAACAACACGTGCTGCGCATGCGTACTCACACCACGTATCACTATGGGGATGACGTCACAAGATGGCCGCTCACGCGGGTTACCATGACAACCAAACATGGCGCCACTACGTCACGTGACATGACGTCACATGAGATCATCCAAATGAGATCATCCAAATGAGGACTCAAAACCACATTACATACTACTAATATGCCTAGTTGATTTGGTTGATTTTTAATCCCAACTGATTTTAGCGTGTAAGTCTATGTCAAAATTAAACCCCCAAAATTCTGAAAATGGAAAATAATCCAAAATTAAAAATTAGTAGAGTCGCTTATGTACGATTTTGGGGGTTCCGTGCAGTGGGGGGGGGGGGGGGGGGGGGGGGGGAGGGGGGGAGGGGGGCACCAAAAAATTGCAAGACGTGACGTGGGGGTGGGTGGGTCTCTTGAGTGCGCCAAAAGTGTGCATTTCCAACTTGTGCAATTTTTTGAATTTTTTAAAAATATATCAAAATATCAGCTAATATATACCATCATTTGTGTTTCAGCCTTAAAGGTGATGTTGTACATCACACTCTTAACATAAATACAACATCAGGAGGCTTTATATGTGAGAATATTGGGCTTAATCTGGGAAAATGTCACACGTTAGTAGGGGGTGGGTGTCTTGTTCGAAATGTAGAAAATGTGCAGACAATATTTGGGGAAAATTCTCTCTGATGCACTAAATTCAACCCAAGTTATTTATTTATTTATTTATTTATTTATTGGTATTTAACGACACTTTAACAACCAGGGTCATATAGTGTCGGTGACAGATTTACGGGTGAGGAAGCCAGAGTACCCGGAGAGAACCACCGAGCAACGACGAGCAGCTGTCAGCTTTTCAACATCATAACCCACGACTGTACTACACACTGCACAGCGGTACTGCGTACTACACAGCACAGACAGGGTTAGATTGGCTAAAAACATGTGCACGTCGGCGTGCAGTACGTCTCAGCACACAGCGTCATCATGCCCCAACGTGGGCAATTGGGGTAAGTTTATTTTGGATTTTAATGGGAGAGTGAGGGGATGGGTGTCTGAGAACGGTAGTAGAAAATAGAAGAAAATTTACTCGTAGTGGGTGGGTGGGTGTAAAAAGGAGCCGAATAAAAAATAGGACGTCACGTCTTGCAAATTTTTAGTGCCCCCCCCCCCCCCCCCCATGTTCCGTGTGCATTTTCTGAATAAACGTAGAGACCATGTCCAGGTCTAAGTGTTGGGTCTGTGCTTCTTGAAAAAAATTGATAGGCGACGATTTGTTCTATGACCTCACAAAGATGGCCGCCACGTAATTTTTTCGGGAGTTGCTATAACTCATAAACTTAGCCTCCACGAACTTCCTGAGGTTTGGTGATCCTATTACATTTTTCTACCCGCCTGATAGGGAGATTATAACCGGGATTAAAGATGGCTGCCAAAAAGGCGGGGAATATGGAAGAATAATCGTAAATTTTCCTTTAATCTTTGGGTGAATTATCTTAATTTTCGTCGAAGTATTTAAGTAACACAACTTTGTGCTGTTGTTTTGATATCCTTGACGAAGAATGAACTCAGAATACATACAGCAATAAAATGTATTTAGTTGGGTCGAATCTCGGTTTGCGGTATGCTTTATAGTTCATACATTTACAGCGCGCATCACGTCGACCGCGGCCTTAGCAAAACAAAAGAAACGCGACCCAAGTCGCCCACACACGAGTACAATCAATTCATGCAGTGATATTTGTCTGTCAGAATGAGTTTTTGTAGGTTTATTTTCAAGTTCATTGCTGACATTAGAGAAGTTTCGCAAAATCCGGGTTACATTTATCGGATAGGTATATAATAACCCCACATAGCATTCATGGGTATTTAGAAATCAAAATATGGTCTGTCTGAAGTCTAATATATTATTGCCTGAACAAACACCAGTATATTTCAAGAATTATGCATTAAAATAGATGTTATCAAAGTTTTTCTAGGCGTCTTTTTGTCGCCACAGATAAGTTTTTGAATATTTTGAATGTCAAATTATGACGCAAATTGCGAAATTTGGCTTGCAAGGTTTGATTAAATCCTTATTGTTCTTTACTTTGCTGTTCTCCAGACAAAACCGTATTGATAATATATTGTTTTAAAAGTCACAATCCCATCCGTTTATTTATTTATTTATTTATTTATTTATTTATTTATTGGTGTTTTAACGTCACATACTTATGCACAATGGCTAATCATGACCGTGACAGTTTGGCGGGTGGAGGACGCCGGAGTACCCGGAGAGAACCACCGAGCAACGACGAGCAGATGCCAGCTCCCCAACATCGTAACTCCTCACTGCAGCACACGCAGGGTTAGATTGGTTGAAGACATGCGCACCATCGATGTGCAATACGCCTTAGTACACGGCGTCATCGTGCCCCCATGTGGACAATCGGGGTTAAGTGCCTTGCCCAAGGACACAACGCGGGAGTCCGAATCGATCGCTCAGACGGTCACCCATCCGAGGATTAACCGGGCTCGACGTTGCTTAACATCCCATCCGTTAACCGTATCCGGGATTTTGCGACACTTCTCTAATAATTACAGGATCACAAACGAAAAGGATAAGGATTCACTGGGGAGATAATCGAACTTATTTGAGAAATATGAAATATGCTTCGAGAAAACAAACCTAAAAAATTTCCAAATGATATTATCTGATCGAATTCGGGCAAGCGCATTTCCCTACAAAAAAAATAACATGGTCCACAGAACCCCCCCCCCCCCCCCACCCCACCTCCCCCCCCCCCCCCCCGTCATTTCCAAATTGTGACTTAGAAGCATCCGTGTTTTACGCAACCAGTGATATTTTCATTACAAGTACAGAGCACGTTATTTGCCTTGCAGTTACACCTCTTAGTGTCAAATTTCAATTTGAGGCAGCTGCATCAAACAAGCCGATGGATGGCATCTGGTACTAGTGGTAAATCCATCCTTTTTAACCGCAATCAGCAGGATTGATAGGGTCAAATTGTGCTCTTGGTACACGTTGCCACACCAATGCTTGGTAGCAGGCGCATTTAAAGAAGTGCCGCGCGTGTTGATGGAAGCTTTTCGGACATCAGTTGTTTCTTCTTAAATTGATACTACCGAGCGTCACACAAACGCGTAAAGTCATTCCCTGCATCATACAAACTGCATACGAACCTGTCACTTGCATGGAGAGTTTTATCAGTGGGAGGATTCGCGTTGCAATCCACTTCGGCAAATACTCTCATCGCAGGCTCTCGAGATCCGCGATATGTCCCCCACAAGGCGGAATTACTCTTCCTGAAAAAGAACCAGTTGCACCAGCTCAGCTCCAGAAAAAGCCCGAAACCCGGTTGGCGCTTTACGATCGATTTCAGTCATTCCTGAAGTTACCTTTCGGAAGTCTATTTTGCGGTACAATTTCCCCTTCCCCCATCAGGTGTAGGTCGGCAACAGCATAATGAGAGAGAAAATCACAAATTCATCAGTGTCTGGTAAGAATATGTAATCTGCTCCATGATTTCCTTTTTAGTCTATAGGCTGGGTGGGGAGGGGGGGGGGGAGGAGTTCGTGTTCAAATTTTATCCCCTAAGTTACTCTTCACTTCAGTGGAGGGAACCATGTGTGTAAACAGAAGAGTGAGAGTGGACTTCTGAAAACCCGGCAATTTTTTAGAAAACGGCACTGATATAAGCGCTACCAGCAAGAATTTTCAAACTAAAATTAAGGGGTAGGGGACTATGAAACTACTGTAATTCCATAATTATTAGTCATAGAATCACAGATGACCCATCAAAATGAAGATAATGACGGAAAAGATGCGTCAGAACCAGAAATGGTGATCCGTGACGTCACCAGAAGTAAAAAAGTCAAGGAAAGAGGGCGAAAATGATGTGTACACGCGCACATGTGACCTACAGGATAAAAATGCTGTTTTCGGTGCTGACCTCTACTGTCATAAAACACGCAGCAATGCTTACACAGAACAGTTAAAACAGTGTGGACGTTCACAATTGAAAATGTCTGGAAACAAATCGACTGGTGCCAAGCAAAGGGCTTGGGGGAACTGTTATATCAGATATAGAGACAGAAATTCGTCAAGGTATTGGGTACGAACTCAGCAATATCAGAGACGCAATGAACGCTTGTCTTAAAAAATCTGTCTTGCAAATAGAGAAATTAGAGTGCTACTGACCAGTCATTTTGGAGAAAGTGTTGGCTTTACTCAGCCAAGCGAAATGAACAAATCAGTGTTGTGTTTCAGTCGAAAGATTTCAACAGAAAATTTGGTTGAAACTGTTCGCACCAGTGACCCTATCCATGAATCTGCAAAACGAATCAGACAGTCTTTGTTTGATTTTGATTTTGACCTTCAGGATAGATTTTGTGATGCCTTCGACTTCGTACCAGAATATGGAAATACCCCGGTCTCTCTTATCATTTCTGTCTGTTCTGTATAATTTTGATGTTAAATCATTCTCTAATGTGTGTCAAAATCTTAGTGGTGAAGTGAAGGATGATAATATTGACATATCTGATACTAGATGTAGACAGATGTTGACCCTGCTCCGGGTCATGTATTATATAATGCACAAAGGGAGAAAGAGCACCCCACTGCACATTTTGAACAGTGAAGCTATTCATTATGCATGCAACGGAGCAACTCTAATAAAGAGTCCAAATCACCTTGGGCAATGCAGTAGTTTTGATAAAGTCCAGCGTCACCAGAATAATGTGGCAAGGTTCACGTTTGATTCCAGCTCAGAAGTGATCCTCTTTCCATCTCACTTTGGTGGGAAACTGTTTACAATAGCTGCATTCCATAGCTTTGTTCATGATGTGGCTACACTGTGAGGTACAGAAGGTAGCCACGACACAGTTTTTGTTCTTTTTCAAGATGACAAAAGTCCAGAAGAAGCAAAGCCAAAGATGTCAGAAACAAATGTTGAAGATGGCTCAAAGTCCTTACAGGAACTCCTATGTCAGAAGCTACACAAAGAGTTCAAACCTTCTTAAAAGCTGATCTGCCTCCATCATATGGCGTGCCTAAGAATCCACCATCACTCAGCGAGTCTTTGCACAATGATATCAGAGAAGGACCTTGCCTGGACATTAGCGAGACGAGATCTCTGTGAATCACAGCCAGATGAGATCAATATCAGACCTTCCAATCAACCAATGCCATTGTGGAGTGCAGCTAATTCGATACTGACAGTCAGTGATCTCACCCCAAAAAAGTTGTATTCCTTCCCGTCCTATCATATCCAGTGATAAGGTATGAAACTGGTATAGTGCTATGGAGAATTTACAAGTAATTCTTAATTACTTGGACCCAGAATCTTTTGCCAGTTTCTTGTGATGAAGATGTGAATTGTATTGCACAAGCAATTCAGCTTGATCATCAAAAGAGTTGTCTGATATTATGCTGTGCATGGGGTATATCCATATGGCGAAGATTGCGTTGGGGTGCGTCGGCAAATATTTGAAATGTAGTGGTGCAGACAGCATACTTGTGGAGAGTTCTGTGTTTGGGGTGAATGTTGTCGAGACAATCCTCCACTGGTAAACACTATACTAGGTCATTCAAGGTTTACAACTGCTTAAAGAAGTTCTGACGCGCCTACAAATGGCAGAGTTCTTCAAACAGAATGGTATTACCAGATATAAAGAGTTACTGGTGAAGTTGACGTCACAAGTTTAAAATACGAATACACAGGATATATAGTTGCTGCCGAGAGAGTTCCAATCTAATTGTGGTACTCTCATTGGTGATTTTGACCTGTTTGTTCTCCAGAACACTGCTAAGAATGAAACATTCAAATACTGGCACACATTCACTGAGCTCATGTCAACAGTGGAGAATCTCCTTCGCTGTGATAGAGAAGGAAATTGGCTGTTACATAAACAGAGTGTCCAGGCATTATTACCACCTTTTGCTGCCTTATTTTCGATCAGTTACTTACGATGGTGCTCCCTCTATCTTGAGGACATGCACAGGTTCAGCAAAGATACTCCAGAGCTAGAGCCAAAATTCATGGAAGGTAAATTCGTTGTGCAGCGGAGAGCAGGGCGTTTCAAGGCTGCTGGAGCTGATATGGTCTTAGAACAGACTATCAGCAAGACACAAAAGGGTACTTCTGGGATAACTGGCAGTACTAGAAAGAAGCAGTTTTTGCCAACTTTGTGGCACTGTGGGAGCTAATCTACCTGGCAATAAGTAGTCTCCATCGAGAGATCAGTGGTGTGGATACAACAGAGGATGTGTCCATTGTCAATCACAGCTTCACCCTAAAACTATAATCGGAGAAACAAATGTCCAGGCGATCATTGATGTGATTGAGAGGAACAAGAACCCATTCCGTGATAAATCTGCTGAATCTAAACTCCACAATATTCTCACCCAAGAGATCATGACAAATGACATTAGGAGTCAGCTGTTGGAGGTGAAAGATATTGGCTTTGCAGCAGCATACACGACATTTCGAAATCAACGTTTTGTGGAGAAGAATCTAAGGTTATCTTCAACCATTCCCAAAACGAACATAAAAACATTTCTTAGTATCCACAGGACACAAAATGGTGGAAAAGGCAAAGGCTCCTCACTGATGCAAAAACGAGCGTAGCCATCAACAACCACTAATGGATGTTGTGCGAGACCGAGGTAACTCCATGGAAGACCTCTTGAAATGCTGTTTAGCGCGATCATCATACTTGTTCGATTCCGAGGGAATGATGGAAGTGGCTCTCAAAGGTGGTGTGATCTTCGTGCAAGAGCTGGAAAAGTCCCTCCCCAAGAAGAGACAGGCTGCACCACCAATGGAGGACTATGTACACGCAACATTGCTGATATGATGGCTAGCATAAGAAAAATAACGAGCACAGACACCAGCACATTTGGTAAGCTTTGCAAGAAGACACTCGGATATGTTCGGAACTCTGCAAAGGGTGCCAACAGGATTGATTTGGTATTCGACTCCTACAAGGAGGAAAAGTCCATCAAAGATTCGGAACTCAGGAGACGGCATGATGCCGCATCTATTGAATTGGACCTTGTTGATGCAGAAACGTCATTACACGCAGAAATGGATAGATTTTGGGCATTCGGGCAAACAAACAGAATCTTCAAGTGTTGCTTCATCGCCGGCAATTGAACAAACCACTGATTCGAATTCAAACGTGGAGGACTATGCAAGCCACACAATGGGACCAACAAGTGTATCTTGCATTCTCGCAGATAATGGACATTCATATGAGGTCCAAGAATTATGCATTGATATAGAAGAAGCTTTTGCTCGAATTGTTCCTCACGCCATGCATGCTATGAAAGGTGGGATTCACAGAATTATTGTACTGTCTCAGGATACCGATGTTTTTTTGTAATGATAATGTTTTACTGGGATGTTTTTAAGATAAATGGTCTCCAGGAGTTATGGGTGAAGGCCGGTGTGGGTGATTCGACGCGGTTTATTCCTGTCCATACTTTGCCTTCAACGATAGGGACAGAAATGTGCAAAGTTTTGCCTGCTGTTTACAGATTGACAGGATGTAACTACAAAAGTAAGCAATGGCAGCCCAAGACTTTCTGGGGCCCACGGGCATAGTTTAGCAAGGGACTACATATATGCCGAAGACATATCCGAAGGCCGCAGGTCTGGGGTGATTCTGGTTATAGGAGGGGGTCTGAGACATTGGCAAAGCTATGGGGTATCTACGAGGTTCAGCCCCTCCCAATCTCACCCGCCCCGATTCAAAGCCCATTTCAGCTATATTCACCCATCAATCACATGTTACACCTTCACTGAGGCAAAATCATTGATGCTCAATTTGGTGTTGTGAACGTTCATTACAGTTCGTTCGGGAATGAAGCACAAACACGACTCCGAAGTAAATATGGGCTATTGTCATAGCTTTAAAACCGATCATGTATATGCAAATGGTTTGTCCATCTCCCCATTTGTCTTAGCGTCTATCCAAATTTATTTTGTTTTCCGCGCGATAACTTGAGTAATGAACGGATCTTCTTCACATTTATTATGTAAGTCATTTATAAGAAAGATTGAGTGAAAATACTGGCATGCAGCGGTTTTGTGACAAGTCACTGACACCATATCTGACATTTGGAGTCTGGGTAACTCCTAGCTGTAATTCTATAGATTTGCTTAGTTATGAAACTTCAAACAATGACCAATCATTTTGCCTATGTAAGATCTGTTTGAGAATCTGTGCCTCGTGAGAAAACGATACAAGCATTCGCATGTTTGTCCACGCCGCCATTTCCCTGTCTTCCTGATACAGATAATTACCTCCAGTTGGAAGCAAATGTTACCCCAGAATCACCCTCAGAAAACTACATTTTTCAAATTTTTCCCGGGGGAGGGCCTGAGAACTCCACTCTAAGGAGGGAGGCACCCTCACCGATATCCATACCCGCTCGGCCCTTCGGGCCTCGAGATATGCCTATGGCACCACACGCCGTGCCCCATGAATATTGTCCAGCCCCCTTATTTGAGGATCCTAGCTCCGCCAATGATCTGGGGGCCTCCCCGCGAAAATTCTAAAAATTCAAGGCCCTGAGAGCGAATCGGAGGGCTTTTCAGCTTCAAATTCAAAACTTGGACATTTAGGCTTAATTAGATCACGCAGCACGTGCCGCGTGGCCTGTAAGTGAACCTAGGCGCACATGTTTGCAGTTGCGGCAACGAATCTGGGTTCTTGGGTCCGATGCTCTATTTCTACTGGATGCGTTTGTTGGAGAGAAAATTAATATAGGAAAGCACTGACATCGGCACATATATGCGGTTTCGTACGAAATTGAATCTGCCGCTGAGAATCCCATCGGCATTGGACTGTAAATGTCGGTATTGGCGTTCGAACGATGAGACCCATAGACCCATATAAACATGATCTTCTTTTTTATTTCTCTTTTTCAATTTTCTTTTCGAATTTCATTTTCTTCTTCTCAGAATTATTTTACCGTTTCACCTCCTTTTTGGAGGCCCCTCAGGCCGGGGGTCCCCTGGACCCACTCCAGACCGCTCCCAATGATGGGCCGCCTCTGCAAGCAAGGTAGGAACAACACAGCTCTAAAAGTCAATTCTTTACTGTACTTGAAAGATTTTGGAATGAAACCAAATGATCCAGACATAGAGTCTGTGATTGAAAGAAGTGAACAATATCTCACTCAGGTGTTGCGAAAGGGTACGTCATGCAAGACGACAGATCAACTAAGGGTTCGAATGCACTACCATAGTAAGGGTGTCTGATTGGACCAACATCCACCCACAAGTCATGCTATTCGTTTCAACATTTTGAGGGCCTACTTTGCAACATATGAAATGACATCGATTCTGACAGAGCCAAATTTGCTCCAACCAATAGCTCATGGGTTCAAAGAAGCTGACGATGTGCGTCAACCTGATACTGGAATATGGCCAATCCCCCAAACTTTTGTGTTGCAATGTAACTATGTAAAATGCGCAACAAGCAAATGTGCGCGTCGAAAGCATGGACTAACTTGCTGCAAATTCTGTATATGCCAAAACACACAAGATTACAGCACACTGTCAAAGTGCAAGAATTGGTCGGGGTTTTTCTGAGGACACAGACACCTAGTTTTTCTCACGAGAGAGATTCAGTATACCTCATTTTAGTTGACGATCCAGGTTTTGAATGTTTATGCAAGTAGCACACTTATAAGTTATTGTGATGAATTGACGGTTATATGGTTTGAGGTTTGCGGCTCGGAGCTTATGTTTAACCGAGACGTGAAGCGTCGAGGTTGAACATACGCTCCGAGCAGCAAACCTCAGACCATGTTACCGCCAACACATCACAAGAACGTATATGTTCCAATAAGACACTACCCATAGCCCAAAACCTACATCGTTAAACATGCGAGCCTTATTTACTAAACTTGTGATCGTTATTCAAGGCAACTTTTAACGATCACAGGTTTAGTAAACAAACATCTCGGGTACCCCACGACGGCACTAGATAAATAATCAATCAACCAGGTAAACTCATTCCATCTCAGTTCAAATCGTAAATCGGTTTGTAATTTAAATCTGGAACACCATCTGCTGCATGTGTGAAAAATCCAGCAAAATGAAACGGCTTGCTAGTCACTCCGTTGGTGAAGCAATTACGAAACGGGCGACGTCATTTCAAATATTTCGCGTGGTGACGTCAGACGGTAACATTTGCTACTGGAGCCATAAACATAAAAAAAACTAGGCCAGCTCTTCTCCATTCAAAGAGCGAAGATTTTACTGTTATTGGGACATTTTGTCCTAATTTTTTGTCTTTGAAGAACTACGAATTTGTATCTTCACTCAAAATAGTGCTGAGAATCAATATGATATTACTCACTTGCCTAATAATACAAATACACAAATGACAAGCTACCTTTTATTTCCCCCAGTACTCAAAAAAGGAAATCTACCTTAATTTTAGAAGCTGTTTTCAAATTTGCTGCATAGTTTTACACACTTGCAGAGTTTAGAAAATCCGCCAACGTGTGGAAAAAGAAAACAAGGCATAATGGCTTTTTTCAAAATTTTGTTATTTTTCGTTTAACGCCCAAAGCTTTTGAAATGAGTGAGAATGATAACCAATATACCATTGAATTTAGAGTCATTCGCTGAATAAGTGATGGATATAAAAATACTTTGAAGCAATTCTCACATGAGAAATCAGCATTTAATTAAGGCAAGGTATTATTGTCACCGAAACCCTATTTTCTTGACCTTTTGATCTATGGTGACGCCACGAATCACATTTTCTGATCCAAACGCATCTTTTCCGTTAGAACAATTAATTATCTTCATCATGGTGGGTCATTTGTGATTCTATGACTAACAGTTACGGAACTACAGTAGTTTTAGTTTCCCCTACCTCTAAATGTTAGTTTGAACTTTTTTCTGGCAGTGCATCCGGGTTTCAAGAAGTTCACCCTCACTTTTCTATTGCACACATGGTCAACCTCCATCAAAATGAAGCGTAACTTAGGGGACAAAATTTGCACACGAAATTCCCCCAGCCTGAGGACTATTCGCGGCGTGGTCTACATGTAGCAGAAATATAATGTCTGCCCCTCTTGATCACAACACAAGTTTGTAACATCACAAATGGAAGACCCAGCCAAGTTTCTATATGCCACAAAAGTGCGGTCATCAGTACCCGAGCTTTGCAGCAAAACACCTTTGACAAGAAATACTGATAGTTCATCTATGGAGCGAGAGATGGATTACAGTTTCTGCATAGACACATTTGCTATTTTTGTGTTGTTCGATGTATGGTATGCCCCATCCTGTCTTCGTCAAAACCTCTGCATGGTCGAGGTTTTCAGAGAGCTTTCAACATCGGAGCTATCAAAAACTATATGCGTCTCATATTTCAAAAAATAGTTTACCCCCATTGTATCGTAGAATACCTGCGCCAAATCCCCTCATATACTGACTGATGCGGACTTGTGCATTGCTTGAACCTCTCCCATATCATCCTTCGGCAGTTTTCCTAATAAAGCCTTCAGTCGAGCTGATTTGGGATTCATAGTCGGATGTTCTGCAAAGAGACCGACTTTGATCGGATTCAGGCAGCTATTCACTGTTTTCCTCTAAACTGTTCATGTTGTCACTCTTGTTTAACAATGCCGTAACATTCTGTCAGCCGAAAACAGAGATCGAGGCACTAAGGCAACATGCAATTTCTGGTGAACTCTTGCAAGTTTATTTCGCGCAACCACCGACATGCAAGCGAACAAGGAACGATCTTCCTTTATGTCATACTTTGTTCCAGAGATCGAAACCTTAATTTCCTTCGAGTTATCCTTGGAGGTAAGAAGCTTATCTTTCTTCAAGGTGTCGAACACACAAAGCAACCTTTCATCCGAACTCGCTCGCTGACGAATGTTTCATACAACTGCTGACCCTTAATGTGGAAACTCAAGCCATTGCCAGTTTTCTCCTTGGACATGACGCTTCCCGTAACAATGGTCTTGTGCAAGAGTTGGAAGAGAGAGAGAGAGAGAGAGAGAGAGAGTCTAACCAAGAGTGCAAAATCCTTGTCATGTATTCTTGTCGCAGAAGGTGGCAACGAATGGTGATGGCTTTGGGATGACTTAGACATTCCAGCTAACCTATATGCCCCCTCTGTGCTCATTGAAAGTTGTGGTGATAACAAGCACGAAAAAAAAAAATTCCGAACTTGCTCATTTGGCATTATGCCTTTTATTCGACGAGTCACTTTCATCTACTGGTTCCAGCCCATACCTGCACCGACAGCACAGAACGGAACCGTATTCTTAGTCACAACCCAGTTTTCCGTGCAAAACTCTTCAAAAACATCCGGATCCGCTTTCGGCAATTTCCTCATTTCTGCAGTGTAGAGAGGTATGAGGCTAACCTAGCAAAGTTTTCAAGGGCGAAAAGTATTTGCAAATGGCTCCAGAAAAGTAAGATGCAGCTGGCAGTCTCCTGTATGGGATGAACAGAAGCATCAACGCAACCATGTCCATACTACAAAGTTAGAGTTATTAAAGGCTTTCCACTTTGATTTAGTTGGTCAGGGTCCCACAGTGTACTCTCAGACTTGAGCAGAAAGACAAGTAGTGAGTCAGAATCGCACAACTCTGTTATGTGATTCGATGAGTTCTGGACATACCGGATCGTAATGTACATTTGCGATATTAGAAGATCTTGATCTAAACAGAACAAATTCACAAACAATCAAATAAGGCTAGCCATGTAGTTGTGTGTGCATTTATTCCCCGCTGTACATGTGCCCATCTAAAATTTGCTTACAGACCGTTGCACCATATAACCCGCTTTCAATCCAAATAGACTGTATTCCACTTCCGTCAATGAATCCTTCTATCGTGCGTAAAATGCCACAAGAGAGCCCTTTCCAACAATTAATCAGATGATAGAGTTTCAAGAATGTCATAAATATTATTAAACTTCCACGCATACAGGCGTACATAGAGGTCCTCCATATATGGCTAAAGCGGGCGTGCCTTCAAAGGGTTAAATCAGAAAACATTAAAGATGTAGTGTTACCGTCTGTCATAATCTGATTATCTGTTTGATCTGATGTAAATCCGTTTTACTTTGAACTTTGGACGGAGTGTGGATTGAGGTTATAACCGAGAATACTAAATGGGTTTTTTGATGACCTGCCCTGTTACAAGAAACCGTGACGAATGAGGTTTTCAATTTGCCCATCTTTTATTAAACAAATTCTATTTACTACTGAGCTGGCGGGTTAATGTTGCTCCCCGCCCTCCATCAACACGAATTTTGTAGGAAATTTAGTGTTCTGTCATTGGGGTGAGGGTGGGGTGGATGTTGGGAGTGGGGCGGTGGGGACTTTCAGAATCCGTCTTCAGATATCAATCTTTAAAAAAATCTGTTATTAAGTGAGAATACTGTAGAGCACCTTTGCCATATGCAGTTTTTGGCACATGGCGATAATTTACACCTCTAGTTTAGAATGGAATTTTTATTGTCATGTCACCCTCAGAAAAATATTAATCGTGGACTAGATTTTTATTTTTGCCATTTTTGGCCCCTCCCCCACCCCCTTTCTGCAAATTTGTTTGCGGATGAAGTTGGACACCCACCCCCTCAAAGTTGGCCGAACGAAGCGAAGTCGTTAGGATAAAATGAATCTAGAGTGCCTGTAAGTATACAAATGAGGTTTAAGAAGAAGTTACCTAATTATATAGTAGCAATTCCATAGGGGGGGCAGGGACAGGATTTAGGCCTGACGTGGGGTTAGGTATGGCCCTCCAATAGGAGGGCCATACCCCCCGCCCCACCTCAGGCCTACCGTATCCTCCTCCCAAAACTTTCAAATTTCAATACCCTCAGAGTGAATCTGGGACCCCCTGGAGCTTGAGCCAGGGGCAGGGGGAGAGCACAGTGTAGTCTGTGCGGATTTTTGGATCTCTTAGATCACAATTTACTGGAATTTGGGGGACTGGTAAAAAACACAGCATGCAAGGATCGGGCGCTGGGGATACAGTATTTGAGGAAATTTATTTGAAAAATTTGCTTAATTTTTCTGATAAGATCTATTCGAATACATGTATATAGACAACAGGTCTCACACAGCTACAAATAAACCCTATAGACTTTGAACAAATCTGAATACAAATCCAACTTGCTCCTAGTCAGTCCCAATCAATTTTTTCGCAAGTCCGAACCTGTCTGGTACCACATTTTCGCCATTCTGGCTATTTTAGTGCCAAAAAGTGTTCGGTGCCAGAACGCTAAGTGAAAGGGGGGGGGGGGGGGGGGGGGGGGGGGCTTGTACAGTTCGCTGCCCGGTCCAAATAAATTGATCGAAGAATAAACTGGCAAGGTTTGAAGAATAAACTGGCAAGTATTTCCAGAGTGAACAGACAATTGGCCCCGAGAAAAATCCGACTAAACACGAAAGTTCTGACGAAATCCTCCGTAGCCGAAAAGGGCGGTCACTTAAGTTATATCTATGCCACTGATGCAATGATATTGCGAGGTTAAGGTTTCTCAGCTTATCAATACGTGACCATGCATTGGAGCAGATGCGGCCGATATGATTGTTCCATGTACATTTATCATTCAAGATTACCCCCAAATGTTCGTGATCCGTTGCGTCGGATATCTGTGTGTTAGAAAAGAAGAGGTGGATGTCAATCAGGTTTACTTTTACGGGAGATAAGCATGGTTTCGTTTTTTTTGTGGGTTAAATTCAACTAACAACGTTTTCGCCCAATGTTCAATTGTAGCTAAATCGTCGTTTATTATGGATGATGCGAGTTGTGGATCTTCAATAATTAGGTATAAAGACGTGTCGTCGGCGAACTGCCGTATGCTACTACTCAAGTTATGTGTATTACCATTAATATAAAAGAGAAAAAAACAAAGGGCCAGTGATGGACCCCTGGTGAACTCCCAACTCTATTGGCTTCCATGGTGATGCCTCAGAGGCTACGACAACCCGCTCGAGAGATACGACTCGAGAAATATAAGTAGATCACCTGTTACTCCAACACTTTCCAACTTGTGAAGTAGGCCCGCGTGCCATACCTTATCGAAAGCCTTACTCACATCGCAGATGACAACTCGGACTTCTTTACCTTCACCAAGGGCTCTACAGAATTCATCGTATAAGTCACTTAGTTGGAGGACTGTGGAGTCGCCAGCAGTGAAACCAGACTGGAACTGACGAATTATATGGTTATTAGTTAGGAACTCACGTTTGAACACACATTTTTCGAAAACCTTGCCGAAACAGCTGATTAGAGAGATGGGTCGATAATTAGTAACAATGTTAGAAGATGATGTTTTTGAGAATTGGGGACACGTTGGTTTGTTTCCATAAAGTTGGAAAATAGGAATTCTTTAGAAGTACAGTAAAAAGGACTGAGAGTGGCTCACATAGGGATATTCTACATTCTTTCAAGAGGTGAGGACTTATTAAATCTGGACCTGAGGCTTTCGATATATTATTGCTTTTAACGCTTTATACACTTCGTGGTATTGCAAGGTTATACTACCAATTGTTTGTTCAGGGGGAGGGGATGGAAGAGACACGTGCGAATCGTCCACTGATGAAACGGAACAGAAATATTCATTGAACAATTTCGCTTTCTGTGTGCTCGTAGAATACATTCTGTTTTGGTAAACAATTGTTGGAATACTAGAATTCTTACTAGCAATTAAAGTTTTTAATATTTTCCACCATTGGGAGCTTGACGTCTCACTGTTATTCATTGTGTTCTGAACTTTGGTAAGATAATTAAATTTGGCGTATCGGATGGCGGTTACTACCTCGTTTCTTTTTACTTTATATTACCACTACGTTTTGCTGCACGGTAAAGTCGCTTTCTCAGTCGAATAAGTAGTCTTATGTCGTTGTGCATCCATTTTGGTTGGTGTATCCTAGATGTGATGATTTTGTTTGGAATATGTGAGGATGCAAGTTGTAATGACTTAGTGGAAGATTCTGTGACAAGTGAATCGAGGTATGGGTAATCAAAGATTACGCCCCACAGTTCGTTTTGAATAGCGTTGTTCAGATTATCATAATTCCCATGTGAGTGTAGCCATATGCGTCTTTTAAAAGTTACTGTAAGGGGGTTTGAACTTATAAACTTTCTTACCTGAATTTCCTGAGCTACTCCGAGAGGTAGCTAGATGATTTAATACATTCACATGTAAATCCAGATGCGTCTTTTGAGGAAAGGTCTGGGTCTGTGCGGTGAGCATAGACGGTGGACTGTTCCCATTGTCCGATGGTAAAACATATGGTCAAATTTGTGATTCATATGTTAATTTAATTAAATCGTAATATAACAGTTGTCTTTGTTGGCTATGGCAGCGGTCCACCCACAAACATGAAACCCATTCAAACAGAATGGATTGAAGGGAGGTGTAGAAGTCGTCAAATTTGAATAAAATTTTCTCAGTGTTGGGAAAGAGGATTGGCTTGCTAATAATAATAACAAACAGTTCTTCGTGAATTTGTTTAGAAAATATCTGAATCATAATGGCATTTCTGCCTTACATGCAGAGACAGATGCTGGTGTATTGATTGCTAGGATGAATGTAGTGTGTCTCTATCTGTTAGGTTGCCGATGATATCAGTCTATAAGTTTTTGTAATGTAACATGTTCCTCCACATTGTAAGTCCATGTACTTCACTCCAAGGTCAACCACATACAAAAAGAGAAATATTTAGCATGTTCTAGATAAAAAAAGTAAAAAACTGGTCAACGATATTTTCAGGAACATCCCGTTCCCGAACTCCTACTTTCAATAAGTAGTATACAGGATGCTTAAAAAAAACCCCGATATTCACAAAACTTCAAAAGCCGAAAGTTTAATGTTCGTGTTCCGTTGTGGTGACGGTAAGATTGTGGAGCAAACCGCAGTTATGGAATAAAGAACCAAAACGATCCTGTAGCGTTTATCGCTTCGACCGCTTCTGTTAACCGAATAAAAGATCCCGTACCTTCAATCAGTCCTGTGCGTATTTTGACAGCATAACCTATTTTTAAGTCTTCTCTTTATAACTTTCTTGCTATTTATAACTTTTCTGACAGTAGCTCATTTTATCCGTTTGAACTGGTTTGAAGAGAAAAATATATAATATTGTAACGGTCTTAGAGTCAGTTTGGATCTCTATTATTAATTGCCCATGTAATTTATTACTTCTAGCAGTCGAAAGATTTCAGTGGTATGGTCTGTTCTTTTTCTGAAGCCAAATAAGTAAATTTTAAACTGTAATTTGTTTTAGGGAATAAAACATTGTGCCACTGAATTAAAAAAAAACAATGGCATCGTCTTTTATTCAATATTAAATATAATTAACTATTTCAGCAAATTTGAGGATCGTAATTGGTGTATCTGTTCATGTGTGTCAATTTAATTAACGCCAGATACAGTAGTCATAAGTGTGTCGTGTTGTGTGTTATCGCTTGTATTGGCGAAATTAGGAAACGTAACTGCGTGTTACGATTGCGGTTATGTACCGTTTTGGTACTCAACCGTTTGTATTCATCACAGATATCGATTATATGTATCCCCATACATATAATGTATACTTGTAGTTGATTACAATGGATATTTTGGCAGTAAAAATCCATAGTTTATTTTAAATAATATCACGAAGCTTGTGCATTCGAATTTCCGTTGTGTAACACGTCATTGTAAATGTTGCGGGTGAGGTAATTTGGCATTGGGACCTCCCACTAAACGCGAAGTGATTGACAGATAATGACCAAGTTCTGATCTTCTGACCATGTGGTCATAACCTGACCATATTTTTCAACCACATGGGCACCAGTATAAAAAGGGGTGTGACCAAATGGCGGGGATTTTCTGGTTTGTCATTTGCCGTTCCTTTTGACGTCTGTTTGTTTACAGAATTGAAAGTTATACTTTAAACTAAATTAAAATGTCAAATAGCAGAGACTGCGGGCGAAATGTTAAGTCCAGCAGGTAAAAACAAGCAGCTTTGAACGCAAAACGCATTCATACTGTGTATACGAATATTTAATTGTGTAACGCCAAAGTTACGCATATCTTAACACTTGTAGTTTCACTTGACCTTAATAGTTTCGGCTACGCAGACGATAGGGTCAACTCGGATATTTCTTCAATTATAGATATTAAACCCGTACTTTCCACATTCTCGAATGCACAACTCAGAACCAAATTATTAGCGAGACACACGGTCATTCCGCAGAAATATGCAGATTAAGGGTCTTCATTTATTGCATATTTGTATCAAAATATTTGATTCAGTTATTTATTAAAGATTAAATTGTATTCAAATCTTGTCGTGCCTCAAAGAATGACCATTCTCACTTAATGCTAGTAACACGG
Source organism: Pictodentalium vernedei (assembly GCA_031216915.1). NCBI lineage: Eukaryota > Metazoa > Mollusca > Scaphopoda > Dentaliida > Dentaliidae > Pictodentalium > Pictodentalium vernedei. The sequence goes on along the minus strand of CM062296.1, from coordinate 406,209,233 downwards.
CAATTGATAGAGACTGTATTTATTTATTCAGTATCATTCCAGTAGATTGATCTGAGTGAATAAATATTTATTGTCCCCAAAGTGTTCCGGAATAATCGTTTCCTGGAGTAGAAGACAGAAGAAATTGTGCAAAGAAAGAATATCACTTACATTGTGTAAATACAAAGATAAATTGTCGCAGTTAAGTTAAAGATTATTGAAGACTTTACCACTATATGTTGACTGCTTCAAGAAATAATACTCATGTTGAGAAATAATAATACAGATCCATATGCCAGCATATATTCTCCAGTCCTGTGAATTTTGTATCGTCGACTGGGGTTAATCAAGTTTTTAGCCTACGGAATATTGAATCAGGCCTAAAACATTGTATCTCCTGTGTGACATATGAGGGGGCGAATTTGGCCGCTCTTGTTATTAGTTTATTCACGAGGATTTCTAGTATTTTCGCTTCGTGTCGGGACAAAAGCACCGGGAAACCGGATTTTAGGTCACATATTTATTTGGAGAGGAGGTCTCTGTTACGGGACTTCAATATCATACCCCTCCACGTCTCAATACTCACGAATGGCAACAGAAGTCACGTGATAGAATAATCCACAGTATGTTTTTAGATAGCAGACTATGCATTCGAATGCACATGAACCGCTCTCATTTCCTATGTCAGCAGTATCTATCTTTAAGTCAACAATACAAAAGGCAGTGAAATTTGTTTGGAAAAAACGTTACTCTTAAAAAACATGTTCCAGTAATTATCTACTGTTCGGATCGAATGACTTATTGAAAGAATCTCGTTATTTCCCATCTACGAATTTGGGTTGCGTCGTTCGATTTTCGATTCTGAAAAAGAGAGAAAGGGATTCTACTTCCGGTTTCGCTTAGACAGCTTATGTTTTTCATTTGACTCTTAATATTCACTTATACGTTGTCCAATACATATGCTGCTTTTGTGTGCACTATTACTTCCCACATTTTCTTCCACCAACCGTTCCTAGGTTTACGGATACACCAATTTTACTGTCCGTCGGTCCTTTGTTTCCTGTTCATAACTGTACGTGGTGGCTCTGGTTTCTTATACTTGCTCATCTGTCTCCACTGCGTTTCGTAAACTTGCATTGCTTGCCTCAACATTGAGTGACTATTGTATGTAACCAGCCCTGTTTGCATCAGGAAACCCACGTGAGTATAATATGTCCCAGTGAGGGGTTTCCACACTTACGCCTGTTCCATGAAATCCCCATCTACAGCAACACTAAACCATGTGGAAAATGAAAATCCGTTCCGCACACATGTGCAGAACGGATATCGTTGACAGACTATTCCTAAATAGAAGCGAAATTTCACTGGAATTTTCTGCAAATCGTGCACTACAATTACAATTTGAAAAATAGTAACACGGGTTCCCCTCGCAAATTGGGTGGGCGATAAAATGTGTTCGTTTTGTTGATAGTCCGTTCCCTGAGTTTCAGTGTGTTCTATGTGCCCACTGGCACATAGAACACATTGGAACTCAGGGCACGAGTTGTAAAATAAATTTCTGAGTGTCCTTCCAATAATCGCCTTTATAGCAGTGGAGGCGTGTAATAAACACAGAACGAAACACCCGCGTGAATGAGTTATTCGATATGGCACATGTGCCATCGCCGAAGGTTAAAACTCGAGGCCTGCGGCCTTTCGTTTTATCATTCAGCGCTGACACTCGTGCCATATCGATTAACCCATTCACACGCGTGTGTCGTTCTGTGTATGTACTCTGAAATAATACAAGGTGCCCCTGACCTGAATGTTTCCTAGATAAAGATAAAGTTTGTCTTATAGTAATCAGTGACGGATGGTAAGTAATTACATTTAGGTATGTGTGCTTAAAATAAAACGGATACTGTATTTTATGTTTCATTAATGCTGAAGGACAGCTAACACCAATCAGGCCTAACATACAGTTATTATTTCGAATACTAGTACATGCGAGGCTGGCATTAATCAACCAAGCTCAAACGTATTAACAGGAGTGTAGCTAATGGGGTGTGGTGGTGAAGCCATCCAATAAGTTTTTCGGAACATTGTCGTCTGGCTCGAAGTCTTAGATGCAGGTTCGCTCTTGCTATTAAATCATGTACATTTTACTCTACTAGAAGAGTTAGATCCACCTGAGCTTATGTCAAACCCACTGTCGGATTCAGGCCATTGGATGCCCAGCAAGACCTGTCCTGCACGTACTAATTATATAAAAAGCTGAGCAGTTCATGCGTTACGACTTCTACATGTATTTATCTATAAATAAATTTCCAACAATTCTTGAGTTTTTTTTACACTATTTTCCCCACTGACTAAAATTGCAACTACATCATCAAGGTATGACTTCAATAAGGCATGCCATGGTGATGTAGTTGAAATACCTTATCAGTGGAGTTTTCAGCCATCACAATTCAGACAAATCAGGTTTATCCCTCCTAAACGCCCCCACCCTCGCCCCCACCAGTCTTCTTCACGACGTCCACGAGTTTTTACAAAGTCGTTGAAACCAGTTTATTATGTTTTAAGAACACTTGGTCATAGCATTTCAGGTTGTATTGATGATTCATTACTGTTAGGTGAAACCTTTGCCCGCTATCAGCAAAACATAAATTATTCTATTCAGCTTCTTACCTATTTAGGCCTTAGGGTTACTATTCATCCATACACATCAGCTCTGATCCCAACACAATGTATAGAATTTGTAGATTTCTGTATTAACCCTTTACCTAACATGAAAAGCAGACGACACTTGCAAAAAAAATTCTTGAATAACTATTTTTTTTCATTTTTTGTCTCAAAAACATAGGTTATGACCCCTCATTGTAACGAGCTCGATGAGCTCGTTCCAATGAGGGGTCATAACCTATATTTTTGAGACAAAAAATGAAAAAATAATTAAAATTAATAGGCGATTTTTGAGAATAGCGCTGGCCGGTTTTGGCCGTTACGTTGGGTAAAGGGTTAACTCAGTCGACATGACTGTTAAATTGCCAGCACATAAAGTTGAACGTTTATATCGTAAGCGCGATGCCAGTATACGGCAGGTTGAGAGTGTAGCCGGCCTTTTAGTTTCTAGTTTCCCGGCAGTACAGTTTGGTATGCTTCACTATCTTCATATTGAACTGGCCAAAAGCCAGGTTCTTCTTTCCTCTAAATGTAAATATAATTGCAGAATGAAAATTACATATGACATTATATGTGATTTACATTGGTGCATCCATAATTTGCCCTATCAAAAAGGGAGATAGATCGTGGCTGTGCACATATTGTTATTACAGTACAACCGACGTGGACTGGTCGTAATCCACGCGTGGGCAATTATGTCCACGCATGTGTTTACCAGGTAATAAAAAGCATCATCAGCAAAATTTTAATTAATGAAGCCCAACTGTAGAAAGTGACCAATCAACGGCGGTCGTATTATACTACTGATGATTCTAAACTGGAATTGTGAGCAGTTTCTATGGACGGAAAGATTTCAGGACAGCACGTGAGGCCGATCGACATATGAAATATTTGGAGACGTTGGCTGTTTGGTTTCACTTGAACTCGATTAGCAAATTTGAACATGATCAACATTATAAATTATATCCTATCCACACCATGGCCCACGCTCCGAGCCGCAAACCCCAGACCATGTTACCGTCAACTCATCACAATAACGTATATGCTCCAATAAGACACTACCCATAGCCCACAACCTACATCGGGAAACGCGAGATGCTTATTTACTAAACTTGTGATCGTTAAAAGTTGCCTTGTTCAAGGCAACTTCTAACGATCACAGGTTTAGTAAATAAACCTCTCGCGTCCCCACAACTGCACTGGATAAATAATCCATAAGCCAGATAAACTCATTCCATCTTAGTTCAAATCGTAAATCGGTTTTTAATTTAAACAACACTTCACCCGGAACACCGTCTGCTTCACGTGTGAAAAAACGAGAAAGATGAAGCGGCTTGCTAGTCACTCTGTTGATGAAGCAATTACGAAACGGACGACGTCATTTCAAATATTTCGCGTGGTGACGTCAGACGGTAATATTTGCTACTGGAGCCGTAAACATAAAAAAAAAACTACGCGAACTCTCAACCAACCAGAGGACGAGGATTTTACTCTTATTGGAACATGTAAAAATTATGACAGCTAACAATTTTATTTTTAGTTACATTGATGCCATGGGAGCACAAAAGCTGCAGATTGCAATAGGTTAGGTATTCAAATCTGGACATTGGTGCATTGATCACTATTTATGGTTTTCAGCTGCTCATGTTTCTGGGGTTCTTAGTGAAGCTGATCCTCTCTTCCGAAACGTCCATGATAATGTTGAGTGGCATTTAGATAATACGATATTTTAGACTATTTCCAACCTGTGGCAACAGCCAGAGATTGATTTGTTTGCTTCCAGAATTAATACACAACATGGTAGTTTTTTTCTTGGTTTTGGTACCTTGATGCTGAAATTATAATGCATTTTGTATATCTAGGAACAGTAATTATTTCTTTGCTTTTCCACCTTTCAGCCTTGTGGGCAGACTTGTATAGAAGCTACGCGCCGACAGCGGGAATTCATCCTTGTTGTTCCAATATGGCCCAGTAAGAGCCGGTTTACAGCAATAATTGAACTCTTAGTGGAAATTCCTCGCACTCTTCCAATGACTCCAACAACTCTTACAATTCCGAATTCCAGCAATCTTCATCTTCTGTGCAATCAACTACAGCTCATGGCATGTCGTTTAACCGGAAATCCTTCCAGTGTAGATGCATTTCTCGGGAAACAACAATCACGATGGCGTCTTGGAGATGCTCAACTCAGAAACAGCATTCAATGTATCACAACAAATACACAGAACGACACACGCGTGTGAATAGGTTAATCGATATGGTACGTGTGCTATGGTGGAAGGATAAAACTGGAGGCCGCAGGCCATGAGTTTTATCCTTCAGCGATGGCATAAATTTCATATGGATTAACCTATCCACGTGCGTGTGTCGTTCTGTGCTTATTACACGTCTTAATTCACGTCTATAAAAAACAATTAGAAGGACACTCGGCAATTCATTTGACAACTAACAACAATGAAAGTGTCAATGACACTGTAGCTTAACTTGTCTGTGTGTTGTGTTTGATGAAAAGGATAATGTTCAAAGTTTATGAAAGGATTATGAAATAAGACAAGAACTGTGATAATTGGGAATAAGTTAATTTCTGTTCCCTGTATGCTATGTTTTGAATAAAAATAATATGTGGTGTAGACTGTACTAAAGAATTGAGGGGAGTAGGTAATAAAAGCGGATTCAGTATCACTTGTACACGATTTCGTACATGTACACGTACATCGATGTACACCTCCATAGGATTTAGTGTTAAAATCGTGTACAGGTACACGATTTGTCGTTTTTTATGGTGATACAGAATCCGCTTGCGGATTCTATATCACTGGATTCTATATACACGTCGCTCAAGAGTAAAAAAAATGTATGAAATGTTAAGGAAAAAAAGGTGTACTGTCTGATACAGAATTCGCAAATGGGTTTTCCCCATAGGATTCAGTGTTAAAATCGCGAGCAAAAAACGTGTTGCGGATTCTGTATCAGCATCAAAAAAGGTGGTTTGCGGATTCTGTATCATCCGTATCTGTACACGATTTTAACACTGAATCCCTATGGAGGCGTACACGGAAACCCATTTGCGGATTCTACATCAGAAATCGACTTATGTATGGTATATGGAAAAGAGGTGATACTGAACCCGCAAAACCACGCTCCCATTTCTGACGTTAGTGGGGGGGGGGGGGGGGGGAATACCCATAGTGGGATTTTCCAAAACTCAACAGAAAAAAACTAAGTTTTTTGAAAATCCGGCTTTCGTTCAAAAGAGTCGACTATAAAATTGAATCTGTAAAAATAGACATTCATGTTTTGTTTTGGTGTGAATGAAGGTTTTTCGTTTACATTGAAAAAAAAAATTGAGTTTAGAAAATTAGGAAAAAAAAATTGAGTTTAGAAAATTAGAAAAAAATCAGAGGTAAAAACTGACACTCATGTTTTTGTTCTGGTGTGAATGAAGGTTTTCGTTCAAAAGAGTCGACTATAAAACATAAGTGTCAGTTTTTGTTCTGGTGTGAATGAAGGTTTTCGTTCAAAAGAGTCGACTATAAATATGAGTGTCAGTTTTTGTTCTGGTGTGAATGAAGGTTTTCGTTCAAAAGAGTCGACTATAAAATTGAATCTGTAAAAAAAAATAGACATTCATGTTTTGTTTCAATGTAAACGAAAAAAAAATTGAGTTTAGAAAAATTAGAAAAAATCGGAGGTAAAAAATCGTTTGTTTACGTTTTGTCACTGCGAATTTTGTGAAATAAATTTTAATAAAACACTTTATAGAATGTTTCATTCAAATAAAAATAGTTCGTAGAATTGACACTCATGTTTTTGTTGCGGTGTGAATGAAGGTTTTCGTTTAATGGATCGTTTTAATAATAGATAATAAAACGCATTTTTCCACTCAGTTAGGTTTGAGTGGTAAATTTTTAATATATTCGTGATAATGTTCGGAGATGTGAATGAACCTTTTTAACAGACGTAATTATTCTCAAACACGTTAAATCAGAAACCGGTTTCTCATATACTAAAACTTTCAAACTTTTTCAAAGTTTTCTCAGTTCGACACTGAGTGAATGATTTGAGATATGAATGAAATCTTTTTAACAGATGTAATTATTCTCAAACGCGTTAAATCAGAAACCGGTTTCTTATGCGCTAAAACTTTCAAACTTTTCATGTTCTCCCAGTTCGACACTGAGTGAATAATCGGTGATGCGATTTTTAACGCGTTCAGAGGCAAAACGCATTTATATAGGTTTTATCGTGTAAAATGTTTTTTCTCAACTGGTTTTTTAGTTATTATATTAAAGACAGAAGATTTTTATTTACTTAAAACATAAAAAATAATTATACATTTAATTTTGAAAATAATAAATAACTATAATAAATAACTCACATTAGCATACTCAAAGGACTATTAATAATTTAAAAAAGAAAAATGTTTTTACAGATGGATGCTAAACGTCGAGATCATATTTTAAACGAATATGAACATGCCAAGAAGAGCATTCAATTGGCTGACAGAAGCAGACGTCTCGGAGAGATGGAATTAAGACGCGAAACCGCAAAAATATTTAAACCCATGACGGAGGTTCAAGAGCGAAGCAAGAAGGAGATAGTTGAAGAATTGAGACCCATAAAAGAGAGTTCTTTGAGAATGGGTTCGTTGCCTGGTAGTTTTGCAAATCAGTATTCCTTTCATTCTACACCGGATTACGTTCCCACAGGGATTCAAACCGACGTGAGCGAGAGCGACGATACAGATTCGACTATCACCACTGATAGCGTCGCGTCGTCCGAGGATGGTGGTAAGAGAGATCTGTTGTATGGATTTTATAAGGATTCGGATGGTAGAACTTTTGTGGGCGACACAGAAGTGGAAATAGATGATGATGAATTAACCGTCGGCCCGAATAGGTACGAATTAACTTCCGGACTGTGCAAATTGCTCCTTTATGACAAGTCTAGTGATTACACGGAACAGGATTACAACAATTACGGCGACATTCTGTTCAGACCAACGCCATGAAGAGAAATAACGATGACGGAGAGACGAGACCTAAAGCCAGCAGAGGTTACAAGTGGACGAAAGTGGTGAAACCTATATGGAATTTGCATAAGAAGTTCGTCGAATCGATGACTGGCAAAGGGGTGGAAACCACTTTTCTTCCGAGCGATTCTGACGCTCTGTCTCAGAGATTGAGTTTGTTGATGGCAAGCAGACGTGCTGGTAACACAGGATTAGATAATCAGATAGTTAGCATATGCGATGGATTGTTAAGACAGAAGGTTTTGAATAAAAACCATTATAAAAGGCTGATGAACGAATTGAAGGATTGATGTATATAATAAGTAGAGAGAAACAAACAAACAAACAAAAATATATAAAATAAAAAACAGTAAATTTTACACTAGAATAATAAAAGTATTTAAACAACAAACGATTTACCAGTGAAAAACAAAATATATATTATAAAATAAAAAAAATATGTTGGTGATAAAGAACAGGGGATATGTCAGAACTTACGTTCAAGGCGGTTCTGGCATCGTCGATTCTATAATGCGAGCGTTCACGAGTGATGCGGGTAGAAAACTCGCATCGACCGCGTTTGAGGTCGGTAAGAAGACGGCTTTGGATGCTGGTAAGAAAGCCGCTTCCGAAGCCAGTGGTAGGATAGCTTCTGTGGCTGGCAAGAGGGCAGCCAACGTGTTGATCAACAAGTTGATCAGTCCTCCGGCGAAGCGAGCTGCGTTAGAGGAAACGCCGAAAAGTTGGAAAGATTTTAAGGATGCTGTGGTACCCATACAAGATTTAGCCAAAATGATGAGTGGATCTGGATTGAAGAGAACTCGCGACGGTGTAATATAAATAAATAATAATATTAAAAACTGAGTTTGAAAAAACATAAAAAATTGTGTTTGAAAAAATCTAAAATAACAAAAAAAAAAAAATAAAACAAAGATGAACATTAAAGATATGTCTTGGAACGACGCCGCGACCAAGAGGTCGAATAACGAGTTCTTTCCCAAAAGCATAAGAGGCTTGATAGTGGGAAAATCGAATTGTGGAAAGACCAATCTGTTGATGAATCTGTTGTCCCGACCCGACTGGTTGGATTATGACAGATTGTTCGTGTTTGGCAAGAGCTTGTTTCAGCCCGAATACAGATTGCTTCCAGAGTGCATGGATCGTAGATTGCCCAAGGACGTCATAGCCAGAATCTTTGACAGTATGGAGGAATTCGACAAAAGTGAAGCTTCTCTTTCGTCCATTTTGGACGGTGCAGCAATGGAAATGATGAAGAGAAATGCATCTTTGAACGTCGAGTGTCGATTTTATTAGAATGCTAGTTGCGGATCCTAGAGAATTGAAATCGGAAGATAAGAATCTCATGATTTTCGACGATCTGCTTTTGGAGAGACAGAACCGATGTGAATCGTATTACGTTAGGGGTCGACACAGCAATGTGGACTGTTTCTACCTGTCGCAGAATTATTTTCAATTGCCCAGACTGATGATAAGGGAGAACGCTAATTTTCTATGTCTCTTTCGCCAAGATCTCAAGAATCTCAATCACATCTACGGTGATCACGTCGCAAACGACATGAGCGCGGCGGAATTCAGGAGATTCTGCAAGAGGGTTTGGGATGGAAGACTTTACAATTTCGTCATGATCGATTTGTCTAGCGAATTTAATCGCGGAAAATATCGGTGCGGATTCAACAAGTTTTATGTTTCTGATGATAATAAGATAGAGCGTGAAAATAAAAAAAATTAGAAAATAATAAATCTTTAAATAATTAGTTTTGAAAAAATAAAAATAAAATTAAATATAATGTTCGAACAAGGAGAATTGTTAGAACGAATAGCTGAGAATACGGCTGCAAAACAATCCATTCAAATTGTGGTGAGTGGCAATTCGACTCGATTCACGACGAAATTCGAACCTTCCATCGAATTGAATAGAGAGAAAAGATACGAGATGGCATTGGTGAATCTGGAGACTTATTATTCCTTTCCCAACGTCACTGAAAAGAATAACTCGTTCAAGTATTCCGACTGAGTGGATTGGTTGGAGATTCGAATTCCCAAAGGAAGTTACGACATAGACGATTTGAACAATTACATTCAGATGTGAATGAAGACAGATGGAAAGGGAAGCAACAAGATCAGACTCGCTCCCAATCCTAATACCTTACAGACGATGTTGGATTTGGAAGATAATTTTCGAGTGGATTTCAATACGGATGATTCTATAGGCAAGATGTTGGGATTCGATCGAAAGATGTATCGAGACCACGCGGCATCTGAAAATACGGTTGACATTCTCGCAGTCAATAGTATTCTGGTGAACGTGGATGTGATTGCTGGAAGCTACATGAATGGTAGCGCTCAACCGTCTATTCCTTCTTTCCAAACGTGTCGCCGGGTTATAAGATCATGGAGCGACCTCGAAATTTAGTTTATCTACCAGTGATTTTAGACACATTGTATAGTCTCAAAACCATGTTGACGGATCAAAATGGTGAACTGTTAGATCTTCGTGGAGAGAGAGTGACGATACGATTTCACATAAGAGAAATATAAAAGCAAAAAAAAAAAAAATATTGAGTATATATATAAATAACAAAAATAAAATAAATGCAATATTAATTTTACAAAAATTATTTAATATATATAATTATCATTAAAACAAAAAAAAAACAATTGAAGAAAATATATTTAAAAAAAAAGAATTATGACACAATACGTGGTTAAAAACGTGAACATATCCGCAGGACAGAGGAAGAAACTTAAGAGAGCATTAACACCTCGAGGCAAGGCGGTGAGATTCAAATTCACTCACGAAGATCTGACGAGTGGCGGTCAGGATTCGAATGCCTGGACCAGAAGTCAAATCAAAAGGATGGAGAAACTGATTCGTGATGGAAGAGGGTTGACGGTGAGATTGAGTCCCGCTCAATTGAGATACAATTTGAGAATAAAAGGCAGTTTCCTACCGCTATTGGCAGGAATCGCCGCAAAAGCATTACCCTTTGCTGCAAAGGCATTACCCTTTCTCAGAAAGACTCTCGGCGTGGGAGGTCTCACGGGACTTGAGAAATTAATTGGTGGCAGCGGACTGTTTTTGAAGAAGGGAGGAGCCATGTGTCACGTCCACGTAGACGACAGCGGTAAAGGATTGTATCTAGAACCCGTTAGAGGTGACAACTCTTTGAGTGGAAACGGTCTCTATCTGAAGAGTGGACGGAACGTTGAGTGACTCGGCAAGGGTTTGTTGTTTGGTGAGAATTCGCCATTTAAGAATATACCGATTTTGAATATGTTATTATAATGTAAAAAAAATTATATAAATATAAAATATAAATCATAGAAAGTATAAAATAATAAAAATGGATAAAAAGGTGGAAAAACAATTAGATGATAATGATGAATATCGCAAGATAGAGTGCGAAAAAGATGTGGAAAAATGATTAGACGCTAATGATGGATATCTTAGGAAAGAACTGATAAAAGAGTTAAATAAAGATCGGGATATGCAGTTGAAATTTAAAAGAATGAGACGTTTTCCACCGTTACCACTATCTTCTGAAGCGAATGGTAATGATGCGAGTGTTACCGAGAGATGCACAACATTCGTTCATAATTATGATTTGGATAAGCAAATGTGTTCTTATAAAAACGTAGCATATCACAAAAAAAAAGAAAAAGAAAAGAAGAATCGACGCTGAAATTTGAAAAAAAGGAAACGTTATTATAATATACGAGCAATAGTGAAGAAGGAAAACAAAAACAAAAACAAAAAAAAATAATGAGATCTAAAGATGATCTCATTACTTTTTTCTTTCCTTCTTCTTCGCTAAAAATCAATCTCTCTATTGTTTATATTTCCAAGTCTGTTATTAGCATGTTGACACTCGTCTTTTCTCCTTTTTCGCAAATGTGTTGAATGTTTATCTTTACTTTTTTAAGTTTTTTTACTTTGGTCAACGCGCTCTCACCACCCAATTTGTTCACGAGTTCAAGAGAGATTTTTGGATATATGTAACTTCCATAGGGCAACGACAAATTGCTCTTGTCGAATTCTCTGTCTTTGGCGACAATGATATTCTGCAGATCGCTTTCGTACTCATAAAACAAATCGAGCGTGGCTTCGTCCAATTTCAAAGGCATGCTATATTTGTCGTATTTGTGCTCTAAGGCCTTCATCTCAACCTCGTTCAATTCAATGGAATCGTGTCATTGTAATCTATAGATTTTAGAACCAAATTTCTTATACGTTTCGACTCATTTCAATTTCGATTTGCATCTTTTAGGTGTTGTTGTCATGATCGATTATTTGTTTTTTTTTGTTTTATGAATTATTGCAAATAATATATATTCTTAAATTTTGTATTTAAATAATAATTTGTTAAAAAGTTTGATTTTATTTGCTCTTTATATATATATAAAAAAAAGTTTTTTTTAATTTTTAATTTTCTTTAATGTAAAAAAAATTTTTTTGTAAAAGTTTTTTTCTCTTTATATATAAATAAAAAGTTAAATTTTAACATCCTTTTTTCTCGTATTAATTCAATTTTTTTCACATTAAGGAGCATAAAAATAGATTAATTTCATCCAAAAAAATTTTTTTCTCATTAAAGAAAAATTAAAATTAAAAAAAAAATCTTTTTTATATATATAAAGAGTAAAAAAACAAAACTTTTTTAACAAATTATTTAAATACAAAATTCAAAAAAAAATATTCTTACAAATGGAGCATACAAATAAAAAAATGGAAAATTTAAATGAGAAAACCGTACCTCAGTTAAACGAGATTTGTAAACTATTAAAAATTCCACATTTCAGAAATCGTAGAACTAAATAAAAAAAACTGAAGTCATACAGGAATATTTGCAAAATGCTAGAAAGGCAAACGAAATGTCGATAGCAACAGCGTCAAAAAATGCATCGGTTGTGAAAAATGAGAAGAAGAAAAAGATAGTAAAAGGAATCGAAATACCAACATCGAAAAAAACCAAAAACGTTTCGATTGTGAAAAATAAGAAGACGACTAAACGAAAAGCCATTGAAGAACTTCAAGTTTCAAAAGAAAAGAAAAGAAAAACTAAAACGAAAATGAGTGATGCACTTCAGATTCTAGACAAACGAGATATATCGAGCGAAATTCAACAAGCAATCGACGAAGGGAAAGGAGAAGAATATGTAGCATGACTCATCACGGAACTATTCCAATCAAAGTCTGTAGAATGGAAGAGTGCGATCAAAGGTGTTTTTAAAACTTTCGATATGGTTCCCTCATTCAAGAAAATCAATCTGAAATTGTTTATGGAACGGGTGAAGAAAAAAGTATTGGATTTGTTTCGCGAACACATGAATGTGGGACAAAAAATTAAGATGATACTCCATTGCGTGATGAATAAAATTGATGTGAAGTCTGGCGAGAGCATCGTGAAAAATGCATATTTCAGATCTAACGTCGAACCCATATTTTTGAGGTTCAGATTTATCAGACGTTTTCGAAAAGATGAAAGACAAGATGTTGACATCTCTCACGAATTATCAACATGAAGGTAGTAATTGGACTTTCGATGAGGTGTTGAAACTCGAAATTCATATATCTAAAAACGATTTGTTGAAAGGATCTTCCTATGTGAAATTACCGTATTTCTTAGCTAAAAAACACTCTGTGGTCAACGTGAGAAATAAAGATGATCAGTGTTTTAAATGGGCAGTCACTTCTGCTTTATACCCTGTCAAAATGAACTCTGATAGAGTTTCTTGTTACGAGGAGACTTCTAAAAATCTCGATTGGACCCGAGTGACTTTTCCAATGCAGTTAAAACATATCGAACATTTCAAGGCTCAAAATCCCACCGTAGCGGTGAACGTCTTGGGATACGACAATGAAAAACGAACGATCTATCCTCTCAGACAGACTTCGTATCTCGAAAGAGGAAAGACGATTATTTTATTATTGATTTCAAATGGTGACAATCGTCATTATTGTTGGGTTAAACATCCGAGCCGATTACTGTCGAGACAAAATAATAAACATAAAGGAAAGATATGTTTATATTGCAACTGCATGAACGCGTTTCACAGCGAAAAATCGTTAGCAAAACATCAGGAATATTGCAACGAAAATCAAGGTGTCGCCGTCAAAATGCCCAAACCCAACACCATCGTGAAGTTTGAAAATCGCAATAGAAGGTTAAAAGTACCATTCGTCGTGTACACCGATTTAGAATGTTTCACCATGAAAATGAGTTCCTGCCAACCTAAAAAAGTTACATTGAAAGATATCAAAAACACATGCCTTCAGGTTATTGCATTTACGTGAAATGTGCTTTTGACTCGCAACATGACATGGGTCCCTTCACCTACACGAAACAGTGCCAAGACGACGACGTGCCTCAAAGGTTCGTGGAAGAGTTAGAATCAAAAATTCAAATGTTATACGACAAATTCAAAACTCTGGCGAAAATGATCATCATGCGAGAGCAGCAGGATGAAAATAACAGAGCCACCGAATGTCACATATGCAGACAATTGTTCGATGAGAATTCGGAGGAAAATAAGAAGGTTAGTGACCACGATCATTACACGGGTCTGTATTGCGGTCCGGCTCACAGCAAGTGTAATTTAAAATATCGAGACGCCGTTTTCTATCCTGTGATATTTCACAATCTCTCGGGTTACGACAGTCATCTGTTCGTGAAAAATCTCGCACCTCCCACGAAAAATTAAATTGCATCATGAACAGCAAAGAAAGATACATTTCATTCACGAAATGGAAGGTCATGGAGAAGAAAAGAGTAATCAACGGAGAGACGTTGGAAGAAAAAATGAAATCCATTCGTAGAAGCATACGTTTCATCGACAGTTTTAAATTCATGTCGACCACTCTGGAAAAATTGGTCGATAACATGAGCAAGGATAAATTTAAAATCACGAGTGAACATATTGAAGAACAAGTAGATGTCATGTTGAGGAAAGGAGTCTATCCTTACGATTACATGAACGATCTAAAGAGATTCGAAATTATACAAATCCGACATTTCCTACGAGAATTCCGAACATGCCAAAAACGTGTGGAAATCATTCGATATGAAAACCATGAGAGATTATCACGATCTCTATCTGAAGACCGACGTTCTGCTCTTGGCAGACGTGTTCGAAAATTTTCGAGACGTCTGTTGTCGAAATTACGATCTGGAACCCGCTTGGTATTTCACCGCACCCGGTCTGACGTGGGACGCTCTGTTGAAGACCACCAAAGTCCAATTGGAATTATTATCCGTCGTGGACATGTTGCTCATGTTCGAAAGGGCTGCGAGAGGTGGCGTCTCGATGATCTCCCACAGATATTCTGAAGCTAACAATCCCTACATGAAAGAAGGTTTCGATTCGAAACGGTCAAATAAATACATACAGTATTGGGACGCTAATAATCTGTACGGTTTGGCTATGAGTCATCCTTTAGCGATTGGAAATTTTGAATGGGTGACGGAACAGGAAGAGATGCAAAAATGGAGAGACTATCCTTGCATTTTAGAAGTCGATTTGAACTATCCGGAAGAATTACACGATCTACACAATGATTATCTGCTGGCTCCTGAACAAATGGAACAAAACGAAGGAGACGAGGAAAAACTCATTCCCAATTGATTTAACAAACGTAACTACGTCATCTACAGTGAGAATTTGAAACAATACGTCGAGTACGGGATGAAATTAGTCAACATACATCACATCATTCAATTTGACGAAGAGCCTTGGATGAAAAAATACATCGATCTCAACACGAATCTCAGAATTCGAGCCGAGAACGATTTCGAAAAAGATTTCTTCAAACTCATGAACAACTGCGTGTACGGTAAATCGATGGAAAACATCAGGAAGAGAACCGACGTTCGACTCGTCACATCTGAGAAAAAAGCAAAATAATTAGTGGCGAAACCCCATTACAAACATTGAACCATATTCGACGAAAATCTAGTGGCCGTTCACATGCAAAAGATGCACCTGAAGTTTGACAAACCATATTATCTCGGACCGATCATCATAGATATCAGCAAGCAATTGATGTATGAGTTTCATTATGATTACGTCAAACGAAAATTTGGTGATAAAGCCAAACTACTGTTGACTGATACAGACAGTTCAGTTTACGAGATAGAGACGAAAGACGTCTACCGAGATATATCTCCAGATGTGGCCGCGTGGTTCGACACAAGCAATTATCCTGTCGATCACTCGTCCAACATTCAATCGAACGACAACAAGAAGGTGTTAGGTAAATTTAAGGATGAGAGCGGTGGTAAACAAATACTCGAATTCGTGGGCTTGAGACCCAAACTGTATGCTTATCGTCTAGAAGATGAAGAGATCAAGAAGTGTAAAGGGGTTAAAGCGTGTGTGGTGAAGAAAAACATCTCTCTCCGAGAGTATAAAGATTGTCTGTTAGGAAGTGGTCCAGTGTATAAGACTATGAAATCGACTCGAAGCAAAAATCACGACTTGTATACCGAAATAGTCAACAAGATTTTGCTGACAGCCGACGACGATAAGAGATTCATGTTAGACGATAAAATAAGCACTTTGGCCCGCGGACATTGGACCTAATTTTAGATGATAGGATTTCAGATATGATTGTGGGTGATAGGATTCCAGATATGATTAAGGATGATAGGATTCCAGAAAATCAAGAGGAATTAGACAGATTCAAGATTATGGAAGTCGATAGAGACATCGAGAGAGTTAGTTTAAAAAGAAAAAGAAAAAAATAAAAAAAAATAATGTCATTTTTGTGAATTATAATAAAATAAATAAATAAATAAAAAAAAAATAAAAATATTTGCACATTTATGAATAAGAAAATAGAGATATCCGTAGAAGGTGT
This sequence comes from Pictodentalium vernedei, assembly GCA_031216915.1. NCBI lineage: Eukaryota > Metazoa > Mollusca > Scaphopoda > Dentaliida > Dentaliidae > Pictodentalium > Pictodentalium vernedei. The sequence continues at coordinate 406,192,704 of CM062296.1, read as the reverse complement.
CGTCTTACCTAACGAACCCCTATCCAACATCGATCTGTCAAATGCAGTGAAGGATTTGAAAATCAAAGATTTTCTAGGCGTATTTTCCAGAGATGCTTTGCCGAAGAGAAGACCTTGACAATCAGAATGTGGAATTTTAAATCTAGACGATTTATCGGGTGAAGGCACTCACTGGGTGGTGTGGTTCAAGAACTATTATTATTTCGACAGCTATGGAATCTCGCCGCCGAAAGAAATAAAGAACTATTTCAACAAATCGATGGTTTGTTACAACACAGAACGAGTGCAATCACCAGATCAAGTGTTTTGCAGTCACCTGTGTCTTTACATTCTCAAGAGATGGTCTGAAGGAGATCGGTTTCAAGACATTCTCAATGATTTACATCAGAGAGAGATTTTTTTTTATAGCATATAAAGGTAAAAAAAATTATTAAAAAATTTTAATCGAATAAAAACGAAAAATAAAAATAAATAAATAATCCATTTTTAATAAACTGCGTTTGAAATATATTTTTAAAACAAAAATCTCAAAACAACATGCCAGTCGATAAATTTGGTAGAAGTGACGACAAAAAAGTCAACCTAAAAAAGAAGAGGAAGACGCTCGAAGTCGACGATGGTTACGATGGTGCCAACTTGGACGAACATTATGTTCGGAGATACGAACCTCGAGAGGAACCTTTGAACATGAATGATAAGAAGCTCTAAAATATTCCCAAGCCGATAGATCTCGCAGATGCTGCGACTAAAAAATACATTGACAGGGGGAACGCCGATTTCGAACGAATCATGCTAGATAATTACGTGGATAAAACCATGACCGATGATCTTGATCTGAAATCTAAACGTTTGGTGAACGTCGCAAATCCCATAGATCCCACGGATGCCGCGACCAAGAAATACGCGGACGACTCTCATGCGAGATTCAGTGAACACCTGAGAAATAGATACGTTCAGAAAACGATGCACTCGGAACTGAATGCCAATTCTAACAAGATAATGAACGTGGCCACTCCCACGAATCCCAAAGACGTGGCGACCAAACACTACGTAGATCTGGAACAGAGAAAGTCTGACAATCGAGAAATGATATCGAATCTGAATGCGAGATTCAACAAGATATTGAATCTGTCGAAGGTCGATGACACGGATGCGAACTCAACTGCAGTCAACAAGGGCTACGTAGATTCTGCCAGGATACGATCACAAGAATATGTAGAATCGCAAGTGGGCGATCTCTACCTGAACAAACAATCTGGCGGAACCATGGAGGGTGGTATCAATATGAACGGTTAGAATTTATTCGGATTCAATCACGATCCCGAATTCGATTCCAGCACAGTCAGCAGGAAGTACATGGACGACAACTCGGCCTGGAGAAAGGGCGACATCATGGAAGGTAAACTAGACATGGGTGGACACGCGCTCACAAATCTACCAGATCCTGTGAACATGACGGATGCCTGCACCCTGATTTCGGTGGTGGAGAAAGTCAAATATGCTAGACAATTGATCACCGTGTGGGCCGAGGAGGCCGGCACCTTAGAGGAGGCAAAAGCTGAATGGTCTTTTGGAAATGGAGGTAGTGGATTGAAACATGGTCAGGTGGGATATCCCTTGCCATTGGGAGGTGAAATCCTTCGAATGAGTCTGGCTTCCTCAGATTTGAATAACAGAGCGGTCGTCAATCTCATGGTGAATGGAGTAGAAAGCGATAAGAGATACAGCATCGAAAAGACTGAGAATCAACGCGCGAATGTTAGCACGTTCAGCACGCCTCTCAAAGTGAACGCCGGAGACAGGATTAATTTCGTTACAAAAACCAATAATCCCAAAGCTGCCAGTTCTGTGGTGAGTCTACTGATCGAACTAGATCCTTTGAACAAACAGTGAACGCATGGAAATAATTAATTAAAAAAAAAAATAATGTGTGATTATTAAAAAACAAAAAAAAAAGTAATGAGATTTAGAAAGATGTTTAATCTCTCTAGATCTCATTACTTTATTTATTTTTTTTGTGTTTTTTTGTTTTTAATAATTACTCATTACTTTTTTTATTTTTGTTTTATTTTTTTTTCACACACGTCTCTCATCGAATGATCGACATCTTATTTCCATCCAATTCAAATTGTAATTCTCTGTCTGACAGGACCAGGGTGAAGGCTTCGGTTTTTCTCGGCACGTTCCTATCGAATTGCATCTTGATCTGAATGTCTAAGACGCTACTCTTGATTCATTCACTCTGTTTACTGACGTCGAATACGAACATGGGATACATCGACTTGTATTCACCGGGAGATATGTTAGGGTTGCTCATCAATTCGTCTAGACCGTGATACTTCTTTCTAAAATCAGCGGCATCGCCGTACAGTCTGCAGAAATCGTTCTTGTCGAACGACGCGTTGTAATCGATTGCTGGATATCTCGTGGCGTTCAGAAACACTTGCATGTTTCTCAAATGGCAGTGATGGAACAGCGACGCATCTTTTCCTGAGACCCGTCCCTATCGGTCTGAAATGCAACCATGATGAAACGCGGTCTATCGGAAGCAGATTTCACCGTCAATCTCCAATCGAAGTGATTCGTGGAGAGAGGAATGCTAGCCATGTCGCACTGTCTCATTCTAAATCCCACAGGTAATTTACTCTTGGATTCTATGATCTTGTAGAGACGAGCTTTTTCCACGATCGAAGGCTCCACGTGTGGAACGAACCACGATATCTTGTGTAGAGTTATCTTACCCGCATCGGTCGCAGTGAGTCTCACTATTGCATCGTCGTTTCCTTTTCGAATCAACATTAGATTGTGTTTGAATCCGTACATGATCTTGTTGTAATCGTCCGCAAATCCGAAGATGTGTTTCAAAGGTATCCTGAATGAAAACGTTCCTTTAGGTCTAGACGTCTTGACGACGTAGTCGAATATCGCGGCGGCGCCGGCGCTAGCAGGGCCGACGGTGTCTTTCACCCACAACTGATTAAGTCCTCTGGATTTCGAAAAATCATCAGGATACGTCAAGAGTCCGAACATCGTGGTGGCCTGACCAGGATGAAACACAGATTCTATCTCTTGTCCGGATAGCATGTATTTTATATTAATGAATAGATGCATGATGCCATTATTGGCTAGAGTAACCGTGTCGTCGTCGGCGTAGTCGCTCCCATCTTCCTTGGTGAGACGTCCCTGCACCACTATGTAACTCTCGCTAGGATGTATAAATAGATCTTGAGTTTCGACTTCGATTCTTATCTCTCCCGCATTGTTCAAACTCGTTCCGGTTAGCGTTTCGTATTCGTGAACCTCATATTCTTGAATACTTTCATCTTTCACTATGCTTTGTGCTATATCTAATATATTTGTCATTTTTAAAGGGTTTTTGTTTTTTTGTTTATTAATTAGCTTGCTTTTTTTATCTAAAAATAGTTTTAATTATTTTTATTATTATTTTTCTCTCCTATATATATGTGTGTGTAAACAAGAAAATGTTAAAGAGAGTAAATTAAAAAAAATTGTTTTCTTTATCAAAACTTCGTCTTCTGTAATTGTTGTTCGTAAAACTTTCCAATGATCTCTTCTCCATCCAAAGCTTCAATTTCGTAAGTCACCGGATCGGTGTGAAATATTTTGATTATCACGAAGATTTCCGAGGTCCAACTAGGAGTATAACCCTTTTTGAAGTGCTTCTTATAAGCGTAGATTCTCACTCGATCACCGACCGCAAATTTCGGCGTTCTAGACTTCTTCCTAATCTTAGATCTTTCAGGATATATATTCGCGTAGACCTGTTTTTTATTTCGAGGATCGCTAGCTTCCACGGGAGCCATCTTGATCGATCTGTGTCACGTGTTGTTGTAATCTTTAACCAGACCGTTCAGAGCGTATATGTATTTCTTGGTGGAATTCGCCGTGAAGTATATATGCATCTTTTCCTTCATCGTTCGATTCTAACGTTCCACCACTCTGGATTTCTCTTCATTTTCGATTGAGTAGAGGTCGACCAATCGATGAACGTGCTTGTTGTAGAATTCCTTTCCCTTATCCACCCACAATTTACTCAGTTTTCGAGAAGACGAGTCGAACACGCTCTTCAGAGCCTCGGCGATGCAAGGTCCCGATTTATTCTTCAAAGCTCTGATCCAACCGTATTTGGAAAACACGTCGATGACCATCAATAGATATTTGACACCCTCGTTCCACCTGGAAAACGATCTCATGTCGACCAAGTTGGCAGACCAAATATCATCCAAACCCTTCACGAACACCCTTCTCTTTCGAAATTTATGCACGATGGGTTTGTATAACTCCTCGGCCAATTCGCTCATCAATAATCCTTTCTTCTTTTCAGATGCGCTTTTTTTTTTAACGCCCCATCCAAATCGATGTTTTGCACCGATCAGATTGCCAACCAGCGAACGTTCTATCTTCTCTCTCCTGGTCGGATTCGATATGCCTCTACATTTCGCCAACATGTTTTTATCGCAGACATCGTTACGAGTCTTGGTGTTGGGATGTCCGGCATAGCACAGATCGTGATGATACGCGGCCGTGTTCACCCTATTCACAGGTTTGCTCCAAGATTTAGGAGTCAGATCGGCATTGAGTCTCTTGTTCAATTTCGTTCCAGGTCCCGTGAAACTGTGACCAGGCAGATGCATTTCGAAAGGTAGATTATTGATCATTTTATTCACGATGCCTTTACCTTTGCTCGCGTTCTTTTTTTTGACAAATCGAGTCTTGATAGAACCACACACGTCACAAATTCCGCGAAGCATCTGTCTGTCGTTTTTAGTTCGTATTTCTTGAGAATTACTTGTCTCGGTAACTCTCTTACACTTTACGCAATACACTTTTAAGAGTTATTTAAATTAATTTCGTTTTTATTTTATATATAAATTTAATATTTTTTTTTAAAAATTCTGTTCTTATTATATATATATATTTTTTCAATCGCTGCTCTTGAGTTCTATCATCTTACTGAATTCCTCCCTAGCCTCTTTCCTCCCCTTTTCCACAAGAGAATCCTTCATCTCTTCTTTGATGATCTGACGAGTCTTGATTCTCACAGCTTCTTTCATGGCTTCGTATTTCGTTTTCTCACTCAATATCTTGTCATGTTTCCTCGCCTTCAGATATAATTTCCTACTCAAAAAATTTCCGAGCGTGCTAAACAATCCTGCGGCAAGAGCCACTCCTTCTGTGGTTAACACGATCGAAATACCGACCGCGGTCGACAACAATCCGATGCCGGCCGCGAGTAAACCCATGGAAATCATGATGAGGGTCGTGCCGATCGCATTGACAAATTTCACGAAACGTGAATACTTCTTCTTGAGAGAACGGCGAGAATCTCTCTCTCGAGTTAGATACGCTTGGATTCTATTGATTTGATCGATGCGATACCTCTCTCCTCTTTCTTTTTCTTCTAGCGACGGTGCCGTCGGCAAAACGCCGTTCGGCTTCTCATCCTCGTCGTCATCTAACGTCAGATACAATTTATTTCTGGTTCTCAATTTTGTGTTTTTTTTTCTTTCTAATATTAGATAAAAAATTTATGTGTGTATTTATTTTTATTTTCTATTCTCCCTTATTTTTATATCAACGAGAAAACTTAGACGTATGCTTCATTGAACAATAATTTCATGATGCATCCCTTGTCTTCTAAAGTCAGACTTCTACGCGCCAATTTCAGTTCTTCCAAAACTGTGGGCTTGTCTCGATCCTTACAGAAGACTAATCTCTTCCAAAGCGTAATCACATCGTCGAATCTAACTTGTTCGAACACCGGTTCGAAATACTTGACGACCATATCTTCCCTTTCCATCGTCAGACACGAATGATTCTCGTGATCGAAGTCTAGATGATCCCGACATCCGACGCATCGTTCTAACAAGATGGGACGTAGTTCTTCGTTCACGCAGATTGCGTATGCTCTCATCAGCATGTTTAAAAGAAACCTCGCTCTAATAGTCTGGGAAGCGCTCATGATTTACGTATTTTTTTTATTATCTATTCGATTTGATATATTTATTTTTTTAAATAACTATTTTATTATATTTTTTTCTCTCCTATATATATCAATCACTTTTTTATTTCCTCAGGAACGTGGTAGTGGTTTTGCGGGTTCAGTATCACCTCTTTTCCATATACCGTACATAAGTCGATTTCTGATGTAGAATCCGCAAATGGGTTTCCGTGTTCGCCTCCATAGGGATTCATTGTTAAAATCGTGTACAGATACGGATGATACAGAATCCGCAAACCACCTTTTTGATGCTGATACAAAATCCGCCACACGTTTTTTGCTCGCGATTTTAACACTGAATCCTATTGGGGAAACCCATTTGCGGATTCTGTATCAGACAGTACACCTTTTTTTCCTTAAAATTTCATACATTTTTTCACTCTTGAGCGACGTGTATATAGAATCCAGTGATATAGAATCCGCAAGCGGATTCTGTATCACCATAAAAAACGACAAATCGTGTACCTGTACACGATTTTAACACTAAATCCTATGGAGGTGTACATCGATGTACGTGTACATGTACGAAATCGTGTACAAGTGATCCTGAATCCGCATTTATTACCTACTGAGGGGTGGTTTAATGGGCCCTCACAGTTAATGTATGTCAACGGAAGTTACCAAATTACAGTGAAATTATTCCAAAACGAATCGTCCTATCAAGTTACAATGAAATCCTCGCATAAATACGGCCTGTAGACTATTCTAAAGGTCTTCGGGATTCGGACCTGTGTAGCCATCACGGTTGACTGATCACACACAAAAGGGTATGTTCTCATCTAGACATTGTACTAAGTCATCCTACCAAGTTACAATGAAATCCCTTCATACATATGACCTGTAGTCTGTGCTAAAGTTTTTCGGGTTTTGGGCTAGGGCAGCCATCATGGTTGAATGATCGTGACCAAAAGGGGACATTCTCATCTGGGGAATATCTGGAGTCACCCGACCAACTTACAACGAAATCCCTTCATAAATATGACCCGTAGACTGTGCTAAAGGTTTTCGGGCTTCGGGCCACTGTAGCCGTCACAGTTGACCAATCACGACCAAAAAGGGACGTTATTATCTAGACATATATGGAGGCAACCTACCAAGTTACAATGAAACCCTCCATAAATACGACATATAGACTGTGCTAAAGGTTTTCGGGTTTTGGGCTTGGGCAGTCGTCAAGGCTGAATAATCGCGACTGAAAGGGACGTTCTCATCTAGACATTATCATGAGTTATCCTACCAAGTTACGATGAAATCCCTTCATAAATATGACCTGTAGACTGTGCTAAAGGTTTTCCGACTTCGGGCCCCTGTTGCCGTCACAGTAGACCAATCGCGATCAAAAGGGGACATTCTCATCTAGACATTATCTGAAGTCAACCGACCAAGATACAACGAAATCCCTCCATAAGTACGACCTGTAGACTGTGCTAAAGGTGTTCAGGTTTCGGGCAGTCGTCACTCGTGACAGACCGCGACCAAATGAGGCTGTTCTCATCTAGACATCATACGGAGTCATCCTACCAAGTTACAATGAAATCCCTCCATATTAAATATGAACTGCAGACTGTACTGAAAGTTTTGGGGTTTCGGGCTTGGGCAGCCGTCGCGGTTCACAATCTTGACCAAATGGGGACGTTCTCATCTCGATATTATACAGAGGCATCCTACCAAGTTACAATGAAATCCCTTCATAAATACGACCTGTAGACTGTGCTAAAGGTTTTCGGGATTCGGGCCACTGTCGCCGTCTCAGTTGACCAATCACGACCAAAAGGGGACGTTATTATCTAGACATTATATGGAGTCAACCTACCAAGCTATAATGAAATCCCTCCATAAATACGACATATAAACTGTGCTTAAGGTTTTCGGGCTTTGGGCTTGGGCTGCCGTCAAAGCTGAATGATCGCGACCAAAAGGGGATGTTCTCATCTAGGCATTATCACGGGCCATCCTACCAAGTTACGATGAAATCCCTTCATAAATATGACCTGTAGACTGTGGTACAGGTTTTCCGGCTTCGGGTCCCTGTAGCCGTCACGGTAGACCACTCGCGACCAAAAGGGGACATTATCATCTAGACATTATATGAAGTCAATCTACCAAGTTACAATGAAATCTCTCCATAAATTCGACCTGTAGACTGCTAAAGGTTTTCGGGTTTTGGGCTTGGGCAGTCGTCACGGTTGACAGATCGCGACCAAATGGGGACGTTCTCATCTAGACATCATACGGAGTCATCTTACCAAGTTACAATGAAATCCCTCCATATTAAATATGAACTGCAGACTGTGCTAAAAGTTTTGGGGTTTCGGGCTTGGACAGTAGTCGCGGTTGACAGATCATGACCAAAAGGGGACGTTCTCATCTAGATATTATACAGAGGCATCCTACCAAGTTACAATGAAATCCCTTCATAAATACGACCTGCAGACTGTGCTAAATGTTTTCGGGTTTTGGGCTCGGGCAGCCATCACGGTTCACCGATCGTGACCAAAAGGGGACGTTCTCATCTAGACATGCCCCCAAACTCTGCATATGAAATTTCGTGACGATCAGACAAGAACTACAGGGTGTAGCCTGTGCTCAAAGAAAATGTGAACAGACTCACAGACTTCTGCAGACGTGATGGCAATAGCTTATCTTGACTTTGTCAAGTTAAGCTAAAAACAACACATATTATCGCCAACCAAATTTGCCAGGGGAACCCGCGTTACTATTTCGTCCTCTGCGTTTCAGTATGTTCTATGTACCTACTGGCACATAGAACATATTGGAACTCAGTGGACGATTTTCAGCTGTCGTTAGCGATTCAAATTGTAATTGCGTTGCACGATTTGTAGAAAATTCCAGTGAAATTTCGATTCTATTTAAAAAAAATAGTCCGTCAACGATTTCCGTTCCGCACATATGTGCGGAACAGATTTTCATTTTCCGCATGGTTTAGTGTTGCTGTAGATGGAGATTATATAGAACAGGCGTGTAATAAATGGTTTTAATACTGTTCTAAACGGAAAGCTGACTCCGTTCACACACATATAGCGTCCGTATCACAATTTGTTACCGAGTTATTTCAAGATGGAGTAGAATATATTGCCCTTAATACTGCTAGAAGTGCTTGTCTGCATTGGGTATAATTGTTGATGGAATTTCTGATGGATTTCAACCTTTAGTAGTAAAATTTATGAAAGATGTTTTTCAGTTGCGGCCAACAACAGTGAGGTATTCTGCAACATGGCATATCTGTCGACAGTGCTTAGTCATCTTCGGAAATTATCACCTGCAAGGAAATTAATTTTAAAGCTCTTAAATTATAAATTGGCTGTGTTGATACCATTCACTCTAGCGAGTCGGACTCAGTCTATCCACTTTTTGTCCATTGTAAAATGTTTATAAGTTCTGATTCTTATAGACTTCATTATGAAGATTTATTGAAACAAACGCGGCCTGGTGAAAAAAAAAACACTTGCTGTGTTGAAATCAAACATTTAGATAAAAGGTTGTGGGTTGTGTTTGTGTTGAAACATTACTTGAGGAGACCCGCAACTATAGGCAACATTGCACTTCCTTATTCATCAATAATGTTCACCCTCATAAACTTGTGGCTAGAAGTACCATCAGTCAATTTTATGTTTGCTGGCATAGATACTTCCAAATTTAAGGTTCAAAGTATACGAAGTGCTTCAGCGTCTAAGGCAAAGAAAGATTCTGTTCCTGTTGATCATTTTCCAAGTGACAGGATGGTCAAACTCGAGAATCTTTACAACATTTTAGGACAAGCCACTAGAAAATCGTCCTGCTTGTTCGTTTTCAACAGGCGTTTAAGTCTTGATTAAACCTTTACCTAACACGAAAGGCAGACGACACTTGCAAACAAAATTATTGAATAACTATTTTTTTCATTTTTGGCGTCAAAAACATAGTTTATGACCCCTCATTGGAACGAACTCAACGCGCTCGTTCTAACGAGAGGTTATAAGCTATGTGTTTGAGACAGAAAATAAAAAAAAATAATGAAAATTGAATGTGATTTTGTGAATAGCACTGGCTGATTTTGGCCGTTACGTTGGGTAAGGGGTTGAGAGCATTGTTTCCTCAACAAACTCTATGGTAGGTGTACTTCAGTACATCGTGACAAAATTTGAATTTTTCAAAATGATCTATCAAGTCTCAATTGTGACCGGATGCAGTATGACGTGATGAAATCCCAAAATAAACGAGGCTTATGAACGTACGTACACTTTTTGAAAAGTTCTGTAGCTTTGAATACTGATGTTCACAGGTTTGCGCAGCGCGCATCTCAACTGATTCCTCCAGTTGTGGTTGCCGTCATAGAATCCCAACCAAACATCACCTTCCAAAGGTAAGCCTCGTTTATTTGGGGGATTCTATCAGTAGAAGTTAAAATACTAAATACTGTAGGAAGTAACTGGTATTCCACTTTCTGTACAGGCACATAATTATGAGTATGATGAAAAGAAACCCTTTTACCATCAACCGGCGCCACTTATATTTTTTTCATTAACTAAAACATTTTTGTTTTTTAAACATAACGAATATGACCATTGGCTGGGAGTGTTTGAATGTCGAGTTTTTGTGTGTATCGCTGATCTGTGGCGGGTCTAGGTTCAAGCGTGTTGGAGCGAGCACGAGGGGGGTATCCCATTCTCGGCGATAAGGGGCGGAGACTTCCCGGGAAAAATTTGGGAAAACTGAAGACTCAAGGCGTCTCTTCTTTGCACATAACCCCTGTGTTCCCCAACCACAATATTCCTGCAGTTTTGTTTAGACTCATTCAAATTTGGAAAAAGGAAAGCCAATTTATAAAGGCTCACAGACAAGCCTGAAAATAAGCAGATGTCGTCTGAAAAATGAGGTCCCCAGAGGGTGAATTTGGTGATGCTACCCTGCACAGCAGGGTACCATCACAAAATTTACCCTCTATGAACCTCAGTCTGAATCAAGATATCAAGCCAAAACAGAAAGATGTACCTAGAGGATAAATTGGCCCACTGTATGGGATGGCATCAACAATTCACCCTCTGAGGACTTCATTTTGCAAATGACAGGTTGCTTATGTTCAGGCTTGTTCACAGGAGACCCTACAGGACCTACAACTGTATGCATGGGCAACGGTATTACCTGCGATAACACATGTATGCATAGACTACGGTATTATCTGATAGATATAACACATGGCAATCCACTGCCCTGAGGTAGTGAATGCCCACGTATTATCACGGGTAATACCGTGCCCCATGTTCTCAGTGCTGAAAAAATGGATTCACATAAATAAATAGGACTTCTACAACAAGAAAAAGGTTAACTGTGTTGTAAAAAAGAACGAAGTCTTATCAAATATTTGTTCATTGATCGCACCTTACCTTTGCACCGCGCTTGTTCAAACACAGTCTGCTGATGTACATTTTCATCCATGTGAATCATAAATTTTAATGTTGTTGGGTATCGATGGTGTTTCAATGTTTGGTTTATTGTGTTTTTACTTGTTTGAACTGGAATGATTAGTTTTAAATTTAATTCTTTGAACTGGAATAATTGGTTTTAAAAACATTTTTGAAATAAGAAGAAAAAATTAACACAAATTAACAAAATCTCTGAAACTACTGATCGAACAGGAAGCTGAACAGGTGAGTAAATAAATGTTTCATTTAATTTCCTTTTTTGAGATCTCATGCAGTGGACATGTTTAAAACATCCAAGCCTTCGTACTTGCATGGTGACATTCTATACTCCACAAAAAATGGAAATATGAGCGTGTCTACTTTGCATTTGTAGGGAGGATTAGTAATAATTTAATTCAACATTTCTTAGAGGCTGCAGGATTGAATAATTTCTAAAACATCTCTCCAATGTTCACGCTGGCCCGAATTTTTTTGGTGCCAAGTGGAATTTTTGTTCATAACGAAATGAATTTTTCGCGCCAAATGCAAAATTGTGCAAAATTGAATCGGACTGTAAATGGGAACAAATTGACTATATGTTGAGCTTTGAATGCAGCAAGGTGACTTAACCATTGCTGATGGCGCATTTTTTGTTCTCACTGTACGATATTTTAGTTTAGTATTACTTGGCTCTTTTAAGTATCTTAGTTGCAACCCCTAAATAAATAAATAAATAAATAAATAAATAAATAAATAAATAAATAAATAAATAAATAAATAAATAAATAAATAAAAGTCTCTTATTAACTTTTACAAAGTAATTTCATGATTATTATTCACTCACTGTTTATCCACTCCAAATTATTTAGTAGCAAATAATTTATTATCTTCCATCCAGAAGGATTATAAAAAAGATTACGCATGATAAAAAGATTAATTAACAAAGAAATGTTTTGATAAGAATCAGATCAAATAGATAAATTGTAAATTCAATTAACCCTTGTACACGAATAATGATTACACCTGTTACCTATACATTACTTGACAGACGTCAACTCTGTCTCTCCTGTGTTGTCAGATAGCACTTTTATCAAAAACTACACACTGAAATATTAAACCACAAAGCCTTTGGGACCTTCCAAAAGTATTATTTTTAGAGGAAAATGCTGAGTACCATTATCAAAGTTGAAAATGTTCCGAATAAGTTCATTTCTCCCATTTGTGTTCGGCCAAAGAAAGATGGTGGTCATCGGATGGATTTTAAATCTGAAGGAACTAAATGAATTTATCAAATATCACCATTTTAAAATGAATACATTTTAAATTACACTAAAATTAGATTTAACCCTTTACCTAACATGAAAAGCAGACGACACTTGCAAAAAAAAAAAATTCTTGAATAACTAATATTTTCATTTTTTTCTCAAAAACATTGGTTATGACCCCTCGTTGGAACGAGCCCGACGAGCTCGTTCGAACGAGGGTCATAACCTATGTTTTTGAGAAAAAAATAATGAAAATTAATTAGCGATTTTTGAGAATAGCGCTGGCTGGTTTTGGCCGTTACTTTGGGTAAAGGGTTAAAACAACAACAACAACGAATCTAATCTCCTTTTTTTCTCCATATGGCATTTGCAATTTTATACAGCCATAGAGCACCATGTATGAATTTTAGGCTGCAAAATTATTATTGTTATTATTACAACCTGATTTTGGTTACTGGTGCCCTTTTGTTGACAACAAAATGTATATTCTATCCGCAAACACGACTTTATGATGCGGTTGAAATATTTGATCACGTGGCACTTTGGCCATCACAGTCGGGACAAATCAGGTTTATCCCCCTCCCCCAATTGGTCATCTTCGCGACGCATACGGAGTACTCTAGCATGCTGCTGGCGGTTATTCCTGTCCAGGACACAACATATCTTGTCACTGAAATAAGCAGCTGGGCGCATTTAACATAAATTCCTCTCCTGTAAATTGAACGAACTTGTTGACCAATAATTTCTTTCCTTAAACTAAGATGAAATTTTCATCAAATCTGATCATGACTACTTCACAGCAGGCTTGACTAGATTTGATGAAAAATATTTGAAAATACTCAGCAGGTTCAGAGTTAACAAGTGTTACCCCGAAAGAAAACGAGTACTGTCTTATGCGATCAGACACGTAGCTGTGTGCTGTAATTCTTCCGGGTTCACTTGCTCGAATGCATCAGAGCTTTTAACCACTAGCCCAATGCTATAAGGAATCCGACCCTGCTATAGGCTATTTGTTTTCCAACTTTTTGTTGAGTCTGCGCGCAGACTATCGTTGATCGTTTAATGTGATGTCCCTTTATTCTCAACCACATACAGTTATTCTTTCGTGCACCAGTTATAGATGTTCCAGTCAATAAATATTTATTTCACCTTGAAAACATCAAGATATTGACATAATTAGTGGCAATACGCGGTGTACTCATAAACACACAGCCGTGCTGAGCTCTTCATTTACAAGTATTTAGTTTACAAACATCTCTAACAGTAAAGAGGAAGTCAACGAATTTGTAAATCGTACTACACCTAAACCCAGGAACCCGGCGACGATGGGCACCTCGCTGCCCCCATCCTGGGCAGTGAAGTCATGGATATCATCCGTAAATGCAATAATTTCTCTTCACCCGATGAAGACGAAATTACTTACAGAATCCTTAAAAAAGACCACCCAACCACCTTGCCTTTATCGAGAGAATAACTGTAATACTAAACCGCTGCCTCTCCGTTGGCCATTTCCAAAAATGATGGAAAGAAGCGATGGAGGAGAGGGGTGGGGGGATTATCCCCAAACCGGATAAAACCCCCAACAACCCCCAAAGCTACAGACCCATAATCTTCTGACATGTTTGGGCAAAATATTCGAACGCGCAATTACCAACAAACTCAGGGCCCACCTTGAATATATAAATTTTTTCAACAAGTGACAAACAGCCTACCATAACCACAAGGAGGGTCATGGAGGCTGATTATGCATTCAGACCGGCTGATTGATTACATGCAGACCTCCGTATCGGAAAAAGAAATTGGGACTGCGGGTCTACTCACAGTTACTGGAAGTTGTGGCAGCAACCACTTTTTCACCGATAACAATGAATGCACCACGTCAGTCCTGACCAGTGTTACACATACAGTAGACAAGTAATGGAAGCCTATTTTGCCCTGACCGATACCCCCTTCCCAGTTCATTTGTGAATTCGTTCATTGAACCAAGATTCATCAACACAGCTTTCTTGTACAGCTATCCACTAGGTTTTTAACTTCATGTTTATCATAAATTAATAATCAAATCATCATAGACCTACTAAGGCTTCTTTATTTGAAAAAAAACTCTCCGTTCGACTTTTTTGCCCGCGACTCGACGCCATCGGAACAACAATGATGACGTAACGTTTCTAATGTCTAAAAATACCGTCTAAAAATGATTGCGGAATATTGAAACGGATAAAGTTCTTGTCATCTGCTTTACAGTGAGAGTCTGTGAATTTTTAGACTGCAGTCGTATCTTTTATGCTACTTATGATAAGAAAAAGGAAGTACTTAGAAGTTGGACATGTCTGCAGCAGTATCTGCGTGTGCAGAAAATGTTCAGCTGATGTTACGGTTAGTTCAAAGGAAAAAATTAAATAAATAAATAAAGTCTACCCCCATTTATACACCTCATTAGTGTTGCTTATTTCGTTCCCTCAGGTTATTTGACTTTGGAAATGCGCCGCAATCTTGGGGTGGCGCCCAACATTCCCCCGATGTAGGCGTATGACCCCACCCCGGGTGGGTGGGGGGGGGGGGGGAGTCTAGACAATTTATTTATTTATTGGGGTTTAAGGTCACATCTTTTTGCACAATGGCTAACCATGCCCACGACATGAGGGGTGGGTGTTAATAAGCCATGTTGCCCATTTTAAAGAGAGTTTGCACCTCCCAAGCATTGGTGACTGGGTCCTAGTTTACCAGTAAAACAGAGCCCGTTTACTGCAGTGAACAGGCACTGCTTCACTTCCCGGGGTTCCCGCGGGCAGGGGTCTGGAAATCCCCGGGCCGACCATGGTTTGGCCAGATGTGTATAATTTTTGTTTTAATTGGGAAAAAGTCACAATAGGCTTATCCATGAATCTAGAGGCAAGAAAGCCAGTAACTGCGAGCAGCCAAGTTAACATAAACTGCAGATTCTGAAGATATCTTCCAATAATATAACAATACCATGAGTTTGGAGGGCCTTGCGGTTTAAAGCCCGAGGGTTTATTACCGGCCCGAGAGTCGAGTGCCGTTAGTAAGGCAGAGGGCTGTTGATCATCATCCACCAAGCGCCGCATCTGAAAGTCTGTGCCTACAAGCCTCCCCCTCCCCCGCCCCCCGCTCCCATTCACCAGCTTCTAGTTTTACGTTTCACTCATCATGCAAGTAACAGGTAATTTTTGATGTAGCCAGTTCAAGTTTGGCAATTGAGGAGGAAGAACGTTTGCAGCAGCAAGTAGAAGGGATCAAGGGGAACGGCGTTCCCCTAAAAGCATCACTGGTCTTGCCTCTCCACCAACTCCCAAACGCACGCACAAATGCCAGCAGTGGGTTTTCTAGAAAGATTTTTCTTTTTTTTAAAAAAAAATGTCTCCGGGAAAGATTTTTGTCGAGACCGCGAAATATCTAAATCGGCCAAGTGCTTCGTCTGAATAATGTGTGCCTACAACAAGCCTCGCCGCTCCCAACCTATTCACCCCCCCCCCCCCCCCGCTCCACGTTTCAACCAGCATGTAGTGGGCCTAATACACTATTATGATTAATGTTGTTCAGCATTAAATTTAAATGTTGTCAATGTCACGATTCCTAGCTGACGTTATAACAAAGAGATGCAATAGAATTTCCTTTTTTATACAGGCCATGAGATCACTCTCACCCCTCCCTGTCTGTCATATATAGGCCTGTAGCCTAGATCTAATACCCTTTCCGCCCGCCAATACATATTCTTTTCAAAACTTCCTCCTTCTGACAATACAGGTAGCGCTGTCTTAAATTAACCACCAGTTTTTTTATTAAAGTTCGGACAAGTTGGTTGTGCCTTGACAATAAATAGAACTCGAGGACAGGGGTGCAACAATTGTTTTGTAGGGAAGACTCTTACATTATAGCCCACATCCATTCTTCTGTTCTGTCGTCTGCAGCACAAGAACAACGCAGTGCGTAGTTTCGCCTTCTGGGTTAACTTTTGTACAACCTAGCAACGAAATGTCAAGCCATCATTGTTGTTCCAATGGTGTCGAGTCGCGGGCAAAAAAGTCGAACGGAGAGTTTTTTTTTATCAAATAAAGAAGCCGTAGTATGATGATTTGATTATTAATTTATGATAAACATGAAGTTAAATACCTTGTGGATTGCTGTACAAGAAAACTGTGTTGATGAATCTTTGTTCAATGGACGAATTCACAAATGAACTGGGAAGGGGTATCGGTCAAGGCAAAATAGGCTTTCATTACTTGTCTATGTTATATAGACTACTGTGTGTGCAAAACGGGGTCAGGACTGACGTGGTGCATTCATTGTTATTGGTGAAAAAAGTGGTTGCAGCCACAACTTCCAGTAACTGTGGTCTACTAGATGTCGAAAAGCCTTCGACTCAGTATGGCTTAACGGTATGAGATATAAGATGGCCAAAATGCCAGCTTATATCTCATACCGTTATGCCATACCGAGTCGAAGGCTTTTCGACATCTAGTAGACCCCGCAGTCCCAATTCTCCGAATTATCTCCCCCTTCATAACGGACCGGAAAAATAAAAAATAAGGGTAAATCGTGAGATATCAGAAGAAGTGAAACTCTCTGCCGGCACGCCCCAGGGCTCTGTCTTGAGCACACTCATGTTCATTATCTGCGTTAACGACATCTACAAGATGAGTGAAAATCAGGTAGACATCTCCCAGTTCGCTGATGACAATGGACTGTACACTGCCAGTACATTCCGGGACATCATTGAACACCGACATCAAGACGCACTAGAGGACCTACAAGACTTGCGTGAAGATGGCGCATCAAGCTTAATATTAATAAAACCTCCAAATTAATCATAAAAGCACCAAGTACTACCAATCAACTTGTATGACACCAAACTCAAAACTGGCAATGAGGCTAAATTCCTAGGAATAACTGTCGAGAGGAAAACTCTCTAAATACCCACAGCTAATAAAAGAATTAACCTTCTAAAAATGACAAGAGGCAAGGAATGGGGTGCCAACAAAAACATCCTACTAAAACTCTATGAGTCATCCATTCGACCAGTCCTCGAATACAGGGCACTCATCATAAAAAATCTCTGAAAAACAAACCTACAAAAACTCCAACGCGTTCAAAACACACCCTACGCGTGGCCTTCCGAGCCCCTCCCAAACACCAACCGCTACCCCCCCCCCCCTCGAGTGGGCTGACATTGAGATGTTAAAAACGCGTTTTTAACCTTTGGATAATTTATAATCCAGACGTTCAAACGTCACTGGGAATTCAGTTTCTTCAATGTTTTTCAAAATGAGATGTCAATCGTCGGAAAGAACAAATAACGAGATATTTTTCACATTAGTATTTAAGAAGTCTTGACAGCAGGATTATACGCGTACAATTCGACAACACCGACTCATACACAATAGTTACTGCCAAACTTACGACAGGGTGGTAACTCAAAATACAACAAATTGCAACTTTTGACAATCGCGTTCACTTACAGCATCACGGACCACGAATAAATAACCCCCTACACACATGTATGCAAACACCCAGTGTGGATACGGACAGACAAAAACTACTCGCTGCCTATACTCTGTTCAGCGCGCTCTCCCCGAATAGATGCCAGCAAAGTCGTTGCTGGGTGTCGCTCATAATTTAACCCTGTCCCGACCAACTCACCACTACTACTACTACCATTTCCCACAAATTTGGTACAAACGGACAGCGAAACTACAGGCCAATCATGCAAACACCCAGAGTGGATACAGACAGGCACAAAGTACCTGCTGCATAAACTCTGTTCACCGCGCTCCTTCCGAATTAGATGCCGGCATCGTTGTTGCTTGGCGCAGTCCATTGTTTGGCCTTGCCCCGACCGACGTTTTGTAACTGTTAAGGAATCCCACTCCATGACACTCCCTAGCTAGCGTTACTACTGGGGTTTATTCTTCTCTTTTGTCCGACCAGCCCCCCCCCCCCCCCCTCCTAAACCAACGGAGGATCCAGGTAATCCTGGATCATCGACGGTTATGGCAGTGTCTAAACCTTGGCCTTATGACCCTCTTGTGTGCTAGATGTGTGCTTCGGTGACAGCGGGCCCGACCGAGTCGGAGAAAGACTGTAGTTGTCAAAGAACGCTCGTTCTGTGTCACAACTACAACAACAAGTGGCAGACTATACTTGCCCAAAGAACAACGAGGACTACCCCAAGAATCATCACCATCTTTAACTTCCGGAGACAGACTAAACTTGTCATTGAAAAAAGTCAATCTTCTCAATGAACTATACTCCTCTATTAGTGGCAAACTTCACATGCCTACTATAACCGTTGGGGTGGCTGACTTGGTCCTGGTGGATTTTTTGGCTTCCTCGCTTCTCCTCCTGTGTGGCTGGACGCAGAAAGTAGTACTGTACTGCTAAAGGGCTTGTAAGGGGTTAGTTTACCCCACATCGCTCCAATGCGCCTTCAGCGCACTAAAACCTTCGGTTTGCTTCTTGACCTCTAACAGTATTTCGCTTCCAACTGAAATATATCAGACGATTGAGTCTACAACATAGGCGATGGACTATTTAAGGGCTAGACTGGTTCCAGGCCATAGCGGCGTCGAATTTCTTACAAAATTTGACTGGGGGCTCGAGAGCTTTGAGAAAAGGGTAAGATCACGCGGAAATCTTTTTAAATGGACTTGAGTAGTATAGCATGTACCCGATCGGGGCTCATTGGGGGAGGGAATGGGGGAGGGGGAAGTGACGTCATGTCACGTGACCTGGTGACGTCATGTGCGTTGTCATGGTAACCCGCGTGAGCGGCCATCTTGTGACGTCTTCTCCATAGTGATAGTGTGAGTGCGCATGCGCAGCGCGTGTTGTTAGGGTGATACGTGTTTCCGTCGTCCATTTTGTATACTGGAGGCCGCCATCTTGGTTTCTATGGTAGCACGTGTTTGCTATGTGACCCAAAACCTTCTAACAAGACAGGGGTATGTTCGGAGGATGTGTTCGATTGAATCGGAGTATTACGAATTACCCAAATAAACCCGAAAATCCCTCCAAATCACCAAAATCTACCCAAAATCACCGAAGTTAACTTTATTTGATATGGATTTCCCATTTTATCGGTTTAGCACGTAGCGCTATAGTACCAAGGGGTCCCCTGGGGGTGTGTTCGATTGAACTAGAGTATACCTAATTAACCAAATAGACCCGACCACCCTTACAGACCACCAAAATCTCCACCAAACCACCCAAACGGACATGTGAAGCCTCATTTTGGGCATATAAAAATAACACGTTATGCTATAGTACCAAGGGGTATAGGGGTATGTTCTATTGACTAGGAGTACAGGGCCTAATTTTCCCCGAATCCCATTTTTAATGCCTATTGCATATGTTTCTCTATCACTAATAGTCTATCCAGTCCAAACTATATCTGGTTCTCTCGTCCAAGTCTTATAATTACCAGTGCTTGATTTACCACAATGCAGTTATCTCCCTTGTGTATATCAAAAGCATTCCCAAACCCAATAAGCAATCGAGCAGTTACTGATAAACCATTGCTCGAATGACTCGAATCCCATTGGGCAAATGAGCTTTAGAGTAATTGTTCGATCGAGTGACTCGCACATATTGCTCGAACGACTCGAATCCCATCGAGCAAATGAGCCAACGAGCAATTGCTCGTTCGAGTGACTCCTCGAACGACACTTCGACTCATTTCAGAACAAAGGGATTCCATAGCCACAGGCGTTTTCGAAAAAAGGATTCCACAAATGGGATTCCACAAAAGGGATTCCATAAGTGGGATTCCGTCTTACCTCGAGTGACTTGCACATATTGCTCGAACGACTCGAATCCCATCGAGCAAATGAGCCAACAAGCAATTGCTCGTTCGAGTGACTCCTCGAACGACTCTTCGACTCATTTCAGAAAAAAGGGATTCCATAGCCACAGGCGTTTTCGAAAAAGGGATGGGATTCCATAAGTGGGATTCCATCTTACCTCGAGCGACTCCCACATATTGCTCGAACGACTCGAATCCCATCGAGAAAATGAGCTAACGAGCAATTGCTCGTTCGAGTGACTCCTCGAACGACTCTTCGACTCAGTTCAGAAAAAAGGGATTCCATAGCCACAGGCGTTTTCGAAAAAGGGATTCCGTAAGTGGGATTCCGTCTTACCTCGAGTGACTCGCACATATTGCTCGAATGACTCGAATCCCATTGAGCAAATGAGCCAACGAGCAATTGCTCGTTTGAGTGACTCCTCGAACGACTCTTCGACTCATTTCAGAAAAAAGGGATTCCATAGCCACAGGCGTTAGTAGGTAATAATTGAGAGTTCACTATCACTTGTACATGTACGTGTACAACATACGTTCACGATGCGTTCACCAACGTGGAATTCAGTGTTAAATCACACGCTTGTTCACAAAAACTGTACATGATCTTGAATCCGCCCATGTACAGTCGTGACTCCTAGATCGCACTTTTAACGTTCAAATACTCGTGGTGAACGTGCGTTTTTTAAAAAAGGGTGAAATTGTACATCTTCAGTTGTATCTTGTACGTAATTTTTCGTCGACGTTCGAATCGCAGATCAAACCACCGATCCATCGTCGGCGAACGCGAGCGAAAGCATAAGATTCTGGCTCATCATCAAAAAACAGTTTTGGGGACTCTAAATCAGTGATTCAGAACCCGCAATTGCTTTGGTACAGATGATTTAGAACCCGCAATTGTTTTGAGGCGGTGGGTTTTTCCCAAAAAATTTAACAGACTGCTATTGGACGCTTCCCTTTCTGACGTGAGTGGGGGGAATACCCGGATTTTTTTCCCAAAAAAAACTTAACAGACTACTATTGGACGCTTCCCTTTCTGACGTGAGTGGGGGGAATACCCGGATTTTTTCCAAAAAAACTTAACAGACTACTATTGGACGCTTCCCTTTCTGACGTGAGTGGGGGGAATACCCGGATTTTTTCCCAAAAAACTTAACAGACTACTATTGGACGCTTCCCTTTCTGACGTGAGTGGGGGGGAATACCCGGATTTTTTCCAAAAAAACTTAACAGACTACTATTGGACGCTTCCCTTTCTGACGTGAGTGGGGGGAATACCCGGATTTTTTCCAAAAAACTCAACAGAAAAAAACTAAGTTTTTTTTTGGAAAAATCCCACGATGGGTATCTCCACTTGTACAGTATAAATAGAGCTCCTGCGCGCTACAATCATCATTGGCGAAGATCCTCCAGGATCGGCCACACGAAAAAAAGGTGAGAAGAAATGTACGTGAATCCAAATGTAAAATAATAATAAATTTTATCAAAATAATGTGTATCATTACACCGAGTTACTCTGCGATGAAGCTCGTTCTGACACGTGAAATATAATTATTCATGAAGGAAGCGCTGTGGATTTTATTGTCCAGTCACTGAGGGTTGAAAGGGGCTTGTTCCCCATACCGTCCCTGCGCGCCTTCGACGCGTTAAACCATTCCATTCGGGTGTTAGTCTACAATCGTCAGTCTGTGTTTTTATTAAAACTGACAAGCAGGTTGCATGTCAAAGTGACATTTACTGTATAAACACTTACTGAGAAAGATATTTTGTCACGCCTGAGATGTATTACAGGTTTTTATTCAAATGAGATTACTTGTCAAGTTAAATGGTTTATCGGAAAAACTATTTCTTTATGATTTTTTAACACGTTTGAAACGGATGCTATTTTAATATTTTTTAACTATTTATCGAGGTGTCATTTTGTAAATGTTTTTTTTTCTCAACTGGTTTTAGTTATTATATTAAAGACAGAAGATTTTTTTATTTACTTAAAACACAAAAACATAAAAATATAATTAAACATTTAATTTTGAAAAATAAATAAAAACAATTAAAACGAAAGATGTTTTTCCAGATGGATCCTAGAAGCCGAGATCGAATTTTAGACGAGTATTCACGTGCTAAGAAGGCGATTCAGTCACCTAAGAGAAGCAGACGTCTCGGTGAGATGGAACTCAGACGCGAAGCCACAAAAATATTTAAACCCGTGACGGAGGGTCAAGAGCGAAGCAGGAATGAGATAGTCGAATAATTGAGACCCATAAAGGAGAGTTCTTTGAGAATGGGTTCGTTGCCTCCTAGTTTTGGAAATCGGTATTCCGTTCAATCTACACCGGATTACGTTCCCACAGGAATTCAAACAGATATGAGCGAGTCTGATGATACGGCTTCGACTATCACCACTAGTAGCGTCGCATTGTCCGATGATGATGGCGGTAAGAGAGATCAGTTGTATAGAATTTATAAGGATTCTGAGGGTAGAACTTTTATAGGTGATACGTTGGTGGAAATGGACGATGACGAATTGATCGTGGGTTCGAATAAATATAAAGTAACCGATGGTCTGCGGAGATTGCTCCTTTATGACAAACCTGGAGATTTCACGGAACAGGATTTCGACAATTACGGCGACATTCTAGTTCAGACCCACACCATGAATAGAAATAACGATGCCAGAGAGACGAGACCCAAAGCCAACAGAGGTTACAAGTGGACGAAAATAGTGAAGCCCATATGGGAGATGAACAAGAAGTTCGTCGAATCGGTGACCGGCAAAGGGGTGAAAACCGCTATTTTTCTTCCGAACGATCCCGACGCTCTGTCTCAGAGATTGAGTTTGTTGATGGCGAGCAGACGGGCTGGTAACACGGGATTAGATAATCAGATAGTTGCCGTATCTGACGAATTGTTGAGACAGAAGGTTTTGAATAAAAACCAGTATAAAAGGCTGATGAACGAATTGAAGGATTGATGTGTATATAATAATAAGTAGAGAGAGAGAAACAAACAAACAAACAAACAAACAAAAAATAAAACAGTAAATTCTTACACTAGAATAATAAAAGTATTTAAACGGCAAAAACGATTTACCAGTGAAAAAAAAACAATAAATATATCATAAAAATAAAATATGTTGGTGATAAAGAACAGGGGATACCTCAGAACTTACGTTCAAGGCGGTTCTGGCATCGTCGATTCTATAATGCGAGCGTTCACGAGCAATGCGGGTAGAAAACTCGCATCAACCGCGTTTGAGGTCGGTAAGAAGACGGCTTTGGATGCTGGTAAGAAAGCCGCTTCCGAAGCCAGTGGTAGGATAGCTTCTGTGGCTGGCAAGAGGGCAGCCGACGCGTTGATCGACAAGTTGATCAGTCCGCCGGCGAAGCGAGCTGCGTTAGAGCGAATGCTGAAAAATTGGAAAGATTTAAAGGATGCCGTAGTGCCCATACAAGATTTAGTCAAAATGACGAGTGGATCCGGATTGAAGAGAACTCGCGACGGTGCGATATAAATAAATAATAATAATAATAACATTAAAAACAGAGTTTGAAAAACATAAAAAAAAAAATTTGTGTTTGAAAAGAATCTAAAATAACAAACAATCAAAAAATAAAAACAAAGATGAACATTAAAGATATGTCTTGGAACGACGCCGCGACCAAGAGGTCGAATAACGAGTTCTTTCCCAAGAGCATGAGAGGTTTGATAGTGGGAAAATCGAATTGTGGAAAGACCAATCTGTTGATGAATCTGTTGTCCCGACCCGACTGGTTGGATTACGACAGATTGTTTGTGTTTGGCAAGAGCTTGTTTCAACCCAAATACAGATTGCTTCGAGAGTGCATGGATCGCAGATTGCCCAAGGACGTCATAGCCAGAATCTTTGACAGTAGGGAGGAATTCGACAAGTGTGGAGCTCCGCTCTCAACCATTTTGGACGGCGCGGCGACGGAGCTGATGAAGAGAAATGCATCTTCGAACGTCGAGTGTCGATTTTATGAGAACGCTAGCGACGTTCCGGATCCTAGAGAACTGAAATCGGAAGATAAGAATCTCATGATTTTCGACGATCTGCTTTTGGAGAGACAGAACCGATGCGAATCGTATTACGTTAGGGGTCGACACAGCAACGTGGACTGTTTCTACTTGTCGCAGAATTATTTTCGATTGCCCAGACAGACGATAAGGGAGAACGCTAATTTTCTACGTCTCTTTCGCCAAGATCTCAAGAATCTCAATCACATCTACGGCGATCACGTCGCAAACGACATGAGCGCTGCGGAATTCAGGAGATTCTGCAAGAGGGTTTGGGATGGCGGACTTTACAATTTCGTCGTGATCGATTTGACGAGCGAATTTAATCGCGGAAAATATCGGTGCGGATTCGACGAGTTTTATGTTCCCGATGGTAATAATAATAAGATAGAGCGTGAAAATAAAAATAAGAAAAATAATAAATCTTCAAATAATTAGTTTTGAATAAAAAAATAAAATTAAAATATAATGTTCGAACATGGAGAATTGTTAGAACGGATAGCCGAGAATACAGCTGCGAAACAATCCATTCAAATCGTGGTGAGTGGCGATTCGACTCGATTCGCTACGAAATTCGAACCTTCCATCGAATTGAATAGAGAGAAAAGTTACGAGATGGCGTTGGTGAATCTGGAGACTTATTATTCCTTTCCCAACGTCACCGAAAAGAATAACTCTTTCAAGTATTCCGACGGAGTGGATTGGTTGGAGATTCGAATTCCCAAAGGGAGTTACGACATAGACGATTTGAACAATTACATTCAGATGCGAATGAAGACGGATGGAAAGGGAAGCAACAAGATCAGACTCGCTCCCAATCCTAATACCTTACAGACGATGTTGGATTTGGAAGATAATTTTCGTGTGGATTTCAACACGGACGATTCTATAGGTAAGATGTTGGGATTCGATCGAAAGATGTATCGAGGCCACGCGGCATTTGAAAATACGGTCGACATTCTCGCTGTCAATAGCATTCTGGTGAACATGGACGTGATTGCTGGAAGCTACGTGAATGGTAGCGCTCAACCGACGATCTATTCCTTCTTTCCAAACGTGTCGTCGGGTTATAAGATCGTGGAGCGACCTAGAAATTTAGTTTATCTACCAGTGATTTTAGACACGTTGTATAGTCTGAAAACCACGTTGACGGATCAAAATGGTGAACTGTTAGATCTTCGCGGAGAGAGGGTGATGATACGATTTCACATAAGAGAAATATAAAAGCAAAAAAAAATATTATATATATAGATAACAAAAATAAAATAAACGGTAATATTATTTTTACAAAATTATTTTAATATAATTATTAAACAAGAAACAATTGAAGTAAATATATTTAAAAAAAACAAACAGAATTATGACAGAATACGTGAAAAAAAACGTGAACATATCCGCAGGACAGAGGAAGAAACTTGAGAGAGCATTAAGAACTCGAGGCGAGGCGGTGAGATTCAAATTCACTCATGAAGATCTGACAAGAGGCGGTCAGGATTCGATCGCCTGGACCAGAAGTCAAATCAAAAGGATGGAGAAAGCGATTCGCGATGGAAGAGGGTTGACGGTGAGAATGAGTCCCACTCAATTGAGATACAATTTGAGAATGAAAGGCGGTTTCCTACCGCTATTGGCAGGAATAGCCACAAAAGCATTACCCTTCGCCGCAAAGGCGCTACCCTTTCTCAGAAAGACTCTCGACGTGGGAGCTCTCACGGGACTCGCTAGTTCGGCAGTTGAGAAATTAATGGGTGGCAGCGGACTGTTTTTGAAGAAGGGAGGAGCCGTGTGTCGCGTTCACGTAGACGACAGCGGTAAAGGATTGTATCTAGAACCCATTAGAGGTGGCAACTCTCTGAGAGGAAACGGTCTCTATCTGAAGAGTGGATGGAACGTCGAGCGAATCGGCAAGGGTTTGTTGCTCGGTGAGAATTCGCCATTTAAGAACATACCGATTTTGAATATGTTATTATAAATACAAAATTATATAAAATATATAAAATCATAGAAAGTATAAAATAATATATTTAAAATGGGTGAAAAGGTGGAGAAACAAATTTATCACCTGGATGAAAAGGTGGAGAAACAATTTGACGATAATGACGAACATCGCGAGCCAGAGAGCGAAGAAATAAAAAAATGGTTAGACACTAATGATGGATATCTAAGGAAAGAGATAGATAAAGCGCGGGATATACAGTTGAGAATGAGACGATGCTTTCCACAGTCACCACTACCTTCTGAAGAGAATGGTAATGATGCGAGTGTTACCAAGAGATGCACAACATTCGTTCATAATTATGATTCGGATAAACAAAAATGTTGCCATGAACATATCACATCACAAAGAAAAAGAAAAAAAAAAGAAAAAGAAGAATCGACGCTGAAATTTGAGAGAAAAGGAAACGTTATTATAATATATTATGATGATAGTGAAGAAGAAGGAAAACAAAAAAAAAAAAAAAAAGTAAATGAGATCTAAAGATGATCTCATTACTTTTTTTTTTAAAAATTTTTTCTTCGCTAAAAATCAATCACTCTATTGTTTATATTTCCAAGTCCGTTATTAGCATGTTGACGCTCGTGTCTTCTCCTTTTTTGAAAACGTGTTGAATGTTTATCTTTACTCTTTTGAGTTTTTTTACATCGGTCAACTCGCTCTCACCACCCAATTTCTTCATGAGTTCAAATGAGATGTTTGGAAATATGTAATTTCCATAGGGCAACGACAAATCATCCTTGTCGAATTCTCTATCTTCAGCGATGACGACGTTCTGCAGATCGCTTTGGTACTCGTAAATCAAATTGAGCGCGGCTTCGTCCAATTTCAAAGGCATCTTATATTTCTCGTATTCGTGCTCTAAGCCCTTCGTCTCGACAAAGTTCAATTCGATGGGATCGTGTCGTTGTAATCTATAGATTTTATGACTAAATTTCTTATACGTTTCAACTCGTTTCAATTTCAATTCGCATCTTTTAGGTGTTGTTGTCTTCATGATCAATTATTTGTTTTTTTTTGTTTTTACGAATTCTTGCAAATAACGTATATTTTAAATTTTGTATTTAAATAATAATTTGTTAAAAAAGTTTGTTATTTTTTTTTGCTCTTTATATATATATAAAAAAGTTGTTTTTTTAATTTTTAATTTTCTTTAATGTAAAATTTTTTTTAGTAAAAGTTTTTTTTTTCTCTTTATATATATATATAAAAAGTTAAATTTTTAATTTCAATCTCTCTACTGTTTATATTTCCAAGTCCATTATTAGCAAGTTGACATTCGTCATTTTTCCACATACGAAAATGGTGTGAATGTTCATCTTTACTCTTTTGAGTTTTTTTTCATAGGCGAATGCGCTCTCACCACCCGATTTCTTCACGAGTTCGGGTGAGATTATTGGATATATGTAACCTCCATAGGACAACAATAAATCACCTCTGTCGAATTATCTGTCTTTGGCGACGATGATATTAATCAACAGTTCGCTTTGGTACTCGTAAAACAAATCGAGCGCGGCTTCATCCACTTTCAAACACATTCGATATTTGTGGTAGTAGTGCTCTAAGTCTACCATCTCGACCTCATTCAATTCGATGGGATCGTGTGGTTGTAATGTATAGATATTAAAACTGGATTTCTCATACCTTTCGTCTCGTTTCAATTTCAATTTGCATCTTTTAGGTGTTGATGTCATGATCGATTATTTGGTTTTTTATGAATTCTTACAAATAATGTATATTTTAATTTCGTATTAAAAAAATTGAATTTAAAATTTAACTTTTTTTTTTTTCTATTATATATATATAAAAAGAGTAAAAAAGCAAAACTTTTTTAACAAATTATTTAATACAAAATTCCCCCCCCCCAAAATATTCTTACAAATGAAGCAAACAGATAAAACAATGGTAAATTTAAATGAGAAAACCATACCTCAGTTAAACGAGATTTGTAAACTATTACAAATTTCAGATTTCAGAAAGCATAGAACTAAATCAAAAAAAATTGAAGTCGTACAAGAATATTTGCGAAACGCTAGAAAGGCAAACGAAATGTCGATAGCAATGACGTCAAAAGATGCACCGGTTGTGAAAAATAAGAAGACGACTAAACGAAAAGCCGTTGAAGAACATCAAGTTTCCAAAGAAAAGAAAAGAAAAACTAAAACGAAAACGAGTGATGCACTTCAGATTCAAGACAAACGAGATATATCGAGCGAAATTCAAGGAGCAATCGACGAAGGGAAAGGAGAAGAATATGTAACACGACTCGTTGCGGAACTATTCCAATCGAAACCCGTAGAACGGGAGAGTGCGATCAAAGGCATTTTTCAAACTTTCAACGTGATTCCCTCGTTGAAGAAAGTCGATCCGAAATTGTTCATGGAACGAGTGAAGAAAGAAGTATTGGATTTGTTTCGCGAATACATGAACTTGGGATTAAAAATTAAGATGATACTCCATTGCATAATGAATAAAATCGACGTGAAGTCCGGCGAGAGCATCGTGAAAAATGCATATTTCAGATCTAACGTCGAACCCGTATTTGAGGTTCAGATCTATCAGACGTTTTTGAAAAGATGAAAGACAAGATGTTGACGTCTCTCGCGAATTATCAAAATGAAGGTAGTAATTGGACGTTTGGTGAGGTGTTGAAACTCGAAATTCACATGACTAAAAACGAACTGTTGAAAGGATCTTCCTACTTGGAATTACTGTATTTCTTGACTAAGAAACACGCCGTGGTCAACGTGAGAAATAAAGATGATCAGTGTTTTAAATGGGCAGTCACCTCCGCTTTATACCCTGTCGAAATAAACTCTGATAGAGTTTCTCGTTATGAGGAAACTTCTAAAAATCTCGATTGGACCGGAGTGACTTTTCCAACAGAGTTAAAACACATCGAACATTTCGAGGTTCAAAATCCCACCATAGCGGTGAACGTCCTAGGATACGACAACGAAAATCAAAAGATCTATCCTCTCAGACAGACTTTGTATCGCGGAAGAGAAAAGACGATTATTTTATTATCGATTTCGAATGGCGACAATCGTCATTATTGTTGGATTAAACATCCGAGCCGTTTACTGTCGAGACAAAATAATAAACATAAAGGAAAGATATCTTTATGTTGCAACTGCATGAACACGTTTCACAGCGAAAACTCGTTGGCGAAACATCAGGAATATTGCAACGAAAATCAAGGTGTCGCCATCGAAATGCCCAAACCCAACACCATCGTGAAGTTTGAAAATCACAATAGAAGGTTAAAAGTACCATTCGTCGTGTACGCCGATTTCGAATGTTTCACCGCGAAAATGAGTTCCTGTCAACCCAACGCTCTTCAAAGTTACGTCGAAAGATATCAAAAACACATACCTTCAGACTATTGCATTTACGTGAAATGCGCTTTCGACTCGCAACATGACATGGGTCCCTTCACCTACATGAAACAGCACGAAGACGACGACGTGGCTCAAAGGTTCATGGAAGAGTTAGAATCGAAAATTCAAATGTTATACGACAAATTCAAAACTCCGGCGAAAATGATCATCACGTGAGAGCAGCAGGACGAAAATAACAGAGCCACTGAATGTCACATATGCAGACAATTGTTCGACGAGAATTCGGAGGAAAATAAGAAGGTCAGAGACCACGATCATTACACGGGTCTGTAGCGCGGTCCGGCTCAGAGCAAGTGTAATTTAAAATATCGAGACGCCACTTTCTATCCGGTGATGTTTCACAATCTCTCGGGTTACGACAGTCATCTGTTCGTGAAAAATCTCGGCACCTCACACGAAGAATTAAATTGCATCGCGAACAGCGAAGAAAGATACATTTCTTTCACGAAATGGAAGCTCATGGAGAGGAAAAGAGTAATCGACGGAAATACGTTGGAAGAAAAAACGAAATCCATTCGTAGAGGCATACGTTTCATTGACAGTTTTAAATTCATGTCGACCGCTCTGGAAAAATTAGTCGATAACATGAGCAAGGATAAATTTAAAATCACGAGCGAACATTTCGGAGAACGAGTAGACGTCATGTTGAGGAAAGGAGTCTATCCTTACGATTACATGAACAATCTAAAGAGATTCGAAGACACCGCACTACCTTCGAAAGAAGATTTTTATTCGAAATTATATGAATCCGACATTTCCGACGAGAATTACGAACACGCCAAAAACGTGTGGAAATCATTCGATATGAAAACCATGAGAGATTATCACGATCTCTATCTAAAGACCGACGTTCTGCTCTTGGCAGACGTGTTCGAAAATTTTCGAGACGTCTGTCGTCGAAATTACGATCTGGATCCCACTTGGTATTTCACCGCACCCAGTCTGGTGTGGAACGCTCTGTTGAAGACCACCGAAGTCCACTTGGAATTATTATCCGACATGGACATGTTGCTCATGTTTGAAAGGGCTGCGAGAGGTGGTGTCTCGATGATCTCTCACAGACATTCTGAGGCTAACAATCCCTACATGAAAGAAGGTTTTGATTCGAAACGGTCAACTAAATACATACAGTATTGGGACGCCAATAATCTGTACGGTTGGGCTATGGGTCATCCTTTACCGATTGGAAATTTCGAATGGGTGAAGGAACCGGAAGAGATGCAAAAATGGAGAGACTATCCTTGCATTTTAGAAGTCGATTTGAACTATCCGGAAGAATTACACGATCCACACAACGATTATCCGCTGGCTCCCGAACGAATGGAACCGAACGAAGGACACAAGGAAAAACTCATTCCCAATTTATTTAACAAACGTAACTACGTCGTCTACAGCGAGAATTTGAAACAGTACGTCGATTACGGGATGAAATTAGTCGACATACATCGCATCATTCGATTCGACGAAGAGCCTTGGATGAAAAAATACATCGATCTCAACACGAATCTCAGAACTTGAGCCGAGAACGATTTTGAAAAAGATTTCTTCAAACTCATGAACAACTGCGTGTACGGCAAATCGATGGAAAACATCAGGAAGAGAACCGACATTCGACTCGTCACGTCTGAGAAAAAAAGCTAAAAAATTAGTGGCGAAACCCAATTACAAACACCGAACCATATTCGGCGAAAATCTAGTGGCCGTTCACATGCAAAAGACACACCTGAAGTTCGACAAACCGTATTATCTCCGACCGATCATCTTAGATATCAGCAAGCGATTGATGTACGAGTTTCACTACGATTACATCAAACGAAAATTTGGTGACAAAGCCAAACTACTGTTCACCGACATGGACAGTTTAGTTTACGAGATAGAGACGAAAGACGTCTACCGAGACATATCTCCGGATGTGGTCGATTGGTTTGACACGAGAAATTATCCCGTCGATCACCCGTCCAACATTCAATCGAACGACAACAAGAAGGTGTTGGGTAAATTTAAGGATGAGAGCAGCGGTAAACAGATCGTCGAATTCGTGGGCTTGAGACCCAAACTCTATGCTTATCGTCTAGAAGATGAAGAGATCAAGAAGTGCAAAGGAGTTAAAGCGTGCGTGGTGAAGAAAAACATCTCTTTCCAAGAGTATAAAGATTGTCTGTTAGGAAGTGGTCCGGTGTATAAGACTATGAAATCGCTTCGAAGCGAAAATCACGACTTGTATACCGAAATAGTCAACAAGATTTCGCTGACGGCCGACGACAATAAGAGATTCGTGTTAGACGATAAAATAAGCACTTTGGCACTCGGACATTGGACTGTGGATCTAATTAGAGACGATATGAATGTGGATGATTGGATTCCAGATATGATTGTGGATGATAAGATTCCAGAAAATCAAGAGGAATTAGATGGATTCAAAATTATAGAAATCGATAGTGACATCGAGAAAGTTAGTTTAAAAAGAAAAAGAAAAAAATAGAAAAAAATAACGTCATTTTTAGTGAATTATAATAAATAAATAAAAAAAAAAATATATACGCATCTATGAATAAGAAAATAAAGATATCTGTAGAAGGTGTCGTCTTACCCAACGAACCCCTATCCAACATCGATCTGTTGAATGCGGCAAAAGATTTGAAAATCGAAGATTTTCTAGGTGTGTTTTCCAGAGATGCCTTGCTGAAGAGAAGACCTCGACAATCGGAATGCGGAATTTTAAATCTAGACGATTTATCGGGTGAAGGCACTCACTGGGTGGCATGGTTCAAGAATGGGAAGAAGAAGAATTATTATTTCGACAGCTACGGAATCTCGCCGCTGAAAGAAATAAAGAACTATTTCAACAAATCGATGGTTAGTTACAACACGGATCAAGTGCAATCACCAGATCAAGTGTTTTGCGGTCACCTGTGTCTCTACGTTCTCAAGAGATGGTCTGAAGGAGATGAATTTCAAGACATTCTCAATGATTTACATTAGAGAGAGATTTTTTTTTTTATAGTATATATAAAGATAAAAAAATTATTTTAAAAAAAATTTTAATCGAATAAAAACGAAAAATAAAATAACATAGTTCATTTTTAATAAACTGCGTTTGAACATATTTTTTCTAAACAACAACAAAAAAAATCCCACAACAACATGCCAGTCGATAAATTTGGTAGAAGTGACGACAAAAAAAAAGTCAACCCGATAAAGAAGAGGAAGACGTTCGAAGTCGACGATGGTTACGACATTGCCAACTTGGACAAACGTTACGTTCGGAGATACGAACCTCGAGAAGAACCTTTGAACATGAATGATAAGAAGCTCTACAATCTTCCCGAGCTGATAGATCTCGCAGATGCTGCGACTAAAAAATACGTCGATGGGGGAACGCCGATTTCGAATGAATCCTGCTGGATAATTACGTGGATAAAACCATGACCGACGATCTCAATCTGAAATCCAAACGTTTGGTGAACGTCGCAAATCCCATAGATCCCACCGATGCTGCAACCAAGAGATACATGGACAACACTCAAGCGAGATTCAGCGAACACCTGAGAAATAGATACGTTCAGAAAACGATGCACTCGGAATTAAACGCCAATTCTAACAAGATAACGAACGTGGCCACTCCCACGAATCCCAAGGACGTGGCGACCAAACACTACGTAGATCTGGAACAGAGAAAGTCTGACAGACGAGAAATGAAATC
Source organism: Pictodentalium vernedei (assembly GCA_031216915.1). NCBI lineage: Eukaryota > Metazoa > Mollusca > Scaphopoda > Dentaliida > Dentaliidae > Pictodentalium > Pictodentalium vernedei. Next base: position 406,159,064 of record CM062296.1, on the reverse strand, counting down.
GGATCTGAATGCGGGATTCAACAAGATATTGAATCTGTCGAAGATCGACGACACGGATGCGGACTCAACCGCGGTCAACAAGGGCTATGTAGATTCTGCCGTGATACAATCGCAAGAATACCTAGAATCACAAGTGGACGATCTCTACCTGAACAAAGAATCTGGCGGAACCATGGAGGGTGGCATCAACATGAACGGTCACAATTTATTCGGTCTCGATCACGATCCCGAATTCGATTCCAGCGCTGTCAGCAGAAAGTAAGTGGACGACAACTCAGTCTGGAAAAAGGGCGACATCATGGAAGGTAAACTAGACATGGGTGGACACGCGCTCACGAATCTACCGGATCCCGTGAACATGACGGATGCCTGCACCCTGATTTCGGTGGTGGAGAAAGTCAAATATGCTAGACAATTGATCACCGTGTGGGCCGAAGAGGCCGGTGCCTTAGATGAGGGAAAAGCCGAGTGGTCTTTCGGAAATGGAGGTAGCGGATCGAAACATGGTCAGGTTGGATATCCCATGCCGTTGGGAGGTGAAATCCTTCGAATGAGTCTGGCTTCCTCGGATTTGAATAACAGAGCGGTCGTCAATCTCATGGTGAATGGTCTGGAGAGCGATAAGAGATACACTCGGATTTAAACGCCAATTCTAACAAGATAACGAACGTGGCCACTCCCACGAATCCCAAGGACGTGGCGACCAAACACTACGTAGATCTGGAACAGAGAAAGTCTGACAGACGAGAAATGAAATCGGATCTGAATGCGGGATTCAACAAGATATTGAATCTGTCGAAGATCGACGACACGAATGCGGACTCAACCGCGGTCAACAAGGGCTACGTAGATTCTGCCGTGATACAATTGCAAGAATACCTAGAATCACAAGTGGACGATCTCTACCTGAACAAAGAATCTGGCGGAACCATGGAGGGTGGCATCAACATGAACGGTCACAATTTATTCGGTCTCGATCACGATCCCGAATTCGATTCCAGCGCTGTCAGCAGAAAGTAAGTGGACGACAACTCAGTCTGGAAAAAGGGCGACATCATGGAAGGTAAACTAGACATGGGTGGACACGCGCTCACGAATCTACCAGATCCCGTGAACATGACGGATGCCTGCACCCTGATTTCGGTGGTGGAGAAAGTCAAATATGCTAGACAATTGATCACCGTGTGGGCCGAAGAGGCCGGTGCCTTAGATGAGGGAAAAGCCGAGTGGTCTTTCGGAAATGGAGGTAGCGGATCGAAACATGGTCAGGTTGGATATCCCATGCCGTTGGGAGGTGAAATCCTTCGAATGAGTCTGGCTTCCTCGGATTTGAATAACAGAGCGGTCGTCAATCTCATGGTGAATGGTGTGGAGAGCGATAAGAGATACAGCGTCGAAAAGACTGAGAATCAACACGCAAATGTTAGCACGTTCGGCACGCCTCTCAAAGTGAATGCCGGAGACAGGATTAATTTCGTCACGAAAACCAATAATCCCGAAGCCGCCACTTCCGTGGTGAGTCTACTAATCGAACTAGATCCTTTGAACAAACAGTGAACACATGGAAAATAATGAATTAAAAAAAAATAATGTGTGATTATTAAAAAGAAAAAAAAAAAAAAAAATAATGAGATATAGAGAGATGTTCTCTATATCTCATTACTTTTTTTTTTTTTTTTTTAATTTTCTATCCATTTATGATTACAATTTATACACTTAGCGAATACGGTTGTTGGTTCATCACCAGATCTAGTTTGTTGAGATTCGATTTTTATTTGACGTTTCTTACATTTGCGACATTTTAAAATTGTATTTTTTATAATTTCTTCATTAGATCTTATGAGATCAAACTCTTCTTTTTCTTTTAAACGATATTCTTTAAAATCACAACTATTCCATCCTTTTTTTGTGTTACATTCTTCATATTCAATTTGAATCCATTTTTCCAAGTATTTTATTTTAACGTCATAGTAATCTGAAGTGAACAGATGATTTGTTGTTTTCGTGTCAAAAACATCCATTTTGTTTTCAAGATTTTAGTTTTTAATTAATCTTACATCCACATTTTTAACGTTTATTAATTTTTTTTTTCACACACTCGTCTCTCATCGAATGATCGACATCTTATTTCCGTCCGATTCGAATTGTAATTCTCTGTCCGACAGGACCAGGGCGAAGGCTTCGGTTTTTCTCAGCACGTTCCTATCGAATTGCATCTTGATCTGAATGTCTAACACGCTACTCTTGAGTCGTTCACTCTGTTTACTGACGTCGAACACGAACATGGGATACATCAACTTGTATTCGCCGGGAGATATGTTGGGATTGCTCATCAATTCGTTTAGACCGTGATACTTCTTTCTAAAATCAGCGGCGTCGCTGTACAGTTTGGAGAAATTGTTCTTGTCGAATGACGCGTTGTAATCAATTGCTGGATATCTCGTGGCGTTCAGAAACACTTGCATGTTTCTCAAATGGCAGTGATTGAACAGCGATGCATTCTTTTCCTGAGACCCGTCCCTATCGGTCTGAAACGCAACCTCGATGAAACGCGGTCTCTCGGAAGCGGATTTCACCGTCAATCTCCAATCAAAGTGATTCGTGGAGGGAGGAATGCTAGCCGTGTCGCACTGTCTCATTCTAAATCCCACGGGTAATTTACTTTTGGATTCTATGATCTTGTAGAGATGCCCTTTTTCCATGATCGAAGGCTCCACATGCGGAACGAACCACGATATCTTGTGTAGAGTTATCTTACCCGCATCGGTCACGGTGAGTTTCACTATTGCGTCGTCGTTTCCTTTTCGAATCAACGTCAAATTGTGTTTGAATCCATACATGATCTTGTTGTAATCGTCTGCGAATCTGAAGATGTGTTTCAAAGGTATCCTGAATGAAAACGTTCCTTTAGGTCTGGACGTCTTGACGACGTAGTCGAATATCGTGGCGGCGCCTGCACTAGCAGGGCCTACGGTGTCTTTCACCCACAACTGATTAAGTCCTCTGGATTTCGAAAAATCATCAGGATACGTCAAGAGTCCGAACATCGTGGTGGCCTGACCAGGATGAAAAACAGATTCTATCTCTTGTCCGGATAGCATGTATTTTATGTTACTGAATAGGTGCATGATGCCATTATTGGCAAGAGTAACCGTGTCGTCGTCAGCGTAGTCGGTCCCATCTTCCTTGGTGAGACGTCCCTGCACCACTATGTAACTCTCGCTAGGATGTACGAATAGATCTTGAGTTTCGACGTTGATTCTTATCTCTCCCGCATTGTTCAAACTCGTCCTGGTTACCGGTTCGTATTCGTGAACCTCATATTCTTGAATACTTTCATCTTTCACTATGCTTTGTGCTATATCTAGTATATTGTCATTTTAAAGGATTTTTAGTTTTTTTTTTTTGTTTATTAATTCACTTGCTTTCTTTATCTAAAAAATAGTTTTTAATTATTTTTTATTATTATTTTTTTTCTCTCTCATATATATATGTGTGTAAACAAGAAAATGTCAAAGAGAGTAAATAAAAAAAAAAATTTTGTGCTCTTCATCAAAACTTCGTCTTCTGTAATTGTTGTTCGTAAAACTTTCTGATGATCTCTTCTCCATCCAAAGCTTCAATTTCGTAAGTCACCGGATCGGTGTGAAATATTTTGATGATCACGAAGATTTCTGAGGTCCATCGAAGAGTATAACCCTTTTCGAAGTGCTTCTTATAAGCGTAGATTCTCACTCGATCACCGACCGCAAATTTCGGCGTTCTAGACTTCTTCCTGATCTTAGATCTCTCGGGATATAGATTCGCATAGACCCGTTTTTCGTTTCGAGGATCGCTAGCTTCCGCGGGAGTCATCTTGATCGATCTGTGTCGCGTGTTGTTGTAATCTTTGACCAGACCGTTCAGAGCGTATATGTATTTCTTGGTCGAATTCGCCGTGAAGTATCTGTGCATCTTCTCCTTCATCGTTCGATTCCAACGTTCCACCACGCTGGCTTTCTCTTCGTTTTCGATCGAGTAGAGGTCTACCAATCGACGAACGTCCTTGTTGTAGAATTCCTTTCCCTTGTCCACCCACAATTTACTCGGTTTTCGTGAAGAAGAGTCGAACACGCTCTTCAGAGCCTCGGCGACGCAAGGTCCCGATTTATTCTTCAAAGCTCTGATCCAACCGTATTTGAAAAACACGTCGATGACCGTCAATGGATATTTGACGCCCTCGTTCCACCTCGAAAACAATCTCATGTCGACCAAGTCAGCAGACCAAATGTCATCCAGACCCTTCACGAACACCCTTCTCTTTCGAAATTTACGCACTATGGGTTTGTGTAACTTCTCAGCCAATTCGCTCGTCAATAATCATTCCTTCTTCTTCTTTTCAGATGCGCTTTTTTTTTTTTTGAACGCCCCATCCGAATCGACGTTTCGCACTGATCAGATTGCCGACCAGCGACCGTTCCATCTTCTCTCTCCTGGTCGGATTCGATATGCCTCTCAATCTCCCCAACATGTTTTTGTCGCAGACGTCGTTGTGAGTCTTGGTGTCGGGATGTCCGGCGTAGCACAGATCATGATCGTACGCGGCCACGTCCACCCTCTTCACGGGTTTGCTCCAAGATTTGGGTGTCAGATCGGCGTTGAGTCTCTTGTTCAATTTCGTTCCGGGTCCCGTGAAACTGTGACCGGGCAGATGCATTTCAAAAGGTAGATTGTTGATCATTTTATTCACGATGCCTTTACCTTTGCTCGCATTCTTTTTTTTGATGAATCTAGTCTTTATAGAACAACACACGTCGCAAATTCCGCGAAGCATCCGTCTGTCATTTTTAGTTCGCACTTCTCTAGAATTACTCGTCTCGGTAACTCTCTTACACTTTACGCAATACATTTTTTTTAAGAGTTATTTAAATTAATTTCGTTTTTTTATTTTATATATAAATTTAATATTTTTTTTTTTTTTTAAATTCTGTTCTTATTATATATATATATATATTATTTTTTTTTCAATCGCTGCTCTTGAGTTCTATCATCTTACTGAATTCCTCCCTGGCCTCTTTCCTCCCCTTTTCCATGAGAGAATCCTTCATCTCTTCCTTGATGATCTGACGAGTCTTGATTCTCACGGCTTCTTTCATGGCATCGTATTTCGTTTTCTCACTCAATATCGCGAAGTATTCTCCGTCCGATATCCTACCGTCTTTCAACGCCATAGAGATCATTTCGGATATCGTGTCGATCTTGGAGTCGGCCAAGACGCGAATCTTGTCGTGTTTCCTCGCCTTCAGATATAATTTCCTACTCAAAAAGTTTCCGACCGTGCTAAACAATCCTGCGGCGAGGGCCACTCCTTCTACAGTCAACACGATCGGAATGGTGACAGCAGTCGACAACAATCCGATGCCGGCTACGTGTAAACCCATGGAAATCGTGATGAGTGTCGTGTCGATCGCGTTGACGAATGTCACGAAATGCGAATACTTCTTCTTGAGAGAACGGCGAGAATCTCTCTCTCGAGTTAGATACTCTTGGATTCTATTGATTTGATCGATGCGATACCTCTCTCCTCTTTCTCTTTCTTCTAGCGATGGTGCCGTCGGCAAAACGTCGATCGGCTTCTCATCCTCGTCGTCCACTAACGTCGGATACAATTTATTTCTGGTTCTCATTTTATGTTTTTTTTTCTTTCTTTCTAATATTAGATAAAAAAAAAAATTTATGTGTGTATTTATTTTTTTTTATTTTCTACTCTCCCTTATTTTTATATCAACGAAAAAAAAACTTAGACGTATGCTTCGTTCAGCAATAATTTCTTGATGCATCCCTTGTCTTCTAAAGTCAAACTTCTACGCGCCAATTTCAGTTCTTCCGAATCTGTGGGCCTGTCTCGATTCTTACAGAAGACTAATCTCTTCCAAAACGTGATCACATCGTTGAATTTAACGCATTCGAACGCCGGTTCGAAATACATGACGACCATATCTTCCCTTTCCATCGTCAGACACGAATGATTCTCGTGATCGAAGTCTAGATGATCCCGACATCCGACGCATCGTTCTAACAAGATGGGACGTAGTTCTTCGTTCACGCAGATTGCGTATGCTCTCATCAGCATGTTTAAAAGAAACCTCGCTCTAATAGTCTGAGAATCGCTCATGATATACGTATTTTTTTTTTTTATTATCTATTTGATTTGATATATTTAATTTTCTAAATAACTATTTATTTATATATTTTTTTTCTCCCCTATATATATCAATCAAAAACGTGACAGTGGGCTCGCGAATTTCCAACACACACCGACGATTGGAAAAAATCTGGGTATTCCCCCACTCACGTCAGAAAGGGAAGCGTCCAATAGTAGTCTGTTAAGTTTTTGGGGAAAAAATCCGGGTATTCCCCCAACTCACGTCAGAAAGGGGAGCGTCCAATAGTAGTCTGTTAAGTTTTTTTGGAAAAAATCCGGGTATTCCCCCCACTCACGTCAGAAAGGGAAGCGTCCAATAGCAGTCTGTTAAATTTTTTGGGAAAAACCCACCACCTCAAAACAATTGCGGGTTCTAAATCATCTGTACCAAAGCAATTGCGGGTTCTGAATCACTGATTTAGAGTCCCCAAAACTGTTTTTTTGATGATGAGCCAGAATCTTATGCTTTCGCTCGCGTTCGCCGACGATGGATCGGTGGTCTGATCTGCGATTCGAACGTCGACGAAAAATTACGTACAAGATACAACTGAAGATGTACAATTTCACCCTTTTTTTAAAATCGCGCGTTCACCACGAGTATTTGAACGTTAAAAGTGCGATCTAGGAGTCACGACTGTACATGGGCGGATTCAAGATCATGTACAGTTTTTGTGAACAAGCGTGTGATTTAACACTGAATTCCACGTTGGTGAACGCATCGTGAACGTATGTTGTACACGTACATGTACAAGTGATAGTAAACTCTCAATTATTACCTACTGGCGTTTTCGAAAAAGGAATTCCACAAATGGGATTCCACAAAAGGGATTCCATAAGTGGGATTCCGTCTTACCTCAAGTGACTCGCACATATTGCTCGAACGACTCGAATCGCATCGAGCAAATGAGCCAACGAGCAATTGCTCGTTCGAGTGACTCCTCAAACGACTCTTCGACTCATTTCAGAAAAAGGGATTCCATAGCCACAGGCGTTTTCGAAAAAGGGATTCCACAAATGGGATTCTGTAAAATAGGATTACTATCCGGCTCCATAAAATGATGTTCCGTGTTTTTACATAAAATCTCGAGGGTATAAAAAGGGATTCCTTTCCCAAATTTTGTCATTCCACGTTTAGCCAGCGATGGATCAACATCACACCTGTGAAGAGTGCCAGAAATCATTCAGTCATTTTAAATGTCTCATACTACACAGGCGAACCATCCACGACCCTAAGAGGTATCGATGCGTAAAGTGTGCAAAGACGTTTAACAGGAGACACCACCTCTCCAGACACGAGAAGATCCACTCACCACTGGAACAACGGCAAATATGCAGAAGAGAAGAACGCAAAGAAACAAACCAAGTTGAACCAACGGAACTGTCAAAACCGTACCTGCTGAATACCCATAAACCAACCAGAAAGCCGTGGGTACCAATGCCACGAACAGAAATGCCTCGCACAGTAATGTCCGAGACGGGCAATAAACTAGAACCAAATAAACCAACCAGAAACTTGTGGGTACCAGAGCCACCAACAGAAATGCCTCGTACAGTCATGAACGGAATAGGCAATAAACCAGAACCAAAGCACAATCCAACAAGTGAAGACAAAAAATATGTTTTGGTCGAACCCAGTTTATTGGAAAGTTTACAAGATCGACAGTGTTTGGTGCACAGTGAACTCAACGAACGTGCCTCGATGGACCCGGATATAGAACTGAGGGAGATTACAGAATCTAGAACCATGAACGAAACCGAGAAGATTCATCACTGCAATCAGATTTTACAAAGATATAGAGAACTCTACGATAAAGCTTCGCAGCCAACAACGATCAAGATACAGAACCAATGAAGACAATAGAGAGAGCAAAGTGAATGAAGAATGAAGTGATCGAACACAACGGAGAAAACAGAATAAACAGAACAAATATTGAACTATGTAACAGACAGTGTACGGAAAAGTCAATAAATTTTTAAAATATAACAGAAATTCTTGTTTTTTTACTAGCAGGGAAGGGGTATACCCTGCAAAATGGGTTGACCAGATATCTTCAAATAAGTATCCTATAAAAAGTATCCTCGATAGGAATCCCTTTTGTGGAATCCCATTTGTGGAATCCCTTTTTCGAAAACGCCTGTGGCTATGGAATCCCTTTTTTCTGAACTGAGTCAAAGAGTCGTTCGAGGAGTCACTCGAACGAGCAATTGCTCGTTGGCTCATTTGCTCGATGGAGTTTGAGTCGTTTGAGCAATATGTGCGAGTCACTTCAGGTAAGACGGAATCCCACTTATGGAATCCCTTTTGTGGAATCCCATTTGTGGAATCCCTTTTTCGAAAACGCCTGTGGCTATGGAATCCCTTTTTTCTGAAATGAGTCGAAGAGTCGTTCGAGGAGTCACTCGAACGAGCAATTGCTCGTTGGCTCATTTGCTCGATGTGATTCGAGTCGTTCGAGCAATATGTGCGAGTCACTCGAGGTAAGACGGAATCCCACTTATGGAATCCCTTTTTCGAATACGCATGTGGCTATGGAATCCCTTTTTTCTGAAATGAGTCGAAGAGTCGTTTGAGGAGTCACTCGAACGAGCAATTGCTCGTTGGCTCATTTGCTCGATGGGATTCGAGTCGTTCGAGCAATATGCTCGAGTCACTCGAGGTAAGACGGAATCCTACTTATGGAATCCCTTTTGTGGAATCCCATTTGTGGAATCCCTTTTTCGAAAACGCCTGTGGCTATGGAATCCCTTTTTTCTGAAATGAGTCGAAGAGTCTTCCGAGGGGTCACTCGAACGAGCAATTGCTCGTTGGTTCATTTGCTCGATGGGATTCGAGTCGTTCGAGCAATATGTGCGAGTCACTCGATCGAGCAATTACTCCAAAGCTCATTTGCTCGATGGGATTCGAGTCATTCGATCAATTGTTTATCAGTAACTGCTCGATTGCTTATTGGGTTTGGGAATGCTTTTGATATACACAAGGGAGATAACTGCATTGTGGAAAATCAAGCACTGGTAATGATAAGACTTGGTCGAGAGAACCAGAGATAGTTTGGACTGGATAGACTGTTAGTGATAGAGAAACATATGCAATAGGCATTAAAAATGGGATTCGGGGAAAATCAGGCCCTGTACTCCTATTCAATAGAACATACCCCTATACCCCTCCTACTATAGCATAATGTGTTATTTTTATATGCCCAAAATGGGGCTTCACATGTCCGTTTGGGTGGTTTGGTGGAGATTTTGGTGGTCTGTAAGGGTGGTCGGGTCTATTTGGTTAATTAGGTATACTCTAGTTCAATCGAACACACCCCCAGGGGACCCCTTGGTACTATAGCGCTACGTGCTAAGCCGATAAAATGGGAAATCCATATCAAATAAAGTTAATTTCGGGTAGATTTTGGTGATTTGGAGGATTGTCGGGTTTATTTGGGTAATTCGTAATACTCCGATTCAATCGAACACATCCTCCGAACATACCCCTGTCTTGTTAGAAGGTTTTGGGTCACATAGCAACCATACCATAGAAACCAAGATGGCGGCCTCCAGTATACAAAATGGACGACGGAAACACGTATCACCCTAACAACACGCGCTGCGCATGCGCACTCACACCACGTATCACTATGGAGATGACGTCTCAAGATGGCCGCTCACGCGGGTTACCATGACAACACAACATGACGTCACCAGGTCACGTGTCATGACATCACTTCCCCCTCCCCCATTCCTTCCCCCCAATGAGCCCCGATCGGGTACATGCTATACTACTTACTTGTAAGCAAATTCTACTAACCCTGAACGGGAAGTCAGGGAAAGGGTGACTGAGCATTCAAAGGTCCCGAGATTACACCAAGACAAGCCGGTTTACCAGCACTTCAACGCAAATGGACATTCCCGAGAGGACTTATTTGTATCGGTTCTGGAAAAGGTCCACGGTGGGAAACAGTTGAGGCTAGCGAAAGAAAGCGGATGGATAAATAGACTCGAGACCTTGAGTGGGATGGGATTTAATACGCGGGCGCATGGAGACGGCGTCATGACGTAACGCGTAAACTCTGGAGTTACGACATACTGTACATTGTGTTTATACAGCAAGTCATTATGTAGAGTCTATATCGATAATTTTCCCGAAGAAGACTTCGGCCGAAAGCTTTAAAGACAGTAAAACCATTTACATATCTACTACTTATGTTAACGTCTCTCCCTCTCACTCTCTTTCTCTCTCCGCGGCGTTACTTTTGTGGGATGTACTCCCACTTGTGGTATAACTTATTGGTTGAATTCAAGAGACCTCATATAAAATATAAGTCGTTGCACAAAGTGAGCCAAAAGGTCTTGGTTAAGGGTTTTGTTACCCTCATTCGTTTTTATTTGTTGCATACTATATGTTGTTGAGGGACGCACTGAGTGTGTTTTTAGGCATAGAGTGACATGTATTTCCATCTGTATGCAAAGCCTACATGGAACAGTGCCACATTTCCATTTATTGTTTTTTGATTATTTGTAAAATTATTTCTCAAAAAACATATTATTATTTATTATTTATTTATTTATTTATTGGTGTTTAAGGTCACATTTTTATGCACAATGGCTAATCAGTACCGTGACAGTTGTACGGGTGGAGGAAGCCGGAGTACCCGGAGAGAACCAAAGAGCAACGACGAGCAGCTGCCAGCTCCCAAACATCGTAACTCCGCACTCCAACACAGGCAGGGTTAGATTGGTTGAAGACATGTGCACCATCGACGTGCAGTACGCCTTAGTACACGGCGTCATGTGGACAATCGGGGTTAAGTGCCTTGCCCAAGGACACAACGCGGGAGTCCGAATCGATCACTCAGACGGTCACCCATCCGAGTACTAAGCGGGCTCGACGTTGCTTAACTTCGGTGATTTGGCGAGAACCGGTTACCGCAACGCCACCGCTCCGGCTCAAAAAGAAGAAGAAAAAAAAAAAAACAAACAAAAAAACAAAACAAAACAAAGAGAAGCACAGGAGAGAGGGCGAAATATAACTTCTGAACGTGTAATGCTCAGTTCATACGAGCTTGGATGTATTGCTCTTCCTCGACTGGATACTCGATCCTGGACTGCATACTCGAAACCTTCAGATTCACTTTTCTACATTTGACTTCAAAAGGTAAAGCGGCATGACAAATGCTAGTGAAGGGATGTTGCAGAAGAAGCTGAATGTCAACAAAGCATCGTTTAGTACAAAGGGTCGTTGTTTACGATGTTAAATTGTTTTAACAAGATAATAAGTGAAGTGAGTGTGGCGGTTCTACGCCGCCGTGCGATACCACGATGATCATCTCCTTGATGTCCATAGATGTGGGCTAAAATGATGATTAATTAGGACAATTTTCCCCTACCGTTCCAACAAAATTATTCAATACAAAGACTACATAATGGATCATCTCGGTTTACTTCAAAACCTTTTTTTGTAGAGATTATTCCGATGGACATCGGCTTAATCTTTTTGTACACTTTTAAAAGTCCAATAAAACTTGTGAAAGCTGGGGAACATTCTTCATCTTGCAGGAATAATGCATTTTTTAACCCTTTAACTAACACGAAAAGCAGACGACACTTGCAAACAAAATTCTTGAATAACTATTTTTTTTATTTTTTTTATCTCAAAAACATAGGTTATGGCCCCTCATTGGAACGAGCTCGACGAGCTCGTTCCAAAGAGGGGTATCATAACCTATGTTTTTGAGACAAAAATGAAAAAATATTAAAAATTAATTGGCGATTTTTGTGAATCACACTGGCCGGTTTTTGCCGTTACGTTGGGTAAAGGGTTAGTATATGAGAGGACATAAATCTGTTAGCGATTGTATTACCTTGTTATTGTTGTGGCCTAAAAGGACATATTTTTTTCAAAATACTTTCCATACTTTGGTCTTATCGCCTCTATCAAACTTATTTATTTACTTATTGGGGCTTAACAACACTTTTCGACAGTCAGGGTCACCTCGTATCGGACAACTTTACGGGAGGAGGGCGCCGGAGTACTGGGAGAGAACCATCGGACAGCGGCGAGCAACTGTCAGACTCCCCAATAAATTAACTCCACACAAGTAGGGTTAGCATTGGTTGAAAACTGGTCACCATTGACGTGCAATACGACTTACTGCACAGCGCCACCGTGCCCCCACGCGGGCAATCGGGATTAAGTGCCTTGCCCCACCAAGGACACAACGTAGTTACCCTTGGCGGGGATCGAACCGTGGGCCCTTCGGTTTGAATTCCAATGCCGTAATCACTAAACCACCACGCTCTCATCAAACTTATTAACCCTCTACCCAACGAATCGCCTGCATCCGCCCGCGTAATATGCAAATTCAGCAGCTGAAAAAATATTATTTTTCGAAAAATTTCAACAAAACCATATCATGTGACCCCTCTTTGGAACGAGCTCGTCGAGCTCGTTCCGAAGAGGGGTCACATGATATGGTTTTGTTGAAATTTTTTTAAAAATTTTAAAAATGATATTTCAAATAAAACAATTTGAAATCGCCTGCGTTGGGTAAAGGGTTAATTAAAGCTGTTTTGATAAGAGGCCTTCAAAGAAATGATGCAATATTGTTTCTTTTGTATTGTGGCAAAAAAAATTATTTATTTATTTGTCTTTATTTCGTCTTGATTAAGGGCACATATTTGTTCACAATGGCTAATCATGACCACAACATGGAGATAAAGCCAAGTTTAGTCAATCGTTTGAATCGACGTTGCCGATTTCAGAGGACTTCCACCCCAAGCACTGGGACATATTTTTCCAGTAAAACAAAACTTGTTTACCATAGTAAACAAGCACTACTTCACTACTCGGGGTTCCCACGGGGAGCAAAAGGAATATAGTTGTGCTTCTGATAAACTGATTTTGTGAACTTTAGTGTCTGTTTTTCAGAATCCCTTGTAAAATGTTAAACTGCAAACTTTGCAGATACAAATCATCGGTGATTGTGAGTTTTGTACATATGATACCAGACGCAAGACCACAACCTAATACTTAAAACGTCATTCCATTTTCTTTGAGCCTGCAAAGATGATGTGTCCGACTGCCGCAAGAACATTGGCTTAACCCTTTCAAACCGTGTACATAAATTTTTGCTTGAAGAAAAATTGGTAGAAGACGAGCAGACGATATAAAGAGCAAAACATCTGAAGGAGGCTCTGGAATAATTGAATCCAACAGCTCGACAGTTTTTCAATACTTTCGTTTTTAATGTTTTGGATTCTTTTGTATCGGCCCATTACTTATTCCACGTTTTTGATATAACACGAATCACTCCCTGGTAGGCGGTAAAAAATGTTTTGGGGTTGGGTTTCTCGGTACTATTAGTGACGCCTAGGAAACTCTTATTTTTTGATAAAAAGTCATTGACGAAGAAGTCTTCTATACATAGGCTATCTCTTATTCCATCTTTTTATAAAAAAATGCTGATTGTTGATTTTTATCTGATTGTTATAAAAAGTGATTATCTGCGATCAGCAGTGACCAAGCAGCGAAGACATTTTTCTCTCAAAACGAGTTCAAGTGTTATATCTTACAATAAGTAGGCATTGGGTTCGTAATAACAGCCTGTATCAGGGGCCTATACGTTACTATTTATAGAACATTACAAAGCGTTTGCGAAGGACGTTGTACAAAAAATTATAGAACCACATTGATTTTATGCTTTTATATCTAAATCGCTGGAATCATCCAAGCTGAAACAGCACGCTGTTATACTGCACAGCCTTTTCTGAATGTTGAACATGTACGCACTCAAGTTTATTCGAAGATAGCAAAAGTTCAAGACAGCCACACACAGTTTCAATCGAAATGACAAGCATTTTTAGGAGTTTAAAAATGAAATCTTAAATTAAAATGCTAGTTAACCCTTTACACAACGCACACGAGATCACAATTTAGTATTTTAATTGTTTTTTGGTAAAAGAAATGTCTAAAAATGTTAACAAAACTATATCACGTGACCCTTCATTGAAACGATCTCGTCCCAGAGAGGGGTCACATGATATGGTTTTACTTGCATGTAAGTTCGAGATATGGCCTTACAAACAAGTGATCGACTCTGATAGAACATTTTATTATACGCTAAACGACAGATTATCGAAAGAATTGCGGAAAGATAGAAATTGTATCCCCCACTGTGAAGATATATAAATTTTCACTTTCACGGTATCAATCAGAATGGCGGTTTCAAAGCATCACTTCAAGGTGAATACGAGTCAAATTATCACTGGAAATGATCAATTTGTTCTAAAACGTATAATGAAAAGAAAATGTAGTGTTTTTGAGTGGATACCGATCATTTCCAGCAATAATTCAACACCTATTCACCTTGAATTGATGCATGAAACCCGCTAGCTGAATCAGATCGCAAGACGCTACTTGTTGCGAGTATCGATCAAATCACTTCCGCGTATCAATGAGCTGTTTAGTTTCATGCATCAATTCAAGGTTGAAACGAGTTTGATTATCGATGATAGGAATGATCAGACTCTTATTAAAAGCGTATAATAAAAAGAAAATCTAGTGTTTTTGAGTGGATACCGAAAATTATCTCAAAAACACTAGATATCCTCTATTTATACATCAACATAATGGTGATAATATATATTTCCTACATTCAGCAGACCCTCCTGATGCAAGTACCAGACATTATTGCTGTCCAGATCTTCAAATGCGTTCAGAGTGCGCGTTCTCCAAATGGTCGGATTGCGATCTGATTTATATCAGAAAAAGCATATCCAATTTCTGATAATATCTTTATGGATCAGAGGACATGACATAATAGTCAAGCCGTGCCATTTTATTTTCCGTCCCCCTTCACCACCATGCATAAAATAAGGAAAAAAGTCTACTCTCCAAACATCTTACAGGTCTGCTTTTTCCATAAATTTAAAAAATTCCAAATTTCAAAACTGTTTCATTTCATTTTGTATTTTTTTGTCGTCGGTAATTTAGTGTGTCTTCTTCGTAAATTATTATTGGTGACATTTATTTATTTATTCAAATTAAGAAAACTGTTTTTGTTTGTATTAATAAAGAATGTAATCAACATTTTAAGATTATTTCCAAATCTAGCAGGTGCGCAACAGATTTCTATAATGGTGGGTGGGTGGGTGGGGGGGGGGGGGGGGTATCATTTTTTTTTGGGGGGGGGGGAGGGCAGAGATGCTATTTGACAGGCCATTGTGTGGGTGTTTTGGTGGCCTCTCCTGGTTCTAACTAGGACCCTCCGGTTGTTACCCTCCCCCACTTCCCTTCTGGGGAAGAGGGTAACAACCGGAGATTTTTAGTTAGGATTACCCCCCCCCCCCCCCCACACACACACACCCAGAGAAAAGTTTGCATTTCATCGTGTGTGGCCCTATATTTGAGACCATTTTAGGGGGTCAAGGCCCCCCACCCCCAGCCCCCTCACTTTGTTTGATCTTCCACCTTGTGTGACATAAAGTTAAGTTAACATTCCACTAAATATGTACTGTAAATCAAACTAAGCTGAACATTTATTTTTTTTATTTTGGAACAAGTATTGTTGGGTCTTTGCTCAGGTTTAATCATTATTTCGGGAGAAAATCTATTCGTCAGCTTGAAGCAATGTTAATTGTTATTTCCTTCTTATTAACCCTTTACGTAACACAAAAAGCAGACGACACTTTCAAACAAAATTCTTGAATAACTATTTTTTTTCATTTTTTGTCTCAAAAACACAGGTTATGACCCCTCTTTGGAACGAGCTCGTTCCAAAGAGGGGTCATAACCTATGTTTTTGAGACAAAAATGAAACAAATAATGAAAATCTATTGGCGATTTTTGTGAATAGTGCTGGCCGGTTTTGGCCGTTAAGTTGGGTAAAGGGTTAACACTCCTAGTATGTTCAACGTCCCAATGACAATAACTTGAAGAGTACATATTCGTTTTTTTTGCGGGTAGATCAGTTAATACTTTGAACGTGCAGCCTTGGAGTTTCACTGAAGAATCATTTACTTGATGAACGTGGGGCGTGTGAAGCTCATGGGCCGAAAAGACAAACTAGTGACGGGTCTCAAAGACTTAGAAAATGATTAATTAAATCATGGTAAGGTTTACCTTGATTTGTTGCCTGTGCAAGCGAAGTTGAAGCTTTTCTCTTTTTGTCTGTTCAGCTAACACACTGTTTTCGAGTACGCCATACCTTTCCGTGTATCTGGTGGACGTTGTTTGATATCACAGAGCACAAATGCTGGGGTGGATGGGTGTCCCACTAACCTCTTAAATTTTGTCTCGTCGAACTGTTGTAAGGCAGAATACTATTGGTTGATACTAAGACATGTCACCACGAGGGTGAAATTCGGAGGACTGGAATCAACGATAGAGTTATAGTTTTTCCTGAAATACAGGAAAAACTCCACAAGGGTAGTCGATCCTTATCCCCCGTATACTACCGGAGTTGTATTCTGTATTTATACCACGTATCAACTTGAACAAGGCAATGGAGCCGATGGTTTAAAAGAAAAACTTCATCGGTCTGTGTACATTTTTGCTTGATACCGTTTTGTGTCATAGCATTTCATTCACGCCCAAACATCATTCAGATGCGTAACAGTCAATCAAATGCGATCCTACATGACGTTCTTACACATAGGCCGGATTCCATACTCAAAAGAAATCCAGTGTAAATAACCCACTTCAATACTAACTAAGGTGCAACAAAGTTGAAATCTGTTTCTCAGGCCCTCCCACGTGGCCCTTTTGACTACCACAGGCCCTCTTTCTATAACTAAAAAAAATAAACTAAACTTAAAAAAAAAAAAAAAATTAAATGATTTATGTCTGATATTTTACCCAAGTTAATAAAATTGAGGCCTAAAACAAAACACAAACCAAGAACACGAACTTCTGATGGCAAAAAAGTAAATACAAAAATAATAAATAAATTAAAAAAACGTCAGCCCACATGCAATTTTACAAAAAAGTAACCTGAGAAACAAAAAATCGATAAAATATCTATCTATCTATCTACTTTGTGAACTCTAATGGCCAACCTGTAGCAATTACAGTAAAGTTGCAGCGCTGGGCAAGCCCAAGTTTTTTTTATTTGACAGATGGCTGGGGCACAGAACAAACATTCATACGATAGGAAAATAATTCACCGACTTCCAAAAAACTAACCTCGACCAAATATGCAAGCTAATCTGATAGCATTAAAGACAATAAACTTATATGTTTATATTTATAATAATGTCCGATCTTTCTTGACACCATGTTCCAAAAAACAGTTATGAAACATACATATTTCAATAAATATCAACACCAGCATTAATTAAGTTTACACAGCTTTTTCATTGCCTATCGCACTTGCGCGCGTATAACTAGGGTCTATACTCGGCAACAATTAATGCTGGATTCAATTCTTAGGAAGATTCAATTGACTTGGGAAACAGAAAATGGAACCATATATATAATGGATCCACTGATATGCTGACTTCGTTATTACTTCTCGTTTTCATTTTTCCTGTTATATTTTTTACATCAACTATTTCTATATTACGCAAGCTTAATAAGCTGGCATAAATATTACAGAATTTATGACGTACTTCAGTATTATGCAACCATATCTGCAAAGCATTCCAGAAATCACATCAACTTTTTTAGAAGACAACGCAGTGTCTCTTGGTTTGGTTCCTTTCATCAAGTCACGATACTCTCATAAAAATGCAGGATTCAGAAGAAATAAATGTAAAAACAATTTATTTGACGCTCGTTCGCGAAAAATTTAAATTGGCATGTTCTGCGACGTAACCTTCGTTATCCCGGATGGCTGTGTATAGTTTACAGTTTTGTTAATATTGAACATATGATTTCAATTTCCAACACAAATTCACTTTTTTGATCTCTTAATTACGTTTATGAGAAATCATTGTCAAAGAACTCGATGGATTAATTAAAATGCAAATAATCCGTTAGAGGAATTTTGCCTTTTGAAAACCAATTTTCATAAAACGGAAACTTTTTATTTGTGTCAAGAAATTAAATCTTTGTGGACATAAAATAGGTTAATAGATACTCCATTGGAAAAAAGTGTTTGACTCTGTTATAAATTTTATCGGCCGACTTCGGAGAGAGATGTTTAGCTGGATTCAATGCTATCAGTATTCGTGTTGTCGTGTTATGCCACCTCCAAGAGACTTTGAACGAAAATTCCTGTGGCCAAGGCGACGAATGCGATGACCTATGATTCCAAATTACGTATTTTCGCATTATAAGAAGTACCCCTTGAAGCCATATTTGCTATGGTACATCTACACTCGATTATTAGTTCACCTGACTGAAATAATTAGAAATTAAAAAAAAACATCTATTGAACCGTAAGGTACAATGACTTAATATTTGGTACTAAGCTTCTTTTTGAGGGTAAAATCAGGTTTGTTCAAATGAAATTTGTTTGACAATATTTGCCTTTGTAATGGGTGAGGTAGATTTTTGGTCCTGCCCCAAATTTCTATTTTTCTGAACCGATGAGCCAATTTCAACCAATTTTGGTATGTGGTATTATTGAGTCATAAGTACTTGATTCCTGAAAACAATTCCCCACATCCCCGTGGGAAAATCAGGAGCTAAAACTAGTGATATTTTCACTCGCCTATATTTCCCAAACCGCACGGAACAGAGAACTGTTATTTGGTATGAAACATCTTAAGAGCAGTAGAATGGAATGGTAAAAAAAATGCCATCGGCTGTGTCAAGGTACACTGTAGAGGAATCGAAAAAATGCGGAGTCAGCAATTTTATAAAAATTAAAAAAAAAATGTCTACAGAACCACTGATCAGAATCTTTTGATATTTCGTATACAACATCCATAGTGAAGTCAAGTACAAGTGTGGTAAAGTTAAGCCCCTCTGTTCATATTTAGGCTCAAGACAGAAACCCAAATTTTAACTTGGTGGAATATGAGAAGTACACTTTAAAGAATCTTCTTCTCCAGAGCCACCAGTCAGAATCCTTTGACATTTGATATATATCATTGTTTCGGGATCAGATTCAAATTTGTTCAAATCAAGTCCCCCAATTAATATTGTGGCTCCCTATGGGGGCCCGAATTTTAACTTAGTGCATGATGAATAATCTTTAAAAATCTACTTCTTCAGATCCACCAGTCAGAATATTTTGATATTTGGTATATACAGCATCAGATCTAGGGAGATCAGATCTATGTTAGCTCAAACCACGATCCCAGATTAATATTTGGGCTCCCCTTTGGAGCTCGAATTTCAACTTAGTCAAATATGAGGAATAGTCTTTAAAACTCTTCTTCCCCAGAACCACTTGTCACAATCTTTTGAAATATGGTATACAGAATCCTTATAGGATTCAGATTCAAGTTTGGTCAATCATGTCCATCAGTTAATGATTGGACTGTCTATGGGAGACCGAATTTTAACTAAGTGTAATAATGTGAAATAGTCTTTAAAAATCTTCTTCTTCAGATCCACCAGTCCGAATCTTTTGATATTTGGTATACAGCATCCTTACGGGGGTCAGATTCAAGATCTTTCAAATCAAGTCCTTTGATTAATATTTGGGCTCCCTACTGGGGCCCGAATTCTTACTTTGTGCAGTATAAGGAATATCCATGTAAAATCGTCTTCTCATGAACCTGCAATCAGAATCTTTTAATATATGGTATACACTTTCTTTAGGGAAGACAGATTCAAGTTTGTTAAGTTAATTCCTGGGTTGATATTTGGACTCCCTAATTTTGCATTACTGGAAATCTCGGCATTATTTCGGCGGTAGGATACCAATGCTAGAAAAAAAATCATCTGACATGGACAACGGAGTTACAAATAATGAAATAGCTTCATTCCTCTGTAGTGTTAACTAGCCATAGGTGCTAATTAAATCTTTCTTTGAACAACATTGGCCAGGTGAGCGTCTCAGGCCCCATGGGGCCTTTTGTATTTGATAAGATATGTGTGAATATTTCCCTCCAATTCGCGATATGCCTGCACAGAAACTTTTTCGGAAAAAGTTGAAAGTTACATTAGTCCCTTCCCGTTTTTAGCCTTCACTCTGCGTTCGAAGACCGGGAGAGCCGTTGGCCTCACGGATTCCCCGTTAATAATCGTTCAATAATCTCCAATTTTTCTTCATATTTAAATCTGCCTTTCTACTTGCCTGCAAACTGAAAGCGGGATTGTGACCTATTTCTGATTATCTCGCTATTTTTTCGATTGCAGAATTCCAGCCAACGAAATTATTTGTGACCTGTTTCTGAGTTTGACAGCAGCCTAGATTTAAGCATTCTGCTTTATTTTCAGTGGAAAGGTGGGAGGTACTTTTCCAAGTTTTTTTTCGAATGAAGATTTTACCCCTCAAAGTGTAACCTTCCCCCAACAAACTTGAAATTCTTTAAAAAGAATTTTCGAGGACCGCCACTGACAATTTTTGGAGATGGTTCCGGGGAATTTCCTCGTCTGAAAACCACCTCTGCACGGGCGTGTCGCCTCAAGTCGAGTTTCGCACTAGGTCGATTCATCCAAACACCTGATATTTTTATGTTTTTTTGGGGGGTGGGGGGGGGGGTGGGGGGAGGGGGCTGTTTATGTGTGTTGGAGGTGGTGCTCTTTCAAATTTCTCGAATGCAGGTAGTCCTAGTTTCGGTCCAATAAACTTGAAATTATTTAACCCTTTATCCAACGAATCGGCCACATCCACCCGCGTAATATGCAAATTCAACAGCTGAAAAAATACTATTTTTCCAGAAATTTCAACAAACCATATCACGTGACCCCCCCCCCCCCCCCCCTTGGAACGAGCTCGTCGATCTCGTTCCAATGAGTGGTCACGTGATGTGGTTTTATCGAAAGTTTTTGAAAAAATTAAAAAAATGATATTTAAAATAATAAATTTTGATATCGTCTGTGTTGGGTGAAGGATTAAAAATAATTTCTTGTGAATCACCAGTCACAATGCTTTGAGATGTGGTATTCATCTTCTTTTAGTGAGAGAGATTCAAGTTGTTCACACAACATTTCTTGTTTATGTTCTAAAACGAAGAGATTGCATGGTATATGCACAAAATAACAGTTTTACAGGGGTCTTTTCTCACGCCGCTGTGCTTACACAGACGTGTTCGTGTGTTCAACTGGGATCGTCGTGTGAGTTATCACCTTCGCACGCATTACCATCTGGACATTCCTAATTTTTGGTATACCGGTATCGAAGCTTGTGAATGCATAAATTGTATTGCATGCTGGGTTTTTGGGCAAGTGCAGTTACGTGAATATGCGGATTAGCACAAACACAAGATACAACCTTCC
Organism: Pictodentalium vernedei; assembly: GCA_031216915.1. Lineage (NCBI taxonomy): Eukaryota > Metazoa > Mollusca > Scaphopoda > Dentaliida > Dentaliidae > Pictodentalium > Pictodentalium vernedei. The sequence continues at coordinate 406,137,558 of CM062296.1, read as the reverse complement.
GGGGAATATTAGAAGCTGCTTTCTTGGTAATTAATGTCGGCAAAGAGTGTAAGGTAGCTCCGTTTATGTAGCAACCATGACCAACTGATGAAGATGTACTAACATGGTGCTATAGAGAACTGTTACACATTTATATGTGATTAAAATCCAGTCGACGTGACATCTGACCTTTTGTGGTGCTGTGGCATTAAACCACCAGTATACCTTAGTCAATTTACATAAGGGAAGAGTAAATCATCTCATGTTTGCGGATGACCTTGCTCAAATATCTAACTCAACGTGTGGAGTTCCACGCGCTATCAATCGATTAGAATAAAATAAAAATCAGTAATCTCACTGCAAATGTAGAAAAAAGCAATAAACGCATATTGTGCGGGCGATCCCCCTTCCCCTACATTGTTTCGCCATAAGAAAAAGAGATCCACTTCAATTCAAGGAAAATCATGATCGTGTGATACATTTTGGAGCTAACATCAGGTGCTTAGCAAGGATTCTTTAATGGCGGTGCCTAGACAGTATTTATTTATTTTTTTGAGGGGGTAGGGGGCAATGATGATATTTGAAAGGCCGTTGTATGGGGTTTCGGGGGCCTTTCCTAGTCCTAAGTAGAACCCTCTGGTCGTGGTCCCCTCCTCCAACTTCTACGAAAGGGAGTGGGAGGAGGGGGACAATGACCAGAGGGTCCTAGTTATAACTATAAGAATAATGGTCAACAATTTTATTAATGAATCGGGACGATCCGCGTTGTCTCCTTGGGCAAGGTACTTTATACCGGTTGCCTACATGGGGGCACGATGACGCCGTGTACTAAGGCGTACTGCACATCGATGGTGCACCTGTCTTCTGCTTGAGCGGAGCTTGACCAGAGTTAGAATGTTGAGGCGCTGACAGTTGCTCGTCGATGCTCGGTGGTTCTCTCCTGGCACTCCGGCTTCCTCCACCCGTAAAACTGTCACGGTCACGATTAGCCATTGTGCATAAATATGTGACCTTAAACACCAATAAATAAATAAATATATAAATAAATGAATCACCGGTACAATCCGGTGCTTCATTAATTCAATTTTTGCTGTTGATGATTTTTATTACCTGATAAACGCATGCGTGAACATCGCTGTGCACGCGTGGATTATGACCAGTCCACGGCGGCTCTACTGTAAATCAACGGTCGTTTAAGCGCAAACATCAAAAATAGAAGGTAAACTAACAGCCCCTAACAACGTAGGATTCCTAACAGAATCTGGAGGCCTGAGATTATTATTATCCCTGGTGGGTGAGGGTGTGAGATGGGGAAATCTCACCCGAGGGCAAGATATCTGGGCCAGATACCAGGCTTGGCGAGTGTCTGGACCAAATATCTTGTCCCGAGGGTGAGATTTCCCCATCTCACACCCACCTCCATCAGGGATAATCCCCCCCCCCCACCAAAACACTCTGACGTCATCAGAAGTAATCCAGGGCCACGTGTAGCTATATCGAACAATTGTGTTGGCCATTTCTGAAAAAAATGATTTTTCTTATGGGAAAGAGCGCACAAACGTTTTGTACATACCACAGGTTTATACCACTAACGTAAATCCCAACGCCGGCAAGATAAAGGTTAAAGATTTGCGGCGAAATGCACATTGACACTTTACGATGACGTTTATTATGAATTCTGCAACCCGTTCGTACCAGGCGAGATACGATTAAAAGAAAATATATACGTTAGGTATCAAATTCAGCAGCAGTTTTTGCTTTGTGGTGAATTTTCTAAAGAACGCATCATGTTCTATTTGAAAAGTAACTGTGTCAACATAATCGTTTGTGTAGCGGGCGTGCTCGTACATAGTAATTCGATTGGAAATGTTGATACTACGACATTCAGTTGAAGTCAATCCAGTGGCGGATCTAGGATTTGTATAAGGGTGGCGGCTACAATTCACGAGCGCCGAAGGTGCGAGTCTGCTAGGGTTGGGGGGTGGGGGGGGCGCTCTTTGGGGGCATGCTCTCCCGGGGAAATGTTGTAAAAATTGAAACGATTTGGGCGCCTTTGGGATGTATTTCCACCGTTATTTTGCTGTTCTTTTCGTTCGAAATTCTTGATATTCTATGCATCGAAATTTGAGTTTGCATTCTACTACACGACCAATAAATGAAAGTGATGGTTCAAACGGACACACAACAAGCCAAACGCGACAAGTGCTGCAATTTTCCTTTCGTTTCTAAGTTATATTTGCGTGTATTTGTAGTGGCTTTTGAAATCATAATTCATATGATTTTGATATGCTCTGTGAGACTCGTTGTGTATCCGTTTCAATCGACCTCAAAGAAAAAATTGACGAAATTTGAACACTTATTTATTCAATGATGTTCCGATACAAATGAAACAAACGAACTTGGCATGCAACAATACGTTCGGTTTCTATTCACAAAGAACAGAAGCAGACTGCATAATTGTAATAATGTGTAGATACAAATTTTTCAAGAACTTGTTTCTTGTCAACGTGAATGTTGAATCCATGCATAGCAATAACGGCTCAGACAGTCTTTCAAATGTCATTGCCATACGGAGCCAAGTGTGAAGCCTCTTGATACATGAGAACGAACGCTCTGCCTCTGTACTTCCTATTGGCAGCACTGCTAGAATAATCAAGAGTTCCCTAACGAAAAGAAAAAACATGTCATCAGCATGCTCAGCCAAAATGAAGGTAACCGATATTTTAGGGTCTTTAATGTCTCGTTTGCGATAGTTTTTCCATCTCAAAAGTTCACTCTCAAATGTAGGGGTTGACTGTAAGACGTGCTCCCACTTCAACAAGAGTTCATTCGCGAGGGAAACAATTGCGTCATCGTCGCTGCCAACCAAGATTTCCGGAAGAATCGCGCACAAGTAATAATGCGCCCGCTTTTCTCTACTGAATCGTTTGCGCATCTCATTAGATTTGTTTAAACATATTTTTATTTGCTATTCAACAAAACAAATCAGGATTGGAGGACAAGTGCTTACCACTTAGAAAACCCTCCGCTCTTGAACAAAAAGCACTTCAACTAGACGACCTTGATAACACTTCACAATGGCTAGCATTGGCTCTAGCATTTCTTTGGCACAGATGAAACAGATGTGACCAGAATTCATCAACAGGTGCCTGGGACTATTTGCCTTACTTTCGTCGATGAATCCCAACTCCAAAACTCGTTATATGGGTACAAGTCGTCGTCATGGGTGGGCTCACATATCTCATTTAAAGTTATTACTATAAATTCATACAGCTCATAGATTGTTTCAAACGCAGTATGCTTTTCTATCCAACGCGTATTGCACATATTTTTCAACTTTAGTGTCTTTGTGATTTGATGATCAACTCGATAAACCTTTGACGCTTTTCCAAATTATCCAAGAAGCTGTAAAATTCTCCATATGAGTCCATCATATTTTCGATCGGCGATATCTTGCACGCGTGACATATCGTCCACAGAGTTCCAATGTGTTCTATGTGCCTACTGGCACATAGAACACATTGGAACTCAGGGGACGATATTACAAGATTCAGGGAATATAGACAGCAACCCTGGTACTGGGCATGTGGTGCATGTTTCAATATTTCTGCGTTAACTCCTTTAGAGTTAGAACTGATAGAAACCGTCGTGTCGTATGCTTGACCGCGACAATTTTTAATGTTGATCTTGTTGGTCTCCAGGGATTTCAATATCCCTTCGGCAATTGCTGTTCCAGTTTTTCTGTCTAGTGGGTACATGTCAATCAAAACTTCATACTTCACTGGTTTGGATGCAGCGGAAACTGTATCAAGCAGACGGACACAAACTGACAGTATCTCACGCCCGTTGGATGTGGTTTTGACGGCCATTACTGAGAAATGTGGACATTTTTTAGACAGAGTCGGAAATGATCGCGAATCATGTCGGCACAGATGGGTATTATGTCATTTTGTATGGTTTTGCTGACATATTTGGCATTCTTAGGGCCTTTTATTAGATATTCTTTCAGAACGGGTTTTTGACAAGAGGCGGATTATAGCGATGAAATTTTCGTCGTTACAAGTCTCTGGACGCGAGAAGTCTATTTTGTCATCTCTATGTCCCTGCCACGCAATTTGCTGATCAACACATAACAATACTGCGTCAATGATACTTGGCAAGAAAAGAAGATTATTGTCGACATTCACAGATGCCGCTTTTGATAGCTGAACGTCAATTCTATGTCCAATGCTTTTCTGCTGGGCTTTGACAGCCCCATCTCTTCCGACACTAGTGATGTGATAGTCTCTTAATTCGTGGTGGTCCAAGATCTCTTTTGATTTATTATAATTTCTGAATGGCGTTTTGACAAAAGCTCCTAAATTAACCTTTTCGTCTGAGGGAAGGAAAAGTACACAGGGGAGGTACCATCCACCTTTATGGTCGGGATGATTGCTATAAGCGAGCCAATGTCGTTGGCCCATCCATAGTTTCTGTAAAATCACGGTTTTCACAGATTTAACTTTCGTTAATTTATTCTGTTCGTAAACTTTTGTGTCCATGCTGCCTTTAGAATTGTCAACCGGTTTCCAGTAATTGTCTAACATGGACACTTTCTCACTGTCAGTCAATTTAGAACTATCAGTGCAGATACTAACATCATTTGAGGACACAATTTCTTTGCCACCGATATCAGCTGTGTTAGTGGCTGATGATACATCAATGTCATCATCCTGATCACTTGTGGTAGGCCGACTCGGTAGTTGTTTACTTTGTATTTCTGACTCTGAGTCACCCAAACTGTCCGATTGAGGTTTACGACTAAAGAAAACATCTATAGTACAAATTTTCTTTCTTGGGGGGGGGGGGGGGGGGGGGGGGGGGGGGTTATCCATGACTTGAAATTTGAATTGTGCGGCGTTCAAACTGAACCGCATGTTTTCTAAATGATGCTGTTGAAGCGTTTCGCAGAATGTACGAAAAACGGAACGCAACGTTATGTTTTCCGGAACGGACAAACGGCAGGCATTATTTATACTGATAGAGCGATAGAAAGAGAATTACTGAGGTAGGATAGTCACTTTTATTGCGATATTATGGGCCGAAATTTACACTCAATGTTAGGCATGGATAGGTAAAAATGGCTAAAAATTCAAACCGACATATTCTACGATGTAACCACCGTTGTCTCGGTTGGTGCTGTATAGTTTACAGAATTTTTCAATATTGATCATATGATTTCAATTTCCAACCCGTATTCACTTTTATATGCCCTTGATAATGTTTATGAGGAATGTTGAGACGGCATTGCCACATTGATACACGGTGTAAGTGCGCATGCGCAGCACGTGTAGTTAGGGTGACACGTGTTTCCATCGTCTATTTTTGTGTACTGGAGGCCGCCATTTTGGGTTTTATGGCGATACGTGGTTGCCATGTGACTCAAAATCATCTAATAGTGCGGGATGTGTGTTCGGATAGTGTGTTCGATTCAAAGGGGGTGAATCTAATCACCCAAATGGACACGAAAATTGTTAATTTGGCTCGGATTCCTCCGGAGTCTTCGTGTGCTAATTCCTGTTTTGATGGCACGTAGTTACTATGTGATTGAAAGCTTCTAATACAGTGGGGGTATCCTATGGGTGTGTTCGATTAGACTGCAGTAAATTTAATTACCGAAAAGGACCCGACAACTACCAAAAATTACCAAAAAGGTAAAAATTACCGAATGGACTTTATTTGGCTCGAATGTTTCCTGAATTCTCGACCTCTACCTATCCCAGTATGTATTTTGCCTACTGTCATCCTAGCGTGCGATCTAGTCCTAGCAACGACTAGACATTAACTATTGACTTGTGACACTATGACTCTCCGTATCTATCATTACACCACTGCCGCTACATGTCCCACCCAGTTCATACCACCATCATACTTAGCTTCTGGTACTGCTTTCAGTAGAATACAAGCTGCTTGCTCTAACGACTTTCCCATACATAGTACAAGTTCCCTAGTGAGCTATCGAGTAGTGACTGAACAGGCATCGCCTGGACGACTCGATTCTTATCGAGCAAATGAGCTAGTGAGCAATTGGTCAAAGAAGTGACTCCACGTGCATCTCTTATTCTCATTTCGGAAAAAAAGGATTCTATAAACACAGACGTTTCCCAAAAAGGGCTTCTCTTCTTGGGATTCAGTAAAAGGGTCTCTATAGATGAGATTCCGTAAGTGGAATTCCAAACTCTGCTTGCGCTAACAACTTTTTCATACCTATTTCAATTTCCTCTAATGAGCTATCGATCAGTGACTGGAAAGGCACTTAACACGTGAGGAAATAGGACCCAGGTGCACCCCCTGTTGATTTAACTTAACGCACTCTTTTGTTCCTTACTTACGATATCTTCTTGAAGAATGTTGATGTTAACATGAAAAACGTCACCGTGTTGCAACCAGAGGCACTGGAATTTGGAATAAACTAATAAAACAAATGTGTAATTACTTGTTACAAGCATTTGTATGTATGCTTCATCAGTTTATTTGATGACATCATCGATGTCATCACTGGTCAGGTGACTTGTGAAGTATTTATGACGTCACCAATGACGTCACTGGTCACGTGACTGGCGTCATCACTGATCTCGTGACCAATCCATAGCAAGGATCTGAAACTATGGCTATGACGTTATACCATGCGCTATCTTGTCAACATACTCTTTCCAATAATAAATTGCAATGCGAAGTCACAAATGACAGCGCATCTGGTATGGTATACCAAAATGGCTGTTTGCAAAATTTACTATGTCAACCAGTATGACATCACTTCCTGTTGAATATGAATATCCTGAGATAAGTATACTCCATACAGGTATCGTCAAAAGGTATCATCACAAGGTATCCTCCAAAAGGTATCCCCCAAAAGACATCAGCCAAAAAGTATCCTCAAAGGTACTTGGAATAGGTAGGAAAGAGTCGTTTGAGCAAGCAGATTGCATTCATCTGCTACTAGTACTGGAAACCAAGTATGATAGTGATATGAACTGGGACCCGTGACGGCAGTAGTGTAATGGCAGGTTCTGAAAGCCAGAGTGTCATAAGTCAATAGTAATGGTACAAGGCTGCAAGGATGGTAGGACGCTATAGTAATGGTAAATACACCAGGGGAAAATCAGTGGGCGGATAGCTGAAGTTGTAGTAGAAGCCAATGGTAGGACTACTAGGAGCTACATAGGCGTCTGGCATCTCAATGACGGAATTCCACCTATGAAATCCCCTTTTTGGACTCCCTTTTGGGGAAACGTTTGTGGCTATAGAATCTCATGTTTCCGAGATGAGGATAAGAGTCATATATGTGGAGTCACTTTTTCGAACAGTTGCTCGATACCTCAATTGCTCGATAAAATTCTAGTCCTCCGAGCGATACCTGTTCCAGTCACTACTCGATAGCTGATTAAGGAACTTGGACTGGGTGTGACAAAGTTGTCAGTGCAAGCAAATTGTATTCAGCTGATAGTAGTCCTGGAAACCAGGTATGATAGTGGTATAAACTGGACCTGAAGAGGTAGTAATGCAATAATAGGTACTGAGAGTAATAGTGCCACAAGTCAATAGTAATAGTACAGAGATGGCTAAGAGTGACTAGGACTAGAGCAAAACGATAGGATGACAGTAAGCAAAATAGAGATTGGGATAGGTAGAAATTGAGATTTCAGGGAAAATCAAAGCCAAATAAAATCCATTTCGTTAATCTTTCATCGTTTTGGGTGATTTTTGTAGTTATCGGGGCGTTTCTGGCAATTAGATTTACAGTCCACTCGAATACGTCCCGAGAAAACACTCCCACTATGATAGAAGCCTTTTGGACTCATAGTAACCACGTGCCATCAAATTTGGAATGAACAAACGAGGATTCCGGTAGGACAAAGGCAAATAATTGTCGGGTCCATTTAAGTAATTAGATTTACACCACTCGAATCGAACACACCTTCCGAACACACCCCTGTCCTATTAGATGACTTTGGGTCACATAGCACCCACGTGTGGACATAGAAACCAGATGGCTGCCTCCAGTATACAAAATTGGCGATGGAAACACGTGTCACCCTAACATCAGGTGCTGTGTATGCTTACTGACACCACGTATTGGATAAGACATTTGCACAATGTAGCTCTCGTGTGGCAGCGCGGCAAGCTACGGCCGCCTTGGTAACAATACACCGTGTTTATTCTATTCGCCGTTAATAATACGCTAGGAACGTTTGTTCAAGAACAGACAAACAAACTGGCAAAACTAGGAACATTAGTTCACGAGAAAACAGAAAACTATAGAACATCAGTACTTCTTGAGCTGCTGACCTCTTGTGGCTAAAACAACACGCCCAAACCGCTGATTCATTTAGGAATTCTCATACACTGGTGCTTCTGCAGAACAACGCGATTTCTTTAAGAATTAAGAATTCTCGTACACCGGTTCTTTTGCAGAACAACGACTCTAACTTCTCACCTTTAAGCTTCGTCTTAAGATTTGTGTCAAAACCTAGATTGGTGCTCGCCAAACAATCAAATACATGTTTACAAATACTTGAAATGTTACAAGGAGTGTTTAATCTGTTTGAAGATCCGATTGAAGTCCAAATGTTGTTGACACTGTTCTTGTAGGCACATCTCCTTCTGTTTTCTTAACCCTTTACCTAACACGAAAGGCAGACGACACCTGTCCACAAAAGTCTTCAATAAATTATTTTCTCTCACTTTTTGCATCTCAGAAACATAGCTTATGCCCCCTCATTGGAACGAGCTCATGGAGCTCGTTCCAATGTGAAGCCATAAGCTATGCTTTTGAGACCAAAAATGAAAACAATAATGAAAACGGAATGGTGATGTTCGTGAATAGCGTTGGCCGGTTTTGGCCGTTACGTTGGGTGAAGGGTTAAATCTTTACATGTGAATTATTTAGAGGCTATTACTTGACTTATCTCTTATTGGCCGTGATATCAGCCCGAGGTAACTTCATATCAGCCTGAGACCAAAGGTCGACAAACAAACCAAGTAATAACATCTTTATTTATTGAACCAAAACAAGGTCCAAAATGTTCTCAGATATGTTACAGTTTTCTGACAGTGTTGCTGTGTCTCATTCTTTTCACAAAGTCCGAAGTTTCCGCTTCTCCTAGTTCAACTTCCACCGGGGAAGCCGAGCCCAGGGACGTCGCGACAGGGGGGGGGGGGGGGGGGAGGGGGTGTCTCACCCCCCAATATTTGTCAAAACTTCAATAGTTGGAAATTCGGAGGGCAAAAATATCAACAGTTAGAAATGTAAAAACTACTGAATATACGGTATAATTCACTAGCAAACCTATTTTTCCGACTGGAGGACCATAATAAGGAAATATTCCGACTACCGAGACTTTCGGGTGAAAATCGGGTCAAAGAATTCCGACTCTACGCGGCCTGCAGTCTGAATGACATCAATTAGAAGAGTCCATAATCACCATTTGGGGTAGACCAATCCATATTCTCAACGTGCAGCCTTTGGGCTGCACGTTGAAAATATCGATTGGTCTTCCCTACAAATTCACTGAGCAGCCATTCTACTTTTTAAATGTATGGTGTGTCATGATCCTGGACCGGAAAAGCGGTCTTTCGGTTTCAAAGGGTTAATAAAAAAGTACTTGTTGTCATGTCAAGTGCCTGTGAAATGCTCTAGAAACACAAAACTCCCACTTTCCCAAAGGCAATGTTTCAAATTTGTCCGTCAGACAGGAGGCGTACGAGCCACTGGGGACAATTCGGGCAAAGCAAGATATTGAAAATTTGTATCCAACTCGAATTAAAAATGTTTCCCTACAAAAAAATCACTGAATTTGGAACTGAAAATTAGCCTTATAACTATTACCAGAACCCATGAAAACGCATCTGAGCACATCAATTTTTTAAAATTTTCTAGGGGAGGACTCCAGACCCCCTGCTAAAGATTCGCACCTTTGGCGGTCGCAGTTTCGCGCCTACCATCCTACGGTGCTCATGTGTCGGGATTCCCAGTTAGAATTTCAAAGGGTCTAACCCCCCATTAAAAGGCCTCTAGCTACGTCCCTGGCCGAGCCGTTCGAATAGCTGAACCTCCTCTTCTCCCACTTCGAAGAATCTCCAGATACGACTCTGAATATTAGTTTGCGTTGAATTTTCTGTACAACTCTGTTCTGTCGTCCCCCCATGCACCAAATCCTTACTTATTGCTATCATTAATTCATCACCATAGAAAAAGCCGAGCTTCCAACTACCCATTATGCATTGCAAGGACAATTTGGTTAATTGCGTTCGATGAATAAATGTAAACATTTCGTTGTGAACAAATTGGTTGCGCCTAGCACTACGTCACGTGGGATAACTATAGCTTGGTTCATATCGGCCGAGATTGGTATGTTAACCGCGCTTGAAGTCCATCTAACGAGTTTGATAATGAGCAATTCTTGGGGGAAAATCATATGTAATAGATAAGGCCTTGTATATTGCAGAAGCAGAAGAACAGCATGAAAATATCTGTGAGCTGATGTAATCCATGTAGTGATGCGCAAAATAATTTATCGTAACATGAGCGCAGTAAAAAAAAAACACAATATAATCAATTGTAAATTTGAGCACTATACTACGGTAGCTCGAAAGCGCTAGGTAGATTTTAATTAATAACTTGTAATTGCGAATTAAGTCAGTGTCCAGGAGTAGAGAGTCTGCCCCTCCTAAAATACCCCTCCCCAAAAAAGCCCCAAAACAAACTTTGGCCCAATGCAAGTCACCTAACATAAAGTGCCCTAAAATTGTCTCCATATAGAGCTACCCATTCTATAAATGCCTCAGATTCGCTCTTTAAAAAAAACAACTGAATTTTGCAAAATTGTCTTGGGGTGGGGGATGCGTTCGTATTATACCACATGGAATGATTAAGCCTTACCCAACACGAATAGAAAACTGTATAATTAATTATCATTGTTTGCATCAAAATATAGTTTATAACCCCTGTTTGGAACGAGCTCGTTGCAATGAGGAGGTTATAAGCTATATTTGAGACAAAATTTGTAATAAAAATTGAATTGAGATTTTTGTGAATAACACAAGACTGAATTTTTGCTGTGTTAAATAAAGGGTCTCCGAGTCCGTTCGAATGAGGGTTCACATGATATAGGTTTATTGAAATTTTTTGAAGAAATTAAAAAAATATACCTAAAATAACAAATGTTGATATCGTGTGCGTTGGGTAAAGTGTTAACACTTTGAACACTGGTGGTATCTTCCATGACAGTTCAATGGTAGAAATTGGAATAGTTAATATTCGTTATTTGGGGATAGGCCAATTAATGTTTTCAACGTCCAGCCTTGGGGCTGCACGTAGAAAATACTGATTGGTATACTATACCACACATTCATTTAGCATCCCCCAACCTAATGAAATTATGACGTATCATCTTCCTGGGCCGGAAAATCGGCCACACAGGTCCAAATGATTGAGTATATAATCTGTGTATACGTATTTGTAATTGTACAATTTGGGGTGATTATTATTTTTGTTTTACACCCCCTCCCACTGGAAACTGTGGTAGAGAAGGGGGCATACACTTTCAAAACCTACAGTGATGTTGATTGCTAATGATGGGTGGTGTGCGTGGTGGTGGTTTGGAGGAGGGGTTAACTAATGAGGCACGTTGATTCATAGGACCAATTACTCAGCACACACAGAGTGATCTGGTACTTTGTCACCGGAGAGGACAGTGAATGTATTACGTCACAATGCGCACTCTGTTGATATCATGAACAGGACAAAAAGTTACAGAACATCAAAAGAAGGTGAAAACGCTGTTATCTTATTTTTAAATGGGTTTCAACACAGAATAATAATCTTATCATTCCATGTCACTTATTGTACTGACATCTTGCTATAAACATGTAACATGTTTTATGCAATAAAACAGTATCGTATCGTATAGTATAATAATCAAACGTTCAAACTGACTGGGGAAAAAATTGTAAAAAGCCAGCTCTGTATTTTTATATTATTCTACAGGAAAATGCTTGGCGTTTGTGAAATGATCCGCTCATCGACGATACAAATTAGCTAACATTTCGAAATTTTAGTTTTTATCTGAAATACACGTACCCTTAGAGTTAAATTTACCAACGTACCCTTAGTGTTAAATATACCAACAGTTTTAGAAAATTAAGTGGAGCGAACTGTCCTGTCAATCTCTTCCAGTGACAAAAATTGTTAACCATGGGGAGGTATCGGACCTGATAATGCGGTTTGATTGGGTCACTTTTTAAGTTTATAGTACCAGTTAGTTGAACATACAGTAAGTGTAGAGTGTATTATCACTAAATCACCCATGGAGTGGAGATTCCACCCAAGCAATAATTGCAAATTTGTTGCAAAGCATAACAAGCACAAGCAAAGTTTCAGCCAATGGACCTCCGGGTTAAACCCGGAGGTCCATTGGCAGAAACATTGCTTGTTTTGTTTGTCCATATGTACAGAATTTGAAAGTGATACTTTGGGTGATAACTCCACTCCGCGGGTGATTTTGTTACAATCCACTCTCCACGTACTGTACGAACATGTCTTACTTGATTGCTGGAGTTTTCATTATTGATGACACCAGTAACTGTCATTGATGATGATTCTTGGCAGTATTCCGTGAGCGTTTTCCAAACATCATTGCAGAGACTGGTTTCATCAACGAAGACAAAATAAGTATTATAGTCCCCCAACAACATGTTTAGATTGTTAATTATACGTTTTTTTCGGCTCGAGTTCGTCATATTTATTTCGGAGGCAAAATTCCAAATGTATAAAACTATCATTGCATATGGTGTGATTTTAGTGGTATCGTTTCGCGATTTGCGATGCAATAATTGTATACAGTATTGTTATTCTCTTCGCGAAATGCGACACGATTCCCATATGTATGTACAAAATAAATATTTATTTAACTGGTTGAGGGCTAGATTATTTTTGGAGGTCTGAATTTGTTCATCAAAAATGGACAAAAATTGTTTTATTACAACAGGCACTCTCCAATAATTTGTAATAGAACAAATGTATATAAACAAACTATTATTTACGTTTGACTGAATACAAAACATGGGCAAAGAAAACGTTGGCTTTTGCACTGGTACCCTCATTTTTTTGAAAGGCCTGATTGTGGCTTCTGGCACTCAACCAATTAAAAAACTCCTTATTGTTTTTGATCTCCATTTTAGTTGTTCTATATTGATTTTGTGTTATATGATCTCTGTTACAAAACAAATCAGTGAAATCAACACGAAAGCTCTAGTATTTAAGTTTAGGTTCTCACAACTGAATTTTAGGCATCGGCGACCATTCCATCAGGAATAAAAAAATAAAAATAAAAACCGCACTCCCTCATTCATTAAAAAAATGCCTGAGAATCAATTATTTAATTTTGTTTGGCCTTAGTGTAGAAGAAATGTATTTGTTGTAAACTGAACATGCCTATTACTCCTCAGTCGTTCATTTTCCTCCCAAGCTATTGGAATTTCGACGGCCAATATTTCACTAAATGTTAAAAAAATGAGAAAGAGGATGCGTCTGGCAACATTGATGAGTGTTGCCTTGACGTAGCTGTAACTTGAGCGTCATCATGACGGAGTATTACAAGATAGAAGGATTTCCAGTTCTACATATTTCAAATATTGTCCGACGTGGCGAGCAAAAGTGCAGTCCTTGAACCAGCCAGTAAACCCTCAATGTGCATTTTGAACTTTATTTCGCTTCAATCAATATGTACATTTTAACGGTTGACTGGCTGTCATATACACATAAACTATCACGTGGCTTGCAACGTCGTGCAATATTTATTTATAGATTATTACTTGGTTAATTTTATATCGACAGAGATATCAGCTCGAGGTAACTTCAGATCAGCCTGAGACCGAAGTCTCAGGCTGATCTGAAGTTACCTCGGGCTGGTATCTAGGTCGATATTAAACTAAATCAAGTAATAACCTCTTTATTTATTAAACCAAAAACAAATAGCTCTGTTTTAACCACAAATGTTCGGCCACTTGGCCTGTATCAAGTGGAATACAATCAACGGTAGCTCACACAGTTATACGAATAAAGGAAGACGTCGGGCGTGACGTAACGTCAATAGAATAAAATAAAAAAAACAGGCCTGGGAAACGGGGCTGTGCCTAGAGGAAACCAAGATGACCCCCCCCCCCCGCGACTACCCACTATGTTAAAAGGATGCGGCCAGATGGGCGCGGGGGGGGGGGGGGGTGTTAGGTGGGGAAGGGGGAGAGGCTTGGCGAACCTAATGTAGATGGGCGGAAGGGAAAAACAGAGCGGGAAAAGGTAAAAGCTACACAGGTAACGTTGTGAGTAAACCTCAGGGAAAAGAAAAAAAGCTTGGGAGGGGCGGGGGTGAAAAATTGCATTGAAGACTCAACACAGCCGTAGTTTTATAATTACATCGGAGAGTGCACAAATTATGTAACTATCTTGTTATTTTCAAAGGAATTAAATATCTATTGAGTGGAATATCTATAAGTGGAGCAGGAAAGAATACTGTAAGTAGTACGAGATGTGACAACCGGTCCCGATTGGAGGGACCTAGTGATGGATCTAGAAAGTGACGTCATAGTCATGTGACCTAGTAGCGCCATGTTGTGTTGTCATGGTACCCCCGTGAGCGGCCATCCTATGACGTCATTACCATGGTGATACGTGGCCCTAGTGCCCATGCACAGCGCGTGTTGTTAGGGTGATACGTGTTGCCGTCAGTCATTTTGTATACTGGAGGCCGCCATCTTGGTCTCTGTGGTAGCACGTGGTTGCTATGTTACCCAAAGGCCTGCAATAGGACAGGGGTATGTTCGTAGGGTATGTTCGATTGAATAAGAGTTCCGATTCGAAGAATTACCCACATAGACCCGATAATTGTTTACTTGCCTCGGATTTCCCCAAGAATCCTTTTTAGGACCGCCATTCCATGGATTTAAATAGTAGCAAGTAGTGCTATAGTACCAAACTAGAGTAGTTTTCTGGCTCGGATATCCCAACCCACGGAAAGAAACTGCTTGATGACACCCCATATCCCATTCTTCCGAATATCTCATATAAGTATACTAATCCTAGGATCCAGCGAATATTCGATTCGATATCGATATTATACGTCTGCTTCGAGATCAATCCAAAATCAGTCTCAAGATTCGATTTTTTTTAATCTCTTCTGCTTAGTGCAATTTGTTACATTTCCACCGAAAATTGGATACAATTGAAATTAGACAATTCATTCATGAAGGCTTAATTCATATTTAATTAAGTAATTGACAATGTTTATTTGTTAGGTTAGTAGTATAGACTATAGAACGTCCACGGGTCGTGCACGATGCCAGTTAATTTCTCGGACTTACTTATCAATGAAAGAATATCCAGTTCGAAACGACTAATTGTGCATTTTTGTGGCGATAGTAACAAGTAAACCCTGCGAACTATACAATCATGTCCGCGAAAATAGCCTCAAAATTAGAAGTCAGGCAGTGCCATCGACCATAATCAACAATTTTAACAAAGCGATGCGCTACAAAGATCGTCGCCGCGTGTGACCGACTAATAGTGTGTCAGATCTTTTCGTTCCTTTACCACTTCGCCCGGGTCATTTTGTTCCTTTACCATTTGATACTGAGTCACTTCGCACTGAGTCGTTCCGTACCCATACAAATAGACTGGAGTAAGGGAGTGATGTGGTGACCGAGTGGATTCGTGGGTTTGATCTCTGGTCGAGAGAGATTCCGAGATGACCAAACATTCTCTGGCAACATCAATTCTGGTACTGATACTGCTACTACGTACATGCCTATCATACTATAAATACAACAGAAGCAGCAGTGCACAATTTAATATACATCCCCAAATGTACCCCCTCCCCCGCCTACCTCCCGCACTGACTCATCTATGGATATATCACTTTTGCATGCGTGGAATCGAAGGCACAATATTAACTGATACTATGGGGGTGAAATTTTGCGAGTCTGTGTGGCTCACTTTGTCGAGAAGCAGTCGTTGTTGTCACAGTTTGCGGTCAATAGTAGCAAGCCAAGCCTTCAAAAACTAAAACATTGGATAACAGGCCTACCTATTTCAGCAACGGTGCAATAGAGAATGTTTGTTTATTAGTGATTAACCCTTTACCCAACGTAACGGTCAAAACTGGCCAACAGTATTCATAAAAATCACCATTCAATTTTCATTATTTTTTTCATTTTTTTGTCTCAAAAACATACCTTATGATCCCTCATTGGAACGAGCTCGATCCAATGAGGGGTCATAAGCTATGTTACTGACCCAAAAATGAAAAAAATAATCATTCAAGAATTTTATTTGCAAAGTTTAGTTTAGTTTAGTTTAATAGTTTAATGCATTGGACCATAACGGCAGTTGCACAATTCAAACATAAGAAGACATAATAAACATGATGTAAAATATAAAGTACTAATGACTTTTTTCTTTAACAAGATGATCTCGCTTACAGAAGAATGACCAGATCATGTTAGAAATAATATTAATCGATTAACTATCACAGTTTTTCAATATATAATATTATTTCTCCTAAATCATTTAATTGTTTAAATTCCTTGTTTTCTATTATAATTTCTTCGAACCCAGTTTCCTTAATTTCGACATATGCCTCGCAATCCATAACAAAATGTTTTTCCTTCTCTATTTCACCGGTATCGCTCACATGGCATCTCCTATCATTTAGGGGTGTTGGGGGTTGTTTATGTCTACCCTTTTCTATTCCTAAATTATGGTACTAACCCTAAGTCTAGTAAACACTTCACGGGCCTGTCGAGATCTGGTGATTTTCAGATAAGGTTCAAGCTTGTATTTATTTTCGTAACTTATTACTGCCTTTCATTTTGTCATCATTAAACATATCCGTAGTAAATCTTTCTCCATGCTGAGATTCTAGTACATCTTTCAGGCATTTTCCATTACTATTAGTTAACATATTAGCATCGGAAACTCTGATATTATAACGAGATTACTGAGGTATCCAAGTTTTCGGAAGCTTACAGTTGAGCGACTTCTTGAATGAGTTGGAGAGTATGTTATCGCCTGCAATTTTGGATAATTTATCGACAGATTTATGGAGATGTAAGATGGTATCGTTCGCAATGGGATATCTACCCAATTCTCTTCGTGCTGCGTGATTAGATGCTTTTCTATTCAACCTTAATATTTATTTACAAAATTTCAAGTGGACTTGTTCACAGGCTGTAGTGTCCGCAAAAGGAGTATTACGGTCAGGGGACCATATCTCGCAACTATATAATAAAAAAGGCTTATTCAATTTATCAAAAAGTTTACATTTCACACGAAGAGTTAAGTCAAGTGACTTTCTGAGAGAATTTGTAAGAAAAAAATTGCTTTCGATCCTTTTGTACTTAAATTCTCTTGAACTTGTTTTGTGTTTCCATTGTATGTGAATTCAAGACCTAAGTATTTATATTGATCTACGATATCTAATTTCGCTATTCCAATACAAAACGTAGGATCTTTTTTATCTTTTCTATTTTTTGAAAATCATGCATTTTGTTTTATTAATATTGACACTAAGTTTGTTTTATCCGCATAGTGTTCTACCTTCTGAACACATTTATTCAATCCGCTGGAGACCCTGATAACATTACCAGGTCATCGGCAAAAAGTTGGTGATTGAGTCGTTGTCCATTCACATTAACTTGTGAATAGGATTCATTGAATATCCCGCATATGTCATCAATAAACATTTTGAAACGACTGGGGGATAAAGAACATCCTTGTCTAACTCCAACTGTTGAGAGTAAAGGTGGGCTCAATCCTACAGAAGTATTTATAGAATAGTAACAGGACTCATAAAGAGAGCTAAGAATTTTAAGGACTTTCCCACTGATACACAATGGCTTCATTTTCTCAAGAAGTAACGACCTATCTATCGAATCAAATGCTTTCTTAAAACCAACAAAAGCCGCGTACATTGGTTTCTTCTCTTCTTTATATTTATTTGCCAACGTGCGCAAAAGGAATGCACTATCAACTGCTCCACGATACATCCTGAATCCAAATTGGTTATCGCTTATTAAATCATTGAGTTCTAAATACTCATTCAGCCTCGAGTTTATTACTTTATAAAATAATTTTCCGAAATTGCTACTCAGCGCAATCGGTCTGTAAATGTTAGGATCATGTCGATCGCCATTCTTATAGAGAGTTTTTTTTATTATGGACTCACTCCAACATACAGGGTAATGACCTGATAATAGTATTCGATTAAATAGCTTGACAACACCATCTATAAAAACTGGAACAATACGTTTTATCAATTCATTCGGAATGTTATCTACAGCCGATGACTTTTTGTTTTGGAGCTGCCTAACAGCGACTAATATTTCTCTAGCGGTTATGTAGTCATTGTTTAATTTGATATCTGGATCCTTAATTGTCGCTGAAAGATGACGTATTTCAGACTCAGATCTTTTCGGACAAAGTAATGTTTTAAATAATTCTACATTTTCATCTGGGTGTAAGTAATTGGGCTCTTCTTTCTTAGCACAAAATGTGTTAATAATACTCCAGTACGCGGAATGATTAGCTGTCTCCATATTAGATAACTTATCAGAGATACATTCATAAAATTCTCTGCGCTCACGCTTTGTCTCCCGTTTATAATGCTTTTTATAGAGTGAAATTTAATCAGTAATGTCTTATCATAAAGCCTCTTCTTCATGTCATTTACGACATATGTCATATCTTTTTTTAACTGTTTACAGTGTCTATCAAACCAATGTCGTTTACGTTTTTGCTTATACCTAAAAAATTTTAACTTTCGATGAAGATTTATTGATAAACAATTTGATTTGATTCAGATCTCGGGTGGCCCTTTCGGTTCCAATGGGATTCGCAGAATACTCACTTAATCTGAACTCTATTAATATTTTTTGAACATATGGATTATATAAGGTAGAAATGGCGTTATCTCCACTCTCTTTACACCATTTTGTAACTAAATTATGTTTTCGGTAAGTATTTTGAAGCTTGGTACTTTCTGCTTCGATTACCAAAAAATCGAAATTAACAGTCAGTTGACTATGATCTGAAAATTCTGTCGGAGATTTAACACAAAAATAGCTAACATTGGGTAGGTACCTCTTATTTATCAATACGTAGTCAACAATACTAGCGCCATTGTAACTGTAGCTCGTATAATTTCCGAGAGAATCTCCAAATTTCCTGCCATTCACAATTCTCATACCAAACGATTTACACATAGATAATAATTGTGTGCCAAACGAATTACATTCCTTATCCAAACTTGCCCTGTCATTTTCACAATCAAATCGTCGCCTGAGTGCTAGAATGTTCTATGTCCCCTATGGGACATAGAACATTCTAGCGCTCAGCCGACGAAATGTATAATTATTGGGTAAAACTAAATGTGAATCATCATCATTTATAACATAATCTGGCCGGCTATCTGTACGTGCGTTAAAATCACCACCAATGCAAATGTTGTCTGCCTTTCGTGTTAGGTAAAGGGTGAAGGTGTTCAATCAGTAAGGTTCGTAACAGTGTTCCGTAACTTGCGTTCGGTGCAATACGAATATGTTACATGCCCTATGGCCTTTCCTCTAACGATTTTTTTACCCTGGATTGTGCCCACTTCTAAGACCGAGATCTCCATTGAATAGTTCTCTATTAACTCCCACACTTGGTCCATCCGTCCTGTCTTTGTATTTGAATTCCAAATATTCGGGAACTATAATTTGCACCAGCATCTGTCGGGGAGATTTTCCAAATAGTCAAGATAACAGAGTTTCATTAAATCTATCCTGTCCTTGTCTGGTGTTGCGGCATTACTCGACCTTGTTAATGATCGGCCTGAACCGTTCTGCAGGGTTGCCAAGCTCTTTACAAGCGTTTGGTTTAGAGGTATCACTTCCGTAGCATATGATGTACTTGGTACTCCCACCGTTTCCCGAATAGTTTTACCCACAAAAACCTTATTGAAGCTGGTTCTTCCTATTAGTTTCATTTGATTAAAAATTCGCGTCCCCTTCACAGTTAGTTTATTCGCGTGATTTCGGTAGATTCCTCTTTCCGTGATGTATATTTTTATCCAGAAACATTCGTAGTCACCTGTTTGCTGCTACCTTCTGGAATACAGATGGATGTGACAGCCGTTCCTTCTTACCAATTCCTTATTCGACATTCGTTATCAACCAATAAAATCGGCTGATAACGAACGTCGAAAAAGAACTTTGGAGTAAGTAACTGATGTCACGTCCGTGGAATACAGAACTCCCCTACTCACCACCTTCGAGTAGTTTCCGATTTACGACCCACGGGTATTACTTTACTTTTGCTTTCATTCAGTACATGAACGTTACACTGACAAAAACCACTTGATCAATAAAATAACAAAATGATTCAATGGAATACATTTTACCTGGAGGTCAGGCTTTTTATGTTCCGATTCGAAAGGATGGCAGGCTTTTTATTGAACGTCTGTGCTTTTATTTTCATAAAATACACTTTTTTCTGCAAAAACCGAAGCGAACAATAATTTTTTTTGTTGAAATGAAAATCTGTTCCACACATATGTGCGGAACGGAATCGTTGACGGACTATGTTTATAAAGAAGCGAAATTTCTCTGAAATTTTCGACAAATCGTACACCGCATATTATAATTTGAAACTCAGGGGACGAAATAGTAACACGGGTTCCCCTCACAAATTTGGTTGGCGATAAAATGTGTTCTTTTTGTTGATAGTTGTCAAATGAATTGCTGAGTGTCCTTCTAATAACTGTTTTATAGACGTGAGGGCGTGTAATAAACACAGAACGACACACGCACGTGAATTGGTTAATCGATATGGCACGTGTGCCATATCGACTGACCCATTCACACGCGTGTGCCATATCGATTAACCCATTCACACGCGCGTGTCGTTCTGTGTATTTACCGTGGTGTTTTGGGAAAGTATCGTGGTTTAACATGGTGTAACATGGTGTAACATGTTGCAGTTCAATAGTTCAAATAAGTGATCGCAAAACATCAGAGGCTGCTACACATTCGACGCGCTGTATGCGAAATACTCTTCCCTAGTTAAATTGTAGAACAGGTGTCCTTGGCATGTCGCACCCGACATTCTCTGAAAAAACAGTACTATATTTAATGATTCTGGAGAACCATAGGCTTTTCCAGACGAGATTCCATAATTTTCCATACCCCAGAGTGTCCGAAGATTTAGTTTTTTAACTGTATCACTAAAGTACCTTGATTGATGTCCAGAGAAAGGTGGGTATAGCAATCTGAAATGACTCAGTTTGATAAAAAAAATGTTTAGGGTAAATCATCACTATTGGTGGAGAGGGGAGGGTTAATATCAATATATAAGTCTATGTCCGACAAAAGGAGTTACGTTTGCTTGCCACATACCCATTGAGTTCTGTGGCTATTTGAAAACAGCCCATTTTATCTCAAATTTATCTTAAAATTTTGCTGTTTGGCAGTTTATGGAGGGTTAATAAACGCTTGCCGCAATAATTCTTATCATGAGTTTATTTTTTCTTGAAAATCTGTAAGAACCACTTGAAGAAATCCACAAAAAGATGTGAATGTTAAGTTCTTAAGGGCTGTCTCCCTTTAACCTGTCAAAACAGGATTAAGGCTTGGCTTTTAGAATACCCTTACTACTAACAAAATTGATCCCCTATTAATTCCATGTCCGATAAAAGAAGTTATGTCTCTCTGTCACATAGCCTTTGTGTGCTGTGGGTACCCGGAAATAGACAATTTTATTTAAAAATTTACGTTTCGTAGTCTGTGTAGGGTTAACGAGTGCTTACCGGAATGCTTCCTCCTTGTAGTATATAACATCTAGCCAAGATCTGCAAATGACCATCTGCAGATAACAATGCTTATTTCCAGGCTTGGTATAGTATGTGGACATTGGTCATAAAACATTTCTCGTGTATTGGACTCGATCATTAGAATTTACTTTGGTCAGTATGTTGATTTTGTTTTAATATAAGGATGGAACTTGTGCTAAAGACATCGGAATGTACCAGGCCTTTTTCAGGTTTTATTTTTATTGCCCGTGTTACCATTGGATCGAATAATAATAACAGCATCAACAACTCGAATTCTCATTCCAATACCGTTGCTGCAGTGATGACTTTTCCGCCCTTGTGCGTGATTTTGGTAAGCTTGATCTTATTTTCAGAAGCACATGAAGCAAAATGAAAGTGTGTGGAGGAGGTGAGGGTATGGAAGGTCACATATGTCCAGAGAGCCCTTGATATAGCATGGTTCGGACCGGCCCGGTGAAAAAAAAACCCAAACAACTAGATACACAGAAATGCACTTATTTTACTCACTTTATGTGTGATACCGAAGGTCTTAAAAAGTGTCGGGGTCGGAGTGGTGGCGGAGAGTGACACAGATTGACAGGTTGTACCTTCGAAGTAGCCGGAGATGGAATTCATTTGTCAGAGATAAGTACATTTTACATTTCCAGATAATTCATTAAAGGAATGAATATATATTAACAAACTGAAGTAACACCCCCACCCCCCGCAATATCTCCTCATTCGGGTTCCGTTGCCTCTGCCTATCTTCTTCAACGCCTTTCGACAGGGCACTTCGAAATGGATAAATGTCAACGGCACCGGAAGCAATGGCAGCGTGTGCCCCTTTTCGCCAGAAGTGCCCAGGTGGAAGAGACTTTACTTTCCGAGAAGTGTAACTGAGAAGCTCTCGAGTATTCGTTTCTAATGTATTTTACGTGTGCCAATGCCACTGAGGTGGGGATGTACGGGTATAGTAGCGAAGTTTGATTTTTTGGGGGAGGATTTAACGCCACTTTCGACATCGTGTCGGAGTATCCGGAGAAAAGAAATGTTTATCAATTCGAGACATGATTTGATCGAATCCTCATTGGCATTGCCATTTCTATTAGCAGACACGTTTGTTTACTCAATTATTTATTTATTGGGGTATAACGACACTTTCGACAGCCAGGGTCACCTCGTGTCTGACAGTTTTACGGGTGGAGGAAACCAGAGTACCCGGAGAGAACCACAGAACAACGGCGAGCAACTGTCAGACTTCCCAACGTACTAACTTCAGACAAGCAGGGTTAGCATTGGTTGATGACAAGTGCACCACCTCCGTGCAGTACTCCTCAGTAGACAGCGTCACCGTGCCGCCACGCGGGAAATCGGGGTGAAGTGCCTTGCCCAAGGACACAACGCCATTACCCCTGGCGGGGATCGAACCGTGGACCTTTCGGTTTGAAGTTCACTGCCGTGACCACTGAGCCACCGTGCTCCCTCGAACTTTGATCGATAATCACCAAACAAAAACAAGAAGCTATACAATCGATGGGTTGATTTCTAAAGTTTTTTTCGTCACTCGAGTGGAGAATGTACCATCTGCAATGCTCCACCATTAAAATTTATTTATTTATTTATTGGGGTTTAACGATACTTTCGACCGCCAGGGTCACCTCATGTCGGACAGTTTTACTGGTGGAGGAAGCCGGAGTACCCAGAGAGAACCACCGAGCAACTGTCAGGCTCCCCAACACACTCCACACAAGCAGGATTAGCATTGTTTGAAGACAGGTGCACCTTCGGCGTGCAGTACGCCTTAGTACACAACACCACCGTGCCCCCACGTGGGCAATGGGGGTGAAGTTTCTTGCCCAAGGGCACAACGCGGTTGCCGCAGGTGGGATTCGAACCGAGGACTTCCCGGCTTGCAGCCTGCACCTCTACCTACTGAGCTCCATGAAAATGCCAAGATAAAACAAAATTAGCGGATCAACGCGTCGTCATGAAAGCACTACAGCCTCGCATTTATATTTTTCTGTAAACAAACTTGGGGGCCCGGTTATACCAGTAAATCATAACTTCATTATCGCAATAAACAGTCCTGGTCCAGTCCGCGAGGTTCCGACATGGCAGCTCAGTGAAAATACCCGTCACTAAATATAGGGGAGATAATTCCCGATAACCGGTACCACCGACGTAACAATTTGAAATGGATTGGGTTGGAGATTCGATTCGGTGCGTCTGATTGGATTCGAGGAAATGGTCGCAATTCGCCTGACCTTATCACCAAGCTGTAACTTTGACCTGTTGATTCGGAGAATCTCCAAAATATATTTCCTTTAAAGCGAATTAAAGCAAAACAATGATGTGGCTTAACTGCCTTAAATGGCATATTTCCTCATTAGTCTGTGTGAAACACACAGACTATTGTTTTTGTACGCTTTCTTCTTCTTCTTCTTCTTCTTCTTCTTCTTCTTCTTCTTCTGTCTTCTGTCTTCTATGTTCTTCCTTGTCTGATAACTCGAAAAGGAATCGTCCTATCTCGCCGATTTTTGGCATACTGATAGACAATCAGAAGTTCTCGGCCACCTATGTTTTTCAGATTCCTGGGGCTTTAGGGGTGTCCGTAGGGGTGTTTTGCATGTGGTTCTCGCTCATATCTCAGTCATGGTATGACGTATGGACCTGGGACTAACACCTAGTGAGTCAAAACTCAATGGAGATTCAAAATATGGGCCAAGGTCACTGAGATCACCCAGGTGTCATTGAGTGCATTTTTCAAAATAGCTGGAAATCACGTTTTTTGACTCCATAATGCATTCCTGGAAGATCATACATGCAATTTTACACGAAAAAAAAGTGGGCGTGGCCAAATTTTTTGAAAGTGGGTCACGCTGATATCTCAAGTATGGTATGATGCATGGACCCGGGACCAACACCAAATGAGTTGACACTCGATGGAGGTTTACAATATAGGTCAAGGTCATTGAGGTCACTCAGGGATCATTGAGTGCATTTTTCGGAATTGCTGGAAATCAAATTTCTGGTTTTCAGACCGATTAGGAATTGCATTTTACACCAACTAATGTAATTTTGAAGATTATACATGTATCTCATCATTCAAATAAATGGCAGAGCCAGTAATGTCAATTTCTGATTCCTTGATCGAACCCTTTAAATGTTGTGGACATGTCTGCCTTTTCTGGTTTCTTAGAAAAATTGTTCTGATTCCTGCATGAATATCTGTAAATACTGTTAACGAAAATCCATTTCTGATTTGTTTAGAAATATTTTACACCTAGAAATAAGCCTCCATAAATTCTCTTTCTGTATAGTTTTTTTCCTGTTACTTTAACCCTTTTTCACAGAGACCTGAATTTACTGGATGCAGTAAATTCTGTTTCTCTAGTGTTACTATAGCTGTTTCTATGATGGTGGTCCCCGTATTAGTGTACAATTAATTGGTCTTTTCCCACAAATTATTTATTTATTTATTTATTTATTTATTTATTTATTTATTTATTTATTTATTGGTGTTTAACGACAGCAGGGTCCCCTTAGGTAAGACAGCCTTACGGATGGGGAAACCGGAGGACCCGAGAAGAACCCCCGAGCAGCGGCGAGCAACTGTCAGACTCTCCAACGTACTAACTCCGCACAAGCAGGGTTAACATTGGCTGGCAGCAAGTGCGCCATCGACGTGCAGTACGGCTCAGTAAACAGTGTCACCGTGTCTCCATCTAGGCAATCGGGATTAGGTGCATGCACCTAAGGTCGCAACGAAGTTACCGTTGGTCAGGATCGAACCATGGGCCTTTCGGTTTCAAGTCAAATGCCCTAACACGACACGGGGGGACCCTGAGTGTCCAAAGTGTCGTTAAATCCCATTAACACAAAAGAAAAAAAGCCCTGCTTAGTCATCCCTTGGATGGTTGCAAGAGAATCTTACATCATTTCAGTGGGTGCTGCCTCTTCTTTGAAATAGTGTATATGAGGTTGATCAGCTAATGTAAGAAAACAAAAATGCGCACGCCACAAATGATTTGTTTATCTGATGCCATTCATCGTTTTGCTGTACCCTTCGTGTCAACACCAACAGATGTACGGCGACTTTCTCTATTCCATTAGCACAAAGTGGATTGCGTTTGTGGTGCAGGGAAACTAAACACACTGTTCAAATACGGTGTCCATTATCAACAAACTTAATAGGCCAGATAAACTATATCTGAGTGTTTTACATGCGTACTCTCACCCAACCCTTTTGCTTTCTGGTCTTGCTAGACACTAAATTATTATTTGTAAGAACGAATCGATATCGAAGACCCCAAATCAGACGAAATAGTACCAACCGAAAAAATGATTGAGAGGTTGGACATGGGGTGGGTGTGTGTGTGTGGGGGGGGGGGGGCATATCACTAAACCCCATTGGTACCGCCCTTTTTAGACCAAATATGGTTTCTTTTAACCCTTTACCCAAAATACAGGATATCGAAATTTATTATTTCCCCACCCCCCCCCCAAAAAAAAATTCAACAAAACCATAAGATGTGGCCCCTCAACGGAACGAGCTCGTTTGTTAAATATATTTTTTTCAACTGCTTAATTTGCAAATTACGCAAACGGGTGTGGCCGATTCGTTAATTAAATGGTTAATTACATATTACTCGAGGCGAAGTTCCAACCTAAACTGAAATTATATGACACTGTGTATACCATATTAGGTCACTAACAAACTGTATAACACATTTATCTTACCGACTATTTTCCTGCGTACTTAATAAACAATTGCAATGATTAATAAATGTTTGAATTCTTACTCTTTTTATCATGAAGCGACTGCTGTCAGCCGTAATTTTGATACATGAACGAACAACGTTGAGATCGCAATATTAGAGTAGAGAGGCGTGTATGGATCTCAACAAACCATGTATTGCTTATACACAGTTTGCACGTGCAGATTTGAATCCAATGAGATACTGTAAAATTTGTTGTTGATCGCTTATCGGATAAAAAACAACGCCAAGTTTACAACAGTCACGTCTGTGTTCGAAATAAGTGAATTCATAGTAATAATGTGAAAAGCAATGATTCCAACACAAATCTGAAGTAACTGGATGCACAATTCTCACAAGGAGGCTCCAGCTGGTACGCAATTCGAAATTTGGATACGCTCCCAGCTCAAGCTCTCAAGCATCCAGTCAAGTTCGGTTAAGAATTCGACGTTGTTATGGCCTGCAACCATTCTAGTCCTTCAAATAGTCCATCGCTTGTGTTTAGATTTACTCGTCCGGGATATTTCAGTTAGTGGGAAAAGCGAACCTAGGGTTCGTTTTTCCCACTAACTGAAATATTCCAGATGAGCGAGTCTAAAATACCATAAACATTCATTTTCTTCGAATCAACGCAATCAATGTTACTCAATCGAGAATTGATTTGATGACATTTCGAATGCCGTTGCACGTGTTTATTTTCTGAATAATTATGAACGAGGACTCACCACGACCGTAGTTTTATGATTACTCCGAGTAGTTCCACTAATTGTGTTAACTGGAAGCCCATATTTGGGCTTTATTCTGAAGTGCAGGTACCACAACTTGAAGTCTTCATATTCTGTAGAGGTGCTTCATACTTTCTTTGAATTGCGATTAGTTTGCCTGCATGTATGTGCTTTGTTACAATTTATGGGAGAGTGCCTAGAGGCACCCTCCCATAAATTGTAGCAAGGCAAAGGCAAGTGAACAAATTTTGACGACCAAAAATAATTTGACACTTTACCAGTTGATATCTTGATGTTTTCGAGGTAATTGAGAAATGATATCTGTAGATCTGTGAGTAAAAGGACAACACTTTTCATCAACGGTAGTCGGAGCGCAAACTCCGCGAAAAGTGGGTAAACAGCGTATAACAGCGTCGAATTTCTAACAGAATTGGACTGGTGAACCGAGAGTCTAACCCCAGATATTAAGAGAAAGTAGTGGGTACGATGGGTTGCATCGCACATCGAGTTAGTGGTTTAACATACTTGTCAACGTCAATTGCACACAGAGAGATAAGCTGGGAAAGATATAGGCGCATATGAAATACAACTTAAGTACCCAGCGAACAGGAATAACTATAAATTATCTTTCGATCTGCACATAACTTCATACTAAACTTAAAACGTCTCATCCCATATTCATACTCCGATAAATCGACAGATAATCTATTTCAATTCTTATCATTTAATCTGGAGTAGTTGATTACCTTATTTAATTATACCCAAAATGTGGGAAAATAGATACGTAATCTGACTCCATGTGCTTCCTCCACCCTGTCCCACACGACATGGCTCTAGCAACTGAATTTCTCGTTAACCCTCAAAACAAGCAACACAAACTGGACACAATCATACACTTCTCAATTTTGAAACCTAATCGTGTAATCATGTATCGTGTCTTTGGGCATCCCCTGTAAACCATCCACCTCGGTTCCGCCGCCTTTGACAATAGTTTTAGATTGCAAACATAGGTTAATATTTGCATTTCCTGATACGCCAGAGAAAAACTATTTTGAGCGACCCACGTAAAAAGTAACTTATAAATTTTTATATTAGTGTTTCAATGAGTGAATCAAATGACACACGTTTCTTAGGTTTTAATTTAACCCACTCTATAATGGATAAGTACGAATTATTACAGCAGGCGGATGCAGTTTAGAACTTCTCATGCCGCCTGCAGGGGTGTCGGTATGGGGGACCTAGAGGCGTTCACCTCTCTCTATATATTTTTACTTGGGGCATTTTCGTCTGGATGAGAATCTCGGGTATCGATTCGCACTTGCCCGTCATAATGTACTCTATTACAAGACTAGATTTGACACTTGGACCTACGTTCCAATAAGAGTAAAATCATCGCCCTCTGATTGGGTAAGAGCTGCGTAGTTTTTTATGTTTACGACTCCAGTAGCAAATGTTACCGTCTGACGTCACCACGCGAAATATTTGAAATGACGTCGCCCGTTTCGTAATTGCTTCATTAGATTAAACATATTTTATTTGTTTATAATCAACAAAAAGGATTGGATAACAAGTGCCCAGCACTTAGATTATATCCTTTCCTTGAAATACGTTTACAATTACAAATTATGACATGTTTACAAGTAGTTACATGAATTTATATGTAATGGCGAAACAAAACGTATGTATATATTGAAACAATTTTGTGCATGTACAAAGTTAGAGAAGAAAGCTGATGGATACTCAACTTTGCAAGAGACAGAACAAAGAAGTGGGGGGTGTGGGGGGGGGAGGGAGAAAAATGAAGTGCCACACTACAACACTGCTGGCTTGGGTCAACAAGCCTATGGACCACATTTCGGCACTACCGCTACTCCGACGGGGTCCACACCACTACTATTGCCAGGACAGACAGGACAAACAAGCGAATAGAAATGAGCCATGTGTGAGGTAAACAGAGATGACCACTGACTTTAAAGATCAACAGAATTGGAAAAGGATGCTTTTAGACTCCTGCGCTCATCTTGCGGTCTGGTCTTAAAACCGCTTCGTGCTTTTATGAAAGTTTGTACACTGCGAAAAAGGTGAATACTGACGGAATCCAGTAAGTTTGGAACACCATAAAGAAGATCATTGGCCGTTCTTATTGGCAGATGCACAAGATTTCTCTGTAGAACAAGTCTTTCGTCTGAGTAGTTACTGCAGTTGAAGAAGTAATGGTTCGCGTCTTCGGTCCCATAACCACATGAACAGTTAGGTGTATTTTGAATATAGTTGGAGTATTTATCAAAATTTAGGTCGCTACAGGAATTTCACAGCTTGCAGTGCATTATATTAACCGCCCTATCGCCATTGTTGAAGTACGTAGGTGGTCTACACACGCCTGTATTGAAATATTTGAAATATTTAACAAAGTTATTCAGTGAATCAGACTGTCTAACTTCTAGAAATGCAAGAGGGAATAAATGACCGCTTAAATACTTCCGTGTGTATAAGTGGTAGTTGAAAATTGGAATGGAACCGGGTACTATACGGGGAAATGTCCTCAAACGTTCTGGGTAATAAGTCCGATAGGTATCTGGGGGGCTGGTTATTTGCAATTTTGAAAAATGTGATCATTTTGTGGAGATGGCGTCTATGTCTAAGGGTTTCCCGGCCAAGTTCTGCAAGTAGAGTAGATACCGGGACAGATCTCGTTCGACCGGATATTATTCTAGCTGCATCGGCGTGGATTCTATCCAACTTTGAAAGTAGGTAATCCGGTGCATCAGCCCATACCACATCCGCGTATTCTAAAATAGGGAGTATAAATGATTTATATAGAATTTCAAGGCTTTTTCTACCAAGGATATACTTAAGTTTTCTCAGCTGGGATAGCCTGGCGTTGGCCTTTTTACATAGTCTATTAATTTGGCTATGCCAGTTTAGGCCCCCCCTGTAAAGTCAGGCCGAGGTGGATGTGTGACATAGCGAGTTCAATTGGCGTCTCACCAAACATTACAGCATTATTTAGGTTAACCTGTTTCTTGGAGAATAGGTTTTTGAAGGGTTAAACGTAACTAACCATGTATTTGCCCATTCGGAAATGGCTTTGAGGTTTTCATTGGACTTTGTAGCAATGCCATCTGGTTCGTGCCCACTTTTTGTTAAGCTTGTATCATCCGCAAATAATCGACACACGTCCGGTGAATCCAAATTTTCAGAAATGTCATTGATGTATATCAAAAGGAACGGACCCAAGACAGAACCCAGTGGAACACCACAATTAACAGATAAGTACTCTGAGGAAATTGAGTTACAAGTTACCCTTTGTTTACGGTCAGACAAATAGCTGCTGGTCCACTCGATGAGTGGTCCAGATATACCGTTTTGTCTCAGTTTATAAATAAGTCCTTTGTGCCACACTCTATCAAATGCTTTTGATATATCACAGAATGCTCCAAGAGAAAACTGGTTCCTATCAAAGGCCAAGCAGAGATTATGATATATTTCGATGAGTTGGTAAACGGTGCAATGCTGGGGCAGGAAACCGGACTGATATTTAAAAAATAAATTATTAGCACAAGAATGTTCGTACATTTGGTTAAAAACAATCATCTCCATAACTTTACTGACACAGCTAAGAAGAGAGACTGGTCTGTAGTTATTAGGATCAAGGGCATCTCCCTTCTTAAAAATCGGCACGACTGTTGCCAGCTTCCATTCTGATGGGTAGACACGTAAGGAGAATGAGAGCCTAAATAACTGAACCAATGGCTTGCATATTCTGGTTTTGGTTTCTTTTTGCATACGGTTGCTAATACCGTCGTGTCCTGTTGCTTTTTTGGTATCTAGATTGCTAAGAATCCGGATCACTTCGTCTTCAGAAAAGTCAATTTCAGACAGGCTCTCAGAACATTTTGGTCTGAAATCAGGTAAGCTATGTCCATCATCATTTATATTACAATTTGATAGAAATGTTTTATTGAGCAGATTGGCTTTGTCCTTGTTATCTGCTATCATAACTGTGCTGCCTGCATCATTTTTGTGGTTGAGAAAGGGGACGGAAGGCTTACTCACAAAATTATTCAGTAACTGTTTGACTGTGTGCCAAAAGACTTTAGGGTTTCTACTCACTGCAAGTGAGGTATCTAGATTTGAAAAATAAGTAGATTTAGCCTTCTTTTTCATATTATTTACTTTGTTACGGGCATGTTTATATTTTTCAATTATTAATGGGTTTCGGTCTTTCAAAGCTGGAAGACGATCTCTCTGACGAATTTCACGGCGAAGGGCCGAGTCAAATCAGGGTTGATCATTAGGACGGATGACTACCCCGTGAGATGGAATACATTCTGTGGCAATATAAAAAAAAAATTGATGCAAATTTGTGGTATGACGCATCAAGTGTACCAGGGTCGGAAATAAAAGACCAATCTGTTTCGGATATCAGAGTGTTCATTTTGGGGAAATCAGCCCTGTTGTAATTCCAAATCTGTCGAATTTTCGTTTCGTTCTGTGTTATGCCTGCCTCTATAGCTGCTGATACAGCCTTATGGTCGGAGACACCAAGTTCGTGGACTTCTGAGTTTAAAACCACAACACCATCACTTACTATTATAGGGTCCAATAAAGTACTTGAGATTGGTGTTACACGAGTCGGTTCTTTGATGGCGTTATGGAGGTTGTAATAATTTATAATTTCATTTAAACAACTAGAAGGGTTAAGAAGGTCGCTATTGAAATCTCCGGCGATTTTCAGGGACGGGTTTATACTGAGTGAGTCTTCAATGGCGCCTTCCAGCTTATCCCAGTATTCGTTACTGGAGAATTGAACCGATCGATATGCTAAACAGAGCAAGAACTTGCGTTTTGAGGTAATCTCAAACCATAAGACCGACTGGTCAAATTCTAGTTCCGGTAAACGTTTGGCATATATTTCATTTGAGACATAAACCGCGACACCGCCACCGTGTTGGTTCCTGTTCTTTCTGACTGGTGGGCGGTAACCCGGTATTAGCACATTGTCGGAATTAAAACTGGGATCGAGGTGCGTTTCGGTGAAGCAGATTATATCAAAATCGTCTATATCATCTGTAATATGATCGAGCTTATTTCTGATGCTTCTGATATTATAATTGCGTATAGAAATACTGGTTTTATCTACTGATTCAGTTCTGGATGGCCCAGGGTTAACTTCAATGTCCCCAGACAGGAGAATGATACCAAGGATGACACACAGAGCCAATGAGAGACGGAGTTTAACGGTGCGGATCTTCACAGAGTGCTGAGTTCCGATCGGTTGTCTGATCACACAGTACCTACACACGAGAAAATTATAATGAAGTCCGATTGCCGACCTGTGCTGCTCTATGTTAATACCCATGTTTAGGGGCTAAGTGGCAGGTGGAGAGAGGGTGTCAGTGCACCGTGGAGTGCGGTTAGTGTTTTTGGTATAGAATGTTTGTGTGGCAGTAAGAGTGTGTTGTAGTGTCTTAAGATGGTGAAAGGAAAAACAGGAATTATAAGATTACAAGTATATAAAGTTTGTAACAAAATAAGATATATTATACACATGTCATATTGGATAGGTTGTGAGGTGGTATCGGCTTGTAATTCAGAGAGCTGAAGTATTTCTCAATCCTTCACCTTGAGCAATTTACATACATTGGACAGTACCAATTGATCTTCCAAAACACGGTCTCTTTTTGTCACCCTTCCACAAAACACAGCCACGGTCCCCATCGGAACAAGCTCGATGAGCTCGTTTCGATCAGAACCACAAGCTCTGTTCTGCAAGGAAGAGGCAAAAACAATAAAGTTTGAATCTCGATTTTTGTATATCACATGGGCTGACTCAGTCAACTAGTTACGCAAAGGGTTGAAGAAAAATTTTAGTGGGAAACTTATGGTTCCACTGCCCTCTTCCCACACTCTTCAAAAGGGTAACCGACAACAAGTAGAATTTAAGTACGGACAATCAAGAAAACTGGCCTTCACGCCGAATTTTATAGGATGTATTTTGGGCATATGAGCTGATAGCTGAATGTTAAGTAGCATATTTGTCCGTTCAAATCATTGAAGTCATGAATGACCTGATTTGTCCGTTCAAATCATTGAAGTCGTGAATGACCTGATTCCTCTAAATTTATATGAGAGATATCTGTATAGTAGTCACCCTCATACACATGCAAAGAAATAATGTTAGGTTATAATATATTGAAAAACGGTAGAATCTGGAAGACAGGAAAAATTAAAATTTAGAGCGGAAAACAATGAGTTCACGAAGTCCAGTAAAGGGTTGGCCAATTCCGTAAACCTTCAGTGAATTTTTAATTTGTCGCTCGTGTGTGTCGTCAGTGGACAACAGTCAGGTCTGCAAAATCTGTCCAGAATTCAAATTCACGCTCGATGACGCGAATAATACCATGACGAGTGATTAACATCTTGGTCTCAATATAATGTGTCAAAGAGAATGTTTAAATTTGAATGGGCTTTTGTGTCCTTCATCACCAAAGGAGTACAGGTTTCAGTGGATTAAGATGACTGGGGGAAAAATCACACATAACAACCTGAGCTAGCAGATAAATCCGTCGGCAAACAATAATATTTTGACATATGCCTGCACCCCATAATAAGACCTAATTATTGATTCGACAGGGAAGAAGTTTTGGTCTTTGGATGTTGTGCCTGACAGGGATGAGCACAAAACTTCATTTAGTACCTGGGTAGTGGGATATTTAATGGTTAAGCAGTTAGGGAGTAGAAGAGTGTGGACACTGGAGAGGCGGGAGACGCAGAACGAGGAATGAGGAATCTATTTTAAAATCTACTAAACACTACGAATCCAATTATAAACCGTGAAAATGAGATTTCTTCAAGTTTATGGTACAAAAAGTGTGGCCAGATCGAGATCATAATCAAATGTGACCTCATTTGGCAAGCACTAGTTCACTTTGCGGGGGGGTGGGGGGTGGGGGTGGGATGGGGTGGTGGCGCATTCGAATGAGGCGTCACAAGATATGTCTGTGAGGCAAGACTGAGATCATAATAAAATTGGAATGACATTTCTGTGAATATTGCTGGCTGGTTCTGGCCTTTGCGAGTGGAAGACGATAGTTGAAAAAACATTTCTTGGGTAACTGAGAAAATTCATTCTTTGTCGCAAAACACAGCTCATGTCCCCTCATTGGAACGAGCTCATTGAGATCATTCAATGAGGGGCAACAAGCTACGTATCTGTGGTAGAACTGGGAACATAATAAAATTGGAATGACATTTTGTGAATATTCCTGACCTATTCTGCCTAGTTACTTAACCCTTTGGTCAGTTGCTTACCCTTCTACCAGCTGTGAGTGGCAGACGACAGTTGCAAAAGTATTTCTGGAATAACTGAAAAAAATTCTTTCTGTATCTCAAAACACAGCTCAAGACCTCCCATGGGAACGGGCTCGTTGAGTTCATTCCAATGAAGGGTCATAAGTTATGTCTGTGAAGCAAACCAGAGAACATAGTAAAATTTGAATGGCATTTTTGTGAATATTGCTGGCTAGTTCTGGCCAGTTACTTGGCCATTTACCAACTGCGAGTGGAAGACGACAGTTACAAAAACCTTTCTTGAGTAACTGGGAAATTCATTCCGTGTCTCAAAACACAGCTCATGATCCCTTATTGGAACGAGCTCGTTGAGATCATTCCAATGAGGGGTCATAAGCCAGGTCTTTGAGGCAAAAATAAGAACATAGTAAAATTTGAATGGCCTTTTTGTCAATGTCACTGGTCGGTTTTGGTCAGTTACTTAACCCTCTTTATTCACGGAGAGTACAGACGACTGTTGCACAAACAGTTCCCGTTGGATAACTGAGAAATTCATTCCATGTCCCAAAACATAGTCCAGGACTCCCACTGGAAAAATCTTGTTGAGATCGTTAACCCTTTAACCACTGCGAGTGACAGACGACAGTTGCATAGACACTTCTTAAATGACTCAGAAAATTCATTCTATGTCCCACAACTCAGCTTACGATCACTCACTGGAACGAGCCCGCTGAGCCCATTTCAACGAGGGGACACAAGCTATTTCTCTGAGGTAAAATTGAGAACATATTAAAAATTGATTGGCATTTATTGTGGATATCGTTTCATGTAACGGAATGACTAGCAAGCCGCTTCATTTTTCTGGATTTTTCACACGTGCAGCAGACGTTGTTCCGGATAAAGTGTTGTTTAAATTCCAAACCGACTTACGGTTTGAACCAAGATGGAATGAGTTTATCTGGTTTATTGATTATTTATCCAGTGCCGTCGTGGGTACGCGAGAGGTTCATTTACTAAACCTGTGATCGTTAAAAGTTGCCTTGCAGAAGGCAACTTTTAACGATCACAAGTTTAGTAAATACGCCTCTCGTATTTCACAATGTAGGTTTTGGGATACGAGTAGTATCTTATTGGAACATATACGTTATTGTGATGAGTTGACGGTTACCTGGTCTGAGGTTTGCGGTTCGGAGCGTATGTTCAACCGAGACGCTTAGCGTCTCGGTTGAACATAAGCTCCGAGCCGTAAACCTCAGACCATCTTACAGGCAACTCATCACAATAACTAAAAATGTCACATACACAGTCGGTCGCACAAACAGAGGTATGTAGTATCGTTTCAGACTGTTGGGAGCCCAGCATTGCCAGTCTGGAGTACCAGTACTGTACGAGTTGATTAAATCAGAAGCCGTGACATAGGTATTTACACGCCAT
The DNA here is from genome assembly GCA_031216915.1 of Pictodentalium vernedei. Classification (NCBI taxonomy): domain Eukaryota; kingdom Metazoa; phylum Mollusca; class Scaphopoda; order Dentaliida; family Dentaliidae; genus Pictodentalium; species Pictodentalium vernedei. The sequence continues at coordinate 406,101,489 of CM062296.1, read as the reverse complement.
TTGTGCAAATTTCGTCAAAATTCGCTTCATAAATTGTTAATTGGAAGTTTCGTTTCGAACGTCAGTTGCACTTGTTATTATATTAGTGTACGGAGGTTCGTGGTCTTTCATTTTACTAACCCTACGACTCTTTTATATTTTCACTACGTTAGGGTGTGGGATACATGGAAGCACATGTGCTTACCAACCTGGAGCCATCTGGTAAGTAGCCAGTATGAATTTGACTTAAATTTCTGATCTGGTTCCTTGGTCACAAATATTTGGCTTCTCCGTGTATGCTGGCAGTTAATCTTTTGACAAAATTTCTTCCATTGGTTGAGATTGGTTCACGTTTTGTTGAACAGTCTGGAAACCATAGTCATAGTTTCTTGTCAAACCAAGCCAGAAAATAAGCAAACTGTCATCTGCAAAATGAGGTCACTGCAGAGTAGCATCACTAAATTTACCCTCTGTGAATCTCAATCCTAATCAGGGTCTCAAAACTAAACAGAAAGAGGGACCAGAGGATAAATTGGCCCATTGTATGGGATAGCATCATCAAATTCACCCTTCTGCAAATGTCGGACTGCTTATTTTCAGGTATGTGTCAAACCCGGCTACCAGCTTGGGCAGCCGAGACTTGACTAGAAACCATTTTGGAAATGAATAGTTATTGTGGTGTAAACAAATATATTTTATAGTCATTTCAGAATTGAACAACTTCAATTTTGCCGGAGAAGAATGTAATTAAATGCGCAAATGTATGTCATGCACAGATGGAAGCTTCGACCAAGAAGATCGATATCAAAAAGTAATATAATTATTGTTAAGAAGTAATTTAGGCTTCAACATTTAAATTGTAGAGTTCGAGGCCGGCTGTTGTATTTGAACGCTTGGGTCGAATCTAAGGTTTAATACCCAGCTCTGTGGCTCCAGGTTCTGAGGTTCAATAACGGTACCCGGGAAATTCATAGACCTTGATATCAATGATTACGCATTACAAATTACGGCGAATATAAATTTCTTCCGAGAGCAGCATTTCAGTTGGAGCTATGGTTTAAACTCGCGAACGGGAATTTTCCCGGTTACTGATTATGATAATGTGTGCTAATGCCCGGGGAATTCATTGACTAGAATCGGGAATCAAAGGTTGCGGAACGCAACCTTTGATTCCCGGTTCTGTCCTATGGATTTCCCAGATATCGGGACTGATATTAAGAAATTCCCCGATATCGTGACTGACTTTCAAAAACGAGAACCAGAAAATTTCTTTCCCGAGATTAAACCCTCGTCGAACTTGCCGAGATTGTACGTATATAGAGGTATACATAAACGAATGAGTGGATTGGGAACTTGAAGCTCCCTTCGCATAAATAAGGAAGGACCATAATATGAGGCCTGAGGCACTCATTTGACATAGGCGCAATATACCTGCAAGCCTTCCTTATAAAGATGTTATACATGAAATACAGAATTACTGGGTGCGTAGATTTCGTTGTCGACGAATTTTATGGTTCTTTCTCTTTTTCGCATGGTGTTGGAATCACGAGCAAATTAGAACCCTCGTGCATTAAGCGCATGTTAAATATTTTTTGAAATAACGTATACGTGACATGCATGTAGATAGGCCTACTTCTACGCCAGCTTGGCAAATTTTGTCGAAATGCACCTCATAAATCAGCTGCATAAATTGCTGAAAACATTGGGTTTTGTTTCGGGCGTGTGTTGTTCTTGAATACTTTGATTTCAGGTACGCGGATACAGTTATTCATAGACACAATATTTTAGTGCACTATGGTTCGCCTAACATTTAACTAACTCTGTGACACCGTTATATTTTCACTACACGTATATATACGCACACAGGAACGGATCGATGGAAAAACGGGGGCGCGGTGGCGTTGCGGTAACCGGTTCTCGTCAGATCACCGAAGTTAAGCAACGTCGAACCCGGTTATTCCTTGGATGGCTGTTGGGTGACCGCCTGAGCGATCGATTCAGACTCCCGCGTTGTGTCCTTGAGCAAGGCACTTAACCTCGATTGTCCACATTGGGGCAACATCCAGGGTGTAAGCGCACGCGAAACATCGGGGTATATGGTTTAAAGGAAAGCTTTCGCGTTTGCTCGCCTCGACATAAAAAGCGAACCCAAAAACATGAAAATAGTCACAAATATTATCAGATTTCCGACAATTCAATCATAAAAATAAAATAAGAGCAAATAATTCGTCCCCCGAGTACCAATGTGTTCTATGTGCCTGCAGGCACATAGAATACATTGGAACTCAAGGGACGATATTTCAGCAAAATACTGTTTACTCGTTTCCTTAACGACCCAAGGGATGTAACTCTATTTGTTGTCTTCTGCGATTATAAAAACAAAATAATTATCACGAATTTCGTCCAAGTGATTGTGGAGCTGAGAAATGTGTCCACAAATTTATTTCCACTATGTTTGTATTGTGTTTCAAACGGGACAAAAACATTATCTCCGTCAGCATGTGTGGTATATGGAGATTTAATACCTGGATGTCTCATTTAAACACCTCGCCTGTGACGTGAACAAACTTCTATACAATCCCCACAAAGATGTTATATCTCAAACGCAGTAGAATTTGGAGCAATGGTCTGAGAGATGAAGACATTGCAAGGGATACATTTTTATCAAAATCCTCAACACTCGACATAAAACGTGTAACATTCATTAGGCTTTTCCCTCTGGAAAAGACTATTGTTTTTCTACGGATTATTATTATTATTTTTTTTTTTTTTTTTTTTTTTTTTGGGGTTTTTTTGGGGGTTTTTTTTTTTTTTCCACACATTTTTGTCCGTACGATTCAGAAGCCATTTTCGAACCGATTTTCACACAATTTGGCACACGCATGGAGTGGCAAAAAATCTAAAAATGTACCGAAGCGGAATTTTCGATTTAACCCCTATTTCGCCAGAATTGGCAAAAAACTGCCAAAATTGGGGTTTATCGGCACTTTCTCGAAACACGTCTTTAGGATTTTTTTTAAATATTCATCATTACTAGACTTGCCTATGACACAACCTTTGATACACACGACATATTAGGCGATGCATATGGTAACCCTCCACAGGCTGCCAAACATCGAAATTTTGATGAAATGGGCCGGTTTCAGACCCCCACAGCACCCAAACGATACCCGAGAGGTAAACATAACCTCCTTTATTGGAAGTGGAATTCACCGAGGATCATTTTTGTAAGTAATAAGGGTGTTCAGAAAACCAAGTGTTAACCCGTTTTGGGCTGGTTAAACAGCAATACCCCGAAAAAGCTCAAAACTTCATGTTTTCCGTGGATTTCTCTAAACGAGTCTTGTAGATTTTCAAGATAAATTGGTCACTCTCAGGTCTTGGTGTGACATTACAAGTTGCATGGATAAAATATTCCGGTCAGCATTAGTGAACCCTCCCCGAGCTGCTAAACGTAAAAATTGTGATAAAATGGGCTGTTTTTAGACACCAACAGCACCCAAACGATATACCACAGAGAAAGGGGCCTTCATTTATCGGACGCAAAATTGATCGGAAAATATTTTTGAAAGTGGTAAGGGTATTCAAAATTTGACGTCTTAACCCATTTTGGGCTGGTTAAAGAGAGATACCCGTTAAAATCTTAAAATACCCATTTTCTGTGGATTTCTCTAACAACATCTTGTAGGTTTTCAAGAACAATCGGCTATTTGCAGGTCTTGGTGTGACATTACAAGTAGCATGAACAAAATATTCCGGTCAGCATTAGTTAACCCTCCACGGGCTGCTGAAGGTCAAAATTGCGATAAAATTGGCTGTTTTTGCACACCAACAGCGCCCAAAGGGTACACCACAAAGAAAAGTGCCTTCTTTTATCGCGCGTACAATTTATACGGAAACATTTTTGTAAGTAGTAAGGGTGTTCAAAAGTCGACGTCTTAACCCATTTTGGGCAGGCTAAAGAGAGATATCCCTTGAAAGCTTTAAATTCCCATTTTCTGTGAATTTGCCTAACGGTAACTTGTAGGGTTTCAAGACAAATTGACTATTCGTAGGTCTTTATGTGACATTACAAGTTGCATGGACAAAATACTCCGGTGAGCGTTTTTTAACCATCTACAAACTGCCAAGCATCGTAATGTTGTTAACATGGGACTGTTTTCAGACACGCACAGCACCTAATGTATACATGAGAGATAAACATAATCTCCTTTGTTTGAAGTGGAATTCACAGAGGACCATTTTTGTAAGTAATAAAGGTATTCAAAAAGCCAAGCGTTAACCCCTGTTGGGGAGGTTAACAGGGATACCCATCAAAAGCTTAAAAAATCGTTTTCCCTGGATTTCTACAAACATTTTGTGGGGTTTTCAAGAGAAAATGGCCGTTAATAGGTCTTGGTGTCATATGACCAGTTGCATGGATCAATTATTCTAGTAGGCATTTGTTAACCCTTCATGGGCTGCTAAATGTAAAAACAATTGAGGAAATAGTCTGTTTTTGGACACCAACAACATCAAATGGAAATGCCACAGAGAAACGTAACTTCTTTTACCGGACGCAAAACTGATAGGGAAACATTGATATTGATATTAACCCATTCTACCATTAATGATGGGTTTTACCTAAACATTTTTTTATCAAACCCAAACCGAGTCATTTGAGACTACTATACTCACCTTTCTCATAACATCAATGAAGGAACTTTAGTGAGACAGTTAAAAACAATTCATCAGACACTGTGGGGTCAAGAAAAATCATGGAATCTAATCGGGAAAAGCCATGATTCTCCAGAATCATAAAGTCTAGTTTATCCTCATGTGGTTCGAATCACCTTCAAATCATATTTCAACATAAAATAGAGAATTTTAGGTGTCTGTCGAGGTTCTTTTCTTCTAATCAAACTTTCCCGAGACTTTGACAAATAACCTCCCCTGTTGGTTAAAAAAGAGAAAAAATATTTTAACTTAACTAGACTAAATGATTCTGGAGAATCATAGGCTTTTCCGGATGAGATTCCATGATTTTTCATGCCCCAGGATGTCTGAAGAATTTTTTTTAACTGTATCACAAAAGTACCTTTATTGATGTCCTGCGAAAGTTGGGTATATAAGTCTCAAATAACTCAGTTTGATAAAATAAAGTTTAGATTAACCCTTTACCTAACATGAAAAGCAGACGACATTTGCAAACAAAATTCTTGAATAACTATTTTTTTCATTTTTTGTCTCAAAAACATAGGTTATGACCCCTCATTGGAACGAGCTCGACTAGCTCGTTCCAAAAAGGGGTTATAACCTATATTTTTGAGACAAACCATGAAAATATAATGAAAATTAATTGGCCTTTTTTGAGAATAGCGCTGGCCGGTTTTGGCCGTTACGTTAGGTAAAGATTTAAAATCATCACTATTGGTGGAGAGGGTTAATATCAATATCATCGTCCGACAAGTCTACGTCCGACAAAAGGAGTTATGTTTGTTTCCTACGTACCCATTGGATGCTGTGGCTATTTGAAAACAGCCCATTTTATCTCAAATATATCTAAAATTTTGATGTTTGGCCGCGCATGGAGGATTAATGAACGCTTGTCGAAATGATTCTTCTCAAGAGTCTATTTTTTCTTGAAACTCTGTAAGAACCACTTGAAGAAATCCACAGAAAATGTGAATTGCAAGTTCTTAAGGGCCCTCTTTAATCTGTCGAAACAGGGTTAAGGCTTGTTTTTTTGAATACCCATACTACTTGCAAAATTGATCCCCCATTAATACCATGTCCGATAAAGGAAGTTATGTCTCTCTGTCACGTAACCTTTGTGTGCTGTGCCCGGATTTAGACAATTTTATTAAAATTTGGCGTTTGGTAGTCTGTTAACGATTGCTTACCGGAATACTTCCTCCATGCAGTATATATTGTCTAGCCAAGATCTGCAAAAGACCATTTTTCTAGGAAGTCTGCAAGAGGCGTTTGAAGAAATCCCCAGAAAAAGGAAATTTTAAGCCTTTAAGTTGTCTCTCTCTTTACCTCTCAAAACAGGAATAAATCTTAATTTTTTGAATTCTCTTACTAGTTACAAAATTGACCAGACATGAATTGTGCATCTGACAAAAGAGGTTATGTTTGTCACAGCATATCCATTGGGTGTCGTGGCTATTTGAAAACAGCACATTTTTCCAGCATTTAGAAGTTTGGTAGCCTGTGGAGGGTTAACTAACACTTTCCGGAAAAGTTCTTCCGTGCAGCATTATTGTCTAATGAGGACCTGCCAATTCCATTTTTTCTTGAAAATCTGCACGAGGCATTTGGAGGAATCGACAGAAAACAATGATTTTTAAGATTTCAAGGGGTGTATTAATGTAACCTGCTAGAAGAGGGTTAATTCTTGCAAAACTGATCCTCAATACATACCGAGTCCTATACGAGAAGTTATGGTTTCCAGTCGCATACCCATTTGGTGCTGTGGGTGCCTGTAAACAGCCCAATTTAACAAAAGTTTTGACGCTTGGCTTCTACGGAAGGTTAACAAAAGCTTACCGGAAATTCACGGAAAACGTGAATTTTTAGGTTAAACATTTATTTTATGTAAAATGATTTTATCATGATGTATTGAATAGATCGTTCCTTAAGTGGAAGAAGGTGCTATCTTCAGTGCAAAAGCATTGCAGATGAACCTTATTCTACCCAGGGAACGATATGAACATTGTGATTGATCTTTCGCACACCCAAGGCATGTGTGAAATACTTCTCTGTCTTCGCACCGGATTATTTTTTGTAGAATAAATTGGTACTCGGCCGGTTATCAGATTTAATCCACGAGTAGGATAAGGAGTTTAACCACTCCTTTACGAGTGGTTAAAACTCTTATTCTACGAGTGGTTTAAATCTGAATACCGGCCCTAGTACCTATTTGTTTTATTTGCACCATGCTCTTAATAAATAATCGACTAATGGAGAAAGATCGACAGTTTCCATCGCAAACACACGGGTTTGTTTTGTCTACATCTGCGCCGGTGGGCAGGTCTACCGGCTGTACGTGATGCTTGATTGACAGCTAGACACATCGTCAAAGTTGATTCAATTTACCTTGCGTTTTCAGTCAAATTATTAGTAACAATTCTTAAATTTTATTTTAAATATTTAATAGGTATTTTAAACTTAACAAGTCATTGCACGTAGTAGAGTATAGCAAAACGTCGTATGTTTGAATGAACATCACGAAGTGTGAATGTATGAAGTTGCCAAATTACATCATGTCACGTCATGGATGAACTTCCTACTGTGGGTGTAAACAATTTTTAACCCCAATAGACGCTTTACACCGGTAGTGGGGTTAAAAGCTAAAATTTAACATACAGGCTTTTCACAGGTAGTAACATAGGCGAGCATGGTATAAAGTTCAGTAAACTGTAAAATCGTGACTCACGGTTTGCGTGCAGATACATCGGGTTGGGTGGGTGGGGGGGGGGGGGGGGGAATCGGGGGCGGGGCAAAATGGTGATAATTTGTTCCCAGTTGTAAGGCATAGAAAATCGGGAGCCTCCAACCTAAATCTTGAGACCTACATATCGTTTTCTACTACGACAATACTTACAGAAACACATGCAGATGGCTGATTCAGTTCGTTTTCGTTTTGCCTTTTCAGTATGTCTTCTTTGGAGATACGTCCAGGTACAAGGGCGTTGTGACAGTGGGTGGAGGAATGATGCGGGAGACCCCACCCTATCGTCAAATTTACAGCAGGTGGAAATTCAAAGCAATTAATTGGAAAAAGTTGGAAGTTACAGACAGGGAGCTTGTGCAATTTGTCCAAACATGTCTAAAGATTTTGACCAAATCAACTTTTTAGACCGAAAAGTAGTAAAAGATCTGCAAATATTGATAGAAAACTAAGTAGTAAAAATCCCCCAAGTATTGATTTGTAGTTGGAATTTATGACGACCGAGGGCCTCAGTTGGATAATTTACAGTCGGGGGGAAGGGGTGTACCTTTGGAATTCTGCATCTTAAAAGCTGTTGTTGTAAAGTTCTGATTCGGAGGGGGGGGGGGGGGTAATGAGATTTCCCATTTGTTAGAATGGTGTAGTAGTAATCGAATGGGGGTGGGGGGGGGGGTGGTCTACCTAACCGACTGCCGACGTAGGACTTTCCGACCAGATTCCATTTTGTCATTACTATCCTTCAATGAGGCTAAGAGGGATAGTAAATTAGGCCTCATTGATTTTTTTCATGGCCCTCATGGCCTCAAAAGAAATGAGGTTAAGAGTGATAGTAAATTAGACCTCATTGAGGGATTTTCTCATGGCATCATACGACAAAAAATGGATTCTCCAGAATGTATCCACGTCATGTATCCTTAAATAATACAATGCCAGGTCATAGGTATCCTCAGATACCGAAATGAGGCTAAGAGTCGTATATGCGAGTCACTCGTTCGAGTAAATACTCTATGGCTTATTTGCTTGGTGGGATTCGAGTAGTTCGAGCAATGACTTGTCAGTAACTACTCGATTGATTCTTGGCATTAGGAATGATATAGGCTTTCATGGAGGTTGAGGATTCTTAGGGAATCCGAACCCCTTTGGGTGATTTCGGTGATCATTTCGGTGATTTCCGGTCATTCTCAGGATCGTTTGGGTAATTCTTGGTAAAAACTACCCTAGTACAATGGAACATACCCTATAGTTGCCTTATAGCACTACGTGCTACTATATACATCAAAGATTCTAGTTAGAATAAGTCCGTTTCGGTGATATCGGTAATCATTTCGGTGATTTCCGGTGATTCTCGGGCTCATTTAGATAATTCGTGATACTGCGATTCAATTGAACATACCCCAGAACATACCTCCGTCCTATAAGAAGACATTGGGTCACCTAGCAACCACGTGCTACCACAGAAGCCAAGATGGCGGACTCCACTATACAAAATGGACGACGGAAACGCATATTACCATACCAACACGCGCTGCGGATGCGCACTAACACCACTCATTACTATAGGGATAACGTCACAAGATGGCCGCTCACGCGGGCTACCATAACAACCAAACATGGCGCCACCAGATCACATGACTATGACGTCACATCTCCATCCACCCCCTCACCCCCCCCCCCCCCTAACCGGGGCCGATCTCCACATGTCCTACTACTGGCGACAGTTCAAACAAAAAGACTCGGGCATATAAATCAACTGTAAGGGTTTCTTGCCGACCGTCATCGTTAATAAAATGATGTATTTACATTTGTATATTTCAGTCTGACTCGAGTTTTATTTATTGGCTGCATGCAGCGTGTTGAACACGGATCATGAACGTTTTTTCTCTCGAGATTGAAAATGGCTTCTTGTTTTCATTTGTGTATGACCTAATGCACGTGCTTCGGAACCAGAATGATCTAATAACTCGAACAGACTGTTCGAGTTATGAAATTATGCTGGTTCCAGAACAAAAAATAGTTCTAAGATATATATCTGATCTATAAAAACCAATAAAAAGCCCCCTGTAGAAGTTTTGTATTCCTAATTTCGTGTTTCTACAGTCGCCAACATCCCCGGTCAAATCACAGGGAAACGTTTCCACTTATTATTGCTGGGAAGGTGAACTGGGGTGTGGATACAGTTGGAAACCCCTTAGTACTTAACAAGTACATATACAGCCAGAATCTGGACAAATATTTTTCGTATTTCGTCACCACGTGCGTTTCTAACCGGCTATTTGTTTTGAAACGAACTTAATAACAAAGTAACAGCAACCTGGAATCACAGAAGATGATTACCTAGTTTCACAGTAAACCAAAATTTCTTCCTACCTCGAATCACTGAACACACATAAAACGTCCACCCGAAAGAAAACTTCAAATTTCAGACAATTTATGAAGGAGATTTCGACGAAATTTGCAGAGACGACGCGGAAAAATTACTTGGATATGTTTTATATACACATATCACTTTTTAACATTTGTTTTTTGATAAAAATGTTGCCGATTTGCCCGAGTTTGCAAAAATGTTTCCATTTTCGCTGTTTGTTATAGTTTGGAGATTTATTTTCCAGTGATATTTTAAGTTTTAACCTTTTCTGTAACGAAATCACTCCATGCCGAGAACAGCTCACAATTATACTATGAATACACGTTTCCTTTTCAAAGTATACACAAAGTTATTCAGTCTGTGCACATTTAGGCCTACTGTTTGCTCAGCATAAAATTATTGGTCGATGATTCTGTTTACACAGATATGCTCTTGTTGGATGGCATACGATGGCGTTGGTAAAGCATATCACTGACAGATTGAACGCTAATATCGGATGTTTGACACGATTATTATTAACCCAGTGAATTGTTTGCATAAACTTTCCCACACAATGAAGTCCTCACAATATTGAACTACGCTAAATGACTCATCACAACACTGAGGGTAAAATTTGGGTAACTCTGCAATAACAAGAGTCATGTCTTTAATCTCGGCCTTCTGCGGCAGACTTCTATAATAATAACAAAACTTCAACCAGCAGCCGGTTTATCGCGGTTTTCAGATGAGAAAGGATTCATTACCCATGTGCCCATTTTCTATGTCCCTTCCGCGTCCCCAACACTGGCAGACGTCCACAAACATTCAGCCAGGGAGGGTGAACACACTGTATAAAACACAACGTGCCTGGATTTTGCAATCTGGATCAAAAACACCATTCGCACCTCTGAACTCAGAGTGCGAGCATCCTAATTAGAATCGCAATTATGGAAAAACTGGAACTACCAGCGCGACTGAAGAAAACGATAGCAGCTCTGGGCGTCTCTTGCCCTGTCACCTGAACTATCCAGGAGACAGGCAAGAACGTCCATCTGTCTCTTGAGTTCAAGATCGAGGAAGACAAGAAATCACCACCCTACTCGGGGAGAGGTAGTACCTTTGATGAGAGGATCCCCGCTCACACTGGTCCTCACTCGAGTAGGTCAGGAGGCCCTGAAAAGAGAAAGAGAAGAAAGAAGAGCCCGTCCACCAAGCGGAGGGATTCCCGACGCTTGGAGGCATTCTTGGAGATGAAGAAAGAGAAAGGTGACAGACAGCCCCATCCAAATGCCGACTTCCCAGTCGGTATTGTCGCATGTGGAAGAGTCTGTGGAGACTGAGGTGGAAATGGAAGCTGCCCTCTCGCCTCTTCCTGATCCCCACTCGCCTCTTCCTTCTAAACCAGAATGCCAGGACGCGGGCGACAGGATAGAGAACATCTTACGGGAACACAAAATACAAGGGGACCTTCACAGGCAAGAGATGGACAGGAAATACCAAGTATTCCTCCAACAAGTCGAAGAAGCCAAAAAACTAATAGACGCCAGAAACCTACAACAACAAAAGACTCAGCAATCACCCACAACCACTCCAGACTCGGCTAGGACCAGACCCTACAAAACTCAGCAACCACCATCAGGCAGCCCACCAACAATACCAACTACCACTGTCTCTCCTTCCAAACCTCCACCTCTGAAAAAGAAGCAGAAAAGACACAAGCGCCGCAAACAACCCACAACTTCTCCTCCTTTACCACGGTCTGACACTTTCAAATTCTACAGCTAATGAGGGTCGAAAGAGGCTTGCTCCCCAAATCGTCCCTGCGCGCCTTCGGCGCGCAAAACCATTTAATTCGAGATTTGCAATTCGATGAATATTCATGTTCTCCGAGGAAAAACCCAGGCAAAATGCAGAACACGTTTCAAGTCAATGGGCCACTGGATCACACCCGGTGGTTAACGAGCTGGAAGTTTTCTAACACTTCTCTTAACCATTTATCTAGCGAATCGGCTGCATACACCCGCGTAATTTATAAATTGAGGAGTTGAAAATATATTTTTTCAAAATTTTTTAATAAAACCATATCATGTGACGACCCCTTATTGAACGAGCCAGTCTGTTGTTTTCGTGCATTAAAATTAACAAAAGGAAACTTTTTATGACAAGCTTAGAACCAACTAGTTCACAGATAATCCGTCATTAAGAATATCTACAACTATTTCACCTACCACCACTAAATTGTGCGCTTTGGTTTTTTGTTTAGCGAATGTGTTTTTATAGCGTTTTTTTTTAAATTATACGTATATACTATATCTGCAGTTGTCTACCCCACTGGGGGCGCGGTGGCTCAGTAGGTAGAGGTGCAGGCTGCAAGCCGAGAGGTCCTCGGTTCGAATCCCACCTGCGGCAATCGCGTTGTGTCCTTGGGCAAGACACTTCACCCCCATTGCCCACGTGGGGGCACGGTGACGCTGTGTACTAAGGCGTACTGCACGTCGATGGTGCACCTGTCTTCAACCAATGCTAACCCTGCTTGCGTGGAGTTAGTATGTTGGGGAGCTGACAGTTGCTCGCCGTTGCTCGGTGATTCTCTCCGGGTACTCCGGCTTCCTCCACCCGTAAAACTGTCGAGGTCATGATTAGCCATTGTGCAGAAATATGTGACCTTAAACACCAATAAATAAATAAATAACCCCACTCCCTCCCCATAACCTCCCGTTGGGAAAAAATGCATCCTGTATCGTGGGCTTGTCTGGAAATACTCTAGCTTCCCCACTGTAGGGCACAGCCTCCCGACACGTCTGGGAACTCCTGGCGCCACCACGGAACACACACACACCATTTCAACCCCACATACCAACCCTCAAACAAACAAACAAACACACACACACACACACACACACACAAAAACAATGTTGAACATTTTCCGTCAGACTCATCTAGACTTAACCCTTTACCCAACGATAACAAAATATATTATTTTAAATATCATTTTTTAGAATTTTAAAAAAAAATTCAACAAAACCATATCATGTGACCCCTCAATGGAACGAGCTCGACGAGCTCGTTCCACAGAGGGGTCACATGATATGGTTTTGGTGACATTCTTTGAAAAATAGTATTGCAGCTGCTGAATTTGTATATTACGCGGTCGGATGTGGTTGATTCGCTGGGTAAAGGGTTAGTTTAAACATATTTTATTTGCCATAAGTTTGCAACAAGGATTGGAGTACAAGTTATACAACTTACGTTCACTCCTCCCCATAAATGCGACAGAAGAACAATGCATAGATGTTGGTGAGCTGACAGCTGCTCGTCGTTGCTCGGTGGTTCTCTCCGGGTACTCCGGCTTCATCCACCCGTAAAACTGTCACGGTCACGGTTAGCCATTGTGCAAAAGTATGTGACCTTAAACACCAATAAATAAATAAATAAATAAATAAATAAATAAATAAATAAATAAATAAATAAATAAATAAATAAATAAATAAATAAATAACAATACATAGATGCGGCTACAAGATATATAGATTGGTTCACAAATGAATAGGGATTTACACTATTTGCAATTGAAATGTAAGTTGTTGAAACAGGCAGCCAAGTACGTAATAGGGTCTCGACTCAGGGAATACATAGGGCTGGACATTGTTGACTTTCTCTACGAAAGCTTTTGGATGGCAAGTTTAAAGGGTGAGAGATATAACGTTTATAGAACGTTTCGTCTAGTGCAAGAGAGAGGCTAATCCGAGAATATAATGACTCAATTGAAGCGGCCACTAACTATGATGAACGCTTGGGTTTTCAGAAAGATACATTCGTTTTGTTTTGTTGTCAGTGTGGGTTTCGGATGATATATCAAAATCTCGAAGAGACTCGAGTAGTGTATTCCTGGTGTCAGAGTGTCGAGGGCACGCCGAGAGACAGTGATGAGCATTTTCACCGGTATTACCACACCTACACTTTGGAGTGGCCAAAATATAGTTTTGGAACTTATCATTATTTAGGTCACTGCAGTTATTACGCAATTTTGAGTGTAAAAATAGCCTTTCTATTACCCACGCGGAAGTAAAGAGGTGGTTTGGGTATACAGTTCAATTGGGCATAGGTTTGTTTGGGTAAAGGGTTAAAAATCAATGAAAATGACATTTACGTTATTAAGTTACAAATTGGGTCCCATCAGGGGCGAACCACGTAGGTCCAATACATCTTGAACATATGCAACCTTTCGCCCATTTTTATTGGAGTCAACACACAATTACATGGGTTAATTATGATTAGATTTAGGATTCTACCCCACGCAGGCCTACCGAACACGTCCCAGCCCAAGATGACCAGGGTGTGGCAGACTCATACATATAATCTGTCTGTATTTAAAATCTTCTGATATTGCTCGCCAATGATATATACTGTTTTGGCAATGCATGGGCGGATCTGGGGGAGTGGCGAGCACCGGCGCCAGCTATTTTTGTAACTCATTTATTTTCGAGCGCGAGCACGACCACGGAGGCCCGGGGGGGGGGGGGGGGGCACTGTAATATCCACGAAAACACATGGACATCCACTACCAGAGGTAGCCTACCATGCGTTAATGCGTATAATACCGTACCCAATGCATAGAGCTATAACTCTTGTGTGAGTCTCCTGTAAGCCGCTATAAATCTACTTTCCTTTTACAAAATTTGAATGAGTGAAAATTCAATCGTAAAATTATGTTGGCTGCAACACACTGTGGCCATGTTCAAAGAAGCCACCGGAGAGCCGTACTGATCTTCGATTTTCCAAAATTTTCCTTATGGAGGTTGCCGGACCCCGCCAACAAGAGTGGAACACCCCCTCTAGTACTTGTCCTGAATTCGTCGCCATTCTCGTCGGATGATGTTTTGCATCGTGACCGATGATGGAAATGTGACGCCTACTCCCAACTCAGAATCTTGAATCCGCCACTGTAAGAAAACCTTGTAGTAGTGATATGTTGGCTAAACAACAGCAATATCTTCAAAACTCTCAGTCCGTGCAGACAAGTTACTGGCTGTTCGGTTAATTTCCTTTCGGCGAAAACAGAGAACGCGTGAGTAACCACTCGCCTTTTCACCACCATTTCTAGTCAGTTACTTTTCTTTGTTCAGGTTGTACCAATGAGTTGGTCATATGTCTCGGTTTGGAATAAAAATAAACTAACTTGTTTTCAAATATAATGATGAGCCCGAAAGGCCAAATTGGTCGAAAGAAATTGCATCTATTTTTTAAAAAAACATAAAGTACAAAGTATACTTGTACAAAAGAAATATCATTATCTCATGTAAAAATATTACTGCCAGAACACACACGAAAAACAAACATAGTATAATCGACAGATGGCGATGTTGACAATCCGATCTCATCGATCGGAAACGAAACACCAAATAACAAGAACATTATGTTGCTGAGCATCATCGCACAAAGGAAGAATCCAGATAAAACTTGCGAATTTCTTTATATCGATTCCGAATCTTAAGCTGCTATTCGGTTCGATTCGAAATCGCTTTCCAGATTAGTTCCCTTTCGAATCTTTTCACATGAATATAGCATGGAATCGAGCATTTACCTCGTCTCACGAAACGTATAGTTCAGATGAAAACTGTACATAAATAATGCTAAAAATAAAGACTGAGTGTAACATAAATAGATTCTGCACCCGTGACCACTCATGCTAATTCCAATATCACTTTTCACAACCACTGTTGAAAGCAAATTTAAAATTTCCAAACAATGTCCTCGATGAGCTGTTGCTAGCGCCTAACCCCGTGCAGTTCCTAGTACCGGCAATTCTCGCACCCGTTCCTGTTTTTGAATTATAAATCTAACTGGATAATATTCCAATTACATCATTGGAATATTTTATCAGTCGAGACTTGTGCCATCATAGGTTTCCAGTCACCCCCCCCCCCCCTCACGATCGGTTACCTTTGAGACGCCGTGAATCGATTCGAGGTTCGATTCATTTTCAAATAGACGGATTTGATTCGTGAACTTTGGTCTTCCTCAACCACAAATTCTTTCAGTACAGGGTTCAATTTGATTTTTAATTCTCCGCCCTCAATGACTATTAACCCTTTACCTAACGTAACGGCCAAAACCGGCCAGCGCTATTCTCAAAAATCGCCAATTAATTTTCATTATTTTTTTCATTTTTTGTCTCGTCGAGCTCGTTCCAACGAGGGGTCATAACCTATGTTTTTGAGACAAAAAAGGAAAAAAATTAACTATTCAAGAATTATTTTTGCAAGTGTCGTCTGCTTTTCAGGTTAGGTAAAGGGTTAAGCACATAAACTAATTCATCGGTTCGCACGACAGACTACAAAGCCGAGTCCGTGATATCGGATATCGATGGTATTCCAAATTCACTTCTTTATCGACAACTACCCTAATCAGTCTCTGTACCGTTGTGAGTAGGACCATTACATGACCCTGTTAAAAGTCTTAACCCACGAACAGTTGGAAATTTCATGCCCTACAGTAGTAGATTTGGTTGTATCTGCTGCTGTGACCTTTTCTAGCACGTTTAGTGAATTTGGTACCATATTACAGTGAATTATCTAACGGGATTCAATATTTCGCATTCTGATTTCTTCAGGTGATGGAAAGACACAGGGCGTAGTTGTCACGGGGATGGGGGGGGGGGGGGTCCTCCAAAGTTGAACCCTTGACAACCGGTGGAGGTACAGTTTGAAATACAGAGAGGGTACACCCCCTGAACCAAGACTGCATACCCACGGAATGGAATGATTATGTGTGTATGTGTTTGCTCTTGTAATTGGAGGAAATATTGGACATACAGTATTTATTTATTTATTTATTTATTTATTTATTTATTTATTTATTTATTTATTTATTTATTGGTGTTTAAGGTCACATATTTCTGCACAATGGCTAATCATGACCATGACAGTTTTACGGGTGGAGGAAGCCGGAGTACCCGGAGAGAACCACCGGGCAACGGCGAGCAACTGTCAGCTCCCCAACATACCAACTCCACACATGCAGGGTTAGCATTGGTTGAAGACAGGTGCACCATCGACGTGCAGTACGCCTTAGTACACAACGCCACCGTGCCCCCACGTGGGCAATGGGGGTGGACATACAGGAATCTAGACCTTCAAACAGAGGACAGAACGTGAAACCAAGACGTCGTTGGTTAATCGAGGCCGTCCTCGGTCAGTAAATCTCACGAAAAATTTTCTCATCTATCCGATGATAAGATGGTTGAACCCGGACAAAATTAGTAACAACGCAAATTTGGTATCCATTGATGGAGGATTGATCCCTAATGAACATATGCAAAATCCGCCTTGGCGAAAAATTTTTACGGCGATTTTTCAAAATGGCGTCGAATTTGACAGCTGAACTTGAATAAATCCAAGTTACGAACGAACATTAGTCAAATTGTATGTTTCCAATTTCACCGAAACCATCGATATTTGGTCAATAGAAGATTTCCAAAGGTACACAAGATGAAAGTGCTCGATAGTGATCAAGATATCCCGAGATGGCGGTAAATATGCCGCCCAGGGAACGCACAATTTTCTACAGATATCCAATTGTGAAAAAGATGAGAAGAGAATGAGGATTTACAAATGGTATCACTGTATCAGGTGATAAAGTGTCGAATATTATAAGGAGAGCAAATACACTTACCAAATACAAGAGGCCGACCGAAGAAAAAAAAATCAGACGGACATGAGTGTCTAGAAGTACGTTAGTCGTCACTCCCATCTTTGGATGGCCCATCATCGTTGAGCCTGCTTTCTCCGTGGTAATCTCCCCATACTGTGACACACTTCGGTCCATATTGTCGACATGAACACTCATTTGCTCCGCATGGATTCTTAGATGTCTGTTTGCAGTTGCAACGGACAAACTTCAGAAGAGAAGACTCTCTGGTATCGGGTCTAAATCAGACATGATGGGTAAAAATTTCGAAACTCGGAGCATCCACCCCATTCCCTCGGATCGGGTTGAGCTTCTCCAAGACTTTTCCATATTACGACTTGCAGGTCATTGTGTGAGAACCATAAGGCTGTATCTTCCACTGGAAGATAGAACCTTATGGTTCTCACACGGCAACTGGTGTCCTCTCAAATGTGGAAAAATGCTGCCTGTTCCGTTAGCTGGACCTTTTGAGGTTCAACTACTAGAAGACACCATTGTCGTGAATTCGCATACTCTAGCTTATTCAGAAAACCCTGCTTTCCAGAATAAGTACATACATTTCACCAACTCGTTCCTGTGTAGAGTTTGCGTCACTAATTCAACCGAAAAGCTCCTGGTGCTTCGATGTCGATTTTAATTTCTTCGTCAATATTGTTTTACCTTGACCATAAATGGCAGACCGTGACAAGCTTTTGACCAACTTTCTCGCTTCTGACCTAAAATAAATGTTATGGAACGAGTCCTTCCAGTGATGCACGAGAAGGGCCAGAACATCTGTATCATCAGCAACATCAACCCTTTGACACATGCTCCATGACAACTGAAAGAATCAAGACTTCCGCATCAGATTGGCAGAGATTTCACAGTTGTGGACAATGTGACCAAAGTCGCGAAAGTTTACTCAGAAGCTGTATGAACTGCTGATTATTCCTCTGATCTCAGAGGAAAACTTTTTGCTTTGTGTCGGTTGTCATGTGAACATCAGCACGGATCCACCCATCATAACTGATTCAGACCCGGCACAGGGATTCCTCTGAAGTTTGTCCATTGCAATTGCACACTGACATCTAACAACCCATGCGGAGCAAATCAGTGTTCATGTCGAAAACATGGGCTGATGTGTACAACAGCTTGTGGAGACGGTCACAGAGAAAGCTGTCACAACGCCGATATGCCGTCCATAGACATGAGTGACAACTAACCTATTGCTCGACACTCCAGTCAGTCAGTTTTTAACTTTATTCGGTCGGCCTCTGGTATCTGTTACGTGGATTTGCTCCTTGTATAACATTTGACATTAGACCCGCTGATACCATTTCTAAATTCTCATTCTCTTCTTATCTTTTTCCACAAATGACATTCTGTTGCGTGGATTTGCTCTGTGTATAACATTCGACATTAGACCCGCTGATACCATTTCTAAATTCTCATTCTCTTTTTTATCTTTTTTCACAAATGACATTGCGTGAAATTTGAACATACGAATTGACTATATTCGTTCCTAAGTTGGATTTACTCAATTTCAACAGCTGAAATGGACGACATTTTGGAAATTATCGTTGTAAAAAATCCCCCTCCCCCCAACGCGGATTTTGGACATGTTAATCAGGGATCCCAGCCTTCTTTACAATGTCCACTAACCTCCACTTGACAACGCTTTTGGCCAACTTTCTCGCTTCTGACCTAAAATAAATGTTATGGAACTGCCCGGCCATAATCTTTTTATAAGCCCTTGGCGAAAAAAGACTATATCTATTTAACCCTTTAGTTTGTTACTATTTTTTCCAGGGTTCGCCCAAATTTTTAGCTCTCATCACCGGACGAATTTTATTATATGTCAACGAAGCCATATAAAATGGTGCTAAACGAGAAAGTGCAGAAATGCATATGCTTAGGAATATTTAGATGTATCATCCTTTACAGCTGAATATCTGAACTGAGGTAAAACGGCGTTTTGACTTTTACTAAGGCTAAACGAATATTCGAAACTGAGTGGGGCAGGGTAATTTGATAAGTGTCGGCGTAGAAATATTCAACGTACAAACAAACTTACAGCTGAGAGAAAAAATGAAATGGTTCCTGTTTCTCGATCGATCCGCAATTTCCATGCCCGGCCATAATCTTTTTATGAGCCCTTGGCGAAAAAGACTTTATCTATTTAACCCTTTACCCACCGCAACGGCCAAAACCGGCCAGCACTATTCACAAAAATTGGCAATTAATTTTCATTATTTTTTTTTCATTTTTTGTCTCAAAAACATAGGTTATGGCCCCTCTTTGGAACGTGTCGTCTGCTTTTCATGTTAGGTAAAGGGTTAAAATGATATCTGAACATACTTGCGTTTAATACATGTATACCGCAAAAGAGGCAATTCGTTTCAACCACTTTATCTCATCCGAAAAGCAGACGACACTTGATAAAAAGAGTTCTTGATTAAGTATAAATTCTTTTTTTGTCTCAAAAGCTTAGCTTATTATCCCCCATTGGAACG
Organism: Pictodentalium vernedei; assembly: GCA_031216915.1. Lineage (NCBI taxonomy): Eukaryota > Metazoa > Mollusca > Scaphopoda > Dentaliida > Dentaliidae > Pictodentalium > Pictodentalium vernedei. The sequence continues at coordinate 406,081,550 of CM062296.1, read as the reverse complement.
AGCGCAAGGAGCTCATTACATCGATGGGTTATAAGCTATGTTTTTGAGGCCAAAAATAAAAAAAAAAAAATTTCAATGGAGATTTTTGCAGATAGCATTGGCAGGTTTTGGCCGTTACGGTAGGTAAAGAGTGAAGCGATTACACATGAGAAAATAATATATTAAAATGAATTAAAAAAAATCCCGAGCAAACGATCCTATTTTTCTATTGCATGTAACCCAAACCAAGCCATTCATTTTTTTCGTCATTGGAATAACTAATGATTTCCATTTTTTTGCCAGAGCTGGACATGCGCTTTCCAATGAGAGATCAATGTCATGGAGTCAAAACTTGAAACAATAATAATAATATTAGAATGGCTGTTTTATGAAGAGCACAAGGTGGATATGTCCGTTACGTTAGGTGAAGGGTTTTATTATACGCTAAACGATAGATTATCAAAGAAATTGAGGAAAGATAGAAATCGCATCCCCCACTCTGAAGATATAGAAATATTCACTGTCGCGATATCAATCAAAATGGCGGCTTTTCAAAGCATCGCGTCAAATTACCACTGGAAATGTGATCTATAAACTTATAATGAAAAGTAAATCTAGTGTTTTTGAGTGGATACCGATCATTTCCCGCAATAATTCAACACGTATTCACCTTGAATTGATGCTAGAATTAATCTGTTAGTTCAAGCATGGTCTGAAAATCCGTAATATAAGTTTTTGGTCTGGTACGTCCTTTGAAAGGACGTACCAAACCAAAAACTTATATTACGGACTTTCAGGCTATATTTGGACTAGAAACCCGCCAACTGAATCAGATAGCAAGATGCTATCTGTTCCGAGTATCGATCAATTCACTTCCGCGTTATCAATGTTTCAATGCGCTGTTTACGTGCATGCATCAATTCATGGTTGAAACGAGTGGAATTATCAAATTCTTATGAAAAGCGTACAATAGAAAGAAAATCTAGCGTTTTTGAGTGGATATCGAAAATTATCTCACTCGTGACAGAGATAAATGGTTATTTTCGCTTTAGTAAGCGCTCGCGCAACCGCTCGCGAAAAATAAACATTTGTCTCGGTCACTCATTAGATAATTTTCGGTATCCACTCAAAAACACCAGATATCCTCTATAACTCTTTACACAACGTCACGGCAGAGCCGGGCAGTGCTATTCATAAAAATGTCCATACAATTTTTGTTTTAAATTTAATTTTTTTTGTCTTGAAACATAGTTTATGACCCCTGATCAATGGCACGAGCTCATTGAGTTTGTTCCAATGAAGGGCCAAAAGTTATGTTTTTAAGACAAAATATAAAAAATGTTTAGCTATTCAAGAAATTTGCTACTGTTGTTTTTTCTGTTCAATTAACTGATTAAGTGCTAGAAGCCACTACAACTGCGTTGTGTCCTTTGGCAAGACACTTCACCCCCATTGCCCACGTGGGGGCACGGTGGCGTTGTGTACTAAGCGTACTGCACGTCGATGGTGCACATGTCTTCAACCAATGCTAACCCTGCTCGTGTAGAGTTAGTATGCTGGGGAGCTGACAGTTGCTTGCCGTTGTTCGGTGGTTCTTTACGGGTACTCCGACTTCCTCCACCCGTAAAACTGTCGTGGTCATGATTAGCCATGTGTAGAAATACGTGACCTTAAATACCAATAAATAAATAAACAGAAGCCGCTATCGGGACTTTCAACAATATGAGGGTAGCAGAACAAAAGCCAACATTGTTTCTTGCTCATGTTTCATTTTCATCCCGATGCAAATAATATTTTGTTTGTATAAATTTCTTTTATTAGAAATTATTGGAGAGTACGTGTGTGCACTCTCCAATAATTTGTAATAAACAAATTTTGAATAAAAAATTCAGGCCGCCCAAAATAATCTAGCCCTCTGCTAGTTAAGGCAAAGGGTTAAAGTAAATTGTAATCATTTTTGTGTTAGAAATTAAGTTTACCTGTTACCCAACACACAGGATATCTAAATTTATTATTTTAATTTATTCAGTTTAATTTATTTAATTTTTATTTTTTAAAATTTCTCAAAAAGGTAAAAAAATCATATCATGTGATCTTTCAATGAGGGCTCAAATCACATGGCTTAGTTGAAATGTTGTTTTTTTTTCAACTGGTCACTTCGAGAATTACTCGGGAGGATGCGACCGATTCGTAAGGTAAAGGGTTACAAGAGTTCTTGGGGTCATATTCGGAAAACTGTCACAGTAATATCATTATGTAATCTTTAAAATGAAATTTATGGAGCGAATCTCTTCTTACCGCTTCCATAACGAAATTTTCTTCCAGCCAGTGATTTTGTTTTGTATATACATTTTTTATTCAAAGTAATCGTCTTAAGCCATGTGGATCATACGGTTGATTGATAAAATAGCTTCAAGTTGTGTTGCTATCTGACTGACCTTGCCTGTAGCGTAAACGTTCTGGTCCTTTAGATAGCCTCTGGCGATTTACTACCAGCTCGCATGGTCAAACAAATTGTGCAATTCACGGACATGATGAAACTACCGGGAGTCGAAGCAAAACAGCAGATATAAGTGAGTAATTTGCTTTTATTTATTGTTTGTTTATAATTTTTGTTTGAGTTGGTTAACCTTAAAGACATAAGTCAAATTAAATCTTTTTATCATGAAACTACGGTATTGGTCCTTCTTCCGAAGGCCCAATGCTCAGAAGGTCCGATATTCCGACGGGTCAATGTTCGAAAGGTCCGATATTCGGACGGCCCAATGCTCCGAAGGTCAGATATTCCAACGGCCCAATACTCCGCGGATGTGATATTCCGACGGCTCAATGCTTCGATATTCTGACAACCCAATACTCCAACGGCCCAATAGTCCAAAAGGTCAGTACTCTAAAAGTCAAATTTTTCGAAGATCCAATACTTGGACGGTCTTGCAGAATGTCGGAGTATCGGACCTTCGGGGTATTGGATCTATAGGGATTATCGGTATCGCGGGGCTTCGGAATATAGGTTCGTAACCGGCAAGACGCAGACCGTTCAGCTATAGATGATACATACTCCTAACCCAGCACGAGGTGAAATGGAATGGGGGAGGGAGATATTTCTTCGCTGCCAATGACAGCAGAAAAACATATTTTCTCGCACTTCATTTAATCTTGTCACACCCCTATGGGGGATCATTTCGTCATTGTCTTATTCTGTGGGATCCCTCTTGGAAGATCAGTACCATTATGCGATTTATAGATTTTGTAACGCACGGCTATCGTGTCTATGGAGACATCTCTTAACCAGGCAGTGACGTAGCTATGGGGAGGGGGCTGGGGAGCCTTGGACCCTAAAATCCCCATCAGCCCTTTACAAATCCTGAAATCTACTATCTGCATGAGGCGCAAGTAATGAAATTACGGATGATATACGACGATTGACGGGCGATCTTTCGAGCCTCAGACGGCATTTGAGATATATTTTTCAAAATGTCTCCTTAATACCTTTCCGAAATCAAGAATTGATCTTCGTGATGCGCTTACAGCATAAGAATGTTTTCAAGATTCGATCTTCGAGATACGTTTGCGACATAAAAATGCTCCATTGGACACCCCCACCCCCCGTAAAAAGAACCACGTGCTCCCCCCCCCCCCCATAATAGAGATACACTGATTCGCGCCAGGCCCGTTCTAATACCATTCAGTCATCATAAGAGTACTGAAGCACGATTTTACCAAAGTTCCGTTACAGAAAATCAGTCCTCGATATCGAATGTTAACCTTCACCTTACACGAAAGGCAGACGACACTTGCAAATAAAATTCTTGATTAACTAATTTTTTTCATTTTTTGGTTTAAAAACATTGCTTATGACCCCTCATTGGAACGAGTTCGTTCCAATGAAGGGCCATAAGCTATGTTTTAAGGCAAAGAATTAAAAATAATGGAAAGTGAATGGTGATTTTTGTGAATAAGGCCGGCCAGTTTTTGTCGTCACGTTGGGTAAAGGATTAATATTCAGAGGATCACTGTCGCCAGTTAACTTACATAAGGCTCTTTCTGTTGGAGATGCCCATTTTTTATCAGGAATCTCACAAGTTCTCATTAACAACACCGACGATATTTCGCATTCACATTACCTTCCCATAGAGGTGATTCTAAAGTCATTACCATTTTGAGGTGAAGCCATGACACTGAAAACGACAACATTTCACGAACAGATTTCAAACAAAAGAAAATACTCTGTCCCTTATACAGGGGTTGAGGTGAAGTGTACTACACATGTAATACCAGGGAATCTTTTAAACATGTATTTTCAAAGGTTTTTGTTACACCTACATAAAATTGGAGGGGTGAAAAATTGAAGTTTGTATAGTAAGGTTTTCGAACATTCTGCTGCACACACGTCTTTCAACTTCAATAAATGCTCACAAAAGCTGAAATGAAATACTTCCTGTCGGGGTTGTTTGGGAGGAGAAACACTCGACCATGTTTCGGGTTTGAGAAATCAAAACATTGAGAGCAGTGGAACTGATTGTCGGGGGCGATCACACTTTCCATTTCAGAATCAAGTGATTTTTATTATACTAAGTTTAACCAATGATGGCATCAATTTGTTGTTCCAAACCTATTTCATTGGTTTCGTGTTCAGATTGTTTGTTTTTATTGATATTCTTTGACAGTCATGAGTGTCAAATTTTTGTTGTGCATATTGACGTCTGTTGCACCGCACTTTGTAATAAAAGTTAAAAAATGTATTAATTATTACAAAGTGCGACTACATGGATTGGAAAATGTATTAATTATTACAAAATGCAACTACATGGACGGGAAAAACGTTGCAAAATGTAATAAATTTTTTTCAACCGGGCAATCAGAAACTAATCAATCTATTATACAAATATTAAAATAAATTTGTATCCCTATGATTCTACCACTGTCTTAGGGCATTTGCGCGAGTTTTGTAGATGTTTGAAGTTTTATTACAAAATGCAACTGCATGGACTGGAAAAACGTTGCAAAATGTAATAAGTATTACAAAATGCAACTACATCGACTGGGAAAACGTTGCAAAATGTAATAAAATATTTTCAAGCGGAGCAATCACTAATTCATCTTATTATACAATTATTAATAGAAAATTGTATCAGTATTTATTAACCAAATACTGTCAATGTGTGTTTTGTGTGAGAATTTCCTTACATGTGTCAAGTGTTTGTTCGTATAGCGTTTTATATTAACTTATGGACTTACTCAAATAAATAAATAAATAAATAAATAAATAAATAAATAAATAAATAAATAAATAAATAAATAAATAAATAAATAAATAAATAATTGAGGCCATCATTAGCAAGAACCTGACCCTCAAAACGTCTTGTGATAAAATAACCAGCAGAGCAATAGCCCGCATGCACCTGCTCGAAGCCCTCAGTGGTTCTAACTGGGAAGGTGTGGGGAGGTCTATTCTAAGGCTCTTCACAACCTTCGTTAGGCCCCTTTTCGATTATGCTGCTGTCGTCACACACACATACTGTATTTGTCGGATTAAACCGCAGCAAGACAATCGGGTACAAGCCATCAGTCACGAGCTGGGGCGCCCGTGACACCCGCATCACCTATCTCCGAAGAATCGGGCCTTGGAACACTCCACGATCGCCTCAACAACCATGCAGAAAAAAACCCTTCCCGCCTAAGCGTGAGCGATCTCGTGAAACGGTACCAACACCTTGATAGAAAGAACCCCGTAGGGAAGGGGACGGGGGGGGGGGGGGGGCTAGGGATGAGCGTGTCATGTGCACCTGGGACTTCGGGCCCAGACAGTAAGCTAAAAATCACCTTTCTGGTTTTGCCAGGAGAAGCGTTAAGGTGTCGGACCTACGGCCCTAAGATATTCTCCTGGTCCCTTGCATGCCGGGCACGCTAGTGGTATGTTATGTACCAAACCTATCCTCACCCACTCCAGGACCCGCCGGACACCGAGACCCCAAGTGTCCTGTCGCTGACACAGCAATTGTAGGTTCAATGACCAACTCTACTCGCATGTACAGTGCGCATCGCTTGCATCGCAGGCTGGGTATGGATGCTTAATGCAGGGTGTATGTGAATGGGAAAAACAGGCATCAAGAGAGAGAAAACGTTAGAGTATCTATGACGTCATGGTCAGCGTGCTGTCGTTGTCCACGTAGCTGAGTGACTGGTCATTGTTCGGGCACAGTGAGAGGGCTGTGTCGCTGAGTAGCTCCGGTCCAAGATTAGTACGCTTGTCCTTGGGATGGGCTAGCTGCGTTTACTGGCTCAGTCGGCCAGGCCCAAGGAATCAAAACGCTCAATATCAACGGAATTAATGGACATAAGCCTAGTGGGTCCTTCACCACTCCGCGTTATGTCGCATGAGGGTGTCGAGAGGCTGGACACCATAGCCCGAGTAGCGAGTAGAGGTCATCTGTGGTTCGCCTCGGTGACTCCAAAGGGTGGATGGGTGCTGTGGCCTCTTCCCTCTTTATTTCGGGTGGCTCATTGGGCGAGTGGCTCTTTGTGTCTTGGTGGCCTTCTAGGTTCTCTTGTTCCCACCTGTCCTGGCCTACGTATTTGCATGAAAAACATTATATAAGTAATTTAGGATGCAATTCCACTATTCGTGACAGGACTTCTAGTTTTAACTGTAGGTCACTTGTAGAGACGGGCGGTATTAGAATTTTGAGTGCGGTATTGGTTTCAGTATTTGTATGGGGGTATACCACGGTATTTGTTCAGTATTCGGTGTCTGATTTTACTGAGATTTGCTGATAGTACCAAAGGGGAATTCACACCAGAAAAATACAGAATAAGTTGCTCTTGCATCATGTTACTACAGCGCCACGAATACCATAGCCCATGAGCTAAATGTTGCTATTCTTTTGCCAATACAAATCATGTCTACGGTAATTTTGTGACTTGTTCCAACACACTTTAATCTTTAAAGGTCTTTTTTCAGGCTTTTGTGATCGACCCCAAAGCATGTGCCATTAACATGCCATCATTAGGAGGTCCAAGATGACAATTGACTAATCACATGGGCAGTGATTTTAAGTCAGGTCTTGGCTTGCTTAACAGGCAGCCAAGATTGCCCATGCCCTTAAGGATTAGCAAAACTGAAAAGAATATCTGTTACTTCTTTCATGAAAATGAACACTTCAGCTGCTATCAAGCCTCAACATGGACGGATAAATAGTAAGTGTAGGAAAATGTGAAAAATACAGATGGTTTCGGTATTCAATTATTGGTTCGGTTCAGTTTTTCGTTATCTCCTTGATTTCGGTATCGGTTCGGTTTTCAGCAAATAACCCATATCTAGTCACCGAAAACAAACTTCAGTCATTGAAACTTTTACGTTAAACAGAATATGTTGCCAGTGAAAATAAAACTAGCGACCTATCTTGATTCTATAGCACCGGGAAATTTGAAAAAGAGAAGTTCTTGCTGTTTTCCTTGTAGTGGAATATGTAGAATTAACCCTTTACTCAAAGTAACGTACAAAATCGGCGAGCGCTGTTTACAGAATTCACAATTCAACTTTCATTACTTTTTCATTTTTTTGGTCACAAAAACCTAGCTTATGACCCCTCATTGGAACGAGCTCATTGAGCTGGTTCCAATGAGGAGTCTCAAGCTATGTTTTTGACGCAAAAAAAATATATATTTATTGAAGAATTTTGTTTGCAAGTGTCGTCTGCTTTTCATGTTATTTTTTGTTTATTTATTGGTGTTTAAGGTCACATATTTCTGCACAATGTCTAATCATGACCACGACAGTTTTAAGGGTGGAGGAAGCCGGTGTACCCGGAGAGAACCACCGAGCAACGGCGAGCAACTGTCAGCTCCCCAACATACTAACTCCACACAAGCAGGATAAGCATTGGTTGAAGACAGGTGCCCCATCGACGTGCAGTACGCTTTAGTACACAACGTCATCGTGCCCCAACGTGGGCAATGGGGGCGACGTGTCTTGCCCAAGGACACAACGCGGTTGCCGCAGGTGGCATTCGAACCAAGGACCTGTCGGCTTGCAGCCTGCGCCTCTGCCTACTGAGCCATCGCAGCCCGCTTTTCGTGTTAGGAAAAGGGTTAAGTGATGCAATTATGTAATGAAGAATATGATTAATATTAACACAGTTGACTAAACTTGTTCTTAGCATGCGTTAATGCCACCTGTTTAGCTTCACAATTGAGCTGTTTTGTTTTGATTTTTTGAGTGATTTAAAAGGCATTGATTGTTAGTTAAATAGAACACATCAATTTTGGATCACAGTTACTAGTCACAGACGCGGAATAAAAAAAAAGAAGATATTATTTAACATTTCCAGATTGAAAAATGTTGTCAAATGTTATTTTAGTCTACATGGGCTACGAAGTGGGGAGGAGTGGATGTGGGGGCGTGAGTGGAGAGGGTAGTGAGGGGAGTGTTTGGACTTCAACCCCCTTCGCACTTTTTGACAACAATTTTCACGATTGATGCTGGTTGCAAATGTGGTGAGCTAATTTTGTAACAAAGTGGTTGATCTTGTAACAAAAATGGGCAACTGTAACAAAAGCTGGCGAGAATTGCAACACATGTGGTGAGCTGTAACAAAAGTGGTAGTTGTTACAAAAGTGGTTGCTTCGTACGTTTCAGTTCGTATTTCCACCATCGACGCCTGCCCTGAAGCCACGAATGTCCTCGTCTAGGATTTGATGACCACTGGAGACCACAGCACGGAGACCAGTGGGGGTTAATGTAGGACACGATACTGTACTAGTGATAAGTTTTTCAGACTCTATTTTTGATTGACAAAACTTAGCAACGGACAATAGTGTTAATTTTCACTTCTGTTAGATGTCCACGTCAATGGCGTAGCCACGGGGGGGGGGGGGGGGGGGGGCACGTGCCCTCCCCCCCCCCAAAAAAAATCTAGCTGTGCTCCCCCAAATGTTTTCCGCCAGTAGTTGTTTCAATGAGTATCACGTTTTGCTACCGTGAAAAAGAAGACAATTTTCACCCCAAAACCCACCAGAATGCACCATTTGAGACTTAGATTGTCGTAGGCATGCCCTGAGGGCCACGAGTGTGTTGGGGGAGAGTTTGAGTGGGGGATATGTCCCTCTAGAAGTGAGAGTCTGGAGGCCTCCTCTGGGGAAATTTTTTTTAATTTTTGAACCCCTGAGATGTATTCTCAGGCCTTCCTCTGTCTTAAATCTAGTAATTTCATCCACAAGAAAAATGCATTTCCCCAGGTAGCGGGCCCATGAGTTCGCTTACACTGACCAGGCTACACAAGGACTATAGAGTGGCAGACATTCAACCAATACCTACTCATTTCAGCTGACTGCCAGTCAGTTGGAAGAAGTAGGTATTGGCTGAATAGCTGTCAGTCTGTAGTTCTTGCAAGGGAAAACGGAACGATGAATTCGAAAAACCGGGCCGATAACAGATTCGAGATGGACTTTCGGAAAATTGTGTTAGCTGATTAGAAAAGACGGAGGATTTTGATGGAAATTTGGAAAGTCACTTTGACAGAAAAAATATGGCAAGAGCAAACTGAATTGATATTGAATTTCCAACGTTTGGAATTTAATCATCGAATTTCTAACTTTTGAAGTTTAGGCTAAAAATCCAAATACAGCGAATGACCAAAGCTGATAACCGCGACCAATCGCCGATTGAAGTCGGAGAAAACTGTGACCACGGGTTGAAAATGCAAATCGACTGGTCTGAAAGGTTGAAAACATGAAGGAAATTGATTTCTTTGAATTTCCAACGATTGGAAATTTATACCTTCGAATTTCCAACTATTGGAAATTATGATGATTATGGGGGTGGGGTGGGGGTGACACTACATGCCTGATTACAATTTACCTGACATTCTTGAAACTAACAGATGAGAAAAGACTGAAATCTTAATTTAAAATCATAGAAAAAGTGCATTATACGTTTATAAGGGGTTATATACTCAAATGACCATGACCGGGAACGTTAGTTATTTAAAAACAATTGACAACTATTGATTGTCTGCAGATAGTTTGGATGTCAAAATTACATTCTCATTTTTCCTGGCCAAAGCTGATTAAAAAGACTTTTTAAATATGTGGAGAAATTTTTTGGGGAACTTTGGAACAAATTACTGTTAGGTCGCTCGAAAACCCACCCACCCAACCACCCACCCACCCACCATTATATGTGTCTTGAAAATTCCACCCCAACCCCAACCTCCGAGTTATCAAGTAAAACGTCGCTAATGCCATGCTGCAAAACTGTTAATTTATTATTATTATCTGTTTCATAACTATGAGCCAATTTTATTTTTCGTCTTTCTCCGGTTTTATTTGGTGTTCAGTTATAAACAATCACTCAAATTAAAGAACAGGTGCCGGTGCAAATTTTTGCAAATTTACCTTCTGCGTATGTGTTCATTTTCCTCATATTTCAATCAAAGCTGAAACTTTCTGTAACTTTTACCAAGCAGTCGACAATCGTCACTTGTTCCCAGTTTCTTACTCGACATAAGTTATCAACCGATAAAATTAATAACGATATGTCGAATAAGGAACTGAGAATAAGTAACGGCTATCACGTCCGTGAGGAATAGCATGGCCTGTTCTGATTGAGGGATTTTTTGAGGTTCCACTCAACAGTTTCGCACTACTGCATGGATGGTCAGAACTTAGGGCATGTGTTGAAAATAATGCCATGTTAATTGGATATGTGTTTTCTGTATCGGATATATGATTACATTAGGCTATTTGTTGGACAACAGAATTTGAAGTTTTGGTCACAGAGTTGGAGTCTGCCGCACAGGTGGAAATTAGCCTGCCGAAAGAATTACGGGAAATAGTGCAAAATTAGGACCGCGAAGAACCGGCACACTGACTTCACTGATGATCTTGTTAAAACAATTTAATATCTTGTTAAAACAATTTATTTGTCTTGTTAAAACAATTTAATATCTTGTTAAAACAATTTATTTATCTTTTTGAAACAATTTATTTATCTTTTTAAAACAATTTATTTATCTTTTTAACCCTTTACCTAACATGAAAAGCAGACAACACTCGCAAAAAGAATTATTGAATAACTAATTTTTTATCTCAAAAACATAGGTTATGACCCCTCGTTGGAACGAGCTGGACGAGCTCGTTCCAACGAGGGGTCATAACCTATGTTTTTGAGACCAAAAATGAAAACATAATGAAAAGTAATTGGCGATTTCTGAGAATAGCGCTGGCTGCTTTTGGACATTACGTTGGGTAAAAGGTTAAAACAAGCCTTCGCTATGTGATATGGTGGTCTGCTCCACAGAGATTGTCCAAGAGGCCCTAACCTGCCCCAATCGATCCAACACTTCACCCCATCAATGACCCGGCGTTTTAACAAGATAATAAGTGAAGTCAATGAGCGGTTCTACGCTGCCGTGGATTGTTTTTTTTTTGTTGAGTCGAGTTTAATTCTATGCTAACAATTCAATTCCATGTATCTTTAAATAGTGCGATGTCTCATATATTTCGAGCGATGCATGTGACTACAAACCGTTTGATGGGTGATATTTGAAAATCAGACATCATTTTGACTATTATAATCCAATCCATGTTTAAAGTGGCCAATCGACCACTGGGGTCGAAGGCTGGCATCGTTTTGAAGGCAAAATAAGCAATTCCATACGAAATTGGAGAGTTTTGGAATCACGGCCTCACAACTAGTTACACAGATACGAGATTCTGCCTCTGTGGCGTGCATTTTGGTATTTTTTTATGTCATGCATGAGATGAAATGTGAACGTTTTCAATCAAACTTTAATTCCACAAGACTATACGAGAATGGAATTTGTCTCACCGTCTGACCGCCTCATCATGGAACTTGGCCCTTTGGCCAGCGAAACATTGAAAGTCATCCCGAGTTGGTTTGGTATTAAGAAAGCAATATTCTATAAGCCTTTCCAGATTTCTGCTTGCTGAGCCTTCGAGCTGTTTTCAACACAAGGTAGAGCGCAAGATCGGTTTACATGGTATTACTTTCTTCCCGTCCCACCTACAGGGCCGGGCGAGGAAATTTGGGCACAGGACTAATTCTGTAATGGGCCCCCTTTCGGGATACGGAAGCAGATGTCGAAGTTCTTGAAGTGAAGAGTTCTAGAAGTGATAACAACGGGACTGGTGCACATGTATATAGATAACAGTTTATAATCCTTTACCCAACGTAACGGCCAAAACCGGCCAGCGCTATTCACAAAAATTGCCATTCGATTTTCATTATTTTTGGTATTTTTTGCCTCAAAAACATAGAATTTGACCCCTCACTGGAACGATCTCGTTGAGCTCGTTCTAATGAGGGGTCGTGATCTATTTTGTTGGCGCAAAAAATAAAAAAAAAACAATAGATATTCAACATTTTTTTTTCAAGGGTCGTCTTCTTTTCATGTCAAGTAAAGAGTTATCCCTTTACCTAACATGAAAAGCAGACGACACTTGCAAAAAAAATTCTTGAATAACTAATTTTTTTCATTTTTTGTCTCAAAAACATAGGTTATGACCCCTCGTTGGAACGAGCTCGACGAGGTCGTTCCAACGTGGGGTCATAACCTATGTTTTTGAGACAAAAAATGAAAATATTTTGAAAATTAATTGGCGATTTTTGAGAATAGCGCTGGCCGGTTTTGGCCGTTACGTTGGGTAAAGGGTTAACAGATTGATCATCTTGAAGAGGCACTCCCATTCCTTCTGGCAACTAGTATTCCAATACGACGGGCAACTTATCTGGCTAATTATCGCTCCGTGATCGGCCCAGGCGTGGCACAGGAGTCAGAACTTTGGTGGAAACAGGCCTGACCCAAGAATCCAAGAGTCCTGGTTTACTACCACGGGGCTCCACCATCTCCCCGGCCCTGCCCATCTATACTGCTGATTGATAGAAACGATATACAAACTGTATATTCCAAGTACTGGTTCAGCTTGGAACCCATATTTCTTCATACCATCCAACTGATTCTGTTGCTATCCTGGCCCAGCAAAACCTGGTTAATGTTGTTGGATCCCGCAACACCTCATTTGGTGCGGGTGTAATAGTAAACATTGAGCGAGCGGTTTCCACATCTATGTGGAAATGTTTAACCTTTGCAACACTAGCGGTCTGAACGATATCATTTCAGTCAATACTGTCGGCAGCGAAATGCCAGATTTGTTGGGAGGTTCAGTAACAATTTAATCCAACAGCTTGACATAGCTGTTGGATTAAATTATTACCGAGCCTCGTTTCAGATTTTTTGCACTTTCATATCGTCTCCTCGTCCACTACCAAGTTTTTTTCACGCAAAAGTTTATGCACACAGGGTTGAAAGGGTTAATATTATTAGCTGACTTACAAGTCATGCGTATCAGCTCTTGAATTTCACTGGGATCTCGCTCTGTGTCACCCTGTGAACACCAGTATTAACTGAAGCTCCGGGCAACGGAAATATTATTTGTGTGACTTTACTGAAGTAATATTGAACAATTTTTAGGAAATAGTATTGGTAGGGAACAATACTCCACCCCCCCCCCCCCCCCGCGACGCCTCTGGGCCAAACTATATGCTATAATGTCGACAACACCGACTCCAGAACAAACAAGACTCTACCCACTCAATGCCCGCCCCAGAATGGAAGCGAATAGACTATAACTTGAAAGCAGTAGGTAGTCAGGGACATTGCCACGTGGGGGTGGAAAGAGAGGGGGTGGATGTTTCATTCCATCATCATATACCATCTTTGCAATAGCTGGAAATTCGAAGCCCTAAATTGGAGTAAGTTGGAAATTTCAGATAGGATGCACGTGTAATGGTTCCAAACATGTCAAGAATTTGGCCAAAATATGGGTTTTTTGGACTAAAAAGTTTTGAAAGCGCTCCAAATATTGATTAAAAAGTAGTAACTCTTCCCCACCAACCTTGGGTTGTAGTTGGAATTTGTGACTACCGAGAGTCCCAGTCGGATAATTTACAGTCAATTTTTATTTTTATTTTTTTTTTGGGGGGGGGGGGGGCCCAAATGGAACTCAGTATCTTTACTCAAAGGTGGTTGTGAGGGGTGGGGTGGGAGTGGGGGGGGGGGGGGGCTGGCACCGACTGCCTCATGAGCATTACTCTTCAATCATTGTGAACGTTCGACAACACCGAGTCCAGAACAGGTACAAAGTACTGCCACGAAGTCACCTCAGAATGGAAACGGACAGGAAACCCTTTGTCACCATTAACTGGAGAGCATTGCTTGCTGAATGTGCACAAAATAGACTATATTTGTCGACGAGGGCTTAATTGACTCAGTGAGAGTCGAGCCATCATGAGAAGCAGACTATACATTCCCGAACATCATCATCAAACGCCCATGACAGAACCTCAAAGCGAGCTTATTGAGTCGGAAACAAACTATACCTGTCAATGATGTTTGCGGTCAGAACAGAGCCATTACGGATGGTAGACTATACTTGCCTGAAGACCAACAGACACCTTCCCCAGAACTACAATTCGAACTGGCCGTGTCAGAGACTGACCTCACTTGTCAATGTGGATCGTCAGTCAGCTCACACATCACCAACATCAAAAGTGGTAAAATCTTTTTGGCACTTGCACTCTTATAGATTGCCAAGGGGAGACTGCGGTCTGGATCTCGGCGGCCTCTTTGGCTCCTCTGCGGCCTCCCTTCTGGGTTTCTGGCTGTGGCATAAGCTGAATTATTATAGAAAAAACGAGGTCGCAAGGAGTTACCAAAGTCTATATTGTCAATTCGCGCTGACAGCGCATAAATCATTTTGACTGCAACTGTGCACAAAATAATTTAAATACTCTAACATAAAGATCATGTAATTATTATAAACAATAATATGATTATTAAAACAATAGGTAATGTGTACGAAAGTTGACATTCAGCAATACGTAATGGGGGTCGAACTAACTAGGTGTCTTGGGATTGAATTGACTAGGTGTTTTCGGACCGAAATGACTTGAGGCCCACGTAACTCAGGTCGATAAAACTAGGACTTAGGGCTTAGATGACTTGTATTCCTATTAACTATTGGGGAATCAAGTGATGTCCCTTTAAAGTGTTGACAAGCAGGCCAAAAAATAAGCAGTCTGACATTTGTAAAATGAGGTCTCCAGAGGGTGAATTTGATGATGCTATTCCATACAGTGGGCCAATTTATCCCCTGGGTACCTCTTTCTGTTTAGTTTTGAGACTCTGATTCAGAATGAGGTCGACAGAGGGTGACTTGAGTGTGCAGGGTAGCATCACTAAATTCTCCCCCTGGGGACCTTATTTTGCAGATGACAGTCTGCTTATTTACTGGCTTGTTGACAATAAAGAACAAGAACATCACTTCTGACGAGTGTTTTAGCAATTTAAATTATCAGTTTTTTTGCTGTCATATGAGATAAGAGAAAAAAAGCACTCTCCCATTCATTGCAACAAGGAAAATTCCTAACAACGGAATAACTTGAATTCAAAGATAATAAAATAACAATAACACTTTGGCCGGCCGTTGATTTGCTGCGCTTCTCAGTTGAGAAGGCCTTGCTTAGCCGTTCACCCAAAATGCCTCTTTTTCCCCACGCCTCTTTTCTCCCCCAACACTCTGAAGCAAACTGCCTGCTTCATGACATCCCGTACCCCATTCTACCCAATCTCTCCGATAAGCATACTAACCCTCTCCTTTGTGTCAGCCACTGACCACATGTCCTTCATTCTCCCATCCCACTTCCCCATCATAATCCCGGTGAATCTTATTCTGTCAGACTAGTGTTTTGGACATTCCACTAGAAAGTGTTCCAGGGTCTCCACTACGCCTAAAGTACACATTTGGCACTCCTTTTCATTGTCTTCCCCAATTTTTCCTTAAGCTCCAGCTCCAGCGACCTCATCTTGAACAACAGTGACTCACCAAAGGTGCCATCAAGATACTTTGCAAAATCTGGCTTCTCTTTATCACGCAACCCACCCAAAGACCTCTTTGCTTTGACCCTCTCTCGCCAATTTAGATTACAATAAGTCGTTACGCTTTCTCTGACGATTTGTTTACCCAGGTTTGTGCCCACATCTAAGTTCTAGATCCCCATTGAAGCGTTCTCTATTAACGCCCTCACTCGGTCTATCCACCCTGTTTTTATGTTTGAATTTCTAATATTCTGAAACAATTTACATCATTGGCTTCCGGGGAGACTGGTTAAATAGTAAAGATAACATGTTTCATGAATCACATCCACAGAAAATAGAAGTCTTTAAGCTGAGGTACCTGCACCTAAGACTAAAGCCCAAATATGGACTTCCGGAACTATACCAGTTAAATAGGCCGTATGTTGTACGATATATATAGATCTGATTGAGGAGTTTTGGATAAGCCTTTAAGGACGACATTCTGTAGGATCTATCTTCTGAAGCATGAGAGCTCGGGTTTTATTTTTAAGAAGTCTCAGTCTGTGTTGCGTCCAGGGGTGCAACCTCCCCATGATGGAATTATATATATAGTCAACGGTACTGATGACGTTGCTGAGAGCTCTTAGAGTATTTGTCCGGAATGCATTTCGCTATATATTTGGTGACAATATCTTAACGCTGAAAAATTCCAAATGTTGAAACTCGTGAAAACAGTACTTCATTTAAAAAGCAACATTTGATGGAAAAAATGAAGCACCACAAGGGGGCTGTTGCCGTGGTCAACATTACACTATCGTAAAATATCCTAACTATAGTAAATATACTAAATCAGAGAGCGGTTGATTGTGGTCGCCATACTGAAACAACAAATCATTTTAATGAGATTTCTATTTTGAAATCTATTTTGTGGCAGAATATCAGCATATTTGTCCCTAGTGTTGCCTTCTTTGTAGCAGTCTGAACATTCCAATGTATACTATTCAACAAAAGTAGGGGATCTCCAAACTGGTGTTGATATTTTCGGAAAATGGTATTGGATACGTGTGATTGAACACATCAATATGTTACCAAGTTTAGTGTGGATCATGAATATCACCGGCCCATGAAAACTTCGTGCAGGTTTTCGCACGAGCGCCGCGTTAATGTCTGTGGGGTACGTTTTGAAATTTTCATTTGTACTGGACGGGCTTTTTCGTTCTTTTCTTTGTATAAACTCGTTCATCAATAGTTTCTGGTCGAAACGTAACTTTTGAGGTATGCGAATACTGACAAGTGACGAACGTTTACGTGCCGTTGGCATGTTGGAAGCTGGCAACAGACAGACTGCAGTGGCTCAGATTCTCAACGTTACTCAATCGTCGATTAGCAGGTTGTGGTCACGTTACTGTCAGACAGGCAATGTTGATGACAGACGTCGGTCAGGTCGTCCAAGGGCGACAACTGCTAACGAGGATTGTTTCATCCTGGAAACAGCATTACATCAAAGTGCCTCAGAAACTGGACAGCAGCTGCACCGAGCGACAGATGTGAGAGTCAGTGGTCAGGCTATCCGAAATCGCCTACACAGCTGGAGTTTGTTCGCTCGACGACCTCGAATAATTCCACGTTTGACTGAACGTCACATCGCAGCAAGGCGTAATTGGTGTGGAGCACGACAGCACTGGAACAATCATCGGTGGAGCAACGTCACGTTTTCCGATGAATCGAGGTTCACTCTCGACATCCTCGACAGGCGAAATAGAATGTTGCGGCGGCGGCGGCGGAACGATCGATGCCGTGACGTAACTGTTAGGCAGCATAATCGTTTTGGTGGTGGATCGTTTATGGTGTGGGGAGGCATAACCATGACAAGCAGAAGAGCATTAGAGGTCATACAAGGGTGTGTCACAGGGCAGTACTACCGTGACAACATGTTAGCAGCTCATGTGGTGCCATTTGCACGACGTCACGGCCGTCGATTCATTTTCCAAGATGACAATGCAAGAGCACACAGGGCCCGTGTCGCTACAGAGTTTCTCCAGGAACAGAACATCACTACATTGCCTTGGCCAGCACTAAGTCCAGACCTT
Organism: Pictodentalium vernedei; assembly: GCA_031216915.1. Classification (NCBI taxonomy): domain Eukaryota; kingdom Metazoa; phylum Mollusca; class Scaphopoda; order Dentaliida; family Dentaliidae; genus Pictodentalium; species Pictodentalium vernedei. The sequence continues at coordinate 406,063,603 of CM062296.1, read as the reverse complement.
TCACCAATCGAGCACGTTTGCGATATACTACTTGGCAGGCGCCTATGACAACGCCAACAGCCCCCTACCAATGTCCAGGAACTAGCCGCTGCACTGCAGGAAGAATGGAATAAAATCAGTGAAGCTGATATTGGACGTTTGGTGAGGAGTATGCCACGTTGGATCCGCGCTTGTCTCGCGAACCGAGGAGGATTTACAAGATATTGAGGTCTTGGACTGAATGTGGTAAATTCTCTGACTAACCGTCCATGTCTTCTACATCTCAGTGCGTGGAAAATATGCTTGTCAGACACCCAACTATCGCCGAAATCATTCACCAGATGCCACAATGCAATGCCTCAACTGTCTTTTTGATGAAAATATAAATATATTTCTTCACATATTTCACTTTTGTCAAATATCCCCTACTTTTTTGAAAAGTATAAGTCTCGCGAACCGAGGAGGATTTACAAGATATTGAGGTCTTGGACTGAATGTGGTAAATTCTCTGACTAACCGTCCATGTCTTCTACATCTCAGTGCGTGGAAAATATGCTTGTCAGACACCCAACTATCGCCGAAATCATTCACCAGATGCCACAATGCAATGCCTCAACTGTCTTTTTGATGAAAATATAAATATATTTCTTCACATATTTCACTTTTGTCAAATATCCCCTACTTTTTTGAAAAGTATAAAAGATAAGCATTTGTCAGTTAGCAAAGACGGCCATTTTGAATTTGGGATGCTATTTTGAATATCGACCTTGCAGCAGGTAGCTGAAATAATATGTATGATCAAAGGCAGATGTATGTCAAGTGCATTTCTTGAAAAATAGATATGTTCAGCTGAATAGATGAAACGAAACCGAAGAACTGGTGATAATCCGACCTGGGCGAATGATTTGCCTCGCGGAATTACATTATTACTTTACAATGCTCTGAAAGGACAATCAAGTCGTCTAGAATTACCCCCCCCCCTAATATAACAATAATAGCATGGCCCCCTACTCCTCTACTTCCAGAAAAAGTTCTTTCTAGGGAAATAACGCCCATCACACTGGTTACATGCTGCAAAGGAGTGCGTGTGACTAACGGCGACAAGTTAAAAGCGCTATCCAAGTTCCAACGCATTGCACGTAAACTCCACCTATTAAATGCATTCAAAACACGATTAGGAAATCCGTTTCACAACATCGAAACCTCACTATCTCAACACCTCCAACGTCCTACCTCAGAAAACAACACCTCTAAGAAGGGGTGGGGTAGGGGGTTGCACGGTATCCTCGTTCTTTGAATCATTGTCCCTCCGCGAGAGAGGGTGTGCAAGACCCTCGAAAAAAAACCCCAACATTTATCTGAATTATGCCCATGCTTATGGTGCTATTGCCGTATGAAATTATCTGGGGGATGGGATGAGATGGGAATTGGGAGAGCGGCTGAAATCAGTCATTATGTCAATCTATGCAGCTAATGTCACAACTCTGGTAAAAAGATTGCAAAGTGCTTCTTCCGTTGTTGAATTTCGATTTTCGGGTTAGTATCAAGGGACCAGAATGTGTATATAAATGCGTTTAGGCAGAGACTGTTTAGGGCAAATTAGCATCACACTGGGGAGGCGAGTTTAATCGTTTAGGTCCCACACCCTGTCCTCCCTCCACCGCCAGTTTTATTTATGTCACAAAAGAAGCAATACCCAAGCCTTGTATCAACAGTAACATCTTGAGTTCCATTGCAACCCACACTGAATGGTATATGCGTGCAGTTTATAATCATACAATTTGAAATGTAAGATTAGCCTTAATCATTGGCGTCATCGTCATGAGCATTGATGACAATGGAGTGTGCCCCCTCTCCCACTCATAAAAATATAAAAAATAAAATAAAATACTCCCTCCCTCCTCCCTCCCTCCCTCCCACCCACAAGTAAATTTAATAAACTTACACATCGGGATATACTTTAACCCTTTACCCAACGTAACGCCAAAACCGGCCAGCGCTATTCGAGAAAATCGCCAATTAATTTTCATTATTTTTTTCATTTTTGAAAAGAATTAGTTATTCAAGAATTTTATTTGCAAGTGTCGTCTGCTTTTCATGTTAGGTAAAGGGATAAGAATATACACATCTGTGATTTTTTTTAACTTTATCTGGTTTTATATTGATCTCTCAGATTTTCCAGAAACTAGACATTAACCCTCTGAACACGAGAGGCTGCTTTTATGGTCCAGGAACATGATATATCATACTTTTATTAAGTAGGGTGGCGGCAAAGTGAATGTGTGGGGGACCAATCAACATTTTCAACCTCCAGCCCCGAGGCATAATGAATATGGACTCTTCCAATTCCTGCCATTGAACTGACGTGGAAGATACCACCAATGTTCAGAGGGTTAATTCCTGGGTAACATTATGTCTATTCCATTAATCAGCATTTGTCCCATTCTGTTTCCGTTCATTCTAACTCTGTAATCAACATTCAACGAGACGTTAGGTTGAATATTTTTGCACTGCCGTTTTTACCACCCAAAACCCACCCACCCACATTTTTGGTATTTTTTTCCATCGAGTTTCAGACACGCACCCTCCGAAACAATTTATTTGCGGGATTTGTTGCTCTGATGCACTGTTTGACATTTAAAAAACAAATTCACTGTAAGTCCTGCTTACACTCTTTGATGGTACGTATTCTTTAAGACCAAATTAGATTTACTCAATACCAATGGCAGCATGTGTTGCTGAGTGTTACAGTATTTTTGTTGTTAATTTTGTAAACTTCAAACAGTAGGAGTCATCTTCTGCACTAAGACATATATATCATTATAAGAGATTTATGCAAAGTATGGTAAAGTCACCGGATCTGCACAGATGAGAATGATGTCGTGTGTGAATCTATGGTTTGGCATATAGACCCCAGTCAGTGTATGTCCAGTAATATTAAAACATGGAATTCGACCATGTATACAGGTTTTCTACTATATGAACATGTTTAGCCACGAGACCGTTCGTTAACATTTGGAAGATTTATTTCCAAGTTTACTTTAAACATATTTTCATAGGGGTGGTTGGGCTTATGTGGCTCAATTAGTTCCTCGGATCGCTCTTGGACAAAATCAATGCAAATTCCTCCAATATCCGCAATATCCCGCCAAATCTGACCCGAAACATGAAAAAAATAATTAAAAAATGCATGCAAAACATTTCTTTTCCGATATTGGTACCCCCACCCATGAGACGCCTCACTCAATGAAACCAATTTTTCTTGAAAAATTAACACATATGGGCTAGACTATCATAATAGTGGGTGCATTATTGCTTTTATCGTCACATGCACACATAATAAACAACAAATATGATCAAATAGATTTGAAAAAAGGCTTCTCGGGGCTCAGGTGGAACCAAACGACAGGCCCTTCCTAACGTTTCGCAAAACTTCCGCCACCCCTCCCCCCCCCCCCCCCCCCCCGTAACAGAAATCAAAACAGGCAGTGCATAGTCGACAAGTGGTGAAAGTTACACGCTAATCGGTTAAACTCGTCTCGGCTCTTCAATGCTAATGAGTCGAGCCACATTATTTTTTCCTGCAGTCACCCTTCTCCAAACTAATGCCCCTCCCCCACCCATCACACACCAGGCCCTGCATTTTGTCGGGGCTGGGATGATAGCCCCCGTAATCAGCCCCCTGGATTTATTTAGGGGTACTATCAGTAGGCCTCGTGAAAATAACAGGTTATCATTAAATTGAAAGATAATTGAGATTGTTGAAGTTGTCCCCGTCAATTCTTTCTACGAGGCCTTTTGGTATGCACCGACATTATTTCAAAATGTAAAGCCTGACACACACATTCGGGTTCCATCATACAACCCAGAAAGTCATAATTCAACTATGATTGGATGGGGAGACGCACTTGTAGCCATTTGACCAGAGTTGGGACATTAGCGACGTAAATTGATCGGTTGCAGATCCTCCGCAACTTCCGACTCCACCTCCGCGGTCCGGTTCCTTAATACGGTGCTAGGATTATATATACGTGGACTAAATAGATAAGGTTATCTATACATTCAGTCATAATTCTTTCCCGACTGCCTTACTCCAATCGCGAAAAGAAATGGGCCGAGGGGGAGATTACTTCACACCCACTCTTCTTGGACGTTATGTCAATCTATTGCTATAGCAATCTGGCAATAATGAGGCAATAATCTGGCGTTATTAAGAGTAAAATGTTGACTTACTGTACATTTTGTTATAGGCTGTTCTGTTAATCCTGACAATTGAAATTTCTACTATCTAAGACAACCTACACATGCAAGGAAGTATTGCGTAAGCGCAAAGTGATGAAATATGTATCTCGAGGAAAGGAATATAGTACGCCATTTCCCCACGAGAATATAATTAATAAAATAATTCCGCATTTTGTTCGAATAACCTGGAATAACGCTAAACTGAAAACTAACTAACCATAGCCTTAATTCTCTTTAGTTGGGGCAATTAACTAAACTCTGATCTCTTCATGTCTATTCATGTGTTTTGCGCACATTGTGCACGGGCACACAAGCACATTCCACCAAAACCCACTCCCGCGTTCCATGGATTCCCTTCAATGGTCTGTCTATGTTTATACTCTATAGATCCTTTTCTCATCGTATGTGCCAATGTTCTGCACGTGATGGCAGCTGTGCTTACATAGTACACTAGCACACAAACACATATTAGCATATCGAGCATGTGCTTATGTACTACATGTGTTGTAGCAAGCTGTGCACCAGCACACACGCGCATATTGGCACACCAAACATGTGCCCATGTGCTACATATGATGCGGACACAGTGTGATACATTGTACACTAGCACAGAAGCATATCCATCAACCACCAGTCCGCCGTATAGTATTTTTCAGCATATGTGCCTATGAGCTGCATGTGTTGTGCGCACATTGTGTATTTTCACATAAGCTCATATCGGCAAAACCAACGTGTGCCCACGTGCTGCATGTGCCATGTACACATTGTACACTCGCACATCTTGGTTCGATCAACAGACCGTTTTTATATGTACGGCACCCTAGCATGCACCGGGTCAAGGAAATGTAAAGGACTAAATGGAGCGATTTAATTAATATTTAGGAAGCTTAGCATGAAGTTAGTAGAGCTGTAAGTCAGTAGTAATGGTTCAAGACTGCAGTGATGATAGAAGACTATAATATTGGGTGAAGAAAGTCGCAGCCCATTATAAGGCACATAGCTGAAGTCATGGGAAAAGCCAGTAGGAGGACTACTATGAGCTAGAGGCCTTGCGGGAGCTTGGAATCCCAAATACGTAATCCCACTTATGGAATTTCCACTAAGAGGATCCTTTTTTGAAAATCTGTGGTTATACAATCTTTTTTGTCCAAGATGTGAATAAGAGTCGTGTGTATTGTGCGTAGATTGTGCAATAGCTCAAAGCAGTCATCGACATACCCAGCATGTGCCCAAGTGCTGCATATGATGTGTACACATTGTTCACTAGCACACAAGCACCTGGGGAAGTCGGAATAGGTAGCACAGGGAAGGTCAGGGACGTAGAGAATAAGCTATAGAGTAGATCAGGATATGGAGAAAAACGAGGATTCTGGAAGAATTCAGGCAAAATAAAGTCCGAATCGATAATTTTAGATAGTTATTGGGTTGGGGGTGGGGGGGGGGGGGGGGGGGGGGTAATTTTAGGAAGTAATGGTGATTTGAGGAAAACTGAAACATTGAACATTGAAACTTGGGCTGTCAAGTTTCCACATTAGAAAGAAGAAAAAGAAACCCCAACATTTTTATAGAAAGGGGCAAAAACAAAGAATGGATGTGTATTGGAGTATATGGCATCGTTAAGGAACACTGTCCACACACAGTGGCAGGTGAAACATGGGTGGGTGGGGTGGAGGGATTCAAGCCTTCACTTTTTACAGATCACATATTTGTCCCCAACCCCAGTCCCCACACACTTTTACTCAGTTCAAAATACCCATGAACGTTTTTTAATCGGCATGTAATTGTTATTATTTATCCCTTTGACTAATACGAATAGCTCGTTCTGAAGTCATGAGCTATTTTTTGAGGCCAAAATTAAAAAAAAAAATTGAATGAAGATTTTTACGAGTATAGCGCTGGACGAGTTTGGTCGTTACGTAAGGTAAAAAGTTAAAAAGGGGTTTTCTTCTTACAATGAAAAATAAAAGACCATAGTGTTCAGGAGCGTTGGTAAGGGGATTTATGGACGTGACTTTCCCCTCAACAACTTTTCCAGTCGGAACATTTTCGTCAAGACTGGATTGTAAATCTGACATTTCTCGAGGGCAGACACATATTTATGATTTCTGAGATCTATTAAACGTTTATTTACATGATCAACAATTTTCGTAATTGGAAGAAATTCAAAGGAAAGTTAGCTCCCCTTAATCAGGGCTAAAATTTCGTCGAGAATCGGAGAATTATTTATTATTTATTTATTTATTGATTGGTGTTTAAGACCACAGACCTATGCACAATGGCTAATCGTGACCGTGACGGTTTTACGAGTTGTGGAAGCCGGGGTATCTGGTGAGAACCACCGAGCATCGACGAACAAGCTCTGTTCAAGTAGGGTTACAGCGGTTGAAGACATGTGCACTATTGACGTGCAGTTCGCCTTTTACACGAAATTATCGTGCCCGCATGTAAGCAAACGGGATAAAGTGCCTTGCCAAAGAACTAAAAGTGCGACGTCCCAAATCCGAGAATCGATTCACGCAAAAATTCGCACAACAGAACCTTGAGGAACCATGTAGATTCTCGCTACACTTCTGCTAGGATTCGCGTGAAAAGAATTGAGTCAATTTAACCCTTTACCTAACATAGCGGCAGCAAATTAACCTGCATAAAGCTAACGTGATTTGAAATATTCTGACACTTTGATAATAAAATTGTACAAATATGGCAGTCAATGGAGCCGGCTCAATGAGCCGGTTCCAATGACACCCATATTTGCAATGTTTTATTGGTAAAAGTTGTTTATTGTTTTAAAAATATTATCAAATTCAATTCACGTTTTAAAAATTAAAAATCTGCTTGGGTAAAAGGGTTAACATGTGTTATCAGTATCAGTGTACAACAAGATTTCAGCCATGATGGCCTCATGGGGTCCTTGGGACACCCATAGCAGGTATGGATTCTCGCAACCATTTTTGCGAGAATCCAAATGGATTCTCCTAAATTTAGATGAAATATAAGCTCTGCCTTAATTATCTTGAGTTGAAATTTAACCCTTTACCTAACGTAACGGCCAAAACCGGCCAGCGCTATTCTCAAATATCGCCAATTAATTTTCATTATTTTTTTCATTTTTTGTCTCAAAAACATAGGTTATGACCCCTCGTTGGAACGAGCTCGACGAAAAAAAATAGTTATTCAAGAATTATTTTTGCAAGTGTCGTCTGCTTTTCAGGTTAGATAAAGGGTTAACACTAAGGGTATGGGAACCTCATATACAAATTGAAATTTCGAAAGGTTAGCGAAGTTGTATCATCAATGTGCATATCATTTTCCAAACTTGAGGCATTTTCCCGCAGAGAAATATAAAAATACAAAAACTGACTTTCACATTTTGTTCCAATCAGTATGAACGTTTAAAATATTATGCTCTGTCTGAACCAGTGGCGGCGCCATGGGGGTATGGGGGGGGGGTATGGGCGGGGGTATGGGGGGGGGGTACTTACCCCTCCACTTTTTTTCGCCAAGCGTAGTAAAAAAATACTATCATTTTAATTTTTGTATTCAACGTTGCAGTGTAATGGTGGGTATGCTTAATTCCATATTCCCAAGTGCACTAAATCAGAGAAGTTTTTAAATTATGTTTGTGTGTGCCCCCCCCCCCCCCCCACACACACACACACACATTAGCTACAAACGACAAACAAGAGTCGAGGGCCCAAATTGCAACAAGGCGTGCCGCGTTCAAACGGTCTGAAACATACCGCTTAAAAGAATTCGAGGAATGCTAGAATCGAGAGCGTGCAACGCATCCGTTTGGAATGCAGCCTACTTTCATTTTCGATTTGAGTGTCGTTTGGTGCTTTGTGCTCGCACTTTACAACAGCGTTCTTCCGTTAAATGTCACAGTGTACGACGTTTTCTATAACTGAAAGACCTAACCAGTAAGTTTCAAAAGGATAAAACTGTTTTAATTTAATTGTCTGAGAATGCTCCAGAGAACACCATTTACAACGTAAGTTTTAAAAATTTTCTCAACTTACGCGCGGCGGGCAATACCCAACTGTACCCCCTCACTTCAGTAACTCTGGCGCCGCCACTGGTCTGAACCCATTTAAAAAATAAGAAAACGGCGCTTTCACCACTTTTTGATATTCTTCAACCCTTTTTTCTGTTCATTATATCAACAGTGTGTGCACAGTGACATATTTTACAGACAACATCCTTTCCATTCATTGTTATTTATTTATTGGTGTTTTTAAAGTCACATATTTCTGCACAATGGCTAACCATGACCGTGACAGTTTTACGGGTGGAGGAAGCCGGAGTACCCGGAGAGAACCACCGAGCAACGGCGAGCAACTGTCAGCTCCCCAACATACCAACTCCACACAAGCAGGGTTAGCATTGGTTGAAGACAGGTGCACCATCGACGTGCAGTACGCCTTAGTACACAACGTCACCGTGCCCCCACATGGGCAATGGGGGTGAAGTGTCTTGCCCTAGGACACAACGCGGTTGCCGCAGGTGGGATTTCCTTTCCATAAATATAAAAGTCTGGGAGATAAGATTTGCTAAATGTTTTTCCCGGGAAGATTAAAAAGTTGCTAGTTGCTGTAAAAACACATTAGCTAAAACACAGTGGAAATTACTTAGTAACTTCTAATTTGCTTTGCCCAGTCTGGGATATTAATTATATAGTTTTTCGTGATTTTGCCTACACCCTAAAACCCAAGTGGGTTCATATTCATTCAACCCAGTTGATTTGAGTTAATTTTTAACTCTTTACCTAAAATGAAAAGCAGACGACACTTTTAAACAAATTCTTGAATAACTATTTTTTTCATTTTTTGTCTCAAAAACATAGGTTATGACCCCTCATTGGAACGAGAACGACGAGCTCGTTCCAAAGATGGGTCATAACCTATGTTTTTGAGACAAAAAATGAAAAAATAATAAAAATTAACTGGTGTTTTTTTTGTGAATAGCGCTGGCCGGTTTTGGTCGTTACGTTGGGTAAAGGGTTAATCCAACTGATTTTATAGTTCGACCCCTATCACGGGTAACTGCTTTGTGTCCTTGGGCAAGGCACTTATTCCCAGTTGCCCACGTAGGGAACGGTTTGCTCTTCATACTAAGGCATACTGCACGTCGATGAGCTCAAAAAATTTCACACACTGTTTTATGGTGATTTGAAATTGTCAACCTCTATTTTTTTCCAATTAAAATGTCGATCCCCGATCCTAGCGATGCCAATTTTACGTTTTTTTCTTGACTTTTTACTATTTTTACTATCAACCTTATTGTGAGCCTCAGCCTTTCGAAATTTGGGAAATATAATCTAAAAAAAAACATATATAAAAATACTTTCACTTTTTAGCCGACGAAAATTCATTCTTGGGGTGTCGTTGCGCCAACGGTATGACATCAAGGTCGCAAAAATTAAAGTTCCCCCGATTTTGATGAAATTTTAGTATGTTGAAGAGATCGAAAAATAGAAAAAGATACTTGCTTTTGGATTTTTTCATTTAACGTCATTTGTGACGTTTTTGCGTCATTTTAAACTTTGAAGCTTTGAAATATCGCCTATTTTGTCGAGCGTCTAACTTAACAAAAAATACGACAGATGTCGCTTTAAAATTCTACAGATGTGTCAATCAATACTTAGAAACATGCAGTTCTGTATTTTTATTTCGATTGATGGAATATATTAAACGCTATGAAGTTAGAGGTGACCGGGTCTGCAAAACGCCAACAATTAGATTTCACTGGGTAAGGGTTAAATCAAGGACATTCCTGTTCCCTTTCGCTCCAGTGGTACTTTAGTAGGCATCATCCTAATTACAGAGCTGAAAACTTTTGAAAATCCGACGTCAAAAAAAAGAAAAAAAGAAGAGATATGACGTTAATACCATCGAGCGTATTATTTCATCATTTTAGCCATTTTGGGTAGTTTTCATTAAAAGCGCTACTCTCCTGATTCCAGTAGCGCCGTATTTGGGCTTTTTTTCAAAAATGGTTATAAGAAACCTGAAAAACCAAATTCCCTTCAGATCGCTGCTTCGTGGGATGGGGCACTGAGGCTGTAGTTAGGAAACATAAGAAAAGTATATGCATCCTTGGGCACTCCCTATTTTTGGTATATCAGGCTTGAAACACATGTACCCATGGTCGCTGTCCCTACTGTTACTACTCACATTATTTCTCTGAAAAGAATTTTCCTCTGAAATTCTTTATTGAGCTGACATGTGCACAATTTACTAACTCATACTATTTTTCTGAGTTAAAATGTCTGTGTTGTTCAACTGAAATTAAGGAGTTGTGGCAGTATATACAGGTAACATTGAAATGTGATATATATTAGAACACAGAATGTATGAATTGAAGAAAATTGTTCCCGTGCACTGAAAATTAGCACAATTATATTGAAACAGATTGAGACTACTTCAGAATAACAATGTTTACCCAACATTTTAATGATATGAAAGCATGGTATAGCAAGATATGTGAGCCGTAACAGATATGATGTGTACGTAACAGAAGGGACACTATAAGTAACGGTAATGACAATTTTATCCTTGACAAACTTTAGTACATAAAACGTTCAACCATAAAACAAAATACCACTTTAATACATGCAATGGGACCAACTGCTCCCATAAACCTCAACTGTGCCACCGAAGAGGAAATTCATGACCCACACATCAAAACCTTGTCGTGTAGTAACAGGAGGTAAAATAACGGTAACAGTAATGACATTCTCATCAATGTGTGTTATAAAACCTGCTTTGTTGGAATTTAATGGGAAACAAAAAAAAAACGTCTTACCCCTTTATCTCCGCAGTATAAACGAACTGGATAGCGCGCAAAAAAATATACATGCACACATGAAATTAGGATTTAGAAAATATCTTAGTAAAAGAAGAGACCCCTGAATAACAGAATAGACTTCTGACTATCTTTATGTTTCTATACACGTTTTCATCATTATGCACTTGGAATTAACACTCATTCGTCTAATTGCAAGTAAAACTTATATACAACCGCTGACTCTAAGGTAAAATCAGTATTCTTGTCCAGATGATGCAAATGCGGGTAACCCGAAAAGCTGACAAATATATAGAGGATATTCACGAAAATTTGATGAATACCGAAAATATCTCGTGAGTGGCTACAAAGAAATATGAGGATCTTCACGAGCGACGCATTCATCAAATTTTCGTGAATTTTCTTTTTGTTTAATGCTCTACGACTACAAACTCTCCAATTTGTGGCCTTTATTTGCCATTAAGGCGCAAAATTTATGTGCCGAACCGGCGTCCATACAAAAATTACAACAACCAAACTCCAACCATTGGAATGTGTGAATATCCGCACAAAAAGTAGTCCCGTCTTATTTCTCCCCTAACTTTACGATTTACCAAGGCTGGCGAATTGAAATAATCGCAATGTGTTTCGAAGAAATAGAACAATAACAAAAAACACCACTTTCTTATTTTCAATAACAAGACACGTCATTTTATTTTTTTTGAACTCAATGCACTGAAGACGTGTGAAGTTGAACTGAAGAAATTTGAAAGTGATTTCGGCTTTTCGCTGGAAGGTGAATGAGAAAGTCAAACTTTGAAACCGCTGATTTAATGAATTGATTTAGTCACTGTCACTATCAATTATTCGAATTCGTTTGTATTTGGGACTCTGGAATTCATTACTGATGTGCTGACTCTGTGATGATTGCATGTAAATGTTTATCGGCCCATTAAACGTGCTGCCACTGAACATCGAAGACAGTGGAAATGAACCTACGATGAAATATCGATTTCTAAATATCATTTTGATATTTCGTTTTGCCGACCGACAGGGGAATATGACTTAATTTTTCAGCGTGAATTGATGCCTGAGCATTAAATAAATGCAAATCTTCGGAGTGTGCAACGATTCGGAGGTCTGGGTCGGTAAAATGTTATCGGCTAAGCCACTTAACACAGCAGATTCTCATTCACTCGTTGGCAGGAAGTTTAAATTTTAAAAAGAGCAGAATTTGCAGCAAAAGTAGGGCAAACACCACACTTTTTTTAATATTTGATAAGAAACCTTTGAGTACTTAATGAATATGAATCTGCTGAGTTCTAATGGATCACCGGATAACATCAGGGGCGGTGGAAGCTCAATAAAAGTGGAGTGGCACAAATTTACAATGCTACTATAGTTCGCCCCAGTGTGAGAAATGTTACAATCGAAAATTGGCAAATGTACCATGACTTTCTATACTCTCTGTTGAAGATAGATGAATATGCCGCTGTGTGGTCACTGTCCTGTCCGTTTCTTCTTCTTCAACCATCTTTCAACCCGAAGGCTAGCCTTCGGGTTGGAAGCTAGCTGAAGTAGAAAAAACGGGCCGAAGCGACCGAAAGTGAGATTCTTTGGCTAAATATTGTCTGGATTTGAAAATAATGTTACAGGAATGCCTGTATATTGGCACGTTTGCATGCGCCCATTTTAACTCACTGTGTTATTGCGAAACATGTCGAAAAAAGTGGAGGGGCGCGTGCTTCCTGTGTCCCCTGGCTCCGCCGCCTCTGGATAACATTCTATCCTTGCAGATATTTCCCCATGAAAATTCACACGCTGCAACGTATTGCTTAATATTGCCATCTTTCAGTCCTTCGACAATATTTGCACTGTTTGGAAGAGGCCAACCTCCCCATACAACTGACATGTTAATGAAATTATTCAAACAAAATGCCGCGGATCTCTTAGCTTGTGTTCACGTGTCAATATACTAGTCTGAAAAGGCCTAAAAGCAAAATACTGGACTCACTCAAAATATGGGACTCGAAATATACATGTGTTTTAGATTGATTGTTGATACGTCTAGCTAAATGTTGATCAACATCGCTACGCAGTTGACACAAAGTATTAGATGCTTTATGGTATAGGATTTTTAGGCTATTACAAGTTCAGCTTATAGATCAGTTGTGACAGAATTCCAACAATGAACATTTAGTTACATGCTGGCAAATTGTTTTGTTTTTTTTGCATTATGATGTCTCAAGCGATTGGGCAAATTTCAAAGTGTGATTTTGATTCAGTTTTGGGAATCGGCTTTGGGACAATTCCCATGATGTCATCCTTTCTGTACAATGTCTTATTCTTGAATGACTTGGACAAACGAAATTGTATTATATGCTTTTTCCCAGACTTTTCATACAATCCAAATACATCCCATCACCGCCAACCTTTTTACCAGGCCAGGAAAAGGCTTACTACATATTTATTCAAACAAACCTGCAACATAAAATTTACATATATCGCGACTGGGCCAACAAACAACGCTTCAGCATCACTCGCTGCGATGCTCACAGATGACGCTTCAACATCACTCGCGGCTGTGCTTACAGGTGGCATTTTAACATCACTAGTGGCTGTGCTCACAGGTGGGGCTTCAACAACACTCGCAGTTGTGCTCACAGATTGCACTTTAACATCATTCGTGGCTGTGCTCGCAGATGGCCCTTCAGCATCATTCGTGACTGTCCACACGGGGTGCTTCAACATCATTCGCGTCTGTACTCACAGATGATAGTTTAACATCATTCACGCTGTGCTCTCAGATGGCGCTTCAGCACCACTCGTGGCTGTGTTCACAGATTGTACTTTAACATCACTCGCGGCTGTGCTCACAGATAGCATTTCGGCAACATATTCGGAGCGCGAAACGTCAGACTTGATTATCTGCATTGGAACAGGGTATTCATGGTGTGATTTGACCCTTTCAACACTGGTGGTATCTTCCATACCAGTTAAATGGCAGAAATTGGAAGAGTCCATATCCATTATTTGAGGTAGAGCAATTAATATTTTTTGTTTCACAACACACGTTCACTTAGTAGCTGTCCTACTTAATGAAATCATGACGTATCGTGTTCCTGGACCAGAAAGGCGGCCTCTGGTGTTGAAAGAGTTAAAAACAAAATTGGTCAATTCATGACCCGAGTACGGCAAACGCAAATAAAGACAACTTATTTCCCGATGCTGGATTTGTCGGCGTCCCTGCGTGAATTACTAAACATATTTTTGTTTGCCATTGAAATGCAAATGGGGATTGAAAGACAAGTGCGTTCCCCTTAGTGCACCTTTCGTTCTCCAGCAATAATAAATTACAGAAATGAACTGGCAGTTAAAAGTATACAGATGAGAACACATTGATCAAAGTAAATATACAGTATAGAAAGTAGAATTTAGAAGTACAAAAAAAAAGACAGAACCCCCTTCCCCTTCCCCCAATAAACAAAACAAACAAACACGCACACAAGTACACACACGCTCACAGACACAAGTTCACATACACATGTACATCAATGATAATTTATTTATTTATTGGCGTTTAAGGTCATATACTTATGCACAATGACTAAACATGACCGTGACAGTTTTACGGGTGGAGGAAGACCCACTACCCGGAGAGAACCACCGAGCAACGACGAGCAGCTGCCAGCTCCCCAATATCGTAACTCAACTCAGGTAGGGTTAGCTTGGTTGAAGACGTGCACACCATCGTCGTGCAGTACGCCTTAATACACGGCGTCATCGTGCCCCCATGTGGACAATTGGGGTAAAGTGCCTTGCCCAAGGACACAACGTGGGAGTCAGAATCGATCGCTCACACGGTCACCCATCCAAGGACTAACCGGGCTCGACATTGCTTAACTTCGGTGATCTGTCGAGAACCGGTCACCGCAACGCCACCGCTCCCCAATGATAATTCAGTCCGCGTTTTTTGTTAGACACTATTGCTAACAATATATAGAGGATACATGTGTAGATACGTTTTTAGTGAATATCGAGAGCCATCTCATGAGCGTGGACCTGGAAGCTTCATTTCTCAAGAGCGCTTGCGCGACGGAAAAATAGCTCCCCACGTCCACACGAATGAGACAATTCCAGAGATTCACCAAAATAACGCAGATTTTCTTTTTATTATATGCCACATGACATTTTACTGCGCAATATTCAGCCCAATTCGACTATAAACAGTTTCAAGACAATAACAAACATATGCTGATCATTCCTTCAAGATGACGTTCAAGGCGATGTCATGCGCCGAAGCTTGACGTCATTTGGGAAGCTTTTAGATAATTTGCGATAATTCACAGGCTAGCCGGCATAATAAAAGTATTGAAACTAATAATAATAATAATAATAATAATAATAATAATAATAATAATAATAATAATAATAATAATAATAATAATAATTATCGGTATAAGTTCATGTATAAGTTCATGTAATCCTTCTCCAGTTGGAGGTATTATTAGTTACCCCGTGTCTGATCACGTGGTACGGGTTTCTACCTACCCGAAGCCAGCCGTATCCCATGAGGTCGAACCCCCCTCATGGAATACGGCTGGCTTCGGGTAGGTAAAAACCCGGGGTAATGAATTTATCTATTGACTTTCCGTTTTAGAAGTACAATCTATTTCATGTGTGAACACACACAGCATGAGATCTTTTATCTTCCATTGTTGAGCCACACAGGTTTCTGTGGAATTTTTGTGCAAAAGAGTTTTTGTGAAAATATGCCGATATGACTAGTATAAAAAAATTATGTATGGACAATTTGTAGATTTCGGAACGAGGCTTCCACTGGGTTGGAGAAATTTGTCAGTGGCTGGGCGGACGTATCGTGTGTTTCAATGAACATGGTCTCATACCACGTATGTATCTATCAACCAATCAAATAAAAAATTCACTTTAGTCAATAGATAAATATATTTTTAGTGTGATAAGCAATGATCAAATCTGTGGGCATCTCGGATATACTTTTGCACCGCGTAGAAAATTGTTATATTGTCCGCTGGGTCTGGGTTCCCAAGAAGGGGGGTATCAGTGGCGTTCAAGTCTACGTCATATGCCGATAGGACAGAGAAGAGGTCATTTCGCGCCTTGTGTAAAGGGGACGACCAAAGAAATAATGTTCGGCGTCTTCAACTGGACTCCCACAGCTACAGCTGGACGTATCTATTAAATTTTCAAACTTGTCGTTATTTAACCCTTTACCCAACGAATCGGCCGCATCCGCCCGCGTAATATGAAAATTCAGCAGTTGAAAAAATATTATTTTTCAAAAAATTTCAACAAAACCATATCATGTGACCCCTCGTTGGATCGAGCTCCGCGAGCTCGTTCCAACGAGGGGATGGGGTCACATGACATGGTTTTGTTGAAATTTTTAGAAAAAAATGAAATGAAAGTGTCAATGACACTGTAGCTCAACTTGCTCAAGACATGTACATGTATAGCATGTGACACAGCAATGACAAACATCTAGGTAATTACCTAACAACAAAGGTACATTTAAAGTATTGTAACGGTCTGTACATAAATACTGACCGTAGCCTGTAACAAATGACTAGGTAAGGTATTGTAAAGGTGGGTGACAGTCAGATGTTAAACTAGAAAAGAAATCTTTGAGTCCCAGAGTGGGTCTGACTGAACCCCAAAATATTTGTTCTCATAGCACAGTGATAACAAAGGCACCCAAAACACACTCGTTCCTATCCCAATCTGAAAACAAAGGGACCCAAGAAGTTTCGTGAAGATCAGTTCATAAATACGAGCTATATAGAAGTTGTGACAAAAAACTGATTGGACCTAATTTCGGTACAAAATGGCCACTGGCAGCCATCTTGAATTTTGGACCGCACCCAGAAACACTCGTTCTCGTCCCAAGGTGATAACAAAGGCACCCAAGAAGTTTTGTGAAGATCGGTTGATAAATACAGCCTCTAGCCCGAGCCGTATTGACATGTGCACTTACAGTGTATAAGTAGCACTGAATAAATCAAAGTTCATCTAAATTGCATAATTTCTGCACGAGAAAAAAACTTGTACTATATGTGATGTATTCTATATTACTAAACATTCATACAAAAATTTATTCAAATCAGAACTTTCATACAGAAGTTCTGTACAAATGACTGATTGCAATAATTTTGGTACAAAATGGCTGCTGGTGGCCATCTTGAATTTCAGACCACATCCCAAAACACTCGTTCTCATTCCACGACGATAACAAAGGTACCCAAGAAGTTTTGTAAAGATCGGTTCATAAATACGACCTCTAGCCTGTGCCGTATAGAAGTTGTGTACAAAAAACTGATTAGACCTTATTTCGGTAGAAAATGGCCACTGGCAGCCATCTTGAATTTTAGACCCCACCCAGAAACACTCATCTTCGTCCCAAGGTGATAACAGAGGTACCCAAGACGTTTCGTGAAGATCGGTTCATAAATACAGACTCTAGCCTGAGCCTTATTGACATGTGTACTTACAGTGTATAAGTAGCACTGAATAAATCAAAGTTAATCTAATTTGCATAATTTCTGCACGAGAAAAAAACCCCGTATTATATGTGATGTATCCCATGGTACTAAACATTCACACAAAAAATTATTCAAATCAGCGCTTTCATATAGAAGTTCTGTGCAAAAATCTGATTGCACCTAATTTTGTATAAAATGGCTGCCATCGGCCATCTTGAATTTCGGACCGGACCCAAAAACACTCGTTCTCGTCCCACGGTGATACCAAAGATATCCAAGAAGTTTCGTAAAGATCGTTTCCTAAATACGGCCTCTAGCCCGAGCCGTATTGGCATTTGCACTTATAGTGCTGAAAGTAACACCAAAACACATCAAAGTTAGTCTAATTTGCATAATTTACGCACGAGAAACAAACCCGTATTATATGTGATGTATCCCATGATACTAAACATTCATACAAAAATTTATTCAAATCAGCGCTTTCATATGGAAGTTCTGCGCAAAAATCTGATTGCACCTAATTTTGTACAAAATGGCTGCCAGCGGCCAACTTGAATTTTGGATCAGATTCCAAAACACTCGTTCTCGTCCCACGGTCATAACAAAGGTACCCAAGAAGTTTCGTAAAGATCGGTTCATAAATGCGGCCTCTAGCCCGAGCCGTATTGAATTGTTGACGGACAGACGGGCAGACGGCCAGGCGGACAGACGGTCAGACGGACGACGGACGACTGGCCATGGCATAAGCTCAAATTTGGCTTCGCCAAAGTTGAGCTAAAAATGATATTCAAAATAATAAATTTTGATATCGTCTGCGTTGGGTAAAGAGTTAAATCACTGCACCGTGTTCGCAGCCTACTATGAATAATATAGAACTTTCTTTTAGCCGAGTTGAAATAGGATAGAGGTTTGCAGCAAACATAGGATATTTGTTTTTGAATTCCTGAAGAGAAGGACGGCTTCGGATTTCCTGGGGCAAGTTATTCCATATATCAATGCTGGACGGGAAAAATGAGCGTCTCAATAGTTCAGTACGTATACTATATGTACTGAAGTCAGCCGAATTTCGAAGGGCATATTGTGAGAGATCACTTATTAAAGGAGGCAGCAGATCGCATAGAAGTGCAGACGCCGCCTTGTGAACAATTTTGTAGAAAACACACATCTTTTGGATAAATCACCGATCTTCCAAACATTGCCATCTCACATCAAGAAGTAAGCGTCCACGGAATACAGATCCGGTTACACCAGCAACGATCCGGGTGGCATCGCAGTGTACATCGTCAAGACGCTTCAGCAGGTATGCTGGCGCGCCTGATCAAACATGACTTGCATATTCCATAATTGGTTGGATGAAGAGCACATACAATTTTTCCAGTGTTTTGCGATCGAGTAAGAATTTTACTTTTCTCAGCTGTGATAGCCTAGAACTGGCTTTTTTTGCAGATATGATCAATGTGTGGTCCCCAGGATAAAGTGGACTGGAAAAGTAAACCGAGGTGTCTGTGGGAGGAAACATAATCTAAGACTTCATTATCAAAATGGAAGTTGGATTGCCGGATATCTGAACTCAGTGTGAAAACATAAGATTAGTCTTTTTTGCGTGGCACTGTACTAACGATAATTTTGACCAGTCTCTTACTTTCTCAAGCTCCAAGTTTAGATTTTGAGTTATGTGCATGTTTGCTGGGCACTTTCTGTTAAACATGTGATATCCGCAAATAACCTGGTAAGAGAGTCTATTTCATCGGCTATGTCGTTTATGTAAACCAGAAAAAGGATACGGTCCTGGTACTGAGCCCGGGGGACTCCCTCCATCATAAATGTTTCTCTATTCTGATGGACATTTACAATAACTCTCTGCTTTCGATCAGTCAAATTGCTTTTAAACCGCATAGGAAGGGATCCAGATACACCGTATTACTTGAGTTTGTAAATTAATCCATATGCCAGACTCTGTCGAAGGCCTTTGATATATCAAAGAACATTCCACAGATCGGTTCTTTTATATCAACAGATTTACAAAGGATACGATATACTTCAAATAGCTGGAAGACAGTGCTATTGTTGGGTAGAAATCTGAGTGATACTTATAAAACAGATTTTTGGCCTTAAAATAGGCGTGAATGTCTTTAAACACGATCCTTTTCGTGACCTTACCACGGAGAGACACACTCCGTACAGGCTAAAGATCCCTTCGTAGTATTCGAGAAGAGCGAGGGTCATCCCACACAACTGTATCATTGGGCCAAGGAGAGGCGTTAATATAAGTTGCATAACTTGTTCGCCAATCCTTAATCCTTGTAAAACAAAGAAGATTAAATAAACTTTACCAATACAACTTAATAGAGAAATAGGACGACAATTTTTTGCATCGAGTCGGTCACCCTTTTTGTATAAAGGATTTATATTCGCATATTTCCACTGACTGGAAAACATATTCAGGTTTAGGGGCTTTTTGAAAGGTAAATAAAATGATTTGCAGACTGAGAATTTGGTTTCTTTTAGAAACCTGTGTCCAATACCGTCCTGGCCATTAGCTTTTTTTATCCCTTTACCTAACATGAAAAGCAGACGACACTTGCAACTAAAATTCTTGAATAACTAATTTTTTTTCATTTTCCGAAGAGGGGTCATAACCTATGTTTTTGAGGAAAAAAATAATGAAAATTAATTGGCGACTTTTCTGAATAGCGCTGTCCAGTTTTGGCTGTTACGTTGGGTAACGGGTTAAACGGTAGAATAGAATATCAATAATATCATTTTCAGTGAAGGATCTACTACTTATGGTGTCAGTAGATTTTCGTTTAAAGGGGGGCAAAACATGGTCGGTGGAGTCGAGTTTACTATTCCGAACAAAGATGTCGTTCAATAAGTTTGCCTTCTCAGTGTTATCATCTGTAGTTTCATCATCATCAGTTCGATTGAGAGGAGGGATCCCGGGGACATTGGCAAAATTTCTAAAGGACTGTTTCACCACATGCCAGAATTGTTTTGGTTGTGTGTGTCAGCAGACACGGACACGTCAGTCTTTTCCCAATATTTCTCTTTAGCATACTTTTTCGTGTTATTAACGTTATTTCTGACAGTTTTATACTTTGCCTATGTGAGGGGAAGAGTTATTTTCGATAGCGTGTTTTCGAAGTCTGTCTCTATCGCGAATCTCCCCCGGGTATTGGTATCAAACCATGGCTTGTCGTTATTTCTGATGGTAACATTAATCGAAAGAACGGATTGTTTGGCGATTTCAGTAAAGTTATGAACTGATTCATCAATATCATGCTGAGAACATATAAGAGTCTCCGTGTCTGTTACACCCAGGATTCGGTTCCTTCTCATAAAATCAGCATTTTTAAAATTCCAGACTACTCTTTTTGTAGGTGGGGGTGGGAGTCAATCTGTTGTAGGAGATATTGGCATACGAGGCTCGATGATCAGACTGTCCAACATCAGATGTTCCCGATTTCAGTACTCTAATTGTGTCATTCACAATTTATAGGGTCTATCAGCGAACTACAGGTGGGGTTATTCGAGGTGCTTTAGTGATAACATTTATCATATTCAAACAAATGATGAGAGTTTGTAGTTGCCTTTAGATTTCAACAGGTTGCAGTTGAGGTCACCGAGGAGGATAACCATACGATTTCTTGACACGGCTAAATCTAATTTTTCTTTCAAGGTAGACCAGTAATTCCGAGAGTATTCCCTTTCCGATCTATAAGTTACACAAAGGATGAATTTAATATGGCTACCTACTTCAAACCAAAGGATGTCGTCGTCAAATGATAGATCCTCTATTTATTTGTAATATATGTTGTCAGAAAAATACGCTGCGATGCCACCTCCATATTGATTTCTATTGTGGACAGTTGGTGGTGAAAAATTGGTCATCAATATGTCATTAGTATCAAAATTTTCATCAAGATGCAGGGATTGACGGGAAAGGAGAGTGATCACCCTCACTCGCCACTACTCTCGTAAATGTTTCAATAGGCGTCAAATATTCACTCGCCTTCATGGTGTGTGTAAAAATTATATCTGAACATCAAGTTATATATTGCATTTCAATCACACGTTATTTAACCCAGCTTGGAAACGACACTTGCAAAACATTATCTCGCATAACTAAAATCTTTAATGATTTGCTTAAAACATAACTCGTGACCCTCATTAGAACGGGCTCAATGAGCTCGTTCCAGTGAAGGGTCATAAGCTTTGTTTTTTGAGCGAAAATGAAAAATACAAAATTTGCTTGATCCTTTTCGTGTATAGTGCTGGCCAGTTTGGGCTGTCATGTTATGTAAGGGTTTTAAAATCGCTCTCCTGAAATTTTCGCTCTCGCAAAATCAAAATGAGGAGTGATTATTCATTCGCCTGCATTTTCTTCCCGGCAGTCACTGAAGATGTGTTTCAGTAAAGCAGGTAATATCATAATCATTCACTCCATCGATGACGGGCGTAATTTTGTTTAATAGCTTCGAACATTGTAGTTCACAATTGATATACAGGAACTTGACTTCGTATCGTTGGCACCATTTAGTGGGCCGAGGTTGGATTCAGTATCACCGCTGAGTTTGATCAGCATTGCCATGAACAAAAGAGGACGTATCAGGGGCGGCGGAACGATTTTCGAAGTGGGGGTGGGCGGGGGTGAGGGGGGGGGGGGGCTGGATCGGGCGATGGATGGTCGTCGGTATGAATAATTTAAATTCCAGGGTCCCAAAATCCCCATTTCCATGCATCTGAGTGGATATTTTGAGATTTTTCAGGAGATGTATTTGAAAGATTTCACACTTTGAGAGCCGTTAAAAAACGTCGGTAAAGCATACAGGTGAGGTCTATTTATCAGCTTTGGTCGTAACGATCAAAGCTGATAAATAGACCTCACCTGTATGCTTTACCAGACGTTTACACCAATTATACTATATGTGGATTACCTTGTCTGGGGGTGGATTTGGTACTTGTATGTCTGTAAGATTACGATCTCTTTCAGTTAACCGACTTTTTAACACACTGTATACATTTTAGCGTTTGTTGCCACTTACTGCAAAAAATGATCCGAAATCTATCGAAACTGAACCAGTACGAGAGAAACATATCTGGCAAGAATATGGGGGGGGGGGGGAGCGGGGCTCTGGATCCGCCCCTTGTTTCACCAGTCATTGGTTGTGTTAAAATATATGCATAAAAAACATGGCCCGGCAAAAAAGTGGAGGGGCTGAAGCCCACCTCCAGCGCCCCCCCCCGGTTCCGACGCCCCTGCGTATCAGAGAAAAAGGATTACACTTAAATTTGTGGAGATTCATCGAATTGTGGCTATTAGCGCTTTTCGCCTTCGTAATTGGCCAACATTGAAAAATTCCTATCGCTCGACAATAAGACGCTATGTCAATTCCCATGACTGTCTAAATAAAATAGTTTATCGGACTAAATATACAGATGACGCCGATGCACACATAGGTGAATGGAAGACCTTGGCGCAGATAAGCAGGAATCTGTTCTTTTTCTTTAACTGGTAGAGTGCTGAATTATTTTTGGTCATCAAAATTTGTTTACATATGTTTGCCTTGTTACAATTGGCACTCTCCCA
The DNA here is from genome assembly GCA_031216915.1 of Pictodentalium vernedei. NCBI lineage: Eukaryota > Metazoa > Mollusca > Scaphopoda > Dentaliida > Dentaliidae > Pictodentalium > Pictodentalium vernedei. The sequence continues at coordinate 406,040,491 of CM062296.1, read as the reverse complement.
TAAATTGTAACAAAGCAAATCCTAACAGACTAAATAATTTCACTTCAAAGGTGGTATGAACAACATCCACAAAATATGAAGCCTCTAAGTGCTGGTACTGACACTTCAGAGTAAAGCCCAGACATGGACTTCCAGCACTCTACCAGTTAAGGCAGTAAACACCAAAATGAACTAAATAGAGAAAAGAACAAAACGTATCAGATCATATATAAAAGTCATTTAAGTCCACATTAAGACAACTACAATGCGATTTCTCGGAAGACTGCAAAACTCAAAATTACATGTAATCTGTGGAGTTTTGTTGAAGAATGAACGAATAAATTAATGGATGATATAATGGATGGAGAGTAAATGTAAGAAAAAAATAACTACGATTATGCAGGGCTCATTCAGTCACCTACCCACCCATAATTTAGATAAGATAAGATAAGCAAATACACCAAAACAAAGGCAGATTGCTTTGTATATACAAAATCAACATAAATAGAAACATAAAACAATACAAATCCCGAATGACAAACGTAAATATTAAGGCTTGTAGTGGTTGTAATGTAACATTGTTAATGTCACTTGTTGGTGTCAGATTGACAAAACTTGTTCTGGTTGTTTTAAGAATTGCTGGGTGACAGATGATACCACACAGCTGTGGCACATTGCTTCTCATCAGGAATATGAATGTCTCGGATGTGTCCATCTCAACAAACTCTTCGTATTCACGTTCAGATTTGTTAATGCACGTTCTCTGAGAGATGCATATTTACCGCACTCCACAATGAAGTGCCATTCTGTTTCCACTGCACCTGAGCCGCACACCGCGTATAAGCGTTCACTTACGAGGATGGGTGGATTGCATATGCCTCCCCTCTTCTATCATAAGTTTGAAGTTACTTATACCCAAACGAGTAAACATGTTTCTCGCCTCGGGGGATGTTGTATAAGTCAAATAAGGTTCCAGGTGATATTTGTTCTTAAACTCTCGATAAGTTCTCAGTTTATTTTTTCTATTTTTCCTGTTGTCGTCAAATACAGCATTATAAAAATTATTTAAATGGATCTCTTCCAGATTTTCTCTTATTGTTATGTATTTCACAGGCTGAAACGGGATTTTCTGTTCAGATTTATTTTCAGGATTATATTTGGATATAAGCTGCTGATATTTAACCAATATTTAGTCCGGCATTCTGTAATTCTCGGATTCAGTTCTAGGCCCTGATAGTAAGGAAGGGGTTTGTAGATTATATAACTGGATTTTTGCATTTATGTGCAGTGGGTACTGTCCAAGTTCAGCTCTCACTGCATGGTTGGATGATTTATTGTTCACACCCAGGACTAACTTACAGAAATGAATGAATGAATGAATGAATGAATGAATGAATGAATGAATGAATGAATGAATGAATGAATGAATGAATGAATGAAAGAATGAATGGATGTGTATACACGTTTATTCAAAAAGAAAAAGTAAACGTATTTGACAATAAAATTATTATCTCCCGCCCGGAAATAACCAGGGTACGCACAAACAGTCGATCCACCCCACTCCACCCACCCACCCACCCACCCACCCACCCACCCACCCATCCGACCTTTCACTAAATGCAGCGAGTTTGGGATCAAGCGATGATAATAATTCACAAGGTCGGTTGAACTGATTAAAGTGGTACACCAGGGTAGTAGTATGTAATGTGGTTTTGAGGGAAAGGTTGGTTGACCTCGGTGGATGACCTCGGAAGTGATGTCATGTCACGTGACCCAGTGGCGCCATGTTGTATTTTCTTGGTAACCCACGTAAGCGGCCATGTTGTGACGTCATCCCCATCGTGATACGTGGTGCTACTGCGCATGAGCAGCGCGTGTTGTTAGGGTGATACGTGTTTCCGTCGTCTATTTTGCATACTGGAGGCCGCCATCTTGGTTTCTTTGATATCAAGTGGTTGCTATGTTAGCCAAAGGCCTACAACAAGACAGGGGTATGTTCGAAGGATATGTTCGATTGAATCGGAGTAAATCTAATTACCACAAACAACCCGACAATCCCTCCAAATCACCAAAATCTTCTCGAAATCATCAAAATTGACTTTATTTCTTACGGATTTCCCATTTTATCGGCTTAGCACGTAGTGCTTTAGTACCGAGGGGACCCTGTTTTGGGCGTTTAAAAATAACACGTAATGCTATAGGACCGAGATATCTCCTGGGGGTATGTTCTATTTATTAGGGGTGCAGGACCCGATTTTCCCAGAATCCCATTTTTAATGCCTATTGCATATGCTACTATAACACTAACAGTCTATCCAGTCCAAACTATCTCTGGTTCTCTCGTCCATAAACGTGGGATGACAAAATTTGGGAGAGGAATCCCTTTTTATACACTAAAAACACGGAATATCATTTTTGCGGAGTCGGCTAGGAATCCCATTTACAGAATCCCTTTTTGGGAATCCCTTTTTGGGAATCGTCTGTGGCTCTAGAATCCCTTTTTTCCTGAAATGAGGATAAGAGTCATATGTGCGAGTCACTCGAACAAGCAATTGCTTGATAGCTCATTTTGCTCGAGGGGATTCGAGTCATTCGAGCAGTATGTGTGAGTCACTCGAAGTAAGACGGAATCCCACTTATGGAATCCCTTTTTCGAAAACATATGGCCTTCGGAATCCCTTTTTCTGAAATGAGGCTAAGAGTCGTATGTCGAGTCACTCGAATGAGCAATTGCTCTATAGCTCATTTGCTCGATGGGATTCGAGTCGATCGAGCAATATGTGCGAGTCACTCGATCGAGCAATTGCTCTAAAGCTCATTTGCTCTATCTGCTTCGAGTCGCTCGAGCAATGACTTACTAGTAACTGCTCGATAGCTTATTGACTTTTGGGAATGATATACGTTTTTAGTTAGTTTAAACAGTATTTATTTCCAACGGCAAGTAATGAAAACATAGATACAATTGATACATATGAGTTTGGATGATGGAAACGGATTCAGCAACAAGCTGTGAAGCTTATACAAGGCTGTTTCCGTGGCACAGGTTTTATCACAAAAAAAGTTATATAGCGTGACAAACACATTGTACTTGTAAAATATTGTGTTAGCATTTGCCTAAACCAGTTGGGTGGATACATATAAATATTTATTTTACATAGGTGCGCATTCACTCACACACGCAGACGAGCGCCCAGACTCACACAGACACACAGACAGACACACACACAAGCACACACACACACACACACACACACACACACACACACACACACACACACACACACACACACACACACACACACACACACACACACACACACACACACACACACACACACACACACACACACACACACACACACACACACACACACACGCGCACGCACACACACACATTGAGAGAAGAAAAAAATGGTGTGAGAAAGAGAGGAAAGAAATAGGGAGGAGGAGCAGGGATCCGAGAAGTAAGTCACTTGTTCACCTCCCTTCTGCAGTGGCATAGACTTTACATACGTGGAAAAAAAGACAGAGAGGTAAGCGTCTATGACATGATTCGGAGGAGCAGTGATCGGGGTTAACAGGCTCATACGTTTTTGTTGTACACAAGGGAGATAACCCTGCATACAGATTATGGGAAATCAAGCACTGGTGATTATAAGACTTGGACGAGAGAACCAGGGATAGTTTGGACTGGATAGACTGTTAGTGTTATAGTAGCATATGCAATGGGCATTAAAAATGGGATTCTGGAAAAATCAGGTCCTGTACCCCTATTAAATAGAACATACCCCCAGGAGATATCTAGGATGTTACGTGTTATTTTATATGCCCAAAATAGGGCTTCACATGTCCGTTTTGGTGGTTTGGTATAGATTTTGGTGGTTTGTAAGGGTGGTCGGGTCCATTTGGGTAATTAGATATACTCTAATTCAATCGTACACACCCCAGGGTCCCCCTCGGTACTATAACACTACGTGCTAAGCCGATAAAATGGGAAGTTCGTAGTAAATAAAGTCAATTTCGCTGATTTGGAGTGGATTTTGGTGGCTTGCAGGGATTGTCGGGTTGTTTGTGGTAATTAGAATTACTCAGTTTCAATCGAACATACCCTCCGAACATACCCCTGTCTTGTTGTAGGCCTTTGGGTAACATAGCAACCACTTGCTACCATAGAAACCAAGATGGTGGCCTCCAGCATACACGTATACACGTTTTGTTGTACACAAGGGAGATAACCCTGCATACAGATTATGGGAAATCAAGCACAAATCAACACCTATCAAGTTTAAAACAAAACATCCATGGAAAACTAGCTGTTATTTTGCTATAGATCAGAAAACAAAAAAAATATAAGCCTTTGTTTTTCAGCATGTTTCTGTTTTGTGCCATATAAAGGGGGTGGGTGTCAAAACGTGGCTAGAAAAAACTCAAGGAAATGCGAGAAAAATCAGGGTTGGGGATGGGTGGGTCCCAAAAGTGGCCATAGAGAAAAAAGAACCATACGTGTCCGGAATCCCCCCACCCACCCCTGGCTGGAGGAGTATAATTATTTGGCATGGATTACACAAAGAACATGGTGTGAGATCTATGAGAAAGGTCGTAGTATGAATGAACACACTTTCAGTTTTAAAGCTACCAAATGTAGTAAAATGCTCAGCTGGAGGATTATTATTTGGGTTTGGATCACTCAATGGTCAAGGCGAGAGGCTTAAGAAGGGCCTTAACATAGATCATAATTTGCACTCACGTCATCCACCCACGTATCCGTCCCACGAGCCATTCGCCGAACGAATGCATGGGCGACTTATTTGATGGAAAGAATAAACAAGTAAACAAACGAATGAATGAAGTAATGGACATGGATGAAGGAATCAATGTTTGAGTGAGTGAGTGGACATTTGGATGAATGAGCTGACTCACAGTGGCTTCGTTCCATTGGGGGATCATATGTAAAGTAAAGAGCTTGGGAATCCTACAGAACGATGCAGGCCGATGGATAACGGGGTCGAGTAATACCGCAGCGCTAGAAGCAATCAGGGGTGAGCTTGGGTGGATGAGGATCAAGGACAGGATAGATCTGTTGAAACTCGGTTATCTTAATTATTTGGTGAATCTCCCCGACAGCCGATGGTGTAAAGTAATGTTCCTGCGAATTTTCAACTCAAATATCAAAACGGGGTGGATGGTCCAAGTGAGGGAGCTAGTAGAGAACTACTCATTGGAGATCTCGGACCTGGGCGTTGGGGCAAACCAGGGTAAAAAAATCGTCAGAGAAAGGGTCATGGAGGATTGTAACCGTAATTGGCGAGAGGGGGGTCAAATAAAAGAGGTCTTTGGGTGGCCTGCGTGATAAAGAGAGGCCAGGTTTTGAAGAGTACCTTGATGGCACCTTTGGGGGTCACTGCTGTTCAAGCTGAGGTCGCGATCCCTGGAGCTGAGGGGAAAATTGGGAAAGACGGTGAAAGGGAGTGCCAGATGTGTAACTTGGGCATGGTGGAGACCCTGGAATACTTCCTTCTAGAATGCCCAAAGTATCAGTCTAAAAGAATGAGATTCACTGAGAGTATAATGGGGAAGTGGGATGGGAGAATGAAGGACATGTGGTTAGGGGGAGACTCAAAGGAGAGGGTTAATGTGCTAATCGGAGAGATTGGGAAGAATGGGGCAAGGGATGTCATCAAGCAGCTCGTCTCCGAATGTTGGGAGGAGAGGAGAAGCGTGGGAACAGGGAGGCAGTTGGGAGTTCAGGGGTAACCAAGGCCTTCTCGTCCGAGAACCGCGACAAATCAGCGGCTGACCAAAGTGTTATTATTATTATTATTATGTTATGTTTTTGAAGCAAAAACATGAAAATCGAATTGCAATTATTGTGAATAGCGCTGGCCGGTTTTGGCCGTTAGGTTGGGCAATGGGTTAACAGTCGAATTCTTTAGTGATCATGAATGGTCAACCCTTTCCTGCTAGACAAGCCCTCCTGTGCATATATTATCCCATGCTTCGCTTCAGTCAATATACACATAACGGGTGGACTTGTCGGTTCTTAAACTGCCATTGTGGATTGGAACCTCGCGCAATATTTATTTGTTAATCATTTGTCCCTCTGTAATCAGTGCTGTTGTATCGTGATATACGTTTCAGTTTAAGATAACAGTAACTCATAACCTGCTGTTAATTTTTTTAATATATTATAAAATCAAGTCATGGCAGAGACTCGCGGTTAAAACCCTTACCCTACTCATGCTTTAAATCTGATTACCGGCCCTGGTACCTGTTTATTCTATATTTCTCGGGAGAGAACCTATAGAACTTCACCTATGGATGATGCATACTTAACCCAAGCACTGGGTAACATGAAGTGAGGGAAACATATATTCCCTCTGCTGTTGGCACTTTGTATTTATTTATTTATTGGTACTTAAGGTAACATACTTATGCACGATGGCTAATCGTGACCGCGACAGTTTTATGAGTGAAGGAAGCCGGAGTACGCGGAGAGAACCACCGAGCATCGACGAGAAACTGTCAGCTCCTCAACATTCAAATTTTGTTCCAGCTCCGCTCAAGCAGGGTTACAGCAGCTGAAGACAAGTGCACCATCGACGTGCAGTACGCCTTAGTACACGCGTCCTCGTGCCCCCATGAAGGCAACCAGGAAAAAGTGCCTTGCCCAAGGACACAGCCTGGGTCGTCCTGGACGGGTACTGAACTCGGGACCTCTAGCACAGAAGTCCAACAGCCTATCACTGAGCCACCTCGCTCCCTGGCACTTTATATACGTATACAGTTGGATTCCCATTGAGAAAAAACAATGTCGTCTGCCTTCGTTTCAGCATCACGAAAGCATAAATATTGTTCAAGAAACGCAATGGAGATCATGTTCTCTTTTGGGATTGTGAAAATATGGCAGACGACATTCTTTTTCTTAACAGATTTGATATAAAAAAGTCACGGAGACATCATTCTGTTCTATACACATTCAGCTACTCGAGAGGAAACATTGGTTAACAAAATGGAAGAATATTTAAATTTACATCTTATTTGTCTGCAGAAGGCAGACAAATGTGATGTAAATCTAAATATTCTTTCAGGCTATTTTTTGTTTGAGAGGCCGAATATTAGACGGGGGAAGAATTGTATTGTGCACCCTCCCCACAACCACCTTCCCATTTACAAATTGGCGCAAGCACAAAGTCCATTACACGGCGTTCTACACGAGTGACACATCCTGTTATTTGATAAGAGTTATGTTTCACTTACATACACAACTAGTTTTCTCACCCGTCCAAGGACGGGAAGAGATGCCCAAGCTGGTAGGCCCACCCGTGTAAGGGTGGAAGAGTAGCTCACTGCATATCAGGGGAGATAATCAAAGCGGGAATTTATAGCTGGACAGAATCACAGACTTCCCAGTCCTATAATAAATTATATAATAAATTATTCTTTCGCACTACAGAAATTTGTACACTGCAAGAGTCAAGGTTACACCTTTTATAAACATTATGTTTTGAAAAAGAGGTAGAAGGGAGACAGCTGCTCTAAACTGGGTTGGCCTAGAGGCCTTGGAGCATTTCAATCCGGTTTGGGACGTTCAATTCCAGACCGAAACTCTCAAGCTCATAGCCTTTGTTCCTTTAAAAATAATGTGTGGTCGATGATAACAATTTATTGCAGAGAAATTACTCTGTCGTTTTATAAACTGAAAAGGCTCTAGAAGAGCAACACTATATTTTCAGTTAAAAAATACGCCAGAGTGACTCTCCCATCCCATGGACGTGGCTAGAGATCTTGGTTGGGGTGTGCATCCCCATTGAATTCCCAACTGTACCTCTTCCCCTCCGTCTGCCAAACATCCACCTTTTGAGATAGCCATTTGCACCTCTTGGTTGAGAATTATTCATCAGCACTTTTCCACCCCTGCAGGGATGGGTCCGCCAGCTTGGGCGTCTCTTTCCTGTCCTTGGACGGTGGGCCCACTAGTTGTGTATGTAAGTGAAACATAACTCTTATCTTTTCCATCATTGAGCTCGTTCCAATGAGGTGTCAGAAGCTAAGTTTTAAGCAAAAAAAGAAAGATTTTAGTCATGCGAGATAATGTTTGGCAAGTATCGTCTCCAAGTTGGGTCAGGTAACGGGTGATTGAAATGCAATATATAACTTGATGTTCAGACATATAATTTTCATGGAGGCGAGTATTTAATTGCCCCCCCCCCCCCCCCATGTGAAACATTTAGGAGAGTGATGGTCAGTGAGAGCGATCACTCTCCTTTCCCATCAGTCCCTACTAAATGTCTGTCTGTTACAAATGGTCACATCCACAGATAAAATGCCAGGAAATCTACTACACTAGGGCATGAATTTTCAAACTGTTGATGTGTTAAGGCTTAAAATTTCTTACTATTTAAAAGTGTGGCCAGAAATTGGTTGGATGATGCACCCCTAACCCCTTTCGCTACTTTCCTACCTAACCCTCCCCCAAAACATACGGTTTTACTGTGGGAATTCCCATTGAGTGCAAAATATGCCTGAGTGACTGCCTCCTAAACTCCTGACAATGTAGCATGTTCATTCTTTTCATGGTCTGCTATCAACTCCCCGAAGCGACATGTTATGAAAAAATCACACTCTTTTATAATAAAGCCATACCGATAAACATCCTTCCCCTCATCACCTTTAAATAAAACCCGAAAACCCAAAGAAAACAACAAACACATCTTATGCCCTGCTGTAGCCTTATCAACGAGTCCGTTTATTTAAATCTTTGCGAACACATTGTTTTTGATTACTAAGACTCATGAAAAGAGGATATATAGAAGCGTGAGGGAAAATAACCATTTGTCTCAGTCATGAGTGAGATAATTATCGACATCCACTGAAAAACACTAGATTTTCTTTTTATTATACGCTTTTGTAAGAATCTGATTATTCCTATCGATAATTCCATTCGTTTCAACCTTGAATTGATGCATGAAAGTTTTGTTTTAAATAGTTCGGCCTCCGTCGCGCATTGATACGCGGAAGTGATTTGATCGATACACGGAACAGGTTGCGTCTTGCGAGTTGATCCAGCTGGCCGGTTTCATGCATTAATTCAAGGTGAATACGTGTTGAATAATTGCTGGAAATGGTCGGTATCCACTCAAAAATACTAGATGTTCTAGCATTTTACCCTTTCGATGTGTGCGATGCGTTTCCGAAAAACATGTTAAAATCCTTCTAAAATTCAACCCATTGGGCTACCACCTTCTAAAAACGATTCAGGTGGTGTGCTTTTGGGACTGGAGGGTAGGTAAATTTCATCTGACGATTTTTATGTACAGAGCTGGGCGTCCTGGGCATGTATTGGCGGCATGCATGTTCTTTGAAAGATAAAAATCTCATATCACAAGAAAAGGAATGTAAAACAATTTAATAATATCTGAACAGATAAGCAGTTATTGAGAAAACAGGTTATACATGGGCGGATCGGGGGGGGGGGGGGGGGGTACCCACCACTCCCTATTTTTCGTAACTCACCAGCACCGATATCAGGGGACACGGTATTTCAGCGATAACATGCGTGGCTGTCCACGTCTTATCGCGGATGCCTTATAGCGGATAACACGGTACCCCATGGTTGCAGCTTTCGCTCCCGCAAAGCAGCCAGCGGACGGCAGAACTGACCTTCCATTAAATTCCCCAGATCGCGCCAATACGAGTGGGATACCTGTGTCTTTGATGACTACGTAACGTCGAAATTCGAGTCGATTAGAAATAGTTTCGATGTTTTAATTCGATTAGGTTTCAGTCACGCCGATTCGGAAATCTTCAAAACGTCGAGATGTTCTCAACATCCTTCAAAGTGACTTCTCTTGAACTCTTCTTCTATATCGCCAGGGGCCAATACTATAATACTTTTACAACTGTATTTTCTAGAATTGTATTTTGTAGTTATGACTTTAAATGGGTTGAAATTAACAATTGGCGATTTCAACTTGCCACAAATTGCCACATGTTTTAAAACGTTAATGATTCATTTTAGTCAGTTAAATTAATAGGTAGAAAATACAATTCTACACTCTAAAATCAGTTGGGTTAAAAATCAACCCAAATCGACTGGGTTGAGTGAATATGAACCCAGTCGGGTTCATATTCACTCAACCCTGTCGATTTGGGTTGATTTTTAACCCAACTGATTTTAGAGTGTAGAAAATGCAATTGTAAAAGTTTAATAGTATTGGTTCCAGGTCTCTGATGATAGAAAAGGCGTTCAAAGAAGTTCTGCTACCGAAACTTCTTTGATTCCGTTCTGGAATATTCCACTTTTCTGAGTGATTTGCACAGAGACGAGTCACCGTTGCATACAATAATTGAGACCAACTATTTTTACGGTTGTAAGAAGGTTCAGTGTCAACAACTTCAAAAACAATGCGATTCGTCTCAAGATTCTATTCCATTCGAAATCTTTCCCCAGATTCGATTCGGTCCGAAATTTGAGATTCGTAGGATCGGACTCTATCGTGCCTCGCCGCAACGTGTGCCGGGTAATGCTTGGCATAATAATAATAATAATAATAATAATAATAATAATAATAATAATAATAATAATAATAATATGGTTTTAAGCCGAGTTTCCACTGAACGTGCTCACGGGCTTTACAATAAGTACATGACATCTAATATGAATATATTATGGCGGGATAGGCTAATTTAAACAGATGGGTTTTCAGTGACTTTTTGAACGAAACTATGTCCTGGACGACCTTCAGGTGAACGGGCAGTTGGTTCCACAAATAAGGTCCAGCTACACTGAATGCTCGATCACCGGCAGTTACAAGGTATCCAGGGTTGTATACCAGATTGTTGGCTGACGAAGATCTAAGAGCTCTGACAGGTTCGTAGCACTGTATAAGAGACTTCAAATATCCAGGTGCAATATCTAAGCGAGATTTAAAAGTTAAAAGAAGAACTTTGAAATTAATTCGCTCCTTTATGGGTAACCAGTGTAGATCTTTCAGTATAGGTGTAATATGACAAAATTTCTTATTCCTGGTTACCACTCTAGCCGCGCAATTTTGAACATTTTGAAGTTTCTTCAATAGATGTTGTTTACAGCCATATAACAGAGAATTGCAGTAATAAAGACGGCTAGTTACAAGGGCGTGCACAAGCTGCTTGGTCGTCTCCTCATCGATCACGTTCCGAACTCTGCCGATATTGCGCAGATGGTGGAAAGCGGATCTGCAGACTTGCATCACATGCGCATCTGCAGCCAAATTCCCATCCATGCAGTATCCCAGATTGCGGACTGCTATCGACGGTGAGATGACACTGTCTTCAATATGTAAACTGAGTTTAGAAACTTTGGAAAGTTGACAGGGTAGTCCTATGTACATTATTTCAGTTTTATCAGCATTAAGTCTTAAGAAATGATGAGTCATCCAGTTTCTGATATCGGATGCACAGTTCTCGAGAATTTGGGCTGCTTGTCTCTCGTCACGGGGTTTAAAATGAATATATAATTGTGTGTCGTCCGCATAACAGTGAAATGAGAGTCCATGGCTACGTATTATATCGCCTAGGGGTAGCACATATATGGTATATAGAAGGGGTCCGAGAACAGACCCCTGTGGGACACCACACTTAAGCGTTACACGCTCGGAGAGCGTCCCATCCAAGCACACTCGTTGCGTCCGCCCAGATAGATAGGATCGAAACCATTCTAGGCACAGTCCTGTGATACCCAGTCTTTTTTCCATGGTGTTAAAAAGTACAGCGTGATCGATGGTATCAAACGCTGCACTTAGGTCCAGAAGTACAATACATGATACCTGCTGTTGATCCATGGATTGTAGAATGTCATTTTGCACGCGTAATAGAGCAGTTTCAGTGCTACACCCGGGCCTGTATGCGGACTGAAATTCTTCAAACAAGCCGGTTTGCGTTAGATGGTCACGAATCTGAGTGCTGACAACACGCTCCAATAACTTGGAAATGAAAGATAAATTTGACACTGGGCGATAGTTTTTCAGAACCTCTTTATCTAGCCCACGCTTCTTTAGGAGCGGAACTACACGCGCCTCCTTCATGCTTGATGGAAAAACACCGGTGGTCAATGATGTGTTCGCGATCTTAAGTAACCAAGGCATGAATGCTGGTAAGCAGGTTTTGAGAAGTATAGTGGGGATCAAGTCAAGCGCACACTGCTTGGATGGCGACCTCAAAACGACATTACGAAGTTCATTTTCGGTTAAAGGTTGGAAACAATTCATGTGACTCTTAACTGGCTTGCTTCAATGAAGAGAAAAGTGACACCTCATCATCCACATTTAACGTTAGCCCAGATCTTATTGTGTCTATTTTGTCAGCAAAAAACTTGACAAAACGGTTAGAAAGATCTTCAGCAGACACGTGATCAGGAAGTGAGACATTCCCTTTCCGATGGAACAATTTATCCATCACGTCCGAAAGTACGTTAAGTCGCTTGATGTTATCACTGACGATGTTCGTGAAGTAATTCTTTTTCGCGTGACGAATAAGGGAATTTACTACATTCCTTTGCTCGGTGAATAACTCCCTATGAATTGTTAGTTTTGACCGCCGCCATTGCAACTCAAGCACTCTACGGTATCTCTTAGCGTCCCGTATTTCATCGGTAAACCATGGTGAGAGTTCACGCTTAATTGCCGTTCTTGTTCGAAGCGGTGCAAATTTGTTCATGAGGTCATTTGACATGTCATTGAACTTATTAACAAAGTCGTCAACGGTATCATTTGCCATTTGTTGTTCGTTTACCGGACTAATTGCCTCAGAGAATTCCGAAGGGTTTATACTTTAGCGCTTGCGGTAGGTAAGGGTATGCTTTGATGTCGGTTTGCGAGGCAGCTGAATGGTAAATTTGACCAAAAAGTGATCTGAGAGTGCTACATCTACGATATTAAAATCGTGGACCAGTGCAATGTCACTTTCCCGCGTAATTACCAAATCCAGTGTATTCTTAGCTCGATGGGTGGCACCAACAACTCGTTGCACCAGCTCCATCGATTCCAGAAGTCGAAGAAAATTTACTCCCGCCATGTCGTTACTTTTTTCAATATGGAAATTGAAATCACCGACCACAATGAAAGTACACTTTGATGCAACTAAAGTTCCAAGAAATTCGGCTACTTCGTTCATAAAGGAATTAACAGATTCATATTTATTAGAAACTTTCCTATTTGGGCCCTTTCCACGAGAAAAGGTATGAGGACGGTAGATTACCACAATTTTGACCGATTTTGACCCCTGCTTCAAGGTAGTGGACATAACTTCAAACGATTTGAATTTTCGACACTTATCAGTTATTACTTTGATGTCATTATCAAATAGCACCCCGACACCGCCTCCTGTTTTCCCACACCTAGGTTTATGTTTAAGAGTCTTATCATTTTGTTGAAGTTCACCGATAGTCATGTTATCATTAGATACGAGCCACGTTTCGGTAAGCATACACAGAGATATATCGTTGTCATGCATTATATCCCGTATATCACCAGTCTTGTTATTAACGGACCTAGCATTGAAGAGGCCTGATGTGATGCCAAATGTTGGATGACGAAGCACAATCAAGTTATCGACATTGAGCTCCTTGGGTTTCCGTTTTGTGAGGCGTCTACGGCCGCCTTTTCTATTTCTCAACTTACGACATATACCAAGTTCTATGAGCCTATTATGCAGTGAAAAGTCAAGGGGGACATGCCAATGTTAGTACTCGATACGCTCCTATTAGTCCTCAGATTCAAACCGTGAAGGAACCCCGGTGTGTAAGTTAAGCTCGTCGGATCGTTTGTCGCGCGTGACTGGATATCGATCGATGGATACATATTGTCTGCTGTCAGCTTTGTCTCCATGACTAAGTTGTAGTGATTGATACTCACTGCAGTCCAGTATACAAACAAAACTATCCACAAAACACACACTTTCAGGAATATTCTAGGGTGGAAAGTTCGAAGAAATGTACATGGAACCATAATGAATATCCAAGTCAATTATTATAACTGAGCAGTTATCCAAAATCAACAAAATCAACAAAAATCAACAAAATACAGCACAGATATAACAACGCAGCCTACACACAGGCGCATCAATTACTACAATCATAACCCATGATTAAATTCTGCCACCTCAAAAATTAGAATCCTGGATCCGCCACGATTGTTTTATATATTTGTCTTGCCCACTTTCTTCAAATAGAAATGGAGGAAAGAATGTCGGGGGGGGGGGGGGGGTGAGGATGAATCTGACAGTTGGCAAATTGCCATGTCTTTTAAAATGCTAATACTACATTTTAGTCAGTTATATTAATAAGTACAAAATACAATTCTAGAAAATACAGGTATAAAAGATTTATATTATTAGCCGCAGTTGCGACTCCAGTACACTTTTTGAGGCGACCACACCAGCAGAACTGCCATTGAACTGTCTCATATTGGTCTACCTCTGCATCTAGACACAGAATAGCACAGGTATATGTAGGCATATTGCGTCCCTTCATGTGTGACAATTTTTGTCACTGGAAGAGATTTACTGGAAAGTTATCTCCCCTTAATATTCCAAAATTGTCAGTAAACTTTACACAAAGGGTTTGAGAATGTCGTATAAAATTACTGGACAGATATGGTCTCGTTATCCCTCAATATCCAGATATCACTAACACTAAAGTTGTAGGTGAGCTGAAATATACCTTGCGCATGCATCATGTAAACGCGTTCAAAAAGTTAATGTTTGAGAACTGCAACAAGAATGGTGATAATAAACAGAACTTTCAGGTTGTTTTCGGGAAATTCTCACAAAACTTAGTATCAGCAATCATAAGTTAGCTATTGAGAAATGGCGACTTTATCAACCGTCGAAGCCTGTTGTCGATAGGATATATACTCGCTGTGAAGCGAACTCTGAGAAATAGAAAACGAATACCATTTTCTTATGGGGTGTAAACATTATTTCGAGATTCGATCAGAACTATATGTTTTTGATCAACAGTGAGATCGAAGGTTTATTGATCTGGGTAAATTTGAGCACTTCAAATTTATATTTGAATATAGAACCCCTAGTTTATTCTCGAAAATCTGCAGCGTGATTCGGGATTTTTTCGCCAGACGATTATGACATATTTGGTGGAGTGTATGGGAAATTCTGGATTACATCTCCGTGTTTTTTCATGTATCAAATTAACCCTTTACCCAACGCAGACGATATCAAAATGTATTATTTTAAATATAATTTTTTAAAATTTTTCCAAAAGTTTTAACAAAACCATGTCATGTGACCTCTCGTTGGAACGAGGTCAATGAGCTCGTTCCATTGAGGGGTCACATGATATGGTTTTGTTGAAATATTTTGAAAAATTTAATTTTTTCAACTGCTCAATTTGCATATTACGCGGGCGGATGCGGGCGATTCGTTAGGTAAAGGGTTAAAGTATAGTACTTTGATCAGGGAAAATTGGTGAATGAAATTGAAATGTTTTGTTTGTGTAACATTATTGTTCATGTTACTTGTATGTTGTCGCATACTGTCCTATGGAGGATGTTTTATGCTAATAACTGTTATGTTATAAAAACTGAAATTTCGAAATCTGAGCGAAGTTGTATCAACGATCTGAGCATCATTTCACAAACTTCATGCATTTTGCTGGAGAGGAGTATAAAAATACAAAATCCCTCTTTTTACAATTTTTCCCACTTAACCCTTTACCTGACATGAAAAGCAGACGACACTTGCAAAAACAATTCTTGAATAACTAAATTTTTTCATTTTTTGTCTCAAAAACATAGGTTATGACCCCTCGTTGGAACGAGCTCGACGAGCTCGTTCCAACGAGGGGTCATAACCTATGTTTTTGAGACAAAAAATGAAAATATTTTGAAAATTAATTTCCGATTTTTGAGAATAGCGCTGGCCGGTTTTGGCCGTTACGTTGGGTAAAGGGTTAATTTGAACGCTTGTCTCTTATTCTCTGTTTAAACCTATTTAAAAATAAGAAAACGGCGTTTTCACCATCTTAAGGTGTTCTCTAACTTTTCTTCCGTTCATGATATCAACAGTGTGCGCATCGTGACACTATCTTTGCCATTAAAATAAAAGTCAGGGACGTAAGATTTGCTAATTATTTTAACTGGCAAGAATAAAAACTTGCAAATTACTGTAAAAACAAATATTGTAACCAAAGAACCAAGCTAACAGTTATTAAGATGCTTCCAGTTTACGTGTCATAAAAGCCAAGTTTCGTTTGCAACTTTCCATGAATGAAAACAAATAGCTCCTGTTGTTTTCGGTTATTAAAAGTAACAAAAGGTAACTTCGCTTTATTTTGTAATTTGTACTGCAGTAGGTGTTTTCTCAGCATGCTTGTTATTGAACCTTCCTCGTTCGTTCAATAATAAACGGGGGACAATTTTATGGAAAGTCGATTTTTGTGACAAGAAAAGTCAGGGGTGAACCCTTTGCCTCACACGAAAGGAATACGACACTAACAAACCGAATTCTCGAATAACAATTTTTTCCATTTTTACGTCAAGAACATAGCTTATGACACCTCACTGGAAAGAGGTCACTAAGAGACAAAATGATTAATCCTTTACCTAACACGACGCAGACGACACTTGCAAATAAAATTCTTGAATAACCATTTTTTTTCATTTTTTGCATCAAAACATAGCTTATGACCCCTCATTTGAGGGGTCATAAGCTATATTTCTGATACAAAAATGAAAAAATAATGAACATTGAATGGTGATTTTTGTGAATAACGCCAGCCAGTTTTGGTCGTTACTTTGGGCAAAGGGTTAAAATAATGAAAATTGAATGGTGATTTTGGTGAATAGAGCTGGCTGTTTTTGCCGTTACGTTTGGTGGTTAAAGGGTTAAAAACATAACTGTGACAACTGCAATAATAACAATAATAAAGCATTGCAGCTGGCACCTTTACCCTTTTTACTGACGGCGTAGTTTTCCAGAGTCTAAATGGGAAAATCACCGTCATACCGCCAGTAGTATGGCAACAATAATGACTAAAGGTACCTGAGAAGAATAACTGAACAAATGTGGGCAGAAGAAAAGCCCTTGTTGTTTCGATACATCGATTCACCGCTACATATGGCGCCAGGGCCATTTTTAATAAATATATATACCCAAATGAACTTCACAAAGAGTGGTAAAATTTTCTGACATTAATAAATATGCATGTATGTTTTTGGAGACCCGAGTGTTAGTAAGAAGTGAGTGTTTTTCTCTTATACTTCCATCGGGAGGGGGGGTGACTCAACGTGTGTGTGGGGGGGGGGGGGGGAGGGGGGGGGGGGGCTACCCAGCTGTCAAAAACGCGTTTTCTCCAGATCATGCATTTTTTTTCTTATCCATTTTGTAGCGTATTTTGTCCCAAAACAGATTCATCATGCATTGCATCTATTTTCATACCAAATTAAGGCATTGGGTGTGGAGTGGACAATGGAGAAAAAATGTATGCATTTTTTTCCAAACTGTGTCTACTCTGAAAACGGTACATGGGTTTTCATAATTTATGCAACCATTTTCCACATTTAAACTCATGTAATACACAGAAATTGCAGAAAAATTAAGATATCCCTGAATATTCCTTTTGTATGCTGTTGTGAGGTTACAGTTGTTACTCTCATGCATATCCTAACTGTCTAGAGCTAACTTTAAAGTTGTGGCAACAATCAACGTTCACCATTGTAAATCTTTGATAAAGACAGTTACCGGGATATACCTTCAGTCTTTCGTAATCATAAGGAAACAAATAAAACTTTGGCTGTTTATTAATTGGCATGGAAATGAAAGAAAAGGAAATAATAAAAATAAAATCATCTGCAGTATGTCGTCGCATCAACTTGCCGTTGATAACATATCACTCAACCTGATTCAACTTCATAACAGAAATATCATTATTCATATATTTGTTACTGCTATTGGAATTACCTTATCAAATCTGGTGTCAACTTTAACTGGTAGAGTGCTAAAAAGATTTCCTGTCCACACAGGTCACAGAGTTTTTCATCAAATATTGTTCTATCACATTTCATTGGATAGTGCCTCTGGGCACTATCCAATCAAATGTGTCAGAGCAATGCGTCTTGTCTTCCAGCACTATACCAGTTAATTGTTTGAGTTATATCTGGTAAGGGTATTGAACGTGCTTTGGTGGTATCGATCATGTAGATCACATCACGTATTATTTTACAGACTTGCAAAACAATTCAGATTCCGTGTATCTGCACATAAGCTTTTGACGTGGGGGGGGGGGGGGGGGGGAGGTTGTCAATAGGAAAACAATGCAGGTAAGGGTAGGTGGGTCCAAAAATGGCAATACCCAAAAATGAGACGTCGTGTCAGCTTTTTTTCCGCCTCCCCCACCCCCTTCTTGCATTGACAGGATTTATTTTGTTTATAATGCCACATGCGAATCACCCAAAACACAAATTAGCTAATCAGTGTTTAACTATTGCCAACTATAAGCAAAGAGAGTTCCCAAGTATTTTTAACCAAACGTTCACAAAAGGGACAGAATTGTTTCTAAAATAAGAAATTTACGAAGGAGAAAACACAACCGAACAGCATTTTTGATTAACGGAATCGGTCCTCCACCACAACCTCGTCTATGTGACTGACATGACGATTTTATTAAAACAAATAATCTGTTCTATGTTTAGATTTTATTAACAAAAATGTGGCGTCTGATCAGATGAAGCCTGCTGAAATTTGTATTTCGAATAGCCTTTGTTTGTAAAACAAATTGGTGTTTTCCTTGACAATGATTGCTTTACAAACAAAGGCTGTGGCTCCAAATCCCCGCTTACATTAACGATTGTAAACTCGAGACGAGGCAGAAGATAACATTGTTAACGAAGTTTGTAAAAGTCGACGTTCAAATTCTGTTTCACCGCAGGCTCCATTAATTTCGCATCTACATTGACAGGGATCGTGGACATCTGAACCGAAATCGTTTATGAATTATCACATCAAACAAAGATTTTTAAAGATTTTGTGATACCAAATTCAAAACTCAACTCCAACCAAAGCAAGGGAAAGAGTGAAGGCCAACTCGAAGCTGAAATAAAGTTTTATAAAATAATTTTAGGCTACCCTGTCAAAACATGCCCTCTCCTCATTTGGCACACTTGTTAAGGAGCGTACAAGTATTTATTTTTTTATGACCGTATTTACATTTCAATCCAGGTAGTCAGGATTTTCCGCGCGAACAATGTATTGTTTTTTGGTCATATCACTCCTTTTACCGCCCGAGGTCTTTATTCGTGCCCTACCTCGGTTTATTCAGATTCTCGTCCACCTTGGGTGGGTGAAAGTGGGGATATAGCCATTGTTCTCCTGAAAAAAACCAAACCACTCAGTTTGAAACGAAAAACAGTCGGTACTTAAAAAGAATAAGTACGACAGAAAGTGATTTTTAACTCGGATCATTTCGTTCCGCAAACATTACCTCGTCTATATGACCGACATCGCCATTTTGTCAAATAATTCTATACCTCTATATACTTAGCTTTCATAAACAAAAAAGAGAGAGAACCCCCCAAGCAGTAGACATGTTGCTTTACAACTGCAACGAACACATATTATCTACCTTGGCCCAAGGTAGATAATATGTGTTTGTTCCAGTTGCAAAGCAACGGTGGGTCACAAGAAAATGGAAGTTCCAATAAAAACAAGAGCTGCTGCCCCAATCCAATCTTAAATTAACATTTATAAATTGGAGGTGAGGCGCAGACTACACTTACAGCCGGATTTAAGAAACTCAATGTCTTGGCAATGAACACTCCAGGCAAAATTCCATACACTCATTTTAGCTCACCGTAGGGAGCTCAACATATCACTTGCTGTCCGTCGTCCGTCCGTCGCCGTGAACTTTTTTCAAACGACTTCTCCTCTGAAACCGCTAGGTCGATTTGCTCGAAACTTGGTATGCCATATATCAATTCAAGTTTGTTCAAATATAAAGGACATGCAAACTTGGGGCTCCATATGGGGCATAACTCCGACAACACCCTATGTATATCAGAGAAATTACTAAAAAATCTTCTCCAGCACAAGTGGGCAGAATCATTTGATATTTGGTATGAAACACTGTGGGGTTGATCTGATTCAAGTTTGTTCAAATCGGCCCCCTGGGTTCATATTTGGGCTCAGTATAGGAGCCCGAATTTGAACTTAGTGCATTTCAGGCAAATGTCTTTAAAAATCTTGTTCTCAAGATCCAGCAGACAGTATCTTTTGATATTTGGTATGCAGTATTGTGGGGTGTATCTAATTGAAGTATGTTCAAATCGCCCCCTGCATTCATATTTGGGCTCACTATTGGAGCCCGAATTTGAACTTAGTGCATTTCAAGGAAATTTCTTTAAAAATTCTCTTGAAAAAATTCACCTCTGCCACTGGGGTGAGGCAGGGGCTAACAATAGTAACAAAATCCAATATCCAACCTTTTTAGAACTGCAAGGGAGAAATATTTTTTATTTTGCTTGTGGCATTATTGGGGGGGGGGGGGGGGGGGTGTTGAATGCAATAGGCAAAAAAAAAAAAAAAAAAAATGCCCCTAATTTGCCCATAGTGTGCAAGGGAGAGAACGCTATTTTAACACTGAATCCTATGGAGATCTATGTTGACTCATAGAAAATTTTACAATGTCATTTTTTCCAAAAGAACTGGACAATATCTAACCACATATTGTAGGTATAATCCCTACCACCCCAAGATTCAAATTTGTTCAAATTAGATGGCCACACCCACATGGGTCCCAACAGGGGAGATAACTGCAAAAAAGTTAAAACATTTTCTTCCCCAGAACCACCCTGCAGAAAATGTTGATATTTAGTAGGTAGCATCCTTGACTCATGTACATTCAAGTTTGTTCAAGCCAAGACCCTGTATCTATATTTAGACTTGTTTTTCGTGGGGCAAATTTCTAAGCTCCGCCCATATCCCCTAATTTTGTAAACCTTAGGCGAATTTTGTCAAAATTTGATATGATTATTCTTTAGGGGGCATGTGATTGATTTACCCTCTGCCCCTAGGGGTGGGCAGGGTATAACAATAATAACAAAATTCAACATCTAATATTTTCAGAACAGCCAGGCAGAAATATTTTTGAATTGAGTCTCCACATTCATATTCTGTTTTACTGTTTGACTTCATTGTTTGAAAATCTTCTTCAGATACCACAGCGATTGGTATAAAATATCCTTTGGAAGATGGAATTCAAGTTTGTTCAAATAATATCTTTGGGTTAATATTTGGGCTGGAGCATGAAGGGCAAATTTGTGTTATCTGATTCAAGTTTGTTCTAATTCTTCAACAATATTGAGAATTCGGTGAGTGCCTAAGGCCCACTTGGGCCTCTTGTTTGTTTACTTTTCAGGTGTCGTATTTGATCTGAGAGATCTAATCTCGTCAGCACGGCGGAAACCGAATGTTGTAAATAGATATTATCATAACAGTGTGTTGATCTGTGTCGTAGTATCACGTCTCGTTGAGGTGGCCAGTTTTTCGGATCACACGAGCTGCCGCCGAAAATCTGGCCACCTCAACGGGACGTGATGCGACGACACGGATCAACACACTGTTATGATGATATGTTTATCATATGACATTGTTTCGATGTCAAATTTGCCATTTTAATTAACATGCGGTGAAAAGCCGGTTACAAAATAGCAGACGAAACAACAACGACTTCCCTAGTTACGAAAACTATTCACGGAAACTCTCGGTTATTTCCGTGGGAGTGTGATATGGATTTTTGATTTCCGTAACAGTGTGATATGGACTTTTGATCCGGAAAAATCTCACCCGGTGTGATACAACAGTTTGGAAAACATCGTCAAACAGTAGTGATATTTAGGGTAAAAATGTCATAGTCATATGATAATAATCTGTACTTATCTACAACAATGCTCAAATTTCCAATATTACACTGCATCTAAATTATAAGATGAGGAGAAAAGTGTTAATAATAATATTGTGGCTTTTGAATATGTCTGAAACAAAAAATAGAAGAGAAAATCCCATAAAACTGTGTATATAAAGAGGAACGTTTCACTTAACCCTTCACCTCACGTAACAGCAAAAACCGGCCAGCGCTATTCTCAAAAATTGCCAATTAATTTTCATTATTTTTTCATTTTTTGTCTCAGAAACATAGGTTATGACCCCTCGTTGGAACGAGATCGTCGAGCTCGTTCCAATGAGGGATCATAACCTATGTTTTTGAGAAAATGAAACAAATTAATTACTGAAATTTTTTTTTTGCAAGTGTCGACTGCCTTTCATGTTAGGTAAAGTGTTAAATGTAGGGTTTGTTATCTGGATAGTCTAATTTATGTTATGAATCTTTTCTCCAGCTCCGTGCCCTTCAACCTTGACATTTTCTTGGTTCGAGTTGGATTTTGGATCGAATGAAATTTTTTAAAAAGATTAATGTAATAATCCATAAAGGATGCCGATTCAGGTGTCCGTGGGGATTTCGTTTCACTTTCAATTTGGTTGCGAATGTACTTTAACCCTTTAACCAACGTAACGGCCAAAACCGGCCAGTGCTATTGGCGAAAGTCACCATTCAGTTTTCATTATTTTTTATCTCAGAAAACATAGCTTATTACCCTCATTGGAACGAGCTCGTTTAACTCGTTCCAATTCATAAGCTATGTTTTTGATGCAAAAACGAAAAAAATATAGGTAATCAAGAATTTTATTTGCAGGTGTCATCTGCTTTGCGTGTTAGGTGAAGGGTTAATGCAGTCTGCCGTGAAAAAGAATTTGACGACGAATTTTACAAATTTGTCAGGTGAACAGACTATTGAATGAAAAACTCTATCTCCTGCTCACCTCGAATTTACAAATGTTTATTTAAGCGTGATTTTGGGCTGCAACCCATGTTTTTAAGCTAAATCGGGGGCTTCCACTTGTTGTGACTCACCAGGGTATAGATAATATATGTTCGCACCAGTTGCAAAGGGGCACATTTACTGTTTGTTTTTGTTAATGAAAGCTAAATATAGATATTGAGAACTATTTTGACAAAATAGCGACGTTAGTCATCCAGACGAGGTGATGCTTGAGGAACGAAAGCATCCGAGTTGCAACGTGTGTCGAGGTCTTATGGCGAAATCGGAAAAAGACCGAGGCGAACCGAATGTATGAAACTGATTCTCTAAATTTTCCGCTCAGAAGTTATACAGAATAAATATGTACTTGGACCGGTAAACCACGATTGGGATAAGGGTTTTAACCACTAGGCTTTGCCGAGTAGTTAAAACCCTTATTCTACGGGTGGTTTAAATCGGATTACCGTGCCAAGTATCTATTTGTTTATTTATACCATGCTCTAATGTTTCGTACATATTTGAAATAAATTTCGTTTGATGAAGCGATGTCTATTTTTTTTTTCGTAATTTTCGATTAGCAGACGAGCGATCACATGAGTTGTCTTGTTTACATCTGCACCAGTGGGCAGTACTTTCGGCTGCACGTGAATGCTTGATTGACAGCAAGACACATCGTCAAAGCTGAATGAATTTACCTTGCTTTTTCAGTCAAATTATTATTAACAATTCTTAAATTTTACTTTAAATATTTAATTGTTGGTATTTTAAACTTAATAAGTCATTACACGAAGTAGATAGTACCGCAAAACGTCGTATCTTTGAATGGAACATCGCGAAGTGTGAATGTATCGAAGTCGGCAACTTGGGTCATTCGTGTCAAAGGTCAAGTTGGATACGTTTTAACCGCAGTAGAAGCTTTCAACCGGTAGGTAGTAGGGTTAAAAGCTAAAATTTAACATACAGGTAGTAACATAGGTGAACATGGTATAAATTGCGTTTTACAACTCGATAATTTTTATGTAATTTTCAGCGTGTAATGGAAGTTTCTTTTATTTGTCTTTTCAGAGATTTGGAATCCATGCATTGATCAAGAAATAAAAGGAAATGAGGTTGTTTCGTTGGCGCGAGAAAATCTGTAGGGCTCGGAAATGCTCGCGGATCTCCCCGAAAAACTACCTGAAAATCTTACTTTTCATCAGTGCCGTGATTTTCTTCAGCGGGTTCTACAGTTTGAACACTTTTGGTAAATGCTGTGTTGAATTAGTTTGATCATATTCCGTGTTGATGATAACCTGATTTAAAAAAATATATTTGTTTTTGACTCATGAACTCATCACATGATCTGTTCCACATGGACGTGGCTAGAGGGTCTATGTTCGGGGGTGTTTCCCCTCTTAATTTCCAACTGTACCATCCCCTGGGTGCCGAACACCCAACTTGTGTACCCCAACCATCTGAGTGGAGATATTTGCTGAACTAAAAAATGCTGAATGTACCGTCTCCGCTTGTGTTCGAAATATATGACCTTTGGGTTCTAGAGTTGGAAATTATCTCTTGAGTACAAAAAGGCTCCATCTGCAATGCTTTAGCAGATGGTGCCTCGTTGCACCAAGAGGACAAAATACTGATAAATCTCATGAAATATGGTTGAACAAATTACTAAAAATCTATTCGAAACGGTCACTCTCAGATACGTAACCCACTATAATTGAGCATGAAATTTTCTTCATGAAATTTCTAACTATTGAAAATTTTGGACCGGTTGGGTGGCGGACCCAATATCCCTACGCCCCCCCCCCCCACACACACACACCTTGTCGCCACGTCCGCGCTGCTACAGAAACAAGTTTGAGTGCATAAGATGTTGTAACCGAGAATGTTTCAAGGGGCAGGACCTGAGACAGGCAGGCAGGCTAGAAATTTGCTGCTTTTTTAAACACGTATGCCCATCATTGTTTTGGACGCTGGTCATATTTACGCCTGATAACAAACGGACAAACTAACATGATCGTTATTAACAAGAGGGCAGAGAGACCCGCAGCTAGCGAGGGGCCATGCGTCTCCTCCCCAAGACCCTGTCTGTCGGACATGTGTGTTGTCCGTCGCAAAAATTATTGGTAGTTCAAACGCTAACATTTTCTCAGAAAGTCACTAAATTGCAAAAAAAGTTGACTTTTTGGCGAAACAACAATTTTCATTATGCAAAAATAGTATATAACACTTTGAACACTAAAGGCTGCTTTTCCGGCTAAGGATCATGACGCGACCAGAAGTCATAAAGTAGATAGTTGCTCGGAGAATTTGTGTGGGAGACCCATCAAGATTTTCAACGGGCACTCCTAAGGCTGCATGTCTTCCCCCAAGTAACGAATGTAGACTCTTCCAGTTAATGGATCTGAACTGGTCTGGAATATACCACCAGCGTCCAAAGGGTTAATATCATTTTCAACAAGATTAACTTATTTCAAAATTTTCACAAAAAGAATGCCTGCTGTTTTTGAGTATGTGCCAGAAGTACCTCACGAGCGACTGCAAGAAAAACTAAATTTTCAGGATCGGTTAAAAGGCTCGAGTGAAAAGTTAAGAGTTGCTTGCGGTAGGAAATGAGATAATCCTGGTACGTATATACTCAAAAACAGAAGGTACACTCTACTCTCATGGCTAACATAGAAAGACGTTGTTTCATTGCTGGGTCTCAGCTGGGTGTGTTAGATTTAACTCCCAAACAGATATTACGCCCAGTATGAAATTGGTTATCATTTTATTTGATGTGTGCCTCTCATGTTTGCTACTTGTGTCTCTATCTTTATTTCTTTTTCCC
This sequence comes from Pictodentalium vernedei, assembly GCA_031216915.1. Classification (NCBI taxonomy): domain Eukaryota; kingdom Metazoa; phylum Mollusca; class Scaphopoda; order Dentaliida; family Dentaliidae; genus Pictodentalium; species Pictodentalium vernedei. The sequence goes on along the minus strand of CM062296.1, from coordinate 406,014,823 downwards.
GTTCCTTCGTCTATGGACCTCGGCGTCTGACCTAAAGATTTATTTTTTATTATTTTTATTACACGTGTTGCGACGTTTTGATTGCAGTTAAAAGCAACTGGTTCAGTGATAAACTGTTATTAAGAATATCTATCAGTATCACGAAAAATAAAATCAAGCATCTACCTTGGCTCTTGATTTAGCGAATGCGTTTTTACAGTAATTTGCAAGTTTTTTTCTTCGCAAGAAAAAATGAGTAAATTCCACTTCCTAGACTTTTATATTAGTGGAAAGGACAATGTCTGTATTTTATACCATAATTACCTATTCTACTATATATAAAAAAGCCTATGACATATACTTTAGCTTTACATAGCAAGCGTGGTGAACACGCCAGCAATGGATTTCAGTGATTAAAATTAACACCTACAGTGGAACTACTTCCAAACTTACCATTGGTGACATCGACCTGAATGCAAACTTGTCTAACTTTATCCCTCGTCGCCTCGCGAAGGGTGGAATGGAAACGACAATGGTTTATTACGTTTTTAAATGAGTTGTCTCATGTTAATAAAGCACCCACAACTCGAAATAGTATGTTATTATGCTATTAAAATGAAAAAGGCCCCGTGATTCCATATCTTTTTCCATATCTTTTCGGCGATATAGTTGACAGCGGAAGTACCGCCCACCGTTGCTCATGTAAACAAAAACAATGTTTAGAACTGTATATTGAATATTGTGTTATTTAACATTTAAACTCTTAATAATCTGACGATCATAAAATAAATAAAATATAAAGGCTCGCGGTTAACACTATTTCACCACTAGTGGTGAACATTTGGTACACCAAGCTACTATGGGTATATTATTTATATATATAACGATGCGCACACTGTTGACACTGTTGATACAAAGAAAAGCAAAAAGTTATAGAATATCAAAAGATGGTGAAAACGTCGTTTCCTTAATTTTAAACGTGTTTCAACAGAGAATAATAGTCAAACCCTAAAAAAAATCCCTCATTGAGTTTGAACCCCCTCATTGGACATTTTTATTGCCTTTCGGTGTATTCCAATATTAGTAAAAACTCAGGGAGAAGCGAAACGTTTTACATTTTTGAATGATGCATATTTATTTACTTGCGTCTCCAATATGTTTGCCTTGTTACAATTTATGGGATGGTGCAAATGCACTCCCATAAAATGTAACGAGACAAATCCACCTATAGTCCAGGCACATTAGACATAAAAATGAGAAAGTAAGGAAAAAAATCGGAGAAAGCTGATTTTTTTATGTTTCCAGGACACACATTGCGGATAAAGTGTGAAAAGTCCCCGCGAATCCGAGTTGAGCTTTTTTAGTTATAGCGTTTTTTTGATGAAAAAAAAAATAAAAAAAAAAATTCGACCCAGCTCCATATTTCTCATTCTTATTCGCCTTAGTAGGGTGAGAATCATAAACATCGTGCTGAATTATATTGAGAATACATATCCCCAACAGAAAATGCCAACTTTGTACCAATCCTCACACTCAATGGTGAAATATTCACGAAAATGTACAAAATTACGAAAATTTTTTTTATTGTTTTCATACACACAACGGTACACAACGTCCATTAAATCAAATCTACGACTACTTTGGGAGTTAAATTATATATCAAAAATTGCAGGAAAGCAGTGGCTTTATAATGATATATAACAATAGTCATTTATTCCATAATGAACTGGTGAAACGTGTGAAATATTAACCATACCCCCTAAACTCAAATTCAAACGGCATCGACTTTTCTCATTCAAATACCGTATTATAGCATCATTGTTTCAATTTCCATGTTCGATTAAATCACATAATGTGGTGTTCGCCTACACTCAAGATGCATTGGCATGTAATGTGTGCACGCCCTTGATGTGTACTCATAAACAAATTTGTATTGTACAGACAACGCTCTTTAATTTGATGCAAAATAGCCTTGAACGACTTTCATCAGGAAACGCTGTTTAATTCCGCATTCCAGGTCTTTATGTACAGACAACGCTCTTTAATTTGATGCAAAATAGCCTTGAACGACTTTCATCAGGAAACTCTGTTTAATTCCGCATTCCAGGTCTGTCCATTGCACAATTTGCTCTGTTCTGTATTGGACACTCCGCATTTGATGCCTAGATATTGAAACCAATGATCCCTTGATAGATATATATGTAATTTTGCCTGTTGTTGATTATTAGAGTCTTGTGTTATTTGTAGAAATGATCAGTTATGTTGTTGGCATATCACTTAGCGTTACCTGTTGATACCTTACGGTGACAACGAAGCAGGTCCGCACATTGATATCTGTTCTGTGGTATTGTACTTGAGTTTATTGTGTCTATCATCTTTTTTCTGTTGTGACTTTGGCAATGGATAAATGTATCAAATGTAACGATGAGTTGACCGGCTCGTCCGGAATAACTACACTTGGTGAGCGGGGTATAGAAAAGTTGGTTGCTGTAAGCGTCGAGCTTGGCGATAATCTTTTTGCCGGTTCGACGAAACCCACAGTTGGTGAGAAAATTCACAAATTCTGCTACAAGAATTATACACGGGAAAGTTCTGTAAGAAAAAGTAAGAGAATGTCTCAAGATGCAGCTGAATCTGACGAAGCTGGTCCATCTATGACAAAAAAATTGCGCTCTGATCAAGATGCTTTCAATTTTAAACTCCATTGTCTGTTCTGTGGAGAATCCGCCGACAAACAAACTCATATACCCGTTCAACGTAGAAGAGAAGTCCACACCGTTGAAACATTGACTTTTGTTGATAGTATCAGAACCCGTTGTTTGAAATGTAGTGATGAATGGGGTGAGTCTGTACTTACTCGGATCGGTCGTGCTATCGATCTAGTGGCCGAGGAAGGTCGGTATCACCATGATTGCTGGACAGGATTTGTCAGAGATAAGCCTGAGCGAACTCTTTCACGGGGTAGGCCTGTTGCAGACAAGAAAGCACTTGCATTCCATGAATTGTGTACCTTTATGGAGAACAGCGATGAGTGTCAGTTTTCCTTGAGCGAATTGGCAGAGACGTTTGAATTGTATCTTGGTGACGAAGTCGGTTACACAATTAAACATCTTAAAACCAAACTGCTTGAGCATTTCGGTAGTAGAATCTCTATTACAACACCGAGGTCCCTAAAAAATGTTGTCACATTCAGAGATTCATCAGACAAAATACTATATGATTCGTGGTACTCAGACAAATGTACCAATGAAACTGATGAACGTATGCGCATCGTCAAGAAAGCATCGGCTATAGTCCGCGATGATATTCGGTCAGCCATTTACGAGTGTGACGTTTTTCCCAAACCCGATTCGTTATCTGTATCTAGTGATCTACTACCCGATACACTCCAAACCTTGTTACAAGGGATTGTTGCTCCGTCGCAGCGTGGGCAAAACATCCAAGCCAACCAGAGACGCGTGACAGCCATAGGTCAGTCTCTAATAAGTTCTTGTCGGCCCCGTTCATTCTTGTCACCAGTATTATTGTCGGTAGCAGTTTACATACATAGGAAATTCGCATCTCGGGAATTGATCGACATTCTGAATGGACTAATGTTCTCTTCTAGCTACCGGGAAGTTCAACAATACGTTCATTCTGTCATGATAAGCAAAGGTCCGTCGCCTAGACTTGCGAACTTCACACAATTCGTTTTCGATAACGCCGATTGTAATGTGCGCACGCTAGATGGCAAGAATACTTTCCATAGTATGGGAGGCATCGTCTGTATAACTCCAAGCAGAGATCACACAGAAGAGTCTCAGATAAAACGACTAACTGGTGATCATTCGAATATTGGCTCTGGTGAATTCGGGTACATCCCTTTGAAAGGTTACAGTAAACCAAGCAAATCGGGTCTTGACGAAATTGTGATGAAGGATTTATCAACTTTGGGTGAATCTGATCCGAAAAATTTGAAACTCGCAAAAACAGTCGACAGTCTTTGGTCTTTGACGCATGTACTGAGAGTACCTTGCCCATCTTGGGCTGGATATATGCACATTGTCACATCATCAGATGATTATGAAACAAGTGATGTCGAGATACTTCCCTTTATTAATTTTGATCCATCCAACCCGAGCACAATTTACACTGCTCTCATGTTTGCACAACCTGAATGTGAGAAACAGGGACTGAAAGTTTGTCCAGTGACGTTTGACCAACCACTTTATATCAAAGCAGTGGAGATTGTGTCTTCGTCAGATAAGTTGACAAAAGTTTTCGTTAGACTCGGCGGCTTCCATATGATTATGTCATATTTAGGGGCAATTGGTTCGATCATGGCTGGTAGCGGCTTGGATGAACTTTGGGGGACTGTTTATGCTGGTGGGTCAATCCATCATTTGATCAGTGGTCATGCATATTCAAGAGCAGTTCGTGCCCATTTGCTAACACAAATTGCCATTACAAAACTTGTGTTTGAAGAAAGCCGAACACTGGATAACATAGACTGCACAGAAGTCAATGAAATATTCTGTGGACTTGCCAGAGGTGACTGTACAACAGCTGACGCTGTCAATCAAGAAAGTGTCAACCATCTACTGTCAAAACTACACGAACTGCTCCAGAATGCGTCCGTAGGACGCACAGGAAAGCTTTGGGTACAATACTACGAGCAAATAGGTCTTCTCCAGTTGTTCTTGAGAGCAGAGCGCACAGGCGACTGGGAACTCCACACATATTGTGTTCGCAATATGATTCCAGTACTTCACGCAGGTGGTCATTTTGCATGCGCAAAAAGTTCTCATCTCTATTTGCAGCAGATGAATGAGCTAACAGAAATAATGCAACAGGATGATTTGAAGTTGTTCACTGAGAAAGGTTACTTTACCATAAGGCGCTCAGAAAAGTTCTGGGACGTGATATATTCTGATCAGACCATAGAGCAGTGTTTAATGAGAATGTTCAAGCTCCCTGGTGGTCTCACACATGGCAGGGGAATAACCGATAGCACTGTTGCGAAATGGGTACATTGACTACCTCTTTGCCTTCCGATATGTAATGCTCTCGAAAATTTTGTTCATGTTCATACTGGTCATGGCGAACAACATCGGGATCTCCGTCAAAGTTCACAATTGACTGATGCCAATGATATCACCAAATTATTGAACTGGCTCAGAGTGCATTCCCCCTTTCAGAATAGAGATCCACTACAATTAGTCTCTATAGCGACCGGGCTTGTGGCCGACGAAACTGTGAACTGTGACCAAGTTCGCAAAATTGGTGAATGTTGCGTATCGAATGTTGTAAGCAAAACGTTCAACAGCATCAAACTACGACGTGTTGACACTGTGAAGTCTTTCGCATCGATGGCAAATAGCATCAAAGTCCGTGGAAGTAAGGTAGTGATTGACCCCACAATTCTGTTCAACCGCATCACATGTGTTATTCAGTCACAAGCAGAGATGGAAGAGTATCTCAAATATGAACTCGCCCCGAAACCACCAGCATTGTTTGATTCTGCTGGAATGAGGAAGACACAGAAAAGCACGCTCGGTAAGATCCTCAAAACATATGGTTCCGAGCAAACTAAAATCCCAGAACATTCTCTGTTTGTTGTAGATGGTGGAGTTTTATTGAGGGAAGTTGTATGGCCTAAACAGTCGTCATATAAGGACATATGTACATCATATTCCAATTATCTAGTGAGACATTTTGGGGCGAACGTCGTGGTTGTTTTTGATGGTTATGCTTGTACAATGTCGACAAAGGGCATGGAACAAGCCCGTAGATCTAAAGACAGGTATTCCATTGATATCAATATCTCACCCGAGTTACCAGCCACCACACCCCAATCCGATTTCCTTGCAAATGCCAAGAACAAAACCCAACTGATCGATCTTCTAATGCAGGAGCTATCTGCTATCAATATTCAGTCCAAGCAGGCCGAGGCTGATGCTGATGTACTGATAGCCGAAACTGCACTTGACATCGCTCAAGATGACAACAATGTTGTCGTTGTGGGAACAGACACAGACTTGTTAGTCATTCTTACCTCTCGAGTTCAACCGGGATGTAATATTCACATGATGTATTCCATTACCCCAAACTTACTAGTTTCAGTTAGTGAAATAGCAACCAAAATGGGTGACCATAGAAGCAACCTCCTTGTAGCACATTCTATAAGTGGTTGTGACACTACTTCTGCACTCTTTCGAGTTGGTAAGAAGAAAGTATTCAGTACAATTGTCTCCGATGTTACTAGCGACTCACAACAGTATGTCAACACAATTTTGGCGGATGACAGTACACCAAGTGCAGTAGCCGCTGCCGGAGAACAACTTCTCCTGATCTTATACGGGAGTAAAACTGTTTCCTCTCTCGACCAATATAGATATGTCACTTACAAGCGTTATGTAGCAAAATCTAAACTGAATAAACCCATCGACCTAGCCTCACTCCCACCAAGCAGCGATGCTGCACAACAACATGTCTACAGATGTTATCTCCAGGTCCAACAATGGCTGGGCACTTCGCTTCCTCCGACGGATTGGGGGTGGTCGCTAGACAATGGACTTCTTGTACCGACTGCAGCCACAAAGCCATGTGCCCCCGATAACCTACTGAATCTGATCAGTTGTGGTTGCAAGAGTGCTTGTACAAAAAGGTGTGGGTGTGAGAAGGCAGGACTCTCTTGCTCAGGTTTGTGTAATTGCAGTTCGGATTCTTGTAACAACCACAGAAACACTGTCCTGTCGGAAATTTCTGAGTTCGATGAATAATATGTATATAGGTCATGTCATTTCTGTATATAGCGTTGATAATAGTCAATGTAACTTAATCCATGTTGATTGATTTGTACATTCTGTAAATATTATTTATTGATTTTTGTACATTCTGTAAATATTATTTATTGATCTAATGCTGCCAGAGTGTCTGTTCGGTCCCAAGCCCGAAAATAGTTGAGTTCTCATGCTGACGAATTTTATGCCAAAAGGGGAACTCGGCCAGAAGCAGAGGGGGTCTTCCATAATGTCTATTTTGTAAGCAATGATAAAAGTCTTCAAATGGTGGTGGATTTTTTATCGTCTGTCCAACTAACGTAGTTTGATGCTGTTGAACGTTCTGTACTACGACCCTTTGGGCAAATCCGTTAGGAAAATCGTCATTTTTTGCGTAAATCCGATACTTTTTTGTGAATTTTCAATAATTTTTCGCAGAAATTGTCACAGAATGCACATTTTCCTCTAGGTAAATGTATATTAGACATTATGTAGCTCGAAATACGCGTAAACAAAAAATACAGTTGGATCAATTCGAGGTTACAAAGTTCGTGCGATTTTTTTTTATTTTTTTCAAACGCGTTTTCGAAAAAAGGCTGTAGATAAAAAAGCTCAACTGGGATTTTATGGGACTTTTGTCTAATCGTTCAGTGACATGTACTCGACATTCCCTGAAAAAATCAGCTTTCTTCGATTTTTTTCCCTAGTAAAACCTAATGTTCTTGGGCTACTAGATTATAAATACTTTTACTTCAAAGATAATATGTAGAGCATCGAAAGAATATGAAGCCTTTGAATTACTACAGTGTGTTTTTAGAGAAATGTCTTATTTAAAATTAAAAATGAATTTATTTTGTATAAATATGCGCTTTCTATATTTCTGTGTGTAAAAAGACAGCCGAAGTCCTCTCTATGTTTGCTCACTTTTTGCAAACGAAAATAAAAAATAAAACCCTCCCTCCCTCCCTCCCTCCCTCCCTGATTTGAAAAAAGATGCCTGAAAATCAATTAATTTATTTTGTGTGGCCTTAGTGTTAAATTTATTGACAGCTTTAGGAAATTACGGGGAACTAACTTTCCTTTAAATCACTTCCAATCACAAAAATTGTCAACAACGGCTGTATATCTTGTAAGATAGTATCTACTCAGTTCTTTTTATCATGTTTCGACAAGAAATCTTTGGATTTTTATTTCATTTTTCCTGAACGTCAAGCATTAAATTCTTTTCGTATATTTTATTGCTTTTCTGTATGCATTATAATACATTCCACCCGCAGAGACTCAGGCCCTCCGCGTGCTTCCTTCTGTTGCCGGTGATAGACATATCACGATATCATCAACCAGTGGCGGCGCCAGAGTTACGAAAGTGAGGAGGTGTAGTTGGGGATTGTGCAGCGCCGAGCTGGGGTGGTTGAGAAAATTTTCAACTGTTTTGCAACAAAATCATGCGAATATGGATATCATTGGAACCGGCTGAACAAGCCGGTTCCAATGATATTCATATTTGCATGATTTCATTGAGTTATACCTTTGAGAATTTTTCTAGAATATTAAATTTTATTTATTTTTTAAAATTGCTGTAGGCTGAATTCCAAACGGATGCCTTGCACGCTCTCGATTCTAGCATTCGTCGAATACTCTTAAGCACTATGTTTCCGTCCGTTTAAACGCGGCATGCCTTGTTGCAATTTGGACCCTCGACTCTTGTTTGTTGTTTGCAGCTAGCGTGTGTGTGTGTGGGGGGGGGGGGGAGGGGGTAGGGGGTAGGGGGACATAATTTCAAAACTTCTCTGATTTAGTGCACTTGGGAATATTGGATTAAGCTGATCAACCTTTACACCGCAACGTTTAATACAACAAAAAGTAAAATGATAGTATTGTTTTACTACGCTTGGCGAAAAAAGTGGAGGTGTATGTACCCCCACATACCACTCCATGGCGCCGCCACTGTGACATCAGCCATTTACAGAAGTGAGTTTCATTCATTTTCATCCAGACACACATTTCTCAAGCTATACTTCAAGAATTTTTTATGAACAGTAACATGCATAGGCAGTGTAAGGGGTGGAGGTGGGTAATGCCACACGTATGATTTTGATCTGTCACAGGGGCATCGCGAGGAGAGGGGTGGTGTCAACCTGATTTTTGTGATGGCTCGAGTCCTGACTGATCAAATGTTTCAACCACATCATCGAAGCATATCTTTGTTGAAGGCATGTCTTGCTAATGTGGTCAATTAGAGAGGCGGAGGGGACTTTGTTTGAAGAAAAGCACTATTGTTGTTCCTGTTTTGTCTACAAAAGAAGACACTGTGTTTCATCCATTGATTCCAGAGTTTAACCCCGAGGAACATTAGTTGAATCTCAGTTTGCGCTTTGCAGCTCAAAACTTACACAATATGGTTGCTGTCTCAAATGTGACAACTCAGTCCAGTAGGTGCCTTAATTAGTGGTAATCCTCACATTGCAGAGACGTATACAGGAATTCTGATGAAGCGGGGCGTGTGAGTCCATCACAACTCATCGAGGGGTTTGTTTGTTTGTGTGTTTGTTGGAATTTAACGGCACTTTCAACGGCCAGGGTCACATTGGGCCAGACAATGGCGGAAGCCAGGTTCCCGGGTTGAGCAGTGGCAAGGAACTGTCAAGACTCTAACTTTCGAACTTTGCACAACAGCGGATGAAGGCAACTGTACCTTCGACGTGCAGTAAGCCTAAATACACAGCGCCATCAAATGGGGGAAATCGAGATTAAGTATCTTGTCCAAGGACACAATGCAATTACAGTTGGTCAGGATTGAACGGCTGACCTTTCGGTTTAAGGCCCATTGCTCTAACCACTGAGCCAAATCGCCCCAGTCGTCGGGGCGTACGGATCAGAAAAGACCCTCTTTTGGCAGTCTTGTATATACCATAATATTATAGGACAGTGCATGGAGTGCCTTGGTACACATTTTTACAAGAGGCCCGTGATGCACATGCAAGGCGATTTCATCGCACGCGAATCGTGAGATCACTTGGACGAGAAGTTAGCAAGACAAAAATATAGTTTGTAAAAATTCATGTCAAGATTATATCGCCCCCGACTCTGTTTCAGTCAAGTAATGATATTATGATTACGCAGTTTAATGAAAAATAGCAACAGACTTGATTGTGCACTTAGATGTATATGCTCTTAGAAAATCAGAAAAACATTGGATGGACATGCGCCAGGTTCGCCCCTCCCCCCCCCCCCCCCTGCATGTAATTTATACTATCTCTGTCTGTGTGTGTTTGAGGTTAAAAAAATCGCACTGGCACAGACATTTCCTACTGAAATGTTTTTTTCTTTTAATATGGGGCCGAAAAATTGTTTTCATTTACTGAACCCTAATGGGTTTCAAACATGACAAAAAATTACATAAAATTGATTTAAACTAAGTGATGAGCGTACTTCCCACCCCACCAGATGATGAAAAAAAACTTCCGCAGTTTTCCCCAAAACGGGAGAAAACAAATTAGACTTCGCGACAAGCAGAAAAATGCCGGCGAAGGTAATAATCCGAACCTAATAAAACAATCGAACACAATCCTAGAACACGTGGTCGTGCATGCCTATGACACATCTTTCTGCCCACAGAAATCGCCAACTACCCAAGTAAATTAAAATGGAGGCCCCATGATCCAACTCTAGGAACACGTGTTACCCTAGCAACACGCGTTGCGCATGCATGCACACTCACATTACACATCATCATGTTAATGACTGTATAACTTGGCCACTCAGGTGTGTTAGCATGCTAACTAGCATGGCAGCCATCAAACAGTATTGTAGAGTTACTCACCCTCAACTATCTGCTCAACAAGGCGCATTTTGAAATGGACATGATATACAAAATCTGGCTAGTAAGTAAGAAATGTGAAATTTAGTTATTCTTAGTAACCAGATGATGTAACAGTCGCGTGACCAACAGGCAAGTGTATTTATTTCTTTCTTGATTCCTTGGTGTTTAAGGTCACATATTTCTACACAATGGCTAATCGTTACCGCCACATGGCTATAAAGTAAAGACCAGCCAATCATGTACCGTGTCCTATTTTACCAGTAAAACACAGCTTGTTCACCACCCACAGTAAAGTTTCACTTTCCGTGGTTTCTACGGGAACTGCTAAGTGTGACGATTTTAGGACTTAATGCTAAGAGTTGAATTTACCGTAAATCAAAAATTTTGTTTGTGGAAGGCAGCAGCACCGAATAGCCCAAAAGCGTACATGTTCCATCTCTTCAAACCTAATGGGTCTAGGGAGAAAGAACACCACAGATGTTGACCAACGACAGACATACATTCTGGCGGAGAAAGTTAGCGGATTCGCAAATGAACAACACCGCGAGTCCAACTGAATCAAATCCTGTCCTATTCACACGCCCATCTGGGTGTATACCCTTTTCTGGAAAATTCTAGGTTCATATTCTTTGTTTTAATGTCAAGTTAATCTCATAAGGACAGAAATAAAAATGAATCAACAAAAGAACACGAACACGTGGACATTGCCATACAGCTGTAAGGCGATATCGAATTTGTGAGCTTGTGTCTTGTAGCCACGCGTCAACTTTGGGAGTGTTGCTTAAATTATGTGACCAGGGAACATTTTTTGTCTGAGACAGACGCGACGGAATCTCGATAATAGTGGATGGGCACAAATTGTCAAGACTACCATGGTAGTCTTGACAATTTGTGCCCATCCACTATTATCGAGCTTTTACCATGGTTCGTTCCCAGTGGGAGAAAGGTTGCAATTGTATATCCGATAATGTTGCATGACACACTGCAGTCTCTCGTTTTGATGAACATGATGCGGTGTGTTGTTTGAAGTAAAAGAAACGGGCTGAAGCAGCCGAAGTTGTTTGGCCAAATATTGTTTCGATACAATATTCCTCCCTTTCGTGACTTGTTTGCACATATTTTCACAGTCATTGAGCGTCTTGACTACTCAATAAACACAACACATACTGAAAACGAGAAAAAGGCCTCGTGCTGCTCACGGACCGGCAGTTTTATTGAAGCACTGTACCAAAAATTACGTAAACCCTTCATTGACGGCTCAGCCGGCCAGGTAAAAAACCAGAGATAAAAAAAAATTATGTTCTTTTTTAAAAAAAAACCCTGTGTTCGGATTGCCAAGGCAATATTGCCGTCTCCGGGGTTGATGCCGAACCTCATCGAAATAATGAAAATAAAAAGAAAGATGCGGTGCCAAATTTAGGGTAACATTTTTCATTTTTTTTTAAACAGCCCCCCCCCCCCCCCTTCATACACACCAATCCTAAACATTCGTATCAAACTGTTCTCCGTAAAAAAATGGATGTTGCACGAGAGCAGCGAACGCCAGAATGATTTTTCATACCATCAACGACCCAGTTATTACTGACCAAACAACATTCAAGACTCGCACTACCCGCCCGCCATGCAGATCTTGCATCATCAGCAAACTAATTACATTCCTAACACCTAACCCTTCAACGTGCGAAGGACTGAGCCACCAAGACAAATATTTTCCGCTACACTTTTCGTACCGCGGAAAAATTTGAGTCTTGACTACTCAATAAACACAACACATACTGAAAACGAGAAAAAGGCCCCGTGCTGCCAGAAATGGAAAAAGAACGGGTACTGCGTTAAAGACCCAGTTTTTGAGTGACCTGCAAACGATGTTCAATAGAATCCTTAACACAACCATCCCTAACGTCCGATCTCCAACGTCCATATCGCTTCCAGCACCTCTCTTGTACATTAGCATTGGCAGCCGCGGAAGCTCCACCGGCCCTTAAGGAATGTAATCCGATATCAATTTTCCCAAACACAATCCTGAAGCGAGATAGAATGCATTCACGGACACGCGAATAACTGAGCTTGGAGTTTACTTTACCGAGCCCGCAAACCTTCCCGGAGCGGAACATGCGCCTGACAAGAAAAACGTCCCCACCCAATTCTATATGAGCCACCTCCAGATATTTATGAAGCAATTTAAAAGGACAAGCCGAAGAATTTCCCTGAGCAATCAAAATGGTGTCCCCATCCCTGTATTGGTCTGTCTTACTTTTGTCGATATGGATTGAAAAATAGTTATCGTAAAATTGAATGTCCTTTGATTTCAGCGAAACCAGCTCATCAAAACGCAGAAATCCCGCGAAAGCCAAAGAACACATAACCAAATCCCGTATAACTGCAAGGTCTTCCATCTGATGGGAGTTAAAATCACACAGCCGTATTAACATATCAGCAGAAATAGGCTCTTTCTTTGTGACAGAAGGTTTAGCGATTCTTTTGGAAGTTTCCACTAAATTCAAAATGTAACTACTTTGTGTGGGATCACTTAAACCCTTAACCCCATGAATCCATTTAATAGCATAAACTGTTGCAGATATTATGCTAAACGTAGCCCCAGAGTTCAACAAATCAGTCAGATACAAAGCCACATGTATCGCCTCAGCCGGTAAGGAACGGCCACCCCAGCCGATCGATAAAAATCTCCCACTTTCGGAAATAGCCGAAATACTTTTTTGCTGTATTGTCCGATCTTGAAAGTAAAATATAAGTACTTAAACTGTCCGATAAACCACTTAACTTGGAATGGAACACACCAGCTTTCTCTATCGCAGAATCGATTCCTTCCTTCAGTTGGATACCTGGTGAGAAAAAATTACTCAAATATAATCTTGAAAGCATAAAGTTTTAATTTTTCACACTTACCATTGAAAATACCAAATTTCCTTCACTTGGGGACCAAATTGGCACTCCCCAATATCATACAATCACGTACAAAACTGGAAAAAGTACCTTCCTTTGTACAAAGCAGAGGCCAATAAGGCGCTGATTTCCAAAATGGAACGATTAAGGTACCGTTTGCTTTCTCCCTGCAAAATTTTTTGATCACCAAAACAACAACATTAGGGGGGGAACCCACCAGTTTAATTCTCAACGTTCGGGCACCAACACCGCGCATTGAAGCGCGCGCATTTTGTACTCAAATTGCTCGCAAATCGATCAACAGTGTGAGCACCCCAAAGTAAATCAATCTTTTGATAAACCGACTGCCTGATTTCCCAATCACTGAGATCCAATTTCTTGCTCAGAGCTTCTGCGCGCGTATTTAACGATCTGGGGATCCAAGTGACCACAAGGTAGATATCATTTTCAGCACACACAGAGAGAATATCGACAGAGATTTCTTATAAATCAGACTTTGGACTACCCTTGCCGATAACGCTGCGTAGATTCTGATTATCAGTAAACCATTCAACTCGGCTGTGAGCCATAACAGAAGCCCAAGTACGTAAACCCCGGCGCATAGCCTCAGCCTCACGCCCAGTGGAACTCATTATTGCTTCTGTACTGTCCCACGCACCCGTTATTTCACTGCATACACCTTCTCTGCCAAATGACTCATTTGTGATTTCTGTCTTGGGTACAAATAACCCGACATCGTCTTCAGAAGACATATCGGAAACACACTGTGTTTTCGCTGCATTATCCTTGCAGCTAATGGAGCCCCATCTGGGGATATCCGGTATAAAATCGCCTTCAGAAGTCACACAAGCATGTGAAACATCATCTTGACTGACAGCACTGTCCCGAATGCTCATATAGCATGCAAAACCTCTATCCGAGGCATCACTGAAAACCTGTATATTTCTCAACTTTCTCTCAAATAATCTTCTACAATTCAAAGCCACCACACTTCTCTTCCAAAACAACAGCTCATCCAAGGCCTGTTTTGACACGCTAATACGCGCGTCCCAGTGTGACCCTTGAACTATACATTGATAATTTGGCCCACAACCCGTGCTAAATGACGAGCGGTGACCTTAATGTTGGGAGAAACTAACACACTGGCCATCTTATCCAAACTGAAAATCAAACGTTCAATTCTGGTATCTGTAACCTGTACTGTGCCGACAGCCCAATCCCAATCTAAACCTAACCACCTGACACTTTGCTTTGGAACCCAGTGACACTTTTTCTCTGCAATTAAAAACCCAAGACTGACCAGGTCTGTGTGAATCAAATTACTCAAAATGCTCGCCCTCTCTTCATTTTCCGAACCCCCAATGCCATCATCCAGGTACATAATTTTGTGACCTTGAGACCTCCAAAATTTAACAACCTCTCTTAATACTTTTGAGAAAACGTAGCCAGCTGTGGCCAAACCAAATGGTAACACGTTAAACACAAAATAACGGGTTTCGTCGTTGTGTTTCCAAGAAAAACCCCAAAACAATCTATGGGGTGGGTGTATGACGATATGGTGATAAGCGGCCTTCAAATCAAATGTAAACAGCCAATCACCAACTTGAAATAAATCTTTAGCCAATTTAGCATCTTCGTATTGAAATTTGAATTTGTATAATGTCGGATTCAAATGCCTGCAGTCTAACACCAATCTGGGCTTTTCGTCCTTATTAAAGGCAACCGTCAGCGGGTTAACTACGATGGGTACTTCCGAAGAAAGAGATATACAGCCAAGCGCAAGTAACCTATCAATTTCTGCCGTGACAAATGAAGCGTTCTCGATCGCAGACGCATTATTTCGCAACAATACGGGCTTGGGCATTTCTTTGAATGGTACGAGATAGCCACTTTTTACAATTTCCAAAACAGACGGATTTGCACCAATTTTTACCCGTCTCTGTAAAGAGCTATTCAGCCGCCCCACGGGTGAAATATCCGTAATGATGTCCGAATGAAACCCCCCAACACTCGCATCAAACGTTTCAGTGAGGTTGAAAACATTGCAAACGTCTGATTGCATAAAATGCAAATTGGACCCCTCGGGACACTCCTCGATATTACTGTTTGCGCAAATGTGCGATACATCAGAACTATCTAAGTGAATACTTATCTTATTATGTCCCTGATAAACACCAAAAGATTGCACCACACCCTTCAAAACGGGACATTCCATGCGC
The DNA here is from genome assembly GCA_031216915.1 of Pictodentalium vernedei. NCBI lineage: Eukaryota > Metazoa > Mollusca > Scaphopoda > Dentaliida > Dentaliidae > Pictodentalium > Pictodentalium vernedei. The sequence goes on along the minus strand of CM062296.1, from coordinate 405,999,137 downwards.
CAATGACCGAATTTGCCACAGGAGAAACAAGCACCAGCTCTCTTCATTTCGGCGGGAGGTGTAGGTTGTCTGGAATGGACGACTTTGTTGTATGGAGCCCATCTCCTCTGAGCCTTGCGACGTTTAGTAGATTGAGCTATCTTTTTCGTAGCTCTCTGCTCAGCTCGGAACAATCGGCGCTCATCATCTGAATCCTCAGCTAAAGCATTCGTTTCCTACTCCTGGACTGTCGCCCAGCCGCCTTCCGTAGAATCGGCGACTTTGATCAATTTTTGCCTGTGCTCAATTAATTGAATACCTTCAGCGATTTTTTCCCTTGCCTTTGCCGCATCTTCGGACACAGACGAAATGTCCCTCAAATTAGTGTCTGCTTCCTTAAATTTCTCCAGAACTTTAACGCCATGATTATACTGATGCTCGTTGCCATTTTTACGAAATTTGTAAGCATCAACTTTCAAATGTTCTCTCTTAGCTAGCTGAACATCAGATAACTCCTTCTGAGAAACTTCAATTTGCTTTTCGAAATTTGAAAATTTGCTTGAAACTAACTGATCCAACTTTGCTAATAAATCATCCTGAGTATTTGAAACTGCTTTTTGAACTTGTTGAGAAACCAAAGTTTGTAAAGAGTCCGTATCCATAACTGCCGGTCAAGAAGAAACAACAAAATAGGATGTTGCACGAGAGCAGCGAACGCCAGAATGATTTTTCATACCATCAACGACCCAGTTATTACTGACCAAACAACATTCAAGACTCGCACTACCCGCCCGCCATGCAGATCTTGCATCATCAGCAAACTAATTACATTCCTAACACCTAACCCTTTAACGTGCGAAGGACTGAGCCACCAAGACAAATATTTTCCGCTACACTTTTCGTGCCGCGGAAAAATTTGAGTCTATGAATTGTTTTTTATGAATGAAGATCGTGCCATAAGGGCATTGCGTTCTTGCGCTGTGCATGTCGTGAGATCCATTCATTGGTCTACTTGTAAGCCCTCTCCTGTAGTGTGTTGAGGAAATGTGGCTATGGGTGGAAAGCAGTTTTCTCAGCCCGTTTTAACGACTAGAAGAAACCCATTTAAATGTAAATCGAAAAGCACAAGCAGCAATTTAGATCTGCATGTTCTAACACTGGCGAAGTCGAAGCAAGGCAAACTTCTCCTGTCCGAAAATTGTAATATTTGTGTAACTACAGTTTAAAATTTATATGGACTCATTGACAATTTTGAAAAAGGAAAGCCAATTTATAATGCCACACTAGAGACAGCACAGGAGCTTTAGCAGTGTGCATGTGGCACTACATTATCCGCGATAATGTCCATGTAGTGGATATCCATGACTTATCGCGAATACAGTGTCCCCTGGTCTCAGGGCTTGTGAAAAAAATGAGTCAGAAAAATACAGACTGTGTGCGACCCATCTTGATCCGTCCCATCTAGATCTACCCATGACTGCCAACCTCACATCGATAGCGCTAACACGAATTTGACGCGAACTTACCAACAAACGTGATGGCTGCCCTATTAGGCAGCCATCACGTTTGTTGGTAAGTTTGCGTCAAAATTACAGGAGAGGGCTTACAAATATTATAAATTTCCGTTGTCACATGCAATTCACTATTGAAAACACTGTCGCAAATACATGTGAGAACAATATATGGAAATGAAGGAACAACATTGCACTCAAAATTTCATATCTTGTGGATAACCTCTACAGGGATTATTTTCGTATTTTCTTCTCTATTTAACCCAGTAAATTATCCTTTCATAACCTCGTAGACAAACAATCATTGTAAAATGAGCACGGATATTCGACTTTGGCAAATCAATGTTCATCGTTCGAATGGTGCAAGTGCTTTCATCTTAGGAACTGAATGATTTTATTACCGTGTTATTTTTTATGACAAGCCAGAGTCACATTTCGATTTATTTAGACCGAAGTGTAAATATTTGCAGTTTAGTCCGCTTATTTGCACTCAGATCCTAATATTTACACTTAAATACAACTATTTTCCCTTACATCCAGATCAGTTGAACTCGAGTCCAATTGAATTTACTTAAGAACAAACCAAAACAGTATTTGCACCCAAGAGCAAAATATTTGGGCTCAAGTCCAAATTATTTGTATATGAGTCGAATTTAACATAACTTCAGTTATTTGCACTTGAGTTTAATTATTTGCATTTTAGCTCATTTAGTTCTATTGTTTGCACTTGAGTTCGGTTATTTGCAGTTTGGTTTGAAGAAATATTTATTTGTACTTACGTACCATTTATTTGTACTTCGGTTCAATTTCCCGCAACTATGACTATCCTAGTATTGATGGCATCTTTCTGAAATTTGAATGGCAGGTGAAATTGGTCTCGCGTTCTCTGGGATGGGTACTAGATATGTCATGTATGCCTGGAAATGCCTGGGAATCTGATCAGTTTGTTACTTTGTTTCTTACTTTGGCAATAAATGATTTATTTGAAGGATATATGAAGGAAATATGATTTACAGAATATAACATAACTGGTTATTGGTTTGTTAAACACGAGCGTGACGACCCGTCTTAGGAAGGGTATTCCCGCCAATGTGACGGACAATTTCTAGTTGCATGACACATCAAGGGAGATAATCTGGATACGGGCACGGACTGAGTCACGGAATCAAACACTCCATATTTATATAATAGATGTTTCGCACTCTGTGATTGTAGCATTGTGAGCAAAATTCTTCCTTCGGGTACACATTGGACACATTTCATCTTACACATTTTGAGTGTCAAAGAACGTAGTAGTGAAGAGGGCCACAGAATCAGTTCTTCCAGTTACATGCGCAATATCTTTTTATTCTTCTCAAGCCTTTGGGTCACCAGTCTAATTTCACTAGGAATCCGATGCTGTTATGGGCAGTTTGTAATAATAATAATAATAATAATAATAATAATAATAATAATAATAATAATAATAATAATAATAATAACCCGTTACCCAACGCAGACGATATCAAAATTTATTATTTTAAATATCATTTTTTCAAATTTTTCTAAAGATTTTAACAAAACTATATCATGTGACACCTCTTTGGAACAATCTCGACGAGCTCGTTCCAACGAAGGGTCACATGATATGGTTTTGTTGAAATTTTTTGAAAAATATGTTTTTTTCAACTGCTGAATTTGCATATTACGCGGGCGGGTGCGGGCGATTCGTTAGGTATTAGAAGAATCCCCCAACACCCCCAAGCCTGCGATTGATTAACAAATTAGTTAAGAATGGTAGTGCAGATCCTTTGACACATTTAATGATAAGAATAAAAATTGAATTGAATTCTAGACTGCATCAGAAGCCAGCGGGGAAGCAAAATGACCGGCGCAACGTGGAGATTGTGCGCAGACGATAGTTGATTTAATGTGATGCCCCTTTATTCACAAAGATGAGGCCTGACATTCTTAAAAATGCAGCAGGGCTAAAAATCGCCCCCCCCCTCGCATTGCCTAGTGGAGCGATTTATTTATTTATTTATTGATGTTTAAGGTCACATATTTATGCACAATGGCTAATCATGACCGTGACAGTTTTACGGGTGGAGGAAGCCGGAGTACCCGGAGAGAACCACCGAGCAACGACGAGCAGCTGCCAGCTCCCCAACATCGTAACTCCGCACTGCAGCACAGGCAGGGTTAGATTGGTTGAAGACATGCGTACCATCGACGTGCAGTACGCCTTAGTACACGACGTCATCGTGCCCCCACTCAGACAATGGAGATGAAGTGTCTTGCCCAAGGACACAACGCGGTTGCTGCAGGTGGGATTCGAACTGAGGACCTCTCGGCTTGCAGCCTGCACCTCTACCTACTGAACCACCGCGCTTGTAGTGGAGCGATGAGCTCTCCTCAAGCTCATAAACCTAAAAGTGGCAAAATAAAGCTCTATTATTAATGAATTCTGCCTAGTGAGCTTTGTAATTTTATGTAGTGCTGCTAACAAGGTAGTCTCTATGGGACGGCTACACTGCCCCTCCCATACCTCCGGACCTCGACAAGCCCCGGAGGTGTGGTAGGGGCATTGTAGCCGCCTTACAGAGACCACTATCATGAGATCTGAAAATATGTGAATTATAAGAATAGGCTTTTATGGTAATCATTATTATCTTAGGTAGGCCAGGAGGTCTAGTTTTCGCCCGTCTTAATTTTTTAAGGCGAGCAGTAGGTGAGCAAAAAAATCGCTCTCCTAAAAATGGCAGGCCTGAAAGATGTCTAGATATTATTTCGTGCTCCAGTTAAAGATATTCAAATCAATCAATATTTATTTCGCGTTGAGAGCATTAAGATATTAAATTAATTATTTATGGAACTATGTGGCGTAATCCTAAAACTACAGCCGTGGCGAGTCAGAGGCGGACTGGCCGTATGGTCCACAGGAAATGTGCCCGGTGGGCCTCCTATTGGGACCCCCCCCCCCCCCCCCCCCGAGGCCCCCAAAATGGATGCAGCCCAACACCTGTTGATGCGTGAACTTTCGTGAAAATGACCAAAAGGCGAAATGGAAAGTGATTGCATAAACAAGGGGGCCTCAGACCCGGAGAAAATTTTAATTTTTCAAACTAAACGACGCGGCTTCCTAGCATCTGGGCAATCAATGGTAGTCGACATAGAAGACATTTCGATGTACCATTAATCCAGTTTGCAGTTAACCGCTCAGACGAAAGGACGCAGTGTTCCTTAATTTTGAAAAATGATCTTTTCTCCAATTGGGCCGAACAAGAGTCTTACCATTTTTGCCGAATGAGCGATGAAGATGATAAAAAAGTGCCACCGAAATGTCCTCTATGTGGACAGCCATTGATTGCACAGATGCAAGGAAGCCGCGTTCGTTCAGTTGGAAAAATCAAAATTGTCTCCGGGTCTGCCCCCCCCCACACCCTCCGCTGCATTTCCTGGTAACTTTTCGTGGCCCAGTCCGTTCCTGTGGTGAGTCTTCATTCAATGGTATTTAGTTTACAAATATGTCTAACAGTATTGTATTGCGATTAAAGTCTCTCCTGCGGCAATCGCGTTGTGTTCTTGGGTAAGACACTTCACCCCATTGCTCACGTGGGGGCACGGTGACGTTTTGTACTAAGGCGTACTGCACGTCGATGTGCACCTGTCTTCAACAATGCTAACCCGGCTTGTATGGAGTTAGTATGTTGGGGAGCTTGACAGATGCTCGCTGTTGCTGGGTGGTTCTCTCCGGGTACTCCGGCTTCCTCCACCCGTAAAACTTTCCAACACGAGGTGACATTGGCTGTCGAAAGTGTCGTTAAACCACAACAAATAAATAAATAAATAAATAAATGCGATTAAAGATTCTGACAGGTCAGTTCTCGATTGAGAAACAATTCTTGCGTTGATTCAAAGAAAGTGAATGTTTATGGTATTTTTTAATTCAATCCTTTAGAATATTTTGGTTCCCTTTTCTGACCAACTGAAACATTTCAGATGATTGGATCTAAACAGGAGATTGGTTATTTAAGGGCAAGACCGCCTCTAGGACATAAGACTGGTGGCCTAAGAACTTGTATTCTTTTTTCTGTACCTGTCTGTTAGGCTGGTTCACGGGATTTTGCATTTGAGGTGCGCAACAGCGCTTTTGCTTCACAACACATGTAAAGAGTTGGTCGGGTGCGTTATTAAAAGAACACACGCCTCGAAAAATTTATTCTGTGGATCTTCCTTGGGCAATAATACACAATTGGTTATTGGCATCAGAAAAAATATACAATATAATGCAAATGTATCAAACTACATAGAGAGTATTTCTAGCATGGCTGACAATTTTCGTCCTTGGAACTGCTTTACAGGAAAGTTAGTTTCCCTTAATTTCCCACAGCTGCCAGTAAATTTAACACTAAGTATCTGGGTCGTGTAAAAATTAAAATTCAATCTTGAAATGTTATGAAATTTGCATCACCGGTGTGTGCATCATTTCACAAACTTCTTGTATTTTTCTGTGGTGAAGAATGAAAATACAGACGCTGGCATTTTACATTTTTTCCCAATCAGTTTCAATGTTGTGCTATAATTCTCTGTCGAGGCGCATTTAGAAATAAGAAAACAACCCTTTCATCTTCTTTTGGTACAGAAGAATCCTCTTAATTGAATATCCATTTTGCCAGTGAAAATTATTCAATTAACAGGAGCATACAATTAACAGGGATTTGGTCAGTTTCCTGTGTTCTGGAGGTAAACTCAGCATTTATTCTATTATATCTTGTTTGACAGAGCTCATAGAGCTCTGTCAAACAAGATATAATAGAATAAATGCCTGTATTGAGGCCAAAAAGATTGATAAATAGGGGGAATTTGATGCGCATCATACTAATTTTTTCGACATATTATAAAAATTTATATACAATTAACAGGAGGTTACTCTACAACCCATATGCAATTAACAGATCAAATTTGAACTGAAGGTATGGTAAATGGTTTTGTATTTGAAAATTATATTCAATTAACAGGGATATACAATTAAGAGATATCCAATTAAGCGGGCTCCACAGTATTCACTAACTTTCTTAACTTTCTTCTGTTCATTCTATCAGAAGTGTGCGCTTCGTGACATATAATACACACACTGTCCTCTCCAATAATATAAATGTTTAACTATATTTTTCTTGAGAAGAATAAACACTTGCAAATTACAGTTAGAACGCATTCGCAAAACAAAAAAATCAAAGTAGACACTTGGTGTTTGTAGGTGTGATAGATATTCTTAATGGTGGATTATCTGTGAACTAGTTGCTTGTAATTAGCTTGCCATAAAGCCAAGTTTCCTTTTGTTACTTCTAATCAACGAAAACAACAGGCATCGCTGAAGATTATGGGTTGTTTTCGTTTATTAAAAGTAACATAAAGACACTTAGCTTATTTTCTGCAGTTTTCTCAACAATAACTTGCTTCCCAACTGGACCTTCTTCGCTCATATAATAATATCAAGGGATATAACTTTACCGAAAGTCGATTTTAAGGACGATGCATGCCAAGGATTGGATAATATTATATTATTCAACAAAGTTGAAATGGAAAATTGAAATCGTTTGCAATTTTCTCTTTTTCTTCTGCCTCCAGTTTTTTGTACTTCCCGTCTACCTACAGTTGTGAAATTTTTCAGGCTATATGTAGCTCATTTGCGAAACGATACTTCCGGATTAGTGTTTCGACATCCACCTTCGTCCAAAACAACCTGATATTAACGTTTTTTATAGATTTTTTAATTCCCGCCGATTCGTAGTAGCAAGTCTTTTTGAAATTTTGGAAATTTAATTTCTGCGAAAAAGCGTACCTGAAAATGTGTGGCCGTCCAAGGAATTCACAATGGTTATGGCCGAAGATATCCGTGACACCATGGAAAGTCATTATCTAAAAAAATCTAAGTTAGTAGGATTTTCGTGAAATTTTATTATGTTTTATGTGTACAAAAAATAACAGATAACGTTTTTTTCCTTTTTCGATATTCCTCCATTTTTTTTTTTACGTTTTTACGTCACTTAAAGTTTTTGGCAATTCTGGCACTTTTCAAAACCAAAACGTCAAAGAGTGTGGCACGATTAATTTCCTACTTACAACAACTACGCTTAATCAAGCGACATCTAAGAAATTTCAGACACTGCTTATTACCTGACGGTTGTAGCAAATAGTTGTAATTTTGTTGCTGACGTGACACTTTAGCCGTTTTGACGTAACACGTCATTTTTAAACAATTTCAATTTATAATATATACAGAAAAAGGCCTATGGTTCTGCTATTTTTGAAAATACAAACTCACATAGAAACGATATTAAAAAATGCGATCAGTTTTCAGCCACCAGCAAAATCGTCTTGTGGTGCCATTGGGATGACTGTATCATGTCAACGTTGCAAAAAATGAAAGTTCGCCTGATTTGGATAAAATTTTAGTTCGTCGTGAAGCTAAAAAATTGAAAAGACTCGCATTTTTTATTTTTTCATTCAACGTAAATTTCTGCGTTTTGCTTCACGAGAAATTTTGATATACAATTAAGAGATATCCAATTAAGCGGGCTCCACTGTATTCACTAACTTTCTTAACTTTCTTTTGTTCATTCTATCAGAAGTGTGCGCTTCGTGACATATAATACACACACTGTCCTCTCCAATAATATAAAAGTTTAACTATATTTTTCTTGTGAAGAATAAAAACTTGCAAATTACTGTTAGAACGCATTCGCAAAACAAAAAATTCAAAGTAGACACTTGGTGTTTGTAGGTGTGATAGATATTCTTAATGGTGGATTATCTGTGAACTAGTTGCTTGTAATTAGCGTACCATAAAGCCACGTTTCCTCTTGTTACTTTTAATCAACGAAAACAACAGGTATCACTGAAGATTATGGGTTGTTTTCGTTTATTAAAAGTAACATAAAGACACTTAGCTTATTTTCTGCAATTTTCTCAACAATAACTTGCTTCCCAATTGGACCTTCTTCGCTCATATAATAATATCAAGGGATATACCTTTACCGAAAGTCGATTTTCATGACGATGCATGCCAAGGATTGGATAATATTATATTATTCAACAAAGTTGAAATGGAAAATTGAAATCGTTTGCAATTTTCTCTTTTTCTTCTGCCTCCAGTTTTTTGTACTTCCCGTCTACCTACAGTTGTGAAATTTTTCAGGCTATATGTAGCTCATTTGCGAAACGATACTTCAGGATTAGTGTTTCGACATCCACCTTCGTCCAAAACAACCTGATATTAACGTTTTTTATAGATTTTTTAATTCCCGCCGATTCGTAGTAGCAAGTCTTTTTGAAATTTTGGAAATTTAATTTCTGCGAAAAAGCGTACCTGAAAATGTGTGGCCGTCCAAGGAATTCACAATGGTTATGGCCGAAGATATCCGTGACACCATGGAAAGTCATTATCTAAAAAAATCTAAGTTAGTAGGATTTTCGTGAAATTTTATCATGTTTTATGTGTACAAAAAATAACAGATAACGTTTTTCTCCTTTTTCGATATTCCTCCATTTTTTTTTTTACGTTTTTACGTCACTTAAAGTTTTTGGCAATTCTGGCACTTTTCAAAACCAAAACGTCAAAGAGTGTGGCACGATTAATTTCCTACTTACAACAACTACGCTTAATCAAGCGACATCTAAGAAATTTCAGACACTGCTTATTACCTGACGGTTGTAGCAAATAGTTGTAATTTTGTTGCTGACGTGACACTTTAGCCGTTTTGACGTAACACGTCATTTTTAAACAATTTCAATTTGTAATATATACAGAAAAAGGCCTATGGTTCTGCTATTTTTGAAAATACAAACTCACATAGAAACGATATTAAAAAATGCGATCAGTTTTCAGCCACCAGCAAAATCGTCTTGTGGTGCCATTGGGATGACTGTATCATGTCAACGTTGCAAAAAATGAAAGTTCGCCTGATTTGGATAAAATTTTAGTTCGTCGTGAAGCTAAAAAATTGAAAAGACTCGCATTTTTTATTTTTTCATTCAACGTAAATTTCTGCGTTTTGCTTCACGAGAAATTTTGATATACAATTAAGAGATATCCAATTAAGCGGGCTCCACTGTATTCACTAACTTTCTTAACTTTCTTTTGTTCATTCTATCAGAAGTGTGCGCTTCGTGACATATAATACACACATTGTCCTCTCCAATAATATAAAAGTTTAACTATATTTTTCTTGTGAAGAATAAAAACTTGCAAATTACTGTTAGAACGCATTCGCAAAACAAAAAAATCAAAGTAGACACTTGGTGTTTGTAGGTGTGATAGATATTCTTAATGGTGGATTATCTGTGAACTAGTTGCTTGTAATTAGCGTACCATAAAGCCACGTTTCCTCTTGTTACTTTTAATCAACGAAAACAACAGGTATCACTGAAGATTATGGGTTGTTTTCGTTTATTAAAAGTAACATAAAGACACTTAGCTTATTTTCTGCAATTTTCTCAACAATAACTTGCTTCCCAATTGGACCTTCTTCGCTCATATAATAATATCAAGGGATATACCTTTACCGAAAGTCGATTTTCATGACGATGCATGCCAAGGATTGGATAATATTCTATGATTCAACAAAGTTGAAATGGAAAATTGAAATCGTTTGCAATTTTTTCCTTTTCTTCTGCCTCCAATTTTTTATACTTCCCGTCTACCTACAGTTGTGAAATTTTGCAGGCTATATGTAGCTTATTTGCGAAACGATACTTCCGGATTAGTGTTTCGACATCCACCTTTGTCCAAAACAACCTGAGATTAACGTTTTTTCTAGATTTTTTAATTCCCGCCGATTCGTAGTAGCAAGTCTTTTTGAAATTTTGGAAATTTAATTTCTGCGAAAAAGCGTACCTGAAAATGTGTGGCCGTCCAAGGAATTCACAATGGTTATGGCCGAAGATATCCGTGACATCATGAAAAGTCATTATCTAAAAAAAATCTAAGTTAGTAGGATTTTCGTGAAATTTTATTATGTTTTATGTGTACAAAAAATAACAGATAACGGTTTTTTTCCTTTTTCGATATTCCTCCATTTTTTTGACGTTTTTACGTCACTTAAAGTTTTTGGCAATTCTGGCACTTTTTAAAACCAAAACGTCAAAGAGTGTGGCACGATTAATTTCCTACTTACAACAACTACGCTTAATCAAGCGACATCTAAGAAATTTCAGACACTGCTTATTACCTGACGATTGTAGCAAATAGTTGTAATTTTGTTGCTGACGTGACACTTTAGCCGTTTTGACGTAACACGTCATTTTTAAACAATTTCAATTTGTAATATATACAGAAAAAGGCCTATGGTTCTGCTATTTTTGAAAATACAAACTCACATAGAAACGATATTAAAAAATGCGATCAGTTTTCAGCCACCAGCAAAATCGTCTTGTGGTGCCATTGGGATGACTGTATCATGTCAACGTTGCAAAAAATGAAAGTTCGCCTGATTTGGATAAAATTTTAGTTTGTCGTGAAGCTAAAAAAATTGAAAAGACTCGCATTTTTTATTTTTTCATTCAAAGTAAATTTCTGCGTTTTGCTTCACAAGAAATTTTGATTCCTTGAAATACGTCTGATTTTGTGAGACTTGTAACTCAACAAGTACAAAAGACATTGCTATTGCATTCAATAGGCATCTCAAACTATATCTGAAATGGTACCTGACCGCATTTTTATTTCAATATATCAAACAAATTTAATTCTCTCACGTTTAAGGTGACTGCATTTTCAAAACGTCAGAAAATTAATTTCACTCCGTAAAGTTGAAATCAAGTGACATTTTAGTTAATTTTAGCTCACGTCACATTTTTGTACCCATGATTCCAAATATAAAGCTGAAAACAAATGAAAAACAAGTCTTCAAATACCGGACTTTTGACCTGAATGCCATTGGGCGCATAATTTCATGATTTCGGCCATTTGAGGCACTTTTTATTAATTTTGAAACAGTCACAGTTCCGTAGTGAAAAGTGACAAGTTTTGAAGCATCACATACCCCTCTACGGTCATTTAAAATTGCCAATAACGTCTTAATTTTTTAATTCAGCCCCGTTTGGGGGCTCCTTCTTCTGACATTGTGGAAATATAATCTTCAATAAAAAACATATCTCCAGTATTTCGTATGGTATGATGTCCATGTATTATCGGCCGGTCTGGCTGTATTGTTCTAGAAGGTTTCGATTAAATGGCAGATTTTTCATCAAGCGTGCTTTTGATTCATTGTGGCTTCACTACGACAATTGTTCAGTATTTATTAACCCTTTACCTAACATGAAAAGTAGACGACATTTGCAAAAAAAATTATTGAACAACTAATTTTTTTCATTTCTTGTCTCAAAAACATAGGTTATGACCCCTCATTGGAACGAGCTCGACGAGCTCGTTCCAATGAGGGGTTATAACCTATGTTTTTGAGACAAGAAATGAAAAATAATGAAAATTAACTGAGGATTTTTGAGAATAGCGCTGGCAGGTTTTGGCCGTTACGGTGGGTAAAGGGTTAACTGGCGTGGTGGCAGAGGTTAAAACAACCCACTCTTCGAAATCAAACAAGAGATCCGTGTTAAAATGAACCAAGTGTCTTTTTAACAACAATAGTATCACCTTTCGCGCGAGAATTTCACCATTTCTCGGAAACATGCAGAGACAATTGCAAAATGTCGAAACCCGCTAAACAGTGGAAATTGACCTAAAACGAAACATATTATTCATTCACCTCATGGTAACAAAATTTAATATGCACTCTCAGTCATGATAAGAACTTCAAGCCTTTTTTTATAAATGACGATGTTACTTGGCTTAAGGATTCCGATTCCACTCCTCTCAGAGGATTGTCTGATGACACTGATTTGTCTGCATCTGAAAAAGCTTCCAACCTGTCACTTATGCTCGGCCTCATTTCCCAGTGGGTTCTACATTACTTACAAACTGATATTGTCAAAAACAGTACATGCATGTCCAGTATTTGGAAGATCATTCGCAAATATTTTGGCTTTCAACAGAGTGAACCATAGTTTATGAAATATGCATCTATTTCTTAGGAGGAAGGAGAACTACCTGAAAGGCTATACCAGCGCATCGTCGCTCACCTACAAGATAACTTGTTATGCATGGATAGTAAGCTTCTGCATGATGGACAGATTGTTACAAAAGCCGAAGTGATGAGCAAATGCCAGATAGATTAGCCGTTCCCAAATGGATGGAACTGATTCACCCACAGTTACCTGCTCTCGTCCAAAGGACCTTTGCAAATGACCTTCAGAGGATGACTTTGAAAGAGTTACAGCCGCAGGTAGTCGATGCCTTGGATGGGGCTTTAGAAGAATTAAAAAGAATTAAAAAGTGATGATATCAGAACTTGTTGGAGGACCCAGTTGTGTCAGCAGTGTTAAAACTGTTAATTGGCCTTCATTTAATGCATTTTATAATCACCATCTTGTGGTCATCACATGTGATTCTGGGGCAACATCATTCCTTATTAAACATTCTTTTGCAATTCAGATTGAAGATCCAATCTCCAGTACCAGCCATTCGGCTTGTGAAGCTGATGGAAAAAACAATCATCAAGCTTGTGATGAACTGCACATAACACTTTCTCATAAAGACATGAAACTTACATTGCATGCCGTCGTTGTAAAAGAGCTTGATTGTGACATTTTAGCTGGTATGCCCTTTCTAAAAGACAATGATGTAGTTTTGGACATCGCCAAAGACCGTACTTATTTATTTATTTATTTATTTATTTATTTAATCACACACTTATGCACAATGGCTAATCGTGTCCGTGACAGTTTTACGGGTGAAGGAAGCCGGAGTTCCCGGAGAGAACCACCTAGCATCGACGAGCAACTGTCAGCTCCTCAACATTCTAACTCTGTTCAAGCTCCGCTCAACCAGGGTTACAGCGGTTGAAGACATGTGCACCATCGACGTGCAGTGCACCTTAGTACACGGCGTCATCGTGCCCCCATGTAGGCAACCAGGATAAAGTGCCTTGCCCAAGGACACAATGCGGGTCGTCCCGGACGGGGATCGAACTCAGGACCTCTAGCATGGAAGTCCAACAGTCTACCACTGAACCACCGCACTCCCCCCAAAGACCGTATCATTATTGCAAACAAACACATTTTGCAATATAACCACTCTGACAATTCTCGCAGCACACCTGCTCAAGTTCGCAGATCAAAATCATATCTTTTACGTGCAAACCAGTCATCAGAAATTTTACCATGGGAATTTGTTGAACTTCCAAAGCCACCTGACTTACCAGGAAATGTTGAGATAGCAATTGAACCCCTGGGCGACTCCCTAACTACTACGTGGCCAAGCCCTTCTTTAACAAATGCCATCGAGGGAGTTATCCGTATCCTTATCACATCTTGTGACCCAGTTACAATAAACAAACATCAACATGTTGCTCAAGTTCGTCTGACTTGTGACATAAATGATGACGCCCAGGTCCGGAACAGCGATGACACTGAATGAATTAAACTGCATGTAGCCCAATCTCTGGAAAATACTTTTCTTATTTTTCTATTGATCCTGACAACCAGCTGACCGCTCAGAAAAAACAAGCTTTTATTGACATTTGGAACAAATACAACAATGTTTTTAACCCCGCATAGAAATCTATAATGACGCTTCCAGGCCTGGCATTTTCAGGAGAGCGATTTATTCGCTCGCCTACTGCTCGCCTTAAAAAAATTGAGGAGGACGAAAAATAGCCCTCCTAGCCTTAGAAATTAATGATTACCACAACAGTCTATTCCTAAAACCCATAGGGTTTCAGATCTCTGCTATGTTAGTGGTCTCTGCAATATGGCCACACTACCCCTCCCACACCAATGCCCGGAGGTGAAGGAATGGCAATGTGTACCCGTCTCACAGAGACTACCTGGTTAGCAGCACCAAATAAAATGTACACATTTTAGAAGGCAGATTTCATTAATAGTACAACTTCATTTTGCCACTTTTAGCTTCTGTAAGCTTAAGTAGAGCTTTTGTATGCTTAATACCAGCTAACCGTCCCTTAGGCCATGTGAGGAGAGCAATTTTTAGCCCTCCTGCATTTTTAAGACTACCAGGCCTGCGCTTCCGGAAACTTCCGCCTGCATATGCACCCATATCATTATGGGTCGTGTAGACTTTTCTGCCATCATGGGTCCTGTAGACTCTTCTTCCCACAAGGCCAGACTACCAATGTATAACCGTGACAGTTTGGAAACCCTACATCTGAAAATGGATGAACTTGAGGATCTTGGCGTACTTGCTAAACCTGAATAATTAGGAATCACTGTGTAATATGTGCCCCCAAGTTTCCTTGTGCACACACAATGGGATAGACACCGCTTAGTTACTGCTTTTAACACTATAGGTAGTTACGCCAAACCGACACCCTCGCGGTTACTAACTCTGATGACATTATCCGCTTCCTGCATGGCAAAATGTAAATTCCTCTTAAAAACCAGAACAGTTTTTTCAGCTACCAGGGAAACGCTCTTCTATGAAGTATTTAGGGGTCATAACACCTTTCAAGGGAACCCGAGTTTATACCAGGGCAGCAATGGGCATGCCTGGTTCGGCTGAACAACTCGATGAACTTATGCTTCGAGTACTCGGTGATTTAATACTTGTGGGTATCGTTATAAAAATTGTAGATGATCTTTATGTTGGCGGCTCCTCCCTCTCCATCTTGCTCAATAACTGGGAGCGTGTCCTACATAAATTTCTCACCAATAAGCTACAACTTTAACCTACCAAAACTTTTGTGTATCCTGCCATTACCACTGTGCTCGTGTGGATTTGGTCAGCGGGTAGTATCACTGTCTCACTCCATAAATCAATCTCCTGGCAACCTTTGTAAACCCTTCCTAGGTAAAAGCATTGCGTTCCTGGCGTGAGGCATATAAACATATTAAATCTTGCATTCCACAGTCTTCAATGCTTTTGGTAGATTTGGAAAATATTTCAGCTGGTATAGCCTCGAATGAGAAAATAATCTGGACTTATCAAACTCATTCTCCAAGGCACAAAAAGCGCTAAATAATCACAAAACTATTGTCATACTTAAACCGTCAGAACAACTTATTATTACTAACGATGGTGTTGTTCATAACGGTGGGCTTGGTTCAGTCTTGTACATTCTACGAAATGGTAAATTGTTTATTTGGGGACTTCTTTTCAGCCAAACTCAAATGGTTACCACGCGAACTTGAAGCCCTCGCCATTACTTCTGCAGTCAATCATTGGGACCGACACCTATTGGAAACACGTCATCCCACACAGATTCTTACAGACTCCCGGCCATGCATACAGGTGTACGTTAAGATGAGTTCTCTTCCAGTTCAAGAATTTCTACAGTCCTGTTTTCTCTTACTGAGTATTCTGTTAACGTACAACATATCTCAAGTGTATCTAATTTGCCTGCCGTCTATTTGAGTCACAACCCCATGGAATGTACCACCCATAATAATAATAATAACACTTTGGCCAGCGGCTGATTTGTCGCGGTTCTCGGACGAGAAGGCCATGGTTACCCCCGAACTCCCAACTGCCTCCCTATTCCCACGCTTCTCCTCTCCTCCCAACACTCGGAGACGAACTGCTTGATGACATCCCTTGTCCCATTCTTCTCAATCTCTCCGATTAGCATATTAACCCTCTCCTTTGAGTCTCCCCCAACCACATGTCCTTCATTCTCCCATCCCACTTCCCCATTATACTCCCAGTGAATCTCATTCTTTTAGACTGGTACTTTGGGCATTCTAGAAGAAAGTGTTCCAGGGTCTCCACCATGTCCAAGTTACACATCTGGCACTCCCTTTCACCGTCTTTCCCAATTTTTCCCCTCAGCTCCAGGGATCGCGACCTCAGCTTGAACAACAGTTACCCCCCAAAGGTGCCATCAAGGTACTCTTCAAAACCTGGCTTCTCTTTATCACGCAGGCCACCCAAAGACCTCTTTGATTTGACCCCCTCTCGCCAATTACGGTTACAATCCTCCATGACCCTTTCTCTGACGATTTTTTTACCCTGATTTGCCTCAACGTCCAGGTCCGAGATCTCCAATGAGTAGTTCTCTACTAGCTCTCTCACTTGGACCATCCACCCCGTTTTGATATTATATATTATTATACCCACAATTGTCAAATCTGTCAGTTTCTTTCCAGGGACGAAGACTCCGCTGTCTCAGTTTCAGGCGTGTTGGCAGGCTCCTCTCCTATGCCTTTTCTCGACAGTGCTTCATGTTGTATTGTCTAACAGGACTACACCTGTCTAAGACGCGTTTATGCTCATCCGATCAAGGGAAAGAGGTCTACAAAAAGATGACTGGTATCCTAAATGTTAAGAAATATCTCAATGCCGCTACCATCGGAAACAGTTGTTTGCTCACTGTAAAGAGTTTCACTCCCTTCCGACCAGTCAGACACCTTACCTTAATTCCCAAACATTTATTATCGGATCCGATTACTGCTCTGCATTTACGTCTCATTCACCCCGCAAAGTCACTGTTCAAAAAGCTGTCCCACAGATATTTTTTTGCATTCGATGTCGATGAAGTCATTGATGCGGTTACGTCAAACTATTCCCAGTGTGCAGCCCTAGCTCATATACCCACGGAGGTACTTGAATTTTCTACTTCACATTCTCCTGCTATGCCTGGGACAACTTTTGCATGCGACATTATGTACAGGGAAAAACAAAAAAAATCTTTGTTGTTCTTGACTGTTTCTCGTCCTTCACTAGAGCCAGTTTGATATCTGGTGAACGAAGCGAAACTCTCCGCAATTTTTTGAAAGAAACTATAGCCAAATTAAAAGCCAGCTGGCATGTGGAAAATATGCTGCCAACCTGGGAAATTCTCAATGGTTAAGGTCGAACTGAACGGTCACGCCATAGGTGGTCATTTTCTAAAAAAAATACCGTTCGCCGAATTTTTGTGAAGTTTTAGTATGTTGTACGGGTGCAAAAATAGAAACCCCGAGCTTTTAATTTAACGCCATTTTTTAACATTTCAGGACATTTCACTTTTTACGTCTGACTTCTCATTTTATAAGCAGCCAAGCCCTATATCTGCAACGCATATCAGGTAGAAGAAAATTTACATACATACAATGAATAGTTCAATTCGTGCACTGTCACATTTGTTTCTAAAGATTGCCAGAAAATATGTAACGTTATAGGTCATTTTCAATGTTTTACCTGATGTTTCGTTTCACATGTACCCATCCATTTAGTGAGATCCGAAACAATACAAACTAGAACAAATTCTCGGTAAAATGGTTTTTACACAGCGGCCGAGAAACGTTAAAATTAAATGTAAAGGTTTCACTGCATAGAGTTGAGAGAAATTAACTTTTAGTTCATTTTAGTTCAAGCGACATGTTAGTACACACGATTCCAAACATGTAGGATTTTCAAACTAAAAAAATCAGCATTCAAAGGGAATGCTGATTTTTTTATTTTTAAAATCCTACTTCAAATACCGGTTATTTGACGGAAATGCCATGTTCAACATTTAAGCATTTTGGACACTTCTCATTAACCCTTTACCTAACATGAAAAGCAGACGACACTTGCAAAAAAAAAAAAAAAAAAAAAATCTTGAATAACTAATTTTTCTATTTTTTTGTCTCAAAACGATAGGCTATGCCCCTCATTGGAACGAGCACGACGAGCTCGTTCAAACGAGGGGTCATAACCTATGTTTTTGAGACAAAAATAAAAAAAATAATGAAAATTAATTGGCGATTTTTGTGAATAGCGCTGGCCGGTTTTGGCCGTTACATTGGGTAAAGGGTTGAAAGAAAACAAATTTTATCCAGGTCCATAGTTTTATTGCACGCCTGTTCTATGAAATCCCCATCTACAGCAACACTAAACCATGCAGAAAATAAAAATCCGTTCCGCACACTCTATGCTGTGAAACGCCTTGACAGCTACAAACAAAAACAACACATTTTATCGCCAACCAAATTTGCCAACCAAATTTGCGAGGGAACCCGTGTGACAATTTAGACCGCTGAGTTCCAAATGGTCTGTGTGCCTACTGGGACATAGAACACAGAACTCAGATTCGAATTGTAATTGCGGTGCACGATTTGTATAAAATTCCAGTGAATATTCGCTTCTTTATAAAAATAGTCCGTCAACCCATTTTCGTTTTCCGCACCGTTTAGTGTTGCTGTAGATGGGGATTTCAAAGAACAGCCGTGTAATAAAAATGGAATTCTGCATCCTAACTGGCTGAGTGCTGGAAATCGATATTTGGGTTTAATTCTGACGAGCGGGTAACATAACTTAGACGCTTCATATTCAGTGGATGAGCTTCATATTATCTAAAATTTATTTACTCTGTGTGGACTTTCCTTGTTATAATTTATGACAGAGTGTTTGTTACTCTGTGTGGATTTGCCTTGTTACAATTTATGACAGGGTGCTTGTTACTCTGTGTGGATTTGCCTTGTTACAATTTATGACAAAGTGCTTGTTACTTTGTGTGGATTTGCCTTGTTACAATTTATGACAGAGTGCTTGTTACTCTGTGTGGGTTTTCCATGTTACAATTCATGACAGAGTGTTTGTTACTCTATGTGGATTTTCCTTGTTACAGTTAATGACAGAGTGCTCGTTACTCTGTGTGGATTTTCCTTGTTACAATTTATAACAGAGTGCTTGTTACTCTGTGTGGGTTTGCCTTGTTACAATTTATAACAGAGTGCTTGTTACTCTGTGTGGGTTTGCCTTGTTACAATTTATGACAGAGTGCTTGTTACTCTGTGTGGATTTGCCTTGTTACAATTTAT
The DNA here is from genome assembly GCA_031216915.1 of Pictodentalium vernedei. Classification (NCBI taxonomy): domain Eukaryota; kingdom Metazoa; phylum Mollusca; class Scaphopoda; order Dentaliida; family Dentaliidae; genus Pictodentalium; species Pictodentalium vernedei. The sequence goes on along the minus strand of CM062296.1, from coordinate 405,979,815 downwards.
AACAGAGTGCTTGTTACTCTGTGTGGATTTTCCTTGTTACAGTGTATGACAGAGTGCTTGTAGGCACTCTTCCATGAACTGTAGAAAGGCAAAAAATTGTTAACAAATTAGACGACCGAAAGTAATTTAGCTCTCTATATCACTTATCTGGTAGAGTGCTGATTTTTTTTGATGGTGAAAATTTGTTCACATGTCTTTGCCTTGTTACGATTTATGGGAGAGTGCCCAAAGGCACTCTCCCATAAATTGTAATAAGGCAACTCCAAAAAGACTAGAGTAAAGTAAAGCCCAAATATGGACTTCCAGCACTCTACCAGTTAAATAAAACATGTAGTTAGAAAATATTGACTTGGATGGAGGTGCTAATGGAAATCTGTCTATTTATCTATTTATCTATTTTCGGGGTTTAAGGTCACGTATTTCTGCACAACGGCGAATCGTGACCGCAACAAGGATATAAACTCGAGCTCGGTTAATCATTTATACCCATGTGGCAGTTGCCCCAGGCATTGCATTGTTGACCGCGTCCTATTTTACCAATAAAAGGGAGCCTGCTTCGCCACAGTGAATAAGCATTGCTTCAATTCCCGGTGTTCCACGGGGAACTAATGAAAAAATACTTGTTGGAAATTATGTCGTGGTAGGCGCAATTATGCCAACCGGATGGGGAGCGTGCGGTTAGAAATCTGAGGTGGAACCCCCTCAACCATCCGAGACCCCTTATCAACGCCCCGTCCAATCTTTCCGTCTTTTCCTCTTTAACTCTTTGAACCCTAGAGGCCTTTTTCCGGTCAGCAACATGATACGCCATAACGTCATTAAATGGGATGGTTGTTCCGTAAATGTGTGGGGCAGACCAATCAATATTTTCAGCGTGCAACCCCGAGGCTGCACATTGAAAATATTGATTGGTCTACCCCAAATAATGAATAAGGACTCTTCTAATTGCTGCCATTGAACTGACATGGAAGATACCAGTAGAGTTAAAGGGTTGACTATCAACTATAATACATGGTATAAATAAACACTACAAAAGTGGAGAATTCGCTTTCTTGTCATTACAAACTGTAATAGAAACAACACAGTGCTGCGGTCACAAAAGCGAACAATATAAAATATTGACCGCTTCACGACGATCTCGATTCCGCATATATTTTCAGTCTGTTTTTAGGGTTAAGATCTAATTGGAGTAATGTGTTTTTAATTGAGAACAAAACAAGCTGTTATTATTTGTTTCGCGCATTTATAAACTCATTTTTAGCTGAACTGCATCGAACCATATTAAAAAAATATATGGCGATAACAGCGCATGCCGAATTAATTCTGGGTATCACAGGACTATATATTTTTCCATAGGCAACCATTATAACAATTATGTGAATATATGATCGCATCACTTCAAATGAGATATTCAAATACCTACTTAAACTACAGATATTCACGCAACTTTCCTATGCAACGATTAAGAGAAAAAATTCAAGCAGAAGTGAAGTTCCATCCTTGAATCCAGTTTTTTTCTGGGAATTTCCAACATTAATACACAAATAGTTAACTGCATTTTTTGAGCCAAGAAAATACTCAGACGATCTCATTTTTCTTGTGGAGTATTCTGCATTGATGTAAAAACCAAATAAAATGCTTCAAAAGATTTCTCAATGAATACGTTTTTTCCCGGAGCCTCATTTTCAATTATTACATCATATCCGAGTGCAACATTTCAAGGCAGATACCTCTAAATATAAATATTTTGTACAGTGATACCTTTAGATGTCATTCAACACGCGATTTTCTTCTTCAAATATCAAGGTCTGGATTCTTAGAAAAACGAAAACAGCCTGTCTTCTTTGGACTGAAGTTGGTAGCCAGTGCAATTCACTGTTCAACCCACAAGTTCATAAAAGATAATACCCAGATGATCATCGGAGTTTTTTAAATTAAGACGGTGGGAGTGGGATTTTATTTTTTCAAATTTATTTTCAGGGAATCAAACGATGACCAAGACACATCCTCCTTTTGTATGCATAATGACATATCTGTATTAACTGATAAAGTGCTCAATTATTCTTGGTTGTCAAAATTTATTCACTCGTCTTTGCTTTGTTACAGTTCATGAGTGAGTACAGGGACTCTACTATAAAGTGCAATAAGGCAAATCCATATAGAGTAAATAAGTTCGCATCAAAGATAATATGAAACACATCCATAGAACATAAAGTCTTTAAGTTGTGTTTCCCGCACTCCAGAATGAAGCCCAGATATGGACTTCTAGCACTCAATCAATTAAACTGACTTCATATCATGATGAAATAATATTATTGGTAATCAGTTGTTGGTGATAATATTATTGTCCATACTGTTGTCCTATAAGCGGAATAATACACATGTAATGGCCAATTCATATCCAGGCCGATTCAGCAATTGGCGTTCTCGGGTGCATGGTGCAATATAAAAAGTCTGGGGTGGTGTCCAAATATGGTGAAGATTCTGATGATAGCCTAGGTATTTATTTTTTATAGCCTAAATATATTGAAAAATTAATGCTCCCATATGTCTTTTTTGTTCCAGGTTTTGTGGTCGTACTAAAGAAGAATAAGGCAGGGTATAATCACTACCACGAAGATGTATCTTCAAGAACAAAGGCTGCTGATTCGCCGTTTGGTTATGTGCGCTCCAACTGGACTGTCTCTAAACAAAGTACCGATCCCAATTGCCCAGATGAGTCATGGGCAAAGACAATGAAAGTAATGTGTGATGGAAATTTCGTGGGCTATGCTAACGATTTTGTACTGTTACATGATTTCATTATGGATGTTCGTCAATTCCGAGATAGTTCAAAAGGTCTGCAGATGGAGAAAGTGATTGGACAAAGAGAAGAAGATGAGTATCTTCAGATGCTGCCCGGATCTTTTAGTGTAACATGTAATGACACGATAAAGTATCATTTTAATAGAGGATCAAAAAATCACCTGTCACACTGGATCAACACTTTATCATCGGTTTCAAATATCGATAAGCTTAAAAGCCACAATACAACGTATGTCACAGACTTTACAATAGCAATCCTCAGATATGAATATGCAAATCTATACCACACAATGACGGACTTTTATAATGCTTTCTTAGTCATGAATTTCTTCGGTAAGCAGCCCAGGGAAACAACCATCTTATTTGTTGACGCTCATCCATCGACAGACCTGGATAAGGTTTGGAAAACGCTTTTTAAAAGAGTAATTCGAATACAGACTTTCAGAGGTCCATTACATTTTAAAAACATTGTTTGGGGTATTATGGGATACAACAGCCCTCTTAACGACCACTTTAGGCCTTGGATTCCATGCGCTGAGACATTTTCCAAGTTTTTTATTAGTCAACACGGTATAGATGTATTAGAACGAAAGCCCATATGCTCAGAACTGCATATATTGTACTTGTGGAGGAGAGATTACGTCGCCCATCCAAGGAATCCGTCCGGAAGTGTATATAGGAAAGTTAAAAACGAGAACGAAATTTTAAATGCAACGAAACAAGAGTTTCCGAATTATAAAATATCATCAATTGCTACAGAAATGATGGACATGCACCACCAGCTGATTTGGATAAGAAAGACAGATATACTTATTACAATGCACGGCGCCGGACTCTCACATGCACTATTTTTGCCAAAGACTTCGGCTGTGATAGAACTGTATCCCAATTACTGGCCTTCATCGAATATCCATTTCAAATCCATGTCAAGGTGGCGAGGCTTACATTATAACAACTGGGTGAATACTGATTCAAAAAACGAGTTTGCCAATCATTACACATACATTCCACCTTCTGTAATTATCAGCTTGATACGGCAAACAGTCAAGTCTATGTGCAAAAAATGAAAGATTCATAAAAAAGTCACAGAAGATGATATGTCATTTTTTCCGACTCGCGAACAGACAGAAATTTTAAATATTTTGAAGAAGGTTTAACAAAACGTGTCATTGCCTTCTGAAGGCTTAATTACGAATCGAGTATCGTGAACCATGTAACGGAATTAACTAGAGAGTCTTGGAGCCAATACTATAAATCTTTTACAATTGTATTTTCTCGAATTGCATTTTCTATCTGTTAATACAACTGACTAAAATGTATCATTAGCATTTTAAACATATGGCAATTTGCAAACTAGCAAATTGCCACATCTTTGAAATTGCCAATAGACCATTTCAACGCATCTTAAAGCCATAACTAGAAAATACAATTCTAGAAAATACAATTGTAAAAGTTTTATAGTTTTGAACCTTGTTCCTTTTCGTTGTGTCCTTGAGCAAGACACTTAATCCTATTTGCCAAAGTGGGAGCACAGGGATGCAGTTTATCAAGGCATACTGCACAGTAGATAAATCTTCAACCGATGCGAACGCTGCTTTTGCGGGGTTAGTAACTTGGAGAGGTCGAGTGTTACTCGACACTGCTCGGCGGTTCTATTAGATCCTCCAACAGCCTCCACCTGTAAAACTGTCCGACATGATATGACACTGCACGCTAAAAAGTAAAGTGTTAAAAACTACACTTGAAGTGCTGTATTTAACACTTACTAAGTGCTGAACTAGCATTTTGTTCAAATGTAGATATCCCAGAACTTGACAGGTGTTACAATAATACCACTTGATAAGTGTAATGTCGCGACACTTAAAAGGAAACAACGCAGATGACGCGGATCAGGCTCGAACTCTCGAGCCTGATCCGCGTCATCTGCGTTGTGTCCTTTTAATTATGTACCCTCCAAGCGCAAATCAAATTATGGACGATTTTGGAAGAACCACCGATGCTAGACACTTGGGAAGTGCCATCCATTCAAGTTTCAGATGTCTGACGATTGTAATGTCTAAGTGCTTAAAGCATTGCACTTTGGGTGTTAAAATTAAACCCTAAGTGTTAGAATGAGTTTAACACCTTGAAAGTGTCAGTTTTAACACTTTAGTTTTTAGTGTGTGGCTGTTAAAATTGTTCATGAAATAAATAAAGAAATTTTAAAAAAATATAAAAAAAAAAAAAAAAAAAAAAATAAATAAATAAATAAATAAATAAATAAATAAATAAATAAAAGACAACATTTAACAGTATTTATTCACGATAACTATATTTCTTTGAAATAACTAAGAATGCTCACTATTTCCTTCCCAAACATGTATTATGACCCCTTTTTAGAATAGGCTCTTTCAAATAAAGGGACATAAGCTATGTGTCGGAGCAAAAACGGAAACAAAAATTGAATGAAGACTTTTGTCTTATAGCACACTGTTAAACTTATTGCATTGGTAATATGCTGTTACCATTATTCAACGCATAAATACAAAGAATTCCGCCTCAATACCCTGGTGTATTCCAGCCTAATTCGTTTGTTTTTACGCTGATAATGTGAAGTAACATGGCACACTGAAAACATTTAACATCATCGGTTGATCATTATCAGTTTTTATAACATTTTTAATAACACTATTGGTTGTTGTAACGTTATCGGTTAAAATGTGTAATCCCGCGATTAGAAAAAATTAAAACATTATCGGTTGATTTTGTAACACTGTGGTTTTAAAAAAATGTAACATTATAGGATGATTATAACATTATCAGTTGTTATACCATTCTTTATAACATTATCGATTGTTGTAGCACTAATGATTTTACTTTTGTAACATTATCGATTGTTGTAGCATTAATGGTTGTTATAACATTATCGGTTAAATTTAGTTATACTATCGGTTTGAAAAAATTATAATATTATCGGTTGAGTTTTATAACACAATCGGTTAGAAACTGTTGAAAAAAAGCAAAATTATCAGTTGATTATAACATAATCAGTTTTTATAGCATTACTTTATAACGGCTATAAGTAGATTGTGAAATTGAACAGTCATTAACCGAAATGTAGCCGCCCGTTGATAATAGTTGGAAATTTTAGGGTACAATACTAAACAAATCCTTTTTGTGGACACACGCACCGTATAGCAAATGAGACGAACATACAGTACGAGAGATGGTTTGAGAACGAAGGTGTGGTGGATCTATCGGGGCTGCACCCCTCCTGCACGACACTGGGATTTTTGTTGTTGCCACCTTCAAGCCATTCAAGGCATGGAAAGAGTATATTCGAGGGCAAATCCATACAAATCAAAATCAAGCCACTATGTTATCAAAAGAAGAGCCAAACCGTCTCAACCCCTCCCTAACAAAATGAACTCAAATGCGCCTATGGCAAACGACACCGGGGTCAATCCTTCTACCTGCGACATATTGTTCTGAAGTAGCGTATTCAAGAGAACATTACACATGATATAAGTAAAGATGAGGCCAAACGTCTTTCCCTGGCAACAATATACTACTGTGTTCTCCTCGAGTTACTGGTAGTGATGCAAGTAGTGAAGGGTGTCACTGTGCATGGAGAAAACCTTCTTGCAGTTTCTGAAGCATGGACTAGCAGATGGACGTTACAAAAATGGTAAATGAAACAGAATGAAAGGAAAGATTTTTGTCCGGGTTTTTTTCTCTTTGGGGTGTAAAGTTCTATTGAATTTGCTATTTGGGCACGATCAATGTGCCGTTGGTAGAATGTTTCACCCCGATATCGTTCGCCATAGGCGTAAGTGAGTTTATTTTGTATGGTCCACATTTTAACAACAAAGTGCCCTGCGCTTGCTTATGTTTGTCTTGAATATACTCCGCTTGTTATGAATGGCTTGCAATATGCGAAGAGTTGTCCAGCTACTTTCTTTGAGAGGTGGGGTTGGGGCTGCAGCGCCTCTAGACCCACCCCACCCTGCTCAGACCACCCCCTGTCTTGTATGTAGCTCGCGATGTGGTGTCTGTAGCCGTTTTATTAAATGAAGATTTGTTTGGTAATGTAGCCCTAAAATGTCCACCAACTAGAATAAGTGAGCGGCTCCAATTACTGACTGTTACATTCATCGATCTACTTGTTTCACCCCCACACTTATATCTAGGGTGCTTGACGTTAATGCCACCATCAGTGGCTGATAGTCCTATGGTAGACGAGGGCCCAGCGTGATAAAAGGCTTTTTGTAAACATGGGCGATGAGATGATCACATCGTGAATGTGAGTTGTTCGAGCTGTCCAACACTTGAAATGTTTTTTTTCTTTTCTGCCTCCTCGGTTGGTGGGGAAGCGGTGGCGTTGCGGTAACCGGTTCACATCAGATCATCGAAGGCAAGCAACGTCGAACCTGTTTAGCCCTTAGAAGGATGGCCGTCTGTGCGATCGATTGGGACTCCAGCGTTTTGTCCTTGGGCAATGCACTTAATCCCGACATGGGGGTCAATCCTTCTACATGGGGGTACGATGACGCCGTGTACTGAGGCGTTCTGCACGTCGATGGTGCGCATGTCTTCAACTGATCTAACCCTGCCTGTGCTGCAGTGCAGAGTTACGATGTTTGGGAGCTGGCAGCTGCTCGTCGTTGCTAGGTGGTTTTCTCTGGGTACTCCGGCTTCCTCCACTCGTAAAACTGTCAACCGACACGATTTGACCTTGGCTGTTAAAGTGTCGTTAAACCCTAATAAATAAATAAATGAATAAAGAAAAAAAAAAAAAAATCTTTGGTGTGTAATATTTGCAAGAATGTGCTATTATATTACCTCATGAATTATGATGTATGAATATTTATATCATGAAATGTTATTTAAAACAAACATTGAATGCAGTATTCCTCGCTCCAATGATTTTTCATACGATTTTAGAAGAATCACAGTTTTCAATATTTTTGTTATTCGTCGAGAATGTGTTCACGAACCTGTTGTTATATGATATCCATGATAAGTTTTAACAGTTTTTTAGCTACACGTTGCTTTCCAAGGACAAAACCTGTTACATATCTTCAGTTCACATTTGGCCTGTCTGTTGAATATTGGTTATAGAGTAAAGTTATGCTAACTGAATAAAAAATCTTGTAATATGTCGAGAGGTTCCCCTGTCAGTTGCCAAATTCGCCCATGTTTATAGACCTACAGTACGTGGAGAGTACATTATCACTAAATCACCCGTAGAGTGCAGATTCCACCCAAGCAATAACTGCAAATTTGTTGCAAAGCATAACAAGCATAAGCATTTGCAGCCAATTGACCTCCGGGTTACACCCGGACATCCATTGGTTGAAACATTGCTTGTGTTTTTGTATACATGTTCAGAATTTGAAAGTGATATTTTGGGTGATAACTTCACTCCAAGGGTGATTTAATTACAATCCACTCTCCACATACTGTATTGGTTCCAGTACATCCAATACAGGCATTTAATCTATTTTATCTTGCTTGACAAATCTCCGTGAGCATTGTTGACCTTTTATCCAGTGCACACAATATCAAAATTTGTTATTTTAATTATTTTTCTTCAATTTTTTCAAAATATTTCTACTCAACCATAATGGCATGTGACCCCCTCATTCGAACAAGCTCGATGATCTAATTCCAATAAGGGGTCACGTGATATGGTTTTGCTGAATGTTTTGAAAAATATTTTTTTTTATTCTCAACCGAGCACTCAGTTTATAAATTAAGAAAACGTCATACAAGATAAAATAGAATAAACAGACAGTAGTTTACTGCTTGGATTCGAGTACGATTTTTATCCTCGAGTGGGGCGCGCGGAGGATTATTTCACAAGGTGTTAGCCGAGTGAAATAATCCGCGTGGCTCACGGGAAGATAAAATCGTACTCGAATCCGAGCAGTGAACTTTTTGTATTTATTTTATTTCTTCTTATTTGTTTCCTCAAAACAACCCTTTATAATTGATTCCGTGGTTACTTTCAAAACAAGTCTGTCTCTGTTTATTTAATATTTCCGTTAACTGAATGATTTCTGCTGGCAAAGTTCATATTCGAATAACAAGGTTCCACTTTAGTACTGGCTGGTTTTCCCGTTACAGTAGTAAGAGGTTACAGAGGGAAAGCGAAGAAAAGATCATTTTAGGGGTTTCCCGTGGAGTCTTGGATTCATGGAACGGCTTGAATTTAACTAAGGGTCATTCAATGCCATGAAATCTGGAAGATGTGCCAAGAGGACTTGAGAAGCCTTGAATAGTTACGAAATAAAAATGCTGACGAAGGACGTATTCAAAATTATATAGTCTTCTATGCCAGAGTTCGTGAAGGGACGTGGCAGAAAGAGGTGACGAATGACCTTATGGTGTTAGCTAGGACTGGCGAAGACAGGTGTGTAATATTTGCAGGATGTTGCTGTTATATAATCCCATTAACCCTTTACCCAATGTAACTGCAAAAGACGGTCAGTTCTGTTCTAAAAAATCGCCAATTAATTTCCATTATTTTTTCATTTTTTGTCTCAAAAACATAGGTTATGACCCATCATTGGAACGAGCTCATCGAGCTCGTTCCAATGAGGGGTCATAACATATGTTTTTGAGACAAAAAATGAAAAAAGTAGTTATTCAAGAATTTTATTTGCAAGTGTCGTCTGCTTTTCATGTTAGGTAAAGGGATAATTATACTTAAGGTGTGGCTATTTATATCATGGAATTTTATTTGAAGCTAAAATTGAATACAGATGCCTCGCTCCAATAATTCTTTATACAAATTTTGAAGAATCACGTAAATTTCCGTTTTTAATATTTTATTGATATAGATTACGTTTGATTATTCGTTGAGGATTGTTGACTGGTAGAGTGCTAAATTATTTTTGGTGATCAAAATTTGTTGACATGTCTGTCTTCTGGCAATGTATGGGAGAGTGCCAACAAGCGCTCTCCCATAAATTGTAACAAGGCAAATCCCCACAGACTAAATAATGTGGCAATCAGGACAATATAAAGCACATCCACCGAGTATGAAGCTTTCATGTTGCGGTACCAGCTCTTCAGAAAAAAGCCCAAATATGACCTTCCAGCTCTCTACCAGTTGACGAAACTTGTGTTATATGATATCGTCGCCTGAGTGCTAGAATGTCCTACGTCCCTTGTGGGAAATGGGACATTCTAGCACTCAGGCGACGATATGGTAACTTTTAACCATTTACCAACACAAAGTGTTTTAAAAAGTGAATGATATGAAATGTTCTTTTTCAGAGCAGATTGATCCACTGATTTTAACAGAATGTTTTGTGCTTGATAATCCTCAGCTCTGAAATGTCAAATTTCAATTTCATAATTTTATTCATATACACAAGTATTCGTTCCATTGGTGGAAACAAAACATTGGCATGATATAAATTGTGTTGCACATGGCGCCATATAAGACGGTAAGAAAGTAATAAATTGAACCAGTACAATGCAGCCCACCCAACTGGGTATCCCTCAAATGAACATCACCGCAGCCGAATACAAATTCTAAATATCAAACCATTTACCGTATCTTCAATACAAGTTTAGTTTGGCCCACAAATTGCATATAGGCTATAGACTATACTCCTGTTAACTGAATAAAAATTCTCACACTCCATCAAATTATTACTCTGACGGTCAGGGAACTCCCCACATTGATGATATTTTTGACCTCCTTACACATTACTGACATTTAATCTGTTTTATCTTGTCCGACAGAGCTCAGTGACCTATGTCAAACAATATATAACAGGATAAATACTCAGTTTATCACCAGAAGACGGAAAAATGATCCAACTGCACACTCCCTTTAATTGAGCACCCTACTCTGGCAAAGTGGCTATTCAACTAAGAGGGCTCCACTATATCCCTGAAACGGGTGTTAAATCTCATTCCAAGTATTCATTCTAATTATGGTTACAGGGATACTCTGCACACAGATTTGTCCCACCTCTGTCCATTGAAAAGTGCCCGTGGGCACCCCCCCCCCAACAGCAGTAGGGGAAACCCATGTGGTTTTGATGAAAATATACACATTCACATACATACACACACACACAGACACACACACACACACAGTCTTGTTTTCCCTACATACCGAGGTACCCCATTGTCTGTCCTTTGTGTGGACTAACGGTTTCAACCTCGTTTTGCCGGTACAGTTCTGGGAAAACAACCGAGGTAAAGGGTTTCTTTTGTCTTTTGTACCTCGGTAAGGCGAAACACGCAAACTCTTTTGTCTAGTTACCTCGTCAAGTTGGTAAGACAAACACACACACACACACACACACACACACACACACACACACACACACACACACACACACACACACACACACACACACACACACACACACACAGTCTTGCCTACCCTACATACCGAGGTACCCCATTGTTTGTCCTTTGTGTGGACTAACGGTTTCAACCTCGTTTTGCCGGTACAGTTCTGGGAAAACAACCGAGGTAAAGGGTTTCTTTTGTCTTTTGTACCTCGGTAAGGCGAAACACGCAAACTCTTTTGTCTAGTTACCTCGTCAAGTTGGTAAGACAAACACACACACACACACACACACACAGAGTCTTGTTTTCCCTACATACCGAGGTACCCCATTGCCTGTCCTTTGTGTGGACTAACGGTTTCAACCTCGTTTTGCCGGTACAGTTCTGGGAAAACAACCGAGGTAAAGGGTTTCTTTTGTCTTTTGTACCTCGGTAAGGCGAAACACGCAAACTCTTTTGTCTAGTTACCTCGTCAAGTTGGTAAGACAAACCCACAAATTTAATTGCAAAAAGCCTCGTTGTAGACTGCATACTTTCATGCCTGATCAGAAAGAGGAATTTTCCTCCGAACAAACGAAAAATCATTATCAGATCCGTTACCCCCTCCATTGTGATTCACCAAACATTATTTACCTTATCACTTGTAAGCGATGTCGGAAACAGTATGTTGGTCAAAGTCAAAATCCTTTTCGAGAACGTGCTACTAGACACAAACAGGATATAAAACATAATGCTGATGCCCCAGTAGCACGACATTTTAACCTTCCTGGCCATTCTTTGGACGATTTCGAAATCCATCCTATTGAACAACCACCAATTAAAGACACATTAGAAGAAACGGATGAATTTAGAAAAAAACGTGAAGCTTTTTGGATCAATACGCTTCAAACCCTCTGGCCATTTGGTATGAACATATCAGAGGGCGAATGCGAAAGGAGGTCCATCATTCCTTTCACTTTAACGTACAACAGAATGAATATCGAAATAGCAAAAATGTTAAAAGATGAATTCAATTTTACCAATGCTAAATTAAATGAACCTTTGAATCTTCGACCTGTCATCGCCTATAAGAAAAACAAAAGCTTGCGTAACATCCTTGTACGGACTAAATTAGAGCCCATCAATGAATAACATCAATTTTTGCCAGTCAGTTTAACCAGTTCCTAAGCTCATCACTTAATTTAAATCAATTTTATGTAATTTTTTGTCATGTTTGAAACCCATCAGGGTTCAGTAAATGAAAACAATTTTTCGGCGGCATATTAAAAGAAAAAAACGTTTCAGTAGGAAATGTCTGTGCCGGTGCGATTTTTTAACCTCAGACACACACACACACACACACACACACACACACACACACACACACACACACACACACACACACACACACACACACATATATATACATACATATAAAAAAATTATTAAAGTTCAAAACAAATACAACGACATCACTGAATATATTCCTGCTAGCGCTTTCACCGCTCTCTATGCGGATCTTCAGGCATTTACATATATATATATATTTAGACCCTCCCAACCACAGGGTATTCTTACAAAAGACGTTCCCCAATAATTGCTCCCATCAGATATAACCTTTTAAATTTTCTTTTATCCTCATCTTATTTGGTAAGTCTGTGCGTATTTTTCAAACAACACCTGTAGATTGCACAAGGTCCCATTTGCTGTGTACTGTTTATATCACATAGCCAGCCACTTTAGATTTATAGAAGATCTCCAAGAGGTGGCTGTACAATGTACACATGTGCATGCACTCATATACATTCATTTCTCGGGGGCAATTTGATTAAATGTACCCAAATTATACTTATTTCAGTGGTAAGAGAAATCCTGTCCTGGGTAGGAATATCCATCCGCCAGCAGCATGCAAGGAGTTGAGCTATGTTTTTATGTAAACACGAGTTTTAGGTAAACTATATAACAGTTTAGCTATGCGAATGCAAGAGCCGTTACTTAGATTCCGCTCCATAGTTTTCCAGGCATTTCCAACAATGACATGCCATACATTCTCTTCAAATGCGAATATTCTTTAACTTAGTTTTCTGACCCATAACATGTATTACATTTTCCAAATCCACTAAAATATATAACACTATTTAAGTAGAAATAAACAATCTGAATGTGGGTGAAATAATTTATTGTCAAATGCAAAGCTGCAACCTGAAAATTGCAGAAAAAAAAAATGCCGAGACCAGTCATTTTCAGCCACCTTGCAGCCTGACAAGCAGAATTTTCCTACCACCCGCAGTGACCTAGCCCTAGAGCATATAACACCCTGTTTCTAAAATGTGGAAAAAAATTATATGTTTCTGTCTCATTTTTAAGTTACACTAGAAAAAAAACACGCGCTTGAGCGGGAATAAGAAGAAACATTAAAGGAGAAATGACGTAATTGATATTCTGAAAGGTTTATTGGAAGTGAAATTCAGAAAAAACTCCCTTGTCAGAACACATGTAATGCACAGTGCATTAATTCAGTGGTGTCGATACAGAAGAAACCCATTCCCCGCCAAACGTTTTAACAGAGATTTTTGTAATGTGTAATTTATTTAACCAGCCGCATAGATACAGAAAAAGAGGGGTGCACCCCTTCAAGCAGTTTTGTCAACAATTGGTCAGTGGTCCAAAATCGACTAAGATTCTTTTATATACTTTCAAGGAGAGGGGACCAGGCATTTTACACATTGAAGTTCTTTATTGTTTTATTTTCATCCAGACGAGGGAGATTTTCTTATAATGACAAGCTTTACAGGCCAGTGCGATAAAAAACTCGACCCCGTATCGGCAATGCGGAATCCTTGTTTCACTAATGTGACATTTCCAATAAATTTTGAGTTTGTTAACTATAATCTCGATCCCGACTAATATTCCAGCTACGCCATGAAAGCATTCCTTCGAAGAAGGTACGCCTTGGTGAGGTAGCGGGAATATTAGTCATTCAGGACTTGCGCTATCACAATAGGGACAAAGTCGGTTACCCCTCCCCCACCCCTAATTGTTCACCCCCAAGAATGATGCGTGAATGGTACAATTTTATACAATATTGTATGTAGCCAATGGGGCAAGTGCATTCTGAACTACAGAAGGGATTGGACATTTGTAAAACTTCAATTTTGCAGTGATAGCCTGTATGATTAATTTTTAATTATTCCCCTTACCAGTTTTTGGTATTCATTGTGTCGTCTGCTCACGCACTACCACGTTTCTGTACTCTGAATGTATTATGCATACAACTTTGAAAGATTAATTTCTAGATTCATAATCATCGACAAAATCAGGGATGTGTATGGGGTAATTTTAATTATGTAGTGTTATGAATACGACAGGAATTAGAACAGGGACGTGGGAACTCACTGGGAAGCATTTCACACTTGGAACGGGGGGGGGGGGGGGGGGGGGGGGCGGGGGGGGGGGAGGGGGACACGGTCGTAGAAGGGCACCCATATACTGATACATAACAGTGGTGGTCAGTGTGCCTTGGTGGTATGGTGAGAATACAATACACAAAGTTGTTTGGGACTAACTGACCTCTTCTTTGATAAAACTGCACCGTATGGCTCAATATTTAACAAATCATTCTGTCCAGTGGGGGTATTAATTGAATATTTATTTATTTTTCATTTATTGGGGTTTAATGACACTTTCAACAGCCAGGGTCACCTCGTGTCGGACAGTTTTACGGTGGAGTAAGCCGGAGTACCTGGAGAGAACACCGAGCAACGGGGAGCATCTGTCGGACTTCCCAATGTACGAACTCCACACACGCAGGATTTGTATTGCTTGAAGACAAGTGCACCACCTGCGTGCAGTACGCCACGTTGGCAATTGGGATTAAGTGGCTTGCCCAACCTTTCGGTTTGAAGTTTAATACCATAACCACTGAGCCACCGCGATCCCGTCATTTATTTATTTAATAAATAAGGAGCCAGAAATGTGCATTTTCGCGACTTTAAAGGCCGTACAAGAGACAACTCATGCGAGGGAAGCATTGCTCACATCTTAAGATTAAAGAGTCACCCATCTCTGCTAATTCCCAATAAAATTATAAACGAGAACACAAAAGCGAAATAAGTGTTTCAGGCCAATGCATTAGTGTTGTGAGAGCTAAAGCATGGCAAAGCCTTGTTATAATTAAGGAACAACTTTATCGGTTTTATTAACTTGGGCTAAATAATAATAAGACATAAACAATTTAATTTTTATATTTTAAAGTTTGCTTTGATTATAAAAGAGAGCATGCAGTGTCCAAAAGGGCCATGTGGGAGGGTCTGAGAAACATATTTTAAACTTGTTTCAGGCCTAAACAAAATATACATGTTGTGGTTATGACGAAATATCTTATTCAGTTAACACGTAGGGTACCGGTACTCCAAGTTGGTCATGCTACGCCCCAACAGGCCGAATCGGGTGCTACCTTCCTTTGTATAACCGACTGTGTGACCGACATTTGTCCAAGTATCAAAACTAGTCCCGTAAGAAAGTGCATCATTTCAAGAAGGAGCGAATCAAAGTGTAAGAATTCAATACAGATGAAAATGTCCCGACTGGTAAAATTATTGGGGGCGGCTCACCTCCCTATCCACTCCCTTAGCAACGCCTCTGGCGGTATGGTGTGCACCTAATGTTTCACAACAGAGTCAGATTTTGGTAATTTTAGCACGCACCCACCCCCCCCCCCCCCACCTCACCCTCCCTAACACACACACACTAACCGTTCATTACAGTAGATATGAGCTGTCATTTCATACCACAGGACGGGAAGCCCCGGTCACACGGCGGAAAAGTAATCCATTACATATCAAGTGAGATAAAGCTGCAGTTTCTAGCTGGAAGGAATTACGTGTCGGAATTACAGACTTTTCATTTATATAATATTTTTGTTGTCGAGTTTTTTTTATATATCAGAGGAAATAACTGCAAAGGGGCAGTCTCCAACTTCTGATCAATAGACATATTCATAAATAGGGGGCCTGGTATAATTTTGATGGGCGACTCTAGTGATAAGGCAGAAGGCATCCAGGGCGGGGATAAGAAACTCAGCAGAAATGGAAGGAAGCTGTTGGACTTCACAAATTAGCTCGGTCTGAAGGTACTGAACAGGGATGCGAGGTGCTAGAGAAAATGGACCTGGAAGATGAACGACAAAAGAACAATAATCGACTACATTCTCACAGATATTGATTTATGGAGGGAGGTGATAGAGGTAGAAGTGGACGATGAGGGTAAAATGGAAGTCGACAGAGATCACAGCCTGATTACAGTGACGACCAGGGGCAAAAGTCTAGTAAGAAGCAAATGAAGTTTTAATGAGATTTGGGAACTCAAAAAGGATGCTGAAGAAAAATTGAAACCCAAACCAGGAAAGATCAGGGCGTCAACACGGGAACTTGGGTACAGAGTGAAGAACGAATTGAAAAGGTCATAAAGGGCAGAGAAGTCAAATGCGATGCGGACAGGAGGAGTAGAAAACTCAAGGGGCTGGAAAGCAACGAGGCCAGGATAGCAAAGAAAGAACACCAACAAAATCAAAATAAAGTAAATAAGAATAAAGACGATAATCGGAGAGTGCGAAACAGCAATCTTATTAGGACTATAAAATTGAAGGAGGGGGGGGGGGGGGTGGGTCGAGTTCGAGAGTGTTTTGGAAATGGGTGAATACACGAAACAAAAGAAGTAATCCACAAAGTATTAAAGTAGAGGGCAGAAATACAGACGATCAAGACCAAATCGCATCAAAATTGGTCAAGCACTGGGAAAAGGTAAACGATAAGCGATGGGACATGGATAACCCATCGGACTGTCAGAAAGAGGTCGAGGAAATTTATCGAACTTCGAGTGAGGAAGCACGGGAGTGGTCTCAAAATTAAGGAACGGAAAAGCTGGAGGGGTGAACGAAATTCCTAACGAGTTCCTGAAATATGGGAGAGAAGAAATCTGTAATAGCCTAACGGTTCTATTCAATTTACCCACAGAAAAACAAGAGATCCCAAAAGAGTGGAGAGAAAGCAAGGTCACATTTATACACAAAAAGGGGGAAAAGGGAGTTTTGAATAATTATCGAGGGATTTCTGTCAGTAGCAACGTTTGAAAAGTTTTCTGTACGGTTCTGTGTGGGAGATTAGAGTAGGTAATCGAAGCGAAGGGTATTTTGGGAAAGATTCAGAATGGCTTCAAGAAGGGAAGGAGTGTCACTGACCGTCTTTTCCCGCTATCCCAGATGATAGATTCTGCGAAAGCCAAAAAAGAAAAAGATGTTTATGGAATTTCTGGACGTTAAAAGGCATACGATAGAGTATGGAGGGAGGGTATGTGGTGAAAGCATGAGGCCCTGTGCTTGGGAGGCAAGTTTGTTGAAATTCTGAAAGCATTTTATAAAGAAGAACAGAGTGAACATGTTCCTTGGAGATAGACCCAAAACAGAGTATATCTTTTCGCCAGTTGTTTTTGCATTGTACATCAAAGATTTAGGAGATGAACTCCTGCATAGCAACGAGGGGTAACACTTGGGGACTTAGAGATCCCAGGGCTATATTTCGCAGGCGACATGGTATTAGTGTCAGAAAGAGAAGAGAAGAGAAGTGGAGAGTGGTGAGCTCTGTATTCCGGAAGATAGCAGCAAACTTCTTACTTCTTAGTCTTAGGAGAGACAGGTGAATACGAGTATTTGGGGAGGGGGGGGGGGGGGGTAAATAAAAACATTCCAAGAAGCATCTACCGAAACCACACGAATAAACTGACTGTGGAGGTTAAGCGAATCCCGAACCAAATGAAACTTATAGGGAGAAATTTCAATAAGGTTTTCGCGGAGAAAACCATTTGGGAAATCGTGGGTGTACCAAGTATAATATATGGTACGGAAATTGTACCTCTAAAACAAAGGGCTTTAAAGAGCTTGGAAAACCTGCAGAACGTTGCAGGCCAATGGATAACGGGGTCGAATAATGCCGCAGCACTTGAAACAATCAGGGGTAAACTTGGGTGGATTGGGATCAAGGACAAGATAGACTTAATGAAACTCTGTTATCTTAACTATTTGATAAATCTCCCCGAAAGCCGATGGTGTAAACTAATGTTCCAGAATATTTGGAATTCAAACACAAAGACAGGATGGATAGTCCAAGTGAGGGAGTTAATAGAGAACTAAATTGGTGAGAAGGGGTCAAATCAAAGAGGTCTTTGGGTGGCCTGCGTGAGAAAGAGAAACCAGATTTTGAAGAGTATCTTAATGGCCACCTTGGGGGTTGGGGGGGGGGGGTCACTGTTGTTCAAGCTGAGGTCGCGGTCCCTGGAGCTCAGGGGGAAAATTGGGGAAAACAGTGAACATGAGTACCAGATGTATAATTTAGGCGTAGTGGAGACCCTTGAACACTTTCTACTGGACATTCCAAAACACCAGTCTAACAGAATAAGATTCTCTGGGAGTATAATGAGGAAGTGGGATAGGGGAATGAAGGACATGTGGTTAGTGGGTGACAGAGATTAAGGAGAGAGTTAGTGTGCTTATCGGAGGGATTGAGAAGAATGGGGCACGGGATGTCATCTAGCAGTTCGTCCCCGAGCGTTGGGAGGAGAGGCGAGGGGTGACAACAGGGAGGTAGTTGGGAGCGCAAGGGTAACCAAGGCCTTCTCAACTGAGAAACGCGACAAAGTCAGAAGCCTCTCAAAGTGTTATTTTTATATTGTTACACCAATTATATTATAATATTGTTATAAATTACATAAAAAGCACGTATTCATGGTAGCCACACTGTTAACCCTTTACCTAACATAAAAAGAAGACGACATTTGCAAACAAAATTCTTGAATAACTAATTTTTTTCATGTTTTGTTTCAAAAACATACGTTATGACCACTCATTGGAACGAGATCCACGAGCTCGTTCCAACGAGGGGTCATAACCTATGTTTTTGAGACAAAAATGAAAAAAATTATGAAAATTAATTGGCGATTTTTGAAAATAGCGCTGGCCGGTTTTGGCCGTTACGTTAGGAAAAGGGTTAATTATTTTCACTTATTGAGAAACTATAAGTTATAAAACAACAGATATGGTATTGGTATATTCATATAAGGTATTCATTTTTAATTAATGCAAATGCGTACTGCTCTGATGGGAAAAAAAATGGACTTATTATGTCATGGAATGGAATGAAGTTAAAATGACTTGTTGGGGTCGTTAGCCATTTTAAAAAAAATTTTTTTCTGCACACTACAACCGCATTGACCAAGCATGGCACACTTGTGCAATTATGCATTTGTTTTCTGATAGACGACCTTTGTCCAAAGCAACATCACTTTTAACATTTTTTCTCTATCTTTCAATATCAGCTCCTTATCAAACTACCCTTTTTCATATTTTGCATATCATCCCCACCAAAAGCCATATCTAAAAATGTAGTACCAACTTAGCAGGGGTAGACCGTTGGACTTCTATGCTAAAGGTCCCGAGTTTGATCCCCGTCCTGGACGATCCGCAAGGCACTTTATCCCGGTTGCCTACATGACGCCACGATGACGCCGTGTACTAGGCGTTCTGCACGTCGATGGTGCACATGTCTTCTGTAAACCTGCTTGAGTGGAGCTTGAACAGAGCTAGAATGATGAGGAGCT
This sequence comes from Pictodentalium vernedei, assembly GCA_031216915.1. Classification (NCBI taxonomy): domain Eukaryota; kingdom Metazoa; phylum Mollusca; class Scaphopoda; order Dentaliida; family Dentaliidae; genus Pictodentalium; species Pictodentalium vernedei. The sequence continues at coordinate 405,960,084 of CM062296.1, read as the reverse complement.
GACAGTTGCTCGTCGATGCTCGGTGGTTCTCTCCGGGTACTCCGGTTTCCTCCACCCGTAAAACTGTCACGGTCACGATTAGCCATTGTGAATAGGTATGCGACCTTAAACACCAATAAATAAATAAATAACCAACTTGCCAAATGATCAACGGTTATGGTCGAATTTTCGAGTGACGTAATTCACGTCAACGCCGTCAAAAATAAATTAAATGTCAGTTGATTTCCATGAAATATTTGTATATTCTGGAGCTCATAAAATTGGAGACAGGTGTTGATTGTTTTTTGATTTATCGCCATTTTTTACATTTTATGTCACTTCAAGCTTTGGACTTTTTCATTAAAAACGCTACTTTTGAAATTCCATTATCTCCGTATCTTTTCATTGCATAGCTATGAAACTTAACCCACTGTTTCACAGGCATTTGCAACTGGGCAAACCCATTTTTTGAATTAACCCTTTACCTAACGTAACGGCCAAAACCGACTGGCGCTGCTGACAAAAATTGCGATTCAATTTTCATTATTTTTTCATTTTTGCCTCAAAATCATAGATTATGAACCCTCATTGGAACGAGCTCGTTGAGCTCGTTCCAATGAGGGGTCATAAGCTATGTTTTTGAAGCAAAAAAATGCTAAAATCAGTTATTCAATAATTTTGTTTGCAAGTGCCGTCTGCTTTTCATGTTAGGCAAAGGGTTAAAATGTCGCCCCGTTGCTAGAGATGCCAATTTTACGTCATTTTCTTTATCTTTTAGTTTCATCCTCATTTTCAGCCTAAGTCTTTTGAAATTTTGGGAATATAATCTCCACAAACACATTATCTAAAAATCTGGTCCTGTCCTCGGAAATTCCAATCACTGTGGCCAAACTCTTATGTGACATCATAAAGGGGTCATCACGACAAAAATTAAAATGCATCGGATTTTTAAAATTTTTTTTAGTTTGTTATAAAGCTCAATTAGATAGAAGATAACTGTATTTTTTTCGATTTTTCGCCATTTCGACGTTTTTACGTCACTTCAAAGTTTAGGCTATTTTTGTTTCATTAAAAGCGCTACTTTCGTCATTCCATTATCTCCATATATAGAGAACCATTCTTACATCCTCAAGAGTTTCCTCCGAACGCGTTTTTGTCTGTCGTTCTAAAAATTCTAGGTATTCATGTCCATTTGAATCGACTCCCAACTTCACATCACCCCAGCACATATCTCTGTGTTCGTCTGAGGCACGCAGACCGAAATGAATTGTATTATAAAACCACATAGTATTTATTATACTCTCTGGGCTGGTGACACCGAATAAAATGGATTGCCATAACATTTCAGTTTCTTTGTCATTTGTTGGGTCAGATTTGTTAATTTTATTTCCCTTTCCCATCCTTATGAGTTCTCGCTGCGTTGCTTTCAAAACCTCCTGCACTTTGCCAAACTCGGCACTACTGGAAATACTTAGGCCGTAATTAAACCTCTTCAAATGGCGGTCAGTGCTCGCCATAAAACCCCTCAGTGTGCCTGGCTCATATTCAGTCATGTCTGACTTTCTTGCAGCGATGAAAAGTTTGCACAACAGAACACAAAGGTCGGGAGGTGGAATTTGTTGAATGGGTCTAGGTTCATTTATTTCTGGATTGTACATAAACGGTTTCAACAATTTCATATCGTAAAATGTTTTTGCAAGAGTGTTTTTGTTTGTTTGGTTGTCAATAAAAGACTTAATGTTGTCAGAGCTCACGTGAACAAATCTGTCAGATGACATGTTGCTTGTAAACAATGTTTTTGAATTCGTAACTTCATCACGACTGACAGACGACGGAACATGGATTGTCTCATTTTCTGAAATTGAACTGAGACGCTCGCCTGGTAAATTCACTCGAAAGTCAGTTCCATCCATCTCAACTGTGTAGAATTTTCCATTTGTCGATTCTATGACCCTTAGAACTTTTCCGACACCAATTCAGTCGATTTTAACAAGTGAATTGACTTTGAAATTTTGAACGCCGTCATCCATGTTTACGAATATTCAACGCGTAGGAAGACGCATATCAATTAAGGTGATTCGCCGGTCAATAAACTCACGTGAAAAATCTCGTGGGTTTATGACCCGTGTATAATATTTCTGTTCTGAACTTGGTTATGAGGCAGTGCTTATGTGATAAATATAAACTAGAGGCCCCGTAGAGCCTGAGGCGCTCACCTGACCAATGTTGTTTAAAGAAGGATTTAATTTGTATCAATGGCGAGTCAACACTACTGAGGAATGAAGTTATTTAATTATTTATAATAATGATTTTTCTCTAGTATTGGGATGCTACCGCCGAAATAATGCCCAGATTTTCAGTAATGGAAAACTAGGGTGTCCAAATAGTAACCTTGGGACTTGAGCTCAACAAACTTTAACCTGGGCCCTTCCTCTCTAACCCTGGGATGCCGTATTACCAAGTATCAATAAATTCTGAAGGGTGGATCTGAAAAGGAGATTTTTTTTAAAAGAGTATTCGTCATATTACACTAAGTTGAAAGTTGGGTCCCCTTATGGAGCCCAAATATGAATCCAGGGACACAATTTGAACAAACTTGAATCTGAGCCCCCAGCTAGGATGTGGTATACCAAGTATAAAAACATTCTGAATAGTGGTTCTCATGAAGATTTCAGAGAATACTCCTTATTTGCACCTCGTTAAAGTTAGGGCTCTTGACTGGTGATGCCGGGGTAAAGATTTTGAGAATATTACCAATTTAGCACTATGTTACAACTGCCCCCCCACCCCCCCCCCCCCCGCCATAGGGAAAACAAATATCAACCCAGACACTTTATTTGAACAAATTGAATCTGAAACCTCTAAGGATACTGCATACCAAATATAAAAAGATTCTGATTGTATCTCAAGAAGCAGATTTTTAAAGATTATTTCTCATATTGGACAAAGTTAAAATTCTAAAAGGGAACCAAAATATTAACCCAGAGTCTTGATTTTAACAAAATTGAATATATGTATATTCCATGTGTGTCATGTTTCAAAAGATTCTAACTGAGGGTTCGTGAAAAGAAGATTTTTAAAGAATATTCCCCATATGGCACCAAGGAAAAATTCGGGCTCCAATGGGGAGTCCAAATTTTAATCAAAGGACTTCATTTGAGCAAACTTGAATCTGACCCCTTAAGGGTGCTGTAACCATATATCAGAAGATTCTGAAAAGATGTATCATGCAATGGGGCAGGAGTAACAAAAAGGACACTCGACTCTGGGTATTTGTTAAGAATCGGAGTTTACAACACATCTTAAATTATAAAGTGACTCTCAGTGGTATTGACATGATATATCGTTCCCAGAGTGCAACAAGGCGACATCTGCAATGTTTTTGCATTTCAGCACTCAGGGGACAATATATACACAGAACGACGCGCGCGTGTGAATGGGTTAATCGATATGGCACGAGTGCCAGCGTGGAAGGATAGAACGAGAGGCCACAGGCCTCGAGTTTTATCCTTCCGCGATGGCACAAGTGCCATATCGATTAACCCATTCACACACGCGTGTCATTCTGTGTTTATTACACGCCTTCAAGTCTATAAAAGAAATTACTAAAAGGACATTCAGCAATTCATTTGACAACTATCAACAAATGAACACATTTTATCGCCAACCAAATTTGCGAGGGGAACCTGTGTTACTATTTCGTCCCCTGAGTTTCAATGTGTTCTATGTGCCTAGTGGCACATAGAACACACTGGAACTCAGGGGACGATTTTTAGCTATCGCTAACGATTCAAATTGTAATTTCGGTGCACGATTTGTAAAAAAGTCCAGTGAATTTATAAAAAATAGTCTGTCAACGATTTCCGATCCGCACATATGTACGGAACAGATTTTCATTTTCTGCATGGTTTAGTGTTGCTGTAGATTGGGGTTTCGAAGAACAGGCGTGTAATAAAAAGCTTTAGAAGTCACCCGTCGAGTGTATAGCTTCTTTGTTTGATGATTATCTACCAGTCTCCGACGTGATACCTTATAAACCCCCACCCCCGCAATTGCCATTGGCACACGTAAGATACGTTACAAACGAATACTCGAGAGTTTCTTAGTTACATTTCTTGGAAAGTAAAGTCTGTTCCACTAGTGTACTTCTGACCCCGAGAAGCGAAGCAGGGCTTACTTACTGTTTTACTAGTAGAATAGATCCCAGTCACCAATGCTTGGGGTGGAAATCCTCTAAAATGAGCAACATGTGTGACTAAACTTGACATTATATCTATGCTGTGGTTACATGATTAGCCACTGTGAAGAAATATATGGCATTAACACTAATAAATAATTAAGTGCACTAATGTCGAAAAATGGCACGCGCTGCCCCTGTTTCCTAGCCTCGGCGAAGGTGAGAGGTGCTCCCGCCTCCGGCGCCCTTGCTTAATCATCACTCTAAATTTGCACAGAAACAGTAGCCTCAAAAGGTGAACTGTGCCACTGTTATCACCTACCTATCTCTGTTTCTAAAATAGGAAAAAATGGCCCGCGCTGGCCCCTGTTTCCTAGCCTCGGCGAAGGTGACAGGTGCTCTCGTCTCCGGCGCCCTTGCTAAATCATCACTCTAAATTTGCACAGAAACAGTAGCCTCAAAAGGTGAACTGTGCCATTGTTTTCACCTACCTATCTCTGTTTCTAAAAAAGGAAAAAAAATAATATATGTTCCGTCTCATTTCTTTGCTACACGCCTCAGATCAAACAATCCTTTGTAAAAACGACAAATAAAAAATAGCCTTTTAACGGGTTGAGGTCTAAATTATGTTTGGTGGTATGGATTTGTTATTAAAATTTTGTTTTATTACAGATTATTGGAGAATGCCCATAGGCACTCTCTAATAATTTGTAACAGAACTTATTTATATAAACAAAATATTATTTGCATTTGACTGAATATGAAACATGAGCAAGAAAATTATTGGATTTTGCTCTGGTTTCTAACACTCAACCAGTTAAACCCATGTTTCCGCTAATTCCTATGGCCATCTACCACTCAGCATCAGGCTCCAACCCAATGGCCAAGACCTGAAGTGTACTGTCCAACATGCAGCCTAATGTTATCATATACCTTGTATTGAAATACTTAAAATGTTTCTGTCGTTTGAACAGGAAGACAGAAACAGATTGCCCTGGATTTACCACAAACATTCTATGCATGGGACGCTGTGAGGGCGATGATGTGGGACAGTGTTTGGTTAATTGATAAGTTAATGTTCGACCAACATATTGGCTGTAACTACCTGAAGTACACTCAGTTTGTGTGGTAGGGTCGGCTGATTGTGTCTCCTTGGAGAGGGTTACGGCATCACATAAGGAGTGGTTGAGGGGTTAAGGCACCTGGCTGGGTCTCTAGGACGGACCATTGGGTCGAGAAGTATGATCGAGTCGCCACATTGAATGGGTGCTAGGAACTGTGCTTCTTTGTTGAGTCATAAACGGGAAGGGTGCTGCTAGGGTAGAGACAGGCCGAGGTGGCGAAGATATTGATGATGGGCCTTTTGGTCGTTGAAACTGATTGTCAGTGAACTTGTTTAGTTGTTATAACAATTTAGCTATCTTGTTATAATAGCTTAACTAACTTGTTATGATAACTCAGCTATCTTGTTATAACAACTTAACTATTTTGTTATAAGAGCCTAGCTATCTTGTTATAACGACTCAGTTGGAATAACTGCGTGGCGCTAATACGCTGCCTTGTTCTTGTGAGTTTATAATAATAATATTTTTGCCATCGTTAACGTTTATTCTAACCAACTAGGTAGACTGAGATATAAAATAGATATGGATCCATACAGTTAAAACTAGAAGTCTTGTCACGAACTGTGCGCTTATCTATGCTTAATTGTGCGTCATATCGAATGGCACAAAAAGCGTGGCAGGTTCTCCTGGTTACTCGTAGCAAACACTGGCAATGTCTCCGCCAGTGGACCTCCGGGTTACCGGGAGGTCCATTGGCTGAAACATTGCCTGTGCACAGGCCATATGTACAGACTTTGATAGCCTTACTATGGTCATAACGCGTAGATTAACGCGCAGATCGACGGGCTATTTGTGCGCATTTCATGACAGGACTTCTAGTTTTAACTATATGGGGTGATTTCAACTGCTAGGTGACAGTATACAGCTCAGTCTTGAGTGACTATAATGTTGCACGTTGATTGGTTAAAGAAGCTTGTTGGTAAAGTTCAGATACTGAGTAAGATGTTTTTCCCGGCCATGACATGAATTTGCCCGACGGTTCATATATACAAATAACTATGCCTCTAGGCTAGGGATTTGGACAGAGAAAACATCTTCAGCCGCCATCCTTACGACAAAAATCGATACTATCGCGGTAAAAACCATATTGCACTGCCACGAATTTTACGACGACATTGCCGAATGCATGGCACATTTCTAAAGCTGGCCCGACTCCCATTTGACCAAACTGAATTTCATGCCTTGGGGGAGGGCTTTGGACACGCTAATCTTAAGTTATAGCACTCCGCTCTACTAATGGCCGATACGACAAGGACGCTTCGGAAGTGGACACCCACACACACCCCTGGATTACTCACCTGCATAAATACTAAAATGCAATCAATTTTAACGCTTTACCTAACATGAAAGGCAGACGACACTTGCAAACAAAATTCTTGACTATTTTTTTTATTTTTGGCGTTAAAATATTGCTTATGGCATCTCATTGGAACGATCTCAACAAACTCATTCCAATAAGGTATCATAAGCTATGTTTTTGAGACAAAAAAATGAAAATTGAATGGTGATTTTTGTGAATAGCGCTGGTTGGTTTTGACCGTTACGTTGGGTAAAGGGTTGAAGAACACAGTGAAATCATTTGCAACATCCAAGATATTCTAAAAGGTTCAACGATTAAAATCTGTCAGTCTCATCTCATGTGGGTCTCCAGGGGGCATTATAACATTGTTGTTAACGAAAATAATGTTAGGCGTATTGATGGATTTGTAGAATTGTAACCAAAAACCCGCAGACTGACAGTAGATTTTCTCCGAGCAGTGTGCATTTACCTCACCAGATTAAATTTTAATTACAAAAAGTTGTAAAACGAGCGTTACAATAAAGACAAAAACAGTGTTCTACATGCCATGCCACTATGATGTTCAGGGTATGATGATGTTTGAATGCACTCCTCGAAAATTCCCACACCTGGACTCAGCCGATAGATATAAAATGTCAACAGTCTTACACCAACTTATAACTTCTTTTTCTGCCAAGAAGTGATGCTTGCAATGTCTTAACAAGTTGTTTTTCCGCCTCGCCAATGTCTGTCAAGAGTTCTTTGAATGGGGTCTTTATATCGGACCACCATTCTTGCAGCACATTTGCTTGACAAACAACTATAAGGCAGAGAAAGAAGAGAATCGCTTTCATCCTGCAATCAAGAAAAAATAACACCTCTGTAGTTACAATCACAGCTTGGAAATAGATTATTTATTGAAATGCCTGCAAGGTCTCCTGGAGAGGAAGAGTTGAGGATGGAACGAGGTTTGCTTTTGTTTTTGACATGTAAAGGGCCCTGTGAATCTCGAATTTAGAATCGAATGGAACCAGGCACGAAATTGGGAATCAAATCGAATCTCGAATCAATCTCACGGCTCTTCAAATTGTAGATACAGCTTCTTAATTGGTATGGTGCGAAATTATTTGTTCACATATCTGCCTTATTACAGTTTATGGGAGAGTGCCTGTAGGCACTCTCCCTTAAATTGTAACAAGGCAAAGCCTTGCAGACTAATTAATTTCACTTCAAAGATAATATGAAGCACATCCACTGAGTCTGAAGCCTTTAAGTTGCGGTACCTTCACATTAGAATAAAGCCCAAATATGGGATTCCAGCACTATACCAGTTTATTTATTTATTTATTTATTTATTGGTGTTTAAGGTCATATACTTATGCACAATGGCTAATCATGACCGTGGCAGTTTTACGGGTGGAGGAAGCCGGAGTACCCGGAGAGAACCACCAAGCAACGACGAGCAGCTGCCAGCTCCCCAACATCGTAACTCCGCACTGCAGCACAGACAGGGTTAGACTGGTTGAAGACATGCGTACCATCGACGTGCAGTACGCATTAGTACACGGCGTCATCGTGCCCCCATGTGCATAATCGGGGTTAAATGCTTTGCCCAAGGACACAACGCGGGGGTCCGAATTGATCACCCAAACACGCTACCAGTTAAATTCGTAAGTATGTGGCAGTCTCCACACAGGTATTGCATGTGTAATGGTGGGGGTCTATGTTACAAAATAAGTGTTTATCTTCCAACTTCCATTTCACATTTTCCAAAGGAGATTTTTCAATCTCCGCTGTGATTTTAGAGATATGTGTAAGGTTAGTATCTCAACAATAAACAAATTATCGCAGTTACTCAGTATTGATGTGATTCAGCCTAATTTGGCTGTTTTATCTGGCACTAATCAGGAGAGACAACTCCAAAATAAATAATAAAAAGGTGGATATTCAAAGTTCAGAATGCAAGGCTTAAACTTTTACCCAACACGAACAGCGGCAGTTGCATAAAAATTATTAAATAACTAAAATATTTTCATTTTGTGGACTTACCTATGACTATAGCCTACGATCCCTCGTTCGAACGATCAATACGAGTGAAGCAAAAATTGAAAATATTAAAAATTGGATGTTTGTGAAATAACAACGCCATCCTTACATTAGGTGAAGGGTTATTGCTGGAAATAAGCACACCTGATGGCAGTTTGGACAATTTATAATTATTGTGAAAACTGGGCCATGTCAAGCTTTGGAATTCGATTCGATGCGAAATCGACTAATCATTAATTCGATTCGAATCGAGACGCACTTGTTCGGAAACTTTTGAATCGTTGAAGTTTTCTCAATATCCTACTTCTGTTGAACTTTTCTTCAATCATCAGGTCTCCTGTGCAGGAGACCTGATGATAGAAGAACAGTTCAAAGAGGTTCCGCTTAAACTTGAACTTCTGAAACTAATTTGTTTCCGTCTTGGAATATTCCGCATTTTTGATTGATTTGCCCACACAGATGAGTCACCATTGCATATGTAATAGAGGGGTGGCTGTAAGCCTCTCTATGCCCCAGATTCGGAGTGTACCGAGAACATTTCCCAGTGTCTGTATTGTATCGCGTAACTTTGAATATATATAGATTATTGACAATAAAGTGATCTAGTTTAATCGAATTCCGTCGAGTTGACGAGGTTAGATCGCCGGATCACACGAGCCGACGAGACAGAATGCGACATACCAGATCACTTTACCGCCATAATGATCTGTTTATTATATGCCGTTATGAAAATTCACCTTTCACACCAGAAATCAAAATAGGGGTAAATAACGTGCAATTGTAGCTAGGTTTTCATTTAATTTCAAACAAGCAACACTTGATTTGTAAAATGATGAGAACTCCAGAAAACAGCGTTTCAACGAGTTTCCAAAGCTGACAGCATTGTGCATTTCGCTCTTCTACATCAGAGTTAGATTCACGCATTAAAATAGCAATACAGTAAGGAAACACAGATATTTTATTGTGATTAATAGGGGTTAGTACATATACAACTGGCTTAGAACAATATCAGATATTTACACTATTCGATAGTGTTTATTTACACAAATGAAGAGCACCTAGAAACGGTTGGTAACCTGGGCGGACTCGTTTGACGTTCTCCAGTGCCGTCCTCGTTCTGAGACCAACCATCCGATACGGAATCGGAAAATCACTCAGTGTGAAACGGCGATCAGGATTCGATGGATGAAAAACACGGCGTGTCATCCTTAGGTATATAATAAACACCACAATCGCGGTATAAAATTAAGTGACGCAATCGTCTGATATGTATTTTGTATTTTTTCCTTTTGCTTTAGAAAATTCAATCTTTGTTTCATCTGAAATGATGTCCGACTAGGTTTTCACACTAATGACAAATATAATAATTCCACTCCAAGAAGCCCTAGTAAGCCATTTTTAAAACTTTTACATTAAGTTGTACTGGAAGGAAGGAAGAAAGGTGCTAAACTTCAAATAAAAATGGAAGTTCAAAAGCATCACACTAGCGATTTAATTCATACATCATTGAAAAGCATTTGTCGTTAACTTCATGAACTAAAGTCCAATTATTCCTAAAGTAATCATTTTGTTTTAACCCTTTACCCAACGAATCGGCCGCATCCGCCCGCGTAATATGCAAATTCAGCAGTTGAAAAAATATTATTTTTCAAAACATTTCAACAAAACCATATCATGTGACCCCTCTTTGGAACGAGCTCGTTCCATCGAGGGGTCACATGATATGGTTTTGTTGAAATTTTTTGCAAAAGTTGAAAAAATGATATTTAAAATAATAAATTTTGATATCGTCTGCGTTGGGTAAAGGGTTAAATCTCACTTTAATTATTTTCTCCATAGAGTTTCTATGGTAAATTGTAACCAACACGATAGTGCGGTCTATACAGAATCAATGAGTTTCAAACAACGGACAAAAAACTGGAATGAGTTCGACGATGTCGTTCTACTGAGGACATAAACTGTGCTTTGGAAAAAATGCTTGGATTTAAATGGAAACACTTGTGTACATCGCTTGTGTGTGTGATTTTAAGACAACTATCGATTGGTAAGAGATAACCTCCACCCAGAACAGTCTGCAAACGACAATAGCAACAACTATTCCTATATATGATACAGAGCAACCATTTCTCTTTCTCAGAAAAAAAACACAGAAATTAAAAATAATGATACAGTACAGTCGCCGTGGACTGGCCGTAATCCACTCGTGGGCAGTGATGTCCACACATTGGTTTACCAGGCAATAATATTGTCATCAGCAAAATTTTAATTAAAGAAGCACCGGGTTGTATCCGGTGCTTCATTATTATTAAATTTTTGATGATTATTCCCATAACAGGTTTTTGGAATCTAATATTATTACGTCCGTGGAAATATTTCACACCAGTGAAAAGTGACCAGCCCACGGCGGTCGTACTGTAAATAAGCGTGTAAGGGTGTAGGGCTCCTCTCCCAGAAAATCACGTGAAGCTTTCTGACATGAGAAGCGATTCGGGTGATGTTGGAGCATTGGTGGTCTACCAGCAGCGACAAGGTTCCGGTAGTCCGCTAATTCCATATTCCGCTCAGACCGCACAAGAGACCTACATTGCATTCTGACACGCCATAAGGGTACTATACTCCATCGCCAACTCGAAAAGCAAGTTCTTTGTTATAGGGGTGACATGTAGAATTAGGCGAATGGACACGTAATAATACTGACGTTAATTGAGTTCTTTAACTATTATCAAATATTTTGAACACTGTTGGTCAAAAAAGTAAATTGAACTAAAAACAACAACAACAACAACAACAACAACAACAACAACAACATTACCGTTCTTAAGGAGAAAGCCTGAGTGATTCGGTAACATGCCTTCTCCCTGTCTGAATTGCCCCTATCCAGCAGTCGTTGCGTACAAACATTGCCATGCATTCTTGAGCAAAAAGAACGAGGCAGATAAATGTATTACAATTAGTTCCCTGGTTGCTATGGTTTGGCCACTTACGCAATAGATTTATTGCACTGGGTTGATCTGGCAATTGTTTTCGAATCCCTCTTGTAGTACTTTATTGCAATAGAGGTTGAAATAAATTATTGCAGTAGAGGTTGAAATGCCAAATGTGCTTCACCACCATTACAATAATTTGTCGCAGAAGGGGTTGAAAGCTGAGTGTGCTTCAACTCATATTGTAATAATTTATTACAATAGGGGTTGATATGACAAATGAATTTCAACAGCTATTGCAAGAATTTATTGCATCAGGGTTTGGGACAGGGCATAACACAAAAAGTCGCCGATGTAGTGATGTAAACTCACCGCGGAATCCACAAAAATTAAAATGTTGGAATTTTACACATTGTGCTTTTTAAGGTTAATATGTGGTTACGACTACTTACAAAAGTCGTATTTACAAAAGAAATCGAGCTTATGCGATGCGTGAAAGTGAAAAATATGTTCCAACCACTTTTGTAAATTTTTTTTCTAATAGGGGTCGAAATACCAGGTGTGTTTCAACCCTTATTGCAATAGAGGTTGAAATGCCAAAATGTGCTTCAACCCCAAATGAAATAATTTCTTGCAGCACTGGCCGTATTGCAGTAGGGGTTGGTACAGGGCATAATACAAGAAGTCGGCCACGTAATGATGTAAACTAACCTCGGAATCCACCAGCACTAAAATGTTGGCATTGTATACATTCTGCTTCATACCGGGTAATATGTGGTCACGGCTGCTTATAAAGTCGTTTTTACATAAGAAGACAAGCTTATGCGATGCGTGAAAGCGAAAAAAAAATCCATATTTCATAATTAGAATCCACAGAACCTTTTACAGCCGCGTTACAACTCACCCGGTCTTCGTTTTATATACTACTCAAAGTTTGCTAAGCACAAAATATTTGACACATCATTGTGAAATTTGCTTGTGACATATTTGCGATATTTTTGGTGGATATGATTGAAGAAAGTATTGAGATGGTCTCCAGTGTTTACATTAGCTCTCCTGACAGGCAGACTTTTCGTGACAGTCATGAAAAGCATGTACCCTTTGATTTTTATGATGGTTTCGTGTACTGTCTACATGTACATGACATGTGTAGGGTATTCAATCTTCATTTCAACACAGACCCTTGTGATTTAATGATTGAATATGGCAAATGCAAATGTAAGAAGACATTTCTCTGAAGCAGAAATGTGGCGGGCTGTAGGGATGGTGGAACAAGGGTCTACCCGTCGTCAGGTTGGTGAAGCCCTTGGTGTGCGCCATACTGTGATCACCAGAGCCTGGGCAAGATTTCAGCAGTATTGCACACCAGTAAGACGGCATGGTGGTGGCAGAGACAGGGCAACATCTGCAGCCGAAGACCGGTTTTTGATCATTCAGGCCCGTAGGAACCGCTTTGCCACAGTAACCCAGCTTCGCATTGACCCTCAGAATGCATCCGGGGTAAATGTTTCGACGCAAGGTTGCACGAAGGTGGTCTCCGATCGATAAGACCAAGTGTTCGCATTCCGCTGTCCCAGAACCACCGCCAGGCACGATATGAATGGGTCATGCACCGCGATGGACGGACCAGAGAAGATTGGCGACCTGTCCTTTTGACAGATGAGTCAAGGTACTGACTAGACCACACAGGTAGGCGTTCTTGGGTATGGAGAAGTCCAAGAGAGCGATTCCATGCAGCCAACAATGCTGAGCATGACCGCTATGGTGGAGTGTCGATCATTGTCTGAGGCGGCATCAGCTGGGATGGACGTACAGAGCTCTGTGTCCTTGAACGTGGTGCATTGACTGCCCAACGGTATATTGATGAGATCCTGGATGTCCACGCCAGATTGTAAGCAGGTGCAGTGGGTGATAGATTCATCCTGATGGACGGTAATGCCCGTCCTCGTGTTGCCCATGCTGTCGGGGAGTACCGACAGAGGGAGGGGATTGAGCGTATGGACTGGCCAGCAAGATCCCCTGACCTCAATCCAATCGAACATGTCTGAAATGAGTTGCAGCTTGAAATTTCAGCCCGTCCAGTCCAACCAAGAAGTGTCCAGGAGCTTGGTGCCATGCTGGTCCAAGAATGGAACAACATCCCACAAACGCCCCCAGGAACCTGGTTGGGAGCACGAGAAGGCATTGTCAAGCTGTAATAAACAGTAATCGGTCTCATACTCGATATTGAAGTCATACCAGTTCGCTCCGTCAACTTTTTGGCATATTGACAAATTTCCTCTTTTACCAATAATATCTATTTTCAATGGTTATCGTATTCAAAAGCAAAAAAATAATGTCAAACACAAATCAAATTTTAATTTCTGTACTTAAATCATTAAAGATGTAATTAAATAAAAGATATATACACTTTTCATCACAATATTTCAACTGAAACGTAAAACAGGTAGTTGGATGTACTTGGTGCTCAGCAAACTTTGAGTAGTATATTTTACCCGCAACAACGTTTACTCTCTGGCTTTGACTTTTCACTTCAGTCATGTTTGAGCGCATTTTGTAAACACCATTCTTCCTATGAAAGACGCGTTTCTTGGTACTGTAATTTTAGCTACATGAAAAGGAATGTTTAAACCAAACAAAACTCTAAATATCGGGTAGAAATCTTTCTTATAAGCTTGGTAATTTAGTAGTGAAGCCCATTTTCGTGGTAAAACGTAGACAAAAGCAAATAAATTTGTTGATATTTTGCCAGGATCTTCATCTTGGAAGGCAATACTTCTGTACCACTACAGCGTCGAATTGACATTTATTTAACGACCACACAAGAAAACGTCGAACAACAATAAATACGGTTTCGCTATATGATGAAAAACTAAACTCAGTTACCGAAAACATGCTCTATTTTGGCCGTCCACGTTTTAATTGCACTCAGAGCGTCATTTTCACTCCTCGTAACGCATTTTATCGTGTGACCAGTGTTTTGTCAAATATACATATTGAGTGTGTTTTAAATCGATTGAAGATATTGTGACGAAATGGCCTTAGCTGTCGGCTTTCGTTTTTATAAACGGCGCTCGGATCTTCTGAACGCCATTCTTGTAACAACGACAAGCCAGTTTTATTTATGTTGCAATTGGCAACCTGTATTTCGCAGGCACGTATAACCCGACAATGTGTAGGTCAAATTGGCGTCTGTACATCGGAATGAAATTATCCGTATAAATCACTTTGACATGAAAGAACTCACCTCGCAACAAATTCCTAGTATCACATCCTGCATAAATTAATCCATTTATATCCGAATCGGGAATTATCCTTTGCAAGAATAGCAATTTTAGGCCGTAAATATTCACGTTGTTTTTCGGGAAACATGCTTGCAGTTTAAAATTCGAACTCCGCGCGTGCGCATTTAGTCTTTCCTCCGTCCCAGTTTCTGAACGCTATACTTGAAATTGTACCCACGAAGTATTGACCCATTTACAGCAAGCTGGCTTATTAAACCAAATACCGTGAATTTGTTGCGTGGTGAAGCTTAAAATTAAATAATGTTGAATATGTTTGGGGATTTGCATTCCTATTTGAATGCAAATGCTGTAAGATTGGCGTTTAGAAAACTGTGTTGAGTATGAGACTATATCACGTGATCCACACCCAACGTTGTGGATTTTCCCTACTATAAAAAGACGCGCAGACGTCGATAAACGCTTGGAATGCAGGGTTACTCCCAGCTACAACAACTCGCCTGAAAATTCTCACAGCTCTCTCAATATTTAGCAAAGGTGCATATACTGGATAGAAAATAGGCAGTATGACTGTTTTGTCATTTGGCTTCAATTTTTAGGAAGCCTAAATGGATTTCAAGGGATTGTTCCATAGGGCTAGAATGAAGTCTTCAAGAGCTCATTCTGGCCCAATGTAAACAATACTGGCGGTCAGTCAAAATGACTTGTTAATTCAGTAATCATTGTACATAAATAATGAGACAAAGTTAAATTAATATTATTTTAGGATATTATTCAAAGGAAAGATTTATACATACAAAATAGTCATACTAATTTATCCATTTAGAAATGCAATGAAATGAAGAGTAATTGCCCTTATACAATGTACTTATAGTTTTAGCACAGAAATAGACTGTGGCAAGTTAAGGCCCAGCCTCGGCGTAAAGCCTAAAGGTTT
Source organism: Pictodentalium vernedei (assembly GCA_031216915.1). Classification (NCBI taxonomy): domain Eukaryota; kingdom Metazoa; phylum Mollusca; class Scaphopoda; order Dentaliida; family Dentaliidae; genus Pictodentalium; species Pictodentalium vernedei. The sequence goes on along the minus strand of CM062296.1, from coordinate 405,944,376 downwards.
ATACTGGTTAATTCTAAGTGGGTTACTCCTACTTGGCCCAGTGAGAAACTAGTTAATATTATAATGGAAGTCAAAAATCTAGGATTGAGGAAACAATATTTTCCATTACAAATTTTGTTAGGGTATTAACCCCATGATTTACCATGTGTATTGGTCAGTTGATTTTTGGGTGATTCAGTACTGATAGCAGGTTTAGTTTTCCAGATGGCAGGTCAGACAAGTGATCAGTACTGAATCATCAGACAACTGAGGCAAGTCAATCCTATTCATGTAAAGGTTATGCATACATGAAGTTTAACCCCCTCTTGGGCTTGGACATACCTAATTAAGTAAAATTAGCTGTATATAATCATTGTACATACACAAATTAATTTATTGTTGAGAAGATAGATATGGGACAAATAAGAGCTATACATAGAAAGAAAATAAAAGTTGATATATAATTTATTACAGTCTCCTATCCTTTAGGGCAGCCATGCTGCTATTCATATCTCACTCTCTAGCTTCCCTGCTCTTTGTCTCCCCATTTTCACCTTCAATTTCCCAATGGTTTAGGATAGGTTACCCTAGGGACCACCTACCCGTTACAATATTTTCCGTCAGGGAACAGAAGCCATTGTTGAGGCGATACCAGGAGCGTAGCTTGAATTTCCTATTGAGGGGGCCATAATATGTTTGAGGGGGTCAGGTCGATATATGCCACAGACACATCCGAAGGCCGTAAGCATGAAGTGGGGGTGGGTATGACCCTCCCTTTGGTGGGGGTTCGGGGGCTCCCCCAAACCCCCGCCAATGGGAGGGCCGTACCCACCCCACCTCAGGCCTACGACATCCCCCTTCCACTGGTGGGGGTTCAGGGTGGGGGGGAGGGGACTCCCCCGAAAAAAGTTTGAAAATTCAATGCCCTGAGACTGAATCTGGGACCCTCTGGTCCTTTAATTTTCCCATTTTGAGGGAACCCATGTAAGTTTGGGGGAACATGTCCCCATAGACACATCCCCATCCACAAAACCCCACCCCACCCCACCCCACCCCACCCCACCCCATTCCCTTGGCTACGCTGCTGAGCGATACGAACCATGTGTGCAGACGCTTATAAACGAACGGACGACTAGATGAGCGAACAGCACCACGACTTTTTCCCCGTAATTATTTGAGTGCGACGCAAGAAGTGGAAAGCATATTATCTAAATTTTAAATGGGCCTGTACGGGTGACATTTGTCGCATTTTCAAATTAAAAGAGGAAAACTGCTATTCACAAGTTGGTGGAACGACTGGGCGGAGTGGGAAACCAACTTTCTCAAATAACTTTGTCGACGCTACCTAATCAATTCCTATCTAGACACGGACTCGTCTACTCTTTCTCTCTCTCTCCCTCTCTCTCTCTCTCTCTCTCTCTCTCTCTCTCACACACACACACACACACTCCAACACCAACGGTTTAACATTACCTGTGTAGTAAAGAATTCCAAGGTGATTTAAACAGAAGGGTCGAAGACAGATAAGTACAGCTTATATAGTTTTATTTTTCTTATCAAGATACTCGTGACATTTCACTTCCGAATTTCCAAACTGTTATCAGTCGGAGGATTGACTCGATGACAACATGTTCAACTGCTCGTTGCGGAAATAGTTTCTTTGCACCAGTTCCAACTGCCACAAACTAGATTGGGATGGGCATGGAAATAACCCGGGAACATTCATTTAGTTTACACGGGAGTTACTTCAATTGTAAAATACACGAACGAAGTACAGGTTACTGCAGAATAATACAACATACATTAAATTCCTCATCCCGCAGGTTTTGCCCATCGGACCTTATAATCTTTCCAGCCAAACTCGACTAAAGGCTGCGCAGTGTATTCACATATAAATGGAGTGGCATGCCGTTTACATCTTAACAGAATTTTCGCGAAAATAAATAATAATTACTAAAGCGTGATCTCACCAAAGCGAGATCGCTTCTTAGTTGTTGCTATGTATACACCTGGAATTGTGATGAGTAGTGGAGTTGCTGTTACTGATTATTATTTTTAATGATTGCTAAGTCTTGGACTTGCAGTACATTTCATCCCAGAAGGGTCATCAAGCGTCCTGCTCTGTCCGATCAGCATCCATGTCGACGTTTGGAGTGGTGTATGGCACTACGACATTCGAATCACAGGGCATGGAGGACAGCCCATTAGTCAGACAAGAGTAGTCAAGTCACAGATGGTCGCATGAGAGTGTGGCGGCAAAGAAATACTTACGTGGCCAGGGACACCATACCTACTGTTCCTTATGGCAGAGGATCAGTAATGATCTGAGGATGCCTCTCCCAAGATTGTAAACTTGATATGGTGATTGTGTGTGGGAATCTCAATGGTCTTCAGTACATCCGGGACATTCTCAATCCGGTTGTGGGCCTCATTTTGACAACCACCCTACTCGCCCTATATTCCTGGAAGACAATGCAAGGCCAAATCGCTCACATGCTGTGAGAGCATTCCTTCAGAACAGCGCTATTATACGACACTACCTTGGCCTGCAATGAGCCCCGATTTGAATCCTTCAGAAAAGATCTGGGACTTTCTTGCACGCCGTATGCAAGCAAGGAACCCGTCTTAAAGAATTTGGCCGATTGGAAGCTGCATTGCATGACGAGTGGCAACAGATGCCCCTGGGCCGTATCAGAAGGCTCACTGGTAGCATTAGGAGGAGGGTGCAGGCTGTCATCCGGGCACTCGGTGGATACATTCGCCACTGATGTCAGACACTGCCATTATTTTCTGGAGATCACAAGTTACATTTTTTGTCAGTAATTATCGGCATTGTTTCATCATGGACAGTTCCAGCACCATACTTGTCGAGAGAGCATTTTTCTATCAAAAACATTAGTGACAGATATGCGTAATTAGCGCCATTAAAATACTGCATATTTTCATCATTGTGTTGTTTGTCAATAGACCATTCCTTCTGCAAACAGATAGCACGAAAGTAATGACAGTTTCTATCAACACCACTGCGTTAAAAATGCTTAATTAAGTCTCAGGCGTATATTTCGGCGGGATGTCTGTTCTGACTTAAATAGCACCCCTAGCGTAGTAAAACAGGGAGACACCACAACACTTTATTCCTATAGGTTACCATTATGTTATATAGCGTAACCTGCTGACGAGTTACGCTTTAAGAACTCCATTTCCTGGGCGCGGTACGGTCAAGATATACTGAGTTGTCTTTGCTGTCTGCACAATATTACTCAGAAGTAGTATGACATGTACCCGAACAGTCCTATTTAGCTAGAGGGGGAAGTGACGTCGTGGTGACGAAACCCAGTTACGTCATGTTTGCTTGTCATGATAGCCTTCGTGAGCGGCCATCTTCAGACATAATCCCCATAGTGATACGTGGCCTTAGTGAGCATGCACAGTGCGTGTTATTAAGGAGACACGTGTTTCTGTCGTCCATTTTGTTTACTGGAGACCTCTATGTTGGTTTCTATGGTCGCACGTGGTTGCTATATGACCCAATGGCCTACACTGGGACGGTGTATGTTCGGAGGGTGCGTTCGATTGAATAACAGTATATCTATTTACCCAAATAGACCCGACAATTTCCTAAAATCACCCAAAATCACCCAAACAGAATTGGCGAAGCTACCAACTAGGGCTTTTAATAGTAGCGCGTAGTGCCGAAAGGCGCCTTCCTTTGTATAGGAGTAAATGTAATTACCCAAATAGACCCGAGAAATACCACAACCCCCCAAAATAATCAAATCACTTATTTTGGCACATGCGCACTACGACCACGTATCAATATGGCGATGATGTCACATGATGGTCACTGACCCGGTTCTACAATGACAACCAAACATGACGTAAATGGGTCACGTGACTATATCCTTTCGGCTCTCCCTCCGGCTAAAAAGTCGTTCGGGTACATGTCCTCCCACTCTCAGATTTAGAAAATTTAGTGGGAAATTGTTAAAGGTATACATTTCGATATATCTAGAAAGGGTACTCAGTGCTGAAAGGGTATGGATCCCCCAGCCCGTTGGAACCGCATCCCGGAGGTGGAACGGTGCTCGTTTCCTGCGAAGTCCTGCTTTACTGGTAAAATAGAACCCGGAAACAACACCTAAAGTTGGCAACTTAGGTTTGGCTACACATGACTTCGTACTATGTTGTGGTTATGAAAAAGCCATAGATGCTGAAAGTGACCTTAAACACCAATAAGCAAATAGTATTGATTTCAACAGGTGTATGGCGAAGGAGATGGGTTGAGGTTTTATTACCTACTTTATGGCGTTACCCCTGGTATGTCCCTTCTCAGTCAGGATAACAAATTAATTGTCCATCTAACTACTATGATTCATTTCTACCGACATTCTATGAGCCATAGAAGTTGTCCAGGTCTTTTTACCACTTCTTACTTGAGCCAATTTTAGTCTGCCAAACTGCTACATGCACCACGACTTGTTATTGTACCGTGGAATTCCCAAGGAGTGTATTAAAAATGTCTTTGCATGAATGAAGTCATAATTTTTATCCAGATTAAACCGGTCTATCGGTTCCGAAAAGTGAAATTTGGGAGAAGCTCTAAATTTTGCCCTTACCGGGACGAGCCCAAACATTGCCATAACTACTTTTCGACTAAACATGTGGATACATTTTGGAAATTTGAAACAAATGGCATCACGCCGACACGACACGAGATATTGGTAAGCGATTTGAGATCAAAACAGCCATCTAGAATTCAATTATTTTGATTCGAGTTATCAGAGTCAATCCGGGCGAGCCGATGGGCGCAGATAGACCATTTATATAATCTTCGCCAGTTTTGTGAGGCGGGGGATAAAACAGCAAACATGTGAAATAGTTCCAGAATAAGGTCACATGGTTGGGTTTGAAACTATCCCTTCAAAGTATGCTTCATGAGGTGCCAGTCGTCTTGCACCGATTGGGAAATGTTCTTCTGTCATCAGGTCTCCTGTACAGGAGATGATATAAGAATTGTTCACCGAGGTTCCGCTTCCATCACAACTCTGATTCCGTTCTGCAAAAAGTATTCCACTTTTCTAACTGATTTACCCAAACAAACCAATCGTCGTTGCATACAATACTCGAACCGAGGGAGGGGGGGGGGGCGGTGGGGGGGGGGGGAGGCCTCGATAAAAGTGTACACTCTTAATTAAAGGTTTCGGGTTTTTGTGGTTTTCATCAAAACCCCAGGATTATACTTTGGATCTGAGGACAGCGTCCTAAACCAAAACTGGATCTCAGTCTGCCTTTGAGAGTTTTTTCGTACTTGGGCGCGTGCGCACAACTGAATATTTTATTTTTCGCGCCAAAGAAAAGGCGCAGACGACACTACGAAATGGCGATGGCCGAAGTTTATTCTACTTCTTTGAAAAACGTTTTTGATTCATGGACAGTGCCGGATATCTCAAAATAGTTAGTGCAGCAAGGCATGCAGTGTCTCGTGGATACATTCACTGGTTCGGATGGCTAAATTGTAATTTCGGCTAACGCGTGTAGAAAATTGTAGAAACTGATTTAAATACAAGCATCGAACTTCGTTTTCCAACTTTTCGAAATCGAAGGCGAAGGGAATAAATCATCTTCGGAGCTTGATCGGTCTCCGAAGGGGTTGGAAGGGGCGTTCATTTTTGAGCAATTTCATGAGAATGACCCATAGGGCATGACCAATAAAAAATAATTTTGATTGAAAACTGGCTCTAATCAGAACCTGGTTTTTATTTATTTATTTATTTATTTATTTATTTATTTATTTATTTATTTATTTGTTTATTGGTGTCATATATTTCTGCACAATGGCAAATCATGACCACAACATGGAGATAAAGCCAAGTTTAATCAATCGTCTGCTCATTTTAGGGGACTTTCACCACAAGCATTGGTGACTGGATCCTATTTTACTAGAAAAATAGACATTGTTTACCACAACCTCCCGGGGTTCTCACGGGACGTTTTTCAGAATTCATCCCAAATGTAGAACCAATAATGGTTTTGATCAAATCAGTTGGTTATGGGCAGTAGTATGTCTCGTATGTTTCAGGGATTGTTGGCAGGACCCCGGTGCAGGACCCCGGAAGTGACGTCATGTCACGTGACCCAGTGGCGCCATGTTGTGTTGTCATGGTAACCCGCGTGAGCGGCCATGTTGTGACGTCATCTCCATAGTGATACGTGGTGTGAGTGCGCATGCGCAGCGCGTGTTGTTAAGGTGATACGTGTTTCCGTCGTCCATTTTGTATAGTGGAGGCCGCCATCTTGGTTTCTATGGTAGCACGTGATTGCTATGTTACTAACTTGAGTTCTATTCAAATTCATTTGGTTCTGATCAATTCCAGTTGGTTATCAGTGTGCATTTGGTTCTTATCAAATCCAAGTTACGTTCTGTTCAAATCCATTGCGTTCTGACCAAATCCCAATTTGGTTGGAATGGGACAAGACTGTAAACCAAATTTGGTTCTTTAAAAAAACAAAAACTTTTACAGTGTAGGGGAACAAATTTTCAACCCTATTATGGTTCGGTCCAGTTCGAGAAAAGTTACAATTGTATTTCGGTAAATATACCATGACACACTGTAGTCTCTAGTTTAGTGAACATGTCGCGGTGTGGTCACTGTCCTGTACAATTCTTCTACTTCAAACATCTTCCAACCCAAAGGCTAACCTTCTGGTTGGAAGGTGGCTGAAGAAAAAGAAACGGACCAAAACGACCAAAGGTGGGATTCTTTGGCCAAATGTCCTTGGCAAATATATTATCGGAATGTTTGAACACTGAGTCGTTTTCAGAGGCCCATTTTAACTCCTTGTGTAATCACGCAACATGTCTGTGGTCCTCTGGCCCCCTGGTCCCACCACTGCTGAACTCGAGTGAAGATTTACAATATTGACGGTTTAACTCATTACCAAACATAACGACCAAAACCGGCCAGCGCTATTTACAAAAATCGCCAATTAATTTTTATTATGTTTCGTCGAGCTCGTCCCAATGAGGAGTCATAACCTATGTTTTTGAGACAAAAAATAAAAAAAAATAGTTATTCAAGAATTTTGTTTGCAAGTGTCGTCTGCTTTTCAGGTTAGGTAAAGGGTTAACAAGGTGCATCATCTACAACGCGAAGAGCGTTGAGATGCGAATAAAGATTCGATTCGACCCGAAATTTTAAACCATTGCACAGGGGATATACGCTCTTCGTCCCCTGAGTTCCAATGTGTACTGTGTGCCAGTAGGCACATAGAACACACAGGAACTCAGGAGCCGTCTTGTTGAGTTCTCAGTCACTCTGACACTTCAACGGTGTTTCTCGACTGTTACGTTTCCCCTTGTTCGGTGAATTTGGCCGACCAAGCTTCGTTTAGCGTTCAATGCGGTGCTTTAACCATATTTATGAAGAAAATATAATAAAATTTATTTGTACCAAATTATTATTACGCTAAGAAAGTTGACAAGACTACTAGCATTCAAATGTTGAACGTAAATTATTTATTTTTTTATTTATTGGTGCTTAAGGTCACATATTTCTACGCAATGGCTAATCGTGACCACAACATGGCGATAAAGTAAAGTTCAGTCAATCGTTTATACCCATGTTGCCCATTTTAGAGGACTTCCATCCCACGTTTTGGTGACTGGGTCCTGTTTTACCAGTAAAACGAAGCCTGTTTACCACAGTAAACAAGCATGTTTTCACTTCCTGGCGTTTCCACGGAGGCAACGTAAATCATTAACATCACAATACAATAGGTCATCGACAACTCCGAATGCTTCTGCGGGGTTAGTTATTTGTCTTCCCCAACTAACCACATGACAGAGACCCCAACAACCCTTCGAGTGCTCTCCACAACTCAGGGACCAATTTTGTAACCGAGGCTAACCAATACACAGGTTACTTGGATTTGATATAGCTAGCTGGACGTTCAGTTATGCAGTATACTTGGTTGACCGGGTCAATTATGTTTCTGGGTTTTAAACACGGATATCAGCTCTGATAATCTATTGACGATACATGAATTTACAGCGAAAGGCTTTGTTTAAATTAAAAGACGGGGCATATGTTATCAAGTCCAAAACTAAGCGAATAACATAACGCTGACCAGTTTGCTTCAATGAAATAACCGGTCCTGGAGAGATCAAGGTCGTTGTGTAACTTTACTATTCCCGAAGAATTATTAAGTGACATACTATTTGAGAGGGTTCTATGGACTCTTTCCAACAGTGTATTACGTGATATCATTACATTATTGGTTTAGTGGAAGAAACTCCAGACATGACCTGTACCGGTCAGGTACTGGACCACCTTGCCGTACCGGTACACAAACGGGCTGGACAGCCGGCTTCTTATGTAACATTGGTTTATCCAATTTACGACTTAGACCAATCTATTCGAGTCGATGACCAAACTGCTACAAGCCAACACACCGTTGTATTTAGTAACGCCAGACATCTTAACACAATATCAGTATCGTCTATCCATCATTTGATGCGTCCTTCTCTCAAAATTCTCCCCTCTTCTTGAACATCACACAATAACCCCACAGTCTTAGTTATACTAAGTCCTCACCGAGTTCTGGGAAACCACCGTGAGATTCAAATTTAAAGTTTATTTCACACATTCTAATCCATAGTCATTGTATAAAAATTTACATTCTCACTCACTGTCCTCGAAACTTGGGAAGTCCTAACTCTCTCTCTCTTGCATCACGACATGTAGATCTCCAGATTTCGATATAGTTGTCTATTACCCTATGCCCAAGATGGGTATATATATATCGATAACTGGTAATCATCGGTATTGAGAACGATACCGGTTGAATACCGGTTGAATACCGGTATTGTTTTAAAAGTACCGGCACATCGTAAGAAACGGTTACTGTATCAAATTATCGAAGTTGAAGTCGATATATTGGGGAAAACGCTGTATTCTATAATATTTGTCATTCCTCAAATATGCCGAATTTGCAACTTTGCTTCTTTCAAATTCTGTTCAAATAATACTTTGATATACTCGCTGGTGTGGATGTCGGCAATAATTGAAACTATTTTTACTGTGGCAATAAAAAAGCATGTTTCCCCAATAATGAACTGCTGCGCTTCCACGGAGAGTAGTTGGTGGGCTGCCCAAATGATGACTGAAATGATACCTTCCAGGGTGCCAGTGTTGAAAGGTTTAACAACGTCTTGAGGGTCATTTAGATGTTGAGCAATTGCACGGTGGATGCGCTATGTGAAGGTCAAGAGCCAAAATGTAATGTTTGGGTCTGATGTTGCCACCTGTTCTACAAGTCTATCCACGAGTCGGTGACGTGAATATACACAAATTATGTACTGATGGCAATAAAAGATCAAACATGGGTAGGTCGTTTACGGAAGATGTTGTCCTTCCATTTCAAGTCAGAATTACTCTGCTCTATAATCTTGCCAGTCGATGTTTGTTTGTGGTTGCGATCGCGTTTTCGGTAAAATGAAAATCCGGTATGGCGGTAGGAGCGCGGACAAAAAACGAGTAAAAACTCACCCAGATACCTCTTGTTGTTGAGATTTTACCCGGTTGTTGGTAAGTACATCTATCCATTCAACCGACTCAAGAAGTCATCATCTCAATTTATTAACTGAAAAGTATCCATGTTGGCTCATTGGTTGAGGTATTGAACTTCATATAAACAAACCGAAGGTTTGATTCTGCATCCCTTGTGATCTACATGATCCCCTTGAGCAATCCTCACTGCATGAGTGGGAGCACGGTAGCTAAGGTGTGCTGCAAGCATGGCTGACAACTTTCATCATTCTACGAGATTTGTATGAAAGTTGGGAACGCGGCGGCTTTAGTGGTTACGGCATTGGACGGTTTGATCCCCACCAGGGGTAACTGCTTTGTGTCCTTGGGCATGGCACTTAACCCCGATTGCCCACGTGGGGGAACGGTGGGGCTGTATACTGAGGGGTACTGCACGTCGATGGTGCACTTGTCTTCGACCAATGCTGACCCTTCTTGTGTGGAGATAGTACGTTGGGGAGTCTGGCAGTTGCTCTCCGTTCTCTTCGGATACTCCGTCTGCTCCAACCGTAAAACTGTCCGACACGAGGTGACCCTGGCTGTCGAAACTGTCAAATAGGAAAGTTAGCACCCTTTACTTTCCTACGGCTGTCGATAATGTTAACATCAAGGGTATGTTAATTTCATTTAAAAAATTGGATTTGAGAAATGTTAGCTAACTTATCATCAATGTGCGCATCATTTCACAAATTTCAGGCATTTTTCTGTAGACTAGTACAAAAATACACAAGCTGGATTCTATAACATTTTGCCCCAATCAGTTCGAACGTTTGACTATTATTCTCTGTTTAAACCCATTTAAAAATAAGAAAAGGGCGTTTTCAAGATCTCTTGATGTTCTGCAACTTCTTTGTGTTCATTATATTAACCCTTTACCCAACGTAACGGCCAAAACCGGCCAGCGCTATTCTCAAAAATCGCCAATGAATTTTCATTAATTTTTTTTCATTTTTTGTCTCAAAAACATAGGTTATGACCCTCGTTGGAACGAGCTCGTCGAGCTCGTCCCAACGAGGGGTCATAACCTATGTTTTTGAGACAAAAAATGAAAAAAATCAGTTATTCAAGAATTTTTTTTACAAGTGTCGTCTGCTTTTCATGTTAGGTAAAGGATTAACAGTGTGCACATCATGACATATAATACAGACTCTGACCTTTCCATTAATATAAAAGTCTAGGAGGTTAGATTTGGTCAGTTTTTCTTGGGAAGCATAAACCCTTCCAAATACTGAAAAAATACATTCGTTTAATAAAGAGCCAAAGTGAACAATTACTTAGTGTTGGTAGGTGTGATACTAATAGATACACTTAATGACGGATTATTCGTGAGGTATTTGCTTCAAATTAGCTTGCCATAGAAAGCCAAGTTTCTTTTTGTAACTTCTAATAAACGAAAACAACAGACAACTCCCAGAGCTGTCTGTTGTTTTCTTTTATTAAAAATATCAGAGGGAAACATGTTTCATTTTCTACTAATGTCACAGGCTTTTCTTAAATACTTGCTTCTTAAATGGACCTTTCTCGCTCGTCTAATAATTTCAAGGGAGATAACTTTGTCAAAAGTCTATTTTCATGACGATATGAGGCAGAGGTTCCGATGGTACACAGGCCTTCAACGAATTCTAATTCTGCTTTGACCAGGGTTAGTAATTTGGACAGTTTTACAGTTACCAACCACTGCTTGGTGGTGCGCTTCAGGATCCCCTGCTCCCTCAAGTCGTAAATGCCCCGTCGTACATAAATGACTCTGTCCTTTGAAAGCGTCATGGGACCAAATAAATAAATAAAAAGAATGTAGGCCTCCTCATTAGAGGACAGCGACAAATCAGCCAAAGAATTATATATCTATACTATATTTTAGAATGTCTGTCTGTCTGTCTGTCTGTCTGTCTGTCTGTCTGTCTGTCTGTCTGTCTGTCTGTCTGTCTGTCTGTCTGTCTGTCTGTCTGTCTGTCTGTCTGTCTGTCCGCTATAGAAATGAATATGGGGCCATCCAGAGTCCACAGAATGGGTCTACTAGGGGTACTTTTTATGGCGGAGATCCTCGTCAGGTTTAAAAAAGTGTGCGGGGTGGGCTGGGGGCAGCGAAAGTTATGACCAAATTTTTCACCGATATAGGTCTTCAAAGGGGTCTACTTGGGGTAACTTTTTATCAGGAACCTAATGGACTTGTTTAAAAAAGTGATGGGGTGGTGGGGGTGGGTGGGGGTGGGGATGGGCAAAATTGATGGATTTCACCGATATAGGTCCTCAAAGGAGTCTACTAAGGGTAACTTTTTACTAGGAATCTAATGGTGGGGGTTTAAAAAGTGACGGGATCGAAGGCCCCGCCCGGAGGTCCTCAAAGGAGTCTACTAAGGGTAACTTTTTACCAGGAATCTAATGATGGGGGTTTAAAAAGTGACGGGGTCGAGGGGCCGCGTACTTTTCGGCCCAGCCCAGGGCGGGCTGGGTCCAAAAATACGCGGCTCCATTTTTTGTGTTTTTTTTTTTTTGGGGGGGGGGGGTACTTTTCATATGACCCCTACATTTTCACGTGCAAAGCCGGGTAACCCTGCTAGTTATAAATATATAAACACATAAAGCATCATACATGAGGCGAAATGCATAATAAACTTTCCGCACTTTATCTATTTTAGTGATTGTTCACAAAATGTGTCATCTCCTCTTTTGTTTCATCCACTTTTTCAGAAGTGTTGCAACAGGGGGTGGGGTTGAGCGAGTTCCTCCCCCACCCCCAATCCCAACCAAAATTTTAAATAGTTGAAACTTTCGATTCTAAACCACCAGCAGTTGGAAATTTCAAATCCTGTGGTAACGTTCCTACACTTTATTCATGTATTAGCATTCGCAAGCGCACCCAATATAGGACATCATAAATAAACGATAAAGAGCTATTCATTAGGAATAACAATCCATGAATAGGCCATGATACACATGTTAGTATAATACCATTAACCCTTTACCTAACACGAAAAGCAGACTACTCATGCGAACAAAATAAATTTTTGAATAATTAATTTTTGTTCATTTTTGCGTCAAAACATAGCTTATCAAGGCTAAATCAATGATCGAGTTGTAAAGAGGCATGGGTTGGGCAATCTGAAGTGGTTGGTGCTGTACTTATTGGTGTCGTAGTTGGTGTAATAGCTGTAATAGTTTAAACAATATTTTATTCAACGAATATGTTATGTATAAACATTACAGAATTGAACATTAGAAAAAGTAACAGTTCAAGGTTTAAAATATAACATATATATATATAACAATGGACAAATTGCTAGGTAACTGAGTGGGGGAGGGGGGGGGGGGGATTTGACAGAAAACATGTAGCTAATGCCAGTCATCACCCACTTGGGTTCATGTCACTCAACCCAGTTGATTTGGGTTAATTTTCAACCCAACAAATTTTGAAGTGTTTTTCGTTGGTGTATTAATAATAGTACTGGTCTGGATTAAATATACCGATTGGTTTAGTTGGTGTAGTGATTAGTGTTGTAGTTGCAGTGGCTGGTGTTATAGTTGGAATTGTTGTGGTAGTTAGTGGTATGGTTATGGTTTTGGTGTAGCTTGGTGGTTGGGTATTGTCATGAATTCGATATAGTAGATGTGAGGGATGATGTATCATTTTGTTTTATAATTGTTGATGTAGTAGTTGTGGTGGTTTGTGTAGTAAAGGTTGGCGTAGTAGCTATTGTTTTGGGTGAAGTTGTTGTGGTGGTTCGTTCAGACGTGATTGACGCACTAGTGGTTGATGTGGTAGTTGGCATAGTAGTTGCCTGACACAGAACTTCGACATTAAACAGTACAACTACTACATGATCTATCTCTACACGAACTAGAACCACTACAACAACCGACAATGTGATTGCAACACCGACCACTACTACACCATCAACCACCACTACAACACCAGCAACTAAAAGTACCATTTTAACCCCTACAACTACTAAGACCACTTCAACACCTACGGTGACCTACCACTACACGCAATACACCAACCGAAAGAGCTGTGACATAAACAGATACAACACTAAACGCAACACCAAGCACTAAATACAACCACTGCAGATGCGACACCAACAACCCGAACAGCAAACACTACATCTATTACACCAACCACTACAAGTACGAAACCTGCGACTAAATAAACCACTATATCAACAACCACATCATCTACAAAACCAACAACTGCCATCTTAAGTCCCCAGTAGTCCCAAGTACCTCTCGAAAGTCCCCAAGCCACCACTCTCTCCCAAACTTGATCCTCAATAGTTCCCAAACCACCATCCTCAACCCCCAGCAGCCAAATAGTCCCCAAACAATGTCCCTTTGAGATTGGTCCTCAATAGTCCGCAAATGTCCACATTAGTTCAGACTGATCCATAGGAGCCATAAAGACGGCGGTTACAATTTTACTTGGAATCTAAGAGTCCTAGAGACTGTAATTTAGGAGCTATTAAGGCTCCTCTAGGGTACTTGAATGCACTCCAGGACAATCAATTTGCATATAAATTAAATAAACACCCACAGGGCGGTAATTTTATGGCGTTTGATAACCAACAGGTGTTCTCAAGGCTAAGAGCCAAAAGGATATAGAAAACCTATACTATGCTACCAAAGCAGACAACCACACATAACGCATAACCAACAACACCGCATAATATAGCATTATATCCATAGCAGCCATCGAATAGTAAAAAGCATAACATGAGTAACTAGTACTAAGGGCTAACATTGACCAACAGGGATACACACAGTCCATCTTATACTACCGTACTAGACAACCGAACATTTCTCATATAACCGCATGACAAGATACTAAACTGTAATTACAAGTTATTAAATTATAATAACAAGTTAGCTAAATTGTAATTACAAATTAATAACTTGGAATTACTAGTTAGTTTAATTTAAATTACAAGATGATAACTTGTAATTACAATTGGAACTTGCAATTACAAGATAGTGTCTTATAATTACAGTTTAGTAGTATATTGTAATTACAAATTAGTATCTTATAATTGCAAGTTAGTATCTTGTAATTACTGTTTAGTATCTTGTAAGTGCAAGTTAGTATATTGTAATTACAAGTTACTATCTTGTAACTACTATATAGAAAGTGAAAGTCATTGGCAGCTCTACGCTGCCATAGTACCGTACATTGCCTTTTTTCAACAAAGGAAATTTTCATTGTTTTTAAATTCTGGTTACCTTTATGGTGTAATCAACTCCTAGAGTTTTTTAATGTAATGACTTGAAACTTATGGACGTTATTACCCACATCTTGAAGATGTGAAACATTTATATAGATTACAGTAGATTACTGCCCTTTATCGACTTGGAATTTTTTTAGTGACTGCACCTTGGATGCCTTCATGGTGTAATCAACTCATGTTGCAGTTGTGATTTAAAAAAATTAAATGTTAGGGCATGGTTGCACATACTGTACGGCCGGCGTGGATTGGTTGCAAACACTAATTATAGGAATAAGCATAAAACTGACCTGAATTAATTAAAATTTTGCTGATTATGATTATATTACCTGCTAAAGGCATGCTTGAACATGACTGCCCACACGTGGATTACGACCAGTTCACGGCGACTACACTGTACATTGAAGATGCGTAATGTGTGTTCTGATGACAGGAATAACAACTTGTTATAGATTCATTGTTCTTTAAAGTTTTAAACACTTCCAATCCCCCCCTCTCCCACGCCCTTCGTCGGGCGTTTAATAGGGATTTAGCAGTTAGGGGATGTATACACTCTTTACTTTTAAGATGTAACTGAAGATTTCCTCGTTTGATTTTCTTTTCTGCGGTCTTTAAAGTCGAAAAAGTGCACATGTTTGGCTCTGCATTTCTCAATGTCGAGATGTGTTAGTCCCAAACATAGCGTTTGTGCATTGTTTTACTACAAACATTCCTGACTTATTTCATCATGAAAATCGACTTGCGATAAAGTTATCTCCCCTGAAATTATTAATTTATTTTTAGGTCCAATTAAGATTTTTTTAGAAACACCTATAAGATAGGTAGAAAAAAACGAAGTTTTCGTTTGTTATTTTAACCCTTTAGCTAACACGAAAGACAGACGACACTTGCAAATAAAATTCTTGAATAACTAATTTTTTTCATTTTTTGCGTCAAAAACATAGCTAATGACCCCTCATTGGAACGGGCTCGTTGAGCTCGTTCCAATGAGGGGTCATAAGTTATTTTTTGAGACAAAAAGTGAAAACAATAATGAAAATTGGATGGTGATTTTTGTGAATAGCGCTGGCCGGTTTTGGATTTTTTTAACAAAGACTTAATTAAATTGAATATCAATCACAAATTTGACCATATATTTTACCTTCGAACAATGGAAACCAACGACGCAACAGTCCACCGTCTATGACACTCTGCACAGACCCTTTCTCAAAAGACGCATCTGGATTTACATGCGAATGTATTCAAGCAACTAACTGCCTCTCTGAGCAGCTCGAGAAATTCAGAGATTGATGTGGATATGTGCACAACTAATATGGTGTCTGAGAATTCAGTTTCGGAGACTGTACCCCTAACAGTCACTACCAATCGTTGGAACAGCAATTGGTCATCTATTGTTACATCACCTTCACCGATTCTGAGTCATTCATTTGTATGGCTTGATCAGTTTTCATAATGTCGTATTTATTTGGGCCTTTTCATTCATTTTCCCAGCTATGACTTCTCTGGTGCTTTGAAATTTGTGAACATTACGTTTGTTGGACACAACACCAGCTTGCATGCTTCCTAATCCTCAACCATATGGAAGGGATTCCTGCCTCGGAGATGTCGCAGAGCAGTTATGGTATCTTTTTCGTCTCTCAGTTGCCATTCTTTCCGCATTCTTTACGTTGTACACTTTCAATGTGTGTCATGGTAGAGAACCTTATTTATTAGATATGATTTTCTTTCCGAGAATGGTCCATTATTTAGTTCGGCTGATATGGCTTAAAACCCGACTGATATTACGCACATCTTGGTCGGTATGAACCAAGCTAGAGTTGCTCCCCCCCCCCCCCCCCCCCCCCCGTTGATGCGTTACTGGGCGCATCCATTTTGTTTACAGCGAAATCGTTCACCCGTTATTCATCGAAAGCAATCAATCGATAACATGGGCGCTTCCAGGCAAAGAGGAGTAGTTTTTGTATGACGAGAAACTGATGATGCAATAAGTAAGGATTGGGGAGATTAACCCTTTATCCAACGTAACGGCTAAAAACGGCCAGCGCTATTCTTAAAAAACGCCAATTAATTTTCATTATTTTTTCATTTTTTTGTCTCAAAAACGTAGGTTATGACCCCTCGTTGGAACGAGCTCGGCGAGCTCGTTCCAACGAGGGGTCATAACCTATGTTTTTGAGACAAAAAATGAAATAAACTAGTTATTCAAGAATTTGTTTTGCAAGTGTCGTCTGCTTTTCATGTTAGGTAAAGGGTTAAGAGAAAAAAGAAGTGAGCTGTTCACAAAATTCAACGAAAACTAAGATTCAGAGTCGAAAGCAGAGATTCTACGAGGTGGGAGAAGATGTAGTTTAGCTTTACGAACGTCCATGCCTTCCCACTGGGGAAGCCGCGACGTTCGGATAGCTGAACTTGGTAAAGTGGAAACGTTGGACGTTATGAAAAGAATGAGAAGCAATAACATTGTCAGAAAACTCTAACAGAGCTGAGACATTTGTAATTATTTGATTTGGTTCAATAAATAAAAAGGTTATTACTTGGCTTGTTTCATATCTGCCGAGTTTTCACCCTTGGTAACGTCACATCAGCCTTCGACCTTCCGATATCTCATCCGTTATGAAACTAACCAAGTTATAACCTGGAAATATCATGGCATCATTGACTTCAAATGAGCATTCTGAACCCCTCTAGACTTGCTCGCTGTTCATCTGTCACGAATAGACCTCAATAGACTTTGCACAGAAGATGTCACCAGCTGATGCAAAACGGGCAAACTTTGCCCGAACACTCACAGTTAATGTTGCAAATCACCACACCATTCAGCCCCAATCAGGAGCTGAGCCATCGGCATATATTGATACAAGAACTAGGCGGCCCTAGTCGCATTGGAATTCTATAAGCACATAGGTAATTGTGACCAGACGTTAGCCCTTCCCCTAAACTTAATTCTGTCATTATCTTGAAACGAGCCATCACACTTAACCCTACTTTGTAAGAAAATGAATCCGATTCCGAATTTGAACTTTTAGTATGTAATAAATAACATGTTTTATATCACACAATGTTAATACAAATTCTGTTCGTACTTTTTCTTGGGATAACAATATTTTGACTGGAGTAATAGTTCAATCTTACCTTATCTGATTGTGGATGGTTCAGGGGTCATACCAACAGTACAATAGTAAATGTGATTTTCAATCTATATACACTTCCGTCTAAATGGAGTTTCTGTTATTGATAAACAGTAATTCATCAACGCATAGGCATGAGTTTCAAGAGGATTTTCGATTTTGAACATCTTTGGTTCAATGAATGCTATGTAAATACTCCAGTTTTCTGTGATAATCATGAATGGACGCATCTTATCTGGAAATCGTATATTGGTTCAATGAATGGTATGTAATCACTCAAGATTGTTGTGATAATCAAGAATGGACGCATCTTATCTGTAAATCGTTTATTGGGACCAGTGTTCACGCTGTAAGTTACCAATTTAGCCATTTGCACTAAAAAACCGATTTGGCATCAAAAAATCTTCGTTAGCTAAAATTTTGGCACAATGGACAAATTTTCAACGTTAATTGTCAGCGAGTGATTATCAGGCATTCTGTTTTCTCTGTTAACCCTTTACCTAAAACGAAAACAGACGACACTTGCAAATAAAATTCTTGAAGCACTACTTTTTTTATTTTTTGCGTCAAAAACCTAGATTGTGATTCCTCGTTGGAACAATCTCGTTGAGCTCGTCCAAACGAGAGGTCATAAGCTATGTTTTGTAACAAATAATGAAAAAGTAATAAAAATTGAATGGTGAATTTTGTGAATAGCACTGGACGGTTTTGGCCGTTACGTTGGGCAAATGGTTAAACATTGTAGGTTATCAACGTTACAAAATGCTGCATTTAATTCGATAAATACGTCATACCGTAGCGAGTCACTCGCGACGGTAGGACATATTTATCTAATTAAATGCTGCTTTTTGTAAAGAGTCGCGATCCGATAAACCCAGTGGATTAACAGCAATTAGTCGAATAATCTGTTATAATCTAAGTGCAACAACAGGTATATGTACCGACATCATTCAGCCTGACCATTAATTGAAACAGTGGCATAGATATAACTTAGGTAACCGCCCTTTTCGCACGTACGTGACAACTATTACTTATTCCTTATTCGACATTCGTTATCAACCGGTATTATCGGTTGATAAGGAATGTCGAATAAGGAGCTAGGAACAAGTAACGATTATCACGTCCTCCACTTTTCACCAACAGAGAATTTCATCAGAACATTCGTGTTTTGTAGCATTCCTCCCAGACCAATTGTCTGTTCACTCTGGAAATAATTGCCAGTTCATTCTTCAGACTTCAATCAATTTATTTGGATCGGGCAGCCCTTCCCCTCCGTTTTGGCATCAAACACATTATTTGATACTAAAGTAGCCAGTATCAGGGACGTGGCTAGAGGTTTCCGATTGGAGTGGGGAGGGGGGGGGGGGTTGTAAGGGAGTGAATTTCCAACTAGAGGAGGGACCGGGGGTGAACCCCCTCCCGGTCCCTCCCCCTAGATGGAAATTCACTACCGAGAAAGTCTTTGAAAATGAAGCCATGAAACGAGGCATAAAATTGATTCTTGAAACTGAAATGCCAACACAGTTATGACAGAATTATCAGGTTATTGTTATTTGGTATTCTTCTGGGAATTGAATATGTGCTAAACAAAAGCTCAAGCTGAGAACTTTGAACAATTCATACACTCCTAACATTAAATCAGATCTTATGCAGGAATGATAAATTTTCGATGTTCATCATTTTGTAACTGTGAATGCTGGAATTAACTCCGGGTAACGATTTTACATGATGTGATTTTCTTAAAGTGCATTTCGAGGATGTTTTTTATTACAAGTAAACGTACTATAGAAATGTCGTACCGATTGACACCATGCATACTTATGAAGCTCGATATATATTGCGTACACTGTAGTTGTAAACAGTAACAGTTGGAATTTTTGCCGATTTGAAACTTTGAGAAGTAAAGGAGACATCAGCATCACCAAAGAATCTCTAAAATCCAGATAGATGGAATTTCCAACTACTCGTGATTTGTCCTTCGAATTTCCAACTATAGAAAATTTTGGCCAGGATTGGAGGGGGGGGGGGGGGGGCGCTGTCGTCACGTCCCTGGCCACTATGGCTAAAAGGTGGCACCAGACAGGTTCGGTTCAATGTGAACGCTGATTGGGATTGACTGGGAACAACTTGGATTTGTATTTAAATTTGTTCAAAGTCTATAGCTTTATTTACAGTGCTGTGAGACCTGTTGTATACACATGTTTCGAGTAGATCTTACTAGAAAAAGCAGACAAAATTTTCAATGAATTTTCCTCAAATACTCTACCCCCAGCGCCCGACCCTTGCATGCTATGCTCTTTGCCAGTCTCTTAAAATCTAGTAAAATATGATCTAAGAGAGCCAAGACCCTGAACAGATTACACTGTGCTCTCACCCTGGCTCAAAACTGTAACCTTACCCTTTACAGGTCACTCAGATATTTTACTAACAATTCTTTTTAATCTGTTTTAATCAATGCTTATTTGTCAACACCTGTATACCTTTTTGTTTGGGTGTACCAGCTCTATATTAGCTATGTTTAAATCATTGTTAGTCAATGAAAATTTCATCAGTATTTATATTTGTTTTACAGTTTTATCAGATTTAATTTCCTGTATCCTGCAAACGTTTGTATGTGAACTTGCTACAATATAATTATGTAACTTTTTAAAACCCATTTCCATATTTAGAGGCACCCTGATACATTATACCCTAACGACATCGCTTCGATCGCCTGACTTTGGGTTGGCGGGAATGGATGTCCAACTTCACGCGGAAAAAATTGCAAAAGCTGTGTGTGTGTGTGTGGGAGGAGGGGGGGGGGGGGGGGGTACCAAAGATAGCAAAAACAAAAATGTAGTGCAGAATTATTTTTTTCTGGGGCCGACGTGACAATAAAAATTCAATTCTTACCTAAAGGTGTAAATTATCGCCATGTGCCATAAACTGAATAGGTGCTCTACTATTATCTGAAGTCGGATTCTGACAATCACCACCCCCGCCGCCACACCCCAGATGACAGAACACTAAATTTCCTTCAGAATTCGTGTTAGCGGGGGTGCGGGACAACATTAACTCTCCTGTTCAGTAGTAAATAGAATAGTGTTTAATAAAAGAAGGGAAAACTGAAAACATCTTTTGTCGTGGTTTCTTGAGGAGAGGGAAGGCCATCAAAGCCATTTAACATCCTCGGTTATCAAGCCATTATACACTCCTTCCAAAGTTCAAAGTAAAACTCATTTACATCAGATCAAACAGATAATCATATTATGACAGACAGTAACACATCTCTAATGTTTTCCGATTTAACCCTTTTGCTGTCACGCCCACTTAAACCATACATGGAGGACCTCTATGTTCGCCTGTGTGCTAGAGAGTTTAATAAGATTTATGACACACTTGAAACTCTATCATCTGATTAATTGTTGGAAAGGGCTCGCTGAGCCCTTTCCAACAGTTAATCAGATGGTAGGCTTGATCTGCTCAAGAAGGTTTTTGCTTGAAATGCGCCGTGCAATACACCCCTCCCTCCTCCCTCCTCCCCTTCCCAACCAACACATGGTTTAGTAGTTTAGGTATTGGACTCCTGGATGTTAGGCGGTGTTGCCGGCGGTTCCATTCCCGGACGGGGGTCAGAAATCGGCATTCCAAGTTCTTTGAAAACATGATTGTGTCCTTCAACACACACACACACGCACAGCAGTACATCTTGGAATATGTCCATAGCGATGCCTTCAAGAGTCATAATTTAATGATATATCCTGTAAAGGTGAGGCGTATTTTATTTTTTAACTCGGCCCCCTTCTTAACTATAACACTGCAGTCCGTGTGTAAATAGCACTTAATTATAACCTTCATATATTGTTTAAATAGGTTCTAAAAGGTGGATATACCCCACGTCAACTTTACACAATGTATATGAGTTCTTTGTCTCTGCATCCCTCAGCACCATATCATGCCTATCTGCCCCCACCCCCGCCTCCCATGTAAAGGGAGTTTTATGCAAACTAAACAAGAACATTCTAAAAGAAAAACAACTGGGGGACATGATGGGATAATAGAAGCACGTGACCGGGGGGGGGGGGGGTTCCTTTCCTCTTGGAGAAAATAAAAACTGAGCAAAATAATAGCGCCCTACACCCACTCCTCCAAAATTTGAAAAAATCAATAAATAAATAAAATTTTAAAAACCTAGTATTTTTTAATAGCTGGAGATAATTCAGTGTATAGTTGGTCACATCATATATTTATACGAGTATTGTGAGGAATAAAAAAATGACCACTCGTGATGATCATCTACAGTCGAAATATGGAGAGTTACTGACATTCTGTAAATAGCAGCACTTACTCTCTCCTGATCGGACATCTCCCCAGTTACGGCTATTTACACAATACACCTCTGGAACAATTCGGGATTTTTGGAAAAGAATTTAATTCGTTGTCTGTTCAAACACGAATTTAAATTAAACTGGACTCTAATTGGAATAGAATTCGATGCGACGGTAGTGCGACGTCTGTTCTGAACCTACAATGTATAAAGCGCCAACATCCGGGGACAGCGTTGTAGTGAAGAAGACGTCATTTCGTTGGCGCTCGACGTAAGTGTGTGTTGTAACGTAACTTCCAGAAACGCTGAATGCAAGATTAATAAAGAGATTTGAAGAAACCGACGAGAAATTTGTGTTATAGTTTCTTTTAGAGATCTGCTCATTACAACAGCTAAATACAGAATTATTTCTACCCCTTCTTTTTTGGTTTGTATGTGTTTGGTTCTCTTGTTCTCAACTTCTGGTGTAATTCTATAACTTTTTCATTGCGTATAAATCTTTGTACTAAGTGTAGCGAACAGTTAAAAACCACGGATTATAATACTAGTCATATATTATTATGCCACTTTTTGGAGGTGAGGGGTCCCTCCTCCTATCATTATATTTATAGCATCTTTACCGAAGCTCGTTGATTTAAAATAGTTATCGACTAATGAAATCTATCCTCTTTACTTCGTTTTGCATATTTGGAAGCATGCCGAATCAGTATTAAGTACAGGCCTATCGTTCTAAAGAAAGTTCAGACATTTTTGTAGCATTGATGGAATAGATACCACGGATCATCCTCTTTTAGAAGCAGAGTTGTGACTATGTTTGCGGGTGGAGGAGGGGAACAATTTCGTCAAAGCAGTAGAAAAATCAAGGAACAAGCTACTGAGTTTTCTGAATACAGGTAGACTCAACAAAGATTGGAAAAGCTACTCATATTGTGTCTCTTATGGGTGATGCAGTAGGACTAACCTATTACATAAATTGGACGTGTTTGCGATTCCGTCCATTCCGTTCAGATAGACATTCCAGTTTTTATTATCTGCATTGATATGCAATTGGGCTACTTCTCCGCCCTAGTGGGGGCGGGGCGGCTATTTTTCCGCCATTGGACAGGGGGGTGGGGGGGCAGCTGGTGATTTATAAGAGAAAATATCACAAACCATGCTTATTAACCCTTTGGACCCTGATGGCATATTCCTTGACAGTTCAAAGCCATCAACTGGTAGAGTCTATATTCGTTACCTGGGGAAAGACGAATAAATATTTTCAACTTGCAGCCTCGGGGCTGCATGTTGAAAATCTTGATTAGTCTATCACACAAAGTCAGGGAGTAACTATCAACCTAATGAATTCAGGTCGTATCATGATCCTGCCCCGTTAAAGAGGCTCAAAGGGTTAACTTATTTACACAATGTAACTACCATAACCTGCAGCGCAATTCACAAAAATCGCTATCCATTGTTGTTCCTAAACAGCATAGCTTATGACATTTCACTGGAACGAGCTTCATAGAGGTCGTTCCAACGAAGTGTCAAAAGCAATATTTGGGATGTAAGGCAATGAAACTTCATAGCTGTTTAATATTGTCTTATTTTCGTCTTAAGCAAATGGTTAGGTGAATGAGGGTGAGGGGTAAAGAGAGTTAGTGATGTGATGGTGGAAGTTAGCCAAAAATGTGCTTGTAAGAGATTGTGTGGGGTAGAGTGGTGTACTAGCTATAAGGGGAGATGGTATTCTCTAGGTGCTAGATCTTCATGTAGAACTGTGTTTCACGCGTTTTAAAAAATTAAAAAAAAAATCCAAGGATGGTGTTCGCATGTGACGTCCGGCGAGACAAAATCGCAGATTGAACACGCACAGTGACGACGCCTACCCCTTCCCCACATAACCACTACTACTAAAAGTTTTGTCAAAACAATTTGGCTCATCGGGAAAATGCTTAGGCTTTATGTAGGATTTTTTTGATAAAAATGAAAAGAAAATTATTTACATTTTGGCGAAAACGTTTTTAAACGAATTTTCGGAAACCCATTTTGGATGCCAAGACGGTAGAAATTTAGTTGCCGATCCTGAAATTTGTCAAAAACATGTTTTGGTCTGTCGCAAAATGTTGGCTCTCCCCCTCTCCCAGAATACACATCCCACCGCGTGAAAACTTATGTACGGCAGTACCGTGTGGATGGCCAGGGCGGCGGTAGCTCGATAAAAGTGGAGGGGAACTAATTTGCTTTGCTACCATGGTTCGACCCAGTGTGAGAAAGGTTACAATCGTTTATCGGTATAAATGTACAATGACTCGATAGAGTCTCTCGTTTAGATGAATATGCCGATGTGTGGTCACTGTCCTGTTCGTTTTTACTACTTCAAACATCTTCCAACACGAAGGCCAGCCTTCGGGCTGGAAGATAGTTGAAGTGGAAGAAACAGACCAAAGCGACCGAAAGTGGGATTCTTTGGCTAAATATTGTTTGGATTGATACGTTTGCATGCGACCATTTTAACTCATTGTGTAACTGCGAAACATATCTGTGGGAAAAAGTGGGGGGGCACATCCCCCCCCCCCCTTGTGCCCCCTTGGCTCCACAGCCTCCGTGGATGGCTCCGAGCAGATCTTTTACACTTGATGTACCGATGTCAATCTTCAATTGGATATTCGAACCCAAATACTCAATTGAGAGTCTTGAAGGTGAAAAGTCAAGTGAAAAAATAGATATTGATACATCGAGAAACTGTTAGGGACACTGCAGTGTAAACAAAAATGTCAGTTAAAATACGATAAAAGAACAGACAATCAGCTGCCGGCACATCTTTTTAAAGTTTACGTCAACGACTGTAACTGCATTACAGTTAGTTAATTCATGCGGAATACTAATAGAGTTGTGCTCATGTGCAAAGGAGCAAACTCCTTTTTTCTGCTTTTCTAGAACTTCATTGTCGATGTCGAAGGCTGCCTTGTGTTAGAAGAGTCAGTCGTTGAGGAAGAATATTAATCTATAAACTGTAGTCATGCCGCTGAAGGTTAACACTGCAGAGTGACAGTGGCGTATCCACGGGAGGTCGGGGTGGTTTCAGGGTCTTGCCCAAAAGCATTTGCCCAATGGAACTCTGACATAACACAGAGCCTTGAAATGGTCTACAATATAGGACCACATAGGCTACAAAGCTTCAAATTAGCCCATGGAGCACTGAATTTTGCAAAATTTTCTTGGGGGTGGGGGTGGGTGTTCAGGGAAGTGGAGGAGGGGTAGAGACCGGAGGATGATAGTGAGGACTAGGGGAGGCCTCCCCCACAACGGCTTTCCAATTAGCATGTTTGCCCCCCCCCCAAACACAAAAACCCCAAAAACTGACTAGGGCACCCTTATTATAGAATCCTGGCTATGCGCCTGCATACTGATGCCCTATTACCAACATTTCAAGAAGCAAATGTTTCCCTTAATGCAACTAGGAATTCAGCCACTTCAGTCATGTTTGACAAAACTCGTTGAGCTCCGTGAAACAAGGTTGAATTGGTTAAATTCCCTGTTGCATTGTTGGATTATTTTTTGCTTGAAGTTTTCTGTCATTGGACAGGTGGGCCAGCTGGATGTCAGAGGGTTAAAAATATTAATTGGTTACTTTTTGATGACAAATGAAACAGCCCCCGGTGTAATGAAGGGAAACAAAGAATCAGTTAGTTCGTCGATTTACGCCCCCAAACAAGTCGGAATTGCCCAGAATAGTTCAATAAGGTACCATTTATGTCGTAGCTTTTACGGTCAAAGAATGGCACCGACCCACTGACACAGTACACAAGCTATGTTTGGGACTAACGCACCTGCCTTGAAAAAAATGTACTTTTTTGGAAACATTTGCAAGAAATGTCCTCATAAAGTTTCGGCCCTGTAAGGATATTTGTTACACATGGAGTCAAAGATGAAAATTTTTCGCGACTTTACAGTTTGTAGAACCGACAAGTCAAAGGAAGGAATCTTTGGTATCTCGACAGAAAACAGTGTGTGCCCTCCGTTTCGGCTAATTCCCCAAAACATTGCATCACGGGAACCCAATGTTTTGGGGAATTAACCCATTGCATCAAAAGTGAAATGCAGGTAACTGCATTTGAGGGATGTGAGGCCTCCTAAAATTGTTATTGTTATAGACACGCCCCATCACTCTCTCCCTCTCTCTCTCCGGAAAGCGTTTGAGGGTTGGGCGGTTCCTACGTGCATGGACAATGGTCCTCACCTGTCCTTCTTCCCCTTGCTGTTGCACCTCTCGGTTTAATAGACATAAACAGGAGAAAAGTAATGAGGCGCGTAGGAAGTACACTTGAGTGATCATATCTTGGTGATGATCGACCTTTCGATCTAACGTCCAATGCTCTAATCAATGCGCAAGCACCATCCTTTTAACATATCTTAGAACATATCTTAGAATCTACTGAAGCTGAATGCATCAAAACTGGTAAGTGTCTTTTGCCCCTTCTTTTAATATACTGAGTCAAGAAAGAAAGTACAATGAACTCTGAGGAGCATTTTTTTTAGTATTATCGACTTTAATCCCAAATAAATTATTGTAAATTCAAATTTCGAGTCTAGCTGTATGAATTGGCATAATGTCATGTTTTACTGTTGCTAGCGTCACGTCAGAACGTCACAATTCAGACATGGGGTGAAATTAAAAGTTCACACATGCAGTCAATAGCGTGTATGTCCACCGTTTGCCTCTTGGATGGCAAAACATCGACGGCGCATGGACCTGATAAGTCTCTGGATGTCACCCTGTGGTAGTGCGTCCCACTCCTGCCTTAGAACATTACGTAAATCGCATAACGTCTGGAGATCGTGAAGTCGAACCCGACGGTACAGCTGATCCCAACGATGCTCGATTGGCGACAAATCTGGCGAAAGTGGGGCCCAGGGAAGAAGTTCGATGCTCTGCTCAAGAAAGACACAGCAGATACGCGCCACGTGACATCGGGTATTGTCTTGCTGGAATAACTGGCATCCGACGTTAACGTTGAACAACGGGACAACAACAGCGTTAAGAATTTCGTTTCTATATCGCTGTCCATTCAGATTACCATCGATGAAGATCAACTGCGTTCGATGGTGCAAGGAAATTCCTGCCCAAACCATTACACTACCCTCGCCGAAACGGTCGCACTCCTGCATGCAAGCATCAGAAAACCGTTTTACTCGTCGGCGATACACTCTTGCCCTACCATCAGCGCGCCGTAGACAAAATCGTAATTCATCACTAAAAAGAACTGTGCTCCAACGCTGCTGAGTTGTACCAATTCCATTCTGACAGTACGATGACGCTGGGTAAGGATTGGTCCTTGGTATGGACGCCTACTTCGGATGCCGTGTTCAGCGATTCTGTTGCGGACAGTTTGTTAACTGATTCTATTGTTAGTGCTGCCAGGAGTAATTGCTGCTGTCCTCGTCGCCGGAAGGAAGCGATCCCGCAAGTGAGACGTCCTAATGTGTCGATCTTGTGCAGAGGTCGTAACTCTTGGTCGACCTGAACGCGGTCGGTCGGCAATAGATCCAGTGGTTCTATATCTTCCAATGAGACGGTAAATAGTGGCCACAGTGACTCCGAACTCAGCAGCGAGCTCATCTGGAGGTATCCCAGTCCCATGTATACCAATGGCACGCAACCTCCGATTTTCGGTTAACCTTGGCATTTTTAAAATGTCGGAAGACAAAAACTAGCGTGTTTTCTCAATAACCCAGGCTCTCTAGCACAACATAACACAAAGAAAATCGTCGGTCATCCATTTAATTTGACATTCTCGGGTGGCACGTGCTATTTTGAAATCCGTAGCAAAATTGTATACGGTTGGGTGGACAACAACAACATGTCATTAAACTCTTTGCACGACTTCTTGTCCACAAACGTGCAACATTAGAACTATTATATTTCATCCTTTATGCTATTTTTTCACATTTGTTTCTATTATACTTTCTTTTTTGACTCAGTTTATTACTGGTGTTCAGTTTGAACTTTTATTCCCATGCAAATTAACAATGGGGTTCGTTTGCGGCTTATATCTAGAAATTGATAACCTATCAATGATAGAGATTCTAAGTTCGGTGTTTTTCTTTGTATATCGTGTCAAACTGCCCAGTTGTGCCTTTTGATATTTTGGATTTTCAGATTTTATTTTTTCATTGTTTTTTTCAGTATTTGGGGATTAAATTTGTACTTGAATTTTTTCACATGAATTTAGCAAAGGGTTCGTATCTAGAACGTATGTTATTGAAACTATCACGCATGTAGATTTCAAACTTACTTTCTTATCATATCTATTTGTGTCTCTTAGTATTTTACATTTTGGAATTTTTTCGAGGTTTAAATATGGACTTATATAATATGAAGAGATTAACACTACAGTATAGTTCTCTGGTGTGTTGTATCGTGTCGAGTAGTGGACCTTCCACCAAGCATGTCGCTCAGTGAAGGTCCTCATCGAGACGCGAGACAACACACCAGGAAATTTCACTATATGGATGGACTTCTATTATATACCTGCCATCAGATTTGATTCGACTCGATCTACATCATTATCTCCATGTATCTGGAACAAATTGAGTGTAAGTTCGCAAACACTTGTTAAAAAACGAATGGATGCACCTGAACAAGGATGAAAATGCACAAATCTTAACTAATTCATAGTTTCTATATTTAGAACTCATCTCACCCGAGGGCAAAATGTCTGGACAAATATATTGTCCCGAGGGTGAGATTTAACCGTCTCACCCCCGCCCCCATCAGGGATACCCCCCCCCCCCAAAAAAAAACCACACACACCACCAAAACACCCTAAGGTTATCAAAAGTAATTTAGGAGCACGCGCTTCTATATCGAACAATTTTGTTGTCCATTTCTGAAAATAAAATGATTTATTTATCGGAAAGAGCGCACAAAAGTTCTGTATATACCACAGGTATATACCACGAAATTTATTCCCTTCGCCAGCAGAAAAGGATTAAAGATTTGTAGCGAAATGAACATTGACACATTCCGACGACGCCATATAGTATTCAAAAGAAGTAGGGGATATCCAAACTGATGTTGATATTTTCGGAAAATGATATTGGATACGCGTGATTGGACACATCAATATGTTACCAAGTTTAGCGTGGATCATGCATGTCACCGGCCCACGAAAACAGGTTTTCGCACGAGCGCCGCGATAATGTCTGTGAGGTACGTTTTGAAATTTTCATTTGTACCAGACGGGTTTTTTCGGAGATTTCATCGTTTTTTTCTTGGTATAAACTCATTCATCAATAGTATGTGCTCGAAACGTAACTTTTGAGGTTTGCGAAGACTGACAGTGACGAACGTTTACGTGCCGTTGGCATGATGGAAGCTGACAACAGACAGTCTGCAGTGGCTCTAATTCTCAATGTTACTCAATAGGTCATGCTACCGTCAGACAGGCAATGTTGATAACAGACGTCGGTCAGGTCGCCCAAGGGCGACTGCTGCTGACCAGGATAGTTTCACCCGAACCACAGCATTGCGTAACCGCCTTCAAAGTGCCTCAGAAATTTGACAGCAGCTGCACCGAGCGACAGATGTGCGAGTCAGTGGTCAGACGATCCGAAATCGCCCACACAGCTGGAATTTGTACGCTCGACGACTTCGAATAATTCCACGTTTGACTGAACGTCGCAAGGCGAAATTGGTGTGGGGCACGACAGCGATGAGACAATCGTCGGCGGAGCAACGACATGTTTTCCGATGAATCGAGTTTCAATCTTGACTTCCACAGCAGGCGAAACAGCGTGCGGCGGCGGCGGCGGGATACCATGACGTAACCGTTAGGCAGCACGATCGTTTTGGTGGTGGATCGGTTATGGTGTGGGTAGGCATAACCATGACAAGCAGAACAGCATTATATGTCATCCGAGGGCGTGTCACAGGGCAGTACTACCGTGACAACATGTTAGCAGCTCATGCGGTGCCATTTGCGCGACGTTACGACCGTCGATTCAATTTCCAAGATGACAATGCAAGAGCACCAATGGATCGAGTCGCTACAGTGTTCCCTCAGGAGCAGAACATCGCTACACAGCATTGTCAGCACTAAGTCCAGACTTTCACCAACAGCCCCCTACCAATGTCCAGGAACCCGCCGCTGCGCTGCAGGAAGAATGGAATAACATCAGTCAATCTGATATTGAACGTTTAGTGTGGAACATGCCACGCCGGATCCGCGCTTATCTCGCGCACCGAGGAGGATTTACAAGGCATTGAGGTCTTGGACTGAATGTCGTAAATTCTCTGACTGATCGACATATCTTCTACTGCTCAGTGCGTGAACTGTGTGCCTGACAGACACCCAACTATCGCTAAAATCATTCACCAGATGTCGCAGTGCAATGCTTCAACTGTCTTTCTGATGAAATGCCTACACCCTCGGTTACATCAATTCTGGTTGAAAACAACATCACTATGAAAAGTGAATCGGCCAGGAATATTGGACTGATTATGGACTCAAATTTAAAACTAGACATCCATATCAATAAAATGTGTCAAAAATGCTACTGTTAGCTTCGTAATGTTGAAAGACTGCGACCTTATCTTAACCAGTCAGCACTTAAAAAACTTGTACACTCCTTCATCACCTCACAATTAGACTATTGTAATTTAGTGTTAGTGTGGCTGTCCCAGTGCCTAATTCAGAAGCTTCAAAAAGTTCAGAATACTGCTTCTAGGATAATTACTGGTACCAAACGCTTTGAACACATAACACCTGTTTTACGACAACTACATTGGCTTCCAGTTAAACAGAGAATTGATTTCAAATTATTGATCTTAGTATTCAAATGTATCCACAAACTGACTCCAGTTTACCTGTAAGACCTCCTCACTGTATATACACCATCAAACAGTCTCAGATCTAAAAACCAAATTCAACTAGTTGTGCCTTCTAACAGATCTAATCAGGCTCATGATCGTGTGTTCTCCATCGTGGGTCCCAGATTGTGGAATTCCCTGCCAATTAGTGTCAGAATTTTAGAAACTCTCGAGGTCTTCAAAAGAAATCTTAAAACTTTCGTGTTTACTGAAGCTTTCTCCTGAACATCTGTAAGAGGGAACAAAACAGATGTGACTCTTTATTTCAGAAAAGCGTATTTATTTCTGTCAAGCACTTTATAGCACTATTTGTGGTTTTACGCTCTATAAAATCAATTATTATTTATAAATATATTTCTTCATATATCTCACTTTTATCAAATATCCCAGACTTCTTTTGAATAGTATATTATGAATTCTGCAATGTATTCGCATAACTTTTCGACGGGAATTTCGTGCAACACACCCCACTCATAACGACGTTCACCCAAAAATTCATGTAAAAAGTCAAGTGTCCTTTGGTTTTGTGGTCTGTGTTTTTATTTCTGTTTTCTTCAAAAAACGCTCGTCTGCTAATATTTCAGAAACGTGACATCATGTTGTTTGTTTACAGAAGAATGTGTGGTGATTGACTAGTCCACCGCTCATTAAATATGCCAATAAGCCGACCACGTACGTCATGTGAGATAGATATCTATCTCACATGGTCTTCTCACATGGGACACGCATATTTTGCACATGAAGTGGGGGAAAAACACAGTTCTCACCCAGTCCCGTTTTCGATTTTGCGGTTTCATACTGCGGCATTTTGTCAGTGTTAGCTGCACATCCCATCTGGTACTGCAGAGTAATGATTTGATGACCGAAATTGTGTTCGTTTCAATGATAGATATATAATAAACGCCTACACCGGTACAGAATCTGTACAGAAGTTAGTGCCCCGACCATCGTGGAAATCATTACAGATAATGTACTCCAAAATTGGAGTGCTTCGTCTTCTTTATGACTAGTTGTGGCTTTTGCAAGGCTACTTTGAAATCACGCTCTCAGTCCACCACTCAAATTCTGTAAGGAATACGACGCTATTTTAGCCTGGAACCAGTTTAGCCCCTAAGTAATCCATCACCCATCTTTAGACTCAATCGAATGGAATATATCAGTTGGTCGAAAAGGCGAACCTACGGTTCGCTTTTCCGAACAATTGAAATATTCTATCCGACTGAATAAAAAAACACTCGAAAAATACTCATTTGTTTGAATCACCGAAAGGTATGTTTCAAAATTGAGACTTGATTTGATTGAATCTTTGATGATATTACCATTATGAATGAAAACACACAACAGCTGCAGTGTTAGAATTACGCTGCATAGTTCCACTAAGTATGTTCATAGCTTCATGCTTTCAAGACGAATTAAATATTTGTTGATTGGAATATTTATACAACTATATCTTTATGTGTGAGGCGACATCACATTACATCAACGGTTGTCTGCACGCAAACTCCACGAACAATTGGTAAAAAACAAACCATAACAACGTCGAATTCCGAACATAATTAGACTGTTGTTGTGAGTGCTCTCTTTGGTTTGGGAAATTTGTTCGGAAATTTGGGGCTTTACGTGTTTTTTCCGTTTGTGCTATTTTTATAATCTAAAGCTTTATAAAGGGGATATGTTCATTTCTGAAGTTTTTCTTGAAATCATTTGAAGTGGTCCAATTGGTATTATTGTTTTCTTGTTTCCATTCAAATCGTGTAAAAATTGCATCAATAACATTTTTGACTGATTATGAAGACAGAACATAGAGCTCAAATTGGATGAAGTAATGTGCCTAACCTGAAAGTCCAAGTTCATCGATATATTGGAGAACCACTAAAGTTCGGATGTTAGAACTGTGACGAAAAATGTAAGATCTGGACTGAGAGATAAAGTCACTAGTTCGAAAAAGCATGACAATAATTAGTCAGTCCGAACTGATCAGACGCACGATATATCATACAAGGATGGTGGGTGGGATGCAAATACACATGGGCATAACACAGAGAAGAAATCTCTCACAAGTATTATTTTAATGAACGAAAATACACAAATAGAGGTAATCTATTATAGGTAGGGTTCATCTTGAACATGCAAAAGTTGAAAGTAGTTTTAGCAGTTCCTAATTATTTTCTGAAGGGAATGTGGTCGTGCATCAGAGGACAATGAGAGCAAAGAATAGGAAATTAAGAATGATTAAGTCTAAAGCATAAACTATTAAAAGGAAGTAGTTTCATACCAACAAAAATGTAAAAGAAAGTGAGAAAACGAGCTGCGAGGTTCAATTTTTATAGAATAAGGACTCAAGCGCCACGATATAGATGGTGGAGAGATGGTGGATTACAAAAACAACAACAATAAAACGATAACAATATATAATTCTCGATTACTCATTAAATTAAAAGTGTGGGACGAAACAATCTCCAGCATTCTACTGACATGGGCCATCGGCTGCACCAATTTTGTGGCCAATTATTTATA
The DNA here is from genome assembly GCA_031216915.1 of Pictodentalium vernedei. NCBI lineage: Eukaryota > Metazoa > Mollusca > Scaphopoda > Dentaliida > Dentaliidae > Pictodentalium > Pictodentalium vernedei. The sequence continues at coordinate 405,910,792 of CM062296.1, read as the reverse complement.
GCACCTCTATACTTGGTATTGGCAAAGTAAATACTGGAGAAATAAATGGCCACACTAACTCAGGTAGCATGACAGACATGTAACAAACGACACCACGGCTTCTCTAGTTGCAAGATTACGACAAGCTATTAAACTCTTCAACCAACATAACTGAAATAACCGAATAAGGCTATTCACAAAAATTATGTTTTTGTTATTTTTACCTACTAACATCACGCATGACAACTCATTGGAACAATCTCAATGAGATCGTTCCAATGAGGGGTCATAAACTATCGCCTGAAGTAAATGGTAATGTTTCAGTTATTTAACAATGTTTTAGCAAGTGTCGTCTGCTGTTCGTGTTTAGTAAACGGTTACTCTCTAAAATCAGTTGAGTTAAAAATTAACCCAAATCAACTGAGTTCAGTGAATATGAACCCCTCTGGGTTCATATTCACTCATCCCAATTAACCCTTTCAACGCTGGCGCCCTGGAAGGTATCATTTCAGTCAATACCGTCAACGGCGAAATGGGCGAAACCATCCTGGTTTGTTGGGAAGTAAAGTAATAATTTAATCAAACAGCTCTGTCGAGCGGTTGGATTAAATTATTACCGAGCCTCTCTTCCGATTTTTTGCTCTTTATACCGTCTGCCCGTCCACTACCAATTTTGTCTTCAAGGAAAAAATTAGCACATTGGTCTGAAAGGGTAAATTTGGGTTGATTTTTAACCCAACTGATTTAGGAGTGTACAGCTGAAATGCAGTTTTATTTTGGGGCACTAAGTTATGTAGTTTGCTACGTCATAGTTAAGAAGCTGATGACAGTTGCGGGAGAGAAGGAAAGGACATCAATGATTGATCATTTAATTTTCATCTCTTAATTTGTAGAATAGTTACAGTCAAGAGCGCGCATTGTATGTAGAAGTGACTTACGAGAAGAAGAAATGATTTACGAGCAGGTGGAGTTTCCAACGAAATAAAACTAAAAACCCATGGATAGACTGAGAGCCAAATTCAAGTTATAGCTAATCGGGATGAGCCAGTACACTTGATAGGCATACGTTTTCAGAAAATCGTTATTTCTTCAGTACCGGCGCAGAGAGGTTCAGTAGGAGAAGATTGTGTAAAAAGTTATGAGATATATCACAGAAGTTCTCGCCAATTACCACTACTACGTGATTGATAATGAAATTGAACATTTAATGAAGCAAATTTATTGCCCACTTGCACGAATCTCATGAGCATTTTCCAACTAGAGATCATTAATTATATAGATAGAGAAATGAATCAGCTGAGCACAATTCACATACATTGATATGGGGTGAATTCAGAAAGTGTGACAAATCTTATTGTCCATGGATCATACAGAGCACGTGCAACAAACTATCCACCAGTATGTGTAATTGTACGACAAGAATGGCCACAGAGAAGAAAATGTGTGTTCATGTCTGATAACTATTACTTCAAAAAGGGAAAAATGACATCAACGAACTTAAACAAAGATGATATGATCTTGTGGTTACTGTTATAGCTCAGCACACCACCTTGCCTTAAATGCCTCTACAATCGTGTCAGTCAATGTGAAAACTAAAACAATAAGTAGAAATATTTAGAGCGTATCTTTTTGTTTTTATTGTCTACGTTTCGAAATCACAGTTCTGAATCAGAGTGGTCGAATTAATGTAATTTACAGCCATCATTCCAGACAAACTGTTGAGGACTAGATTATTTTTGGTGGTCTGAATTTGTTATTCAAAATTCGGTTTATTATAAATTATTGGAGGTGCCTACAGACGCAGAAAAATGGGTCAGTATGTGCATTTTAATTGCTGTCACTGATAGTACGAATGGCACGTTTGGTAATAGAATATTCTTTGGGTGGCCGGCACATGCCCCCAAACTTGAACAGCATATCACATCTGGCTGTGGACTAAAGAACAATACAACGTTTTCGAGGCTTCCGATGGGAGTGTGTGTTTTCCTTTGTTTATTGCATAAATAGCTCCACCCATTTTTGAGCATACGGTCGAGGTGTGGTTTTTAAACTTGAGGTTTTCGTCTACATGTACCCCTAAAATCTGAACGTTATTAATTCTTGAAAGTTACCTACTGTCGTTATGGGGGTATTATTTAGAAGTAAATGCCTATTTCAAAGTTATAGAAATCAATTGGGGTGAAAACCGTCAATCTGGTTTTGTTAGCATTGGGCGCAATTTTGTTTGCATTACACCAATTGCTCACCGTCGATAACTCGATATTTGTTTTTTCAACTATATTTTCAAGACAGTTACATGAGGTGTGGATCGATGTATCTTTCGCTAATGAGAGCATTTTGCGAGTATGTGTATGTAGAGTAAGAATAGTAAGGACCATAGTATTGATCCTTGTGGGACACCAGCTGAAGTTTCCATCAGGTCAGTTTTTGTGTCCATGTAGGAGACAAACCTGTTCTTCTACTTAGGTAGCTTCTGGACCAGTTATTAGCAATACCTCATATACCAAAAAGTTCCATTTTGGAGAGTAAGATGTGGTGGCCACTTGTGCCAAAAGCTTGGGAAAAGGCAAAGAACTCTGAGAGAGTACAATCTTGAGTTGCCTTGTCGTTCATCTCCGCAATTGTTTTGAAGAGGAATAGAATTGGATGCATTGTCAAATGTTTTTTCTGAATCCCAACTGATATGGATATAGAATATTATGCTGATCAAAAAAATTTGAAAATCTAATGAACATTATCTTTTCTAAAACTTTAGAAGAAACTGACATAATGCTTATAGGTCTGTAATTAGAAAATATCTTGGGATGACCAGTTCTAATATAGGTGTAATTTTGGCTATTTTCATATTTGTAGATACCACTACATTTTCACACAATATACTGATCTTGTGATGATAGATCTCTTGGATGAAAAATCGCGACATTCAGCGATCACGATAGAACATCAAGTAATTCAAGATGGTAACACTGTCGGGTTTTCGCATTTTAATTGTCGAAGAAGACCATCGACAAATCGTACGTGGGCAATATATCGTGTAGTGGTTGCCATTCTCTATAATATCATATGCTGTTGCTGGGAATTAGAATGATCCATTCGTTAATGCGTTGGATGGCTTCAATTAATAATGATGTTTTACTGGTAGCAATGGAAGTGCGTCAAAAAAAAAAACAACAAAAAAACCAAAAAAAAAAAACCCCAAAAAACAAACAAGTAAATGGGTGATGGTTCCAGCGATGTTACAAAACGTTTCCGCTCGTCGTCAAATCGGTATATCTCCTTTTACAACTTGCTGTTCAATCGGTTCAAGATTTGAAACCCTTTTATAGAATTTAAACCCACCATAGGCCAACTTGCATATAATATAATCGAACATAAGGCTACTTTGAATGTTCTTGAATGTCTTGAGTAGGAACTGTGTGGATAAAGAAAACTACACAACATACGAAGCGATAAGAAAAATCCCAAAATGGCTAGTCGATAACAAGTCTGGAAATACGCAGACTTTCATCTGCTGAATGAGGTCCCCAGAGGGTGAATTTGGTGATGTTACCCTGCAGAGCAGGATAGCATTACTAAATTTACTCCCCCTGTGGCCCTCAATCTGTCTCAATGTCTCAGGCCTGAACAGAAAGAGGTACACAGAGGATTAAATGGGGAGATTCTAGACCAATTAATGGGATAGCATCAGCAAATTCACCTTCTGGGTACCTCATTCGGAAAATGACAGATTGCTTATTTCCAGATCAGGTCGATTTATTTATATATACTACTCAAAGTTTGCGAAGCACCAAGTTTATCCAACTACCTGTTTTACGTTTTAGTTGAAATATTGTTATGAAAAGTGTATATATTTTTTACTTAATTATATCTTTAATGATTTAAGCACAGAAATTAAGATTTTGTTTGTGTTTGACATTATGTTTTAGCTTTTGAATTCGATAACCATGGAAAATGGATATTATTGGTAAAAGAGGAAATTTTCAAATTTGCCAAAAAGTTGACGGAGCGAACTGATATGGGTCCAGTATCGAGTATGAGACCCATTATTGTTAATTACAGCTTGACAATGCCTTCTCATGTTTCCAGTCAGGTTCAAGATGGTCCTTTGTGGGATGTTGTTCCATTCTTGGACCAGCATGGCATCAAGCTCCTGGACACTTCTTGGTTGGACTCGACGGACTGAAATTGCAAGCTGCAACTCATTCCAGGCATGTTCGATTGGATTGAGGTCAGGGGATCTTGCTGGCCAGTCCATACGCTCAATCCCTGCCTCTGTCGGTACTCCCGGACAGCATGGGCAACATCAGGACGGGCATTATCGTCCATCAGAATGAATCTATCACCCACTGCACCTGCATACAATAGGACGTGGGCATCCAGGATCTCATCAACATACCACTGTGCAGTCAATGTACCACGATCAAGGACACAGAGCTCTGTACGTCCATCCCAGCTGATGCCGCCCAGACCATTATTGACCCTCCACCATAGCGGTCATGCTCAGCAATGTTGGCTGCATGGAATCGCTTTCCTGGTCTTCTCCATGCCCTAGAACGCCTACCTGTGTTATCTAGGCAGTTCATTGACTCACCTGTAAGAAGTACAGGTCGTCAATCTTCTCTGGTCCATCCAATGTGATCCATGGCCCATTCATATCGTGCCTGGTGGTGGTTCTGGGACAGCTGAATGCTAATACATGGTCTTCCCGATCGGATACCACCTTCGTGTAACCTTGACCGGATAGTCTGCGTCAAACCATTTACCCTGGATGCATTTTGAAGGTCACTGCGAAGCTGGGTTGCTGTGTCAAAGCGGTTCCTACGGGCCTGAATGATCAAAAACCGGTCTTCAGCTGCAGATGTTGCCCTGCCTCTGCCACCACTTTGTCGTCTGACTGGTGTGCCATACTGCTGAAATCTTGTCCAGGTTCTGGTGATCACCGTATGGTGCACACCAAGGGATTCACCAACCTGACGATGGGTAGCCTCTTGTTCCCCATCCCAACAGCCGCCACATTTCTGCTTCAGACAAATGTTTTTCTACATTTGTTTTCGCCATATTCATTAAATCACAAGGGTTTGTGTTGAAATGAAGACTGAATACCCTGCACATCTCAGGTACATGTCGACAGTACACGAAAACATCATGAAAATCAAGGGGTACATGATTCCCATGATTGTCACGAAAAGTCTGCCTGTTAAGAGAGCTAATGTAAACTCTTGGGGCCATCTCAATACATTCCTCAACCATATCCATCAAAAATATCGCAAATGTGTCACAAGTAAATTTCACAATGATGTGTCAAATATGTGGTGCTTAGTAAACTTTGAGTAGTATATTTATTTATTTGTGTTTAAGATCACATATTTATGCACAATGGCTAACCGTGACCGTGACAGTTTTACGGGTGGAGGAAGCCGGCATGCCCGGAGAGAACCGCCGAGCATCGACGAGCAACTATCAGCTCCTCAACATTGTAACTCTCTGCAAGCTCCGTTCAAGCAGGGTTACAGCGGATGAAGACATGTGCACCATCGACGTGCAGTACGCCTTAGTACACAGCGTCATCGAGCCCCCATGTAGGCAACTGGGATAAAATGCCTTGCCCAAGGACTCAACGCGGGTTGTCCCGGACGGGGATCGAACTCGGGACCTCTAGCATAGAAGTCCAACAGTCTACCACTGAGCCACCGCGCTCCCAGGCCTGGTCGATAACATGATATGATGTTTTCTTAACACTCAAGTATACAGCCTCAAACTGACACTTTTATATTGCTTTGAAAAAATTCTCCAAGTGTATTCTTCCCTGAGAACTCGCTTGGTAGGCAGCCAACAATGATGTAGAAACACTGTTGGGTCTTCAGCAGCAGTGAACATGTATATAAGGTAACACTAGTCTTAAAAACCAATCCGAGGCTATAAGGGTTAAGGTGGCTACGTATTCAGGTTTAGTTAATATCTTTGTTTGAAAGACACGCTGGTGTGATATTTTGTTAATATTAATATTAATAAAGCCCGTTTTTCCGGAAGTAATATAAATATTAGTAAAGCCCGTTTTTTCCGGAAGTAATGATACTCTGGTGTCTGTATTCGTGTTAACCTGTGTCTCTCTTAGGGTACTAAACATCCACCAATATGAGAAGCAGTTCTGAACTGATGATACAAAATAGCTTTATTCGTTATTGAACGGGGGCGGAGGACGGGGGGGGGGGGGGGGGGAGTTGTATGATTTTTCCATTACACCTTAAAGAGGATGCGGCTGGGCTGAACAAAAATGCGTTTTGTTCTGGTTGTGTATGTTTTGTCTCGCATCAGCTTCCTGGGAGATACTGTGATCAAATGTAATGATGAGAGTCTTTCGACTCCATACGTGTATGAGATTTTCTGCATAGATATCAGCATATTTACTGTCACTTGGGTAACTAACAATGAAGGACATTGGCTAAGAAAAGGTGACCCACTCCAGACTTAATTTGTTTGATGGAAAAGATTTGCAAACAGCTGAAAGGAAAATGACATTTATATAAGACTTTATGTAAGACATAAATGTTCAATCAACAGATAGGAGTAGCTCTATCAAACAAGACCGAATGATAAAATTCCTAGTTCAATTATGGGGAAAAAAGCCACTTGAAATTTGGATATTTTGACATATGTGTGCACACGGTTAACTCTGCTACAGTTTAGGAACGTGGCTCAAAATTAAGGGAGAGAGTCAAAGACACCTTGGCTCACGGGCCAAGATAATAGTATTTTTCCGGTGGTGGGACAGCCAGCAAAAGAGGTCAAACATTTTCAATAATCGGGAGAACAACCAGCTCTAGAGGTTAATCGCTGTCGATAATCAGAAGAGCCAACTATACAGGTCAGTCTGTGATAGAAATAGATGTTCCCAGATATTCCATGAAGTTCATTGCGTTCAACAGCTCTACAATTTGCTTGATGACACTCCAAATCGAGACATAGTAAATATTTTATTTAGTGGTTTAGTGACAATAAAACGGAAATAATTCATCTTTGTTGTAATTCAATGAAGGTATACCATCAACATTTAACCCTTTACCCTGGGAGCGCGGTGGCTCAGTAGGTAGAGGTGCAGGCTGCAAGCCGAGAGGTCCTCGGTTCGAATCCCACCTGCGGCAACCGCGTTGTGTACTTGGGCAAGACACTTCATCTCCATTGGCCGCGTGGGGGCACGATGACGCCGTGTACTAAGGCATACTGCACGTCGATGGTACGCATGTCTTCAACCAATCTAAGTCTGCCTGTGCTGCAGTGCAGAGTTACGATGTTGGGGAGCTGGCAGCTGCTCGTCGTTGCTCGGTGGTTCTCTCCGGGTACTCCGGCTTCCTCCACCCGTAAACCTGTCACGGTCATGATTAGCCATTGTGCATAAATATGTGCCCTTAAACATCAATAAATAAATAAATAAATAACCCTTTACCCAACGTAACAGCCAAAACCGGCCAGCGCTACTTTCAAAAATCAACAATTAATTTTCATTATTTTTTCATTTTTTTGTCTCAAAAACATAGGTTATGACCCCTCGTTGGAATGAGCTCGCGTCGAGCTCGTTCCAACGAGGGGTCATAACCTATGTTTTTGAGACAAAAAATGAAAAAAATAGTTATTCAAGAATTTTTTTTGCAAGTATCGTCTGCTTTTTATGTTAGGTAACGAGTAAACAGATTTGTGAGAAAGTGGGAGCATGGGTATCGCGTTTGCCCGAGGAATATTAATGGCATTATCCATCTTTAAAAAAAAAATATCTTGATTTTTCTGAAACTTTGAAGGCACAATCAACCGTCTTCCCACTGTACTGGGAAAACTTGTAGGTTACTCTTCCTACCCACATCTGTGGTCAGTCAACCATGCAGATGAAACCGAATGGGGTTGACAACATACTTACGCCATTTTGAAATTCTTGAAAAGGTATGGAAATTTTAGTCAATCCGGAAAACGTCCTGAAAAGTATGGGATAAAACATGAGTCAGGCCCCGAGGGTTTGAACAAACTTCAACCTTCTCCTCATTTATGTCAAAATATCAAAAATTCAGCTTGCAAATATTTCCAGTAATGCAGCCATCAATTCCACCAGTCCAGTCTTGTTTGACATACCTCAGCGAGCTCTGTCAAACAAGACTGAATTGGATTCAAATCCTAGTTGCATTATACAAAAATTTGCCACTTGAAAATTCTGTATATTGAAATAAGTGTAGAGATGAATCATTTGAAATGTAAAAGAAGCCATTAAAATTCCTAGTCATTTAACAAACTTTGTCTGTTCGAACAAATCGCTTTCCTGATCAACATGATTATGGAGAAATGACATTCTTGCAAATGTTTTTTAAAAAAGATGTTAGTGTGTGCCCATTGACCATTTTCATAAAAAATTCCCAAAGTTAGGTTGTCGTCAATTCGAGAGATGTCTGGAGGAAATGGGGAAAAGAATGGAACTTTTTTCTGGCAACAGTAAGAACCCAGAGTTAAAACCCTTTACCTAACATGAAAAGCAGACGACACTTGCTAAAAACAAAAAAATCTTGAATAACGATTTTTTTTTTCATTTTTTTGTCTCAAAAACATAGGTTATGACCCCCCATTGGAACGAGCTCAACGAGCTCGTTCCAATGAGGGGTCATAACCTATGTTTTTGAGATAAAAAATGAAAAAATGAAAATGAATTGACGATTTTTGAGAATAGCGCTGGCCGATTTTTGCCGTTACGTTGGGTAAAGGGTTAAGTATTTGTTAGTCATTTAAAAAAAATGAACATCTCACTTTACGCCTGTATCAAAAAGCTTCTAAACGTATTGTGTGATAGAAATGAGCTCGGTAAATCATGCAAACAATGAAGTGGATATAACTGTGTTCATTAACTTAATCGTAATATAATTGCTTGTGAGCGTGACTCAACTGGGTGTGAGGGCGGTGGGGGCGGTATGAAAAAACAAGATAGTCATCTCAGTGCTTTTCCCTAGACCACTTTCCACAGAGTAGCAGTATTTTTTGCAAGCACAGAATTAGGTAAAGTGTTGTTGGATCTGATTTTAAAACTATCCCCACTTACTATGAAATGTTTGCCAATCGAAAAATCGTTGGTGTAACGGTACCACATGTGACGCTCTTATGGCCTAGAACCAATCTATTCCTTAAATAGGCCATCGCCTATGATTAGATTCACACTTGTCTGGAATATTTCAGTTGGTTCGGTTCGCTTTTCCGACCAACTGATATATTATGGACGACTGACTCTGGCATTACAATGAGAAAAGAAGACTCAACACACACATAGTTTTATGATTACGCCGGGTAGTTTCCCAACTTATGTCAATATTGTGATGCTTTCACGGGAAATGAAATATTTATTAACTGGAATATCTATAACAGGGGCAGAAACGAAAACATGTATATCGTTGTAAATAAAGGTACATCACATTATATAAACGGTCGTCTGCGCGCAAAGTTTCATAAAAAGTGGGTAATCAAACAGCTCATAACAGTGTCTAATTCCGAACAGAATTGGACTGGTGGGCTGAGAACTTGCAGACTTTTATTTTGATTCTTAATTTCAGTCTCTCTATATATCTAACAAAACACAGTGTGTGTGCGCTGGTGGGTGGAGGGGGGGGGGTATGGCAGGTTGTCCACAACCTTGAAACATATACACAATTTGCTCACATTTTAAGCAGATGCAAATTCCAATTTGGAGAATTTTTTTTTATCACACATGGGGTTGCAGGCAAGCAGACCAACAGTCTAATTCTTAACGAAATTCGATGCTCTATTGGCCTGGAATCAGTCTAGCGCTCAAATAGGCCATTGGCTATGTTTAGATTTACTCGTATAGAATAGTTCAGTTAGGTAGAAAAGCGAACCTAAGTTTACTCTCCGTCCAACTGATATATTCCTGACTATTGAATCTGAAATACTTGATAGAGATTCATTTTTCTTTGGATCAAAGCTAGAAATGTTGCTTTATTGAACCTTGATTTGATCGACATTTTGATGACACTACAATCTGAAATGAAGACCCATCACAGCCGTAGTCACTAATGTTAAGATAACGCAGTAGTTCCACGAATTATGTTATTACCTCAGTGTTTCAAGGGGAATTGAATACACCACTGTTAAATACACTTTGTTCATAAATATTAAATCGTTTAAGTTTACTGGAGAATGCCTCCAGTCATTCTCCAGCAAACTGAATCAAATTAATATTTGTGAACAATATGGGTCATGGTTTACAGATTACATTACATGGTTTTTACGGAAGTAAAAATGCTTCAGCACCCTATCTGTTAATGGAAAATACAGTGTCTTATATTATATGTTGTACACTGTTGATATAATGAACAGATAAAAATAGTTACAGAACATCAAAAGATGGTGGAAACGCCGTTTTTTTTTATTTTTGAATGGGTTTCAACAGAGATTGATAGTACAACGTCAAACTGATTGGGAAAATACTGTCTAAAAATCAGCTTCTGTATTTCTATCCTGCTCTAGGGGCGCGGTGGCTCAGAGGTATGCAGGCTGCAAACAGAGAGGTCCTCGGTTCGAATCCCACATGCGGCTACCGCATTAGTATATCATGTCCCCGGACGTCCCCTATCTGGGCAACCTCGGAAGTGACGTAATGTCACGTGACTCAGTGGTGTCATGTTGTGTTGTCATGGTAACCCGCTTGAGCGGCCGTCTTGTGACGTCATTACCACAGTGATACGTGGCGTTAGTGCGCATGCGCAGCGCGTGTTGTTAGGGTGATATGTGTTCCCGTCGTTCATTTTGTATACTGGAGGCCGCCATCTTGGTTTCTATGGTAGCATGTGGTTGCTATGCTACACAAAAGCTTCTTATATGATAGGAGTATGTTCGGAGGATGTGTTCGATTAAACAGGAGTAAATCTAATTACCACAAACAACCCAAACATCCCTCAAAATCACCAAAATCCACTTTATTTATGACGGATTTCCCCCAGAATTCTATTTAGGACTGCCATAGCGTAGATTTTAATAGTAGAACGTAGTGCTATAGTACTGCGGGGGCCCCCAGGATTTACCATGACAACACAATATGGAGCCACTGGGTCACGTGACATGACGTCACTACCGAGATCCCCCACCGAGGTTCCCCAGTTAGTGGACGTCCGGGTACATGACATACTACTAACTGCGGTGTGTTTTTGGACAAGACATTTCATCCCCATTTCCCACGTGGGGGCACGGTGTCGTTGTGAACTAAGGCGTACTGCACGTCGATGGTGCACTTGTCTTCAATCAATGTTAACCCTGTTCGTGTGAAGTTAGTATGTTAGGGTGCCTGACAGTTACTCGTTGTTGTTCGGTGGTTCCCTCTGAGTATTCCGGCTTCCTCCACCCGTACAACTATCCGACACAAAGTGACTCTGCTGTCAAAAGTGTCGTTAAACCACAATAAATAAATAAATCTATAATACTCTACAGGAAAATGCCTCATATCTGTGAAATGATGCCCACATGTAAATTCGGTAACATTTTGAAATTCAAATTTTTACTAGATCTGAAACGGTTAAAGGGTATTCTTGATCGATTAATCACATGGATAAACCTTGATTAACCGATTAATCACTTTCTCTAAAAGGTAGCTGAATAATTGCCGTACCGTTGATGACTTATAGCATTGACCCCTTACCCAACATAAAGGACAAAATCGGCCAGCTCTACATACAAAAATCTCCATTCAGATTTTATTTGTTTTCAATTTTTGTCTCCAAAACATAGCTTATGATCCCTCATTAGAACGAGCTCGTTCCAGCTACTGGTTCAGAATAATGATCATGCAAGTGAACAAGGTTGTCATCACGTTACTTGCATGCTTTACTCTTTCTCATATAGTTGATATGAGTCAGTGTAACAATGGTTGCCTGTTTTAGAGCATGCTTGTTCCTTTGTTAACCTAGAAAATACAGTAGTTCAAAAGTAACGGTTAATCGATCATTTACTTTTTTGATCGATCAAGACTTGATCATTGGTTAATCGATTAATTGGTTAACCGTTTCAACTCTAATTTTTACATGAAATTCCCATACCCTTAGTGTTAAATTTACTGACAATATTATGAAATTGAGGGGAGTTAACTTTCCCGAAAATCTCTTCCAAAGACGAAAATTGTCAGCCATGTAAATTTTGAATGAAGACTATAATGCGAAGTCCAGAAAACTATTTTGAAGACAGAAATGCCGAAAACTAACATGTATCAAATGCAGTTCTGATCACCACCTTGGCTCCATAAATGTATAAGTTTTCAACAAACAAGGTTAGGGTAATCAAAAATAAAAAATGCAAGTCTCCCTGCATGTATTAAAGGTGCGTAACACTAAGCTGTTTTCTGAGAACATTAACAACAGGCATTTTGTTCCTGCTATCCCCTTATTAAATGGAGTCATTTTCCCATTTTTATTAGTTTTTTGACGCAAAATAGTTATTCAATCGTCTGACAACTGCATTCGATGTCTTGATAAAATACCATTCTAATTAATGGAAACAATAGTCTGTGGGAAAAAATTCTACTTACTTTTCCAAATGATGCATTTTGGTGCAGACGCAAGTTTCCAGTTGGATAAAATATCGACCAGAGACGTGGAGTATCGATCCACATAATACACGATTTTGACACCAGTTTGTTTTGTCTTTTCAGATCGGATTCAGACACACAAAGAGAATGTTCTCAAGATTTATGGCAAGACTACAATTAGGAATGTGTTTTTATACCGGTGGCATGGCAGCGCAGAGTAGAGAGGTATGAAACAGCCCCAGTGGGAAGGTGTAAACCCGATTTGCCCCGACCATGTTTGCTTAAGTTTCGACTGATAAAATAATTCAGCGATTTCACAAAGGCAAACTTCATTGATGTACAGGCCTGAAAATAAGCAGTCTTCTGACATTTGCACAATGAGGTTCCCTGAGGGTGAATTTGATGATGCCTTCCCATACAGAGGGCCAATTTATCCCCTGGGTACCTCTTTCTGTTTAGTTTTGAGATCCTGATTCAGATTCAGGTCCATGGAGGGTAAATTTAGTGATGCTACCCTGCTATGGAGGGTAACATCACTAAATTCACCCTTCAGTGATGGTCATTTTGCAGATGACAGTCTGCTTATTTTCTGGCTTGATGATGTAGAGGAGTATTAGTCAGTCGAGTTCAGAGTTCTTAGGAATATTTTTTGTCGATAAATACATTTAGTAGTCGTGACACATAGACTTCCTAATTTCTTTTTTTAATATTGGGACGAGAACACCAAGTTGGTCGTGTTTGGCCCTGCCGTCCCCAAACAGCCCGGATCGGATACCACAGACCTCCAACCGTAGGACTGACTGTATTTTTTGCCGGGCTATGTTTTTTTGAACGCATATATTTTAACACAACCAACGACTGGTGAAACAAGCGCGGAGGATCCTGAGCCCCCCCCCTCCCACATTTTCGCCAGCAATGTTTTTCTCGTGCTGGTTCAGTTTCGATGGATTTCGGATCTTTTTTTTGCAGTAAGAGGCAGCAAACGTTAAAATGTAACAGACGGTTAAAAAATCGGTTAACTGAAATAAATCGTAATCTTACAGACATACAGTACCAAATCCACCCCAGACAAGATAATCCACAGACAGTATAATTGCTGTTAACGTCTGGTAAAGCATACAGGTGAGGTCTGTTTATCTACTTTGGTTGTTACGATCAAAGCTGATAAATGGACCTCACCTGCATGCGATCAAAGCTGATAAATGGACCTCACCTGCATGCTTTACCGACGTTTTTTAACGGCTCTCAAAGTGTGAAATCTTTCAAATACATCTCCTGAAAAATCTCAAAATATCCGCTCAGATGCATGGAAATGGGGGTTTTGGGAACCTGGAATTTAAAATTTTCGTACCATGCTCGGCCCGTCATACCGACCACCATCCATCGCCCGATCCAGCCCCCCCCCCCCCCCCCCCACACACACTTTGAAAATCGTTCCGCCGCCCCTGAGAAGGTCATGTGTGAAATCTTTGTATCGTACTAGAGCCTCGAAAGAAAGTACATGGTCACAAGTAAGAAAGAATCAATGTCAGAGGCTCACATCCGGAAGAAAATGTCCCGACTGGATGTTTTTCTATGACTACAGTAAGTATTCACAGTGGGATTTACCCCCCCCCCCCCACCCCCACCCCGAACAGCGGGTAGTTCCCTCCATTGGCCTCCAACAAAGTGTGTAAAGGCCACCGAACACTTTTAATTTGTTCAGGCCATAGCCCACTGTCTTCTCACCCAAATAAGCTCGCTTCGCTTGTCTGTAGTGTAGAGATGGACTCGAAGTCTTCACAATAGGAACGGAGGTTTTTGTTCAGTTTCAGTGTTAATAATATGGGATGAGTTCTATCTTCAGTAGAACGATGTAACTCACACATTTTCCAAAGTCACGAAACCGACAGACATCCGTGTTTATATTCTTTTAGTACTTATGTCGAGAAGTCAAGAAAACGGTGTCATCTGATGCTCAACACAAATTGTCCTGATGCCTAGTTGGTGGAGACCAGGACGCCGCCGACGAGAGGCGGGACACCTCTTGACTACAAAACCCACCCACCCACCTAAAGACCCACCCTCCCACCCACCCACCAGGTGCAAAGGAATGGTTTCGCGCGCCGAAGGCGCGCAGGGACGGTATGGTAGACAAGCCCCTTTCGACCCTCATTGACTGTAGGTGATTCATTCTCACATGTCTAGGCGTGTTGAAGGAGGAACTGCTTCAGGTACTCGGCCGGTGTCACCAGTTGCGTCGTGATGGTCTCTTGTCTGATGTCGGTTGAACCCTCGGGTGAGGACCAGTGTGAGAGGTTGGGTCCTCTCACAAAGGTACTACCTCTCCCCGAGGGTGCAGTCGATCTGAATTTTCGGGCAAGTTTTGTCTGCCGCTTCGAGGATGATTATGAGTGATGGCACCCACCAGGTGGAAGTACGATTTCGTTTTATACCCGAATGGTCCCAGATCAAGATTACACCCCGAGCTCAACAATCCTCTGGACGATTCTGCAAAATAGCGCGATATTCCAAACTTTCACTTGATGGTTATACGAACCCCAATATTGATCGAATGGATAACATTTAAAAGGGCGTGAAATAGGATCGTGTATGATATACACTTTTCGACGGATTTGTAAGACCCGGCCCCGAATCCTTAGGTAATTTGTGAAAGTATGAACGTGAAATCTTAACCAACCATCAGACAATTTAACACAAAAATTCACCACAGGATGTCGACATATTTCCCAACAGAAACACTCGTGGTGCGAGATGGCGCTATTCTGCGCCATGAAAATGAGCAGCAGACTGCATGTGATAAAATGATTTAGATGTTTGCCAAGGCTTGACATCGATTGGTACCGATCAGCCATGCTTTCGGGTGGAAATGTGGGGA
Organism: Pictodentalium vernedei; assembly: GCA_031216915.1. Lineage (NCBI taxonomy): Eukaryota > Metazoa > Mollusca > Scaphopoda > Dentaliida > Dentaliidae > Pictodentalium > Pictodentalium vernedei. Next base: position 405,895,379 of record CM062296.1, on the reverse strand, counting down.
ACATCGTACCTCTACTTTTGTCCGACTCAATTTTAAGAACTTGGAAGGGTTGGTCGTGATCGCAACACATCACCCATCATATAATGATTAAACATCATATAATGAAAATGCCACATGGTAATGGCACAAGGACAGCATACAATGACCGATGCGCATCATGTAATGAAAAAGGAACATCATATATATTTTGCAACGCTATGTCGGAACATTCTGAGATCCCGGCTTCGGGCCTTTTTTCCCATAGTGCAAGAGGGAATTTAACGAATTCAATCTTGTCGTCTGTTGTTTGTTGCATTTCGTCCGTTAACTTTTGCATTCCATTCTTTCGTTCTTCGTCAGAACCACTGGACCGAATCAAATGAGATTAGGCACAAAATATTTTCCTGTTGTCTGCTTGAGTAAAATGGCTAACCTCCATTGGGTGGTGGCAATGCCTAAAATCCAGATATTATGTTTACAAAATCTTCTTATCAAACACCAGTTAACACAAATGGTATTTATAAAGAATATACCCACAGTTAACTGAGAGTGTGCAGTCAATACGATGAATAATCATGCCAGTGACACCGTAAATGATGTGTTGTGTTGTGTTTGTAAAACGAACCGGTGAATTGGCGTATTTGCTCGTCATTAGAGGGTCTGAAATGAAACCAAGGACATGCACAGAGGGTTTCTACTCTTCCGTTGGCATTAGAAGGGGGAAACCCATAGGATGTCTGGCAGGACATATGAAATTTGTGGTTAGTGGGAAACTGGACATGCTGATAGGTTCCAACAGTGCCGTATTAACCCATAGCCGGGCCCCTAGGCTTTTAGGTACTTCGGGTCCGGGTCCCATCCGGCATTTCAATCTTTCACCCCACTACAGCTGACATCCTGACCCTGGTACCGTAGGCACTATTTGCAGTACATAGCCATATATCCATTTTGTGGGTCTCCTGAAAAATTCAACTCACAACTTGACATATTATTTAAATAAGCATTAAAATAATGTACTGTATACAAATATATATATAGTATACTTATGAGAGTATATATATGCTTAAGTACATATGTACATGTATCGCTAAGTGCAAAGTGACTTTAACTACTGGAGCCCTACGGCGCTGGTAACAGTGCCTCAGTAAAAAAAAAATAAAATTGGCGGGCCCCCTGTCCCTGTGGGCCCATGGGCTTCAGCATAATCAACCTTATGAATAATACAGCCCTGGGTTCCAGAAAGAACAGCTATTCATTCATTATCCCCATGCGGGGACGGGATATAATGCGCAGCTTCGTCCGTCCGGAAAAGTATTAGTGTGAACCTGAAGAACAGTTGTCAAAATCCATTAACTTTTGGTTTGCAACTTCACATTAAGAATGCCTTGGACAAGTTCAGTAACCACCACTTATGTATTAAAGATTAAGAGAGTTGTTTCCCTTTCTTTGTTGATTTGCCCAATGTTTCATTGTTAATGCAATAATTTGAATTGTGGGCCTTAGGTTTCAATAAAAAATAGACAGACTGCTTCATATACTACCCAAAGTTTGCTAAGCACCAAGTATATCCAACTACCTGTTTTACGTTTTAGTTGAAATATTGTGATGAAAAGTTTATTTATTTTTTATCTAATTATGTCTTTAATGATTTAAGTACAGAAAATAAGATTGTATTTGTGTTTGACATTATTTTTTAGCCTTTGAATACGATAACCATGGAAATTGGATATTACTGGTGAAAGAGGAACTTTTTCAATTTGCCAAAAAGTTGACAGGGCGAACTGGTATGGGTTCATTATCGAGTACGAGGCCCATTACTGTTAATTACAGCTTGGCAACGGCTTCTCATGCTCCCAGTCAGGTTCTTGGTGGTCTTCTCTGGGATGTTGTTCCATCCTTGGACCAGCATGGCACCAAGCTCCTGTACACTTCTTGGCTGGACTGAACGGGCTGAAATTGGAAGCTGCAACTCATTCTAGACATGTTCGATTGGATTGAGGTCAGGTGATCTTGCTGGCCAGTCCATACGCTCAATCCCCTCCCTCTATCTGTACTCCCCGACAACATGGGCAACATGAGTACAGGCATTATCGTCCATCAGAATGAATCTATTACCCACTGCACCTGCATACTATCTGACGTGGTCATCCAGGATCTCATCAATATACCGCTGTGCAGTCAATGTACCACGTTCAAGGATACAGAGCTCTGTACGTCCATCCCAGCTGATGCCACCCCAGACCATGATTGACCCTGCACCATAGCGGCCATGCTCAGCAATGTTGGCTGCACGGAATCGCTCTCCTGGTCTTCTCCATACCCAATAACGCCTATCTGTGTGGTCTAGGCAGTACCTTGACTCATCTGTAAAACGGACAGGTCGCCAATCTTCTCTGGTCCATCCAACGTAGTCCATGGCGCATTCATATCGTTCCTGGCAGTGGTTCTGGGACAGCGGAATGCGAATACATGGCTTTCTCGATTGGAGACCACATTCGTGCAACCTTGCTCGGATAGTCTGCGTCGAAACATTTACCCCGGATGCATTCTGAGGTCACTGCGAAGATGGGTTGCTGTGGCAAAGCGGTTCCTACAGGCCTGAATGATCAAACACCGGCCTCCAGCTGCCGATGTTACCCTGCCTCTGTCACCACCATGCCGTCTTACTGGTGTGCCATACTGCTGAAATCTTGCCCAGGTTCTGGTGATCACCGCATGATGCACCCCAAGGGCTTCACCAACCAGACGATGGGTAGCCCTTTGCTCCACCACCCCTACAGCCCGCCACATTTATGCTTCATATTTGCATTTGCAATATTCAATCATTAAATCATAAGGGTTTGTGTTGAAATGAAGACTGAATACCATACACATGTCATGTACATGTAGACAGTACACGAAAACATCATGGAAATCAAGGGGCACATGCTTTCAATGACTGTCACGAAAAGTCGGCCTGTCAAGAGAGCGAATGAAAACACTGGGGACCATCTCAATACATTCCTCAATCATATCCAGCAGAAATATCGCAAATATGTCACAAGCAAATTTCACAATGATGTGTCAAATATTTGGTGCTTAGCAAACTTTGAGTAGTATATTAAAGTTGTCTTGGTCACGTCCGAGGACCTCAGCGATTGCTAAAAAATGACAGAGTTATTGCCCTTTGTTTGTTGAATGAATTTGTGCTTTTAATTTCAGTGCAGTAAACATCTGCTGTCCAAACACTTTTATATCATACTTTGTGTTAACAGTGTCACGGACAAGATAAAAAACGATGGTGACTTCTTGAAAATATGGGGGGAGTTATTGCTCTTTGTTGGTTCACTTGATTTTTGTATTTTTAATGTTATGTGATTACTTAAAAGGAAAACATCAGATTTCAATAGATTTTGAAATACTGCAATTGTTCCTTTGTGTCAACTTTATCACGGATTAGGTCGAAAATCGCAGAGATCTTTTGAATACTGAGAGCTATTGTGTCCATTTTAACTTTCATTTTTTTAAGTTTATGTGCTAACTTGAGAAATAAACATCAAATTTCAATAACCTTTGTGATGTGGCTTGATATTAATACTGTCTTGGGTCATTTTTAAACTCGCGGCGATTTGTTCGGGCTGGCAGTGTGTTTTCCCAAAAGCACTACGTAAAGTGTGCTGCGACGCGGATAACCTTCCAGGGAACCAGAAAAGATGTTTGCGTGCAAGAAAAGAATGTGGCTTTGTGCTGTCGGGATTTTTGTGACGTTTCCTAATTTAGTTGGCTTCTGTGACATCAAAAATAACGCTGAGAATGTAGAAAACAACTGCTAGAAGCCGGTTTATGAACAGCAAAAGATCGCGTTACCCTATTTTGACATAGCCTCATTGTGTCATTCTTATACGCGACTACTTAGCATTTTGAAACTACAAATATCCCCAGTCTCCACTAACGAGCAAGAATTTATGAAGACAATATCAACGCATTCACCATTCATACCAAACATAATGCTCTGAAGCCAAAGCAAAACAGTACATATTTTGCCCCAAACTGTGCTCAAATGGACTGCAGAGTTGTCATGACATTTTGAAGACCGCCACACCTCTGTCGCACAGGTAATCCAAGAAATTCACTGGGGATATAAGAACACGTAGTGCTATGTTTGGCGACTAGTGACTGTGACGACTACCTGAAGCCGCCTCCACATCTACGCTTGTTGTTCTCTGTGGCCGTTGTCTGTGGAGGTTTCCTTGTCGATATTATGATTCGATGGTGTCTTCCCACTAGACCAATTCCCTTTAGACCAGTTCCCTTTAGGCCAATTCTCAACAAAAGACCAATTCCCCTTAGACCAACTACATACTGTTATTGATTAAGGGTTGATTAAGGATAATTAAGAAAACATTTATTTACTGATAAGCACTTTATTTGATAAAAAAATATTTTTCCGCATAACATACAAAAATATAGGTTTATAACATTTCAGTTTATAAAATATCAACAAGCCAGAAAATAAGCAGACTATCATCTGAAAAATGAGGTCCCCAGAGGGTGAATTTGACAATGCTACTCTGCACAGCAGGGTAGCATCACTAATTTTACCCTCTGTGAATCTCAATCTGAATTAAGGCCTCAAACATAAACAGAAAGATGTACCCAGAGGATAAACTGGCTCACTGTATGGGATAGCAACAGTAAATTCACCCTCTGGAGACCTCATTCTGCAAATGACAGACTGCTTATTTTCAGACTTGAATATCAATAACATTAAATACATTTATAAATATTTATAAATATATCAAATTATTGATATAGAATTATTTTAAAAGTAGAACACATGAATTGGTCTAAGGGGAATTGGTCTTTTGGGAATTGGCCTCGTGGGGATTGGTCTAAAGGGAATTGGTCTAGTGGGAATGAACCGACTCGATATCCAACTCCATTAACCTTTGGTCCCGAGAGGTCGCTTTTCCGATCCAGGACCTTGACACGTCATAATATTATTAAGTATTATGGCTGCTCAGTGAAAGTGTGGGGTTGGCCAATCAACATTTTCTACGTGCAGCCCTATCATGAATATGTACTCTTCCAGTTCTGTTACTGAATTAGCCTGGAAGATACCATCAGTGCTTAAGGGGTTTGCATACCATGACTACGAGTAAACGCTTGTCATTCTTAAAATCCTGCGCAAACGATGATAATCGTATTCAATATCTAGGAAAAGGTATCACGAAAAGAAAATGCTTCTCGTTATCGCGGTGCTCTTCACTCTGTCTGTATGTTTGTCTGCCAGTCCGTACATGTAGTTTGTTTCTGTTTTCTATTCAAGGGCACTGAGACTATGGACTAGGGTGCAACGCGTGTCCCCTTTTACCAGAAGTGCACGAATGGAAAAAACTTTACTCTCCGAAAACTGTAACTGAGAAACTTCCCAGTGTTCGTTTGTAACGTATCGTATTTGTCACTTCTAATGGGGGTGGTGGACTGGTGGTATAAGATATAATGACGGAGCTTGGTTGATAATCACTTAACAAGGAAGCTATACAGTCCGTGGGGTGATTTCTAGAGCTTTATATCTTTCCTTGGGGAAACAAGGTGCCATCTGCAATGCTTTTGCAATGCGTACAACACGTTGTTTTTCTTAAGAGACGATATATATATATATATTATATATATAACTTCGTCAATTTGCCGTCATGCTCGGAAGATTACTTCCTTCTAAGCGGCTTTCATTTTTAAAAATGAAAGCCGCTTAGAAGGAAGTAATCTTCCGAGCATGACGGCAAACTGACGAAGTTATATAAAATATTTGATGAAGTGTATTATATATATACATATAAAGCCAATAATACTGAATGTTGCATTATAATTTATTATACGTTTGTAACTAATATCCAGAGTCGAGTGCCCTTTTTACCCCCCCCCCCCCCCAATGCACTCGGATGCTTCTGGTAACCTTGTCTTTATTTGAAATTGTTCTTGCTCGATCTTAACTGTACTTGATAAGTCTTGATGTGTATATTGAAGGACAAAATCACGTTTTTCGAAGAACTTGGATTGTTGCTTGCTGATCCCCAACCGGGAATTGAACTCATGGCAATCCCATCTAACAATGAGGGATGCGACCCTTAAACCACTAGACCACTGCACACTGTTAATAAACGATGGCTGGAATCTAGCCTATTAGATGAAGTTCTCATGATTGCTTGGTTCAATTCCTTACGGCAGATACATGAAAGTGTGAAACGCGCTGGCTACAGTACGACGAAGGTGCTGTGATTGACCTCAGACGAATACTACACGGGCGTGTGTGTGTGTATTGAAGGGCACAATCATGTTTACGAAGAATTGATTGCAAGTCACCGATCGGGAATCAAACCGTCAGCAACATTGCCTGACAATCAAGTCCAACACCTAACCACTAGACCATTGTTCACCGTCAATAAACGAAGGCTGGAATCTAGCTTATTAGAGGACGTTCTCGTGATTACTTGGTATGTTGGTAAGATTAAAAATACAAACCAACAAGTCAACATCTCTAAGTTGTCCAGTACCGTTCGATTTGCTAATAAGTGTCGTCAAACAAGATATATGGGTCGGTCATCATAAGAATAACAGATGAATATTTTCGACCGAGATACCAAGTCAAAACTAAAGACAAGTACAACACACGTGTCATGTTTGTGGCTTTTACTTATCATCATCATCGTGATAATTGCGCGAGAGCTTGTAGAAATTCCTAATTATGGTTGTTGTTACTGTTGTATGAATGTGTTATTTTAGGGGTGTGGTGTGACAGCCGCCTCCAGTGCCCACTTTTGTAATGTATGTGTCTACATACGTTCCCGTCGTCATCAAGAGAGACTTGAAAATTTGAGTGTCGGACGATACTTTATTTTACAAGTATAATTCCCGTTCTTTCTAGACAACATATTTATTTATCTCTTGTGTAGGACAGGCGGCAAATGCCTATGTATTTAAGTCAATATCTTTTCAAAACGGCGGCAGAGTTATATTAAGCGTGTTCCTGTTCCCTGTGACTTACATACAACCACCTAATTCTACATCTTGTTGTTTCAGATGCGCCGTGCAGCTGCCACGGTTATGAAGCACAGGGGGATGAACACTTGTGAAATGAATGGTAAGTGATTAAATAAAATTATATCCTGTAGTGTAGAAAACCTGTTTGTGGTTTGGTTCAAGACCCGAACATTTCTGACTGAATGTAGTGAGCAAACGGCAGTCTAAAAGACGTAATATTTCTTGACCCTGACAGTGTGTACATCTTTCTACCATGATTGGTCAAACGTGAAACTAAAAACAATCGACAAAACATTGATAGGAATCATAAAATATTCCCCGCAAGAATTATGCGTATCTATATTGATAGCCTAATGGCTGTCCCAGACTGACAGACAGACTCCACACACGCTTGTGTGAATGGATTCGGTGGAGAACACCCGTCTGAGTACATATAGTGTGCTTATGTGCATGCTCGCTGGTGGGGTGAGGGGTTGTGTTAGGGCTGTTACTCAACACTATTTATGGTCTTCCCGATGGTGACATTATCTAGAGCCATGACCTTGGTTTTCATTTTCCATGATGAACGCTGCATTCAAATATCAAGGCAGAGATGACAAGTTTTCTGGCTTCATGACAAAACACTTACTCAAATTGAGCCATGATAAGACAGCAGAGATATATTTGTCACTTGATATTCAAGAGTGAACGATTGCATCCAGTTACTTGTGTCAGTAATTTTGCTTATTTTATGGTTGAAAATCTGACAGCTGATGAGCATGTCAAGCACATTTATTGGGATTCATTTTTTCATGTACGTTGTATAAGGAAAAATCGACTTTTCAGAAACACAAAGACATCTTGTCCGCGCCTTTGTCCCCACAAGTCGCCTCGATTTTGCAACTCTCTTTTTGATACGTGCCAAAATTTAACACTTGGAAAGCTACAACACATCCGAAATTGTGACTGCACGTGCCATTACCCGGTCTCGAAAGTGTTGCCACATTACACCAATTTTTGCTTACCTCTACCGACTTCAGATTCAGCTGAGGATTCATTTTTTTCTTATCTTTAAATGTAGTAAAGGATTTGCACCACACTACCTGGCTAATGTGTTAACCAGTCATGCGGCTGTGAGATCTCTTCGGTCATTTTATAAATATAATCTGGTGATAGGGCATTGAGAGATGGATTCTTTAGAATCATTCAAATCGGGCAATAAAGCGCACTTTCTCCACAAGGAATTTGCATGTTTGTACAAACAGAGAGAGCTCCATGTCGAAATTAAAAGCTATAAATTATTATTATTATTATTATTATTATTATTATTATTATTATTATTATTATTATTATTATTATTATTATTATTATTATTATTTTCCGATCCTTGGGCATCCACCCGCCCTTTTTTTGAAGGAAAATCTTTTTTTTTTCATTTTGAAATTTGACTCCCACTCATCACCCCCCGCCCACCCTTCAAATTAGAGTAGATCGTACACAGACTGCTTTGACTGACAAATTCAACGGGTAGTTTTTTATGTAACATGGTTTGTATTGTTCAAGTAACCATTCCCGACATTTGATCTACTCGCAATCAGCTGATGGAGATAAAACAGAAATCTCCAGAGTTTGCCACTGGAATTTGGTCCCATTTCTTGGCAAGCTTATGAATATATTCAAGCTTTCTAACAGACACTGGCAGTCAGGATATACATAGTAATCAGGAGAGAAAAGAGCATGTACTGGCATTCTACCTGAACAGTATTAAGACAGGTGAAGAAGAAACGGGTGTGAAATATGTTGACAATTTTTATCCCCGCTTTCGTCGGGGATATTGTCGTTATCTCCGTTCGTACGTCCGTCCGTCCGTACGTCCGTCCGGTGTTACATTCACTTGCATTAATGTTTAAACTATGCTAATGTGTTCAGGTATCACCAGTACATGTGCATGAAGGTTTCGGGATTTTGATTTGGTTCCAAGTGGTTCCAGTGGAACCATTTTTATCCTTAGAAAATCTTTGTCCGCTCAAAGGCTCTTAGGGTATTGAATTCGAAACGTTTAAACCATGTTAACATGTTCAGATAGCATCTGTAGATGTGCATGAAGGTTTCGGAATTTTGATTTGGGTCCAAGTGGTTCCAGTGGAACCACTTTTATCCTTAGAAAATCTTTGTCCACACAAAGGCTCGTAGGGTATTGAATTTGAAACGTTTAAACCATGTTAACATGTTCAGATAGCATCTGTAGATGTGCATGAAGGTTTGGGAATTTTGATTTGGGTCCAAGTGGTTCCAGTGGAACCACTTTTATCCTTAGAAAGTCTTTGTCCGCTCAAAGGCTCTTAGGGTATTGAATTCGAAACGTTTAAACCATGTTAACATGTTCAGAGAGCATCTGTAGATGTGCATGAAGGTTTTGGAATTTTGATTTGGTTCCAGGTGGTTCCAGTGGAACCACTTTTATCCTTAGAAAATTTTTGTCCGCTCAAAGGTTCTTAGGGTATTGAATTCGAAACGTTTAAACCATGTTAACATGTTCAGATAGCATCTGTAGATGTGCATGAAAGTTTCGGAATTTTGATTTGGGTCCAAGTGGTTCCAGTGGAACCACTTTTATCCTTAGAAAATCTTTGTCCGCTCAAAGGCGTATTAAATTCGAAACGTTTAAACCATGTTAACATGTTCAGATAGCATCTGTAGATGTGCATGAGGGTTTCACAATTTTGATTTGGGTCCAAGTGGTTCCAGTGGAACCACTTTTACCCTCAGAAAATCTTTGTCCGCTCAAAGGCTCTTAGGGTATTAAATTCGAAACGTTTAAACCATGTTAACATGTTCAGATAGCATCTGTAGATGTGCATGAGGGTTTCACAATTTTGATTTGGGTCCAAGTGGTTCCAGTGGAACCACTTTTACCCTCAGAAAATCTTTGTCCGCTCAAAGGCTCTTAGGGTATTGAATTCGAAACGTTTAAACCATGTTAACATGTTCAGATAGCATCTGTAGATGTGCATGAAGGTTTCAGAATTTTGATTTGGTTCCAGGTGGTTCCAGTGGAACCACTTTTATCCTTAGAAAATCTTTGTCGACTCAAAGGCTCGTAGGGTATTGAATTTGAAACATTTAAACCATGTTAACATGTTCAGATAGCATCTGTAGATGTGCATGAAGGTTTTGGAATTTTGATTTGGTTCCAGGTGGTTCCAGTGGAACCACTTTTATCCTTAGAAAATTTTTGTCCGCTCAAAGGTTCTTAGGGTATTGAATTCGAAACGTTTAAACCATGTTAACATGTTCAGATAGCATCTGTAGATGTGCATGAAGGTTTCAGAATTTTGATTTGGTTCCAGGTGGTTCCAGTGGAACCACTTTTATCCTTAGAAAATCTTTATCGACTCAAAGGCTCGTAGGGTATTGAATTTGAAACATTTAAACCATGTTAACATGTTCAGATAGCATCTGTAGATGTGCATGAAGGTTTTGGAATTTTGATTTGGGTCCAAGTGGTTCCAGTGGAAACACTTTTACCCTCAGAAAATCTTCGTCCGCTAAAAGGCTCGTAGGGTATTCAATTTGAAACATTTAAACCATGTTAACATGTTCAGATAGCATCTTAGGGTATTGTCGGGGATATTGTCGTTATCTCCGTCCGTACATACGTACGTACGTACGTATGTACGTCCGTCCGTCCGTCCGTCCGTCCGTCCATCCGTACGTACGTCCGTCCGGTGTTACATTCACTTGCATTAATGTTTAAACTATGCTAATGTGTTCAGGTATCACCAGTACATGTGCATGAAGGTTTCGGGATTTTGATTTAGTTCCAAGTGGTTCCAGTGGAACCATTTTTATCCTTAGAAAATCCTTGTCCGCTCAAATGTTCTTAGGGTATTGAATTCGAAACGTTTAAACCATGTTAACATGTTCAGATAGCATCTGTAGATGTGCATGAAGGTTTCGGAATTTTGATTTGGGTCCAAGTGGTTCCAGTGGAACCACTTTTATCCTTAGAAAATCTTTGTCCACACAAAGGCTCGTAGGGTATTGAATTTGAAACGTTTAAACCATGTTAACATGTTCAGATAGCATCTGTAGATGTGCATGAAGGTTTTGGAATTTTGATTTGGGTCCAAGTGGTTCCAGTGGAACCACTTTTATCCTTAGAAAGTCTTTGTCCGCTCAAAGGCTCTTAGGGTATTGAATTCGAAACGTTTAAACCATGTTAACATGTTCAGAGAGCATCTGTAGATGTGCATGAAGGTTTTGGAATTTTGATTTGGTTCCAGGTGGTTCCAGTGGAACCACTTTTATCCTTAGAAAATCTTTGTCCGCTCAAAGGTTCTTAGGGTATTGAATTCGAAACGTTTAAACCATGTTAACATGTTCAGATAGCATCTGTAGATGTGCATGAAGGTTTCGGAATTTTGATTTGGGTCCAAGTGGTTCCAGTGGAACCACTTTTATCCTTAGAAAATCTTTGTCCGCTCAAAGGCTCTTAGGGTATTAAATTCGAAACGTTTAAACCATGTTAACATGTTCAGATAGCATCTGTAGATGTGCATGAGGGTTTCACAATTTTGATTTGGGTCCAAGTGGTTCCAGTGGAACCACTTTTACCCTCAGAAAATCTTTGTCCGCTCAAAGGCTCTTAGGGTATTGAATTCGAAACGTTTAAACCATGTTAACATGTTCAGATGGCATCTGTAGATGTGCATGAAGGTTTCAGAATTTTGATTTGGTTCCAGGTGGTTCCAGTGGAACCACTTTTATCCTTAGAAAATCTTTGTCGACTCAAAGGCTCGTAGGGTATTGAATTTGAAACATTTAAACCATGTTAACATGTTCAGATAGCATCTGTAGATGTGCATGAAGGTTTTGGAATTTTGATTTGGGTCCAAGTGGTTCCAGTGGAAACACTTTTACCCTCAGAAAATCTTTGTCCGCTAAAAGGCTCGTAGGGTATTCAATTTGAAACATTTAAACCATGTTAACATGTTCAGATAGCATCTTAGGGTATTGTCGGGGATATTGTCGTTATCTCCGTCCGTACATACGTACGTACGTACGTATGTACGTCCGTCCGTCCGTCCGTCCGTCCGTCCGTCCATCCGTACGTACGTCCGTCCGGTGTTACATTCACTTGCATTAATGTTTAAACTATGCTAATGTGTTCAGGTATCACCAGTACATGTGCATGAAGGTTTCGGGATTTTGATTTAGTTCCAAGTGGTTCCAGTGGAACCATTTTTATCCTTAGAAAATCTTTGTCCGCTCAAATGTTCTTAGGGTATTGAATTCGATACGTTTAAACCATGTTAACATGTTCAGATAGCATCTGTTGATGTGCATGAAGGTTTCGGAATTTTGATTTGGGTCCAAGTGGTTCCAGTAGAACCACTTTTATCCTTAGAAAATCTTTGTCCGCTCAAAGGCTCTTAGGGTATTGAATTCGAAACTTTTAAACCATGTTAACATGTTCAGATAGCATCTGTAGATGTGCATGAAGGTTTCGGAATTTTGATTTGGGTCCAAGTGGTTCCAGTGGAACCACTTTTACCCTCAGAAAATCTTTGTACGCTCGAAGGCTCTTAGGGTATTGAATTCGAAACATTTAAACCATGTTAACATGTTCAGATAGCATCTGTAGATGTGCATGAAGGTTTTGGAATTTTGATTTGGGTCCAAGTGGTTTTTCAATCATGTGACAATGATGTGATCAGAACATTACCCTTTGTACATCATGTTGGGTGAAGTATCTTGTTTGAAATATTGAAGTAGTTTCACATGTGAGTCTTCAGAAGGAAATTAAATACTGTTTTATCATTTTAAATCACACACATGCGTGAAGCCTTTTTATCCAAGTCTGTATCATGCACTAACCAAAAAGGAAAGTGCAAATGCGGGGATATACTATAGTGTGCTTCGCACACAAATGGCACCATCTAGTTTATGTTGTACCTGGTTTCAACACTGTATTTGCTGCTGTTTCTACTGATTTCTTTCTGTTTCTGCACTCGATTTTAGTTTCATCAATCTAACCTGAATTTAGTAAGCATTATCAAGTAGAGGCAGTTAGGGCAATGTTGCGTTGAACCTGTTAACGGCCAATGTGATGAGGAGTGATTCTTTGGTATCGGAAATCCATCCCTCATAAGCTCTGCGCTGTTCCACATTGGCCTATATGAGTAGTGCTTCATTTGATGGAGAGGTTAGTAAGCTTTGATCAGACAGTAAGAGAGAATTCCAACCATGTGACCCATTTACTGCTACCCAGGGGAAATAACATGGGTAATGTGTGTGACATAATATTATATTTAAAGGCACCTACGTTACCAGTGTTTTTTCCTCGGTAGTAAATGGGCCATATGGATAGGGTTCTATTTTACCTTACTGTATCACCAAAGTCAAATGAAGCACTACTCATATCAGTCAGGGTAAAACAGCACAGAGTTTATGTGGGATGGATTTCCGATTTGTTTGTTTTGTCCCGCGCGTTGCCAAAGAATCACCCTGAGTCTCGAACGTAGTCATTCTGGCTTCCCAGTCTAAGAACGTGTTTCTAGAGCTGAAACGGTTAAGGGGGTTTCTTGATCGATTAGTCACGTGAATTAACCTTGGTTAACCGATTAATCACTAGTCCAAATAGATATCTGAATTATTGCCATACCGTTGATGATTAACTGCATCAACCCTTTAGCCAACGTAACAAACAAAACCGACTAGGCCTATATACAAAAATCTCCATTCAAATTTATTATGTTTTCCATTTTTATCTCAAAAACATAGCTTATGACCCCTCATTGGAACGAGCTCGTTCCAATGAGGGTTATAAGCTATGTTTTTGAGACAAAAATGAAAAAAATTTAGTAATTCATGAATTTATTTTACACGCATCGTCTTTTACCCGCAGCGGGTAAAAGGTTAAGAATGACTATTTCCAGCCACTGATACAGTGTGATGATCATGCAAGTAAACAAGTATGTCAGCAAGTAACTTGCATGCCTTACTCTGTCTCATATACTTGATGTGAGTCAGAGTGACAATGTTTGCCTGTTTTGGAGCAAGTTTGTTCCTTTGTTAACCCATATAATACAGTAGTTCCAAAGTAACGGCTCAATCGATCAATTACTTTTTAGATCGATCAAGATGTTGATCATTGATTAATCGATTAATCGGTTAGCCGTTTCAGCTCTACGTGTTTCATGTACTATCAATAAATCCACAAAGTTGTTTCATCTTACCAAGTCAGATTAGAAAGTGAGAAAGAAATGGTGACCATGTGAGTTGAAAAGGTCTACCACATATCTCAAAATTTGCTCGGGATACATTATGGAAATTTTAGGGCTTTGATGTGTCGAGCGACGCTCCTGTGATTTATATAATATTACTTTTTACACAATGAATGTCAGTGTTATCTTAAAATGTATTTGAGGCTGTTCATTCAACTCAGAGGATTGAAACCTGTTTGCTCAAAATCTGTTACAGGACTAGTGACAGGACAATCACTTTCCAAGTAGTTTTCTGTAACATTCAGCTTGATCTGACTGAAACATTAACACACGCGATTTAATTTTATTCTTTGTTACAGCAGATTGCTGTAGTTTATTTTAAAGAAGTTAATTTTATTTCTGTTATAAGATAACCCAACCTAACCATGTCTCTTATATGTGTTTGCAATGTTTTCGGATCTCATATGCCATGTTTCTCTCCAGACACCCAGTATCGTCCTTAACATGTGCTATAGTCTATGGTTCAGGGGTAAATGGCTAAAATTCATATTAATTAAACTGAGTCCATATTAACAAACTGTTTATACCATTGTATAGAAAGTTTGTTAACAGTGAATCGGTTTCCTGTTGATAAACTCTTCATCAATAAGATGGTGAGCTCCCTCTGTCAATAAACCCTCTATCAATAAGATATAATGTCCTTACTATTTGATGGTTCAGCCTTTTGTGATAATATATTACAAACAAATTGAAAGGAATTGGTTTGAAGGCTAACCACTAAGACTAAGGCGTGAATGATCAATAACAACCCTACATTTTGCTCATACATATATAAGACTGAAATTCCCAATTACATAATGAGAGTCTGTGAAAGTAGTCTGTTGCATTGGAATATGGTGTTATGCTACGACATGATATCTGCTATTCATGGTGAGAAGGGTCCTTTTGTTGTCAGATCTGGTTAGATTACGTTTATATTAGTTTACATAAATGATAATTCGTTTAAACTGCTTTAACTTTTTTTTCAAAATCGTGAACCACTGATGGTGAGATGGGGACCGATGGACGTCTGCCCACATCCCCGTGCTGCTAGCCCCTAGCTTGCACAACTAATTATTCCCCAGTTAACCCAGAGGAGATGGAGTAGTCACGTGACCCAGTGGCGCATATTCTGTTGTTATGTTAACACGCGTGAGCGGCCATCTTGTGACGTCATTACCATAGTGGTACGTGGTGTTAGTGCGCATGCGCAGCGCGTGTTAAGGTGATACGTGTTTCCGTCGTCAATTTTGTCTACTGGAGACCGCCATCTTAGTTTCTATGGTGGCACGTGGTTGCTATGTTACCCAAAGTCCACAAATAGGACAGGGGCATGTTTGGACGGTGTGTTCCTTTGTACAAGAGTAAATCTAATTACCCAAATAGACCCGACAATCCCTCCAAATCACCAAAAATTACTTTATTTGATATGAAACCCCGTATTAGGCATATAATAGTAGGACAAGTGCTATAGTACCGAGACCCCCCCCCCCCCGTGGGTGGGAGTGTAAGTTCGATTGAATTAGAGTTTTTTCCTTTCTCGGATTTTCCCCAAATCCTCGTTTACTTCATAGAATTACCACAAACAACCTGACAGGTTGTACTAGTTCGAATTCTTTCAGAATCCTCGGTTTCTACCTATGTGTCTACAACCTATGTTCTGACTTCTTTGTTCTATTTATTCTGACTTCCTTAGATGTGTTTATGTCATGTGTACACATTACATATAGCACATAGACACATACTGGATGTGCCGACATGTGCTTATGTGGAAATGCACAATATAGCACATTGTGCACTAGCACTGTATAGGAGCTATTCCACAATACATGTGCACTAGCACATGTATTGTGCACTAGCTCCTATACTGCTCCTGTATGGTTCCTAGCTCCTATGTGCCACCTATACAGCTCCTGTACAGCATCTAGACCACCCATCATCTCCAAATCTCCAAGCCCAATAGATATGCCGATATGTGCTTGTGTAAAAATGCACAATGTTACACATTGTGCACTAGCACATAGGCACATGCTCGATGTGTCGATCTGTGCTTATGTGAAAATGCACATTGTGACACCGTGTGCACTAGCACATAGGCACATACGGGTATTTGAGGATATATACGGCCCAGCTCCTATACAGCTCCCATATGGCTCCCAGCTCCTATATGGCACCTCTACAGCTCCTATAAGCATTTAGACCACCCATCACCTCAAAGCTCCAAGCCCACTAGATGTGCTGATATGTGCTTATGTGAATATGCACAATGTGACACATTGTCCACTAGCACATAGTCACATACGGATATTTGAGGATACATATGATCCAGCTCCTAAACAGCACCCATATGGCTCCTAGCTCCTATATTGCTCCTATACAGCTCATATAAGCACCTAGACCACCCATCGTCCCCAAAGCTCCTATACAGGTAGTCTTACCAACGGCTTCCATTTTGTCTCCAACTACCTGTCCTATGATTTGGACATTTTGTAGCCATCCGTTGTGGACCAGTCTCGTGCCACTTCTGCCTTGTTCCATAAGTCTTCCGACGACCTGTTTATGTCATGCGTACACATTACAGGTAGCACATAGGCATATGCTGGATGTGCCGATATGTGCTTATGTGAGAATGCACTAGCACATGGGCACATGCTGGATGTGCCGATATGTGCTTTTGTGAAAATGCACAATGTGACACATTGTGTAATAGCACATAGGCACATTTGGGTACAGTCGGGACAGATATAGGTATAGCTAGGACGTAGTGTTACAAGTCAATATTAATGGTTGAGACATGGGGCAGAATAACTTAAACAATAGAAATGATACAAGACCGCAATGGCACAAGACTGCTGTAGAAGCTAATGATAGGGGAGATGATGGTGACTATGGAGCTTTGGAGATGATGGGTGGTCTAGATGCTGTATAGGAGCTGTGTAGGAACTAGGAGCCATACAGGAGTTGGGTTATAGGGATCCTCGAATACCCGTATGTGTCAGTGCACAATGTGTCACATTGTGCATTTTCACATAAGCACAAATCGGAACATCCAGCATGTGCCTATGTGCTAGTGCACATTGTGCATTCTCACATAAGCACATATCGGCACATCTAGGAGATGTATATGAACTCGGTTATAGGTATCGTCAAATACCCGTATGTGCGTGTGTGTTAGTGCACAATGTGCATTTTCACATAAGCACATGTCGGCACATCCAGCATAAGCCTATGTGCTACCTGTAATGTGTACACATGACATAAACAGGCCGTCGGAAGACTGGTACTCAGCTATGGTATTGGATGACTACAATAGAGGCAAATCATAGGACAGGTAGTTGGAGACAAGATGGAAGCCGTTGGTAAGCCTACATGTATAGGAGCTTTGAAGATGATGGGTGGTCTAGATGCTGTGTAGGGAATGTATAGGAGCTGGGAGCTGTATAGGAGCTGACCGAGGATTCTGAAAGAATTCGAACTAGTACAACTTGTCTGGTTGTTTGTGGTAATTCTACGAAGTAAATGAGGATTTGGGGAAAATCCGCGCCAGAAAACTTCTCTAGTTCAATCGAACTTACACCCCAACCCCGGGAGGTGGGGAGGGGGTGGGTGATCTTGATACTTTAGCACTACGTTCTACTATTATATGCCCAATATGGGGTTTCATATCAAGTAAAGTCATTTTTGGTGATTTGGAGGAAATGTCGGGGGTATTTTGGTAATTAGATTTACTCTTGTACAAAGAAACACACTCTCCGGACATACCCCTGTCCTATTGTAGGCTTTTGTGTAACCTAGCAGTCACGTGCTACCATAGAAACCAAGATGGCGGCCTCCAATATACAAAATGGCCGACGGAAACACGTATCACCCCAACAACTCGCGCTGCGTATGCGCACTGTGACCACGTATCACTATGGGATACGTCACAAGATGCCCGCTCACGCGGGTTACCATGATAACACAGCATGGTGCCACTGGGTCACGTCACTCATCGCTCTCCTACTACTTACACAGAAAGCGCAATAAATATCTCCTCGATCTGAGGGCGCGAAATAGGATAGAACAAGCTTCGTTGAAATTTACTTTATCACTCGAATTGTGGTGAAAACAAGTGAACTATGATTTGATTATACCCTTTAAATGTATGTGTGGGAGCGAGGTGGCTCAGTGGTAGACTGTTGGATTTCTATGCTAGACATCCCGAGTTCGATCACCGTCCGGGACGACCCGCGTTGTGTCCGCGGGCAAGTGACTTTATCCCGGTTGCCTACATGGGGCACGATGGCGCCGTGTACTAAGGCGTACTGAACGTCGATGGTGCCTATGTCTTTTACCGCTGTAACCCTGCGTGAGCAGGGCTTGAACAGGGTTGGAATGTTGAGGAGCTGACAGTTGCTCGTCGATGCTCGGTGGTTCTCTCCGGGTTCCTCCACCAGTAAAAACTGTCACGGTCACGACCAGCCATTGTACATAAGTATGTGACCTTAAACACCAATAAATAAATGAATATAAATGTATGTGCTTGATGAAATGATTGTGTTTGTAACAATTGGTGTGAATTAGTTGGCTTAAAAACACCTTACAGTCTAATGACCAGATGCCTAGAATTGTTTGCCTTCATACTCGCCCACAACGAGAAAATCAACAGAATTTTGACTGGTGGCAGCTTTCAATTTGATGTTTGGATAATGATTGTTAAAACTTTCTAAACATTCATCGGGGCGAGCTCATTGGTCTATTTCCAACTGCGGTCGCATGATATGGTTTTGAATAATATGGAAAAACATAATTAAAATAACATATTTTGATATGGTGTGCGTTGGATAAATGGTTGGTTCGCCCTTTACATGTACTTAACGTACCAGCAAAAGCCAGCCAAAGCTGTTCACAAAACTCGCCTGAGCTTGTACCATAAAATGTTTATAAAGCTTTTTATTTATTTATTTATTTATTTATTTATTTATTTATTTATTTATTTATTTATTTATTTATTTATTTATTTATTTTTCGTTCGCTATTTTTGTTACTGTAAGACAAAGCGTTGAACAACATTTTGGGAATGTACAGTAACCACAGTAGTCCGGACTATGGGTTTAGGTCTTGTACTCCTGATTACCAGGAGGAATTGCCGTGAGTTCGATTCCCGGCCGGGGGGTCAGAAACCAGCATTCTACATTCCTCGACAACATGATTGTGTCCTTCAAAATACAAAGGCCCGTGCCAGTCTTCATCTGAGGCCAACCACAACACTTTGTTCATGCAACGGCCGAAAGGAAAATGAATCAAGAAATCGTGATAACTACATATAATAAGCTATTTGCCAGCCATCATTTTTGGTGCAATAGTATAGAGGTTAAGGTACTGAACTCCTCATTGCCAGTAGGGATTGCCATGAGTTCGATTCCCGGCCGGGGTTCTGAAACCAATTTTCCAAATTTCTAGTAAATATGATTGTGTCCCTCAAAATAAACACACGTACACACACACTCCGAGTGCGCATTGCTTCAGAAAAGTCTGCCTAACAGCAATTTATTGGAGAGTGCCTATGGCACTCTCCAATAAATTGAAACAAGACAAATATATATGACCAAATAAATTTTATTTCTAGAGAATATGAAACGGCTCCGCGAAAAATAAAGCATTTTAATCGAAGCTCGGGTACTCTACTATTAACTAGTTTACAGAAGACAGCTATAACCGTGGGGATATAGCTGTCGGTATCTGCTGTGAAACAATCGTGTTCAACTGTTGACTCTGAGACAAATTAAAGATGATAACAATTTAATATTGAATCTGGCATTCCAAATGCCTAACAGCGATAGACATTTAACAACTGGACTTGTTGGATATCCGAACAATTTTACAGTAATAGCTCGTAGGATTTCCCAGTAAAATGAAGCAGAGTAACGTTTGGAAATCCAAACTACAACTGAATTCTTGAATGAATGAAAAGTTTTAGCGCGCCGAAGGCGCGCACGGACGACGTGGGATTTACAAATCCCTTGCGACCCGGGAATTCTTACTTATGATCAGCGCTATATATACAATACAATAAATGCGTCATGTCATAACAAGTGTACTTGACATAAAGATTAAAGTAAACTTTCACTGGGTCTTAATGAAATGCCTTATTGACTTAGTGAATATAGCTTAAATAAACAATGGAGGAAAACATGAATAGAGGCAACTTGTTAACTTCTGTGAGAGAGGCTTGCTGTCACATGACGAATGAAGAAAAATGCCAAGTTTGAAACAATTGAAATTAAATTGGACGCAATGTGAATTGTAGATTGTCAATGCAACACATCACTAAAATAGTTTTTTTTGTATAGAAAGTTTATCATAGTCTGCACACGCTCCGGTGATACAGCTACAATCAGAAGTATCTATGTCATTTTCTACTTCAGGTGTTTGTGTAAATTCAGAGCAAGACTCGACAATTAACTTTGTGAAAGCTTTCGACCCTAACACAGCGGATAATGTTTTGGACAGTAATAATTCTTCTCCACCAACATCTCCAGTAGAAGAAGATGAAGAAGGCGAAAGGAGCTATTTCAGTTTTTTCTTCGAAACTGACTAGTACAAATTTGATACATTTTCAACGTATATATTGATGGGATCCACCTGGCTTGGCAAAAATAATTCAAGGGTGTTAGTAGTGGTATATATGTACCCCAAGTAACCCTTTCTCCCAGAGCAAGATGAGTTTGGTGGAAGAGATGTGGTTAAGTAAAATGTTAAATAATGCGTTACTTTATTTAAAAGCCGTTTTTTTCTATACCGTAATATTTTTTGCATATTTTATTTAATTAATCGTTTTTTTGTATTTTGATTTTTTAAAAAAAATGTTCGTTGATTTGGAACCTGCTTCAATGTGTTAAAGGAAGACTGACATGAGTGCAGATATGTCTTATCGCGTGTAGTGTTTACTAAAAGGCCAGGTACACGACTTCCCATGATTACAGTTGCTTCATTGTATCTAAAGAGATTAAATCAAAGAATTGCCCATTGACCTGATTTTTAATGTATGCCTTTTACATACATTACATCCGTATTTATATGAACATAGAAATGTAAAATGCATGTGCATTGACTAAGTTTATTCGCATTAGTGATATCACCCGCCTGGCGATTCTCACAAGTCAGCTAACAATCTCTCAACTTAGCCATTTCCCTTTATCCCAACATGCATACCGGCTCCTCACAACTAAACGCACGGTACATTGTTTTTAATTTTATTTTTATGCCCCGGCCTCTTTGAGGAGGGGGCATTATGTTATCACCATGTCCGGCTTCCGTCGTCGTCCGTCTGTAACTTTTCGCATTCCACCAATTAACTAAAGTTTTACCAACCGGATCTTTACCAAACTTCATATGTGGGTTAGGTATGGTGAGTGGAAGAAGCCCATTTATTTTGACCATGATGTGCCAAAGGTCAAGGTCATAGTGACCTCCAATGTTAAATACACTTGAAATGGGTTCACGCTCTAAACTAAAGTCCCACCAAACGGATCTTTACAAAACTTCATATGTGGGTTAGGTATGATGAGTGGAAGACACCTCTTTATTTGATATGCCAAAGGTCACAGTGACCTCCAACGTTGAATACACTTGAAATTGGTTTCCACTCTGTAACTAAAGTTCTGAAAGACTGATCTTGTTTTTTTTGTAATTCTATCAATAATATTACAGAAGGGGCATAAGCCAGGCTTCGCGTTGCTCTTGTCTTTGATTGAAATCAGGCTGCAAGCCGAGAGGTCCTCGGTTCGAATCCCACCTGCGGCAACCGCGTTGTGTTCATGAGCAAGACACTTCATCTCCATTGCCTGCGTGGCGGCATGATGACGCCGTGTACTAAGGCGTACTGCACGTCGATGGTACGCATGTCTTCAACCAATCTAACATGCCTGTGCTGCAGTGCGGAGTTACGATGTTGGGGAGCTGGCAGCTGCTCGTCGTTGCTCGGTGGTTCTCTCCTGATACTTCGGCTTCCTCCACCCGTAAAACTGCCACGGTCATGATTAGCCATTGTGCATAAATATGTGACCTTAAACATCAATAAATAAATAAATTGATTGAAATCACATGGTGCCCCACCCAATTCACGAAAAGCGTGGTGCAAAAAAACTTTTTATTTAAAAAAAATCTTATGAACTGATTAAATCAATAATTTGATAAATGGGTATTAATTCGTATTCCTTCTGAATGGATAAAGTAACTCTTGCTCAGAGGAAGGAACGATATTTGCACCATATTTACAGTTTTCAAATTGCCTGGGCCTATTTGAATGAAATTTGGAATCTAATATATAGCTGGTGACATGCATTTAATTTCGGCCCAAAACAGCTGTCACATCAGCAGAGTATAAAAGGGCGTTGGCGTTCGAACATACTGAAAATGCATTCCGAGCTCAAGGTAATTTATCGCGATTTTCAAGCTTATTTTTTTATTTGATATCCGACTTTTTCAAATCGAACAAAAATCGAATCAGAAATCGGATAGAAAATCGAATCGCCGACAGAGAGACTGTAGGAATTTGTCCAGGCTTGTCGGTCCAATCTCGGAGATCGAGCAAAAATAAAATGTTAGAAAATCTTGGAAAATCTGAAAAAAAATTCGAAATCATCCGGTTCTGGCCCAGTCCCGGAATTCACTGTATTTTTATTCCAAGCTGACAGTGACGATAGTGAAGATACCACAAATCCGAGATGAAGTTGGTGGCAAAGCCAAACCATATATTTTTAACTCGGTTTTGATGCAAAATTACAATCGCGACATATAGTGTCAAAACGTGTAATGTTTTGTCGGCTTTCCCAAGTGTCTCGTCGAAGTATGCCGTCGATTTGGCCATGATGTCTCGAATGCAGAACACAACAGTACAGCCGACGTGGACTGCTCACTTTCCACGGGTGGGTAATATTTCCACGGACGGATTCCAAAAACTGATTATAGGAATAATCATCAAAAAATTAATTAATGAAGCACCGGGTACAAACCGGTGCTTCATTAATTAAAATTTTGCCGATGATGATTTTTATTACCTGGTAAACGCATGCGTGGACATCACTGCCCACGCGTGGATTACGACCAATCCCCGGCGACTGTACTGTAGTAGTCGTAAATGTGTCAAAACGCGTAATTTTCCGTCCGCGTTTTACAGTTTCTGATCAACGGATGTGATCGATTCGACAGAGATCTATCGGAGGAGAGAGATTTTCAACTGCGTGGCATGCAGTTTGTCGATTGCTTGGTACCGCATTCAAATAGAGAGAGAATCCAAATGAGACAAGTGAAAGTAATATGATACATTACACCGTCTGACTATTCTCTCGGGAAAGACCAGAAGCTGAACCCTACTCGCAGAACTCATCAACTTTGAATATAATATTGAGTTTACGAGTCGATTAACGAGCAATAACTTTAGACAAGAGATTCGTGACCGTCCCTCGACTGAGACAGAGATCTGACTACCAGTAGATCCACATTTCAGGAGAGTGGAAGATGACCAACTTTCGACAAAAGAGATCCGTGAAAGTACTGTGACAGAGATCCGACTGCCACTACTACCGCATTTTCGGGAGAGTGGAATATGTCGAACTTCCAGGCAAGAGATTCATGAAAGTACCATGACAGAGATCGGACTACTACTACTACTACATTTCAGGAGAGTGGAACGTGACAAACTTTCAAGCAAGAGATTCGAGAACATACTATAACAGAGGAGAGATCTGACGCCCATTACTACAACATTTCAGGAGAGTGGAACACGACACACTCGGCAAGTGATTCGTGAATATTCTGAGATAGAGATAGATACGACAGCTATCGCCACAGTGAACATACTGAGGTAGAGAGAGGTCCGCCTGCTATCACCACGCCGTTTCAGGAGAGTGGAACATGGCAAACCTTCAGGTAAGAGATTAGTGAGAATACAGTGACAGAGCAAAGATCTGACTATCGAAAAAACTCCAAGATCCAAATTTCTCACAAGAATATTTAAAAGCGCCGCGACCTCGACACCCGTCAGATTGGGTTCGAACAGTCGAAATAAAAAACCCTCCTTTTCCATATGAATTCCCCATAGACATGTGTAAAAATGCCGCGACCTCGACACCCACCAGAATGGGTTCCAACAGATATACGATATCTGACGCCCATTACTACAACTACATTTTTCAAACAAATTTCCCATAGGAATGTGTAAAAATGCTGCGAACTCAACATCCGTCAGAGTGAAAGTACGCCAAGAAATTTGTGAACCTACTGAAATGGAGAGACCTCACAGCTATTACCATCCCATTTCAGGAGAGTGGAACATGACAAACTTTCAGGTAAGAGATTGCTGGATGTACTGCGACAGAGCAGAGATCTGACTATCGAAAAAACTCTTTTTTCATAGACATTTCCCACAGGAATGTGTAAAGTGCCGCGACATCGACGCCCGTCAAATTGAGTTTGAACAGCCGACGTCGAAAAAAACCCATTTACCATACAAATTTCCCATAGGAGTGTGTAAAAATGCCGCGCCCTCAACACTCGTCAAAGTGAAAGTTCGCCAAGAAATTCTTGAACCTACTAAGATAAAGAGATCTGACAACTATCAGCTGTTGGAACCCAAACTGACGGGTGTCGAAGTTGCAATACTTTTACAAATTCCTATGGGGAATTTGTATGGAAAAGGAGGTTGCTCAAAAACATCGATTCAGTCTATATCATATTGTACACCAGTAACAAAAATGCTTTAAAAAAATTCATTCTCATGTATAACTACTGTCTGTCAAGATTAAAAAATTATCAGGGTATTTTCATTAAAGGAAGGTGGTTTTATTAAAAAAGATCCATCTATTATAGGTACACTAGTAAAAAACATTAATAAAGAAAATGAATTATTATTTTCTTCAATCATTACAGTACATAACTCCTCTGTGTGCGGCTTGGCTCATATTGACTGAATCCTTTGTGTTTTGTCTGGAGCATGGGCTGGTGTGACTTTTCTCAAATAAATGGCAAGAGGAAGGGACATATATTAGTCATTTGGGCGCCACGCCCTCGGTGTCTCGTAACCGTTTCGGAAAAGTGTGGTTGAGAGGCACCATCTAGCGAATTAGGAAAATTGATATGCAAAAAAAGACTTTTTTCGATATTCAGATCTCTGCTCTGTCACAGTATGTTCACCAGTCTCAAACCTGAATGTTTGGCATGCTCCACTCTCCTGAAATGTCGTTGCGATAGAAGACGGATCTCTTTCTACCTAAGTATCTTCACCGTGGTGATAGCAGACGGAGCTCTCTCTATCTAAGTATGTTCGCGAATCACTTATCGAATATTTGTCATGTTCCACTCTCCTGAAATGTTGTAGTAATGAGGGTCAGATCTCTCCTCTGTCGTTGTATGTTACCGAATCTCTTGATTGAAGGTTTGTCATGTCCCTCCTTCCTGCAATGTTGTAGCATTGGCAGTCAGATGTCTGTAACAATATTTTCACGAATCTCTGGCCTGAAAGTTTGTCATGTTCCACTCTCCCCAAAATGCGACAGTAGTGGCAGTCGGGTCTCTGCCACAGTACATTCACGAATCTCTCTAGTCGAAAGCTGGTCATGTTCCAGTGTCCTGAAATGTGTATGTAGTAGTAGTTAGATCTCTGTCGCTGTCGCTGTACGTTTACTAATCTTTTGCCTAACGTTATTGATCTTTAATTGACGTATAAAATCAATATAATATTCAAAGGTTTATGAGTTCTGCGAGTGTTGACCTTCTAGACAACGAGTGAAATCCTCTTTGCGATTGTTTTGGGGAAGTGTAGCTTCCCCTAAATGTTGTTCGAGACCTTCAGTTAGTGTTTTGGGGTTTTCCCCGAGAGGATTCATCAGACAGTCTAATGTATTATAATACTTTCACTAATCTCATTTGGGTTCTCTCTCTCTCTTTGGACGCGGTACCAAGCATTCGCCATACTGCATGCCACGCGGTTGAAAATCTGCCTTATCTGATAGATCTTTGTCGAATCGACCACATCCGTTGATGAGATACTGCAAAACGCAGACGGAAAATCACACGTTTTGACACATTGACGATTACTAGTGTTCCGCATTCGAGACAACATGGCCAAATCGATGGCATTCCCCGACGAGACACTTGCGAAAACAGACAAAAGATTACACGTTTTGACACCTTATGTCGCGAAGTGTAATTCATTATCAGAGAGATTTCGTCGAAATCGATGCCATCGATCGAGAAAACACTTAAACACCGAGTAAATAATACATGGTTTGGTTTTGTCATCAACTTCATCTCGGATTTGCGGTATCTTCACTATTGTCGCTGTCATCTTTTGACAAAACTGCAGTGAATTCACAGACTGGACCAGAACCTGATGATTTCAGAATTTTCTCAGATTTTCTAAGGTTTATTTTTGCTTGATACCCCAGATTCGACCGTCAATACGGGACAAATCCCCGCAGTATCTCTGTCGGCGATACGATTTCCCATCCAATTTCCGATTCGATAAAGTCGCGTATCATCTCTCACAGTATACGAGCTGTGTGTTTCTTGTGAGCCAGTATTTCAGGGCTTGGGACTCAGTCGATTTCTAGAGAAAATAAGCTTGAAAATCACGAAAGATTATTTTGACCTCGGAATGCATCTTCAGTTAGCTCGAGCATCCTTTTATACTCCACTGACATATGTCCCGACTACACAGAAAAAAATAGAATAAAGTTTCTTAAGAGGGTTAAAGACAAACTGATTGAAAAGTCCTTGAACGGTTTTCATTGAGCCACCATATGGAGGGGAGGTCTCACTTTAACATTGTGACTTATGAGAAAAACAGATATTTGTGTATGGATGGTTTACAAGTTTGTTAAAAATCAGCCCCGAACTAAGTTTAAGGGCGCCATGGAACTCTCAGATTTTACCACCGTGGGTAATGGGGAAGACAATATAAACATCATCTTTTTCCAAACAAGGTGCTCCAAAACTTTCCGCGTTTGATATTATACTGAGTCAAAAAAGAAAGTATAATAGAAACAAATGTGAAAAATAGCATAAATGATGGAATATAATAGTTCTAATGTTGCACGTTTGTGGACAAGAAGTCGTACAAAGAGTTTAATGACATGTTGTTGTTGTCCACCAAACCGTATACAAGTTTGCTACGGATTACAAAATGGCACGTGCTACCCGAGAATGTCAAATTGAATGGGTGACCGACGATTTTCTGTGTGTTATGTTGTGGTAGAGAGCCTGGTTTATCGAGAAAACACGCCAGTTTTTGTTTTGCGGCATTTTAATAAATGCCAAGGTTAATCGAAAATCAGAGGTTGCGTGCCATTGGTATGCATGAGGCTGGAATACCTCCAGATGAGCTCGATGCTGAGTTCGGAGTCACTGTGGCCACTATGTACCGTCTCATTGAAAGGTTCAGGTCGACCAAGAGTTACAATCCCTGCACAAGACCGACACATCAGGACGTCTCGCTTGCGGGATCGCTTCCTCCCGGCGACGAGGACATCAGAAATTAATCCTGGTAGAACTAACAATAGAATCAGTGCATAAACTGTCCGCAACAGACTCACTGAACACGTCATCCACAACATGCGTCCATACCACGGGCCAATCCTTACCCAACGTCATCGTATCGTCGGAATGGAATGGGCACGTCAGCGTGTTCACTGGACTCAGCAGCGTTGGAGCACAGTTCTTTTAAGTGATGAGTTACAGTTTTGTTCACGGCGCGCTGATGGTAGGGCAAGAGTGTATCGCCGACGAGGAGAACGGTTTTCTGATGCTTACGTGCGGGAATGCGACCGTATCGGCGGGGGTAGTGTAATGGTTTGGCCAGGAACGCAGTTGATCTTCATCGATGGTAATCTGAATGGACAGCGATATAGGGACGAAATTCTTAACGCTGTTGTTGTCCCGTTGTTCAACGCTAACGTCGGATTACAGTTATTCCAGCAAGACAATGCCCGATGTCACGTGGTGCGTATCTGTCGTGACTTTCTTGAGGAGCAGAGCGTCGAAGTTCTTCCCTGGCCCCCACTTTCGTCAGATTTGTCACCATTCGAACATCTTTGGGATCAACTGGACGGTCGGGTACGACTTTATGATCATCAGACATTAGGCGATTTACGTAATATTCTAAGACAGGAGTGGAACGCAATACCACAGGGTGACTCCAGACACTTATCAAAGCCGCGCGCCGTCGATGTCTTGTCATCCAAGAGGCAAACGGTGGACATACACGCTATTGACTGCATGTGTGAACTTTTCATTTCACTCCATGTCTGAATTGCGACGCCCTGACGTGACGCTGGCAACAGAAGAACACGATATTATGCAAAGCTAGACTCGAAATATGAATTTGCAATAATTTGTTTGGGATTAAAGTCGATAATACTAAAAACATTGATCCTCAAAGTTTATTATACTTTCTTTTTTGACTCAGTATATGACATGTTTTGTTAGAATAATAATACTCAGGGTTATTCAAATTAGTCGTGTCGCGGAGCTCCAGGTTGTAATGCCTATGGTTGGGCACTATGAATCTCAGATTTCGGGTCGAATCTTATCAGATAGAGAATTTCCATTCGAAAGGAATCGAAACGAATCTGGAATAGAATCGCGACGATACTCAGGTTATAGATATTGCATCTTCTTACAACCGTTATTTTTGTGTTTCTAACCATGTATTGTATGCAACAAAACTAATTCTGAATTTGCAGAAAAAAGCAGTGCGTATAATAGCAAATAAAAAGTTTAACACTCATACCGATCCTCTCTTTAAACATTTGAAAATTCTTAAATTCACTGATCTTTACAAATTACATTCACTACTATTCACCTACGATTGGACTCAAAAAACCCTCCCTGTCAGTTTTAATAATACATTCCAAGTGTACGGAAACCCTTTAGGCATAAATACCAGACAGTGTGGGGATCTAACCACACACAAACCCCGCACTCTGTTCTCAGCCGTTCTTCCCTACTTCTCTTTCCCGAAATTATGGAATGACATAGATTCAAGATTAAAACTCCTCCCCCGCGTGTTATTTAAAAAAACACTGACCAATCAGTTCATAAACGCTTATAGTGACAACATAAATTGCTCAAATCCGAGATGTTCCGACTGCTCACATAACCAGTTCGTATCTGGGTGGGGGGGGGGGGGGGGGGTCTTACTTTTCCCGTCCCCAAATGTCTATGGTTTGTGCAACTGTACATATCCTAATCCGTACTACTAAAATGGAGGAATAACGAAATTTATTTTTCACGTTGGAAACAAAGTTGATCACAAGGTCAGAATAACAACTAATCTAACAGTAGAGTTAAATGTCAAAATAAACTAACACTGTTCTGAACTATTCAAATTAACCATCTATTGTCCAGATCCACTTTTCTTCTAAAAAATTGTCATTCGCCGTATTTGACTTTTATATTTTGTTTAATTTTGTTTTATATGCCATGTTTTTTTTCTGTTTTTTTTTCTATTTTTTTCGAGGGCATGACAGGAAGACAGTCGCAAGACTACGTCATTCCCCACAGTATACATCTACTCATTTCTCAAATCATGTAACATCATTTTCTCTTAAAACGTACTGTATTTGTATTCTGTGAAATAAAGTGAATTGAATTGAATTGAATTTGTTTGGGCAAATCTATCGAAAAAGCGGAATGTCAAAGTAGGAAGCAGAACCCTCAGTAGTATTTTGAAAACATCTTGACGATCAGAACATTTCCGAATCGGCGCGACTGGAATCGAATCGATTTTCAAAGTTTCGTGGGGTCCTAACTTATTGACAATGAAGAAGCATTAAAAATCTTCTTTACCAAAACTACTGCTGTAAAATGTTTCTCTGCTTGATATATAACATCTTTGTCGTGGCGATTTACAAGTTTGTTCAAATCCAGTCCCCGGAAATCATATTTGGAGGTATCAGAGAGCCGTCAGAATTCACCATTACGGGTAGTGTAAAATTTCTTAACATTCTTCTCAAACTGTCAATGTTCCTCTGTTTGACATTCAACTCCTTTGTAAGGGTGATTTACAAGTGTCTTCAAATTAAGCCATGGGGTCAAGTTTATAGTGTTATGGGGCCCCAGGTTTTCACTCTGCAGATAATGGTGAAACATTAAAGTCTTTTTCCCCCAAATTACTGATCAATATGCGTCCGATGCTGATATATAACATCTTTGTGACAAATATATTCAAAGCAAGTTGATGGGGTCACATTTAGGATTGCCACGAGGTTTGAGGATTTTAACACTTGATTAGAAACTAACATTAAAATATTTTTTCATCCCAGCCACCGCACCACGTGTACGTGTTTCAATGTTTGTTTTTTTGTTGTGTTTTTTATTTTTTAAAATTTTTTATTTTATTTTTTACGGAGGGGATTGTTGATATATAACGCTTTTTTAGTATGATATACAAGTTTGTTCATATAAAGCCACTGGGGAGAAACTGAGAAGTGTCATGCATCCCAAGAATTAGCAAAGAGGGTAATGCGCGTAAAAAAAAAAATTCTATCTAACTACAACTCCAAACTCTTGCACATTCGATATGTAGGCCTAATATTAAAATTATAAGGGTGATTGATATTCGAAAAGCCTTTGTTAGTAGTGACGAGTCAAATAGTGTAGAAGCATAATACTTCACAATTTTATTTCAGTTATCATTGGGAGAAAATGTGAAATTTGTAGTGATCTCTGTAGCAGTTATCTGGCATGGTGGTCGCAAGATTTTAACATTTTCGAATTTTACATTGATCAGTAATTATCGTTGTAATTTATAGAGGGGTGATCAAGCCAGAACAAAAACAAACAAGTGCATAATATTGATAACTGCTACTGGAACTAAGCTAATGTGGGTTTTCTTATAAAGATAATGGGATCTTCATTTCATAATATGTTGTGAGATAAGAAATCCCTCAACGTTTACAGTTTCTGGCGGCAGTTATTGCTTGCCGGTATTTTATTCGCCGTTAACCCTTTACCTAACGAATCGCCCGCATCCACCCGCGTAATATGCAAATTGAGCAGTTGAAAAAATTAAATGTTTCAAAATATTTCAACAAAACCATATCATATGCCCCCTCATTCGATATAATTTTTATAAGAGAATATATTTTGGAAAGCTGGAATAAGTAGAGAGGTTCTACTATTTTTGCGAGGATACCGACGATTATCTCATGACAGAGAACGACAATTATGTATTTCAAAGTGAAACATGAGATTTTCTTTTTATTAGGTGTGCTTCCAAGACACGATTGTCATATTCGATGAAGCCATGGGTGAATCATTCAAACCAAATCTTCTGGTCGTTATCTAACTCTTCCACCCACTTAAGCTTTTTAATCGATACAGCGAACATTAGTTCTCCATTATTTCTTGTACGTCGTTCACAAATGGATCGAAATTGCTTTAGAATAAGAATTCAAAAAGAAGAAAACATCATAGAACATTAGTTTCTTTGAAAGTTCAACCGTTTCATTGAATTTTAAATTGCGACAATTTGGATAATTTCATACGACGCGCTGACGTTAAAGGTCGCGTTGTCGCGAAACGTATTCTCTATATCTCCGCTTGGAAGATGTTGAGTTTTACTACTTTTAGCATACTTTATCGATAATTTCCAGCTGAGCATAGAATAAATTACATCGTATATAATCCATTAAAAAAATGTAAATCTAATTTTGTTATGAACACACGTCGAATACACAAATATAAGGATGACATTTTCTGTGTAAAGTGTGAAAATTTCGCGATTGTCCGGAAAAGTACATAGGCCTACTTAAAGTGTACGTCAGCTTGGAAGCGCCTGGGAGATTTTAGTTAATAACCTTTAATTACATTTAATACGAATTAATATCATGTAATTACAAAATAGATATCTTGTAAATACGGATTGATAAGTTGCAATTACGAAGTAATATTGTAATTACGGAACTAAAACATGTAATTACGATCTAATAACTTTTAATTACAAATTAATAACTTGCAATTACCAAACAGCTAACTTGTAATTACGAAATAATAACTCGTAATTACGATTTAACCTAACTAATGAAAAGCAGGTCCCCATATTGAGCTCTTGTGTGGTACTATAGGATAGACCACTGTGCCAATTTGATCTACTCTTAGCCCTTGGTACCACTTATGCACAAGATGCTCTTTACAAGCAAATGGATGTGTTGAGTAACATGTGATGTTAGATTATATGATGTTGTGGAGTATACTTGGATGTCTAGTGTTGTTGCACAATATGGAATTTCTGTACCCATCTTGGCCAAGTGAACATCTGTTGCCTCTCTGAAGGTCTGTAATGTACACCCTATGGTTGTTGTGCTATTTTCCTTCATTTCGATTGTTAAAGAATGCACTGCAGTAGAGTAGAAGAGCCTTCAAAGCTCCTACATTATAACCTTTATGACTCTAGCTGCTAGATTATAATCTTTATGGCTCACATTGACGAGTCTGAACTTTTGTGGATCTTTATGAACTATTTGGATCAGTTTCCTTGGCACAGGGTTTGGGGAATTTTGGGGACTAGGTTTGGGGGATTGATGTCGGTATTCTTGTGGACTATTGGGACTGAAGATAGTGGTTTGAGAACTATTAAGGACGTTTCAGAACTGACGATAGATGTGGCTTGGGGCTATTAGACTGAAGATGATGGTTGCTGTTGTAGTAGTTGTTGTGGCTGTTGATGGGAGTAGTTTTGGTTCGTTTAACATTTACCTAACATGAAAAGCAGGCGACGTTTGCAAACGAAATTCTGGAATAACTATTTCTTTTCGTTTTTTGTCTCAAAAACATAGGTTATGACCCCTCATTGGAACGAGCTCGACGTAGTGGTTGGTAATGGTTAGTACTGCAGTTTTGTTGGTTGGTGTAACAATTAGCGTAGTGAAATTTGTAACAGTTGTTTTTAGTAATATAATTGTAATTGTTAGTGTGGTTTCGGCCGTTGGTGCTGTTGCTATTGGTGTTTGTACAAAAAAGACTTGTGTTGTCGTTGCGGCTGGTACCGATGTTGTAGTTGTCGTTGTCATAGATGTAGTGGTTGGTGTTGGACTATTTGGTATTGGAGTATTTATTTATATGTGTTTAAGATCACATACTTATGCACAATGGCTAATCATAACCGTGACAGTTTTACTGGTGGAAGAAGCCGGAGTACCCGGAAAGAACCACCGAGCTGTCAGCTCCTTAACATTCTAACTCAGTTCAAGCTCCCCTCAAGCAGGGTTACAGCGATTGAATGCATGTGCACCATCGACGTGCAGTACGCCTTCGTACACCCCGTCATCGTGCCCCCTGGATGGAACTGGGATAAAATGCCTTGCCCAAGGACACAACGCGGGCCATCCCGGACGGGGATCGAACTCGGGACCTCTAGCATAGAAGTCCAACAGTCTACCACTGAGCCACCGCGCTCCCTTTGTACTGGAGTAATAATTGTAGTGGTTGGAGGTGTAACTGTAATATGTATTGTAATACGTGTGTAGTTATTTTGTAAGTGTAGTGGTTCGTTTAATAATCGTAATCCTTGGTGTTGTTTTGTAGTTGTTGGCGAAGTAGTTGTCCGTGGTAGTGGTGTAGTTGTAGTGGCTGTGGGCGTTGTCATTGTTGTTGTTGTAGGAGGTATGTTTGTGTTGTAGTGGTTGGTGTGGTAATTATTGGTGTATTAGTTTTGGAGGCTAGGGTAGTAGTTAGAGTAGTCACTGCACACGTTGTTGGGGCTGTGGTAGTTGATGTAGTAGTTGTTGATGCAGTAATTATAGTTGTTGCTGAAGTAGTTGTCGGTGTGGTGGAGGTTGGTGTTGTGGTGGAGGTTGGTGCTGTAGTGGTCGGTGTTGTAGTTGTAACTGCAAAGCCCACAACTACAACTACTACACAAATCAAAAGAACTCTGACACCCACTACCAATATCGCAACACTAAGCACTGTGACATCGAGAACCACAATTACAACACCAAACCATACATTATCAATCACTGTACCTACTACATCAATAACCATAACCACATAACTACAAATACAAAACCAGCCACAATATGTACACTACAATACTACTCCAACCACTGTAATAATAACACTAACCACTACAACTACTGCACCAACCACTAAATTACCAACCACTACAACCTAAACACCCACAGGTAGAATGTTAACCACTACATCTATGACACAAACAACCACAACAGCAATCACCGCAACCACTAAAGATCTCCTACGACTACTAAACCAACCCTTGAACAAACCACAACTACTGCACCAAGAACTACTATAACCACTCGACCAAACAACGCGATATTCAGCCTAATAGACCCAAATTCTTCTCAAAAGTCTCCAAACCACAACTACATGTATAGATAGTTCTAAAACGCCCTCAGCGGTCCCCAAACAACACCCTTCAGACCCAATAGTCGCCAGTAGAGCTCCAAAACACTGATATCAGTCCCATAAACACTGGTTCCCAATAGTCACCAAACCCAGTTCCAAAGAAACTGGCTCAAATTTTCCACATAGATCCAGAAAAATCCAGATTCGTCCATATGAGCCATAAAGGCTGTAATCTAGGAGCTAAGGCCATAAATGTTGTAATGCGGGGGGTTTTCTGTGGTCATTAGTCTTCCACAACACTAACCCCAGTCTCCCAAAACGTGGTCCCCAATAGTCTCCAAGCCAGGTTCTATTGAGACTGGTCCAAATAGTCCACAAATGTCCAGGCTCGTCCATAGGAGCCATAAAAGGCTAAAATCTAGACGATAGGACCACAGTGGCTATAGTCTAGGATATTTGATGGTTCTTCTACTCTATCAGAGTGCGCTACATAACAATCGAACTGAAGGGAAATAGCAGAACACCCAAAGGTTGTACATTATAGAGCTTTAGAAAAAGGACAGATGTTCCTAGGGCAATGAAGCCCCAGATCGGTACACAAATTCAATACTATGCTACTACATTTGACAGCACACTCCACTCCACAACATCACATAACCTAACATTACATGTTACCTACAACAAGTATATGATGGTATAGAGCATCATGTGAAGAAGTAGTACCAGGCTAACAGTAGTCTAACAGCTGTATCGTACTCGATCTTACTGTGGGGAACTGCTTTCTATTGGTCGGTTAATCGAAAAAAAAACAAGTAATAATTTCGGACTTACAAGTTATTATTTTGTAATTACAAGTTATTAACTAAAATCTACCATCCAAGCTACATTAAAAGTACCCAGAAACTGAACGAGAAAAGAGTGAGAAAACAGTTTTATTCGTTGATTGACATAAAATTTAGGCTATTATATCCTCGTACTTCTTCCACCTTCCTTGTCTTACTTCGAGAGAAAGGCCCAATTGTGGTACATATATACGGATGATGTTAATATTCGATTAGTAGTTTTATAGCTTCATTAAAAGAGAGAAAAACTGGACAGAAATAGGGGGTACACACAAGTGCGCAGAACGGAAAGTGATTGTGACACATGGGTCGTAATACGAAAGTTGCAAACGATGCGATCAAGTGATAGTTAATAATTTTCTTCTCAATGGGTAACTTTGAGACGGTATGATACATCAGACTTGAGTATTGCTGTAAAACCATTGATTTCTGGACAAATGGATTGCTGGAACGTAAGGCTACGCTACACATTTTTCCAGACATTTCCAAAAAATGACATTATCATTCAATCGTTTCAAATCTCTCTCAGTTGTCTACCCATGACATGTGTTACATATTCTAAATCCACATAAGACATATAGCACTATCTGACAAAGTAGAAATAAACAAACCTAATGTGGGAGGAATAATTCTCTGCTAAATGCTAGGTTTCAACCTGGAAAATTACATGAAAAAATGCTGAGACCAGCCATTTTCAGTCACCCAGAAAGCTCAAAACAGACGTTTGTCACTACCCACTTACCCTTGGAGTATATCATCTCATGTTTCTAAAATGTGAAAACATTATAAGGCTTCTGCCCATTTTGGGTCAATAATCCGTGTAAAAACAATTTTTCGAAGCCACTGTTCTCCACGCATTCTGTGGTAATTTACCCCAATGCATTCAGGCCCCGACTCAGTGACCAAAACTTTTAATTCTGTCCCGAAGCAAACAGCCTAATGCTATCATATATATCCGATACTAAAAACATATTTCCAATTTACATGGTCATGGTTTCAATATATGACCTCAATTTAGAATTTTAAACCTGTGCAAAAGTGCAAAATGTGGAAAGGAACCTAAGCGAAAGACGTCGCATTTCAATCTACTCCCACCCCACTCCCTTCAAGATGACTTCAAGCCTTACGCGTGTTACTCCTCAAATCAGTGACGTTTGATGACGTGGGAGAAGAGAGAGATCAGATTAGACACATTATATTTTTTCGAATATATTTTCAAACCATAATACCACAACAAGAAAATCGGGTGGTAGTTGGGAGGGGTGGGGGGGTGGGGGTGGTGGTGATCCCTCACGACTCAAATGAAAATATTTTCAAACCATAATACTACAACAAGAAAATCGGGTGGTAGTTGGGGGGGGGGGGGGGGGGGCGGTGAGGGGGGGGGGGGGTGGGGCTGGTGATCCCTCACGACTCAAATGGAAATTTTCCCATAATGCAGCTAAAAATTTAACCAAATTAGTCTTGTGTGACAGAGCTCACTCAATGGTGCGACATAAGACTGTATGATTTCCAAGTAGTGTTGCTAAAAAAGATGTCTGTTTGAAATTTCCGCCGTGGTGCTGCAGTTTAAAAACCTTACATTTTATAGATATCGCAAACTGTGAAGGAAATCGTTAATTATCCATTGGTCGCATCCAGCACTGCCCTTGTACCATATACTATGCCTAAGTGCCTTTATGATCAGTTATGATGCCATTTTAAATGTGTCTTTTTTTACGACTTTCAAGGGAAATAACTGCATTCTTTTATCTCCTTTGTGTCATTTTCTTGAGTTTATTATCTTGAAGCAGGTGTGAGTTTTTTTTTTTAAATGTGTGTTATATTTTTTACATTATGTTATATTTTTGAAGATACAAAATGTTTTTTTCTTAATTTATAATTTTATGGCTTGATCTCAGTTGAGGTGACGTTATACTCTAATTTTTAATATGTTTGGCCTGACAGCAGTGGGCAATAGAGCAGGTGCTGCTTTTTAATACTGCGTAATAGTTTTTTTTTAAAATTATGTAACATTTTTAAAATTAAGTTCTGCATTTGTTCCTAACAAATTGGTCTGGGCCAAGAAACATTACCGGGAAATGCACCAAGGGGGCCCCAGACCCGGAGAAAATTTTGACTTGAACTGAACGAACGCGGCTTCCTTGCATCTGAGCGATGAGTGGCACTCCACATTGAGGACTTTTCGATGGTATTTTTTTATCAACTTCATGGATCCTTCGACAAAAATCGTTCCACCGGGGATGGGAGGGGGGGGGTGGGGGAGGGGGTGGAGGGGGGGACCCACCGAAAATCATATTGAGCTACCAATGTCAGACTAGACTGCTGGTATATTGAAATGTTCTCTGTGTTGACTGCCACTGGTAGTCCACACAGAGAACATTTCGATACATAGCGGTAGTCTATGCAATCAGACCTATTTCGCCTTTTGTTCACTATCACTCATATACAAAGATGTAAGAACAGGGGGAGGGAGTTACAGGAAGGAGAGAGAGAGAGAGAGAGAGAGAGAGAGAGAGAGAGAGAGAGAGAGAGAGAGAGATCAGATTAGACACATTATATTTTTTCCAATATATTTTCAAACCATGATACCACAACAAGAAAATCGGGTGGTAGTTGGAGGGGGGGGGGGGCGGTGATCCCTTCCCTCACGACTTAAATGCAATCACTTAAGATTTGTATCCTACCTCTCGCTTGGGTTCCCGTTATCGGAATCTTTTGGGGGAAAAGTAGGGAGGGGTTGTACACAGTCTCTTTACTGTAAAGACGTTATTTGAGATTCTTTTGTATTATT
This sequence comes from Pictodentalium vernedei, assembly GCA_031216915.1. Lineage (NCBI taxonomy): Eukaryota > Metazoa > Mollusca > Scaphopoda > Dentaliida > Dentaliidae > Pictodentalium > Pictodentalium vernedei. The sequence continues at coordinate 405,857,151 of CM062296.1, read as the reverse complement.
TGTCCGCTCAATGTCAGTAGTAGGAGAGCGATGAAACGTCCCCCATTGGCAGGACCCCGGGCAGGACCCCGGAAGTGACGTCATAGTCACGTGACCTGATGACGTCATGTTGTGTTGTCATGGTAACCCGCGTGAGCGGCCATCTTGTGACTTCATCTCCATAGTGATACGTGGTGTGAGTGCGCATGCGCAGCGCGTGTTGTTAGGATGACACGTGTTTCCGTCGGCCATTTTGTATACTGGAGGCCGCCATTTTGGTTTTTATAGTAGCACGTGATTGCTATGTTACCCAATTGTTCTGCAATGGTACGGGGTATGTTCGGAGGGTGTGTTCGGTTGTAGAAGAGTAAATCTAATTACCCAAATAAACCCGACAATCCGTCCAAATCACCAAAATCTACCCGAACTTTTACTATTTCGAATTCTTACAAAATTTTCCGCTTCTATCTATATATGTAATAGTTTATGTCTACCTAGGCATGTTTCTTTGTTCCGGAGTATACTCCAGTAGCGTAGAAGAGCCTATTAGTTGGAACAGTTTACCTTATTATTGCTATATTTAGCTATTTCTGGACTATTCTTGTTAGTTCTGACCCTATTCCAAGTACTCTTGTTGTTTCATATATCTGATTATAACTAACCAATCAGATTGCTTGATTTCCCATAGTCTGTATGCAGGGTTATCTCCCTTGTGTATAATAAAAGCAGTCCCAAAGCCAATAAGCTATCGAGCAGTTACTGATAAGTCATTGCTCGAACGACTCTAAGCCCATCGAGCAAATGAGCTATCGAGCAATTGCTCGATCGAGTGACTCCTCGAACGACTCTTCGACTCATTTCAGTATTTGAGGATACCCGGTATTGTATTATTTGAGGATACCTATCCTAAATATCCCTTATAAGCTAAAGAGCCAAGAGAGTAATTGCTCCATGAACAATTGCTCGAACGACTCGAAGCTCATCGAGCAAATGAGCCTTAGAGCAACTGCTCGTTCGAGTGACTCCTCGAACGACTCTACGACTCATGTCAGAAAAAAGGGATTCTAGGGCCTAAAGGGATTCCGTAAGTAGGGCTTTTTCCCAAATAAGCCAAAGAGCCAAGAGAGTAATTGCTCCATGAGCAATTGCTCGAACGACTCGAAGCTCATCGAGCAAATGAGCTATCGAGCAATTGCTCGATCGAGTGACTCCTCGAACGACTCTTAGACTCATTTCAGTATTGGGGGGATACTTGTTGGACTTTACATCCGGGTACTTCTGTTGGGGTAGTAGATAAAAAAAAAACAAACAACAATATATATAACATTTCATTTGTATTCAAGTATACAATTCAATGTCTCAATGCATTTCTCTTTGTAGTTCTTCTTGCATGGGCTAATCATTTCATCTTCTTGTGAGTTGGAGCTTCTTCCCATCGCATGGCTAGGTTCTTGATAAAACACATTCTTTCATTTGATAACTTGGCTTTGTTGGTTGCTTTAATTTCCTGTCTGGCATCTTTGGGTTCCTCTTTCTCTAGCTGTTTCATAGTAGTAACTTCAGTCTTCTTAGTAGTAACTTCATTTGTGGTTTGAGTGGGAACATCCTTCGTATCTTCAGTAGTAACTTCATTCGTGGTTTGAGGGGAAACATCTTTCTTGACTTCAGTAGAAACTTCGTTCTTTGTGGTAACTTCTTTCTTTATGGGAGCTGGCATCTTTTTCTTGACTTCAGTAGAAACTTCGTTCTTAGTGGAAACTTCTTTCTTTGTGGGAGCTGGCATCTTTTTCTTGTCTTCAGTAAAAACTTCGTTCTTAGTGGAAACATCTTTCTTTGTTTCTGTAAAAGCAACTTCATTCTTGTTTGTATTGGGAGTCAGTTCTTCTGTCTTTATTCTTTTGTTTACTGATCGGCCAGTATCCACACATCTTTGTTTCTTTCCACCAGCATCCATGTCTAGATTTTTTCTCTTGGCTGCATTTACCACACGATTCACTTGGGTCAGTTCCTGGGAAGTCAGCTTTAATCCAGCATCATTCTTGAAGATCTGTATATGTAAGTCATCTTTGAATCTGAGCACTGTTGTTGACACAGACATCTTCACTCTTCGATGTTCAAAACGGAAATGAATTTATTTTTATACCAACACTCCTTTTATACTTTTCTAATCGTCTTCTTCTTCTTCGTCTTCATCTACTCGGAATGAGTAGTTTGTCATAAGGTTGTCGAACAGAAATCTTCGCTTTTCCAAGGCATATTTTTGGGATTCTTCAAAGTCAAAGTCCTCTTCTTCGCGAAGACGCTTGGCAGTTTCTTGAATTTTCTTGTGAATTGCGTCGTTGCAAAAATTTCGAATGTACACAAGGGTATGAATGTATTTCTCACTAATGGCTTCTCTAACATTCTTTTGAAGTGCTCTATTTGCTGTTTCAACTGCATCTTCACTATCCATTCCATCTTCGATATATTTGTTCATGAGGTTGTCAAAATCGTTTTGGTATTTGTCAAAGGCACTTTGAACGATACCTCATAGAAACGTCTTCTTCCTCTTCTTCGTCTTCTTCTTCATCATATTCCATATCTTCTGATAGTTCCGACGATTCATCAGAGTCCGAATCTCTTGACCAGTGTTTTGGTGCACAGCTGGATTGCATTGTTTCCGCTCTTTTCGAAGGTCAGATTACAAATAACAAATTTCTTATGAGCACGACCCTTTTATAGGATATCGGACAGAGCATTGATGACGGGTTTGATCAACTTTCCTAAAAATCCTCCTTTCTGTATGATCCGTCTTCTTTTCCGATAAGATAGTTCTCTCGTTGGTGAGGCAATTCTCCTTATTTCGTACTTGTGTGGAATCAGCTTAGCTCTCTCAGATTTGGTTATAGGTACTGCGCCCGTCAAGATGTTTGAGGCACAATCACATAAACATTGTATCAAATCATCACTGGCCATCTTCAGCATAGTCTTGGCTTCATATCGATCCGCATCAGATAGGATTCGCAGTGTATCTAGATTTCTTTCTAATCTTGTAGTGTTGCTCGATTTTTCCGTTTGTCGGTTTGGGCAAACTTCTTCTTTGTGCCTCTTCATGTTAAATTTTCGAGAAAATGTTTTTCCACAGTACTCGCAGTTATGTATCGCCATGTCTTCACTCTTTCGTGGTCGTAGAACAAATGAATTTATTTTCACACCAACACTCCTTTTATACTTTTTTCAGAGCTAGGACTGGGTTGATAAGCGCCGAGAGAAAGCAACTCTTTCGTAGTATACATCTTTTTATATCTGGAGAAATTCCATCATCTGCTAGCAGCTTCAATACATGTTCGTATTTTCGCAGGTCATCAAATTCAGCTAAATTCAGTGGTATCTTATCTTCGAGGATGTTGGTAGCACATTTACATAAACAGGTAATCAAATCTTCATCAGCAGCACGTAGAACGGCATCGATTTCCACCTTGTCAGCATCCCGTAAAAATTCTAAAAGTGCTTTATTCTGGTCAGTCAGTCTAGTATCTCTCTCCTCTTCTGTTCTTCTTGGACAGTAATGTTCTTCATGCCTCTTACGTGTGAAGCTCCTGGAGAATTCTTTATCACAATATCTGCAGTGGAGCCGATGATGGTTCTTCTCGTGTCTTCGAGCATTATCCGATCTTGAAAATAACTTGGAACAGAATCTGCAACGAATTGGTAACATGTCTTCACTCGACGACGGTCAGGACAAAAATGAATTTATTTTCGTACCAACACCCCTTTTATACCTTTCCCAACAGAAGTCCCCGGATGTAAAGTCCAACAAGTATCCCCCCAATACTGAAATGAGTCTAGGAGTCGTTCGAGGAGTCACTCGGTCGAGCAATTGCTCGATATCTCATTTGCTCAATGAGCTTCGAGTCGTTCGAGCAATTGCTCATGGAGCAATTACTCTCTTGGCTCTTTGGCTTATTTGGGAAAAAGCCCTACTTACGGAATCCCTTTAGGCCCTAGAATCCCTTTTTTCTGACATGAGTCGTAGAGTCGTTAGAGGAGTCACTCGAACAAGCAGTTGCTCTAAGGCTCATTTGCTCGATGAGCTTCGAGTCGTTCGAGCAATTGCTCATGGAGCAATTACTCTCTTGGATCTTTAGCTTATAAGGGATATTTAGGATAGGTATCCTCAAATAATACAATACCGGGTCATGGGTATCCTCAAATACTGAAATGAGTCGAAGAGTCGTTCGAGGAGTCACTCGATCGAGCAATTGCTCGATAGCTCATTTGCTCGATGGGCTTAGAGTCGTTCGAGCAATGACTTATCAGTAACTGCTCGATAGCTTATTGGCTTTGGGACTGCTTTTATTATACACAAGGGAGATAACCCTGCATACAGACTATGGGAAATCAAGCAATCTGATTGGTTAGTTATAATCTAGATATATGAAACAACAAGAGTACTTGGAATAGGGTCAGAACTAACAAGAATAGACCAGAAATAGCTAAATATAGCAATAATAAGGTAAACTGTCCCAACTAATAGGCTCTTCTACGCTACTGGAGTATACTCCGGAACAAAGGAACATGCCTAGGTAGACATAAACTATTACATATATAGATAGAAGCGGAGAATTCTGTAAGAATTCGAAATAGTAAAAGTTCGGGTAGATTTTGGTGATTTGGACGGATTGTCGGGTTTATTTGGGTAATTAGATTTACTCTTCTACAATCGAACACACCCTCCGAACATACCCCGTACCATTGCAGAACAATTGGGTAACATAGCAATCACGTGCTACTATAGAAACCAAAATGGCGGCCGCCAGTATACAAAATGGCCGACGGAAACACGTGTCACCCTAACAACACGCGCTGCACATGCGCACTCACACCACGTATCACTATGGAGATGACGTCACAAGATGGCCGCTCACGCGGGTTACCATGACAACACAACATGACGTCATCAGGTCACGTGACTATGACGTCACTTCCGGGGTCCTGCCCGGGGTCCTGCCAATGGGGGACGTTTCATCGCTCTCCAACTACTAATGTCTTTTGAAGTCAAGAGACTGCGCATTTCATCCTCCACGTTCAACAAATTTCTCCAACGAGTCAAAACAATGCTGCGGCCCGTTTTAGGGTATTTGTTGAGTATCGAGTCGAAAATGTATTATGTAGAGGTACGGTAGTTTCAAATAATGGTTACATTAAAATTTTCTTCAGCGATTGAATATACTAAAATTAACTATCTGCCCACTGATGTCGAGATAACAAATTTTTATTCTGAAAATTTTCCCATAATGCAACTAAAAATTTAACCGAATTAGTCTTGTGTGACAGAGCTCACTCAATGGTGCGACATAAGACTGTATGATTTCCAAGTTGTGTTGCTAAAAAAGATGTCTGTTTGAAATTTCCGAATTTTGATATCGTGGTGCTCAAGTTTAAAAACCTTACATTTTGTAGATATCGCAAACTGTTAAGGTAATCGTTGATTATCCATTGGTCGCATCCAGCACAGCCCATATACGATGCCTAAGTGCCTTTATGATCAGTTATGATGCCATTTTGAATGTGTCTTTTTTACGACTTTCAAGGGAAATAACTGCATTCTTTTGTCTCATTTGTCTCTTTTGTCTCATTTTCTTGAGTTTGTTATCTTGAAGCAGGTGTGAGTTTTTTTTTTTAAATGTGTGTTACATTTTTTACATTATGTTATATTTTTGAAGATACAAAATGTGTTTTTCTTAATTTATAATTTTATGGCTTGATCTCAGTTGAGGTGACGTTATACTCTAATATTTAATATGTTTGCCTGACCGCAGTGGGCAATAGAGCAGGTGCTGCTTTTTAATACTGCGTAATACTTTTTTTAAAATTATGTAACATTTTTAAAATTAAGTACTGCATTTGTTCCTAACAAACAAATCGTTTTAATAAAATGACATATTCCAGGTGCGGTCTGGGCCAAGAAACGTTACCGGGAAATGCACCAAGGGGGTCCCAGACCCGGAGAAAATTTTGACTTGAACTGAACGAACGCGGCTTCCTTGCATCTGAGCGATGAGTGGCACTCCACATTGAGGACTTTTCGATGGCATTTTTGTATCATCTTCATCGATCCTTCGACAAAAATGGTTCCAGCGGGCATGGGGGAGGGGGGTGGTGGAGGGGGTGGTGGAGGGGGGGGTGGAGGAGGGGGGTGGAGGGTTGGGGGGGGGGACCCACCGAAAACCATATTCGGCCAAATCGAAGAAAATATGGATTTTTTGAAGGTACACTGTTTCCTTTCATCTTAGCTACCAATGTCAGACTAGACTGCTGGTATATTGAAATGTTCTCTGTGTTGACTGCCACTGGTAGTCCACAAAGTGAACATTTCGATATATACCGGCAGTCTATGCAATCAGACCTATTTCGCCTTTTGTTCATTATCACTCATATACAAAGATGTAAGAACCGGGGGAGGGAGTTACCGGAAGAGAGAAAGAGAGAGAAGAGAGAGAGAGAGAGAGAGAGAGAGAGAGAGAGAGAGAGAGAGAGGGGGGGGGGGGGGAGAGAGGGGGGAGCAGGGGGGGGGGGGGGGTTGGAGCTTAGATTAGATACATTATATCTTTTTCAATATATTTTGAAACCATAGTACCACAACAAGAAAATAGGGTGATTTTGGTGGGGTGGGGGTGATCTCTCTAATGCGGTCACCTAAAATTTGTATTTCTCGTCTGTGTTCCCGTCATCGCAATCTTTTGGGGAATAAGTAGAGAGGGGTGTACACAGACTCTTTACTGTTAAGACGTTATTTGAGATTCTCTTGTATTATTTGTCCGTTGAATATCTTTTGAAGTCAAGAAATTGCGCATTTTATCCTCCACGTTCAACAAATTTCTCCAACGAGTCAAAACAATGCTGCGGCCCGGTTTAGGGTATTTGTTGAGTATGGAGTATGTAGAGGTGCGGTAGTTCCAAATAATGGTTACACTAAAATTTTCTTCAGCGATTGAACGTACTAAAATAAACCATCTGCCCACTGATTTCGAGGTAACCAATTTTTATTCGGAAAGTTTTCCCATAATGCAACTATGAATTTAACCAAATTAGTTTTGTGTGACAGAGCTCACTCAATGGTACGACACAAGACTGTATGATTTCCAAGTAGTGTTACGGAAAAAGATGTCTGTTTGAAATTTTCGGATTTTGATATCGTGGTGCTGCAGTTTAAAATCCTTATATTTTGTAGATATTGTAAACTGTGAAGGAAATCGTTAATTATCCATTGGTCGCATCCAGCACAGCCCTTGTACCGTATACGATGCCTAAGAGCCTTTATGATCAATTATGTTGCCATTTTAAATGTGAGTAGTATGTCAGGGGCTTTTCACCTCTAGGTTGCAGGACCTCGGTGCAGGACCTTGGAAGTGACGTCATGTCACGTGACGTAGTGGCGCCATGCGGTATTGTCATGGTAACCCGCGTGAGCGGCCATGTTGTGACGTCATCCCCATAATGATACGTGGTGTTAGTGCGCACGCGGTGTCTTTCAATGATATATTTAAAATTACTGACAATCCATCTGGTAGGAGAACTAGACAGTCAGGCCTCCTATACATAGAAAAAACACGGACCCAAACTCTGGATAAATTTCCTTTATACTCCTTCCGGAAACTATGGAATGCTCTGGACGACACAACTCGAAATATTAGCGACAGAAGCATGCTTAAGAGAAAGTTAACTTCCACATTCATTTCCTCATATTCCAGTTATGTCAACTGCAACAATCCCTACTGCCCTGATTGCACTTCGTAAACTTCGTAAATTGTCAAAGTCGTGGTCCGCGTCTGAATCTGGAATCCTCGTCTTGTGCAACCTGTCGCGCTTCCTCCTTACAGCGGTGCTATGTAAAATACTATATGGATACAAGTAAGAACTTGCAAATAAAAGTCTAAACAAATAAATCATAACATTCGTCATCCTACGACGATGATGCAGCTAACATAGACACCACGCCCAAACATCATGACCAACCTCCTTGTCGCAGTCTAAACGATACGAACTTCACGATGGGACTTGTTGCCGCCCTCATGTGTTATGATAAGTAGTGGAGGGAGTCCTACAGGCAGGTTGCTACTTGCCTACCTTGAATCACCGTCTTTCCGCTGGCGAAAATGAATCACTAATACTCTAATCTCATAAAAGTAATGATTCGATCGTCATTCTCCATCATGTGTCACATAATTGGCTCTCAGCTCATTCTTTCAGTCACAGTCTGTTTGCAATCACCCCATCTTCTTCCAGGGGTGGCAGGTAGACAGCCAATCTGGCTATGCCACTTCCCACGGTATACTTCTCATTACATTTGTGCAATATGTTTATTTGTAACCATTTTACATGTATGTGTACGTGAATAAAGAATCTGATCTGCGCAACGCGTGTTGTTAGGGTGATACGTGTTTCCGTCGTCCATTTTGTATACTGAGGCCGCCATCTTGGTTTCTATGGTAGCGCGTGATTGCTATGTTACCAATGGCTTCTAACAAGACAGGGGTATGCTCGGGGTGTGTTCCTTTGTAGAATAGTAAATCTGATTACCACAAACAACCCGACAATCCCTCCAAATCACCAAAATCCACCCAAAATCACCGAAATTGACTTTATTTCCCCAATTTATCGGCTTAGCACGTAGTGCTATAGTACTAAGGGGGTACAAAGGGGTGAGTTCGATTGAACAGGAGTAATGTTCTGGCTTAGAATTATCCCAGAATCCCTTTTTGGATCCCTATCCCATGACGTTTTTCCCATTAAAAGACACGTTCCTTTGGTCAGTACCCAGAATTCTCTGCTGCTATCTATAATGCAATAGTTTACGTCTATCCAGCCATGTTCCTTTGTTCTAGAGTATACTCCAGTAACGTAGAAGAGCCTATTAGTTGGAACAGCTTTGCTTATTATTACTATATTTAGCTATTCTAGTCTATTCTTGTTAGTTCTGACCCTATTCCGGGTACTCTTGTTGTTTCATTTATCTAGATCATTTATATAAATTATAACTAACCAATCAGATTGCTTGATTTCCCATAACCTGCACGTAATCGTATAGAGGTATCTCCCCTTATTACAACGAAGTTGTATCAGATTCTCATCACATCTATATCCAATGACAATATCCCCGGGCACCCCAATTTCGGCACCCCTTTTTAAAAAACATATGACCTTCGGCACCCCTTTTTTGTCATATGTGCTTATGTGAAAAAGCACAATGTGACACAATGTGCCCTAGCACATAGGCACATGATTTATGTGCCGATATGTGCTTATGTGAAAAGGCACAATGTGACACAATGTGCCCTAGCACATAGGCACATACGGGTATTTCATGATACCTATTGCCTAGTATTGTATTATTCGAGGATACCTACTAGAGAATCCTTTTTTTGTCATATGTGCTTATGTGAAAAAACACAATGTGACACAATGTGTCCTGCACAAAGGCACATGCTTTATGTGCCGATATGTGCTTATGTGAAAAGGCACAATGTGACACAATGTGCCCTATCACATATTCACATACGGGTATTTGAGGATACTTATAGCCTAGTATTGTATTATTTGAGGTTACCTATCTAGGATACCTTCTGGAGAATCCCTTTTTGTCATATGTGCTTATGTGAAAAAGCACAATGTGACACAATGTGACCTAGCACATAAGCACATGCTTTATGTGCCGATATGTGTTTATATGAAAAGACACAATGTGACACAATGTGCCCTATCACACAGGCACAAACGACCAAAATGTGATTCCATAGCCACGGGTGTTTTCCAAAAGGGATTCTTTAAAAGGGATTCCATAAAATGGAATTCCTATCCGACTCCGTAAAATGGGATTCCGTGTTCCTTTGTTCTAGAGTATGCTCCTGTAACGTAGAAGAGCCTATTAGTTGGAACAGCTTTGCTTATTATTACTATATTTAGCTATTCTAGTCTATTCTTGTTAGTTCTGACCCTATTCCGTGTACTCTTGTTGTTTCATTTATCTAGATCATTTATATAAATTATAACTAACCAATCAGATTGCTTGATTTCCCATAACCTGTACTTAATCGTATAGAGTTATCTCCCCTTATTACAACGGAGTGGTATCAGATTCTCATCACATCTAAATCCAATGGCAATATCCCCGGGTACCCAAATTTCGGCACCTCTTTTTTGAAAAACATATGACCTTCGGCACCCCTTTTTGTCATATGTGCTGATGTGAAAAAGCACAATGTGACACAATGTGCCCTAGCACATAGGCACATGATTTATGTGCCGATATGTGCTTTTGTGAAAAGGCACAATGTGACACAATGTGCCCTAGCACATAGGCACATGCGGGTATTTGAGGATACCTATTGCCTAGTATTGTATTATTCGAGGATACCTACTAGAGAATCCCTTTTTGTCATATGTGCTTATGTGAAAAAGCACAATGTGACATAATGTGTCCTGCACAAAGGCACATGCTTTATGTGCCGATATGTGCTTATGTGAAAAGGCACAATGTGACACAATGTGCCCTATCACATAGTCACATACGGGTATTTGAGGATACCTATAGCCTAGTATTGTATTATTTGAGGATACATATCTAGGATACCTTCTGGAGAATCCCTTTTTGTCATATGTGCTTATGTGAAAAAGCACAATGTGACACAATGTGACCTAGTGTTTTATCATCGACACTCGAGGGTATTCCCCTTCCCTATTAGAAGAATTCAGTTCAATGGGTTGTAGTTCATTAAGTTTAAAATTTATTCAGTTAAATGTCGTTCAGTTCAATTCAAGAGGGTTAATACCTTCATTTAGGTTATAGTTTAAAACTGTATTGGCTTCAAAGGGGTTTACACTAGGTTATAGAGGTTATACTTAAAAAAACTGTATTGGCTTCAAAGGGTTCATTCAGTTTCGTTCAGTTCAAGAGGGTTAATACCTTTATGAAGGTTATAGTTTATTCAGTTAAAAACTTTGTTATGTTCACTTCGATCTTGGCTGTGATGGATCTCTGTTCATTTTTTATGGTCAATTCACTTCGAGTTTGCTTATATTCGATCAGATCAGATCGATTTTCTTCAATTTGTTCTATTCACTTCGATCTTGGTTGTGTTGGATCTTCGTTCTGTACCTTTATTGTTTTGTAGTGGTTGGTTGTCTATGTTCAGTTGTTTCCAACTAGTTCGATCTTCGTTCATGTTTCGTCTGTTTAGTTAGGTTGTTGCATGTAGTTTTTAGGGGTTACAGTCCATTCAGATTAAAGTTTTATTGTGTATATTGCGTGTTAAGATTAAGTCAAAGTTTATGTTGTGTACCCTTCGACCTTGTTGTAGTTGATGAATTAGGCTTTATTAGTCCCTTTCCATACCCTCGAGTGTCGATGATGAAACACGGAATCCCATTTTACGGAGTCTGATAGGAATTCCATTTTATGAAATCCCTTTTAAAGAATCCCTTTTGGAAAACACCTGTGGCTGTGGAATCCCATTTTGGTCGTATGTGCCTATGTGATAGGGCACATCGTGTCACATTGTGTCTTTTCACATAAGCACATATCGGCACATAAAGCATGTGCTTATGTGCTAGGTCACATTTTGTCACATTGTGCTTTTTCACATAAGCACATATGACAAAAAGGGATTATCCAGAAGGTATCCTAGATAGGTATCCTCAAATAATACAATACTAGGCTATAGGTATTCTCAAATACCCGTATGTGACTATGTGATAGGGCACATTGTGTCACATTGTGCCTTTTCACATAAGCACATATCGGCACATAAAGCATGTGCCTTTGTGCTAGGACACATTGTGTCACATTGTGCTTTTTCACATAAACACATATGACAAAAAAAGGGATTCTCTAGTAGGTATCCTCGAATAATACAATACTAGGCAATAAGTATCCTCAAATACCCGTATGTGCCTATGTGCTAGGGCACATTGTGTCACATTGTGCCTTTTCACATAAGCACATATCGGCACATAAATCATGTGCATATGTGCTAAGGCACATTGTGTCACATTGTGCTTTTTCACATAAGCACATATGACAAAAAGGGGTGTCGAAGGTCATATGTTTTTCAAAAAAGGGGTGCCGAAATTGGGGTGCCCGGATGTATTGCCATTGGATATAGATGTGATGAGAATCTGATACAACTTCGTTGTAATAAGGGGAGATAACTCTATACGATTAAGTACAGGTTATGGGAAATCAAGCAATCTGATTGGTTAGTTATAATTTATATAAATTATATAGATAAATGAAACAAGAGTACACGGAATAGGGTCAGAACTAACAAGAATGGACTAGAATAGCTAAATATAGTAATAATAAGCAAAGCTGTTCCAACTAATAGGCTCTTCTACGTTACTGGAGTATACTCTGGAACAAAGGAACATGGCCGGATAGACTAAAACTATTGCATATATAGATAGAAGCAGAGAATTCTGGGTAATGACCAAAGGAACGTGTCTTTTAATGGGAAAAACGTCATGGGATAGGGATCCAAAAAGGGATTCTGGGATAATTCTAAGCCAGAACATTACTTCTGTTCAATCGAACGCACCCCTTTGTACCCCCTTAGCACTATAGCACTACGTGCTAAGCCGATAAATTGGGGAAATAAAGTCAATTTCGGTGATTTTGGGTGGATTTTGGTGACTTGGAGGGATTGTCGGGTTGTTTGTGGTAATCAGATTTACTCTTCTACAAAGGAACACACCCCCGAACATACCCCTGTCTTGTTAGAAGCCATTGGTAACATAGCAATCACGCGCTACCATAGAAACCAAGTATACAAAATGGACGAAGGAAACACGTATCACCCTAACAACACGCGCTGCGCATGCGCACTAACACAACGTATCACTATGGGGATGACGTCACAACATGGCCGCTCACGCGGGTTACCATGACAACACAACATGGCGCCACTACGTCACGTGACATGACGTCACTTCCAAGGTCCTGCACCGAGGTCCTGCAACCTAGAGGTGAAAAGCCCCTGGCATTCTACTAATGTGTCTATTTTTTACGTCTTTCAAGGGAAATAACTGCATTCTTTTATCTCATTTGTCTCATTTTCTTGAGTTTGTTATCTTGGAGCAGGTGTGAGCTTTTTTTAAATGTGTGTTATATTTTTTACATTATGTTATATTTTTGAAGATACAAAATTTATTTTTCTTAATTTATAATGTTTGGCTTGATCTCAGTTGAGGTGACGTTATACTCTAATATTTAATATGTTTGACCTGACCGTTGTGGACGATGAAGCATGTGCCGCTTTTTAATACTGCATAATACTTTTGTTTTTTAAATTATGTAACATTTTTAAAATTAAGTACTGCATTTGTTCCTAACAAACAAATCATTTTGATAAAATGACATATTCCAGTTGCGGACTGGGCCAAGAAACGTTACCGGTAAATGCACCAAGGGGGTCTGTTACAACCAGTAGTGTGTAAATTTACCAGTAATGTCGAAATCGACCAGTAATGTCGAAAAAGTTAACCAGTAATGTCGAAATCAACCAGTAATGTCGAAAAAATCGACCAGTAATGTAAAAATCCGTAATGTCGAAAAATTAACCAGTAGTGTCAAAAAGTGACGACCAAAATGACGATTTTTCGCAAAAATTTCATTATTTTTCGGGTTGCTCAAATTGTACTTTTGCCTATATTTATCGACTTTTAACCATTTTCGCGCAAGTTTAAACACATTTACCCCAGTAAATACGGAATTTTATGTTTAACAATTATTTCCCTCTTTCATATGCACAACATGTCCCATCCTAATTGCTCTCTCTCTCTCTGTCTCTGTCTCTCTCTCTCTCTCTCCTCTTTCTCTCTATCTGTCTCCCCTCTCATTCTATCCCATGTCCCTCTGCCTTCTCCCTCTCTCTTTCTCCATCATTCTCTCTCTATCCCCCTCTCCCTCTGTCTTTGCCCAGCTCTCTTTCCACATCCCCCCCCCTCTCTCTCTCTCTCTCTCTCTCCTTCCGCCCTCTCTCTCTGGATAGATAATGAATTTATACGACGCTGAAATATTTAGTCTAGTATTTAGCGCTCGCACAGACAGACATACAGTCACACATGTAGGCTGGCAAGTGTGTAGGCAGGCAGGTTAGCAGCAACCAGGCAGACGGACAGAAATCCAGACAGACAGATAGCAATGTGGCGTGTGAAAAATAACCCCTAGACGTGGATAGACAACTGAATGACGGAAAGACAGGCAGATCTACATACAAAGATTGATTGGTTGGTTGATTGATTGATTGATTTCGTTTACGACATTTAGTTTAAAGCACGCGCACCATACACGTGTCATTTCGGCATGTGGCTTGGCACACGAAGTCAAAGTGCACCTGGGATAAAGTGTCATTCCCAAGGACACAACTTAACTGACCTCGTCAGGTATAGAAACCGGATATTCATCAAATTGAATTGCGAGGCAATTTCTCGATTGAGCTAATAGTGCTCCCCACGTACATGCGGGTACATGCGGGTGACGCAGACTGACTGATTGATGGATGTAGGTAAAATGACAGATAGCAAATTGGTAGAACTAGATGATAGACATGTAGCAAATATCGGGTAGTGACTGACATTATAATAGTCAGTCATTAAAGCACACGACCAGGGGTGTCATCGAGGGGGGGGGGGGGGTGGCTATACCCCCTCACCCGTCGGCAAGTGTTAGTGCTCCTCATTTTGGTCGTCACTTTTTGACACTACTGGTTAATTTTTCGACATTACGGATTTTTACATTACTGGTCGATTTTTTCGACATTACTGGTTGATTTCGACATTTCTGGTTAATTTTTCGACATTACTGGTCGATTTCGACATTACTGGTAAATTTATACTCTACTGGTTGTTACAGGGTCCCCAGACTCGGAGAAAATTTTGACTTGAACTGAACGAACGCGGCTTCCTTGCATCTGAGCGATGAGTGGCACTCCATATCGAGGACTTATCGATGGCATTTTTGTATCATCTCCATCGATCCTTCGACAAAAATGGTTCTACCGGGGAGGGGGGGCCCAGCGAAGACCATATTCGGCCCAATAGGAGAAATTTAGGATTTTTTGAACGTACGCTGTTTCCTTTCATCTGAGCGACCAATGTCAGACTAGACTGCTGGTATATTGAAATGTCCTCTGTGTTGACTGCCACTGGTAGTCCACATAGAGAACATTTCGATATATACCGACAGTCTATGCAATCAGACCTATTTCGCCTTTTGTTCATTTTCATGAAATTTCACGTATCAACGGGTGTTGGGCTGCATCAATTCTGGGGGCCCCACTGGGAACCCAATAGGGGGACCACCCACAGGGAATTTTCCAGGTGACCATACGGCCAATCCGCCTCTGACATATTCTTGTCCAGTTTCGGTAATCAGGGGAGTCCTGAAGTTGTCCGATTATGGGTGGGGTGTAAACCTGATTTGTCTGCACTGTGACGGCTTAGATCTCGCCTGATACCATGGACTGGTTCATGTTCATATAGGAAATAGTGCATGTCGAATTAGATTACCAAACATTTAAAACACTTGGTGGAATGATATCATGCTTGGTATGGAAGTATATTTTATTGATATCCAGTCCTTTATCCAATGCAAGTGTTCTTTGGCATATTTTTGGCCGTTATTGCCTTTTATGAACTTGATATTTGCTTCATACGTACCATCCGTCGCTGCTGAGGTGCGATCTCGTATTGTTTGTCTTCTACTCTTCTTCAGATGATTTTTTTTCCATGGAAATAAATGTATACAGTGTGTAGTTTGAAAACTAATAATGCAGAAAAAAATAATCCATATTGTTAAAAAGACAAACTCTGGCCAGTCGTCGCCCACCGTAAATTTAATAGACCTCTGCCGTGTGTTATGTTTATCTGAATATGTATTCACGGTGTATCCAGCTGCAATGGAACTGGAAACCGTAAACATGGCAACGTGTTCAACAGATGGCAATGAAGTCATCAGTGGTGATTTCTTGTCCTGTTTACAAGTGAGTATTATAGTATATTTCAAATTAAAGAACTCAGGATGCAAAAAAGAAAACGTTCAACAGAAAAATATTTTACTTGTAGGAGAAGAAGTAACGAATAAACTCCTGTTGAATGACGCTTCGTAAAAAGAAACGTGCTATTATATATTTTCAAATAGCATGTTATCACAGTTGTATTCATACTCGAACTATCTCTATTTCAACTGGCACAGTAAAATGTGAACTCACGCCGAGAGAGTTACGTCAGCACCAATCACCATTGAAATTGTACTGAACCACACCCATCGGAGTTTGGTACCTATGTGAACTCTCTTGACAGGGGTTCAAACCGCCGCTTTGCAAGGTACAATAAAATCAGGGCCCGTTCTTGATTCTGCATCACTCCGGAATTTGAAGCAGAGATGTTCTCGCTGATTTCCGGTGAAGAGCAGTATTTGGCATTAAATGGTGCATTGTTCTGAAATTTATACTTATTTCCTTTTCTGCAGTTTATCATTGATTCCAGCAATATTTTAAAATTTGTTCCGCCTAACTGAATCAGAGCAATTTATAAAATACCCAGAGTGAATGCATGAACATATACCACAATATGAATAATTTTCAAGCATCTTGTGGATTGAACTACTTGCGGCAGTGGGCTGTCGAGTTTACGGAGGAAGAAACTGTTTGGAGTTTGATCTCCTGTACAGTATATCTAGCAACACTTGCATCAGCACTTGTGTATGTGAAATGAAGCATTTAGATCAGCGTACTGAGTGAAATGATTTATGTTCCTTCGATTCTCCAGACTGTTAAAACATATGCAACCCCGTGATCTCCAGACTGTTAAAACATATGCAACCCCGTGATCGAACCTTGTCCCTCGACCCGAACAGACGTGTGAATCATCCTTCCAAAGCAAATATATCTATCGAATATTAAACCACTGGGAACAAGATTTCGGGAAAAGATAGTTTAACAAATATTGTCTTCAATACCCATTGTGTTAAAAGTACTAAAGGATATTTACAAAATGCACACATCGTGAGAAGATCTCAGTCAAGTTCAATATTCACCAAATTATCTTGGCTTTTGTTGGAGTTGTGCCCCTTTTTGTTGGAAATTTGATAATAAAAATGACTTTGAACGCGATAATTGCGCAAATGTGACCCGATTTTCAGGAAACTTTCTATTAATATTCATTTTAAGAAGATCTTGGTCGGTGCTTGTTGGATTTATGCCCCTTTTATATTGGGACTCTGTGTTTGTCAGATATTGGTGTTGTGAACTCAAAAGTTTGAGAAAATGTAATCTGAATTTTTTTAAACACCCCAAATATCCTTTGCGTTTGTGGGAGTTATGACACTTTTTGTTTCAAACTCGGTGTTCGTCTGATAATAATATTGTGAACGCGATATACTGAAAAAATGTATTCGTGTTTTCACGAAACTGGCTATTTGCAGATCTCAACCAAGTACGATATTTACCCATTTTTTGTTGAATTTCGTTGCAGTTGCCACCATTGTAGTTGAAAACTTGGTATTTGTCTCACACTGACTTTGTGAACGCATTAACGTGACGAAATGTAATCATATTTTCACGAAACTTGGTCAATGCATATATTACATCATGAAACATTCAGGTCCACTTCTCTCTTCGCGGGCGGGGGATTTTGGCATATCGTGGCATATACCGGTACTAGTTTTTTGCGACACATGTGATAAGATCGAAGCAGCAAGCCGGAATCACAGGAGGAGAATACCGAGTTTCACAGTACACCCAGAATTCTGCTCACAATGAAGCACCGTACACGAGTAAAACGCTACCCGAAAGAAAATATCAAGTTTCCAGTTATTTATAAAGGGGGAAATAACCATGTTACTTATATGCATACCAATATTATTTTTTGATGATTGTTTTTGGATAAAAATAGATGCCTATTTCCTAGAGTTTGATAAAAATGTGTTAATTTCCGCTACTTGTCATAGTTCAGTCTTTTGTTTTCCAACAATTTTTTATTTTTTTTTTCAAATATACCCATTTTCAGACAAATCAGATTCCAATTAATAACAATCCATTAAAAAGTCTAGCATTGTTGAGCACGTGGTGTCCGACATAATTTTATCTCTAACAAAATCACCGGACACTGTTGCTGCCTCTCTGTATCGAGGACACAGTTTACATACTGTGGGCACGTTTGCGGGTTTCTATAACAATGGCAGGAATTCCTCCGCGATAACATCCGTTCACCGATCACGAGCTGTATGGCGTGATACTGGAAATGTCATTTCGTTGAGGACACCGTTTACATAGTGTGAAACGGTTGATTTACAGCATATCTCGCTTCTTTATTGTCGAAAGTTGGATTTGTTCGCTAGTCGAACACGTTGGGTTGGGGTGGGGTGGGGGGGGGGGGGGACTTTCATGCTATGACAGAAAAAGAAATATTTTCAAACGCCTGTGAGTTTGCATCATAAAGGTGGAAGGTCGGGGTGAATTTGTATCATATACACCTGGAACTTAATTAGGCAGCACCCCTGTTTTTTTCGCAGTGGTGTTAATAGAAACTGTAATTACGTTCATGCTATCTTTAAGAGGGCCAAAAGTCATTGCTTGCGGAAAGAATGGTCCATTGACAAATGAAAGACAAGACAACGATGAAAATATGCAGTATTACTAATTACACATATCTGTCACTAATGTTTTTGATGGAAAAATATTCTCTCTACAAGTATGGTGCTGGAACGGTCCATGATGAAACAATGCCGGTAATTGCTGACAAAAATGTAACTTGTGATCGGTAGGCACTGAAAGAGGTAGTCCGAGTCTGAGTCGGAAAAAAAGCTGAGTCGAAACCGATTTCGTTGTATTAATCTCTTAAATTAAAAGATATAAATGTAATTTTTAGATATGTTGTGCCTATTTGAATGGAGAATATCTGTAATTAGAATTTTTTTTTTTTTTTAAAAATAATATGTGATTTACGGACGAATGTTTATCTCCGAGGCACTAAAAGTGGTAGTTCAGTAACCTGACACTTGATCAAGAAAGCAGATTTACCAATCATCTTTGTAGTTTTGCATGGAGGCGGGGCGATTTACTGAAGTAGGAAGTGAAGACATTGTTTTTTTAAAGTTTTAATCAGAGTTCAGTTAAACAAAACTGTATGTTTATTTTTCACAATTCACGCCCTGAGTACTGACTGTGGTTGTTATTCTAACAAATTAAACCAAACTCATATAAAAGCCCGATGACTCTGGAAATTGATCAGACCAAAATGGATGCGATTGTGTATATGTGTTGCGAATCGCTTCCAGACATCAAAACAGTTATAAGTATTCTCACCGAACCAGATGGAGATGAAATATCGTTTATGCCACCCACAAAACCAAAAGGTGGCGAAATATTCCTTATCAACAACAGAAAAGAAGCAATTTGAGATCAGTATCTTTGGACCAATATTGAAATGAAATACCAAAGAGAAACCCTGTTATGCAAAGGAGAGACTGAAGAGGTTTATTGGTGATAAAGTAGGGGATGACTGTTTTAGAAGAGTCTGCTATTTCTCACAAAAAAAAAACGATCTGAGAAAGTCAAGTTAAGCCTGAATGGAAGTGGTATATTTGCATCTAGAATTGAATTCTGTTGTTATGTGTTAATGTTTTTGTTCCTTCAAATGATGTATTTTACTCGTGTAAGTTGTTTTATATTTTTCTTAATAAAAATATCTCTGAAAAAAACATCAAAGCATTGTTTTACTCCATTCACTTCGTTGGTCCTGCAAGTACTGAGTTGGTTAAAACAATGTTTTCATTTCCCACTTCATAAAGTCACCTCCAAACAAGATTCGTCTAACAAACACAGTCAACAATCAGGGATATCCTTAAAAAAACAATGTTTTCACTTCCCACTTCAGTAAATCGCCCCTACTCCATGCAAAACTACAAAAATGATTGGTTAATCTGCTTTCTTGATCAAGTATCAGATTATTGAACTACCACTTTTGGTGACTCGGAGATAAAAATTCGTACGTAAATCACATATTATTTTCATTTTTAAAACCAAAGTTTTAATTGCAAGTATTCTCCATTTAAATAGGCACAACATATCCAAAAATTACGTTTATATATTTTAATTTCAGAGATTAATATAACGAAACCGGTTTCGACTCAGCTTTTTACAGACTCGGACTACCTCTTAGTGACCACCCTTGTAATCTCCTGAACACATTATCAGTGTCTGACATCAGCAGCGAGTGTATCCATCACGTGCCCGGATGACAGCCTGAATCCTCCTCCTTATGCTACCAGTGAGCCTTATGATACGGTCCAGAGGCAACTGCTGCCACTCCTCATGCAATGCAGCTTTCAAAGCAGCCAAATTCTTTACAGGCGGATCTCTTGCTTGCACACGACGTCCAAGAAAGTCCCAAATGATTTCTAAGGGATTCAAATCGGGGCTCATTGCGGACCAAGGTAGTGTTATAATGCGTTGTTTTGAAGTAATGCTCTCACAGCATGGGAACGATGTGGCATTGCAGTGTCGTCCATGAATATCGGGCGAGTAGCCAACGGGTGGTTGTCAAAATGAGGCGAGAACCGGATTGAGAATATCTCGTATGTACTGATGACCATTGATATTCTCACGTACAGTCACCATATCAAGTTTACAATCACGAGAGAGGCACCCCCAGATCATTACTGACCCTCCATCATAAGGAACAGTAGGTCTGATCTTCCTGAGCACGGAAGCAGTGTCTCTATGCATCCGCACTCTCATTCGACCACCTGTGGCGTGAAGCAGGAACCTACTCTTGTCTTACCAATGGACTCTCATCCATGTTCTGAGATTCCAATGTTGTCGTGTCAAACACCACTCCAAATGTCGTCTTTGATGCTGATCGGACAGAGCTGGACGCTCGATGGTACTTCTGGACCTCATACTCGATGCTTTGAAATGGTTTCGGACTGTTCTGTTGCACAAACGCCTGTTGGGGAGCCAAAGACGTTTCAAAACCCCTCTTGAAACAAAGAGTTCACGCCAAACTAGGCGTGCAAGACTCCGATCTTCCCGAGAAAATGTCTTTCGGGGTTGTCCAGGCTTTGGTCGGTCCTTAACATCGTTGGTTTGTTGATTTTTTCGGACAAGTCTGCTGATGACATAATGACTATAGGCAAATTGCCTTCCAATAGCTTTGAATGACATGCCTGTTGCGTGCATGCCAACGATTTTCCATCTTAGTGCCTCTAACCGTCTCCTCCTTGCCATGTCAACATTTACAGACAAAAGAAGTAACAAATTTTCTTGTTTTATACCCAGATATTGCATGTGGATGATAGTGTGTTTGTGACATTCGTGAGTAGCAGGCTTCACGTGGACGATGAGATGCGTTTGAAGTATGCTATCAACCAGACACATCTTGTGCCACGAGATGAAATGTACTGCAAGACATACCAATCATTAAAACATAATAAGAAGTAACAGCAACTTCACTGTCATGAAACATTTCAGGAGGTGCGTAATTAAGTTCCAGGTGTACACAATAATTGTTGATAATTGAGCCTCTATGAACGGCTTAGTGGTACTTAAATATTAAATTTTCTAGATCCAATGACAACAAGATACCCATTTTGAAAATAACCACCTTTAGCTGATCCAAAAGAAACAGTTAATGTGAGAGTTCTGTCCAAGCTCTCAGGCTACCATTCTAATTCTGTTCGTTTTTTTGTTTACCCACTTTTTGTTGAAATTCCCGCACAGACGACCGTTGATTTAATATGATGTTCATTCGCATACAACGATCTAAGGTATTCTTTCCTGCAAAAGATACAAAGGTATTCTTTGTGCCCAAGTTAAAGATATTTCAATCATTAAGTACTCAACTCTCCTTGGAAATATCAAGATATTAACACATTTTGTGGAACAACCTGGATTAATCATAAAAATACGACTGTGCCAAGTCTTCATATCCGATTGTAATGGCATCAAAGTGTCCATCAATTCAGCTCTCGATTGAGTAACATTTCTAACTTTGATTTACAGAAAATGAATCCTTTCAACACAACTGAAATATTCCAGCGATTGAATCTAAACGTCTGAGACGATCTATTTGAGGGCTAGACATTTTAAATTTTTAGAAACGCCAAGATGTCCTCAAAATCCAACTTTGTGTCCTCTTTTGAACTCTTCTACAACTATGTCTCCTCACTCTCCTGTACAGAAGTAATGTCGGAAGAAGAGTTCAATGAGGTTTCGGTACCAATTCGCTGCATCAGTGCATGAGTGCTAGAATGTTCTATGTCCCCTCAGGGACATAGAATATTCTAGCACTCAGTCGACGAATTCTATTTTGATTCTGGTTTCTGGAATATTTCACTCTTTGATTGACTAGACTGAACAGATGAGTCATCGTTTAATACAATTCTGGAGTGTAGACTTACAACACTTGCTAAATTTCAGGGTTGTAAGAGGGTGTCATATCTACAACTTGAAAAGCGGTATGATTTGATTAGAAATTATCTGCCTGAGTCGATTCTACTTACAATTTGGGATTCGCATGGACTACGTGATAATATAACTTCTTTACTCTCCTCCCTTCAAGTTCTCTGAACTGGAAAAGGTAAATAAGTTAAATTGAAGCGAAACAACTGAAATAACGTCTGTGTCGAGAAGCCGCCATTCTTCAGGCTCTCGGGCCACCAGTCTAATTCTATAAGAAATTCGACGCCGTTATGTTCTGAAACCTGTCGAGCTCTCAAATAGGTAATCCCCTATATTTATATTCACTCATCGGGAATCTTTCCGTTGCTTGGTAAAGCAAAACTGTGTTTCACTTTTCATAAGATTCATTTTCTATTATTCAAAGCTATAAATGTTGCTCAATCGAGATTTAATTTGATCAACATTTTCATCACAATATAATCAGAAATGAAGACTTATCATATCCGTAGTTGGATGATTACGCCGGATAGTTCCAGACATTATATTAATATCTTGTTGTTTTCAAGGAAATGAAATACTTATTGATTGGAAAATCTATAACTTAGAAACAAAGAATACCTGCATATCTTTGTACCTGAAGGCACATCACTTTACATCAACAGTCGTCTGCACGTAAATTTCTACAAAATATGGGTTAACAAATAACCCATAGCAATGTCGAAGTCCGAACAGAAGTAGACTGGTGGGCCGGGAGCTTGGTTATTCATATCACACATTCAACCAGTCAGATATTAGTGTCCGAGAGTTCAGATAGTCCGTTGTAACAGTCAGTTTTAGTTTGATTGCAAAAAAAAATAATGATTTATTTGTGATCTCACATTATATTATGTTATAATTTTGTTTGCATCATGTTACATTTTGTGTATTTTTGTTCTTTCTATTTTTGTTTAACGTTGTACAATAAACTGAATGTGTTGTGGACAACAAGACATTTTTCAATCTAAGCCTTTCTCTGATGTGTCATCTATAAATTTAGAAATGTATTTTTCTGCACTCTGATGTCAACATACCGAAGTTTCAAGCAATACATTTTTCCCATAATACACCGAGGAAATGAAGCAATTTAAATTTGTTAGAGAGAGCTCAGCGAACCATTTTAGTCAAAATTGAATTGATCAACTGCTGATTGCATTGTGGCAAAATTTTGCATCCTATATTTTATATTTCGACACCTGTGTGTAAGGGCTTGGCTTTTATCCCTGTTATGTGTCAAACTGCTGTACAATGTACACTTCAAAACATTTGGAACTTTTGATTTATTCTAAGATCACTGATCTTGAGGTTCTGGTTTCGGGAGATGAAAAACAATGAGTAACACAAACTGAATGATCTTATGTTGAAAATCAGTCCCTCAGATTAGTTGTAGTAGTAGCAGTACAAAGAAGAAGTAAGAGGGGATTTGTGGACACCTGGTTACTTTTAGAAACAAGCAAAGAGTGTACATCGTAGCAAAACACGAGTGCGAAGTTGGAGAATGCGACAATGAAAACTGTTGTATAAAGGGTTAGTGGCTATCATGATGCTCTAAGCCATTGCAATGGTCATGTAATAGGAGCTGTAGACGCAATGCCATAGAGTTTGTGGCGGGCCCATTGATAATGGACGTCGATGGTGGCGATAGTGATAGTCGTCGGGAGCAGTGGAAGGCTGGCTCCTTAGTATCTCCCCGCTTTAGCACCACTCGTGTTGTCAATAACAGAGTCTGTCCCACACTTCGTTGGTTGCAACGTCGGTTTTTAGATATATATATATAAGCTTAGATCATAAAGAATCCGGAAACTGGTTGCATATCCCACAAACTAACTTTGCCTTTTTTAAAAATATTACCAAAATTGTAGAATTGAATGCTGATCGAACGTCACATGTGAGAGGAATACTCATCTAAAGAACGTTTTATTCAGCAGGACATTTAACCAGAGATTTCTATTCAATTCCATCAAACAGCAACGCTTTAGCTTAACTCTTGGAGTTCACACTCACATTTAGAATACTCAAACTGCGCGACCATTAATTCAAATATTACTGTATAATTTAATATATGAATTGACGTAAGTATATATATCACATTTGTTGGACATTTTAATTATAGCATTTCTGATACCCCAAAACGCAGATATGATGTTAATGTTCCTATAGGAATTCCTATCTTATAAATTTACATGGTAGCATTTTTTGGGTATGGGGAGTTTTACGGTTATCATTAACACCGTATCGGGCGGCTTCACTTCTATGGACATAGCACAGTTACAGTCAAGTTTAGCTACCCGTTCATACCACAACTGCTCAACTCCGCAAGGCTAAGTTACTGGTTCCACTCATATGAGCGAAACAGGACGTTTTCACTACAGTAATAAAGCTCTACTTCACTTCCCGGAGTTCACACTGGACAGCAGCTTTATTTACCTCTATACTACAAACGCTTCCAGATGATCAACATGCAAGAGATTTTTGGAGTTAAAACAGTCGGCTTATAATAAAATGTACAGTATATGGCGAGTGGGTAGCAACTAAAGAACCTGCATTGTGAATTTGTCACCCAGGTCATGCCATGTTCTCTGTCGAAAAGTTAGAGAAACACAAAGTTCAAGCTTATGGGCCCCAGGTTCATACAGGTTGAAATTCTGTATTTTTAATCAAACATTTGAGTTTTTCTTTCTAATCAAAAGCACAACTCTGTGGCTATTTTAGTGGGAATTCATCTTAAAAATGTCGTATTTCACAAAATGAGAGAAAATTTCATTCAAAGCAAGATAATATGGGATAAATACCAAATAGATCTGCTTCTTTTTCAGCCTTACTCGATTCCAGTACACTGTCCACTTCTCTACCTTGTTTGAATATGACTTTCATGCATACAAACTGGTGTGCGAAGAAAGTTTCCTCTTAACTCCCTCTGGTATTCTTAGGTGATCAGAGATCAAATAATTGCATTGAACTTCAATTTATTGTGGAGCTGATTTTCAAAAACATTAGCTTATATGCATTTTAATGTTAATTGGTAGTGAAAAGTACTTTAAAACCATTTTTTAAAATGAATAAAATCATCGACGTTTCGCCCCTCATACCGGGTCGTTTCGTCCCGCCCCAATATAGGGATGAAACGACCCGAGGCGAAACAACCCGGGGCGAACGGGAATTGGGGCGAAGACCAAACACCGTTGACATTGTGCCCCAAAATAAGTCGATATTCGCGTCTCAGCTCAGAAACGAAATCACCACACCAGTTATCAAATTTCACACAATCATTGAGGTAATTTCCATCTGGTGATTTTTACGCGAGGAGAGGGGCATGTCTTGCGGTAGAGACATTTTTTTTGGTTTTTTTCTTCTTTCTCTTCTTAATTATTTGAGTTCACAATATGATACTAAATTTTATTATTTAGACATTAAAATATTTTTTTGTGTCTCGATTCGTGTTTTACTATATAATTCTCAGTTTTGTTATGCTCAAGCTGCCAACTGCATTGACGATACAATACATTCTTGTACCATTGGGACATCGAGGTGTGGTAAGAGGAGGCATGCATGTCGCAACTATTTACAACGTCTCAACCCCCCTCTTTTCGTCATGCAAAATATATTTCTGTGACAAGCCGGGTTTTTAGTAGAGTTTTTTTAAAAAAAAAAACTCGACTATTGTTATAGGAAGGGTCGGTCGCCGGGCGGTTGGGCGGCGCTTTTTGCTTATAACTTTGCTGTTTCGGGACGGATTTTGATAATATTTGGTATGTGAATTGATGTGCATGTTCAACACCCGCTGACGCGAAATAGGGCATGTCCATACTATTCACAAGCGTTATGACCCTTTGTTAAAATTCGACTAATTTTGATAGCGCGACAACTTCATCAAATGTCAACCGATTTGACTGATATTTGGCACATGGGTTTCAAAGAACAATGTCTTGATCGAGGTCGAAAACGGGCTCGGTCCGATGTACGACAACAGGATGAGTTATAGCTCTTTGTTAAAACTGATTAATTTTAAGCTTCATAGTGTGATAACTTCAACAAACGTCAACCGAATTGACTAATATTTGGCACATGGATTTCAAGGAACAATGTGTTGATCGAGTTCGAAAATTAAAATTTTATAGTAAATTTCCTTTCTTATTATACCTACCACAATTGTTTACTACAGGCTTGCAGTACAGTGGAAGTCTCGAGCTCGGAAAATATTCTCTCTGTTTTGGTCCTTCCCAAACGATTTGGGAAAGAAAAGTCGTGCAAAAGCACCAAGAAAAAATAAGCCAAAACTGGGTCGAGTTTTTCCGGCGCACACCCAGTATGGGTCGCTATACTCATAGTACAGATCCACGGCTTCCGGTACCAGTGTGCAAACGTTTTACCAATGACTGATTCTTTTGAATCCGCCAATATTGGAGTTATGTGATCGGCGGGTAGGAAGGATTCTTACCCGAATAAGAAGACGAGAGGGCCTCCATGTAAAAAATTGTGGTATGGATAATAAGAAAGGAAATTTACTATAAAATTTAAATTTCTTATCAATCTACCTTACAATTGTTTACTACAGGCTGAATAGACAATAGGAGGAGGGAATCACACAACCAACCTCCACATAACCCGACTGCACTGGAACCGTGGACAGTAGAAAAGTTCCCTAGGCCTATCAAACCATAGCATCACAAACATTAGTAAAATACAATGAGACATGAGGCGTATGCCTCTGCGTGACTCACAGACAGAAAGGGCAGTAAAACAGCAGTAAAACAGCACATGGCTTGAACTGACCTTGTAAGAAGCCTAATGGCTAGGGTAGACAACAGCCTGGACAGAAGAAAGAGACCCAAAGAAAAAAGGTCCCCACACTGCTCCTGCGACTGACGCAGATAGAAGGTGGAGAAAGTAGAAGCATTTCTCCAGTAGGCTGCCCACATAACATCCGACAACTTGATGGATTTAGCATAAGCCCAGGAGGTAGACAAGGCACGCACCTCATAGGCAGAAATACGATTGGAAATACAATCGTCAGTCGCAAGACGAACGTAGGCCTCGCGAACAACCAGACAAATCCATCGAGAAATGGATTGAAGAGAGATCTTTTGTCGACAAGGAATAAGAGACAGAAAGAATCGTTTCCCGCCTGTCCTAATTCCTAATGCCTTTCTGGTCAACCGAGAGGGCGTGAAGCTCACTAACCCTTCTAGCTGAGGCAAAAGCCATCAGAAAAGCCGTCGTTGGGGTCGTTCCAATGAGGGGCCATAAGCTATGTTTTTGACGCCAAAAATGAAAAAAATAGTTATTCAAGAATTTTGTTTGCAAGTGTCGTCTGCCTTTCGTGTTAGGTAAAGGGTTAATCAAGACTTAAATGCCTGTTGACAACGAACTTGCAGGACGATTTTCTTGAGACTTGTCCTAAAATGTTGTAAATGTTTTCGCGTTTGACCAGCCTGTCACTTGGAAAATGATCAATAGGAACATAATGTTTCTTTGCCTTGGACACCGAAGCACTTCGTATACTTAGAACCTTAAGCTTGGAAGTATCTATGCCAGCAATAAACATAACGGTACGTAGCCATCGACTGATGGTACTTCTAGCCACAGGTTTATGAGGTTGAACATTACTGATGAATAAGGAGCTGTAGTGTAGATGCTGTTCTCCTCAAATAGTGTTTTAACACAAACAACAACACAAAACCTTTTGTCTAGAAGATATGATTTCAACACAGCAACTGGGTTATTTACGCCAGGCCGCGTTTGTTTCAATAAATCTTCATAATGAAGTGTATAAGAATCAGAACTTATAAACATTCTGCAATGGACAAAGAGTGGATAGACTGAGCACGACTCGCTAGAGTGAAGGCTATCAACATAGCCAGTTTATAATTTAAACACATTAAAATTAATTTCCGAGCATATGATAATTTCCGAAGATAAATAAGCACTGTCGACAGATCCCATGTTGCAGAATATCTCACTGCTGTAGGCCGCAACTGGAAAACACCTTTCATAAATTTTACAGCTAAAGGTGAAATGCATCAGAAAGTCCATCAACAATTACACCCAATGCAGACAAAGTACTTCTGGCAGTATTAAGAGCACTATATCCTACTCCATCATAAATTGTAATACGGACGTTATATCTGTGCGAACGGAGTCAGGTTTCCGTTTACAACAGTAATAAAACTATTTATTATACACCTGTTCTACATAATACCCATCTACAACAGCACTAAACCATGCGAAAAATGAAAATCTGTTCCGCACATGGACTATTTTTTTAAATAGCAGCGACATTTCACTGGAATTTTCAACACATCGTGCAACGCAATTACAATTTGAATCGCTAACGACAGCTGATAATCGTCCCCTGCATTCCAATGTCTTCTATGTGCCCGTCGGTTCATAGAACACATTGAAACTCGGGGGACGAAATAGTTACACGGGTCCCCCTCGCAAATTTGGTTGCCGATAAAATGTGTTATTTTTGTTGATAGTTGTCAAATGAATTGTCGATTGTCCTTCTAGTCATTGTTTTTATAAGTGCCATTTCGATTAACCTATTCATACGCGTGAGTCGTTCTGCGTATTTATTGTGATGCACTGAATGCTGTTTCTGAGTTGAGCATCTCCAAGACGCCATCGCGATTGTTGTTTCCCGAGAAATGCATCTACACTGGAAGGACTTCCGGATAAACGGCATGCCATGAGCTGCAGTTGATAGCACAGAAGATGACGATTGCTGGAATTCGGAATTGTAAGAATCGTTTGAGTCACTGGAATAGTGAGAGAAATTTTCACCAATAGTTCAATTACTGTTGTAAACCAGCTCTGATTAGGCCATATTAGAACAAAAAGGATATTGAATCGTAGCTTCTAAACATTATATTCATTTATTTAAGTCACATACTTATGCACAATGGCTAATCGTGACCGAGCTTCTATAAAGTCTGCCTACAAGGCTGAAAGGTGGAAAAGCAAAGAAAAATAATTACTGTTCCGGGATAAACAAAATGCATTGATAATTTCAGCATCAAGGTACCTATACCAAGAAACAAACCTACCAGGTTGTGTATTAATTCCGGAAGCAAACAACCCAATCTCTGGTTATCGCCACAGGTTGGAAATAGTCTAAAATATCGTATTATCTAAATGCCACTCAACATTATCATTGACGTTTCGGGACAGAGGTTCAGCTTCACTAAGAACTCCAGAAACATGAGCCGCTGAAAACCATAAATGGTGATCAATGCACCAATGCCATATTTGAATAGCTAACATATTGCAATCTGCAGATTTTGTGACCCCATGGCAATAATGTAACTAAAAACAAAATTGTTAGCTGTCATAATTTTTACATGTTCCAATAAGAGCAAAATCCTCGTCCTCTTGTTGGTTGAGAGCTGGTATAGTTTCTTTTATGTTTAAGGCTCCAGTAGCAAATGTTACTGTCTGACGTCACACGCAAAATATTTGAAATGACGTCGCCCGTTTCGAAATTGCTTCATCAACGAAGTGACTTGCCAGCCGCTTCATTTTTCTGAATTTTTCACACGTACAGCAGACGGTGAAACCGATTTACGATTTGAACTAAGATTGAATGAGTTTATCTGGTTTATTGATTATTTATCCGGTGTCGTCGTGGGGTATACGGGAAGTTTATTTACTAAACCTGTGATCGTTAAAAGTTGCCTTGAACAAAGCATCTTTAACGATCACAAGTTTAGGAAATGAGCATCACGTGTTTCACGACGCGATGTAAGTTTTGGGCTTTGGGCAGCGTCTTATTGGAACATATACGTTATTGTGATGAGTTGTCGGTAACCTGGTCTGAGGCTGGCGGCTCGGAGCGTCGGTTCAACCTCTTTGTGTCTCGGTTGAACATAAGCTCCGCAAACCTCGGACAATGTTACTGTCAATTCATCACAATAATTTATAACGTTGATCATGTTTAAAGTTGCTAAAAGAGTTCAGAGAAACCAAACAGCCAACGTCTCCAAATATTTCATATGTCGATCAGACTCAAGTGCTTCCGGCGTTCTGAAGTCTTTCCATCCATAGAAACTGCTCACAATCTCAGTTTAGATGTATCAGTAGTACAACACGGCCACCGTCGACTGCTCGTTTTCCACATATGGCCAATATTTCCACGGATGCAATAATATTAGATTCCAAACACTAATTTTTGGAATAATCATCAAAAAATTAATTAATGAAGCTCATTAATTAGAATTTTGCTGATGATGATTTTTATTACCTCGTAAACGCATGCATGAACATCATTGCCACGAGTGGTTTACTACCAGTCCACGGCGGTTGTACTGTAATAACAATATGTGCATAGCCCAGATCTATCTCCCTTTTTTGATAAGGTAAATTATGAATTCACCAATGTAAATCACACATACTGTCAGATGTAATTTCCATACTGCAATTATAGATACATTTAGTGGAATGAAGAACCTGGCGCTTTTGGACAGTTCAATATGAAGATAGTGAAGCATACCAAATTGTACTGCCGGGACACTAGAAGATCCGCTACTCTCTCAACCTGCCGTATACTGGCATAGCTCTTGCGATATAAATCCTGGCATTCTTTCACAATAAGTTCAACTTCATGTGCTGGCAATTTAACAGTCATGTGGACTGAGTTAATACAGAAACCGACAAATTCTATACATTGTGTTGGGATCAGAGCTGATTTGTATGGACGAATAGTAACCATAAGGCCTAAATAGGTAAGAAGCCGAATAGAATAATTTATGTTTTGCTGATAGTGGTCATAGGTTTCACCTAACAGTAATGAATAATCAATACAAGATGAAATGCTATGACCCAGTTTTCTTGAAACATAATAAACTGGTTTCAACGACTTGGTAAAAACTCATGGACGTCGTGAAGAAGACTGCGGTGTAGGGGGTAAACTTAATTTGTCTGAATTGTGATGGCTCAAACCTCCACCGATAAGGTATTCCAACTATTTGCCTTATTGAAGTCATACCTTGCTGATGTAGTAGGAATTTTAGCCAGCCGGGAAGATAGTGTAAAAAACTCAAGAATTGTTGGAAATTTATTTATAGAAAAATACAGATAGAAGTCGTAACGCATGAACTGCTCAGCATTTTATATAATTAGCACGTGCAGGACAGGTCTTGCGGGGGCACCCGATGGCCTGAATCCAACAGTGGGTTTGACATAAGTCCAGATGGATCTATCGTATCTAGTATAATAAAATGTACATGATTTAATAGTAAGAGCGAACGTACATCTAAGTCTGCGAGCCAGACTTTAATATCCCGAAAAACTTATTGGAGGATTCACGACCACACCTCATTAGTTACACTCCTGTTAATAAGTTTGATCTTGCTTGCTTAATGCCAGTCTCGCATGTATTCGAATTAATTACTGAATTTTAGGCCTGATTGGTGTTAACTGTCCTTTAGCATTAATGAAACATAAGATACAGTATCCGTTTTCTTTTATGTGCAGAATGTTAAGCACACACACCTAAATGTGATTACTATAAGCCAAACTTTATTTTTATCAAGGAAACATTCCGGTCAGAGGCACCCTGTATTATTCGTATTATTCGTATTATTCTGGAGTACATACACAATACGAAACACACACGTGAATGGGTTAATTGATATTGCACGAGTGCCAGCGCGGAAGGATAAAACGAGAGGCTGCAGGCCTCGGGTTTTATCCTCCCGCGATGGCACATGTTCATCACGTGTTTCCTTTTGTGTTTATAACACGCCTTCACGTCTATAAAAGCGATTATTAGAAGGACACTCAGCAATTCTTTATCGCTGACCAAATTTGCGAAGGGAACCCGTGATTTTATTTTCAGCCACCACTAGCAATTCAAATCGTAATTGTGGTGCACGATTTGCAGAAAATTCCAGTGAAATTTCGCTTCTATTTAAAAATAGTCCGTCAAGGATTTCCGTTCTGTACATATGTGCGGGACAGATTTTCACTTTTCGCATTGTTAAGTGTTGCAGTAGATGGGAATTTCATAGAACAGGCGTGTAATAAAGGGTAAGTATGGAAACTCCTCACTGAGACAAATTATACTCCCATGGGTTTCCTGGTGCAAGCCGGTCTGGTTACACAAAATAGGCACTCGATGTTACAGCAAACAATGCAAGGTTACGAAACGCAGTGGAGACAGTAAGCCAGTACAAGAAACCAGAGCCACCACGTACTGTTATGAACAGAAAACAAAGGACCGGCGAACAGTAAAATTGGTGTATCCGTAAACCTAGGAACGTTTGGTGGAAGAAAACGTGGGAAGAAATAGGGTACGCAAAAGTAGAAAGTCTGTTGGACAACGTTTGTGTGAACAGTAAGTCAAATGAAAAACATGAGCAATCTTAACGAAACCGGAAGTAGAATCCCTTTCTCTATTTTTCAGAATCGAAAATCGAACGACACAACCCAAATTTGTGGAGGGAAATGACGAGATTCTTTCAATAAGTAATTCCATCCGAACAGTACATAATTCATGTTTTTTTAAAAGTAAAGTTTTTTTCCCAAACGAATTTCACTGCCTTTTGTATTGTTTACTAACAGATAGATACTGCTGATATAGGAAATGAGAGCGGTTCATGTCCATTCGAATGCATAGTCTGCTATCTAAAATCATACTGTGGATTTTTCTACCACGTGACTCTTCCATTGTCATTCGTTAGTATTATATTGTTTCTGTTCAAGCGGATAAAATCAGCTACAGTCAGAAAAGTTATAAATAGCAAGAAAGTTATAAACAGAAGCCTTAAAAATAGGTTCTGTGTTATAACTGACAAAATATGCACAGGACTGATTGTAGGGTAGGGAATCTTTCATTCGGTTAACAGAAGCGGTCGAAGCGACAAATGCTATAGAATCGTTTTGCTTCTCTATTCCATAACTGTGGTTTGCTCAACAATCTTACCGTCACCGCAACGGAACAAAAACATTAACCTTTCGGCTTTTAAAGTTTTGTGAATATTGGGGGTTTTTATCAAGAATCCTGGATACTAGTTATTGAAAGTAGGAGTGTGGGAACGAGATGTTCCTGAAAATATTGACCAGCTTTTCACTTTGTGTGTCTTGAACGTGTTAACTTTCTCTTTTTGTATGCGGTTGGCCATGGAGTGAAGTACATAGGCTTACAATGTGGATGAGCATGATACATTAAAAAAGCCTTATAGATTGGTATCATCAGCAACCCAAGGGTTAGAGACACGGTACATTCGTCCCGGTAATCAATACATCAGCATCTGTCTCTACATGTGAGGAAGAAATGCCATTACGCTTCAGACATTTTCTAAACAAATTCACGAAGAATTGTTTGTTATTATTTTTAGCAAACCAGTCCTTTTTCCTGACACTCGGAAATTTTTTATTCAGTTTTGACGATTTCTACACCTCCTTTCAATCCATTCTGTTTGAATGGGTTTCATGTTTGTGGGTGGGCGGCTGTCATAATCAACAAAGACAACTGTTATATTACGATCTAATTAAATTAATATATGACTCACAAATTTGACAATATGTTTTACCATCGAACAATGGGAACAGTCCACCGTCCATGCTCACCCCACAGACCCAGACCCTTCCTCAAAAACGAATCTGGATTTAAATGTGAATGTATTGAATCATCTAACTGTCTCTCAAAGTAGCTCGGGAAATTCAAATAATAAAGTTGATAAGTTCATAACTCGTATGATGTCTGAGAATTCAGTTCCGGAGACTGTACCCATAACAATCGCTATCAATCGTTGGAACAGCAATTGAGCATCCGTTGTTATAAAATGGCACCGACTCGGGAGTCCAGCGTTGTTATTCATTTGTAAGGTTTGATCAGTTTTCTTAAAGACGTATTCATTTGGGCCCTTTTCATTCATTTCCACAACTATTACTTCCCTGATACTTAAGGCTTTGTGAAATTACATTTGTTGGATAGAGTACCACTTTGCATGCTTCTTAATTCCTAAACACATGGAAGGGATTCATGCAGAGATGAGATGTTGCAGAACAGTCATGGCATCTTTTTCGTCTCCCAATTTTCATTCCTTTCCGCATTCTTTGTGTTACTCCCTTCGTGCAATATGTACCATGTTAGAGAACTTTATTTATTAGATTTGATTTTCTTTCCCAGAATTGACCTTTATTTAGATCAATATGGCTTAAAACGCGACTGATATGGTTCTGATCTCTGTCGATAAGAACCAAGCTAGAATTGTCCACCCGACTGAGCGCAACCATTTTGTTGACAGCGAAATCGTTTACCGTTATTCATTGAAAGCAATCAATCGTAAAATTTGCGTTACCAGGCAAAATGGTGAAGTTTTTGTATGATGTGGAATTAATGATGGCAAAGGTAAGGACTAGGGGGATCAAAAGGAAAAGAAGTGAGTTGTACACAAAATGCAACGCAAACTACGATTCCAAGATGCAAACGGAGATTCGTCGAAGTCGGAAAAGAGGCAGTTCAGCTTTACGAACCACTGGGGAAGCTGCGACTGTCGGACTTTATGAAAAGAATGAGAAACAATAACACTCTCAGAAAACTGGAGTAGATCTGAGAACATTTTGTAACTATTTGATTTGGTTTAATAAATAAAAGGTCATTACTCGGTTAGTTCCATGACGGCCGGGACAACAGCACTCGGTGACTTCACATCAAGCTTCGAACTTCGGTCTCCGGCTGATATGAGATAACCTCGGACTGATTTCTCAGGCGATATGAAACTAAGAAAATAATAACCTCGAATTATCGTGGCATCAATTATTTCAAAACATGCCGGCATGGACAATACTAAAAAATCTCACTGATACTATTCAAAGCCACCTATAGTTAAGCCACCAACTATATTGTGGCCCCTCATCAATTGCTTTTCAACGACCAGATCTGCTGACAAACCAGCGAAGAATTTGTCATCATTATTTACAACATGGACGTCAGAGCATTCTGAACACCTCTGTTCAACTTTGACGAATAGACTTTCAATAGAATTTGCATGCATGATCTTACCAGCTGATGAAAAAAATTACCACACCATTCTGCTCTTATAAAATTTCTGAGGATTTGAGCCATCGGCATATATTGATACAAGAATTAGGCAGCCCTAGTGTCATTGGAATTCTATAAGCACATAGTTAGTTGTTTATTAATGCGACCAGTCTTTACCCCTACACCTAAATCTAATTAGCCCATTATCTCAAAACGGGTTATCCCAGTTAACCCTACTTTATAGGGAAATGCATCCGATTTCGAATTTTAACTTTTAGTATGTTGTAAATAGCACGTTCTTCTATGTATTATCAGATTTTGACTGGATTAATAGTTCCATCCTACATTATCTGATTGTGGATTATATTCAGGAGTCATACCAATGGTACATAACAGTAAATGTGATTTTAATGCTGTATACTATTGGATGCCTTCCGGTGTTTTACAGGGGAAACATAGCCGACAACAAAGTCTGTGCAACAGTAGATGTCACTCCAGCGTAAACTGTTCCAATAAATGAATATTGATCTAATAAAATAGAAACAGAACTAAACTAAATTTGGTCTCATTGAATTCATGTACAAATCCTTTTGGGCATTTAGCCAAATGACTGGTTTGTTATTTTAGTCATTTGGCCATATAACTAGGAAATTTAGACATTTAACCAAATGACAGACGGCCAAGGTCATTCGACCAAACGACTAACTGCTTTAGTCATTTGGCCAAACGACTAGTTTGGCACATTGACTCTAACATATGCACTTCCAGCTCATATAGTTCCTGTTTTTTACTAAACAGAAAATCATCAACACGTGGGCATGATTTTCAAGAGGATTTTCGATTTTGAACATCTTATCTGGAAATCGTATATTGGTTCAATGAATGGTATATAATCACTCAAGTGTTCTGTGATAGTTTTGAATGGGCGCATCTTATCTGGAAATCGTATCGTGGTTCGATGGACGGTAAGTAATCACCGCTTTTGTGATAATCATGAAGGGATGCATCTTATCTGTAAATCGTATAATAGGACCAGAGTACGCTCTGTCGGTTACCAATTAAGCCAACATCACTAAAAATTGATTTGGCACCAAACTATCTTCGTTTGCCAAAAGTTTGGCACAATGGACAAACTTCCAACGTGAAGTGACAGTGAGTGGTAATGAGGTATTGTTTTTTCCTTCAGTAAAACATTGTAGGTTATCAACTTTATAAAATGCTGCATTTAATTAGATAACTACTTCACACCGTCGCGAGTCACTCGCGATGGTATGGCATATTTATCTAATTAAATATTTTTTTAATAAACAATATTTTATTCGTCATGAAATAGTTTGGTAAAAAGGCATAAGCCTATGTATATACCTCACCGATACATAAAATATTCATTTTTAACAACAATAGTGCGTAAACAAGAGCAGAGTTGAGCAGTTTGTTCTATACACAGTCCACCATCAATCATAGTTTCTCTCAAACTAACTTGTGGCATGAGTCTTGATAGGACTCTTCAATCTGATAATGGGATGTAATGACTGATTGAGGTAAGGTATTCTACTTCTCGGGTAATCCTTGGAATCTCATCGTTTGTTCGATATAGTTATACACGGCTCCAAATCTGCGAATATTGTCTGACTGTTTTCGTTTCATTTCCGGATAAGATAACGTTAATTTCTTCAATGGTGTAATCTAGACTTTGAAACATAATTTCTCTTTGGGTGTTATAGATTGGACAAAAAGTGTTCAAAGTCCTCATATTCATGATTACAAGAGCATTTCGGGTCATCGCGCCGAAATCGTTCATACATGTGACCATTTAAGTCACCACATCTTAATCTTAATTTGCAGTACAATATCTGGCCTCTTCTTCCGCCAGCATTATAATAACCTGGAATGATATGGTCGTTTTTCAGTACCTGTACAGATCCACAGCTTCTCATATTTATATCTATTTCATTCCAGAGTCTTACAGCAGACGGAAAAAAAGTCATAAAAAAGTTTAGTCCAACATTGTATTTCACGTAGGTTGTTTGATGAACGAAGTGGATAATTTGTATATTCCGACACTTGGGCGGAATCATTGCCGTGAGATAATGAGGCGCATTACCAGACATAATGTTAAACATAGTAACTATTTTGTGTCCTTTTCAGTGCTTTTGTAATGTAATAAAACCAGTTTCGAGATATATACGCTTGTGACGTGTGCCACTGGGAATGCTGCATATTGTTCTAAGGGCGTCTTGTTGTAAAACTTCGAGTTCATCTAGTTAACCTTTTGGACAGTTATCCCAAATAACATCGGCATAGTCAAAAGGGGAGTATGAAATGAGTTTCCAAAGCTGACCTGGACAATTTATATTTTAAGCTACGGGGGCAGTTTATCATTGGACTGACTTTATCAACAATACAATCAGTGTGATTACCCCAAGATCACCAGATTTGAAATATTAGTCCAAGATGTTTGTGTACGTTAACTTCGGTTATACGAGGACCATTTAAGCAGAGTTGCGTCTTCAAATTTGGATTAATTGTTCTTGTAAAGCTGAACGTTACTGTCTTGCCGGGGTTAAAAATCAATTGCCGCCGATTATCTGCCCATAAACCAATTCGTTCCATATCACCGTTCAGTAGGTTTGAATTTTTATCCTCTATAAGAATAAATAGGGACGTGTCGTCTGCATATAACATTATATATTCGAATGGATATCATGGACTATATCATGTATGTACATATTGAAAAGAAGAGGTCCTGAAACAATCCCTTGGGGGAAATCCAGCAAGTATTACTTTTTTTGTGGAGATCTTTCCGTTAATGGAAACTGTTTGTGTACGATCAGTCAAATAATTTTCAAATCACGTTAAAAGTCCACGCCTTACCCCAGTAGCATCACGTTTGCGTAGCAGGCCACCATGACAAACTCTATCAAACGCTTTGCTTATGTCACAAAAGACAAAGCGGACTTCTGAACCTTTATCCAATGCAGATTTTATATAATTATCTATAGAGATTAATTGAAATACCGTACTATCTCCCGGCCTAAACTCAGACTGAAGGTCAGTAAGGTAGTTATTATCAACCAGAAATCTATATACGCGATTAAAAACTATCTTTTCTAGTACCTTACTAACACAACTAGCCAACGACACGGGTCGGTAATTCTCTGTATCGATTTGTGATAATTTTTTTATGGATTGGTATAACATTTTCATGTTTCCAGTATTTGGGAAAGACTCCAATTGACAAAGACAGGTTAAATAATTTGGAGAGCGGAAAGGATAGCTGCCTCGAGAATTGTTTCACTATTATATTGCTTATTTGGTCAGGACCACTAGCCTTTGTCGTATCTAATTTTGATAACAATAATTCGACCTCCACCTCGTCAGTTTCTATAGCCTCTAATAACCCATCATGTTTATAAATGCAAGGTAATTCTCTTTCGAGTATAGTATTACACTGACTTGTAAAATAATTGTTGAAGATAGACGCGATACCTTCTGGGTCGTTTATAATTTCATCATCCTCGAGCAGCGGGGGAAATGGTGCCCTCATAGACTGCTGATTGGTGAAATTTTTCAAACTCTTCCACCACTGCTTAGAGGATGTTTTTCTTACAGATAGAGACTCTTCTAAATTGATATCAAAACTATGTTTCGCATCACTAACACAATTTATAGTATAGTTTCGAATTCTCCTGAAATTTTGCCAGTCTTCAGTCCTACTTGTTCTTTTTGGCTTTTTTGTGTGCCCTATTACATATGCGCATATGTTTTCTTACAACGGATGTCATCCAGGGTCTGTCATTTGGACGCATTAAGATCGATCTAGCAGAAGTAAACGATCTAACAGTTTCCATAACATGGACTATTATTTTTCTGTTATATAGTCAACTGAACCGGATTCGAAAAATGAATTCCAGTTAAAAAGTGATTGTGACAGACCATCTGCATCCATATTTTTGTAATCCCAAACAAATCTTTTATAAGAGGGTAGATTAGGATTTGTAGATTTCAGTTTAATACTAGTGGCATGGTGATCGCTACAAAAAGAGGGAGTGACTCCGATACTGGAGATGAGGTTCGGGGTAGAAGTGAGCACTAGATCTTGAGTACTTGAGTTCTCACTTATTTGAGTTGGCTCCTTAACAACCTGGACAAGGTTATAGGCAGTTTCAAGTCTTCTAATTTTTGGGTGGGTTGTCGGTAGACAATTTGCGTTGAAGTTGCCGACAATAACACATCTCACAGAGAGGCCATTTCTAGCTGATGATATCGATTCATCGATGAGGTCCCAGTATGACACACATTCCGAGGATGGACGGTAGAAAATACCAAGTAGAAACTTATGTTTTTTACTTCTTATTTCAGTCCAGATCGCTTCCAATCCAGGAAGTTCCAAATTACTCTTCGGTTTTAAATTAACACCAGTTTTAGGTAAACTAATATTCCGCCGCCGAGGCCATCTTCACGGGCCTTCCGAATAGGAAGATAATGATACCCTTCTATTCTGAGATCTTCAGAGCCAACATTCGAATAAAGAAGAGATTCAGTAACAGCAATGACATCATGTTGACTGAGCTCCACCTGTATCACTTCCGTATTGTTTCTAATACCCCTAACAGTGATGTGTACTAGTGATATGTTGCTACCCGTGTCCCCTGGGGTCAGCTCAATATCTCCACTAACTATTAATAAAACGAATACCAATACAACAAGACACAAGTGTCCTAATAAACTAAATATCATTCCAATGGCAGAGCCCGTGGAACTCATGCGTGTTTGACCTGTAATGCGATCCGCCTTTTGTAAATACTCGCGATCCGCTAAACCCAGTTGCTTAACAGTAATTGTTTTATTTTCATTCGTTTTTCTTCCCCCAAAACAAATCGTATTCCCATTCCCACTCATCGAAAGCGGTATTCCACTCCCTGCATCGTATTCCTCTCTCAGCGATGACAGTTGTTTTTTAATGTTTACAAATCGGCTGAGAGTTGAATCAGTTATAAAGGGTTGTTTGGGAAAACAAATAAAAAGAAAATAAAATACATACAAAAGTTCACTGCTCGGAATCAACTATGATTTTATCCTCTCGTGCGCAGCGCGGATTATTTCAATCAGCTAACGCCTCGCGAAATAAAACCTCCGCGTGCCCCACTCGGGAATAAAAGTCGGACTCGAATCCGAGTAGTAATCTATTGTCTATTTGGTAGATTAATGTCTTATTATCTAAGTGCAACAGCAGGTACATGTAGCGACACCATTCGGTCTGACCCTAAATGGAATCAGTGGCATAGATATGACTTAGGTGACCCCCTCTTTGGCTATGGAGGATTTCGTCAGAACTTTCGTGTTTTGTCGGATTTTTCCCGGGGCCAATTGTCTGTTCATTCTGAAAATACTTGCCAGTTCATTCTTCAAACCTCGATCAATTTATTTGGTTCGGACAGCAAACTATACCAGCCCCCCCCCCCCCACCCCCATCCCCATCCCCCATTAGGGTTTTGGCACAAAATACTTTTTTGCCATTAAAATAGCCAGAATGGCTAAAAAAGTGGTAACAGACAGGTTCGGTCTTGCGTAAACATTAATTGGG
This sequence comes from Pictodentalium vernedei, assembly GCA_031216915.1. Classification (NCBI taxonomy): domain Eukaryota; kingdom Metazoa; phylum Mollusca; class Scaphopoda; order Dentaliida; family Dentaliidae; genus Pictodentalium; species Pictodentalium vernedei. Next base: position 405,816,125 of record CM062296.1, on the reverse strand, counting down.
ACTGAGTAGGAACAACTTGGATTTGTATTCAGATTTGTTCAAATTCAGTAGGTTTCTTTTTAGTTGTGTGAGACCTGTTGTGTATATTCATGTATTCGAATAGATCTTATCAGAAAAAATAAGCAAAGTTTTCAAATGAATTTCCTCACATACTGTGTACGATCCTTGCATGCTGTGCTCTTTGCCAGTCCCCCAATTTCCAGTAAAATGTTATCTAAGTGATCCAAAAAATCCGCACAGACTACACTGTACTCTCACCCTACTCAAGCACCAGGAGGTCCCAGATTCACTCCGAGGGTAATGAATTTTGAATGTTTTGGGAGGAGGATACCGTAGGCCTGAGGTGTGTGTGTGGGGAGGGGGTTGGACGTCCTATTGGTAGGGCACCACCCCAAATGGAGGGCCATACCTACCCTACCCAGGCCTAAATCCTAGCTACACCCCTCCGGTGTGAAATTGCTACTATATAATTATGTAACTTCTTCTTAAAACCCACCTCTGTATTTAGAGGCACCTTTGATTCATTATACCCTAAATTGATGTCTGAAGACAGATTCTGAAAGTCCCCACCCCACAGCCCCACCCCAACATTCACCCCACTCCCAATGACAGAACACTAAATTTCCAACAACTCACATGCTCAGGAGAAAATAGAATTTTTTTAATAAAAGAATGGAAAATTGAAAATCTCATTTGTTACGGTTTCTTAGTGACAGGGCAGGCCATCAAAAAACCCATTTAGCATTCTTGGTTATAACCCCAATCCACACTCCTTCAAAAGTGCAATGTAAAACTCATTTACATCAGATCAAACAAATAATCAGATTATGACAGACAGTAACACTACATCTTTAATGTTTTCCTATTTAACCCTTTCACTGTTGCGCCCACTTTAGCCATATATGGAGGACCTCTATGTACGCCTGTATGCTTGGAAGTTCAATAAGATTTATGCCATTCTTGAAACTCTACCATCTGCTTAATTGTTGGAAAAGGGTCTATCTTGGTATTTTGCGCACGATGGAAGGATCCATTGACGGAAGTGGAATAGAGTCTATTTGGATTGAAAGCGGATTATATGGTGCAACGATCTGTAAGCAAATTTTAGATGGGGCACCTGTACAGCGGGGAATAAATGCACGCACAACTACGTGGCTAGCCTTAATTGATTTGTTTGTGAATTTGTCCTGTTTAACCAAAATCTACTAATATCGCAAATGTGCATTGCGATTCGATATGTCCAGAACTCATCGAATCACAGAACGGAGTTATGCGATTCTGACTCACTACTTGTCTCTCTGCTCAAGTCTGAGAGTACACCGTGGGACCCTGACCAACTAAATCAAAGTGGAAAGTCTTTAAAGACTCTTTGTATTACGTGGACATGGTTGCGTTGATGCTTCTGTTCATCCCATACAGGACACTGACAGCCTCATCTCACTTTTCTAGAGCCAATTGCAAATACTTTTTCTCCGTTGACAAACTTTGCTACGTTAGCCTCATACCTCTCTGCGCTGCAGAAAAGAGGAGGTCGCCGAAAGTGGATCCGGATGTTTATGAAGAGTTTTGCACTGAAAACTGGGTTGTGACTAAGAATACGATTCCGTTCTGTGCTGTCGGTGCAGGTATGGGCTGGAACCAGTAGATAAAAGTGACTGGTGGGATAAAAGACATAATGCCAAATGAGTAAGTTGTGAATTTTTTTTTCTTACTTGTTATCACCACAACTTCCAATGTGCACAAAGGAGGTATATAGGTAAGTTGGCATGTCTAAGTCATCCCAAAGCCATCACCATTCGACCCCACCTTCTACGACAAGAATGCATGACAAGGATTTTGCACTCCTGGTTCAGGCTCTCTCTCTTTTCGAACTCTTGCACAAGACCACTCAAGGGACTGACCTTGTCAACATTGTTACAAGAAGCGTCATGTCCAAGAAGAAAACTGGCTGTAGCTTGAGTTTCCGCATTAAGAGTCAGCAGTTGTATGAAACATTCGTCATCGAGCGAGCTCGGATGAAAGGTTACGTTGTGTTCGACACATTGAAGAAAGCTAAGCTTCTTACCCCAAGGGATAACTCGACGGAAATTAAGGTTTCATGAGATAAAGGAAGATCGTGCCTTGTTCGTGTGCATGCCAGTGGTTGCGTGAAATAAACTTGCAAGAGTTCATCAGAAATTGCGAGTTGCCGTAGTGTCTCGATCTCTGTTTTCGGCTGACAGAATGTTACTGCATTGTTTAAACACGAGTGACCTCGTGAACATTTTGGAGGAAAACTATGAATGGCTTCCTGAATCCGATCAAAGTCAGTCTCTTTGACGAACACCGGACTGTGAATCCCATATCAGCTCGGCTGAAAGCTCTATTGGGAAATTTGCCGTAGTCGATGATATGGTAGAGGTTCAAGCAATACACAAGCCAACATCAGTCAATACATGGGGTGGGGGATTTGGTTCAGCTATTCTACGATACCATGAGGGTAAAATATTTTCTAAAATATGAAGCGCATATAGTTTTTGATAGCTACGATGTTGGAAGCTCTCTGAAAACATCGATCACACAGAAGTTGGGACGAAGACAGAGCGTGGCAGACCACACATCCAACAACATAAAAATAGCAAATGTGGTTATGCAGAAACTGTAATCCAACTCTCGCACCATAGATGAACTGTCAGTATTTCTTGCCAGAGGTGTTTTACTGCAGACCCCGGGTACTGATGACCGCATTTTTGTGGCATACATAAGTTTGACAGGGTCTTCTTGTTGTGATGTTACATACTTGTGTTGTGATCAAGAATGACGGACATTAAACTTCTGCTACATGTTGTCCACGCCGCGACTAGTCCTTAGGCTGGGGAATTTCGTGTGCAAATATTCTCCCATAAGTTAATCTTCATTTTGATGGAGGAGACCTTGCGTGGAAACAGAAAAGTGAGGGTGGACTTCCAGAAACTCGGGAACTTTTTAGAATACGGCACTGCTATAAGCGCTGCCAGCAAAAACTTTCAAAATAAAATTTAGGAAAAGAGGAAACTGAAACTACTGTAATTCCGTAACTGTTGGTCATAGAATCGTAAATGTCCCACCATAATGAAGATAATTAATTATTCTAACGAGAAAAATGCACCTGGATCAGAAAATGTTATTCCTGACGTGGCCATAGGTCAAAAGGTCAAGAAAATAGGGTTTCGGTGGCAACATTACCTCGCCTTAATTAAATGCTAATTTCCCATATGAGAATCGCTTCAACGCATTTGTATGTCCATCACTTATTCAGTGAATAACTCCCAATTGAATGGTACATTGGTTATCATCCTCACCCATTTCAAAAGCTCTGGACGTTAAACGAAAAATAACAAAATTTTGAAAAAGGCTATTATGCCTTGTTTTCTTGTACCACACATGTTGACGGATTTTCGAAACCCTGTAACTGTGTGAAAATATGCAGCAGATTTGAAAACAGCTTTTACAATTAAGGTAGATTTCCTTCTTTGAGTTCTACGGAAAATAAAAGGTAGCTTATCATTTGTGCATTTGTACTGTTAGGCAAGTGGGTAATATCATATTGATTCTCAGAACTATTTTTAGTGAAGATACAAATTTGTTGTTCTTCAAAGACCACAACATTAAGACAAAATGTTGCAATAAGAGTAAAATCTTCGCTCTCCGATTGGATAAGAGCTGGCATAGTTTCTTTTATGCTTACGGCTGCAGTAGCAAATGTTACCATCTGACTCCACTAAGTGAAATATTTGAAATGACATCACCCGTTTCGTAATTGCTTCATCAACATAGTGACTAGCAAACCACTTCATTTTGCTGGATTTTTTACACGCGCAGCAGATGGTATTCCGGATTTAAATTACAAAGCGATTTACGATTCGAACTGAGATGGAATGAGTTTATCTGGTTTATTGATTATTTATCCAGTGTTGTGGTGCGGTCCAAGAGAGGTTTATTTACTAAACCTGTGATCGTGAAAAGTTGCCTTGAACAAGGCAACTTTTAATGAACGCAAGTTTAGTAAATAAGGCTCGCATGTTTCACGATGTAGGTTTTGGGCTACAGATAGTGTCTTATTGGACCATATATTTTTTGTGATGTGTTGATGGTAACATGGTCTGAGGTTTGAGGCTCGGAGTATATGTTCAACTCTGTTGCTTCACGTCTTGGTTGAACATATGCTTCGAGCCACAAACCCAGAAGATTCATCACAATAACTTATAATTGTGCTACTTGCATAAACATTCAAAACCTGGACCGCCAACTAAAATGAGGTATACTGAATCTCTCTCAAGTGAAAAACTAGGTGCCTGTGTCCTCAGAATCAGCCCAACCGGTTCTTGCACTTTCACGGTGTGCTGTAATCGAGTGTGTTTTAACATATACAGAATTTGCAGCAAGTTAGTCCAAACTTTCGACACGCATATTTGCTTGTTGCCCATTTTACACATTTAAATTGCAACACAAACGTTTTGGGCATTGAACGTATTCCAGTATCAGGCTGAAGCACATCGTCATCATCTTTGAACCCATGAGCTATTGGTTGGAGCAAAGTTGGCTCTGTCTGACTCGATGTCATTTCATATGTTGCAAAGTAGGCCCTCAAAATGTGGAAACGAATAGCATGACTTGTGGGTGGAAGTTGGTCCAAGCAGACACCCTTCCTATGTTGCGAAGTTCGCCCACAGGGGTTGATCAAGCTCGCTTGATATGTTGCAAAGTAGGCACTCAAAATGTGGAAATGAATAGCATGACTTGTGGGTGGAAGTTGGTCCAAGCAGACACCCTTCCTATGTTGCGAAGTTCGCCCACAGGGGTTGATCAAACTCGCTGTAAGATCTACAGCTCGTATACGATTTTAGGGCTATGACAGTTTTCATAGACATTTCTATTTGATAAATTGGACTCGGATTTATTACCAGATTTATTCAAATCAAAAATCCATGGAATCACATTAACTGGCGACCAGAGTACGGGAGTAATTTGTGGACCCACATAGGAGTAGATATCAGTTGTTCTGTTGACAATGTTAGGCATAACTTTGCAGGCCAGTATTGTCAACAAGCAGTAAAATTATATGATTTGTTGGTAGATAGTATAATATCATTCTGCAGAATGCTCTGGGATGGTATTGTTTGAACTGTCAACAAATCACCCGGTGGAACATCACCAGACAACACCAAATATCGGGTGATACTGAGATTGCAACTTGCACATTCCACTGGGACATTCTGGCAGTTAACAGGCACCCGGCAGAATACTATTGGCATGTAAAGATTCCATAGACTGCGTGCCGACTGACCGACAGTCTGCATGGCAATAAATAATAGAATTACAAAGGCAATATTTGAATGTGGGTGAAGAAGGTGAAAGTGAGATTGTTGAAGTAAAAGAATCTGACTCAGCTGCAAAAACAATCACAGAATTGCAAAAATCAGTTTTAAAGCAACATAGACATTTGTCTACAACAGCTGATGCAATGCAATCTAATGTGCTTCACTCCCACATCAAGAAGTTTGACGGGCACCTAAAAACTACAGTGCTTGTATCAAATCACTTGAATTATATTGGGCTACAAATTAAATACCCCAAAGTAAAAAGAAATTAATCACCGCTCAAATGAGTGAATATATGGTTAGCGATTTTATTTTGCATCAGATTGAACATAACCCAAAAATTAAGTGGGTGGACCTGAAGAAAGATCTGAAATTATGCTATTCAAAGATTATTGAATACTCAATGGTGGGAAGCTACTTGAGGCATATGAAACAAGAGAAAAATGAAACAGTTGTATGAAACGATTGCTTGATGTCGCCAAGGATGTGCATGTAAATCAAATCAATGGTGATTTCTTACAAAAGATGTTGGCAGACTATTTTTGTGACTTGTTATATGAATCAGATATGAGATTAAAACTCATGCAGAAAGAGACATCAATGTTAGAAAAAATTCTAGTGATGGAGCTCTTCGAGGAAGGAGTGAAATACAAGCTCAAGGCCATGGGAGAAACTGGACAAATGCAATATTATGTATATCCAATGATGGGTGATAGTCCAGGGGATATAGGAGAAGTTCCCATGAAAATTGACATGATACAATGTCAAGATAAGGTACTTTTGGTGACAACAGGAAGACAAAATTCTGAATTTCAAAGACCGTCAACAGAACCAACAGTACAGGCAGGGTCAATCACGGTATCAAAATCAAAATAAAAGGGTTGTACCACAAAGAGTTAATCAATACACCAGGTCCATTTTCTATCTGTGTGGCAGACCAGGGCACTACAAACACGATTGCAGGGTTAAAATTGTGAGACAAGTGAGAACAGTAGAGGTTCAGCCCCCACCCCAACAACAACAAATGCAAGCAAATGGAGTTGGACTGACTAGATTTGGTCTAGGTGCTTGTTTTCATTGTGGTCAGTTTGGGCACTATGCAGCCTCATGCAGAGCTAACATGAACTATTAAATGAACAAAACTCGATCCTTGTAAGGCAAATGGTCAATCAATACAGTCACCCTTAAGACATGTATGCAATGCAAAAACGAATACCTGCCTCAACAAAATTCTGTCCATAATTGCACAATGCAAACAAAAAATATTATCCCATTGTAATTTATGACCCCTTTAGTGCTCCTAGAGGTAGCAATGCAGTAATAAATAATCCAGAAAATATTGTAGGTAGAATTCAGAATCATAGTAAATCACAAAAAGCACAGAATAATACATATGAATCCCAACACAGAAAAATGAAACAACTAAATAATATGGAGCTTGATAACAGTTTAAAATGTAGTAATTTCACCTCAAATAACTATAAAAAGCAAAAAGGTAACATGAGACAATTGATTGAACGTAATGGTAATAGGCATACTATAGAAGAATGACCCAAATTACTACAAAATTTCAAGTGCAGGCAGCCTATAAAACAAGGACTTAACTTTCAACAAGGCACCCCTTCTGTAAAACAAGGAAAAGCAGAGCAGTACTGTAAGAAATGTAATACAGAGGGACACAATACTAAGAATTGTAAAATAAAATGGAGAACTATTCCTTTGACTAACAACAGACAACAGGTGAATAAGATGAGAAGTAAAACAAAGCCATACAGTAAAACAAAGATAGTCTCAAGCTCTGAATACATTATTCGGCCTATAACTAACTGTAATGAAAAACCAAACACTTGTTTTAGAGCCAAAAGGTAGAGCAAGGAAGAATTCAGATAACCAGATTAAGGAACCAAAAGAAATTAACCCATGGAATCCCAATAAAGTGTGTGTAAAATGTGGAAGTATAGATCATTATACTCAGTATTGTGGGGTTATTAAAAAGTGTAACATGTGCCCAGAGAGGAGAGGGGTCATTTTACAAAAGATTGCACCTGAATTTTACCAGAGAGAACATTTACTAAAACAGAACTTGAAATTATGAAGAAAAATGGTTATAGATATGAAAGATACCCCAGAAATCATCCACTAAATAGGAAACCTCCCTTAAACAGTACAACTAAAATACAAACTAAGAAAAATGTTGAAGAATTGAAACCAGTAAAACAGTCAAAACCCCAGGGGGATAACCCAGAAATGCAGAAACTGAAACAGGAAGTAATTGATACAAATAGACTGAAAATGAAACAGGAAGTTTCCCAACAATTGAAACAGAAAGTAAATGGAAAAAATAACAGCAAACAGGGGAAGAACATGAAATGAAACCATCACAACTTCCTGTACAAACAGGAAGTCAATCGAAACAACTTCCTGTGATGACAGTAAGTCATTTACTTTGAACTTTGAAAATTAAAGTTACAGCCAAAACCTATTGTGAAAGTCTTTCATGTTAGTTGCTTGACTAGATTGGTGAATGAAATTTAATTTAAAACTCAGACCACTTGGGTCTGTACAGCCAAGGCCATAGGGGCCAGTTAACTTTGACTCTGACGTTTTAGAGCATCATGGTTTAAAGCAGAACAACCACGTTTACTTGTTAGTAATAGTGTAGTGAGTAATATACCTGTGATATTAGTGAATAACACTAAAAAACATTATACATTAAAGAGAGGCTGTATTGTTGGAAAATTAGAACCTGTAGCACAGGGTGAAAACAAATTTTGAAAAACTCTAAACAGAAAGTGCAACTTACTTAGTGACAAAGATATTCAAGTACCAGCTGATAAAAGGGACATAACTATGAAGTTAATTAATAAAAATAGAGACTTGTTTGCACAGACAGACAAGGACTTAACACAAACAGACACAGTCACCATGAAGATTGATACAGGTGATGCTAAGTCTATCAAGAGTCAACCTTATAGGGTACCACTTACAAAAGAGAAAATAATGGATGATGCCATTCAAGAAACGCTTGAAGCAGGAATGATTCAGTGCTCAAATAGTTCGTAGAGTTTTCCCTGCCTCCTAGTGGACACTAAAGATGGATCAATGCTTTTTCGTGTGGATTTCCACAAGCTTAATCAAGTTACGAAGGCCACCTGCTGGCCACTCCCATTGATTGATGATATTTTTACTCTACTAAATGGATGTAAATACTTTACAACTCTTGACATGAAATCAGGTTATTGGCAAGTGAAGATGGATGAAGCTGATAGACCTATGATAGCATTCACATGTCATAAAGGGTTATATGAGTTCAATGTCCTGGCTTTCGGCCTTGTCTCTGCACCCTCCAAGTAGCAACAGCTAATGACCATAGTCCTGTAAGGAATAGAGGACTTTTCCCTAGCATATTTAGAGGATGTTTTGATTTTTTAGTAAAGACAAAAAGTCACATACTGAGCATATTCGGCAAGTATTTAAATGCCTGAGACAACACAAATTGAAATTAACAGCTAAAATGTGTACATTGTTCCAAAGTGAAACATCTTATCTTGGCTGTGTCATTAATCAAGATGGTATCAAACCAGAACCCACAAAGGTCGAGGTTATAAGAAAACTAGTACCTCCAAAAACAGTGATGGAAGTCTGAAGTTTTATCAGAATGGTGTCATATTACTGGAGATTTATTCCAAACTTTAGTGAAATTGCACAGCAATTGATAGGACTTTAAGAAAAACATGCTAGATTTCATTGGAAAGAGGCTCATCAAAAATCATTTGAATACCTGAAGAAAAGTTTAACTCAAGTAGCACCTCTTACGTATCCTAACCCACAGAAACTATATATCTTATATATGGATGATTCTCATTCATGTGTAGGAGTGGTGTTAACTCAATCTTGTAAAGGTGAGACAGGTCAAATTCCCAGTGTACCTGATGAAAAACCAATTAAATTTATGTCACACAAACTAGGTGACACTCAACAGAAATAGTCCACTCTTGAAAAGGAAGCCTTTGCCAAATCTTATGCTTTGGATTAGTTCAACAATTATTTGAATAGGCCGGGTTTGTTATTCAAACAGACCCCTCTCCATTACAATACATGTTGAAAAGACCTCAAAACAATGCAGACATTTAAAGATGGGCATTGGGAACAGCCAGTAATAATTGTAAGATTGAATATTTACCTGGAAAACAAAATACCTGTGCTGACTTGTTTTCTAGATTACCTGAAGGTATTGCAAATGCAGATCTAGGTTATCAGATGGATAATGTGGAAACTGATAAAACATTACATGTGGGAATCATAAACAGTGATAGAATTAATCCTAAACAGTACGCACATGTAAATACTGAGCAACAAGGTTCACCAAAGGAACTCCAAGAAATAAACTATAAAGATTTAGATATGAAAAAGGGGCAAGAAAAAGATAAGAAATTAATGGAAATTCAAAAGAAATACCTGACAGGTAACACCCCAACAAAAATAAGTAGTAGATAATTGATGATTAGTGGAATACTATATCATATAAGTGCTACTGATGATAACCCAAGGGTGTAGTTATATATTCCTGAACATCTGCTGCTGGGAGTACTGAGGCAATACCATGATGACTTAGGACATTTGGGAATAGATAAAGCGTACTGGCACATTAGTAGAAAGTATTAATGAACTGACCTATATACAAATATCTACCAGTTTGTAGAAAAATGTCTTACCCGTAGGGCATGAAACACTAAAAAGGTTACATTTCCTATGAAAGAAGCAAATAGACCACAATACCCATTTGCAAAGATTGCCTTGGATATGAGTGGATCATTTCCAACTCCTCTATCTGAGAATAAGTGCATAGTTACTTTTATTGATTTATATTCTTTCTGGCCTGCAGCATTCCCAGTACTTGATAAAAAAGCAGAAACAGTTGCAAATTTGTTAAATGGTCAAATCTTTCTGAGATTTGGATGTCCACTTGAACTGTTGGCTGACAATAGTTCTGGGAATTGTGATGAGATCATGAAATATTTGACTGAGCATTTAAAGATACATTGTGTAACAACTTCATCCTATCACCTTCAGACAAATGGTAAAGTTGAAAGATTTCACGGAACATCAAATGATGTTTTGGCCAATATGTCTCATAAGAAATTGGTCATATGGGATTTATTCCTAAACTCGTCGCTGGCAGCTATTATGTTCAATGGAAGTGAGTCCTCATGGTTCTCACATTATTACCTTTTATGTGCTAGGGATGTGGTTGTAACATTAGATACGGTATTACCCCTTCTGAGTTACTGAGAAAACTGGACCCATGAGTTATAGAATAAGGGATCAATTGACAGGTAGAATAATAAAGTGTCATGGGGAAAACTTAAGATTAACTACCCATGTGTAAGAGATGTGTGACCCAGTTAGGGCACAGAGAAAACAAAGGTATGTAGCATCTATTACAGACCAAAAATGTGACAGCAGTGAGGATAAGGAGCGTGTACATTTGGCTCCTTTGATACGAAATAAGAGACAACTCAGGGAAAATTCGTAATCTGAAGGTGAAGATGTCCCTAAGGAAGAATTATGCTGTAGATTACAAAGCTTCCATCAGCATAAACAAACTGCTCAAGCTGCTACATTGGCAGGAGTGGCAGATGAACTCATGGAAGTAGCCAATGAGGCAATGGAAGTAGATGTGTTAAAAGTCAAATCCTACTCAGGATAAAAATAGACAATCTTGTTGATAAAATTAGAGCCTCCCTTTGAGCTGGTGGGTGGCATGAAACTCAAAGACTAGATTATAAAACCTGGAGTACCCAGGAGTGAGCATAAAAACGAAATCAGTTAATATGCTATATGACTATGGAGGAGGATAAGATGTGCATCATGAGAGGAGAAATTATATTGACTTATAGTTTGCTAGAAAATGTAACATGGAGGAGTTGTTTGTTGGCTTGTGTAACTGGCGTGATGGTTCTTCTGTGTTAGAAAAGATTTCTTGAGTTTTACTGGCCAGCATTAAAAAAAAGAGTATATGTGGAACTCTCAGTATTGAGTATCATTTGTGATGCTAATCCATGCCTTCCTTCTTGTTGTTGGTACCAATTTGGAAGTTTGTTGATTATAACAGTTAATAGTAAGACAATAATCCGAAACAATGTCATCTTTACAAAAGTAAAAGAAATTTATATGGTTAACAGTGACTGGAATACCATGTATATACAGAAGTGGCGCCATTCATTCATTACATGCAGAGGGTTGCCAGTAATGTACGATTTGTGAATCATTTTTACCAGGAAATTGATGGAAATTTCTTGAAAATATTTGAACAAAACAATACCAGAAACCATACTGTTATTCTTGCATTACATTCGATAATAGTGGATTTATACCAAGAGTTTATAAATAATCATTTTGAACAAGTAAAAGGGGTTCTGGATGATTATTGCAAGTTAAAAGAGCATACACCCTCATCTCAAAATAAGCAAGGATTAGCAAATTTTATAGGTGTAGGGTTAAGTTTTCAGTTTGGAACAGTCACTGAATTGGATTTAAAGGGGATGAAAGAAAATTTACAATGATTGTCATTGAATCAAGCAATAATGCAACACATACAAAAACAAATTTTGAGTTTAATTAAATTAATATATCATGCTGTAGAAGAGAATCGAGAATTTATGGTAAATTTATCGCTGGTAGTATCGTTTTTGCATGAACAGGTAGATTGTAATTTACAAGATCACGAAAATAGATTAACACTTTTAGAGAATTTTATACATTCATTCCACTAACTTGAAACAGTGTTAAATCAAGTTGAATTAATGTTATTAACAGCAGAAACATATATGGATGATCTGCATGAGCAGATGGATGTTCTCGCAGATGAGAAATTATCACCAAGTGTCATCAGTCCTACCTTTTCAACTTTGGTATTTACAAGTATTCAAGGCAGGCTAGCTGACCACACCCAACTTCCATTAAAAATTCTAACAGAATTATGGCAATACTATCATTTGTTGACAACTGTGACAGTATTTGTTGATGATAAGTTAGCTATTCTAGTGAAAATTCCATTGATTAATACAAATATTCAATTTGAGATTTTTAAAGTGCAAACTTTGCCTGTCCCATTCGTGAATGTAAGTCAGAAAGTATTAAAAACTGTGAACAAACTAGTAGGTATATATCAGTTAATTGTGGATAAACAAAGAACGAGATATATACCAGAATTAGGTCATGATAAATGTGTAGATGAAAAGAAAGTATTCTGTCCTTTAGTGGGAGCAGTGAGAACGATATGTACCACCTCTAGTTTTTTGCAGCATATATTGAAGAAGGACTTTGGTATATTACTACTGATGTACCATTGCGATTCTCCATCATGTGTCCAAGGGGTGAGAATCCTAAACCACACCAAATTGTGCCAACGATCGGCATACTTAAATTGAATCATTTGTGTATTGCAACTGGCGGCCATCTATTACTAAATAGTTATTTTCATTGCCTCGATAACATGACATATCATTTAGAGTCTAAGACAGTTTTGCTCAATTTCTTGTTGACTCAATGACAAATATGGCAACCTGTATTTAACAAGGTGAATATAACTAACTTTGCAATTCCAAAATCCTTTAGCAACACCTCAGAGTAGAAAATGAATGACCTTTTACAAGAATTAGATAAGATGCAGTTTGCCCCAGTAGAACCATTTGAGGTACCGAAATGGGCATATTTTATTGGATATGTGTTACTTATACTGGGAATTTGTATACTTATATGATGTATTAGGACTCAAAGCCATATTAAGCTACGTAACATAATCTTACAATATAAGAATAAATGGAATACGAAGCCTAATTTTTGTGTTGATGCATGTGGAATATCTAACGTTGCACTTAATACCAATGAGAACGATCCTATGTATATGACTATGAGACAACTGACAAACAGTTCAATGCCAACAACACCACCTTCTGACGAAATTCTGCAACAAATAACCAAAGACAGAATGACAAAGGAGAGACAGATCAAACCTACAATGTCCTCATCTCAGTTGTATCCATCTGTGAACTATGATGCAATCACTGGAGAAGTGCATGCAAATTTAGTAACTCAAGAACCCAATATTCTAACAAATATCATCTTACAATAGTAACAACTTACCGTTGAATAATATTATTTGTGTTTTCAGTTGTTGTACAATGAGTGACTCAAGTAGTAGTGAAACAATAGATAGTGATGGACATGAAGCAATTGGAACTGAGCATCATTGTAGTGGTCAACCCGATGAGGAAGAGGAACATCTATGGAGTGATCGGGAGGAAATTTCTTGAACTCCCTTTATGGACACTATGTACCCATTACCTTGGGAATATGCTACATATCAATAAACACACCGTGGTGCACTGCTGCCTGCAGTTTGTCCATGAACTGCCAGAACACCCTCATTTATAAATAGTGTTGATCAACCAAATATTTATGAGCTGAAATATTTCAAGACTCATGGTACTTTAACATCCGAAGACGTATTCAGATGTATGTACTATGATTTTCAGAATATTTCTGCCACTGTTGAACTTTGAAGAGAAAAAGTTTATTGGTATGATTCTGCTTGTCCCTATCACATTTTAATGAAATGTCAATCTCGAGTTTCATCAATTTTAAATTGTCCTGACTCAGTGCATGCAGAAGTGGGACTTGACCTGTCAAGACATTATTATAGTCACCGAGTGTCATATTACGGTTAACTAGAAACATATGGTCTATCGGAAGACACCTTGACAGAACCAATTCCTGGGGGAGGTTCCTTGACTGGAAAGCTCGAAGAAGGGCTCACTTTAGGTCTAATGGAAATCCAAGACATGATCAATATTATGTTGTACATAGAGATATTCATCATGACTATGATGGTTGCACTTTTAATTTTAGGATGGGACCCAACACCGTTTACCGGTGTTACCAGATGCCAACTCAGGAAAGGGAATTGTAAATACTGATACACTGAATTAGATAGACAGAAGCCTGCTATTTCCTGAGTCCTGAGGTCAATTCGTAAGGTTTGATGACAAACTGATGTTTAATTGACATTTATGAATATTATTGCATATTTTTGAATCTATAAACAGTTTATTGAGTTTTATTGTTTTTTTCATAAAGAAATATGTCAGAAGCGGAAACTACTGATGTGGAAAATCGAGCACCGAATATCCTAAGGGGTTATCAGTGAAAGTCGACAAGTGAATCCAAATCTATTAATGGCTAGAGATCTTTCGAACCAATTATCGCGAGCTCAAGTAGAAACTATGTTAGGACAGACAGGAACTGAGTAGTGAAGGATCGGACTATTTTCAGCAGGTGATTTGTGGGTGTCAAAAGACGATATATGGAGAAAAAAATTCTTGATTATGCACAGTGGCCACTGGAACATACAGTATATCGTGTACATTTCCCTTTGAGACATAAAAGTATCATATATGAAGAAATTAAATATCTTCAATTAAAATATGATGAATCTTATAGTGAATGATTCTTTGTACCCACTATCAACACTTCTATCATGCATCGACGGCATTTAGAAGCTTTTTCTTCTTCTGAAGATGTACCAATATATATCCTTTTAAATTGTTGGCAACATCCAAAATGGGATGGACAGGAATTACAGTTATGGCCTGGAGTAGATAACTGGTGGGTCCGTCGTTATTTTCGTCCGTTGGGTAGCTCTTTGGACGAAGAAGAAATTACAACCATCCTAGAAACTGACTATCTTGACTAATCTAGTGCTAGCCATTAATAAAGTATTTCTAACAGCCACCCAGCATAATACTATTGTCATGTAAAGACTCCATTCAGACCTCATCTTCGATCATAGCTCCATAGGCATTTCGTTACAGGCCTACTTTTTATGGTGCCGTGACCCAGATTTTGTAAACATTCAGTACCCATACCTGTGTACCAGTGATGCAGTACCCGTACCTGTGTACTAGTGATGCAGTAGCTATACCCGTGTCACAAATGATAGATTAGAGCTCTCTACAATAGCTACCTAGAGCTACCAACTCAAGAGCTATCAAAAAATTCATTCCAGTGTGGTGAAAACAGAGCAAAGTGCACAGTGGTGGAGTAAAACGTGTGCAAATTTCAAATAAAACCCCTGTAAAACGTGGAAAGTATAGTGGTACATCTGAATCCTTAGTTGATCTGTCAGCTTGCATGCTGTACCCTTTCTCAACACCTAACTGAGAAATTGTTCACTTCTTTCAGTCGAAGTCTCTATGTCTGGATCATTTGGTTTCATTCCAAACTCTTTCAAGTACAGTAAAGGATTGACTTTAAGGGCTGTCTGCTTTGTTCCTACCTGATGTGCTTAGGCGGTCCACCATTGGAAGTGGTCTGGAGTGAGTTCAAGGGGCCCCGGTCGAGGGAACCTCTAAAAAGGAGGTGAAACGGTAAAATAATTCAGAGAAGAAGAAAAAGAATTTGGAAAAGAAATATGAAAAGAAAATTGAAATAGAGGTAGAAGAAAGAAGATCATTTTTATATGGGTCTCATCGTTCGAACGCCAGTACCGACATTTTCAGTTGGATGCCGATACCTGTGCCAATGTCCTATACTAATTTTCTCTTCGACAAATGCATCTGGTAGAAATAGGGCATCGGACCCTCCAACCTTAGATTCGTTGCTGCAACTGCAAACATGTGTGCCTAGGTTCACTTACAAGCCATGTGGCACGTGCTGTATGATCTAGGCCTATATGTCCAAGTTTTGAATTTGAAGCTAAAAATCCCTCAGATTCGCTTTCAATCCATGAATAGGCCATGATACACATGTTAGTGTAATACCATTAACCATTTACTAACACGAAAGGCAGGACCACACATGCAAACAACATTTTTGAATAACTATTTTTTTTTTATTTTTGCATCAAAGCATAGCTTATCACCCCTCATTGGAACAAGCTTAATGAGCTCTTTCCAATGTTGTGTAATAAGCTATGTTTTGGAGACAAAAGAAATAATGAAAATTTAATGGGGATTTTTGTAGATTGCGCTGGTCGGTTTTGACCGTTATGTTGGATAAAGGATTAATTGTATATTATACTCATGGCGAGTTTCAAGGCTAAATCAATGATCGAACTGTAAAGAGGCAGGAGTGGAGTAATCTGAATTGGTTGGTGCTGTAGTTGGTTTAATAGTTGTAATGTTTAGTTTAAACAATATTTTATTCAACGAATATGTTACATATAAACATTACAGAATTGAAAATTAGAAGAGGTAACAGTGCAAGGTACAGCAGTTTACAATATAACATATATATGACAATGTACAAATTGCAAGGTAATGAAGAGCGGGGTGGGGGGGGGGGTGGGGGGTGTGGGGGTATTTGACAGAAAGCATGTTGCTAATGCCAGTCATCTCCCTAAGTTGTAATATTGTCCTTTAAAGTTTTAAATGCTTCAAATGTCCCACCCCCCATACTTCGTCGGGCGTTTCATGGGATTTAGCAGAGAGTTTTTGTTTGTTATTTTAACCCTTCATCTAACACAAAAGACAGATGACACTTGCAAATAAAATTCTTGAATAACTAATTTTTTTCATTTTTTGCGTCAAAACATAGCTTATGAAACCCTCATGGAACGAGCTGGTTGAGCTCGTTCCAATGAGGGGTCATAAGTTATTTTTTGAGACAAAAAGTGAAAACAATAATGAAAATTGGATGGTGATTTTTGTGAATAGCGCTGGCCGGCTTTGGTCATTACATTGGGTAAATGGTTAATAAACGAAAACAACAGGCAGCTCTCGGAGCTAATTAGAAGCAACTAACTAGCTGTTCCCTTTTCACCTTGTTTGGCGAATGTGTTTTTAGAGTAATTTGCAAGTTTTTATGTTCCTCGGAAAAATTGGAAATCTAACGCCACACACTTTTATATTAATGGAAAGAATAGTGCCTGCATTATATCATGAGTACACTATTGATATAATGAACAGAAAAAAGTTACAGTACACCAAACCATGGTGAAAGCCTCGTTTTCTTATTTTTAAATGGGTTTAAACAGATAATAATCAAACGTTCAATCTGGTTGGGACAAAATTGTAAAAAGCCAGTTTCTACATGCTTTACTATTCTACAGGAAAATGACGTAGGTTTGTGAAATGATGCGCACATCGATGATACAACTTCGCTAACATTTTGAAATTTCAAATTTTATGTGAAATTTCCATACCCTTAGTGTTAAATTTATTAGAAACTTTAGAAAATTAAGGGGAGCTAACTTTCCTGTAAATCTCTTCCAATGACGAAAATTATCACCCATAAAGGGTTCGCTATATGCCTAACATATCTGTGCTATTCTGTTTCGGGATGCAGCCATGGCCACTAAGACACTTATATATCAGTGCATGGATGCCCTACCGAGGATATGACCGCACCAACCGCACCCCTTCCCAGTTCGAAATGCTTCAGTGCTACTGCTAACATATACTTGTTCATTAAAAGGAACGGTTACATTGGAATTTTACTGTATGTTGCGCTTTGGATGTTGAACTGAGTTGTCTTTGTTCCATAGCAATACTAAAATTAAGGACCTCTCACCATATCGATATTCTAAATTGGGAAGAACATATTCATTATTCCTTGGTCGCATCGCACCCAATCCAATCCTCGTACCAGGGTTGGGGTATTCGTATTCGTATTCGGTATTCAGTCGTATTCAATACATTTTTTCAAGTATTCAAATGTATTCAGTATTCATGCAATTTTAAAGTATTCGTATTCGTATTCGAATACAGTCGAATTTGAGGTGTATTCATGAATACTTTTTGAATACTTTTTGAATACATTTCTTGTTTTTAGTACACATGTATACAGTATTTGTGAAAAAAATATTGTGATTATCTCTATTAGAATGTAGTAAAGAATTAAACTAATACTTCTGAAGTGCATATATCAGGTCCATCAAATAGTACATCAAACTTCATACTACACATGAAGGTAAGTTCAATTATTTATCTGTCTTTTGATAGCAAACTCTTCATTGTTTAAAATTTGTTTCATTGTAAACTGAACATTGTAATTGTACAGATTATTCTTTGGACAAAGGTATCAGTCTGGCCAAAGTATTGATTTTTAACCCCTAAACAACTCCATTATCCAATTAATACTAATTTAATATTTTTCTACAGTAATAGTAGAAATAAGGTGTAGACTGATAGATTTGTAAAATTATTGTGCAACTTTTTTTCCAACAGTGCAGTAATTGCTTAATTGATTTTTGTGAATAGCACTGGCCAGTTTTTTTTTATTCTAACCAGCAATGTATGTTTAAATATTAATGAAAGACATGAAGCAAAGAAGCCACAATTAGCCACAATCAATAGACATTATTGGGGGTCATAAAATGCAGTTTAGAAGAAAAAAACTTTAAAAATACCCCCAAAATTGTGTAAATTTCTCGCAGTTCTCTATTTAATGATTACTGTGTATGCACTAAACAACAAAACATTGGATTAGTACTGTGCACATTTTACTAATTGTTGTCTAAATAAATTGATATTTGAATTTTTTTTTTATTTATTTTTTTTTGTCATTAATTCCAACTTAAGTCTGTTGATTGGATTCTAAAGGATTAAGAGATCCACCCTCTGAAAAACTAATTCTTCACCTATAATCCCTTATACCCTTAATCCCAATAAGAATGATCAAATTATCATCCATTTACAAGAAATAATTTTGAAAAGTATTCATATTTGTATTCATGAATACTTTGTAAAGTATTCGTATTCGTATTCAATACATTTGAAATTTGTGTATTCGTATTCGTATTCGTATTCATTAAATTTCAAAGTATTCGTATTCGTATTCAATACATTTACAATGTATTCGCCCCAACCCTGCCTCGTACCGCAGACGGTACTCAAGAGGCTTTGCAATGTGCTGCTTTTTTTAATATTACGTGTTATTTTTTTCATTAACCGGCCAGCGCTATTCTCAAAAATCGCCAATTAATTTTCGTTTTTTTTCTCCATTTTTTGTCTCAAAAGCATAGGTTGTGACCCCTTAGTGGAACGAGCTCGTCGAGCTCGTTCCAATGACGGGTCATAACCTATGTTTCTGAGACAAAAAAAAACTAAAAAATTAGTTATTCAAGTATTTTTTTTTGCAAGTGTCGTCTGCTTTTCATGTATTGTATTTTTAATGTTGAAATGTTCCTAAAAAATAAATTATTTTAGGTTTCTGTTTTAGGTTTCAGTAAGTCGGACGTCGTGAAAAAGACCGATGGTGGATGTAAACCTAGTTAGTCCCGACTGCGATGGCAAAGACTCCACTGATAACACATTCCAACTACATCAGCATGGCATGCCTTGATGAAGTCATACCATTCTGATGTAGTTGGAATTTTAGTCTGTCGGAAAAATAACTCAAGAATTGTTGGAAATTTATTTATAGATAAATACATATAGAAGTCATACAGCATGAACTGCCCAGCTATTTATATAATTAGCACATGTCGTACTCCAAATAGTTCTTGATGGGCGCCCAATGGCCTGAACCAGACAGTGGATGTGACATAAGCCCAAATGGACTTATCGTATCTAGTAAAGTAAGAATGTACAGGATTAAATAGCAAGAGAGAACCGACATCAAAGACTCCGATCAGGATGTCCAGGCTGAAAAATTACTAGGGATTCACCACCTCAGCCCATTAGTTGCGCTCCTGTCAATAAGTTTGATCTCAGCTGCTCAATGCCAGCCTGGCACACGTATTCGAATTAATTGCTGTATTTTAGGTTTGATTAGTGTTAACTATCCTGCTGCATTAATGAAACAGAAGATACCGTATCCGTTTTCTTTTATGCGCAGAATGTTAAGAACGCAAACCTAAACGTCATTCCTTACCACTCGTCACTGATTACTACAAGCCAAATTTTATATTTATCTAGGAAAAATTCAGGTCGGATGGGCCATCTTGTATTATTCCGGAGTACTGAAGAACTATGGAAACCCCTCACAGGGGCATTTTATACTCACATGGGTTCCCTGGTGCGAAGCGGGCAGGTTAGCAAAATAGACACTCAGTTTTACATCAAACAATTCAAGTTTACGAAACACCGACGCACTAGTGGAGACAGATAAGCCAGTGTAAGCAACCAGATCCACCACGTACAGTTATGAACAGGCGACAGAGGGCCGACGGATAGTAAGAAATGGTGTATCCATGAAACGTTTTGTGAAAAAAAACGTGGGAAGTAGTAGCACGCACAAAACCGGCAAACCCGTTGAACACCGTATATGTGAACAGTAAATCAAATGAAAAACATGAGCTGTCTAAACAAAACCGGAAACCGGAAGTAGAACCACTTCCTCTCTTTTTCAGAATCGAAAATCGAACGATACGACACCAAATTTGTCGATGGGAAATTACGAGATTCTTTCAATAAGACATTCGATCCGAACAGTAAATAATTACACGAATATGTTTTTAAAATAACGTTTCTTTCCAAACGAATTCCACTGTTTTGTATTGCTAACTCAAAGATAGATACTGTTGATGTAGCAAATGTGCAAACGAAATATACAGCAAGAAAGTTATAAACAGAACGCTTCAAAATAGGTTCTGGGTTATAACTGGAAAAAGTACTCACAGGGCTGATTATTGGGTACGGAATCTTTCGTTTGGTTAACAGAAGCGATCGAAACGCCAAACGTCACAGAGTCGTTTTAATTCACAATTCTCAAAACTGTAGTTCGATTCCGTCACCCCAACAGAACAAAAACATTAAACTTTCGACTTTTGAAGTTTTGTGAATAATGGGATTCAATGTGGATAAACATGATACATCGGCAACCTAACAGAGAGAGACACGGTACATTCACCCTAGTAATCAATACGTCAGCATTTGTCTCCGCAAGCAAGGCATCAATGCCATTATGCTTGAGATATTTTCTAAACAGATTCATGAAGATTTTTTTGTTATTATTAGTAGGTCAATCCTCTTTCATAACACTGAGCACATTCCATTCTGTTTTGACGATTTCTACACCTCCCTTCAATCCATTCTGTCTGAAACGGGTTTTATGTTTTGTGGGTGGGCCGCTGTCATAACCAACAAAGACAACTGTTGTGTGATCATATTAAGATTTAATTAAATTAAATATCAATCACAAATTTTACCATATGTTTTACCTTCGGACAATGGAAACCAATGACGCAACAGTTCACCGGCCATGACACACTGCACAGACCCTTCCTCAAAAGACGCATCTGGATTTACATGCGAATGTATTGAATCATCTAGAGAAACATAATTTACTGCCACCAGTAAATTCAAGTCTGTGTGAAAAGGGTTAAAGTAACAGGAAAAAAATATGTAGAAAGAGAATTTATAGAGGATTATTTTCAGGAGTAAAATATTTTTTAAACAAATCAGAAATGGATTTTTGTTAATAGTATTTACAGGTATTCATAAAGGAATCAGAACTATTTTTCTAAGAAATCGGAAAAGGCATATATATGCACACCATTTAAAGGGTTCGATCAAGGAATCAGAAATTGACATTACTAGCTCTGCCACTAATTTAAATGAAGAGATACATGCATAATCTTCAGAATTGCATTAGTTGTTATAAAATGCAATTCCCAAAGGTTCTGAAAAATATGCACTTAATCACATGCGTTGACCACATTGAGGTGGACCACATTTTGAACCTCCAGCAAGTTTCAACTCATTCAGTTGG
Source organism: Pictodentalium vernedei (assembly GCA_031216915.1). Classification (NCBI taxonomy): domain Eukaryota; kingdom Metazoa; phylum Mollusca; class Scaphopoda; order Dentaliida; family Dentaliidae; genus Pictodentalium; species Pictodentalium vernedei. The sequence goes on along the minus strand of CM062296.1, from coordinate 405,794,070 downwards.
GTTCCATGTCTATAGGCCATACCAAGCCAAGCCTGAAGTATGAGCGTAAAACGCTTTAAAAAATCGGCTCCAACAACTCCGGATCTGCCATATTTGTAGATGATAGCAAGCATTCGTATTGCCTAGATGTTAAGCCACACCCAATTTTTTTTACGCAAAAATGCATGTATGGACTTTGGGAATGCATTAAAGGGGTTCAAAAATGTAATTCCCATCAATTTTGGAAAATGCACTCAATGACCCCTAGGTGACCTCCGTGACCTTGACCCATATTTGAACCACTATCGAGTGTCGACTCATTTGGTGTTAGTCCCAGGTCCATTCGTCATACAATGCTTGAGATATGAGCATGACCCACTTTCAGAAATTTTGGCTACGCCCACTTTTTTACATAAAAATGTATGTATGGACTTCAGAATGCTTTTGGGTGTCAAAAATGTGATTTCCAGCAATTCTAAAAAATGCACTCAATGACCTCTAGGTGACCTCTGTGACCTTGACCAATATTTTGAACCTCTATCAAGTGTCGACTCATTTGGTGTTGGTCCGAGGTCTATGCATCACACCATGCGTGAGATATGAGCGTGACCCACTTTCAAATATTTTGACCGCGCCCACTTTTTTTCGTGTAAAAAATGCATGTATGAACTTTGGGAATGCTTTTGGGTGTCAAAAAATGTGATTTCTTGCAATTCTGAAAAATGCTCTCAGTGACCCCTAGGTGACCTCCGTGACCTTGACCCATATTTTGAATCTTCATCGAATGTAGACTCATTTGGTGTTAGGCCCAGGTCCATTCGTCAGACCATGACCCACTTTCAAACATTTTGACCACCCACTTTTTTTCGAGTAAAAAATGCATGTAACGACTTTGGGAATGCATTTGGTGGTCAAAAAATGTGATTTCCTGCAATTCTGAAAAATGCACTCAATGACCCCTAGGTGACCTAATTGACCTTGACCCTTATTTTGAACCTCCATCGAGTGTTGGCTCATTTGATGTTAGTCCCAGGTCCACTCGCCATACCATGCTTGAGATATGAGCGTGACCCACTTTCAAAACTTTTTGCCACACCCACTTGTTTTACGTAAAAATGCATGTATGGACTTCAGGAATGCTTTAGGGGGTCAAAAAATGTGATTTCCAGGAATTCTGAAAAATGCACACAATGACCCCTTGGTAACCTCCGTGACTTTGACCCATATTTTGAACCTCCATCGAGTGTCGACTCATTTGGTGTTAGTCCCAGGTCCATTCGCCGTACTATGCTTGAGATATGAGCGTGACCTACTTTCAAAAAATTTTGCCACGCCCACTTATTTACATAAAAATGCATGTATGGACTTTACAGTAATTCTTTGGGGGTTAAAAAAATGTGATTTCCAGCAATTATGAAAAATGCACTTAATGACCCCTAGGTGACCTCCGTGACCTTGACCATATTTTGAATCTCCATCGAGTGTCGACTCATTTGGTGTTGGTCCCAGGTCTATACGTCATACCACGCCTGAGATATGGGCGTGGCCCACTTTCAAAACACCCCTACAGACATCACTAATGCCCCAGGAATCTGGCCAAGAACTTGTGACTGTCTATCAGCATGCCAAAAATCAACGAGACAGGTCAATTCGTTTTCGAGTTATCGTGCGGACAAAGGTAGTGCATAGAAGACAGAAGACAGGAGAAAAAGAAAAGAAAAGAAAAAGAAATCGTACAAAAACAATAGTCTGTGTGTTTCACACAGACTAACTAACTACCTCTCTGAGCAGCTCGAGAAATTCAGAGAATGAAGTGGATATGTGTTTAACTCATATGGTGTCTGAGAATTCAGTTTCAGAGACTGTACCCCTAACAGTCACTACCAATCGTTGGAACGGCAATTGGTCATCTATTGTTACAACATCTTCACCGACTCTGGGTCCAATGTTGTCATTCATTTGTATGGCTTGATCAGTTTTCTTAATATCGTATTTATTTGGGGCCTTTTCATTCATTTCCCCAACTATGACTTCTCTGGTGTTTTGAAATTTGTGAACATTACGTTTGTTGGACACAACACCAGCTTGCATGCTTCCTAATCCTCAACCAGATGGAAGGGATTCCTTCCTCGGAGATGTCGCAGAACAGTTATGGTATCTTTTTCGTCTCTCAGTTTCCATTCCTTTCCGCATTCTTTACGTTGTACACTTTCAATATGTGTCATGGTAGAGAACCTTATTTATTAGATATGATTTTCTTTCCTAGAATGGTTCATTATTTAGTTCAGCTGATATGACTTAAAACCCGACTGATATTACGCACATCTTGGTCGGTATGAACCAAGCAAGAGTTGCCTCCCCCCTCCCCCCCCCCCCCCTTGATGCGTTACTAGGCGCATCCATTTTGTTTACAGCGAAATCGTTCACCCGTTATTCATCGAAAGCAATCAATCGATAACATTGGCGCTACCAGGCAAAGAGGGGTAGTTTTTGTATGACGAGAAACTGATGATGCAATAAGTAAGGATTGGGGAGATTAACCCTTTATCCAACGTAACGGCCAAAAACGGCCAGCGCTATTCTTAAAAAACGCCAATTAATTTTCATTATTTTTTCATTTTTTTGTCTCAAAAACATAGGTTATGACCCCTCGTTGAAACGAGCTCGGCGAGCTCGTTCCAACGAGGGGTCATAACCTATGTTTTTGAGACAAAAAATGAAATAAACTAGTTATTCAAGAATTTGTTTTGCAAGTGTCGTCTGCTTTTCATGTTAGGTATAGGGTTAAGAGAAAAAAGAAGTGAGCTGTTCACAAAATTCAACGAAAACTAAGATTCAGAGTCGTAAGCAGAGATTCTACGATGTGTGAGAAGATGTAGTTTAGCTTTACGAACGTCCAGGCCTTCCCACTGGGGAAGCCGCGACGTTCGGATAGCTGAACTTGGTAAAGTGGAAACGTTGGACGTTATGAAAAGAATGAGAAGCAATAACATTGTCAGAAAACTCTAACAGAGCTGAGACATTTGTAATTATTTGATTTGGTTTAATAAATAAAAAGGTTATTACTTGGCTTGTTTCATATCTGCCGAGTTTTCACCCTTGGTAACTTCACATCAGCCTTCGACCTTCCGATATCTCGTCCGTTATGAAACTAACCAAGTTATAACCTGGAAATATCATGGCATCATTGACTTCAAAACGTGCCAGCCTGGACAACACCCAAACATCTCACTGATACTATGCAAAGCCAATACCTATAGTTAGGCCAGAAAATTATATTGCGGATTTCTCATCAAATGCTTTTCAATGACCAGATCAGATTGCAAACCAACCCGGAATTGGTCATCATTATTTACAACCTGGTCGTCAGTCATGAGCATTCTGAACACCTCTGGACTTGCTCGCTGTTCATCTTTCACGAATAGACTTCAAACTTTGCCCGAGCACTCACTGTTAGTGTTGCAAATCACCACACCATTCAGCCCCAATGAGGAGCCGAGCCATCGGCATATATTGATACAAGAACTAGACAGCCCGAGTCACATTGAAATTCTATAAGCACATCGTTAATTGTGACCAGACTTTAACTCTTCCCCTAAACTTAATTCTGTCATTATCTTGAAACGAGCCATCACACTTAACTCTACTTTGTAAGAAAATGAATCCGATTCTGAATTTGAATTGAACTTTTAGTATGTAATAAATAACACGTTTTATATCCCAAAATGTCAATACAAATTCTGTTCGAACTTTTTCTTGGGATAACAATATTTTGACTGGAGTAATAGTTCAATCTTACATTATCTGATTGTGGATTGTTCAGGGGTCATACCAACAGTACAACAGTAAATGTGATTTTCAATCTGTATACACTTCCGTCTAAATGGAGTTTCTGTTATTGCTAAACAGTAATTCATCAACATGTAGGCATGAGTTTCAAGAGGAGTTTCGATTTTGAACATCTTTGTTTCAATGAATGTTATGTTATCACCCCAGTTTTCTGTGATAATAATGAATGGCTGCATCTTATCTAGAAATCGTATATTGGTTCAATAAATGGTATGTAATACTCCAGATTGCTGTGATAATCATGAATGGGCACATCTTATCTGTAAATCGTATATTGGGACCAGTGTTCACGCTGTTGGTTACCAATTTAGCCATTTGCACTAAAAAATTGATTTGGCATGAAAAAATCTTCGTTGGCTAAAATTTTGGCACAATGGACAAACTTTCAACGTTACCTGTCAGCGAGTGATGATGAAACATTCTTTTTTTCTCTGTTAACCCTTTACCTAACACGAAAAGCAAACGACACATGCAAATAAAATTCTTGAAGTACTACTTTTTTTATTTTTTTGCGTCAAAAACATAGATTGTGACCCATCGTTGGAACAAGCTCGTTGAACTCGTCCAAATGAGAGGTCACAAGCTATGTTTTTGTAACAAATAATGAAAAAGTAATAAAAATTGAATGGTGAATTTTGTGAATAGCGCTGGACGGTTTGGCCGTTACGTTGGGTAAATGGTTAAACATTGCAGGTTATCAACGTTACAAAATGCTGCATTTAATTAGATAAATACGTCATACCGTAGCGAGTCACTCGCGACGGTAGGACCTATTTATCTAATTAAATGCTGCCTTTTGTAAAGAGTCGCGATCCGATAAACCCAGTGGATTAACAGCAATTAGTCGAATAATCTGTTATAATCTAAGTGCAACAACAGGTATATGTACCGACATCATTCAGCCTGACCATTAATTGAAACAGTGGCATAGATATAACCTAGGTAACCGCCCTTTTCGCACGTACGTGACAACTATTACTTATTCCTTATTCGACATTCGTTATCAACCGGTATTATCGGTTGATAAGGAATGTCGAATAAGGAGCTAGGAACAAGTAACGGTTATCACGTCCTCCACTTTTCGCCAACAGAGAATTTCATCAGAACATTCGTGTTTTGTAGCATTCCTCCCAGACCAATTGTCTGTTCACTCTGGAAATAATTGCCAGTTCATTCTTCAGACCTCAATCAATTTATTTGGATCGGGCAGCCCTTCCCCTCCGTTTTGGCATCAAACACATTATTTGATACTAAAGTAGCCAGTATCAGGGACGTGGCTAGAGGTTTCCGATTGGAGGGGGGGGGGGGGTGGGGGTGTAAGGGAGTGAATTTACAACTAGGGGAGGGACCGGGGGAACCCCCTCCCGGTCCCTCCCCCCTAGTTTCAAATTCACTACCGAGAGACATTTCGAAAATAAAGCCATGAAACGGGGCATACAATTGGTTTATTTATTGCTTGGTATTCTTCTGGGAATTGAATATGTGCTAAACAAATGCTCCAGCTGAGAACTTTGAACGATTCACACACTCCTAACATTAAATCAGATCTTATGCAGGAATGATAAATTTTCGATGTTCATCATTTTGTAACTGTGAATGCTGGACTTAACTCCGGGTAACGATTTTACATGATGTGATTTTCTTAAAGTACATTTCGAGGATGTTTTTTATTACAAGTAAACGTACAAAAGAAATGTCGTACCTATTGACATCATGCATACTTATGAAGCTCGATATATATTGCGTACACTGTAGTTGTAAACAGTAACAGTTGGAATTTTTGCCGATTTGAAACTTTGAGAAGTAAAGGAGACATCAGCATCACCAAAGAAGCTCTAAAATCCAGATAGTACGAAAGCCCAGAAGGCTCATTCAAATTTCAAACTTCAAATTTCAAATTTCAAACTTCATAGATAGAATTTCCACCTACTCGTGATTTGTCCTTCGAATTTCCTACTATAGGAAATTTTGGCCAGGATTGCGGGGGGGGGGGGGGGGGGGGGGGGGGGGCACAGGGCGCTGTCGTTACGTCCCTGGCCAGAATGGCTAAAAGGTGGCACCAGACAGGTTCGGATCAATGTGAGCGCTGATTGGGACTGACTGGGAACAACTTGGATTTGTATTTAGATTTGTTCAAAGTCTATAGCTTTATTTACAGTACTGTGAGACCTGTTGTATACACATGTTTCGAGTAGATCTTACTAGAAAAAGCAGACAAAAGTTTCAATTAATTTTCCTCAAATACTGTACCCCCAGCGCCCGACCCTTGCATGCTATGCTCTTTGCCAGTCTCCTAAAATCTAGTAAAATGTGATCTAACAGATCCAAGGTCCTGCACAGATTACACTGTGCTCTCACCCTGGCTCAAAACTGTAACCTTACCCTTTACAGGTCACTCAGATATTTTACAAACAATTCTTTTTAATCTGTTTTAATCAATGCTTATTTGTCAACACCTGTATACCTTTTTGTTTGGGTGTACCAGCTCTATATTAGCTATGTTTATATCATTGTTAGTCAATGAAAATTTCATCAGTATTTATATTTGTTTTACAGTTTTATCAGATTTAATTTCCTGTATCCTGCAAACGTTTGTATGTGAACTTGCTACAATATAATTATGTAACTTTTTAAAACCCATTTCCATATTTAGAGGCACCCTGATACATTATACCCTAACGACATCGCTTCGATCGCCTGACTTTGGGTTGGCGGGAATGGGTGTCCAACTTCACGCGGAAAAAATTGCAAAAGCTGTGTGTGTGTGTGTGGGAGGAGGGGGGGGGGGGGGGGTACCAAAGATAGCAAAAACAAAAATGTAGTCCAGAATTATTTTTTTTCTGGGGCCGACGTGACAATAAAAATTCAATTCTTACCTAAAGGTGTAAATTATCGCCATGTGCCATAAACTGAATAGGTGCTCTACTATTATCTGAAGTCGGATTCTGACAATCACCACCCCCGCCGCCACACCCCAGATGACAGAACACTAAATTTCCTTCAGAATTCGAGTTAGCGGGGGTGCGGGACAACATTAACTCTCCTGTTCAGTAGTAAATAGAATAGTTTTTAATAAAAGAAGGGAAAACTGAAAACATCTTTTGTCGTGGTTTCTTGAGGAGAGGGAAGGCCATCAAAGCCATTTAACATCCTCGGTTATCAAGCCATTATACACTCCTTCCATAGTTCAAAGTAAAACTCATTTACATCAGATCAAACAGATAATCATATTATGACAGACAGTAACACATCTCTAATGTTTTCCGATTTAACCCTTTTGCTGTCACGCCCACTTAAACCATACATGGAGGACCTCTATGTTCGCCTGTGTGCTAGAGAGTTTAATAAGATTTATGACACACTTGAAACTCTATCATCTGATTAATTGTTGGAAAGGACTCTCTGAGCCCTTTCCAACAGTTAATCAGATGGTAGGCTTGATCTGCTCAAGAATGTTTTTGCTTGAAATGCGCCGTGCAATACACCCCTCCCTCCTCCCTCCTCCCCTTCCCAACCAACACATGGTTTAGTAGTTTAGGTATTGGACTCCTGGATGTTAGGCGGTGTTGCCGGCGGTTCCATTCCCGGACGGGGGTCAGAAATCGGCATTCCAAGTTCTTTGAAAACATGATTGTGTCCTTCAACACACACACACACGCATAGCAGTACATCTTGGAATATGTCCATAGCGATGCCTTCAAGAGTCATAATTTAATGATATATCCTGTAAAGTTGAGGCGTATTTTATTTTTTAACTCGGCCCCCTTCTTAACTACAACACTGCAGTCCGTGTGTAAATAGCACTTAATTATAACCTTCATATATTGTTTAAATAGGTTCTAAAAGGTGGATATACCCCACGTCAACTTTACACAATGCATATGAGTTCCTTGTCTCTGCATCCCTCAGCACCATATCATGCCTATCTGCCCCCACCCCCGCCTCCCATGTAAAGGGACTTTTATGCAAACTAAACAAGAACATTCTAAAAGAAAAACAACTGGGGAATATGATGGGATAATAGAAGCACGTGACCGGGAAAGGGGGGGGGGGGGGTCCTTTCCTCTCGGAGAAAATAAAAACTGAGCAAAATAATAGCGCCCTACACCCACTCCTCCAAAATTTGAAAAAATCAATAAATAAATAAAATTTTAAAAACCTAGTATTTTTTTAAGAGCTGGAGATAATTCAGTGTATAGTTGGTCACACCATACATTTATACGAGTATTGTGAGGAATAAAAAAATGACCACTCGTGATGATCATCTCCAGTCGAAATATGGAGAGTTACTGACATTCTGTAAATAGCAGCACTTACTCTCTCCTGATCGGACATCTCCACAGTTACGGCTGTTTACACGATACACCTCTGGAACAGTTCGGGATTTTTGGAAGAGAATTTAATTCGATGTCTGTTCAAACACGAATTTAAATTAAACTGGACTATAATTGGAATAGAATTCGATGCGACGGTAGTGCGACGTCTGTTCCGAACCTACAATGTTTTAAGAGCCAAAATCCGGGGACAGCGTTGTACTGAAGAAGACGTCATTTCGTTGCGCGCGACGTAAGTGTGTGCTGTAACGTAACTTCCAGAAACGCTGAATGCAAGATTAATACAGATATTTGAAGAAACCGACGAGAAATTTGTGTTATAGTTTCTTTTAGAGATCTGCTCATTACAACAGCTGAATACAGAATTATTTCTACCCCTTCTTTCTTGGTTTGTATGTGTTTGGTTCTCTTGTTCTCAACTTCTGGTGTTAATTCTATAACTTTTTCATTGCGTATAAATCTTTGTACTAAGTGTAGCGAACAGTTAAAAACCACGGATAATAATACTAGTCATACATTATTATGCCACTTTTTGGAGGTGAGGGGTCCCTCCTCCTATCATTATATTTATAGCGTCTTTACCGAAGCTCGTTGATTTAAAATAGTTATCGACTAATGAAATCTATCCTCTTTACTTCGTTTTGCATATTTGGAAGCATGCCGAATCAGTATTAAGTACAGGCCTATCGTTCTAAAGAAAGTTCAGACATTTTTGTAGCATTGATGGAATAGATACCACGGATCATCCTCTTTTAGAAGCAGAGTTGTGACTATGTTTGGCGGGTGGAGGAGGGGAACAATTTCGTCAAAGCAGTAGAAAAATCAAGGAACAAGCTACTGAGTTTTCTGAATTCAGGTAGACTCAACAAAGATTGGAAAAGCTACTCATATTGTGTCTGTTATGGGTGAAGCAGTAGGACTAACCTATTACATAAATTGGACGTGTCTGCGATTCCGTTCATTCCGTTCAGATAGACATTCCAGTTTTTATTATCTGTATTGATATGCAATTGGGCTACTTCTCCGCCCTAGTGGGAGCGGGCGGCTATTTTTCCGCCATTGGACAGGGGGGGAGGGGGGGGGAGCTGGTGATTATCAACCCTTTGGACCCTGGTGGCATATTCCTTGACAGTTCAAAACCATCAACCGGTAGAGTCTTTTCTATGGGGAAAGACGAATAAATATTTTCAACTTGGAACCTCGGGGCGGCATGTTGAAAATCTTGATTAGTCTATCACACAAAGTCAGGGAGTAACTATCAACCTAATGAATTCAGGTCGTATCATGATCCTGTCCCGGAAAAGAGGCTCAAAAGGTTAACTTATTTACACAATGTAACTACCATAACCTGCAGCGCTATTCACAAAAATCGCTATCCATTGTTGTTCCTGAACAGCATAGCTTATGACATTTCACTGGAACGAGCTTCATAGAGGTCGTTCCAACGAAGAGTCAAAAGCAATGTTTGGGATGTAAGGCAATGGAACTTCTTAGCTGTTTAAGATTGTCTTATTTTTGTCTTAAGCAAAAGGTTAGGTGAATGAGGGTGAGGGGTAAAGAGAATTGGCGGCAATGTGATGGTGGAAGCTCGTCAAAAATGTGCTTGTGAGAGGTTGTGTGGGGTAGAGTTGGGTACATGTCTTGGTCTGTCGGAAAATGTTGGCCCTCCCCCTCTCCCAAAAAACACATCCCACCGCGCGAACACTTATAAACGGCAGTATCATGTGGATGGCCAGTGGCGGCGGTAGCTCGATAAAAGTGGAGGGGAACGAATTTGCTTTGCTACCATGGTTCGACCCAGTGTGAGAAAGGTTACAATCGTTTATCGGTATAAATGTACCATGACTCGCTAGAGTCTCTCGTTTAGATGAATATGCCGCTGTGTGGTCACTGTCCTGTCCGTTTTTTCTATTTCAATCATCTTCCAACCCGAAGGTCAGCCTTCGGGCTGGAAGATAGTTGAAGTGGAAGAAACAGACCAAATCGACCGAAAGTGGGATTCTTTGTCTAAATATTGTTTGGATTGACACGTTAACTCTATGTAACTGCGAAACATATCTGTGGGAAAAAGTGGAGGGGCACATGCCCCTTGTGCCCCGTTGGCTCCACCTCCTCCGTGGATGGCTCTGAGCAGATCTTTTACACTTGATGTACCGATGCCAATCTTCAATTGGATATTCAAACCCAAATACTCAGTTGAGAGTCTTGAAGGTAAAAAGTCAAGTGAAAAAATAGATATTGATACATCGAGAAACTGTTAGGGACACTGCAGTGTAAAAAAATGTCAGTTAAAATACGATAAAAGAACAGACAATCAGCTGCCGGCACATCTTTTTAAAGTTTACGTCAACGACTGTTCCTGCTTACAGTTAGTTAATTCATGCGTAATACTAATAGAGTTGTGCTCATGTGCAAAGGAGCAAACTCCTTTTTTCTGCTTTCTAGAACTTCATTGTCGATGTCGAAGGCTGCCTTGTGTTAGAAGAATCAGTCGTTGAGGAAGAATATTAATCTATAAATTGTAGTCGTGCCGCTGAAGGTTAACACTGCAGAGTGACAGTGGCGTATCCACGGGAGGTCAAGGGTGGTTTCAGGGCCTTGCCCAAAAGCATTTGCCCAATGGAACTTTGACATAACACAGAGCCTTGAAATGGTCTACAATATAGGACCACATAGGCTACAAAGCCTCAAATTTGCCCTTGGAGCACTGAATTTTGCAAAATTTTCTTGGGGGTGGGGTGGATGGGGCCTAGTCAAAACTAGGCCCCTCCGGTCTGGACCCCTCCTCCCACTTCCATTCAGGGAAGTGGCAGGGGGGGGGGTAGAGACCGAAGGATGACAGTGAGGACTAGGGAGGCCTCCCCCACAACGGCTTTCCAATTAGCATGTTTGCACCCCCCCCCCACAACACACAAAAAACCCAAAACTGACTAGGGCACCCTTATTATAGAATCCTAGCTATGTGCGTGCATACTGATGTCCTATTACCAACATTTCAAGAAGCAAATGTTTCCCTTAATGCAACTAGGAATTCAGCCACTTCAGTCATGTTTGACAAAACTCATTGAGCTCCTCGAAACAAGATTGAATTGGTTAAATTCCCTGTTGCATTGCTGGAATCATTTTTTGCTTGAAGTTCTCCGTCATTGGACAGGTTGGCCAGCTGGATGTTAGGGGGTTAAAAGTATTAATTGGTTACTTTTTGATGACAAATGAAACAGCCCCCGGTGTAATGAAGGGAAACAAAGAATCAGTTAGTTCATCGATTTACGCCCCCAAACAAGTCGGAATTGCCTAGAATAGTTCAATAAGGTACCATTTATGTCGTAGCATTTGCGGTCAAAGAATGGCACCCACCCACTGACACAGTACACAAGCTATGTTTGGGACTAACGCACCTGCCTTGAAAAAAATGTACTTTTTTGGAAACATTTGCAAGAAATGTCCTCATAAAGTTTCGGCCATGTGAGGATATTTGTTACACATAAGATGAACATTTTTCGCGACTTTACATTTTGTAGAACCGACAAGTCAAAGGAAGGAATCTTCGGTATCTGAACAGAAAACAGTGTGTGCCCTCCCTTTCGGCTAATTCCCCAAAACATTGCATCACGGGAACCTGAACCAAAAGTGAAATGCAGGTAACTGCATTTGAGGGATGTGAGACCTCCTAAAATTGTTATTGTTATAGACACGCCCCATCTCTCTCTCCCTCTCTCTCTCTCCGGAAAGCGTTTGTGGGTTGGGCGGTTCCTACGTGCATGGACAATGGTCCTCACATGTCCTTCTTCCACTTGCAGTAGCACCTCTCGGTTTAATAGACATAAACAGGAGAAAAGTAATGAGGCGCGTAGGAAGTACACTTAAGTGATCATATCTTGATGATGATCGACCTTTCGATCTAACGTCCAATGCTCTAATCAATGCGCAAGCACCATCCTTTTAACATATCTTAGAACATATCTTAGAAGCTACTGAAGCTGAATGCTTCAAAACTGGTAAGTGTTTTTTTCCCCCTTCTTTTAATATACTAAGTCAAAAAAGAAAGTATAATTGTAAATTCATATTTCGAGTCTAGCTGTATGAATTTGCATAATGTCATGTTTTACTGTTGCCAGCGTCACGTCAGAACGTCACAATTCAGACATGGGGTGAAATAAAAAGTTCACACATGCAGTCAATAGCGTGCATGTCCACCGTTTGCCTCTTGGATTGCAAAACATCGACGGCGCATGGACCTGATAACTGATAAGTCTCTGGATGTCACCCTGTGGTTTTCTGTCCCACTCCTGCTTTAGAACATTACGTAAATCGCATAACGTCTGGAGATCATGAAGTCGTACCCGACGGTACAACTGATCCCAACGATGCTCGATTGGCGACAAATCTGGCGAAAGTGGGGCCCAGGGAAGAAGTTCGATGCTCTGCTCAAGAAAGTCACAACAGATAGGCGCCACGTGACATCGGGCATTGTCTTGCTGGAATAACTGCAATCCGACGTTAACGTTGAACAATGGGACAACAACAGCGTTAAGAATTTCGTCCCTATATCGCAGTCCATTCAGATTACCATCGATGAAGATCAACTGCGTTCGATGGTGCAAGGAAATTCCTGCCCAAACCATTACACTACCCTCGCCGAAACGGCCGCACTCCTGCATGCAAGCATCAGAAAACCGTTTTCCTCGTCGGCGATACACTCTTGTCCTACCATCAGCGCGCCGTAGACAAAATCGTAATTCATCACTAAAAAGAACTGTGCTCCAACGCTGCTGAGTTGTACCAATTCCATTCTGACAGTACGATGACGTTGGGTAAGGATTGGTCCGTGGTATGGACGCCTACTTCGGATGCCGTGTTCAGCGATTCTGTTGCGGACAGTTTGTTCACTGATTCTATTGTTAGTGCTACCAGGAGTAATTGCTGTAATTGCTGCTGTCATCGTCGCCGGAAGGAAGCGATCTCGCATGTGAGACGTCCTAATGTGTCGATCTTGTGCAGAGGTCGTATCTCTTGGTCGACCTGAACGCGGTCGGTCGGCAATAGATCCAGTGGTTCTATACCTTCCAATGAGACGGTAAATAGTGGCCACATTGCCTCCGAACTCAGCAGCGAGCTCATCCGGAGGTATCCCAGTCCCATGTACACCAATGACACGCAATCTCCGATTTTCGGTTAACCTTGGCATTTTTAAAATGTCGGAAGACAAAAACTTTTCTCAATAACCCAGGTTCTCTAGCACAACATAACACAAAGAAAATCGTCGGTCATCCATTTAATTTGACATTCTCGGGTAGCACGTGCTATTTTGAAATCCGTAGCAAAATTGTATACGGTTGGGTGGACAACAACAACATGTCATTAAACTCTTTGCACGACTTCTTGTCCACAAACGTGCAACATTAGAACTATTATATTTCATCCTTTATGCTATTTTTTCACATTTGTTTCTATTATACTTTCTTTTTTGACTCAGTTTATTACTGATGTTCAGTTTGAACTTTTATTCCCATGCTGATTAACAATGGGGTTCGTTTTCGGCTTATATCTGGAAATTGATAACCTGTCAGTGATAGAGATTCTAAGTTCGGTGTTTTTCTTTGTTTATCGTGTCAAACTGCCCAGTTGTGCCTTTTGATGTTTTGGATTTTCAGATTTTATTTTTTCAGTGTTTGGGGATTAAATTTGTACTTGAATTGTTTCACATAAATTTAGCAAGGGGTTCGTATCTAGAACGTATGTCATTGAAACTATCACGGATGTAGATTTCAAACTTACTTTCTTATCATATCTTCTTGTGTCTCTTAGTATTTTACATTTTTGAATTTTTTCGAGGTTTAAATATGGACTTATATAATATGAAGAGATTAACACTACAGTATAGTTCCCTGGTGTGTTGTATTGTGCCGAGTTGTGGACCTTCTACCGAGCATGTTACTCAGTGAAGGTCCTCATCGAGTTGCGAGACAACACACCAGAAAATTTCCCTATATAGATGGACTTCTATTATATACCTGACATCAGATTTGATTCGACTCGATCTACCTCATTATCTCCATGTATCTGGAACAAATTGAGTATAAGTTCGCAAACACTTGTTAAAAAATGAATGGATGCACCTGAACAACGATGAACGTGCACAAATCTTAACTAATTAAAATTTCCAAATTTAGAACTCATTTTATAACGCGAGGTGGAAGAAGAGTATTGGGCGAGGGTGTGAGATGTGGGAAATCTCACCCGAGGGCAAGATGTCTGGACAAATATCTTGTCACGAGTGTGAAATTTAACCATCTCACCCCCACCCCCATCAGGAATACCCCCCCCCCCCGTCCAAACACACATACCACCAAAACACCCTAAGATTATCAAAATTAATTTAGGAGCACGCGCTTCTATATCGAACAATTTTGTTGTCCATTTCTGAAAAAAAATGATTTGCTTATCGGAAAGAGCGCACAAAAGTTCTGTATATACCACAGGTATATACCACGAAATTTATTCCCTTCGCCAGCAGAAAAGGATTAAAGATTTGTAGCGAAATGAACACTGACACATTCCGATGACGCCATATACTATTCAAAAGAAGTAGGGGGATATACAAACTGATACTGATATTTTCGGAAAATGATATTGGATACACGTGATTGGACACATCAATATGTTACCAAGTTTACCGTGGATCATGAATGTCACCGGCCCACGAAAACAGGTTTTTCGCACGAGCGCCGCGTTAATGTCTGTGAGGTACGTTTTGAAATTTTCATTTGTACTAGACGGGCTTTTTCGGAGGTCTCGTCGTTTGTTTCTTGGTATAAACTCGTTCAGCAATAGTGTCTGCTCTAAACGTAACATTTGAGGTTTGCGAAGACTGACACTGACGAACGTTTACGTGCCGTTGGCATGCTGGAAGCTGACAACAGACAGTCTGCAGTGGCTCTAATTCTCAACGTTACTCAATCGGTGATTAGCAGGTTGTGGTCACGCTACCGTCAGACAGGCAATGTTGATAACAGACGTCGGTCAGGTCGCCCAAGGGCGACTGCTGCTAACCAAGATAGTTTCATCCGAACCACAGCATTGCGTAACTGCCTTCAAAGTGCCTCAGAAATTTGACAGCAGCTGCACCTAGCGACAGATGTGCGAGTCAGTGGTCAGACTATCCGAAATCGCCTACACAGCTGGAATTTGTACGCTCGGCGACCTCGAATAATTCCACGTTTACCGGACGTCTCATCCCAGCATGGCGAAATTGGTGTGGGGCACGGCAGCGATGAGACAATCGTTGGCGGAGGAACGACATGTTTTCCGATGAATCGAGGTTCAATCTCGACTTCCAAAGCAGGCGAAACAGAGTGCGGCGGCGGGGGTGGAACGAACGATACCATGAAGTAACCGTTAGGCGGCATGATCGTTTTGGTGGTGGATCGGTTATGGTGTGGGGAGGCACAACCATGACAAGCAGAACAGCATTATATGTCATTCGAGGGCGTGTCACAGGGAAGTACTACCGTGACAACATGTTAGCAGCTCATGTGGTACCATTTGTGCGACGTCAAGACCGTCGATTCATTTTCCAAGATGACAATGCAAGAGCACACAGGGATCGAGTCGCTACAGAGTTCCCCCAGAAGCAGAACATCGCTACACAACCTTGTCAGCACTAAGTCCAGACTTTCACCAATCGTGCACGTCTGGGATATGCTTGGCAGGCGCCTACGACAACACCAACAGCGCTGCAGGAAGAATGGAATAACATCAGTCAATCTGATATTGGACGTTTGGAGGGGAACATGCCACGCCGGATCCGCGCTTATCTCGCGAACCGAGGAGGATTTACAAGGCATTAAGGTCTTGGACTGAATGTCGTAAATTCTCTGACTGATCGACATATCTTCTACTGCTCAGTGCGTGAATTGTGTGCCTGTCAGACACCCAACTATCGCTGAAAATCATTCAACAGATGTCGCAGTGCAATGCCTCAACTGTCTTTCTGATGAAATGCCTACACCCTCTGTTACATCAATTCTGGTTGAAAACAACATCACTATGAAAAGTGAAGCCGCCAGGAATATTGGACTGATTATGGACTCAAATTTAAAACTAGACATCCATATCAATAAAATATGTCAAAAATGCTACTGTCAGCTTCGTAATGTTGAAAGACTGCGACCTTATCTTAACCAGTCAGCACTTGAAAAACTTGTACACTCCTTCATCACCTCACAATTAGACTATTGTATTTCAGTGTTAGCGGGGCTGTCCCTGTGCCTGATTCAGAAGCTTCAAAAAGTTCAGAATACTGCTGCTAGGATAATTACTGGTACCAAACGCTTTGAACACATAACACCTGTTTTACGACAACTACATTGGCTTCCAGTTAAACAGAGAATTGATTTCAAATTATTGATCTTAGTATTCAAATGTATCCACAAACTGACTCCAGTTTACCTGCAAGAGCTCCTCACTGTATATAAACCATCAAGCAGTCTCAGATCTAAAAACCAAATTCAACTAGTTGTACCTTCTAGCAGATCTAATGAGGCTCATGATCGTGTGTTCTCCATCGTGGGTCCCAGATTGTGGAATTCCCTGCCAATTAGTGTCAGAATTTTAGAAACTGTCGAGGTCTTCAAAAGAAATCTTAAAACTTTCCTGTTTACTGAAGCTTTCTCCTGAACCTCTCTAAGAGGCAACAAAAACAGATGTGACTCTTTATTTCAGAAAAGCGTATTTATTTCTGTCAAGCGTTTTAGAGCACTATTTGTGGTTTTACGCTCCAGAAAATGAATTATTATTTATAAATATATTTCTTCATATATCTCACTTTTATCAAATATCCCCAACTTCTTTTGAATAGTATATTATGAATTCTGCAATGTATTCGCATAACTTTTCGACGGGAATTTCGTGCAACACACTCCACTCATAACGGCGTTCACCCAAAAATTCATGTAAAAAGTCAAGTGTCCTTTGGTTTTGTGGTCTGTGTTTTTATTTCTGTTTTCTTCAAAAAACGCTCGTCTGCTAATATTTCAGGAACGTGACATTATGTTGTTTGTTTACAGAAGAATGTGTGGTGATTGACTAGTCCACCGCTCATTAAATATGCTAATAAGCCGACTACGTGGGTCATGTGAGATAGATATCTATCTCACATGGCCTTCTTACATGAGACACGCATACCTTGCATAGGAAGTGGGGAAAAAAACACAATTCTCACCCAGTCTCGTTTTCGATTTTGCGGTTTCATACTGCGGCATTTTGTCAGTATTAGCTGCACATCCCATCTGGCACTGCAGTAATGATTTGATGACCGAAATTGTGTTCGTTTCAATGAGAGATATATAATAAATGCCTACACCGGTACAGAATCTGTACAGAAGTTAGTGTCCCGACCATCGTGGAAATCATTACAGATAATGTACTCCAAAATTGGAGTGCTTCGTCTTCTTTTTGACTAGTTGTGGCTTTTGCGAGGCTACTTTGAATCCACGCTCTCAGTCCATCACTCAAATTCTGTAAGGAATACGACGCTATTTTAGCCTGGAACCAGTTTAGCCCCTAAGTAATCCATCACCCATCTTTAGATTCAATCGAATGGAATATATCAATTGGTCGAAAAGGCGAACTTACGGTTCGCTTTTACGAACAATTGAAATATTCTATCCGACTGAATAAAAAACACTCGATAAATACTCATTTGTTTGAATCACCGAAAGAAATGTTTCAAAATTGAGACTTGATTTGATCGAATCTTTGATGATATTACCATTATGAATGAAAACACAACACAGCTGCAGTGTTAGAATTACGCCGCATAGTTCCACTAAGTACGTTAATAGCTTGATGCTTTCAAGACGAATTAAATATTTGTTGATTGGAATATTTATACAACTATATCTTTATGTGTGAAGCGACATCACATTACATCAACGGTTGTCTGCACGCAAACTCCACGAAAAATTGGTAAAAAACAAACCATAACAACGTCGAATTCCGAACACAATTAGACTGTGGTTGTGAGTGCTCTCTTTGGTTTGGGAAATTTGTTCGGAAATTTGGGGCTTTACGTGGTTTTTCCGTTTGTGCTATTTTTATAATCTAAAGCTTTATAAAGGGGATATGTTCATTTCTGAAGTATATCTTGAAATCATTTGAAGTGGTCCAATTGGTATTATTTTTTTCTTGTGTCCATTCATTCTCGTGTAAAAATTGCATCAGTAACATTTTTGACTGATTACGAAGACACAACATAGAGCTCAAGTTGGATGAAGTAATGTGCCTAACCTGAAAGTCCAAGTTCATCGATATATTGGAGATACACTTAAAGTACGGATGTTAGAACTGTGACGAAAAATGTAAGATCTGGACTGAGAGATAAAGTTACTCGTGCGAAAAAGCATGACAATAATTAGGCAATCCGAACTGATCAGACGCACGATATATCATACAAGAATGCTGGGTGGGATGCAAATACACATAGACATAACACAGAGAAGAAATCTATCACAAGTATTATTTTAATGAACGAAAATACACAAATAGAGGTAATCTATTATAGGTAAGGTTCATCTTGAACATGCAAAAGTCAAAAGTTGAAAATACTTTTAGCAGTTCCTAATTATTTTCTGAAGGGAATGTGGTCGTGCATCAGAGGACAATGAGAGCAAAGAATAGGAAATTAAGAATGATTAAGTCTAAAGCATAAACTATTAAACAGAAGTAGTTTCATACCAACAAAAGTGTAAATGAAAGTGAGAAAACGAGCTGCGAGGTTCAATTTTTATAGAATAAGGACTCAAGCGTCACGATATAGATGGTGGAGAGATGGTGGATTACAAAAACAACAACAATAAAATGATAACAATATATAATTCTCGATTACTCATTAAATTAAAAGTGTGGGACGAAACAATCGCCAGCATTCTACTGACATGGGCCATCGGCTGCACCAATTTTGTGGCCAATTATTTATAGCACCTCTATAGTTGGTATTGGCAAAGCAAATACTGGAGAAATAAATGGCCACACTAAATCAGGTAGCATGACAGACATGTAACAAACGACACCACGGTTTCGCTAGTTGCAAGATTACGACAAGCTATTAAACTCTTCAATCAACATGACTGAAATAACCGAATAAGGCTATTCACAAAAATTATTTTTTGTAATTTTTACCTACTAACATCACGTATGACAACGTATTGGAACCATCTCAATGAGATCGTTCCAATGAGGGGTCATAAACTATCGCCTGAGGTAAATGGTAATGTTTCAGTTATTTAAGAATTTTTTTAGCAAGTGTCGTCTGCTGTTCGTGTTTAGTAAACGCTTACTCTCTAAAATCAGTTGAGTTAAAAATTAACCCAGATCAACTGGGTTCAGTGAATATGAACCCCTCTGGGCTGATATTCACTCATCCCAATTAACCCTTTCAACACTGGCGCCCTGGAAGGTATCATTTTAGTCAATACCGTCCACGGCGAAATGGGCGAAACCATCCTGGTTTGTTGGGAAGTAAAGTAATAATTTAATCAAACAGCTCTGTCGAGCGGTTGGATTAAATTATTACCGAGCCTCTCTTCCGATTTTTTGCTCTGTATACCATCTGCCCGTCCACTACCAATTTTGTCTTCACGAAAAAAATGCGCACATTGGTCTGAAAGGGTTAATTTGGGTTGATTTTTAACCCAACTGATTTTGGAATGTACAGCTGAAATGCAGTTTTATTTTGGGGCACTAAGTTAAGTACTTTGCATCGTCATAATTGAAAAGCTGAGGGAAGTTGTGGAAGAGAAGGAAAGGACATCAATCATTAATCATTTAATTCTCATCTCTTAAATTGTAGAATAGTTGTAGTCAAGAGCGAGCATTGCACGGAGAAGTGACTTACGGGAAGAAGAAGTGACTTACGAGCAGGTGGAGTTTCCAACGAAATAAAACTAAAAACCCATGAATAGGTTGAGAGCCAAATCCAAGTTATAGCTAATCGGGATGAGCCAGTACACTTGATATGCATACGTTTTCAGAAAATCGTTATTTCTTCAGTACCGATGCAGAGAGGTTCAGTACAAGTAGATTGCGCAAAAAGTTATGAGACATACCACAAAAGTTCTCGCCAATGACCACTACTACGTGATTGATAATGGAATTGAACATTTAATGAAGCGAATTTATTGCCCACTTGCACGAATCACATGAGAATTTTCCAACTAGAGATCATTAATTATATTGATAGAGAAATGAATCAGCTGAGCACATTTCACATACATTGAAATGGGGTGAATTCAGAAAGTGTGACAAATCTTATTGTCCATGGATCATACAGAGCACGTGCAACAAACTATACACCAGTATGTGTAATTGTACGACAAGAACTTAAGAATGGCCACAGAGAAGAAAATGTGTGTTCATGTCAGGTAACTATTACTTCAAAAACGGAAAAATGACATCAACGAACTTAAACAAAGATAATATGATCTTCCGGTTACTGTTATAGGTCAGCAAACCACACTGCCTTAAATGCCTCTACAATCGTGTCAGTCAATGTAAAAACTAAAACAATAAGTGGAAATATTTAGAGCGTATCTTTTTGTATTTATTGTCTACGTTTCGAAATCACAGTTCTGAATCAGAGTGGTCGAATTAATATAATTTACAGCCATCATTCCAGACAAACTGTTGAGGACTAGATTATTTTTGGTGGTCTGATTTTGGTGTTCAAAATTCGGTTTATTATAAATTATTGGAGGGAGCCTACAGACGCAGAAAAATGGGTCAGTATGTGCATTTTAATTGCTGTCACTGATAGTACGAATGGCACTTTTGATAATAGAATATTCTTTGGGTGGCCGGCACATGCCCCCAAACTTGAACAGCATATCACATCTGGCTGTGGACTAATGAACAATACAACGTTTTCGAGGCTTCGGGTGGGAGTGTGTGTTTTCCTTTGTTTATTGCATAAATAGCTCCACCCATTTTTGAGCATACGGTCGAGGTGTGGTTTTTAAACTTGAGGTTTTCGTCTACATGTACCCCTAAAATCTGAACGTTATTAATTCTTGAAAGTTACCTACTGTCGTTATGGGGGTATTATTTAGAAGTAAATGCCTATTTCAAAGTTACAGAAATCAAATGGGGTGAAAACCGTGAATCAGGTTCTGTTAGCATTGGGCGCAATTTTGTTTGCATTACACCAATTGCTCACCGTCGATAACTCGATATTTGTTTTTTCAACTATATTTTCAAGATAGTTACATGTGGTGTGGATCGATGTATCTTCCGCTAATGAGAGCATTTTGCGAGTATCTGTATGCAGAGTAAGAATAGTAAGGACCATAGTATTGATCCTTGTGGGGCACCAGCTGAAGTTTCCATCAGGTCAGTTTTTGTGTCCATGTAGGATACAAACCTGTTCTTCTACTTAGGTAGCTTCTGGGCCAGTTATTAGCAATACCTCATATACCAAAAAGTTCCATTTTGAAGAGTATGAAGAGATGTGGTGGCCAATTGTGCCAAAAGCTTGGGAAAAGGCAAAGAACTCTGAGAGAGTACAATCCTGAGTTGCCTTGTCGTTCATCTCCGCAATTGTTTTGAAGAGGAATAGAATTGGATGCATTGTCAAATGTTTTTTTTTGGAATCCCAGCTGATATGGATATAGAATATTATGCTGATCAAAAAAATTTGAAAATCTAATGAACATTATCTTTTCTATAACTTTAGAAGAAACTGACAGAATGCTTATAGGTCTGTAATTAGAAAATATCTTGGGATGACCAGTTCTAATATGGGTGTAATTTTGGCTATTTTCATATTTGTAGATACCACTACATTTTTACACATGATACTGATCTTGTGATGATAGATCTCTTGGATGAAAAGTCGCGACATTCAGCGATCACGATAGAACATCAAGTAATTCAAGATGGTAACACTGTCGGGTTTCCGTATTTTAATTGCCGAAGAAGACCATCGACAAATCGTACGTGGTCAATATATCGTGTAGTGGTTGCCATTCTCTATAATATCATATGCTGTTGCTGGGAATTAGAATGATCCATTCGTTAATGTGTTGGATGGCTTCAATTAATAATGATGCTTTACTGGTAGCCATGGAAGTGCGACACCCCTCCCCCCCAAAAAAAAAAAAACAAAAAAAAAAAACAAACAAACAAACAAAAAACAAACAAGTAAATGGATGATGGTTCCAGCGATGTTACAAAACGTTTCCGCTCGTCGTCAAATCGGTATCTCCTTTTACATCTCGCCGTTCAATCGGTTCGAGATTTGAAACCCTTTTATAGAATTTAAACCCACCATAGGCCAACTTGCATATAATATAATCGAACATAAGGCTACTTTGAATGTTCTTGAATGTCTTGAGTAGGAACTGTGTGGATAAAGAAAACTACACAACATACGAAGCGATAAGAAAAAGCCCAAAACGGCTAGTCGATAAGAAGCCAGGAAATACGCAGACTGTCATCTGCTGAATGAGGTCCCCAGAGGGTGAATTTGGTGATGCTACCCTGCAGAGCAGGATGGCATTACTAAATTTATTCCCTGTGGCCCTCAATCTGTCTCAATGTCTCAGGCCTGAACAGAAAGAGGTACACAGAGGATAAACTGGGGAGATTCAAGCCCACTCAATGGGATAGCACCAGCAAATTCACCTTCTGGGTACCTCATTCGGAAAATGACAGATTGCTTATTTCCAGATCTGGTCGATTTATTTATATATACTACTCAAAGTTTGCTAAACACCAAGTTTATCCAACTACCTATTTTACGTTTTAGTTGAAATATTGTTATAAAAAGTGTATATATTTTTTACTTTATTAGAATTATATTTAATGATTTAAGCACAGAAATTAAGATTTTGTTTTTGTTTGACATTATTTTTTAGCTTTTGAATACGATAACCATGGAAAATGGATATTATTGGTAAAAGAGGAAATTTTCAAATTTGCCAAAAAGTTGACGGAGCGAACTGATATGGGTTCAATATCGAGTATGAGACCCATTATTGTTAATTACAGCTTGACAACGCCTTCTCATGTTCCCAATCAGGTTCAAGATGGTCCTTTGTGGGATGCTGTTCCATTCTTGGACAAGCATGGCATCAAGCTCCTGGACACTTCTTGGTTGGACTGGACGGACTGAAATTGCAAGCTGCAACTCATTCCAGGCATGTTCGATTGGATTGAGGTCAGGGGATCTTGCTGGCCAGTCTATACGCTCAATCCCTGCCTCTGTCGGTACTCCCGGACAGCATGGGCAACATCAGGACGGGCATTATCGTCCATCAGAATGAATCTATCACCCACTGCACCTGCATACAATCGGACGTGGGCATCCAGGATCTCATCAATATACCACTGTGCAGTCAATGTACCACGATCAAGGACACAGAGCTTTGTACGTCCATCCCAGCCGATGCCGCCCCAGACCATTCATTATTGACCCTCCACCATAGCGGTCATGCTCAGCAATGTTGGTTGCATGGAATCGCTCTCCTGGTCTTCTGCACGCCCTAGAACGCCTACCTGTGTTGTCTAGGCAGTTCATTGACTCACCTGTAAAAAGGACAGGTCGTCAATCTTCTCTGGTCCATCCAACGTGATCCATGGCCCATTCATGTCGTGCCTGGTGGTGGTTCTGGGACAGCTGAATGCGAATACATGGTCTTCTAGATCGGAGACCAACTTCGTGAAACCTTGCCCGGATAGTCTGCGTCAAACCATTTACCCCGGATGCATTCTGAAGGTCACTGCGAAGCTGGGTTGCTGTGTCAAAGCGGTTCCTACGGGCCTGAATGATCAAACACCGGTCTTCAGCTGCAGTTGTTGACCTGCCTCTGCCACCACTATGTCGTCTGACTGGTGTACCATACTGCTGAAATCTTGCCCAGGCTCTGGTGATCACCGTATGGTGCACACCAAGGGCTTCACCAACCTGACGTTGGGTAGCCCCTTGTTCCCCCATCCCTACAGCCGCCACATTTCTGCTTCAGACAAATGTCTTCTTACATTTTTTTTTCGCCATATTCATTAAATCACAAGGGTTTGTGTTGAAATGAAGACTGAATACCCTGCACATCTCATGTACATGTCGACAGTACACGAAAACATCATGAAAATCAAGGGGTACATGGTTGTCGCGAAAAGTCTGCCTGTTAAGAGAGCTAATGTAAACTCTGGGGGCCATCTCAATACAATCCTCAACCATATCCACCAAAAATATCGCAAATGTGTCACAAGAAAATTTCACAATGATGTGTCAAATATGTGGTGCTTAGTAAACTTTGAGTAGTATATTTATTTATTTGTGTTTAAGATCACATATTTATGCACAACGGCTAACCGTGACCGTGACAGTTTTACGGGCGGAGGAAGCCGGCGTACCCGGAGAGAACCACCGAGCATCGACGAGCACCTATCAGCTCCTCAACATTGTAACTCTGTGCAAGCTCCGTTCAAGCAGGGTTACAGCGGATGAAGACATGTGCACCATCGACGTGCGGTACGCCTTAGTACACAGCGTCATCGAGCCCCCATGTAGGCAACCGGGATAAAGTGCCTTGCCCAAGGACGCAACGCAGGTTGTCCCGGACGGGGATCGAACTCGGGACCTCTAGTATAGAAGTCCAACAGTCTACCACTGAGCCACTGCGCTCCCAGACCTGGTCGATAACATGATATGATGTTTTCTTAACCCCCAAGTATACAGCCTCAAACTGACACTTTTATATTGCTTTGAAAAAGTTTCCCAAGTGTATTCTTCCCTGAGAACTCGCTTCGTAGGCAGCCAACAATGATGTAGAAACACTGTTGGGTCATCAGCAGCAGTGAACATGTATATAAAGTAACACTTGTCTTAAAAACCAATCCGAGGCTATAAGGGTTACGTATTTAGGTTTAGTTGATATGTTTTTTGAAAGACACGCTGATGTGATATTTTGTTAATATAAATATTAGTAAAGCCCGTTTTTTCCGAAAGTAATATAAATATTAGTAAAGCCCGTTTTTTCCGGAAGTAATGATACTCTGGTGTCTGTATTCGTGTTAACCTATGTCACTCTTAGGGTACTAAACATCCACCAATATGAGAAGCATTTCTGAACTGATGATACAAAATAGCTTTATTCGTTATTGAACGGGGCGGAGGGGGGGGGGGGGGGGGGTTGTATGATTTTTCCATTACACCTTAAAGAGGATGCGGCTGGGCTGAACAAAAATGCGTTTTTTCTCTGGTTGTGTATGTTTTTTTCTCGCATCAGCTTCCCGGGAGATACGGTGATCAAATGGAATGCTGAGAGTCTTTCGACTCCATACGTGTATGAGATTTTCTGCGTGGATATCAACATATTTACTGTCACTTGGGTGACTCACAATGAAGGACATTGACTAAGAAAAGTTGACCCGCTCCAGAGGAGGTTTCTTAATTTGTTTGATGGAAAAGATTTGCAAACAGCTGAAAGGAAAATGGCATTTATATAAGACTTTATATAAGACATAAATGTTCACTCAACAGATAGGAGTAGCTCTATCAAACAAGACCGAATGATAAAATTCCTAGTTCAATTATGGGGAAAAAATGCCACTTGAAATTTGGATATTTTGACATCTGTGTGCACACGGTTAACTCCGCTACAGTTTAGGAAGGTGGCTTAAAATTAAGGGAGAGAGTCAAAGACACCTTGGCTCACGGGCATAGATAAAAGCATTTTTCCGGTGGTGGGACAGCCAACAAAAGAGGTCAAACATTTTCAATAATCAGGACAACAACCAGCTCTAGAGGTTAATCGCTGTCGATAATCAGAAGAGCCAACAACTATACAGGTCAGTCTGTGATAGAAATAGATGTTCCCAGATATTCCATGATGTTCACTGAGTTCAACAGCTCTACAATTTGCTTGATGATACTCCAAATCGAGACATGGTAAATGTTTTATTTAGTGGTTTAGTGACAATAAAACGGAAATAATTCATCTTTGTTGTAATTCAATGAAGGTATATCATCAACATTTAACCCTTTACCCAACGTAACAGCCCAAACCGGCCAGCGCTACTTTCAAAAATCGACAATTAATTTTCAGTATTTTTTTCATTTTTTGTCTCAAAAACATAGGTTATGACCCCTCGTTGGAACGAGCTCGTCGACATAGGCTATGACCCCTCGTTGGAACGAGCTCGTTCCAACGAGGGGTCATAACCTATGTTTTTGAGACAAAAAATGAAAAAAATAGTTATTCAAGAATTTTTTTTTGCAAGTATCGTCTGCTTTTTATGTTAGGTAACGGGTTGACAGATTTATGAGAAAGTGGGAGCATGGATATCGCGTTTGCCCGAGGAATATTAATGGCATTATCATCTTTAAAAAAAAATATCTTGATTTTTCTGAAACTTTGAAGGCACAATCAACCGTCTTCCCACTGTACTGGGAAAACTTGTAGGTTACTCTTCCAACCCACATCTGTGGTCAGTCAACCATGCAGATGAAACCGAATGGGGTTGACAACATACTTACGCCATTTTGAAATTCTTGAAAAGGTATGTAAATTTGAGTCAATCCGGAAAACGTCTTTCAAAGTATGGGATAAAACATGAGTCAGGCCCTGGCGGTTTGAACAAACATCAACCTTCTCCTCATTTATGTCAAAATATCAAAATTTCAGCTTGTAAATATTTCCAATAATGCAGCCATCAATTCCACCAGTCCAGTCTTGTTTGACATACCTCAGCGAGCTCTTTCAAACAAGACTGAATAGGATTCAAATCCTAGTTGCATTATACAAAAAACGGCCACCTGAAATTACTGTAAATGGAAATAAGTGTAGAGATGAATCATTTGAAATGTAAAAAAAAAGCCATTAAAATTTCTAGTCATTTAATAGACTTTGTCTGTTCGAACAAATCGCTTTCCTGATCAACATGGTTGTGGAGAAATGACATTCTTGCAAATGTTTTTTAAAAAAGATGTTAATGTGTGCCCATTGACCATTTTCATAAAAAATTCCCAAAGTTAGGTTGTCGTCAATTCGAGAGATGTCTGGAGGAAATGGGGAAAAGAATGGAACTTTTTTCTGGCAACAGTAAGAACCCAGAGTTAAAACCCTTTACCTAACATGAAAAGCAGACGACACTTGCTAAAAACAAAACAAATCTTGAATAACTATTTTTTTTTCATTTTTTTGTCTAAAAAACATAGGTTATGACCCCCATTGGAACGAGCTCAACGAGCTCGTTCCAATGAGGGGTCATAACCTATGTTTTTGAGATAAAAATGAAAGTGAATTGACGATTTTTGAGAATAGCGCTGGCCGATTTTTTCCGTTACGTTGGGTAAAGGGTTAAGTATTTGTTAGTCATTTAAAAAAAATAAACATCTCACTTTACGCCTGTATCAAAAAGCTTCTAAACGTATTGTGTGATAGAAATGAGCTCGGTAAATCATGCAAACAATGAAGTGGATATAACTGTGTTCTTTAACTTAATCGTAATATAATTACTTGTGAGCGTGACTCAACTGGGTGTGAGGGCGGTGGGGGCGATATGAAAAAACAAGATAGTCATCTCAGTGTTTTCCCCTAGACCACTTTCCCCAGAGTAGCAGTATTTTCTGCAAGCACAGAATTAGGTAAAGTGTTATTAGATCTGATACTAAAACTATCCCCACTTACTATGAAATGTTTGCCAATCGAAAAAACGTTGGTGTAACGGTACCACATGTGACGCTCTTATGGCAAAGAACCAATCTATTCCTTAAATAGGCCATCGCCTATGATTAGATTCACACTTGTCTGGAATATTTCAGTTGGTTCGGTTCGCTTTTCCGACCAACTGATATATTATGGACGACTGACTCTGGCATTACAATGAGAAAAGAAGACTCAACACATACATAGTTTTATGATTACGCCGGGTAGTTTCCTAACTTATGTCAATATTGTGATGCTTTCACGGGAAATGAAATATTTATTAATTGGAATATCTATAACAGGGGCAGAAACGAAAACATGTATATCGATGTAAATAAAGGTACATCACATTATATAAACGGTCGTCTGCGCGCAAAGTTTCATAAAAAGTGGGTAATCAAACAGCTCATAACAGTGTCTAATTCCGAACAGAATTAGACTGGTGGGCCGAGAACTTGCAAACTTTTATTTTGATTTTTAATTTCAGTCTCTCTATATATCTAACAAAACACTTAGAAAAGTGTGTGTTTGCTGGTGGGTGGAGGGGGGGGGGGGGTCGGGGTATGGCAGGTTGTCCACAACCTTGAAACATATACACAATTTACTCACATTTTAAGCAGATGCAAATTCCAATTTGTAGAATTTTTTTATCACATATGGGGTTGCAGGCAAGCAGACCAACAGTCTAATTCTTAACGAAATTCGACGCTCTATTGGCCTGGAATCAGTCTAGCGCTCAAATAGGCCATTGGCTATGTTTAGATTTACTCGTATAGAATTGTTCAGTTAGGTAGAAAAGCGAACCTAAGTTTACTCTCCGACCAACTGATATATTCCTGACAATTGAATCTGAAATACTTGATAGAGATTCATTTTTCTTTGGATCAAAGCTAGAAATGTTGCTTTATTGAGACTTGATTTGATCGACATTTTGATGACACTACAATCTGAAATGAAGACCCATCACAGCCGTAGTCATTAATGTTAAGATAACGCAGTAGTTCCACGAATTATGTTACTACCTCAATGTTTCAAGGGGAATTGAATACAGTGTAGCCCACTTAATTGGATATCTCTTAACTGAATAACCCCGTTAATTGAATATAATTTCCAACACAAACCCATTTACCATACCTTCAGTACAAATTTGACCTGTTATTTGAATATAGGTTATAGTGTAAACTCCTGTTAATTGAATAAAAAAATCGGGCAACCTGTCGAGAAATTACCCTTATTTATTTTAAATATGTCTAGAACCGGGCCAAAATATGTAGTTTTTTGACTGAAAGGTTGCGAAAGTCCTCGAAATATTGATTGAAAAGAAGTACAAATCTCCAAAGTTTTGATTTGTATTTGAAATTTGTGACTACGAGAGCCTCAGTTGGATAAAGTGAAGGAGTGTACAAATGGAATTCTGCATGTTATCCCCTTACCTAACAAATTGGTAGTTTGCTCCCAAGAATTTACAAATTTAGAGGTTACAATTTTCTTTTAATTTCAATAAATCCTCATCATGTGAAAACTAACTGAAACTAGCTGGCCGTGCTCGTTCCAAAGGGGTGAGGTTACATGATATGTTTTTGTAAAAAAAATATTTGAAAAACAAAAGTTGATATCGTGTGTGTTGTGTAAACGATTAAAACCTGTAGTTGGACAATTTTAACTCGAGAGGGGTGGGGGGAGGGGTGGGGCAGGTTCTAATGGAATTCCCCCCTTGTTGGAAATTATGTAGTGGTACTAGGAATTTTAGGGGGGTACAATTGGAAATCTAAAGTTGGACACCGCCATCCGATACCCCTTAGAAACGTCCTTGAGCCCACATGACAATCCTCATGCAAATAGAAAATGATCGCCGAACAATTTCATTTTATTATATGCTAGCCTGTGAATCATTGTAAATTATCTGAGAGATATTTCTCGATATCCATCGACTTGGCAAATAACGAGGAATATCCCTCAGTAGCTTCTGAAATGACTTCACGCTTCGGCTAAAATAGCATAGATATCCTCTATATATTCTGCATTTTATAAGCAAAAATGACGTAACGCCACAACACCCGAGGGTGATTTTTCTCCCACCACATTCTTGTTAGTTATATAGTGGTATATTGGGTTACTTATTTGTTCACCTGTTTATTTACTTAACCCTTTATCCAACGTAACGGCCAAAACCGGCCAGAGCTTTTCTCAAAAATCGCAAATTAATTATCATTATATTTTCATTTTTTGTCTCAGAAACATAGGAACGAGCTCGTCGAGCTCGTTCCAATGAGGGGCCATAACCTTTGTTTTTGAGACCAAAAATGAAAAAAAATTAGTTATTCAAAAATTTTGTTTGCAAGTAGCGTCTGCTTTTCATGTTAGGTAAAGGGTTAAGCGTTTAGTTGTACATTTACTTAAAGAATCCTCACCAGAGTTATCCAAATAGTATGCCAAGTTAACTGGTCTATACAGCTCGGGAGAATTTCGGCCATCGGGAATTCCTCCAGTATCCCGATTAGCCAATTCGTTAGGCACTAAAGTAACCTGACTTGCCCGCTTGGAATGGATATAGCAAAAAACACAGTCCGTCCTTCCGTCTGTCCTTTCGGCCGACGGGCAGTGCGACGTCTGTTTATGTGATAACTTGAAAATATAGGATTTCAATAAATTTTGGTGTGCATGTTTATATTAAAAGTGTTTTCGATAAGGTCAATATTTACCATTATTCGATAAAACTTATACGAGTTATTGCCCTTTTTTGTTGAATTTTGTTCATTGTTTATTCAATGGAAGCGCGGTGGCTCAGTAGGTAGAGGTGCAGGCTACAAGCCGAGAGGTCCTCGGTTCGAATCCCACCTGCGGCAACCGCGTTGTGTCCTTGGGCAAGACACTTCATCTCCATTGCCCGCGTGGGGGCACGATGACGCCGTGTACTAAGGCGTACTGCACGTCGATGGTGCGCATGTCTTCAACCAATCTAACCCTGCATGTGCTGCAGTGCGGAGTTACGATGTTGGGGAGCTGGCAGCTGCTCGTCGTTGCTCGGGGGTTCTCTCCGGGTACTCCGGCTTCCTCCACCCGTAAAACTGTCACAGTCATGATTAGCCATTGTGCATAAATATGTGACCTTAAACACCAATAAATAATAATAATAATAATTGTTTATTCAATAACTTGAACAATTGAATCAGTTTTCAATAAAATCTGATAATTGCGTTATCTTAACATTGTTTTGGGCTACAGCAGTGATTTCTAATACATATAAAACCTATTTCTCTTTATCCTTATTAATCTACTGATTCCCCCTCTGACCTCTGTCTTTTCCCAAAGCTTATATCACGCCTGTGAGCCAGAGGTTGTTTCTAATAATGAGGTATCTGGTGATGTAGAGGCCTTCTTCGGGATTAAAACGAAGATTTCTACAGACAGGGAATTACTATGCTGGTGTATCGCTGGAATATGTTAGGAAGTTTGGAACATTATGTTGAAAAGTAATGTGAAAAGCATTTTGATCCGACAAGACTATCTATGTGAGGCAGCGACCTTTTAGATCCACCCTCGCATGCTTAGGCAGGACATATTACAGAGTGATGTACTGATTGATATTATTATTAGAAGGGGGTATCGGAATGTGTTTACCATGCTGTGATGGCTGATGAGTGTAAGGGTGAGTCTAAAAGGGAGATTTTGGTTATTTCACTGTGATATTATCACACAGTGGACAAATAAAGGAGCGTGCCGTTGGATTTGTAGAAACTGAAGGCCTTTCAACCGAAATTCTGACAGAAAAAGTCTTGAAACTTTGGCTTTTTTTTTCTTATGTATTCTAAGAAATGTGTTGGGCGATCCTTTGATGACGTTGGTGTTATGTCAGTACATGAGACTGCAGTGCGTAGTAACTTGCGAAAATCCTTCACTAATGCTATCAATACTCACTGCCAGAGTCATCGCCTACATTTGGTGATGGCTGCTACTTCCTCATGTGATAGTGAAGCTGCCAATCTCTTTGAAATTCTCGATCAGCTTGACACCGTTTTCGCGGGATCTAAAAGACATGCCAAATTTGTCTCACGGCAAAAATTATTCCGCATTAAATTCCCCACCTCTTATCTTTCTCAGTCACCCGATACCAGGAGGTATCACCTCTCGAGACTTTGACACACGCACAAATGCTCGCTGACTTTATTCTCAGATTCACAGCGTTGAATTTCTGAATTTCCCTTCCTCCTCGTGGCATTCAATAGAATTCTTCAATGGGCCGATCAAGCAACAACAAGCAACAACATGTTTACAGTCTGTTTCCAATACTCTTGATCTGACAAGAGACGTAATCGCTACAGCAAGAAGGGCATTTATTCGTTCCAAAAGGATGAAACATCGGCGTTCATGGAAAAAAATGTTTCTGACAAGTTTTGTACCTTATATGGTATCGAGAAAGACCCGATGGCTTAAAAAAGCTTTCCGCACACTTTTCTAAGCCAGTATCACTCGAGGGTTGCGGTCGACGGTTGAATGACTTTCAGGGCAAATTGAAACGACAATGGGACTCTATTTTGGACAATATAAAAGCAGCGTTTGGTGACCGGTGTATGGAAGGGGGAATACCAGTGTCTCCTAGACCTGATCCGCGTCTTAGAAGCTGATGCTACTACTAACAAGCTGCATCACTGAGCGATGTTTTCAACCACGAATAAAGAAGAAATACAATGTTGATCTGACACAAGTTTGTCAAGTCTTTCACTCCTGTCATTTGAGAGTAGTATGTCATGTACCCGGACGGGCCTAGGTTGCCGGACATCGGTGCAGGACCTCGGAAGTGACGTCATGTCACGTGACCTAGTGGCGCCATGTTGTGTTGTTATGGTAACCCGCGTGAGCGGCCATGTTGTGACGTCATCTCCATAGTGATACGTGATGTGAGTGCGCATGCGCAGCGCGTGTTGTTAGTGTTATACGTGTTTCCGTCGTCCATTTTGTATACTGGAGGCCGCCATCTTGGTTTCTATGGTAGCACGTGATTGCTATGTTACCAATGGCTTCTAACAAGACAGGGGTATGTTCGGGGGTGTGTTCCTTTGTAGAAGAGTAAATCTGATTACCACAAACAACCCGACAATCCCTCCAATTCACCAAAATCCACCCAAAATCACCGAAATTGACTTTATTTCCCCATGTTATTGGTTTTATTGACTTAGCACGTAGTGCCATAGTACTAAGGGGGTATAAGGGGTGCGTTCGATTGAACAGGAGTAATGTTCTGGCTTAGAATTCTCCCAGAATCCCTTTTTGGATCCCCATCCCATGACGTGTTGTTTCCCTATTAAGAATAACACGTAGTGCTAGAGGACAAATTTACCCAGAATTCTCCGCTTCTATCTATATATGCAATAGTTTTCGTCTATCTGACCCTCTTCCTTTGTTCTAGAGTATACTCCAGTAGCGTAGAAGAGCCTATTAGTTGAAACAGATTACCTTATTATTACTATATTTAGCAATTTCTGGTCTATTCTTATCAGTTCTGACCCTATTCCGAGTACTCTTGTTATTTCATTTATCTAGATAATAACTAACCAATCAGATTGCTTGATTTACCATAATATGTATGCAGAGTTATCTCCCTTCTGTATAACAAAAGCAGTCCCAAAGCCAATAAGCTATCGAGCAGTTACTGATAAGTCATTGCTCGAACGACTCGAAGCTCATCGAGCAAACTGGTATAGGTAGTATGCAATGTTAGGCATAGAGGTATTGTGGGTAGGGGTACTGCCTGGTAGTTTAGAACGGCACTATAGTATGGGCGGTATATACACCTATAGGCCCCTGTTAGTGCTTGGTACTATTAACCAACCGATTGCTTTGTTTTATTATATGGCTGGTATATGTAGTACGTTATGGTAGACCTAGTGATTTTGTGGGGGTGGGGGTAATGCTTGGTAGTTTAGAACGGTAGAATAGCATAGGCTGTACATATCCCTGTAGGTCTCTTGCTGGCCCTTGGTACTACTGATCCACCAGATGCTTCATATTATTGAGCGGTATTTTGGGGTGGGGTCAATGCCTGGTAATACAGAACGGCAGCAGAGTATGGTTGGTATATTCCCCTATAGGTCCCATCCTAACCGTTCATAGTATTAACCTACCAAATGCTTTGTATCATCCTGTTACTGGTAAGGTGGTACGTAATACCAGTAGTTCCTACCTTATTCCGAGTACTCTTGTTGTTTCATTTATCTAGATCATTTATATAGATTATAATTAACCAATTAGATTGCTTGATTTCCCATAACCTGTTTTTAATCGTACAGAGTTATCTCCCTCGGAATAGGGTCAGAACTAATAAGAATAGACCAGAAATTGCTAAATATAGTAATAATAAGGTAAACTGTTTCAACTAATAGGCTCTTCTACGCTACTTGAGTATACTCTAGAACAAAGGAACAGGGTCAGATAGACGAAAACTATTGCATATATAGATAGAAGCGGAGAATACTGGGTAAATTTGTCCTATAGCACTACGTGTTATTCTTAATAGGGAAAAACACGTCATGGGATAGGGATCCAAAAAGGGATTCTGGGAGAATTATAAGCCAGAACATTACTCCTGTTCAATCGAACGCACCCCTTATACCCCCTTAGTACTATGGCACTACGTGCTAAGTCAATAAAACCAATAACATGGGGAAATAAAATCAATTTCGGTGATTTTGGGTGGATTTTGGTGATTTGGAGGGATTGTCGGGTTGTTTGTGGTAATCAGATTTACTCTTCTACAAAGGAACACACCCCCGAACATACCCCCGTCTTGTTAGAAGCCATTGATAACATAGCAATCACATGCTACCATAGAAACCAAGATGGCGGCCTCCAGTATACAAAATGGACGACGGAAACACGTATCACCCTAACAACACGCGCTGCGCATGCGCACTCACATCACGTATCACTATCGAGATGACGTCACAACATGGCCGCTCACACGGGTTACCATGACAACACAACATGGCGCCACTAGGTCACGTGACATGACGTCACTTCCGAGGTCCTGCACCGAGGTCCTGCAACCTAGGCCCGTCCGGGTACATGACATACTACTTTTGAGGACGAAATGCGTAATAATGAAACTTATGTCAAAGTTATCGAAAATGCCCTGCAGAAACCATATCGGCTCTTCTGAGGACATTTTGAGTGGTTTTCAAGCTCTCCGGCTCTTAAAAGGAAGAACCTTTGTGTAAAGTATTTTTGCAATTTTGTTCAGCGCGCAAAACGCATGCATTTTTGTTCGACCTGTCCAGTCTTCTCACTATTAAAAACTTTGTTCACGACACTAACCACTTTCTTGAAATTACTGTTGTGAATTTGAAAATCGTTCACTTCAGTCCTCTGAACAATTTCAATAAGGTAGAAGACAATTCATGTACCAGATAATATTTTTCTACTTTTCAGTGATAACTATGACCATGTCAAATCATTGATATATATGTCGTATCTAACCGATGACTTAAAATGGTGATAGGTATTTTTGAAGGGTCCTTGAGAAAGACACTTAAATTCACTTAATCCTGATTGCCCATGTAACTATGTGTGTGTGTGGGGGGGGGGGGGGGGGGGGGGGGGGCTGGTGGCACTGTGTACTAATTTGTCCATGGTGCACTTGCCGTCATCGTAGCTAAGTCTGCTTCAGCAGCGCTACAAATGAGTCACGCGAAGCTGCGGCCCTTATCGGACCATTTTTTTGTTTTTACCATATAAAGTATTTGGGGAGAGTTTGGTCACATGTATGGAACCAAACATGCACATGTTTTGGTTCTTCAATCTTTCACATTAACTAGACCCTTCAATGCCTCTGGACATTGTATAAATTGTAAAATATAAAGCCGTGCCAAGTTGAAGTTTTAAAATGGCGGCGAAGAAAACGTCAGAAACACTTTTTCATTTGTTTCTTTACGCATGCATTAAGTTGCGCGACCTCGGCATTTACTAGGTAAACAAGACGGGCAACTCTATATGAAATTTCCTGGTTCTCGAACACACGAAGAATCGTTTGTTTAGGTTCTTCGACGGGTTTTGGTATACTTGGAACCAAATTCGGAGCGGCTTTCTCTGAGTGCACCGACACCGCCTCAGTGTTATTTTAGTTCCATTTTTCCAACATTTTCGCAGGAAGACCTCTGGCCCCCAATCGATATTAGGGGGAAAGCTTCTAACATATGACCTCCCCACATTTATTGGCTATGCCCTCCCCCTCCACCCTCCCCCTCCCCTCTATTTTAGGACCGTGCCTGCATCGGACCATCCGATACACTATAGGACGTTTAGGTGGTTGATACGGTGTTACATAAGGCGAGAACAATATTGGGCGAGGTCTCAGTCGAGCCTGATATCAAATTGTTCTCACTGGAGCTCACTGCAATGCATGGATAGTTATCAAACTAATTGAAACTGTTTCTCCCTTTTAGTACTCGTAGTCACCTGTCTCTCTACACTAAGACGTTTGCTGCCATCTTCCGGAATACAGAACTCCCCCACTCTCCTCATTCGAGGAGGCTCCACTTTACGGCCCACGGGTATAACTTTGCCTTTGCGTTCATTTAGCCCTTATCGGACCATTTTTTTGTTTTTACCATATAAAGTATTTGGGGAGAGTTTGGTCACATGTATGGAACCAAACATGCACATGTTTTGGTTCTTCAATCTTTCACATTAACTAGACCCTTCAATGCCTCTGGACATTGTATAAATTGTAAAATATAAAGCCGTGCCAAGTTGAAGTTTTAAAATGGCGGCGAAGAAAACGTCAGAAACACTTTTTCATTTGTTTCTTTACGCATGCATTAAGTTGCGCGACCTCGGCATTTACTAGGTAAACAAGACGGGCAACTCTATATGAAATTTCCTGGTTCTCGAACACACGAAGAATCGTTTGTTTAGGTTCTTCGACGGGTTTTGGTATACTTGGAACCAAATTCGGAGCGGCTTTCTCTGAGTGCACCGACACCGCCTCAGTGTTATTTTAGTTCCATTTTTCCAACATTTTCGCAGGAAGACCTCTGGCCCCCAATCGATATTAGGGGGAAAGCTCCTAACATATGACCTCCCCACATTTATTGGCTATGCCCTCCCCCTCCCCCCCTCCCCCTCCCCTCTATTTTAGGACCGTGCCTGCATCGGACCATCCGATACACTATAGGACGTTTAGGTGGTTGATACGGTGTTACATAAAGCGAGAACAATATTGGGCGAGGTCTCAGTCGAGCCTGATATCAAATTGTTCTCACTGGAGCTCACTGCAATGCATGGATAGTTATCAAACTAATTGAAACTGTTTCTCCCTTTTAGTACTCGTAGTCACCTGTCTCTCTACACTAAGACGTTTGCTGCCATCTTCCGGAATACAGAACTCCCCCACTCTCCTCATTCGAGGAGGCTCCACTTTACGGCCCACGGGTATAACTTTGCCTTTGCGTTCATTTAGCCCTTATCGGACCATTTTTTTGTTTTTACCATATAAAGTATTTGGGGAGAGTTTGGTCACATGTATGGAACCAAACATGCACATGTTTTGGTTCTTCAATCTTTCACATTAACTAGACCCTTCAATGCCTCTGGACATTGTATAAATTGTAAAATATAAAGCCGTGCCAAGTTGAAGTTTTAAAATGGCGGCGAAGAAAACGTCAGAAACACTTTTTCATTTGTTTCTTTACGCATGCATTAAGTTGCGCGACCTCGGCATTTACTAGGTAAACAAGACGGGCAACTCTATATGAAATTTCCTGGTTCTCGATCACACGAAGAATCGTTTGTTTAGGTTCTTCGACGGGTTTTGGTATACTTGGAACCAAATTCGGAGCGGCTTTCTCTGAGTGCACCGACACCGCCTCAGTGTTATTTTAGTTCCATTTTTCCAACATTTTCGCAGGAAGACCTCTGGCCCCCAATCGATATTAGGGGGAAAGCTCCTAACATATGACCTCCCCACATTTATTGGCTATGCCCTCCCCCTCCCCCCCTCCCCGTCCCCTCTATTTTAGGACCATGCCTGCATCGGACCATCCGATACACTATAGGACGTTTAGGTGGTTGATACGGTGTTACATAAGGCGAGAACAATATTGGGCGAGGTCTCAGTCGAGCCTGATATCAAATTGTTCTCACTGGAGCTCACTGCAATGCATGGATAGTTATCAAACTAATTGAAACTGTTTCTCCCTTTTAGTACTCGTAGTCACCTGTCTCTCTACACTAAGACGTTTGCTGCCATCTTCCGGAATACAGAACTCCCCCACTCTCCTCATTCGAGGAGGCTCCACTTTACGGCCCACGGGTATAACTTTGCATTTGCGTTCATTTAGTTCGAATCACCATTTGTTCCCATATTTCCCAACAATTCCCAGCATTTTCGCTAGCCCCTCTTCGCTTTCTGACGCAAGCACCATATCATCATTCTGCAAAAATAGCCCTGGGATTTTCAAGTCCCCAACTGCTACCCCCTCGTCGCTACGCAGGAGTTCATCTAAACCTTTCATGTACAATGCAAAAAGGATTGGCGAAGGGATACACCCCTGTTTTATGCCTTTCTCCATAGACAAACGTTTTGTTCTTATGTTGCCCAGGCTAAGTTCACCCTGTACATCTTTATATAATGCTTTCAGAATTCCAACAAACTCACCTACCAAGCTCTGAGCCTCAAGCTTTCGCCACATACCTTCCCTCCATACTCTATCGTATGCATTTTTAACATCCAAAACGGCCATAAACATCTTTTTCTTTTTTGCTTTCGCGGATTCTATCATTTGAGATTTCGTGAAATGATGATCAGTGACTCTCCTTCCCTTCGTGAAGCCATTCTGAATCTCTCCCAAAAAAAAACCCTTCTCGGAAATCAGCTCCTCTAATCTCCCATACAGTACTTCACAGAAAACTTTTCCAATGTTGCTACTGAGAGAGATCCTTCGATAATTATCCAAAACGTCTTTTCCCCCTTTTTTGAATGAATGTCACTTTGCTTTCTCTCCACTCTTTTGGGACCTCTTGTTTTTCTATGGCTAAATTGAATAGGGCAGTTAGACTTTCACAGAGTTCCTCTCCTCCTTTTTGAGATACTAGTTAGGAATTTTGTCCACCCCTCCCGCTTTTCCATTCCTTAATTTTGAGATCTTGCGTACCTCCTCGGTTTTAATTTCGCTGCACACTAAGATCGATAGATTTTCCTCGACCTGATTCGAAACTCCGGTTGGTTCCCCATCGCTTATCGTTTATTTATTTATTTATTGGTGTTTAAGGTGACATACTTATGTACAATGGCTAATCATGACTATGAGAGTTTTACGGGTGGAGGAAGCCGGAGTACCCGGAGAGAACCATCGAGCGACGACGACTAGCTGTCAGCTCCTCAGCATCGTAACTTCGCACTGCCACACAGGCAGGGTTAGATTGGTTGAAGACATGCGCACCATCGACGTGTAGTACACCTTAGTACATGTGGACAATCGGGGTGAAGTGCCTTGCCCAAGGACACAACGCGGGAGTCCAAATCGATCGCTCAGACGGTCACCCATCCGAGGATTAACCGGGCTCGACGTTGCTTAATTTCGGTGATCTGACGAGAACCGGTTACCGCAACGCCACCGCGCCCCCATCGCTTGTCGTTTATAGTATAGTCTGCCGCTTATGGACAGTCGTTGGTTTGAGCCGTCCTGGGCAAGTATTGTCTACCTCGGGCTCTTCTGTCTGTCTGTTCTGTGTATAGTATTGCTCTGTATTCATCGAAGTTGTTGATGCTGTCACTTAATTACTCCATCGTGTAACAGGGCGTGGGCGGTTTCTGTTGTCTTGTGACGTTGTCATCGGTGTCTGCTGTTTTCTGGGAGTCAGCCGAAGAATCTGAAAATAGACACAATGGAGGTGAGTCATGCTCCCCACCCATAGACCCTTTCCAAGGTGTTGACAGCTGCTGGTTCCCCGAAGAACAGGGAGGAGAAGTAGTAGGTGTAATTGAATTAATAGCAGCCTGGTGACGACAATTGACACCGAAGTGTATTACTGGAGTATTCGTGCGAATTTTATGAAAGAGCAAGCAGCCTGGTGACCGACCAGCACATCGGAATGCATTATGCTGTCTACGTGGAAGTTGTTTGTTCTGAATATAGGAGTTATTTTAAGATGTTGCTGGCTCCATTTATCGCGTCGATGATATGCTAATTAACTGAAACAATGAGAAATGTTATTATTTTCACCAAATTTTGACGGCTTGTTAGACCAAAGGATTGGCACATTTAACATCAAGGACACTTCCATCACAAAGTCAACCACTTCCTCAATTGTGAGAGGTTGAAAAGACACAGTGACCCAAAGTGCACACAGTTTTCACTCCTGACTTATTCCGTCATGAAAATTGACTTTCGATAAAATTATCGTCCTTGAGGGTATTAGACGCGTGTAAGAAAAGTCCACTTAAAGAGCAAATAATTGTTGAGAAAACACCCATGACATCTTTTGAAAATAACACCAAGTTTCATTTTGTTATTTTCAATAAACGAAAACAGCAGACAGCTATTTCATTTATTTAAAGTAACAAAAGGAAACTTGGCTTTTGTGGCAAGCTAATTAGAAGCAACGACTTCAAATATAATCCTTCATTAAGAATATCTATCAGTATCACACCTACCAACATTAATCGCCCATCATAGCTCTTTGTTTGGCGAATATATTTGTATAGTAATTTGCAAGGTTTACTCTTCCCAGGAAATAAATGAGCAAATCTCACATCCCAGACCTTTGCATTAACTGGTTGAATGCTGGTAGCCACTGTAACGGCTTTCACCTTGACTAGCTGTTTTACAGATAAGTCACCGTAGTTAAACACACTTTGTTCATAAATATTAAATCGTTTTGGTTCACTGGAGAATGTCGGCATTCTCGTCGGCATTCTCCAGCAAACTAAACTCAATTAATATTTATGAACAATATGGGTCATGGTTTACAGATTACACTACATGGTTAGTACGGAGGTAAAAATAATTCAGCACTCTACCAGTTAATGGAAAAGACAATGTCTTCTATTTAATTATTTATTTATTTATTTATTTATTTATTTATTTATTTATTTATTGATGTTTAAGGTCACATACTTATGCACAAGGGCTAATCGTGACCGTGACAGTTTTACGGGTGGAGGAAGCCGGAGTACCCGGAGAGAACCACCGAGCATCGACGAGCAACTGTCAGCTCCTCAACATCCTAACTCTGTTCAAGCCCGCTCAAGCAGGGTTACAGCGGTTGAAGACATGTGCACCAGCGACGTGCAGTACGCCTTAGTACACGGCGTCATCGTGCCCCCGTATAGGCAACCGGGATAAAGTGCCTTGCCCAAGGACACAACGCGGGTCTTCCCGGACGGGGATCGAACTCGGGGCCTCTAGCATAGAATGTCCAACAGTCTACCACTGAGCCATCGCGATTTCTTCACCATGACTAGCTGTTTTACAGATAAGTCACCACTGTTAAATACACTTTGTTCATAAATATTAAATCGTTTAAGTTTACTGGAGAATGCCTCCAGTCATTCTCCAGCAAACTGAAACAAATTAATATTTATGAACAATATGGGTCATGGTTTACAGATTACGTTACATGGTTTGTACGGAGGTAAAAATAATTCAGCACCCTATCAGTTAATGGAAAAGACAGTGTCTTATATTATATGTCGCACACTGTTGATATAATGAACAGATAAAAATAGTTACAGAACATCAAAAGATGGTGGAAACGCCGTTTTCTTATTTTTGAATGTGGTTTCAACAGAGAATAATAGTCAAAAGTCAAACTGATTGGGAAAATGCTGTCTAAAAAACATCTTCTGTATTTCTATCCTACTCTAGGGGCGCGGTGGCTCAGATATATGCAGGCTGCAAGCAGAGAGGTCCTCGGTTCGAATCCCACATGCTGCTACCGCAGTAGTATATCATGTACCCGGACGTCCCCTATCTGGGGAGCCTCGGAAGTGACGTCATGTCACGTGACCCAGTGGTGCCATGTTGTGTTGTCATGGTAACCAGAGTGAGCGGCCATCTTGTGACGTCATTACCATAGTGATACGTGGCGTTAGTGCGCATCGGCAACGCGTGTTGTTAGGGTGATAAGTGTTTCCGTCGTCCATTTTGTATACTGGAGGCCGCCATCTTGGTTTCTATGGTAGCATGTGGTTGCTATGTTACCCAAAAGCTTCTTATAGGATAGGAGTATGTTTGGAGGATGTGTTCTATTGAACAGGAGTACATCTAATTACCACAAACAACCCAAACATCCCTCAAAATCCACTTTATTTATGACGGATTTCCCCCAGAATCCTATTCAGGACTGCCATAACGTAGATTTTAATAGTAGCACGTAGTGCTATAGTACTGCGGGGGGGGGGGGGGGGGGGCAGGATTTACCATGACAACACAATATGGCGCCACTGGGTCACGTGACATGACGTCACTTCCGAGATCCCTCACCGAGGTCCCCCAGTTAGAGGACGTCCGGGTACATGATATACTGCTAACCAGGGTGTGTTCTTGAACAAAACACCTCATCCTCATTGCCCACGTGGGGGCACGGTGTCGTTGTGAACTAAGGCGTACTGCACGTCGATGGTGCACGTGTCTTCAATCAATGTTAACCCTATTTGTGTGAAGTTAGTATGTTGGGGAGCCTAACAGTTGCTCGTCGTTGTTCGGTGGTTCCCTCTGAGTATTCCGGCTTCCTCCACCCGTACAACCATCCGACACAAAGTGACACTGCTGTCAAAAGTGCCGTTAAACCACAATCAATAAATCTATACTACTCTACAGGAAAATGCCTCACATTTATGAAATGATGCGCACATGTAAATTCGATAACATTTTGAAATTGAAATTTTTACTAGAGCTGAAACGGTTAAAGGGTATTCTTGATCGATTAATCACATGGATAATCCTTGATGAACCGATTAAACACTTGCTCTTATAGGTAGCCGAATAATTGCCGTACCGTTGATGACTTATAGCATTAACCCCTTACCCAACATAAAGGACAAAATCGGCCAGCTCTACATACAAAAATCCCCATTCAGATTTTATTATGTTTTCAATTTTTGTCTCCAAAACATAGCTTATGATCCCTCATTGGAACGAGCTCGTTCCAGCTACTGGTTCAGAATAATGATCATGCAAGTGAACAAGGTTGTCATCACGTTACTTGCATGTTTTACTCTTTCTCATATAGTTGACATGAGTCAGTGTAACAATGGTTGCCTGTTTTAGAGCGTGTGTGGTCCTTTATTAACCTAGAAAATACAGTAGTTCAAAAGTAACGGTTAATCAATCAATTACTTTTTTGATCGATAAGACTTGATCATTGGTTAATCGATAATTGGTTAACCGTTTCAACTCTAATTTTTACATGAAATTCCCATACCCTTATTGTTAAATTTGCCGACAATATTATGAAATTAAGGGGAGTTAACTTTCCCGTAAATCTCTTCCAAAGACGAAAATTGTCAGCCATGTAAATTTTGAATGGAGACTAATGCGAAGTCCAGAAAACTATTTTGAAGACAGAAATGCCGAAAACTGACATGTATCAAATGCAGTTCTGATCACCACCTTGGCTCCATAAATGTATAAGTTTTCAACAAACAAGGTTAGGGTCATCAAAAATAAAAAATGCAAGTATCCCAACATGTATTAAAGGTGCGTGACACTCAGCTGTTTTCTGAGAACACTAACAACAGGCATTTTGTTCCTGCTATTATGACCAAACGGTCCGCCTGTAAAGCGGAACCATGCGTTACTTCCACTGGGGAATCGCTCATTCAGGTGTCTATACAGGTGTTATCACTTTCTGATAAATAGAAATCACTGTCCCCAGGAACGCCGCTGTGGCAACGTCTTGGAGAGAGTGAATATTTATTTGCCAGAGGGCGCTTGTCAGCGGAGGGCCAAGGCTGTGTTTGATCAACTTTGCTGGGGACCTAAGATACTCTTTCACCGTGGACAGGGGATTTTCACTAGCTCACTTTTGTAGATCGCAATTGCTTATTCACAAGCCACAGAGTAGCGCCGCGCTTTAATCAATTGCTTTCAACGGTAATGACCTAGCATGGGCTAATTTCTTGGCGGGGCTGAGGTTCCATCAATTCCTAGGGTACTCAGGGCTTCTTCATTAATAAGATAAAGACTATTAACAATCCAACAATTTTTATATATAAATCTTCTATACTCTTATTTACAAATAGCCAACAAATCCTAAATAAATAATCTCAACACCACTGAAATGAGTTTTGTGACTAGTCACTGAATCCCACCGAAAACAAGTACTAAAATATTATCTAAAATTAAATTGTTTCCCAAATTTATATTCGTAGAGAAAGGTCGAAGCTGCGACTACTGACAAGAAATCACGAAATCTTTCACTCAACCGCTCATGCGCGCATTTATCCTGTTGCGCCTACCACATTCTGGAGAATTACCTTTAATACTAAATTTCACCCTTTAGAATATCTTATCACCTACAATTCCTGCTAATAGTGCTTCTAACTCGCAATAATAACAACTGATCATCTAATAACACAGATTCACTAATACACTTAAAACTGTTAACTAATAACTATGTAACTACGACGTGTTATCACAACTAAATACTATAAACTAAATACTACATATACTCATCGGTTCTTCTTCGGCGTCTCCCCTCGATGCAAATCATCAGATCGGGAGTCCTGTCGTCCAAATGACGGCTTACCGGAACCACACAAATACATCAACGCTTTACTACACCGCGTGAACTAACGATTATTCCATCCTAGCGAGTCTGTCTTGAGATGAATGAAAGGTTTTAGCGCGCCGAAGGCGCGCAGGGACGATGTGGGATTTACAAATCCCTTGCGACCCGGTTAGCCTTATTTTATTTCACTTGGATCTTGGATCACACATGCCTAGCTTTCCTATTGCCTCAAATGGGGTCTGAAGGGGTATGCACGCGGTTA
This sequence comes from Pictodentalium vernedei, assembly GCA_031216915.1. Taxonomy (NCBI): domain Eukaryota; kingdom Metazoa; phylum Mollusca; class Scaphopoda; order Dentaliida; family Dentaliidae; genus Pictodentalium; species Pictodentalium vernedei. The sequence goes on along the minus strand of CM062296.1, from coordinate 405,749,212 downwards.
GAATTCCCGGCAGTTTGCATTGGAGTGATAGATTGTCAAAGACCAAACCCTCAACGCCATTAAGACTATTGGAGAGTGGGCTCTATTCGGTTCCAGCTTGGCGATGGTAGAGGTTTGAGTCCCACCATGGTGGCGAGCCAGAGTATAATATTGTGCGATGGCAATTTTAAGGGAAAAGGAAAAAAGAAAACCAAACAGCAACGCCGGTTTGGTAGCGGCTCCGGTATATGACCATAGCGGTTACAAAAAAGGAATGGAGAAAGCTCCAACAGCTGTTTGAAAAAAAAACCGGGAGTCATCCATCAAGCCTTCTGGGAGATAGGATGCCGTATGTGATTTTGAGGTATCTGGTTATCCTTCGGGAATTCCAAATGACCTCCACCCCCCCCCCCCCCCGAAAAAAAAAAAAAAAAAAAAAAAAAAAAAAAAAAAAAAAAAAAGCCCTTAAAAGGGCTGTTTGCTGGCAAGATTGTTTCAATCCTTGCCTTGGTCTTGTTAGGTTTTCTGCACATCTTTGCTTGAGGATTGTTTCAATCCCTCATAGTATGTCATTCAGTTTGGTCGTGTGTCTGATGAGATAGAGGAGGGAGAAAAGATAGAGAGCTGGAAATTAGAGCAATTCGGTTTTTAATTTACACCTTTTCCGTCCTTTTGGATGGGGAAGCCAGCATTTTTCCCCCGAGATTTATATCTCAAGGAGGGGAGACCCGGCTGCAGGTGGAGATTTTCCTCGCTGTTTGCAACTCCCACTGGTAACAGAGGCAAGCTTTCGTGCGTATCGTGTCACCCGCAGCCAGTTCTAAATTTAGGTCACAGAATAACTGGCTCACCCCATCACAATGATGTAATCTTTAACCCTTTAGATAGACATGCCCCAGATTATTTAGTTTTTCTATTGAGGACGCGATGTGCATTGAGTTCTATTATTAATTCGCTGTCTTGAAGTCTATTTAGAGTTTTGCTTTGAAGATCTTTTAAGCGCATTGCTATAGTGTCTATTTTTGCTATCTCGTGAAGTTGTTTTATCGATGTCCACGTGGGCTTGCGCAGAGCCACGCGCAAGGCATGATTTTGGACCCGTTGTAGTTTTTCAATGTTGGTTTTATTCAGGTCACTTGTTATTATGGCCCCATACTCTAGTACTGGGCGTATATATGATTTGTAAAGATTGAGGAGAATTTCTTTATTGGCTCCCCAATTTTTACCTCTGATCATTTTCAGGAAATTGATGCGTTTAGTGGCTTTGACGGTGACTGAGTTTATGTGATTGTTTAGATTGAGACTGCTATCCAGGTTGAATCCCAGAAACTTTGCCTCATTACTAGCTTCAAGTTTATGATCGTAAAGCTTAAGCTCAATATTAGGGACAGGCTTTTTCCTTTGTTTTTTATAGAATGTGATTCTTTGTGTTTTCGTGGCATTTAGCTTGATGCGCCACAGAGCGCACCAGTCTTGCAGGTCGCGGATGGTATCCTGCAGGCGGTTTTGTATTATGTTTCCAGACTTACTGGCCGTCCACATTCCTTTGTCGTCTGAGAATTGAGATAGCTCAACATGGTTCTTCCCTAGTTTGTCAATGTCATTCACATATATTATAAATAGAAGCGGGCTGAGGACCGAACCCTGTGGAGTGCCTGCTTCGAGTTTTACCTCGGCTGACACTTCGCGGTTGACTCTCACTTTGATTTTTCGATCAGATAAAAATGATGATATGATCCTTAGAATTTTGGTAGGTAGCCCCATTTTAGCTAGTTTGTATCTCATGCCATTGTGCCAGACAGAGTCAAACGCTTTTTCTACGTCGAGTAATAGCGCGGTTCCTATTTCATTTTGACTGAACGCCGTTTTCATATAATCTACCAGTCTATAAACATGCTCGATTCCCTCTCTTTGGCTCCTGTATGCCCTTTGCCACTTGTTGAAAAAGCTGATTGATTCGAGATGGCTGCGGAGTCTAGTCGTGAGAATCCGTTCGAAAATTTTTCCAATACAGCTGAGTAGGCTGATTGGGCGGTAATTAGCTGGGTTGCTCAAATCCTTGTCGGGTTTGGGTATCATGACTCCTGTAGCTACTTTCCAACATTTTGGGAAGTATCCACTAGAGAGACAGCAGTTTAGGAGGTTAGTGAGTCTACCGAAAAAAGTGTTGGGACATTGTTTCAGGATTTTGTATGAGACCTCGTCCCCTCCTGGGGAAGAAGAAGACTTACATTTTTTAATTGTGTTAGCCACTTCTTCTTTGCTTATCGGTTCCGTGAGTTCATGGCCATCCCCGTCCTCGGGCGTTTGGCTGAAGTTGGCATCGTTAAACGTTGTCTTGTTGTCTTGAACAAATTTGTTTACTTTTTCTTTGAACTCGTCATCAAACCTATCGCCCTCATGTGGACGATGATATTTCTTAAGGAGCTCAGCAAAGGCGCTAGCCTTCGCCTTGTCATCCAGGGCCATAGTTCCATCGTTGATCTTTAGTGCCTTACTGTTGGCGTCTTTATGTTTTTGTCCAGTAAGGGTTTTAAAAGTATCCCAAAACTTTTTAGTCTCCCTGAGTCCATTTAGATTTTCCGTTGCTTTTTTCCATCTCACGCGATTGTCGTTTGCTATTGCTTTTTTAACTTCGCCGTGGAGGCGATTATACACGGCTTTAAGTTCGACCTTTTTAGTTGGAAGTTTTTCTGATTTGTATGCACGGAAGGCCTTTCTTTTTTGTTTTATTATTTGGAGTGTGGTTTCAGTTATTCTGTTGGCCCGCGGTTTAACTGTCTGTTTGGGACAAATCTCATCAAGAGTGTTGTTAATGACTTCACTGAGATTGGTACATGCTTGCTCGAGCTCGCAGGTATTCATTGGGTCGTTTTTGTTTATTTTAACCTGAATTATTTTTCTGAAGAGGTCCCAGTCAATTTTGGATAGATTCCTCCTCCTCATTGTGGGGTATCTTGCGGGTCCGCTGCAACCGTGTAATGTAGCATGAACAGGCAGGTGGTCGCTACCTAAATCATCGTCCCCCACATATATGTCTTGCATTTGATTAGTTAGTGATTTACTGGTTATAATTAGGTCAAGGATGTCGGATTGGTGGAGGGTGTTGTTACTGACGTGAGTAATGTCGTGGTCGTTATTTAATACAAAAAGATCAAATTGTTCGATGATATTGAAGAGAGCGTCGCCATTGGGCTCCGTTTTATTGCATCCGAAAACCTGATGTTTGGCATTGAAATCACCTAAGAAAATACAGTGTTTGTGATTTTTCACAAAGAATTCAAAGACTTTGCTGTCAACTGTTTTTTTCGGTTCATTATAATATGAGATTACGGCAACTTTTTTATGATCTAGTTCAATCTCAGCGGCAATCACCTCTGCGTTGAGATGATCGCTTGATATCGTTTTATATTTTAAGTCCTGCCTTATGAGTAGAGCGACTCCGCCTCCACGTTGTGTGGGACGGTCTCGTCTGATGATGTTGAATCCACTTAGCAAAAATGTCTTACTTGGCTTTAACCATGTTTCGCTGATACCAATTACATCTACGTTGGTGAAGTAATCGGACATCTGTGAGCTTTTGCAGTTAACGCTTCGAGCGTTCCACTGAATTATTTTCAACTTATCCATAGGTGTTCAGTACCTGACGTAATTTTACTAGTTAACGTGTTGTGGGTGTGATTTATATTTTATTTATGGCGGCTTCTATTAGCGAGGAAAAAATTTGAGTTCGATATAATTTGGATGCTGTTTTCCCAACTTCTTTACATATGTCGGAAAGACTGACGTCGAAGTGTTTGTTCATTATATTAAAAATTGAACCAGCCATTAGGCTGCACATCGAATGTGGAGAGGCTGAGTTTTCTACGCTGTTGACATTAATAGCTTTGAGTTCTAATTCGGTTTTAACTTTTTTGTAGTGGGGACACCCCCGATAATTACTTGGGTGTTGCCCGTTACAATTTGGGCATTTCAGTGTTGAAACCTTGCACGACTTTGTTATATGTTTTTCGCCGCATTTCATGCAACGCAACTCTCCTTTGCATCTGTTCGACATATGGCCAAATTTCTGGCATTTATGACATTGTGTGGGCTGAGGCAAAACACGATACTCCTCAGTCTCATATTTTTGTCCGTTTATACAAACACCTTTGTTAATGAAGTTAAGTTTTATGGCTCTATTGGGGCATTTTACTTTAATTTTCCACGTAGGGTTGCCTGTAGTCTTAGATATTAGTCTCCCCCACGAGTATCCCGACAGGGCTTCATCAATATCCCCATCATTGATCTTTGTGGGAACCCTTGTGACGACTACGCAGGGGTTTTGCAGCGGTTGATGTGGTTGTTTATTCGTCCGGTGTTTGGCCGTATTATCCTTTTGTGGTAGTTTAGAAAGGGCTCTTACCTTGTCGGCAAAAGATACACCACCCTCAGTGGTGAATGTTGGCGTCGCCGGTATCGTTTCCGTTGCGTGACTGTCTGCCGATTCCCCACCATTGTGGATCTCCGCACTGGTTGTTACTACTGTAACATCCATGGTGTCCGAGGTCTCAACGACAACAACACCCGGGTTATCGGTGTGTGTCGACGCTTTCCGGGTTTTCTTAGCCACCGTTTCTATTTCCAGGGACTCGCCATTTTCCTGGAAGTCTGTATCCAATTTCCTTTTCGGGCGCGGCGTAATCTGATTGACCACATCACAGGTGGGAACAGTAGTTGCCTCTTGCTCTATGAGCGAACGCAACCAGTTGTCTTGACTGGTGGTAACGAGTTCCGAGCCCTGATTTGGTGGTACCTCCAAAGAGATGGCGTGCACAGGTCTCCCTATCTCAGCGGTATTATCTATAAAGGGCGAAACAGGTGTCGGATTAGTTTTGCCCACCATCCCCTTGCTAGGATTAGTTTTCGAAAACTGCTGAGTTGTTTCAACTGGTTTAGAAACACTAGCGATATCCGTAACTGTGTTCGTTTTAGGGCCCAACGAGATGGACTCCACACCCTTGCCCTTTTGTTTAGAGTTTCCGTTGCTGGGGCACGAACCCAAACCTGAATTATTTCTTCCTTTTCCCTTTTTTCCAGATGCCGACTTATTTTCCTTTTTTGATTCCGTCGAAGCTTTTATTAATTCCATTTTTTCTTTCTCGAACTGTTCTTTTTGAGCCCTAATATCCGAGCGCAAACCCTCTATAGTGTCGTTCAATCTAGCTATCTCTTTTTGAAATCCAGATATCATCGATATTAAATCCATTCCCGAAGTGGGTTCAGTGGTGGAGTTAGTTGCCATGTCACTCTGTTCAGTTATCAGTTATCAGTTATTGTCTAAGTTATCAGCAAATTATTGGTAAAATATTTCGTTGAAGTATATTTAGTTTTAACAGAGAAAAGCAAACAGAAAATAGATAGAGTTAAAGATAAACACTTACAAAATTACACTAGAGTGCACAGAAGTGGTACAGAGAACAATAGTCTGTCTTGAGGTTAACTCGAGGGGTCTTATATAGGCGCGCGCATCACCTATCAAACACTTGATTTGGGCAAAGGTGCTAATTTAGAAGTTCTAATTTGGAATGCATTGTTTATACAGTCCCTGCATGACAGCGACTGAACAAAGAACGCTTTCCAAATACGAACTTAATTAAATTAATGCGCTTACCCAGTTTATTCACACTGATTATTAAAAACTTTCTTTCTTTAATTCATTCTAAATGGTTTACCCCCATTAGTCAGACACCCATTTGTCATACACCCCAGCTGTCAGACAGTTAATTAGGGATTAGCTGAAGTTAAAATAGATGATTACCTATTGTTATAAATGGAACAACCCAGATATATACAATTTGAATAAAATTTAGTTTCAACATTTTGTTTGGTACTTTTTTTTTTGTTTTTGTTGACATATAATCAAAATAACTTTTAAATATTTTCTGAAAAATAATCAAATATATTGTGTAATAACGCTGATAACTTCAGGCTTTATGGCGCAAAATTCAAGATTTAGGCCATGCCCAACCTTACAGAGAAGAATCTGAAGTTGGACAATCGCCTAAATTCATCACAACTTCATCGACATCCTAACCTCTTCAGATTCATAAATATAATAAAGAACATTGAAAAGGCAGAGAAAATCAAAATTGGTCAAATGGACTTTGTTGCTGCTTTACCTCCCGGAAGCAGGTTTACAGGGAAATTGACAACATCCTGGACCGCATTTAGGAACAACTAGGACAGGGAACAAAGTCTCCAATGGAGTTCCTTGATGCAGCTGGATCACTGTTAAGAATGGGATGATTTGTTTGTAAATTAATATTCCTTTTGTACATTTTTTTGTCATTGTAATATTGTACCTTTGTTTACGATGTGTGCCTCACATTTTTCATTTTGTTACATTTTTTTTTATAAAACGTGTTTTTTTGTTTATTTACGTTAAGTTATCATGAAATATGATTATTTTATTTATTTACAATAAAATGAGTCTAAATATTTTCTTTATTGTACTTCATATTTTTCATTTTATTGTTTTTTCTGTTTATTTAACACAAAAAAATATTTTGTATGATTATTCATGTCTAGAAATCTTTTCTTGTTGTATTTCATATTTTTTATTTTATTGTCATTTATTTCCTATTTATTTTCTTTGTTTCATAAAATACGATTTTCTGTTTATTTATTACAAAAGATATTATTCATTTGTGCGATTATTCATGTTATTTTCATTTATTGTCATTTATTTCATAATTTTAATTTATTGTGCCTAGAACTCTTCTTATTGTACTTTATATTTTTTATTTTATTGTCATTTATATTCTTTTTATTTTCTGTTCATATCTAAAACACACTGGTGAAGAAATAATTTCAAATAAATCATTAAAAGCTAATTAATTGTTTCTTTTCTGTCTGACTTATTGGAATGGTTTATTCCCGTTTCGCCGATGAGGTTAAATAAACAAACCAAAACTAATCGCCGGTGGAGGTGTGAACAAGTTGTTAATCCCACTGATTGATATTAACTCTTCTTCACCGGCTGAGTTCATGGTCCCAAAGTGATTAACAATCAGTTAACATTGATCAACTGTAAACAACTAAACAACTTCAAACATCTCAATAGTATATAATATGACCCTTCATGCTGTACATCAACAACATTTCCTTCAATTCATCATGGCAAGTGAACAAGTAAATGTTTCTTTCATCCCTAATAAGAGAGGTGGTAGACACTTAGTTTATGGTGGTTATAAATTTCGTGTGAAGTCTCAGAATCAACCAAATATACATTGGAACTGCGTTAAAAAAGATTCTTTAGGATGTCGGTCAACTATCAACACGAAAAACGATTTTATCAGTTCGCCGATGGGGCAGCATAATCATCCACCAGATATGGAGCAGATTGTAGCCGATGCTTTCCTAGCAGATTTAAAGAAAACCGTTCGACACGACAGCAAATCAGTGAGCGCACTTTACCAAGAGGAGCTTGGTTCTCTCAGATCGGATACCGACCCACTCATCATTGCTAAAGTTCCTACATTCTTTTGCATCAAATCAGCATTATACAGGTCTCGTGCGAAAACCATACCGGCTCTTCCGAAAACTCGCTCAGCAATCAGCTTACCTGATAGTTACATGGAAACAACTGCAGGAGATCAGTTTTTACTGTCAGATCCAAGCCAACTTATATAAAATTCTTCAGCACCATACGCCAGAAGGCTTCATCTTTAGACATTCACCTACAACCAGCAACAATCTTTACTGATTTCGAAACTGCTGCACAAAATGCTTTACGACAAGTTTTCTCTTCTGCGACCATCAAAGGCTGTCACTTCCACTACGCCCAAGCAGTGTACAAGTATGCAACAGAAAAGTGCAGCCTCAGAGATGATTACAAGCAAGATGACAACATTCATGCGGTCGTTCGACGTGCTATCGGCCTTCCATTTGTACCACCACATATGGTCAGCGACGTATGGCTTCTTGTATTAGAGGCATGGGAAGAAGCGTTGGAGGAGAGAGACGTCGACCCAAGAGTTACCAAGTTCACAGACTACGTCACGACGAACTGGGTTGAGAGTAGCAACCTCAATGTGTGGAACCATCACGAGACTGTCGGCCCTCGCACCACAAATCATGTAGAAGGATGGCACAGCAAGTTGAAGAAGGCAATTGCCGGAACCCATCCTAACTTGTTCTTCTTAGTTGATTTCATTAAGAAAGAACAAGCATTCACAGAATCAACAATTCTGCAGTTGAGACATGGTGGGAAGGTGGCCCCACGAAGAAAAAAGTATCGTGCCATCGACAATGCTTTATCTTATTATAAAAGACTCTTTAGGGAAGGTCAGATTGACGCACTGTCATTTTTAGACAGAGTCAGTCGAAATTCGGGTTTTTAAAAAATGTGCTTTATGCCTTTAAATGTTCATATTATTATATTATACTTGCTCGTTTATTGTTATTTTTAGACAGAGTCAGTCGAAATTCGGGTTTTTAAAAAATGTGCTTTATGTCTTTAAATGTTCATATTATTATATTATACTTGCTCGTTTATTGCGTTAATAAATCAATAAAAAAATTACATTACATTCAGTCGTTATTTTTAGACAGAGTCAGTCGAAATTCGGGTTTTTAAAAAATGTGCTTTATGTCTTTAAATGTTCATATTATTATATTATACTTGCTCGTTTATTGCGTTGATAAATCAATAAAAAAATTACATTACATTCAATCAATTCGTCGTTACTTGTAAGTTTCCCTGTGGTACATGGGTTAAATTGATAAAAATTATCTCCCAACATCCAAATTAACAAATTATCGCGGCACTTCTTTGATCTGCGGATTACTGACACCTACCCCATTAGAATCACATCGGCGAAACGGGAAGACCCCATTGGAATATCCCACTTTATTCTGAAGGTGATAAGTAAGGAATTAGCTATTCAAACAACCCAATAATCTGTGATTATAAACTGTCTGACAACTGGGGTGTCTGACTAATGGGGGGATACCTTCTAAATAACTCGAATTGTTTACTTATTTTTTAAAATTTAGAATAACCTTAACATAACAACCCTGTGATACTATCCTCTTATTAAATGGAGTCATTTTCCCATTTTCATTAGTTTTTTGACGCAAAATAGTTATTCAGTCGACTTACAACTGCATTCGATGTCTTGATAAAATACCATTCTAATTAATGGAAACAATAGTCTGTGGGAAAAAATTCTACTTACTTTTCCAAATGATGCATTTTGGTGCAGACTCAAGTTTCCAGTTGGATAAAATATCGACCAGAGTCGTGGAGTATCGATCCACATAATATTGTGTAACTGTAGATTTTTTTTTTAAACTGAGGTACCCCAGACACACTCAGACCCTGTGCCATGATACTACCCTCACCAAGAGTATGTATACGGATTGTCAATTGCTGCAATCACAGATAGACCCTATAAAGTATTTAACCATTTATCCAACACGAATAGTATACGGAACAAAAGAAATTTGAATAAATAAAATGGTTCACTGTTTCCTTTTAACACTTTCGCCTCCGAAAGCGACTATTGTCACCTATTTTATGATGGTTATCTGAACTTTCTGGTATGCATAGATCAAATCTACCATCTGATTAATTGTTGGAAAGGGCTCATGGAGCCCTTTCCAACAATTAATCAGATGATAGAGTTTCAAGTATGTCATAGTTTTCATTCAACTTCATCGCATAAAGGCATACATAGAGGTCCTCCATGTATGGGTAAAGTACGCGTGGCGGTGAAAGGGTTAAGGAATAGCTGATGTCCGTATTGGAACGATCTCAGCGAGCTCGTTGCAATTAGCTCTCATAAGCTATGTTTTGAGGCAAAATTGGAAAAAAATAATAAAATATTTGAATAAAGATCTTTATGAATGGCGTTCTCTGGTGGTGGAAGAGTTGCACCTAGGAAAGGTTAAGGACAAAATTATCATTGAGAAATGTTCAAAGAAAAATTAACAAACCTTCGACAAAAACGTGTTTTGATCACCATTCCACCCCGGTCCCGTGGACAAAACATTTTTGAAGATTTGAACCGAAGGTCATGGCAATCACCATGGATACAGAAATTTTATTACGCTTCCTTATCAGTTGGGGCGCGAGGGGGGGGGGGGGGTCTCACAAACAGTTTCGATATCGATTGACACGATAAACAAAAGAGAAAAGCTGTCAGGATATGACGCGCACTACACAATAAGTTGAATTCAATACCACTGCGCGTTTTCGGCGTTTCGATGTTTTAATGGTTTAATTGCAATTGAAGCATCGCAGCGGATATAATAAAAATAATCCCTACTGTTTTTCAGTTGTGAGTGAAAACTTAGATTTCCCGACAGTCACGAAAGATATAATTTTGGAACCAACTCAAAAACAGTGAGTTTGCTGTTAGTAAAATGACCTTCACGATTTTGACACCAGTTTGTTTTGTCTTTTCAGATCGGATTCAGACACATAAAGAGAATGTTCTCAAGATTTATGGCAAGACTACAATTAGGAATGTGTTTTTATACCGGTGGCATGGCAGCGCAGAGTAGAGAGGTATGAAACAGCCCCAGTGGGAAGGTGTAAACCCGATTTGCCCCGACCATGTTTGCTCAAGTTTCGACTGATAAAATATTTCAACGATTTCACAAAGGCAAACTTCAATGATGTACAGGCCTGAAAATAAGCAGTCTGACATTTGCGGAATGAGGTTCCCGGAGGGTGAATTTGATGATGCTTTCCCATACAGTGGGTCAATTTATCCCCTGGGTACCTCTCTCTGTTTAGTTTTGAGACCCTGATTCAGATTGAGGTCCATGGAGGGTAAATTTAGTGATGCTACCCTGCTATGGAGGATAGCATCACTAAATTCACCCTTTAGTGGTGGTAATTTTGCAGATGACAGTCTGCTTATTTTCTGATTTGATGATGTACAGGAGCATTGGTCAGTCGAGTTCAGAGTTCTTAGGAATTTTTTTGTCGATAAATACATTTAGTAGTCGTGACACATAGACTTCCTAATCTCTTTTTTTAATATTGGGACGAGAACGCCAAGTTGGTCGTGTGGGGCCCTGCCGTCCCCAAACAGCCCGGATCGGATACCACAGACCTCCAACCGTAGGGCTGACTGTATGTATGACAGAGACAGGGGTGGTGGAAGCCCCCCCACCCCCACCCCACCCCAATCCCCCACCCCACACACATTTTTTTGCCGGGCCATGTTTTTTTGAATGCATATATTTTAACACAACCAATGAGTGGTGAAACAAGCGCGGAGGATCCTGATCCTCCCCCATGTTTTCGCCAGCAATGTTTTTCTCGTACTGGTTCAGTTTCGATGGATTTCGAATCCTTTTTTTTTGCAGTAAGAGGCAGCAAACGTTGAAATGTAACAGTCTGTTAAAAAATCAGTTAAATGAAATAAATCGTAATCTTACAGACATACAAGTACCAAATCGACCCAGACAAGATAACCCACAGACAGAATAATTTCTGTTAACGTCTGGTAAAGCATACAGGTGAGGTCTATTTATCAACTTTGGTTGTTACGACCAAAGCTGATAAATGGACCTCACCTGCATGCTTTACCGACATTTTTTTAACGGCTCTCAGAGTGTGAAATCTTTCAAATATATCTCCTGAAAAATCTCAACATATACGCTCAGGTGCATGGAAATGGGGGTTTTGGGAATCTGGAATTTAAACTTTTCGTACCACGGACCGAACCATGCTCGGCCCGTCATACCGACCACCATCCATCGCCCGACCCAGCCCCCCCCCCCCACACTTTGAAAATCGTTCCGCCGCCCCTGAGAAGGTCATGTATGAAATCTTTTGTATCGTACTAGAGCCTCGAAAGAAAGTACATAGTCACAAGTAAGAAAGAATCAATGTCAGAGGCTCACATCCGGAAGAAAATGTCCCGACTGGATGTTTTTCTATGACTACAGTAAGTATCCACTGTGGGATTTACACCACCCACCCCCCCCCCTCCCCCGAACAGCGGGTAGTTCCCTCCATTGGCCTCCAACAAAGTGTGTAAAGGCCACCGAACACTTTGAATTTTTTCAGGCCATAGCCCACTGTCTTCTCACAAAAACAAGCTCGCTTCGCTTGTATGTAGTGTAGAGATGGACTAGAAGTCTTCACGATAGGAACGGAGGTTTTTTGTTCAGTTTCAGTGTTAATAATATGGGATGAGTTTTATCTTCAGTAGAACGATCTAACTCACACATTTTCCAAAGTCACGAAACCGACAGACATCCGTGTTTATATTCTTTTAGTACTTATGTCGAGAAGTCAAGAAAACGGTGTCATCTGACGCTCAACACAAATTGTCCTGATGCCTAGTTGGTGGAGACCCGGACACCGCCGACGAGAGGCGGGACACCCCTTGACAACAACCAAAACCCACCCACCTACCCAAAACCCACACACCCACCCATTCACTCACCAACCACCCATCTTCCAACCAGGTGGAAGTAAGATTTCGTTTTATACCCGAATGGTCCCAGATCAAGATTACACCCCGAGCTCGACAATCCCCTGGACGATTCTGCAAAATAGCGCGATATTCCAAACTTTCATTTGATGGTTATATGAACCCCAATATTGATAGAATGGATAACATTTAAAAGGGCGTGAAATAGGATCGTATATGATATACACTTTTCGACGGATTTGTAAGACTCGGCCCCGAATCCGTAGGTAATTTGTGAAAGTATGAACGTGAAATCTTAATCAGCCAACCATCAGACAATTTAACACAAAAAATCACCACAGGATGTCGACATATTTCCCAACAGAAACACTCGTGGTGCGAGATGGCGCTGTTCTGCGCCATGAAATTGAGCAATAGATTGCACGTGATAAAATGATTTTAGGTGTTTTCCAAGGCTTGACATCGATTGGTACCGATCAGCCATTCTTTCGTGTGGAAATGTGGGGAACATCGTCCCTCTACTTTTGTCCGACTCAATTTTAAGAATTTGGACGGGGTTGATCGTGATCGCAACACATCACCCATCATATAATGATTAAACATCATACAATGAAAATGCAACATGGTAATGGCACAAGTACAGCATACAGTGACCGATTCGCATCATGTAATGAAAAAGGAACATCATATATATTTTGCAACACTATGTCGGAACATTCTGAGATCCCGGCTTCGGGCCTTTTTTCCCATAGTGCAAGAGGGAATTTAATGAATTCAATCTTGTCGTCTGTTGTTTGTTGCATTTCGTCCGTTAACTTTTGCATTCCATTGTTTCGTTCTTCGTCAGAACCACTGGACCGAATCAAATGAGATTAGGCACAAAATATCTTAGAAAATATTTCCTGTTGTCTGCTTGAGTAAAGGGGCTAACCTCCATTGGGTGGTGGCAATGCCTAAAATCCAGATATTATGTTTACAAAATCTTCTTATCAAACACCAGTTAACACAAATGTATTTATAAAGAATATACCCACAGTTAACTAAGAGTGTGCAGTCAATACGATGAATAATCATGCCAGTGACACCGTAAATGATGGGTTGTGTTGTGTTTGTAAAACGAACCGGTGAATTGGCGTATTTGCTCGTCATTAGAGGGTCTGAAATCAAACCAAGGACAGGCACAGAGGGTTTCTATTCTTCCGTTTGAGATCAGGATAATGGCATTAGAAGGGGGAAACCCATAGGATGTCTGGCAGGACATATAAAATTTGTGGTTAGTGGTAAACTGGACATGCTGATAGGTTCCAACAGTGCCGTATTAACCCATAGCCGGGCTCCTAGGCTTTTAGGTACTTCGGGACCGGGTCCCACCCGGCACTTCAATCTTTTACCCCTCTACAGCTGACATCCTGACCCTGGTACTATAGGCACTATTTGCAGTACATAGCCATATATCCATTTAGCGGGTCTCCTGAAAAATTCTACTCACAACTTGACGTATTATTTAAATAAGCATTAAAATAATGTACTGTATACAGATATATATATAGTATACTCTTGAGAGTATATATATGCTTAAATACATATGTACATGTATCGCTACGGAGCAGAGTGCAAAGTGACTTTAACTATTGGAGCCCTACGGCGCTGGTAACAGTGTCTTAGTAAAAAAAATAAAAATTGGCGGGCCCCCTGTCCCTGTGGGCCCATGGGCTTCGGCATAGTCAACCTTATGAATAATACGGCCCTGGGTTCCAGAAAGAACAGCTATTCATTTATTATCCTCACGCGGGGACGGGATATAATGCGCAGCTTCGTCCGTCCGGAAAAGTATTAGTGTGAACCTGAAAAACAGTTGTCAAAATCCATTAACTTTTGGTTTGCTGCTTCACGTTAAGAATGCCTCAGTGACCACCACTTATGTATTAAAAATTAAGAGAGTTGTTGCCCTTCCTTTGTTGATTTGCCCAATGTTTCATTGTTGATGCAATAATTTGAACTGTGGGCCTTAGATTTCAATAAAAATAGACAGACTGCTTCATATACTACTCAAAGTTTGCTAAGCACCAAGTATATCCAACTACCTGTTTTACGTTTTAGATGAAATATTGTAATGAAAAGTGTATTTATTTTTATCTAATTATGTCTTGAATGATTTAAGTACAGAAATTAAGATTGTATTTGTGTTTGACATTATTTTTTACCTTTTGAATACAATAACCATGGAAAATGGATATTATTGGTAAAAGAGGAAATTTTTCAATTTGCCAAAAAGTTGACGGGGCGAACTGGTATGGGTTCATTATCGAGTATGAGACCCATTACTGTTAATTACAGCTTGGCAACGCCTCCTCATGCTTCCAATCAGGTTCTTGGTGGTCTTCTCTGGGATGCTGTTCCATCCGTGGACCAGCATGGCACCAAGCTCCTGGACACTTCTTGGCTGGACTGAACGGGTTGAAATTGGAAGCTGCAACTCATTCCAGACATGCTCGATTGGATTGAGGTCAGGGGATCTTGCTGCCAGTCCATACGATCAACCCCCTCTCTCTATCTGTACTCCCCGACAACATGGGCAACATGAGCACGGACATTATCGCCCATCAGAATGAATCTATCACCCACTGCACCTGCATACAATCTGACGTGGTCATCTAGGATCTCATCAATATACCGCTGTGCAGTCAATGTACCACGTTCAAGAGCTCTGTACGTCCATCCCAGCTGATGCCATCCCAGACAATGATTGACCCTCTACAATAGCGGTCATGCTCAGCAATGTTGGCTGCACGGAATCGCTCTCCTGGTCTTCTCCATACCCTAGAACGCCTATCTGTGTGGTCTAGGCAGTACCTTGACTCATCTGTAAAAAAAACAGGTCGCCAATCTTCTCTGGTCCATCCAACGTAGCTCATGGCCCATTCATATCGTGCCTGGCGATGGTTCTTGGACAAAGGTATGCGAATACATGGCTTTCTCGATTTGAGACCACATTCGTGCAAAATGGGTCGGATAGTCTGCATCGAAACATTTCCCCGGATGCGTTCTGAAGGTCACTGCGAAGATGGGCTGCTGTGGCAAAGCGGTTCCTACAGGCCGGAATGGTCAAAAACCGGTCTCCAGCTGCAGATGTTACCCTGTCTCTGCCACCACCATGCCGACTTACTGGTGTGCCATACTGCTGAAATCTTGCCCAGGCTCTGGTGATCACCGTATGATGCACACAAAGGGCTTCACCAACCAGACGATGGGTAGCCCCTTGCTCCACCACCCCTACAGCCCGCCACATGTCTGCTTCAGACAGATATCTTCTTACATTTGCATTTGCCATATTCAATCATTAAATCACAAGGGTTTGTGTTGAAATGAAGACTGAATACCCTACACATGTCATGTACATGTAGACAGTACACGAAAACATCATGAAAATCAAGGGGCACATGCTTTCCATGACGGTTACGAAAAGTCAGCCTGTCAAGAGAACTAATGAAAAAACTGGGGACCATCTCAATACATTCCTCAATCATATCCAGCAAAAATATCGCAAATATGTCACAAGCAAATTTCACAATGATGTGTCAAATATTTGGTGCTTAGCAAACTTTGAGTAGTATATTAAAGTTGTCTAGGACACGTCCGAGAACCTCAGCGATTGCTAAAAAATGACAGAGTTATTGCCCTTTGTTTGTTGAATTTTTGCTTTTAATTTCAGTGCAGTAAACATCTGCTGTCCAAACACTTTTATATCATACTTTGTGCTAACAGTGTCACGGACAAGATAAAAAACGATGGTGTCTTCTTGAAAATATGGGAGTTATTGCTCTTTGTTGGTTCACTTGATTTTTGTATTTTTAATGTTTTGTGATTACTTAAAAGGAAAACATCAGATTTCAATAAATTTTGAAATACTGCAATTTGTTGCTTTGTATCAACTTTATCACGGATTTGGTCGAAAATCACAGAGATCTTTTGAACACTGAGAGCTATTGTGTCCTTTTTACCTTTCATTTTTTTACGTTTATGTGCTACCTTGAGAAATAAACATAAAATTTCAATAACCTTTGTCACGTGGCTTGATATTAACATTGTCTTGGGCCATTTTTAAACTAGTGGCGATTTGTTCGGGCTGGCGGAGTGTTTTCCCAAAAGCACTACGGTACTGTAAAGTGTGTTGCGACGCGGATAACCTTCCAGGGAATCAGAAAAGATGTTTGTGTGCAGGAAAAGAATGTGACTTTGTGCTGTCGGGATTTTTGTGACGTTTCCTAATTTAGTTGGCTTCTGTGACATCAAAAATAACGCTGAGAATGTAGAAAACAACTGCTAGAAGCCGGTTTATGAACAGCAAAAGATCGCGTTACCCTATTTTGACATAGCCTCATTGTGCCATTCCTATACGCGACTACTTAGCATTTTGAAACTACAAATATCCCCAGTCTCCACTAACGAGCAAGAATTTATGAAGACAAAATCAACGCATTCATCATTCATACCAAACATAATGCTCTGAAGCCAAAGCAAAACAGTACATATTTTGCCCCAAACTGTGCTCAAATGGACTGCAGAGTTGTCATGACATTTTGAAGACCGCCACACCTGTGTCGCACATGTAATCCAAGAAATTCAATGGGGATATAAGAACACGTAATGCTATGTTTGACGACTAGTGACTGGGACGACTACCTGAAGCCGCCTCCACATCTGCGCTTGAGGTTCTCTGTGGCCGTTGTCTGTGGAGGTTTCCTTGTCGATATTATGACTCGATGGTGTCCTCCCACTAGACCAATTCCCTTTAGACCAATTCCCTTTAGGTCAATTCTCAAAAGACCAATTCCCCTTAGACCAACTACATACTGTTATTGATTGAGGGTTGATTAAGGATAATTAAGAAAACATTTATTTACTGAAAAGCACTTTATTTGATAAAAAAAAATATTTATACGCATAACATGCAAAAAATATAGGTTTATGACATTTCAGTTTATAAAATAACAAGCCAGAAAATAAGCAGACTATCATCTGAAAAAATAGGTCCCCAGAGGGTGAATTTGGCGATGCTACTCTGCACAGCAGGGTAGCATCACTGATTTTACTCTCTGTGAACCTCCATCTGAATTAAGGTCTCAAACATAAACAGAAAGAGGTACCCAGAGGATAAACTGACCCACTCTATGGGAAAGCAACAGTACATTCACCCTCTGGGGACCTCATTCTGCAAATGACAGACTGCTTATTTTCAGACTTGAATATCAATAACATTAAATACATTTGTAAATATATCAAATTATTGATATAGAATTATTTTAAAAGTAGAACGCATGAGTTGGTCTAAGGGGGATTGGTCTTTTGGGAATTGGCCTCGTGGGGATTGGTCTAAAGGGAATTAGTCTAGTGGGAATGAACCGACTCGATATCCAACTGCATTAACCTTTGGACCCGAGAGGTCGCTTTTCCGATCCAGGACCGTGACACGTCATAATATTATTAGTATTATGGCTGCTCAGTGAAAGTGTGGGGTTGGCCAGTCAACATTTTCTACGTGCAGCCTATAATGAATATGTACTCTTCCAGTTCTGTTACTGAATTAGCCTGGAAGATACCATCAGGGCTTAAGGGGTTTACATACCATGACTACGAGTAAACGCTTGTCATTCTTAAAATCCTGCGCAAACGATGATAATCGTATTCAATATCTAGGAACAGGTATCATGAAAAGAAAATGCTTCTCGTTATCGCGGTGCTCTTCATTCTGACCGTATGTTTGTCTGCCAGTCCGTACAGGTAGTTTGTTTCTGTTTTCTATTCAAGGGTACTGAGACTATGGACTAGGGTGCAACGCGTGTCCTCTTTTACCAGAAGTGCACGAATGGAAAAAACTTTACTCTTCGAAAACTGTAACTGAGAAACTTCCCAGTGTTCGTTTGTAACGTATCGTATTTGTCACTACTAATGGGGGTGGTGGACTGGTGGTATAAGATATAATGACGGAGCTTGGTTGATAATCACTTAACAAGGAAGCTATACAGTCCGTGGGGTGATTTCTAGAAAATGAAAGCCGCGGAGAAGGAAGTAATCTTCCGAGCATGACGTCAAACTGACGAAGTTATATAAAATATTTGATGAAGTGTATTATATATATACATATAAAGCCAATAATACTGAATGTTGCATTATAATTTATTATACGTTTGTAACTAATATCCAAAGTCGAGTGCCCTTTTTACCCCCCCCCCCCCCCCCCCCCCCCACCCAATGCACTCGGATGCTTCTGGTAACCTTGCCTTTATTTGAAATTGTTCTTGCTCGATCTTAACTGTACTTGATAAGTCTTGATGTGTATATTGAAGGACAAAATCACGTTTTTCGAAGAACTTGGAGTGTTGCTTGCTGATCCCCAACCGAGAATTGAACTCATGGCAATCCCATCTAACAATGAGGAGTGCGACCCTTAAACCACTAGACCACTGCACACTGTTAATAAACGATGGCTGGAATCTAGCCTATTAGATGAAGTTCTCATGATTGCTTGGTTCAATTCCTTACGGCAGATACATGAAAGTGTGAAACGCGCTGGCTACAGTACGACGAAGGTGCTGTGATTGACCTCAGACGAATACTACACGGGCGTGTGTGTGTGTATTGAAAGACACAATCATGTTTACGAAGAATTGATTGCAAGTCACCGATCGGGAATCAAACCATCAGCAACATTGCCTGACAATCAAGTCCAACACCTAACCACTAGACCATTGTTCACCGTCAATAAACGAAGGCTGGAATCTAGCTTATTAGAGGACGTTCTCGTGATTACTTGGTATGTTGGTAAGATTAAAAATACAAACCAACAAGTCAACATCTCTAAGTTGTCCAGTACCGTTCGATTTGCTAATATGTGTCGTCAAACAAGATATATGGGTTGATCATCATAAGAATAACAGATGAATATTTTCGACCGAGATACCAAGTCAAAACTAAAGACAAGTACAACACACGTGTCATGTTTGTGGCTTTTACTTATCATCATCATCGTGATAATTGCGCGAAAGCTTGTAGAAATTCCTAGGTATGGTTGTTGTTACTGTTGTATGAATGTGTTATTTTAGGGGTGTGGTGTGACAGCCGCCTCCAGTGCCCACTTTTGTAATGTATGTGTCTACATACGTTCCCGTCGTCATCAAGAGAGACTTGAAAATTTGAGTGTCGGACAATTCTTTATTTTACAAGTATAATTCCTGTTCTTTCTAGACAAATTATTTATTTATCTCTTGTGTAGGACAGGCGGCAAATGCCTGTGTATTTAAGTCAATATATGTCATCTTTTCAAAACGGCGGCAGAGTTATATTAAGCGTGTTCCTGTTCCCTGTGACTTACATACAACCACCTAATTCTACATCCTGTTGTTTCAGATGCGCCGTGCAGCTGCCACGGTTATGAAGCACAGGGGGATGAACACTTGTGAAATGAATGGTAAGTGATTAAATAAAATTATATCCTGTAGTGTAGAAAACCTGTTTGTGGTTTGGTTCAAGACCCGAACATTTCTGACTGAATGTAGTGAGCAAACGGCAGTCTAAAAGACGTAATATTTCTTGACCCTGACAGTGTGTACATCTTTCTACCATGATTGGTCAAACGCGAAACTAAAAACAATCGACAAAACATTGATAGGAATCATAAAATATTCCCCGCAAGAATTATGCGTATCTATATTGATAGCCTAATGGCTGTCCCAGACTGACAGACAGACTCCACACACGCTTGTGTGAATGGATTCGGTGGAGAACACCCGTCTGAGTACATATAGTGTGCTTATGTGCATGCTCGCTGGTGGGGTGAGGGGTTGTGTTAGGGCTGTTACTCAACACTATTTATGGTCTTCCCGATGGTGACATTATCTAGAGCCATGACCTTGGTTTTCATTTTCCATGATGAACGCTGCATTCAAATATCAAGGCAGAGATGACAAGTTTTCTGGCTTCATGACAAAACACTTACTCAAATTGAGCCATGATAAGACAGCAAAGATATATTTGTCAATTGATATTCAAGAGTGAACGATTGCATCCAGTTACTTGTGTCAGTAATTTTGCTTATTTTATGGTTGAAAATCTGACAGCTGATGAGCATGTCAAGCACATTTATTGGGATTCATTTTTTCATGTACGTTGTATAAGGAAAAATCGACTTTTCAGAAACACAAAGACATCTTGTCCGCGCCTTTGTCCCCACAAGTCGCCTCGATTTTGCAACTCTCTTTTTGATACGTGCCAAAATTTAACACTTGGAAAGCTACAACACATCCGAAATTGTGACTGCACGTGCCATTACCCGGTCTCGAAAGTGTTGCCACATTACACCAATTTTTGCTTACCTCTACCGACTTCAGATTCAGCTGAGGATTCATTTTTTTCTTATCTTTAAATGTAGTAAAGGATTTGCACCACACTACCTGGCTAATGTGTTAACCAGTCATACGGCTGTGAGGTCTCTTCGGTCATTTTATAAATATAATCTGGTGATAGGGCATTGAGAGATGGATTCTTTAGAATCATTCAAATCGGGCAATAAAGCGCACTTTCTCCACAAGGAATTTGCATGTTTGTACAAACAGA
This sequence comes from Pictodentalium vernedei, assembly GCA_031216915.1. Lineage (NCBI taxonomy): Eukaryota > Metazoa > Mollusca > Scaphopoda > Dentaliida > Dentaliidae > Pictodentalium > Pictodentalium vernedei. The sequence goes on along the minus strand of CM062296.1, from coordinate 405,728,180 downwards.
GAGAGCTCCATGTCGAAATTAAAAGCTATAAATTATTATTATTATTATTATTATTATTATTATTATTATTATTATTATTATTATTATTATTATTATTATTATTATTATTATTATTATTATTATTTTCCGATCCTTGGGCATCCACCCGCCCTTTTTTTGAAGGAAAATCTTTTTTTTTCATTTTGAAATTTGACTCCCACTCATCACCCCCCGCCCACCCTTCAAATTAGAGTAGATCGTACACAGACTGCTTTGACTGACAAATTCAACGGGTAGTTTTTTATGTAACATGGTTTGTATTGTTCAAGTAACCATTCCCGACATTTGATCTACTCGCAACCAGCTGATGGAGATAAAACAGAAATCTCCAGAGTTTGCCACTGGAATTTGGTCCCATTTCTTGGCAAGCTTATGAATATATTCAAGCTTTCTAACAGACACTGGCAGTCAGGATATACATAGTAATCAGGAGAGAAAAGAGCATGTACTGGCATTCTACCTGAACAGTATTAAGACAGGTGAAGAAGAAACGGGTGTGAAATATGTTGACAATTTTTTATGTTTTACCTGGTTTCAACACTGTATTTGCTGCTGTTTCTACTGATTTCTTTCTGTTTCTGCACTCGATTTTAGTTTCATCAATCTAACCTGAATTTAGTAAGCATTATCAAGTAGAGGTCGTTAGCGCACTGTTGCGTTGAACCTGTTAACGGTCAATGTGATGAGGAGTGATTCTTTGGTATCGGAAATCCATCTCTCATAAGCTCTGCGCTGTTCCACATTGGCCTATATGAGTAGTGCTTCATTTGATGGAGAGGTTAGTAAGCTTTGATCAGACAGAAAGAGAGAATTCCAACCATGTGACCTATTTACTGCTACCCAGGGGAAAAAAACACGGGTAATGTGTGTGACATAATATTATATTTAAAGGCACCTACGTTACCAGTGTTTTTGCCTCGGTAGTAAATGGGCCATATGGATAGAGTTCTATTTTACCTTACTGTATCACCAAAGTCAAATGAAGCACTACTCATATCAGTCAGGGTAAAAGAGCACAGAGTTTATGGGGGGATGGATTTCCGATTTGTTTGTTTTGTCCCACGCGTTGCCAAAGAATCACCCTGAGTCTCAAACGTAGTCATTCTGGCTTCTCAGTCTAAGAACGTGTTTCTAGAGTTTCTAAGGGGTTTTCTTGATCGATTAGTCACGTGAATTAACCTTGGTTAACCGATTAATCACTAGTCCAAATAGATATCTGAATTATAGCCATACCGTTGATGATTAACTGCATCAACCCTTTAGCCAACGTAACAAACAAAACCGACTAGGCCTATATACAAAAATCTCCATTCAAATTTATTATGTTTTCCATTTTTATCTCAAAAACATAGCTTATGACCCCTCATTGGAACGAGCTCGTTCCAATGAGGGTTATAAGCTATGTTTTTGAGACAAAAATGAAAAAAAATTAGTAATTCATGAATTTATTTTACACGCATCGTCTTTTACCCGCAGCGGGTAAAAGGTTAAGAATGACTATTTCCAGCCACTGATACAGTGTGATGATCATGCAAGTAAACAAGTATGTCAGCAAGTAACTTGCATGCCTTACTCTGTCTCATATACTTGATGTGAGTCAGAGTGACAATGTTTGCCTGTTTTGGAGCAAGTTTGTTCCTTTGTTAACCCATATAATACAGTAGTTCCAAAGTAACGGCTCAATCGATCAATTACTTTTTAGATCGATCAAGATGTTGATCATTGATTAATCGATTAATCGGTTAGCCGTTTCAGCTCTACGTGTTTCATGTACTATCAATAAATCCACAAAGTTGTTTCATCTTACCAAGTCAGATTAGAAAGTGAGAAAGAAATGGTGACCATGTGAGTTGAAAAGGTCTACCACATATCTCAAAATTTGCTCGGGATACATTATGGAAATTTTAGGGCTTTGATGTGTCGAGCGACGCTCCTGTGATTTATATAATATTACTTTTTACACAATGAATGTCAGTGTTATCTTAAAATGTATTTGAGGCTGTTCATTCAACTCAGAGGATTGAAACCTGTTTGCTCAAAATCTGTTACAGGACTAGTGACAGGACAATCACTTTCCAAGTAGTTTTCTGTAACATTCAGCTTGATCTGACTGAAACATTAACACACGCGATTTAATTTTATTCTTTGTTACAGCAGATTGCTGTAGTTTATTTTAAAGAAGTTAATTTTATTTCTATTATAAGATAACCCAACCTAACCATGTCTCTTATATGTGTTTGCAATGTTTTCGGATCTCATATGCCATGTTTCTCTCCAGACACCCAGTATCGTCCTTAACATGTGCTATAGTCTATGGTTCAGGGGTAAATGGCTAAAATTCATATTAATTTAACTGAGTCCATATTAACAAACTGTTTATACAATTGTATAGAAAGTTTGTTAACAGTGAATCGGTTTCCTGTTGATAAACTCTTTATCAATAAGATGGTGAGCTCCCTCTGTCAATAAACCCTCTATCAATAAGATATAATGTCCTTACTATTTGATGGTTCAGCCTTTTGTGATAATATATTACAAACAAATTGATAGGAATTGGTTTGAAGGCTAACCACTAAGACTAAGGCGTGAATGGTCAATAACAACCCTACATTTTGCTCATACATATATAAGACTGAAAATCACAATTACATAATGAGAGTCTGTGAAAGTAGTCTGTTGCATTGGAATATGGCGTTATGCTACGACATGATATCTGCTATTCATGGTGAGAAGGGTCCTTTTGTTGTCAGATCTGGTTAGATTACGTTTATATTAGTTTACATAAATGATAATTCGTTTAAACTGCTTTAACTTTTTTTTCAAAATCGTGAACCACTGATGGTGAGATGGGGACCGATGGACGTCTGCCCACTTCCCCGTGCTGCTAGCCCCTATACTGCACAACTAATTATTCCCCAGTTAACCCAGAGGAGATGGAGTAGTCACGTGACTCAGTGGCGCATATTCTGTTGTCATGTTAACACGCGTGAGTGGCCATCTTGTGACGTCATTACCATAGTGGTACGTGGTGTTAGTGCGCATGCGCAGCGCGTGTTAAGGTGATACGTGTTTCCGTCGTCAATTTTGTCTACTGGAGACCGCCATCTTAGTTTCTATGGTGGCACGTGGTTGCTATGTTACCCAAAGTCCACAAATAGGACAGGGGCATGTTTGGACGGTGTGTTCCTTTGTACAAGAGTAAATCTAATTACCCAAATAGACCCGACAATCCCTCCAAATCACCAAAAATTACTTTATTTGATATGAAACCCCGTATTAGGCATATAATAGTAGGACAAGTGCTAAAGTACCGAGACCCCCCCCCCCCCCCCCCCCCGTGGGTGGGAGTGTAAGTTCGATTGAATTAGAGTTTTTTTCCTTTCTCGGATTTTCCCCAAATCCTCGTTTACTTCGTAGAATTACCACAAACAACCTGACAGGTTGTACTAGTTCGAATTCTTTCAGAATCCTCGGTTTCTACCTATGTGTCTACAACCTATGTTCTGACTTCTTTGTTCTATTTATTCTGACTTCCTTAGATGTGTTTATGTCATGTGTACACATTACATATAGCACATAGACACATACTGGATGTGCCGACATGTGCTTATGTGGAAATGCACAATATGGCACATTGTGCACTAGCACTGTATAGGAGCTATTCCACAATACATGTGCACTAGCACATGTATTGTGCACTAGCTCCTATACTGCTCCTGTATGGTTCCTAGCTCCTATGTGCCCCCTATACAGCTCCTGTACAGCATCTAGACCAACCATCATCTCCAAATCTCCAAGCCCACTAGATATGCCGATATGTGCTTGTGTAAAAATGCACAATGTTACATATTGTGCACTAGCACATGCTCGATGTGTCGATCTGTGCTTATGTGAAAATGCACAATGTGACACCGTGTGCACTAGCACATAGGCACATACGGGTATTTGAGGATATATACGGCCCAGCTCCTATACAGCTCCCATATGGCTCCCAGCTCCTATATGGCACCTCTACAGCTCCTATAAGCATTTAGACCACCCATCACCCCAAAGCTCCAAGCCCACTAGATGTGCTGATATGTGCTTAGTGAATATGCACAATGTGACACATTGTCCACTAGCACATAGTCACATACGGATATTTGAGGATACATATGATCCAGCTCCTAAACAGCGCCCATATGGCTCCTAGCTCCTATATTGCTCCTATACAGCTCATATAAGCACCTAGACCACCCATCGTCCCCAAAGCTCCTATACAGGTAGTCTTACCAACGGCTTCCATTTTGTCTCCAACTACCTGTCCTATGATTTGGACATTTTGTAGCCATCCGTTGTGGACCAGTCTCGTGCCACTTCTGCCTTGTTCCATAAGTCTTCCGACGACCTGTTTATGTCATGCGTACACATTACAGGTAGCACATAGGCATATGCTGGATGTGCCGATATGTGCTTATGTGAGAATGCACTAGCACATGGGCACATGCTGGATGTGCCGATATGTTCTTTTGTGAAAATGCACAATGTGACACATTGTGTAATAGCACATAGGCACATTTGGGTACAGTCGGGACAGATATAGGTATAGCTAGGACGTAGTGTTACAAGTCAATATTAATGGTTGAGACATGGGGCAGAATAACTTAAGCAATAGAAATGATACAAGACCGCAATGGCACAAGACTGCTGTAGAAGCTAATGATAGGGGAGATGATGGTGACTATGGAGCTTTGGAGATGATGGGTGGTCTAGATGCTGTATATGAGCTGTGTAGGAACTAGGAGCCATACAGGAGTTGGGTTATAGGGATCCTCGAATACCCGTATGTGTCAGTGCACAATGTGTCACATTGTGCATTTTCACATAAGCACAAATCGGAACATCCAGCATGTGCCTATGTGCTAGTGCACATTGTGCATTCTCACATAAGCACATATCGGCACATCTAGGAGATGTATATGAACTCGGTTATAGGTATCGTCAAATACCCGTATGTGCGTGTGTGTTAGTGCACAATGTGCATTTTCACATAAGCACATGTCGGCACATCCAGCATAAGCCTATGTGCTACCTGTAATGTGTACACATGACATAAACAGGCCGTCGGAAGACTGGTACTCAGCTATGGTATTGGATGACTACAATAGAGGCAAATCATAGGACAGGTAGTTGGAGACAAGATGGAAGCCGTTGGTAAGCCTACATGTATAGGAGCTTTGAAGATGATGGGTGGTCTAGATGCTGTGTAGGGAATGTATAGGAGCTGGGAGCTGTATAGGAGCTGGGTCATAAGTATCCTCAAATACCCGTATGTGCCAATAGGAGAATAAATAGAACAAAGATGTTATAACATAGCTTGTAGACACATACGTAGAAACCGAGGATTCTGAAAGAATTCGAACTAGTACAACTTGTCTGGTTGTTTGTGGTAATTCTACGAAGTAAATGAGGATTTGGGGAAAATCCGCGCCAGAAAACTTCTCTAGTTCAATCGAACTTACACCCCAACCCCGGGAGGTGGGGAGGGGGTGGGTGATCTTGATACTTTAGCACTACGTTCTACTATTATATGCCCAATATGGGGTTTCATATCAAGTAAAGTCATTTTTGGTGATTTGGAGGAAATGTCGGGGGTATTTTGGTAATTAGATTTACTCTTGTACAAAGAAACACACTCTCCGGACATACCCCTGTCCTATTGTAGGCTTTTGTGTAACCTAGCAGTCACGTGCTACCATAGAAACCAAGATGGCGGCCTCCAATATACAAAATGGCCGACGGAAACACGTATCACCCCAACAACTCGCGCTGCGTATGCGCACTGTGACTACGTATCACTATGGGGATACGTCACAAGATGGCCGCTCACGCGGGTTACCATGATAACACAGCATGGTGCCACTGGGTCACGTCACTATGACGTCACTTCCTAGGTCCCACACAAGGTATCCCAATGAGGCCCGTTTCATCGCTCTCCTACTACTTACACAGAAAGCGCAATAAATATCTCCTCGATCTGAGGGCGCGAAATAGGATAGAACAAGCTTCGTTGAAATTTACTTTATCACTCGAATTGTGGTGAAAACAAGTGAACTATGATTTGATTATACCCTTTAAATGTTTGTGTGGGAGCGAGGTGGCTCAGTGGTAGACTGTTGGATTTCTATGCTAGAGATCCCGAGTTCGATCACCGTCCGGGACGACCCGCGTTGTGTCCGCGGGCAAGTGACTTTATCCCGGTTGCCTACATGGGGCACGATGGCGCCGTGTACTAAGGCGTACTGCACGTCGATGGTGCCTATGTCTTTTACCGCTGTAACCCTGCGTGAGCAGGGCTTGAACAGGGTTGGAATGTTGAGGAGCTGACAGTTGCTCGTCGATGCTCGGTGGTTCTCTCCGGGTTCCTCCACCAGTAAAAACTGTCACGGTCACGATCAGCCATTGTACATAAGTATGTGACCTTAAACACCAATAAATAAATGAATATAAATGTATGTGCTTGATGAAATGATTGTGTTTGTAACAATTGGTGTGAATTAGTTGGCTTAAAAAACACCTTACAGTCTAATGACCAGATGCCTAGAATTGTTTGCCTTCATACTCGCCCACAACGAGAAAATCAACAGAATTTTGACTGGTGGCAGCTTTCAATTTGATGTTTGGATAATGATTGTTAAAACTTTCTAAACATTCATCGGGGCGAGCTCATTGGTCTATTTCCAACTGCGGTCGCATGATATGGTTTTGAATAATATGGAAAAACATAATTAAAATAACATATTTTGATATGGTGTGCGTTGGATAAATGGTTGGTTCGCCCTTTACATGTACTTAACGTACCAGCAAAAGCCAGCCAAAGCTGTTCACAAAACTCGCCTGAGCTTGTACCATAAAATGTTTATAAAGCTTTTTATTTATTTATTTATTTATTTATTTATTTATTTATTTATTTATTTATTTATTTATTTATTTTGTTTTCGTTCGCTATTTTTGTTACTGTAAGACAAAGCGTTGAACAACATTTTGGGAATGTCCAGTAACCACAGTAGTCCGGACTATGGGTTTAGGTCTTGTACTCCTGATTACCAGGTGGAATTGCCGTGAGTTCGATTCCCGGCCGGGGGGTCAGAAACCAGCATTCTACATTCCTCGACAACATGATTGTGTCCTTCAAAATACAAAGGCCCGTGCCAGTCTTCATCTGAGGCCAACCACAACACTTTGTTCATGCAACGGCCGAAAGGAAAATGAATCAAGAAATCGTGATAACTACATATAATAAGCTATTTGCCAGCCATCATTTTTGGTGCAATAGTATAGAGGTTAAGGTACTGAACTCCTCATTGCCAGTAGGGATTGCCATGAGTTCGATTCCCGGCCGGGGTTCTGAAACCAATTTTCCAAATTCCTAGTAAATATGATTGTGTCCCTCAAAATAAACACACGTACACACACACTCCGAGTGCGCATTGCTTCAGAAAAGTCTGCCTAACAGCAATTTATTGGAGAGTGCCTATGGCACTCTCCAATAAATTGAAACAAGACAAATATATATGACCAAATAAATTTTATTTCTAGAGAATATGAAACGGCTCCGCGAAAAATAAAGCATTTTAATCGAAGCTCGGGTACTCTACTATTAACTAGTTTACAGAAGACAGCTATAACCGTGGGGATATAGCTGTCGGTATCTGCTGTGAAACAATCGTGTTCAACTGATGACTCTGAGACAAATTAAAGATGATAACAATTTAATATTGAATCTGGCATTCCAAATGCCTAACAGCGATAGACATTTAACAACTGGACTTGTTGGATATCCGAACAATTTTACAGTAATAGCTCGTAGGATTTCCCAGTAAAATGAAGCAGAGTAACGTTTGGAAATCCAAACTACAACTGAATTCTTGAATGAATGAAAAGTTTTAGCGCGCCGAAGGCGCGCAGGGACAACGTGGGGAATTCTTACTTATGATCAGCGCTATATATACAATACAATAAATGCGTCATGTCATAACAAGTGTACTTGACATAAAGATTAAAGTAAACTTTCACTGGGTCTTAATGAAATGCCTTATTGACTTAGTGAATATGGCTTAAATAAACAATGGAGGAAAACATGAATAGAGGCAACTTGTTAACTTCTGTGAGAGAGGCTTGCTGTCACATGACGAATGAAGAAAAATGCCAAGTTTGAAACAATTGAAATTAAATTGGACGCAATGTGAATTGTAGATTGTCAATGCAACACAACATCACTAAAATAGTTTTTTTTTGTATAGAAAGTTTATCATAGTCTGCACACGCTCCGGTGATACAGCTACAATCAGAAGTATCTATGTCATTTTCTACTTCAGGTGTTTGTGTAAATTCAGAGCAAGACTCGACAATTAACTTTGTGGAAGCTTTCGACCCTAACACAGCGGATAATGTTTTGGACAGTAATAATTCTTCTCCACCAACATCTCCAGTAGAAGAAGATGAAGAAGGCGAAAGGAGCTATTTCAGTTTTTTCTTCGAAACTGACTAGTACAAATTTGATACATTTTCAACGTATATATTGATGGGATCCACCTGGCTTGGCAAAAATAATTCAAGGGTGTTAGTAGTGGTATATATGTACCCCAAGTGACCCTTTCTCCCAGAGCAAGATGAGTTTGGTGGAAGAGATGTGGTTAAGTAAAATGTTAAATAATGCGTTACTTTATTTAAAAGCCGTTTTTTTTTCTATACCGTAATATTTTTTGCATATTTTATTTAATTAATCGTTTTTTTGTATTTTGATTTTTTAAAAAAACTGTTCGTTGATTTGGAACCTGCTTCAATGTGTTAAAGTAAGACTGACATGAGTGCAGATATGTCTTATCGCGTGTAGTGTTTACTAAAAGGCCAGGTACACGACTTCCCATGATTACAGTTGCTTCATTGTATCTAAAGAGATTAAATCAAAGAATTGCCCATTGACCTGATTTTTAATGTATGCCTTTTACATACATTACATCCGTATTTATATGAACATAGAAATGTAAAATGCATGTGCATTGACTAAGTTTATTCGCATTAGTGATATCACCCGCCTGGCGATTCTCACAAGTCAGCTAACAATCTCTCAACTTAGCCATTTCCCTTTATCCCAACAGGCATACCGGCTCCTCACAACTAAACGCACGGTACATTGTTTTTAATTTTATTTTTATGCCCCGGCCTCTTTGAGGAGGGGGCATTATGTTATCACCATGTCCGGCTTCCGTCGTCGTCCGTCTGTTAACTTTTCGCATTCCACCAATTAACTAAAGTTTTACCAACCGGATCTTTACCAAACTTCATATGTGGGTTAGGTATGGTGAGTGGAAGAAGCCCATTTATTTTGACCATGATGTGCCAAAGGTCAAGGTCATAGTGACCTCCAATGTTAAATACACTTGAAATGGGTTCACGCTCTAAACTAAAGTCCCACCAAACGGATCTTTACCAAACTTCATATGTGGGTTAGGTATGATGAGTGGAAGACACCTCTTTATTTGATATGCCAAAGGTCACAGTGACCTCCAATGTTGAATACACTTGAAATTGGTTTCCACTCTGTAACTAAAGTTCTGCAAGACTGATCTTGTTTTTTTTTGTAATTCTATCCATAATATTACAGGAGGGGCATAAGCCAGGCTTCGCGTTGCTCTTGTCTTTGATTGAAATCAGGCTGCAAGCCGAGAGGTCCTCGGTTCGAATCCCACCTGCGGCAACCGCGTTGTGTTCATGAGCAAGACACTTCATCTCCATTGCCTACGTGGCGGCATGATGACGCCGTGTACTAAGGCGTACTGCACGTCGATGGTACGCATGTCTTCAACCAATCTAACTGCCTGTGCTGCAGTGCGGAGTTACGATGTTGGGGAGCTGGCAGCCGCTCGTCGTTGCTCGGTGGTTCTCTCCGGGTACTTCGGCTTCCTCCACCCGTAAAACTGCCACGGTCATGATTAGCCATTGTGCATAAATATGTGACCTTAAACATCAATAAATAAATAAATTGATTGAAATCACATGGTGCCCCATCCAATTCACGAAAAGCGTGATGCAAAAAAACTTTTTATTTAAAAAAAATCTTATGAACTGATTAAATCAATAATTTGATAAATGGGTATTAATTCGTATTCCTTCTGAATGGGTAAAGTAACTCTTGCTCAGAGGAAGGAACGATATTTGCACCATATTTACAGTTTTCAAATTGCCTGGGCCTATTTGAATGAAATTTGGAATCTAATATATAGCTGGTGACATGCATTTAATTTCGGCCCAAAACAGCTGTCACATCAGCAAAGTATAAAAGGGCGTTGGCGTTCGAACACACTGAAAATGCATTCCGAGCTCAAGGTAATTTATCGCGATTTTCAAGCTTATTTTCTCGAGAAATCGACTAAGTCCAAAACCTTGACATACTGGCTGACTGGAGACTGAGTTCGTTTTCTGTGAGAGACGATATCCGACTTTTTCAAATCGAACAAAAATCGAATCAGAAATCGGATAGAAAATCGAATCGCCGACAGAGAGACTGTAGGAATTTGTCCAGGCTTTTCGGTCCAATCTCGGAGATCGAGCAAAAATAAAATGTTAGAAAATCTTGGAAAATCTGAAAAAAATTCGAAATCATCCGGTTCTGGCCCAGTCCCGGAATTCACTGTATTTTTATTCCAAGCTGACAGTGACGATAGTGAAGATACCACAAATCCGAGATGAAGTTGGTGGCAAAGCCAAACCATATATTTTTAACTCGGTTTTGATGCAAAATTACAATCGCGACATATAGTGTCAAAACGTGTAATGTTTTGTCGGCTTTCCCAAGTGTCTCGTCGAAGTATGCCGTCGATTTGGCCATGATGTCTCGAATGCAGAACACAACAGTACAGCCGACGTGGACTGGTCACTTTCCACGGGTGGGCAATATTTCCACGGACGGATTCCAAAAACTGATTATAGGAATAATCAGCAAAAAATTAATTAATGAAGCACCGGGTACAAACCGGTGCTTCATTAATTAAAATTTTGCCGATGATGATTTTTATTACCTGGTAAACGCATGCGTGGACATCACTGCCCACGCGTGGATTACGACCAATCCCCGGCGACTGTACTGTGGTAGTCGTAAATGTGTCAAAACGCGTAATTTTCCGTCCGCGTTTTACAGTGTCTGATCAACGGATGTGATCGATTCGACAGAGATCTATCGGAGGAGAGAGATTTTCAACTGCGTGGCATGCAGTTTGTCGATTGCTTGGTACCGCATTCAAATAGAGAGAGAATCCAAATGAGACAAGTGAAAGTAATATGATACATTACACCGTCTGACTATTCTCTCGGGAAAGACCAGAAGCTGAACCCTACTCGCAGAACTCATCAACTTTGAATATAATATTGAGTTTACGAGTCGATTAACGAGCAATAACTTTAGACAAGAGATTCGTGACCGTCCCTCGACTGAGACAGAGATCTGACTACCAGTAGATCCACATTTCAGGACAGTGGAAGATGACCAACTTTCGACAAAAGAGATCCGTGAAAGTACTGTGACGAAGATCCGACTGCCACTACTACCGCATTTTCGGGAGAGTGGAATATGTCGAACTTCCAGGCAAGAGATTCATGAAAGTACCATGACAGAGATCGGACTACTACTACTACTACATTTCAGGAGAGTGGAACGTGACAAACTTTCAAGCAAGAGATTCGAGAACATACTATGACAGAGGAGAGATCTGACGCCCATTACTACAACATTTCAGGAGAGTGGAACACGACACACTCGGCAAGTGATTCGTGAATATTCTGAGATAGAGAGAGATACGACAGCTATCGCCACAGTGAACATACTGAGGTAGAGAGAGGTCCGCCTGCTATCACCACGCCGTTTCAGGAGAGTGGAACATGACAAACCTTCAGGTAAGAGATTAGTGAGCATACAGTGACAGAGCAAAGATCTGACTATCGAAAAAACTCCAAGATCCAAATTTCTCACAAGAATATGTAAAAGCGCCGCGACCTCGACACCCGTCAGATTGGGTTCGAACAGTCGAAATAAAAAAAAACCCTCCTTTTCCATATGAATTCCCCATAGACATGTGTAAAAATGCCGCGACCTCGACACCCACCAGAATGGGTTCCAACAGATATACGATATCTGACGCCCATTACTACAACTACATTTTTCAAACAAATTTCCCATAGGAATGTGTAAAAATGCTGCGAACTCAACATCCGTCAGAGTGAAAGTACGCCAAGAAATTTGTGAACCTACTGAAATGGAGAGACCTCACAGCTATTACCATCCCATTTCAGGAGAGTGGAACATGACAAACTTTCAGGTAAGAGATTGCTGGATGTACTGCGACAGAGCAGAGATCTGACTATCGAAAAAACTCTTTTTTCATAGACATTTCCCACAGGAATGTGTAAAGTGCCGCGACATCGACGCCCGTCAAATTGAGTTTGAACAGCCGACGTCGAAAAAAACCCATTTACCATACAAATTTCCCATAGGAGTGTGTAAAAATGCCGCGCCCTCAACACCTGTCAAAGTGAAAGTTCGCCAAGAAATTCTTGAACCTACTAAGATAAAGAGATCTGACAACTATCAGCTGTTGGAACCCAAACTGACGGGTGTCGAAGTTGCAATACTTTTACAAATTCCTATGGGGAATTTGTATGGAAAAGGAGGTTGCTCAAAAACATCGATTCAGTCTATATCATATTGTACACCAGTAACAAAAATGCTTTAAAAAAATTCATTCTCATGTATAACTACTGTCTGTCAAGATTAAAAAATTATCAGGGTATTTTCATTAAAGGCAGGTGGTTTTATTAAAAAAGATCCATCTATTATAGGTACACTAGTAAAAAACATTAATAAAGAAAATGAATTATTATTTTCTTCAATCATTACAGTACATAACTCCTCTGTGTGCGGCTTGGCTCATATTGACTGAATTCTTTGTGTTTTGTCTGGAGCATGGGCTGGTGTGACTTTTCTCAAATAAATGGCAAGAGGAAGGGACATATATTAGTCATTTGGGCGCCACGCCCTCGGTGTCTCGTAACCGTTTCGGAAAAGTGTGGTTGAGAGGCTCCATCTAGCGAATTAGGAAATTGATATGCAAAAAAAGACTTTTTTCGATATTCAGATCTCTGCTCTGTCACAGTATGTTCACCAGTCTCAAACCTGAATGTTTGGCATGCTCCACTCTCCTGAAATGTCGTTGCGATAGAAGACGGATCTCTTTCTACCTAAGTATCTTCACCGTGGTGATAGCAGACGGAGCTCTCTCTATCTAAGTATGTTCGCGAATCACTTATCGAATATTTGTCATGTTCCACTCTCCTGAAATGTTGTAGTAATGAGGGTCAGATCTCTCCTCTGTCGTTGTATGTTACCGAATCTCTTGATTGAAGGTTTGTCATGTCCCTCCTTCCTGCAATGTTGTAGCATTGGCAGTCAGATGTCTGTAACAATATTTTCACGAATCTCTGGCCTGAAAGTTTGTCATGTTCCACTCTCCCCAAAATGCGACAGTAGTGGCAGTCGGGTCTCTGCCACAGTACATTCACGAATCTCTCTAGTCGAAAGCTGGTCATGTTCCAGTGTCCTGAAATGTGTATATAGTAGTAGTTAGATCTCTGTCGCTGTCGCTGTACGTTTACTAATCTTTTGCCTAACGTTATTGATCTTTAATTTAAAATCAATATAATATTCAAAGGTTAATGAGTTCTGCGAGTAGTGTTGACCTTCTAGTCAACGAGTGAAATCCTCTTTGCGATTGTTTTGGGGAAGTGTAGCTTCCCCTAAATGTTGTTCGAGACCTTCAGTTAGTGTTTTGGGGTTTTCCCCGAGAGGATTCATCAGACAGTCTAATGTATTATAATACTTTCACTAATCTCATTTGGGTTCTCTCTCTCTTTGGACGCGGTACCAAGCATTCGCCATACTGCATGCCACGCGGTTGAAAATCTGCCTTATCTGATAGATCTTTGTCGAATCGACCACATCCGTTGATGAGATACTGCAAAACGCAGACGGAAAATCACACGTTTTGACACATTGACGATTACTAGTGTTCCGCATTAGAGACAACATGGCCAAATCGATGGCATTCCCCGACGAGACTCTTGCGAAAACAGACAAAAGATTACACGTTTTGACACCTTATGTCGCGAAGTGTAATTCATTATCAGAGAGATTTCGTCGAAATCGATGCCATCGATCGAGAAAACACTTAAACACCGAGTAAATAATACATGGTTTGGTTTTGTCATCAACTTCATCTCGGATTTGCGGTATCTTCACTATTGTCGCTGTCATCTTTTGACAAAACTGCAGTGAATTCACAGACTGGACCAGAACCTGATGATTTCAGAATTTTCTCAGATTTTCTAAGGTTTATTTTTGCTTGATACCCCAGATTCGACCGTCAATACGGGACAAATCCCCGCAGTATCTCTGTCGGCGATTCGATTTCCCATCCAATTTCCGATTCGATAAAGTCGCGTATCATCTCTCACAGTATACGAGCTGTGTGTTTCTTGTGACCCAGTATTTCAGGGTTTGGGACTCAGTCGATTTCTAGAGAAAATAAGCTTGAAAATCACGAAAGATTATTTTGACCTCGGAATGCATCTTCAGTTAGCTCGAGCATCCTTTTATACTCCACTGACATATGTCCCGACTACACAGAAAAAAATAGAATAAAGTTTCTTAAGAGGGTTAAAGACAAACTGATTGAAAAGTCCTTGAACGGTTTTCATTGAGCCACTATATGTAGGGGAGGTCTCACTTTAACATTGTGACTTATGAGAAAAACAGATATTTGTGTATGGATGGTTTACAAGTTTGTTAAAAATCAGCCCCGAACTAAGTTTAAGGGCGCCATGGAACTCTCAGATTTTAACACCGTGGGTAATGGGGAAGACAATATAAACATCATCTTTTTCCAAACAAGGTGCTCCAAAACTTTCCGCGTTTGATATTATACTGAGTCAAAAAAGAAAGTATAATAGAAACAAATGTGAAAAATAGCATAAATGATGGAATATAATAGTTCTAATGTTGCATGTTTGTGGACAAGAAGTCGTACAAAGAGTTTAATGACATGTTGTTGTTGTCCACCAAACCGTATACAAGTTTGCTACGGATTACAAAATGGCACGTGCTACCCGAGAATGTCAAATTGAATGGGTGACCGACGATTTTCTGTGTGTTATGTTGTGCTAGAGAGCCTGGTTTATCGAGAAAACACGCCAGTTTTTGTTTTGCGGCATTTTAATAAATGCCAAGGTTAATCGAAAATCAGAGGTTGCGTGCCATTGGTATGCATGAGGCTGGAATACCTCCAGATGAGCTCGATGCTGAGTTCGGAGTCACTGTGGCCACTATTTACCGTCTCATTGAAAGGTTCAGGTCGACCAAGAGTTACAATCCCTGCACAAGACCGACACATCAGGACGTCTCGCTTGCGGGATCGCTTCCTCCCGGCGACGAGGACATCAGAAATTAATCCTGGTAGAACTAACAATAGAATCAGTGCATAAACTGTCCGCAACAGACTCACTGAACACGTCATCCACAACATGCGTCCATACCACGGGCCAATCCTTACCCAACGTCATCGTATCGTCAGAATGGAATGGGCACGTCAGCGTGTTCACTGGACTCAGCAGCGTTGGAGCACAGTTCTTTTAAGTGATGAGTTACAGTTTTGTTCACGGCGCGCTGATGGTAGGGCAAGAGTGTATCGCCGACGAGGAGAACGGTTTTCTGATGCTTACGTGCGGGAATGCGACCGTATCGGCGGGGGTAGTGTAATGGTTTGGCCAGGAACGCAGTTGATCTTCATCGATGGTAATCTGAATGGACAGCGATATAGGGACGAAATTCTTAACGCTGTTGTTGTCCCGTTGTTCAACGCTAACGTCGGATTACAGTTATTCCAGCAAGACAATGCCCGATGTCACGTGGTGCGTATCTGTCGTGACTTTCTTGAGGAGCAGAGCGTCGAAGTTCTTCCCTGGCCCCCACTTTCGTCAGATTTGTCACCATTCGAACATCTTTGGGATCAACTGGACGGTCGGGTACGACTTTATGATCATCAGACATTAGGCGATTTACGTAATATTCTAAGACAGGAGTGGAACGCAATACCACAGGGTGACTCCAGACACTTATCAAAGCCGCGCGCCGTCGATGTCTTGTCATCCAAGAGGCAAACGGTGGACATACACGCTATTGACTGCATGTGTGAACTTTTCATTTCACTCCATGTCTGAATTGCGACGCCCTGACGTGACGCTGGCAACAGAAGAACACGATATTATGTAAAGCTAGACTCGAAATATGAATTTACAATAATTTGTTTGGGATTAAAGTCGATAATACTAAAAACATTGATCCTCAAAGTTTATTATACTTTCTTTTTTGACTCAGTATATGACATGTTTTGTTAGAATAATAATACTCAGGGTTATTCAAATTAGTCGTGTCGCGGAGCTCCAGGTTGTAATGCCTATGGTTGGGCACTATGAATCTCAGATTTCGGGTCGAATCTAATCAGATAGAGAATTTCCATTCGAAAGGAATCGAAACGAATCTGGAATAGAATCGCGACGATACTCAGGTTATAGATATTGCATCTTCTTACAACCGTTATTTTTGTGTTTCTAACCATGTATTGTATGCAACAAAACTAATTCTGAATTTGCAGAAAAAAGCAGTGCGTATAATAGCAAATAAAAAGTTTAACACTCATACCGATCCTCTCTTTAAACATTTGAAAATTCTTAAATTCACTGATCTTTACAAATTACATTCACTACTATTCACCTAGGATTGGACTCAAAAAACCCCCCCTGTCAGTTTTAATAATACATTCCAAGTGTACGGAAACCCTTTAGGCATAAATACCAGACAGTGTGGGAATCTAACCACACACAAACCCCGCACTCTGTTCTCAGCCGTTCTTCCCTACTTCTCTTTCCCGAAATTATGGAATGACATAGATTCAAGATTAAAACTCCTCCCCCGCGTGTTATTTAAAAAAAAAACACTGACCAATCAGTTCATAAACGCTTATAGTGACAACATAAATTGCTCAAATCCGAGATGTTCCGACTGCTCACATAACCAGTTCGTATCTGGGTGGGGGGGTCTTACTTTTCCCGTCCCCAAATGTCTATGGTTTGTGCAACTGTACATATCCTAATCCGTACTACTAAAATGGAGGAATAACGAAATTTATTTTTCACGTTGGAAACAAAGTTGATCACAAGGTCAGAATAACAACTAATCTAACAGTGGAGTTAAATGTCAAAATAAACTAACACTGTTCTGAACTATTCAAATTAACCATCTATTGTCCAGATCCACCTTTCTTCTAAAAAATTGTCATTCGCCGTATTTGACTTTTATATTTTGTTTAATTTTGTTTTATATGCCATGCTTTTTTTCTGTTTTTTTTTCTATTTTTTTCGAGGGCATGACAGGAAGACAGTCGCAAGACTACCTCATTCCCTACAGTATACATCTACTCATTTCTCAAATCATGTAACATCATTTTCTCTTAAAACGTACTGTATTTGTATTCTGTGAAATAAAGTGAATTGAATTGAATTGAATTTGTTTGGGCAAATCTATCGAAAAAGCGGAATGTCAAAGTAGGAAGCAGAACCCTCAGTAGTATTTTGAAAACATCTTGACGATCAGAACATTTCCGAATCGGCGCGACTGAAATCGAATCGATTTTCAAAGTTTCGTGGGGTCCTAACTTATTGACAATGAAGAAGCATTAAAAATCTTCTTTACCAAAACTACTGCTGTAAAATGTTTCTCTGCTTGATATATAACATCTTTGTCGTGGCGATTTACAAGTTTGTTCAAATCCAGTCCCCGGAAATCATATTTGGAGGTATCAGAGAGCCGTCAGAATTCACCATTACGGGTAGTGTAAAATTTCTTAACATTCTTCTCAAACTGTCAATGTTCCTCTGTTTGACATTCAACTCCTTTGTAAGGGTGATTTACAAGTGTCTTCAAATTAAGCCATGGGGTCAAGTTTATAGTGTTATGGGGCCCCAGGTTTTTAACTCTGCAGATAATGATGAAACATTAAAGGTTTTTTCCCCCAAATTACTGATCAATATGCGTCCGATGCTGATATATAACATCTTTGTGACAAATATATTCAAAGCAAGTTGATGGGGTCACATTTAGGATTGCCACGAGGTTTGAGGATTTTAACACTTGATTAGAAACTAACATTAATATATTTTTTCATCCCAGCCACCGCACCACGTGTACGTGTTTCAATGTTTGTTTTTTTGTTGTGTTTTTTATTTTTTTTATTTTTTAAAATTTTTTATTTTATTTTTTACGGAGGGGATTGTTGATATATAACGCTTTTTTAGTATGATATGCAAGTTTGTTCATATACAGCCACTGGGGAGAAACTGAGAAGTGTCATGCATCCCAAGATTTAGCAAAGAGGGTAATGCGCGTAAAAAAAAAATTCTATCTAACTACAACTCCAAACTCTTGCACATTCGATATGTAGGCCTAATATTAAAATTATAAGGGTGATTGATATTCGAAAAGCCTTTGTCAGTAGTGACGAGTCAAATAGTGTAGAAGCATAATACTTCACAATTTTATTTCAGTTATCATTGGGAGAAAATGTGAAATTTGTAGTGATCTCTGTAGCAGTTATCTGGCATGGTGGTCGCAAGATTTTAACATTTTCGAATTTTACATTGATCAGTAATTATCGTTGTAATTTATAGAGGGGTGATCTAGCCAGAACAAAAATAAACAAGTGCATAATATTGATAACTGCTACTGGAACTAAGCTAATGTGGGTTTTCTTATAAAGATAATGGGATCTTCATTTCATAATATGTGAGATAAGAAATCCCTCAACGTTTACAGTTTCTGGCGGCAGTTATTGCTTGCCGGTATTTTATTCGCCGTTAACCCTTTACCTAACGAATCGCCCGCATCCACCCGCGTAATATGCAAATTGAGCAGTTGAAAAAATTAAATGTTTCAAAATATTTCAACAAAACCATATCATATGCCCCCTCATTCCATATGATTTTTATAAGAGAATATATTTTGGAAAGCTGGAATAAGTAGAGGGGTTCTAGTATTTTTGCAAGGATACCGACGATTATCTCATGACAGAGAACGACAATTATGTATTTCAAAGTGAAACATGAGATTATCTTTTTATTAGGTGTGCTTCCAAGACACGATTGTCATATTCGATGAAGCCATGGGTGAATCATCCAAACCAAATCTTCTGGTCGTTATCTAACTCTTCCACCCACTTAAGCTTTTTAATCGATACAGCGAACATTAGTTCTCCATTATTTCTTGTACGTCGTTCACAAATGGATCGAAATTGCTTTAGAATAAGAATTCAAAAAGAAGAAAACATCATAGAACATTAGTTTCTTTGAAAGTTCAACCGTTTCATTGAATTTTAAATTGCGACAATTTGGATAATTTCATACGACGCGCTGACGTTAAAGGTCGCGTTGTCGCGAAACGTATTCTCTATATCTCCGCTTGGAAGATGTTGAGTTTTACTACTTTTAACATACTTTATCGATAATTTCCAGCTGAGCATAGAATAAATTACATCGTATATAATCTATTAAAAAAATGTAAATCTAATTTTGTTATGAACACACGTCGAATACACAAATATAAGGATGACATTTTCTGTGTAAAGTGTGAAAATTTCGCGATTGTCCGGAAAAGTACATATGCCTACTTAAAGTGTACGTCAGCTTGGAAGCGCCTGGGAGATTTTAGTTAATAACCTTTAATTACATTTAATACGAATTAATATCATGTAATTACAAAATAGATATCTTGTAAATACGGATTGATAAGTTGCAATTACGAAGTAATATTGTAATTACGGAACTAAAACATGTAATTACGATCTAATAACTTTTAATTACAAATTAATAACTTGCAATTACCAAACAGCTAACTTGTAATTACGAAATAATAACTCGGAATTACGATTTAACCTAACTAATGAAAAGCAGGTCCCCATATTGAGCTCTTGTGTGGTACTATAGGATAGACCACTGTGCCAATTTGATCTACTCTTAGCCCTTGGTACCACTTATGCACAAGATGCTCTTTACAAGCAAATGGATGTGTTGAGTAACATGTGATGTTAGATTATATGATGTTGTGGAGTATACTTGGATGTCTAGTGTTGTTGCACAATATGGAATTTCTGTACCCATCTGGGCCATCTTGGCCAAGTGAACATCTGTTGGCTCTCTGAAGGTCTGTAATGTACACCATATGGTTGTTGTTGTGCTATTTTCCTTCATTTCGATTATTAAAGAATGCACTGCAGTAGAGTAGAAGAGCCTTCAAAGCTCCTACATTATAACCTTTATGACTCTAGCTGCTAGATTATAATCTTTATGGCTCACATTGACGAGTCTGAACTTTTGTGGATCTTTATGAACTATTTGGATCAGTTTCCTTGGCACAGGGTTTGGGGAATTTTGGGGACTAGGTTTGGGCGATTGATGTCGGTATTCTTGTGGACTATTGGGACTGAAGATAGTGGTTTGAGAACTATTAAGGACGTTTCAGAACTGGCGATAGATGTGGCTTGGGGCTATTAGACTGAAGATGATGGTTGCTGTTGTAGTAGTTATTGTGGCTGTTGATGGGAGTAGTTTTGGTTTGTTTAACATTTACCTAACATGAAAAGCAGGCGACATTTGCAAACGAAATTCTGGAATAACTATTTCTTTTCGTTTTTTGTCTCAAAAACATAGGTTATGACCCCTCATTGGAACGAGCTCGACGAGCTCGTCCCACAGAGGTGTCATAACCCATGTTTTTGAGACAAAAAATTAAAATATAATGAAAATTAATTGGCGAGTTTTGAGAATAGCACTGGTCGGTTTTGGCCGTTACGTCGAGTAAAGGGTTAATGGTTGGTGTAGTACATGCAGAGTGTGGTGTAGTGGTTACTATTGCAGTTATTTGGTTCATAGATGCGGTTGTTGATATTGTATTGATATTGGGTGTTTAAGTTGCAGTGGTTGGTATTTTAGTGGTTGGTGGAGTAGTTATATAATTGGTGTTGTAGTTACAGTGTTTGGTGAGTATTTGTAGTGGTTCTGTAGTGGTTGGTGCTGTATTAGTACTAGTGGTTGTTATGGTTGGTAGAGAGGCTGTAGTAGTGATGTTGTAGTTTATAGTTGTGGTTCTTAGTGTCATCATGGTTGGTGTTGTATGAGAGTCTTTGGTTTGTGTAGTAGTTACAGCGATAGGTATTTCTGTGGTTAGTGTTATAGTTGTAGTGGTTGGTAATGGTTAGTATTGCAGTTTTGTTGGTTGGTGTAACAATTAGGGTAGTGAAATTTGTAGCAGTTGTTTTTAGTAATATAATTGTAATTGTTAGTGTGGTTTCGGCCGTTGGTGCTGTTGCTATTGGTGTTTGTACAAAAAAGGCTTGTGTCGTTGTGTCTGGTACCGAAGTTGTAGTTGTCATTGTCGTTGTCATAGATGTATTGGTTGGTGTTGGACTATTTGGTATTGGAGTATTTATTTATATGTGTTTAAGATCACATACTTATGCACAATGGCTAATCATATCCGTGACAGTTTTACGGGTGGAAGAAGCCAGAGTACCCAGAGAGAACCACCGAGCTGTCAGCTCCTTAACATTCTAACTCTGTTCAAGCTCCTCTCAAGCAGGGTTACAGCGATTGAATGCATGTGCACCATCGACGTGCAGTACGCCTTCGTACACCCCGTCATCGTGCCCCCTGTAGGGAACTGGGATAAAATGCCTTGCCCAAGGACACAACGCGGGCCGTCCCGGACGGGGATCGAACTCGGGACCTCTAGCATAGAAATCCAACAGTCTACCACTGAGCCACCGCGCTCCCTTTGTACTGGAGTAATAATTGCAGTGGTTGGAGGTGTAATTGTAATATACAATGTGATACGTGTGTAGTTGTTTTGTAAGTGTAATGGTTTGTTTAATAATCGTAATCCTTGGTGTTGTTTTGTAGTTGTTGGCGAAGTAGTTGTCCGTGGTAGTGGTGTAGTTGTAGTGGCTGTGGGCGTTGTCATTGTTGCTGTTGTAGGAGGTATGTTTGTGTTGTAGTGGTTGGTGTGGTAATTATTGGTGTATTAGTTTTGGAGGCTAGGGTAGTAGTTAGAGTAGTCACTGCACACGTTGTTGGGGCTGTGGTAGTTGATGTAGTAGTTGTTGATGCAGTAATTATAGTTGTTGCTGAAGTAGTTGTCGGTGTGGTGAAGGTTGGTGTTGTAGTGGAGGTTGGTGCTGTAGTGGTCGGTGTTGTAGTTGTAACTGCAAAGCCCACAACTACAACTACTACACAAATCAAAAGAACTCTGACACCCACTACCAATATCACAACACTAAGCACTGTGACACCGAGCACCACAATTACAACACCAAACCATACATTATCAATCACTGTACCTACTACACCAATAACCATAACCCTATCACTACAAATACTAAACCAACCACAATATGTACACTACAATACTACACCAACCACTGTAATAATAACACTAACCACTACAACTGCTGCACTAACCACTAAATTACCAACCACTACAACCTAAACACCCACAGGTAGAATGTTAACCACTACATCTATGACACAAACAACCACAACAGCAATCACCACAACCACTAAAGATCCCCTACGACTACTAAACCAACCCTTGAACAAACCACAACTACTGCACCAAGAACTACTATAACCACTCGACCAAACACCGCGATATTCAGCCTAATAGACCCAAATTCTTCTCAAAAGTCTCCAAACCACAACTACATGTATAGATAGTTCTAAAACGCCCTCAGCGGTCCCCAAACAACACCCTTCAGACCCAATAGTCGCGAGTAGACCTCCAAAACACTGATATCAGTCCTATAAACACTAGTCCCCAATAGTCACCAAACCCAGCTCCAAAGAAACTGGCTCAAATTTTCCACATAGATCCAGAAAAATCCAGATTCGTCCATATGAGCCATAAAGGCTGTAATTTAGGAGCTAAGGCCATAAATGTTGTAATGCAGGGGGTTTTCTGTGGTCATTAGTCTTCCAGAAAAATCCAGATTCGTCCATATGAGCCATAAAGGCTGTAATTTAGGAGCTAAGGCCATAAATGTTGTAATGCAGGGGGTTTTCTGTGGTCATTAGTCTTCCACAACACTAACCCCAGTCTCCCAAAACGTGGTCCCCAATAGTCTCCAAGCCAGGTTCTATTGAGACTGGTCCAAATAGTCCACAAATGTCCAGGCTCGTCCATAGGAGCCATAAAAGGCTAAAATCTAGACGATAGGACCACAGTGGCTATAGTCTAGGATATTTGATGGTTCTTCTACTCTATCAGAGTGCGCTACATAACAATCGAACTGAAGGGAAATAACAGAACACCCAAAGGTTGTACATTATAGAGCTTTAGAAAAATTACAGATGTTCCTAGGGCAATGAAGCCCCAGATCGGTACACAAATTCAATACTATGCTGCTACATTTGACAGCACACTCCACTCCACAACCTCACATAACCTAACATTACATGTTACCTACAACAAGTATATGATGGTATAGAGCATCAGGTGAATAAGTAGTACCAGGACTAACAGTAGTCCAACAGCTGTATCGTACTCGATCTTACTGTGGGGAACTGCTTTCTATTGGTCGGTTAATCGAAAAAACAAGTAATAATTTCGGACTTACAAGTTATTATTTTGTAATTTCAAGTTATTAACTAAAATCTACCATCCAAGCTACATTAAAAGTACCCAGAAAACTGAACGAGAAAAGAGTGAGCAAACCGTTTTATTCGTTGATTGACATAACATTTAGGCTATTACAACCTCGTACTACTTCCACCTTCCTTGTCTTACTTCGAGAGAAAGGGGCCAATTGTGGTACATATATACGGATGATGTTAATATTCGATTAGTAGTTTTATAGCTTCATTAAAAGACTGGACAGAAATAGGGGATACACACAAGTGCGCAGAACGGAAAGAGATTGTGACACATGGGTCGTAATACGAAAGTTGCAAACGATGCGATCAAGTGATAGTTAATAATTTTCTTCTCAATGGGTAACTTTGAGACGGTATGATACATCAGACTTGAGTATTGCTGTAAAACCATTGATTTCTGGACAAATGGATTGCTGGAACGTAAGGCTACGCTACACATTTTTCCAGACATTTCCCAAAAATGACATTATCATTCAATCGTTTCAAATCTCTCTCAGTTGTCTACCCATGACATGTGTTACATCTTCTAAATCCACATAAGGCATATAGCACTATCTGACAAAGTAGAAATAAACAAACCTAATGTGGGAGGAATAATTCACTGCTAAATGCCAGGTTTCAACCTGGAAAATTACATGAAAAAATTCTGAGACCAGCCATTTTCAGTCACCCAGAAAGCTCACAATAGACGTTTGTCACTACCACTTACCCTTGGAGTATATCATCTCATGTTTCTAAAATGTTAAAACATTATAAGGCTTCTGTCCATTTTGGGGCAATAATCCGTGTAAAAACAGTTTTTCGAAGCCACTGTTTTCCACGCATTCTGTGGTAATTTACCCCAATGCATTCAGGCTCCGACTCAGTGACCAAAACTTTTAATTCTGTCCCGAAGCAAATAGCCTAATGCTATCATATATATCCGATACTAAAAACCTATTTCCATTTTACATGGTCATGGTTTCAATATATGACCTCAATTTAGAATTTTAAACCTGTGCAAAAGTGCAAAATGTGGAAAGGAACCTAAGCGAAAGACGTCGCATTTCAATCTACCTCCACCCCACTCCCTTCAAGATGACTTCAAGACAATCGGCGCCTTACGCGTGTTACTCCTCAAATCAGTGACGTTTGATGACATGGGAGAAGTTTTAGTTGATCCTTGCTTATGATAAGGAGAAATGTACACCTCAAAGTGGGCCATTTTTCTGTTTGGGAAAGTCCGCGTTCCAGTAATCCAGTTGTGTTGAGATCTATATGTAAAACCTACAGAGAGAGAGAGAGAGAGAGAGAGAGAGAGAGAGAGAGAGAGAGAGAGAGAGAGAGAGAGAGGAGAGAGAGAGAGAGAGAGATATCAGATTAGACACATTATATTTTTTCCAATATATTTTCAAACCATAATAGCACAACAAGAAAATCAGGTGGTAGTTGGGAGTGGGGGGGGGGGGGGGGGGGGGTGGGGGGGGGGGGGGGTGGTGGTGATATCTCACGACTCAAATGAAAATATTTTCAAACCATAATACCACAACAAGAAAATCGGGGTGGTAGTTTGGGGGGGGGGGGGGGGGGGTGGTGATCCCTCACGATTCAAATGAAAATTTTCCCCATAATGCAACTAAGAATTTAACCGAATTAGTCTTGTGTGACAGAGCTCACTCAATGGTGCGACATAAGACTGTATGATTTCCAAGTAGTGTTGCTAAAAAAGATGTCTGTTTGAAATTTCCGAATTTTGATATCGTGGGTACTGCAGTTTAAAAACCTTACATTTTGTAGATATCGCAAACTGTGACGGAAATCGTTAATTATACATTGATCGCATCCAGCACAGCCCTTGTATCATATACGATGCCTAAGTGCCTTTATGATCAGTTATGATGCCATTTTAAACGTGTCTTTTTAGGACTTTCAAGGGAAATAACTGCATTCTTTTGTCTCATTTGTCTCATTTTCTTGAGTTTGTTATCTTGAAGCAGATGTGAGTTTTTTTTTAAATGTGTGTTATATTTTTTACATTATGTTATATTTTTGAAGATACAAAATGTGTTTTTCTTAATTTATAATTTTATGGCTTGATCTCAGTTGAGGTGACGTTATACTCCAATATTTAATATGTTTGGCCTGACCGCAGTGGGCAATAGAGCAGGTGATGTTTTTTAATACTGCGTAATACTTTTTTTTAAATTATGTAACATTTTAAAAACTAAGTACTGCATTTGTTCCTAACAAACAAATCATTTTAATAAAATGACATATTCCAGGTGCGGACTGGGCCAAGAAACGTTACCGCGAAATGCACCAAGGGGGCCCCAGGCCCGGAGAAAATTTTGACTTGAACTGAACGAACGCGGCTTCCTTGCATCTGAGCGATGAGTGGCACTCCACGTTGAGGACTTTTCGATGGCATTTTTGTATCATCTTCATCGATCCTTCGACAAAAATGGTTCCACCGGGGATGGGGGAGGAGGTGGAGGGGGGGGGGGGGGGGGGGTAGGTACCCACCGAAAATCATATTCGGCCATATCGGAGAAAATTTGAATTTTTTGAAGGTACACCTGTTTCCTTTCATCTGAGCTACCAATGTCAGACTAGACAGCTGGTATATTGAAATGTCCTCTGTGTTGACTGCCACTGGTAGTCCACACAGAGAACATTTCGATATTATACCGACAGTCTATGCAATCAGACCTATTTCGCCTTTTGTTCATTTTCACTCATATACAAAGATGTAAGAACCGGGGGAGGGAGTTACAGGAAGGGGAGAGAGGGAGAGAGAGAGAGAGAAAGAGAGAGAGAGAGAGAGAGAGAGAGAGGAGAGAGAGAGAGAGAGAGAGAGATCAGATTAGACACATTATATTTTTTCCAATATATTTTCAAACCATAATACCACAGGAAGAAAATCGGGTGGTAGTTGAGGGGGGGGGGGGGGTGATCCCTCACGACTCAAATGCAATCACTTAAGATTTGTATCCTACCTCTCGCTTGGGGTTCCCGTTATCGGAATCGTTTGGGGGAAAAGTAGGGAGGGGTTGTACATAGACTCTTTACTGTGAAGACGTTATTTGAGATTCTTTTGTATTATTTGTCCGTTCAATGTCTTTTGAAGTCAAGAAACTGCGCATTTCATCCTCCACGTTCAACAAATTTCTCCAACGAGTCAAAACAATGCTGCGACGCGTTTTAGGGTATTCGTTGAGTATCGAGTCGAAAATGTATTATGTAGAGGTACGGTAGTTTCAAATAATGGTTACATTAAAATTTTCTTCAGCGATTGAATATACTAAAATTGACTATCTGCCCACTGATGTCGAGATAACAAATTTTTATTCTGAAAATTTTTCCCATAATGCAACTAAGAATTTAACCGAATTAGTCTTGTGTGACAGAGCTCACTCAATGGTGCGACATAAGACTGTATGATTTCCAAGTAGTGTTGCTAAAAAAGATGTCTGTTTGAAATTTCCGAATTTTGATATCGTGGTGCTGCAGTTTAAAAAATCTTACATTTTGTAGATATCGCAAACTGTGAAGGTAATCGTTAATTATCCATTGGTCGCATCCAGCACAGCCCTTGTGCCATATACGATGCCTAAGTGCCTTTATGATCAGTTATGATGCCATTTTAAATGTGTCTTTTTTACGACTTTCAAGGGAAATAACTGCATTCTTTTGTCTCATTTGTCTCATTTTCTTGAGTTTGTTATCTTGAAGCAGGTGTGAGTTTTTTTTTTTTAAATGTGTGTTATATTTTTTACATTATGTTATATTTTTAAAGATACAAAATGTGTTTTTCTTAATTTATAATTTTATGGCTTGATCTCAGTTGAGGTGACGTTATACCCCTAATATTTAATATGTTTGGCCTGACCGCAGTGGGCAATAGAGCAGGTGCTCCTTTTTAATACTGCGAAATACTTTTTTTAAAATTATGTAACATTTTTAAAATCAAGTACTGCATTTGTTCCTAACAAACAAATCATTTTAATAAAATGACATATTCCAGGTGCGGTCTGGGCCAAGAAACGTTACCGGGAAATGCACCAAGGGGGCCCCCAGACCCGGAGAAAATTTTGACTTGAACTGGACGAAGGCGGCTTCCTTGCATCTGAGCGATGAGTGGCACTCCACATTGAGGACTTTTCGATGGCATTTTTGTATCATCTTCATCGATCCTTCGACAAAAATGGTTCCACCGGGCATGGGGGAGGGGGGGGGGGGGGGTGAGGGGTGGAGGGGGGGGGGGCCCACCGAAAACCATATTCGGCCAAATCGGAGAAAATTTGGATTTTTTGAAGGTACACTGTTTCCCTTCATCTGAGCTACCAATGTCAGACTAGACTGCTGGTATATTGAAATGTCCTCTGTGTTGACTGCCACTGGTAGTCCACATAGAGAACATTTCGATATATACCGACAGTCTATGCAATCAGACCTATTTCGCCTTTTGTTCATTATCACTCATATACAAAGATGTAAGAACCGGGGGGGGGGGGGGGGGAGTTTCAAACCATAATACCACAACAAGAAAATCGGGGTGGCAGTTGGGGGGGGGGGGGGGGGTGATCCCTCACGACTCGAATGCAATCACTTAAGATTTGCATCCTACCTCTCGTTTGGGTTCCCGTTATCGGAATCTTTTGGGAGAAAAGTAAGGAGGGTTTGTACACAGACTCTTTACTGTAAAGACGTTATTTGAGATTCTTTTGTATTATTTGTCCGTTCAATGTCTTTTGAAGTCAAGAAACTGCGCATTTCATCCTCCACGTTCAATAAATTAAATTTCTCCAACGAGTCAAAACAATTCTGCGGCACGTTTTTGGGTATTTGTTGAGTATCGAGTCGAAAATGTGTTATGTAGAGGTACGGTAGTTTCAAATAATGGTTACATTAAAATTTTCTTCAGCCATTGAATATACTAAAATTAACTATCTACCCACTGATGTCGAGATTACAAATTTTTATTCTGAAAATTTTCCCATAATGCAACTAAAAATTTAACCGAATTAGTCTGGTGTGACAGAGCTCACTCAATGTTGCGACATAAGACTGTATGATTTCCAAGTAGTGTTGCTAAAAAAAGATGTCTGTTTGAAATTTCCGAATTTTGATATCGTGGTGCTGCAGTTTAAAAACCTTACATTTTGTAGATATCGCAACCTTTGAAGGAAATCGTTAATTATCCATTGGTCGCATCCAGCACAGCCCTTGTACCATATACGATGCCTAAGTGCCTTTATGATCAGTTATGATGCCGTTTTAAATGTGTCTTTTTTTAGGACTTTCAAGGGTAATAACTGCATTCTTTTGTCTCATTTGTCTCATTTTCTTGAGTTTGTTATCTTAAAGCAGATGTGAGTTTTTTTTTAAATGTGTGTTATATTTTTTACATTATGTTATATTTTTGAACATACGAAATGTGTTTTTCTTAATTTATCATTTTATGGCCTGATCTCAGTTGAGGTGACGTTATACCCTAATATTTAATATGTTTGGCCTGACCGCAGTGGGCAATAGAGCAGGTGCTGCTTTTTAATACTGCGTAATACTTTTTTTTAAATTATGTAACATTTTTAAAATTAAGTACTGCATTTGTTCCTAACAAACAAATCATTTTAATAAAATGACATATTCCAGGTGCGGACAAGGCCAAGGAACGTTACCGGGAAATGCACCAAGGGGGCCCCAGACCCGGAGAAAATTTTGACTTGAACTGAACGAACGCGGCTTCCTTGCATCTGAGCGATGAGTGGCACTCCACATTGAGGAGTTTTCGATGACATTTTTGTATCATCTTCATTGATCCTTCGACAAAAATGGTTCCACCGGGGATGGGGGGGGGGGGGGGGGGGGGGGGACACACCGAAGACCATATTCGGCCAAATCGGAGAAAATTTGGATTTTTTGAAGGTACACGGGGGGGGGGGGGGGGGGGGGCGGGGGGTAGGGAGATTAGATTAGATACATTATATCTTTTTCAATATATTTTCAGACCATAATACCACAACAAGAAAATAGGGTGATTTTGGTGGAGTGGGGGTGATCTCTCTAATGCAGTCACCTAAAATTTGTGTTTCTCGTTTGTGTTCCCGTCATCGCAATCTTTTGGGGAATAAGTAGGAAGGGGGTGTACACAGACTTTTTACTGTTAAGACGTTATTTGAGATTCTCTTGTATTATTTGTCCGTTCAATATATTTTGAAGTCAAGAAATTGCGCATTTTATCCTCCACGTTCAACAAATTTCTCCAACGAGTCAAAACAATGCTGCGGCCCGGTTTAGGGTATTTGTTGAGTATGGAGTATGTAGAGGTGCGGTAGATCCAAATAATGGTTACACTAAAATTTTCTTCAGCGATTGAACGTACTAAAATAAACTATCTGCCCACTGATGTCGAAGTAACCAATTTTTATTCTGAAAGTTTTCCCATAATGCAACTATGAATTTAACCAAATTAGTTTTGTGTGACAGAGCTCACTCAATGGTACAACACAAGACTGTATGATTTCCAAGTAGCGTTACGGAAAAAGATGTCTGTTTGAAATTTTCGGATTTTGATATCGTGGTGCTGCAGTTTAAAATCCTTACATTTTGTAGATATTGTAAACTGTGAAGGAAATCGTTAATTATCCATTGGTCGCATTCAGCACAGCCCTTGTACCGTATACGATGCCTGAGAGCCTTTATAATCAATTATGTTCCCATTTTAAATGTGAGTAGTATGTCAGGGGCTTTTCACCTCTAGGTTGCAGGACCTCGGTGCAGGACCTCGGAAGTGACGTCATGTCACGTGACGTAGTGGCGCCATGTTGTGTTGTCATGGTAACCCGCGTGGGCGGCCATGTTGTGACGTCATCCCCATAGTGATACGTGGTGTTAGTGCGCATGCGCAGCGCGTGTTGTTAGGGTGATACGTGTTTCCGTCGTCCATTTTGTATACTGGAGGCCACCATCTTGGTTTCTATGGTAGCACGTGATTGCTATGTTACCAATGGCTTCTAGCAAGACAGGGGTATGTTCGGGGGTGTGTTCCTTTGTAGAAAAGTAAATCTGATTACCATAAACAACACGACAATCCCTCCAAATCACCAAAACCCACCCAAAATCACCGAAATTGACTTTATTTCCCCAATTTATCGGCTTAGAACGTAGTGCTATAGTACTAAGGGGGTACAAAGGGGTGCGTTCGATTGACCAGGAGTAATGTTCTGGCCTAGAATTCTCCCAGAATCCTTTTTTTGGATCCCTATCCCATGACGTTTTCCCCATTAAAAGACATGTTCCTTTGGGCATTACCCAGAATTCTCTGCTTCTATCTATATATGCAATAGTTTATGTCTATCCGGCCATGTTCCTTTGTTCTAGAGTATACTCCAGTTACGTAGAAGAGCCTATTAGTTGGAACAGCTTTGCTTATTATTACTATATTTTGCTATTCTAATCTATTCCTGTTAGTTCTGACCCTATTCCGTGTACTCTTGTTGTTTCATTTATCTAGATCATGTACATAAATTATAACTAACCAATCAGATTGCTTGATTTCCCATAACCTGTACTTAATCGTATAGAGTTGTCTCCCCTTATTACAACGAAGTTGTATCAGATTCTCATCACATCTATATCCAATGGCAATAGTCCCGGGTACCCCAATTTCGGCACCCCTTTTTGAAAAACATTTGACCTTCGGCACCCCTTTTTTGTCATATGTGCTTATGTGAAAAAGCACAATGTGACACAATGTGCCCTAGCACATAGGCACATGATTTATGTGCCGATATGTGCTTAAGTGAAAAGGCACAGTGTGACACAATGTGCCCTAGCACATTGGCACATACGGGTATTTGAGGATACCAATTGCCTAGTATTGTATTATTCGAGAATACCTACTAGAGAATCCCTTTTTGTCATATGTGCTTATGTGAAAAAGCACAATGTGACACAATGTGTCCTAGCACAAAGGCACATGCTTTATGTGCTGATATGTGCTTATGTGAAAAGGCACAATGTGACACAATGTGCCCTATCACATAGTCACATACGGGTATTTGAGGATACCTATAGCCTAGTATTTTATTATTTGAGGATACCTATCTAGGATACCTTCTGGAGAATACCTTTTTGTCATATGTGCTTATGTGAAAAAGCACAATGTGACACAATGCGACCTAGCACATAAGCACATGCTTTATGTGCCGATATGTGCTTATGTGAAAAGACACAATGTGACACAATGTGCCCTATCACATAGGCACATACGACCAAAATGGGATTCCATAGCCACAGGTGTTTTCCAAAAGTGATTCTTTAAAAGGGATTCCATAAAATGGAATTCCTATCCGACTCCGTAAAATGGGATTCCGTGTTTTATCATCGACACTCGAGGGTATGCCGATTCCCTACTAGAAGAATTCAGTTCAATGGGGTGTAGTTCATTAAGTTTAAAATTTATTCAGTTAAATGTCGTTCAGTTCAATTCAAGAGGGTTAATACCTTCATTTAGGTTATAGTTTAAAACTGTATTGGCTGCAAATGGGTTTACACTATGTTATAGAGGTTATACTTAAGAAACTGTATTGGCTTCAAAGGGTTCATTCAATTTTGTTCAGTTCAAGAGGGTTAATACCTTTATAAAGGTTATAGTTCATTCAGTTGAAAACTTTGTTATGTTCACTTTGATCTTGGCTGTGTTGGATCTTTGTTCATTTTTTATGGTCAATTCACTTCGAGTTTGCTTATATTCGATCAGATCAGTTCGATTTTCTTCCATTTGCTCTATTCACTTCGATCTTGGTTGTATTGGATCTTCGTTCTGTACCTTTATTGTTTTGTAGTGGTTGGTTGTCTCTGTTCAGTTGTTTCCAACTAGTTCGATCTTCGTTCATGTTTCGTCTGTTTAGTTAGGTTGTTGCATGTAGTTTTTAGGGGTTACAGTCCATTCAGATTAAAATTTTATTGTATATATTGGGTGTTAAGATTAAGTCAAAGTTTATGTTGTGTTCTCTTCGACCTTGTTGTAGTTGATGAATTAGGCTTTATTAGTCCCTTTCCATCCATGCCCTCGAGTGTCGATGATAAAACACGGAATCCCATTTTACGGAGTCGGATAAGAATTCCATTTTATGAAATCCCTTTTAAAGAATCCCTTTTGGAAAACACCTGTTGCTATGGGATCCCATTTTGGTCGTATGTGCCTATGTGATAGGGCACATTGTGTCACATTGTGTCTTTTCACATAAGCACATATGACAAAAAGGGATTCTCCAGAAGGTATCCTAGATAGGTATCCTCAAATAATACAATACTAGGCTATAGGTATCCTCAAATACCCGTATGTGACTTGTGATACGGCACATTGTGTCACATTGTGCCTTTTCACATAAGGACATATCGGCACATAAAGCATGTGCTTTTGTGCTAGGACACATTGTGTCACATTGTGCTTTTTCACATAAGCACATATGACAAAAAAGGGATTCTCTAGTAGGTATCATCGAATAATACAATACTAGGCAATAGGTATCCTCAAATACCCGTATGTGCCTATGTGCTAGGGCACATTGTGTCACATTGTGCCTTTTCACATAAGCACATATCGGCACATAAATCATGTGCCTATGTGCTAGGGCACATTGTGTCACATTGTGCTTTTTCATTTAAGCACATATGACAAAAAAGGGGTGCCGAAGGTCATATGTTTTTCAAAAAAGGGGTGCCGAAATTGGGCTGCCCGGGGATTATGCCATTGGATATAGATGTGATGAGAATCTGATACAACTTCGTTGTAATAAGGGGAGATAACTCTATACGATTAGGTACAGGTTATGGGAAATCAAGCAATCTGATTGGTTAGTTATAATTTATATAAA
The DNA here is from genome assembly GCA_031216915.1 of Pictodentalium vernedei. Taxonomy (NCBI): domain Eukaryota; kingdom Metazoa; phylum Mollusca; class Scaphopoda; order Dentaliida; family Dentaliidae; genus Pictodentalium; species Pictodentalium vernedei. The sequence continues at coordinate 405,694,437 of CM062296.1, read as the reverse complement.
TGATCTAGATAAATGAAACAACAAGAGTACACGGAATAGGGTCAGAACTAACAAGAATAGACTAGAATAGCTAAATATAGTAATAATACGTTACTGTAGTATACTCTAGAACAAAGGAACATGGCCGGATAGACGTAAACTATTGCATATATAGATAGAAGCAGAGAATTCTGGGTAATGCCCAAAGGAACATGTCTTTTAATGGGAAAAAACGTCATGGGATAGGGATCCAAAAAGGAATTCTGGGAGAATTCTAAGCCAGAACATTACTCCTGTTCAATCGAACGCACCCCTTTGTACCCCCTTAGTACTATAGCACTACGTGCTAAGCCGATAAATTGGGGAAATAAAGTCAATTTCGGTGATTTTGGGTGGAGTTTGGTGATTTGGAGGGATTGTCGGGTAGTTTGTGGTAATCAGATTTACTCTTCTACAAAGGAACACACCCCCGAACATACTCCTGTCTTGTTAGAAGCCATTGGTAACATAGCAATCACGTGCTACCATAGAAACCAAGATGGCGGCCTCCAGTATGCAAAATGGACGACGGAAACACGTATCACCCTAACAACACGCGCTGCGCATGCGCACTAACACCACGTATCACTATGGGGATGACGTCACAACATGTCCGCTCACGCGGGTTACCATGACAACACAACATGGCGCCACTACGTCACGTGACATGACGTCACGTCCGAGGTCCTGCAACCTAGAGGTGAAAAGCCCCTGACATACTACTAATGTTTCTATTTTTTACGTCTTTCAAGGGAAATAACTGCATTCTTTTATCTCATTTGTCTCATTTTCTTGAGTTTGTTATCTTGGAGCAGGTGTGAGTTTTTTTAAATGTGTGTTATATTTTTTACATTATGTTATATTTTTGAAGATACAAAATTTATTTTTCTTAATTTATAATGTTTGGCTTGATCTCAGTTAAGGTGACGTTATACTCTAATATTTAATATGTTTGACCTGACCGTTGTGGATGATGAAGCAGGTGCCGCTTTTTAATACTGGATAATACTTTTGTTTTTTAAATGATGTAACATTTTCAAAATTAAGTACTGCATTTGTTCCTAACAAACAAATCATTTTAATAAAATGACATATTCCAGTTGCGGTCTGGGCCAAGAAACGTTACTGGTAAATGCACCAAGGGGGTCCCCAGACTCGGAGAAAATTTTGACTTGAACTGAACGAACACGGCTTCCTTGCATCTGAGCGATGAGTGGCACTCCACATATAGGACTTTTCGATGGCGTTTTTGTATCATCTTCATCGATCCTTCGACAAAAATGGTTCTACCGGGGGAGGGGAGACCCGCCGAAGACCATATTCGGCCCAATAGGAGAAAATTAGGATTTTTTGAAGGTACGCTGTTTCCTTTCATCTGAGCGACCACTGTCAGACTAGACTGCCGGTATACTGAAATGTCCTCTGTGTTGACTGCCACTGGTAGTCCACATAGAGAACATTTCGATATATACCGACAGTCAATGCAATCAGACCTATTTCGCCTTTTGTTCAATTTCATGAAATTTCACGTATCAACGGGTGTTGTGCTGCATCAATTCTGGGGGCCCCACTGGGAACCCAATAGGGGGACCACCCACAGGGAATTTTCCCGGTGACCATACGGCCAGTCCGCCTCTGACATATTCTTGTCCAGTTTCGGTAATCAGGGGAGTCGTAAAGTTGTCCGATTGTGGGTGGGGTGTAAACCTGATTTGTCTGCACTGTGACGGCTTAGATCTCGCCTGATACCATGGACTGGTTCATGTTCATATAGGAAATAGTGCATGTCGAATTAGATTACCTAACATTTAAAATACTTGGTGGAATGATATCATGCTTGGTATGGAAGTATATTTTATTGATATCCAGTCCTATATCCAATGCAAGTGTTCTTTGGCATATTTTTTACCGTTATTGCCTTTTATGGACTTTTATGGCTTCATACTTACCACCCGTCGCTGCTTAGGTGCGATCTCGTATTGTTTTTCTTCTTCTCTTCTTCAGATGATTTTTTTTCCATGGAAATAAATGTTTTCAGTGTGTAGTTTGAAAACTAATAATGCAGAAAAAATAATCCATATTGTTAAAAAGACAAACTCTGGCCAGTCGTCGCCCACCGTAAATTTAATAGACCTCTCCCGTTTATTATGTTTATCTGAAATGTATTCACGGTGTATCCAGCTGCAATGGAACTGGAAACCGTAAACATGGCAACGTGTTCAACAGATGGCAACGAAGTCATCAGTGGTGATTTCTTGTCCTGTTTACAAGTGAGTATTATAGTATATTTCAAATTAAAGAACTCAGGATGAAAAAAAGAAAACGTTCAACAGAAAAATATTGTACTTGTAGGAGAAGAAGTAACGAATAAACTCTTGTTGAATGACGCTTCGAAAAAAGAAACGTGCTATTATATATTTTCAAATAGTATGCTATCACAGTTGTATTCATACTCGAACTATCTTTATTTCAACTGGCACAGCAAAATGTGAACTCACGCCGAGAGAGTTACGTCAGCAGAAACACCATGTGAAATTGTACTGAACCACACCCACCGGAGTTTGGTACCTATGTGAACTCTCTTGACAGGGGCTCAAACCGCCGCTTTGCAAGGTACAATAAAATCAGGGCCCGTTCTTGATTCTGCATCACTCCGGAATTTGAAACAGAGATGTTCTCGCTGATTTCCGGTGAAGAGCAGTATTTGGCATTAAGTGGTGCATTGTTCTGAAATTTATACTTATTTCCTTTTCTGCAGTTTATCATTGATTCCAGCAATATTTTAAAATTTGTTCCGCCTAATTGAATCAGAGCAATTTATAACATACCCAGAGTGAATGCATGAACATATACCACAATATGAATAATTTTCAAGCATCTTGTGGATTGAACTACTTGCGGCAGTGGACTCTCGAGTTTACGGAGGGAGAAACTGTTTGGAGTTTGATCTCCTGTACAGTATATCTAGAAACACTTGCATCAGCACTTGTGTAAGTGAAATGAAGCATTAGATCAGTGTACTGAGTGAAATGATTTATGTTCCTTCGATTCTCCAGACTGCTAAAACATATGAAACCCCGTGATCGAACCTTGTCCCTCGACCCGAACAGACGTGTGAATCATCCTTCCAAAATAATTATATCTATCGAATATTAAACCACTGGGAACAAAATTTCGGGAAAAGATAGTTTAACTGGTTGAGGGCTAGATTATTTTGTGTGGTCTGAATTTGTTATTCAAAACTTGTTTTATTACAAATTATTGGAGAGTGCACTTTCCAATAATTTGTAATAAAACAAATTTATATAAACAGAATATTATTTGTGTTTGACTGAATATGAAATATAAGCAAGGAAAATGTTGGATTTTGCTCTGGTATCCTCATTTTTTGAAAACCCTGATAGTGGCTTCTAGCACTCAACCAGTTAACAAATATTGTCTTCACTACCCATTGTGTTGAAAGTACTAAAGGATATTTACAAAATGCACACATCGTGAGAAGATCTCAGTCAAGTTCAATATTCACCAAATTATCTTGGCTTTTGTTGGAGTTGTGCCCCTTTTTGTTGGAAATTTGATAATAAAAATGAATTTGAACGCGGTAACTTGCGCAAATGTGACCCAATTTTCAGGAAACTTTCTATTAATATTCATTTTAAGAAGATCTTGGTCGATGTTTGTTGGAGTTATGCCCCTTTTATATTGGGACTCTGTGTTTGTCAGATATTGATGTTGTGAACTCGACAGTTTGAAAAAATGTAATCAGATTTTTTTAAAACACCCCAAATATCCTTTGCGTTTGTGGGAGTTATGACACTTTTTGTTTAAAACTCGGTGTTCGTCTGATAATAATATTGTGAACGCGATATACTGAAAAAGTGTATTCGTGTTTTCACGAAACTGGCTATTTGCAGATCTCAACAAAGTACGATATTTACCAATTTTTGTTGAATTTCGTTGCAGTTGCCACCATTGTAGTTGAAAACTTGGTATTTGTTTAACATTGACTTTGTGAAAGCATTAACGTGACGAAATGTAATCATATTTTCACGAAACTTGGTCAATGCATATATTACATCATGAAACATTCAGGTCCACTTCTCTCTTTGCGGGCGGGGGATTTTGGCATATCGTGGCATATACCGGTACTAAATTTTTGAGACACATGTAATAAGATCGAAGCAGGAAGCCGGAATCACAGGAGGAGAATACCGAGTTTCACAATACACCCAGAATTCTGCTTGCAATGAATTCACCGTACACGAGTAAAACGCTACCTGAAAGAAAATATCAAGTTTCCCGTTATTTATGAAGGGGGAAATAACCATGTTACTTATATGCATACCAATATTATTTTTTGATGATTGTTTTTGGATAAAAATAGGTGCCTATTTCCCAGAGTTTGATAAAAAATGTGTTAATTTCCGCTACTAGTCATAGTTCAGTCTTTTGTTTTCCAACAATTTTTATTTTTTTTTTCAAATATACCCATTTTCAGACAAATCAAATTCCAATTAATAACAATCCACTAAAAAGTCTAGCATTGTTGAGCACGTGGTGTCCGACATAATTTTATCTCTAACAAAATCATCGGATCCTGTTGCTGCCTCTCTGTATCGAGGACACAGTTTACATATCGTGGACACGTTTGCGGGTTTCTATAACAATGGCAGGAATTCCTCCGCGATAACATCCGTTCACCGATCGCGAGCTGTATGGCGTGATACTGGAAATGTCATTTCGCTGAGGACACCGTTTAAATAGTGTGAAACGGTTCATTTACAACATATCTGGCTTCTTTGTTGTCGAAAGTTGGATTTGTTCGCTAGTCGAACACGTTGGGTTGAGGGTGGGGGGGGGGGGGGACTTTCATGCTATGACAGAAAAAGAAATATTTTCAAACGTCTGTGAGTTTGCATCATAAAGGTGGAAGGTCGGGGTAAATTTGTATCATATACACCTGGAACTTAATTAGGCATCACCCCTGTTTTTTTCGCAGTGGTGTTAATAGAAACTGTAATTACGTTCATGCTATCTTTAAGAGGGCCAAAAGTCATTGCTTGCGGAAAGAATGGCCTATTGACAAACGAAAGACAAGACAATGGTGAAAATATACAGTATTACTAATTACACATATCTGTCACTAATGTTTTTGATGGACAAATATTCTCTCTACAAGTATGGTGCTGGAACGGTCCATGATGAAACAATGCCGGTAATTAGTGACAAAAATGTAACTTGTGATCGGTGGTCACTAAAAGAGGTAGTCCGAGTCTGAGTCGGAAAAAAGCTGAGTCGAAACCGATTTCGTTGTATTAATCTCTTAAATTAAAAGATATAAATGTAATTTTTAGATATGTTGTGCCTATTTGAATGGAGAATGTCTGTAATTAGAATTTTTTTTTTTTTTTTTAAAATAATATGTGATTTACGGACGAATGTTTATCTCCGAGGCACTAAAAGTGGTAGTTCAGTAACCTGACACCTGATCAAGAAAGCAGATTTACCAATCATCTTCGAAGTTTTGCATGGAGGGTGGGGGGGGGGGGGGGGGGGAGGGGCGATTTACTCAAGTAGGAAGTGAAGACATTGTTTTTTTTTTTAAGTTTTAATCAGAGTTCAGTTAAACAAAACTATATGTTTATTTTTCACAATTCACACCCTGAGTACTGACTGTGGTTGTTATTCTAACAAATTAAACCAGACTCATATAAAAGCCCGATGACTCTGGAAATTGATCAGACCAAAATGGATGCGATTGTGTATATGTGTAGCGAATCGCTTCCAGACTTCAAAACAGTAATAAGATTCTCACCGAACCAGATGGGGATGAAATATCGTTTGTGCCACCCAAAAAACCAAAAGGTGACGAAATATTCCTTATCAACAACAGAAAAGATGCAATTTGAGATCAGTATCTTTGGAAAAATATTGCAATGAAATACCAAAGAGAAACCCTGTTATGCAAAGGAGAGACTGAAGAGGTTTATTGGTGATAAAGTAGGGGATGACTGTTTTAGAAGAGTCTGCTATTTCTCACAAAAAAACGATATGAGAAAGTCAAGTTAAACCTGAATGGAAGTGGTATATTTGCATCTAGAATTGATTTCTGTTGTTATGTGTTAATGTTTTTGTTCCTTCAAGTTGTTTTATATTTTTCTTTAATAAAAATATCTCTGAAAAAAACCTCAAAGCATTGTTTTACTCCATTTACTTCGTTGGTCCTGCAAGTACTGAGTTGGTTAAAACAATGTTTTCATTTCCCACTTCGTAAAGTCACCTCCAAACAGAATTCGTCTAACAACCACAGTCAACACTCAAGGATATCCTTAAAAAACAATGTTTTCACTTCCCACTTCAGTAAATCGCCCCGACTCCATGCAAAACTACAAAAATGATTGGTTAATCTGCTTTCTTGATCAAGTGTCAGATTATTGAACTACCACTTTTGGTGACTCGGAGATAAAAATTCGTATGTAAATCACATATTATTTTCATTTTTAAAACCAAAGTCTTAATTACAAGTATTCTCCATTTAAAGAGGCACAACATATCCAAAAATTACGTTTATATCTTTTAACTTCAGACATTAATATAACGAAACCGGCTTCGACTCAGCTTTTTACAGACTCGTACTACCTCTTAGTGACCACCCTTGTAATCTCCTGAACACATTAGCAGTGTGTGTATCCATCACGTGCCCGGATGACAGCCTGAATCCTCCTCCTTATGCTTCCAGTGAGCCTTATGATACGGTCCAGAGGCAACTGCTGCCACTCCTCGTGCAATGCAGCTTTCAAAGCAGTCAACTTCTTTACAGGAGGACCTCTTGCTTGCACACGACGTCCAAGAAAGTCCCAAATGATTTCTAAGGGATTCAAATCGGGGCTCATTGCGGACCAAGGTAGTGTTATAATGCGTTGTTTTGAAGTAATGCTCTCACAGCATGGGAACGATGTGGCATTGCAGTGTCGTCCATGAATATCGGGCGAGTAGCCAACGGGTGGTTGTCAAAATGAGGCGAGAACCGGATTGAGAATGTGTACTGATGACCATTGATATTCCCACGTACAGTCACCATATCAAGTTTACAGTCATGAGAGAGGCACCCCAAGATCATTACTGACCCTCCATCATAAGGAACAGTAGGTCTGATATTCCTGAGCACGGAAGCAGTGTCTCTATGCCTCCACATGTTCATTCGACCACCTGTGGCGTGAAGCAGGAACCTACTCTTGTCTTAACAATGGACTCTCATCCATGTTCTGAGATTCCAATGTTGCCGTGTCAAACACAACTCCAAACGTCGTCTTTGATGCTGATCGGACAGAGCTGGGCGCTCGATGGCCCTTCTGGACCGCATACTCGATGCTTTGAAATGGTTTCGGACTGTTCTGTTGCACAAACGCCTGTTGGGGAGCCAAAGACGTTTCAAAACCCCTCTTGAAACAAAGAGTTCACGCCTAACGAGGCGTGCAAGAGTCCGATCTTCCCGAGAAAATGTCTTTCGGGGTTGTCCAGGCCTTGATCGGTCCTTAACATCGTTGGTTTGTTGATTTGTTCGGACAAGTCTGCTGATGACATAATGGCTATAGGCAAATTGCCTTCCAATAGCTTTGAATGACATGCCTGTTGCGTGCATGCCAACGATTTGCCATCTTAGTGCCTCTGACCGCCTCCTCCTTGCCATGTCAACATTTACAGACAAAAGAAGTAACAAATTTTCTTGTTTAATACTCAGATATTACATGTGGAAACATCATGTGCCACGAGATGAAATGTACTGCAAGACAAACCAATCATTAAAACATAATAATCAGTAACAGCAACTTCACTGTCATGAAACATTTCAGGAGGTGCGTAATTAAGTTCCAGGTGTACACAATAATTGTTGACAATTGAGCCCCCATGAACGGCTTAGTGGTACTTAAATATTAAATTTTCTAGATCCAATGACAACAAGATACCCATTTTGAAAATAACCACCTTTAGCTGATCCGAAAGAAACAGTTAATGTGAGAGTTCTGTCCAAGCTCTCAGGTCACCATTCTAATTCTGTTCGTTTTTTTGTTTACCCACTTTTTGTGGAAATGCCCGCACAGACGACCGTTGATTTAATATGACGATCATTCGCATACAATGATCTAAGGTATTCTTTCCTGCAAAAGATACAAAGGTATTCTTAAAGTTAAAGATATTTCAGTCATTAAGTATTCGACTCTCCTTGGAAATATCAAGATATTAACACAGTTTGTGGAACAACCTGGATTAATCATAAAAATACGACTGTGCCAAGTCTTCATATCCGATTGTAATGGCATCAAAGTGTCCATCAATTCAGCTCTCGATTGAGTAACATTTCTAACTTTGATTTACAGAAAATGAATCCTTTCAACACAACTGAAATATTCCAGGCGATTGAATCTAAACGTCTGAGACGATCTATTTGAGGGCTAGACATTTTAAATTTTTAGAAACGTCAAGATGTCCTCAAAATCCAACTTTGTGTCCTCTTTTGAACTCTTCTTCTACAACTATGTCTCCTCACTCTCCTGTACAGAAGTAATGTCGGAAGAAGAGTTCAATGAGGTTTCGGTACCAATTCGCTGCATGAGTGCATGAGTGCTAGAATGTTCTATGTCCCCTTAGGGACATAGAACATTCTAGCACTCAGCCGACGAATTCTACTTTGATTCTGGTTTCTGGAATATTTCACTCTTTGATTGACTACACTGAACAGATGAGTCATCGTTTAATACAATTCTGGAGTGTAGACTTACAACACTTGCTAAATTTCAGGGTTGTAAGAGGGTGTCATATCTACAACTTGAAAAGCGGTATGATTTGATTAGAAATTATCTGCCTGAGTCGATTCTACTTACAATTTGGGATTCGCATGGACTACGTGATAATATAACTTCTTTACTCTCCTCCCTTCAAGTTCTCTGAACTTGAAAAGGTAAATAAGTTAAATTGAAGCGAAACAACTGAAATAACGTCTGTGTCTCGAAGACGCCATTCTTCAAGCTCTCGGGCCACCAGTCTAATTCTGTAAGAAATTCGACGCCGTTATGTTCTGGAACCTGTCTAGCTCTCAAATAGGTGATCCCCTGTTTTTATATTCCCTCATCGGGAATCTTTCAGTTGCTTGGTAAAGCGAAACTGTGGTTCACTTTTCATAAGATTCATTTTCTATTATTCAAAGCAAAAAATGTTGCTCAATCGAGATTTAATTTGATCAACATTTTAATCACAATAGAATCAGAAATGAAGACTTATCATATCCGTAGTTGGATGATTACGCCGGATAGTTCCAGACATTATATTAATATCTTGTTGTTTTCAAGGAAATGAAATACTTATTGATTGGAAAATCTATAACTTAGGAACAAAGAATACCTGCATATCTTTGTACCTGAAGGCACATCACTTTACATCAACAGTCGTATGCACGTAAATTTCTACAAAATGTGGGTTAACAAATAACCCATAACAATGTCGAAGTCCGAACAGAAGTAGACTGGTGGCCCGGGAGCTTGGTTATTCATATCACATATTCAACCAGTCAGATATTAGTGTCCGTGGGTTCAGATAGTCCGTTGTAACAGTCAGTTTTAGTTTGACTGCAAAAAAAAAAAAAATAATGATTTATTTGTGATCTCACATTATGTTATAATTTTGTTTGCATCATGTTACATTTTGTGTATTTTTGTTCTTTCTATTTTTGTTTAACGTTGTACAATAAACTGAATGTGTTGTGGACAACAAGACATTTTTCAATCTAAGCCTTTCTCTGGTGTCATCTATAAATTTAGAAATGTATTTTTCTGTTTTACCAGCCGCTAACAGAAAAAGGAATTTAACGCTTTCTTGAGTTTCAGGTGCAAACTAAAGAGTACGTTGCTTGTCGCTCTATAGTTAGTTTTGCTTTTCTTTTCTTTTTGCCATTTAACCCTCTGCACACTGATGTCAACATTCCGAAGTTTCAAGCAATACATTTTCCCCATAATACACAGAGGAAATGAAGCAATTTAAACTTGTTTGAGAGAGCTCAGCGAACCATTTTAGTCAAAATTGAATTGATCAACTGCTGATTGCATTGTGGCAAAACTTTGCGTCCTATATTTTATATTTCGACACCTGTGTGTAAGGGCTTGGCCTTTATCCCTGTTATGTGTCAAACTGCTGTACAATGTATACTTAAAAACATTTGGAACTTTTGATTTATCCTAAGATCACTGGTCTTGAGGTTCTGGTTTCGGGAGATGAAAAATAATAAGTAACACAAACTGAATGATCTTATGTTGAAAATCAATCCCTCAGATTAGTTGTAGTAGTAGCAGTAAAGAAGAAGTAAGAGGGGATTTGTGGACACCTGGTTACTTTTAAAAACAAGCAAAGAGTGTACATCGTAGCAAAACACGAGTGCGAAGTTGGAGAATGCGATAATGAAAACGGTTGTATAAAGGATTAGTGGCTGTCATGATGCTCTGAGCCATTGCAATGGTCATGTAATAGGAGCAGTAGACGCAATGACATAGTGTTTGTGGCGGGCCCATTGATAATGGACGTCGATGGTGGCGATAGTGATAGTCGTCGGGAGCAGTGGAAGGCTGGCTCCGTAGTATCTCCCCGCTTTAGCACCACTCGTGTTATCAATAACAGAGTCTGTCCCACACTTCGTTGGTTGCAACGTCGGTTTTTAGATATATATATATAAGCTTAGATCTTAAAGAATCCGGAAACTGGTTGCATACCCCACAAACTAACTTTGCCTTTTTTAAAAATGTTACCAAAATTGTAGAATTGAATGCTGATCGAACGTCACATGTGAGAGGAATACTCATCTAAAGAACGTTTTATTCAGCAGGACATTTAACCAGAGGTTTCTATTCAATTCCATCGAACAGCAACGCTTTAGCTTAACTCTTGGAGTTCACACTCACATTTAGAATACTCAAACTGCGCGACCATTAATTCAAATAATACTGTATAATTTAATATATGAATTGACGTAAGCATATATATCACATTTGTTGGACATTTTAATTATAGCATTTCTGATACCCCAAAACGCAGATATGATGTTAATTTTCCTATAGGAATTCCTATCTTATAAATTTACATGGTAGCATTTTTGGGGTATGGGGAGTTTTACGGTAATCATTTACACCATATCGGGAGGCTCCACTTCTATGGAAATAGCACAGTTACAGTCAAGTTTAGCTACCCGTTCATACCACAACTGCTCAACTCCGCAAGGCTAAGTTACTGGTTCCACTCATATGAGTGAAACAGGACGTTTTCACTACAGTAATAAAGCTCTACTTCACTTCCCGGAGTTCACACTGGACAGCAGCTTTATTTACCTCTATACTACAAACGCTTCCAGATGATCAACATGCAAGAGATTTTTGGAGTTAAAACAGTCGGCTTATAATAAAATGTACAGTATATGACGAGTGGGTAGCAACTAAAGAACCTGCATTGTGAATTTGTCACCCAGGTCATGCCATGTTCTCTGTCGAAAAGTTAGAGAAACACAAAGTTCAAGCTTTTGGGCCCCAGGTTCATACAGGTTGAAATTCTGTATTTTTAATCAAACATTTGAGTTTTTCTTTCTAATCAAAAGCACAACTCTGTGGCTATTTTAGTGGGAATTCATCTTAAAAATGTCGTATTTCACAAAATGAGAGAAAATTTCATTCAAAGCAAGATAATATGGGATAAATCCCAAATAGATGTGCTTTTTTCAGCCTTACTCGATTCCAGTACACTGTCCACTTACAAACTGGTGTGCGAAGAAAGTTTCCTCTTAACTCCCTCTGGTATTCTTAGGTGATCAGAGATCAAATAATTGCATTGAACTTCAGTTTATTGTGGAGCTGATTTTCAAAAACATTAGCTTGTATGCATTTTAGTGTTAATTGGTAGTGAAAAGTACTTTAAAACCATTTTTTAAAATGAATAAAATCATCGACGTTTCGCCCCTCATACCGGGTCGTTTCGCCCCGCCCCAATATAGGGATGAAACGACCCGAGGCGAAACAACCGGGGGCGAACGGGAATTGGGGCGAGGACCAAACACCGTTGACATTGTGCCCCAAAATAAGTCGATATTCGCGTCTCAGCTCAGAAACGAAATCACCACACCAGTTATCAAATTTCACACAATCATTGAGGTAATTTCCATCTGGTGATTTTTACGCGAGGAGAGGGGCATGTTTTGCGGTAGAGACATTTTTTTTTGTTTTTTCTTCTTTCTCTTCTTAATTATTTGAGTTCACAATATGATACTAAATTTTATTATTTAGACATTAAAATATTTTTTTGTGTCTCGAGTCGTGTTTTACTATATAATTCTCAGTTTTGTTATGCTCAAGCTGCCAACTGCATTGTCGATACAATACATTCTTGTACCATTGGCAGATCGAGGGGTGGTAGGAGGAGGAGGCATGCATGTCGCAACTATTTACAACGTCTCAACCCCCCCCCCCTCTTTTCGTCATGCAAAATATATTTCTGTGACAAGCCGGGTTTTTAGTAGAGTTTTTTTTTAAAAAAAAACTCGACTATTGTTATAGGAAGGGTCGGTCGCCGGGCGGTTGGGCGGCCCTTTTTGCTTATAACTTAGCTGTTTCGGGACGGATTTTGATAATATTTGGTATGTGAATTGATGTGCATGTTCAACACCCGCTGACGCGAAATAGGGCGTGTCCATACTATTCACAAGCGTTATGACCCTTTGTTAAAATTCGACTAAATTTGATAGCGCGACAACTTCATCAAATGTCAACCGATTTGACTGATATTTGGCACATGGGCTTCAAAGGACAATGTCTTGATCGGGGTCGAAAACGACAACAGGATGAGTTATAGCCCTTTGTTAAAACTGATTAATTTTAAGCTTCATAGTGTGATAACTTCAACAAACGTCAACCGATTTGACTGATATTTGGCACATGGATTTCAAGGAACAATGTGTTGATCGAGTTCGAAAATTAAAATTTTATAGTAAATTTCCTTTCTTATTATACCTACCACAATTGTTTACTACAGGCTTGCCCTACAGTGGAAGTCCCAAACTCGGAAAATATACTCTCTGTTTTGGTCTTTCCCAAACGATTTGGGAAAGAAAAGTCGTGCAAAAGCACCAAGAAAAAATAATCCAAAACTGGATCGAGTTTTACCGGCGCACACCCAGTAAGGGTCGCTATACTCATAGTACAGATCCACGGCTTCCGGTACCAGTGTGCAAACGTTTTACCAATGACTTATTCTTTTGAATCCGCCAATATTGGAGTTATGTGATCGGCGGGTAGGAAGGATTCTTACCCGAATAAGAAGACGAGAGGGCCTCCATGTAAAAATTGTGGTATGGATAATAAGAAAGGAAATTTACGATAAGATTTAAATTTCTTATCAATCTACCTTACAATTGTTTACTACAGGCTGAATAGACAATAGGGGGAGGGAATCACACAACCAACCTCCACATAACCCGACTGCACTTGAACCGTGGACAGAAGAAAAGTTCCCTAGGCCTATCAAACCATAGCATCACAAACATTAGTAAAATACAATGAGACATGAGGCGTATGCCTCTGCGTGACTCACAGACAGAAAGGGCAGTAAAACAGCAGTAAAACAGCACATGGCTGGAACTGTCCTTGTAAGAAGCCTAATGGCTAGGGTAGACAACAGCCTGAGCAGAAGAAAGAGACCCAAAGAAAAAAAGGTCTCCACACTGCTCCTGCGACTGACGCAGATAGAAGGTGGAGAAAGTAGAAGTAGAAGCATTTCTCCAGTAGGCTGCCAACATAACATCCGACAACATGGTGGAGTTAGCATAAGCCCAGGAGGTAGACAAGGCACGCACCTCATAGGCAGAAATACGATTGGTAATACAATCGTCAGTCGCTAGACGAACGTAGGCCTCGCGAACAACCAGACAAATCCATCGAGAAATGGATTGAAGAGAGATCTTTTGTCGACCAGGAATAAGAGACAGAAAGAATCGTTTCCCGTCTGTCCTAATTCCCAATGCCTTTCGGGTCAACCGAGAGGGCGTGAAGCTCACTAACCCTTCTAGCAGAGGCAAAAGCCATCAGAAAAGCCGTCGTTGGGTTCGTTCCAATGAGGGGCCATAAGCTATGTTTTTGACGCCAAACATGAAAAAAAATAGTTATTCAAGAATTTTGTTTGCAAGTGTCGTCTGTCTTTCGTGTTAGGTAAAGGGTTAATCAAGACTTAAATGCCTGTTGACAACGAACTTGCAGGACGATTTTCTTGAGACTTGTCCTAAAATGTTGTAAATGTTTTCGCGTTTGACCAGCCTGTCACCTGGAAAATGATCAATAGGAACAGAATGTTTCTTTGTCTTGGACACCGAAGTACTTCGTATACTTAGAACCTTAAGCTTGGAAGTATCTATGCCAGCAATAAACATAACAGTACGTAGCCATCGACTGATGGTACTTCTAGCCACAGGTTTATGAGGCTGAACATTACTGATGAATAAGGAAGTGTAGTGTAGATGCTGTTCTCCTCAAATAATGTTTCAACACAAACAACAACACAAAACCTTTTGTCTAGAAGATATGATTTCAACACAGCAACTGGGTTATTTACGCCAGGCCGCGTTTGTTTCAATAAATCTTCATAATGAAGTGTATAAGAATCAGAACTTATAAACATTCTGCAATGGAAAAAGAGTGGATAGACTGAGGACGACTCGCTAGAGTGAAGGCTATCAACATAGCCAGTTTATAATTTAAACACATTAAATTTCCGAGCATATGATAATTTCCGAAGATAAATAAGCACTGTCGACAGATCCCATGTTGCAGAATATCTCACTGCTGTAGGCCGCAACTGGAAAACACCTTTCATCAATTTTTCATCTAAAGGTGAAATGCATCAGAAAGTCCATCAACAATTACACCCAATGCAGACAAAGTACTTCTAGCAGTATTAAGAGCACTATATCCTACTCCATCATAAATTGTAATACGGACGTTATATCTGTGCGAACGGAGTCAGCTTTCCGTTTCCAACAGTAGTAAAACTATTTATTATACACCTGTTCTACATAATACCCATCTACAACAGCACTAAACCATGCGAAAAATGAAAATCTGTTCCGCACATGTGTGCGGGACGGAAATCGTTGACGGACTATTTTTTTAAATAGCAGCGACATTTCACTGGAATTTTCAACACTTCGTGCAACGCAATTACAATTTGAATCGCTAACGACAGCTGATAATCGTCCCCTGCGTTCCAATGTCTTCTATGTGCCCATCGGTTCATAGAACACATTGGAACTCGGGGGACGAAATAGTAACACGGGTCCCCCTCGCAAATTTGGTTGCCGATAAAATGTGTTATTTTTGTTGATAGTTGTCAAATGAATTGCCGATTGTCCTTCTAGTCATTGTTTTTATAAGTGCCATATCGATTAACCTATTTGTACGCGTGAGTCGTTCTGCGTATTTGTTGTGATGCACTGAATGCTGTTTCTGAGTTGAGCATCTCCAAGACGCCATCGCGATTGTTGTTTCCCGAGAAATGCATCTACACTGGAAGGACTTCCGGATAAACGGCATGCCATGAGCTGCAGTTGATAGCACAGAAGATGACGATTGCTGGAATTCGGAATTGTAAGAATCGTTTGAGTCACTGGAATAGTGAGAGAAATTTTCACCAATAGTTCAATTACTGTTGTAAACCAGCTCTGATTAGGCCATATTAGAACAAAAAGGATATTGAATAGTAGCTTCTACACATTATATTCATTTATTTAAGTCACATACTTATGCACAATGGCTAATCGTGACCGTGCTTCTATAAAGTCTGCCTACAAGGCTGAAAGGTGGAAAAGCAAAGAAAAATAATTACTGTTCCTAGATAAACAAAATAAACAAAATGCATTGATAATTTCAGCATCAGGGTACCAATACCAAGAAACAAACCTACCAGGTTGTGTATTAATTCCGGAAGCAAACAACTCAATCTCTGGTTATCGCCACAGGTTGGAAATAGTCTAAAATATCGTATTATCTAAATGCCACTCAACATTATCATTGACGTTTCGGGACAGAGGTTCAGCTTCACTAAGAACTCCAGAAACATGAGCCGCTGAAAACACTAAATGGTGATCAATGCACCAATGCCAGATTTGAATAGCTAACCTATTGCAATCTGCAGATTTTTTGACCCCATGGCAATAATGTAACTAAAAACAAAATTGTTAGCTGTCATAATTTTTACATGTTCCAATAAGAGCAAAATCCTCGTCCTCTTGTTGGTTGAGAGCTGGTATAGTTTCTTTTACGTTTACGGCTCCAGTAGCAAATGTTACTGTCTGACGTCACACGCAAAATATTTGAATTTGAAATGACGTCGCCCGTTTCGTAATTGCTTCATCAACGAAGTGACTTGCCAGCCGCTTCATTTTTCTGATTTTTTCACACGTGCAGCAGACGGTGAAACCGATTTACGATTTGAACTAAGATTGAATGAGTTTATCTGGTTTATAGATTATTTATCCGGTGTCGTCGTGGGGTATACGGGAGGTTTATTTACTAAACCTGTGATCGTTAAAAGTTGCCTTGAACAAAGCAACTTTAACGATCACAAGTTTAGGAAATGAGCACCACGTGTTTCACGACGCGATGTAAGTTTTGGGCTTTGGGCAGCGTCTTATTGGAACATATACGTTATTGTGATGAGTTGTCGGTAACCTGGTCTGAGGTTGTCGGCTCGGAGCGTCGGTTCAACCTCTTTGTGTCTCGGTTGAACATAAGCTCCGAGTCGCAAACCTCGGACAATGTCACTGTCAATTCATCACAATAATTCATAACGTTGATCATGTTTAAAGTTGCTTAAAGCGTTCAGAGAAACCAAACAGCCAACGTCTCCAAATATTTCATATATCGATCAGGCTCAAGTGCTTCCGGCGTTCTGAAGTCTTTCCATCCATAAATACTGCTCACAATCTCAGTTTAGATGTATCAGTAGTACAACACGACCACCGGCGACTGCTCCTTTTCCACATATGGCCAATATTTCCACGGATGCAATAATATTAGATTCCAAACACTAATTATAGGAATAATCATCAAATATTTAATTAATGAAGCTCATTAATTAGAATTTTGCTGATGATGATTTTTATTACCTCGTAAACGCATGCGTGAACATCATTGCCACGAGTGGTTTACTACCAGTCCACGGCGGTTGTACTGTAATAACAATATGTGCACAGCCCAGATCTATCTCCCCTTTTTGATAAGGCAAATTATGAAGTCACCAATGTAAATCACACATACTGTCAGATGTAATTTCCATACTGCAATTATAGATACATTTAGTGGAATGAAGAACCTGGCGCTTTTGGACAGTTCAATATGAAGATAGTGAAGCATACCAAAATGTACCTCCGGGAAACTAGAAGACCCGCCACTCTCTCAACCTGCCGTATACTGGCATAGCTCTTGCGATATAAATGCTGGCATTCTTTCACAATAAGTTCAGCTTTATGTGCTGGCAATTTAACAGTCATGTGGACCGAGTTAACACAGAAACCTACAAATTCTATACGTTGTGTTGGGATCAGAGCTGATTTGTATGGACGAATAGTAACCCTAAGGCCCAAATAGGTAAGAAGCCGAACAGAATAATTTATGTTTTGCTGATAGTGGTCATAGGTTTCACCTAACAGTAATGAATAATCAATACAAGCTGAAATGCTATGACCCAGTTTTCTTAAAACATAATAAACTGGTTTCAGCGACTTGGTAAACTCATGGACGTCGTGAAGAAGACTGCAGTGTAGGGGGTAAACTTAATTTGTCTGAATTGTGATGGTTCAAACCTCCACCGATAAGTTATTCCAACTATTTGCCTTATTGAAGTCATACCTTGCTGATGTAGTAGGAATTTTAGCCAGCCGGGAAGATAGTGTAAAAAACTCAAGAATTGTTGGAAATTTATTTATAGAAAAATACAGGTAGAAGTCGTAACGCATGAACTGCTCAGCATTTTATATAATTAGCACGTGCAGGACAGGTCTTGCGGGGGCACCCGATGGCCTGAATCCGACAGTGGGTTTGACATAAGCCCAGATGGATCTATCGTATCTAATATAATAAAATGTACATGATTTCATAGTAAGAGCGAACGAACATCTAAGACTGCGAGCCAGACTTTAATATCCCGAAAAACTTATTGGAGGATTCACGACCACACTTCATTGGTTACACTCCTGTTAATAAGTTTGATCTTGCTTGCTTAATGCCAGTCTCGCATGTATTCGAATTAATTACTGAATTTTAGGCCTGATTGGTGTTAACTGTCCTTTAGCATTGATGAAACATAAGATACAGTATCCGTTTTCTTTTATGTGCAGAATGTTAAGCACACACACGAAAATGTGATTACTATGAGCCAAACTTTATTTTTATCCAGGAAACATCGGGTCAGAGGCACTCTGTATTATTCGTATTATTCTGGAGTATATACATAGAACGACACACACGCGTGAATGGGTTAATCGATATTGCACGAGTGCCAGCGCGGAAGGATAAAACGAGAGGCTGCAGGCCTCGAGTTTTATCCTCCCGCGATGGCACATGTTCATCACGTGTTTCGGTTTGTGTTTATAACACGCCTTCACGTCTATAAAAGCGATTATTAGAAGGACACTCAGCAATTCTTTATCGCTGACCAAATTTGCGAAGGGAACCCGTGATTCTATTTTCAGCCACCGCTAGCAATTCAAATTGTAATTGTGGTGCTCGATTTGCAGAAAATTCCAGTGACATTTCGCTTCTATTTAAAAATAGTCCGTCAAGGATTTCCGTTCTGTACATATGTGCGGGACAGATTTTCACTTTTCGCATTGTTAAGTGTTGCAGTAGATGGGAATTTCATAGAACAGGCGTGTAATAAAGGGTAAGTATGGAAACCCCTCACTGAGACAAATTATACTCACATGGGTTTCCTGGTGCAAGCCGGTCTGGTTACACAAAATAGGCACTCTATGTTACAGCAAACAATGCAAGGTTACGAAACGCAGTGGAGACAGTAAGCCAGTACAAGAAACCAGAGCCACCACGTACTGTTATGAACAGAAAACAAAGGACCGGCGAACAGTAAAATTGGTGTATCCGTAAACCTAGGAACGTTTGGTGGAAGAAAACGTGGGAAGAAATAGGGTACGCAAAAGTAGAAAGTCTGTTGGACAACGTTTGTGTGAACAGTAAGTCAAATGAAAAACATGAGCAATCTAAACGAAACCGGAAGTAGATTCCCTTTCTCTATTTTCCAGAATCGAAAATCGAACGACACAACCCAAATTTGTGGAGGGAAATGACGAGATTCTTTCAATAAGTAATTCCATCCGAACAGTAAATAATTACTCGAACCTGTTTTTTTTTAAAGTAAAGTTTTTTGCCAAACGAATTTCACTGCCATTTGTATTGTTATTGTTTACTTACAGATAGATACTGCTGATATAGGAAATGAGAGCGGTTCATGTCCATTCGAATGCATAGTCTGCTATCTAAAATCATACTGTGGATTATTCTATCACGTGACTCTTCTATTGCCATTCGTTAGTATTATATTGTTTCTGTTCAAGCGGTTAAAATGAGCTACAGTCAGAAAAGTTATAAATAGCAAGAAAGTTATAAACAGAAGCCTTAAAAATAGGTTCTGTGTTATAACTGACAAAATACACACAGGACTGATTGTAGGGTAGGGAATCTTTCATTCGGTTAACAGAAGCGGTCGAAGCGACAAATGCTATAGAATCGTTTTGCTTCTCTATTCCATAACTGTGGTTTGCTCAACAATCTTACCGTCACCGCAGCGGAACAAAAACATTAAACTTTAGGCTTTTAAAGTTTTGTGAATATTGGGGTTTTTTATCAAGGATCCTGGATGCTAGTTATTGAAAGTAGGAGTGTGGGAACGAGATGTTCCTGAAAATATTGACCAGCTTTTCACTTTTTGTGTCTTGAACGTGTTAAATCTTTCTCTTTTTGTGCGGCTGACCATGGAGTGAAGTACATAGGCTTACAATGTGGATGAGCACGATACATTAAAAAAGCCTTATAGATTGGTATCATCAGCAGCCCAAAAGTTAGAGACACGGTACATTCGTCCCGGTAATCAGTACATCAGCATCTGTCTCTGCATGTAAGGAAGAAATGCCATTACGCTTCAGACATTTTCTAAACAAATTCACGAAGAATTGTTTGTTATTATTTTTAGCAGGCCAGTCCTTTTTCCTAACACTCGGAAATTTTTATTCAGTTTTGACGATTTCTACATCTCCCTTCAATCCATTCTGTCTGAATGGGTTTCAAGTTTGTGGGTGGGCGGCTGTCATAATCAACAAAGACAACTGTTATATTACGATCTAATTAAATTAATATATGACTCACAAATTTGACCATATGTTTTACCATCGAACAATGGGAACAGTCCACCGTCCATGCTCACCCCACAGACCCAGACCCTTCCTCAAAAACGTATCTGGATTTACATATGAATGTATTGAATCATCTAACTGTCTCTCAAAGCAGCTCGGGAAATTCAAATAATAAAGTTGATAAGTTCATAACTCGTATGATGTCTGAGAATTCAGTTCCGGAGACTGTACCCATAACAATCGCTATCAATCGTTGGAACAGCAATTGAGCATCCATTGTTACAAAATGGCACCGACTCGGGGTTTCATCGGTTTTCTTAAAGACGTATTCATTTGGGCCCTTTTCATTCATTTTCACAACTATTACTTCCCTGATACTTAAGGCTTTGTGAAATTACATTTGTTGGAAAGAGTATCACTTTGCATGCTTCTTAATTCCCAAACACATGGAAGGGATTCATGCAGAGATGAGATATCGCAGAACAGTCATGGCATCTTTTTCGTCTCCCAATTTTCATTCCTTCCCGCATTCTTTGTGTTACTCCCTTCGTGCAATATGTACCATGTTAGAGAACTTTATTTATTAGATTTGATTTTCTTTCCCAGAATTGACCCTTATTTAGATCAATATGGCTTAAAACGCGACTGATATGGTTCTGATCTCTGTCGATAAGAACCAAGCTAGAATTGTCCACCCGACTGAGCGCAGCCATTTTGTTGACAGCGAAATCGTTTACCGTTATTCAATGAAAGCAATCAATCGTAAAATTTGCGTTACCAGGCAAAAGGGTGAAGTTTTTGTATGATGTGGAATTAATGATGGCAAAGGTAAGGACTAGGGGGAGATCAAAAGGAAAAGAAATGAGTTGTACACAAAATGCAACGCAAACTACGATTCCAAGATGCAAACGGAGATTCGTCGAAGTCGAAGAAGAGGCAGTTCAGCTTTACGAACCACTGGGGAAGCTGCGACTTTCGGACTTTATGAAAAGAATGAGAAACAATAACACTCTCAGAAAACTGGGGCAGATCTGAGAACATTTTGTAACTATTTGATTTGGTTTAATAAATAAAAGGTCATTACTCGGTTAGTTTCATGACGGCCGGGACAACAGCACTCGGTGACTTCACATCAAGCTTCGAACTTCGGTCTCCGGCTGATATGAGATAACCTCGGACTGATTTCTCAGGCGATATGAAACAAAGAAAATAATAACTTCGAACTATCGTGGCATCAATTACGTCAAAACATGCCGGTGTAACAGGAATGGAAGTCCGTAGGAAAATTAGTCCCTCTGGACTATTATTCCGCGGAATTATAGTCCTAGGTCTAACATTTCTAGGAATAGTAGTCCGGCGGACTACTATTCCCAGAAATGTTAGACCTAGGACTATAATTCCGCGGAATAATAGTCCAGAGGGACTAACGTTCCTACGGACTTCCGTTCCTTTTACACCGGCATGGACAATACTCAAATATCTCACTGATACTATTCAAAGCCACCTATAGTTAAGCCACCAACTATATTGTGGCTCCTCATCAATTGCTTTTCAATGACCAGATCTGTTGACAAACCGGCGAAGAATTTATCATCATTATTTACAACATGGACGTCAGAGCATTCTGAACACCTCTGTTCAACTTTGACGAATAGACTTTCAGAAGAATTTGCATGCATGATCTTACCAGCTGATGAAAAAAATTACTACACCATTCTGCTCTTATAAAATTTCTGAGGATTTGAGCCATCGGCATATATTGATACAAGAATTTGGCAGCCTTAGTGACATTGGAATTCTATAAGCACATAGTTAGTTGTTTATTAATGTGACCAGTCTTTACCCCTACACCTAAACCTAATTAGCCCATTATCTCAAAACGGGTTATCCCAGTTAACCCTACTTTATAGGGAAATGCATCCGATTTCGAATTTTAACTTTTAGTATATTGTAAATAGCACGTTCTTCTAGGTATTATCAGATTTTGACTGGATTAATAGTTCCATCCTACATTATCTGATTGTGGATTATATTCAGGAGTCATACCAATGGTACATAACAGTAAATGTGATTTTAATGCTGTATACTATTGGATGCCTTCCGGTGTTTTACAGGGGAAACATAGCCGACAACAAAGTCTACAAACACATATAAATGTTACTTATGTTGATCAAAATAGTAATGTGTTACTTTGTCAAGCAAATAAAGTCGTGTCAGGGATTCGTGAAATGTAATTGTAATGGGCCAAAACGATGTAAAACAAAGCGTTGTGTTGGTTTCAAAGCCAAAGTGTTGTGCAACAGTAGATGTCACTCCAGCGTAAACTGTTTCAATAAATGAATATTGATCTAATAAAATAGAAACAGAACTAAACTAAATTTGGTCTCATTGAATTCATGTACAAATTCTTTTTGGTATTTAGCCAAATGACTGGTTTGTTATTTTAGTCATTTGGCCATATAACTAGGAAATTTAGACATTTGACCAAATGACAGACGGTCAAGGTCATTCGACCAAACGACTAACTGCTTTAGTCATTTGGCCAAACGACTAGTTTGGCACATTGACTGTAACATATGCACTTCCAGCTCAATATAGTTCCTGTTTTTTGCTAAACAGAAATTCATCAACACGTGGGCATGATTTTCAAGAGGATTTTCGATTTTGAACATCTTATCTGGAAATCGTATATTGGTTCAATGAATGGTATGTAATCACTCAAGTGTTCTGTGATAGTTTTGAATGGGCGCATCTTATCTGGAAATCGTATCGTGGTTCGATGGACGGTAAGTAATCACCGCTTTTGTGATAATCATGAAGGGATGCATCTTATCTGTATAATAGGACCAGACTACGCGCTGTCGGTTACCAATTAAGTCAACATCACTAAAAATTGATTTGGCACCAAACTATCTTCCTTTGCCAAAAGTTTGGCACAATGGACAAACTTCCAACGTGAAGTGTCAGTGAGTGGTAATGAGGTATTGTTTTTTCCTTCAGTAAAACATTGTAGGTTATCAACTTTATAAAATGCTGCGTTTAATTAGATAAATACTTCATACCGTCGCGAGTCACTCGCGATGGTATGGCATATTTATCTGATTAAATATTTTTTTAATAAACAATATTTTATTCGTCATGAAATAGTTTGGTAAAAAGGCATAAGCCTATGTATATACCTCACCGATACATAAAATATTCATTTTTAACAACAATAGTGCGTAAACAAGAGCAGAGTTGTGCAGTTTGTTTTATACACAGTCCACCATCAATCATAGTTTCTCTCAAACTAACTTGTGGCATGAGTCTTGATAGGACTCTTCAATCTGATAATGGGATGTAATGACTGATTGAGGTAAGGTATTCTACTTCTAGGGTAATCCTTGGAATCTCATCGTTTGTTCGATATAGTTATACACGGCTCCATATCTGCGAATATTGTCTGACTGTTTTCGTTTTATTTCCGGATAAGATAACGTTAATTTCTTCAATGGTGTAACCTAGACTTTGAAACATAATTTCTCTTTGGGTGTTATAGATTGGACAAAAAGGGTTCAAAGTCCTCGTATTCATGACTACAAGAGCATTTCGGGTTATCGCGCCGAAATCGTTCATACATGTGACCATTTAAGTCGCTACATCTTAATCTTAATTTGCAGTACAGTATCTGGCCTCTTCTTCCGTCAGCATTATAATAACCTGGAATGATAGGGTCGTTTTTCAGTACCTGTACAGATCCACAGCTTCTCATATTTATATCTATTTCATTCCAGAGTCTTACAGCAGATGGAAAAAAGAGTCATAAAAAAGTTTAGTCCGACATTGTATTTCACATAGGTTGTTTGATGAATGAAGTGGATAATTTGTATATTCCGACACTTGTGCGGAATGAGGCGCATTACCAGACATAATGTTAAACATAGTAACTATTTTGTGTCTTTTTCAGTGCTTGTGTAATGTAATAAAAAACCAGTTTCGAGATATATACGCTTGTGACGTGTGCCCCTGGGAATGTTGCATATTGTTCGAAGGGCGCCTTGTTGTAAAACTTCGAGTTCATCTAGTTAACCTTTTGGACAGTTATCCCAAATAACATCGGCATAGTCAAAAGGGGAGTATGAAATGAGTTTCCAAAGCTAACCTGGACAATTTATATTTTAAGCTACAGAGGCAGTTTATCATTGGACTGACTTTATCAACAATACAATCAATGTGATTACCCCAAGATCATCAGTTTTGAAATATTAGTCCTAGATATTTGTGTACGTTAACTTCGGTTATACGAGGACCATTTAAGCAGAGTTGCGTACGTTAACTTCGGTTATACGAGGACCATTTAAGCAGAGTTGCGTCTTCAAATTTGGGTTAATTGTTCTTGAAAAGCTGAACGTTACTGTCTTGCTGGGGTTAAAAATCAATTGCCAATTATCTGCCCATAAACCAATTCGTTCCATATCACCGTTCAGTAGGTTTGAATTTTTATCCTCTATAAGAATAAATAGGGACGTGTCGTCTGCATATAACATTATATTCTTATGGATATCATGGACTATATCATGTATGTACATATTGAAAAGTAGAGGTCCTGAAACAAACCCTTGGGGGAAATCCAGCAAGTATTACTTTTTTGTGGAGCTCTTTCCGTTAATGGAAACTGTTTGTGTACGATCAGTCAAATAATTTTCAAATCACGTTAAAAGTCCACGTCTTACCCCAGTAGCATCACGTTTGTGTAGCAGGCCACCATGACAAACTCTATCAAACGCTTTGCTTATGTCACAAAAGACAAAGCGGACTTCTGAACCTTTATCCAGTGCAGATTTTATATAATTATCTATAGAGATTAATTGAAATACCGTACTATCTCCCGGCCTAAACCCAGACTGAAGGTCAGTAAGGTAGTTATTATCAACAAGAAATCTATATACGCGATTAAAAACTATCTTTTCTAGTACCTTACTAACACAACTAGCCAACGACACGGGTCGGTGATTCTCTGCATCGATTTGTGATAATTTTTTTATGGATTGGTATAACATTTTCATGTTTCCAGTATTTGGGAAAGACTCCAGTTGACAAAGACAGGTTAAATAATTTGGAAAGCGGAAAGGATAGCTGCCTCGAGAATTATTTCACTATTATATTGCTTATTTGGTCAGGACCACTAGCCATTGTCGTATCTAATTTTGATAACAATAATTCGACCTCCACCTCGTCAGTTTCTATAGCCTCTAATAACCCATCATGTTTATAAATGCAAGGTAATTCTCTTTCGAGTATAGTATTACACTGACTTGTAAAATAATTGTTGAAGATAGTCGCGATACTTTCTGGGTCGTTTATAATTTCATCATCCTCGAGCAGCGGGGGAAAGGGTGCCCTCATAGACTGCTGATTGGTGAAATTTTTCAATCTCTTCCACTACTGCTTAGAGGATGTTTTTCTTACAGATAAAGACTCTTCTAAATTGATATCAAAACTTTGTTTCGAATCACTAACACAATTTATAGTATAGTTTCGAATTCTCCTGAAATTTTGCCAGTCTTCAGTCCTACTTGTTCTTTTTGGCTTTTTGTGTACCCTATTACGTATGCGCATTTGTTTTCTTACAAAGGATGTCATCCAGGGTCTGTCATTTGGACGCATTAAGATCGATCTAGCAGAAGTAAACGATCTAACAGTTTCCATAACATGGACTATTATTTTTCTGTTATATCGTCAACTGAACCGGATTCGAAAAATGAATTCCAGTTAAAAAGTGATTGTGACAGACCATCTGCATCCATATTTTTGTAATCCCAAACAAATCGTTTATAAGAGGGAAGATTAGGATTTGTACATTTCAGTTTAATACTAGTGGCATGGTGATCGCTACAAAAAGAGGGAGTGACTCCGATACTGGAGATCAGGTTCGGGGAAGAAGTTGGCACTAGATCTTGAGTACTTGAGGTCTCACTTATCTGAGTTGGCTCCTTAACAACCTGGACAAGGCTGTAGGCAGTTTCAAGTCTTCTAATTTTTGGGTAGGTTGTCGGTAGACAATTTGCGTTGAAGTTGCCGACAATAACACATCTCATAGAGAGGTTATTTCTAGCTGATGATATCGATTCATCGATGAGGTCCCAGTCTGACACACATTCCGAGGGTGGACGGCAGAAAATACCAAGTAGAAACGTATGTTTTTAACTTCTTATTTCAGTCCAGATCGCTTCCAATCCAGGAAGTTCCAAATTACTCTTCCGGTTTTAAATTAACCCCAGTTTTACGTAAACTAATATTCCGCCGCCGAGGCCATCTTCACGGTCCTTACGAATAGGAAGATAATGATATCCTTCTATTCTGAGATCTTCAGAGCCAACATTCGAATTAAGAAGAGATTCAGTAACAGCAATGACATCATGTTGACTGATCTCCACCTGTATCACTTCCGTATTGTTTCTAATACCCCTAACAGTGATGTGTACTAGTGATATGTTGCTACACGTGTCCCCTGGTGTCAGCCCAATATCTCCACTAACTATTAATAAAACGAATACCAATACAACAAGACACAAGTGTCCTAATACACTAAATATCATTCCAATGGCAGAACCAATGGAACTCATGCTTGTTTGACCTGTAATGCGATCCGCCTTTTGTAAATACTCGCGATCTGCTAAACCCAGTTGCTTAACAGTAATTGTTTTATTTCATTCGTTTTTCTTCCCCCAAAACAAATCGTATTCCCATTCCCACTCATCGAAAGCGGTATTCCACTCCCAGCATCGTATTCCTCTCTCAGCGATGACAGTTGTTTTTAATGTTTACAAATCGGCTGAGAGTTGAATCAGTTATAAAGGGTTGTTTGGGAAAACAAATAAAAAGAAAATAAAATACATACAAAAGTTCACTGCTCGGAATCGACTATGATTTTATCCTCTCGTGCGCAGCGCGGATTATTTCAATCGGCTAACGCCTCGCGAAATAAAACCTCCGCGTGCCCCACTCGGGAATAAAAGTCGGACTCGAATCCGAGTAGTAATCTATTGTCTATTTGGTCGATTAATGTCTTATTATCTAAGCGCAGCAGCAGGTACATGTAGCGGCACCATTCGGCCTGACCCTAAATGGAATCAGTGGCATAGATATAACTTCGGCGACCACCCATTTTGGCTACGGAGGATTTCGTCAGAACTTTCGTGTTTTGTTGAATTTTTCCCGGGCCAATTGTCTGTACACTCTGAAAATACTTGCCAGTTCATTCTTCAAACCTCGATCAATTTATTTGGTTCGGACAGCAAACTATACCAGCCCCCCCCCCCCCCCCCCCAATGCCCCATTAGGGTTTTGGCACAAAATACTTTTTTGCCATTAAAATAGCCAGAATGGCTAAAAAGTGGTAACAGACAGGTTCGGTCTTGCGTAAACATTAATTGGGACTGAGTAGGAACAACTTCGATTTGTATTCAGATTTGTTCAAATTCAATAGGTCTCTTTTTAGTTGTGTGAGACCTGTTGTGTATATTCATGTATTCGAATAGATCTTATCAGAAAAAATAAGCAAAGTTTTCAAATAAATAATAAATACTGTGTACACAGCGCCCGATCCTTGCATGCTTTGCTCTTTGCCAGTCCCCCAATTTCCAGTAAAATGTTATCTAAGAGATCCAAAAAATCCGCACAGACTACACTGTACTCTCACCCTGTCTCAAGCACCAGGAGGGCCCAGATTCACTCCGAGGGTAATGAATTTTGAAAGTTTTGGGAGGAGTATACCGTAGGCCTGAGGTGTGTGTGTGGGGAGGGGGTTGGACCTCCTATTGGTATGGCACCACTCGAAATGGAGGGCCTTACCTACCCCACCCAGGCCTAAATCCCAGCTACACCCCTCCGATTTAGCATTCTCGGTTATAAAGCCAATCCACACTCCTTCAAAAGTTCAATGTAAAACTCATTTACATCAGATCAAACAAATAATCAGATTATGACAGACAGTAATACTACATCTTTAATGTTTTCCTATTTAACCCTTTTACTGCCACGCCCACTTTAGCCATATATGGAGGACCTCTATGTACGCCTGTATGCTTGGAAGTTCAATAAGATTTATGCCATTCTTAAAACTCTACCATCTGCTTAATTGTTGGAAAGGGGTCTATCGTGGTATTTTGCGCACGATGGAAGGATCCATTGACGGAAGTGGAATAGAGTCTATTTGGATTGAAAGCGGATTATATGGTGCAATGATCTGTAAGCAAATTTTAGATGGGGCACCTGTACAGCGGGGAATTAATGCACGCACAACTACGTGGCTAGCCTTAATTGATTTGTTTGTGAATTTGTCCTGTTTGACCAAAATCTACTAATATCGCAAATGTGCATTGCGATTCTATATGTCCAGAACTCATCGAATCACAGAACGGAGTTATGCGATTCTGACTCACTACTTGTCTCTCTGCTCAAGTTTGAGAGTACACAGTGGGACCCTGTCCACCTAAATCAAAGTGGAAAGTCTTTGAAGACTCTTTATATTACGTGGACATGGTTGCGTTGATGCTTCTGTTCATCCCATACAGGACACTGACAGCCGCATCTCACTTTTCTGGAGCCAATTGCAAATACGTTTTCTTCGTTGACAAACTTTGCTATGTTAGCCTCATACCTCTCTGCGCTGCAGAAAAGAGGAAGTCACCGAAAGTGGATCCGGATGTTTATGAAGAGTTTTGCACTGAAAACTGGGTTGTGACTAAGAATACGATTCCGTTCTGCGCTGTCGGTGCAGGTATGGGCTGGAACCAGTAGATAAAAGTGACTGGTGGGATAAAAGACATAATGCCAAATGAGCAAGTTGTGAATTTTTTTTTTCTTACTTGTTATCACCACAACTTCCAATGTGCACAAAGGAGGTGTATAGGTTAGTTGGCATGCCTAAGTCATCCCAAAGCCATCACCATTCGACACCACCTTCTACGACAAAATGCATGACAAGGATTTTGCACTCCTAGTTCAGGCTCTCTCTCTTTTCGAACTCTTGCACAAGACTACTCAAGGGTCTGACCTTGTCAACATTGTTACAAGAAGCGTCATGTCCAAGAAGAAAACTGGCTGTAGCTTGAGTTTCCACATTAAGAGTCAGCAGTTGTATGAAACATTCGTCAACGAGCGAGCTCGGATGAAAGGTTACGTTGTGTTCGACACATTGAAGAAAGCTAAGCTTCTTACCCCAAGGGATAACTCGAAGGAAATTAAGGTTTCATGAGATAAAGGAAGATCGTGCCTTGTTCGCTTGCATGCCTGTGGTTGCGTGAAATAAACTTGCAAGAGTTCATCAGAAATTGCAAGTTGCCGTAGTTTCTCGATCTCTGTTTTCGATGTTACTGCATTGTTTAAACACGAGTGACCTCGTGAACATTTTGGAGGAAAACTATGAATGGCTTCCTGAATCCGATCAAAGTCAGTCTCTTTGACGAACGCCCGATTGTGAATCCCATATCAGCTCGACTGAAAGCTCTATTGGGAAATTTGCCGTAGTCTATGATATGGTAGAGGTTCAAGCAATACACAAGCCAACATCAGTCAATACATGGGGTGGGGGATTTGGTTCAGCTATTCTACGATACCATGAGGGTAAAATATTTTCTAAAATATGAAGCGCATATAGTTTTTGATAGCTACGATGTTGGAAGCTCTCTGAAAACATCGGCCACGCAGAAGTTGGGACGAAGACAGAGCGTGGCAGACCACACATCCAACAACATAAACATAGCAGCAAATGTGGTTATGCAGAAACTGTAATCCAACTCTCGCACCATAGATGAACTGTCAGTATTTCTTGCCAGAGGTGTTTTACTGCAGACCCCGGGTACTGATGACCGCATTTTTGTGGCATACATAACTTTGACAGGGCCTTCTTGTTGTGATGGTACATACTTGTGTTGTGATCAAGAATGACGGACATTAAACTTCTGCTACATGTTGTCCACGCCGCGACTAGTCCTTAGGCTAAGGAATTTCGTGTGCAAATATTGTCCCATAAGTTAATCTTCATTTTGATGGAGGGGACCTTGTGTGCGAACAGAAAAGTGAGGGTGGACTTCCAGAAACTCGGGAACTTTTTAGAATATGGCACTGCTATAAGCGCTGCCAGCAAAAACTTTCAAAATAAAATTTAGGAAAAGAGGAAACTGAAACTACTGTAATTCCGTAACTGTTGGTCATAGAATCGTAAATGTCCCACCATAATGAAGATAATTAATTATTCTAACGAGAAAAATGCACCTGGATCAGAAAATGTTATTCCTGACGTGGCCATAGGTCAAAAGGTCAAGAAAATAGGGTTTCGGTGGCAACATTACCTCGCCTCAATTAAATGCTAATTTCCCATATGAGAATCGCTTCAACGCATTTGTATATCCATCACTTATTCAGTGAATAACCCTCAATTGAATGGTATACTGGTTATCATCCTCACCCATTTCAGAAGCGCTGGACGTTAAACGAAAAATAACAAAATTTTGAAAAAGGCTATTATGCGGATTTTCGAAACCCTGTAACTGTGTGAAAATATGCAGCAGATTTGAAAACAGCTTTTACAATTATGGTAGATTTCCTTCTTTGAGTTCTACGGGAAGTAAAAGGTAGCTTGTTATTTGTGCATTTGTACTGTTAGGCAAGTGGGTAATATCATATTGATTCTCAGCACTATTTTTAGTGAAGATACAAATTCGTTGTTCTTCAAAGACCAAAACATTAAGACTAAATGTTGCAAAAAGGGTAAAATCTTCGCTCTCCAATTGGATAAGAGCTGGCGTAGTTTCTTTTATGCTTACGGCTGCAGTAGCAAATGTTACCGTCTGACTCCACTAAGTGAAATATTTGAAATGACATCGCCCGTTTTGTAATTGCTTCATCAACAGAGTGACTAGCAAGCCACTTCATTTTGCTGGATTTTTTACACGCACAGCAGATGGTATTCCGGATTTAAATTACAAAGCGATTTACGATTCGAACTGAGATGGAATGAGTTTTTCTGGTTTATTGATTATTTATCCAGTGTCGCCGTGCGGTCCAAGAGAGGTTTATTTACTAAACCTGTGATCGTGAAACGTTGCCTTGAACAAGGCAACTTTTAATGATCACAAGTTTAGTAAATAAGGCTCGCATGTTTCACGATGTAGGTTTTGGGTTACAGATAGTGTCTTATTGGACCATATATGTTTTTGTGATGTGTTGAAGGTAACATGGTCTGAGGTTTGAGGCTCGGAGCATATGTTCAACTCTGTTGCTTCACGTCTTGGTTGAACATATGCTTCGAGCCACAAACCTCAGACCATGTTACTGTCAATTCATCACAATAACTTATAATTGTGCTACTTGCATAAACATTCAAAACCTGGACCGCCAACTAAAATGAGGTATATTGAATCTCTCTCAAGTGAAAAACTAGGTGCCTGTGTCCTCAGAATCAGTCCAACCGGTTCTTGCACTTTGACGGTGTGCTGTAATCGAGTGTGTTTTAACATATATAGAATTTGCAGCAAGTTAGTCCAAACTTTCGACACGCACATTTGCTTGTTGCACATTTTACACATTTACATTGCAACACGAACGTTTTGGGCATTGGACACATTCCATTATCAGGCGGAAGCACATCGTCATCATCTTTGAACCCATGAGCTATTGGCTGGAGCAAATTTGGCTCTGTCAGACTCGATGTCATTTCATATGTTGCAAAGTAGGCCCTCAAAATGTGGAAACGAATAGCATGACTTGTGGGTGGAAGTTGGTCCAAGCAGACACCCTTCCTATGTTGCGAAGTTCGCCCACAGGGGTTGATCAAGCTAGCTTGATATGTTGCAAAGTAGGCCCTCAAAATGTGGAAATGAATAGCATGACTTGTGGGTGGAAGTTGGTCCAAGCAGACACCCTTCCTATGTTGCGAAGTTCGCCCACAGGTGTTGATCAAGCTCGCTGTAAGAGCTACAGCTCGTATACGATTTTAGTGCTATGACAGTTTTCATAGACATTTTTATTTGGTAAATTGGACTCGGATTTATTACCAGATTTATTCAAATCTAAAATCCATGGAATCACATTAACTGGCGACCAGAGTACGGGAGTAATTTGTGGACCCACATAGGAGTAGATGTCAGTTGTTCTGTTGACAATGTTAGGCATAACTTTGCAGGCCAATATTGTCAACAAGCAGTAAAATTATATGATTTGTTGGTAGATAGTATAATATCATTCTGCAGAACGCTCTGGGATGGTATTCTTCGAACTGTCAACAAATCATCCGGTGGAACATCACCAGACACCACCAAATATCGGGTGATACTGAGATTGCAACTTGCACATTCCACTCGGTCATTCTGGCAGTTAACAGGCACCCGGCAGAATACTATTGGCATGTAAAGATTCCTTAGACTGCATGCCGACTGACCGACAGTCTGCATGGCAATACAAGAGTCCACAAAATGGCGACTGCAACGTCATAAGATTTCCCTTAAATTCTGCTCACTAGTTGTCGTGTGATTAGGTATTGCATCAGAAAATTTGTGAATATAAGCACCATTCTCTACTGGCTCATCACATGCACGTTACCTTGCTGAAGAACTTCTTAGATGGATGCCGCCTCATATTAAAGTTTGAACTTTGTCACTTTGACCATTATTTTAATTTTATTGTAAATTATTGCCAGGACGTCTGTTGGTACTTTATACATTAAAGTTGTAGATAATTTCTTGAACTGTTCATTACATGTTTGATACACACCAAGATTCATGAGGATACAGAAAACTGAACATTATCTTGAGTTTGTGCTTCTGGTCTGTAATAAATCTAAACGCCATTGGCTGGTGGAACTTCACGGTTCTATCTGCTACACAATGTCAGACCTCACCTACGATCATAGATCCATAGGCATTTCATGACAGACCTACTTTTCATGGTGCCATGACCAGGATTTTGTAAACATTCAGTACCCTTACCTATGTACCAGTGATGCAGTACCCATACCTGTGTACTAGTGATGCAGTAACCATATCAGTGTGATGAACAACAAATTTGAGCTCTCTACAATAGCTACCTAGAGCTACCAACTCCAAGAGCTGGCCAAACATTCA
The DNA here is from genome assembly GCA_031216915.1 of Pictodentalium vernedei. Classification (NCBI taxonomy): domain Eukaryota; kingdom Metazoa; phylum Mollusca; class Scaphopoda; order Dentaliida; family Dentaliidae; genus Pictodentalium; species Pictodentalium vernedei. The sequence continues at coordinate 405,660,876 of CM062296.1, read as the reverse complement.
TTCCAGTGTGGTGAAAAAAGTGCAAAGTGCACAGTGGTTGAGCAAAACGTATTCAAATTTCATATAAGACCCGTGTGAAACGTGCAAAGTGTGTAGTGGTGGAACAAACCTGTGCATTGGTGGAAGAATTCAGTGAATCAGTGAGGAATTCAACAAGAATTCAACACAATGAAAACTGTGAGTGTACTATTTGATTATTTCATAATATATCAGCAGAAAAAATGACTTCTCAATTAACTCAATCCCAAGTAGATGCTGCAATTCAGCAAAAAGCCAAACAATGCACTGATGCCATCTCAAGTCGGTGACTTCTAGACATGAAACAGTAGTTGGAAGATGGGAACATCCATCACCAACAGCTGTTGGATGCTGAAACAAGCTGAGATTGTTGAAGTAAAAGAATCTGACTCAGCTGCAAAAACAATCACAGAAGTGCAAAAATCAATTTTAAAGCAACATAGACATTTGTCTACAACAGCTGATGCAATGCAATCTAATGTGCTTCACTCCCACATCAAGAGGTTTAACGGGCACCTAAAAACTACAGTGCTTGTATCAAATCACTTGAATTATATTGGGCTACAAATTAAATACCCGAAAATAAAAAGAAATTAAGCACTGCTCAAATGAGTGAATATGTGGTTAGCGATTTTATTTTGCACCAGATTGAACATAACCCGAAAATTAAGTGGGTGGACCTGAAGAAAGATATGAAATTATGCTATTCAAAGATTATTGAATACTCAATGGTGGGAAGCTACTTGAGGCATATGAAGCAAGAGAAAATGAAACAGTTGTATGAAACGATTGCGTGATGTCGCCAAGGATGTGTATGTAAATCAAATCAATGATGGTTTCTTACAAAAGATGTTAGCAGACTATTTTTGTGACTTGTTATATGAATCAGATATGAGATTAAAACTCATGCAGAAAGAGCCGTCAATGTTAGAAAAATCTCTAGTGATGGAGCTCTTCGAGGAAGGAGTGAAATACAAGCTCAAGGCCATGGGAGAAACAGGACAAATGTTATATTATGTATATTCAAGGATGGATGATAGTCCAGGGGATATAGGAGGAGTTCCCATGGAAATTGACATGATAAAATGTCAAAATAAGGTGCTTTTGGTGACAACAGGAAAACAAAATTCTGAATTTCAAAGACCATACAGGCACGGTCATCAGAACCAACAGTACAGGCAGGGTCAATCACGGTATCAAAATCAAAATAAAAGGGTTGTACCGCAAAGAGTAAATCAATACACCAGGCCCATTTTCTATCTTTGTGGTAGACCAGGACACTACAAACATGATTGCAGGGTTAAAATTGTGAGACAAGTGAGAACAGTAGAGGTTCAGCCCCCCCCCCAACCCAACAACAACAAATGCAAGCAAATGGAGTTGGACAGACTAGATTTGGTATAGGTGCTTGTGTTCATTGTGGTCAGTTTGGGCACCATGCAGCCTCATGCAGAGCTAACTTGAATCATTTAAATGAACAAAACTTGATCCTTGTAGGGCAAAGTGTCGAAAAACAGAGCAGTACTGTAAGAAATGTAATAGAGAGGGGCACAATACTAAGAATTGTAAAATAAAATGGAGAACTATTTCTTTGACTAACAACAGACAACAGGTGAATAAGATGAGAGGTAAAACAAAGCCATACAGTAAAACAAAGATAGTCTCAAGCTCTGAATACATTATTCAGCCTATAACTAACTGTAATGAAAAACCAAAACACTTGTTTTAGAGCCAAAAGTTAGAGCAAAGAAGAATTCAGATAACCTGATTAAGGAACCAAAAGAAATTAACCCATGGAATCCCAATAAAGTGTGTATAAAATGTGGAAGTATAGATCATTATACTCAGTATTGTGGGGGTATTAAAAAAGTGTAACATGTGCCAAGAGAGGAGGGGTCATTTTACAAAAGATTGCACCTGAATTTTACTAGAGAGAACATTTACTAAAACAGAACTTGAAATTAGGAAGAAAAATGGTTATAGATATGAAAGATACCTCATAAATCATCCACTAAATAGGAAACCTCCCTTAAACAGTACAACTAAAATGCAAACTAAGAAAAATGTAGAAGAATTAAAACCAGTAAAACAGTCAAAACCCCAGGGGGATAACCCAGAAATGCAGAAACTGAAACAGGAAGTAACTGATACAAATAGATTGAAATTGAAACAAGAAGTTTCCCAGCAATTGAAACAGAAAGTAAATGGGAAAAATAACAGCAAACAGGGGAAGAACATGAAATGAAACCATCACAACTTCCTGTAGGAACAGGAAGTCAATCGAAACAACTTCTTGTGATGACAGTAAGTCATTTACTTTGAACTTTGAAAATTAAAGTTACAGCTAAAACCTATTGTGAAAGTCTTTCATGTTAGTTGCTTGACTAGATTGGTGAATCAAATTTAATTTAAACCTCAGACCACTTGGGTCTGTACTGCCAAGGCCATAGGGGCCAGTTAACTTTGACTCTGACTTTTTAGAGCATCATGGTTTAAAGCAGAACAACCATGTTTACTTGTTAGTAATAGTGTAGTGAGTAATATACCTGTGATATTAGTGAATAACAATAAAAAACATTATACATTAAAGAGAGGCTGTATTGTTGGAAAATTAGAACCTGTAGCACAGGGTGAAAACAAATTTTGAAAAACTCTAAACAGAAAGTGCAACTTACTTAGTGACAAAGATATTCAAGTACCAGCTGATAAAAGGGACATAACTATGGAGTTAATTAATAAAAATAGAGACTTGTTTGCACAGACAGACAAGGACTTAACCCAAACAGACACAGTCACCATGAAGATTGATACAGGTGATGCTAAGTCTATCAAGAGTCGACCTTATAGGGTACCACTTACAAAAGAGAAAATAATGGATGATGCCATTCAAGAAATGCTTGAAGCGTCAATGATTCAGTGCTCAAATAGTTCGTAGAGAGAGTTTTCCCTGCCTCCTAGTGGACACAAAAGATGGATCATCGCATTTTCGTGTGGATTTCCACAAGCTTAATTAAGTTACGAAGACCACCTGCTGGACACTCCCATTGATTGATGATATTTTTACTCTACTAAATGGATGTAAATATTTTACAACTCATGACATGAAGTCAGGTTATTGGCAAGTGAAGATGGATGAAGCTGATAGACCTATGATAGCATTCACATGTCATAAAGCGTTATATGAGTTCAATGTACTGGCTTTCGGCCTTATCTCTGCACCCTCCAGGTATCAACAGCTAAAGACCATAGTCCTGTAAGGAATAGAGGAGTTTTCCCTAGCAAATTTAGAGGATGTTTTGATTTTTAGTCAAGACAAAAAGTCATATACTGAGCATATTCGGAAAATATTTAAATGCCTGAGACAACACAAATTGAAATTAACAGCTAAAACGTGTACATTGTTCCAAAGCGAAACATCTTGTCTTGGCTTTATCATTAATCAAGATGGTATCAAACCAGAACCCACAAAGGTCAAGGTTATAAGAAAAATAGTACCTCCAAAAACAGTGATGGAAGACTGAAGTTTTATCGGAATTTTGTCATATTATAGGAGATTTATTCCAAATTTTAGTGAAATTGCACAGCCATTGATAGATAGGACTTTAAGAAAAACAGGCTAGATTTCATTGGAAAGAGGCTCATCAAAAATCATTTGAATACCTGAAGAAAATTTTAATTCAAGTAGCACCTCTTACATATCCTAACCCACAGAAACTATATATCTTATATATGGATGATTCTCATTCATGTGTAGGAGTGGTGTTAACTCAACCTTGTAAAGGTGAGACAGGTCAAATTCCCAGTGTACCTGATGAAAAACCAATTGTATTTATGTCACACAAACTAGGTGACACTCAACAGAAATGGTCCATCCTTGAAAAGGAAGCCTTTGCCAAATCTTATGCTGTGGAGTTCAACAATTATTTGAATGGGCCGAGTTTGTTATTAAAACAGACCACTCTCCATTACAATACATGTTGAAAAGACCTCAAAACAATGCAGAAGTTTAAAGATGGGCATTGGGAACAGCCAGTAATAATTGTAAGATTGAATATTTACCTGGAAAACAAAATACCTGTGCTGACTTGTTTTCTAGATTACCTAAACCTGAGGGTATTGCAAATGCAGATCTAGGTTATCAGATGGATAATGTAGATACTGATAAAACATTACGTGTGGGAATCATAAACAGTGATAGAATTAATCCTAAACAGTACGCACATGTAAATACTGAGCAACAAAGTTCACCAATGGAACTCCAAGAAATAAACTGTAAAGATTTAGATATGAAAAAGGGGCAAGAAAAAGATAAGAAATTAATGGAAATTCAAAAGAAATACCTGACAGGTCATCAGGTACTTGAACTGTTGGCTGACAATAGTTCTGAGAATTGTGATGAGATCATGAAATATTTGACTGAGCATTTAAAGATACATTGTGTAACAACTTCATACTATCACCCTCAGTCAAATGGTAAAGTTGAAAAATTTCACGGAACATCAAATGATGTTTTGGTCAATATGTCTCATAAGAAATTGGTGATATGGGATTTATTTCTAAACTAGTTGCTGGCAGCTATTATGTTCAATGGAAGTGAGTCCTCATGGTTCTCACATTATTACCTTTTACGTGCTAGGGATGTGGTTGTAACATTAGATACGGTATTACCCCTTCTGAGTTATTGAGAAAACTGGACCCGTGAGTTATAGAATAAAAGATCAATTGACAGGTAGAATAATAAAGTGTCATGGAGAAAACTTAAGATTAACTACCCAGGTGTAAGAGATGCGTGACCCAGTTAGGGCACAGAGAAAACAAAGGTATGTAGCATCTATTACAGACCAAAAATTTGACAGCAGTGAGGATAAGGAGCTTGTACCTTTGGCTCCTTTGATATGAAATAAGAGACAACTCACGGAAAATTCATCATCTGAAGGTGAAGGTGTCCCTATGGAAGAATTATGCTGTAGATTACAAAGCTTCCATCAGCATAAACAAACTGCTCAAGCTGCTACATTGGCAGAAGTGGCAGATTAACTCATGGAAGTAGCCAATGAGGCAATGGAAGTAGATGTGTTAAAAGTCAAATCCTACTCAGGATAAAAATAGGCAATCTTGTTGATAAAATTACAGCCTCCCTTTGAGCATGTGGGTGGCATGAATGAGGATAAGATGTGCATCATGAGAGGAAAAATTATATTGTCTTATAGTTTGCTAGAAAATGTAACATGGAGGAGTTGTTTGTTGGCCTGTGTAACTGGCTTGATGGTTCTTGTGTGTTAGAAAAAATTTCTTGAGTTTTACTGGCCAGCCTTGAAATGAAAGAGTATATTTGGAACTCTCAGTATTGAGAATGAGAATCACTTGTTATGCTAATCCATGCCTTCCTTCTTGTTGTAGGAGCAAGATGTTAACTTGGTACCAATTTGGAAGTTTGTTGATTATAACAGTTAATGGTAAGACAATAATCCGAAACAATGTCATCTTTACAAAAGTAAAAGAAATTTATATGGTTAACAGTGACTGGAATACCATGTATATAGCAGAAGGGGCGCCATTCATTCATTACATGCAGAGGGTTGACAGTAATGTACGATTTGTGAATCATTTTTACCAGGAAATTGATGGAAATTTCTTGAAAATATTTGAACAAAACAATACCAGAAACCATACTGTTAATCTTGCATTACATTCGATAATAGTGGATTTATACCAAGAGTTTATAAATAATCATTTTGAACAAGTAAGAGGGGACCTGGATGATTATTGCAAGTTAAAAGAGCTTACACCCTCATCTCAAAATAAGCAAGGATTAGCAAATTTTATAGGTGTAGGGTTAAGTTTACAATTTGGAACAGTCACTGAATTGGATTTAAAGGGGATGAAAGAAAATTTACAATGATTGTCAATGAATCAAGCAATAATGCAACACATACAAAAACAAATTTTGAGTTTAATTAAATTAATGTATCACGCCGTACAAGAGAATCGAGAATTTATGGTAAATTTATCGCTGGTAGTATCATTTTTGCGTGAACAGGTAGATTGTAATTTACAAGATCATGAAAATAGATTAACACTTTTAGAGAATTTTATACATTCATTCCACTAACTTGAAACAGTGTTAAATCAAGTTGAATTAATGTTATTAACAGCAGAAACATATATGGACAATCTGCATGAGCAGATGGATGTGCTCGCAGATGAGAAATTATCACCAAGTGTCATCAGTCCAACCTTTTCAACTTTGGTATTAACAAGTATTCAAGACAGGCTAGATGACCACACCCAACTAAAAATTCAAACAGAATTATGGCAATACTATCATTTGTTGACAACTGTGACAGTATTTGTTGATGATAAGTTAGCTATTCTAGTGAAAATTCCATTGATTAAAACAAATATTCAATTTGAGATTTTTAAAGTGCAAACTTTGCCTGTCCCATTCGTGAATGTAAGTCAGAAAGTATTAAAAACTGCGAACAAACTAGTAGGTATATATCAGTTAATTGTGGATGAACAAAGAACGTGATATATACCAGAATTAGGTCATGATAAATGTGTAGATGAAAAGAAAGTATTCTGTCCTTTAGTGGGAGCAGTGAGATGATATGTACCACCTCTAGTTGCCTCTTCGCATTATTTCTCAATATGAAACCTAAGATAAAGAAGTTGTGCACAACTGTTATAAAACTGAATATAGAATTACCTTCTGCAACATATATTGAAGAAGGACTTTGGTATATTACTACTGATGTACCATTGCGATTCTCCATCATGTGTCCAAGGGGTGAGAATCCTAAACCACACTGAATTGTACCAACGATCGGCATACTTGAATTGAATCATTTGTGTATTGCAACTGGCGGCCATCTATTACTAAATAGTTATTTTCATTGCCGCGATATCATGACATATCATTTAGAGTCTAAGACAGATTTGCTCAATTTCTTGTTGACTCAATGACAAATATGGCAACCTGTATTTAACAAGGTGAATATAACTAACTTTGCAATTCCAAAATCCTTTAGCAACACCTCAGAGTAGAAAATGAATGACCTTTTACAAGAATTAAATAAGATGCAGTTTGCCCCAGTAGAACCATTTGAGGTACCAAAATGGGCATATTTTATTGGATATGTGTTACTTATACTGGGAATTTGTATACTTATATGATGTATTAGGACTCATATCCATATTAAGCTACGTAACATAATCTTACAATATAAGAATAAATGGAATAGGAAGCCTAATTTTTGTGTTGATGTATGTGGAATATCTAATGTTGCATTTAATACCAATGAGAACGATCCTATATATACGACTATGAGACAACTGACAAACAGTTCAATGCCAACAACACCACCTTCTGACGAAATTCTGCAACAAATAACCAAAGACAGAATGACAAAGGAGAGACAGGTCAAACCTACAATGTCCTCATCTCAGTTGTATCAATCTGTGAACTATGATGCAATCACTGGAGAAGTGCATGCAAATTTAGTAACTCAAGAACCCAATATTCTAACAAATATCATCTTACAATAGTAACAACTTACCGTTGAATAATATTATTTGTGTTTTCAGTTGTTGTACAATGAGTGACTCAAGTAGTATTGAAACAATAGATAGTGATGGAAATGAAGCAATTGGAACTGAGCATCATTGTAGTGGTCAACCCGATGAGGAAGAGGAACATCTATGGAGTGATAGGGGGAAAATTTCTTGAACTCACTTTATGGACACTATGTACCCATTACCTTGGGAATATGCTAAATATCAATACACACACCATGGTGCGCTGCTGCCTGCAGTTTGTCCACGAACTGCCAGAACACTCTCAGTTATAAATAGTGTTGATCAACCAAATATTTATGAGCTGAAATATTTCAAGACTCATGGTACTTTAACATCTGAAGACGTATTCAGATGTATGTATTATGATTTTCAGAATATTTCCGCCACTGTAGAACTTCGAAGAGATATAGTTTATTGGTATGATTCTGCTTGTCCCTATCACATTTTAATGAAATGTCAATCTTGAGTTTCATCAATTTTAAATTGTCCTGACTCAGTGCATGCAGTAGTGGGACTTGACCTGTCAAGACATTATTATAGTCACCGAGTGTCATATTATGCTTAACTAGAAACATGTGGTCTATCGGATGACACCTTGACAGAACCAATTCCTGGGGGAGGTTCCTTGATTGGAAAGCTTGAAGAAGGGCTCACTTTAGGTCTAATGGAAATCCAAGACATGGTCAATATTATGTTGTACATAGAGGTATTCATCATGACTATGATGGTTGTACTTTTAATTCTAGGATGGGACCCAACACCGTTTACTGGTGTTACCAGATGCCAACTCAGGAAAGGGAATTGTAAATACTGATATACTGAATTAGATAGACAGAACCCTGCTATTTCCTGAGTCCTGAGGTCAATTCGTAAGGTTTGATGAACTGATGTTTAATTGACATTTATGAATATTATTGCATATTTTTGAATCTGTAAACAGTTTATTGAGTTTTATTGTTTTTCTCATAAAGAAATATGTCAGAAGCGGGAACTACTGATGTGGAAAATCGAACACCGAATATCCTAAGGGTTATCAGTGAAAGTCGACAAGTGAACCTAAATCTATTAATGGCTAGAGACATTTCGCACCAATTATCGCGAGCTCAAGTAGAAACTATGTTAGGACAGACAGGAACTGAGTAGTGAAGCATCAGACTATTTTCAGCAGGTGATTTGTGGGTGTCAAAAGATGATATATGGAGAAAAAATCCTTGATTATGCACGGTGGCCACTGGAACATAGAGTATATCGTGTACATTTCTCTTTGAGACATAAAAGTATCATATATGAAGAAATTAAATATCTTCAATTAAAATATGATGAATCTTATAGTGAATGATTCTTTGTACCCACTATCAACACTTCTATCATGCATCAACGGCATTTAGAAGCTTTTTCTTCTTCTGAAGATGTACCAATATATACCCTTTTAAATTGTTGGCGATGGATGGGATGGACGGGAATTACAGTTATGGCCTGGAGTAGATAAATGGTGTGTCCATCGTTATTTTCGTCCGTTGGGTAGCCCTTTGGACGAAGAAGAAATTACAACCATCCCAGAAACTGACTAACTTGACTAATCTAGTGCTAGCCATTAATAAAGTATTTCTAACAGCCACCCGGCATAATACTATTGTCATGTAAAGATTACATTCAGACCTCATCTACGATCATAGCTCCATAGGCATTTCGTTACAGGCCTACTTTTTATGGTGCCGTGACCCAGATTTTGTAAACATTCAGTACCCATACCTGTGTACCAGTGATGCAGTACCCGTACTTGTGTACTAATGATGCAGTAGCTATACCCGTGTGACAAATGATAGATTAGAGCTCTCTACAATAGCTACCTAGAGCTACCAACTCCAAGAGCTATCAAAAAATCCATTCCAGTGTGGTGAAAACAGTGCAAAGTGCACAGTGCACAGTGGTGGAGTAAAACGTGTGCAAATTTCAAATAAAACCCCTGTAAAACGTGGAAAGTATAGTGGTACATCTGAATCCTTAGTTGATCTGTCAGCTTGCATGCTGTACCCTTTCTCAACACCTGACTGAGAAATTGTTCACTTCTTTCAGTCATAGTCTCTATGTCTGGATCATTTGGTTTCATTCCAAACTCTTTCAAGTATAGTAAAGGATTGACTTTAAGGGCTGTCTGCTTTGTTCCTACCTTACGTGCTGAGGCGGTCCACCATTGGAAGTGGTCTGGAGTGAGTTCAAGGGGCCCTGGTCGAGGGAACCTCTAAAAAGGAGGTGAAACGGTAAAATCATTCAGAGAAGAAGAAAAAGAAGTTGGAAAAGAAATATGAAAAGAAAATTGAAATAGAGGTAGAAGAAAGAAGATCATTTTTATATGGGTCTCATCGTTCGAACTCCAGTACTGACATTTTCAGTCGGATGCCGATACATGTGCCAATGTCCTATACTAATTTTCTCTTTGACAAATGCATCTGGTAGAAATAGGGCACAGACCCTCCAACCTTAGATTCGTTGCTGCAACTGCAAACGTGTGTGCCTAGGTTCACTTACAAGCCATGTGGCACGTGCTGTATGATCTAGGCCTATATGTCCAAGTTTTGAATTTGAAGCTTAAAATCCCTCAGATTCGCTTTCAATCCATGAATAGGCCATGATACACATGTTAGTGTAATACCATTAACCATTTACCAACACGAAAGGCAGGACAACACATGCAAATGACATTTTTGAATAACTATTTTTGTTTCATTTTTGCATCAAAACATAGCTTATCACCCCTCATTGGAACAAGCTTAATGAGCTCTTTCCAATGTTGTGTTATAAGCTATGTTTTGGAGACAAAAGAAATAATGAAAATTGAATGGGGATTTTTGTAGATTGCTCTGGTCCCTGTTGGCCATTATGTTGGATAAAGGGTTAATTGTATATTATACTCATGGCGGGTTTCAAGGCTAAATCAATGATCGAATTGTAAAGAGGCAGGAGTGGAGTAACCTGGAGTGGTTGGTGCTGTAGTTGGTTTAATAGTTGTAATATTTAGTTTAAACAATATTTTATTCAACGAATATGTTACATATAAACATTACAGAATTGAACATTAGAAGAGGTAACAGTGCAAGGTACCTCAGTTTACAATATAATATATATATGACAATGTACAAATTGCAAGGTAATGAAGGGCGAGGGGGGGGGGGGAGGGGGTATTTGACAGAAAGCATGTTGCTATTGCCAGTCATCTCCCTAAGTTGTAATACTGTCCTTTAAAGTTTTAAATGCTTCAATTGTCCCCCCCCCCCCCCCCCGCCCACTTCGTCGGGCGTTCATGGGATTTACCAGAGAGTTTTCGTTTGTTATTTTAACCCTTTATCTAACATGAAAGACAGATGACACTTGCAAATAAAATTCTTGAATAACTAATTTTTTTCATTTTTTGCGTCAAAAACATAGCTTATGACCCCTCATGGAACGAGCTGGTTGAGCTCGTTCCAATGAGGGGTCATAAGTTATTTTTTGAGACAAAAAGTGAAAACAATAATGAAAATTGGATGGTGGTTTTTGTGAATAGCGCTGGCCGGTTTTGGTCGTTACGTTGGGTAAATGGTTAATAAATGAAAACAACAGGCAGCTCTCAGAGCTAATTAGAAGCAACTAACTAGCTGTTCCCTTTTCACCTTGTTTGGCGAATGCGTTTTTAGAGTAATTTGCAAGTTTTTATGCTCCTCGGAAAAAAATGGAAATTTAATGCCACACACTTTTATATCAATGGAAAGAAAAGTGCCTGCATTATATGATGCACACACTATTGATATAATGAACAGAAAACAGTTAGCAATACTAAAATTAAGGACCTCTCACCATATCGATATTCTAAATTGGGAAGAACATGTTCATTATTCCTTGGTCGCATCGCACACAATCCTCGTACCGCAGACGGTACTCAAGAGGCTTTGCAGTGTGCTGCTTTTTTAATATTACGTGTTATTTTTTTCATTAACCGGCCAGCGCTATTCTCAAAAATCGCCAATTAATTTTCGTTTTTTTCTCCATTTTTGGTCTCAAAAACATAGGTTATGACCCCTCATTGGAACGAGCTCGTCGAGCTCGTTCCAATGACGGACAGATGACACTTGCAAATAAAATTCTTGAATAACTAATTTTTTTCATTTTTTGCGTCAAAAACATAGCTTATGACCCCTCATGGAACGAGCTGGTTGAGCTCGTTCCAATGAGGGGTCATAAGTTATTTTTTGAGACAAAAAGTGAAAACAATAATGAAAATTGGATGGTGGTTTTTGTGAATAGCGCTGGCCGGTTTTGGTCGTTACGTTGGGTAAATGGTTAATAAATGAAAACAACAGGCAGCTCTCAGAGCTAATTAGAAGCAACTAACTAGCTGTTCCCTTTTCACCTTGTTTGGCGAATGCGTTTTTAGAGTAATTTGCAAGTTTTTATGCTCCTCGGAAAAAAATGGAAATTTAATGCCACACACTTTTATATCAATGGAAAGAAAAGTGCCTGCATTATATGATGCACACACTATTGATATAATGAACAGAAAACAGTTACAGTACACCAAACCATGGTGAAAGCCTCGTTTTCTTATTTTTAAATGGGTTTAAACAGATAATAATCAAACGTTCAATCTGGTTGGGACAAAATTGTAAAAAGCCAGTTTCAACATGCTTTACTACTCTACAGGAAAATGACTTAGGTTTGTGAAATGATGCGCACATCGATGATACAACTTCGCTAACATTTTGAAATTTCAAATTTTATATGAAATTTCTATACCCTTAGTGTTAAATTTATTAGCAACTTTAGAAAATTAAGGGCAGCTAACTTTCCTGTAAATCTCTTCCAATGACGAAAATTATCACCCATAAAGGGTTCGCTATATGCCTACACATATCTGTGCTATTCTGTTTCGGGATGCAGCCATGGCCACAAAGACACTTATATATCAGTGCATGGATGCCCTACCGAGGATATGACTGCACCACCCGCACCCCTTCCCAGTTGGAAATGCTTCTGTGCTACTGCTAACATATACTCGTTCATTAAAAGGAACGGTTACATTGGAATTTTACTGTATGTTGCGCTTTGGATGTTGAACTGAGTTGTCTTTGTTCAATAGCAATACTAAAATTAAGGACCTCTCACCATATCGATATTCTAAATTGGGAAGAACATGTTCATTATTCCTTGGTCGCATCGCACACAATCCTCGTACCGCAGACGGTACTCAAGAGGCTTTGCAGTGTGCTGCTTTTTTAATATTACGTGTTATTTTTTTCATTAACCGGCCAGCGCTATTCTCAAAAATCGCCAATTAATTTTCGTTTTTTTCTCCATTTTTGGTCTCAAAAACATAGGTTATGACCCCTCATTGGAACGAGCTCGTCGAGCTCGTTCCAATGACGGGTCATAACCTATGTTTCTGAGACAAAAAAAAACTAAAAAAAATAGTTATTCAAGTATTTTTTTTGCAAGTGTCGTCTGCTTTTCATGTATTGTATTTTTAATGTTGAAATGTTCCTAAAAAATAAATTATTTTAGGTTTCAGTTTTAGGTTTCAGTAAGTAGGGCGTCGTGAAAAAGACCGATGGTGGATGTAAACCTAATTAGTCTCGACTGCGATGGCAAAGACTCAACTGATAACATATTCCAACTACATCAGCATGGCATGCCTTGATGAAGTCATACCATTCTGATGTAGTTGGAATTTTAGCCTGTCAGAAAAATAACTCAAGAATTGTTGGAAATTTATTTATAGATAAATACATGTAGAAGTCATACAGCATGAACTGCCCAGCTATTTATATAATTAGCACATGCCGTACTCCAAATAGTTCTTGATGGGCACCCAATAGCCTGAACCACACAGTGGGTGTGACAGAAGCCCAAATGGACCTATCGTATCTAGTAAAGTAAGAATGTACATGATTAAATAGCAAGAGAGAACCGACATCAAAGACTCCGATCCAGACGATAATGTCCAGGCTGAACAATTACTAGGGATTTACCACCTCAGCCCATTAGTTGCGCTCCTGTCAATAGGTTTGATCTCGGCTGCTCAATGCCAGCCTGGCACAGATATTCGAATTAATTGCTGTATTTTAGGTTTGATTAGTGTTAACTATCCTGCTGCATTAATGAAACAGAAGATACCGTATCCGTTTTCTTTTATGCGCAGAATGTTAAGAACGCAAACCTAAACGTCATTCCTTACCACTCGTCACTGATTACTACAAGCCAAATGTTATATTTATCTAGGAAAAATTCAGGTCGGATGGACCATCTTGTATTATTCTGGAGTACTGGGTAATTATGAAAACCCCTCACATGGACATTTTATACTCACATGGGTTCCCTGGTGCGCAGCGGGCAGGTTAGCAAAATAGACACTCAGTTTTACACCAAACAATTCAAGTTTACGAAACACCGACGAACTAGTGGAGACAGATAAGCCAGTGTAAGCAACCAGAACTACCACGTACAGTTATGAGCAGGCGACAGAGGGCCGACGGATAGTAAGAAATGGTGTATCCAGGAAACGTTTTGTGAAAAAAATACGTGGGAAGTAGTAGCGCGCACAAAACCGGCAAGACCGTTGAACACCGTATATGTGAACAGTAAATCAAATGAAAAACATGAGCTGTCTAAACAAAACCGGAAACCGGAAGTAGAACCACTTCCTCTCTTTTTCAGAATCGAAAATCGAACGATACGACACCAAATTTGTCGATGGGAAATTACGAGATTCTTTCAATAAGACATTCGATCCGAACAGTAAATAATTACACGAATATGTTTTTAAAATAACGTTTCTTTCCAAACGAATTCCACTGCCTTTTGTACTGTTGACTCAAAGATAGATACTGTTGATGTAGCAAATGTACAAACGAAATATACAGCAAGAAAGTTATAAACAGAACGCTTTAAAATAGGTTCTGTGTTATAACTGGAAAAAAGCAGCCACAGGGATGATTGTTGGGTACGGAATCATTCGTTTCGTTAACAGAAGCGATCGAAGCGCCAAACGCCACAGAGTCGTTTTAATTCACAATTCTCAAAACTGTAGTTCGATTCCGTCACCCCAACAGAACAAAAACACTAAACCTTCGACTTTTGAAGTTTTGTGAATATTGGGATTCAATGTGGATAAACATGATACATCGGCAATCTAACAGATAGAGACACGGTACATTCACCCTAGTAATCAATACGTCAGACACGGTACATTCACCCTAGTAATCAATACGTCAGCATTTGTCTTTGCAAGCAAGACATCAATGCCATTAATCTTGAGATATTTTCTAAACAGATTCATGAAGATTTGTTTATTATTATTAGTAGGTCAATCCTCTTCCATAACACTGAGCACATACCATTCTGTTTTGACGACTTCTACACCTCCCTTCAATCCATTCTGTCTGAAACGGGTTCTATGTTTTGTGGGTGGGCCGCTGTCATAACCAACAGAGGCAACTGCTGTGTGATCATATTAAGATTTAATTAAATTAAATATCAATCACAAATTTGACCATATGTTTTAGCTTCGGACAATGGAAACCAATGACGCAATAGTCTACCGTCTATGACACACTGCACAGACCCTTCCTCAAAAGACGCATCTGGATTTACATGCGAATGTATTGAATCAACTAGAGATACATAATTTACTGCCACCAGTAAATTCAAGTCTGTGTGAAAAGGGTAAAAGTAACAGGAAAAAATATGTAGAAAGAGAATTTATAGAGGCTTATTTTCAGGAGTAAAATATTTTTTAAACAAATCAGAAAAAGATTGTTGTTAATGGTATTTACAGGTATTCATAAAGGAATCAGAACTATTTTTCTAAGAAATCGGAAAAGGCATATATTTGCACACCATTTAAAGGGTTCGATCAAGGAATCAGAAATTGACATTACTAGCTCTGCCACTAATTTAGATGAAGAGATACATGCATAATCTTCAGAATTGCATCAGTTTTTATAAAATGCAATTCCCAAAGGTTCTGAAAAATTTGCACTTAATCACCTGCGTTGACAACATTGAGGTGGACCACATTTTGAACCTCCAGCAAGTTTCAACTCATTCAGTTGGGTTCCATGTCTATAGGCCATACCAAGCCAAGCCTGAAGTATGAGCGTAAAACACTTAAAAAAACTGGCTCCAACAACTCCGGATCTGCCATATTTGTAGATGATAGCAAGCATTCGTATTGCCTAGATGTTAAGCCACACCCATTTTTTTAAGCAAAAATGCATGTATGGACTTTGGGAATGCATTAAGGGGGTTCAAAAATGTGATTCCCATCAATTTTGGAAAATGCACTCAATGACCCCTAGGTGACCTCCGTGACCTTGACCCATATTTGAACCACTATCGAGTGTCGACTCATTTGGTGTTAGTCCCCAGGTCCATTCGTCATACAATGCTTGAGATATGAGCATGACCCACTTTCAGAAATTTTGGCCACGCCCACTTTTTTGCGTAAAAATGTATGTATGGACTTCACGAATGCTGTTGAGTGTCAAAAATGTGATTTCCAGCAATTCTGAAAAATGCACTCAATGACCTCTAGGTGACCTCTGTGACCTTGACCAATATTTTGAACCTCTATCAAGTGTCGACTCATTTGGTGTTGGTCCCAGGTCTATGCATCATACCATGCTTGAGATATGAGCATGACCCACTTTCAAAAATTTTGACCGCGTCCACTTTTTTTCGTGTAAAAAATGCATGTATGAACTTTGGGAATGCTTTTGGGTGTCAAAAAATGTGATTTCTTGCAATTCTGAAAAATGCTCTCAATGATCCCCTAGGTGACCTCCGTGACCTTGACCCATATTTTGAATCTCCATCGAATGTAGACTCATTTGGTGTTAGTCCCAGGTCCATTCGTCAGACCATGCTTGAGATATGTGCGTGACCCACTTTCAAAAATTTGGCCACGCCCACTTTTTTACGAAAAATGCATGTATGGACTTCAGGAATGCTTTTGGGTGTCAAAAATGTGAATTCCAGCAATTCTAAAAAATGCACTCAATGACCTCTAGGTGACCTTGACCCATGTTTTGAACTTCTATCGAGTGTCAATTCATTTGGTGTTGGTCACAGGTCTATGCATCATACCATGCTTGAGATATGAGCGTGACCCACTTTCAAATATTTTGACCGCGTCCACTTTTTTTCATGTAAAAAATGCATATATGAACTTTGGGAATGCTTTTGGGTGTCAAAAAATGTGATTTCTTACAATTCTAAAAAATGCTCTCAATGACCCCCTAGGTGACCTCCGTGACCTTAACCCATATTTTGAATCTCCATCGAATGTAGACTCATTTGGTGTTAGTCCCAGATCCATTCATCAGAATATGCTTCAGATATGTGCGTGACCCACTTTCAAAAATTTGGCCACGCCCATTTTTTACGAAAAATGCATGTATGGACTTCAGGAATGCTTTAGGGTGTCAAAAAATGTGATTTCCAGCAATTCTAAAAAATGCACTCAATGACCTCTAGGTGACCTTGATCCATGTTTTGAACTTCTATCGAGTGTCAATTCATTTGGTGTTGGTCACAGGTCTATGCATCATACCATGCTTGAGATATGAGCGTGACCCACTTTCAAACTTTTTGACCACACACTTTTTTTCGAGTAAAAAATGCATGTGTGAACTTTGGGAATGCATTTGGTGGTCAAAAAATGTGATTTCCTGCAATTCTGAAAAATGCACTCAATGACCCCTAGGTGACCTAAGTGACCTTGACCCATATTTTGAACCTCCATCGAGTGTCGACTCATTTGGTGTTAGTCCCAGGTCCATTCGCCATAACATGCTTGAGATATGAGCGTGACCCACTTTCAAAAATTTTTGCCACGCCCACTTGTTTTACGTAAAAATGCATGTATGGACTTCAGGAATGCTTTAGGGGGTCAAAAAATGTGATTTCCAGGAATTCTGAAAATGCACCCAATGACCTTTGGTTTCCTCCGTGACTTTGACCCATATTTTGAACCTCCATCGAGTGTCGGCTCATTTGGTGTTAGTCCCATGTCCATTCGCCGTACTATGCTTGAGATATGAGCGTGACCCACTTTCAAAAATTTTGGCCACGCCCACTTATTTACATAAAAATGCATGTATGGACTTTACAGGAATTCTTTGGGGGTTAAAAAAATGTGATTTCCAGCAATTATGAAAAATGCACTTAATGACCCCTAGGTGACCTCCGTGACCTTGACCATATTTTGAATCTCCATCGAGTGTCGACTCATTTGGTGTTGGTCCCAGGTCTATACGTCATACCACGCCTGAGATATGGGCGTGGCCCACTTTCAAAACACCCCTACAGACATCACTAATGCCCCAGGAATCTGGCCGAGAACTTGTGACTGTCTATCAGCATGCCAAAAATCAACGAGACAGGTCAATTCGTTTTCGAGTTATCGTGCGGACAAAGGAAGTGCATAGAAGACAGAAGACAGGAGAAAAAAAAAGAAATAAAAAGAAAAAGAAATCGTACAGAAACAATAGTCTGTGTGTTTCACACAGACTAACTAACTACCTCTCAGAGCAGCTCGAGAAATTCAGAGAATGAAGTGGATATGTGTTTAACTCATATGGTGTCTGAGAATTCAGTTTCGGAGACTGTACCCCAAACAGTCACTACCAATCGTTGGAACAGCAATTGGTTATCTATTGTTACAACACAGCAACTGGTCATCTATTGTTACAACATCTTCACCGACTCTGGGTCCAATGTTGTCATTCATTTGTATGGCTTGATCAGTTTTCTTAATATCGTATTTATTTGGGGCCTTTTCATTCATTTCCCCAACTATGACTTCTCTGCTGCTTTGAAATTTGTGAACATTACGTTTGTTGGACACAACACCAGCTTGCATGCTTCCTAATCCTCAACCAGATGGAAGGGATTCCTGCCTCGGAGATGCCGCAGAACAGTTATGGCATCTTTTTCGTCTCTCAGTTGCCATTGTGCTAAACAAATGCTCAAGCTGAGAACTTTGAGCAATTCACACACTCCTAACCTGACATTAACTCAGATCTTATGCAGGAATGATAAATTTTTGATGTTTCATCATTTTCTAACCGTGAATGCTTTAATTACCTCAGGATAACGATATTACATGTTGTGATTTTCTTGAAGTGCATTTCGAGGATTTTTTTTATTACGATAAGTAAACGTACCATAGAAATGTCGTGCCGATTGACACCATGCATACTTATGAAGCTCGGTATATATTGCGTACACTGTAGTTGTAGACAGTAACAGTTGGAAGTTTTGCCGATTTGAAACTTTGAGAAATAAAGGAGACCTCAGCATCACCAAAGAAGCTCTAAAATCCTGATAGGTGGAATTTCCAACTACTCGTGATTTGCCCTCCGAATTTCCAAGTATAGGAAATTTTGGCCAGGATTGGGAGGGGGGGGGGGGGGTGTCGTCACGTCCTTGGCCAGAATGGCTAAAAGGTGGCACCAGACAGGTTAGGTTCAATGTGAACGCTGATTGGGACTGACTAGGAACAATTTGGATTTGTATTTAGATTTGTTCAAAGTCTATAGCTTTATTTACGTTGTACACTTTCAATGTGTGTCATGGCAGAGAACCTTATTTATTAGATATGATTTTCTTTCCTAGAACGGCCCATTATTTAGTTCGGCCGATATGGCTTAAAACCCGACTGATATAAGCCAATTTCGAAACTGCCATCTTGGCTTCTAATCTATGCAAGGTCACAGGTCGCGAGGTGTAAACATTCCAAGAAAACGCGTTGTTAGCAATGAAATCACACTGTTTACACCCCGCGACCTGTGACCTTGCATAGATTAAAGTCCAAAGATGGCAGTTTCGAAATTGGCTTATTACGCCCATCTTGGTCGGTATGAACCAAGCTAGAGTTCCCTCCCCCCTCTCCCTTGATGGGTTACTAGGCGCATCCATTTTGTTTACAGCGAAATCGTTCACCCGCTATTCATCGAAAGAAATCAGTCGATAACATTTGCGCTACCAGGCAAAGAGGAGCAGTTTTTGTATGACGAGAAACTGATGATGCAATAAGTAAGGATTGGGGAGATTAACCCTTTATCCAACGTAACGGACAAAAACGGCCAGCGCTATTCTTAAAAAACGCCAATTAATTTTCATTATTTTTTCATTTTTTTTGTCTCAAAAACATAGGTTATGACCCCTCGTCGGAACGAGCTCGGCGAGCTCGTTCCAACGAGGGATCATAACCTATGTTTTTGAGACAAAAAATGAAATAAACTAGTTATTCAAGAATTTGTTTTGCAAGTGTCGTCTGCTTTTCATGTTAGGTAAAAGGTTAAGAGAAAAAAGAAGTGAGCTGTTCACAAAATTCAACGAAAACTAAGATTCAGAGTCATAAGCAGAGATTCTAAGAGGTGGGAGAATATGTACTTTAGCTTTACGAACGTCCATGCCTTCCCACTGCGGAAGCCGCGACGTTCGGATAGCTGAACTTGGATAAGTGGAAACGTTGGACGTTATGAAAAGAATGAGAAGCAATAACACTGTCAGAAAACTCTAACAGAGCTGAGACATTTGTAATTATTTGATTTGGTTTAATAAATAAAAAGGTTATTACTTGGCTTGTTTCATATCTGCCGAGTTTTCACCCCTGGTAACTTCACATCAGCCTTCGACCTTCCGATATCTCGTCCGTTATGAAACTAACCAAGTTATAACCTGGAAATATCATGGCATCGTTGACTTCAAAACATGCCGGCCTGGAAAACTCCCAAACATCTCACTGATACTATGCAAAGCCAATACCTATAGTTAGGCCACAAATTGTATTTCGGATTTCTCATCAATTGCTTTTCAATGACCAGATCAGATGACAAACCGACCCGGAATTGGTCATCTTAATTTACAACCTGGTCGTCAGTCATGAGCATTCTGAACATCCCTGGACTTGCTCGCTGTTCATCTTTCACGAATTGACTTTAATAGACTTTGCATAGAAGTTGTCACCAGCTGATGCAAAACGGGAAAACTTTGCCCGCGCACTCACAGTTAGTGTTGCAAATCACCACACCATTCAGCCCCAATGAGGAGTTGAGCCATCGGCATATATTGATACAAGAACTAGGCAGCCCTAGTCGCATTGGAATTCTATAAGCACATAGTTAATTGTGACCAGACTTTAACCCTTCCCCTAAAATTAATTCTGTGATTATCCCGAAAAGAGCCATCGCACTTAACCCTACTTTGTAAGAAAATGAATCCGATTCCGAATTTGAACTTTCAGTATGTAATAAATAACATGTTTTATATCCCAAAATGTTAATACAAATTCTGTTCGAACTTTTTCTTGGGATAACAATATTTTGACTGGAGTAATAGTTCAATCTTACCTTATCTGATTGTGGATTGTTCAGGGGTCATACCAACAGTATAATGGTAAATGTGATTTTCAATCTGTATACACTTCCGTTTAAATGGAGTTTCTGTTATTGCTAAACAGTAATTCATCAAAACGAAGGCATGAGTTTCAAGAGGATTTTCGATTTTGAACATCTTTGGTTCAATGAATGGTATGTAATCACTCCCGTTTTCTGTAATAAACATGACTGGGCGCATCTTATCTAGAAATTGTATATTGGTTCAATGAATGGTATGTTATCACCCCAGTTTTCTGTGATAATCATGAATGGGTGCATCTTATCTGGAAAACGTATATTGGTTCAATAAATGGCATGTAATCACTCCAGTTTTCTGTGATAATCATGAATGGGCACATCTTATCTGGAAATTGTATATTGGTTCAATGAATGATATGTAATCACTCCAGATTGCTGTGATAATCAAGAATGGACGCATCTCATCTGTAAATCGTATATTGGGACCAGTGTACACGCTGTCGATTACCAAATTAGCCATTTGCACTGAAAAATTGATTTGGCATCAAAAAATCTTCGTTGGCTAAAATTTTGGCACAATAGACAATCTTTCAACGTTAATTGTCAGCGAGTGATGATGAAACATTCTTTTTTTCTCTGTTAACCCTTTACCTAACACGAAAAGCAGACAACACTTGTAAATAAAATTATTGAAGCACTACTTTTTTTATTTTTTGCTTCAAAAACATAGCTTGTGACTCCTCGTTGGAACAAGCTCGTTCAGCTCGTGGAAATGAGGGATCATAAGCTATGTTTTTGTAACAAATAACGAAAAAGTAATAAAAATTGAATGGTGAATTTTGTGAATAGCGCTGGACAGTTTTGGTCGTTACGTTGGGTAAATGGTTAAACATTGTAGGTTATCAACGTTGCAAAATGCTGCATTTAATTAGATAAATACGTCATACCGCAGCGAGTCACTCGCGACGGTATGACCTATATATCCAATTAAATGCTGCCTTTTGTAAAGAGTCGCGATCCGCGATCCGCGATCCTAAGTGTAACAACAGGTATATGTACCGACATCATTCAGCCTGATCATTAATTGAAACAGTGGCATAGATATAACTTAGGTAACCGCCCTTTTCGCACGTACGTGACAACTATTACTTATTCCTTATTCGACATTCGTTATCAACCGATCTTATCGGTTGATAACGAATGTCGAATAAGGAACTAGGAACAAGTAACGATTATAACGTCATCCCCTTTTCGCCTACGGAGAATTTCATCAGAACATTCGTGTTCTGTTGGATTCCTGACCAATTGTCTCTTCACTCTGAAAATAATTGCCAGTTCATTCTTCAAACCTCGATCTAGTGATTTGGATCGGGCAGCCCTTCCCCTCCTCCCATTAGGGTTTTGACATCAAACACATTATTTGATACTAAAGTAGCCAGAATCAGGGACGTGGCTAGAGGTTTCCGATTGGGAGGGGGGTGTGGGGTAGTGAATTTCCAACTAGAGGAGGGACCGGGGGTGAACCCCCTCCCGGTCCCTCCCCCTAGATGGAAATTCACTACCGAGAAAGTCTTTGAAAATGAAGCCATGAAACGGGGCATAAAATTGATTCTTGAAACTGAAATGCCAACACAGTTATGACAGAATTATCAGGTTATTGTTATTTGGTATTCTTCTGGGAATTGAATATGTGCTAAACAAAAGCTCAAGCTGAGAACTTTGAACAATTCATACACTCCTAACATTAAATCAGATCTTATGCAGGAATGATAAATTTTCGATGTTTCATCATTTTGTAACTGTGAATGCTGGAATTAACTCAGGATAACGATTTTACATGATGTGATGTTGTTGAAGTGCATTTCGAGGATTTTTTTTATTACGATAAGTAAACGTACTTTTGAAATGTTGTACCGATTGACACCATGCATACTTATGAAGCTTGATGTATATTGCGTGCACTGTAGTTATAAACAGTAACATTTGGAATTTGTGCAGATTTGAAACCGAGTTGGGATTTGAGAAGTAGAGGAGACATCAGCATCATCAAAGAAGCTCTAAAATCCAGATAGATGGAATTTCCAACTACTCTTGATTTGCCCTCCGAATTTCCAACTATAGGAAACTTTGGCCAGGATTGGACCCCCCCCCCCTGTCGCCATGTCCCTGGCTAGAATGGCTAAAATATTGCACAAGACAGGTTCGGTTCAACGTGAACGCTGATTGGGACTGACTAGGAACAACTTGGATCTGTATTTAGATTTGTTCAAAGTCTATAGCTTTATTTACAGTACTGTGAAACCTGTAGTACACACATGTTTTCGAGTAGATCTTACTAGAAAAATAAGGCAAAATTTTCAATTAATTTTCCTCAAATACTGTACCCACATCGCCCGACCATTGCATGCTATGCTCTTTGCCAGTCTCCCAAAGTCTAGTAAAATGTGATCTAAGAGATCCAAGGCCCTACACTGTGCTCTCACCCTGGCTCAAAACTGTAATCTTACCCATTACAGGTCACTCAGATATTTTATAAACAATTCTTTTTAATCTGTATTAATCAATGCTTATTTGTCAATACCTGTATACCTTTTTGTTGGGGTGTACCAGCTCTTTTTTAGCTGTGTTTATATCATTGTTAGTCAATGAAAATTTCATCAGTATTTATGTTTGTTTTACAGTTTTATCAGATTTAATTTCTTGTTTCCTGCAAACGTTTGTTTGTGAACTTGCTAAAATATAATTATGTAACTTTTTAAAACCCATTTCCATTTCCATATTTAGAGGCACCATGATACATTATGCCCTAACGACATCGCTTCGTTCGCCTGACTTTGGATGGGCGGGAATGGGAGTCCAACTTCACGCGGAAAAAAACTGCAAAAGGTGTGTTGGGGGGGGGGGGGGGGGGTACCAAAGATAACAAACACATAAATAAAGTCCAGAATTATTTTTTTTTCTGGAGGCGACGTGTGGTAGATGGGGGACATTTCGGTAATAATATGGAATCTCGCGCTGTGTCTGGGTTTTGCACTCTAATCCACATGCTCACGCGGGGACGTGGTGACGCGTTTTCTGAAACACATTGCACGCCGAGATACACAAAACTTCGATCAATCAAACTCTATTAGGTTCAGTGTGTAACACTGGAAGTCAGTGCAAACAAGAGTTAAAAGTTGTGTTGTCGAAAATGAAATTTGGCGTTAAGGCATGGATAAGTTTATTACGTACAGCGTTGAATCACATTTAAGGTTAGTATAATGCCACCTCAAATGTGATACAACTCTAAATGTAATAAACTCCTAACATTTAAGAGTTTATTACATTATACGTCGTATTACATTTAGGGTTGGTACAAGCAACCCTAAATGTAATACGACGCTAAATGTAATAAACTCCTAATATTTAAAAGTTTATTACATTTAGCGTCAATCGTGGGAGAGTTTGCCGTATGTTACGCTTCTCGTCTCTAAAAACAAACGTGGAGCCACCCTGCCCCCTAGCCCCCCCCCCCCCCCCCCCCCCCACACACACACGGAAGTCAAAAAACATATTAAAACATTTATGTACATCTATAGACCCATCTCAACTCTCTTCAAAGATTGCTCGGGCAAACTTCGCACTAAATAGAGTGAAGACCACACTTCCCCGTGAAGCTCTGAAAACACTTTATTATGCCCTGATACACACACATTTAGTGTATGGGATAAACGTATGGGGTAATGCTAGAACGACCAAAAAGATACTGCTTCTTCAGAAACTCTCCATCCGTATAATAAACAATAAGAAATATAATGCACACACTGATCCCCTCTTTCGGGAAAATAAGATTCTTAAAGTAATTGATCTCTTCAAACTCCACGCGTGCCTGTTCGTTTTTGACTGGTATCATGATAACCTGCCAGTATCCTTTAGACATTATTTCCACCCAGTAGTCAATACTACGGGTAGAGCTAGTAGAAGGAGAGATACTCTCCAAATTGTTAGAACAAGGACAAGATCTCTTGAGAATTTTCCAACACACATGTACCCCAAACCCTGGAACGATTTAGACCTTGATTTACGTAATGTAAACAACAGAAACATTTTTAAAAAACAATTAATCACAAAATTATTGTCCCAATACTCCGACAACATCGACTGTAATAATCCTTACTGTACTGACTGTGCTTTTAACAATAGGTAGAATATTTTCAGAATAAACCGAGTGGGTATGCATTTTTCATTTTCATTTTTATGCATTTCCAAGATAACACAAATTTAAAGCTTTCCAAGTGCAGAGCCGACAGACGTGGGCAGTGAAATAACAATAGGGGAATTTTGTACCTGGTCAACTCCTGTTGAGGACTCCAACTCTCAGCGTCGGTCCGTGGGAGTCTCTCTCTGAGAGTACCCCACAGAGAGGCGTCGGGGTTTGGAGTTGTCAAAGAGGGAGAAGTAGTTACTATTGACACATTTCTGCTGGTACTGTATACGACTGGACAAATTCTCGTCTCTTGACCCTTTGCCCAACGTGGCGGACGGAGCCGGCCAGCGCTATTCTCAAAAATTGCCAATCAGTTTTCATTATTTTTTTCGTTTTTTGTCTCAGGAGCATGGGTTATGGCCCCTTATTGGGGCGTGTTCGTCGAGCTCGTTCCGGTGTGTTCTTGGGAATGAAAGAATATAGTGATTCAAAAGTTTTGGGTTTTTTTGTTTGTTTTTTTGTTTGTTTTTTTTTGTTTGTTTTTTTGCAAGTGTCGTCTGCTTTTTATGTTAGGTAAAGGGTTAACTCAATGCTCGTATCTTAACTAAATTGTGTGAGTTACACTCGCCACCAGCGACCAAGACAAAGTAAAGATGAACGATTGTTGGACAGTTCGATTCCATTGTTGCATTATATAATCCCCGGGAGACGACAGGTAGACAGCCAATCTGGCTATACCGTCTCCCTGCGGTATACAGGTTTATTAGATTATTTTTGTCTAAAATTCTGTATGTATATTTTTGTTCTACAATGATGCATGTATAATTTTCTGTTTTCTGTTGTATACTGCTAAATAAAGATTCATTCATTCATTCATTCGCAGACCATTTTAGCACGCTTTTAACGTATCAAAACCAAACACATAGAAGCTCTTCGTCGAAACAGATTTAGTGGACGGATGGACGGATGGAGAACACGAATATATTTCCATATAGTTTAATGCAGAGATAAGTTTCTCACATAAGCGATGTACTACATTTTGAGTAATAGGGCGAAACCTTAGGTGTAACTCAAGCGTAAATGTGATAAACTCCTAACATTTAAGAGTTTATAACATTAAGCGTCGTATTACATTAAGAATTGGTACAAGCAACTCTTAATGTAATACGACGCTTAATGTTATAAACTCCTAACATTTAAGAGTTTATTACATTAAGCGTCATTCGTGGGAAAGTGTGCTGTATGTTACGCTTCTCGTCTTTAAAAACAAACGTGCAGCCCGCCCCAGCCCGCCCCAGCCCCCCCCCCAACCCCACGCACACGCGCGGAAATAAAAAAAAAACATTTATGTACATCTATTGATCCTCACAGACCATTGTAACACGCTTTTAACGTATCAAAACACAACACATAGAAGCTCTTCGTCGAAACGGATTCAGTGGACGGACGGACGGACGGACGGATGGGGAACACGAATATATTTCCATATGGTTTATTACATTAAGCGTCGTATTACATTAAGGGTTGGTACAAGCAACTCTAAATGTAATACGACTCTAAATGTAATAAATTCCGAACATTTAAGAGTTTATTACATTAAGCGTCGTATTACATTAAGAGTTGGTACAAGCAACTCTTAATGTAATACGACGCTTAATGTAATAAACTCCTAACATTTAAGAGTTTATTACATTAAGCGTCGTATTACATTAAGAGTTGGTACAGACGTGACAAAAAATTAAATTCTTACCTAAAGGTGTAAATTATCGCCATGTGCCATAAACTGCATAGGTGCTCTATTATTATCTGAAGACGGATTAAGACAGTCACCACCCCCACCGCCACACCCCAGATGCCAGAACACTAAATTTCCTTCAGAATTCGTGTTAGTAGGGGTGGGGGCAAAATTAACTCTCATGTTCAGTAGTAAATAGAATAATTTTTAATAAAAGAAGGGAAAACTGAAAACCTCATTTGTCGTGGTTTCTTGAGGAGAGGGAAGGCCATCAAAGCCATTTAACACCCTCGGTTATCAAGCCATTATACACTCCTTCCAAAGTTCAAAGTAAAACTCATTTACATCAAATCAAACAGATAATCAGATTATGATAGACACTAACACATCTCTAATGTTTTCCGATTTAACCCTTTTGCTGTCACGTCCACTTAAACCATACATGGAGGACCTCTATGTTCGCCTGTATGCTAGGGAGTTAAATAAGATTTATGACATACTTGAAACTCTATCATCTGATTGATTGTTGGAAAGGGCTCTCGGAGCCCTTTCCAACAGTTTATCAGATGATAGGCGTGATCTGCTCATACCAGAACGTACAGATAATAATCATAAAGTAGGTGACAATAGTCGCTTTCGGCAGTGTAAGTGTTAAGAGGGACAGTATGCCTAAAAATGAATCTACCAGTGCATGGGGGTTTCAGCGTGTGTGATTCGGAATCCTCTTGGGCCCGTCACTCTACCGTCGTATCGAATTTTATTGTAGGTCAATAATTCAAAACGATGGATGGTTGAAAACAGCATTAACTCGCCTGCTCATTAGTAAATAGAATTTTTTTATGGCCTGTTGAGGGGGCATTCTCAGTTATAACATCAATCCACACTCCTTTCAAAGTTCAAAGTAAAACTCATTTACATCAGATTAAACAGATAATCAGATTATGGCAGAGAGTAATATAACATCTCGAATGTTTTCCGATTTAAGAGCGACAATATACGTAAAAATCAATCCACCAGTGGAATTGTTAGTGTGTGTGATTCGTAATCCACTTAGGCCTGTCGCACTACCATCACATATAATTTTATTCTCGGTCAATAACTGAATTCGACACGTTTCTTGTGCAATGTAGGAACTTGAGCTCAGCGTATGGGTTACAGTATATCCATGGTAACACATCACATATAATTTTATTCTCGGTCAATAACTGAATTCGACACGTTTCTTGTGCAATGTAGGAACTTGAGCTCAGCGTATGGGTTACAGTATATCCATGGTAACACATGGACACCACTTCGGGTACTTGATCTCTATGCTTGTTAGAATAACTGAAAAAGAGGGCGCGTGCATCCCGTCTCTTGGATCTGTCAATGTTTCTCTGTATAACGAATAGAACGTGACCTTCATGGTCAGTTCGTTAGAAGGTTTTTGCTTGAAATGCGCCGTGCAATACACCCCCTCCCCCCCCCCCCCCTCCCCAACCAACACATGGTTTAGTAGTTTAGGTATTGGACTCCTGGATGTTAGACGGTGTTGCCGACGGTTCCATTCCCGGACGGAGATCAGAAATCAGCATTCCAAGTTCTTTGAAAACATGATTGTGTCCTTCAATACACACGCACACGCACAAGCACAGCAGTACATCTTGGAATATGTCCATATCGATGCCTTCAAGAGTCATAATTTAATGATATATCCGGTAAAGGTGAGGCGTATTTTATTTTTTAACTAGGACCCCCTTCTAAACTACAACATTGCAGTCCGTCCGTGTGGAAATAGCACTTAATTATAACCTTCATATATTGTTTAAATAGGTTCTAAAAGGTGGAGATACCCCACGTCAACTTTACACAATGCATATGAGTTCCTTGTCTCTGCATCACTCAGCACCATACCATGCCTATCTGCCCCCACCCCCGCCCCCTATGTGAAGGGAGTTTTATGCAAACTAAACAAAAACATTCTAAAAGAAAAACAACTGGGGGACATAATGGGATAATAGAAGCACGTGGTCGAGGGGGGGGGGCAGGGGGGGGGGTCCTTTCCTCTCGGAAAAAATAAAAACTAAGCAAAATAATAGCGCCCTACACCCACTCCTCCAAAATTTGAAAAAATCAATAAATAAATAGAATTTTAAAAACCTAGTATTTTTTTAAGAGCTGGAGATAATTCGGTGTATAGTTGGTCACATCATACATTTATACGAGTATTGTGAGGAATAAAATAATGACCACTCGTGATGATCATCTCCAGTCGAAACATGGAGAGTTACTGACATTCTGTAAATAGCAGCACTTACTCGCCCCTGATCGGACATCTCCCCAATTACGGCTATTTACACAATACACCTCTGGAACAATTCGGGATTTTTGAAAGAGAATTTAATTCGATGTCTGTTCAAACTCGAATTTTATATTAAACTCGACTCTAATTGGAATAGAATTCGGTGCAACGGTAGTGCGACGTCTGTTCCGAAACTACAATGTATAAA
Organism: Pictodentalium vernedei; assembly: GCA_031216915.1. NCBI lineage: Eukaryota > Metazoa > Mollusca > Scaphopoda > Dentaliida > Dentaliidae > Pictodentalium > Pictodentalium vernedei. Next base: position 405,631,476 of record CM062296.1, on the reverse strand, counting down.
GCGCCAACATCCGGGGACAGCGTTGTACTGAAGAAGACGTCATTTCGTTGTCGCTCGACGTAAGTGTGTGCTGTAACGTAACTTCCAGAAACGCTGAATGCAAGAAAAATAAAGAGATTTGAGGAAACCTACGAGAAATTTGTGTTATAGTTTCTATTATAGATCTGCTCATTACAACAGCTGAATACAGAATTATTTCTACCCCTTCTTTCTTGGTTTGTATGGGTTTGGTTCTCTTGTTCTCAACTTCTGGTGTTAATTCTATAACTTTTTCATTGCGTATAAATCTTTGTACTAAGTGTAGCGAACAGTTAAAAACCACGGATAATAATACTAGTCATATATTATTATGCCACTTTTTGGAGGTGAGGGGTCCCTCCTCCTATCATTATATTTATAGCATCTTTACCGAAGCTCGTTGATTTAAAATAGTTATCAACTAATGAAATCTATCCTGCTTTACTTCGTTTTGCATATTTGGAAGCATGCCGAATCAGTATTAAGTATATCGTTCTAAAGGATGTTCAGACATTTTTGTAGCATTGATGGAATAGATACCACGGATCATCCTCTTTTAGAAGCAGAGTTGTGACTATGTTAGGCGGGTGGAATGGGGAACAATTTCACCAAGGCAGTAGAAAAATCAAGGAACAAGCTACTGAGTTTTCTGAATACAGGTAGACTCAACAAAAATTGGAAAAGCTACTCATATTGTGTCTGTTATGAGTGAAGCAGTAGGACTAACCTATTACATACATTGGACGTGTCGCGATTCCGTCCATTCCGCTCAGATAGAAATTCCACCTTTTATTATCTGCATTGATATGCAATGGGGCTACTTCTCCGCCCTTGTGGGAGCGGAGCGGCTATTTTTCCGCCATTTGACGGGGGATGGGGGAGGGGGGGGGGAGCTTATAAGAGGAAATATCACAAACCATGTTTATTAACCCTTTGGACCCTGATGGTATATTCCTTGACAGTTCAAAGCCATCAACTGGTAGAGTATATATTCGTTACCTGGCGGAAGACGAATCAATATTTTCAACTTGCAGCCTCGGGGCTGCATGTTGAAAATCTTGATTGGTCTATCACACAAAGTCAGGGAGTAACTATCAATTTATTGAATTCAGGTCGTATCATGATTCTGTCCCGGAAAAGAGGATCAAAGGATTAACTTATTTACACAATGTAACTACCATAACCTGCTGCGCTATTCACTAAAGTCGCTGTCTATTGTTGTTCCTAATCAGCAGAGCTTATGACATTTCACTGGAACGAGCTTCATAGAGGTCGTTCCAGCGAAGGGTCAAAAGCAATGTTTGGGATGTAAGGCAATGAAACTTCTTAGCTGTTTAATATTGTCTTATTTTTGTCTTAAGCAAATGGTTAGGTGAATGAGGGTGATGGGTAAAGAGAGTTGGCGGCGATGTGATGGTGGAAGTTCGCCATAAATGTGCTTGTGAGAGGTTGTGTAGGGTAGAGTGGTGTACTATAAGGGGAGATGGTATTCTATAGGTGCTAGATCTTCAAGAAGAACTGTGTTTCACGCATTTTGCTCACCTGGGAATAGTTAAAAAAAAAAATCAAGGATGGTGTTCGCATGTGACGTCCGGCGAGACAAAATCGCAGATTGAACACACACGGTGACGACGCCTACCCCTTCCCCACATAACCACTACTACCAAAAGTTTTGTCAAAACAATTTGGCTCATCGGGAAAATGTTTAGGCTTTCTGTAGGATTTTTTTTGTATAAAAATGAAAAGAAAATTATTTACATTTTGACGAAAACGTTTTTAAACGAATTTTCGGTAACCCATTTTGGATGCCAAAACGGTAGAAATTTAGTTTCCGATCCTGAAATTTGTCCCAAACATGTTTTGGTCTGTCGGAAAATGTTGGCCCTCCCCCTCTCCCAAAATACACATCCCACCGCGCGAACACTTATATACGGCAGTATCATGTGGATGGCCAGTGGCGGCGGTAGCTCGATAAAAATGGAAGGGAACGAATTTGCTTTGCTACCATGGTTCGACCCAGTGTGAGAAAGGTTACAATCGTTTATCGGTATAAATGTACCATGACTCGCTAGAGTCTCTCGTTTTGATGAATAATCCGCTGTGTGGTCACTGTCCTGTCCGTTTTTTCTACTTCAATCATCTTCCAACCCGAAGGTCAGCCTTCGGGCTGGAAGATAGTTGAAGTGGAAGAAACAGACCAAAGCGACCGAAAGTGGGATTCTTTGGCTAAATATTGTTTGGATTGACACGTTTGCATGCGACCATTTTAACTCTGTGTAACTGCGAAACATATCTGTGAGAAAAAGTGGAGGGGCACATGCCCCTTGTGCCCCGTTGGCTCCACCTCCTCCGTGGATGGCTGTGAGCAGATCTTTTACACTTGATGTACCGATGCCAATCTTCAATTGGATATTCAAACCCAAATACTCAGTTGAGAGTCTTGAAGGTAAAAAGTCAAGTGAAAAATAGATATTGATACATCGAGAAACTGTTAGGGACACTGCAGTGTAAACAAAAATGTCAGTTAAAATACGATAAAAGAACAGACAATCAGCTGCCGGCACATCTTTTTAAAGTTTACGTCAACGTCTGTTACTGCATTACAGTTAGTTAATTCATGCGGAATACTACTAGAGCTGTGCTCATGTGCAAAGGAGCAAACTCCTTTTTTCTGCTTTTCTAGAACTTCATTGTCGATGTCGAAGGCTGCCTTGTGTTAGAAGAGTCAGTCGTTGAGGAAGAATATTAATCTATAAACTGTAGTCCTGCCGCTGAAGGTTACCACTGCAGAGTGACAGTGGCGTATCCACGGGAGGTCGGGGTGGTTTCAGGGCCTTTCCCAAAAGCATTTGCCCAATGGAACTTTGACAGAACACAGAGCCTTGAAATGGTCTACAATATAGGACCACATAGGCTACAAAGCCTCAAATTAGCCCTTGGAGCACTGAATTTTGCAAAATTTTCTTGGGGTGGGGTGGATGGGGCCTTGTCAAAACTAGCCCCCCCCCCCGGTCTCGACCCCTCCTCCCATTTTTTTCAGGGAAGTGGCAGGTGGAGTAGAGACAGGAGGATGATAGTGAGGACTAGGGAAGGCCTCCCCACAACGGCTTTCAATTAGCATGTTTGCCCCCCCCCCCCCATCCCAAACACAAAAAACACAAAACTGACTACGGCACCCTTATTATAGAATCCTGGCTATGCGCCTGAATACTGATGTCCTATTACCAAAATTTCAAGAAGCAAATGTTTCCCTTAATGCAACTAGCAATACAGCCACTTCAGTCATGTTTGACAAAACTCATTGAGCTCCGTGAAACAAGACTGAATTGGTTAAATTCCCTGTTGCATTGCTGGAATTATTTTTTACTTGAAGTTCTCCGACATTGGACAGGTTGGCCAGCTGGATGTCAGGGGGTTAAAAATATTAATTGGTTACTTTTTGATGACAAATGAAACAGCCCCCGCTGTAATGAAGGGAAACAAAGGAACAGTTAGTTCATCGATTTTCGCCCCCAAACAAGTCGGAATTTCCCAGAATAGTGCAATAAGGTACCGTTTATGTCGTAGCATTTACGGTCAAAGAATGGCACCCACACACTGACACAGTACACAAGCTATGTTTGGGACTAACGCACATGCCTTGAAAAAAATGGTCTCTTTTGGATCCATTTGCAAGAAATGTCCTCATAAACTTTCGGCCTGGTAAGGATATTTGTTACACATGGAGCCAAAGATGATCATTTTTCGCGACTTTACATTTTGTAGAACCGACGAGTCAAAGGAAGGAATCTTCGGCATCTCAACAGAAAACAGTGTGTGCCCTCCCTTTCTGCTAATTCCCCAAAACATTGCATCACGGGAACCCAAAAGTGAAATGCCGGAAACTGCATTTGAGGGATGTGAGGCCTCCTAAAATGTATTGTTATAGACACGCCACCCCCCCCCCCCCCCACTCTCTCTCTCTCCCTCTCTCTCTCAGGAAAGCGTTTGTGGGTTGGGTGGTTCCTCCGTGCACGGACAATGGTCCTCACATGTCCTTCTTCCCCTTGCTGTAGCACCTCTCGGGTAATAGGTGATAGGTTAAATTCATAGACTGGAGAAAAGTAATGAGACGCGTGGGAAGTGCACTTAAGTGATCATATCTTGGTTATAATGATAAAAAGAGCCTCCGCACTTGTCATAATTCTTTTTCATCATGTTGCTATGCCTTTTGATGTTTTGGATTTGCGATTATTTTCCCTTTTCGGAATTTTTGGGGTTTAAATTTGAAATCAGTTGGGTTCATATTCGTTTTCAAATGAACTGGGTTGAGTGAATATGAACACAATTGGGTTCATATTACCTCAACTCACTTGATTTGGGTTGATTTTTAACCCAACTGATTTTAGAGTGTATTCATACAAATTTACATTGGAGGTCGTTTCCGAAGTATACTTTGGAACCCGATACAGCTGCAGACCCGAAATTTGATATGCTTCGTAGTCGTAATGTCTTTTAAACCCTGTGATATGCTTGATCCTGGGAAATTTTTTTCTCAAAATTTCTGGAGTTCAAATTATATGGCTGGAGGAATTTGGGATACTCTTACAGAACGACGCAGCAACGACAAGTAACTGTCGGGCTCTTCAACTTACTATCGCGAAACGAACAGAGTTAGCATCGTTGAAGGCATAAACGCCTTAGTACACGGCGCCACCGTGCTCTCGCATACACAATCGGGATGACATGCCAAGGGGACGCGGTGGCTCAGTGGTTGTTGCATTGAACTTCAAACCGAGACGTCCGCGGTTCAATCTCTGCCAGGGTAACTGCGTTGTGTCCATGGGTAAGGCACTTAATCCCGATTGGAGGCACGGTGGCGCTGCGTGCTAATGGGTAGTGCACGTCGATGGTGCGCGTTTCTTTAACCAATGCTAACCCTGCTTGTGTGGAGTTGGGGAGCTTGACCGTTGCTCGGCGGTTCTCTCCGGGTACTCCGGCTTCCTCCATCCATAAACACTGGCTGTCTAAAGTGTCATTAAACTCCAATAAATAAACAAATAAATAAATGAAATGTCTTGCCCAAGACACAATGCAGACGATTGACCTTTCGATCTAACGTCCAATGCTCTAATCAATGCGCTAATCTTAGAAAGTACTGTAACTGAATGCTTCAATACTGGTAAGTGTCTTTTTTCCCACTTCTTTTAATATACTGAATAAAAAAAGAAAGTATAATGAACTTTGAGGAGCAATTGTTTTTTAGTATTATCGACTTTAATCCCAAATAAATTATTGTAAATTCATATTTCGAGTCTAGCTGAATGAATTTGCATAATGTCATGTCTTACTGTTGCCAGCGTCGCGTCAGAACGTCGCATTTCAGACATGGGGTGAAATGAAAAGTTCACACATGCAGTTAATAGCGTTTATGACCACCGTTTGCCTCTTGGATGGCAAAACATCGACGGCGCATGGACCTGATAAGTCTCTGGATGTCACCTTGTGGTATCGCGTTCCACTCCTGCCTTAGAACATTACGTAAATCGCATAACGTCTGGAGATCATGAAATTCGATGCTCTGCTCAAGAAAGTCACAACAGATACGCGCCACGTGACATCGAGCATTGTCTTGATGGAATAACTGCAATCCGACGTTAGCGTTGAACAACGGGACAACAACAGCGTTACGAATTTCGTCCCTATATCGCTGTCCATTCAGATTACCATCGATGAAGATCAACTGCGTTCGATGGTGCAAGGAAATTCCTGCCCAAACCATTACACTACCCCCGCCGAAACGGTCACACTCCTGCATGCACGCATCAGAAAACCGTTCTCCTCTTGCCCTACCATCAGCGCGCCATAGACAAAATCGTAATTCATCACTAAAAAGAATTGTGATCCAACGCTGCTGAGTTGTACCCACTCCATTCTGACAGTACGATGACGTTGGGTAAGGATTGGTCCGTGGTATGGACGCCTACTTCGGATGCCGTGTTCAGCAACTGCTGCGGACAGTTTGTGCACTGATTCTATTGTTAGTGCTACCAGGAGTAATTGCTGCTGTCCGAGTCGCCGGAAGGAAGCGATCCCGCAAGTGAGACGCCCTGATGTGTCGATCTTGTGCAGGGGTCGTAACTCTTGGTCGACCTGAACGGTAAATAGTGGGCACATTGCCTCCGAACTCAGCAGCGAGCTCATCTGGAGGTATCCCAGCCCCATGCATACCAATGGCACGCAACCTCTGATTTTCGGTTAACCTTGGCATTTTTAAAATGTCGGAAGACGAAAACTAGCGTGTTTTCTCATTAAACTCTTTGCACGACTTCTTGTCCACAAGCCTGCAACATTAGAACTATTATATTTCATCCTTTATGCTATTTTTTCACATTTGTTTTTTTTTTTTTCTTTCTTTTTTGGCTCAGTATATTACTGAAGTTCAGTTTTAACTTTTATTCCCATGCAGATTAACAAATGGGTTCGTTTGCGGCTCCTATCTGGAAATTGATAACCTATCAGTGATAGAGATTCTAAGTTCGGTGTTTTTCTTTGTATATCGTGTCAAACTGCCCAGTTGTGCCTTTTGATATTTTGGATTTTCAGATTTTGTTTTTTCAGTGTTTTTTTCAGTGTTTGGGGATTAAATTTGTACTTGAATTTTTTCACATAAATTTAGCAAGGGGTTCGTACCTAGAACGTATGTCATTGAAACTATCACAGATGTAGATTTCAAACTTACTTTCTTGTCATATCTATTTGTGTCTCTTCGTATTTTACATTTGGAATTTTTTCGAGGTTTAAATATTGACTTATATACTATGTAGAGATGAACATTACAGTATAGTTCTCTGGTGTGTTGTATCGTGTCGAGTTGTGGATCTCCCACAGAGCGTGTTGCTCAGTGAAGGTCCTCTTCGAGATGCGAGACAACACACTAGAAAATTTCACTATATTGATGGACTTCTATTATATACCTGCCATCAAATTTGATCGACTCGATCTACCTCATTATCCCCATGTATCTGAAACAAATTGAGTGTAAGTTCGCAAACACTTGTTAAACAACGAATGGATGCACCTGAACAACGATGAAGATGCACAAATCTTAACTAATTGATAGTTTGTAAATTTAGAACTCATTTTATAACGCGAGGTGGAAGAAGAGTATTGGGCGAGGGCGTGAGATGTGGGAAATCTCACCCGAGGGCAAGATGTCTGGACCAAATATCTTGCACCGAGGGTGAGATTTAACCATCTCACACCCACCCCCATCAGGGATACCCCCCCCCCCCCCACTCCCCCTCCCCAAAACACTCTAAGGTTATCAAAAGTAATTTAGGGGCACGTGCTTCTATATCGAACAATTTTGTTGTCCATTTCTGAAAAAAATGATTTGCTTATCGGAAAGAGCGCACAAAAGTTCTGTATTTACCACAGGTATATACCACGAAATTTATTCCCTTCGCCGGCAGAAAAGGTTTAAAGATTTGTAGCGAAATAAACATTGACACATTCCGATGACGCCAAAAACAATTCAAAAGAAGTAGGGGATATCCAAACTGATGTTGATATTTTCGGAAAATGGTATTGGATATGCGTGATTGGACACATCAATATGTTACCAAGTTTAGCGTGGATCGTGAATGTCACCGGCCCACGAAAACAGGTTTTTCGCACGAGCGTCGCATTAATGTCTGTGGGGTACGTTTTGAAATTTTCATTTGTACTAGACGGGCTTTTTCGGAGGTCTCATCGTTTTTTTTCTTGGTATAAACTCGTTCATCAATAGTGTCTGCTCGAAACGTAACTTTTTAGGTTTGCGAAGACTGACACGTGACGAACGTTTACGTGCCGTTGGCATGTTGAAAGCCGACAACAGACAGTCTGCAGTGGCTCAAATTCTCAACGTTACTCAATCGGTGATCAGCAGGTTGTGGTCACGCTACCGTCAGACAGGCAATGTTGATAACAGACGTCGGTCAGGTCGCCCAAGGGCGACTGCTGCTAACCACTATAGTTTCATCCGAACCACAGCATTACGTAACCGCCTTCAAAGTGCCTCAGAAATTTGACAGCAGCTGCACCGAGCGACAGATGTGCGAGTCGGTGGTCAGACTATCCGAAATCGCCTACACAGCTGGAATTTGTACGCTCGACGACCTCGACTAATTCCACGTTTGACTGAACGTCACATCGCAGCAAGGCGAAATTGGTGTGGGGCATGACAGGGATGAGACAATCGTCGGCCGAGCAACGACATGTTTTCCGATGAATCGAGGTTCATTCTGGATTCCCACAGCAGGCGATACAGAGTGTGGCGGCGGCGGAACGATTGATACCATGACGTAACCGTTAGGCAGCACGATCGTTTTGGTGGTGGATCGGTTATGGTGTGGGGAGGCATAACCATGACAAGCAGAACAGCATTACATGTCATCCCAGGGCGTGTCACAGGGCAGCACTACCGTGACGACATGTTAACAGCTCATGTGGTGCCATTTGCGCGATGTCACGGCCGTCGATTCATTTTCCAAGATAACAATGCAAGAGCACACAGGGCTCGAGTCGCTACAGAGTTCCCCCAGGAGCAGAACATCACAGCACAGCCTTGTCAGCACTAAGTCCAGACTTTCACCAATCGAGCACGTCTGGGATATGCTTGGCAGGCGCCTACGACAACACCAACAACCCCCTACCAATGTCCAGGAACCCGCCGCTACACTGCAGGAAGAATGGAATAACATCAGTCAATCTGACAATGGACGTTTGGTGAGGAATATGCCACGTCGGATCCGCGCTTGTCTCGCGAACCGAGGAGGATTTACAAGACATTGAGGTCTTGGACTGAATGTCGTAAATTCTCTGACTGACCGACATGTCTTCTACTGCTGAGTGCGTGAATTGTGTGCTTGTCAGACACCCAACTATCGCTGAAATCATTCACCAGATGTCGCAGTGCAATGCTTCAACTGTCTTTTTGATGAAATGCCTACACCCTCTGTTACATCAGTTCTGGTTGAAATCAACATCACTATGAAAAGTGAATCGGCCAGGAATTTTGGACTGATTGTGGACTCAAATTTAAAACTAGACATCCATATCAATAAAATATGTCAAAAACGCTTCTGGCAGCTTCGTAATGTTGGAAGACTGCGACCTTATCTTAACCAGTCAGCACTTGAAAAACGTGCGCACTCCTTCATCACCTCACAACTAGACTATTGTAATTCAGTGTTAGTGGGGTTGTTCCAGTTCCTGATTCAGAAGCTTCAAAAAGTTCAGAATACTGCTGCTAGGATAATTACTGGTACCAAACGCTCTGAACACATAACACCTGTTTTAAGACAACTACATTGGCTTCCAGTTAAACAGAGAATTGATTTCAAATTATTGATCTTAGTATTCAAATGTATCCACAAACTGACTCCAGTTTACCTGCAAGAGGTCCTCACTGTATATAAACCATGACGCAGTCTCAGATCTAAAAACCAAATTCAACTAGTTGTACCTTTTAGCAGATCTAATCAGGTCCCAGATTGTGGAATTCCCTGCCAATTAGTGTCAAAATTTCAGAAACTCTCGAGGTCTTCAAAAGAAATCTTAAAACTTTCCTATTTACTGAAGCTTTCTCCTGAACCTCTCTTAGAGGCAACAAAAACCGATGTGACTCTTTACTTCAGAAAAGTGTATTTATTTCTGTCAAGCGTTTTAGAGCACTATTTGTGGTTTTACGCTCTAGAAAATCAATTATTATCTTCATATATCTCACTTTTATCAAATATCCCAGACTTCTTTTGAATAGTATATTACGAATTCTGCAATGTATTCGCATAACTTTTCGACGGGAATTTCGTGCAACACACCCCACTCATAACGACGTTCACCCAAAAAATTCATATAAAAAGTCAAGTGTCCTTTGGTTTTGTGGTCTGTGTTTTTATTTCTGTTTTCTTCAAAAAAACGCTCGTCTGCTAATATTTCAGAAACGTGACATCATGTTGTTTGTTTACAGAAGAATGTGTGGTGATTGACTAGTCCCCCGCTCATTAAATGTGCTAATAAGCCGACCACGTGGGTCATGTGAGATAGATATCTATCTCACATGGCCATCTCACATGGGACACGCATATCTTGCATATGAAGTGGGAGAAAAAACACAATTCTCACCCAGTCTCGTTTTCGATTTTGAAGTTTCAGACTGCGGCATTTTGTCAGTATTAGCTGCACATCCCATCTGGTACTGCAGTAATGATTTGATGACCGAAATTGTGTTCGTTTCAATGATAGATATATAATAAACGCCTACACCGGTACAGAATCTGTACAGAAGTTAGTGTCCCGACCATCGTGGAAATCATTACAGATAATGTACTCCAAAATTGGAGTGCTTCGTCTTCTTTATGACTAGTTGTGGCTTTTGCAAGGCTACTTTGAATTCACGCTCTCAGTCCACCACTCAAATTCTGTAAGGAATATGACGCTATTTTAGCCTGGAACCAGTTTAGCCCCTAAGTAATCCATCACCCATCTTTAGATTCAATCGAATGGAATATATCAGTTGGTCGAAAAGGCGAACCTACGGTTCGCTTTTCCGAACAATTGAAATATTCTATCCGACTGAATAAAAAAACACTCGAAAAATACTCATTTGTTTGAATCACCGAAAGATATGTTTCAAAATTGAGACTTGATTTGATCGAATCTTTGATGATATTACCATTATGAATGAAAACACAACACAGCTGCAGTGTTAGAATTACGCTGCATAGTTCCACTAAGTATGTTAATAGCTTCATGCTTTCAAGACGAATTAAATATTTGTTGATTGGAATATTTATACAACTATATCTTTATGTGTGAAGCGACATCACATTACATCAACGGTTGTCTGCACGCAAACTCCACGAAAAATTGGTAAAAAACAAACCATAACAACGTCGAATTTCGAACATAATTAGACTGTTGTTGTGAGTGCTCTCTTTGGTTTGGGAAATTTGTTCGGAAATTTGGGATTTTACGTGTTTTTTCCGTTTGTGCTATTTTTATAATCTAAAGCTTTATAAAGGGGATATGTTCATTTCTGAAGTATATCTTGAAATCATTTGAAGTGGTCCAATTAGGATTTTTTTTTTCTTGTTCCCATTCATATCGTGTAAATATTGCATCAATAACATTTTTGACTGATTACGAAGACACAACATAGAGATCAAATTGGATGAAGTAATGTGCCTAACCTGAAAGTCCAAGTTCGTCGATATATTGGAGATACACTAAAGTACGGATGTTAGAACTGTGACGAAAAATGTAAGATCTCGACTGAGAGATAAAGTTACTCGTGCGAAAAAGCATGACAATAATTAGTCAATCCGAACTGATCAGACGCACTATATATCATACAAGGATGGTGGGTGGGATGCAAATACACATGGACATAACACAGAGAAGAAATCTCTCACAAGTATTATTTTAATGAACGAAAATACACAAATAGAGGTAATCTATTGTAGGTAGGGTTCATCTTGAACATGCAAAAGTTGAAAGTACTTTTAGCAGTTCCTAGTTATTTTCTGAAGGGAATGTGGTCGTGCATCAGAGGACAATGAGAGCAAAGAATAGGAAATTAAGAATGATTAAGTCTAAAGCATAAACTATTAAACGGAAGTAGTTTCATACCAACAAAAACGTAAATGAAAGTGAGAAAACAAGCTGCGAGGTTCAATTTTTATAGAATAAGGACTCAAGCGCCACGATATAGATGGTGGAGAGATGGTGGATTACAAAAACAACAACAATAAATGATAACAATATATAATTCTCGATTACTCATTAAATTAAAAGTGTGGGAGGAAACAATCTCCAGCATTCTACTGACATGGGCCCTCGGCTGCACCAATTTTGTGGCCAATTATTTATAGCACCTCTATACTTGGTATTGGCAAAGTAAATACTGGAGAAATAAATGGCCACACTAAATCAGGTAGCATGACAGACATGTAACAAACGACACCACGGCTTCGCTAGTTGCAAGATTACGACAAGCTATTAAACTCTTCAACCAACATAACTGAAATAACCGAATAAGGCTATTCACAAAAATTATTTTTTGTATTTTTTACATACTAACATCACGTATGACAACTTATTGGAACAATCTCAATGAGTTCGTTCCAATGAGGTGTCATAAACTATCTCCTGAGGTAAATGGTAATGTTTCAGTTATTTAAGAATGTTTTAGCAAGTGTCGTCTGCTGTTCGTGTTTAGTAAACGGTTACTCTCTAAAATCAGTTGAGTTAAAAATTAACCCAAATCAACTGGGTTCAGTGAATATGAACCCCTCTGGGTTCATATTCACTCATCCCAATTAACCCTTTCAACACTGGCGCCCTGGAAGGTATCATTTCAGTCAATACAGTCAACGGCGAAATGGGCGAAACCATCCTGGTTTGTTGGGAAGTAAAGTAATAATTTAATCAAACAGCTCTGTCGAGCGGTTGGATTAAATTATTACCGAGCCTCTTTTCCGATGTTTTGCTCTTTATACCGTCTGCCCGTCCACTACCAAGTTTGTCTTCAAGGAAAAAATTAGCACATTGGTCTGAAAGGGTTAATTTGGGTTGATTTTTAACCCAACTGATTTTGGAGTGTACAGCTGAAATGCAGTTTTATTCTGGGGCACTAAGTTATGTAGTTTGCTACGTCATAGTTAAGAAGCTGATGACAGTTGCGGGAGAGAAGGAAAGGACATCAATGATTGATCATTTAATTCTCATCTCTTAATTTGTAGAATAGTTACAGTCAAGAGCGAGCATTGCATGGAGAAGTGACTTACGAGAAGAAGAAGTGATTTACGAGCAGGTGGAGTTTCCAACGAAATAAAACTAAAAACCCATGGATAGACTGAGAGCCAAATTCAAGTTATAGCTAATCGGGATGAGCCAGTACACTTGATAGGCATAAGTTTTCAGAAAATCGTTATTTCTTCAGTACCGGTGCAGAGAGGTTCAGTACAAGTAGATTGTGTAAAAAGTTATGAGACATACCAGAGAAGTTCTCGCCAATGACCACTACTACGTGATTGATAATGAAACTGAACATTTAATGAAGCAAATTTATTGCCCATTTGCACGAATCCCATGAGCATTTTCCAACTAGAGATCATTAATTATATTGATAGAGAAATGAATCAGCTGAGCACAATTCACATACATTAAATGGGGTGAATTCAGAAAGTGTGACAAATCTTATTGTCCATGGATCATACAGAGCACGTGCAACAAACTATCCACCAGTATGTGTAATTGTACGACAAGAACTTAAGAATGGCCACAGAGAAGAAAATGTGTGTTCATGTCTGGTAACTATTACTTCAAAAAGGGAAAAATGACATCAACGAACTTAAACAAAGATGATATGATCTTGTGGTTACTGTTATAGCTCAGCACACCACCTTGCCTTAAATGCCTCTACAATCGTGTCAGTCAATGTGAAAACTAAAACAATAAGTGGAAATATTTAGAGCGTATCTTTTTGTTTTTATTGTCTACATTTCGAAATCACAGTTCTGAATCAGAGTGGTCGAATTAATGTAATTTACAGCCATCATTCCAGACAAACTGTTGAGGACTAGATTATTTTTGGTGGTCTGAATTTGTTATTCAAAATTCGGTTTATTATAAATTATTGGAGGGTGCCTACAGACGCAGAAAAATGGGTCAGTATGTGCATTTTAATTGCTGTCACTGATAGTACGAATGGCACTTTTGGTAATAGAATATTCTTTGGGTGGCCGGCACATGCCCCCAAACTTGAACAGCATATCACATCTGGCTGTGGACTAATGAACAATACAACGTTTTCGAGGCTTCCGATGGGAGTGTGTGTTTTCCTTTGTTTATTGCATAAATAGCTCCACCCATTTTTGAGCATACGGTCGATGTGAGGTTACAGGTACCCCTAAAATCTGAACGTTATTAATTCTTGAAAGTTACCTACTGTCGTTATGGGGGTATTATTTAGAAGTAAATGCCTATTTCAAAGTTATAGAAATCAATTGGGGTGAAAACCGTGAATCTGGTTTTGTTAGCATTGGGCGCAATTTTGTTTGCATTACACCAATTGCTCACCGTCGATAACTCGATATTTGTTTTTTCAACTATATTTTCAAGATAGTTACATGAGGTGTGGATCGATGTATCTTTCGCTAATGAGAGCATTTTGCGAGTATGTGTATGTAGAGTAAGAATAGTAAGGACCATAGTATTGATCATTGTGGGACACCAGCTGAAGTTTCCATCAGGTCAGTTTTTGTGTCCATGTAGGATACAAACCTGTTCTTCTACTTAGGTAGCTTCTGGACCAGTTATTAGCAAGACCTCATATACCAAAAAGTTCCATTTTGGAGAGTAAGATGTGGTGGCCAATTGTGCCAAAAGCTTGGGAAAAGGCAAAGAACTCTGAGAGAGTACAATCTTGAGTTGCCTTGTCGTTCATCTTCGCAATTGTTTTGAAGAGGAATAGAATTGGATGCATTGTCAAATGTTTTTTTCGGAATCTCAACTGATATGGATATAGAATATTATGCTGATGAAAACAATTTGAAAATCTAATGAACATTATCTTTTCTAAAACTGACAGAATGCTTATAGGTCTGTAATTAGAAAATATCTTGGGATGACCAGTTCTAATATGGGTGTAATTTTGGCTATTTTCATATTTGTAGATACCACTACAGTTTTACACATGATACTGATCTTGTGATGATAGATCTCTTGGATGAAAAGTCGCGACATTCAGCGAGCACGATAGAACATCAAGTAATTCAAGATGGTAACACTGTCGGGTTTTCGTATTTTAATTGCCGAAGAAGACCATCGACAAATAGTACGTGGGCAATATATCGTGTAGTGGTTGCCATTCTCTATAATACCATATGCTGTTGCTGGGAATTAGAATGATCCATTCGTTAATGCGTTGGATGGCTTCAGTTAATAATGATGCTTTACTGGTAGCAATGGAAGTGCGTCAAAAAAAAAAAAAACAAAAAAAAAAACAAACAAACAAGTAAATGGATGATGGTTCCAGCGATGTTACAAAACGTTTCCGCTCGTCGCCAAATCGGTATCTCCTTTTACAACTTGCTGTTCAATCGGTTCGAGATTTGAAACCCTTATATAGAATTTAAACCCACCATAGGCCAACTTGCATATAATATAATCGAACATAAGGCTACTTTGAATGTTCTTGAATATCTTGAGTAGGAACTGTGTGGATAAAGAAAACTACACAACATACGAAGCGATAAGAAAAATCCCAAAATGGCTAGTCGATAACAAGTCTGGAAATACGCAGACTTTCATCTGCTGAATGAGGTCCTCAGAGGGTGAATTTGGTGATGCTGCCCTGCAGAGCAGGATAGCATTACTAAATTTACTCCCTGTGGCCCTCAATCTGTCTCAATGCCTCAGGCCTGAACAGAAAGAGGTACACAGAGGATTAATGGGGAGATTCTAGCCCACTCAATGGGATAGCATCAGCAAATTCACCTTCTGGGTACCTCATTCGGAAAATGACAGATTGCTTATTTCCAGATCTGGTCGATTTATTTATATATACTACTCCAAGTTTGCTAAGCACCAAGTTTATCCAACTACCTGTTTTGCGTTTCAGTTGAAATATTGTTATGAAAAGTGTATATATTTTTTACTTAATTATATCTTTAATGATTTAAGCACAGAAATTAAGATTTTGTTTGTGTTTGACATTATGTTTTAGCTTTTGAATACGATAACCATGGAAAATGGATATTATTGGTAAAAGAGGAAAATTTCAAATTTGCCAAAACGTTGACGGAGCGAACTGATATGGGTTCAATATCGAGTATGAGACCCATTATTGTTAATTACAGCTTGACAACGCCTTCTCATGTTCCCAATCAGGTTCAAGATGGTCCTTTGTGGGATGTTGTTCCATTCTTGGACCAGCATGGCATCAAGCTCCTGGACACTTCTTGGTTGGACTGGACGGACTGAAATTGCAAGCTGCAACTCATTCCAGGCATGTTCGATTGGATTGAGGTCAGGTGATCTTGCTGGCCAGTCAATACGCTCAATCCCTGCCTCTGTCGGTACTCCCGGACAGCATGGGCAACATCAGGACGGGCATTATCGTCCATCTGAATGAATCTATCACCCACTGCACATGCATACAATCGGACGTGGGCATCCAGGATCTCATCAATATACCACTGTGCAGTCAATGTACCACGATCAAGGACACAGACCATTATTGTCCCTCCACCATCGCGGTCATGCTCAGCAATGTTGGCTGCATGGAATCGCTTTCCTGGTCTTCTCCATGCCCTAGAACGCCTACCTGTGTTGTCTAGGCAGTTCACTGACTCACCTGTAAAAAGGACAGGTCGTCAATCTTCTCTGGTCTATCCAACGTGATCCATGGCCCATTCATATCGTGCCTGGTGGTGGTGGTTCTGGGACAGCTGAATGCGAATACATGGTCTTCTCGATCGGAGACCACCTTCGTGTAACCTTGCCCGGATAGTCTGCGTCAAACCATTTACCCCGGATCCATTCTGAAGGTCACTGCGAAGCTGGGTTGCTGTGTCAAAGCGGTTCCTATGGGCCTGAATGATCAAAAACCGGTCTTCAGCTGCAGATGTTGCCCTGCCTCTGCCACCACTATGTCGTCTGACTGGTGTGCCATACTGCTGAAATCTTGCCCAGGCTCTGGTGATCACCGCGTGGTGCACACCAAGGGCTTCACCAACCTGGCGATGGGTAGCCCCTTGTTCCCCATTCCTACTGCCGCCACATTTCTGCTTTAGACAAATGTCTTCTTAAATTTGTTTTCGCCATATTCATTAAATCACAAGGGTTTGTGTTGAAATGAAAACTGAATACCCTGCACATCTCATGTACATGTCGACAGTACAGGACAACAACCTGAAAATCAAGGGGTACATGATTCCCATGATTGTCACGAAAATTCTGCTTGTTAAGAGAGCTAATGTAAACTCTGGGGACCATCTCAATACATTTCTGAACCATATCCACCAAAAATATCGCAAATGTGTCACAAGAAAATTTCACAATGATGTTTCAAATATGTGGTGCTTAGTAAACTTTGAGTAGTATATTTATTTATTTGTGTTTAAGATCACATATTTATGCACAATGGCTAACCGTGACCGCGCCAGTTTTACGGGTGGAGGAAGCCGGCGTACCCGGAGAGAACCAGCGAGCATCGACGAGCAACTATCAGCTCCTCAACATTGTAACTCTGTGCAAGCTCCGATCAAGCAGGGTTACAGCGGATGAAGACATGTGCACCATCGACGTGCAGTACGCCTTAGTACACAGCGTCATCGAGCCCCCGTGTAGGCAACCGGGATAAAGTGCCTTGCCCAAAGACGCAACGCGGGTTGTCCCGGACGGGGATCGAACTCGGGACCTCTGGCATAGAAGTCCAACAGTCTACCACTGAGCCACCGCGCTCCCAGACCTGGTCGATAACATGATATGATGTTTTCTTAACACTCAAGTATACAGCCTCAAACTGACACTTTTATATTGCTTTGAAAAAGTTCTCCAAGTGTATTCTTCCCCGAGAACTCGCTTGGTAGGCAGCCAACAAAGATGTAGAAACACTGTTGGGTCTTCAGCAGCAGTGAACATGTATATAAGGTAACACTTGTCTTGAAAACCAATCCGAGGCTATAAGGGTTACATATTCAGGTTTAGTTAATATGTTTGTTTGAAAGACACGCTGATGTGATATTTTGTTAATATAAATATTAGTAAAGCCCGTTTTTTCCGAAAGTAATATAAATATTAGTAAAGCCCGTTTTTTCCGGAAGTAATGATACTCTGGTGTCTGTATTCGTGTTAACCTATGTCACTCTTAGGGTACTAAACATCCACCAATATGAGAAGCATTTCTGAACTGATGATACAAAATAGCTTTATTCGTTATTGAACGGGGCGGAGGGGGGGGGGGGGGGGGTTGTATGATTTTTCCATTACTCCTTAAAGAGGATGCGGCTGGGCTGAACAAAAATGCGTTTTTTTCTGGTTGTGTATGTTTTTTCTCGCATCAGCTTCCGGGGAGATACTGTGATCAAACGTAATGCCGAGAGTCTTTCGACTCCACACGTGTATGAGATTTTCTGCATGGATATCAGCATATTTACTGTCACTTGGGTAACTCACAATGAAGGACATTGACTAAGAAAAGTTGACCCACTCCAGACTTAATATGTTTGATGGAAAAGATTTGCAAACAGTTGAAAGGAAAATGACATTTATATAAGACTTTATATAAGACATAAATGTTCACTCAACAGATAGGAGTAGCTCTATCAAACAAGACCGAATGATAAAATTCCTAGTTCAATTATGGGGAAAAAAAGACACTTGAAATTTGGATATTTTGACATCTGTGTGCACACGGTTAACTCTGCTACAGTTTAGGAACGTGGCTTAAAATTAAGGGAGAGAGTCAAATACACCTTGGCTCACGGGCCAAGATAATAGCATTTTTCCGGTGATGGGACAGCCAATAAAAGATGTCAAACATTTTCAATAATCGGGACAACAACCAGCTCTGGAGGTTAATCGTTGTCGATAATCAGAAGAGCCAACAACTATACAGGTCAGTCTGTGATAGAAATAGATGTTCCCAGATATTCCATGAAGTTCATTGAGTTCAACAGCTCTACAATTTGCTTGATGATACTCCAAATCGAGACATAGTAAATATTTTATTTAGTGGTTTAGTGACAATAAAACGGAAATAATTCATCTTTGTTGTAATTCAATGAAGGCATATCATCAACATTTAACCCTGTACCCAACGTAACCGCCAAAACCGACCAGCGCTACTTTCAAAACTCAACAATTGATTTTCATTATTTTTTTCATTTTTTGTCTCAAAAAAATAGGTTATGACCCCTAGTTGGAACGAGCCCATCGAGCTCGTTCCAACGAGGGGTCATAACCTATGTTTTTGAGACAAAAAATGAAAAAAAATAGTTATTCAAGAATGTTTTTTTTTGCAAGTATCGTCTGCTTTTTATGTTAGGTAACGGGTTAACAGATTTATGAGAAAGTGGGAGCATGGGTATCACGTTTGCCCGAGGAATATTAATGGCATTATCCATCTTTAAAAAAAAAATATCTTGATTTTTCTGAAACTTTGAAGGCACAATCAACCGTCTTCCCACTGTTCTGGGAAAACTTGTAGGTTACTCTTCCTACCCACATCTGTGGTCAGTCAACCATGCAGATGAAACCGAATGGGGTTGACAACATACTTACGCCATTTTGAAATTCTTGAAAAGGTGTAGATATTTGAGTGAATCCGGAAAACGTCTTGAAAAGTATGGGATAAAACATCAGTCAGGCCCTGAGGGATCGAACAAACTTCAACCTTCTCCTCATTTATGTCAAAATATCAAAATTTCAGCTTGCAAATATTTCCAGTAATGCAGCCATCAATTCCACCAGTCCAGTCTTGTTTGACATACCTCAGCGAGCTCTGTCAGACAAGACTAAATTGGATTCAAATCCTAGTTGCATTATACAAAAATTTGCCGCTTGAAATTTCTGTATATTGAAATAAGTGTAGAGATGAATCATTTGAAATGTAAAAGAAGCCATTAAAATTCCTAGCCATTTAATAGACTTTGTTTGTTCGAACAAATCGCTTTCCTGATCAACATGATTATGGAGAAATGACATTCTTGCAAATGTTTTTTAAAAAAATGTTAGTGTGTGCTCATTGACCATTTTCATAAAAAAATTCCCAGACAGGTTGTCTTCAATTCGAGATGTCTGGAGGAAATGGGGAAAAGTATGGAACTTTTTTCTGGCAACAGTAAGAAACCTGCTTGAGTTAAAACCCTTTTCCTAACATGAAAAGCAGACGACACTTGCCAAAAACAAAACAATTCTTGAATAATTAATTTTTTTCATTTTTTGTCTCAAAAACATAGGTTATGACCCCCATTGGAACGAGCTCGACGAGCTCGTTCCAATGAGGGGTCATAACCTATTTTTTGAGACAAAAAATGAAAATATAATGAAAATTAATTGACGATTTTGGAGAATAGCGCTGGCCGGTTTTGGCCGTTTCGTTGGGTAAAGGGTTAAGTAGTTGTTAGTCATTTAAAAAAAATGAACATATCACTTTACGCCTGTATCAAAAAGCTTCTAAACGTATTGTGTGGTTGAAATGAGCTCGGTAAATCATGCAAACAATGGAGTGGATATAACTGTGTTCATTAACTTAATCGTAATACAATTACTTGTGAGCGTGACTCAACTGGGTGTGAGGGCGGTGGGGGTGATATGAAAAAACAAGATGGTCATCTCACTGCTTTCCCCAAGAGCACTTTTTTTGCAAGCACAGAATTAGGTAAAGGGTTATTGGATCTGATACTAAAAACTATCCCCACTTACTATGAAATGTTTGCCAATCGAAAAAACGTTGGTGTAACGGTACCACACGTGACGCTCTTATGGCCCAGAACCAATCTATTCCTTAAATAGGCCGTCGCCTATGATTAGATTCACACTTGTCTGGAATATTTCGGTTGGTTCTGTTCGCTTTTCTGACCAACTGATACATTATGGTCGACTGACTGGCATTACAATGAGAAAACAAGACTCCTCAACACATACATAGTTTTATGATTACGCCGGGTAGTTTCCAAACTTATGTTAATATTGTGATGCTTTCACGGGAAATGAAATATTTATTAATTGGAATATCTATAACAGGGTCAGAAACGAATACATGTATATCGTTGTAAATAAAGGTACATCACATTATATAAACGGTCGTCTGCGCGCAAAGTTCCATAAAAAGTGGGTAATCAAACAGCTCATAACAGTGTCTAATTTCGAACAGAATTAGACTGGTGGGCTGAGAACTTGCAGACTTTTATTTTGATTTTTAATTTCAGTCACTCTACATATCTAACAAAACACTTAGAAAAGTGTCTGTGCGCTGGTGGGTGGATGGGGGGGGGGGGTGGGGGTCGTTGTCGGGGTCGGGGTATGGCAGGTTATCCACAACCTTGAAACATATACACAATTTGCTCACATTTTAAGCAGAAGTAAATTCCAATTTGGAGATTTTTTTTCACATATGGGGTTGCAGGCAAGCAGACCAACAGTCTAATTCTTAACGAAATTCGACGCTCTATTGGCCAGGAACCAGTCTAGCGCTCAAGTAGGCCATTGGCTATGTTTAGATTTACTCGTATAGAATAGTTCCGTTAGGAAGAAAAGCGAACCTAAGTTTACTTTCTGACCAACTGATATATTCTTGACAATTGAATCTGAAATACTTGATAGAGATTCATTTTTCTTTGGATCAAAGCTAGAAATGTTGCTTAATTGAGACTTGATTTGATCGACATTTTGATGACACTACAATCTGGGGTCAGTAATATAAAACGTTTACAATTGTATTTTCTAGAATTGTATTTTCTGTCTATTAATATAACTGACTAAAATGGATCATTAGCATTTTAAAAGATATGGCAATTTGCCAGTTGGCAAATTGCCAGATCTTTGAAAATGTTAATGGTTTATTTTAACCCATTTAAAGTCATAACTAGAAAATACAATTTAGAAATTACAACTGTAAAAGTTTTAAGAGTATTGGCTCCTGAAATGAAGTCTCGTCACAGCCGAAGTCATTAATGTTAAGATAACGCTGTAGTTCCACGCATTATGTTATTACCTCAATGTTTCAAGGGGAATTGAATACAGTGTAGCACACTTAATTGGATATCTCTTAACTGAATAACCCCGTTAATTGAATATAATTTCCAACACAAAACCATTTACCATACCTTCAGTACAAATTTGACCTGTTATTTGAATATAGGTTATAGTGTAAACTCCTGTTAATTAAATAAAAAAATCGGGCGACCTGTCGAGAAATTACCCTTATTTGTCCCAGCTTTCCTTTGTTTACAGACAGACCTATTTGGCCTCAATACATCCAACTAGGCATTTAATCTGTTATATCTTGTTTGACAGAGCTCACGGAGCTCTGTCAAACAAGATATAATAGAATAAATACTAAGTTTGTCTCTAGAATACAGGATAGTGGCACAATCCCTGTTAATTGAATACTCCTGTTAATTGAATAATTTTCATTGGCAAAGTGGCTTTTCAATTAACAGGGTTCCAATGGACTTACTGATTAGAATATCTATATCTGGGACAGGAACGAATACCTGAAAATCTCTGAAAGTAAAGGCACATCAAATTATATCAACGATCGTCTGCGTGCAAATTTACACAGAAAGTGAGTAAACAAACTTCATATAACATCGTCGAATTCCGAACACAATTAGATTGGTGGCCTGATAGTAGCTTGTTTCCGCATATTGATATACACATGTCCCAATCGAAATACCTGGGGAGGCAGATCTATTTTACCCAACCCACGCAAGGACGTTGCCACATGGGGAATGGTGTCTTCCCTTCCCTGTCATTCATCAAATTGACATTAGTCGGAAATTCGAAGCCATCAATTTGAAAAAGTTCAGACATTGCGCTAATGGAAGTTTTTCCAAATATGTCTAGAACCGGACCAAAATATGTAGTTTTTTGACTGAAAGGTTGCGAAAGTCCTCGAAATATTGATTGAAAAGAAGTACAAATCTCCAAAATTTTGATTTGTATTTGGAATTTGTGACTACGAGAGCCTCAGTTGGATAAAGTGAAGGAGTGTACAAATGAAATTTTGCATGTTATCCCCTTACCTAACGAATTGGAAGTTTGCTCCCAAGAATTTACAAATTTAGCGGTTACACCATTTTTTTTAATTTCAATAAATCCTCATCATGTGAAAACTAACTGAAACTAGCTGGCCGTGCTCGTTCCAAAGGGGTGAGGTTACATGATATGTGATATGTTTTTGTAAAAAAAAAAATTGAATTATAAAAGTTGATATCGTGTGTGTTGTGTAAACGATTAAAACCTGTAGTTGGACGATTTTAACTCGAGAGGGGTGCGGGGGGGGGGGGGGGGCTGGTTCTAATGGAATTCCCCACTTGTTGGAAATTATGTAGTGGTACTCGGAATTTTAGGGGGGTACAATTGGAAATCTAGAGTTGGACACCGCCATCCGATACCCCTTAGAAACGTCCTTGAACCCACGTGACAATTCGCATGCAAATAGAAAATGATCGCCGAACAATTTCATTTTATTATATGCTAGCCTGTGAATTATCCTAAATTATCTGAAAGATATTTCTCGATATCCATCGACTTGGTAAATAACGAGGAATATCCCCCAGTAGCTTCCGAAATGACCTCACGCTTCGGCTAAAATAGCATATCCTCTATATATTCTGCATTTTATAAGCAAAAATAACGTCACGCCACAACACCCGAGGATGATTTTTCTCCCACCACATTCTAGTTAGTTTGGGGCGCGGTAGCTCAGTAGGTGGAGGTGCAGGCTACAACCCGAGAGGTCCTCGGTTCGAATCCCACCTGCGGCAACCGTGTTGTGTCCTTCTGCAAGACACTTCATCTCCATTGCCCGCGTGGGGGCACGATGACGCCGTGTACTAAGGCGTACTGCACGTCGATGGTACGCATGTCTTCAACCAATCTAACCCTGCCTGTGCTGCAGTGCGGAGTTGCGATGTTGGGAAGCTGGCAGCTGCTCGTCGTTGCTCGGTGGTTCTCTCCGGGTACTCCGGCTTCATCCACCCGTAAAACTGTCACGGTCATGATTAGCCATTGTGCACGAATATGTGACCTTAAAACATCAATAAATAAATAAATAAATAAATAATTCTAGTTAGTTATATAGTGGTATATTGGGTTACTTATTTGTTCACCTGTTTATTTACTTAACCCTTTATCCAACGTAACGGCCAAAACCGGCCAGGGCTTTTCTCAAAAATCGCAAATTAATTATCATTATATTTTCATTTTTTGTCTCAAAAACATAGGAACGAGCTCGTCGAGCTCGTTCCAATGATGGGCCATAACCTTTGTTTTTGAGACAAAAAATGAAAAAAAATTAGTTATTCAAAAATTTTGTTTGCAAGTATCGTCTGCTTTTCATGTTAGGTAAAGGGTTAAGCGTTTAGTTGTACATTTACTTACAGAATCGTCACCAGAGTTATCCAAATAGTATGCCAAGTTAACTGGTCTATACAGCTCGGGAGAATTTCGGCAATCGGGAATTCCTCCAGTATCCCGATTAGCCAATTCGTTAGGCACTAAAGTAAGCTGACTTGTCCGCATGGAATGGATATAGCAAAAAACACAGTTCGTCCTTCCGTCTGTCCTTTCGCTCGACGGGCAGTGCGACGTCTGTTTATGTGATAACCTGAAAATATAGGATTTCAATAAATTTTGGTGTGCATGTTTATATTGAGAGTGTTTTCGATAAGGTCAATATTTACCATTATTCGATAAAACTTACACGAGTTATTGCCCTTTTTGTTGAATTTTGTTCATTGTTTATTCAATAACTTGAACAATTGAATCAGTTTTCAATAAAATCTGATAAATTGCGTTATCTTAACATTGTTTTGGGCTACAGTGATTTCTCATACATATAAGACCTATTTCTCTTTATCCTTATTACTCTCCTGATTCCCCCTCTGACCTCTGTCTTTTCCCAAAGTTCATATCACGTCTGTGAGCGAGAGTTTGTTTCTAATAATGAGGTCTCTGGTGATGTAGAGGCCTTCTTCGGGATTAAAACGAAGATTTCTACAGACAGGGAATTACTATACTGATGTATCGCTGGAATATGTTAGGAAGTTTGGAACATTATGTTGAAAAGTAAAGTGAAAAACATTTTCATCCGACAAGACTATCTATCTGAGGCAGCGACCTTTTAGATCCACCCTCGCATGCTTAGGCGGGACATATTATAGAGTGATGTACTGATCGATATTATTATTAGAATGGGGTGTCGGAATGTGTTTACCATGCTGTGATGGCTGATGAGTGTAAGGGTGAGTCTAAAAGGGAGATTTTGGTTATTTCTCTGTGATATTATCACACAGTGGACAAATAAAGGAGCGTGCCGTCGGATTTGTAGAAACTGAAGGCCTTTCAACCGAAATTCTGACAGAAAAAGTCTGGAAACTTTGGCTTTTTTCTTATGTATTCTTATGTATTCTAAGAAATGTGTTGGGCGATCCTTTGATGACGTTGGTGTTATGTCAGTACATGAAACTGCAGTGCGGAGTAACCTGCGAAAATCCTTCACTAATGCTATCAATACTCACTGCCTGAATCATCGCCTACATCTGGTGATGGCTGCTGCTTCCTCATGTGATAGCGAAGCTGCCAATCTCTTTGAAATTCTCGATCAGCTTGACACCTTTTTCGCGGGATCTAAAAGACATGCCAAATTTGTCTCACGGCAAAAATTATTCCGCCTAAATTCCCCACCTTTTATCTTTCTCATTCACCCGATACCAGGAGGTCAACGAGATCTGTTTCACCAGACAAATTTTTAAAGTCATTTGATGTCATCACCCGGACACTCAAACACCTCTCGAGACTTTGACACACGCACAAATGCCCACTGACGTTATTCTCAGATTCATAGCGTTGAATGTCTGAATTTCCCTTCCTCCTCGTGGCATTCAATAGAATTCTTCAATGGGCCGATCACGCAACAACAAGCAACAACATGTTTACAGTCTGTTTCCAATACTCTTGATCTGACAAGAGACGTAATCGCTACAGCAAGAAGGGCATTTGAATTCGTTCCAAAAGGATGAAACATCGGCGTTCATGGAAAAGAATGTTTCTGACAAGTTTTGTACCTTATATGGTATCGAGAAAGACCCGATGGCTTAAAAAAAGCTTTCCGCACATTTTTCTCAGCCTGTAACACTCGAGGGTTGCGGTCAACGGTTGAATGACTTTCAGGGCAAATTGATACGACAATGGGACTAGATTTTGGACAATATAAAAGCAGCGTTTGGTGACCGGTGTATGGAAGGGGGAATACCAGTGTCTCCTAGACCTGATCCGCGTCTTAGAAGCTGATGCTACTACTAACAAACTGCATCACTGAGCGATGTTTTCAACCATGAATAAAGAAGAAATACAATGTTGATCTGGCACAAGTTTGTCAAGTCTTTCACTCCTGTCATTTGAGGACGAAATGCGTAATAATGAAACTTATGTCAAAGTTATAGAAAATGCCATGCAGAAACCATATCGGCTCTTCTGAGGACATTTTGAGGAGTTTTCAAACTCTCCGGCTCTAAAAAGGAAGAACCTTTGTGTAAAGTATTTTGCACTTTTGTTCAGCGCGCAAAACGCATGCGTTTTTGTTCGACATGTCCAGTCTTCTAACTATTAAAAACTTTGTTCACGACACTAACCACTTTCTTGAAATTACTGTTGTGAATTTGAACATCGTTCACTTCAGACCTCTGAACAATTCCAATAAGGTAGAAGACAATTCATGTACCAGATAATACTTTTCTACTTTTCAGTGATAGCTATGACCATGTCTATTCATTGATATATATATGTCGTACCTAACCGATGACTTAAAATGGTGATAGGTATTTCTGAAGGGCCCTTGAGAAAGACTCTTAAATTCACTTAATCCTGATTGCCCATGTAACCATGTGTGTGTGGGGAGGGGGGGGGGGGGGGCTGTGGCACTGTGTACTAATTTGTCCATGGTGCACTTGCCGTCATCGCAGCTAAGTCTGCTTCAGCAGCGCTAGAAATGAGTCACGCGAAGCTGCAGGCATTATCGGACCATTTTTTTTGTTTTTACCATATAAAGTATTTGGGGAGAGTTTGGTCACATGTATGGAACCAAACATGCACATGTTTTGGTTCTTCAATCTTTCACATTAACTAGACCCTTCAATGCCTCTGGACATTGTATAAATTGTAAAAAATAAAGCCGTGCCAAGTTGAAATTTTAAAATGGCAGCAAAGAAAACGTCAGAAACACTTTTTCATTTGTTTCATTACGCATGCATTAAGTTGCGCGACCTCGGCATTTACTAGGTAAACAAGACGGGCAACTCTATATGAAATCTCCTGGTTCTCGAACACACGAAGAATCGTTTGTTTAGATTCTTCGGCGGGTTTTGGTATACTTGGAACCGAATTCGGAGCGGTTTTCCCTGAGTTCACCGACATCGCATCAGTGTTATTTTAGTTCCATTTTTCCAACATTTTCGCAGGAAGACCTCTGGCCCCCAATCGATATTAGGGGGAAAGCTCCTAACATATGACCTCCCCACATTTATTGGCTATGCCCTCCCCCTCCCCCTCCCCTCTATTTTAGGACCGTGTCTGCATCGGACCATCCGATACACTATAGGACGTTTAGGTGGTGGATACGGTGTTACATAAGGCGAGAACAATATTGGGCGAGGTCTCAGTCGAGCCTGATATCAAATTGTTCTCACTGGAGCTCACTGCAATGCATGGATAGTTATCAAACTAATTGAAACTGTTTCTCCCTTTTAGTACTCGTAGTCACCTGTCTCTCTACACTAAGACGTTTGCTGCCATCTTCCGGAATACAGAACTCCCCCACTCTCCTCCTTCGAGGAGGCTCCACTTTACGGCCCACGGGTATAACTTTGCCTTTGCTTTCATTTAGTTCGAATCTCCATTTGTTCCCATATTTCCCAACAATTCCCAGCCCCTCTTCGCTTTCTGACGCAAGCACCATTTCATTCTGCAAAAATAGCCCTGGGATTTTCAAGTCCCCAACTGCTACCCCCTCGTTGCTACGCAGGAGTTCATCTCCTAAACCTTTCATGTACAATGCAAAAAGAATTGGCGAAGGGATACACCCCTGTTTTAGGCCTATCTCCATAGACAAACGTTTTGTTCTTATGTTGCCCAGGCTAAGTTCACTCTGTACATCTTTATATAATGCTTTCAGAATTCCAACAAACTCGCATACCAAGCTCTGAGCCTCAAGCTTTCGCCACATACCTTCACTCCATACTCTATCGTATGCATTTTTAACATCCAAAACGGCCATAAACATCTTTTTCTTTTTTGCTTTCGCGGATTCTATCATTTGAGATTTCGTGAAAAGATGGTCAGTGACTCTCCTTCCCTTCCTGAAGCCATTCTGAATCTCTCCCAAAAAACCCTTCTCCTCAATAACCTCCTCTAATCTCCCATACAGTACTTTACAGAAAACTTTTCCAATGTTGCTACTGAGAGAGATCCTTCGATAATTATCCAAAACGTCTTTTTCCCCCTTTTTTGAATGAATGTCACTTTGCTTTCTCTCCACTCTTTTGGGACCTCTTGTTTTTCTATGGCTAAATTGAACAGGGCAGTTAGACTTTCACAGAGTTCCTCTCCTCCTTTTCTGAGATACTCGTTAGGAATTTTGTCCACCCCTCCCGCTTTTCCATTCCTTAATTTTGAGACCTTGCGTACCTCCTCGGTTTTAATTTCGCTGCACACTAAGATCGATAGATTTTCCTCGACCTGGTTCGGAACTCCGGTTGGTTCCCCATGCCCCATCGCTTATCGTTTATTTATTTATTTATTGGTGTTTAAGGTGACATACTTATGCACAATGGCTAATCATGACTGTGACAGTTTTACGGGTGGAGGAAGCCAGAGTACCCGGAGAGAACCATCGATCAACGACGAGCAGCTCTCAGCTCCCCAACATCGTAACTCCGCACTGCAGCACAGGCAGGGTTAGATTGGTTGAAGACATGCGCACCATCGACGTGCAGTACACCTTAGTACACGGCGTCATCGTGCCCCCATGTGGACAATCGGGGTGAAGTGCCTTGCCCAAGGACACAACGCGGGAGTCCAAATCGATCGCTCAGACGGTCACCCATCCGAGGATTAACCGGGGTCGACGTTGCTTAACTTCGGTGATCTGACGAGAACCGGTTACCGCAACGCCACCGCGCCACCGCGCCACCGCGCCCCCATCGCATATCGTTTATAGTATAGTCTGCCACTTATGGACAGTCGTTTGTTTGAGCCGTCCTGGGCA
The DNA here is from genome assembly GCA_031216915.1 of Pictodentalium vernedei. Taxonomy (NCBI): domain Eukaryota; kingdom Metazoa; phylum Mollusca; class Scaphopoda; order Dentaliida; family Dentaliidae; genus Pictodentalium; species Pictodentalium vernedei. Next base: position 405,602,435 of record CM062296.1, on the reverse strand, counting down.
AGTATTGTCTGCCTCGGGTTCTTCTGTCTGTCTGTTCTGTGGATAGTATTGCTCTGTATTCATCGAAGTTGTTGATTCTGTCACTTAATTACTCCATCGTGTAACAGGGCGTGGGCGGTTTCTGTTGTCTTGTGACGTTGTCATCGGTGTCTGCTGTTTTCTGGGAGTCAGTCGAAGAATCTGAAAATAGACACAATGGAGGTGAGTCATGCTCCCCACACATAGACCCTTCCCAGGGTGTTGACAGCTGGTTCCCCGAAGAACAGGGAGGAGAAGTAGTAGGTGGAATTGAATTAATAACCGCCTGGTGACGACAGTTGACACCGAAGTGTATTACTGCAGTATTCGCGCGAATTTTATGAAAGGGCAAGCAGCCTGGTGACCGACCAGCACATCGGAATGCAATACGCTGTCTACGTGGAAGCTGTTTGTTCTGAAATATAGAAGTTATTTTAAGATATTGCTGGCTCCATTTATCGTGTCGATGATATGCTAATTAACTGAAACAATGAGAAATGTCATTATTTTCACCAAATTTTGACGGCTTGTTAGACCAAAGGATTGGCACATTTAACATCAAGGACACTTCCATCACAAAGTCAACCACTCCCTCAATTGTGAGAGGTCGAAAAGACACAGCGACCCAAAGTGCACACAGTTTTCACTCCTGACTTATTCCGTCATGAAAATTGACTTTCGATAAAATTATCGCCCTTGAGGGTATTAGACGCGTGCAAGAAAAGTCCACTTAAAGAGCAAATAATTGTTGAGAAAACACCCATGACATCTTTTGAAAATAACACCAAGTTTCATTTTGTTATTTTCAATAAACGAAAACAGCAGACAGCTATTTCATTTATTTAAAGTAACAAAAGGAAACTTGGCTTTTGTGGCAAGCTAATTAGAAACAACGATTTCAAAGATAATCCTTCATTAAGAATATCAATCAGTATCACACCTACCAACATTAATCGCCCATCATAACTCTTTGTTTAGCGAATATATTTGTATAGTAATTTGCAAGGTTTACTCTTCCCAGGAAACAAATGAGCGAATCTCACATCCCAGACCTTTGCATTAACTGGTTGAATGCTGGTAGCCGCCACTGTAACGGTTTCACCTTGACTAGCTGTTTTACAGATAAGTCACCGTAGTTAAACACACTTTCTTCATAAATATTAAATCGTTTCAGTTCACTGGAGAATGTCGGCATTCTCGTCGGCATTCTCCAGCAAACTAAACTCAATTAATATTTATGAACAATATGGGTCATGGTTTACAGATTACACTACATGGTTAGTACGGAGGTAAAAATAATTCAGCACTCTAACAGTTAATGGAAAAGACAATGTCTTCTATTTATTTATTTATTTATTTATTTATTTATTTATTTATTTATTTATTGATGTTTAAGGTCACATACTTATGCACAACGACCTATCGTGACCGTGACAGTTTTACGGGTGGAGGAAGACGGAGTACCCGGAGAGAACCACCGAGCGTCGACGAGCAACTGTCAGCTCCTCAACATCCTAACTCTGCTCAAGTCCGCTAAAGCAGGGTTGCAGCGGTTGAAGACATGTGCACCATCGACGTGCAGTACGCCTTAGTACACGGCGTCATCGTCCCCCCGTGTAGGCAACCGGGATAAAGTGCCTTGCCCAAGGACACAACGCGGGTCTTCCCGGACGGGGATCGAACTCGGGGCCTCTAGCATAGAATGTCCAACAATCTACCACTGAACCACCGCGCTTTCTTCACCATGACTAGCTGTTTTACAGATAAGTCACCACTGTTAAATACACTTTGTTCATAAATATTAAATCGTTTAAGTTTACTGGAGAATGCCTCCAGTCGTTGTCCAGCAAACTGAAACAAATTAATATTTATGAACAATATGGGTCATGGTTTACAGATTACGTTACATGGTTTGTGCGGAGGTAAAAATAATTCAGCACCCTATCAGTTAATGGAAAAGACAGTGTCTTATATTATATGTCGCACACTGTTGATATAATGAACAGATAAAAATAGTTACAGAACATCAAAAAGATGGTGGAAACGCCGTTTTCTTATTTTTGAATGGGTTTCAACAGAGAATAATAGTCAAAAGTCAAACTGATTGGGAAAATACTGTCTAAAAAACAGCTTTTGTATTTCTATCCTACTCTAGGGGCGCGGTGGCTCAGAGATATGCAGGCTGCTAGCAGAGAGGTCCTCGGTTCGAATCCCACATGCGGCTACCGCAGTAGTATATCATGTACCCGGACGTCTCCTATCTGGGGAACCTCGGAAGTGACGTCATGTCACGTGACCCAGTGGTGCCATGTTGTGTTGTCATGGTAACCCGCGCGAACGGCCATCCTGTGACGTCATTACCATAGTGATACGTGGCATTAGTGCGCATGGGAAACGCGTGTTGTTAGGGTGATAAGTGTTTCCGTCGTCCATTTTGTTTACTGGAGGCCGGCATCTTGGTTTCTATGGTAGCATGTGGTAGCTATGTTACCCAAAGGCTTCTTATAGGATAGGAGTATGTTCGGAGGATGTGTTCGATTGAACAGGAGTAACTCTAATTACCACAAACAACCCAAACATTCCTAAAAATCCACTTTATTTTTGACGGATTTCCCCCAGAATCCTATTTAGGACTGCCATAACGTAGATTTTAATAGTAGCACGTAGTGCTATAGTACTGCGGGGGGCCCCAGGATTTACCATAACAACACAATATGGCGCCACTGGGTCACGTGACATGACGTCACTTCCGAGATCCCTCACCGAGGTTCCCCAGTTAGTGGACGTCTGGGTACATGATTTACTGCTAACCGCGGTGTGTTCTTGGACAAGACACTTCATCCCCATTGCCCACGTGGGGGCACGGTGTCGTTGTGAACTAAGGCGTACTGCACGTCGATGGTGCAATTGTCTTCAATCAATGTTAACCCTGTTTGTGTGAAGTTAGTATGTTGGGGAGCCTGGCAGTTACTCGCCGTTGTTCGGTGGTTCCTTCTGAGTATTTCGGCTTCCTCCGCCCGTACAACTATCCGACACAAAGTGACACTGCTGTCAAACGTGTCGTTAAACCACAATAAATAAATAAATCTATACTACTCTACAGGAAAATGCCTCACATTTGTGAAATGATGCGCACATGTAAATTCGGTAACATTTTGAAATTTAAATTTTTACTAGAGCTGAAACGGTTAAAGGGTATTCTTGATCGATTAATCACATGGATAAACCTTGATGAACCGATTAATCACTTGTTCTTATAGGTAGCCGAATAATTGCCGTACCGTTGATGACTTATAGCATTAACCCCTTACCCAACATAAAGGACAAAATCGGCCAGCTCTACATACAAAAATCCCCATTCAGATTTTATTATGTTTTCAATTTTTGTCTCCAAAACATAGCTTATGATCTCTCATTGGAACGAGCTCGTTCCAGCTACTGGTTCAGAATAATGATCATGCAAGTGAACAAGGTTGTCATCACGTTACTTGCATGTTTTACTCTTTCTCATATAGTTGATATGAGTCAGTGTAACAATGGTTGCCTGTTTTAGAGCGTGTGTGTTCCTTTTTTAACCTAGAAAATACAGTAGTTCAAAAGTAACGGTTAATCGATCAATTACTTTTTTGATCGATCAAGACTTGATCATTGGTTAATCGATTAATTGGTTAACCGTTTCAACTCTAATTTTTACATGAAATTCCCATACCCTTATTGTTAAATTTACTGACAATATTATGAAATTAAGGGGAGTTAACTTTCCCGTAAATCTCTTCCAAAGACGAAAATTGTCAGCCATGTAAATTTTGAATGGAGACTAATGCGAAGTCCAGAAAACTATTTTGAAGACAGAAATGCCGAAAACTAACATGTATCAAATGCAGTTCTGATCACCATCTGGGCTCCATAAATGTATAAGTTTTCAACAAACAAGGTTAGGGTCATCAAAAATAAAAAATGCAAGTATCCCAACATGTATTAAAGGTGCGTGACACTCAGCTGTTTTCTGAGAACACTAACAACAGGCATTTTGTTCCTGCTATCCCCTTATTAAATGGAGTCATTTTCCCATTTTCATTAGTTTTTTGACGCAAAATAGTTATTCAATCGACTTACAACTGCATTCGATGTCTTGATAAAATAACTTTCTAATTAATGGAAACAATAGTCCGTGGGAAAAAATTCTACTTACTTTTCCAAATGATGCATTTTGGTGCAGACGCAAGTTTCCAGTTGGATAAAATATCGACCAGAGACGTGGAGTATCGATCCACATAATATTGTGTAACTGCAGATTTTTTTTAAAACTGAGGTGCCCCAGACACACTCAGACCCTATGCCATGTTACTACCCTCACCAAGAGTATGTATAAGGATTGTCAATTGCTGCATTCACAGATAGACCCTATAAAGTATTTAACCATTTATCCAGCTCGAATAGTATACGGAACATGCAAAAGAAATTTGAATAAATAAAATGGTTCACTTTTTCCTTTTAACACTTTCGCCTCCGAAAGCGACTATTGTCACCTATTTTATGATGGTTATCTGAACTTTCTGGTATGCATAGATCAAATCTACCATCTGATTAATTGTTGGAAAGGGCTCATGGAGCCCTTTCCAACAATTAATCAGATGATAGAGTTTCAAGTATGTCATAATTTTCATTCAACTTCATCGCATAAAGGCGTACATAGAGGTCCTCCATGTATGGCTAAAGTAGGCGTGGCGGTGAAAGGGTTAAGGAATAGCTGATGTCCGTATTGGAACGATCTCAGCGAGCTCGTAGCAATTAGCTCTCATAAGCTATGTTTTGAGGCAAAATTGGAAAAAAATAATAAAATATTTGAATAAAGATCTTTATGAATGGCGTTCTCTGGTGGTGAAAGAGTTGCACCTAGAAAAGGTTAAGGATAAAATTATCATTGAGAAATGTTCAAAGAAAAATTAACAAACCTTCGACAAAAACGTGTTTTGATCACCATTCCACCCCGGTCCCGTGGACAAAACATTTTTGAGGACCCGTTCCCTCACTCATGGTTCATCTCAACCATCGTAATCGTTTGAAATACCTTATTTTCTCCCACTAAAAGATTTGAACCGAAGGTCATGCCAATCACCATGGATACAGAAATATTATTACGCTTCCTTATCAGTTGGGGCGCGAGGGGGGGGGGGGGGGGATCTCACAAACAGTTTCGATATCGATTGTCACAATAAACAAAAGAGAATAGCTGTCAGGATGTGACGCGCACTACACAACAAATAAGTTGAAATCAATACCACTGCGCGTTTTCGGCGTTTCGATGTTTTAATGGTTTAATTGCAATTGAAGCATCGCAGCGGATATAATAAAAATAATACCTACTGTTTTTCAGTTGTGAGTGAAAACTTTGATTTCCCGACAGTCACGAAAGATATAATTTTGGAACCAACTCAAAAACAGTAAGTTTGCTGTTAGTAAAATGAACTTCACGATTTTGACACCAGTTTGTTTTGTCTTTTCAGATCGGATTCAGACACATAAAGAGAATGTTCTCAAGATTTATGGCAAGACTACAATTAGGAATGTGTTTTTATACCGGTGGCATGGCAGCGCAGAGTAGAGAGGTATGAAACAGCCCCAGTGGGAAGGTGTAAACCCGATTTGCCCCGACCATGTTTGCTCAAGTTTCGACTGATAAAATATTTCAACGATTTCACAAAGGCAAACTTCAATGATGTACAGGCCTGAAAATAAGCAGTCTGACATTTGCAGAATGAGGTTCCCAGAGGGTGAATTTGATGATGCGTTCCCATACAGTGGGCCAATTTATCCCCTGGGTACCTCTCTCTGTTTAGTTTTGAAACCCTGATTCAGATTGAGGTCCATGGAGGGTAAATTTAGTGCTGCTACCCTGCTATGGAGGATAGCATCTCTAAATTCACCCTTTAGTGATGGTCATTTTGCAGATGACAGTCTGCTTATTTTCTGGTTTGATGATGTAGAGGAGTATCGGTCAGTCGAGTTCAGAGTTCTTAGGAATTTTTTTGTCGATAAATACATTTAGTAGTCGTGACACATAGACTTCCTAATTTCTTTTTTTTAATATTGGGACGAGAACGCCAAGTTGGTCGTGTTGGGCCCTGCCGTCCCCAAACATCCCGGATCGGATACCACAGACCTCCAACCGTAGGGCTGACTGTATGTATGACAGAGGCAGGGGTGGTGGAAGCCCCCCCCCCCCCACCCCAATCCCCCCCCCCACACACATTTTTTTTGCCGGGCCATGTTTTTTTGAAAGCATATATTTTAACACAACCAATGAGTGGTGAAACAAGCGCGGAGGATCCTGATCCTCCCCCATGTTTTCGCCAGCAATGTTTTTCTCGTACTGATTCAGTTTCGATGGATTTCGGATCCTTTTTTGCAGTAAGAGGCAGTAAACGCTAAAATGTAACAGTCTGTTAAATGAAATAAATCGTAATTTTACAGACATACAAGTACCAAATCCACCCCAGACAAGATAATCCACAGACAGAATAATTTCTGTTAACGTCTGGTTAAGCATACAGGTGAGGTCTATTTATCAATTTTGGTTGTTACGACCAAAGCTGATAAATGGACCTCACCTGCATGCTTTACCGACGTTTTTTAACGGCTCTCAGAGTGTGAAATCTTTCAAATATATCTCCTGAAAAATCTCAAAATATACGCTCAGGTGTATGGAAATGGGGGTTTTGGGAACCTGGAATTTAAAATTTTCGTACCACGGACCGAACCATGCTCGGCCCGTCATACCGACCACCATCCATCGCCCGATCCAGCCTCCCCTCCCACACTTTGAAAATCGTTCCGCCCCCCCCCCCCCCCCCCCCGAGAAGGTCATGTATGAAATATTTTGTATCGTACTAGAGCCTCGAAAGAAAGTACATAGTCACAAGTAAGAACGAATCAATGTCAGAGGCTCACATCCGGAAGAAAATGTCCCGACTGGATGTTTTTCTATGACTACAGTAAGTATCTACTGTGGGATTTACACCCCCCCCCCCCCCCTCCCCGAACAGCGGGTAGTTCCCTCCATTGGCCTCCAACAAAGTGTGTAAAGGCCACCAAAGATTTTGAATTTTTTCAGGCCATAGCCCACTGTCTTCTCGCAAACAAGCTCGCTTCGCTTGTATGTAGTGTAGAGATGGACTAGAAGTTTTCACGATAGGAACGGAGGTTTTTTGTTCAGTTTCTGTGTTAATAATATGGGATGAGTTCTATCTTCAATAGAACGATCTAACTCAGACATTTTCCAAAGTCACGAAACCGACAGACATCCGTGTTTATATTCTTTTTGTACTTATGTCGAGAAGTCAAGAAAACGGTGTCATCTGACGCTCAACACAAATTGTCCTGATGCCTAGTTGGTGGAGACCCGGACGCCGCCGACGAGAGGCGGGACACCCCTTGACAACAACCAAAACCCACCCACCTACCCAAAACCCACCCACCCACCCATTCACTCACCAACCACCCATCCTCCAACCAGGTGGAAGTAAGATTTCGTTTTATACCCGAATGGTCCCAGATCAAGATTACACCCCGAGCTCGACAATCCCCTGGACGATTCTGCAAAGTAGCGCGATATTCCAAACTTTCATTTGATGGTTATATGAACCCCAATATTGATAGAATGGATAACATTTAAAAGGGCGTCAAATAGGATCGTATATGATATTCACTTTTCGACGGATTTGTAAGACCCGGCCCCGAATCCGTAGGTAATTTGTGAAAGTATGAACGTGAAATCTTAATCAGCCAACCATCAGACAATTTAACACAAAAATTCACCACAGGATGTCGACATATTTCCCAACAGAAACACTCGTGGTGCGAGATGGCGCTATTCTGCGTCATGAAATTGAGCAATAGATTGCATGTGATAAAATGATTTTAGGTGTTTGCCAAGTCTTGACATCGATTGGTACCGATCAGCCATGCTTTCGTGTAGAAATGTGGGGAACATCGTCCCTCTACTTTTGGCCGACTCAGTTTTAAGAACTTGGACGGGGTTGGGTGTGATCGCAACACATCACCCATCATATAATGATTAAACATCATATAATGAAAATGCAACATGGTAATGGCACAAGTACAGCATACAATGACCGATGCGCATCATGTAATGAAAAAGGAACATCATATATATTTTGCAACACTATGTCGGAACATTCTGAGATCCCGGCTTCGGGCCTTTTTTCCCACAGTGCAAGAGGGAATTTAATGAATTCAATCTTGCCGTCTGTTGTTTGTTGCATTTCGCCCGTTAACTTTTGCATTCCATTCTTTCGTTCTTCGTCGGAACCACTGGACCGAATCAAATGAGATTAGGCACAAAATATCTTAGAAAATATTTTCTTGTTGTCTTCTTGAGTAAAAGGGCTAACCTCCATTGGGTGGTGGCAATGCCTAAAATCCAGATATTATGTTTACAAAATCTTCTTTTCAAGCACCAGTTAACACAAATGGTGTTTATAAAGAATATACCCACAGTTAACTAAGAGTGTGCAGTCAATACGATGAATAATCATGCCAGTGACACCGTAAATGATGGGTTGTGTTGTGTTTGTAAAACGAAGCGGTGAATTGGCGAATTTGCTCGTCATTAGAGGGTCTGAAATCAAACCAAAGACATGCACAGAGGGTTTCTATTCTTCCGTTTGAGATCAGGATAATGGCATTAGAAGGGGGAAACCCATAGGATGTCTGGCAGGACATATGAAATTTGTGGTTAGTGGTAAATTGGACATGCTGATAGGTTCCAACAGTGCCGTATTAACACATAGCCGGGCCCCTAGGCTTTTAGGTACTTCGGGACCGGGTCCCACCCGGCACTTCAATCTTTCACCCCACTACAGCTGACATCCTGACCCTGGTACTATAGGCACTATTTGCAGTACATAGCCATATATCCATTTAGCGGGTCTCCTGAAAAATTCTACTCACAACTTGACGTATTATTTAAATAAGCATTAAAATAATGTACTGTATACAAATATATATATAGTATACTTATGAGAGTATATATATGCTTAAATACATATGTACATGTATCGCTACGGAGCAGAGTGCAAAGTGACTTTAACTATTGGAGCCCAACGGCACTGGTAACAGTGTTCAGTAAAAAAAATAAAAATTGGCAGGCCTCCTGTCCCTGTGGGCCCATGGGCTTTAGCATAGTCAACCTTATGAATAATACGGCCCTGGGTTCCAGAAAGAACAGCTATTCATTCATTATCCTCACGCGGGGACGGGATATAATGCGCAGCTTCATCCGTCCGGAAAAGTATTAGTGTGAACCTGAAGAGCAGTTGTCAAAATCCATTAACTTTTGGTTTGCTGCTTCACGTTAAGAATGCCTTGGTCAAGTTCAGTAACCATCACTTATGTATTAAAAGTTAAGAGAGTTGTTGCCCTTCCTTTGTTGATTTGCCCAATGTTTCATTGTTAATGCAATAATTTGAACTGTGGCCTTAGATTTCAATAAAAATAGACAGACTGTTTCATATACTACTCAAAGTATGCTAAGCACCAAGTATATCCAACTACCTGTTTTACGTTTTAGTTGAAATATTGTAATGAAAAGTGTATTTATTTTTTTATCTAATTATGTCTTGAATGATTTAAGTACAGAAATTAAGATTGTATTTGTGTTTGATGACATTATTTGTTAGCTTTTGAATACGATAACCATGGAAAATGGATATTATTGGTAAAAGAGGAAATTTTTCAATATGCCAAAAAGTTGACGGGGCGAACTGGTATGGGTTCATTATCGAGTATGAGACCCATTTCTGTTAATTACAGCTTGGCAACGCCTTCTCATGCTCCCAATCAGGTTATTGGTGGTCTTCTCTGGGATGCTGTTCCATCCGTGGACCAGCATGGCACCAAGCTCCTGGACACTTCTTGGCTGGACTGAACGGGTTGAAATTGGAAGCTGCGACTCATTCCAGACATGTTCGATTGAATTGAGGTCAGGGGATCTTGCTGCCAGTCCATACGATCAATCCCCTCCTTCTATCTGTACTCCCAACAACATGGGCAACATGAGCACGGACATTATCGCCCATCAGAATGAATCTATCACCCACTGCACCTGCATACAATCTGACGTGGTCATGCAGGATGTCATCAATATACCGCTGTGCAGTCAATGTACCACGTTCAAGGATACAGAGCTCTGTACGTCCATCCCAGCTGATGCCACCCCAGACAATGATTGACCCTCCACCATAGCGGTCATGCTCAGCAATGTTGGCTGCACGGAATCGCTCTCCTGGTCTTCTCCATAGACTAGAACCCCTATCTGTGTTGTCTAGGCAATACCTTTACTCATCTGTAAAAAGGACAGGTCGCCAATCTTCTCTGGTCCATCCAACGTAGCCCATGGCCCATTCATATCGTGCCTGGCGGTGGTTCTTGGACAAAGGTATGCGGATACATGGCTTTCTCGATTGGAGACCACATTCGTGCAACATGGGTCGGATAGTCAGCATCAAAACATTTACCCCGGATGCATTCTGAAGGTCATTGCGAAGATGCGCTGCTGTGGCAAAGCGGTTCCTACAGGCCTGAATGATCAAAAATCGGTCTCCAGCTGCAGATGTTACCCTGTCTCTGTCACCACCATGCCGGCTTACTGGTGTGCCATACTGCTGAAATCTTGCCCAGGCTCTGGTGATCACCGTATGATGCACAGGAAGGGCTTCACCAACCTGACGATGGGTAGCCCCTTGCTCCACCACCCCTACAGCCCGCCACATTTCTGCTTCAGACAAATATCTTCTTACATTTGCATTTGCCATATTCAATCATTAAATCACAAGGGTTTGTGTTGAAATGAAGACTGAATACCCTACACATGCCATGTACATGTAGACAGTACACGAATACATCATGAAAATCAAGGGGCACATGATTTCCATGACTGTCACGAAAAGTCAGCCCGTCAAGAGAGCTAATGAAAACACTGGGGACCATCTCAATACATTCCTCAATCATATCCAGCAAAAATATCGCAAATATGTCACAAGCAAATTCCACAATGATATGTCAAATATTTGGTGCTTAGCAAACTTTGAGTAGTATATTAAAGTTGTCTAGGACACGTTCGAGGACCTCAGCGATTGCTAAAAATGAGAGAGGTATTGCCCTTTGTTTGTTGAATGAATTTTTGCTTTTAATTTCAGTGCAGTAAACATCTGCTGTCCAAACACTTTTATATCATACTTTGTGTTAACAGTGTCATGGACAAGATAAAAAAATGGGAGTTATTGCTCTTTGTTGGTTCACACGATTTTTGTATTTTTAATGTTATGTGATTACTTAAAAGGAAAACATCAGGTTTCAATAAATTTTGAAATACTGCAATTTGTTGCTTTGTATCAACTTTATCACGGATTAGGTCGAAAATCACAGAGATCTTTTGAATACTGAGAGCTATTGTGTCCATTTTAACTTTCATTTTTTTACGTTTATGTGCTACCTTGAGAAATAAACATAAAATTTAAATAACCTTTGTCACGTGGCTTGATATTAACATTGTCTTGGGCCATTTTTAAACTCGTGGCGATTTGTTCGGGCTGGCGGAGTGTTTTCCCAAAAGCACTACGGTACTGTAAAGTGTGCTGCGACGCGGATAACCTTCCAGGGAATCAGAAAAGATGTTTGTGTGCAAGAAAAGAATGTCGGGATTTTTGTGACGTTTCCTAATTTAGTTGGCTTCTGTGACATCAAAAATAACGCTGAGAATGTAGAAAACAACTGCTAGAAGCCGGTTTATGAACAGCAAAAGATCGCGTTACCCTATTTTGACATAGTCTCATTGTGCCATTCCTATACGCGACTACTCAGCATTTTGAAACTACAAATATCCCCAGTCTCCACTAACGAGCAAGAATTTATGAAGACAAAATCAACGCATTCATCATTCATACCAAACATAATGCTCTGAAGCCAAAGCAAAACAGTACATATTTTGCTCCAAACTGTGCTCAAATGGACTGCAGAGTTGTCATGACATTTTGAAGAAAGCCACACCTGTATCGCACAGGTAATCCAAGGAATTCTCTGGGGATATAAGAACACGTAATGCTATGTTTGGCGACTAGTGACTGGGACGACTACCTGAAGCCGCCTCCACATCTGCGCTTGAGGTTCCTTGTGGCCACTGTCTGTGGAGGTTTCCTTGTCGATATTATGATTCGATGGTGTCTTCCCACTAGACCAATTCCCTTTAGACCAATTCCCTTTAGGCCAATTCTCAACAAAAGACCAATTCCCCTTAGACCAACTACATACTGTTATTGATTAAGGGTTGATTAAGGATAATTAAGAAAACACTTATTTACTGATAAGCTCTTTATTTGATAAAAAAATATTTTCCGCATAACATACAAAAAATATAGGTTTATAACATTTCAGTTTATAAAATATCAACAAGCCAGAAAATAAGCAGACTATCATCTGAAAAATGAGGTCCCCAGAGGGTGAATTTGGCGATGCTACTCTGCACAGCAGGGTAGCATCACTAATTTTACCCTCTGTGAATCTCAATCTGAATTAAGGCCTCAAACATAAACAGAAAGATGTACCCAGAGGATAAGCTGACCCACTGTATGGGATAGCAGCAGTAAATTCACCCTCTGGGGACCTCATTCTGCAAATGACAGACTGCTTATTTTCAGACTTGAATATCAATAACATTAAATACATTTATAAATATTTATAAATATATCAAATTATTGATATGGAATTATTTTAAAAGAAGAACGCATGAGTTGGTCTAAGGGGGATTGGTCTTTTGGGAATTGGCCTCGTGGGGATTGGTCTAAAGGGAATTGGTCTAGTGGGAATGAACCGACTCGATATCCAACTCCATTAACCTTTGGACCCGAGAGGTCGCTTTTCCGATCCAGGACCTTGACACGTCATAATATTATTAGTATTATGGCTGCTCAGTGAAAGTGTGGGGCTGGCCAGTCAACATTTTCTACGTGCAGCCCTATAATGAATATGTACTCTTCCAGTTATGTTACTGAATTAGCCTGGAAGATACCATCAGGGCTTAAGGGGTTTAAATACCATGACTATGAGTAAACGCTTGTCATTCTTAAAATTCTGCGCAAACGATGATAATCGTATTCAATATCTAGGAACAGGTATCATGAAAAGAAAATGCTTCTCGTTATCGCGGTGTTCTTCATTCTGACCGTATGTTTGTCTGCCAGTCCGTACAGGTAGTTTGTTTCTGTTTTCGATTCAAGGGCACTGAGACTGTGGACTAGGGTGCAACGCGTGTCCCCTTTTACCAGAAGTGCACGAATGGAAAAAACTTTACTCTCCGAAAACTGTAACTGAGAAACTTCCCAGTGTTCGTTTGTAACGTATCGTATTTGTCACTACTAATGGGGGTGGTGGACTGGTGGTATAAGATATAATGACGGAGCTTGGTTGATAATCACTTAACAAGGAACCTATACAGTCCGTGGGGTGATTTCTAGAGCTTTATATCGTTCCTTGAGGAAACAAGGTGCCATCTGCAATGCTTTTGCAATGCGTACAACACGTTGTTTTTCTTAAGAGACGATATATATATATATTATTTATCTGATAACCATAGAGTATAACAACCGTTGTACATACTTGAAGTATATACAACGGGTGTTGTATATAATTATAATTTATGCGAACGACCTCTGACCTCTTTCAATTCCATTTTCATTCATTCATTCATGAAACATCGTTATATCACAGGGCAGGTTTTAATTGTACGCTTATTGCACTTTGTCAAAATCCTCTGATGGTGTCATTTCTTATTTATTTTGCTTCAATAAAGGCAACCTAAAATTTTGCTTCAAAACATTGTAGAAATTACTTGAATGTTAATAGTAATTAGTATGCGGCGACTGCGAACTATTTATAGTCACGGCCTCGATCAAAAGTACTCGCGGAACTGCGCGAATTAAAAGTTCGTATGCTCTACCTGAAAAAAAAAACACTTCGTCGAAATTGTAAACAAACGCAAAATTACTTGTTATATTGGGACTACAGCATAAAACACGGAAGAAAACTGGAACTATGTCAAAAAAAGAATAACTCTACTGAAACACCGTTTTGTTACTGTTAATAAAATAGCTGAAATTTATTTTGTTCCAGCGCAGTTACATGATGCAAGAAGTGCAATCGCACTTTACAATCGCCGTCATCGATTTTGTAATGTAAGGGACACAACTCTATGCGTCTTGTCCTATTTCTTTTGTCTCGTAGACTGGTTTTCTTTGGAGGCCCGTGGGAAGCATATATAAGTCGGGTAGACGCACGAGACGGGTGTCTGTTTGTTATCAGATAAAAACAATAAACATATAGTGTGTTTTTATTATATCTGTGTTATACAACTCGTTGAAATATGGTTTATTTTTTCTCGGCGAAGCCTCGAAAAAATAAACCATATTTCAACTCGTTGTATAACACAGATATAAAAACACACTATATGTTTATTGTCTATATATATAACTTCGTCAATTTGCCGTCATGTTCGGAAGATTACTTCCTTCTAAGCGGCTTTCATTTTTAAAAATGAAAGCCGCTTAGAAGGAAGTAATCTTCCGAGCATGACGGCAAACTGACGAAGTTATATAAAATATTTGATGAAGTGTATTATATATATACATATAAAGCCAATAATACTGAATGTTGCATTATAATTTATTATACGTTTGTAACTAATATCCAAAGTCGAGTGCCCTTTTTACCCCCCCCCCCCCCCCCCCAATGCACTCGGATGCTTCTGGTAACCTTGTTTTTATTTGAAGTTGTTCTTGCTCGATCTTAACTGTACTTGATAAGTCTTGATGTGTATATTGAAGGACAAAATCATGTTTTTCGAAGAACTTGGAGTGTTGCTCGCTGATCCCCAACCGGGAATTGAACTCATGGCAATCCCATCTAACAATGAGGGGTGCGACCCTTAAACCACTAGACCACTGCACACTGTTAATAAACGATGGCTGGAATCTAGCCTATCAGATGAAGTTCTCACGATTGCTTGGTTCAATTCCTTACGGCAGATACATGAAAGTGTGAAACGCGCTGGCTACAGTACGACGAAGGTTCTGTGATTGACCGCAGACGAATACTACACGGGCGTGTGTGTGTGTATTGAAGGACACAATCATGTTTACGAAGAATTGATTGCAAGTCACCGATCGGGAATCAAACCGTCAGCAACATTGCCTGACAATCAAGTCCAACACCTAACCACTAGACCATTGTTCACCGTCAATAAACGAAGGCTGGAATCTAGCTTATTAGAGGACGTTCTCGTGATTACTTGGTATGTTGGTAAGATTAAAAATACAAACCAACAAGTCAACATCTCTAAGTTGTCCAGTACCCTTCGATTTGCTAATATGTGTCGTCAAACAAGATATATGGGTTGGTCATCATAAGAATAACAGATGAATATTTTCGACCGAGTTACCAAGTCAAAACCAAAGACAAGTACAACACACGTGTCATGTTTGTGGCTTTTACTTATCATCATCATCGTGATAATTGCGCGAGAGCTTGTAGAAATTCCTAATTATGGTTGTTGTTACTGTTGTACGAATGTGTTATTTTAGGGGTGTGGTGTGACAGCCGCCTCCAGTGCCCACCTTTGTAATGTATGTGTCTACATACGTTCCCGTCGTCATCAAGAGAGACTTGAAAATTTGAGTGTCGGACGATACTTTATTTTACAAGTATAATTCCTGTTCTTTCTAGATAACATATTTATTTATCTCTTGTGTAGGACAGGCGGCAAATGCCTATGTATTTAAGTCAATATATGTCATCTTTTCAAAACGGCGGCAGAGTTATATTAAGCGTGTTCCTGTTCCCTGTGACTTACAACCACCTAATTCTACATCCTGTTGTTTCAGATGCGCCGTGCAGCTGCCACGGTTATGAAGCACAGGGGGATGAACACTTGTGAAATGAATGGTAAGTGATTAAATAAAATTATATCCTGTAGTGTAGAAAACCTGTTTGTGGTTTGGTTCAAGACCCGAACATTTCTGACTGAATGTAGTGAGCAAACGGCAGTCTAAAAGACGTAATATTTCTTGACCCTGACAGTGTGTACATCATTCTACCATGATTGGACAAACGTGAAACTAAAAACAATCGACAAAACATTGATAGGAATCATAAAATATTCCCCGCAAGAATTATGCGTATCTATATTGATAGCCTAATGGCTGTCCCAGACTGACAGACAGACTCCACACACGTGTGTGTGAATGGATTCGGTGGAGAACACCCGTCTGAGTACATATAGTGTGCTTATGTGCATGCTCGCTGGTGGGGTGAGGGGTTGTGTTAGGGCCGTTACTCAACACTATTTATGGTCTTCCCGATGGTGACATTATCTAGAGCCATGACCTTGGTTTTCATTTTCCATGATGAACGCTGCATTCAAATATCAAGGCAGAGATGACAAGTTTTCTGGCTTCATGACAAAACACTTACTCAAATTGAGCCATGATAAGACAGCAGAGATATATTTGTCACTTGATATTCAAGAGTGAACGATTGCATCCAGTTACTTGTGTCTGTAATTTTGCTTATTTTATGGTTGAAAATCTGACAGCTGATGAGCATGTCAAGCACATTTATTGGGATTCATTTTTTCATGTACGTTGTATAAGGAAAAATCGACTTTTCAGAAACACAAAGACATCTTGTCCGCGCCTTTGTCCCCACAAGTCGCCTCGATTTTGCAACTCTCTTTTTGATATGTGCCAAAATTTAACACTTGAAAAGCTACAACACGTCCGAAATTGTGGCGGCACGTGCCATTACCCGGTCTCGAAAGTGTTGCCACATTACACCAATTTTTGTTTACCTCTACCGACTTCAGATTCAGCTGAGGGTTCATTTTTTTCTTATCTATAAATGTAGTTTGTTTGTAAGAAATGAATTTGCCGTACATTTTGAGTATGACATATTAGATAAATCAAGTGACGGCATTCTGTGTGTTAAATTTAAAGATAAGTACAGTGATGTAGTATTTATAGTATTTTCGTGCTATTTACCGCCGGAAAACTCTCCTTGGGGAAGGGATGCGGATAACTTTTTTTCAGAAATTTTGGTTGACCTATACATGTATTGCGATAACCACCATCTTATACTTTGTGGTGATCTCAATGCACGCATGGGAAAACATGATGGCTGTAATGTTGAAATTGATAATCTAACGGAACGGTTAGTGATTGATAATGTTGTTAACCAGCACGGGCGTGCTTTTATGGAATTTTTAAACGACTCCAAGTTATGTTGCCTGAATGGAAGGGGCAGCCCCTCGGATGATAATTTCACATCTATCAGCGCAAGATGGAAATCTATTGTAGATTACATATGTGTTTCGCATGAAAGAATGACAAAAATGCGATAATTTTCGGGTTAATACGCAGTCTGTTTTAATTGAGAAATTTAACTTACATGCTTTCCTGGGAGAAAAAGTCAAACCCCCTGACCATAGCTTTTTGGAGTTTGATTTTAATATAGACACAGAGTTTGAATTGCCTGGTGTTTGTGATAAACGTGGAATCAAAACAAAATTGAAAAAACCTCTACCCGATAATTTTCTCCAAAATGATGCCTCACTTCATTGCCTTAATGAAATTATAAATGTAATTGAAAGTGCGAGGGAATCGCAAGAAGAGATTGACAAAATTTATAATAAACTGGTTGCAACTGTTGTAACTGAGCTAAAATTAATAATACCTGGGTTCGGTGAGCCTACGTCCTATAAAACAAATAAACAGTTCAAGTATTTTAAACCTTACTGGAACCAAGAGTTGACAAACTTGTGGAACGAAATGCATAACAAAGAAAAAGAGTTTCTAAGAGTATCAAAAGTAGGCAAGCGGGCTGGGGATAAAAACAACAGTTACATATCATTTAAAATATCTCGTAAGCTTTTTAATAACCGATTACGTTTTTACGAACGAGAATATAAACGAAAACTCATGTTGGAAACTGAAAGTTTTTGTGAAAATAACCCCCGAAGCTTCTGGGATAAGATAAAAGATTTAGGCCCAAGCAGATCAAAATCAATCCCAAACGAGGTAAAACTGGGTGACGATTCTGTTGTGGGAGATAGGACTCGGGTACTTGATGTGTGGGCCTCGACATTTAGGGAACTTTATAACCCAAGCCCCGAAGTTGGACAATTTGATGAAACTTTTTACCAAAGTATTAAAGCAGAAAAATCATTCATAGAAGATAAATTTCTGGATCCATTATATGAACAAAATTGGGCACTAAACCACCCTATACGACTTGAAGAAGTTGAAAAAGTCGTTTGTAAGGCAAAAAATGGGAAGGCCTCGGGATGTGATAATGTACCTTATGAGGCGTTTAAATTCAGACAGGTAATAGGTTTACTACATAGATTGTTTGAATTAATATTTGAAACTAGCATTATTCCATCTTTGTGGAAGACTTCAATAATTTGCCCAATACCTAAAGATCCTTTAAATGATCCTCGACTTCCCAGTAATTACCGTGGTATTTCCCTAACCCCCACTTGTAGTAAGTTGTATTGTACTGTACTGAATAATAGAATGGTTTACTTCTCTGAAGAAAACAATTTGTTTGTTGACGAACAAAACGGATTTAGGTCACAGAGGTCATGTATTGACAATGTTTATACAGTTGCCTCTCTAATCAGGGGAAAACACGAGCTTTTTGGCACGTTTATCGACTTTCAAAAAGCATTTGACCGTGTAAAACGAGAAATGCTGTTGTATAAATTGCTGAAGCTTGGTATCGACGGTAATATGTATAAATCAATTAAGAATATGTATGAAGGCACTATGTCGAGTGTAAGAGTAAATTGTTATCTCACTAATTGTTTCCCATGTAATAATGGCGTAAAACAGGGAGATAATTTATCGCCAACACTTTTTGCCCTTTTTATCAATGATTTGGCTAAGGAAATAAAAGACTCGCAATTGGGCGTGAATATAAATGATGATACCGTATCCATTTTAGTGCACGCCGATGATATTGTTCTTTTGGCGGAAAACGAGCAAGATATGCAAGATATGTTGAATATTGTGCATGGTGCCGACATGTGCTTATGTGCAAATGCACAATATGGCACATTATGCACTAGCACTGTATAGGAGCTAGTGCACAATACATGTGCACTAGCACATGTATTGTGCACTAGCTCCTATACTGCTCCTGTATGGTTCCTAGCTCCCATGTGCCTCCTATACAGCTCCTGTACAGCATCTAGACCACCCATCATCTCCAAATCTCCAAGCCCACTAGATATGCCGATATGTGTTTGTGTAAAAATGCACAATGTTATACATTGTGCACTAGCACATAGGCACATGCTCGATGTGTCGATCTGTGCTTATGTGAAAATGCACAATGTGACACCGTGTGCACTAGCACATAGGCACATATGGGTATTTGAGGATATATACGGCCCAGCTCCTATACAGCTCCCATATGGCTCACAGCTCCTAAATGGCACCTCTACAGCTCCTATAAGCATTTAGACCACCCATCACCCCCAAAGCTCCAAGTCCACTAGATGTGCTGATATGTGCTTATGTGAATATGCACAATGTGACACATTGTCCACTAGCACATAGTCACATACGGATATTTGAGGATATATATGATCCAGCTCCTAAACAGCGCCCATATGGCTCCTAGCTCCTATATTGCTCCTATACAGCTCATATAAGCACCTAGACCACCCATCGTCTCCAAAGCTCCTATACAGGTAGTCTTACCAACGGCTTCCATTTTGTCTCCAACTACCTGTCCTATGATTTGGACATTTTGTAGCCACCCGTTGTGGACCAGTCTCGTGCCACTTCTGCCTTGTTTCATAAGTCTTCCGACGACCCGTTTATGTCATGCGTACACATTACAGGTAGCACATAGGCATATGCTGGATGTGCCGATATGTGCTTATGTGAGAATGCACTAGCACATGGGCACATGCTGGATGTGCCGATATGTGCTTTTGTGAAAATGCACAATGTGACACATTGTGTAATAGCACATAGGCACATTTGGGTGCCGTCGGGACAGATATAGGTATAGCTAGAACGTAGTGTTACAAGTCAATATTAATGGTTGAGACATGGGGCAGAATAACTTAAACAATAGAAATGATACAAGACCGCAATGGCACAAGACTGCTGTAGAAGCTAATGATAGGACAGATGATGGTGACTATGGAGCTTTGGAGATGATGGGTGGTCTAGATGCTGTATAGGAGCTGTATAGGAGCTAGGAGCCATACAGGAGTTGGGTTATAGGGATCCTCGAATACCCGTATGTGTCAGTGCACAATGTGTCACATTGTGCATTTTCACATAAGCACAAATCGGAACATCCAGCATGTGCCTATGTGCTAGTGCACATTGTGCATTCTCACATAAGCACATATCGGCACATCTAGGAGATGTATATGAACTCGGTTATAGGTATCGTCAAATACCCGTATGTGCGTGTGTGTTAGTGCACAATGCGTCACAGTGTGCATTTTCACATAAGCACATGTCGGCACATCCAGCATAAGCCTATGTGCTACCTGTAATGTGTACACATGACATAAACAGGCCGTCGGAAGACTGGTACTCAGCTATGGTATTGGATGACTACAATAGAGGCAAATCATAGGACAGGTAGTTGGAGACAAGATGGAAGCCGTTGGTAAGCCTACATGTATAGGAGCTTTGAAGATGATGGGTGGTCTAGATGCTGTGTAGGGAATGTATAGGAGCTGGGAGCTGTATAGGAGCTGGGTCATAAGTATCCTCAAATACCCGTATGTGCCAATAGGAGAATAAATAGAACAAAGATGTTATAACATAGCCTGTAGACACATACGTGGAAACCGAGGATTCTGAAAGAATTCGAACGAGTACAACTTGTCTGGTTGTTTGTGGTAATTCTACGAATTAAATGAGGATTTGGGGAAAATCCGCGCCAGAAAACTTCTCTAGTTCAATCGAACTTACACCCCAACCCCGGGAGGTGGGGAGGGGGTGGGTGATCTTGATACTTTAGCACTACGTTCTACTATTATATGCCCAATATGGGGTTTCATATCAAGTAAAGCCATTTTTGGTGATTTGGAGGAAATGTCGGGGGTATTTTGGTAATTAGATTTACTCTTGTACAAAGAAACACACTTTCCGGACATACCCCTGTCCTATTGTAGGCTTTTGTGTAACCTAGCAGTCACGTGCTACCATAGAAACCAAGATGGCGGCCTCCAGTATACAAAATGGCCGACGGAAACACGTATCACCCCAACAACTCGCGCTGCGTATGCGCACTATGACCACGTATCACTATGGGGATAACGTCACAAGATGGCCGCTCACGCGGGTTACCATGATAACACAGCATGGTGCCACTGGGTCACGTCACTATGACGTCACTTCCTAGGTCCCACACAGGGTATCCCAATGAGGTCCGTTTCATCGCTCTCCTACTACTTACACAGAAAGCGCAATAAATATCTCCTCGATCTGAGGGCGCGAAATAGGATAGAACAAGCTTCGTTGAAATTTACTTTATCACTCGAATTGTGGTGAAAACAAGTGAACTATGATTTGATTATACCCTTTAAATGTATATGTGGGAGCGAGGTGGCTCAGTGGTTGACTGTTGGATTTCTATGCTAGAGATCCCGAGTTCGATCACCGTCCGGGACGACCCGCGTTGTGTCCGTGGACAAGTGACTTTATCCCGGTTGCCTACATGGGGCACGATGACGCCGTGTACTAAGGCGTACTGCACATCGATGATGCATATGTCTTCTACCGCTGTAACCCTGCTTGAGCAGGGCTTGAACAGGGTTGGAATGTTGAGGAGCTGACAGTTGCTCGTCGATGCTCGGTGGTTCTCTCCGGGTTCCTCCATCAGTAAAAACTGTCACGGTCACGATCAGCCATTGTACATAAGTATGTGACCTTAAACACCAATAAATAAATGAATATAAATGTATGTGCTTGATGAAATGATTGTGTTTGTAACAATTGGTGTGAATTAGTTGGCTTAAAAAATACCTTACAGTCTAATGACCAGATGCCTAGAATTGTTTGCCTTCATACTCGGCCACAACGAGAAAAATCAACAGAATTTTGACTGGTGGCAGCTTTCAATTTGATGTTTGGATAATGATTGTTAAAACTTTCTAAACATTCATCGGGGCGAGCTCATTGGGCTATTTCCAACTGCGGTCGCATGATATGGTTTTGAATAATATGGAAAAACATAATTAAAATAACATATTTTGATATAGTGTGCGTTGGATAAATGGTTGGTTCGCCCTTTACATGTACTTAACGTACCAGCAAAAGCCAGCCAAAGCTGTTCACAAAACTCGCCTGAGCTTGTACCAAAAAATGTTTATAAAGCTTTTTATTTATTTATTTATTTATTTATTTATTTATTTATTTATTTATTTGTTTATTTATTTATTTATTTATTTATCGTTCGCTATTTTTGTTACTGTAAGACAAAGCGTTGAACAACATTTTGGAAATGTCCAGTAACCACAGTAGTCCGGACTATGGGTTTAGATCTTGTACTCCTGATTACCAGGTGGAATTGCCGTGAGTTCGATTCTCAGCCGGGGATAAGAAACCAACATTCTAAATTCCTCGACAACATGACTGTGTCCTTCAAAATACAAAGGCCCGTGCCAGTCTTCGTCTGAGGCCAACCACAACACTTTGTTCATGCAGCGGCCGAAAGGAAAATGAATCAAGAAATCGTGATAACTACATATAATAAGCTATTTGCCAGCCATCATTTTTGGTGCAATAGTATAGAGGTTAAGGTGCTGAACTCCTGATTGCCAGTAGGGATTGCCATGAGTTCGATTCCCGGCCGGGGTTCTGAAACCAATTTTCCAAATTCCTAGTAAATATGATTGTGTCCCTCAAAATGAACACACGTACTCACACACTTCGAGTGCCCATTGCTTCAGAAAAGTCTACCTATTAGCAATTTATTGGAGAGTTCCTATGGCACTCTCCAATAAATTGAAACAAGACAAATATATATGACCAAATAAATTTTATTTCTAGAGAATATGAAACGCCTCCGCGAAAAATAAAGCATTTTAATCGAAGCTCGGGTACTCTACTATTAACTAGTTCACAGAAGACAGCTATAACCGTGGGGATATAGCTGTCGGTATCTGCTGTGAAACAATCGTGTTCAACTGATGACTCTTGAGACAAATTAAAGATGATAACAATTTAATATTGAATCTGGCATTCCAAATGCCTAACAGCGATAGACATTTAACAACTGGACTTGTTGGATATCCGAACAATTTTACAGTAATAGCTCGTAGGATTTCCCAGTAAAATGAAGCAGAGTAACGTTTGGAAATCCAAACTACAACTGAATTCTTGAATGAATGAAAGGTTTTAGCGCGCCGAAGGCGCGCAGGGACGATGTGGGATTTACAAATCCCTTGCGACCCGGGAATTCTTACATATGATCAGCGCTATATATACAATACAATAAATGCGTCATGTCATAACAAGTTGACTTGACATAAAGATTAAAGAAAACTTTCACTGGGTCTTAATGAAATGCCTTGTTAACTTAGTGAATATAGCTTAAATAAACAATGGAGGGAAACATGAATAGAGGCAACTTGTTAACAACTTCTGTGAGAGAGGCTTGCTGTCACATGACGAATGAAGAAATATGCCAAGTTTGAAACAATTGAAATTAAATTGGACGCAATGTGAATTGTAGATTGTCAATGCAACACAACATCACTAAAATAGTTTTTTTTGTATAGTAAGTTTATCATAGTCTGCACGCGCTCCGGTGATACAGCTACAATCAGAAGTATCTATGTCATTTTCTACTTCAGGTGTTTGTGTAAATTCAGAGCAAGACTCGACAATTAACTTTGTGAAAGCTTTCGACCCTAACACAGCGGATAATGTTTTGGACAGTAATAATTCTTCTCCACCAACATCTCCAGTAGAAGAAGATGAAGAAGGCGAAAGGAGCTATTTCAGTTTTTTCTTCGAAACTGACTAGTACAAAATTGATACATTTTCAAAGTATATATTGATGGGATCCAGCTGGCTTGGCAAAAATAATTCAAGGGTGTTAGTAGTGGTATATATGTACCCCAAGTGACCCTTTCTCCCAGAGCAAGATGAGTTTGGTGGAAGAGATGTGGTTAGGTAAAATGTTAAATAATGCGTTACTTTATTTAAAAGCCGTTTTTTTTCTATACCGTAATATTTTTTGCATATTTTATTTAATTAATCATTTTTTTGTATTTTGATTTTTAAAAAAAAATGTTCGTTGATTTGGAACCTGCTTCAATGTGTTAAAGGAAGACTGACATGAGTGCAGATATGTCTTATCGCGTGTAGTGTTTACTAAAAGGCCAGGTACACGACTTCCCATGATTACAGTTGCTTCATTGTATCTAAAGAGATTAAATCAAAGAATTGCCCATTGACCTGATTTTTAATGTATGCCTTTTACATACATTACATCCGTATTTATATGAACATAGAAATGTAAAATGCATGTGCATTGACTAAGTTTATTCGCATTAGTGATATCACCCGCCTGGCGATTCTCACAAGTCAGCTAACAATCTCTCAACTTAGCCATTTCCCTTTATCCCAACAGGCATACCGGCTCCTCACAACTAAACGCACGGTACATTGTTTTTAATTTTATTTTTATGCCCCGGCCTCTTTGAGGAGGAGGCATTATGTTATCACCATGTCCGGCTTCCGTCGTCGTCCGTCTGTTAACTTTTCGCATTCCACCAATTAACTAAAGTTTTACCAACCAGATCTTTACCAAACTTCATATGTGGGTTAGGTATGGTAAGTGGAAGAAGCCCATTTATTTTGACCATGATGTGCCAAAGGTCAAGGTCATAGTGACCTCCAATGTTAAATACACTTGAAATGGGTTCACGCTCTAAACTAAAGTCCCACCAAACGGATCTTTACCAAACTTCATATGTGGGTTAGGTATGATGAGTGGAAGACACCTCTTTATTTGATATGCCAAAGGTCACAGTGACCTCCAATGTTGAATACACTTGAAATTGGTTTCCACTCTGTAACTAAAGTTCTGCAAGACTGATCTTGTTTTTTTTTGTAATTCTATCCATAATATTACAGGAGGGGCATAAGCCAGGCTTCGCGTTGCTCTTGTCTTTGATTGAAATCAGGCTGCAAGCCGAGAGGTCCTCGGTTCGAATCCCACCTGCGGCAACCGCGTTGTGTTCATGGGCAAGACACTTCATCTCCATTGCCTGCGTGGCGGCATGATGACGCCGTGTACTAAGGCGTACTGCACGTCGATGGTACGCATGTCTTCAACCAATCTAACCTGCCTGTGCTGCAGTGCGGAGTTACGATGTTGGGGAGCTGGTAGCTGCTCGTCGTTGCTCGGTGGTTCTCTCCGGGTACTCCGGCTTCCTCCACCCGTAAAACTGCCACGGTCATGATTAGCCATTGTGCATAAATATGTGACCTTAAACATCAATAAATAAATAAATTGATTGAAATCACATCGTGCCTCACCCAATTCACGAAAAGCGTGGTGCAAAAAAACGTTTTATTTAAAAAAAATCTTATGAACTGATTAAATCAATAATTTGATAAATGGGTATTAATTCGTATTCCTTCTGAATGGGTAAAGTAACTCTTGCTCAGCGGAAGGAGCGATATTTGCACCATATTTACAGTTTTCAAATTGCCTGGGCCTATTTGAATGAAATTTGGAATCTGATATATAGCTGGTGACATGCATTTAATTTCGGCCCAAAACAGCTGTCACATCAGCAGAGTATAAAAGGGCGTTGGCGTTCGAACATACTGAAAATGCATTCCGAGCTCAAGGTAATTTATCGCGATTTTCAAGCTTATTTTCTCGAGAAATCGACTAAGTCCAAAACCTTGACATACTGGCTGACTGGAGACTGAGTTCGTTTTCTGTGAGAGACGATATCCGACTTTTTCAAATCGAACAAAAATCGAATCAGAAATCGGATGGAAAATCGAATCGCCGACAGAGAGACTGTAGGAATTTGTCCCGGCTTGTCGGTCCAATCTCGGAGATCGAGCAAAAATAAAATGTTAGAAAATCTTGGAAAATCTGAAAAAAATTCGAAATCATCCGGTTCTGATCCAGTCCCGGAATTCACTGTATTTTTATCCCAAGCTGACAGTGACGATAGTGAAGATACCACAAATCCGAGATGAAGTTGGTGGCAAAGCCAAACCATATATTTTTAACTCGGTTTTGATGCAAAATTACAATCGCGACATATAGTGTCAAAACGTGTAATGTTTTGTCGGCTTTCTCAAGTGTCTCGTCGAAGTATGCCGTCGATTTGGCCATGATGTCTCGAATGCAGAACACAACAGTACAGCCGACGTGGACTGGTCACTTTCCACGGGTGGGCAATATTTCCACGGACGAATTCCAAAAAACTGATTATAGGAATAACCAGCAAAAATTTAATTAATGAAGCACCGGGTACAAACCGGTGCTTCATTAATTAAAATTTTGCCGATGATGATTTTTATTACCTGGTAAACGCATGCGTGGATATCACTGCCCACGCGTGGATTACGACCAATCCCCGGCGACTGTACTGTAGTAGTCGTAAATGTGTCAAAACGCGTAATTTTCCGTCCGCGTTTTACAGTGTCTGGTCAACGGATGTGATCGATTCGACAGAGATCTATCGGAGGAGAGAGATTTTCAACTGCGTGGCATGCAGTTTGTCGATTGCTTGGTACCGCATCCAAATAGAGAGAGAATCCAAATGAGACAAGTGAAAGTAATATGATACATTATACTGTCGGACTATTCTCTCGGGAAAGACCAGAAGCTGAACCCTACTCGCAGAACTCATCAACTTTGAATATAATATTGAGTTTACGAGTCGATTAACGAGCAATAACTTTAGACAAGAGATTCGTGACCGTCCCTCGACTGAGACAGAGATCTGACTACCAGTAGATCCACATTTCAGGAGAGTGGAAGATGACCAACTTTCGACAAAAGAGATCCGTGAAAGTACTGTGACAGAGATCCGACTGCCACTACTACCGCATTTTCGGGAGAGTGGAATATGTCGAACTTCCAGGCAATAGATTCATGAAAGTACCATGACAGAGATCGGACTACTACTACAACTACATTTCAGGAGAGTGGAACGTGACAAACTTTCAAGCAAGAGATTCGAGAACATACTATGACAGAGGAGAGATCTGACGCCCATTACTACAACATTTCAGGAGAGTGGAACACGACACACTCTGCAAGTGATTCGTGAATATTCTGAGATAGAGAGAGATACGACAGCTATCGCCACAGTGAACATACTGAGGTAGAGAGAGGTCCGCCTGCTATCACCACGCCGTTTCAGGAGAGTGGAACATGACAAAAGTTCAGGTAAGAGATTAGTGAGCATACAGTGACAGAGCAAAGATCTGACTATCACAAAAACTCCAAGATCCAAATTTCTCACAAGAATATGTAAAAGCGCCGCGACCTCGACACCCGTCAGATTGGGTTCGAACAGTCGAAATAAAAAAAACCCTCCTTTTCCATATGAATTCCCCATAGACATGTGTAAAAATGCCACGACCTCGACACCCACCAGAATGGGTTCCAACAGATATACAATATCTGACGCGCATTACTACAACTACATTTTTCAAACAAATTTCCCATAGGAATGTGTAAAAATGCTGCGAACTCAACATCCGTCAGAGTGAAAGTACGCCAAGAAATTTGTGAACCTACTGAAATGGAGAGACCTGACAGCTATTACCATCCCATTTCAGGAGAGTGGAACATGACAAACTTTCAGGTAAGAGATTGCTGGATGTACTGCGACAGAGCAGAGATCTGACTATCGAAAAAAAACTCTTTTTTCATAGACATTTCCCATAGGAATGTGTAAAGTGCCGCGACATCGACGCCCGTCAAATTGAGTTTGAACAGCCGATGTCGAAAAAAAACCCATTTAACATACAAATTTCCCATAGGAGTGTGTAAAAATGCCGCGCCCTCAACACCCGTCAAAGTGAAAGTTCGCCAAGAAATTCTTGAACCTACTAAGATAAAGAGATCTGACAACTATCAGCTGTTGGAACCCAAACTGACGGGTGTCGAAGTTGCAATACTTTTACAAATTCCTATGGGGAATTTGTATGGAAAAGGAGGTTGCTCAAAAACATCGATTCAGTCTATATCATATTGTACACCAGTAACAAAAATGCTTTAAAAAAATTCATTCTCATGTATAACTACTGTCTGTCAAGATTCAAAAATTATCAGGGTATTTTCATTAAAGGAAGGTGGTTTTATTAAAAAAGATCCATCTATTATAGGTACACTAGTAAAAAACATTAAAAAAGAAAATGAATTATTATTTTCTTCAATCATTACAGTACATAACTCCTCTGTGTGCGGCTTGGCTCATATTGACTGAATTCTTTGTGTTTTGTCTGGAGCATGGGCTGGTGTGACTTTTCTCAAATAAATGGCAAGAGGAAGGGACATATATTAGTCATTTGGGCGCCACGCCCTCGGTGTCTCGTAACCGTTTCGGAAAAGTGTGGTTGAGAGGCACCATCTAGCGAATTAGGAAAATTGATATGCAAAAAAAGACTTTTTTCGATATTCAGATCTCTGCTCTGTCACAGTATGTTCACCAATCTCAAACCTGAATGTTTGGCATGCTCCACTCTCCTGAAATGTCGTTGCGATAGAAGACGGATCTCTTTCTACCTAAGTATCTTCACCGTGGTGATAGCAAACGGAGCTCTCTCTATCTAAGTATGTTCTCGAATCACTTATCGAATATTTGTCATGTTCCACTCTCCTGAAATGTTGTAGTAATGAGGGTCAGATCTCTCCTCTGTCGTTGTATGTTACCGAATCTCTTGATTGAAGGTTTGTCATGTCCCTCCTTCCAGCAATGTTGTAGCATTGGCAGTCAGATGTCTGTAACAATATTTTCACGAATCTCTAGCCTGAAAGTTTGTCATGTTCCACTCTCCCCAAAATGCGACAGTAGTGGCAGTCGGGTCTCTGCCACAGTACATTCACGAATCTCTCTAGTCGAAAGCTGGTCATGTTCCAGTGTCCTGAAATGTGTATGTAGTAGTCGTTAGATCTCTGTCGCTGTTGCAGTACGTTTACTAATCTTTTGCCTAACGTTATTGATCTTTAATTGACGTATAAAATCAATATAATATTCAAAGGTTAATGAGTTCTGCGAGTAGTGTTGACCTTCTAGTCAACGAGTGAAATCCTCTTTGCGATTGTTTTGGGGAAGTGCAGCTTCCCATAAATGTTGTTCGAGACCTTGAGTTAGTGTTTTGGGGTTTTCCCCGAGAGGATTCATCAGACATTCTAATGTATTATAATACTTTCACTAATCTCATTTGGGTTCTCTCTCTCTTTGGACGCGGTACCAAGCATTCGCCATACTGCATGCCACGCGGTTGAAAATCTGCCTTATCTGATAGATCTTTGTCGAATCGACCACATCCGTTGATGAGATACTGCAAAACGCAGACGGAAAATCACACGTTTTAACACATTGACGATTACTAGTGTTCCGCATTCGAGACAACATGGTCAAATCGATGGCATTCCCCGACGAGACACTTGCGAACACAGACAAAAGATTACACGTTTTGACACCGTATGTCGCGAAGTGTAATTCATTATCAGAGAGATTTCGTCGAAATCGATGCCATCGATCGAGAAAACACTTAAACACCGAGTAAATAATACATGGTTTGGTTTTGACGTCAACTTCATCTCGGATTTGCGGTATCTTCACTATTGTCGCTGTCATCTTTTGACAAAACTGCAGTGAATTCACAGACTGGACCAGAACCTGATGATTTCAGAATTTTCTCAGATTTTCTAAGGTTTATTTTTGCTTGATACCCCAGATTCGACCGTCAATACGGGACAAATCCCCGCAGTATCTCTGTCGGCGATTCGATTTCCCATCCAATTTCCGATTCGATAAAGTCGCGTATCATCTCTCACATTATACGAGCTGTCTGTTTCTTGTGAGCCAGTATTTCAGGGTTTGGGACTCAGACGATTTCTAGAGAAAATAAGCTTGAAAATCACGAAAGATTATTTTGACCTCGGAATGCATCTTCATTTAGCTCGAGCATCCTTTTATACTCCACTGACATATGTCCCGACTACACCGAAAAAATAGAATAAAGTTTCTAAAGAGGGTTAAAGACAAATTGATTGAAAAGTCCTTGAACGGTTTTCATTGAGCCACCATATGGAGGGGAGGTCTCACTTTAACACTGTGACTTATGAGAAAAACAGATATTTGTGTATGGATGGTTTACAAGTTTGTTAAAAATCAGCCCCGAACTAAGTTTAAGGGCGCCATGGAACTCTCAGATTTTAACACCGTGGGTAATGGGGAAGACAATATAAACATCATCTTTTTCCAAACAAGGTGCTCCAAAACTTTCCGCGTTTGATATTATACTGAGTCAAAAAAGAAAGTATAATAGAAACAAATGTGAAAAATAGCATAAATGATGGAATATAATAGTTCTTATGTTGCATGTTTGTGGACAAGAAGTCGTACAAAGAGTTTAATGACATGTTGTTGTTGTCCACCAAACCGTATACAAGTTTGCTACGGATTACAAAATGGCACGTGCTACCCGAGAAAGTCAAATTGAATGGGTGACCGACAATTTTCTTTGTGTTATGTTGTGCTAGAGAGCCTGGTTTATCGAGAAAACACGCCAGTTTTTGTTTTGCGGCATTTTAATAAATGCCAAGGTTAATCGAAAATCAGAGGTTGCGTGCCATTGGTATGCATGAGGCTGGAATACCTCCAGATGAGCTCGATGCTGAGTTCGGAGTCACTGTGGCCACTATTTACCGTCTCATTGAAAGGTATAGAACCACTAGATCTACTGCCGACCAACCGCGTTCAGGTCGACCAAGAGTTACAATCCCTGCACAAGGCCGACACATCAGGACGTCTCGCTTGCGGGATCGCTTCCTCCCGGCCACGAGGAATCAGAAATTAATCCTGGTAGAAGTAACGATAGAATCAGTGCATAAACTGTCCGCAACAGACTCACTGAACACGTCATCCACAACAGGCGTCCATACCACGGGCCAATCCTTACCCAACGTCATCGTATCATCAGAATGGAATGGGCACGTCAGCGTGTTCACTGGACTCAGCAGCGTTGGAGCACAGTTCTTTTAAGTGATGAGTCACAATTTTGTTCACGGCGCGCTGTTGGTAGGGCAAGAGTGTATCGCCGACGAGGAGAACGGTTTTCTGATGCTTACGTGTGGGAATGCCACCGTATCGGCGGGGTTAGTGTATTGGTTTGGCCAGGAACGCAGTTGATCTTCATCGATGGTAATCTGAATGGACAGAGATATAGGGACGAAATTCTTAACGCTGTTGTTGTCCCGTTGTTCAACGCTAACGTCGGATTACAGTTATTCCAGCAAGACAATGCCTGATGTCACGTGGTGCGTATCTGTCGTGACTTTCTTGAGGAGCAGAGCGTCGAAGTTCTTTCCTGGCCCCCACTTTCGCCAGATTTGTCACCATTCGAACATCTTTGGGATCAACTGGACGGTCGGGTACGACTTCATGATCATCAGACATTAGGCGATTTACGTAATATTCTAAGACAGGAGTGGAACGCAATACCACAGGGTGACTCCAGAGACTTATCAAATCCGCGCGCCGTCGATGTCTTGTCATCCAGGAGGCAAACGGTGGACATACACGCTATTGACTGCATGTGTGAACTTTTCATTTCACTCCATGTCTGAATTGCGATGCCCTGACGTCACGCTGGCAACAGTAAGAACACGATATTATGCAAAGCTAGACTCGAAATATGAATTTACAATAATTTGTTTGGGATTAAAGTCGATAATATTAAAAACATTGATCCTCAAAGTTTATTATACTTTCTTTTTTGACTCAGTATATGACATGTTTTGTTAGAATAATAATACTCAGGGTTATTCAAATTAGTCGTGTCGCGGAGCTCCAGGTTGTAATGCCTATGGTTGGGCACTATGAATCTCAGATTTCGGGTCGAATCTAATCAGATAGAGAATTTCCATTCGAAAGGAATCGAAACGAATCTGGAATAGAATCGCGACGATACTCAGGTTATAGATATTGCATCTTCTTACAACCGTTATTTTTGTGTTTCTAACCATGTATTGTATGCAACAAAACTAATTCTGAATTTGCAGAAAAAAGCAGTGCGTATAATAGCAAATAAAAAGTTTAACTCTCATACCGATCCTCTCTTTAAACATTTGAAAATTCTTAAATTCATTGATCTTTACAAATTACATTCACTACTATTCATCTACGATTGGACTCAAAAACCCTCCCTGTCAGTTTTAATAATATATTCCAAGTGTACGAAAACCCTTTAGGCATAAATACCAGACAGTGTGGGAATCTAACCACACACAAACCCCGCACTCAGTTCTCAGTCATTCTTCCTCCTTCTCTTTCCCGAAATTATGGAATGACATAGATTCAAGATTAAAACTCCTCCCCCCGCGTGTTATTTAAAAAAACACTGACCAATCAGTTCATAAACGCTTATAGTGACAACATAAATTGCTCAAATCCGAGATGTTCCGACTGCTCACATAACCAGTTCGTATCTGGGTGGGGGGGGGGGGTGGGGGGGGGGGTCTTAATTTTCCCGTCACCAAATGTCTATGGTTTTTGCAACTGTACATATCCTAATCCGTACTACTAAAATGGAGGAATAACGAAATTTATTTTTCTTGGAAACAAAGTTGATCACAAGGTCAGAATAACAACTAATCTAACAGTGGAGTTAAATGTCAAAATAAACTAACACTGTTCTGAACTATTCAAATTAACCATCTATTGTCCAGATCCACTTTTCTTCTAAAAAATTGTCATTCGCCGTATTTGACTTTTATATTTTGTTTAATTTTGTTTTATATGCCATGTTTTTTTTTCTGTTTTTTTTTTCTATTTTTTTTCGAGGGGATGACAGGAAGACAGTCGCAAGACTACGTCATTCCCCACAGTATACATCTACTCATTTCTCAAATCATGTAACATCATTTTCTCTTAAAACGTACTGTATTTGTATTCTGTGAAATAAAGTGAATTGAATTGAATTGAATTTGTTTGGGCAAATCTATCGAAAAAGCGGGATGTCAAAGTAGGAAGCAGGACCCTTAGTAGTATTTTGAGAACATCTTGACGATCAGAACATTTCCCAATCGGCGCGACTGGAATCGAATCGATTTTCAAAGTTTAGTGGGGTCCTAACTTATTGATAATGAAGAAGCATTAAAAATCTTCTTTACCAAAACTACTGCTGTAAAATGTTTCTCTGCTTGATATATAACATCTTTGTCGTGGCGATTTACAAGTTTGTTCAAATCCAGCCCCCGGAAATCATATTTGGAGGTATCAGAGAGCCGTCAGAATTCACCATTACGGGTAGTGTAAAATTTCTTAACATTCTTCTCAAACTGTCAATGTTCCTCTGTTTGACATTCAACTCCTTTGTAAGGGTGATTTACAAGTGTCTTCAAATTAAGCCATGGGGTCAAGTTTATAGTGTTATGGGGCCCCAGATTTTCACTCTGCAGATAATGGTGAAACATTAAAGTCTTTTTCCCCCAAATTACTGATCAATATGCGTCCGATGCTGATATTTAACATCTTTGTGACAAATATATTCAAAGCAAGTTGATGGGGTCACATTTAGGATTGCCACGAGGTTTGGGGATTTTAACACTTGATTAGACACTAACATTAAAATATTTTTTCATCCCAGCCACCGCACCACGTGTATGTGTTTCAATGTTTGTTTTTTTGTTGTGTTTTTTATTTTTTTTATTTTTTAAAATTTTTTATTTTATTTTTTACGGAGGGGATTGTTGATATATAACGCTTTTTTAGTATGATATACAAGTTTGTTCATATAAAGCCACTGGGGAGAAACTGAGAAGTGTCATGCATCCCAAGATTTAGCAAAGAGGGTAATGGTGGTAAAAAAAAATTCTATCTAACTACAACTCCAAACTCTTGCACATTCGATATGTAGGCCTAATATTAAAATTATAAGGGTGATTGATATTCGAAAAGCCTTTGTTAGTAGTGACGAGTCAAATAGTGTAGAAGCATAATACTTCACAATTTTTTTTCAGTCATCATTGGGAGAAAATGTGAAATTTGTAGTGATCTCTGTAGCAGTTATCTGGCATGGTGGTCGCAAGATTTTAACATTTTCGAATTTTACATTGATCAGTAATTATCGTTGTAATTTATAGAGGGGTGATCTAGCCAGAACAAAAACAAACAAGTGCATAATATTGATAACTGCTACTGGAACTTAGCTAATGTGGGTTTTTTTTTTATAAAGATAATGGGATCTTCACTTCATAATATGTTGTGAGATAAGAAATCCCTCAATGTTTACAGTTTACTGCTTGCCGGTATTTTATTCGCCGTTAATCCTTTACCTAACGAATCGCCCGCATCCACCCGCGTAATATGCAAATTGAGCAGTTGAAAAAATTAAATGTTTCAAAATATTTCAACAAAACCATATCATATGCCCCCTCATTCGATATGATTTGTATAAGAGAATATATTTTGGAAAGCTGGAATAAGTAGAGGGGTTCTAGTATTTTTCCAAGGATACCGACGATTATCTCATGACAGAGAACGACAATTATGTATTTCAAAGTGAAACATGAGATTATCTTTTTATTAGGTGTGCTTCCAAGACACGATTGTCATATTCGATGAAGCCATGGGTGAATCATCCAAACCAAATCTTCTGGTCGTTATCTAACTCTTCCACCCACTTAAGCTTTTTAATCGATACAGCGAACATTAGTTCTCCATTATTTCTTGTACGTCGTTCACAAATGGAAAGAAATTGCTTTAGAATAAGAATTCAAAAAGAAGAAAACATCATAGAACATTAGTTTCTTTGAAAGTTCAACCGTTTCATTGAATTTTAAATTGCGACAATTTGGATAATTTCATACGACGCGCTGACGTTAAAGGTCGCGTTGTCGCGAAACGTATTCTCTATATCTCCGCTTGGAAGATGTTGAGTTTTACTACTTTTAACATACTTTATCGATAATTTCCAGCTGAGCATAGAATAAATTACATCGAATATAATCCATTAAAAAAATGTAAATCTAATTTTGTTATGAACACACGTCGAATACACAAATATAAGGATGACATTTTCTGTGTAAAGTGTGAAAATTTCGCGATTGTCCGGAAAAGTACATAGGCCTACTTAAAGTGTACGTCAGCTTGGAAGCGCCTGGGAGATTTTAGTTAATAACCTTTAATTACATTTAATACGAATTAATATCATGTAATTACAAAATAGATATCTTGTAAATACGGATTGATAAGTTGCAATTACGAAGTAATATTGTAATTACGGAACTAAAACATGTAATTACGATCTAATAACTTTTAATTACAAATTAATAACTTGCAATTACCAAACAGCTAACTTGTAATAACGAAATAATAACTCGTAATTACGATTTAACCTAACCAATGAAAAGCAGGTCACCATATTAAGCTCCTGTGTGGTACTATAGGATAGACCACTGTGCCAATTTGATCTTCTCTTAGCCATTGGTACCACTTATGCACAAGATGCTCTTTACAAGCAAATGGATGTGTTGAGTAACATGTGATGTTAGATTATATGATGTTGTGGAGTATACTTGGATGTCTAGTGTGGCTGCACAATATGGAATTTCTGTACCCATCTGGGTCATCTTGGCCAAGTGAACATCTGTTGCCTCTCTGAAGGTCTGTAATGTACACCCTATGGTTGTTGTGCTATTTTCCTTCATTTCGATTGATAAAGAATGCACTGCAGTAGAGTAGAAGAGCCTTCAAAGCTCCTACATTATAACCTTTATGACTCTAGCTGCTAGATTATAATCTTTATGGCTCACATTGACGAGTCTGAACTTTTGTGGATCTTTATGAACTATTTGGATCAGTTTCCTTGGCACAGGGTTTGGGGAATTTTGGGGTCTAGGTTTGGGGGATTGATGTCGGTATTCTTGTGGACTATTGGGACTGAAAATAGTGGTTTGAGAACTATTAAGGACGTTTCAGAACTGACGATAGATGTGGCTTGGGGCTATTAGACTGAAGATGATGGTTGCTGTTGTAGTAGTTGCTGTGGCTGTTGATGGGAGTAGTTTTGGTTTGTTTAACATTTACCTAACATGAAAAGCAGGCGACATTTGCAAACGAAATTCTGGAATAACTATTTCTTTTCGTTTTTTGTCTCAAAAACATAGGTTATGACCCCTCATTGGAACGAGCTCGACGAGCTCGTCCCAAAGAGGTGTCATAGCCCATGTTTTTGAGACAAAAAATTAAAATATAATGAAAATTAATTGGCGAGTTTTAGGAATAGCACTGGTCGGTTTTGGTCGTTACGTCGAGTAAAGGGTTAATGGTTGGTGTAGTACATGCAGAGTGTGGTGTAGTGGTTACTATTGCAGTTGTTTGTTTCCTAGATGCAGTGGTTGATATTGTACATATGGGTGTTTAAGTTGCAGTGGTTGTTGGTATTTTAGTGGTTGGTGGAGTAGTTGCAGTGATTGGTGTTGTAGTTGCAGTGGTTGGTGAGTATTTGTATTGGTTCTGTAGTGGTTGGTGAAGTATTAGTAGTAGTGGCTGTTATGGTTGTGGTGGTTGGTAGAGGGGCTGTAGTAGTGATGTTGTAGTTTATAGTTGTGGTTCTTAGTGTCGCCATGGTTGGTGTTGTATGAGAGTCTTTGGTTTGTGTAGTAGTTACAGCGATAGGTATTTCTGTGGTTAGTGTTATAGTTGTAGTGGTTGGTAATGGTTAGTATTGCAGTTTTGTTGGTTGGTGTAACAATTAGCGTAGTGAAATTTGTAGCAGTTGTTTTTAGTAATATAATTGTAATTGTTAGTGTGGTTTCGGCCGTTGGTGCTGTTGCTATTGGTGTTTGTACAAAAAAGGCTTGTGTTGTCGTTGTGGCTGGTACCGAAGTTGTAGTTGTCGTTGTCGTTGTCATAGATGTAGTGGTTGGTGTTGGACTATTTGGTATTGGAGTATTTATTTATTGGTGTTTAAGATCACATACTTATACACAATGGCTAATCATAACCGTGACAGTTTTACGGGTGGAAGAAGCCGGAGTACCCAGAGAGAACCACCGAGCTGTCAGCTCCTTAACATTCTAACTCTGTTCAAGCTCCTCTCAAGCAGGGTTACAGCGATTGAATGCATGTGCACCATCGACGTGCAGTACGCCTTCGTACACCCCGTCATCGTGCCCCCTGTAGGGAACTGGGATAAAATGCCTTGCCCAAGGACACAACGCGGGCCGTCCTGGACGGGGATCGAACTCGGGACCTCTAGCATAGAAATCCAACAGTCTACCACTGAGCCACCGCGCTCCCTTTGTACTGGAGTAATAATTGTAGTGGTTGGAGGTGTAATTGTAATATACATTGTAATACGTGTGTAGTTGTTTTGTAACTGTAGTGGTTTGTTTAATAATCGTAATCCTTGGTGCTGTTTTGTAGTTGTTGGCGAAGTAGTTGTCCGTGGTAGTGGTGTAGTTGTAGTGGCTGTGGGCGTTGTCATTGTTGCTGTTGTAGGAGGTATGTTTGTGTTGTAGTGGTTGGTGTGGTAATTATTGGAATATTAGTTTTGGAGGCTAGGGTAGTAGTTAGAGTAGTCACTACACACGTTGTTGGGGTTGTGGTAGTTGATGTAGTAGTTGTTGATGCAGTAATTATAGTTATTGCTGAAGTAGTTGTCGGTGTGGTGGAGGTTGGTGTTGCAGTGGAGGTTGGTGCTGTAGTGGTCGGTGTTGTAGTTGTAACTGCAAAGCCCACAACTACAACTACTACACAAATCAAAAGAACTCTGACACCCACTACCAATATCACAACACTAAGCACTGTGACACCGAGAACCACAATTACAACACCAAACCATACATAATCAATCACTCTACCTACTACACCAATAATCATAATCATATCACTACAAATACTAAACCAACTACAATATGTACACTACAATACTACACCAACCACTGTAACAATAACACTGACCACTACAACTACTGCACCAACCACTAAATTACCAACCGCTACAACCTAAACACCCACAGGTAGAATGCTAACCACTACATCTATGACACAAACAACCACAACAGCAATCACCACAACCACTAAAGATCCCCTACGACTACTAAACCAACCCTTGAACAAACCACAACTACTGCACCAAGAACTACTATAACCACTTGACCAAACACCGCGATATTCAGCCTAATAGACCCAAATTCTTCTCAAAAGTCTCCAAACCACAACTACATGTATAGATAGTTGTAAAACACCCTCAGCGCTCCCCAAACAACACCCTTCAGACCCAATAGTCGCCAGTAGACCTCCAAAACTCTGATATCAGTCCCATAAACACTGGTTCCCAATAGTCACTAAACCCAGTTCCAAAGAAACTGGCTCAAATTTTCCACATAGATCCAGAAAAATCCAGATTCGTCCATATGAGCCATAAAGGCTGTAATCTAGCAGCTAAGGCCATAAATGTTGTAATGCAGGGGGTTTTCTGTGGTCATTAGTCTTCCACAACACTAACCCCAGTCTCCCAAAACGAGGTCCCCAATAGTCTCCAAGCCAGGTTCTATTGAGACTGGTCCAAATAGTCCACAAATGTCCAGGCTCGTCCATAGGAGCCATAAAAGGCTACAATCTAGACGATAGGACCACAGTAGCTATAGTCTAGGATATTTGATGGTTCCTCTACTCTATCAGAGTGCGCTACATAACAATCGAACTGAAGGGAAATAGCAGAACACCCAAAGGTTGTACATTATAGAGCTTTAGAAAAATGACAGATGTTCCTAGGACAATGAAGCCCCAGATCGGTACACAAATTCAATACTATGCTACTACATTTGACAGCACACTCCACTCCACAACATCACATAACCTAACATTACATGTTACCTACAACAAGTATGTGATGGTATAGAGCATCAGGTGAATAAGTAGTACCAGGGCTAACAGTAGTCGTACTCGATCTTACTCTGGGGAACTGTTTTCTATTGGTCGGTTAATCGAAAAAACAAGTAATAATTTCGGACTTACAAGTTATTATTTTGTAATTACAAGTTATTAACTAAAATCTACCATCCAAGCTACATTAAAAGTACCCAGAAACTGAACGAGAAAAGAGTGAGAAAACAGTTTTATTCGTTGACTGACATAACATTTAGGCTATTACATCCTCGTACTTCTTCCACCTTCCTTGTCTTACCTCGAGAGAAAGGGCCAATTGTGGTACATATATACGGATGATGTTAATATTCGATTAGTAGTTTTATAGCTTCATTAAAAGAGAGAAAAACTGGACAGAAATAGGGGATACACACAAGTGCGCAGAACGGAAAGAGATTGTGACACATGGGTCGTAATACGAAAGTTGCAAACGATGCGATCAAGTGATAGTTAATAATTTTCTTCTCAATGGGTAACTTTGAGACGGTATGATACATCAGACTTGAGTATTGCTGTAAAACCATTGATTTCTGGACAAATGGATTGCTGGAACGTAAGGCTACGCTACTCATTTTTCCAGACATTTCCAAAAAATGACATTATCATTCAATCGTTTCAAATCTCTCTCAGTTGTCTACCCATGACATGTATTACATCTTCTAAATCCACATAAGACATATAGCACTATCTGACAAAGTAGAAATAAACAAACCTAATGTGGGAGGAATAATTCACTACTAAATGCCAGGTTTCAACCTGGAAAATTACATGAAAAAATGCTGAGACCAGCCATTTTCAGTCACCCAGAAAGCTCAAAACAGACGTTTGTCACTACCCACTTACCCTTGGAGTATATCATCTCATGTTTCCAAAATGTGAAAACATTATAAGGCTTCTGTCCATTTTGGGGCAATAATCCGTGTAAAAACAGTTTTTCGAAGCCACTGTTTTCCACGCATTCTGTGGTAATTTACCCCAGTGCATTCAGGCTCCGACTCAGTGACCAAAACTTTTAATTCTGTCCCGAAGCAAATAGCCTAATGCTATCATATATATCCGATACGAAAAACATATTTCCAATTTACATGGTCATGGTTTCAATATATGACCTCAATTTAGAATTTTAAACCTGTGCAAAAATGCAAAATGTGGAACGGAACCTAAGCGAAAGACGTCGCATTTAAATCTACTCCCGCCCCACTCTTTTCAAGATGACTTCAAGACAATCGACGCCTTACGCGTGTTACTCCTCAAATCAGTGACGTTTGATGACATGGGAGAAATTTTAGTTGATCCTTGCTAAGGAGAAATGTACACCTCAAAGTGGGCCATTTTTCTGTTTGGGAAAGTCCGCGTTCCAGTAATCCAGCTGTGTAGAGATCTATATGTAAAACCTACAGAGAGAGAGAGAGAGAGAGAGAGAGAGAGAGAGAGAGAGAGAGAGAGAGAGAGAGAGAGAGAGAGATCAGATTAGACACATTATATTTCTTCCAACATATTTTCAAACCATAATACCACAACAAGAAAATCGGGGGGTAGTTGGGAGGGGGGGGGGGGTGGTGGTGATCCTTCACGACTCAAATGAAAATATTTTCAAACCATAATACCACAACAAGAAAATCGGGTGGTAGTTGGGGGGGGGGGGGGGGTGATCCCTCACGACTCAAATGAAAATTTTCCCATAATGCAATTAAGAATTTAACCGAATTAGTCTTGTGTGACCGAGCTCACTCAATGGTGCGACATAAGACTGTATGATTTCCATGTAGTGTTGCTAAAAAAGATGTCTGTTTGAAATTTCCGAATTTTGATATCGTGGTGCTGCAGTTTAAAAACCTCACATTTTATAGATATCGCAAACTGTGAAGGAAATCGTTAATTATCCATTGGTCGCATCCAGCACAGCCCTTGTACCATATACGATGCCTAAGTGCCTTTATGATCAGTTATGATGCCATTTTAAATGTGTCTTTTTTACGACTTTCAAGGGAAATAACTGCATTCTTTTGTCTCATTTTCTTGAGTTTGTTATCTTGAAGCAGGTGTGAGTTTTTTTTTAAATGTGTGTTATATTTTTTACATTATGTTATATTTTTGAAGATACAAAATGTGTTTTTCTTAATTTATAATTTTATGGCTTGATCTCAGTTGAGGTGACGTTATACTCCAATATTTAATATGTTTGGCCTGACCGCAGTGGACAATAGAGCAGGTGATGCTTTTTAATACTGCGTAATACTTTTTTTTAAAATTATGTAACATTTTAAAAATTAAGGACTGCATTTGTTCCTAACAAACAAATCATTTTAATAAAATGACATATTCCAGGTGCGGACTGGGCCAAGAAACGTTACCGGGAAATGCACCAAGGGGGCCGCAGGCCCGGAGAAAATTTTGACTTGAACTGAACGAACGCGGCTTCCTTGCATCTGAGCGATGAGTGGCACTCCACATTGAGGACTTTTCGATGACATTTTTGTATCATCTTCATCGATCCTTCGACAAAAATGGTTCCACCGGGGATGGGGGAGGAGGGTGGAGGGGGGGGGGACCCACCGAAAATCATATTCCGCCAAATCTGAGAAAATTTGGATTTTTTGAAGGTACACTGTTTCCTTTCATCTGAGCTACCAATGTCAGACTAGACCGCTGGTATATTGAAATGTTCTCTGTGAGAGAGAGCTCAGATTAGACACATTATATTTTTTCCAATATATTTTCAAACCTTAATACCACAACAAGAAAATCGGGTGGCAGTTGGGGGGGGGGGGGGTGATCCCTCACGACACAAATGCAATCACTTAAGATTTGTATCCTACCTCTCCCTTGGGTTCCCGTTATCGGAATCGTTTAGGGGAAAAGTAGGGAGGGGTTGTCACAGATCCCTCACGACACAAATGCAATCACTTAAGATTTGTATCCTACCTCTCGCTTGGGTTCCCGTTATCGGAATCGTTTAGGGGAAAAGTAGGGAGGGGTTGTACACAGACTCTTTACAGTTAAGACGTTATTTGGCATTCTTTTGTATTATTTGTCCGTTCAATGTCTTTTGAAGTCAAGAAACTGCGCATTTCATCCTCCACGTTCAACAAATTTCTCCAACGAGTCAAAACAATGCTGCGGCCCGTTTTAGGGTATTTGTTGAGTATCGAGTCGAAAATGTATTGTGTAGAGGTACGGTAGTTTCAAATAATGGTTACATTAAAATTTTCTTCGGTGATTGAATATACTAAAATTAACTATCTGCCCACTGATGTCGAGATAACTAATTTTTATTCTGAAAATTTTCCCATAATGCAACTAAGAATTTAACCGAATTAGTCTTGTGTGACAGAGCTCACTCAATGGTGCGACATAAGACTGTATGATTTCAAGTAGTGTTGCTAAAAAAGATGTCTGTTTGAAATTTCCGAATTTTGATATCGTGGTGCTGCAGTTTAAAAACCTTACATTTTATAGATATCGCAAACTGTGAAGGTAATCGTTAATTATCCATTGGTCGCATCCAGCACAGCCCTTGTACCATATATAATGTCTAAGTGCCTTTATGATCAGTTATGATGCCATTTTAAATGTGTCTTTTTTACGACTTTCAAGGGAAATAACTGCATTCTTTTGTCTTATTTTCTTGAGTTTGTTATCTTGAAGCAGGTGTGAGTTTTTTTTTTAAATGTGTGTTATATTTTTTACATTATGTTATATTTTTGAAGATACAAAATGTGTTTTTCTTAATTTATAACTTTATGGCTTGATCTCAGTTGAGGTGACGTTATACTCTAATATTTAATATGTTTGGCCTGACCGCAGTGGGCAATAGAACAGGTGCTGCTTTTTAATACTGCGTACTACTTTTTTTTAAATTATGTAACATTTTTAAAATTAAGTACTGCTTTTGTTCCTAACAAACAAATCATTTTAATAAAATGACATATTCCAGGTGCGGTCTGGGCCAAGAAACGTTACCGGGAAATGCACCAAGCGGGTCGCAGACCCGGAGAAAATTTTGACTTGAACTGAACGAACGCGGCTTCCTTGCATCTGAGGGATTAGTGGCACTCCACATTGAGGACTTTTCGATGGCATTTTTGTATCATCTTCATCGATCCTTCGACAAAAATGGTTCCACTGGGCATGGGGTGTGGGGTGGGGGAGGGGGGTAGAGGGGGGGGGTAGAGGGGGAGGTGGACCCACCGAAAACCATATTCGCCCAAATCGGAGAAAATTTGGATTTTTTGAAGGTACACTAGTAGTATGTCATGCACGTTTGGGACCTTAGTTGCAGGATCTCATTGCAGGATGTCATGTGACGTCATAGTCACGTGACCTAATGGCGCCATGTTGTGTTGTCATGGTAACCCGCGTGAGTGGCCATCTTGTGACGTCATCCCCATAGTGATACGTGGTGTGAGTGCGCATGCGCAGTGCGTGTTGTTAGGGTGATACGTGTTAGGGTGATACGTGATTGCTATGTTAGCCATTTTTCTGCAATAGGACAGGGGTATGTTCGGAGGGTATGTTCCTTTGTAGAAGAGTAAATCTAATTACCACAAACAACCCGACAACTTGTATTATTTCTAATTCTTTCACAATTCTCTGCTTCTATCTATATATGCAATAGTTTACGTCTACCTAGGCATGTTTCTTTATTCTGGAGTATACTCCAGTAGCGTAGAAGAGCCTATTAATTGGAACAGCTTTACTTATTATTACTATATTTAGCAATTTCTGGTCTATTGTTGTTAGTTCTGACCCTATTCCAAGTACTCTTGTTGTTTCATTTATCTAGATTATAACTAACCAATCAGATTGCTTGATTTCCCATCATCTGTATGCAGGGTTATCTCCCTTCTGTATAACAAAAGACTATATCCAATGGCCATATCCAATGGAATCCCATT
This sequence comes from Pictodentalium vernedei, assembly GCA_031216915.1. Taxonomy (NCBI): domain Eukaryota; kingdom Metazoa; phylum Mollusca; class Scaphopoda; order Dentaliida; family Dentaliidae; genus Pictodentalium; species Pictodentalium vernedei. Next base: position 405,558,260 of record CM062296.1, on the reverse strand, counting down.
TTTTGCAAAACAACTGTGACTATGGAATCCCTGTTTGTCGTATGAGGCCATGAGGGCTATGTAAAAGCCCTCAATGAGTCCTCATTTATTGTCCCTCATACCCTCATTGAATTTTGAGGTTATGAGGACCTTGAAAAATCCCTCAATGAGGTATAATTTACTACGACTCTTATCCTCATTTCAGTATTTAACAGGTATATCTTATGGAATTCCATTTTGGAAAACGCCTGTAACTGTGGAATCCCTTTTTGTCGTATGGGGTCATGAGGGCTATGTAAAAGCCCTCAATGAGTCCTCACTTACTATCCCTCATAGCCTCATTGAATTTTGAGGTTATGAGGACCATTAAACATCCCTCAATGAGGCATAATTTACTACGACTCTTAGCCTCATCTCGGTATTTGAGGATACCCATGGCCTGGTATTGTATTATTCGAGGATACCTATCGAGGATACCTTTTATAGGATACTTATCTGAGGATACTATATAGCCTGTACATATCCCTATAGGTCTCTTGCTGGTCCTTAGTACTATTAATCCACCTGATGCTTCATGTTATCCTATGACTGGTATAGGTAGTATGCAATGCTAGGTATAGGGGTATTGTGGGTAGAGGTACTGCCTGGTAGTTTAGAACGGTACTATAGTATGGCGTTATATACACCTATAGGCCCCTGTCAGTGTTTGGTACTAACCAACCGATTGCTTTGTTTTATTATATGGCTGGTATATGTAGTACGTTATGGTAGACCTAGTGATTTTGTGGGGGGGGGGGGGGGGGGGTAATGCTTGGTAGTTTAGAACGGTAGAATAGCATAGGCTGTACATATCCCTGTAGGTCTCTTACTGGCCCTTGGTAGTATTGATCCACCAGATACTTCATATTATTGAGCGGTATTCTGGGGTGGGGCCAATGCATGGTAATACAGAACGGCAGCAGAGTATGGTTGGTATATTCCCCTATAGGTCCCATCCTAACCGTTCATAGTATTAACCTACCAGATACTTTGTATCATCCTGTTACTGGTAAGGTGGTACGTAATACCAGTAGTTCCTACCTTATTCCGAGTACTCTTGTTGTTTCATTTATCTAGATCATTTATATAAATTATAATTAACCAATTAGATTGCTTGATTTCCCATAACCTGTACTTAATCGTACAGAGTTATCTCCCTTCTGTATAATAAAAACCTATATCAATGGCAATATCCCCAGCACCCCAATTTCGGCACCCCTTTTTTGAAAAGCATATGGCCTTCGGCACCCCTTTTTCTGAAATGAGGATAAGAGTCGTATTAAAAATCCCTCATTGAGGGATTTTTCAAGGTCCTCATAACCTCAAAATTCAATGAGGGTATGAAGGATAATAAATGAGGACTCATTGAGGGCTTTTACATAGCCCTCATGGCCTCATACGACAAACAGGGATTCCATAGCCACCGGTGTTTTGCAAAAATGGGATTCCATGGGATATGGCCATTGGATATAGTCTTTTGTTATACAGAAGGGAGATAACCCTGCATACTGATTATGGGAAATCAAGCAATCTGATTGGTTAGTTATAATCTAGATAAATGAAACAACAAGAGTACTTGGAATAGGGTCAGAACTAACAAGAATAGACCAGAAATTGCTAAATATAGTAATAATAAGTAAAGCTGTTCCAATTAATAGGCACTTCTACGCTACTGGAGTATACTCCAGAATAAAGGAACATGCCTGGGTGGACGTAAACTATTGCATATATAGATAGAAGTAGAGAATTGTGAAAGAATTCGAAATAATACAAGTTGTCGGGTTGTTTGTGGTAATTAGATTTACTCTTCTACAAAGGAACATACCCTTCGAACATACCCCTGTCCTATTGCAGAAAAAATGAGTAACATAGCAATCACGTGCTACCATAGAAACCAAGACGGTGGCTTCCAGTATACAAAATGGACGACGGAAACACGTATCACCCTAACAACACGCGCTGCGCATGCCCACTCACACCACGTATCCCTATGGGGATGACGTCACAAGATGGCCACTCACGCGGGTTACCATGACAACAAAACATTGCGCCACTAGGTCACGTGACTATGACGTCACATGAGATCCTGCAATGAGATCCTGCAACTAAGGCCCCAAACGTGCATGACATACTACTTATACTGTTTCCTTTCATTTGAGCCACCAATGTCAGACTAGACTGCTGGTATATTGAAATGTCCTCTGTGTTGACTGCCACTCGTAGTCCACATAGAGAACATTTCGATATATACCGACAGTCTATGCAATCAGACCTATTTCGCCTTTTGTTCATTATCACTCATATACAAAGATGTAAGAACCGGGGGAGGGAGTTTCAAACCATAATACCACAACAAGAAAATCGTGTGGTAGTTGGGGGGGGGGGGGGGGGGGGTGGTGATGCCTCACGACTCAAATGCAATCACTAAAGATTTGCATCCTACCTCTCGCTTGGGTTCCCGTTATCGGAATCTTTTGGGAGAAAAGTAGGGAGGGGTTGTACACAGACTCTTTACTGTAAAGACGTTATTTGAGATTCTTTTGTATTATTTGTCCGTTCAATGTCTTTTGAAGTCAAGAAACTGCGCATTTCATCCTCCACGTTCAACAAATTTCTCCAACGAGTCAAAACAATTCTGCGGCCCGTTTTAGGGTATTTGTTGAGTATCGAGTCGAAAATGTGTCATGTAGAGGTTCGGTAGTTTCAAATAATGATTACATTAAAATTTTCTTCAGCGATTGAATATACTAAAATTAATCTGCCCACTGATGTCGAGATAACAAATTTTTTATTCTGAAAATTTTCTCATAATGCAACTAAAAATTTAACCGAATTAGTCTTGTGTGATAGAGCTCACTCAATGGTGCGACATAACGACTGTATGATTTCCAAGTAGTATTGCTAAAAAAGATGTCTGTTTGAAATTTCCGAATTTTGATATCGTGGTGCTGCAGTTTAAAAACCTTACATTTTGTAGATATCGCAAACTGTGAAGGAAATCGTTAATTACCCATTGGTCGCACCCAGCACAGCCCTTGTACCATATACGATGCCTAAGTGCCTTCATGATCAGTTATGATGCCGTTTTAAATGTGTCTTTTTTAGGACTTTCAAGGGAAATAACTGCATTCTTTTGTCTCATTTATCTCATTTTTTTGAGTTTGTTATCTTGAAGCAGATGTGAGTTGTTTTTTTTTAAATGTGTGTTATATTTTTTTACATTATGTTATATTTTTGAAGATACAAAATGTGTTTTTCTTAATTTATAATTTTATGGCTTGATCTCAGTTGAGGTGACGTTATACTCTAATATTTAATATGTTTGGCCTGACCGCAGTGGGCAATAGAGCAGGTGCTGCTTTTTAATACTGCGTAATACTTTTTTTTAAATTATGTAACATTTTTAAAATGAAGTACTGCATTTGTTCCTAACAAACAAATCATTTTAATAAAATGACATATTCCAGGTACGGACTGGGCCAAGAAACGTTACCGGGAAATGCACCAAGGGGGCCGCAGGCCCGGAGAAAATTTTGACTTGAACTGAACGAACGCGGCTTCCTTGCATCTGAGCGATGAGTGGCACTCCACATTGAGGACTTTTCAATGACATTTTTGTATCATCTTCATCGATCCTTCGACAAAAATGGTTCCACCGGGGATGGGGGAGAGGGGGTGGATGGGGAGGGGGGGGGGGGGTTCGGTGGGACCCACCGAAGACCATATTCGGCCAAATCGGAGAAAATTTGGATTTTTTGAAAGTACACTGTCTCCTTTCATCTGAGCTACCAATGTCAGACTAGACTGCTGGTATATCGAAATGTGTTGACTGCCACTGGTAGTCCACACAGAGAACATTTCGATATATACCGGCAGTCTATGCAATCAGACATATTTCGCCTTTTGTTCATTATCACTCATATACAAAGATGTAAGAACCGGGGGAGGGAGTTACAGGAAGAGAAAAAGAGAGAGAAGAGAGAGAGAGAGACACACACACACACACACACACACACACAGAGACACAGAGAGAGAGAGAGAGAGAGCGAGAGAGAGAGAGCGGGGGGGGGGGGGGGGGGGGGTGGTAGGGAGATTAGATTAGATACATTATATCTTTTTCAATATATTTTCAAACCATAATACCACAACAAGAAAATAGGGTGATTTTGGTGGGGTGGGGCGATCTCTCTAATGCAGTCACCTAAAATTTGTATTTCTCGTTTGTGTTCCCGTCATCGCAATCTTTTGGGGAATAAGTAGGGAGGGGGTGTACACAGACCCTTTACTGTTAAGAAGTTATTTGAGATTCTCTTGTATTATTTGTCCGTTGAATATCTTTTGAAGTCAAGAAATTGCGCATTTTATCCTCCACGTTCAACAAATTTCTCCAACGAGTCAAAACAATGCTGTGGCCCCGGTTTAGGGTATTTGTTGAGTATGGAGTATGTAGAGGTGCGGTAGTTCCAAATAATGATTACACTAAAATTTTCTTCAGCGATTGAACGTACTAAAATAAACCATCTGCCCACTGAAGTCGAGGTAACCAATTTTTATTCTGAAAGTTTTCCCATAATGCAACTATGAATTTAACCAAATTAGTTTTGTGTGACAGAGCTCACTCAATGGTACGACACAAGACTGTATGATTTCCAAGTAGTGTTACCGAAAAAGATGTCTGTTTGAAATTTTCGGATGTTGATATCGTGGTGCTGCAGTTTAAAATCCTTATATTTTGTAGATATTGTAAACTGTGAAGGAAATCGTTAATTATCCATTGGTCGCACCCAGCACAAGCCCTTGTACCGTATAGGATGCCTAAGAGCCTTTATGATCAATTATGTTGCCATTTTAAATGTGAGTAGTATGTCAGGGGCTTTTCACCTCTAGGTTGCAGGACCTCGGTGCAGGACCTCGAAAGTGACGTCATGTCACGTGACGTAGTGGCGCCATGCGGTGTTGTCATGGTAACCCGCGTGAGCGGCCATGTTGTGATGTCATTCCCATAGTGATACGTGGTTTTAGTGTGCATGCGCAGCGCGTGTTGTTAGGGTGATACGTGTTTCCGTCATCCATTTTGTATACTGGAGGCCGCCATCTTGGTTTCTATCGTAGCGCGTGATTGCTATGCTACCAATGGCTTCTAACAAGACAGGGGTATGTTCGGGGGTGTGTTCCTTTGTAGAATAGTAAATCTGATTACCACAAACAACCCGACAATCCCTCCAAATCACCAAAATCCACCCAAAATCACCGAAATTGACTTTATTTCCCCAATTTATCGGCTTAGCACGTAGTGCTATAGTACTAAGGGGTTACAAAGGGGTGCGTTCGATTGAACAGGAGTAATGTTCTGGCTTAGAATTATCCCAGAATCCCTTTTTGGATTCCTATCCCATGACGTTTTTCCCATTAAAAGACACGTTCCTTTGGTCAGTACCCAGAATTCTCTGCTTCTATCTATAATGCAATAGTTTACGTCTATCCAGCCATGTTCCTTTGTTCTAGAGTATACTCCAGTAACGTAGAAGAGCCTATTAGTTGGAACAGCTTTGCTTATTATTACTATATTTAGCTATTCTAGTCTATTCTTGTTAGTTCTGACCCTATTCCGGGTACTCTTGTTGTTTCATTTATCTAGATCATTTATATAAGTTATAACTAACCAATCAGATTGCTTGATTTCCCATAACCTGTACTTTATCGTATAGAGGTTTCTCCCCTTATTACAACGAAGTTGTATCAGATTCTCATCACATCTATATCCAACGACAATATCCCCGAGCACCCCAATTTCGGCACCCCTTTTCTGAAAAACATATGACCTTCGGCACCCCTTTTTTGTCATATGTGCTTATTTGAAAAAGCACAATGTGACACAATGTGCCCTAGCACATAGGCACATGATTTATGTGCCGATATGTGCTTATGTGAAAAGGCACAATGTGGCACAATGTGCCCTAGCACATAGGCACATACGGGTATTTGAGGATACCTATTGCCTAGTATTGTATTATTCGAGGATACCTACTAGAGAATCCCTTTTTGTCATATGTGCTTATGTGAAAAAGCACAATGTGACACAATGTGGCCTGCACAAAGGCACATGCTTTATGTGCCGATATGTGCTTATGTGAAAAGGCACAATGTGACACAATTTGCCCTATCACATAGACACATACGGGTATTTGAGGATGCCTATAGCCTAGTATTGTATTATTTGAGGTTACCTATCTAGGATATCTTCTGGAGAATCCCTTTTTGTCATATGTGGTTATGTGAAAAAGCACAATGTGACACAATGTGACCTAGCACATAAGCACATGCTTCATGCGCCGATATGTGTTTATATGAAAAGGCACAATGTGACACAATGTGCCCTATCACACATGCACAAACGACCAAAATGTGATTCCATAGCCACAGGAGGTGTTTTCCAAAAGGGATTCTTTAAAAGGGATTCAATAAAATGGAATGCCTGTCCGACTCCGTAAAATGGGATTCCGTGTTCCTTTGTTCTAGAGTATGCTCCAGTAACGTAGAAGAGCCTATTAGTTGGAACAGCTTTGCTTATTATTACTATATTTAGCTATTCTAGTCTATTCTTGTTAGTTCTGACCCTATTCCGTGTACTCTTGTTGTTTCATTTATCTAGATCATTTATATAAATTATAACTAACCAATCAGATTGCTTGATTTCCCATAACCTGTACTTAATCGTATAGAGTTATCTCCCCTTATTACAACGAAGTTGTATCAGATTCTCATCACATCTATATGCAATGACAATATCCCCGAGCACCCCAATTTCGGCACCCCTTTTTTGAAAAACATATGACCTTCGGCACCCTTTTTTGTCATATGTGCTTATGTGAAAAAGCACAATGTGACACAATGTGCCCTAGCACATAGGCACATGATTTATGTGCCGATATGTGCTTATGTGAAAAGGCACAATGTGACACAATGTGACCTAGCACATAGGCACATACGGGTATTTGAGGATACCTATTGCCTAGTATTGTATTATTCGAGGATACCTACTAGAGAATCCCTTTTTGTCATATGTGCTTATGTGAAAAAGCACAATGTGACACAATGTGGCCTGCACAAAGGCACATGCTTTATGTGCCGATATGTGCTTATGTGAAAAGGCACAATGTGGCACAATGTGCCCTATCACATAGTCACATACGGGTATTTGAGGATACCTATAGCCTAGTATTGTATTATTTGAGGATACCTATCTAGGATACCTTCTGGAGAATCCCTTTTTGTCATATGTGCTTATGTGAAAAAGCACAATGTGACACAATGTGACCTAGTGTTTTATCATCGACACTCGAGGGTATTCCCCTTCCCTTTTTGAAGAATTCAGTTCAATGGGTTGTAGTTCATTAAGTTTAAAATTTATTCAGTTAAATGTCGTTCAGTTCAATTCAAGAGGGTTAATACCTTCAGTTAGGTTATAGTTCAAAACTGTATTGGCTTCAAAGGGGTTTACACTAGGTTATAGAGGTTATACTTGAAAAACTGTATTGGCTTCAAAGGGTTCATTCAATTTTGTTCAGTTCAAGAGGGTTAATACCTTTATGAAGGTTATAGTTCATTCAGTTGAAAACTTTGTTATGTTCACTTCGATCTTGGCTGTGATGGATGTTTGTTCATTTTTTATGGTCAATTCACTTCGAGTTTGCTTATATTCGATCAGATCAAATCGATTTTCTTCAATTTGTTCTATTCACTTCGATCTTGGTTGTGCTGGATCTTCGTTCTGTACCTTTATTGTTTTGTAGTGGTTGGCTGTCTCTGTTCAGTTGTTTCCAACTAGTTCGATCTTCGTTCATGTTTCGTCTGTTTAGTTAGGTTGTTGCATGTAGTTTTTAGGGGTTACAGTCCATTCAGATTAAAATTTTATTGTATATATTGGGTGTTAAGATTAAGTCAAAGTTTATGTTGTGTTCCCTTCGACCTTGTTGTAGTTGATGAATTAGGCTTTATTAGTCCATTTCCATACCCTCGAGTGTCAATGATAAAACACGGAATCCCATTTTACGGAGTCTGATAGGAATTCCATTTTATGGAATCCCTTTTAAAGAATCCCTTTTGGAAAACACCTGTGGCTGTGGAATCCCATTTTGGTCGTATGTGCCTATGTGATAGGGCACATCGTGTAGCATTGTGTCTTTTAACATAAGCACATATCGGCACATAAAGCATGTGCTTATGTGCTAGGTCACATTTTGTCACATTGTGCTTTTTCACATAAGCACATATGACAAAAAGGGATTCTCCAGAAGGTATCCTAGATAGGTATCCTCAAATAATACAATACTAGGCTATTGGTATCCTGAAATACCCGTATGTGACTATGCGATAGGGCACATTGTGTCACATTGTGCCTTTTCACATAAGCACATATCGGCACATAAAGCATGTGCCTTTGTGCAGGCCACATTGTGTCACATTGTGCTTTTTCACATAAGCACATATGACAAAAAGGGTTTCTCCAGAAGGTATCCTAGATAGGTATCCTCAAATAATACAATACTAGGCTATAGGTATCCTCAAATACCCGTATGTGACTATGTGATAGGGCACATTGTGTCACATTGTGCCTTTTCACATAAGCACATATCGGCACATAAAGCATGTGCCTTTGTGCTAGGAACATTGTGTCACATTGTGCTTTTTCACATAAACACATATGACAAAAAAGGGATTCTCTAGTAGGTATCCTCTAATAATACAATACTAGGCAATAGGTATCCTCAAATACCCGTATGTGCCTATGTGCTAGAGCACATTGTGTCACATTGTGCCTTTTCACATAAGCACATATCGGCACATAAATCATGTGCCTATGTGCTAGGGCACATTGTGTCACATTGTGCTTTTTCACATAAGCACATATGACAAAAAAGGGGTGCCGAAGGTCATATGTTTTTCAAAAAGGGGTGCCGAAATTGGGGTGCCCGGAGGTATTGCCATTGGATATAGATGTGATGAGAATCTGATACAACTTCGTTGTAATAAGGGGAGATAACTCTATACGATTAAGTACAGGTTATGGGAAATCAAGCAATCTGATTGGTTAGTTATAATTTATATAAATGATCTAGATAAATGAAACAGAACTAACAAGAATAGACTAGAATAGCAGCTATATATAGTAATAATAAGCAAAGCTGTTCCAACTAATAGGCTCTTCTACGTTACTGGAGTATACTCTAGAACAAAGGAACATGGCCGGATAGACTAAAACTATTGCATATATAGATAGAAGCAGAGAATTCTGGGTAATGACCAAAGGAACGTGTCTTTTAATGGGAAAAACGTCATGGGAAATGGATCCAAAAAGGGATTCTGGGATAATTCTAAGCCAGAACATTACTTCTGTTCAATCGAACGCACCCCTTTGTACCCCCTTAGTACTATAGCACTACGTGCTAAGCCGATAAAATGGGGAAATAAAGTCAATTTCGGTGATTTTGGGTGGATTTTGGTGACTCACGTATCAACGGGTGTCGGGTTGTTTGTGGTAATTAGATTTACTCTTCTACAAAGGAACACACCCCCGAACATACCCCTGTCTTGTTAGAAGCCATTGGTAACATAGCAATCACGCGCTACCATAGAAACCAAGTATACAAAATGGACGACGGAAACAGGTATCACCCTAACAACACGCGCTGCGCATGCGCACTAACACAAAGTATCACTATGGGGATGACGTCACAACATGGTCGCTCACGCGGGTTACCATGACAAAACAACATGGCGCCACTACGTCACGTGACATGACGTCACTTCCGAGGTCCTGCACCGAGGTCCTGCAACCTAGAGGTGAAAAGCCCCTGACATTCTACTAATGTGTCTATTTTTTACGTCTTTCAAGGGAAATAACTGCATTCTTTTATCTCATTTGTCTCATTTTCTTGAGTTTGTTATCTTGGAGCAGGTGTGAGCTTTTTTTAAATGTGTGTTATATTTTTTACATTATGTTATATTTTTGAAGATACAAAATTTATTTTTCTTAATTTTTAATGTTTAGCTTGATCTCAGTTGAGGATGACGTTATACTCTAATATTTAATATGTTTGACCTGACCGTTGTGGACGATGAAGCAGGTGCCGCTTTTTAATACTGCATAATACTTTTGGTTTTTAAATTATGTAACATTTTTAAAATTAAGTACTGCATTTGTTCCTAACAAACGAATCATTTTAATAAAATGACATATTCCAGTTGCGGACTGGGCCAAGAAACGTTACCGGTAAATGCACCAAGGGGGTCCCCAGACTCGGAGAAAATTTTGACTTGAACTGAACGAACGCGGGTTCCTTGCATCTGAGCGATGAGTGGCACTCCACATCGAGGACTTTTCGATGGCATTTTTGTATCATCTTCATCGATCCTTCGACAAAAATGGTTCTACCGGGGAGGGGGGACCCACCGAAGACCATATTCGGCCCAATAGGAGAAATTTAGGATTTTTTGAAGGTACGCTGTTTCCTTTCTGAGCGACCAATGTCAGACTAGACTGCTGGTATATTGAAATGTCCTCTGTGTTGACTGCCACTGGTAGTCCACATAGAGAACATTTCGATATATACCGACAGTCAATGCAATCAGACCTATTTCGCCTTTTGTTCATTTTCATGAAATTTCACGTATCAACGGGTGTTGGGCTGCATCAATTCTGGGGGCCCCACTGGGAACCCAATAGGGGGACCACCCACAGGGAATTTTCCAGGAGACCATACGGCCAATCCGCCTCTGACATATTTTTGTCCAGTTTCGGTAATCAGGGGAGTCGTGAAGTTGTCCGATTATGGGTGGGGTGTAAACCTGATTTGTCTGCACTGTGACGGCTTAGATCTCGCCTGATACCATGGACTAGTTCATGTTCATATAGGAAATAGTGCATGTCGAATTAGATTACCTAACATTTAAAATACTTGGTGGAATGATATCATGCTTGGTATGGAAGTATATTTTATTGATATCCAGTCCTTTATCCAATGCAAGTGTTCTTTGGCATATTTTTGGCCGTTATTGCCTTTTATGGACTTGATATTTGCTTCATACGTACCACCCGTCGCTGCTGAGGTGCGATCTCGTATTGTTTGTCTTCTTCTCTTCTTCAGATGATTTTTTTCCATGGAAAAAAATGTATACAGTATGTAGTTTGAAAACTAATAATGCAAAAAAAAAATAATCCATATTGTTAAAAAGACAAACTCTGGCCAGTCGTCGCCCACCGTAAATTTAATAGACCTCTGCCGTGTGTTATGTTTATCTGAATATGTATTCACGGTGTATCCAGCTGCAATGGAACTGGAAACCGTAAACATGGCAACGTGTTCAACAGATGACAACGATGTCATCAGTGGTGATTTCTTGTCCTCTTTACAAGTGAGTATTATAGTATATTTCAAATTAAAGAACTCAGGATCCAAAAAAGAAAACGTTCAACAGAAAAATATTTTACTTGTAGGAGAAGAAGTAACGAATAAACTCTTGTTGAATGACGCTTCGTAAAAAGAAACGTGCTATTATATATTTTCAAATAGCATGTTATCACAGTTGTATTCATACTCGAACTATCTCTATTTCAACTGGCACAGCAAAATGTGAACTCACGCCGAGAGAGTTACGTCAGCACCAATCACCATTGAAATTGTACTGAACCACACCCACCGGAGTTTGGTACCTATGTGAATTCTCTTGACAGGGGTTCAAGCCGCCGCTTTGCAAGGTACAATAAAATCAGGGCCCGTTCTTGATTCTGCATCACTCCGGAATTTGAAACAGAGATGTTCTCGCTGATTTCCGGTGAAGAGCAGTATTTGACATTAAATGGTGCATTGTTCTGAAATTTATACTTATTTCCTTTTCTGCAGTTTATCATTGATTCCAGCAATATTTTAAAATTTGTTCCGCCTAACTAAATCAGAGCAATTTATAAAATACCCAGAGTGAATGCATGAACATATACCACAATATGAATAATTTTCAAGCATCTTGTGGATTGAACTACTTGTGGCAGTGGGCTGTCGAGTTTACGGAGGGAGAAACTGTTTGGAGTTTGATCTCCTGTACAGTATATCTAGCAGCACTTGCATCAGCACTTGTGTATGTGAAATGAAGCATTTAGATCAGCGTACTGAGTGAAATGATTTATGTTCCTTCGATTCTCCAGACTGTTAAAACATATGCAACCCCGTGATCGAACCTTGTCCCTCGACCCGAACAGACGTGTGAATCATCCTTCCAAAGCAAATATATCTATCGAATATTAAACCACTGGGAACAACATTTCAGGAAAAGATAGTTTAACAAATATTGTCTTCAATACCCATTGTGTTAAAAGTACTAAAGGATATTTACAAAATGCACACATCGTGAGAAGATCTCAGTCAAGTTCAATATTCACCAAATTATCTTGGCTTTTGTTGGAGTTGAGCCCCTTTTTGTTGGAAATTTGATAATAAAAATGACTTCGAACGCGATAACTTGCGCAAATGTGACCCGATTTTCAGGAAACTTTCTATTAATATTCATTTTAAGAAGATCTTGGTCGGTGTTTGTTGGAGTTATGCCCCTTTTATATTGGGACTCTGTGTTTCTCAGATATTGATATTGTGAACTCGAAAGTTTGAAAAAATGTAATCAGATTTTTTTTAAACACCCCAAATATCCTTTGCGTTTGTGGGAGTTATTACACTTTTTGTTTGAAACTCGGTGTTCGCCTGATAATAATATTGTGAACGCAATATACTGGGAAAATGTATTCGTGTTTTCACGAAACTGGCTATTTGCAGATCTCAACCAAGTACGATATTTACCAATTTTTGTTGAATTTCGTTGCAGTTGCCACCATTGTTATTGAAAACTTGGTATTTGTCTAACACTGACTTTGTGAACGCATTAACGTGACGAAATGTAATCATATTTTCACGAAACTTGGTCAATGCATATATTACATCATGAAACATTCAGGTCCACTTCTCTCTTTGCGGGCGGGGGATTTTGGCATATCGTGGCATATACCGGTACTAGTTTTTTGAGACACATGTGATAAGATCGAAGCAGCAAGCCGGAATCACAGGAGGAGAATACCGAGTTTCACAGTACACTCAGAATTCTGCTTACAATGAATCACCGTACACGAGTAAAACGCTACCCGAAAGAAAATATCAAGTTTCCAGTCATTTATAAAGGGGGAAGTAAACATGTTACTTATATGCATACCAATATTATTTTTTGATGATTGTTTTTGGATAAAAATAGATGCCTATTTCCCAGAGTTTGATAAAAATGTGTTAATTTCCGCTACTTGTCATAGTTCAGTCTTTTGTTTTCCAACAATTTTTAATTTTTTTTCCAAATATACCCATTTTCAGACAAATCAGATTCCAATTTATAACGATCCATTAAACAGTCTAGCATTGTTGAGCACGTGGTGTCCGACATAATTTTATCTCTAACAAAATCACCGGACATTGTTGCTGCCTCTCTGTATCGAGGACACAGTTTACCTACTGTGGGCACGTTTGCGGGTTTCTATAACAATGGCAGGAATTCCTCCGCGATAACATCCGTTCACCGATCGCGAGCTGTATGGCGTGATACTGGAAATGTCATTTCGTTGAGGACACCGTTTACATAGTGTGAAACGGTTGATTTACAACATTTCTCGCTTCTTTGTTGTCGAAAGTTGGATTTGTTCGCTAGTCGAACACGTTGGGTTGGGGGTGGGGTGGAGGGGGGGGGTGAACTTTCATGCTATGACAGAAAAAGAAATATTTTCAAACGTCTGTGAGTTTGCATCATAAAGGTGGAAGGTCGGGGTAAATTTGTATCATATACACCTGGAACTTAATTAGGCAGCACCCCTGTTTTTTCGCAGTGATGCTAATAGAAACTGTAATTACGTTCATGCTATCTTTAAGAGGGCCAAAAGTCATTGCTTGCGGAAAGAATGGTCTATTGACAAATGAAAGACAAGACAATGATGAAAATATGCAGTATTACTAATTACACATATCTGTCACTAATGTTTTTGATGGAAAAATATTCTCTCTACAAGTATGGTGCTGGAACGGTCCATGATGAAACAATGCCGGTAATTACTGACAAAAATGTAACTTGTGATCGGTGGTCACTAAAAGAGGTAGCCCGAGTCTGAGTCGGAAAAAAGCCGAATCGAAACCGATTTCGTTGTATTAATCTCTTAAATTAAAAGATATAAATGTAATTTTTAGATATGTTGTGCCTATTTGAATGGAGAATATCTGTAATTAGAATTTTTTTTTTTAAAATAATATGTGATTTACGGACGAATGTTTATCTCCGAGGCACTAAAAGTGGTAGCTCAGTAACCTGACACGTGATCAAGAAAGCAGATTTACCAATCATCTTTGTAGTTTTGCATGGAGGCGGGGCGATTTACTGAAGTAGGAAGTGAAGACATTGTTTTTTTAAAGTTTTAATCAGAGTTCAGTTAAACAAAACTGTATGTTTATTTTTCACAATTCACGCCCTGAGTACTGACTGTGGTTGTTATTCTAACAAATTAAACCAAACTCATATAAAAGCCCGATGACTCTGGAAATTGATCAGACCAAAATGGACGCGATTGTGTATGTGTGTTGCGAATCGCTTCCAGACATCAAAACAGTTATAAGTATTCTCACCGAACCAGATGGAGATGAAATATCGTTTATGCCACCCACAAAACCAAAAGGTGGCGAAATATTCCTTATCAACAACAGAAAAGATGCAATTTGAGATCAGTATCTTTGGACCAATATTGCAATGAAATACCCTAGAGAAACCCTGTTATGCAAAGGAGAGAATGAAGAGGTTTATTAGTGATAAAGTAGGGGATGACTGTTTTAGAAGAGTCTGCTATTTCTCACAAAAAAACGATCTGAGAAAGTCAAGTTAAGCCTGAATGGAAGTGGTATATTTGCATCTAGAATTGATTTCTGTTGTTATGTGTTAATGTTTTTGTTCCTTCAAATGACGTATTTTACTCGTGTAAGTTGTTTTATATTTTTCTTAATAAAAATATCTCTGAAAAAAACATCAAAGCATTGTTTTACTCCATTTACTTCGTTGGTCCTGCAAGTACTGAGTTGGTTAAAACAATGTTTTCATTTCCCACTTCATAAAGTCACCTCCAAACAAAATTCGTCTAACAAACACAGTCAACAATCAGGGATATCCTTAAAAAAACAATGTTTTCACTTCCCACTTCGGTAAATCGCCCCGACTCCATGCAAAACTACAAAAATGATTGGTTAATCTGCTTTCTTGATCAAGTGTCAGATTATTGAACTACCACTTTTGGTGACTCGGAGATAAAAATTCGTACGTAAATCACATATTATTTTCATTTTTAAAACCAAAGTTTTAATTGCAAGTATTCTCCATTTAAATAGGCACAACATATCCAAAAATTACGTTTATATATTTTAATTTCAGACATTAATATAACGAAACCGGTTTCGAATCAGCTTTTTACAGACTCGTACTACCTCTTAGTGACCACCATTGTAATCTCCTGAACACATTATCAGTGTCTGACATCAGCAGCGAGTGTATCCATCACGTGTCCGGATGACAGCCTGAATCCTCCTCCTTATGCTACCAGTGAGCCTTATGATACGGCCCAGAGGCAACTGCTGCCACTCCTCGTGCAATGCAGCTTTCAAAGCAGCCAAATTCTTTACAGGCGGATCTCTTGCTTGCACACGACGTCCAAGAAAGTCCCAAATGATTTCTAAGGGATTCAAATCGGGGCTCATTGCGGACCAAGGTAGTGTTATAATGCGTTGTTTTGAAGTAATGCTCTCACAGCATGGGAACGATGTGGCATTGCAGTGTCGTCCATGAATATCGGGCGAGTAGCCAACGGGTGGTTGTCAAAATGAGGCGAGAACCGGATTGAGAATATCTCGTGTGTACTGATGACCATTGATATTCCCACGTACAGTCACCATATCAAATTTACAATCATGAGAGAGGCACCCCCAGATCATTACTGACCCTCCATCATAAGGAACAGTAGGTCTGATCTTCCTGAGCACGGAAGCAGTGTCTCTATGTATCCGCACTCTCATTCGACCACCTGTGGCGTGAAGCAGGAATCTACTCTTGTCTTACCAATGGACTCTCATCCATGTTCTGAGATTCCAATGTTGTCGTGTCAAACACCACTCCAAACGTCGTCTTTGATGCTGATCGGACAGAGCTGGACGCTCGATGGTACTTCTGGACCTCATACTCGATGCTTTGAAATGGTTTCGGACTGTTCTGTTGCACAAACGCCTGTTGGGGAGCCAAAGACGTTTCAAAACCCCTCTTGAAACAAAGAGTTCACGCCAAACTAGGCGTGCAAGACTCCGATCTTCCCGAGAAAATGTCTTTCGGGGTTGTCCAGGCTTTGGTCGGTCCTTAACATCGTTGGTTTGTTGATTTTTTCGGACAAGTCTGCTGATGACATAATGGCTATAGGCAAAGTACCTTCCAATAGCTTTGAATGACATGCCTGTTGCGTGCATGCCAACGATTTGCCATCTTGGTGCCTCTAACCGTCTCCTCCTTGCCATGTCAACATTTACAGACAAAAGAAGTAACAAATTTTCTTGTTTTATACCCAGATATTGCATGTGGATGATAGTGTGTTTGTGACATTCGTGAGTAGCATGCTTCCCGTGGATGATGAGATGCGTTTGAAGAATGCTATCAACCAGACACATCATGTGCCACGAGATAAAATGTACTGCAAGACATACCAATCATTAAAACATAATAATCAGTAACAGCAACTTCACTGTCATGAAACATTTCAGGAGGTGCGTAATTAAGTTCCAGGTGTACACAATAATTGTTGATAATTGAGCCTCCATGAACGGCTTAGTGGTACTTAAATATTAAATTTTCTAGATCCAATGACAACAAGATACCCATTTTGAAAATAACCACCTTTAGCTGATCCAAAAGAAACAGTTAATGTGAGAGTTCTGTCCAAGCTCTCAGGCCACCATTCTAATTCTGTTCGTTTTTTTGTTTACCCACTTTTTGTTGAAATGCCCGCACAGACGACCGTTGATTTAATATGATGTTCATTCGCATACAACGATCTAAGGTATTCTTTCCTGCAAAAGATACAAAGGTATTCTTTGTGCCCAAGTTAAAGATATTTCAATCATTAAGTACTCAACTCTCCTTGGAAATATAAAGATATTAACACATTTTGTGGAACAACCTGGATTAATCATAAAAATACGACTGTGACAAGTCTTCATATCCGATTGTAATGGCATCAAAGTGTCCATCAATTCAGCTCTCGATTGAGTAACATTTCTAACTTTGATTTACAGAAAATGAATCCTTTCAACACAACTGAAATATTCCAGGCGATTGAATCTAAACGTCTGAGACGATCTATTTGAGGGCTAGACATTTTAAATTTTTAGAAACGCCAAGATGTCCTCAAAATCCAACTTTGTGTCCTCTTTTGAACTCTTCTTCTACAACTATGTCTTCTCACTCTCCTGTACAGAAGTAATGTCGGAAGAAGAGTTCAATGAGGTTTCGGTACCAATTCGCTGCATGAGTGCATGAGTGCTAGAATGTTCTATGTCCCCTCAGGGACATAGAATATTCTAGCACTCAGTCGACGAATTCTATTTTGATTCTGGTTTCTGGAATATTTCACTCTTTGATTGACTAGACTGAACAGATGAGTCATCGTTTAATACAATTCTGGAGTGTAGACTTACAACACTTGCTAAATTTCAGGGTTGTAAGAGGGTGTCATATCTACAACTTGAAAAGCGGTATGATTTGATTAGAAATTATCTGCCTGAGTCGATTCTACTTACAATTTGGGATTCGCATGGACTACGTGATAATATAACTTCTTTACTCTCCTCCCTTCAAGTTCTCTGAACTTGAAAAGGTAAATAAGTTAAATTGAAGCGAAACAACTGAAATAACGTCTGTGTCGAGAAGACGCCATCCTTCAAGCTCTCGGGCGACCAGTCTAATTCTATAAGAAATTCGATGCCGTTATGTTCTGAAACCTGTCGAGCTCTCAAATAGGTAATCCCCTATATTTATATTCACTCATCGGGAATCTTTCAGTTGCTTGGTAAAGCGAAACTGTGGTTCACTTTTCATAAGATTCATTTTCTATTATTCAAAGCTATAAATGTTGCTCAATCGAGATTTAATTTGATCAACATTTTGATCACAATAAAATCAGAAATGAAGACTTATCACATCCGTAGTTGGATGATTACGTCGGATAGTTCCAGACATTATATTAATATCTTGTTGTTTTCAAGGAAATGAAATACTTATTGATTGGAAAATCTATACTTAGGAACAAAGAATACCTGCATATCTTTGTACCTGAAGGCACATCACTTTACATCAACAGTCGTCTGCACGTAAATCTCTACAAAATGTGGGTAAACAAATACCCCATAGCAATGTCGAAGTCCGAACAGAAGTAGACTGGTGGGCCGGGAGCTTGGTTATTCATATCACACATTCAACCGGTCAGATATCAGTGTCCGTGAGTTCAGATAGTCCGTTGTAACAGTCAGTTTTAGTTTGATTGCAAAAAAAATAATGATTTATTTGTGATCTCACATTATATTATGTTATAATTTTGTTTGCATCATGTTACATTTTGTGTATTTTAGTTCTTTCTATTTTTGTTTAACGTTGTACAATAAACTGAATGTGTTGTGGACAACAAGACATTTTTCAATCTAAGCCTTTCTCTGATGTGTCATCTATAAATTTAGAAATGTATTTTTCTGTTTTACCAACCGCCAATAGAAAAAGGAATTTAACGCTTTCTTGAGTTTCAGGTGCAAACTAAAGAGTACGTTGCTTGTCGCTATATAGTTAGTTTTGCTTTTCATTTCTGTTTGCCATTTAACCCTCTGCACACTGATGTCAACATACCGAAGTTTCAAGCAATACATTTTTCCCATAATACACAGAGGAAATGAAGCAATTTAAACTTGTTTGAGAGAGCTCAGCGAACCATTTTAGTCAAAATTGAATTGATCAACTGCTGATTGCATTGTGGCAAAACTTTGCATCCTATGTGTAAGGGCTTGGCTTTTATCCCTGTTATGTGTCAAACTGCTGTACAATGTATACTTCAAAACATTTGGAACTTTTGGTTTATCCAAAGATCACTGATCTTGAGGTTCTGGTTTAGGGAGGTGAAAAATAATAAGTAACACAAACTGAATGATCTTATGTTGAAAATCAGTCCCTCACATTAGTTGTAGTAGTAGTAGTACAAAAAAGAAGTAAGAGGGGATTTGTGGACACCTGGTTACTTTTAGAAACAAGCAAAGAGTGTACATCGTAACAAAACACGAGTGCGAAGTTGGAGAATGCGATAATGAAAACTGTTGTATAAAGGATTAGTGGCTGTCATGATGCTCTGAGCCATTGCAATGGTCATGTAATAGGAGCAGTAGACGCAATGACATAGTGTTTGTGGCGGGCCTATTGATAATGGACGTCGATGGTGGCGATAGTGATAGTCATCGGGAGCAGTGGAAGGCTGGCTCCTTAGTATCTCCCCGCTTTAGCACCACTCGTGTTATCAATAACAGAGTCTGTCCCACACTTCGTTGGATGCAACGTCGGTTTTTAGATATATATATATATATAAGCTTAGATCATAAAGAATCCGGAAACTGGTTGCATATCCCACAAACTAACTTTGCCTTTTTTAAAAATGTTACCAAAATTGTAGAATTGAATGCTGATCGAACGTCACATGTGAGAGGAATACTCATCTAAAGAACGTTTTATTCAGCAGGACATTTAACCAGAGGTTTCTATTCAATTCCATCAATCAGCAACGCTTTAGCTTAACTCTTGGAGTTCACACTCACATTTAGAATACTCAAACTGCGCGACCATTAATTCAAATATTACTGTATAATTTAATATATGAATTGACGTAAGTATATATATCACATTTGTTGGACATTTTAATTATAGCATTTCTGATACCCCAAAACGCAGATATGATGTTAATGTTCCTATAGGAATTCCTATCTTATAAATTTACATGGTAGCATTTTTGGGGTATGGGGAGTTGTACGGTAATCATTTACACCGTATCGGGAGGCTCCACTTCTATGGACATAGCACAGTTACAGTCAAGTTTAGCTACCCGTTCATACCACAACTGCTCAACTCCGCAAGGCTAAGTTACTGGTTCCACTCATATGAGTGAAACAGGACGTTTTCACTACAGTAATAAAGCTCTACTTCACTTCCCGGAGTTCACACTGGATAGCAGCTTTATTTACCTCTATACTACAAACGCTTCCAGATGATCAACATGCAAGCGATTTTTGGAGTTAAAACAGTCGGCTTATAATAAAATGTACAGTATATGGCGAGTGGGTAGCAACTAAAGAACCTGCATTGTGAATTTTTCACCCAGGTCATGCCATGTTCTCTGTCGAAAAGCTAGGGAAACACAAAGTTCAAGCTTATGGGCCCCAGGTTCATACAGGTTGAAATTCTGTATTTTTAATCAAACATTTGAGTTTTTCTTTCTAATCAAAAGCACAACTCTGTGGCTATTTTAGTGGGAATTCATCTTAAAAATGTCGTATTTCACAAAATGAGAGAAAATTTCATTCAAAGCAAGATAATATGGGATAAATCTCAAATAGATGTGCTTTTTTCAGCCTTACTCTATTCCAGTACACTGTCCACTTCTCTACCTTGTTTGAATATGACTAATGTAACAAATGCCACTTTTAAAAGATCCATACCTTAAATACACCCTTTTGTAAATTGTATTCACGCCCCACAGATTTTTTTTAAATTGTTTACAACGTCCCATGAAAACATTTCAGTGGATTCCAGTGTTTAGGGGTATCGGTATATTCTTTAACCTGGTGTAAGTTGGGAAACGTCCTTGTGGTAATCAATGCATACCGTAGGTTATAAATTCTTATCTGTTGGATGTTAAGCAGTATAAATGTTTTGTCACAACTCCTTCTGCCAGTAAAATTATCCAGGACATAATATAATGTTGGTCTCGTAGCTTTATTGGTTCAAATTCACTCATCTTTATTTTAAGGGGACGTCCAACCTAATTTTGGTCAAATGTCATGCAATTTTCTTTCAAGTCCAAAAAAGACCCAAAATGAATAACCCCCATAAATTATATACCAAAATGCTTGGAATGAAACAGAACATGTGGAAACTAAAATTTGCCATGGAACTGCTGCCATGTGGTAGATAGCACCGCCTGAAAGTCTGCTATGGCATAAGTAAGAGAACAAAATTTTTACAAAAAAATACCTCAAAATAAAATAACAGCTGTATTCTATAAACATTTAAGTACATACTCGAAGAAATCTTTTCCTAATTCTTGAAAGGAATAAAGATGGAGACCAAATGTTATGAGTGGTGTGCTCACTGAATAAAGGCAGACATTTTCTTCTGTTTATGTTTTGATTTGGGGAAGTTCAACAAAGGTCAACTTGAAGAAGTTCACTAGAAGAAGTATGGAAGGGCAAAAGAGTATCTCCCCATTTTAAGATGTTTGTATCACTTTGGTAGTTTGGAGAGAAATTCTGATCTCCTCTTTTGCAGTTAAGATGTTTGTATCACTTTGGTAGTTTGGAGAGAAATTCTGATCTCCTCTTTTGCAGAATGAACTTTAAGTCATAGTTGAACATGAAATAAAATATACTTACTGACCTCTTGCATGTTAACCCCTTTTATACCATGTATCAAGTTGATACTGATAAACTTGTCAAATCAGTCTGGCTGATCAATAACATAAGTTGTTTAACTCATACTCTTGGACACCAATATACATATGCCTATCTGTTGGAGAGAAAATAAGAGTAACTGTAACCCTTCACTGCAACAAACCATCAAGTGTACATATACACTGTACTGTATATTGTTATTGAATACCCATCAAATTAACCCTACACAGCCATTATCAACTCTACTTCCCCAGTATTATTGAATACCCATCAAATTAACCCCACATAGCCATTATCAAATCTACTTCCCCAGTATTATTGAATACCCATCAAATTAACCCTACATAGCCATTATCAACTCTACTTCCCCAGTATTATTGAATACCCATCAAATTAACCCCACATAGCCATTATCAACTCTACTTCCCCAGTATTATTGAATACCCATCAAATTAACCCCACATAGCCATTATCAAATCCACTTCCCCAGTATTATTAAATACCCATCAAAATAACCCTACATAGCCATTATCAACTCTACTTCCCCAGTATTATTGAATACCCATCAAATTAACCCCACATAGCCATTATCAAATCCACTTCCCCAGTATTATTGAATACCCATCAAATTAACCCTACATAGCCATTATCAACTCTACTTCCCCAGTATTATTGAATACCCATCAAATTAACCCTACATAGCCATTATCAAATCTACTTCCCCAGTATTATTGAATACCCATCAAATTAACCCTACATAGCCATTATCAACTCTACTTCCCCAGTATTATTGAATACCCATCAAATTAACCCCACATAGCCATTATCAAATCTACTTCCCCAGTATTATTGAATACCCATCAAATTAACCCTACATAGCCATCATCAACTCTACTTCCCCAGTATTATTGAATACCCATCAAATTAACCCTACATAGCCATTATCAACTCTACTTCCCCAGTATTATTGAATACCCATCAAATTAACCCCACATAGCCATTATCAAATCCACTTCCCCAGTATTATTGAATACCCATCAAATTAACCCTACATAGCCATTATCAACTCTACTTCCCCAGTATTATTGAATACCCATCAAATTAACCCTACATAGCCATTATCAAATCTACTTCCCCAGTATTATTGAATACCCATCAAATTAACCCTACATAGCCATTATCAACTCTACTTCCCCAGTATTATTGAATACCCATCAAATTAACCCCACATAGCCATTATCAAATCTACTTCCCCAGTATTATTGAATACCCATCAAATTAACCCTACATAGCCATCATCAACTCTACTTCCCCAGTATTATTGAATACCCATCAAATTAACCCTACATAGCCATTATCAACTCTACTTCCCCAGTATTATTGAATACCCATCAAATTAACCCCACATAGCCATTATCAAATCCACTTCCCCAGTATTATTGAATACCCATCAAATTAACCCTACATAGCCATTATCAACTCTACTTCCCCAGTATTATTGAATACCCATCAAATTAACCCTACATAGCCATTATCAAATCTACTTCCCCAGTATTATTGAATACCCATCAAATTAACCCTACATAGCCATTATCAACTCTACTTCCCCAGTATTATTGAATACCCATCAAATTAACCCCACATAGCCATTATCAAATCTACTTCCCCAGTATTATTGGCATATTGAGATAAGGATGGCAAAAGGGTTGCTCTCCCAGTTACTGGCAAAATCTTGCAAAACCCCCAACCACTATCAAATGGCTAGTACTCCAAACATATGCACCTGCGAAAACCATATTACATTGCAAAAAATTCCTACTTGACATGAAATAATAAACATTTCATGCTCTTACTTCCAAATATAACACTTCATTTACTGATTAAAAGTATGAATCGAAAAACTCTGCCAGTATCAACTTGCTGAGCCCTAGAAGACCCATAAACGATTAAGCTCCACTGAAAACTGCCAGAAGCCATTTTCGTGGCTTTACACAACATTCATTATGTTGTTGATAGATCAGTTGTATGAAAAAAATGATTAACTAAAATTATTTTTTGACACTCCATTGGAGGGTCAAAGTGAGCACATTCCAACAAATTCTAATAAATCAACTAATTATGAAAAAAATTCAACTGAGCTATGACTCTCACTGCAGACTGAATCGTATCTTGGAAAATATGCTCATATTACAAATTTCCTTTGAAAAGTATTGGAAAAATCTACAACTTAACCACCCTACCCAATACACACAATATCAAAATTTGTTATTTTCATAATGTCTCAATTTCCAACAAAACCATATCATGTGCCCACTGAGCTCATTCCAAGGATGGGTCAAATGATATGGTGTGAATGGAACTTGTTAACTCAATATCTGTCTGCAAAACTATACTATTTCTATACAATCATAACATATTCGACCTGTTGATGGCGTACATATGCTATAATAAACCCCTGTTAATTCAATAAAAAAAATCTGGTAAGGTATGAAAGAAGTTTACTGACATGAGCCATGGTCTCAATGCTGATAGACCTATTGGGTCATTGGACATCTATTAAAAGCTTTTTCTGAGTTAATAATGTGTGTGACAAATTTAACGTTGCTTAGTCAAACAAGTTATAACAGACTGAATGCACACAATATATAACAAAACTTACAAAAAATGAAGAAAATACTGTGGAGTGAATATTCTTATTAAATTGCATTTTCATTAAAATGGCAACAGAGCTCATTCATTTAGAAGGATAGCACTGTCCACATTTTATGCTTATCAAGAAACAAATACTGAAGCTGCAAGTATCAGTAGAACGTTATGTCACTTCCTATAGTGACAGGGTGCCTGTATGCAACCATGTTTTTCATTCTACTGTACTACACATAATGACCTCCCTCATCCTTTACAGGCTTGGGACTGGCAGGCTAAACAAACAGCCAGGCGGATTTAAGGTCACGCTCCTGACAGTACATTTGCTCGCATTTCAACACAAGCTACTAGTCAGGGCTAATACAGTTTGTAAAGTGTGGATGATCAGTAACACACTCACAAATAGTTCTTTCTGCACATGTCAGAAGAGCCATATTTAAAAATAAACGCATTAAAAAAACAAACAATGTTGCAGCCGGTGAACATCCATGTTACAACCAGAAATCCACTAACTGAAATATTGCATGCATTTCTAATGTTTTCCCAAAGCAATTCATTGGGGGTTTTTGTCACCAGTGTGGGGAATTTACAGCCCGGTTTCACCCAAAATATACTTTAGTTAACAAAACAGTTATGTCAGTTGCAAAATGAGTTTAGTCGCAATATGTACCACCTTTTTAATGATTGTTACAGAATGATGAAGACTTAAAAATCCTCCCTGCAACCTTTTACACTGAACCATCCAATGTATTGGTTTTTAGCAGGCAAAGGATGAACTTCTAATTCACCATCTGCTTGCTCTAGGTGACACTATGTAATAGGCACAAAGAATCCCATTAGTACACCAGCCATTAACCACTTAAAACCCTGCTTGTGTAGAAAAAGTGTTGTGTAGAGTGTGAAAGTTACTTGCCATTGCCTTGTTACGTCCTACTTACTTGCTCATCCCACTCATAAAACTAACTGACATTATATTGCCCTGGCTGGTGAACATTAGATGCCCAGAACTATAATCGCAGGTGCATGGGTTCATACATTCAACTTTGGAGCAGATTGGTCCATAAACATCTGAGAAAATCTCCACACAAAATTATGTCTACAGACGGACGGATGGACAAGGTGATTCGAGTATACCCACCCCCTCCCCCACAACTTGTTGCAAGTGGTATAATTAAACAACTCTTAATGAACCCCAAGTTATCAAAAATCAAGATACAAATTCTTGTACACATACCCCTGGACAGTTGTGATAGTTAATGTGCACTTTGCACTGAAATATAGGGGGGGGGGGGGGGGGGGTCAACCCAAAGAGTTTTTCCCAGTTGATGAAATTTTCCACACGAAACAGACTTTTACATGAATTTTACATGAGCAATAATGAGCAATTGATTTCAAGAGAATATGGATTGTTTGCTCACAGTTCAATATCTTCTATGAACTTACAAAGTAAAAAGGCAGCTGTGTGCCTTTGTGACTTAATTGCGTGGATAATTTACATATCACCCTCCTGTGTGTTACAAGCCTGTACTTGTGCATCTTCAACAGCTGCAGTTAACAAATATGGACATATATGTATAACCAACACAAAAAATTATCTGATATGATTACAATTTAGTCCCAAATTTCCACAATTACATAAAAGATTTCATTAGAAAACAGATCTATGCATTAAGCTGACCCATAACAAAGTTGCAGCATACATCTCTGCAACCTCCTGCCTCAACTGAAAGGGTGCCATAACTTGTAGCATTGTTTCTTGGATGAGAGAAAAATTTATGCAAACAGAGTATTGATCGCTACCATCCTAAAATATGTAAGGATTTACCTGCCTGTGCAAATGTGTGCTTTAAAGCACTATAGAGACTGAAGATACAATGGCACCATGACTTGTTCTGTTTTAGCAACATTAGCCTATGGCATTATCTCCAAGTTATGCAGTGTATGACGACAATCATGAGACCACTTCTGTGTCCTTCGACACCAGCTCAAGCCATCACCTCTGTGAAGTCATCAAGTACATAAAACATGATCAGTCAAGAGATTCTTGAATTGCTGGGACAAGCTTCATTACGATCCATCAACAGCAGTAATCAATGCATTATTTGAAAAACTAAAATATCAAACAAGAAACAGTTGCGAGGGCTAACTTTCTATTACATAAAAGGTAATTTTGTGGGAAAGAGCCTAGCAATGATATGTATCAGTCAACTTTACACAAGATCAGGCCTTTTTAATAAGATCCAATAAGCAAATGTGAGTGGTTCTAAGAAGTTATTTCCAAAATACTCCAGTAATGTTATCTATACTAAGAGCTGCTCATACAAAGTGATACACATTGAAATTAGCTAGTCTGTATAGGCCCAATTAACAGATAAAAGTCATCAATTGTCTGAAGCATAATAGTAAAAAGGCTTTGCAATCTCACATTTTGCTGAAATCTGACACCCCAACACCTCTCGACATGGTGAGAGACCATTCCACAATTACAGAATACGACACCACCATGAACTGATTTTCTTAATTTTTATTATCTCTCCTTCTAAACCAAGAATTGCAAAAGCAGTGATTTCTGAATCACCTGCATTCTGGCAATAACAACTGTTGAGAAAGATATGTTCTTAGACCCGAAAATCAAAAGCAAATTTCGTTACCTCAGTTTATAAGATTGTGCATAATGAGAAAGCTTATCTTTGAACCTACTGTCATAAGGGTTTACTTCTTCATTAAATATCTGTATGCTATTTTCTCACTTTATGCTCATCAAATATTTATTGATTTCATTAACTGACGCTCAAGGTCAGATACTTCTGCTGAAGGGATAATCCTGATATGAATGAATGAAAGGTTTTAGCGCGCTGAAGACGCGCAGGGACGATGTGGGATTTACAAATCCCTTGCGACCCGGTTAGCCTTATTTTATTTCACTTGGATCTTGGATCACACAGGCCTAGCTTTCCTATTGCCTCAAATGGGGTCTGAACGGGTATGCACGCGGTTAGAATTCCCGACAGTTTGCATTGGAGTGATAGATTGTTAAAGATCAATCCCTCAACGCCATTAAGACCATTAGAGTGGGCTCTATTCGGTTCCAGCTTGGCGATGGTAGAGGTTTGAGTCTCACCATGGTGGCGACCCAGAATATAATGTTGTGCGATGGCAATTTTAAGGGAAAAAGAAAACCAAACAGCAACGCCGGTTTGGTAGCGGCCCCGGTATATGACCATAGCGGTTACAAAAAAGGAGTGGAGAAAGCTCCAACAGTTCAGTTTGAAAAAACCGGGAGTCATCCATCAAGCCTTCTGGGAGATAGGATGCCGTATGTGATTGAGGTATCTGGTTATCCTTCGGGAATTCCAAATGACCTCCACCCCCCCCCCCCCCACAAAAAAAAAAAAAAAAAAAATTCAATTCAAGTCCAGGCAATTTATACCCATGTGGTTCCTTTTTAGAGGACTCCCATTACATGTGATGATGAATATAACAATAACATGATTTTTGAGGGCATTATGGTATATTAGCGGCCCTGCAGAAATTATTAACAGCCCAAGGGCTTATTAGCGGCCCGAGACGAAGTCGAGGGCCGCTAATTGGCCCGAGGGCTGTTAATAATTTCTGCAGAGCCGCTAATATACCATAATGCTCGCAAAAATAATGTTATTACTATTATTACCAGTGTTACAAAAAATAACTGATTTGGGCTTATGTTGTGTTAAGGCCACAATAGGGTAAGATGTTAACCCTTTACCCAACAAAGCTTTTTGAAAAAGTAATCAAAATCTCATATTTTCTCAAAATTTTCATGGGTATAACTGAAGGGAATTCTGCAAATATGGCTATCATTGGAATCGGCTTATTCAGCCTATTCCAATGATACCCATATTGCATGGTTTTATGATAAAACAGTCATGGTATTTCATGCTGTGAGAACCTTTCATTGGGCGATTTTCTGGGCGGTTTTGGGTGATTTGTTGGGTAAAGGGTTAATTGAATTTGTACCATAATATATTTTCAAAGCATAAAGCATAAACTGAATAAACTTGAAACAATATTTTAATGTCAATCTGTGGCATAAAATAAACAGCTGATGTACTCAATGTTCAGTTTGGAATACAGTTATAGTTGATTGTACAGTTATTTAATGTTGCACCGGCTAGGAAACTGTGTGTCATTTGCATTTGTGGATTATAAGACTGGAGTGTGTTCGACGTTGGCACATCAATATTGAAAACAGAACCAACTGGCGCATCCTGTGGAATGGTAATTATTCCATCATTGGCAAAGAGGTTTTGTACAGGGGCACTAGTGTTTTCACATTTGTCTTCCTGTATTTCAGCAGCAGATGCTACAGACTCATTTCTTTCACTACAAGTATTAGACCCTAGTCTACTGAAATCTAAATCAAAACAACCCGTGTTAAAGTCATCTTCATCAGACCACTCATCATTGTCAGTACAAACACTGATAGATGCATCTAAAATGTTAGAACACTGTCTCTTTTGTGCTGTGGAAGTGTCATTGATGTAATGCTTTAGGCTACTTGTATTTTTGTGATTTGTCACAGATATAATATTCTCGGGGTTTACACCAGCTTGAAATAAGGTTGTTATTGTTGATGCTCTGACGCTGTGACAAGTGTACTTTTGTGACAGCCCTGCCTGTATAGATATATGCGGCATCATGTTTGAGAGAGTGTTTTTGCCGACAGGTTCATTTCTGAACCAAGTATCATGTGGGCCAAAAGATGACTTTGCTCTTTGAAATAAACGATTGCAGTTTTCATTTAATTTTGAAATATAGAACTTGTAAATCTTCACGCCATCTCCATACATTTTTTGACTATTGTAATTTATATCACTTTGTTTGCTGCCTCCCTGATGATTTTTTGTCACCTCTGTCTGAACTTGTTCAACAAATTCTACACCATCAGAGTCCTTGCCTACAGCAAATGTATTTTTGGTCATAGCTGTCCAGCCTTCTCGGCCTCTCCTGCCAAAACTGTAGCAAAGGTAGAACCAGACAGCTTCTAGTAGCACTTTAGGCGAACAATTATATTTGGAAAAGTAGGTTCCAAGTTTTTGCATATCTGCTTCCCCAATGCTAGGCTTGTGTTTCGGTTTTGGGTTGCCACATTTGAAGAATAATTTACATCTGGCATCAAACATTTTATTGGCTGACGTGAACTCCTTGTCATGTATAATATTAATAGGTCTGCTTATCGGAGCAGATGTAATAGTGCGATGGATAGCTGCCCGAATACAGGTGAAGGTACTTGGACTTAAATTTGAGCCTGGTTTCTTGGGTTTCACCTCCGCATAAAACTTTCTCAGAAGTTCATTCAAATCCTGAGGAGAAATGACCTCGAAATCACACACTTTTTGTCTTTTTTCTACCCAGTTCATAAATTTCTTCAACCCATACAATGTCGACCTTGAAGTGCTATCAGGCCTAGCGCTTTTTTCTAGAAAGTTCAACTGAGAATCGCTTAAATCACTTGATTGAGACATTTTGAAACGGAGGTGTCGTCTGTTTGTTTACAAATGCGCATCGGAGAGATCAGGGGCGACAATTTGGGGGAATTCCCGTGTCACAAATTGAGTGCATGAACGTCGAAATTAGGAAAGTGATGTAATTTTTCGGCAATGACGGCTTCTTACAATTGCTTCATAATAAAAATAATCTGGATTACTTACCTAATAACGACAATCTAGCCATTGGTAAGAAAAGTTCGGTCGTTTATGAATCATTTCCCTGGTATCGTCGTTTCGATTCAGCTCCTTGCCGATCGAGAACAAGCGGTGATCACGTGATGTAACAATGATGCCAGAGGGCGATTATTTTCATTATCGGCCCGCGGCCCGGAACTTAGGAGATTGCCATGCATTATTTACTTTGAACGCTCGGCATAACAGCGTTAATACACTAGGGAACGCCCTGCAAAGTGGTAATAATGAATGTTTCAGGGAGTCAAGGCACACAGGGATAATGTGGGATTAGAAAACACTTGCGACCGGAATAACCTGATTTACATATAAAGCTACTACATAAAGAAGTGAGCTCCAAGAATAGTACTGGATTTACATGTGCGCAATTGTTGTAGTGTAGTGGGGTCAGACCCAAGACAACCTCGAACTTGAATGTGACAAGAAATTGCGCATAACTACCCAAAATACTACTCTCGTGTTTTATCCAAAAGACACAAGCATATTTATGATAATACCAGGGCTTTAGATTGATGTAATTTGGGGACAGTGGATTAAAGTAAAAAATGTCCCATAAATTGCAAAAGTACCTAACTAGTAAATTTATATACAAATAGAATATAATACAGTCTTTTAAGACCTATTTTGCATGGTGCAAAAATATTACTTGACAAACATCTTTGTTTGAGAATGTTACCGAAAGCTGATGGTAGCCATCTCCTAATTTGGGGACACCCTTTAACGGCATGAATTGGGGGTAATATTAAGGTGCAACAATACTGAAATCACTATTTGATGGTTTGTTTGAGAAGGAAGAAAAAAACCCCAAACAGGTCGCTGGTTTGGGAGCAGCCCCAGCATATTATCCATAACGGTTATAAAGAAAGGAAAATATCCACAAATGTGTTTTTGAAAGCTGGGAGTCAACCATTAGCCTTTAAGGGAGAGTGGATGTTGAATCTTAGCCATCTGGTCTGCCTTCAGGGGGAGCAGATGACAGAGTATTGTAAAGAAACACACAAAGAAACACACACACACACCTAGAAGCAGAATCCAGAATAACACAAATATCACACTTACATATATTTGAAGCATGACCATATCGATATCAAAACCTATACAAGAATCCAATCATTCTGCAGAATGACAAATATCACACTTACATATATTTCAAGCATGACAAAATCAGCAATATCAAAACTGATACAAGAATCCAATCATTCTGCAGAATGACAAATATCACACTTACATATATATGTCCAGCATGACCATATCGATAATATCAAAATCTATACAAGAATCCAATCATTCTGCAGAATGACAAATATCACACTTACATATATTTGAAGCATGACCATATCGATAATATCAAAATCTATACAAGAATCCAATCATTCTGTAGAATGACAAATATCACACTTACATATATTTCAAGCATGACCATATCGATAATATCAAAATCTATACAAGAATCCAATCATTCTGCAGAATGACAAATATCACACTTACATATATTTGAAGCATGACCATATCGATAATATCAAAATCTATACAAGAATCCAATCATTCTGCAGAATGACAAATATCACACTTACATATATTTGAAGCATGACCATACCAATAATATCAAAACTGATACAAGAATCCCAATATCTAATGAAAATACATAGTACAACCCGCATTCAGATTGGTGGATCTCAGTTGAATAAGATTTGGAAAAGAAATTTCTTCATATTGCACTAAGTAAAAAGTACTACCATAAAGAGCTCAAATAGGAGCCCACCCCCCCCCAGGGGGGGGGGGGGGGCTGACTCTGCCCCCCCCCCAATTTCCCAAGATGTTATATAATAAACATGAAAACATTCTGATAGCTGGGTCTGAAAAAATTTTAAAAAATTACTTCCCATATTGCACCCCAACTTTTGCAAATTTTGGCTCATGTATACAGCCCAAATACCAAGGGCTTCATTTAACAGACTCATATCTGCCCCCCCCCCCCCCCCACACACACCCAACATGTATGCTGTAAACCAAATATTACAAGATTCTAATCATTCCTCCTGGGAGACCATTTATTTTTCTTTTTTAATTCTGCAAATATGCTGATTCAGCGTTTTCTGATGCCCCCCCCCCCCCCCCTCAGGGGGCAAAACCTGTGATATGTCGATACCCTGTCCTCCATGGCAGACGATCATCATACCACAAGACCAGAACATCAAAATCGGACAACCAATGCCAGAATTATTATACAAAATGAATGTATGGACAGGCAGATGATCCGAGATGGATGCATCACCTATATACCCACCAAACCGTCTAAGGAGTTTGGAGGCAAAATAATGTTATGACGAGGTGATACTTCATCACAGATACATGTAACTGTCCATATCACCCTCCGGGTATGAAGAACAACCCATTAAAACTATGAGGACATGGTAAGAATTTGAAAAGATTGGTGGCGGCGGTATAATTCCAAAAGTAAAAGTCGCATTGCGCTTCCATAATTGGAGACGGATATCACTTGCCAGCATCACATATCTTTCATTAAATTTACATTATATTTTCACTACTTGAAATGCAATCTCAGAGACTTTTCTCAAAATATGCCAGGAATGTACCATAAACCATGACATATGTTGATACAAACATATGATCATTTAGGAATATGAATAGAAGGAACATGCACCAAGCGATGGTTGCTATGTTCAAATTGATAAACTATAAAACAAATCATAGTTACAAAGTCTGTCAATAAATAACTTCCAACAGTGTATCCCGAATGCAATTGAGGATACTTGAACAGTCATGATATCCCACATATGATCATATGGATGTTTTTTGAAATAGCATATACATGCTTAAACATGGACTGTACTGCTCAAAATTTGCTAGTAAACACACATACCTGTTTACATATTTGTGTGAAAAAAGGTCAATACACTCTGTTGTAAAGTTGTTTCTGTATTAGGGTTGAACAACATTTTCAGTAAACTAGATATTATGTCAGACAACGTAAGGCTGTAGGGGAGTAGCCAAAATTGAAAGGGATAATCACTGAGCAGAGGTGAGATAATAAATTCAGGAGGCCAGTTACTCACTACTGGTTGGTGATTCCCTATCACTATTCTAGACATGCTCCATCCACACAACACGATATGACCCAGGCTACTGAAATTATTGTTTAACCAACATAAACCAAAAAATGAACACTATTACTTTCTGGATACAAATATGTAGATGGGTAGGAGTGATCCCTTATGAATTTTGAATACTCTATGACCAAGCCATACCACATTTGACACTTTCAGTAAAACATGAGAAATCCCCCCCAAAACACACATGTAATAATTTGTATTTCCACCCCTGTAATTATAACAAGAAGAAGAAGAACGTGTTCCCTTTACCTAATGAAAAAGGAAGATGACACTTGCAAATAAAATTCTTGAAAAAATATTGTTTTCAATTTTTGAATGAAAAATATAGCTTATGACCCCTCATTTGAACAAGCTTGTTTAGCTCATTCCAATGAGGGAACATGAGGTATGTTTTTGAAACAAAATGAGAAAGAAAGAATTAAAATTGGATAGTGATTTTTGTGAATATCACTCGCAGTTTTTGGACATTACGTTATTTTGGAGCAGCAGTAATACTGCCACAGTGTGGTGAATGCAATAGTATGCAGTGTGGTAATAATATCAAGAATAATAATAATAATAATAAGTCACTGGATTGAATAATAATAATAATAATAATAATAATAATAATAATAATAATACAAAACTGGATTGAGTGACAAATAGAATATGGATGGACTACAAGGAGGTTGATGGTATAAATGTACCTGGATTTGCATTATACAATGTACAGTTCAGATGAAGGTTACAGAAAATTTCCAAATGAAATTGGTAGATGAAATAAGATATTTCAGTATGTTATCAGTGACCATGTGTCTTTGTTTTATTAAATCCTCATTAGAGGAATATAATTATATAGCTGGGAATTGATAATCCAAATGACCAAAAAACTATCAGGCCGGAGTTTCAAGAAACGTCAAGAAACTTCAAAGAACCACTGTCTAAATCTTCTTGAAGATTCTCAAAATCATATTTCTCAGACTCTGAATCATATGATACCTGATATACAGCACCTTGCTGACCATCAACCCCCTTGACACCCGAAACTAAACCTGTATACCATTTGGAGATACCCTCTTCCTCATTGATTATCCACTTGTGTGAGATCTGCCTCCCAACAAATTTCTGTTTTCGTTTTCTGGAGGAAGATCTAGAGGAAATAGGTTGACTTGTTGATGTGGAAGGACGGTTACTGGTACCCTGTTTTCCACTTTTTTTAGTTACCTCAGCCTTCTTGTCCTCAAACTGAAAATACACAAAAAACATCAATGCAAATGCTGACCCAAATCGATGTTTAAAGTAAATTCATAATACTATTAAAACTGATTACAGTAGGTTATTGTCTAATAACCCACCCCCTGGCCTTCTTTTACCTTTGGTGAACATGCCAACATTGAGTCTTCTTGGGAAAAACAATGTGAGTATTGTGAAGCATAATATGCTAGGAATGTCGAAGTAATATCATGCAGGAGAATCGCCAAAAAGACACCATTCGCTTAGTAAATTTTGAATAAAGTAAATTATGCTTTATATATTACATGTAACTCTAGAAACATTGAATCAACAAAATTTGAGGTCGATGGTCTTTTGTTGATTGCACACCACAGCAGCCTGTCAACTGATCAGATCATGAGATGGCAAGAACACACGCCCCAAGCATTGGTGACTGGATCCTATTTATCAGTAAAACAGAACCCGTTTACCGCAGTGAACACATTCCACATAATAAATGCATAAATACAACCTTCCATTGTAGGTATCAACATTTCTCTCTCTCTCTCTCTCTTTTTCTTTATATCTCTCTCCCTCTCTCAAATGTACATATATCCATCAACAAACCCCTATATTTGCCCAACACACAAGGGGCAGCCGCTACTCCCCCCCCCCCTCCTCTCAAATAATAACTCCTTTTCGACCTATGATTAATATTTTACACTAGATTTCAACCTTCTCTATCTTCTTCTGATGATAAAATGGTTAGAATGGAAAAATGAAATAGAGGCATCAATAGAGACGATGGTTCAACTCTTACCTAACATGAAAAGAAGACGACACTTGCAAATAAAATTCTTGAAGCACTGATTGGTTTTATTTTTTGCATCAAAAACATAGCTTATGACCTCTAATTGGAGCGAGCTCTTTGAGCTTGTTCCAATGAGCGGTCATAAGCTATGTTTTTGTTACTAAAAATGAAGACGTAATAAAAACTGAATGGTGAATTTTGTGAATAGCGCTGGTCGGTTTTGGCTGTTACGTTGGAAAAGGGTTAATGTCTGCATTGCTGTGACTAGCTTCACTACACACTTTTCCTTCAATTAATTTCTACTCCGGATTATGTTACGTCAAACTTACTTATGCATTCTTTCACTTGAACCATATTTCCTTTTCATTCTTACCATTTTATCACCGGAAGGAGACTGAGGTCGGAAGCTAGGGTAAAACATAACTCATCATCAAAAAGATGTTATTATTCTTTTACTATATCAACTACGACCTACATGTATACAGCTCATAAGTCAATATATATATTCAGTTATGTCGTATTTGTTTTGAACTTTAATAATTTTTTCTTATAAATACCAGCAGAAGGATTTGTTTATATTTGCCAAAGATAATTTCACTTAATGTATGTATTTCTGATGAGCTGTAACTATCGAAATATATTAAGTAAAATTATCTTTGATGACTACTTTGTGTTAAGTGTATATTTTCTGAATAGATGTTATTCATGTTTCTTCGGGATAAAAAATGAGCTCATTCCAACAAGGGGACAAACTTAGAGCAAAAATTAAAAAAAAAAAAAACAGTTTTATGGTTATTTTCATTTACAGTGCAGGTCAGTTTGGGTCTGTCATGTTAGGTAAGGAGTGAAATCACTCTCCTGAATTCTTCACTCTTGCAAAATCAAAATGAGGAGTGTGATTATTCACCTGCCAGGCCTACATTTTCTTCCCAGCAGTCACTACAAAGTTGATGTCTAACTTCCATCATCAGGACCACATACAATCTCTGCATATTGGAAAATATGTTCCCCGATGACATGAAACACCATAAACTCTACAATACCAGGCTCATAAGGGTTAAACTGTAGTGAATATATCAATTTATGAACATTTTTATTTTTCTATTGAATATGTACTGGTTG
Source organism: Pictodentalium vernedei (assembly GCA_031216915.1). Classification (NCBI taxonomy): domain Eukaryota; kingdom Metazoa; phylum Mollusca; class Scaphopoda; order Dentaliida; family Dentaliidae; genus Pictodentalium; species Pictodentalium vernedei. The sequence goes on along the minus strand of CM062296.1, from coordinate 405,521,824 downwards.
TACTTCCAAGGATATAACTACTTTAAAATTCAAAATAATTATTTTCAACAATGAAAATTGATTATTAAAAGATGAATTTGCAAGAATCAAAACATCTTAAGAACCAGGCCATATTTAAAGGTTGCATGGCTAAAAAGTGCTGCTTGCCATTTCTACTGAGGTTATACTCTATATTCATTACTCTGTCGTTTCTACAATTTACAATAGAACAAAAAAATTGATCATCCCAAATTGTTATGGTACAATTTCATTGAAGAGGGTCAATTGTAAACACACCCCAATAAATTGTAACAAAACAGTTATTGATGACCATAATTTTATGTAACAATAGCTTCCAATGCTGCTAGCTAAGCATGTTAAATGTGAAAAGACAGTCATATTATAAATCATCTTTCAAAAATAATGTAGTGATCTAACAGTTACCGTAATTACATTTATGAACTCACCCAAATTCCTGACTCTCTGATGCCAGGAATTTTTCCATAACGAGGACAAGCAAGCTCAGGCAACAAACATTCAAAAAAAAAAGCTTTTAGTTTTGGCACCATTTTAGACTTCCATAAATCAACATCCCGGTAAATTCTTTCAACATGAAGTTGATATGGATTAACCGTCCTAACCACAAAGTCGACCCATGGCATTTCTAAAATGTTCAGCTGCCCCTGACACTGAAAGTAATACTTGTGATTTTGCCTCAAGGAAAGGGACCCACCTTGGTACATGAGACAAAATGATGACTTCCGTGCAGCCTCATAGAGATTTTGTGACTTGTTGTGTAGAACATTTTTAATCTCTATCAAGCCCACAGCTTTGCCACTGCTGTCAAGAACTTGGCCATCTGAAGATGCAGCTAAAAAATTGTATTCAGCAGAAACTACAAGGCCCATAGGCTTCACCTTCAAACTTTCACTCTGCTTGGAAGTCAAGTATTCTTTAATGGACACAGGTTCCTGACTTAGACCAAACTTCGTAGCTTGATTACCTTTGAAACTACTATAAAGTAAACGTTTTATCAAAGGGGCTATTTTGATGACTGGACTGCGAGATACAATTTCACCAAAATGAGATGCAGTCAGTCTGTTTCTGCGCTCACGATGCCACCTGTCAGATGATGACTGTAACTTCGTTTCCGACTCTATAGTTGCTATTTCAGCCGAAGAAACTGATACCTTGTCACAGAAAAAATCATCTTTCAAAACATCAAGTTCAGTACAGGTAACATCAGAAGTTGTGTCTAAAGCTTCTGGTCCATAAGCTTTTTTGGCCTTCTTGGAAGAGGACTTGGCAGCAACTCTCATTTTCCTCTTCCTTCTCTTCAACTTGTACTCTTGTTTATTTTTGTACTTTTTTGTAGCAATGTTCGCCCTTAATACATTTGAATAATGTTTCAGGAACGTAGAGCCCGCTGGCATATCGGTTGCAATTTCAAACATCTTTGATGACCACTGAACACCAAGATTTTGCCTTAAAGATGCACCAAAACATCTAGCATGCCATGAACCTTTTTGACAGCGGTTATAATATTTGCCACCATCAAACTTACATCTCAAAGACATCCAACACTCTGCAAGATTGGTTGTGAAATTTCCAAGTAATCTATCTGACTTAGAGGCCAATCTATCAAGCAGAGCAGCAACATCAGCCAGCATGACAGAGTCCAAATCTGTAATCTGCAATCCAGAATCAAACCTACACTGCTCCTCACACGCTTCACTCACTCCATCACTCCACAGGTTGGATGTGCATGACAACACAGTGCCTACAGAATCATGATTTTTCCTATCTTCGGCAGGTTTAAACGATAACTGGGCAAGCTGAGCCCCAGAGAATTCCGATCTCACCTTACAGAAATCTGAGCAGTTGTCATGTTTTCCGAAAATGTGAAAAATTGAGTTCTTTATGTCATGTTTCAACAATTTTATACCTGTGTTTCTATCATGACCTGAGGACCGCATACGTATGGCACAACGTACACCAGTGACTAAACGAATCCGAACTGCTTTCGTTAACTTGCCTGGACCTTTATAATGAGGCTTGTCTGAAACCAGTTTTTCTAAATTTGATCGGAGGCACTTGCAAGCATGATTGGCACATTCAAGCTTTTTAACCTCAGGGCCCCACACAGGCACTTGTTCAATGATGTTTGCATATACGCTACTGTCTCCATCCCCAATAACTCGCATATATCGAACACCATGTTTCTGCTCTGCTTGAAGGAAGCCTTCAGTGATGATGTCAGACTCCATTGACTGACTACTGTCTGACCAATTAGCAAAGCAATCATGGGTTGGAGGTTCACATTGCTTACCACGTGCTCTGACACAAGTGTAGCAGAACTTGTTTCGGACACCAATATGCAAATTTTTTTTAGTTTCTGCACCAATAATGATAGCAACACCTCCAAGAGCATTGTAACTGTGCTTATGAGTACGTTTGCTCCATCCGCCATCACAAATGACGGTTATTGCTGGAACTTTCCTGCCTTCACTGAAATGGTAATCATTCCGAGCAATTGCAAGTTCACGTTCCTCATTTCCAGCAGCTATGAGCTCTTGATCAGTGAAATTCTGCCACCATTTTCCAATCTCATGCTCTATAGAAGAAAATGTTGTGGCACTTACACTGGGGCAGTTCAGAGTGGAAAATAGCTCATTCAGTTGAGCAGCTCCTCCCCCTGTCACCATACTTGCCCAAACAGCCCTTATATTCACATCCATCCTTTGGGTCCCATCACTTGTCTTAACTTTTGGGCTGCCACCAATGTTGAACTGCTTGCCACAACCATGGCACTGTGCAATCAAAACTGCTGATAGCCCCCGAGGCTTACCCTCTGCTATGATAGTGATAGGATATTTGTCTTTCTCACTTAAAATTCTTCCATGCTCACACATAGATGCATGAAGGCACAGCTCTTGCAAATGAGAAGATAACATTGGGAGATTCAACAACCTATAACCTTCAAGTGGTGGATTATGGGCTCTAGTCAATGTCAACTTTGTAGGAACACTTTCATCTACTATTGCTGAAGTGTAGCGTTGACTTTTAATGTGCACTGAGGCCAATGTCTGAACAGCTGCAGCAACTGATTTCTTTCGCAGTTTTGCATGTCGGCCCCCGCCAATGCCAAATGTCCGCCGCTGGGTAATGTTCCTTTTCAAATTCAGTTTACCCATCTCTTGGTATAAATTTCATAAACTGTGATAGAAAATTTGGAAATCAAGGAAACCTACTATGGCTTGTGGACACGACGGTTGTATTCCGATTTGAATAATACCTGAAAAACACAACGTGGGTTGTGAGCACGACGTTGGAAAATTAATAAGCTGAAACGATGAGAAACCTTTCAATCAACCTAACATGGGTTGTGGGGATGATGTTGGGATACAATGGCAGTTGAAACTATGGGAGAAATTTGCAACGACCTACTGTGGCTTGTGGGCACGACAATAGGAAACAAAATTTGCAGATTTTAATGATACCTGAAAACACTTGTGGGCACGACGTTGGAAAATAAGTGAGCTGAAACGATGAGCAATCCTTTCATCAACCTAACATGGCTTGAGGGGATGACATTTGGACACAAAAGAGATGGAATTATTGGAAAAATTTTAAATGAACTAACGTGGCTTGTGGGCACGACGATAGCAAACAAAATGTACTGATTTTAATGGTAATACCTGAAAAAACACAACGTGGCTTGTGGGCACAACGTTGAATTCAAGAGCTGAAACGGTGATAATACATTAAACAATGGGGTGTGCAGGCACAGTGTTTGGCTACAAAATTTTCGAAATCCTCAACAAAAATATCCAAAAAATCAATGGGGCTTGTGAGCAGGACAGGTACAAAAAATTCCTGACACGACCTACTGGAGAAAACCAACAAAACAAAAGCCTTGGCAGATTAATGTGGCTTGTGGGCACAACATTAATAATGAGTGAGAATAGATGCAAGTTGCACTGCAAGCAATATTCTGTAGTTCACAAAGTTAATGCGGCTTGTGGGCACTACATTAAGATTGCAAACAATATGTAGTAATTTACTGCAGTGAAATATTCAAAAACCGATATGCATGTATTTGTCAGGGTGGTTTATGAATTAAATTTTGGCAATGGCGGACACAATCTGCTGCTGCCACTTTTCTTTCAGTTCAAAATCAGGATGGATTCCATCGTACAACTTAGTGTATGCTATAGGAGACCTCCTTTGTCTACAACCCCGACGAATAGACAACTGGGTATGCAATGGCACGTGAACCCCGGTCTCACTTTCGTTGAACTTATTCACGAAACACACATTGAATTGATCAATGAATTCATTGAATGCACCCTGATGTTCTGGAGTGATTTGCGACGCTCGAAGAACAGACTTTGAGGGGTATTTTGAAATGCTCCTAAAAAGCTCCTTCGTTGGAATGGTCGCTATAACAATTTTGTTCTCTGTGTGGGCAGTCTGAGCGGCGGTATTCAAACTGAGAAATTGGGAGCAAAGATCTGCAAACAATGACCTTTGTTGCTCAAAAGATCTTCCCAAAATATCCTCAGGGATATTATTAATTCCCACACAGATTACAAATGTGCAGGGGGATACTTCCTTTTTGACAATATCAGATGAAATATATTTGTGAATATCTGATATTTTTGCACCGGGTCTAATAAAAAAAGAAGTACTCCTTGGCCAGCTGTTTATTTTATCAATACCAATGAGACGGGAATCCCCAGTGATAACAAATTTCATAGTCTTAATTAATCATCAAAATATTTTTTACTGTTACCTGTACACTACCTACTTCACCATTTATTGCCAAAAAATTACACTAATAATAATAATAATGATAATAATAATAATCTAATATGCCCCTGCTGTTTAATTTTTTACAGTAATTTGATCAAATTGATCAGTGTAGTAATTAAATTATAATAATAATAATAATAATAATAATAATAATAATAATAATAATAATAATAATAATAATTTAATACAAACCCATTTTTGTTCCAAACACACCCACCTTTAATATGAAAGCATAATTATGTTATTTAAATTAAAATAAAAAAAATAATTTGTATCAATGTCTTGGAAATTATTTGGTTTGAATCGCCCTCTCGTAAATTTCACAATACAAATTTGCCGATACTGTGATGCTGACAAACGAAATTTCGAAAATGACCGCATGTGGCCTCGTGCGTCAATTTATCAGCAGCTCAGCACGGACACTCATTATATCACGAATATCCCGGGTATTACATCTGTTTACCTTTGAAATCCGGGTAGTATGGACTGTGGAATCGATAATTCGTTTGGGCTTTGACCATGACGGCCACGCTGACCGCTGTCATGTTTATTATTATATGCAAATTAGGGGGACAATTTCCGGGAAAGTAGATTTGTAACATTCGTCAGTCTAAAACGATGATAAAATACACCGATCGACGCTCGTGTTACTATGGTAGTTTGAAAGAAAGAATTAAAATCGCCGTATCGTCAAGTTGCACCTTATTTGAAAGCGCGAATCCATCATTTTCATCCCATCTTTCATCAGTCGTTGCAGACATCGATAAAATCAGACCAGGAATCCATGGTAACTGGGAAGTCAATAACTTCACAGCATCGAGGGGAAATCAACACGCTCAATATAGATCCAGCTCTCTTGGAATATACTTTGAGAAAAAGGTGATTTCTGGAGCATTCATCTTACTTTTTATGAATATTACTTTATTTTATGCATACCGTCCTCATTCTATACGCTCGGTTACTTTTTTAAAAAGTCGTTCATGTTACCATTTTCGTGCGCAATAATTCAAATTTTTTGTCAACAAAAAAGTTCAGACGGTCTGTCAACGATGCATGTTACTGGAGGGAATTTCGAACCATATTTTGCAGTTATGGCATTAACAGCTCAAGTATTTGCCGTCACTTGTTTGCATATCCGCTCAGACATTGTCTCGAACAAATAAAGGACGTGATCACGTCCTTGCATTCTTACGATTACCCAAATTGAGTATTTCTGCAAGAACCACATCGTAATCACATGACCGGAATAAACATCATTGAAACATGGCCACATCCGGAACATCCAAAATTTGTGTTGGTGCTATTACATTCAAACGTCAAAACTCAATAGAGTGTGTGTCAAAAAAATGCTTTCTTCGAGTCTGTAGTATGTTATCGTTATATTGAGGAGAAGGCTTTCGAATTACCGATTATTTTGTGGTTTTACCGGTTCGTTACTTATGCCATTTGCAAATTCATCTTCTCCAAAATCATAAAATTCACTTTTTTTCCTGAAAAAAAATATATGTACCTTTTCTGTGCACTTTACTCATTATTTTGGTATATAATTTGCCTTTCCTTACTTCTCTTATCTGTTTCTGAGGCATTGGGAAAAATGTCAACAAATTGACCAAAGTTAGGTTGGACGACCCCTTAACATGTGAGCGTAAATTTTGTACTACAAGAAGTCAAGGACGTCACTGTCGTAATGCCTACTGGGAAATCTTGACCTATAAAAGCTGACTTGGAATTTCCAAGTTCATCTCAGTGTACCGTACTGTAATTCCCCCATTTAGCGATTAATTAGTGTTTTAATTAGTGGTAATATGCTTGGTTTGGGATAAATACCGTTACTGGATTATGCCAGCCTCGGTGTTTGTCTCGCACAAGTATTATGTTAGGTGTTAATTGTCTGTCATGCGATTGCCTTTGGCAGAGTTCTGCAGAGTTCAAAGTCTGACCTTTGCGGAATTCTGGCTGAAGTCATGTGACCCGGCAGAAAATTGACACTATAAAAGCAGAAGACTGTTTGTAAGCAGGGGGGCTGAAAATTTTGGTTTAGGAACGCGAAGTTAAGGATAGGAATTCAAAATCTTGTAAGTTTTATTTTTTTTTATTTATTTATTTCCATCAAAGATTGCAGAAATTTTAAATCATAGGCAGAGTTTTTCTGGAAATTTTGGCAGATTTAATAAAAAAAAAAACCTAAAGTTTTTGTATAAATTCTTACTGACTTTGGCAGAAGAGGTTTCTGCACATTGGCAGATTTTACGGAATTTCATAGAGGTTTTGCTTGCTATATATGTATCTGTTTTGTAATTATACTGCAAAATGGATGCATAGATAATCGACAAAATTTCTATTTGGTCATTAAAAGTAAAATAAGCACATTTCAGCCTATTACAAGCATTGGAATTTAGGAATGCTTTGTTAGAGTAATTTCCTCTAGTCCCATTTATTATTTATTCAATTTTCGGAGCAGTGCCGGTATGTGGCCAGCCTCTAGTCCCCTTTTTGTGTGAAGCCGTGCCTGTATGGGGCCAGACTTCAGTTCCCCCCTTTTTTCTTTTTTTGTGTGAAGCCGTGCCTGTATGGGGCCAGACTTCAGTTCCCCCCTTTTTTCTTTTGTGTGTGAGGCCGTGCCTGTAAGGGGCCAGACTTTAGCCACCCCCCTTTTTCTTTTGTGTGTGAGGCCGTGCCTGTACGGGGCCAGACTTCAATTCCTTTTTTTTGGCCTATGGGTAAAATGTCTTCCTAAAATTTAATTTTAGATAAATGTGTTCCCAGTAGTATATCACAGGACCTATGATGTCTCATTATAATTTATATTACTTTTAAATCAAAAACTTGGCTCTTTCCTAGAATGTACCCCACACCATCTCACTTATAAGTCAGCATTTGGAATTTCTATTAACCCCCTTTTGGGAGGATCATAATTAATTATGACCCTTGCCCATAATGCTTAATACCGGTCCCTTTACTAATTCTAGTAGGAAGTTCATACCTTCAGGTATTAACCATGGTGAAGACTGTACGAGAGAGCTCGCATATATGGCTCTTTCCGGCTGGGTCCACCATGATTAATCAATGTTGGTACTATCCTTATTGGTTAGTGTTCTTGGTAGTTGTCCTTAGGAGGACATAGATCCACATTTAAAAGTTACGTAAACTGTCCATATAGCCCCTTTATTTTAGCCTGACCAATATTTCTTGGAAAGCACCCATTTCACCTTGCTCGATATTCTTCCAAAGCCCTGGGTGACTATAAATAGATCTTTTTAGTCTCATTTCACAAATGTGAAAGTTTTAAATAAATTATATATATCTGAGTAACATCAGAGCCTGAAGGGGCCAGAATGTGTCAGATATTGTTGACATCAGAGTCTGAAGAGGCCAGAATGTATGAAAAGTCGTATGACATCAGAGCCTGAAGGGGTCAGAATGTCTTATATATCAAAGCATTTAGTTTTGATGTTTAGGTGATATCACCATAGGTTTGATATCGATAGTTACTTAAGTAACAATGGTTTCATATGTCTCAGAGCCAAATGTGGCTTTAAATTAATATACCCCTTGTATGAATGTGCATAAAATTTCCTTTCGTATCAATACAACAGTGATTGAATTAGGGCTCGGGAAACCTAGTCAGTAATTAGGTTTTTCTCTATTTCTGTTTGTCATTCCTGAGTACCATACTTTGTCCCTCATGAAAGTGAACCTGGGATCATTGTTCATATTTAGAAATCTCCCCGACCACCTAAATGCTATTAAAAAAGAAGTTTTAGTATTTATCCTAGTTTGATGTGTTGGATGTTGTTGAAGGGATCTCATGCTATGTCTCCTTTCACCTGCATACAACACCCCAAACTCCACTTCACCTGCATGTTTGTAAAACATGCACCTGTAAATTGCATATGCCCTGGTTATGCTATGGCTCTTTCCAGCTGCATACAGCACCTCAGGCGACTTTTAGCCCATGTGTTTGTAAAACACATACCCATAATTAAACCATGTTTTACAATATGTGTAAATCACATATTTCCTGTTGCGTAACCCCAAACCCCATATATCCTTTCCATCCATAGTCCAGCAGTCTAATCATACTCTATTTAAATTAAATAACTGTAAATGGTAGAGTAATTATTTTATCTGGTGTCCTTTTGTACACCTCCTTTTGTCGTCCTGTGCAGTTGTGGTGAGAGTATGAAAAGGGCTCTTCCCAGCACTGTGCAGGGTGATGGTAAAGTGGTATTGTTGTTGGAACCTGTTGTCCAACTAGTTAGTATGTTGTATACTCAAAAGGGAATATAGTGTGGAGATAAACTGTAGTGTTTTGCTCAGTTGTATCTTGTTTTAACAATTTTATAATCATTTTAAGCACATCTGCCATAGTTATGAATATGTACGCTATGTGTAGATGATGCATTAGCTAACTTTAGGCAAATTATCTGGTGTAATCCAAGATTACACCAGATGTGCAGTTGGACTGCACGTAGTCTGGGACTACAGGGATTGGTAGAGATTATCCTGATGATGAGACCTCTCTAATTGGCTCATCCTTGGGTTAATAACTACTAATCATCATCAATCAAACTCCATCCTTTGTGCAATATTCACTTGCACTTCATCAGAATGTTCACTTTTATGTTGTCATTGTGTGTTGATGTTATGTGATGTCTGTATTTGTCCTGTGGTGTTTTGTCTCGTATGAATGAGTGAGTGGGATCCCTAAATTGTATATAATGTAAATAAATAATATTCTTAGTTCTAAAAATAATAAATTATAAGTTTGACGTACTCTTTTATCAATTAATTTAACTGTAGACCTAGTCTACTGGTGTCGGAATCCTGACAGGAGTTATTATCGATGTATTTGAACATTCGGCATGTGGGATAATTTTCCCTCCTTTAGCTTGGCCGTCACTCTTGGAGTGTGGGATACAAGGCGCCTGTGTCCAATTGTTCAAGAGTGAATGCTAACCTAAACTCAAGTATCAAAATATTAATGCAATCTTTCTAGTAGTCATAGATAAAAGGGGTGGCTTGTCCCAAAGCTACTTCTTTTCTTTCCAATATTTCCACTCCCAAATCAAATCCATTCCCAGCCCTAGTTATCTCCCTTAATATCCTTGCACATGCAATCTTGCCACTGCCATTGTCCTAATCCCTGCCCCTACCAGTGTAACCGTTTCGCAGATTTAACTTGGCCTTATTCAAGTAGGTGGTTGGTAACTAGTGTATCGGTGGAACAATCACTGAGGATGATGACAGGGGTTAGCTGTTATCATTCTCTGGGTCTGAACCATGTGTATACTGTTGCACTGGGTTTGGGGTTGGTCTGTAATGGCTCCTAAAATTGGTCTATCTGTGGGCTGGTGACTGAGGAGGCATGGCAGGGGTCAGCTGTCATGATCCTCTGGGTCTGGACTACAGCTTTACCGTTACACTTTCATGCATACAAACTGGTGTGCGAAGAAAATTTCCTCTTAACTCCCTCTGGTATTCTTAGGTGATCAGAGATCAAATAATTGCATTGAACTTCAGTTTATTGTGGAGCTGATTTTCAAAAACATTAGCTTATATGCATTTTAATGTTAATTGGTAGTGAAAAGTACTTTAAAACCATTTTGTAAAATGAATAAAATCATCGACGTTTCGCCCCTCATACCGGGTCGTTTCGCCCCGCCCCAATATAGGGATGAAACGACCCGAGGCGAAACAACCCGGGGCGAACGGGAATTGGGGCGAGGACCAAACACCGTTGACATTGTGCCCCAAAATAAGTCGATATTCGCGTCTCAGCTCAGAAACGAAATCACCACACCAGTTATCAAATTTCACACAATCATTGAGGTAATTTCCATCTGGTGATTTTTACGCGAGGAGAGGGGCATGTTTTGCGGTAGAGACATTTTTTTTGTTTTTTCTTCTTTCTCTTCTTAATTATTTGAGTTCACAATATGATACTAAATTTTATTATTTAGACATAAAAATATTTTTTTGTGTCTCGAGTCGTGTTTTACTATATAATTCTCAGTTTTGTTATGCTCAAGCTGCCAACTGCATTGACGATACAATACATTCTTGTACCATTGGCACATCGAGGGGTGGTAAGAGGGGGCATGCATGTCGCAACTATTTACAACGTCTCAACCCCCCTCTTTTCGTCATGCAAAATATATTTCTGTGACAAGCCGGGTTTTTAGTAGAGTTTTTTTTAAAAAAAAAAACTCGACTGTTGTTATAGGAAGGGTCGGTCGCCGGGCGGTTGGGCGGCGCTTTTTGCTTATAACTTTGCTGTTTCGGGAAGGATTTTGATAATATTTGGTATGTGAATTGATGTGCATGTTCAACACCCGCTGACGCGAAATAGGGAGTGTCCATACTATTCACAAGCGTTATGACCCTTTGTTAAAATTCGACTAATTTTGATAGCGCGACAACTTCATCAAATGTCAAGCGATTTGACTGATATTTGGCACATGGGTTTCAAAGAACAATGTCTTGATCGAGGTCGAAAACAGGCTCGGTCCGATGTACGACAACAGGATGAGTTATAGCCCTTTGTTAAAATTGATTAATTTTAAGCTTCATAGTGTGATAACTTCAACAAACGTCAACCGATTTGACTGATATTTGGCAAATGGATTTCAAGGAACAATTTATTGATCGAGTTCGAAAATTAAAATTTTATAGTAAATTTCCTTTCTTATTATACCTACCACAATTGTTTACTACAGGCTTGCAGTACAGTGGAAGTCCCGAACTCGGAAAATATTCTCTCTGTTTTGGTCTTTCCCAAACGATTTTGGAAAGAAAAGTCGTGCAAAAGCACCAAGAAAAAATAAGCCAAAACTGGGTCGAGTTTTTCCGGCGCACACCCAGTAAGGGTCGCTATACTCATAGTACAGATCTACGGCTTCCGGTACCAGTGTGCAAACGTGTTACCAATGACTGATTCGTTTGAATCCGCCAATATTGGAGTTATGTGATCGGCGGGTAGGAAGGATTCTTACCCGAATAAGAAGACGAGAGGGCCTCCATGTAAAAAATTGTGGTATGGATAATAAGAAAGGAAATTTACTATAAAATTTAAATTTCTTATCAATCTACCTAACAATTGTTTACTACAGGCTGAATAGACAATAGGAGAAGGGAATCACACAAACAACCTCCACATAACCCGATTGCACTGGAACCGTGGACAGTAGTAAAGTTCCCTAGGTCTATCAAACCATAGCATCACAAACATTAGTAAAATACAATGAGACATGAGGCGTATGCCTCTGCGTGACTCACAGACAGAAAGGGCAGTAAAACAGCAGTAAAACAGCACATGGCTGGAACTGACCTTGGAAGAAGCCTAATGGCTAGGGTAGACAACAGCCTGAGCAGAAGAAAGAGCCCCAAAGAAAAAAGGTCCCCACACTGCTCCTACAACTGACGCAGATAGAAGGTGGAGAAAGTAGAAGCAATTCTCCAGTAGGCTGCCCACATACCATCCGACAACTTGATGGATTTAGCATAAGCCCAGGAGGTAGACAAGGCACGCACCTCATAGGCAGAAATACGATTGGAAATACAATCGTCAGTCGCAAGACGAACGTAGGCCTCGCGAACAACCAGACAAATCCATCGAGAAATGGATTGAAGAGAGATCTTTTGTCGACCAGGAATAAGAGACAGAAAGAATCGTTTCCCGCCTGTCCTAATTCCTAATGCCTTTCGGGTCAACCGAGAGGGCGTGAAGCTCACTAACCCTTCTAGCTGAGGCAAAAGCCACCAGAAAAGCCGTCGTTGGGGTCGTTCCAATGAGGGACAATAAGCTATGTTTTTGACGCCAAAAATGAAAAAAATAGTTATTCAAGAATTTTGTTTGCAAGTGTCGTCTGCCTTTCGTGTTAGGTAAAGGGTTAATCAAGACTTAAATGCCTGTTGACAACGAACTTGCAGGACGATTTTCTTGAGACTTGTCCTAAAATGTTGTAAATGTTTTCGCGTTTGACCAGCCTGTCACTTGGAAAATGATCAATAGGAACAGAATGTTTCTTTGCCTTGGACACCGAAGCACTTCGTATACTTAGAACCTTAAGCTTGGAAGTATCTATGCCAGCAATAAACATAACGGTACGTAGCCATCGGCTGATGGTACTTCTAGCCACAGGTTTATGAGGCTGAACATTACTGATGAATAAAGAGCTGTAGTGTAGATGCTGTTCTCCTCAAATAGTGTTTTAACACAAACAACAACGCAAAACCTTTTGTCAAGAAGATATGATTTCAACACAGCAACTGGGTTATTTACGCCAGGCCGCGTTTGTTTCAATAAATCTTCATAATGAAGTGTACAAGAATCAGAACTTATAAACATTCTGCAATGGACAAAGAGTGGATAGACTGAGCACGACTCGCTAGAGTGAAGGCTATCAACATAGCCAGTTTATAATTTAAACACATTAAAATTAATTTCCGAGCATATGATAATTTCCGAAGATAAATAAGCACTGTCGACAGATCACGTGTTGCAGAATATCTCACTGATGTAGGCCGCAACTGGGAAATACCTTTCATAAATTTTACAGCTAAAGGTGAAATGCATCAGAAAGTCCATCAACAATTACACCCAATGCAGACAAAGTACTTCTAGCAGTATTAAGAGCACTATATCCTACTCCATCATAAATTGTAATACGGACGTTATATCTGTGCGAACGGAGTCAGCTTTCCGTTTACAACAGTAATAAAACTATTTATTATACACCTGTTCTACATAATACCCATCTACAACAGCACTAAACCATGCGAAAAATGAAAATCTGTTCCGCACATGTGTGCGGGACGGAAATCGTTGACGGACTATTTTTTTAAATAGCAGCGACATTTCACTGGAATTTTCAGCACATCGTGCAACGCAGTTACAATTTGAATCGCTAACGACAGCTGATAATCGTCCCCTGCGTTCCAATGTCTTCTATGTGCCCATCGGTTCATAGAACACATTGAAACTCGGGGGACGAAATAGTTACACAGGTCCCCCTCGCAAATTTGGTTGTCGATAAAATGTGTTATTTTTGTTGATAGTTGTCAAATGAATTGCCGATTGTCCTTCTAGTCATTGTTTTTATAAGTGCCATATCGACTAACCTATTCATACGCGTGAGTGGTTCTGCGTATTTATTGTGATGACTGAATGCTGTTTCTGAGTTGAGCATCTCCAAGACGCCATCGCGATTGTTGTTTCCCGAGAAATGCATCTACACTGGAAGGATTTCCGGATAAACGGCATGCCATGAGCTGCAGTTGATAGCACAGAAGATGACGATTGCTGGAATTCGGAATTGTAAGAATCGTTCGAGTCACTGGAAAAGTGAGAGAAATTTTCACCAATAGTTCAATTACTGTTGTAAACCAGCTCTGATCAGGCCATATTAGAACAAAAATGATATTGAATCGTAGCTTCTACACATTATATTCATTTATTTAAGTCACATACTTATGCACAATGGCTAATCGTGACCGAGCTTCTATAAAGTCTGCCTACAAGGCTGAAAGGTGGAAAAGCAAAGAAAAATAATTACTGTTCCTAGATAAACAAAATGCATTGATAATTTCAGCATCAAGGTACCTTTACCAAGAAACAAACCTACCAGGTTGTGTATTAATTCCGGAAGCAAACAACTCAATCTCTGGTTATCGCCACAGGTTGGAAATAGTCTAAAATATCGTATTATCTAAATGCCACTCAACATTAGCATTGACGTTTCGGGACAGAGGTTCAGCTTCACTAAGAACTTCAGAAACACTAAAAACCATAAATGGTGATCAATGCACCAATGCCATATTTGAATAGATAACCTATTGCAATCTGCAGATTTTGTGACCTCATGGCAATAATGTAACTAAAAACAAAATTGTTAGCTGTCATAATTTTTACATGTTCCAATAAGAGCAAAAAATCCTCGTCCTCTTGTTGGTTGAGAGCTGGTATAGTTTCTTTTGTGTTTACGGCTCCAGTAGCAAATGTTACTGTCTGACGTCACACGCAAAATATTTGAAATGACGTCGCCCGTTTCGTAATTGCTTCATCAACGAAGTGACTTGCCAGCCGCTTCATTTTTCTGAATTTTTCACACGTGCAGCAGACGGTGAAACCGATTTACGATTTGAACTAAGATTGAATGAGTTTATCTGGTTTATTGATTATTTATCTGGTGTCGTCGTGGGGTATACGGGAGGTTTATGTACTAAACCCGTGATCGTTAAAAGTTGCCTTGAACAAAGCATCTTTAACGATCACAAGTTTAGGAAATGAGCATCACGTGTTTCACGACGCGATGTAAGTTTTGGGCTTTGGGCAGCGTCTTAGTTGGAACATATACGTTATTGTGATGAGTTGTCGGTAACCTGGTCTGAGGTTGGCGGCTTGGAGCGTCGGTTCAACCTCTTTGTGTCTCGGTTGAACATAAGCTCCGAGTCGCAAACCTCGGACAATGTTACTGTCAATTCATCACAATAATTTATAACGTTGATCATGTTTAAAGTTGCTAAAAGAGTTCAGAGAAACCAAACAGCCAACGTCTCCAAATATTTCATATGTCGATCAGGCTCAAGTGCTTCCGGCGTTCTGAAGTCTTTCCATCCATAGAAACTACTCACAATCTCAGTTTAGATGTATCAGTAGTACAACACGGCCACCGTCGACTGCTCCTTTTCCACATATAGCCAATATTTCCACGGATGCAATAATATTAGATTCCAAATACTAATTTTTGGAATAATCATTAAAAAATTAATTAATGAAGCTCATTAATTAGAATTTTGCTGATGATGATTTTTATTACCTCGTAAACGCATGCGTGAACATCATTGCCACGAGTGGTTAACTACCAGTCCACGGCGGTTGTACTGTAATAACAATATGTGCATAGCCCAGATCTATGTCCCTTTTTTGATAAGGCAAATTATGAATTCACCAATGTAAATCACACATACTGTCAGATGTAATTTCCATACTGCAATTATAGATACATTTAGTGGAATGAAGAACCTGGCGCTTTTGGACAGTTCAATATGAAGATAGTGAAGCATACCAAATTGTACTGCCGGGACACTAGAAGACCCGCTACTCTCTCAACCTGCCGTATACTGGCATAGCTCTTGCGATATAAATGCTGGCATTCTTTCACAATAAGTTCAACTTTATGTGCTGGCAATTTAACAGTCATGTGCACTGAGTTAATACAGAAACCTACAAATTCTATACATTGTGTTGGGATCAGAGCTGATGTGTATGGACGAATAGTAACCCTGGGGCCTAAATAGGTAAGAAGCCGAATAGAATAATTTATGTTTTGCTGATAGTGGTCATAGGTTTCACCTAACAGTAATGAATAATCAATACAAGATGAAATGCTATGACCCAGTTTTCTTAAAACATAATAAACTGGTTTCAACGACTTGGTAAAAACTCATGGACGTCGTGAAGAAGACTGCGGTGTAGGGGGTAAACTTAATTTGTCTGAATTGTGATGGCTCAAACCTCCACCGATAAGGTATTCCAACTATTTGCCTTTTTGAAGTCATACCTTGCTGATGTAGTAGGAATTTTAGCCAGCCGGGAAGATAGTGTAAAAAACTCAAGAATTGTTGGAAATTTATTTATAGAAAAATACAGGTAGAAGTCGTAACGCATGAACTGCTCAGCATTTTATATAATTAGCACGTGCAGGACAGGTCTTGCGGGGGCACCCGATTGCCTGAATCCGACAGTGGGTTTGACATAAGCCCAGATGGATTTATCGTATCTAGTATAATAAAATGTACATGATTTAATAGTAAGAGCGAACGTACATCTAAGACTACGAGCCAGACTTTAATATCCCGAAAAACTTATTGGAGGATTCACGACCACACCTCATTAGTTACACTCCTGTTAATAAGTTTGATCTTGCTTGCTTAATGCCAGTCTCGCATGTATTCGAATTAATTACTGAATTTTAGGCCTGATTGGTGTTAACTGCCCTTTAGCATTAATGAAACATAAGATACAGTATCCGTTTTCTTTTATGTGCAGAATGTTAAGCACACACACCTAAATGTGATTACTATAAGCCAAACTTTATTTTTATTCAGGAAACATTCGGGTCAGAGGCACCCTGTATTATTCGTATTATTCTGGAATACATACACAATACGAAACACACATGTGAATGGGTTAATCGATATTGCACGAGTGCCAGCGCGGAAGGATAAAACGAGAGGCTGCAGGCCACGAGTTTTATCCTCCCGCGATGGCACATGTTAATCACGTGTTTCGTTTTGTGTTTATAACACGCCTTCACGTCTACAAAAGCGATTATTAGAAGGACACTCAGCAATTCTTTATCGCTGACCAAATTTGCGAAGGGAACCCGTGATTCTATTTTCAGCCACCGCTAGCAATTCAAATCGTAATTGTGGTGCACGATTTGCAGAAAATTCCAGTGAAATTTCGCTTCTATTTAAAAAATAGTCCGTCAAGGATTTCCGTTCTGTACATATGTGCGGGACAGATTTTCACTTTTCGCATTGTTAAGTGTTGCAGTAGATGGGAATTTCATAGAACAAGCGTATAATAAAGGGTAAGTATGGAAACCCCTCACTGAGACAAATTATACTCCCATGGGTTTCCTGGTGCAAGCCGGTCTGGTTACACAAAATAGGCACTCGATGTTACAGCAAACAATGCAAGGTTACGAAACGCAGTGGAGACAGTAAGCCAGTACAAGAAACCAGAGCCACCACGTACTGTTATGAACAGAAAACAAAGGACCGGCGAACAGTAAAATTGGTGTATCCGTAAACCTAGGAACATTTGGTGGAAGAAAACGTGGGAAGAAATAGGGTACGCAAAAGTAGAAAGTTTGTTGGACAACGTTTGTGTGAACAGTAAGTCAAATGAAAAACATGAGCAATCTTAACGAAACCGGAAGTAGAATCCCTTTCTCTATTTTTCAGAATCGAAAATCGAACGGCACAACCCAAATTTGTGGAGGGAAATGACGAGATTCTTTCAATAAGTAATTCCATCCGAACAGTACATAATTCATGTTTTTTTAAAAGTAAAGTTTTTTTCCCAAACGAATTTCACTGCCTTTTGTATTGTTTACTTACAGATAGATACTGCTGATATAGGAAATGTGAGCGGTTCATGTCCATTCGAATGCATAGTCTGCTATCTAAAATCATACTGTGGATTTTTCTACCACGTGACTCTTCCATTGTCATTCGTTAGTATTATATTGTTTCTGTTCAAGCGGATAAAATCAGCTACAGTCAGAAAAGTTATAAATAGCAAGAAAGTTATAAACAGAAGCCTTAAAAATAGGTTCTGTGTTATAACTGACAAAATACGCACAGGACTGATTGTAGGGTAGGGAATCTTTCATTCGGTTAACAGAAGCGGTCGAAGCGACAAATGCTATAGAATCGTTTTGCTTCTCTATTCCATAACTGTGGTTTGCTCAACAATCTTACCGTCACCGCAACGGAACAAAAACATTAACCTTTCGGCTTTTAAAGTTTTGTGAATATTGGGGGTTTTTATCAAGAATCCTGGATACTAGTTATTGAAAGTAGGAGTGTGGGAACGAGATGTTCCTGAAAATATTGACCAGCTTTTCACTTTGTGTGTCTTGAACGTGTTAACTTTCTCTTTTTGTATTGACCATGGAGTGAAGTACATAGGCTTACAATGTGGATGAGCATGATACATTAAGAAAGCCTTATAGATTGGTATCATCAGCAACCCAAGGGTTAGAGACACGGTACATTCGTCCCGGTAATCAATACATCAGCATCTGTCTCTACATGTAAGGAAGAAATGCCATTACGCTTCAGACATTTTCTAAACAAATTCACGAAGAATTGTTTGTTAGTATTTTTAGCAAACCAGTCCTTTTTCCTAACACTCGGAAATTTTTTATTCAGTTTTGACGATTTCTACACCTCCCTTCAATCCATTCTGTTTGAATGGGTTTCATGTTTGTGGGTGGGCGGCTGTCATAATCAACAAAGACAACTGTTATATTACGATCTAATTAAATTAATATATGACTCACAAATTTGACCATATGTTTTACCATCGAACAATGGGAACAGTCCACCGTCCATGCTCACCCCACAGACCCAGACCCTTCCTCAAAAACGAATCTGGATTTACATGTGAATGTATTGAATCATCTAACTGTCTCTCAAAGTAGCTCGGGAAATTCAAATAATAAAGTTGATAAGTTCATAACTCGTATGATGTCTGAGAATTCAGTTCCGGAGACTGTACCCATAACAATCGCTATCAATCGTTGGAACAGCAATTGAGCATCCGTTGTTACAAAATGGCACCGACTCGGAGTCCAGCGTTCTTATTCATTTGTAAGGTTTGATCAGTTTTCTTAAAGACGTATTCATTTGGGCCCTTTTCATTCATTTCCACAACTATTACTTCCCTGATACTTAAGGCTTTGTGAAATTACATTTGTTGGATAGAGTACCACTTTGCATGCTTCTTAATTCCCAAACACATGGAAGGGATTCATGCAGAGATGAGATGTCGCAGAACAGTCATGGCATCTTTTTCGTCTCCCAATTTTCATTCCTTTCCGCATTCTTTGTGTTAATAATAATAATAATAATAATAATTGATTTTGTAAAAACGTAAAACCACGAAGAGTGCCCTAAAACGCTTCACAGAAATAAAATACACTTTTCTGAAAATAAAGAGTCACATGTTTCAGTTTCCTTTAGGGAGGTTCAGGAGAATGCTTCAGTAAATAGGAAAGTTTTAAGATTTCTTTTGAAGATGTTGATAGTTTCTGAATTTCTGACACTAATAGGCAACGCATTCCACAATCTTGGACCCACAACGGAGAACACACGATCATTAGCCAGATTAGATCTGCTAAAAGGTATGACTAGTTGAATTTGATCTTTAGATCTCAGACTGCGTGATGGAGTGTATACAGTGATGAGCTCTTGCAGGTAAACTGGGGCCAGTTTGTGGATACATTTGAATACTAAGATCAATATTTTGAAATTAATTCTCTGTTTAACTGGAAGCCAATGTAACTGTCTTAAAACAGGTGTTATGTGTTCAGAGCACATTCGTGAAATATGTACCATGTTAGAGAACTTTATTTATTAGATTTGATTTTCTTTCCAAGAATTGATCTTTATTTAGATCAATATGGCTTAAAACGCGACTGATATGGTTCTGATCTCTGTCGATAAGATCCATGCTAGAATTGTCTACCCGACTGAGCGCAGCCATTTTGTTGACAGCGAAATCGTTTACCGTTATTCATTGAAAGCAATCAATCGTAAAATTTGCGTTACCAGGCAAAAGGGTGAAGTTTTTGTATGATGTGGAATTAATGATGGCAAAGGTAAGGACTAGGGGGATCAAAAGGAAAAGAAGTGAGTTGTACACAAAATGCAACGCAAACTACGATTCCAAGATGCAAACGGAGATTCGTCGAAGTCGGAGAAGAGGCAGTTCAGCTTTACGAACCACTGGGGAAGCTGCGACTGTCGGACTTTATGAAAAGAATGAGAAACAATAACACTCTCAGAAAACTGGAGCAGATCTGAGAACATTTTGTAACTATTTGATTTGGTTTAATAAATAAAAGGTCATTACTCGGTTAGTTCCATGACGGCCGGGACAACAGCACTCGGTGACTTCACATCAAGCTTCGAACTTCGGTCTCCGGCTGATATGAGATAACCTCGGACTGATTTCTCAGGCGATATGAAACAAAGAAAATAATAACTTCGAACTATCGTGGCATCAATTACGTCAAAACATGCCGGTGTAACAGGAATGGAAGTCCGTAGGAAAATTAGTCCCTCTGGACTATTATTCCGCGGAATTATAGTACTAGGTCTAACATTTCTAGGAATAGTAGTCCGGCGGACTACTATTCCTAGAAATGTTAGACCTAGGACTATAATTCCGCGGAATAATAGTCCAGAGGGACTAACGTTCCTACGGACTTCCGTTCCTTTTACACCGGCATGGACAATACTCAAATATCTCACTGATACTATTCAAAGCCACCTATAGTTAAGCCACCAACTATATTGTGGCTCCTCATCAATTGCTTTTCAATGACCAGATCTGTTGACAAACCGGCGAAGAATTTATCATCATTATTTACAACATGGACGTCAGAGCATTCTGAACACCTCTGTTCAACTTTGACGAATAGACTTTCAATAGAATTTGCATGCATGATCTTACCAGCTGATGAAAAAAATTACTACACCATTCTGCTCTTATAAAATTTCTGAGGATTTGAGCCATCGGCATATATTGATACAAGAATTTGGCAGCCTTAGTGGCATTGGAATTCTATAAGCACATAGTTAGTTGTTTATTAATGTGACCAGTCTTTACCCCTACACCTAAACCTAATTAGCCCATTATCTCAAAACGGGTTATCCCAGTTAACCCTACTTTATAGGGAAATGCATCCGATTTCGAATTTTAACTTTTAGTATATTGTAAATAGCACGTTCTTCTAGGTATTATATGATTTTGACTGGATTAATAGTTCCATCCTACATTATCTGATTGTGGATTATATTCAGGAGTCATACCAATGGTACATAACAGTAAATGTGATTTTAATGCTGTATACTATTGGATGCCTTCCGGTGTTTTACAGGGGAAACATAGCCGACAACAAAGTCTACAAACACATATAAATGTTACTTATGTTGATCAAAATAGTAATGTGTTACTTTGTCAAGCAAATAAAGTCGTGTCAGGGATTCGTGAAATGTAATTGTAATGGGCCAAAACGATGTAAAACAAAGCGTTGTGTTGGTTTCAAAGCCAAAGTGTTGTGCAACAGTAGATGTCACTCCAGCGTAAACTGTTCCAATAAATGAATATTGATCTAATAAAATAGAAACAGAACTAAACTAAATTTGGTCTCATTGAATTCATGTACAAATCCTTTTTGGTATTTAGCCAAATGACTGGTTTGTTATTTTAGTCATTTGGCCATATAACTAGGAAATTTAGACATTTGACCAAATGACAGACGGTCAAGGTCATTCGACCAAACGACTAACTGCTTTAGTCATTTGGCGAAACGACTAGTTTAGCACATTGACTGTAACATATGCACTTCCAGCTCAATATAGTTCCTGTTTTTTGCTAAACAGAAATTCATCAACACGTGGGCATGATTTTCAAGAGGATTTTCGATTTTGAACATCTTATCTGGGAATCGTATATTAGTTCAATGAATGGTATGTAATCACTCAAGTGTTCTGTGATAGTTTTGAATGGGCGCATCTTATCTGGAAATCGTATCGTGGTTCGATGGACGGTAAGTAATCACCGCTTTTGTGATAATCATGAAGGGATGCATCTTATCTGTATAATAGGACCAGACTACGCGCTGTCGGTTACCAATTAAGTCAACATCACTAAAAATTGATTTGGCACCAAACTATCTTCCTTTGCCAAAAGTTTGGCACAATGGACAAACTTCCAACGTGAAGTGTCAGTGAGTGGTAATGAGGTATTGTTTTTTCCTTCAGTAAAACATTGTAGGTTATCAACTTTATAAAATGCTGCGTTTAATTAGATAAATACTTCATACCGTCGCGAGTCACTCGCGATGGTATGGCATATTTATCTGATTAAATATTTTTTCAATAAACAATATTTTATTCGTCATGAAATAGTTTGGTAAAAAGGCATAAGCCTATGTATATACCTCACCGATACATAAAATATTCATTTTTAACAACAATAGTGCGTAAACAAGACCAGAGTTGTGCAGTTTGTTTTATACACAGTCCACCATCAATCATAGTTTCTCTCAAACTAACTTGTGGCATGAGTCTTGATAGGACTCTTCAATCTGATAATGGGATGTAATGACTGATTGAGGTAAGGTATTCTACTTCTCGGGTAATCCTTGGAATCTCATCGTTTGTTCGATATAGTTATACACGGCTCCAAATCTGCGAATATTGTCTGACTGTTTTCGTTTTATTTCCGGATAAGATAACGTTAATTTCTTCAGTGGTGTAACCTAGACTTTGAAACATAATTTCTCTTTGGGTGTTATAGATTGGACAAAAAGTGTTCAAAGTCCTCGTATTCGTGACTACAAGAGCATTTCGGGTTATCGCGCCGAAATCGTTCATACATGTGACCATTTAAGTCGCTACATCTTAATCTTAATTTGCAGTACAGTATCTGGCCTCTTCTTCCGCCAGCATTATAATAACCTGGAATGATAGGGTCGTTTTTCAGTACCTGTACAGATCCACAGCTTCTCATATTTATATCTATTTCAGTCCAGAGTCTTACAGCGGATGGAAAAAAGAGTCATAAAAAAGTTTAGTCCGACATTGTATTTCACGTAGGTTGTTTGATGAATGAAGTGGATAATTTGTATATTCCGACACTTGGGCGGAATCATTGCGATAATGAGGCGCATTACCAGACATAATGTTAAACATAGTAACTATTTTGTGTCTTTTTCAGTGCTTGTGTAATGTAATAAAAAACCAGTTTCGAGATATATACGCTTGAGACATGTGCCCCTGGGAATGCTGCATATTGTTCGAAGGGCGCCTTGTTGTAAAACTTCGAGTTCATCTAGTTAACCTTTTGGACAGTTATCCCAAATAACATCGGCATAGTCAAAAGGGGAGTATGAAATGAGTTTCCAAAGCTAACCTGGACAATTTATATTTTAAGCTACAGAGGCAGTTTATCATTGGACTGACTTTATCAACAATACAATCAATGTGATTACCCCAAGATCACCAGTTTTGAAATATTAGTCCTAGATATTTGTGTACGTTAACTTCGGTTATACGAGGACCATTTAAGCAGAGTTGCGTCTTCAAATTTGGGTTAATTGTTCTTGTAAAGCTGAACGTTACTGTCTTTCTGGGGTTAAAAATCAATTGCCAATTATCTGCCCATAAACCAATTCGTTCCATATCACCGTTCAGTAGGTTTGAATTTTTATCCTCTATAAGAATAAATAGGGACGTGTCGTCTGCATATAACATTATATTCTTATGGATATCATGGACTATATCATGTATGTACATAGTGAAAAGAAGAGGTCCTGAAACAAACCCTTGGGGGAAATCCAGCAAGTATTACTTTTTTGTGGAGCTCTTTCCGTTAATGGAAACTGTTTGTGTACGATCAGTCAAATAATTTTCAAATCACGTTAAAAGTCCACGCCTTACCCCAGTAGCATCACGTTTGTGTAGCAGGCCACCATGACAAACTCTATCAAACGCTTTGCTTATGTCACAAAAGACAAAGCGGACTTCTGAACCTTTATCCAGTGCAGATTTTATATAATTATCTATAGAGATTAATTGAAATACCGTACTATCTCCCGGCCTAAACCCAGACTGAAGGTCAGTAAGGTAGTTATTATCAACAAGAAATCTATATACGCGATTAAAAACTATCTTTTCTAGTACCTTACTAACACAACTAGCCAACGACACGGGTCGGTGATTCTCTGCATCGATTTGTGATAATTTTTTTATGGATTGGTATAACATTTTCATGTTTCCAGTATTTGGGAAAGACTCCAGTTGACAAAGACAGGTTAAATAATTTGGAAAGCGGAAAGGATAGCTGCCTCGAGAATTATTTCACTATTATATTGCTTATTTGGTCAGGACCACTAGCCATTGTCGTATCTAATTTTGATAACAATAATTCGACCTCCACCTCGTCAGTTTCTATAGCCTCTAATAACCCATCATGTTTATAAATGCAAGGTAATTCTCTTTCGAGTATAGTATTACACTGACTTGTAAAATAATTGTTGAAGATAGTCGCGATACTTTCTGGGTCGTTTATAATTTCATCATCCTCGAGCAGCGGGGGAAAGGGTGCCCTCATAGACTGCTGATTGGTGAAATTTTTCAATCTCTTCCACTACTGCTTAGAGGATGTTTTTTTACAGATAAAGACTCTTCTAAATTGATATCAAAACTTTGTTTCGAATCACTAACACAATTTATAGTATAGTTTCGAATTCTCCTGAAATTTTGCCAGTCTTCAGTCCTACTTGTTCTTTTTGGCTTTTTGTGTACCCTATTACGTATGCGCATTTGTTTTCTTACAAAGGATGTCATCCAGGGTCTGTCATTTGGACGCATTAAGATCGATCTAGCAGAAGTAAACGATCTAACAGTTTCCATAACATGGACTATTATTTTTCTGTTATATCGTCAACTGAACCGGATTCGAAAAATGAATTCCAGTTAAAAAGTGATTGTGACAGACCATCTGCATCCATATTTTTGTAATCCCAAACAAATCGTTTATAAGAGGGAAGATTAGGATTTGTACATTTCAGTTTAATACTAGTGGCATGGTTATCGCTACAAAAGGAGGGAGTGACTCCGATACTGGAGATCAGGTTCGGGGAAGAAGTTGGCACTAGATCTTGAGTACTTGAGGTCTCACTTATCTGAGTTGGCTCCTTAACAACCTGGACAGGGCTGTAGGCAGCTTCAAGTCTTCTAATTTTTGGGTAGGTTGTCGGTAGACAATTTGCGTTGAAGTTGCCGACAATAACACATCTCATAGAGAGGTTATTTCTAGCTGATGATATCGATTCATCGATGAGGTCCCAGTCTGACACACATTCCGAGGGTGGACGGCAGAAAATACCAAGTAGAAACGTATGTTTTTAACTTCTTATTTCAGTCCAGATCGCTTCCAATCCAGGAAGTTCCAAATTACTCTTCCGGTTTCAAATTAACCCCAGTTTTACGTAAACTAATATTCCGCCGCCGAGGCCATCTTCACGGTCCTTACGAATAGGAAGATAATGATATCCTTCTATTCTGAGATCTTCAGAGCCAACATTCGAATTAAGAAGAGATTCAGTAACAGCAATGACATCATGTTGACTGATCTCCACCTGTATCACTTCCGTATTGTTTCTAATACCCCTAACAGTGATGTGTACTAGTGATATGTTGCTACACGTGTCCCCTGGTGTCAGCCCAATATCTCCACTAACTATTAATAAAACGAATACCAATACAACAAGACACAAGCGTCCTAATACACTAAATATCATTCCAATGGCAGAACCAATGGAACTCATGCTTGTTTGACCTGTAATGCGATCCGCCTTTTGTAAATACTCGCGATCCGCTAAACCCAGTTGCTTAACAGTAATTGTTTTATTTTCATTCGTTTTTCTTCCCCCAAAACAAATCGTATTCCCATTCCCACTCATCGAAAGCGGTATTCCACTCCCAGCATCGTATTCCTCTCTCAGCGATGACAGTTGTTTTTAATGTTTACAAATCGGCTGAGAGTTGAATCAGTTATAAAGGGTTGTTTGGGAAAACAAATAAAAAGAAAATAAAATACATACAAAAGTTCACTTCTCGGAATCGACTATGATTTTATCCTCTCGTGCGCAGCGCGGATTATTTCAATCGGCTAACGCCTCGCGAAATAAAACCTCCGCGTGCCCCACTCGGGAATAAAAGTCGGACTCGAATCCGAGTAGTAATCTATTGTCTATTTGGTCGATTAATGTCTTATTATCTAAGCGCAGCAGCAGGTACATGTAGCGACACCAATCGGCCTGACCCTAAATGGAATCAGTGGCATAGATATAACTTCGGCGACCACCCATTTTGGCTACGGAGGATTTCGTCAGAACCTTCGTGTTTTGTTGAATTTTTCCCGGGCCAATTGTCCGTACACTCTGAAAATACTTGCCAGTTCATTCTTCAAACCTCGATCAATTTATTTGGTTCGGACAGAAAACTATACCAGCACCCCCCCCCCCCCCCCAATGCCTCATTAGGGTTTTGGCACAAAATACTTTTTTGCCATTAAAATAGCCAGAATGGCTAAAAAGTGGTAACAGACAGGTTCGGTCTTGCGTAAACATTAATTGGGACTGAGTAGGAACAACTTGGATTTGTATTCAGATTTGTTCAAATTCAATAGGTTTCTTTTTAGTTGTGTGAGACCTGTTGTGTATATTCATGTATTCGAATAGATCTTATCAGAAAAAATAAGCAAAGTTTTCAAATAAATTTCCTCAAATACTGTGTACACAGCGCCCGATCCTTGCATGCTGTGCTCTTTGCCAGTCCCCCAATTTCCAGTAAAATGTTATCTAAGAGATCCAAAAAATCCGCACAGACTACACTGTACTCTCACCCTGTCTCAAGCACCAGGAGGGCCCAGATTCACTCCGAGGGTAATGAATTTTGAAAGTTTTGGGAGGAGTATACCTTAGGCCTGAGGTGTGTGTGTGGGGAGGGGGTTGGACCTCCTATTGGTATGGCACCACCCGAAATGGAGGGCCTTACCTACCCCACCCAGGTCTAAATTCCAGCTACACCCCTCCGATTTAGCATTCTCGGTTATAAAGCCAATCCACACTCCTTCAAAAGTTCAATGTAAAACTCATTTACATCAGATCAAACAAATAATCAGATTATGACAGACAGTAATACTACATCTTTAATGTTTTCCTATTTAACCCTTTTACTGCCACGCCCACTTTAGCCATATATGGAGGACCTCTATGTACGCCTGTATGCTTGGAAGTTCAATAAGATTTATGCCATTCTTAAAACTCTACCATCTGCTTAATTGTTGGAAAGGGGTCTATCGTGGTATTTTGCGCACGATGGAAGGATCCATTGACGGAAGTGGAATAGAGTCTATTTGGATTGAAAGCGGATTATATGGTGCAATGATCTGTAAGCAAATTTTAGATGGGGCACCTGTACAGCGGGGAATTAATGCACGCACAACTACGTGGCTAGCCTTAATTGATTTGTTTGTGAATTTGTCCTGTTTGACCAAAATCTACTAATATCGCAAATGTGCATTGCGATTCGATACGTCCAGAACTCATCGAATCACAGAACGGAGTTATGCGATTCTGACTCACTACTTGTCTCTCTGCTCAAGTTTGAGAGTACACAGTGGGACCCTGTCCACCTAAATCAAAGCGGAAAGTCTATGAAGACTCTTTATATTACGTGGACATGGTTGCATTGATGCTTCTGTTCATCCCATACAGGACACTGACAGCCGCATCTCACTTTTCTGGAGCCAATTGCAAATACTTTTTCTTCGTTGACAAACTTTGCTATGTTAGCCTCATACCTCTCTGCGCTGCAGAAAAGAGGAAGTCACCGAAGGTGGATCCGGATGTTTATGAAGAGTTTTGCACTGAAAACTGGGTTGTGACTAAGAATACGATTCCGTTCTGCGCTGTCGGTGCAGGTATGGGCTGGAACCAGTAGATAAAAGTGACTGGTGGGATAAAAGACATAATGCCAAATGAGCAAGTTGTGAATTTTTTTTTCTTACTTGTTATCACCACAACTTCCAATGTGCACAAAGGAGGTGTATAGGTTAGTTGGCATGCCTAAGTCATCCCAAAGCCATCACCATTCGACACCACCTTCTACGACAAGAATGCATGACAAGGATTTTGCACTCCTAGTTCAGGCTCTCTCTCTTTTCGAACTCTTGCACAAGACTACTCAAGGGTCTGACCTTGTCAACATTGTTACAAGAAGCGTCATGTCCAAGAGGAAAACTGGCTGTAGCTTGAGTATCCACATTAAGAGTCAGCAGTTGTATGAAACATTCGTCAACGAGCGAGCTCGGATGAAAGGTTACGTTGTGTTCGACACATTGAAGAAAGCTAAGCTTCTTACCCCAAGGGATAACTCGAAGGAAATTAAGGTTTCATGAGATAAAGGAAGATCGTGCCTTGTTCGCTTGCATGCCTGTGGTTGCGTGAAATAAACTTGCAAGAGTTCATCAGAAATTGCAAGTTGCCGTAGTTTCTCGATCTCTGTTTTCGATGTTACTGCATTGTTTAAACACGAGTGACCTCGTGAACATTTTGGAGGAAAACTATGAATGGCTTCCCGAATCCGATCAAAGTCAGTCTCTTTGACGAACGCCCGATTGTGAATCCCATATCAGCTCGACTGAAAGCTCTATTGGGAAATTTGCCGTAGTCTATGATATGGTAGAGGTTCAAGCAATACACAAGCCAACATCAGTCAATACATGGGGTGGGGGATTTGGTTCAGCTATTCTACGATACCATGAGGGTAAAATATTTTCTAAAATATGAAGCGCATATAGTTTTTGATAGCTACGATGTTGGAAGCTCTCTGAAAACATCGGCCACGCAGAAGTTGGGACGAAGACAGAGCGTGGCAGACCACACATCCAACAACACAAAAATAGCAGCAAATGTGGTTATGCAGAAACTGTAATCCAACTCTCGCACCATAGATGAACTGTCAATATTTCTTGCCAGAGGTGTTTTACTGCAGACCCCGGGTACTGATGACCGCATTTTTGTGGCATACATAACTTTGACAGGGTCTTCTTGTTGTGATGTTACATACTTGTGTTGTGATCAAGAATGACGGACATTAAACTTCTGCTACATGTTGTCCACGCCGCGACTAGTCCTTAGGCTGGGGAATTTCGTGTGCAAATATTGTCCCATAAGTTAATCTTCATTTTGATGGAGGGGACCTTGTGTGCGAACAGAAAAGTGAGGGTGGACTTCCAGAAACTCGGGAACTTTTTAGAATACGGCACTGCTATAAGCGCTGCCAGCAAAAACTTTCAAAATAAAATTTAGGAAAAGAGGAAACTGAAACTACTGTAATTCCGTAACTGTTGGTCATAGAATCGTAAATGTCCCACCATAATGAAGATAATTAATTATTCTAACGAGAAAAATGCACCTGGATCAGAAAATGTTATTCCTGACGTGGCCATAGGTCAAAAGGTCAAGAAAATAGGGTTTCGGTGGCAACATTACCTCGCCTCAATTAAATGCTAATTTCCCATATGAGAATCGCTTCAACGCATTTGTATATCCATCACTTATTCAGTGAATAACCCTCAATTGAATGGTATACTGGTTATCATCCTCACCCATTTTAGAAGCGCTGGACGTTAAACGAAAAATAACAAAATTTTGAAAAAGGCTATTATGCGGATTTTCGAAACCCTGTAACTGTGTGAAAATATGCAGCAGATTTGAAAACAGCTTTTACAATTATGGTAGATTTCCTTCTTTGAGTTCTACGGGAAGTAAAAGGTAGCTTGTTATTTGTGCATTTGTACTGTTAGGCAAGTGGGTAATATCATATTGATTCTCAGCACTATTTTTAGTGAAGATACAAATTCGTTGTTCTTCAAAGACCAAAACATTAAGACTAAATGTTGCAAAAAGGGTAAAATCTTCGCTCTCCAATTGGATAAGAGCTGGCGTAGTTTCTTTTATGCTTACGGCTGCAGTAGCAAATGTTACCGTCTGACTCCACTAAGTGAAATATTTGAAATGACATCGCCCGTTTTGTAATTGCTTCATCAACAGAGTGACTAGCAAGTCACTTCATTTTGCTGGATTTTTTACACGCGCAGCAGATGGTATTCCGGATTTAAATTACAAAGCGATTTACGATTCGAACTGAGATGGAATGAGTTTTTCTGGTTTATTGATTATTTATCCAGTGTCGCCGTGCGGTCCAAGAGAGGTTTATTTACTAAACCTGTGATCGTGAAACGTTGCCTTGAACAAGGCAACTTTTAATGATCACAAGTTTAGTAAATAAGGCTCGCATGTTTCACGATGTAGGTTTTGGGTTACAGATAGTGTCTTATTGGACCATATATGTTGTGATGTGTTGAAGGTAACATGGTCTGAGGTTTGAGGCTCGGAGCATATGTTCAACTCTATTGCTTCACGTCTTGGTTGAACATATGCTTCGAGCCACAAACCTCAGACCATGTTACCGTCAATTCATCACAATAACTTATAATTGTGCTACTTGCATAAACATTCAAAACCTGGACCGCCAACTAAAATGAGGTATATTGAATCTCTCTCAAGTGAAAAACTAGGTGCCTGTGTCCTCAGAATCAGTCCAACCGGTTCTTGCACTTTGACGGTGTGCTGTAATCGAGTGTGTTTTAACATATACAGAATTTGCAGCTAGTTAGTCCAAACTTTCGACACGCACATTTGCTTGTTGCACATTTTACACATTTACATTGCAACACGAACGTTTTGGGCATTGGACACATTCCATTATCAGGCTGAAGCACACCGTCATCATCTTTGAACCCATGAGCTATTGGCTGGAGCAAATTTGGCTCTGTCAGACTCGATGTCATTTCATATGTTGCAAAGTAGGCCCTCAAAATGTGGAAACGAATAGCATGACTTGTGGGTGGAAGTTGGTCCAAGCAGACACCCTTCCTATGTTGCGAAGTTCGCCCACAGGGGTTGATCAAGCTCGCTGTAAGAGCTACAGCTCGTATACGATTTTAGTGCTATGACTGTTTTCATAGACATTTTTATTTGGTAAATTGGACTCGGATTTATTACCAGATTTATTCAAATCTAAAATCCATGGAATCACATTAACTGGCGACCAGAGTACGGGAGTAATTTGTGGACCCACATAGGAGTAGATGTCAGTTGTTCTGTTGACAATGTTAGGCATAACTTTGCAGGCCAATATTGTCAACAAGCAGTAAAATTATATGATTTGTTGGTAGATAGTATAATATCATTCTGCAGAATGCTCTGGGATGGTATTCTTCGAACTGTCAACAAATCATCCGGTGGAACATCACCAGACACCACCAAATATCGGGTGATACTGAGATTGCAACTTGCACATTCCACTGGGACATTCTGGCAGTTAACAGGCACCCGGCAGAATACTATTGGCATGTAAAGATTCCTTAGACTGCGTGCCGACTGACCGACAGTCTGCATGGCAATACAAGAGTCCACAAAATGGCGACTGCAACGTCATAAGATTTCCCTTAAATTCTGCTCACTAGTTGTCGCGTGATTAGGTATTGCATCAGAAAATTTGTGAATATAAGCACCATTCTCTACTGGCTCATCACATGCACGTTACCTTGCTGAAGAACTTCTTAGATGGATGCCGCCTCATATTAAAGTTTGAACTTTGTCACTTTGACCGTTATTTTAATTTTATTGTAAATTATTGCCAGGACGTCTGTTGGTACTTTATACATTAAAATTGTAGATAATTTCTTGAACTGTTCATTACATGTTTGATACACACCAAGATTCACGAGGATACAGAAAACTGAACATTATCTTGAGTTTGTGCTTCTGGTCTGTAATAAATCTAAACGCCATTGGCTGGTGGAACTTCACGGTTCTATCTGCTACACAATGTCAGACCTCACCTACGATCATAGATCCATAGGCATTTCATGACAGACCTACTTTTTATGGTGCCATGACCGGGATTTTGTAAACATTCAGTACACTTACCTATGTACCAGTGATGCAGTACCCATACCTGTGTACTAGTGATGCAGTAACCATATCAGTGTGATGAACAACAAATTTGAGCTCTCTACAATAGCTACCTAGAGCTACCAACTCCAAGAGCTGGCCAAACATTCATTCCAGTGTGGTGAAAAAAGTGCAAAGTGCACAGTGGTTGAGCAAAACATATTCAAATTTCATATAAGACCCATGTGAAGCGTGCAAAGTGTGTAGTGGTGGAACAAACCTGTGCATTGGTGGAAGAATTCAGTGAATCAGTGAGGAATTCAACAAGAATTCAACACAATGAAAACTGTGAGTGTACAATTTGATTATTTCATAATATATCAGCAGAAAAAATGACTTCTCAATTAACTCAATCCCAAGTAGATGCTGCAATTCAGCAAAAAGCCAAACAATGCACTGATGCCATCTCAAGTCGGTGACTTCTAGACATGAAACAGTAGTTGGAAGATGGGAACATCCATCACCAACAGCTGTTGGATGCTGAAACAAGCTGCCTTTCGAGAGAAAGTAGCGACCCAAAAACAATAAATAATAGAATTACAAAGGCAATATTTGAATGTGGGTGAAGAAGGTGAAAGTGAGATTGTTGAAGTAAAAGAATCTGACTCAGCTGCAAAAACAATCACTGAATTGCAAAAATCAATTTTAAAGCAACATAGACATTTGTCTACAACAGCTGATGCAATGCAATCTAATGTGCTTCACTCCCACATCAAGAGGTTTGACGGGCACCTAAAAACTACAGTGCTTGTATCAAATCACTTGAATTATATTGGGCTACAAATTAAATACCCGAAAATAAAAAGAAATTAAGCACTGCTCAAATGAGTGAATATGTGGTTAGCGATTTTATTTTGCACCAGATTGAACATAACCCGAAAATTAAGTGGGTGGACCTGAAGAAAGATCTGAAATTATGCTATTCAAAGATTATTGAATACTCAATGGTGGGAAGCTACTTGAGGCATATGAAGCAAGAGAAAATGAAACAGTTGTATGAAACGATTGCTTGATGTTGCCAAGGATGTGTATGTAAATCAAATCAATGATGATTTCTTACAAAAGATGTTGGCAGACTATTTTTGTGACTTGTTATATGAATCAGATATGAGATTAAAACTCATGCAGAAAGAGCCGTCAATGTTAGAAAAATTTCTAGTGATGGAGCTCTTCGAGGAAGGAGTGAAATACAAGCTCAAGGCCATAGGAGAAACAGGACAAATGCTATATTATGTATATCCAAGGATGGATGATAGTCCAGGGGATATAGGAGGAGTTCCCATGGAAATTGACATGATACAATGTCAAAATAAGGTGCTTTTGGTGACAACAGGAAAACAAAATTCTGAATTTCAAAGACCATACAGGCACGGTCATCAGAACCAACAGTACAGGCAGGGTCAATCACGGTATCAAAATCAAAATAAAAGGGTTGTACCGCAAAGAGTAAATCAATACACCAGGCCCATTTTCTATCTTTGTGGTAGACCAGGACACTACAAACATGATTGCAGGGTTAAAATTGTGAGACAAGTGAGAACAGTAGAGGTTCAGCCCCCCAACCCAACAACAACAAATGCAAGCAAATGGAGTTGGACAGACTAGATTTGGTATAGGTGCTTGTTTTCATTGTGGTCAGTTTGGGCACCATGCAGCCTCATGCAGAGCTGACTTGAATCATTTAAATGAACAAAACTCGATCCTTGTAGGGCAAAGTGTCAATCAATACAGTCACCCTTAAGACATGTATGCAATGCAAAAACGAATACCTGCCTCAACAAAATTCTGTCCATAATTGCACAATGCAAACAAAAAATATTATCCCATTGTAATTTTTGACCCCTTTAGTGGTTCTAGAAGTAGCAATTCAGTAATAAATAATCCAGAAAATATTGTAGGTAGAATTCAGAATCATAGTAAATCACAAAAAGCACAGAATAATACATATGAATCCCAACACAGAAAAATGAAACAACTAAATAATATGGAGCTTGATAACAGTTTAAAATGTAGTAATTTCACCTCAAATAACTATAAAAAGCAAAAAGGTAACATGAGACAATTTATTGAACATAATGGATATAGGCATACTATAGAAGAATGACCCAAATTACAACAAAATTTTAAGTGAAGGCAGCCTATAAAACACAGACTTAACTTTCAACAAGTCACCCCTTCTGTAAAACAAGGAAAAACAGAGCAGTACTGTAAGAAATGTAATACAGAGGGGCACAATACTAAGAATTGTAAAATAAAATGGAGAACTATTCCTTTGACTAACAACAGACAACAGGTGAATAAGATGAGAGGTAAAACAAAGCCATACAGTAAAACAAAGATAGTCTCAAGCTCTGAATACATTATTCAGCCTATAACTAACTGTAATGAAAAACCAAAACACTTGTTTTAGAGCCAAAAGTTAGAGCAAAGAAGAATTCAGATAACCAGATTAAGGAACCAAAAGAAATTAACCCATGGAATCCCAATAAAGTGTGTGTAAAATGTGGAAGTATAGATCATTATACTCAGTATTGTGGGGGTATTAAAAAAGTGTAACATGTGCCAAGAGAGGAGGGGTCATTTTACAAAAGATTGCACCTGAATTTTACTAGAGAGAACATTTACTAAAACAGAACTTGAAATTATGAAGAAAAATGCTTATAGATATGAAAGATACCTCAGAAATCATCCACTAAATAGGAAACCTCTCTTAAACAGTACAACTAAAATGCAAACTAAGAAAAATGTAGAAGAATTAAAACCAGTAAAACAGTCAAAACCCCAGGGGGATAACCCAGAAATGCAGAAACTGAAACAGGAAGTAACTGATACAAATAGATTGAAAATGAAACAAGAAGTTTCCCAGCAATTGAAACAGAAAGTAAATGGGAAAAATAACAGCAAACAGGGGAAGAACATGAAATGAAACCATCACAACTTCCTGTAGGAACAGGAAGTCAATCAAAACAACTTCTTGTGATGACAGTAAGTCATTTACTTTGAACTTTGAAAATTAAAGTTACAGCTAAAACCTATTGTGAAAGTCTTTCATGTTAGTTGCTTGACTAGATTGGTGAATCAAATTTAATTTAAACCTCAGACCACTTGGGTCTGTACTGCCAAGGCCATAGGGGCCAGTTAACTTTGACTCTGACTTTTTAGAGCATCATGGTTTAAAGCAGAACAACCATGTTTACTTGTTAGTAATAGTGTAGTGAGTAATATACCTGTGATATTAGTGAATAACACTAAAAAACATTATACATTAAAGAGAGGCTGTATTGTTGGAAAATTAGAACCTGTAGCACAGGGTGAAAACAAATTTTGAAAAACTCTAAACAGAAAGTGCAACTTACTTAGTGACAAAGATATTCAAGTACCAGCTGATAAAAGGGACATAACTATGGAGTTAATTAATAAAAATAGAGACTTGTTTGCACAGACAGACAAGGACTTAACCCAAACAGACACAGTCACCATGAAGATGATACAGGTGATGCTAAGTCTATCAAGAGTCGACCTTATAGGGTACCACTTACAATAGAGAAAATAATGGATGATGCCATTCAAGAAATGCTTGAAGCGCCAATGATTCAGTGCTCAAATAGTTCGTAGAGAGAGTTTTCCCTGCCTCCTAGTGGACACAAAAGATGGATCATCGCATTTTTGTGTGGATTTCCACAAGCTTAATTAAGTTACGAAGACCACCTGCTGGATGCTCCCATTGATTGATGATATTTTTACTCTACTAAATGGATGTAAATATTTTACAACTCATGACATGAAGTCAGGTTATTGGCAAGTGAAGATGGATGAAGCTGATAGACCTATTATAGCATTCACATGTCATAAAGCATTATATGAGTTCAATGTCCTGGCTTTCGGCCTTATCTCTGCACCCTCCAAGTATCAACAGCTAAAGACCATAGTCCTGTAAGGAATAGAGGACTTTTCCCTAGCATATTTAGAGGATGTTTTGATTTTTAGTCAAGACAAAAAGTCATATACTGAGCATATTCGGAAAATATTTAAATGCCTGAGACAACACAAATTGAAATTAACAGCTAAAATGTGTACATTGTTCCAAAGCGAAACATCTTGTCTTGGCTTTATCATTAATCAAGATGGTATCAAACCAGAACCCACAAAGGTCAAGGTTATAAGAAAAATAGTACCTCCAAAAACAGTGATGGAAGACTGAAGTTTTATCGGAATTTTGTCATATTATAGGAGATTTATTCCAAATTTTAGTGAAATTGCACAGCCATTGATAGATAGGACTTTAAGAAAAACATGCTAGATTTCATTGGAAAGAGGCTCATCAAAAATCATTTGAATACCTGAAGAAAAGTTTAATTCAAGTAGCACCTCTTACGTATCCTAACCCACAGAAACTATATATCTTATATATGGATGATTCTCATTCATGTGTAGGAGTGGTGTTAACTCAACCTTGTAAAGGTGAGACAGGTCAAATTCCCAGTGTACCTGATGAAAAACCAATTGTATTTATGTCACACAAACTAGGTGACAATCAACAGAAATGGTCCATCCTTGAAAAGGAAGCCTTTGCCAAATCTTATGCTGTGGAGTTCAACAATTATTTGAATGGGCTGAGTTTGTTATTAAAACAGACCACTCTCCATTACAATACATGTTGAAAAGACCTCAAAACAATGCAGAAGTTTAAAGATGGGCATTGGGAACAGCCAGTAATAATTGTAAGATTGAATATTTACCCGGAAAACAAAATACCTGTGCTGACTTGTTTTCTAGATTACCTGAACCTGAAGGTATTGCAAATGCAGATCTAGGTTATCAGATGGATAATGTAGATACTGATAAAACATTACGTGTGGGAATCATAAACAGTGATAGAATTAATCCTAAACAGTACACACATGTAAATACTGAGCAACAAAGTTCACCAATGGAACTCCAAGAAATAAACTGTAAAGATTTAGATATGAAAAAGGGGCAAGAAAAAGATAAGAAATTAATGGAAATTCAAAAGAAATACCTGACAGGTCATCAGGTACTTGAACTGTTGGCTGACAATAGTTCTGAGAATTGTGATGAGATCATGAAATATTTGACTGAGCATTTAAAGATACATTGTGTAACAACTTCATACTATCACCCTCAGTCAAATGGTAAAGTTGAAAGATTTCACGGAACATCAAATGATGTTTTGGTCAATATGTCTCATAAGAAATTGGTGATATGGGATTTATTTCTAAACTAGTTGCTGGCAGCTATTATGTTCAATGGAAGTGAGTCCTCATGGTTCTCACATTATTACCTTTTATGTGCTAGGGATGTGGTTGTAACATTAGATACGGTATTACCCCTTCTGAGTTATTGAGAAAACTGGACCCATGAGTTATAGAATAAGAGATCAATTGACAGGTAGAATAATAAAGTGTCATGGAGAAAACTTATGATTAACTACCCATGTGTAAGAGATGCGTGACCCAGTTAGGGCACAGAGAAAACAAAGGTATGTAGCATCTATTACAGACCAAAAATTTGACAGCAGTGAGGATAAGGAGCTTGTACCTTTGGCTCCTTTGATATGAAATAAGAGACAACTCACGGAAAATTCATCATCTGAAGGTGAAGGTGTCCCTATGGAAGAATTATGCTGTAGATTACAAAGCTTCCATCAGCATAAACAAACTGCTCAAGCTGCTACATTGGCAGGAGTGGCAGATTAACTCATGGAAGTAGCCAATGAGGCAATGGAAGTAGATGTGTTAAAAGTCAAATCCTACTCAGGATAAAAATAGGCAATCTTGTTGATAAAATTAGAGCCTCCCTTCGAGCATGTGGGTGGCATGAATGAGGATAAGATGTGCATCATGAGAGGAAAAATTATATTGACTTGAAGTTTGCTAGAAAATGTAACATGGAGGAGTTGTTTGTTGGCCTGTGTAACTGGCTTGATGGTTATTCTGTGTTAGAAAAAATTTCTTGAGTTTTACTGGCCAGCCTTGAAATGAAAGAGTATATTTGGAACTCTCAGTATTGAGAATGAGAATCACTTGTGATGCTAATCCATGCCTTCCTTCTTGTTGTAGGAGCAAGATGTTAACTTGGTACCAATTTGGAAGTTTGTTGATTATAACAGTTAATGGTAAGACAATAATCCGAAACAATGTCATCTTTACAAAAGTAAAAGAAATTTATATGGTTAACAGTGACTGGAATACCATGTATATAGCAGAAGGGGCGCCATTCATTCATTACATGCAGAGAGTTGACAGTAATGTACGATTTGTGAATCATTTTTACCAGGAAATTGATGGAAATTTCTTGAAAATATTTGAACAAAACAATACCAGAAACCATACTGTTAATCTTGCATTACATTCGATAATAGTGGATTTATACCAAGAGTTTATAAATAATCATTTTGAACAAGTAAGAGGGGACCTGGATGATTATTGCAAGTTAAAAGAGCTTACACCCTCATCTCAAAATAAGCAAGGTTTAGCAAATTTTATAGGTGTAGGGTTAAGTTTACAATTTGGAACAGTCACTGAATTGGATTTAAAGGGGATGAAAGAAAATTTACAATGATTGTCAATGAATCAAGCAATAATGCAACACATACAAAAACAAATTTTGAGTTTAATTAAATTAATGTATCACGCCGTACAAGAGAATCGAGAATTTATGGTAAATTTATCGCTGGTAGTATCATTTTTGCGTGAACAGGTAGATTGTAATTTACAAGATCATGAAAATAGATTAACACTTTTAGAGAATTTTATACATTCATTCCACTAACTTGAAACAGTGTTAAATCAAGTTGAATTAATGTTATTAACAGCAGAAATATATATGGACAATCTGCATGAGCAGATGGATGTGCTCGCAGATGAGAAATTATTACCAAGTGTCATCAGTCCAACCTTTTCAACTTTGGTGTTAACAAGTATTCAAGACAGGCTAGATGACCACACCCAACTAAAAATTCAAACAGAATTATGGCAATACTATCATTTGTTGACAACTGTGACAGTATTTGTTGATGATAAGTTAGCTATTCTAGTGAAAATTCCATTGATTAATACAAATATTCAATTTGAGATTTTTAAAGTGCAAACTTTGCCTGTCCCATTCGTGAATGTAAGTCAGAAAGTATTAAAAACTGCGAACAAACTAGTAGGTATCTATCAGTTAATTGTGGATAAACAAAGAACGTGATATATACCAGAATTAGGTCATGATAAATGTGTAGATGAAAAGAAAGTATTCTGTCCTTTAGTGGGAGCAGTGAGATGATATGTACCACCTCTAGTTGTCTCTTCGCATTATTTCTCAATATGAAACCTAAGATAAAGAAGTTGTGCACAACTGATATAAAACTGAATATAGAATTACCTTCTGCAACATATATT
This sequence comes from Pictodentalium vernedei, assembly GCA_031216915.1. NCBI lineage: Eukaryota > Metazoa > Mollusca > Scaphopoda > Dentaliida > Dentaliidae > Pictodentalium > Pictodentalium vernedei. Next base: position 405,482,223 of record CM062296.1, on the reverse strand, counting down.
GAAGAAGGACTTTGGTATATTACTACTGATGTACCATTGCGATTCTCCATCATGTGTCCAAGGGGTGAGAATCCTAAACCACACTGAATTGTACCAACGATCGGCATACTTGAATTGAATCATTTGTGTATTGCAACTGGCGGCCATCTATTACTAAATAGTTATTTTCATTGCCACAATAACATGACATATCATTTAGAGTCTAAGACAGATTTGCTCAATTTCTTGTTGACTCAATGACAAATATGGCAACCTGTATTTAACAAGGTGAATATAACTAACTTTGCAATTCCAAAATCCTTTAGCAACACCTCAGAGTAGAAAATGAATGACCTTTTACAAGAATTAGATAAGATGCAGTTTGCCCCAGTAGAACCATTTGAGGTACCGAAATGGGCATATTTTATTGGATATGTGTTACTTATACTGGGAATTTGTATACTTATATGATGTATTAGGACTCAAATCCATATTAAGCTACGTAACATAATCTTACAATATAGGAATAAATGGAATAGGAAGCCTAATTTTTGTGTTGATGTATGTGGAATATCTAATGTTGCATTTAATACCAATGAGAACGATCCTATATATACGACTATGAGACAACTGACAAACAGTTCAATGCCAACAACACCATCTTCTGACGAAATTCTGCAACAAATAACCAAAGACAGAATGACAAAGGAGAGACAGGTCAAACCTACAATGTCCTCATCTCAGTTGTATCAATCTGTGAACTATGATGCAATCACTGGAGAAGTGCATGCAAATTTAGTAACTCAAGAACCCAATATTCTAACAAATATCATCTTACAATAGTAACAACTTACCGTTGAATAATATTATTTGTGTTTTCAGTTGTTGTACAATGAGTGACTCAAGTAGTATTGAAACAATAGATAGTGATGGAAATGAAGCAATTGGAACTGAGCATCATTGTAGTGGTCAACCCGATGAGGAAGAGGAACATCTATGGAGTGATCGGGGGAAAATTTCTTGAACTCACTTTATGGACACTATGTACCCATTACCTTGGGGATATGCTAAATATCAATACACACACCATGGTGCGTTGCTGCCTGCAGTTTGTCCACGAACTGCCAGAACACTCTCAGTTATAAATAGTGTTGATCAACCAAATATTTATGAGCTGAAATATTTCAAGACTCATGGTACTTTAACATCCGAAGACGTATTCAGATGTATGTATTATGATTTTCAGAATATTTCCGCCACTGTAGAGAAGAGATATAGTTTATTGGTATGATTCTGCTTGTCCCTATCACATTTTAATGAAATGTCAATCTTGAGTTTCATCAATTTTAAATTGTCGTGACTCAGTGCATGCAGTAGTGGGACTTGACCTGTCAAGACATTATTATAGTCACCGAGTGTCATATTATGGTTAACTAGAAACATGTGGTCTATCGGAAGACACCTTGACAGAACCAATTCCTGGGGGAGGTTCCTTGATTGGAAAGCTTGAAGAAGGGCTCACTTTAGGTCTAATGGAAATCCAAGACATGGTCAATATTATGTTGTACATAGAGGTATTCATCATGACTATGATGGTTGTACTTTTAATTCTAGGATGGGACCCAACACCGTTTACTGGTGTTACCAGATGCCAACTCAGGAAAGGGAATTGTAAATACTGATATACTGAATTAGATAGACAGAACCCTGCTATTTCCTGAGTCCTGAGGTCAATTCGTAAGATTTGATGAACTGATGTTTAATTGACATTTATGAATATTATTGCATATTTTTGAATCTGTAAACAGTTTATTGAGTTTTATTGTTTTTCTCATAAAGAAATATGTCAGAAGCGGGAACTACTGATGTGGAAAATCGAACACCAAATATCCTAAGGGTTATCAGTGAAAGTCGACAAGTGAACCTAAATCTATTAATGGCTAGAGACATTTTGCACCAATTATCGCGAGCTCAAGTAGAAACTATGTTAGGACAGACAGGAACAGAGTAGTGAAGCATCAGACTATTTTCAGCAGGTGATTTGTGGGTGTCAAAAGATGATATATGGAGAAAAAATCCTTGATTATGCACGGTGGCCACTGGAACATAGAGTATATCGTGTACATTTCTCTTTGAGACATAAAAGTATCATATATGAAGAAATTAAATATCTTCAATTAAAATATGATGAATCTTATAGTGAATGATTCTTTGTACCCACTATCAACACTTCTATCATGCATCAACGGCATTTAGAAGCTTTTTCTTCTTCTGAAGATGTACCAATATATACCCTTTTAAATTGTTGGCGATCGATGGGATGGACGGGAATTACAGTTATGGCCTGGAGTAGATAACTGGTGTGTCCGTCGTTATTTTCGTCCGTTGGGTAGCCCTTTGGACGAAGAAGAAATTACAACCATCCCAGAAACTGACTAACTTGACTAATCTAGTGCTAGCCATTAATAAAGTATTTCTAACAGCCACCCGGCATAATACTATTGTCATGTAAAGATTACATTCAGACCTCATCTACGATCATAGCTCCGTAGGCATTTCGTTACAGGCCTACTTTTTATGGTGCCGTGACCCAGATTTTGTAAACATTCAGTACCCATACCTGTGTACCAGTGATGCAGTACCCGTACTTGTGTACTAATGATGCAGTAGCTATACCCGTGTGACAAATGACAGATTAGAGCTCTCTACAATAGCTACCTACAGCTACCAACTCCAAGAGCTATCAAAAAATCCATTTCAGTGTGGTGAAAACAGTGCAAAGTGCACAGTGCACAGTGGTGGAGTAAAACGTGTGCAAATTTCAAATAAAACCCCTGTAAAACGTGGAAAGTATAGTGGTACATCTGAATCCTTAGTTGATCTGTCAGCTTGCATGTTGTACCCTTTCTCAACACCTGACTGAGAAATTGTTCACTTCTTTCAGTCATAGTCTCTATGTCTGGATCATTTGGTTTCATTCCAAACTCTTTCAAGTATAGTAAAGGATTGACTTTAAGGGCTGTCTGCTTTGTTCCTACCTTACGTGCTGAGTCGGTCCACCATTGGAAGTGGTCTGGAGTGAGTTCAAGGGGCCCTGGTCGAGGGAACCTCTAAAAAGGAGGTGAAACGGTAAAATCATTCAGAGAAGAAGAAAAAGAAGTTGGAAAAGAAATATGAAAAGAAAATTGAAATAGAGGTAGAAGAAAGAAGATCATTTTTATATGGGTCTCATCGTTCGAACTCCAGTACCGACATTCTCAGTCGGATGCCGATACATGTGCCAATGTCCTATACTAATTTTCTCTTTGACAAATGCATCTGGTAGAAATAGGGCAAAGACCCTCCAACCTTAGATTCGTTGCTGCAACTGCAAACGTGTGTGCCTAGGTTCACTTACAAGCCATGTGGCATGTGCTGTATGATCTAGGCCTATATGTCCAAGTTTTGAATTTGAAGCTAAAAATCCCTCAGATTCGCTTTCAATCCATGAATAGGCCATGATACACATGTTAGTGTAATACCATTAACCATTTACCAACACGAAAGGCAGGACCACACATGCAAATGACATTTTTGAATAACTATTTTTGTTTCATTTTTGCATCAAAACATAGCTTATCACCCCTCATTGGAACAAGCTTAATGAGCTCTTTCCAATGTTGTGTTATAAGCTATGTTTTGGAGACAAAAGAAATAATGAAAATTGAATGGGGATTTTTGTAGATTGCTCTGGTCCCTGTTGGCCGTTATGTTGGATAAAGGGTTAATTGTATATTATACTCATGGCGGGTTTCAAGGCTAAATCAATGATCGAATTGTAAAGAGGCAGGAGTGGAGTAATCTGGAGTGGTTGGTGCTGTAGTTGGTTTAATAGTTGTAATATTTAGTTTAAACAATATTTTATTCAACGAATATGTTACATATAAACATTACAGAATTGAACATTAGAAGAGGTAACAGTGCAAGGTACATCAGTTTACAATATAATATATATATGACAATGTACAAATTGCAAGGTAATGAAGGGCGAGGGGGGGGGGGGGGGGGTATTTGACAGAAAGCATGTTGCTATTGCCAGTCATCTCCCTAAGTTGGAATATTGTCCTTTAAAGTTTTAAATGCTTCAATTGTCCCCCACTTCGTCGGGCGTTCATGGGATTTACCAGAGAGTTTTCGTTTGTTATTTTAACCCTTTATCTAACATGAAAGACAGATGACACTTGCAAATAAAATTCTTGAATAACTAATTTTTTCATTTTTTGCGTCAAAAACATAGCTTATGACCCCTCATGGAACGAGCTGGTTGAGCTCGTTCCAATGAGGGGTCATAAGTTATTTTTTGAGACAAAAAGTGAAAACAATAATGAAAATTGGATGGTGATTTTTGTGAATAGCGCTGGCCGGTTTTGGTCGTTACGTTGGGTAAATGGTTAATAAATGAAAACAACAGGCAGCTCTCAGAGCTAATTAGAAGCAACTAACTAGCTGTTCCCTTTTCACCTTGTTTGGCGAATGCGTTTTTAGAGTAATTTGCAAGTTTTTATGCTCCTCGGAAAAAATTGGAAATCTAATGCCACACACTTTTATATTAATGGAAAGAAAAGTGCCTGCATTATATGATGCGCACACTATTGATATAATGAACAGAAAAAAGTTACAGTACACCAAACCATGGTGAAAGCCTCGTTTTCTTATTTTTAAATGGGTTTAAACAGATAATAATCAAACGTTCAATCTGGTTGGGACAAAATTGTAAAAAGCCAGTTTCTACATGCTTTACTACTCTACAGGAAAATGACGTAGGTTTGTGAAATGATGCGCACATCGATGATACAACTTCGCTAACATTTTGAAATTTCAAATTTTATGTGAAATTTCCATACCCTTAGTGTTAAATTTATTAGCAACTTTAGAAAATTAAGGGAAGCTAACTTTCCTGTAAATCTCTTCCAATGACGAAAATTATCACCCATAAAGGGTTCGCTATATGCCTACACATATCTGTGCTATTCTGTTTCGGGATGCAGCCATGGCCACAAAGACACTTATATATCAGTGCATGGATGCCCTACCGAGGATATGACTGCACCACCCGCACCCCTTCCCAATTGGAAATGCTTCTGTGCTACTGCTAACATATACTCGTTCATTAAAAGGAACGGTTACATTGGAATTTTACTGTATGTTGCGCTTTGGATGTTGAACTGAGTTGTCTTTGTTCAATAGCAATACTAAAATTAAGGACCTCTCACCATATCGATATTCTAAATTGGGAAGAACATGTTCATTATTCCTTGGTCGCATCGCACACAATCCTCGTAGCGCAGACGGTACTCAAGAGGCTTTGCAGTGTGCTGCTTTTTTAATATTACGTGTTATTTTTTTCATTAACGGGCCAGCGCTATTCTCAAAAATCGCCAATTAATTTTCGTTTTTTTTCTCCATTTTTGGTCTCAAAAACATAGGTTATGACCCCTCATTGGAACGAGCTCGTCGAGCTCGTTCCAATGACGGGTCATAACCTATGTTTCTGAGACAAAAAAAAACTAAAAAAAATAGTTATTCAAGTATTTTTTTTGCAAGTGTCGTCTGCTTTTCATGTATTGTATTTTTAATGTTGAAATGTTCCTAAAAAATAAATTATTTTAGGTTTCAGTTTTAGGTTTCAGTAAGTAGGGCGTCGTGAAAAAGACCGATGGTGGATGTAAACCTAATTAGTCTCGACTGCGATGGCAAAGACTCAACTGATAACATATTCCAACTACATCAGCATGGCATGCCTTGATGAAGTCATACCATTCTGATGTAGTTGGAATTTTAGTCTGTCAGAAAAATAACTCAAGAATTATTGGAAATTTGTTTATAGATAAATACATGTAGAAGTCATACAGCATGAACTGCCCAGCTATTTATATAATTAGCACATGCCGTACTCCAAATAGTTCTTGATGGGCACCCAATAGCCTGAACCACACAGTGGGTGTGACATAAGCCCAAATGGACCTATCGTATCTAGTAAAGTAAGAATGTACATGATTAAATAACAAGAGAGAACCGACAGCAAAGACTCCGATCCAGACGATAATGTCCAGGCTGAACAATTACTAGGGATTTACCACCTCAGCCCATTAGTTGCGCTCCTGTCAATAGGTTTGATCTCGGCTGCTCAATGCCAGCCTGGCACAGATATTCGAATTAATTGCTGTATTTTAGGTTTGATTAGTGTTAACTATCCTGCTGCATTAATGAAACAGAAGATACCGTATCCGTTTTCTTTTATGCGCAGAATGTTAAGAACGCAAACCTAAACGTCATTCCTTACCACTCGTCACTGATTACTACAAGCCAAATGTTATATTTATCTAGGAAAAATTCAGGTCGGATGGACCATCTTGTATTATTCTGGAGTACTGGGTAATTATGAAAACCCCTCACATGGACATTTTATACTCACATGGGTTCCCTGGTGCGCAGCGGGCAGGTTAGCAAAATAGACACTCAGTTTTACACCAAACAATTCAAGTTTACGAAACACCGACGCACTAGTGGAGACAGATAAGCCAGTGTAAGCAACCAGAACCACCACGTACAGTTATGAGCAGGCGACAGAGGGCCGACGGATAGTAAGAAATGGTGTATCCAGGAAACGTTTTGTGAAAAAAATACGTGGGAAGTAGTAGCGCGCACAAAACCGGCAAGACCGTTGAACACCGTATATGTGAACAGTAAATCAAATGAAAAACATGAGCTGTCTAAACAAAACCGGAAACCGGAAGTAGAACCACTTCCTCTCTTTTTCAGAATCGAAAATCGAACGATACGACACCAAATTTGTCGATGGGAAATTACGAGATTCTTTCAATAAGACATTCGATCCGAACAGTAAATAATTACACGAATATGTTTTTAAAATAACGTTTCTTTCCAAACGAATTCCACTGCCTTTTGTATTGTTGACTCAAAGATAGATACTGTTGATGTAGCAAATGTACAAACGAAATATACAGCAAGAAAGTTATAAACAGAACGCTTTAAAATAGGTTCTGTGTTATAACTGGAAAAAGCAGCCACAGGGATGATTGTTGGGTACGGAATCGTTCGTTTGGTTAACAGAAGCGATCGAAGCGCCAAACGCCACAGAGTCGTTTTAATTCACAATTCTCAAAACTGAAGTTCGATTCCGTCACCCCAACAGAACAAAAACACTAAACCTTCGACTTTTGAAGTTTTGTGAATATTGGGATTCAATGTGGATAAACATGATACATCGGCAATCTAACAGATAGAGACACGGTACATTCACCCTAGTAATCAATACGTCAGACACGGTACATTCACCCTAGTAATCAATACGTCAGCATTTGTCTTTGCAAGCAAGACATCAATGCCATTATGCTTGAGATATTTTCTAAACAGATTCATGAAGATTTGTTTATTATTATTAGTAGGTCAATCCTCTTTCATAACACTGAGCACATACCATTCTGTTTTGACGACTTCTACACCTCCCTTCAATCCATTCTGTCTGAAACGGGTTCTATGTTTTGTGGGTGGGCCGCTGTCATAACCAACAGAGGCAACTGCTGTGTGATCATATTAAGATTTAATTAAATTAAATATCAATCACAAATTTGACCATATGTTTTAGCTTCGGACAATGGAAACCAATGACGAAATAGTCTACCGTCTATGACACACTCCACAGACCCTTCCTCAAAAGACGCATCTGGATTTACATGCGAATGTATTGAATCAACTAGAGATACATAATTTACTGCCACCAGTAAATTCAAGTCTGTGTGAAAAGGGTAAAAGTAACAGGACAAAATGTGTAGAAAGAGAATTTATAGAGGCTTATTTTCAGGAGTAAAATATTTTTTAAACAAATCAGAAAAAGATTGTTGTTAATGGTATTTACAGGTATTCATAAAGGAATCAGAACTATTTTTCTAAGAAATCGGAAAAGGCATATATTTGCACACCATTTAAAGGGTTCGATCAAGGAATCAGAAATTGACATTACTAGCTCTGCCACTAATTTAGATGAAGAGATACATGCATAATCTTCAGAATTGCATCAGTTTTTATAAAATGCAATTCCCAAAGGTTCTGAAAAATTTGCACTTAATCACCTGCGTTGACAACATTGAGGTGGACCACATTTTGAACCTCCAGCAAGTTTCAACTCATTCAGTTGGGTTCCATGTCTATAGGCCATACCAAGCCAAGCCTGAAGTATGAGCGTAAAACACTTAAAAAAACTGGCTCCAACAACTCCGGATCTGCCATATTTGTAGATGATAGCAAGCATTCGTATTGCCTAGATGTTAAGCCACACCCATTTTTTTACGCAAAAATGCATGTATGGACTTTGGGAATGCATTAAGGGGGTTCAAAAATGTGATTCCCATCAATTTTGGAAAATGCACTCAATGACCCCTAGGTGACCTCCGTAACCTTGACCCATATTTGAACCACTGTCGAGTGTCGACTCATTTGGTGTTAGTCCCAGGTCCATTCGTCATACAATGCTTGAGATATGAGCATGACCCGCTTTCAGAAATTTTGGCCACGCCCACTTTTTTGCGTAAAAATGTATGTATGGACTTCACGAATGCTGTTGAGTGTCAAAAATGTGATTTCCAGCAATTCTGAAAAACGCACTCAATGACCTCTAGGTGACCTCTGTGACCTTGACCCAATATTTTGAACCTCTATCAAGTGTCGACTCATTTGGTGTTGGTCCCAGGTCTATGCATCATACCATGCTTGAGATATGAGCATGACCCACTTTCAAAAATTTTGACCGCGTCCACTTTTTTTCGTGTAAAAAATGCATGTATGAACTTTGGGAATGCTTTTGGGTGTCAAAAAATGTGATTTCTTGCAATTCTGAAAAATGCTCTCAATGACCCCCTAGGTGACCTCCGTGACCTTGACTCATATTTTGAATCTCCATCGAATGTAGACTCATTTGGTGTTAGTCCCAGGTCCATTCGTCAGACCATGCTTGAGATATGTGCGTGACCCACTTTCAAAAATTTGGCCACGCCCACTTTTTTACGAAAAATGCATGTATGGACTTCAGGAATGCTTTAGGGTGTCAAAAATGTGAATTCCAGCAATTCTAAAAAATGCACTCAATGACCTCTAGGTGACCTTGACCCATGTTTTGAACTTCTATCGAGTGTCAATTCATTTGGTGTTGGTCACAGGTCTATGCATCATACCATGCTTGAGATATGAGCGAGACCCACTTTCAAAAATTTTGACCGTGTCCACTTTTTTTCGTGTAAAAAATGCATGTATGAACTTTGGGAATGCTTTTGGGTGTCAAAAAATGTGATTTCTTACAATTCTAAAAAAATGCTCTCAATGACCCCCTAGTTGACCTCCGTGACCTTAACCCATATTTTGAATCTCCATCGAATGTAGACTCATTTGGTGTTAGTCCCAGGTCCATTCATCAGAATATGCTTCAGATATGTGCGTGACCCACTTTCAAAAATTTGGCCACGCCCATTTTTTACGAAAAATGCATGTATGGACTTCAGGAATGCTTTAGGGTGTCAAAAAATGTGATTTCCAGCAATTCTAAAAATGCACTCAATGACCTCTAGGTGACCTTGACCCATGTTTTGAACTTCTATCGAGTGTCAATTCATTTGGTGTTGGTCACAGGTCTATGCATCATACCATGCTTGAGATATGAGCGTGATCCACTTTCAAACTTATTGACCACACACTTTTTTTCGAGTAAAAAATGCATGTGTGAACTTTGGGAATGCATTTGGTGGTCAAAAAATGTGATTTCCTGCAATTCTGAAAAATGCACTCAATGACCCCTAGGTGACCTAAGTGACCTTGACCTATATTTTGAACCTCCATCGAGTGTCGACTCATTTGGTGTTAGTTCCAGATCCATTCGCCATAACATGCTTGAGATATGAGCGTGACCCACTTTCAAAAATTTTTGCCACGCCCACTTGTTTTACGTAAAAATGCATGTATGGACTTCAGGAATGCTTTAGGGGGTCAAAAAATGTGATTTCCAGGAATTCTGAAAATGCACCCAATGACCTTTGGTTTCCTCCGTGACTTTGACCCATATTTTGAACCTCCATCGAGTGTCGACTCATTTGGAGTTAGTCCCATGTCCATTCGCCGTACTATGCTTGAGATATGAGCGTGACCCACTTTCAAAAATTTTGGCCACGCCCACTTATTTACATAAAAATGCATGTATGGACTTTACAGGAATTCTTTGGGGGTTAAAAAAATGTGATTTCCAGCAATTATGAAAAATGCACTTAATGACCCCTAGGTGACCTCCGTGACCTTGACCATATTTTGAATCTCCATCGAGTGTCGACTCATTTGGTGTTGGTCCCAGGTCTATACGTCATACCACGCCTGAGATATGGGCGTGGCCCACTTTCAAAACACCCCTACAGACATCACTAATGCCCCAGGAATCTGGCCGAGAACTTGTGACTGTCTATCAGCATGCCAAAAATCAACGAGACAGGTCAATTCGTTTTCGAGTTATCGTGCGGACAAAGGAAGTGCATAGAAGACAGAAGACAGGAGAAAAAAAAGAAATAAAAAGAAAAAGAAATCGTACAAAAACAATAGTCTGTGTGTTTCACACAGACTAACTAACTACCTCTCAGAGCAGCTCGAGAAATTCAGAGAATGAAGTGGATATGTGTTTAACTCATATGGTGTCTGAGAATTCAGTTTCGGAGACTGTACCCCAAACAGTCACTACCAATCGTTGGAACAGCAATTGGTCATCTATTGTTACAACACAGCAACTGGTCATCTATTGTTACAACATCTTCACCGACTCTGGGTCCAATGTTGTCATTCATTTGTATGGCTTGATCAGTTTTCTTAATATCGTATTTATTTGGGGCCTTTTCATTCATTTCCCCAACTATGACTTCTCTGCTGCTTTGAAATTTGTGAACATTACGTTTGTTGGACACAACACCAGCTTGCATTCTTCCTAATCCTCAACCAGATGGAAGGGATTCCTGCCTCGGAGATGCCGCAGAACAGTTATGGCATCTTTTTCGTCTCTCAGTTGCCATTGTGCTAAACAAATGCTCAAGCTGAGAACTTTGAGCAATTCACACACTCCTAACCTGACATTAACTCAGATCTTATGCAGGAATGATAAATTTTTGATGTTTCATCATTTTCTAACCGTGAATGCTTTAATTACCTCAGGATAACGATATTACATGATGTGATTTTCTTGAAGTGCATTTCGAGGATTTTTTTTATTACGATAAGTAAACGTACTATAGAAATGTCGTGCCGATTGACACCATGCCTACTTATGAAGCTCGATATATATTGCGTACACTGTAGTTGTAGACAGTAACAGTTGGAAGTTTTGCCGATTTGAAACTTTGAGAAATAAAGGAGACCTCAGCATCACCAAAGAAGCTCTAAAATCCTGATAGATGGAATTTCCAACTACTCGTGATTTGCCCTCCGAATTTCCAAGTATAGGAAATTTTGGCCAGGATTGGGAGGGGGGGGGGGGGGTCGTCACGTCCTTGGCCAGAATGGCTAAAAGGTGGCACCAGACAGGTTAGGTTCAATGTGAACGCTGATTGGGACTGACTAGGAACAATTTGGATTTGTATTTAGATTTGTTCAAAGTCTATAGCTTTATTTACGTTGTACACTTTCAATGTGTGTCATGGCAGAGAACCTTATTTATTAGATATGATTTTCTTTCCTAGAGCGGCCCATTATTTAGTTCGGCCGATATGGCTTAAAACCCGACTGATATAAGCCAATTTCGAAACTGCCATCTTGGCTTCAAATCTATGCAAGGTCACAGGTCGCGAGGTGTAAACATTCCAAGAAAACGCGTTGTTAGCAATGAAATCGTACTGTTTACACCCCGCGACCTGTGACCTTGCATAGATTAAAGTCCAAAGATGGCAGTTTCGAAATTGGCTTATTACGCCCATCTTGGTCGGTATGAACCAAGCTAGAGTTCCCTCCCCCCTCTCCCTTGATGGGTTACTGGGCGCATCCATTTTGTTTACAGCGAAATCGTTCACCCGCTATTCATCGAAAGAAATCAGTCGATAACATTGGCGCTACCAGGCAAAGAGGAGTAGTTTTTGTATGACGAGAAACTGATGATGCTATAAGTAAGGATTGGGGAGATTAACCCTTTATCCAACGTAACGGCCAAAAACGGCCAGCGCTATTCTTAAAAAACGCCAATTAATTTTCATTATTTTTTCATTTTTTTTGTCTCAAAAACATAGGTTATGACCCCTCGTCGGAACGAGCTCGGCGAGCTCGTTCCAACGAGGGATCATAACCTATGTTTTTGAGACAAAAAATGAAATGAACTAGTTATTCAAGAATTTGTTTTGCAAGTGTCGTCTGCTTTTCATGTTAGATAAAAGGTTAAGAGAAAAAAGAAGTGAGCTGTTCACAAAATTCAACGAAAACTAAGATTCAGAGTCATAAGCAGAGATTCTAAGAGGTGGGAGAATATGTACTTTAGCTTTACGAACGTCCATGCCTTCCCACTGCGGAAGCCGCGACGTTCGGATAGCTGAACTTGGATAAGTGGAAACGTTGGACGTTATGAAAAGAATGAGAAGCAATAACACTGTCAGAAAACTCTAACAGAGCTGAGACATTTGTAATTATTTGATTTGGTTTAATAAATAAAAAGGTTATTACTTGGCTTGTTTCATATCTGCCGAGTTCTATAAGCACATAGTTAATTGTGACCAGACTTTAACCCTTCCCCTAAAATTAATTCTGTGATTATCCCGAAAAGAGCCATCGCACTTAACCCTACTTTGTAAGAAAATGAATCCGATTCCGAATTTGAACTTTCAGTATGTAATAAATAACATGTTTTATATCCCAAAATGTTAATACAAATTCTGTTCGAACTTTTTCTTGGGATAACAATATTTTGACTGGAGTAATAGTTCAATCTTACCTTATCTGATTGTGGATTGTTCAGGGGTCATACCAACAGTATAACAGTAAATGTGATTTTCAATCTGTATACACTTCCGTTTAAATGGACTTTCTGTTATTGCTAAACAGTAATTCATCAAAACGAAGGCATGAGTTTCAAGAGGATTTTCGATTTTGAACATCTTTGGTTCAATGAATGGTATGTAATCACTCCCGTTTTCTGTAATAAACATGACTGGGCGCATCTTATCTAGAAATTGTATATTGGTTCAATGAATGGTATGTTATCACCCCAGTTTTTTTGTGATAATCATGAATGGGCACATCTTATCTGGAAATTGTATATTGGTTCAATGAATGGTATGTTATCACCCCAGTTTTCTGTGATAATCAAGAATGGACGCATCTCATCTGTAAATCGTATATTGGGACCAGTGTACACGCTGTCGATTACCAAATTAGCCATTTGCACTGAAAAATTGATTTGGCATCAAAAAATCTTCGTTGGCTAAAATTTTGGCACAATAGACAATCTTTCAACGTTAATTGTCAGCGAGTGATGATAAAACATTCTTTTTTTCTCTGTTAACCCTTTACCTAACACGAAAAGCAGACAACACTTGTAAATAAAATTATTGAAGCACTACTTTTTTTTATTTTTTGCTTCAAAAACATAGCTTGTGACTCCTCGTTGGAACAAGCTCGTTCAGCTCGTCCAAATGAGGGATCATAAGCTATGTTTTTGTAACAAATAACGAAAAAGTAATAAAAATTGAATGGTGAATTTTGTGAATAGCGCTGGACAGTTTTGGTCGTTACGTTGGGTAAATGGTTAAACATTGTAGGTTATCAACGCTGCAAAATGCTGCATTTAATTAGATAAATACGTCATACCGCAGCGAGTCACTCGCGACGGTATGACCTATATATCCAATTAAATGCTGCCTTTTGTAAAGAGTCGCGATCCGCGATCCTAAGTGTAACAACAGGTATATGTACCGACATCATTCAGCCTGATCATTAATTGAATCAGTGGCATAGATATAACTTAGGTAACCGCCCTTTTCGCACGTACGTGACAACTATTACTTACTTCTTAGTTGACATTCGTTATCAACCGATCTTATCGGTTGATAACGAATGTCGAATAAGGAACTAGGAACAAGTAACGATTATAACGTCATCCCCTTTTCGCCTACGGAGAATTTCATCAGAACATTCGTGTTCTGTTGGATTCCTGACCAATTGTCTCTTCACTCTGAAAATAATTGCCAGTTCATTCTTCAAACCTCGATCTTGTGATTTGGATCGGGCAGCCCTTCCCCTCCTCCCATTAGGGTTTTGACATCAAACACATTATTTGATACTAAAGTAGCCAGAATCAGGGACGTGGCTAGAGGTTTCCGATTGGGAAGGGGGGGGGGGGGGGTGTAGGGTAGTGAATTTCCAACTAGAGGAGGGACCGGGGGTGAACCCCCTCCCGGGTCCCTCCCCCTAGATGGAAATTCACTACCGAGAAAGTCTTTGAAAATGAAGCCATGAAACGGGGCATAAAATTGATTCTTGAAACTGAAATGCCAACACAGTTATGACAGAATTATCAGGTTATTGTTATTTGGTATTCTTCTGGGAATTGAATATGTGCTAAACAAAAGCTCAAGCTGAGAACTTTGAACAATTCATACACTCCTAACATTAAATCAGATCTTATGCAGGAATGATAAATTTTCGATGTTTCATCATTTTGTAACTGTGAATGCTGGAATTAACTCAGGATAACGATTTTACATGATGTGATGTTGTTGAAGTGCATTTCGAGGATTTTTTTTATTACGATAAGTAAACGTACTTTTGAAATGTTGTACCGATTGACACCATGCATACTTATGAAGCTTGATGTATATTGCGTGCACTGTAGTTATAAACAGTAACATTTGGAATTTTTTCAGATTTGAAACCGAGTTGGAATTTGAGAAGTAGAGGAGACATCAGCATCATCAAAGAAGCTCTAAAATCCAGATAGATGGAATTTCCAACTACTCATGATTTGCCCTCCGAATTTCCAACTATAGGAAATTTTGGCCAGGATTGGACCCCCCCCCCCCCCCCCCTGTCGCCATGTCCCTGGCTAGAATGGCTAAAATATTGCACCAGACAGGTTCGGTTCAACGTGAACGCTGATTGGGACTGACTAGGAACAACTTGGATCTATATTTAGATTTGTTCAAAGTCTATAGCTTTATTTACAGTACTGTGAAACCTGTAGTACACACATGTTTTCGAGTAGATCTTACTAGAAAAATAAGGCAATATTTTCAATTAATTTTCCTCAAATACTGTACCCACATCGCCCGACCATTGCATGCTATGCTCTTTGCCAGTCTCCCAAAGTCTAGTAAAATATGATCTAAGAGATCCAAGGCCCTACACTGTGCTCTCACCCTGGCTCAAAACTGTAATCTTACCCATTACAGGTCACTCAGATATTTTATAAACAATTCTTTTTAATCTGTATTAATCAATGCTTATTTGTCAATACCTGTATACCTTTTTGTTGGGGTGTACCAGCTCATTTTTAGCTATGTTTATATCATTGTTAGTCAATGAAAATTTCATCAGTATTTATGTTTGTTTTACAGTTTTATCAGATTTAATTTCTTGTTTCCTGCAAACGTTTGTTTGTGAACTTGCTAAAATATAATTATGTAACTTTTTAAAACCCATTTCCATTTCCATATTTAGAGGCACCATGATACATTATGCCCTAACGACATCGCTTCGTTCGCCTGACTTTGGATGGGCGGGAATGGGAGTCCAACTTCACGCGGAAAAAACTGCAAAAGGTGTGTTGGGGGGGAGGGGGGGGGGTACCAAAGATAACAAACACATAAATAAAGTCCAGAATTATTTTTTTTCTGGAGGCGACGTGTGGTAGATGGGGGACATTTCGGTAATAATATGGAATCTCGCGCTGTGTCTGGGTTTTGCACTCTAATCCACATGCTCACGCGGGGACGTGGTGACGCGTTTTCTGAAACACATTGCACGCCGAGATACACAAAACTTCAATCAATCAAACTCTATTAGGTTCAGTGTGTAACACTGGAAGTCAGTGCAAACAAGAGTTAAAAGTTGTGTTGTCGAAAATGAAATTTGGCGTTAAGGCATGGATAAGTTTATTACGTATAGCGTTGAATCACATTTAAGGTTAGTATAATGCCACCTCAAATGTGATACAACTCTAAATGTAATAAACTCCTAACAATTAAGAGTTTATTACATTATACGTCGTATTACATTTAGGGTTGGTACAAGCAACCCTAAATGTAATACGACGCTAAATGTAATAAACTCCTAATATTTAAAAGTTTATTACATTTAGCGTCAATCGTGGGAGAGTTTGCCGTATGTTACGCTTCTCGTCTCTAAAAACAAACGTGGAGCCCCCCCTGCCCCCTGCCCCCTATTCCCCCCCCCCACACACACACGGAAGTCAAAAAACATATTAAAACATTTATGTACATCTATAGACCCATCTCAACTCTCTTCAAAGATTGCTCGGGCAAACTTCGCACTAAATAGAGTGAAGACCACACTTCCCCGTGAAGCTCTGAAAACACTTTATTATGCCCTGATACACACACATTTAGTGTATGGGATAAACGTATGGGGTAATGCTAGAACGACCAAAAAGATACTGCTTCTTCAGAAACTCTCCATCCGTATAATAAACAATAAGAAATATAATGCACACACTGATCCCCTCTTTCGGGAAAATAAGATTCTTAAAGTAATTGATCTCTTCAAACTCCACGCGTGCCTGTTCGTTTTGACTGGTATTACGATAACCTGCCAGTATCCTTTAGACATTATTTCCACCCAGTAGTCAATACTACGGGTAGAGCTAGTAGAAGGAGAGATACTCTCCAAATTGTTAGAACAAGGACAAGATCTCTTGAGAATTTTCCAACACACATGTACCCCAAACCCTGGAACGATTTAGACCTTGATTTACGTAATGTAAACAACAGAAACATTTTTAAAAAACAATTAATCACAAAATTATTGTCCCAATACTCCGACAACATCGACTGTAATAATCCTTACTGTACTGACTGTGCTTTTAACAATAGGTAGAATATTTTCAGAATAAACCGAGTGGGTATGCATTTTTCATTTTCATTTTTATGCATTTCCAAGATAACACAAATTTAAAGCTTTCCAAGTGCAGAGCCGACAGACGTGGGCAGTGAAATAACAATAGGGGAATTTTGTACCTGGTCAACTCCTGTTGAGGACTCCAACTCTCAGCGTCGGTCCGTGGGAGTCTCTCTCTGAGAGTACCCCACAGAGAGGCGTCGGGGTTTGGAGTTGTCAAAGAGGGAGAAGTAGTTACTATTGACACATTTCTGCTGGTACTGTATACGACTGGACAAATTCTCGTCTCTTGACCCTTTGCCCAACGTGGCGGACGGAGCCGGCCAGCGCTATTCTCAAAAATTGCCAATCAGTTTTCATTATTTTTTTCGTTTTTTGTCTCAGGAGCATGGGTTATGGCCCCTCATTGGGGCGTGTTCGTCGAGCTTGTTCCGGTGTGTTCTTGGGAATGAAAGAATATAGTGATTCAAAAGTTTTGGGGTTTTTTGTTTGTTTTTTTGTTTGTTTTTGTTTGTTTGTTTTTTTGCAAGTGTCGTCTGCTTTTTATGTTAGGTAAAGGGTTAACTCAATGCTCGTATCTTAACTAAATTGTGTGAGTTACACTCGCCACCAGCGACCAAGACAAAGTAAAGATGAACGATTGTTGGACAGTGCGATTCCAATGTTGCATTATATAATCCCCGGGAGACGACAGGTAGACAGCCAATCTGGCTATGCCGTCTCCCTGCGGTATACAGGTTTATTAGATTATTTTTGTCTATAATTCTGTATGTATATTTTTGTTCTACAATGATGCATGTATAATTTTCTGTTTTCTGTTGTATACTGCTAAATAAAGATTCATTCATTCATTCATTCGCAGACCATTTTAGCACGCTTTTAACGTATCAAAACCTAACACATAGAAGCTCTTCGTCGAAACAGATTTAGTGGACGGACGGACGGATGGAGAACACGAATATATTTCCATATAGTTTAATGCAGAGATAAGTTTCTCACATAAGCGATGTACTACATTTTGAGTAATAGGGCGAAACCTTAGGTGTAACTCAAGCGTAAATGTGATAAACTCCTAACATTTAAGAGTTTATTACATTAAGCGTCGTATTACATTAAGAATTGGTACAAGCAACTCTTAATGTAATACGACGCTTAATGTTATAAACTCCTAACATTTAAGAGTTTATTACATTAAGCGTCATTCGTGGGAAAGTGTGCTGTATGTTACGCTTCTCGTCTCTAAAAACAAACGTGCAGCCCGCCCCAGCCCCCCCCCCAGCCCCCCCCCAACCCCACGCACACGCGCGGAAATAAAAAAAAAACATTTATGTACATCTATTGATCCTCACAGACCATTGTAACACGCTTTTAACGTATCAAAACACAACACATAGAAGCTCTTCGTCGAAACGGATTCAGTGGACGGACGGACGGACGGATGGGGAACACGAATATATTTCCATATGGTTTATTACATTAAGCGTCGTATTACATTAAGGGTTGGTACAAGCAACTCTAAATGTAATACGACTCTAAATGTAATAAACTCCGAACATTTAAGAGTTTATTACATTAAGCGTCGTATTACATTAAGAGTTGGTACAAGCAACTCTTAATGTAAGACGACGCTTAATGTAATAAACTCCTAACATTTAAGAGTTTATTACATTAAGCGTCGTATTACATTAAGAGTTGGTACAGACGTGACAAAAAATTCAATTCTTACCTAAAGGTGTAAATTATCGCCATGTGCCATAAACTGCATAGGTGCTCTATTATTATCTGAAGACGGATTACGACAGTCACCACCCCCACCGCCACACCCCAGATGCCAGAACACTAAATTTCCTTCAGAATTCGTGTTAGTGGGGGTGGGGGCAAAATTAACTCTCATGTTCAGTAGTAAATAGAATATTTTTTAATAAAAGAAGGGAAAACTGAAAACCTCATTTGTCGTGGTTTCTTGAGGAGAGGGAAGGCCATCAAAGCCATTTAACATCCTCGGTTATCAAGCCATTATACACTCCTTCCATAGTTCAAAGTAAAACTCATTTACATCAGATAAAACAGATAATCATATTATGACAGACAGTAATACATCTCTAATGTTTTCCGATTTAACCCTTTTGCTGCCACGCCCACTTAAACCATACATGGAGGACCTCTATGTTCGCCTGTATGCTAGGGAGTTTAATAAGATTTATGACATACTTGAAACTCTATCATCTGATTAATTGTTGGAAAGGGCTCTCGGAGCCCTTTCCAACAGTTTATCAGATGATAGGCGTGATCTGCTCATACCAGAACGTACAGATAATAATCATAAAGTAGGTGACAATAGTCGCTTTCGGCAGTGTAAGTGTTAAGAGGGACAGTATGCCTGAAAATGAATCTACCAGTGCATGGGGGTTTCAGCGTGTGTGATTCGGAATCCTCTTGGGCCCGTCACTCTACCGTCGTATCGAATTTTATTGTAGGTCAATAATTCAAAACGATGGATGGTTGAAAACAGCATTAACTCGCCTGCTCATTAGTAAATAGAATTTTTTTATGGCCTGTTGAGGGGGCATTCTCAGTTATAACATCAATCCACACTCCTTTCAAAGTTCAAAGTAAAACTCATTTACATCAGATTAAACAGATAATCAGATTATGACAGAGAGTAATATAACATCTCGAATGTTTTCCGATTTAAGAGCGACAATATACGTAAAAATCAATCCACCAGTGGAATTGTTAGTGTGTGTGATTCGTAATCCACTTAGGCCTGTCGCACTACCATCACATATAATTTTATTCTCGGTCAATAACTGAATTCGACACGTTTCTTGTGCAATGTGGGAACTTGAGCTCAGCGTATGGGTTACAGTATATCCATGGTAACACATGGACACCACTTCGGGTACTTGATCTCTATGCTTGTTAGAATAACTGAAAAAGAGGGCGCGCGCATCCCGTTTCTTGGATCTGTCAATGTTTCTCTGCATAACGAGTAGAACGTGACCTTCATGGTCAGTTCGTTAGAAGGTTTTTGCTTGAAATGCGCCGTGCAATACACCCCCTCCCCCCCCCCCCCTTCCCAACCAACACATGGTTTAGTAGTTTAGGTATTGGACTCCTGGATGTTAGACGGTGTTGCCGACGGTTCCATTCCCGGACGGAGATCAGAAATCAGCATTCCAAGTTCTTTGAAAACATGATTGTGTCCTTCAATACACACGCACACGCACAAGCACAGCAGTACATCTTGGAATATGTCCATATCGATGCCTTCAAGAGTCATAATTTAATGATATATCCGGTAAAGGTGAGGCGTATTTTATTTTTTAACTAGGTCCCCCTTCTAAACTACAACACTGCAGTCCGTCCGTGTGGAAATAGCACTTAATTGTAACCTTCATATATTGTTTAAATAGGTTCTAAAAGGTGGAGATACCCCACGTCAACTTTACACAATGCATATGAGTTCCTTGTCTCTGCATCACTCAGCACCATACCATGCCTATCTGCCCCCACCCCCGCCCCCTATGTAAAGGGAGTTTTAGGCAAACTAAACAAGAACATTCTAAAAGAAAAACAACTGGGGGACATAATGGGATAATAGAAGCACGTGGCCGGGGGGAGGGGGGGGGGGGGGTTGTGGGGGGTCGGGGGGGGGGGGGTCCTTTCCTCTCGGAAAAAATAAAAACTGAGCAAAATAATAGCGCCCTACACCCACTCCTCCAAAATTTGAAAAAATCAATAAATAAATAAAATTTTAAAAACCTAGTATTCTTTTAAGAGCTGGAGATAATTCAGTGTATAGTTGGTCACATCATACATTTATACGAGTATTGTGAGGAATAAAATAATGACCACTCGTGATGATCATCTCCAGTCGAAACATGGAGAGTTACTGCCATACTTTGAATAGCAGCACTTACTCGCCCCTGATCGGACATCTCCCCAGTTACGGCTATTTACACAATTCACCTCTGGTACAATTCGGGATTTTTGGAAAGAGAATTTAATTCGATGTCTGTTCAAACACGAATTTTATATTAAACTCTACTCTAATTGGAATAGAATTCGGTGCAACGGTAGTGCGACGTCTGTTCCGAAACTACAATGTATAAAGCGCCAACATCCGGGGACAGCGTTGTACCGAAGAAGACGTCATTTCGTTGTCGCTCGACGTAAGTGTGTGCTGTAACGTAACTTCCAGAAACGCTGAATGCAAGAAAAATAAAGAGATTTGAGGAAACCTACGAGAAATTTGTGATATAGTTTCTATTATAGATCTGCTCATTACAACAGCTGAATACAGAATTATTTCTACCCCTTCTTTCTTGGTTTGTATGTGTTTGCGTCTCTTGTTCTCAACTTCTGGTGTTAATTCTATAACTTTTTCATTGCGTATAAATCTTTGTACTAAGTGTAGCGAACGGGTAAAAACCACGGATAATAATACTGGTCATACATTATTATGCCACTTTTTGGAGGTGAGGGGTCCCTCCTCCTATCATTATATTTATAGCATCTTTACCGAAGCTCGTTGATTTAAAATAGTTATCAGCTAATGAAATCTATCCTGCTTTACTTCGTTTTGCATATTTGGAAGCATGCCGAATCAGTATTAAGTATATCGTTCTAAAGGATGTTCAGACATTTTTGTAGCATTGACGGAATAGATACCACGGATCATCCTCTTTTAGAAGCAGATTTGTGACTATGTTTGGCGGGTGGAAGAGGGGAACAATTTCGCCAAGGCAGTAGAAAAATCAAGGAACAAGCTACTGAGTTTTCTGAATACAGGTAGACTCAATAAAGATTGGAAAAGCTACTCATATTGTGTCTGTTATGAGTGAAGCAGTAGGACTAACCTATTACAGAAATTGGACGTGTCGCGATTCCGTCCATTCCGCTCAGATAAAAATTCCACCTTTTATTATCTGCATTGATATGCAATGGGGCTACTTCTCCGCCCTTGTGGGAGCGGGGCGGCTATTTTTCCACCATTGAATGGGGGATGGGGGGGGGGGGGGCAGCTTATAAGAGGAAATATCACAAACCATGTTTATTAACCCTTTGGACCCTGATGGCATATTCCTTGACAGTTCAAAGCTATCCACTTGTAGAGTCTATATTCGTTACCTAGCGGAAGACGAATCAATATTTTCAACTTCCAGCCTCGGGGCTGCTTGTTGAAATCTTGATTGGTCTATCACACAAAGTCAGGGAGTAACTATCAACTTAATGAATTCAGGTCGTATCATGATCCTGTCCCGCAAAAGAGGATCAAAGGATTAACTTATTTACACAATGTAACTACCATAACCTGCAGCGCTATTCACTAAAGTCGCTGTCCATTGTTGTTCCTAATCAGCATAGCTTATGACATTTCACTGGAACGAGCTTCATAGAGGTCGTTCCAGCGAAGGGTTACAAGCAATGTTTGGGATGTAAGGCAATGAAACTTCTTAGCTGTTTAATATTGTCTTATTTTCGTCTTAAGCAAATGGTTAGGTGAATGAGGGTGATGGGTAAAGAGAGTTGGCGGCGATGTGATGGTGGAAGTTCGCCAAAAATGTGCTTGTGAGAGGTTGTGTGGGGTAGAGTGGTGTACTAACTATAAGGGGAGATGGTATTCACTAGGTTCTAGATCTTCAAGTAGAACTGTGTTTCACGCATTTTGCTCACCTGGGAATAGTTAAAAAAAAAAAAAATCAAGGATGGTGTTCGCATGTGACGTCCGGCGAGACAAAATCGCAGAGTGAACTCACACGGTGACGACGCCTACCCCTTCCCCACATAACCACTACTACCAAAAGTTTTGTCAAAACAATTTGGCTCATCGGGAAACTGTTTAGGCTTTCTCTAGGATTTTTTTTTGTATAAAAATGAAAAGAAAATTATTTACATTTTGACGAAAACGTTTTTAAACGAATTTTCGGTAACCCATTTTGGATGCCAAAACGGTAGAAATTTAGTTTCCGATCCTGAAATTTGTCCAAAACATGTTTTGGTCTGTCGGAAAATGTTGGCCCTCCCCCTCTCCCAAAATACACATCCCACCGCCCGAACACTTATAAACGGCAGTATCATGTGGATGGCCAGTGGCGGCGGTAGCTCGATAAAAGTGGAGGGGAACGAATTTGCTTTGCTACCATGGTTCGACCCAGTGTCAGAAAGGTTACAATCGTTTATCGGTATAAATGTACCATGACTCGCTAGAGTCTCTCGTTTAGATGAATATGCCGCTGTGTGGTCACTGCCCTGTCCGTTTTTTCTACTTCAATCATCTTGCAACCCGAAGGCCAGCCTTCGGGCTGGAAGATAGCTGAAGTGGAAGAACCAGACCAAAGCGACCGAAAGTGGGATTCTTTGGCTAAATTTTGTTTGGATTGACACGTTTGCATGCGACCATTTTAACTCTGTGTAACTGCGAAACATATCTGTGGGAAAAAGTGGAGGGGCACATGCACCTTGTGCCCCGTTGGCTCCACCTCCTCCGTGGATGGCTGTGAGCAGATCTTTTACACTTGATGTACCGATGCCAATTTTCAATTGGATATTCAAACTCAAATACTCAGTTGAGAGTCTTGAAGGTAAAAAGTCAAGTGAAAAATAGATATTGATACATCGAGAAACTGTTAGGGACACTGCAGTGTAAACAAAAATGTCAGTTAAAATACGATAAAAGAACAGACAATCAGCTGCCGGCACATCTTTTTAAAGTTTACGTCAACGACTGTTACTGCATTACAGTTAGTTAATTCATGCGGAATACTACTAGAGTTGTGCTCATGTGCAAAGGAGCAAACTCCTTTTTTTCTGTTTTTCTAGAACTTCATTGTCGATGTAGAAGGCTGCCTTGTGTTAGAAGAGTCAGTCGTTGAGGAAGAATATTAATCTATAAACTGTAGTCATGCCGCTGGAGGTTAACACTGCAGAGTGACAGTGGCGTATCCACGGGAGGTCGGGGGTGTTTTCAGGGCCTTGCCCAAAAGCATTTGCCCAATTGAACTTTGACAGAACACAGAGCCTTGAAATGATCTACAATATAGGACCACGTAGGCTACAAAGCCTCAAATTAGCCCTTGGAGCACTGAATTTTGCAAATTTTTCTTGGGGTGGGGGTGGATGGGGCCTAGTCAAAACTAGCCCCCCCCCCCGGTCTCGACCCCTCCTCCCATTTTTCTTCAGGAAAGTGGCAGGTGGAGTAGAGACAGGAGGATGATAGTGAGGACTAGGGAAGGCCTCCCCACAACGGCTTTCAATTAGCATGTTTGCCCCCCCCCACCCCCTCCCCATCCCAAACACAAAAAACACAAAACTGACTACGGCACCCTTATTATAGAATCCTGGCTATGCGCCTGAATACTGATGTCCTATTACCAAAATTTCAAGAAGCAAATGTTTCCCTTAATGCAACTAGGAATTCAGCCACTTCAGTCATGTTTGACAAAACTCATTGAGCTCCGTGAAACAAGACTGAATTGGTTAAATTCCCTGTTGCATTGCTGGAATTATTTTTTACTTGAAGTTCTCCGACATTGGATAGGTTGGCCAGCTGGATGTCAGGGGGTTAAAAATATTAATTGGTAACTTTTTGATGACAAATGAAACAGCCCCCGCTGTAATGAAGGGAAACAAAGAATCAGTTAGTTCATCGATTTTCGCCCCCAAACAAGTCGGAATTTCCCAGAATAGTTCAATAAGGTACCGTTTATGTCGTAGCATTTACGGTCAAAGAATGGCACCCACACACTGACACAGTACACAAGCTATGTTTGGGACTAACGCACATGCCTTGAAAAAAATGGACTCTTTTGGATCCATTTGCAAGAAATGTCCTCATAAACTTTCGGCCTGGTAAGGATATTTGTTACACATGGAGCCAAAGATGAACATTTTTCGCGACTTTACATTTTGTAGAACCGACGAGTCAAAGGAAGGAATCTTCGGCATCTCAACAGAAAACAGTATGTGCCCTCCCTTTCTGCTAATTCCCCAAAACATTGCATCACGGGAACCCAAAAGTGAAATGCCGGAAACTGCATTTGAGAGATGTGAGGCCTCCTAAAATGTATTGTTATAGACACGCCCCCCCCCCCCCTCCCTCTCTCTCCCTCTCTCTCTTAGGAAAGCGTTTGTGGGTTGGGTGGTTCCTCCGTGCACGGACAATGGTCCTCACATGTCCTTCTTCCCCTTGCTGTAGCACCTCTCGGGTAATAGGTGATAGGTTAAATTCATAGACTGGAGAAAAGTAATGAGACGCGTGGGAAGTGCACTTAAGTGATCATATCTTGGTTATAATGATAAAAAGAGCCTCCAAACTTGTCATAATTCTTTTTCATCATGTTGCTATGCCTTTTGATGTTTTGGATTTGCGATTATTTTCCCTTTTCGGAATTTTTGGGGTTTAAATTTGAAATCAGTTGGGTTCATATTCATTTTCAAATGAACTGGGTTGAGTGAATATGAACACAATTGGATTCATATTACCTCAACTCACTTGATTTGGGTTGATTTTTAACCCATCTGATTTTAGAGTGTATTCATACAAATTTACATTGGGGGTCGTTTCCGAAGTATACTTTGGAACCCGATACAGCTGCAGAACCGAAATTTGATATGCTTCGTAGTCGTAATGTCTTTTAAACCCTGTGATATGCTTGATCCTGGGAAATTTTTTCTCTCAAAATTTCTGGAGTTCAAATTATATGGCTGGAGGAATCTGGGGAACTCTTACAGAACAACGCAGCAACGACAAGTAACTGTCGGGCTCTTCAACTTACTATCGCGAAACGAACAGAATTAGCATCGTTGAAGGCATAAACGCCTTAGTACACGGCGCCACCGTGCTCTCGCATAGACAATCGGGATGAAATGCCAAGGGGAAGCGGTGGCTCAGTGGTTGTTGCATTGAACTTCAAACCGAGACGTCCGCGGTTCAATCTCTGCCAGGGTAACTGCGTTGTGTCCATGGGTAAGGCACTTAATCCCGATTGGAGGCACGGTGGCGCTGCGTGCTAATGCGTAGTGCACGTCGATGGTGCGCGTGTCTTTAACCAATGCTAACCCTGCTTGTGTGGAGTTGGGGAGCTTGACCGTTGCTCGGTGGTTCTCTCCGGGTACTCCGGCTTCCTCCATCCATAAACACTGGCTGTCTAAAGTGTCATCAAACTCCAATAAATAAACAAATAAATAAATGAAATGTCTTGCCCAAGACACAATGCAGATGATCGACCTTTCGATCTAACGTCCAATGCTCTAATCAATGCGCTAATTTTAGAAAGTACTGTAGCTGAATGCTTCAATACTGGTGAGTGTCTTTTTTCCCACTTCTTTTAATATACAGAATAAAAAAAGAAAGTATGATGAACTTTGAGGAGCAATTTTTTTTTAGTATTATCGACTTTATTCCCAAATAAATTATTGTAAATTCATTTTTCGAGTCTAGCTGAATGAATTTGCATAATGTCATGTCTTACTGTTGCCAGCGTCGCGTCAGAACGCCGCATTTTAGACATGGGGTGAAATGAAAAGTTCACACATGCAGTTAATAGCGTTTATGACCACCGTTTGCCTCTCCTGCCTTAGAACATTACGTAAATCGCATAACGTCTGGAGATCATGAAGTTCGATGCTCTGCTCAAGAAAGTCACAACAGATACGCGCCATGTGACATCGGGCATTGTCTTGCTGGAATAACTGCAATCCGACGTTAGCGTCGAACAACGGGACAACAACAGCGTTACGAATTTCGTCCCCATATCGCTGTCCATTCAGATTACCATCGATGAAGATCAACTGCGTTCGATAGTGCAAGGAAATTCCTGCCCAAACCATTACACTACCCCCGCCGAAACGGTCACACTCCTGCATGCACGCATCAGAAAACCGTTCTCCTCTTGCCCTACCATCAGCGCGCCATAGACAAAATCGTAATTCATCACTAAAAAGAACTGTGATCCAACGCTGCTGAGTTGTACCCACTCCATTCTGACAGTACGATGACGTTGGGTAAGGAATGGTCCGTGGTATGGACGCCTACTTCGGATGCCGTGTTCAGCAACTGTTGCGGACAGTTTGTGCACTGATTCTATTGTTAGTGCTACCAGGAGTAATTGCTGCTGTCCGAGTCGCCGGAAGGAAGCGATCCCGCAAGTGAGACGCCCTGATGTGTCGTCGATCTTGTGCAGGGGTCGTAACTCTTGGTCGACCTGAACGGTAAATAGTGGGCACATTGCCTCCGAACTCAGTATAACTCTTCGACGGGAATTTCGTGCAACACACCCCACTCATAACGACGTTCACCCAAAAATTCATATAAAAAGTCAAGTGTCCTTTGGTTTTGTGGTCTGTGTTTTTATTTCTGTTTTCTTCAAAAAAACGCTCGTCTGCTAATATTTCAGAAACGTGACATCATGTTGTTTGTTTACAGAAGAATGTGTGGTGATTGACTAGTCCACCGCTCATTAAATATGCTAATAAGCCGACCACGTGGGTCATGTGAGATAGATATCTATCTCACATGGCCTTCTCACATGGGACACGCATATCTTGCATATGAAGTGGGAGAAAAAACACAATTCTCACCCAGTCTCGTTTTCGATTTTGAAGTTTCAGACTGCGGAATTTTGTCAGTATTAGCTGCACATCCCATCTGGTACTGCAGTAATGATTTGATGACCGAAATTGTGTTCGTTTCAATGATAGATATATAATAAACGCCTACACCGGTACAGAATCTGTACAGAAGTTAGTGCCCCGGCCATCGTGGAAATCATTACAGATAATGTACTCCAAAATTGGAGTGCTTCGTCTTCTTTATGACTAGTTGTGGCTTTTGCAAGGCTACTTTGAAATCACGCTCTCAGTCCACCACTCAAATTCTGTAAGGAATATGACGCTATTTTAGCCTGGAACCAGTTTAGCCCCTAAGTAATCCATCACCCATCTTTAGATTCAATCGAATGGAATATATCAGTTGGTCGAAAAGGCGAACCTACGGTTCGCTTTTCCGAACAATTGAAATATTCTATCCGACTGAATAAAAAAACACTCGAAAAATACTCATTTGTTTGAATCACCGAAAGATATGTTTCAAAATTGAGACTTGATTTGATCGAATCTTTGATGATATTACCATTATGAATGAAAACACAACACAGCTGCAGTGTTAGAATTACGCTGTATAGTTCCACTAAGTATGTCAATAGCTTCATGCTTTCAAGACGAATTAAATATTTGTTGATTGGAATATTTATACAACTATATCTTTATGTGTGAAGCGACATCACATTACATCAACGGTTGTCTGCACGCAAACTCCACGAAAAATTGGTAAAAAACTAACCATAACAACGTCGAATTTCGAACATAATTAGACTGTTGTTGTGAGTGCTCTCTTTGGTTTGGGAAATTTGTTCGGAAATTTGGGGTTTTACGTGTTTTTTCCGTTTGTGCTATTTTTATAATCTAAAGCTTTATAAAGGGGATATGTTCATTTCTGAAGTATATCTTGAAATCATTTGAAGTGGTCCAATTAGGATTATTTTATTTCATATCGTGTAAAAATTGCATCAATAACATTTTTGACTGATTACGAAGATCAAATTGGATGAAGTAATGTGCCTAACCTGAAAGTCCAAGTTCGTCGATATATTGGAGATACACTAAAGTACGGATGTTAGAACTGTGACGAAAAATGTAAGATCTGGACTGAGAGATAAAGTTACTCGTGCGAAAAAGCATGACAATAATTAGTCAATCCGAACTGATCAGACGCACTATATATCATACAAGGATGGTGGGTGGGATGCAAATACACATGGACATAACACAGAGAAGAAATCTCTCACAAGTATTATTTTAATGAACGAAAATACACAAATAGAGGTAATCTATTATAGGTAGGGTTCATCTTGAACATGCAAAAGTTGAAAGTACTTTTAGCAGTTCCTAGTTATTTTCTGAAGGGAATGTGGTCGTGCATCAGAGGACAATGAAAGCAAAGAATAGGAAATTAAGAATGATTAAGTCTAAAGCATAAACTATTAAACGGAAGTAGTTTCATACCAACAAAAATGTAAATGGAAGTGAGAAAACGAGCTGCGAGGTTCAATTTTTATAGAATAAGGACTCAAGCGTCACGATATAGATGGTGGAGAGATGGTGGATTACAAAAACAACAACAATAAATGATAACAATATATAATTCTCGATTACTCATTAAATTAAACGTGTGGGACGAAACAATCTCCAGCATTCTACTGACATGGGCCATCGGCTGCACCAATTTTGTGGCCAATTATTTATAGCACCTCTATAGTTGGTATTGGCAAAGTAAATACTGGAGAAATAAATGGCCACACTAAATCAGGTAGCATGACAGACATGTAACAAACGACACCACGGCTTCGCTAGTTGCAAGATTACGACAAGCTATTAAACTCTTCAACCAACATAACTGAAATAACCGAATAAGGCTAGTCACAAAAATTATTTTTTGTATTTTTTACCTACTAACATCACGTATGACAACTTATTGGAACAATCTCAATGAGATCGTTCCAATGAGGTGTCATAAACTATCTCCTGAGGTAAATGGTAATGTTTCTGTTATTTAAGAATGTTTTAGCAAGTGTCGTCTGCTGTTCGTGTTTAATAAACGGTTACTCTCTAAAATCAGTTGAGTTAAAAATTAACCCAAATCAACTGGGTTCAGTGAATATGAACCCCTCTGAGTTCATATTCACTCATCCCAATTAACCCTTTCAACACTGGCGCCCTGGAAGGTATCATTTCAGTCAATACCGTCAACGGCGAAATGGGCGAAACCATCCTGGTTTGTTGGGAAGTAAAGTAATAATTTAATCAAACAGCTCTGTCGAGCGGTTGGATTAAATTATTACCGAGCCTCTCTTCCGATGTTTTGCTCTTTATACCGTCTGCCCGTCCACTACCAAGTTTGTCTTCAAGGAAAAAATTAGCACATTGGTCTGAAAGGGTTAATTTGGGTTGATTTTTAACCCAACTGATTTTGGAGTGTACAGCTGAAATGCAGTTTTATTCTGGGGCACTAAGTTATGTAGTTTGCTACGTCATAGTTAAGAAGCTGATGACAGTTGCGGGAGAGAAGGAAAGGACATCAATGATTGATCATTTAATTCTCATCTCTTAATTTGTAGAATAGTTACAGTCAAGAGCGAGCATTGCATGGAGAAGTGACTTACGAGAAGAAGAAGTGATTTACGAGCAGGTGGAGTTTCCAACGAAATAAAACTAAAAACCCATGGATAGACTGAGAGCCAAATTCAAGTTATAGCTAATCGGGATGAGCCAGTACACTTGATAGGCATACGTTTTCAGAAAATCGTTATTTCTTCAGTACCGGTGCAGAGAGGTTCAGTACAAGTAGATTGTGTAAAAAGTTATGAGACAAACCACAGAAGTTCTCGCCAATGACCACTACTACGTGATTGATAATGAAACTGAACATTTAATGAAGCAAATTTATTGCCCACTTGCACGAATCCCATGAGCATTTTCCAACTAGAGATCATTAATTATATCTATAGAGAAATTAATCAGCTGAGCACAATTCACATACATTAAATGGGGTGAATTCAGAAAGTGTGACAAATCTTATTGTCCATGGATCATACAGAGCACGTGCAACAAACTATCCACCAGTATGTGTAATTGTACGACAAGAACTTAAGAATGGCCACAGAGAAGAAAATGTGTGTTCATGTCTGGTAACTATTACTTCAAAAAACATCAACGAACTTAAACAAAGATGATATGATCTTGTGGTTTCTGTTATAGCTCAGCACACCACCTTGCCTTACATGCCTCTACAATCGTGTCAGTCAATGTGAAAACTAAAACAATAAGTGGAAATATTTAGAGCGTATCTTTTTGTTTTTATTGTCTACATTTCGAAATCACAGTTCTGAATCAGAGTGGTCGAATTAATGTAATTTACAGCCATCATTCCAGACAAACTGTTGAGGACTAGATTATTTTTGGTGGTCTGAATTTGTTATTCAAAATTCGGTTTATTATAAATTATTGGAGGGTGCCTACAGACGCAGAAAAATGGGTCAGTATGTGTATTTTAATTGCTGTCACTGATAGTACGAATGGCACTTTTGGTAATAGAATATTCTTTGGGTGGCCGGCACATGCCCCCAAACTTGAACAGCATATCACATCTGGCTGTGGACTAATGAACAATACAACGTTTTCGAGGCTTCCGATGGGAGTGTGTGTTTTCCTTTGTTTATTGCATAAATAGCTCCACCCATTTTTGAGCATACGGTCGAGGTGTGGTTTTTAAACTTGAGGTTTTCGTCTACAGGTACCCCTAAAATCTGAACGTTATTAATTCTTGAAAGTTACCTACTGTCGTTATGGGGGTATTATTTAGAAGTAAATGCCTATTTCAAAGTTATAGAAATCAACTGGGGTGAAAACCGTGAATCTGGTTTTGTTATCATTGGGCGCAATTTTGTTTGCATTACACCAATTGCTCACCGCCGATAACTCGATATTTGTTTTTTCAACTATATTTTCAAGATAGTTACATGAGGTGTGGATCGATGTATCTTTCGCTAATGAGAGCATTTTGCGAGTATGTGTATGTAGAGTAAGAATAGTAAGGACCATAGTATTGATCCTTGTGGGACACCAGCTGAAGTTTCCATCAGGTCAGTTTTTGTGTCCATGTAGGATACAAACCTGTTCTTCTACTTAGGTAGCTTCTGGACCAGTTATTAGCAATATCTCATATACCAAAAAGTTCCATTTTGGAGAGTAAGATGTGGTGGCCAATTGTGCCAAAAGCTTGGGAAAAGGCAAAGAACTCTGAGAGAGTACAATCTTGAGTGGCCTTATCGTTCATCTTCGCAATTGTTTTGAAGGGGAATAGAATTGGATGCATTGTCAAATGTTTTTTCGGAATCCCAACTGATATGGATATAGAATATTATGCTGATGAAAACAATTTGAAAATCTAATGAACATTATCTTTTCTAAAACTGACAGAATGCTTATAGGTCTGTAATTAGAAAATATCTTGGGATGACCAGTTCTAATTTGGGTGTAATTTTGGCTATTTTCATATTTGTAAATACCACTACATTTTTACACATGATACTGATCTTGTGATGGTAGATCTCTTGGATGTAAAGTCGCGACATTCAGCGATCACGATAGAACATCAAGTAATTCAAGATGGTAACACTGTCGGGTTTTCGTATTTTAATTGCCGAAGAAGACCATCGACAAATCGTACGTGGGCAATATATCGTGTAGTGGTTGCCATTCTCTATAATATCATATGCTGTTGCTGGGAATTAGAATGATCCATTCGTTAATGCGTTAGATGGATTCAATTAATAATGATGCTTTACTGGTAGCAATGGAAGTGCGTCAAAAAAAAACAAAAACAAAAACAAAAAACAAACAAGTAAATGGATGATGGTTCCAGCGATGTTACAAAACGTTTCCGCTCGTCGCCAAATCGGTATCTCCTTTTACAACTTGCTGTTCAATCGGTTCGAGATTTGAAACCCTTATATAGAATTTAAATCCACCATAGGCCAACTTGCATATAATATAATCGAACATAAGGCTACTTTGAATGTTCTTGAATGTCTTGAGTAGGAACTGTGTGGATAAAGAAAACTACACAACATACGAAGCGATAAGAAAAATCCCAAAATGGCTAGTCGATAACAAGTCTGGAAATACGCAGACTTTCATCTGCTGAATGAGGTCCCCAGAGGGTGAATTTGGTGATGCTGCCCTGCAGAGCAGGATAGCATTACTAAATTTACTCCCTGTGGCCCTCAATCTGTCTCAATGTCTCAGGTCTGAACAGAAAGAGGTACACAGAGGATTAATTGGGGAGATTCTAGCCCACTCAATGGGATAGCATCAGCAAATTCACCTTCTGGGTACCTCATTCGGAAAATGACAGATTGCTTATTTCCAGATCTGGTCGATTTATTTATATATACTACTCAAAGTTTGCTAAGCACCAAGTTTATCCAACTACCTGTTTTACGTTTTAGTTGAAATATTGTTATGAAAAGTGTATATATTTTTTACTTAATTATATCTTTAATGATTTAAGCACAGAAATTAAGATTTTGTTTGTGTTTGACATTATGTTTTAGCTTTTGAATACGATAACCATGGAAAATGGATATTATTGGTAAAAGAGAAAATTTTCAAATTTGCCAAAACGTTGACGGAGCGAACTGATATGGGTTCAATATCGAGTATGAGACCCATTATTGTTAATTACAGCTTGACAACGCCTTCTCATGTTCCCAATCAGGTTCAAGATGGTCCTTTGTGGGATGTTGTTCCATTCTTGGACCAGCATGGCATCAAGCTCCTGGACACTTCTTGGTTGGACTGGACGGACTGAAATTGCAAGCTGCAACTCATTCCAGGCATGTTCGATTGGATTGAGGTCAGATGATCTTGCTGGCCAGTCAATACGCTCAATCCCTGCCTCTGTCGGTACTCCCGGACAGCATGGGCAACATCAGGACGGGCATTATCGTCCATCTGAACGAATCTATCACCCACCGCACATGCATACAATCGGACGTGGGCATCCAGGATCTCATCAATATACCACTGTGCAGTCAATGTACCACGATCAAGGACACAGAGCTCTGTACGTCCATCCCAGCTGATGCCGCTCCAGACCATTATTGACCCTCCACCATCGCGGTCATGCTCAGCAATGTTGGCTGCATGGAATCGCTTTCCTGGTCTTCTCCATGCCCTAGAAAGCCTACCTGTGTTGTCCAGGCAGTTCACTGACTCACCTGTAAAAAGGACAGGTCGTCAATCTTCTCTCGTCCATCCAACGTGATCCATGGCCCATTCATATCGTGCCTGGTGGTGGTTCTGGGACAGCTGAATGCGAATACATGGTCTTCTCGATCGGAGACCACCTTCGTGTAACCTTGCCCGGATAGTCTGCGTCAAACCATTTACGCCGGATGCATTCTGAAGGTCACTGCGAAGCTGGGTTGCTGTGTCAAAGCGGTTCCTATGGGCCTGAATGATCAAAAACCGGTCTTCAGCTGCAGATGTTGCCCTGCCTCTGCCACCACTATGTCGTCTGACTGGTGTGCCATACTGCTGAAATCTTGCCCAGGCTCTGGTGATCACCGTGTGGTGCACACCAAGGGCTTCACCAACCTGACGATGGGTAGACCCTTGTTCCCCATCCCTACAGCCGCCACATTTCTGCTTTAGACAAATGTCTTCTTACATTTGTTTTCGCCATATTCATTAAATCACAAGGGATTGTGTTGAAATGAAGACTGAATACCCTGCACATCTCATGTACATGTCGACAGTACACGAAAACATCCTGAAAATCAAGGGGTACATGATTCCCATGATTGTCACGAAAAGTCTGCTTGTTAAGAGAGCTAATGTAAACTCTGGGGACCATCTCAATACATTCCTCAACCATATCCACCAAAAATATCGCAAATGTGTCACAAGAAAGTTTCACAATGATTTTTCAAATATGTGGTGCTTAGTAAACTTTGAGTAGTATATTTATTTATTTGTGTTTAAGATCACATATTTATGCACAATGGCTAACCGTGACCGCGCCAGTTTTACGGGTGGAGGAAGCCGGTGTACCCGGAGAGAACCAGCGAGCATCGACGAGCAACTATCAGCTCCTCAACATTGTAACTCTGTGCAAGCTCCGATCAAGCAGGGTTACAGCGGATGAAGACATGTGCACCATCGGCGTGCAGTACGCCTTAGTACACAGCGTCATCGAGCCCCCGTGTAGGCAACCGGGATAAAGTGCCTTGCCCATGGACGCAACGCGGGTTGTCCCGGACGGGGATCGAACTCGGGACCTCTAGCATAGAAGTCCAACAGTCTACCACTGAGCCACCGCGCTACCAGACCTGGTCGATAACATGATATGATGTTTTCTTAACACTCAAGTATACAGCCTCAAACTGACACTTTTATATTGCTTTGAAAAAGTTCTCCAAGTGTATTCTGCCCTGAGAACTCGCTTAGTAGGCAGCCAACAAAGATGTAGAAACACTGTTGGGTCTTCAGCAGCAGTGAACATGTATATAAGGTAACACTTGTCTTAAAAACCAATCCGAGGCTATAAGGGTTAAGGTGGCTACGTATTCAGGTTTAGTTAATATGTTTGTTTGAAAGATACGCTGATGTGATATTTTGTTAATATAAATATTAGTAAAGCCCGTTTTTTTCGAACGTAATATAAATATTAGTAAAGCCCGTTTTTTTTCGGAAGTAATGATACTCTGGTGTCTGTATTCGTGTTAACCTATGTCACTCTTAGGGTACTAAACATCCACCAATATGAGAAGCATTTCTGAACTGATGATACAAAATAGCTTTATTCGTTATTGAACGGGGCGGAGGGGGAGGGGTTGTATGATTTTTCCATTACTCCTTAAAGAGGATGCGGCTGGGCTGAACAAAAATGCGTTTTTTTCTGGTTGTGTATGTTTTTTCTCGCATCAGCTTCCGGGGAGATACTGTGATCAAACGTAATGCCGAGAGTCTTTCGACTCCACACGTGTATGAGATTTTCTGCATGGATATCAGCATATTTACTGTCACTTGGGTAACTCACAATGAAGGACATTGACTAAGAAAAGTTGACCCACTCCAGACTTAATATGTTTGATGGAAAAGATTTGCAAACAGCTGAAAGGAAAATGACATTTATATAAGACTTTATATAAGACATAAATGTTCACTCAACAGATAGGAGTAGCTCTATCAAACAAGACCGAATGATAAAATTCCTAGTTCAATTATGGGGAAAAAAAGCCACTTGAAATTTGGATATTTTGACATCTGTGTGCACACGGTTAACTCTGCTACAGTTTAGGAACGTGGCTTAAAATTAAGGGAGAGAGTCAAAGACACCTTGGCTCACGGGCCAAGATAATAGCATTTTTCCGGTGGTGGGACAGCCAACAAAAGAGGTCAAACATTTTCAATAATCGGGACAACAACCAGCTCTGGAGATTAATCGTTGTCGATAATCAGAAGAGCCAACAACTATACAGGTCAGTCTGTGATAGAAATAGATGTTCCCAGATATTCCATGAAGTTCACGGAGTTCAACAGCTCTACAATTTGCTTGATGATACTCCAAATCGAGACATAGTAAATATTTTATTTAGTGGTTTAGTGACAATAAAACGGAAATAATTCATCTTTGTTGTAATTCAATGAAGGTATATCATCAACATTTAACCCTTTACCCAACGTAACGGCCAAAACCGACCAACGCTACTTTCAAAAATAATGAATTTTTGATTTTCATTATTTTCATTTTTTGTCTCAAAAACATAGGTTATGACCCTAGTTGGAACGAGCTCATCGAGCTCGTTCCAACGAGGGGTCATAACCTATGTTTTTGAGACAAAAAATGAAAAAAAATAGTTATTCAAGAATTTTTTTTTTTTGCAAGTATCGTCTGCTTTTTATGTTAGGTAACGTGTTAACAGATTTATGAGAAAGTGGGAGCATGGGTATCGCGTTTACCCGAGGAATATTAATGGCATTATCCATCTTTAAAAAAAAAAATATCTTGATTTTTCTGAAACTTTGAAGGCACAATCAACCGTTTTCCCACTGTACTGGGAAAACTTGTAGGTTACTCTTCCTACCCACATCTGTGGTCAGTCAACCATGCAGATGAAACCGAATGGGGTTGACAACATACTTACGCCATTTTGAAATTCTTGAAAAGGTATGTAAATTTGAGTCAATCCGGAAAACGTCTTGAAAAGTATGGGATAAAACATGAGTCAGGCCCCGAGAGTTTGAACAAACTTCAACCTTCTTCTCATTTATGTCAAAATATCAAAATTTCAGCTTGCAAATATTTCCAGTAATGCAGCCATCAATTCCACCAGTCCAGTCTTGTTTGACATACCTCAGCGAGCTCTGTCAGACAAGACTGAATTCGATTCAAATCCTAGTTGCATTATGCAAAAATTTGCCACTTGAAATTTCTGTATATTGAAATAAGTGTAGAGATGAATCATTTGAAATGTAAAAGAAGCCATTAAAATTCCTAGCCATTTAATAGACTTTGTTTGTTCGAACAAATCGCTTTCCTGATCAACATGATTATGGAGAAATGACATTCTTGCAAATGTTTTTTAAAAAAATGTTAGTGTGTGCTCATTGACCATTTTCATAAAAAAATTCCCAGACAGGTTGTCTTCAATTCGAGATGTCTGGAGGAAATGGGGAAAAGTATGGAACTTTTTTCTGGCAACAGTAAGAAACCTGAGTTAAAACCCTTTTCCTAACATGAAAAGCAGACGACACTTGCCAAAAACAAAACAATTCTTGAATAATTAATTTTTTTCATTTTTTGTCTCAAAAACATAGGTTATGACCCCCATTGGAACGAGCTCGACGAGCTCGTTCCAATGAGGGGTCATAACCTATTTTTTGAGACAAAAAATGAAAATATAATGAAAATTAATTGACGATTTTGGAGAATAGCGCTGGCCGGTTTTGGCCGTTTCGTTGGGTAAAGGGTTAAGTAGTTGTTAGTCATTTAAAAAAAATGAACATATCACTTTACGCCTGTATCAAAAAGCTTCTAAACGTATTGTGTGGTTGAAATGAGCTCGGTAAATCATGCAAACAATGGAGTGGATATAACTGTGTTCATTAACTTAATCGTAATACAATTACTTGTGAGCGTGACTCAACTGGGTGTGAGGGCGGTGGGGGTGATATGAAAAAACAAGATGGTCATCTCACTGCTTTCCCCTAGACCACTTTTTTTTGCAAGCACAGAATTAGGTAAAGGGTTATTGGATCTGATACTAAAAACTATCCCCACTTACTATGAAATGTTTGCCAATCGAAAAAACGTTGGTGTAACGGTACCACACGTGACGCTCTTAAGGCCCAGAACCAATCTATTCCTTAAATAGGCCGTCGCCTATGATTAGATTCACACTTGTCTGGAATATTTCGGTTGGTTCGGTTCGCTTTTCTGGCCAACTGATACATTATGGTCGACTGACTGGCATTACAATGAGAAAACAAGACTCAACACATACATAGTTTTATGATTACGCCGGGTAGTTTCCTAACTTATGTTAATATTGTGATGCTTTCACGGGAAATGAAATATTTATTAATTGGAATATCTATAACAGGGTCAGAAACGAATACATGTATATCGTTGTAAATAAAGGTACATCACATTATATAAACGGTCGTCTGCGCGCAAAGTTCCATAAAAAGTGGGTAATCAAACAGCTCATAACAGTGTCTAATTTCGAACAGAATTAGACTGGTGGGCTGAGAACTTGCAGACTTTTATTTTGATTTTTAATTTCAGTCACTCTATATATCTAACAAAACACTTAGAAAAGTGTCTGTGCGCTGGTGGGTGGATGGGGGTGGGGGTGGGGGGGGGGGGTGGGGGGGGGGGTGGGGGTCGTTGTCGGGGTCGGGGTATGGCAGGTTATCCACAACCTTGAAACATATACACAATTTGCTCACATTTTAAGCAGATGTAAATTCCAATTTGGAGATTTTTTTTCACATATGGGGTTGCAGGCAAGCAGACCAACAGTCTAATTCTTAACGAAATTCGACGCTCTATTGGCCAGGAACCAGTCTAGCGCTCAAGTAGGCCATTGGCTATGTTTAGATTTACTCGTATAGAATAGTTCCGTTAGGAAGAAAAGCGAACCTAAGTTTACTTTCTGACCAACTGATATATTCTTGACAATTGAATCTGAAATACTTGATAGAGATTCATTTTTCTTTGGATCAAAGCTAGAAATATTGCTTAATTGAGACTTGATTTGATCGACATTTTGATGACACTACAATCTGGGGTCAGTACTATAAAACGTTTACAATTGTATTTTCTAGAATTGTATTTTCTGTCTATTAATATAACTGACTAAAATGGATCATTAGCATTTTAAAAGATATAGCAATTTGCCAGTTGGCAAATTGCCAGATCTTTGAAAATGTTAATGGTTTATTTTAACCCATTTAAAGTCATAACTAGAAAATACAATTTAGAAATTACAACTGTAAAAGTTTTAAGAGTATTGGCTCCTGAAATGAAGTCTCGTCACAGCCGAAGTCATTAATGTTAAGATAACGCTGTAGTTCCACGCATTATGTTATTACCTCAATGTTTCAAGGGGAATTGAATACAGTGTAGCACACTTAATTGGATATCTCTTAACTGAATAACCCCGTTAATTGAATATAATTTCCAACACAAAACCATTTACCATACCTTCAGTACAAATTTGACCTGTTATTTGAATATAGGTTATAGTGTAAACTCCTGTTAATTAAATAAAAAAATCGGGCGACCTGTCGAGAAATTACCCTTATTTGTCCCAGCTTTCCTTTGTTTACAGACAGACCTATTTGGCCTCAATACATCCAACTAGGCATTTAATCTGTTATATCTTGTTTGACAGAGCTCACGGAGCTCTGTCAAACAAGATATAATAGAATAAATACTAAGTTTGTCTCTAGAATACAGGATAGTGGCACAATCCCTGTTAATTGAATACTCCTGTTAATTGAATAATTTTCATTGGCAAAGTGGCTTTTCAATTAACAGGGTTCCAATGGACTTACTGATTAGAATATCTATATCTGGGACAGGAACGAATACCTGAAAATCTCTGAAAGTAAAGGCACATCAAATTATATCAACGATCGTCTGCGTGCAAATTTACACAGAAAGTGAGTAAACAAACTCCACATAACATCGTCGAATTCCGAACACAATTAGATTGGTGGCCTGATAGTAGCTTGTTTCCGCATATTGATATACACATGTCCCAATCGAAATACCTGGGGAGGCAGATCTATTTTACCCAACCCACGCAAGGACGTTGCCACATGGGGAATGGTGTCTTCCCTTCCCTGTCATTCATCAAATTGACATTAGTCGGAAATTCGAAGCCATCAATTTGAAAAAGTTCAGACATTACGCTAATGGAAGTTTTTCCAAATATGTCTAGAACCGGACCAAAATATGTAGTTTTTTGACTAAAAGGTTGCGAAAGTCCTCGAAATATTGATTGAAAAGAAGTACAAATCTCCAAAATTTTGATTTGTATTTGGAATTTGTGACTACGAGAGCCTCAGTTGGATAAAGTGAAGGAGTGTACAAATGGAATTTTGCATGTTATCCCCTTACCTAACGAATTGGAAGTTTGCTCCCAAGAATTTACAAATTTAGCGGTTACACCATTTTTTTTAATTTCAATAAATCCTCATCATGTGAAAACTAACTGAAACTAGCTGGCCGTGCTCGTTCCAAAAGGGTGAGGTTACATGATATGTGATATGTTTTTGTAAAAAAAAAAATTGAATTATAAAAGTTGATATCGTGTGTGTTGTGTAAACGATTAAAACCTGTAGTTGGACGATTTTAACTCGACAGGGGTGCGGGGGGGGCTGGTTCTAATGGAATTCCCCACTTGTTGGAAATTATGTAGTGGTACTCGGAATTTTAGGGGGGGTACAATTGGAAATCTAGAGTTGGACACCGCCGTCCGATACCCCTTAGAAACGTCCTTGAACCCACGTGACAATTCGCATGCAAATCGAAAATGATCGCCGAACAATTTCATTTTATTATATGCTAGCCTGTGAATTATCGTAAATTATCTGAAAGATATTTCTCGATATCCATCGACTTGGTAAATAACGAGGAATATCCCCCAGTAGCTTCCGAAATGACCTCACGCTTCGGCTAAAATAGCATATCCTCTATATATTCTGCATTTTATAAGCAAAAATAACGTCACGCCACAACACCCGAGGATGATTTTTCTCCCACCACATTCTAGTTAGTTTGGGGCGCGGTAGCTCAGTAGGTGGAGGTGCAGGCTACAACCCGAGAGGTCCTCGGTTCGAATCCCACCTGCGGCAACCGTGTTGTGTCCTTCGGCAAGACACTTCATCTCCATTGCCCGCGTGGGGGCACGATGACGCCGTGTACTAAGGCGTACTGCACGTCGACGGTACGCATGTCTTCAACCAATCTAACCCTGCCTGTGCTGCAGTGCGGAGTTGCGATGTTGGGGAGCTGGCAGCTGCTCGTCGTTGCTCGGTGGTTCTCTCCGGGTACTCCGGCTTCATCCACCCGTAAAACTGTCACGGTCATGATTAGCCATTGTGCACAAATATGTGACCTTAAAACATCAATAAATAAATAATTCTAGTTAGTTATATAGTGGTATATTGGGTTACTTATTTGTTCACCTGTTTATTTACTTAACCCTTTATCCAACGTAACGGCCCAAACCGGCCAGGGCTTTTCTCAAAAATCGCAAATTAATTATCATTATATTTTCATTTTTTGTCTCAAAAACATAGGAACGAGCTCGTCGAGCTCGTTCCAATGATGGGCCATAACCTTTGTTTTTGAGACAAAAAATGAAAAAAAATTAGTTATTCAAAAATTTTGTTTGCAAGTATCGTCTGCTTTTCATGTTAGGTAAAGGGTTAAGCGTTTAGTTGTACATTTACTTACAGAATCGTCACCAGAGTTATCCAAATAGTATGCCAAGTTAACTGGTCTATACAGCTCGGGAGAATTTCGGCAATCGGGAATTCCTCCAGTATCCCGATTAGCCAATTCGTTAGGCACTAAAGTAAGCTGACTTGTCCGCATGGAATGGATATAGCAAAAAACACAGTTCGTCCTTCCGTCTGTCCTTTCGCTCGACGGGCAGTGCGACGTCTGTTTATGTGATAACCTGAAAATATAGGATTTCAATAAATTTTGGTGTGCATGTTTATATTAAGAGTGTTTTCGATAAGGTCAATATTTACCATTATTCGATAAAACTTATACGAGTTATTGCCCTTTTTGTTGAATTTTGTTCATTGTTTATTCAATAACTTGAACAATTGAATCAGTTTTCAATAAAATCTGATAAATTGCGTTATCTTAACATTGTTTTGGGCTACAGTGATTTCTCATACATATAAGACCTATTTCTCTTTATCCTTATTACTCTCCTGATTCCCCCTCTGACCTCTGTCTTTTCCCAAAGCTCATATCACGTCTGTGAGCGAGAGTTTGTTTCTAATAATGAAGTCTCTGGTGATGTAGAGGCCTTCTTCGGGATTAAAACGAAGATTTCTACAGACAGGGAATTACTATACTGATGTATCGCTGGAATATGTTAGGAAGTTTGGAACATTATGTTGAAAAGTAATGTGAAAAACATTTTCATCCGACAAGACTATCTATCTGAGGCAGCGACCTTTTAGATCCACCCTCGCATGCTTAGGCGGGACATATTATAGAGTGATGTACTGATCGATATTATTATTAGAATGGGGTATCGGAATGTGTTTACCATGCTGTGATGGCTGATGAGTGTAAGGGTGAGTCTAAAAAAGAGATTTTGGTTATTTCCCTGTGATATTATCACACAGTGGACAAATAAAGGAGCGTGCCGTCGGATTTGTAGAAACTGAAGGCCTTTCAACCGAAATTCTGACAGAAAAAGTCTGGAAACTTTGGCTTTTTTCTTATGTATTCTTATGTATTCTAAGAAATGTGTTGGGCGATCCTTTGATGACGTTGGTGTTATGTCAGTACATGAAACTGCAGTGCGGAGTAACCTGCGAAAATCCTTCACAAATGCTATCAATACTCACTGCCTGAATCATCGCCTACATCTGGTGATGACTGCTGCTTCCTCATGTGATAGCGAAGCTGCCAATCTCTTTGAAATTCTCGATCAGCTGGACACCTTTTTCGCGGGATCTAAAAGACATGCCAAATTTGTCTCACGGCAAAAATTATTCCGCCTAAATTCCCCACCTTTTATCTTTCTCATTCACCCGATACCAGGAGGTCAACGAGATCTGTTTCACCAGACAAATTTTTAAAGTCATTTGATGTCATCACCCGGACACTCGAACACCTCTCGAGACTTTGACACACGCACAAATGCCCACTGACGTTATTCTCAGATTCATATCGTTGAATGTCTGAATTTCCCTTCCTCCTCGTGGCATTCAATAGAATTCTTCAATGGGCCGATCACGCAACAACAAGCAACAACATGTTTACAGTCTGTTTCCAATACTCTTGATCTGACAAGAGACGTAATCGCTACAGCAAGAAGGGCATTTGAATTCGTTCCAAAAGGATGAAACATCGGCGTTCATGGAAAAGAATGTTTCTGACAAGTTTTGTACCTTATATGGTATCGAGAAAGACCCGATGGCTTAAAAAATGCTTTCCGCACATTTTTCTCAGCCTGTAACACTCGAGGGTTGCGGTCAACGGTTGAATGACTTTCAGGGCAAATTGAAACGACAATGGGACTAGATTTTGGACAATATAAAAGCAGCGTTTGGTGACCGGTGTATGGAAGGGGGAATACCAGTGTCTCCTAGACCTGATCCGCGTCTTAGAAGCTGATGCTACTACTAACAAGCTGCATCACTGAGCGATGTTTTCAACCATGAATAAAGAAGAAATACAATGTTGATCTGGCACAAGTTTGTCAAGTCTTTCACTCCTGTCATTTGAGGACGAAATGCGTAATAATGAAACTTATGTCAAAGTTATAGAAAATGCCATGCAGAAACCATATCGGCTCTTCTGAGGACATTTTGAGGAGTTTTCAAACTCTCCGGCTCTAAAAAGGAAGAACCTTTGTGTAAAGTATTTTGCACTTTTGTTCAGCGCGCAAAACGCATGCGTTTTTGTTCGACATGTCCAGTCTTCTAACTATTAAAAACTTTGTTCACGACACTAACCACTTTCTTGAAATTACTGTTGTGAATTTGAA
The DNA here is from genome assembly GCA_031216915.1 of Pictodentalium vernedei. NCBI lineage: Eukaryota > Metazoa > Mollusca > Scaphopoda > Dentaliida > Dentaliidae > Pictodentalium > Pictodentalium vernedei. Next base: position 405,438,229 of record CM062296.1, on the reverse strand, counting down.
CATCGTTCACTTCAGACCTCTGAACAATTCCAATAAGGTAGAAGACAATTCATGTACCAGATAATACTTTTCTACTTTTCAGTGATAGCTATGACCATGTCTATTCATTGATATATATATGTCGTACCAAACCGATGACTTAAAATGGTGACAGGTATTTCTGAAGGGTCCTTGAGAAAGACTCTTAAATTCACTTAATCCTGATTGCCCATGTAACTATGTGTGTGTGTGTGTGGGGGGGGGGGGGGGGGGGGGGGGGGGGGGCTGTGGCACTGTGTACTAATTTGTCCATGGTGCACTTGCCGTCATCGCAGCTAAGTCTGCTTCAGCAGCGCTAGAAATGAGTCACGCGAAGCTGCGGCCATTATCGGACCATTTTTTTTGTTTTTACCATATAAAGTATTTGGGGAGAGTTTGGTCACATGTATGGAACCAAACATGCACATGTTTTAGTTCTTCAATCTTTCACATTAACTAGACCCTTCAATGCCTCTGGACATTGTATAAATTGTAAAATATAAAGCCGTGCCAAGTTGAAATTTTAAAATGGCAGCGAAGAAAACGTTAGAAACACTTTTTCATTTGTTTCATTACGCATGCATTAAGTTGCGCGACCTCGGCATTTACTAGGTAAACAAGACGGGCAACTCTATATGAAATTTCCTGGTTATCGAACACACGAAGAATCGTTTGTTTAGATTCTTCGGCGGGTTTTGGTATACTTGGAACCGAATTCGGAGCGGTTTTCCCTGAGTTCACCGACATCGCATCAGTGTTATTTTAGTTCCATTTTTCCAACATTTTCGCAGGAAGACCTCTGGCCCCCAATCGATATTAGGGGGAAAGCTCCTAACATATGACCTCCCCACATTTATTGGCTATGCCCTCCCCCTCCCCCTTCCCTCTATTTTAGGACCGTGCCTGCATCGGACCATCCGATACACTATAGGACGTTTAGGTGGTGGATACGGTGTTACATAAGGCGAGAACAATATTGGGCGAGGTCTCAGTCGAGCCTGATATCAAATTGTTCTCACTGGAGCTCACTGCAATGCATGGATAGTTATCAAACTAATTGAAACTGTTTCTCCCTTTTAGTACTCGTAGTCAACTGTCTCTCTACACTAAGACGTTTGCTGCCATCTTCCGGAATACAGAACTCCCCCACTCTCCTCCTTCGAGGAGGCTCCACTTTACGGCCCACGGGTATAACTTTGCCTTTGCTTTCATTTAGTTCGAATCTCCATTTGTTCCCATATTTCCCAACAATTCCCAGCCCCTCTTCGCTTTCTGACGCAAGTACCATATCATCATTCTGCAAAAATAGCCCTGGGATTTTCAAGTCCCCAACTGATACCCCCTCGTTGCTACGCAGGAGTTCATCTCCTAAACCTTTCATGTACAATGCAAAAAGAATTGGCGAAGGGATACACCCCTGTTTTAGGCCTATCTCCATAGACAAACGTTTTGTTCTTATGTTGCCCAGGCTAAGTTCCCTCTGTACATCGTTATATAATGCTTTCAGAATTCCAACAAACTCGCATACCAAGCTCTGAGCCTCAAGCTTTCGCCACATACCTTCCCTCCATACTCTATCGTATGCATTTTTAACATCCAAAACGGCCATAAACATCTTTTTCTTTTTTGCTTTCGCGGATTCTATCATTTGAGATTTCGTGAAAAAGATGGTCAGTGACTCTCCTTCTCTTCCTGAAGCCATTCTGAATCTCTCCCAAAAAACCCTTCTCCTCAATCACCTCCTCTAATCTCCCATACAGTACTTTACAGAAAACTTTTCCAATGTTGCTACTGAGAGAGATCCTTCGATAATTATCCAAAACGTCTTTTTCCCCCTTTTTTGAATGAATGTCACTTTGCTTTCTCTCCACTCTTTTGGGACCTCTTGTTTTTCTATGGCTAAATTGAACAGGGCAGTTAGACTTTCACAGAGTTCCTCTTCTCCTTTTCTGAGATACTCGTTAGGAATTTTGTCCACCCCTCCCGCTTTTCCATTCCTTAATTTTGAGACCTTGCGTACCTCCTCGGTTTTAATTTCGCTGCACACTAAGATCGATAGATTTTCCTCGACCTGGTTCGGAACTCCGGTTGGTTCCCCATGCCCCATCGCTTATCGTTTATTTATTTATTTATTGGTGTTTAAGGTGACATACTTATGCACAATGGCTAATCATGACTGTGACAGTTTTACGGGTGGAGGAAGCCAGAGTACCCGGAGAGAACCATCGATCAACGACGAGCAGCTGTCAGCTCCCCAACATCGTAACTCCGCACTGCAGCACAGGCAGGGTTAGATTGGTTGAAGACATGCGCACCATCGACGTGCAGTACACCTTAGTACACGGCGTCATCGTGCCCCCATGTGGACAATCGGGGTGAAGTGCCTTGCCCAAGGACACAACGCGGAAGTCCAAATCGATCGCTCAGACGGTCACCCATCCGAGGATTAACCGGGGTCGACGTTGCTTAACTTCGGTGATCTGACGAGAACCGGTTACCGCAACGCCACCGCGCCACCGCGCCCCCATCGCACATCGTTTATAGTATAGTCTGCCACTTTTGGACTGTCGTTTGTTTGAGCCGTCCTGGGCAAGTATTGTCTGCCTCGGGCTCTTCTGTCTGTCTGTTCTGTGGATAGTATTGCTCTGTATTCATCGAAGTTGTTGATTCTGTCACTTAATTACTCCATCGTGTAACAGGGCGTGGGCGGTTTCTGTTGTCTTGTGACGTTGTCATCGGTGTCTGCTGTTTTCTGGGAGTCAGTCGAAGAATCTGAAAATAGACACAATGGAGGTGAGTCATGCTCCCCACACATAGACCCTTCCCAAGGTGTTGACAGCTGGTTCCCCGAAGAACAGGGAGGAGAAGTAGTAGGTGGAATTGAATTAATAACCGCCTGGTGACGACAGTTGACACCGAAGTGTATTACTGCAGTATTCGCGCGAATTTTATGAAAGGGCAAGCAGCCTGGTGACCGACCAGCACATCGGAATGCAATACGCTGTCTACGTGGAAGCTGTTTGTTCTGAAATATAGAAGTTATTTTAAGATATTGCTGGCTCCATTTATCGTGTCGATGATATGCTAATTAACTGAAACAATGAGAAATGTCATTATTTTCACCAAATTTTGACGGCTTGTTAGACCAAAGGATTGGCACATTTAACATCAAGGACACTTCCATCACAAAGTCAACCACTCCCTCAATTGTGAGAGGTCGAAAAGACACAGCGACCCAAAGTGCACACAGTTTTCACTCCTGACTTATTCCGTCATGAAAATTGACTTTCGATAAAATTATCGCCCTTGAGGGTATTAGACGCGTGCAAGAAAAGTCCACTTAAAGAGCAAATAATTGTTGAGAAAACACCCATGACATCTTTTGAAAATAACACCAAGTTTCATTTTGTTATTTTCAATAAACGAAAACAGCAGACAGCTATTTCATTTATTTAAAGTAACAAATAGAAACTTGGCTTTTGTGGCAAGCTAATTAGAAACAACGACTTCAAATATGATCCTTCATTAAGAATATCAATCAGTATCACACCTACCAACATTAATCGCCCATCATAGCTCTTTGTTTAGCGAATATATTTGTATAGTAATTTGCAAGGTTTACTCTTCCCAGGAAATAAATGAGCAAATCTCACATCCCAGACCTTTGCATTAAGTGGTTGAATGCTGGTAGCCGCCACTGTAACGGTTTCACCTTGACTAGCTGTTTTACAGATAAGTCACCGTAGTTAAACACACTTTCTTCATAAATATTAAATCGTTTCAGTTCACTGGAGAATGTCGGCATTCTCGTCGGCATTCTCCAGCAAACTAAACTCAATTAATATTTATGAACAATATGGGTCATGGTTTACAGATTACACTACATGGTTAGTACGGAGGTAAAAATAATTCAGCACTCTAACAGTTAATGGAAAAGACAATGTCTTCTATTTATTTATTTATTTATTTATTTATTTATTTATTTATTTATTTATTTATTTATTTATTTATGTTTAAGGTCACATACTTATGCACAACGACCTATCGTGACCGTGACAGTTTTACGGGTGGAGGAAGCCGGAGTACCCGGAGAGAACCACCGAGCGTCGACGAGCAACTGTCAGCTCCTCAACATCCTAACTCTGCTCAAGTCCGCTAAAGCAGGGTTGCAGCGGTTGAAGACATGTGCACCATCGACGTGCAGTACGCCTTAGTACACGGCGTCATCGTCCCCCCGTGTAGGCAACCGGGATAAAGTGCCTTGCCCAAGGACACAACGCGGGTCTTCCCGGACGGGGATCGAACTCGGGGCCTCTAGCATAGAATGTCCAACAATCTACCACTGAAGCACCGCGCTTTCTTCACCATGACTAGCTGTTTTACAGATAATTCACCACTGTTAAATACACTTTGTTCATAAATATTAAATCGTTTAAGTTTACTGGAGAATGCCTCCAGTCGTTGTCCAGCAAACGGAAACAAATTAATATTTATGAACAATATGGGTCATGGTTTACAGATTACGTTACATGGTTTGTACGGAGGTAAAACTAATTCAGCACCCTATCAGTTAATGGAAAAGACAGTGTCTTATATTATATGTCGCACACTGTTGATATAATGAACAGATAAAAATAGTTACAGAACATCAAAAAGATGGTGGAAACGCCGTTTTCTTATTTTTGAATGGGTTTCAACAGAGAATAATAGTCAAAAGTCAAACTGATTGGGAAAATACTGTCTAAAAAACAGCTTTTGTATTTCTATCCTACTCTAGGGGCGCGGTGGCTCAGAGATATGCAGGCTGCAAGCAGAGATGTCCTCGGTTCGAATCCCACATGCGGCTACCGCAGTAGTATATCATGTACCCGGACGTCTCCTATCTGGGGAACCTCGGAAGTGACGTCATGTCACGTGACCCAGTGGTGCCATGTTGTGTTGTCATGGTAACCCGCGCGAGCGGCCATCTTGTGACGTCATTACCATAGTGATACGTGGCATTAGTGCGCATGGGAAATGCGTGTTGTTAGGGAGATAAGTGTTTCCGTCGTCCATTTTGTTTACTGGAGGCCGGCATCTTGGTTTCTATGGTAGCATGTGGTTGCTATGTTACCCAAAGGCTTCTTATAGGATAGGAGTATGTTCGGAGGATGTGTTCGATTGAACAGGAGTAACTCTAATTACCACAAACAACCCAAACATTCCTAAAAATCCACTTTATTTTTGACGGATTTCCCCCAGAATCCTATTTAGGACTGCCATAACGTAGATTTTAATAGTAGCACGTAGTGCTATAGTACTGCGGGGGGCCCCAGGATTTACCATGACAACACAATATGGCGCCACTGGGTCACGTGACATGACGTCACTTCCGAGATCCCTCACCGAGGTTCCCCAGTTAGTGGACGTCTGGGTACATGATTTACTGCTAACCGCGGTGTGTTCTTGGACAAGACACTTCATCCCCATTGCCCACGTGGGGGCACGGTGTCGTTGTGAACTAAGGCGTACTGCACGTCGATGGTGCAATTGTCTTCAATCAATGTTAACCCTGTTTGTGTGAAGTTAGTATGTTGGGGAGCCTGACAGTTACTCGCCGTTGTTCGGTGGTTCCTTCTGAGTATTTCGGCTTCCTCCGCCCGTACAACTATCCGACACAAAGTGACACTGTTGTCAAACGTGTCGTTAAACCACAATAAATAAATAAATCTATACTACTCTACAGGAAAATGCCTCACATTTGTGAAATGATGCGCACATGTAAATTCGGTAACATTTTGAAATTCAAATTTTTACTAGAGCTGAAACGGTTAAAGGGTATTCTTGATCGATTAATCACATGGATAAACCTTGATGAACCGATTAATCACTTGTTCTTATAGGTAGCTGAATAATTGCCGTACCGTTGATGACTTATAGCATTAACCCCTTACCCAACATAAAGGACAAAATCGGCCAGCTCTACATACAAAAATCCCCATTCAGATTTTATTTTGTTTTCAATTTTTGTCTCCAAAACATAGCTTATGATCTCTCATTGGAACGAGCTCGTTCCAGCTACCGGTTCAGAATAATGATCATGCAAGTGAACAAGGTTGTCATCACGTTACTTGCATGTTTTACTCTTTCTCATATAGTTGAAATGAGTCAGTGTAACAATGGTTGCCTGTTTTAGAGCGTGTGTGTTCCTTTTTTAACCTAGAAAATACAGTAGTTCAAAAGTAACGGTTAATCGATCAATTACTTTTTTGATCGATCAAGACTTGATCATTGGTTAATCGATTAATTGGTTAACCGTTTCAACTCTAATTTTTACATGAAATTCCCATACCCTTATTGTTAAATTTACTGACAATATTATGAAATTAAGGGGAGTTAACTTTCCCGTAAATCTCTTCCAAAGACGAGAATTGTCAGCCATGTAAATTTTGAATGGAGACTAATGCGAAGTCCAGAAAACTATTTTGAAGACAGAAATGCCGAAAACTAACATGTATCAAATGCAGTTCTGATCACCATCTGGGCTCCATAAATGTATAAGTTTTCCACAAACAAGGTTAGGGTCATCAAAAATAAAAAATGCAAGTCTCCCAACATGTATTAAAGGTGCGTGACACTCAGCTGTTTTCTGAGAACACTAACAACAGGCATTTTGTTCCTGCTATCCCCTTATTAAATGGAGTCATTTTCCCATTTTCATTAGTTTTTTGACGCAAAATAGTTATTCAATCGACTTACAACTGCATTCGATGTCTTGATAAAATAACATTCTAATTAATGGAAACAATAGTCTGAGGGAAAAAATTCTACTTACTTTTCCAAATGATGCATTTTGGTGCAGACGCAAGTTTCCAGTTGGATAAAATATCGACCAGAGACGTGGAGTATCGATCCACATAATATTGTGTAACTGCAGATTTTTTTTAAAACTGAGGTGCCCCAGACACACTCAGACCCTATGCCATGTTACTACCCTCACCAAGAGTATGTATAAGGATTGTCAATTGCTGCATTCACAGATAGACCCTATAAAGTATTTAACCATTTATCCAGCTCGAATAGTATACTGAACATGCAAAAGAAATTTGAATAAATAAAATGGTTCACTTTTTCCTTTTAACACTTTCGCCTCCGAAAGCGACTATTGTCACCTATTTTATGGTGGTTATCTGAACTTTCTGGTATGCATAGATCAAATCTACCATCTGATTAATTGTTGGAAAGGGCTCAAGGAGCCCTTTCCAACAATTAATCAGATGGTAGAGTTACAAGTATGTCATAATTTTCATTCAACTTCATCGCATAAAGGCGTACATAGAGGTCCTCCATGTATGGCTAAAGTAGGCGTGGCGGTGAAAGGGTTAAGGAATAGCTGATGTCCGTATTGGAACGATCTCAGCGAGCTCGTTGCAATTAGCTCTCATAAGCTATGTTTTGAGGCAAAATTAGAAAAAAATAATAAAATATTTGAATAAAGATCTTTATGAATGGCGTTCTCTGGTGGTGAAAGAGTTGCACCTAGGAAAGGTTAAGGATAAAATTATCATTGAGAAATGTTCAAAGAAAAATTAACAAACCTTCGACAAAAACGTGTTTTGATCACCATTCCACCCCGGTCCCGTGGACAAAACATTTTTGAGGACCCGTTCCCTCACTCATGGTTCATCTCAACCATCGTAATCGTTTGAAATACCTTATTTTCTCCCACTAAAAGATTTGAACCGAAGGTCATGGCAAACACCATGGATACAGAAATATTATTACGCTTCCTTATCAGTTGGGGCGCGGGGGGCGGGGGTGGGGGGATCTCACAAACAGTTTCGATATCGATTGTCACGATAAACAAAAGAGAATAGCTGTCAGGATATGACGCGCACTACACAATAAATTGAAATCAATACCAGTGCGCGTTTTCGGCGTTTCGATGTTTTAATGGTTTAATTGCAATTGAAGCATCGCAGCGGATATAATAAAAACAATCCCTACTGTTTTTCAGTTGTGAGTGAAAACTTAGATTTCCCGACAGTCACGAAAGATATAATTTTGGAACCAACTCAAAAACAGTGAGTTTGCTATTAGTAAAATGACCTTCACGATTTTGACACCAGTTTGTTTTCTCTTTTCAGATCGGATTCAGACACATAAAGAGAATGTTCTCAAGATTTATGGCAAGACTACAATTAGGAATGTGTTTTTATACCGGTGGCATGGCAGCGCAGAGTAGAGAGGTATGAAACAGCCCTAGTGGGAAGGTGTAAACCCGATTTGCCCCGACCATGTTTGCTCAAGTTTCGACTGATAAAATATTTCAACGATTTCACAAAGGCAAACTTCAATGATGTACAGGCCTGAAAATAAGCAGTCTGACATTTGCAGAATGAGGTTCCCAGAGGGTGAATTTGATGATGCTTTCCCATACAGTGGGCCAATGTATCCCCTGGGTACCTCTCTCTGTTTAGTTTTGAGACCCTGATTCAGATTGAGGTCCATGGAGGGTAAATTTAGTAATGCTACCCTGCTATGGAGGATAGCATCACTAAATTCACCCTTTAGTGATGGTCATTTTGCAGATGACAGTCTGCTTATTTTCTGGCTTGATGATGTAGAGGAGTATTGGTCAGTCGAGTTTAGAGTTCTTAGGAATTTTTTTGTCGATAAATATATTTAGTAGTCGTGACACATAGACTTCCTAATTTCTTTTTTTAATATTGGGACGAGTACGCCAAGTTGGTCGTGTTGGGCTCTGCCGTCCCCAAACAGCCCGGATCGGATACCACAGACCTCCAACCGTAGGGCTCACTGTATGTATGACATAGTCAGGGGTGGTGGAGGACCCCACCACACCCCAATCCCCCCACCCCACACACACTTTTTTTGTCGGGCCATGTTTTTTTGAATGTATATATTTTAACACAACCAATGAGTGGTGAAACAAGCGCGGACGATCCTGATCCTCCCCCATATTTTCGCCAGCAATGTTTTTCTCGTACTGGTTCAGTTTCGATGGATTTTTCGGATCCTTTTTTGCAGTAAGAGGCAGCAAACGTTAAAATGTAACAGTCTGTTAAAAAATCGGGTAAATGAAATAAATCGAAATCTTACAGACATACAAGTACCAAATCCACCCCAGACAAGATAATCCACAGACAGTATAATTGCTGTTAACGTCTGGTAAAGCATACAGGTGAGGTCTATTTATCAACTTTGGTTGTTACGACCAAAGCTGATAAATGGACCTCACCTGCATGCTTTACCGACGTTTTTTAACGGCTCTCAGAGTGTGAAATCTTTCAAATACATCTCCTGAAAAATCTCAAAATATACGCTCAGATGCATGGAAATTGGGGTTTTGGGAACCTGGAATTTTAAAATTTTCGTACCACGGACCGAATCATGCTCGGCCCGTCATACCGACCACCATCCATCGCCCGATCCAGCCCAACCCCCCCCCCCCCCATACTTTGAAAATCGTTCCGCCTCCCCGACGAAGGTCATGTATGAAATCTTTTGTATCGTACTAGAGCCTCGAAAGAAAATACATGGTCACAAGTAAGAAAGAATCAATGTCAGAGGCTCACGTCCGGAAGAAAATGTCCCGACTGGATGTTTTTCTATGACTACAGTAAGTATTCACTGTGAGATTTACCCCCCCCCCCCTGAACAGCGGGTAATTCCCTCCATTGGCCTCCAACAAAGTGTGTAAAGGCCACCGAACACTTTGAATTTTTTCAGTCCACAGCCCACTGTCTTCTCACAAAAACAAGCTCGCTTCGCTTGTATGTAGTGTAGAGATGGACTAGAAGTCTTCACGATAGGAACGGAGGTTTTTGTTCAGTTTCAGTGTTAATAATATGGGATGAGTTCTATCTTCAGTAGAACGATCTAACTCACACATTTTCCAAAGTCACGAAACCGACAGACATCCGTGTTTATATTCTTTTAGTACTTATGTCGAGATGTTAAGAAAACGGTGTCATCTGACGCTCAACACAAATTGTCCTGATGCCTAGTTGGTGGAGACCCGGACACCGCCGACGAGAGGCGGGACACCTCTTGACTACAACCAAAACCCACCCACCCACCCAAAACCCACCCACCCACCCATTCACTCACCAACCACCCATCCTCCAACCAGGTGGAAGTAAGATTTCGTTTTATACCCGAATGGTCCCAGATCAAGATTACACCCCGAGCTCGACAATCCCCTGGACGATTCTGCAAAGTAGCGCGATATTCCAAACTTTCATTTGATGGTTATATGAACCCCAATATTGATAGAATGGATAACATTTAAAAGGGCGTGAAATAGGATCGTGTATGATATACACTTTTCGGCGGATTTGTAAGACCCGGCCCCGAATCCGTAGGTAATTTGTGAAAGTATGAACGTGAAATCTTAATCAGCCAACCATCAGACAATTTAACACAAAAATTCACCACAGGATGTCGACATATTTCCCAACAGAAACACTCGTGGTGTGAGATGGCGCTATTCTGCGCCATGAAATTGAGCAATAGATTGCACGTGATAAAATGATTTTAGATGTTTGCCAAGGCTTGACATCGATTGGTAACGATCAGCCATGCTTTCGTGTGGAAATGGGGGGAACATCGTCCCTCTACTTTTGTCCGACTCAATTTTAAGAACTTGGACGGGGTTGGTCGTGATCGCAACACATCACCCATCATATAATGATTAAACATCATATAATGAAAATGCAACATGGTAATGGCACAAGTACAGCATACAATGACCGATGCGCATCATGTAATGAAAAAGGAACATCATATATATTTTGCAACACTATGTCGGAACATTCTGAGATCCCGGCTTCGGGCCTTTTTTTCCCATAGTGCAAGAGGGAATTTAATAAATTCAATCTTGTCGTCTGTTGTTTGTTGCATTTCGTCCGTTAACTTTTGCATTCCATTCTTTCGTACTTCGTCAGAACCACTGGACCGAATCAAATGAGATTAGTCACAAAATATCTTAGAAAATATTTTCCTGTTGTCTGCTTGAGTAAAAGGGCTAACCTCCATTGGGTGGTGGCAATGCCTAAAATCCAGATATTATGTTTACAAAATCTTCTTATCAAACACCAGTTAACACAAATGGTGTTTATAAAGAATATACCCACAGTTAACTAAGAGTGTGCAGTCAATACGACGAATAATCACGCCAGTGACACCGTAAATGATGAGTTGTGTTGTGTTTGTAAAACGAACCGGTGAATAGGCGTATTTGCTCGTCATAAGAGGGACTGAAACCAAACCAAGGACATGCACAGACGGTTTCTATTTTTGCGTTTGAGATCAGGATAATGGCATTAGAAGGGGGAAACCCATAGGATGTCTGGCAGGACATATAAAATGTGTGGTTAGTGGTAAACTGGACATGCTGATAGGTTCCAACAGTGCCGTATTAACCCATAGCCGAGCCCCTAGGCGTTTAGATACTTCGGGACCGGGTCTCACCCGGCACTTCAATCTTTCACCCCACTACAGCTGACATCCTTACCCTGGTACTATAGGCACTATTTGCAGTACATAGCCATATATCCATTTAGCGGGTCTCCTGAAAAATTCTACTCACAACTTGACGTATTATTTAAATAAGCATTAAAATAATGTACTGTATACAAATATATATATAGTATACTTATGAGAGTATATATATGCTTAAATACATATGTACATGTATCGCTACGGAGCAGCGTGCATCGTGACTTTAACAATTGGAGCCCTACGGCGCTGGTAACAGTGCCTCAGTAAAAAAAATAAAAATTGGCGGGCCCCCTGTCCCTGTGGGCCCATGGGCTTCAGCACAGTCAACCTTATGAATAATACAGCCCTGGGTTCCAGAAAGAACAACTATTCATTCATTATCCTCACGCGGGGACGGGATATAATGCGCAGCTTCGTCCGTCCGGAAAAGTATTAGTGTGAACCTGAAGAACAGTTGTCAAAATCCATTAACTTTTGGTTTGCTGCTTCACGTTAAGAATGCCTTGGACAAGTTCAGTAACCACCACTTATGTATTAAAAATTAAGAGAGTTGTTGCCCTTTCTTTGTTGATTTGCCCATTGTTTCATTGTCAATGCAATAATTTGAACTGTGGGCCTTAGATTTCAATAAAAATAGAAAGACTGCTTCATATACTACTCAAAGTTTGCTAAGCACCAAGTATATCCAACTACCTGTTTTACGTTTTAGTTGAAATATTGTAATGAAAAGTGTATTTATTTTTAATCTAATTATGTCTTGAATGATTTAAGCACAGAAATTAAGATTGTATTTGTGTTTGACATTATTTTTTAGCTTTTAAATACGATAACCATGGAAAATGGATATAATTGGTAAAAGAGGAAATTTTTCAATTTGCCAAAAAGTTGACGGGGCGAACTGGCATGGGTTCATTATCGAGTATGAGACCCATTACTGTTAATTACAGCTTGGCAACGCCTTCTCATGCTCCAAATCAGGTTCTTGGTGGTCTTCTCTGGGATGCTGTTGCATCCGTGGACCAGCATGGCACCAAGCTCCTGGACACTTATTGGCTGGACTGAACGGGTTGAAATTGGAAGCTGCAACTCATTCCAGACATGTTCGATTGGATTGATGTCAGGGGATCTTGCTGCCAGTCCATACGATCAATCCCCTCCCTCTATCTGTACTCCCCGACAACATGGGCAACATGAGCACGGACATTATCGGCCATCAGAATGAATCTATCACCCACTGCACCTGCATACAATCTGACGTGGTCATCCAAGATCTCATCAATATACCGCTGTGCAGGCAATGTACCACGTTCAAGGACACAGAGCTCTGAACGTCCATCAAAACTGACGCCATTCCATACAATGATTGACCCTCCACCATAGCGGTCATGCTCAGCAATGTTGGCTGCACGGAATCGCTCTCCTGGTCTTTTCCATACCCTAGAACGCCTATCTGTGTGGTCTAGGCAGTACCTTGACTCATCTGTAAAAAGGACAGGTCGCCAATCTTCTCTGGTCCATCCAACGTAGCCCATGGCCCATTCATATCATGCCTGGCGGTGGTTCTTGGACAAAGGTATGCGAATACATTACCTTCTCGATTGGAGACCACATTCGTGCAACATGGGTCGGATAGTCTGCGTCGAAACATTTACCCCGGATGCATTCTGAAGGTCACTGCGAAGATGGGTTGCTGTGGCAAAGCGGTTCCTACAGGCCTGAATGATCAAAAACCGGTCTCAAGCTGCAGATGTTACCCTGTCTCTGTCACCACCATGCCGTCTTACTGGTGTGCCATACTGCTGAAATCTTGCCCAGGCTCTGGTGATCACCGTATGATGCACACGAAGGGCTTCACCAACCTGACGATGGGAAGCCCCTTGCTCCACCACCCCTACAGCCCGCCACATTTCTGCTTCAGACAAATGTCTTCTTACATTTGCATTTGCCATATCCAATCATTAAATCACAAGGGTTTGTGTTGAAATGAAGATTGAATACCCTACACATGTCATGTACATGTAGACAGTACACGAAAATATCATGAAAATCAAGGGGCACATGCTTTCCATGACTGTCACGAAAAGTCAGCCTGTCAAGAGAGCTAATGAAAACACTGGGGACCATCTCAATACATTCCTCAGTTATATCCAGCAAATATATCGCAAATATGTCACAAGCAAATTTCACAATGATGTGTCAAATATTTGGTGCTTAGCAAACTTTGAGAAGTATATTAAAGTTGTCTGGGACACGTCCGAGAACCTCAGCGATTGCTAAAAAATGACAGAGTTATTGCCCTTCGTTTGTTGAATGAATTTTTGCTTTTAATTTCAGTGCAGTAAACATCTGCTGTCCAAACACTTTTATATCATACTTTGTGTTAACAGTGTCATGGACAAGATAAAAAACGATGGTGTCTTCTTGAAAATATGGGAGTTATTGCTCTTTGTTGGTTCACTTGATTTTTGTATTTTTAATGTTATGTGATTACTTAAAAGGAAAACATCTGATTTCAATAAATCTTGAAATACTGCAATTTGTTGCTTTGTATCAACTTTTTCACGGATTAGGTCGAAAATCACAGAGATCTTTTGAATACTGAGAGCTATTGTGTCCATTTTAACTTTCATTTTTTTACGTTTATGTGCTAACTTGAGAAATAAACATAAATTTTCAATAACCTTTGTCATGTGGCTTGATATTAACATTGTCTTGGGCCATTTTTAAACTCGTGGCGATTTGTTCGGGCTGGCGGAGTGTTTTCCCAAAAAGCACTACGGTACAGTAAAGAGTGCTGCGACGCGGGTAACCTTCCAGGGAATCAGAAAAGATGTTTGTGTGCAAGAAAAGAATGTGACTTTGTGCTGTCGGGATTTTTGTGACGTTTCCTAATTTAGTTGGCTTCTGTGACATCAAAAATAACGCTGAGAATGTAGAAAACAACTGCTAGAAGCCGGTTTATGAACAGCAAAAGATCGCGTTACCCTACTTTTGACATAGCCTCATTTTGCCATTCATTTGAAACTACAAATATCCCCAGTCTCCAATAACGAGCAAGAATTTATGAAGACAAAATCAACGCATTCATCATTCATACCAAACATAATGCTCTGAAGCCAAAGCAAAACAGTACATATTTTGCCCCAAACTGTGCTCAAATGGACTGCAGAGTTGTCATGACATTTTGAAGACCGCCACACCTGTATCGCAAGGTAATCCAAGAAATAAACTGGGGATATAAGAACACGTTGTGCTATGTTTGGCGACTAGTGACTGGGGCGACTACCCGAAGCCGCCTCCACATCTGCGCTTGAGGTTCTCTGTGGCCGTTGTCTGTGGAGGTTTCCTTGTCGGTATTATGACTCGATGGTGTCTTCCCACTAGACCAATTCCCTTTAGACCAATTCCCTTTAGGCCAATTCTCAAAAGACCAATTCCCCTTAGACCAACTACATACTGTTATTGATTAAGGGTTGATTAAAGATAATTAAGAAAACATTTATTTACTGATAAGCACTTTATTTGATAAAAAAATTATTTATACGCATAACATACAAAAAATATAGGTTTATGACATTTCAGTTTATAAAATAACAAGCCAGAAAATAAGCAGACTATCGCCTGAAAAATTAGGTCCCCAGAGGGTGAATTTGGCGATGCTACTCTGCACAGCAGGGTAGCATCACTAATTTTACTCTCTGTGAACCTCAATCTGAATTAAGGTCTCAAACATAAACAGAAAGAGGTACCCAGAGGATAAACTGACCCACTCTATGGGATAGCAACAGTAAATTCACCCTCTGGGGACCTCATTCTGCAAATGACAGACTGCTTATTTTCAGACATGAATATCAATAACATTAAATACATTTATAAATATTTATAAATATATCAAATTATTGATATGAATTATTTTAAAAGTAAAATGCATGAGTTGGTCTAAGGGGGATTGGTCTTTTGGGAATTGGCCTCGTGGGGATTGGTCTAAAGGGAATTGGTCTAGTGGGAATGAACCGACTCGATATCCAACTCCATTAACCTTTGGACCCGAGAGGTCGCTTTTCCGATCCAGGACCGTGACACGTCATAATATTATTAGTATTATGGCTGCTCAGTGAAAGTGTGGGGTTGGCCAGTCAACATTTTCTACGTGCAGCCCTATAATGAATATGTACACTTCCAGTTCTGTCACTGAATTAGCCTGGAAGATACCATCAGGGCTTAAGGGGTTTACCTACCATGACTATGAGTAAACGCTTGTCATTCTTAAAATCCTGCGGAAACGATGATAATCGTATTCAATATCTTGGAACAGGTATCATGAAAAGAAAATGCTTCTCGTTATCGCGGTGCTCTTCATTCTGACCGTATGTTTGTCTGCCAGTCCGTTGAGGTAGTTTGTTTCTGTTTTCTATTCAAGGGCACTGAGACTATGGACTAGGGTGCAACGCGTGTCCTCTTTTACCAGAAGTGCACGAATGGAAAAAACTTTACTCTCCGAAAACTGTAACTGAGAAACTTCCCAGTGTTCGTTTGTAGCGTATCGTATTTGTCACTACTAATGGGGGTGGTGGACTGGTGGTATAAGATATAATGACGGAGCTTGGTTGATAATCACTTAACAAGGAAGCTATACAGTCCGTGGGGTGATTTCTAGAGCTTTATATCGTTCCTTGTGGAAACAAGGTGCCATCTGCAATGCTTTTGCAATGCGTACAACACATTGTTTTTCTTAAGAAACGATATATATATATATTATATATACAACTTCGTCAATTTGCCGTCATGCTCGGAAGATTACTTCCTTCTAAGCGGCTTTCATTTTTAAAAATGAAAGCCGCTTAGAAGGAAGTAATCTTCCGAGCATGACGGCAAACTGACGAAGTTATATAAAATATTTGATGAAGTGTATTATATATATACATATAAAGCCAATAATACTGAATGTTGCATTATAATTTATTATACGTTTGTAACTAATATCCAAAGTCGAGTGCCCTTTTTACCCCCCCCCCTCCCCCCAATGCACTCGGATGCTTCTGGTAACCTTGTCTTTATTTGAAATTGTTCTTGCTCGATCTTAATTGTACTTGATAAGTCTTGATGTGTATATTGAAGGACAAAATCACGTTTTTCGAAGAACATGGAGTGTTGCTTGCTGGTCCCCAACCGGGAATTGAACTCATGGCAATCCCATCTAACAATGAGGAGTGCGACTCTTAAACCACTAGACCACTGCACACTGTTAATAAACGATGGCTGGAATCTAGCCTATTAGATGAAGTTCTCATGATTGCTTGGTTCAATTCCTTACGGCAGATACATGGAAGTCTGAAACGCGCTGGCTACAGTACGACGAAGGTGCTGTGATTGACCTCAGACGAATACTACACGGGCGTGTGTGTGTGTATTGAAGGACACAATCATGTTTACGAAGAATTGATTGCAAGTCACCGATCGGGAATCAAACCGTCAGCAACATTGCCTGACAATCAAGTCCAACACCTAACCACTAGACCATTGTTCACCGTCAATAAACGAAGGCTGGAATCTAGCTTATTAGAGGACGTTCTCGTGATTACTTGGTATGTTGGTAAGATTAAAAATACAAACCAACAAGTCAACATCTCTAAGTTGTCCAGTACCGTTCGATTTGCTAATATGTGTCGTCAAACAAGATATATGGGTTGGTCATCATAAGAATAACAGATGAATATTTTCGACCCAGTTACCAAGTCAAAACTGAAGACAAGTACAACACACGTGTCATGTTTGTGACTTTTACTTATCATCATCATCGTGATAATTGCGCGAGAGCTTGTAGAAATTCCTAATTATGGTTGTTGTTACTGTTGTGTGAATGTGTTATTTTAGGGCTGTGGTGTGACAGCCGCCTCCAGTGTCCACTTTTGTAATGTATATATCTACATACGTTCCCGTCGTCATCAAGAGAGACTTGAAAATTTGAGTGTCGGACGATACTTTATTTTACAAGTATAATTCCTGTTCTTTCTAGACAACATATTTATTTATCTCTTGTGTAGGACAGGCGGCAAATGCCTATGTATTTAAGTCAATATATGTCATCTTTTCAAAACGGCGGCAGAGTTATATTAAGCGTGTTCCTGTTCCCTGTGACTTACATACAACCACCTAATTCTACATCCTGTTGTTTCAGATGCGCCGTGCAGCTGCCACGGTTATGAAGCACAGGGGGATGAACACTTGTGAAATGAATGGTAAGTGATTAAATAAAATTATATCCTGTAGTGTAGAAAACCTGTTTGTGGTTTGGTTCAAGACCCGAACATTTCTGACTGAATGGAGTGAGCAAACGGCAGTCTAAAAGACGTAATATTTCTTGACCCTGACAGTGTGCACATCTTTCTACCATGATTGGACAAACGTGAAACTAAAAACAATCGACAAAACATTGATAGGAATCATAAAATATTCCCCGCAAGAATTATGCGTATCTATATTGATAGCCTAATGGCTGTCCCAGACTGACAGACAGACTCCACACACGTGTGTGTGAATGGATTCGGTGGAGAACACCCGCCTGAGTACATATAGTGTGCTTATGTGCATGCTCGCTGGTGGGTGAGGGGTTGTGTTAGGGCTGTTACTCAACTCTATTTATGGTCTTCCCGATGGTGACATTATCTAGAGCCATTACCTTGGTTTTCATTTTCCATGATGAACGCTGCATTCAAATATTAAGGCAGAGATGACAAGTTTTCTGGCTTCATGACAAAACACTTACTCAAATTGAGCCATGATAAGACAGCAGAGATATATTTGTCACTTGATATTCAAGAGTGAACGATTGCATCCAGTTACTTGTGTCAGTAATTTTGCTTATTTTATGGTTGAAAATCTGACAGCTGATGAGCATGTCAAGCACATTTATTGGGATTCATTTTTTCATCTACGTTGTATAAGGAACAATCGACTTTTCAGAAACACAAAGACATCTTGTCCGCACCTTTGTCCCCACAAGGCGCCTCGATTTTGCAACTCTCTTTTTGATATGTGCCAAAATTTAACACTTGAAAAGCTACAACACATCCGAAATTGTGGCGGCACGTGCCATTACCCGGTCTCGAAAGTGTTGCCACATTACACCAATTTTTGTTTACCTCTACCGACTTCAGATTCAGCTGAGGATTCATTTTTTTCTTATCTTTAAATGTAGTAAAGGATTTGCACCACACTACCTGGCTAATGTGTTAACCAGTCATACGGCTGTGAGGTCTCTTCGGTCATTTTATAAATATAATCTGGTGATAGGGCATTGAGAGATGGATTCTTTAGAATCATTCAAATCGGGCAATAAAGCGTACTTTCTCCACAAGGAATTTGCATGTTTGTACAAACAGAGAGAGCTCCATGTCGAAATTAAAAGCTATAAATTATTATTATTATTATTATTATTATTATTATTATTATTATTATTATTATTATTATTATTTTCCGATCCTTGGGCATCCACCCGCCCTTTTTTGAAGGAAAATCTTTTTTTTTCATTTTGAAATTTGACTCCCACTCATCACCCCCCCACCCCCACACCCTTCAAATTAGAGTAGATCGTACACAGACTGCTTTGACTGACAAATTCAACGGGTAGTTTTTTATGTAACATGGTTTGTATTGTTCAAGTAACCATTCCCGACATTTGATCCACTCGCAACCACCTGATGGAGATAAAACAGAAATCTCCAGAGTTTGCCACTGGAATTTTGTCCCATTTCATGGAAAGCTTATGAATATATTCAAGCTTTCTAACAGACACTGGCAGTCAGGATATACATAGTAATCAGGAGAGTATAGAGCATGTACTGGCATTCTACCTGAACAGTATTAAGACAGGTGAAGAAGAAACGGGTGTGAAATATGTTGACAATTTTTTATGTTTTACCTGGTTTCAACACTGTATTTGCTGCTGTTTCTACTGATTTCTTTCTGTTTCTGCACTCGATTTTAGTTTCATCAATCTAACCTGAATTTAGTAAGCATTATCAAGTAGAGGCAGTTAGGGCAATGTTGCGTTGAACCTGTTAACGGTCAATGTGATGAGGAGTGATTCTTTGGTATCGGAAATCCATCCCTCATAAGCTCTGCGCTGTTCCACATTGGCCTATATGAGTAGTGCTTCATTTGATGGAGAGGTTAGTAAGCTTTGATCAGACAGTAAGAGAGAATTCCAACCATGTGACCCATTTACTGCTACCCAGGGGAAAAAAACACGGGTACTGTGTGTGACATAATATTATATTTAAAGGCACCTACGTTACCAGTGTTTTTTCCTCGGTAGTAAATGGTCCATATGGATAGGGTTCTATTTTACCTTACTGTATCACCAAAGTCAAATGAAGCACTACTCATATCAGTCAGGGTAAAAGAGCACAGAGTTTATGGGGGATGGATTTCCGATTTGTTTGTTTTTGTCACACGCGTTGCCAAAGAATCACCCTGAGTCTCAAACGTAGTCATTCTGGCTTCCCAGTCTAAGAACGTGTTTCTAGAGCTAAAACGGTTAAGGGGTTTTCTTGATCGATTAGTCACGTGAATTAACCTTGGTTAACCGATTAATCACTAGTCCAAATAGATATCTGAATTATTGCCATACCGTTGATGATTAACTGCATCAACCCTTAAGCCAACGTAACAAACAAAACCGACTAGGCCTATATACAAAAATCTCTATTCAAATTTATTATGTTTTCCATTTTTATCTCAAAAACATAGCTTATGACCCCTCATTGGAACGAGCTCGTTCCAATGAGGGTTATAAGCTATGTTTTTGAGACAAAAATGAAAAAATTTTAGTAATTCATGAATTTATTTTACACGCATCGTCTTTTACCCGCAGCGGGTAAAAGGTTAAGAATGACTATTTCCAGCCACTGATACAGTGTGATGATCATGCAAGTAAACAAGTATGTCAGCAAGTAACTTGCATGCCTTACTCTGTCTCATATACTTGATGTGAGTCAGAGTGACAATGTTTGCCTGTTTTGGAGCAAGTTTGTTCCTTTGTTAACCCATATAATACAGTAGTTCAAAAGTGACGGCTTAATCGATCAATTACTTTTTAGATCGATCAAGATGTTGATCATTGATTAATCGATTAATCGGTTAGCCGTTTCAGTTCTACGTGTTTCATGTACTATCAATAAATCCACAAAGTTGTTTCATCTTACCAAGTCAGATTAGAAAGTGAGAAAGAAATGGTGACCATGTGAGTTGAAAAGGTCTACCACATCTCTCAAAATTTGTTCGGGATACATTATGGAAAGTTTAGGGCTTTGATGTGTCGAGTGACGCTCCTGTGATTTATATAATATTACTTTTTACACAATGAATGTCAGTGTTATCTTAAAATGTATTTGAGGCTGTTCATTCAACTCAGAGGATTGAAACCTGTTTGCTCAAAATCTGTTACAGGACTAGTGACAGGACAATCACTTTCCAAGTAGTTTTCTGTAATATTCAGCTTGATCTGACTGAAACATTAACACACGCGATTTAATTTTATTCTTTGTTACAGCAGATTGCTGTAGTTTATTTTGAAGAAGTTAATTTTATTTCTATTATAAGATAACCCAACCTAACCATGTCTCTTATATGTGTTTGCAATGTTTTCGGATCTCATATGCCGTGTTTCTCTCCAGACACCCAGTATCGTCCTTAACATGTGCTATAGTCTATGGTTCAGGGGTAAATGGCTAAAATTCATATTAACTAAACTGAGTCCATATTAACAAACTGTTTATACCATTGTATAGAAAGTTTGTTAACAGTGAATCAGTTTCCTGTTGATAAACTCTTTATCAATAAGATGGTGAGCTCCCTCTGTCAATAAACCCTCTACCTATAAGATATAATGTCCTTACTATTTGATGGTTCAGCCTTTTGTGATAATATATTACAAACAAATTGAAAGGAATTGGTTTGAAGGCTAACCACTAAGACTAAGGCGTGAATGATCAATAACAACCCTACATTTTGCTCATACATATATAAGACTGAAAATCACAATTACATAATGAGAGTCTGTGAAAGTAGTCTGTTGCATTGGAATATGGCGTTATGCTACGGCATGATATCTGCTATTCATGGTGAGAAGGGTCCTTTTGTTGTCAGATCTGGTTAGATTACGTTTATATTAGTTTACATAAATGATAATTCGTTTAAACTGCTTTAACTTTTTTTTCAACATCGCGAACCACTGATGGTGAGATGGGGACCGATGGGCGTCTGCCCACATCCCCGTGCTGCTAGCCCCTATCCTGCACAACTAATTATTCCCCAGTTAACCCAGAGGAGATGGAGTAGTGGCACAAAGACTACACAAGCTTCTCCGATCCATTCGCATAACTTATTTGAAAGATAAGAGCGTCATAGGAAAAGAATTTCAAGGCATGAAAAAAAAAAAAACGGTTTTCAGAGCTGCTGACCTACCCACCCACCCACCCTCGCCTTGTGTTCAGAAAACAATTGACCACCCCCTACCCGATCAGCTATAAAATTATGCAATCTACAATGAGGCTTTTTACAATTCAATACCGCGCCATTGCAACGGTTTGTTGTGTACATTTTCATTAGTTCGAAATCAGTAATTTCTGCATGCTTTTCCAATTTTTTCAGAGTTTGAGATTTCAGGCTTCGCAAGTAGTAGGAGAGCGATGAAACGTCCCTCAATGGGGGACCTAGTGGGGAACCTAGAGAATGACGTCATAGTCACGTGACCCAGTGGCGCATATTGTGTTGTCATGTTAACACGCGTGAGCGGCCATCTTGTGACGTCATTACCATAGTGGTACGTGGTGTTAGTGCGCATGCGCAGCGCGTGTTAAGGAGATACGTGTTTCCGTCGTCGATTTTGTCTACTGGAGACCGCCATCTTGGTTTCTATGGTGGCAGGTGGTTGCTATGTTACCCAAAGTCCTACAAATAGGACAGGGGCATGTTTGGACGGTGTATTCCTTTGTACAAGAGTAAATCTAATTACCCAAATAGACCCGACAATCCCTCCAAATCACCAAAAATTGCTTTATTTGATTTGAAACCCCGTATTGGGCATATAATAGTAGGACAAGTGCTATAGTACCGAGAACCCCCCCCCCCCCCCCCCCACGTGGGTGGGAGTGTAAGTTCGATTGAATTAGAGTTTTTTTCCTTTCTCGGATTTTTCCCAAATCCTCGTTTACTTCGTAGAATTACCACAAACAACCTGACAGGTTGTACTAGTTCGAATTCTTTCAGAATCCTCGGTTTCTACCTATGTGTCTACAACCTATGTTCTGACTTCTTTGTTCTATTTATTCTGACTTCCTTAGATGTGTTTATGTCATGTGTACACATTACATATAGCACATAGACACATACTGGATGTGCCGACATGTGCTTATGTGGAAATGCACAATATGGCACATTGTGCACTAGCACTGTATAGGAGCTAGTGCACAATACATGTGCACTAGCACATGTATTGTGCACTAGCTCCTATACTGCTCCTGTATGGTTCCTAGCTCCTATGTGCCTCCTATACAGCTCCCGTACACCATCTAGACCACCCATCATCTCCAAGCCCACTAGATATGCCGATATGTGCTTGTGTAAAAATGCACAATGTTACACATTGTGCACTAGCACATAGGCACATGCTCGATGTGTCGATCTGTGCTTATGTGAAAATGCACAATGTGACACCGTGTGCGCTAGCACATAGGCACATACGGGTATTTGAGGATATATACGGCCCAGCTCCTATACAGCTCCCATATGGCTCCCAGCTCCTATATGGCACCTCTACAGATCCTATAAGCATTTAGACCACCCATCACCCCCAAAGCTCCAAGCCCACTAGAGATGTGCTGATATGTGCTTATGTGAATATGCACAATGTGACACATTGTCCACTAGCACATAGTCACATACGGATATTTGAGGACACATATGATCCAGCTCCTAAACAGCGCCCATATGGCTCCTAGCTCCTATATTGCTCCTATACAGCTCATATAAGCACCTAGACCACCCATCGTCTCCAAATCTCCTATACAGGTAGTCTTACCAACGGCTTCCATTTTGTCTCCAACTACCTGTCCTATGATTTGGACATTTGTCGCCATCCGTTGTGGACCAGTCTCGTGCCACTTCTGCCTTGTTCTATAAGTCTTCCGACGACCTGTTTATGTCATGCGTACACATTACAGGTAGCACATAGGCATATGCTGGATGTGCCGATATGTGCTTATGTGAGAATGCACTAGCACATGGGCACATGCTGGATGTGCCGATATGTGCTTTTGTGAAAATGCACAATGTGACACATTGTGTAATAGCACATAGGCACATTTGGGTACAGTCGGGACAGATATAGGTATAGCTAGGACGTAGTGTTACAAGTCAATATCAATGGTTGAGACATGGGGCAGAATAACTTAAACAATAGAAATGATACAAGACCGCAGTGGCACAAGACTGCTGTAGAAGCTAATGATAGGGGAGATGATGGTGACTATGGAGCTTTGGAGATGATGGGTGGTCTAGATGCTGTATAGGAGCTGTATAGGAGCTAGGAGCCATACAGGAGTTGGGTTATAGGGATCCTCGAATACCCGTATGTGTCAGTGCACAATGTGTCACATTGTGCATTTTCACATAAGCACAAATCGGGACATCCAGCATGTGCCTATGTGCTAGTGTACAATGTGTCACATTGTGCATTCTCACATAAGCACATATCGGCACATCTAGGAGATGTATATGAACTAGGTTATAGGTATCGTCAAATACCCGTATGTGCGTGTGTGTTAGTGCACAATGCGTCACATTGTGCATTTTCACATAAGCACATGTCGGTACATCCAGTATAAGCCTATGTGCTACATGTAATGTGTACACATGACATAAACAGACCGTCGGAATACTGGTACTCAGCTATGGTATTGGATGACTACAATAGAGGCAAATCATAGGACAGGTAGTTGGAGACAAGATGGAAGTCGTTGGTAAGCCTACATGTATAGGAGCTTTGAAGATGATGGGTGGTCTAGATGCTGTGTAGGGAATGTATAGGAGCTGGGAGCTGTATAGGAGCTGGGTCATAAGTATCCTCAAATACCCGTATGTGCCAATAGGAGAATAAATAGAACAAAGATGTTATAACATAGCTTGTAGACACATACGTAGAAACCGAGGATTCTGAAAGAATTCGAACTAGTACAACTTGTCTGGTTGTTTGTGGTAATTCTACGAAGTAAATGAGGATTTGGGGAAAATCCGCGCCAGAAAACTTCTCTAGTTCAATTGAACTTACACCCCAACCCCGGGAGGTGGGGAGGGGGTGGGTGATCTTGATACTTTAGCACTACGTTCTACTATTATATGCCCAATATGGGGTTTCATATCAAGTAAAGTCATTTTTGGTGATTTGGAGGAAATGTCGGGGGTATTTTGGTAATTAGATTTACTCTTGTACAAAGAAACACACTCTCCGGACATACCCCTGTCCTATTGTAGGCTTTTGTGTAACCTAGCAGTCACGTGCTACCATAGAAACCAAGATGGCGGTCTCCAGTATACAAAATGGCCGACGGAAACACGTATCACCCCAACAACTCGCACTGCGTATGCGCACTATGACCACGTATCACTATGGAGATAACATCACAAGATGGCCGCTCACGCGGGTTACCATGATAACACAGCATGGTGCCACTGGGTCACGTCACTATGACGTCACTTCCTAGGTCACACACAAGGTATCCCAATGAAGCCCGTTTCATCGCTCTCCTACTACTTACACAGAAAGCGCAATAAATATCTCCTCGATCTGAGGGCGCGAAATAGGATAGAACAAGCTTCGTTGAAATTTACTTTATCACTCGAATTGTGGTGAAAACAAGTGAACTATGATTTGATTATATCCTTTAAATGTATGTGTGGGAGCGAGGTGGCTCAGTGGTAGACTGTTGGATTTCTATGCTAGAGATCCCGAGTTCGATCACCGTCCGGGACGACCCGCGTTGTGTCCGTGGGCAAGTGACTTTATCCCGGTTGCCTACATGGGGCACGATGACGCCGTGTACTAAGGCGTACTGCACGTCGATGGTGCATATGTCTTCTACCGCTGTAACCCTGCTTGAGCAGGGCTTGAACAGGGTTGGAATGTTGAGGAGCTGACAGTTGCTCGTCGATGCTCGGTTGTTCTCTCCGGGTTCCTCCACCAGTAAAAACGGTCACGATCAGCCATTGTACATAAGTATGTGACCTTAAACACCAATAAATAAATGAATATAAATGTATGTGCTTGATGAAATGATTGTGTTTGTAACAATTGGTGTGAATTAGTTGGCTTAAAAAACACCTTACAGTCTAATGACCAGATGCCTAGAATTGTTTGCCTTCATACTCGCCCACAACGAGAAAATCAACAGAATTTTGACTGGTGGCAGCTTTCAATTTGATGTTTGGATAATGATTGTTAAAACTTTCTAAACATTCATCGGGGCGAGCTCATTGGGCTATTTCCAACTGCGGTCGCATGATATGGTTTTGAATAATATGGAAAAACATAATTAAA
The DNA here is from genome assembly GCA_031216915.1 of Pictodentalium vernedei. Classification (NCBI taxonomy): domain Eukaryota; kingdom Metazoa; phylum Mollusca; class Scaphopoda; order Dentaliida; family Dentaliidae; genus Pictodentalium; species Pictodentalium vernedei. Next base: position 405,412,110 of record CM062296.1, on the reverse strand, counting down.
ATAACATATTTTGATATAGTGTGCGTTGGATAAATGGTTGGTTCGCCCTTTACATGTACTTAACGTACCAGCAAAAGCCAGCCAAAGCTGTTCACAAAACTCGCCTGAGCTTGTACCAAAAAATGTTTATAAAGCTTTTTATTTATTTATTTATTTATTTATTTATTTATTTATTTATTTATTTATTTATTTATTTATTTTTCGTTCGCTATTTTTATTACTGTAAGACAAAGCGTTGAACAACATTTTGGGAATGTCCAGTAACCATAGTAGTCCGGATTATGGGTTTAGGTCTTCTACTCCTGATTACCAATTGCCGTGAGTTCGATTCTCGGCCGGGGATAAGAAACCAACATTCTAAATTCCTCGACAACATGATTGTGTCCTTCAAAATACAAAGGCCCGTGCCAGTCTTCGTCTGAGGCCAACCACAACACTTTGTTCATGCAGCTGCCGAAAGGAAAATGAATCAAGAAATCGTGATAACTACATATAATAAGCTATTTGCCAGCCATCATTTTTGACGGTGTGCAATAGTATAGAGGTTAAGGTGCTGAACTCCTGATTGCCAGTAGGGATTGCCGTGATTTCGATTCCCGGCCGGGGTTCTGAAACCAATTTTCCAAATTCCTAGTAAATATGATTGTGTCCCTCAAAATAAACACACGTACTCACACACTCCGAGTGCCCATTGCTTCAGAAAAGTCTGCCTAATAGCAATTTATTGGAGAGTGCCTATAGCACTCTCCAATAAATTGAAACAAGACAAATATATATGACCAAATAAATTTTATTTCTAGAGATTATGAAACGCCTCCGCGAAAAATAAAGCATTCTAATCGAAGCTCGGGTACTCTACTATTAACTAGTTTACAGAAGACAGCTATAACCGTGGGGATATAGCTGTCGGTATCTGCTGTGAAACAATCGTGTTCAACTGATGACTCTGAGACAAATTAAAGATGATAACAATTTAATATTGAATCTGGTATTCCAAATGCCTAACAGCGATAGACATTTAACAACTGGACTTGTTGGATATCCGAACAATTTTACAGTAATAGCTCGTAGGATTTCCCAGTAAAATGAAGCAGTGTAACGTTTGGAAATCCAAACTATAACTGAATTCTTGAATGAATGAAAGGTTTTAGCGCGCCGAAGGTGCGCAGGGACGATGTGGGATTTACAAATTCCTTGCGACCCGGGAATTCTTACTTATGATCAGCGCTATATATACAATACAATAAATGCGTCATGTCATAACAAGTTTACTTGACATAAAGATTAAAGTAAACTTTCACTGGGTCTTAATGAAATGCTTTATTAACTTAGTGAATATAGCTTAAATAAACAATGGAGGGAAACATGAATAGAGGCAACTTGTTAACAACTTCTGTGAGAGAGGCTTGCTATCACATGACGAATGAAGAAATATGCCATGTTTGAAACAATTGAAATTAAATTGGACGCAATGTGAATTGTAGATTGTCAATGCAACACAACATCACTAAAATAGTTTTTTTTGTATAGAAAGTTTATCATAGTCTGCACACGCTCCGGTGATACATCTACAATCAGAAGTATCTATGTCATTTTCTACTTCAGGTGTTTGTGTAAATTCAGAGCAAGACTCGACAATTAACTTTGTGAAAGCTTTCGACCCAAACACAGCGGATAATGTTTTGGACAGTAATAATTCTTCTCCAACAACATCTCCAGTAGAAGAAGATGAAGAAGGCGAAAGGAGCTATTTCAGTTTTTTCTTCGAAACTGACTAGTACAAAATTGATACATTTTCAAAGTATATTTTGATGGGATCCAGCTGGCTTGGCAAAAATAATTCAAGGGTGTTAGTAGTGGTATATATGTACCCCAAGTGACCCTTTCTCCCAGAGCAAGATGAGTTTGGTGGAAGAGATGTGGTTAAGTAAAATGTTAAATAATGCGTTACTTTATTTAAAAGCCGTTTTTTTTTCTATACCGTAATATTTTTTGCATATTTTATTTAATTAATCATTTTCTTGATTTTTTAAAAAAAAATGTTCGTTGATTTGGAACCTTCTTCAATGTGTTAAAGGAAGACTGACATGAGTGCAGATATGTCTTATCGCGTCTAGTGTTTACTAAAAGGCCAGGTACACGACTTCCCATGATTACAGTTGCTTCATTGTATCCAAAGAGATTAAATCAAAGAATTGCCCATTGACCTGATTTTTAATGTATGCCTTTTACATACATTACATCCGTATTTATATGAACATAGAAATGTAAAATGCATGTGCATTGACTAAGTTTATTCGCATTAGTGATATCACCCGCCTGGCGATTCTCACAAGTCAGCTAACAATCTCTCAACTTAGCCATTTCCCTTTATCCCAACAGGCATACCGGCTCCTCACAACTAAACGCACGGTACATTGTTTTTAATTTTATTTTTATGCCCCGGCCTCTTTGAGGAGGGGGCATTATGTTATCACCATGTCCGGCTTCCGTCGTCGTCCGTCTGTTAACTTTTCGCATTCCACCAATTAACTAAAGTTTTACCAACCGGATCGTTACCAAACTTCATATGTTGATTAGGTATGGTGAGTGGAAGAAGCCCATTTATTTTGACCATGATGTGCCAAAGGTCAAGGTCATAGCGACCTCCAATGTTAAATACACTTGAAATGGGTTCCCGCTCTAAACTAAAGTCCCACCAAACGGATCTTTACCAAACTTCTTATGTGGGTTAGGTATGATGAGTGGAAGACACCGCTTTATTTGATATGCCAAAGGTCACAGTGACCTCCAATGTTGAATACACTTGAAATTGGTTTCCACTCTGTAACTAAAGTTCTGCAAGACTGATCTTGTTTTTTTGTAATTCTATCCATAATATTACAGGAGGGGCATAAGCCAGGCTTCGCGTTGCTCTTGTCTTTGATTGAAATCAGGCTGCAAGCCGAGAGGTCCTCGGTTCGAATCCCACCTGCGGCAACCGCGTTGTGTTCATGGGCAAGACACTTCATCTCCATTGCCTGCTTGGCGGCACGATGACGCCGTGTACTAAGGCGTACTGCACGTCGATGGTACGCATGTCTTCAACCAATCTAACCTGCCTGTGCTGCAGTGCGGAGTTACGATGTTGGGGAGCTGGCAGCTGCTCGTCGTTGCTCGGTGGTTCTCTCCGGGTACTCCGGCTTCCTCCACCCGTAAAACTGCCACGGTCATGATTAGCCATTGTGCATAAATATGTGACCTTAAACATCAATAAATAATAAATTGATTGAAATCACATTGTGCCCCACCCAATTCACGAAAAGCGTGGTGCAAAAAAACTTTTTATTTAAAAAAAATCTTATGAACTGATTAAATCAATAATTTGATAAATGGGTATTAATTCGTATTCCTTCTGAGTGGGTAAAGTAACTCTTGCTCAGAGGAAGGAGCGATATTTGCACCATATTTACAGTTTTCAAATTTCCTGGGCCTATTTGAATGAAATTTGGAATCTAATATATAGCTGGTGACATGCATTTAATTTCTGCCCAAAACAGCTGTCACATCAGCAGAGTATAAAAGGGCGTTGGCGTTCGAACATACTGAAAATGCATTCCGAACTCAAGGTAATTTATCGCGATTTTCAAGATTATTTTCTCGAGAAATCGACTAAGTCCAAAACCTTGACATACTGGCTGACTGGAGACTGAGTTCGTTTTCTGTGAGAGACGATATCCGACTTTTTCAAATCGAACAAAAATCGAATCAGAAATCGGATGGAAAATCGAATCGCCGACAGAGAGACTATAGGAATTTGTCCCGGCTTGTCGGTCCAATCTCGGAGATCGAGCAAAAATAAAATGTTAGAAAATCTTGGAAAATCTGAAAAAAATTCGAAATCATCCGATTCTGGCCCAGTCCCGGAATTCACTGTATTTTTATCCCAAGCTGACAGTGACGATAGTGAAGATACCACAAATCCGAGATGAAGTTGATGGCAAAGCCAAACCATATATTTTTAACTCGGTTTTGATGCAAAATTACAATCGCGACATATAGTGTCAAAACGTGTAATGTTTTGTCGGCTTTCTCAAGTGTCTCGTCGAAGTATGCCGTCGATTTGGCCATGATGTCTCGAATGCAGAACACAACAGTACAGCCGACGTGGACTGGTCACTTTCCACGGGTGGGCAATATTTCCACGGACGGATTCCAACAACTGGTTATAGGAATAATCAGCAAAAATTTAATTATTGAAGCACCGGGTACAAACCGGTGCTTCATTAATTAAAATTTTGCCGATGATGATTTTTATTACCTGGTAAACGCATGCGTGGACATCACTGCCCACGCGTGGATTACGACCAATCCCCGGCGATTATACTGTAGTAGTCGTAAATGTGTCAAAACGCGTAATTTTCCGTCAGCGTTTTACAGTGTCTGATCAACGGATGTGATCGATTCGACAGAGATCTATCGGAGGAGAGAGATTTTCAACTGCGTGGCATGCAGTATGTCGATTGCTTGGTACCGCATTCAAATAGAGAGAGAATCCAAATGAGACAAGTGAAAGTAATATGATACGTTACACCGTCTGACTATTCTCTCGGGAAAGACCAGAAGCTGAACCCTAGTCGCAGAACTCATCAACTTTGAATATAATATTGAGTTTACGAGTCGATTAACGAGCAATAACTTTAGACAAGAGATTCGTGACCGTCCCTCGACTGAGACAGAGATCTGACTACCAGTAGATCCACATTTCAGGAGAGTGGAAGATTACCAACTTTCGACAAAAGAGATCCGTGAAAGTACTGTGACAGAGATCCGACTGCCACTACTACCGCATTTTCGGGAGAGTGGAATATGTCGAACTTCCAGGCAATAGATTCATGAAAGTACCATGACAGAGATCGGACTACTACTACTACTACATTTCAGGAGAGTGGAACGTGACAAACTTTCAAGCAAGAGATTCGAGAACATACTATGACAGAGGAGAGATCTGACGCCCATTACTACAACATTTCAGGAGAGTGGAACACGACACACTCGGCAAGTGATTCGTGAATATTCTGAGATAGAGAGAGATACGACAGCTATCGCCACAGTGAACATACTGAGGTAGAGAGAGGTCCGCCTGCTATCACCACGCCGTTTCAGGAGAGTGGAACATGACAAACCTTCAGGTAAGAGATTAGTGAGCATACAGTGACAGAGCAAAGATCTGACTATCGAAAAAACTCCAAGATCCAAATTTCTCACAAGAATATGTAAAAGCGCCGCGACCTCGACACCCGTCAGATTGGGTTCGAACAGTCGAAATAAAAAAAAACCCTCCTTTTCCATATGAATTCCCCATAGACATGTGTAAAAATGCCGCGACCTCGACACCCACCAGAATGGGTTCCAACAGATATACGATATCTGACGCCCATTACTACATCAAACAAATTTCCCATAGGAATGTGTAAAAATGCTGCGAACTCAACATCCGTCAGAGTGAAAGTACGCCAAGAAATTTGTGAACCTACTGAAATGGAGAGACCTGACAGCTATTACCATCCCATTTCAGGAAAGTGGAACATGACAAACTTTCAGGTAAGAGATTGCTGGATGTACTGCGACAGAGCAGAGATCTGACTATCGAAAAAAACTCTTTTTTCATAGACATTTCCCATAGGAATGTGTAAAGTGCCGCGACATCGACGCCCGTCAAATTGAGTTTGAACAGCCGATGTCGAAAAAAACCCATTTACCATACAAATTGAAAGTTCGCCAAGAAATTCTTGAACCTACTAAGATAAAGAGATCTGACAACTATCAGCTGTTGGAACCCAAACTGACGGGTGTCGAAGTTGCAATACTTTTACAAATTCCTATGGGGAATTTGTATGGAAAAGGAGGTTGCTCAAAAACATCGATTCAGTCTATATCATATTGTACACCAGTAACAAAAATGCTTTAAAAAAATTCATTCTCATGTATAACTACTGTCTGTCAAGATTCAAAAATTATCAGGGTATTTTCATTAAAGGAAGGTGGTTTTATTAAAAAAGATCCATCTATTATAGGTACACTAGTAAAAAACATTAAAAAAGAAAATGAATTATTATTTTCTGCAATCATTACATTACATAACTCCTCTGTGTGCGGCTTGGCTCATATTGACTGAATTCTTTGTTTTGTCTGGAGCATGGGCTGGTGTGACTCTTCTCAAATAAATGGCAAGAGGAAGGGACATATATTAGTCATTTGGGCGCCACGCCCTCGGTGTCTCGTAACCGTTTCGGAAAAGTGTGGTTGAGAGGCACCATCTAGCGAAACAGGAAAAGTGATATGCAAAAAAAAGACTTTTTTCGATGTTCAGATCTCTGCTCTGTCACAGTATGTTCACCAGTTTCAAACCTGAATGTTTGGCATGCTCCACTCTCCTGAAATGTCGTTGCGATAGAAGACGGATCTCTTTCTCTCTAAGTATCTTCACCGTGGTGATAGCAGACAGAACTCTCTCTATCTAAGTATGTTCTCGAATCACTTATCGAATATTTGTCATGTTCCACTCTCCTGAAATGTTGTAGTAATGAGGGTCAGATCTCTTCTCTGTCGTTGTATGTTACCGAATCTCTTGATTGAAGGTTTGTCATGTCCCTCCTTCCTGCAATGTTGTAGCATTGGCAGTCAGATGTCTGTAACAATATTTTCACGAATCTCTTGCCTGAAAGTTTGTCATGTTCCACTCTCCCCAAAATGCGATAGTAGTGGCAGTCGAGTCTCTGCCACAGTACATTCACGAATCTCTCTAGTCGAAAGCTGGTCATGTTCCAGTGTCCTGAAATGTGTATGTAGTAGTAGTTAGATCTCTGTCGCTGTCGCTGTACGTTTACTAATCTTTTGCCTAACGTTATTGATCTTTAATTGACGTATAAAATCAATATAATATTCAAAGGTTAATGAGTTCTGCGAGTAGTGTTGACCTTCTAGTCAACGAGTGAAATCCTCTTTGCGATTGTTTTGGGGAAGTGTAGCTTCCCCTAAATGTTGTTCGAGACCTTGAGTTAGTGTTTTGGGGTTTTCCCCGAGAGGATTCATCAGACAGTCTAATGTATTATAATACTTTCACTAATCTCATTTGGGTTCTCTCTCTCTTTGGACGCGGTACCAAGCATTCGCCATACTGCATGCTACGCGGTTGAAAATCTGCCTTATCTGATAGATCTTTGTCAAATCGACCACATCCGTTGATGAGATACTGCAAAACGCAGACGGAAAATCACACGTTTTGACACATTGACGATTACTAGTGTTCCGCATTCGAGACAACATGGCCAAATCGATGGCATTCCCCGACGAGACACTTGCGAAAACAGACAAAAGATTACACGTTTTGACACCTTATGTCGCGAAGTGTAATTCATTATCAGAGAGATTTCGTCGAAATCGATGCCATCGATCGAGAAAACACTTAAACACCGAGTAAATAATACATGGTTTGGTTTTGTAGTCAACTTCATCTCGGATTTGCGGTATCCTCACTATTGTCGCTGTCATCTTTTGACAAAACTGCAGTGAATTCACAGACTGGACCAGAACCTGATGATTTCAGAATTTTCTCAGATTTTCTAAGGTTTATTTTTGCTTGATACCCCAGATTCGACCGTCAATACGGGACAAATCCCCGCAGTATCTCTGTCGGCGATTCGATTTCCCATCCAATTTCCGATTCGATAAAGTCGCGTATCATCTCTCACAGTATACGAGCTGTGTGTTTCTTGTGAGCCAGTATTTCAGGGTTTGGGACTTAGTCGATTTCTAGAGAAAATAAGCTTGAAAATCACGAAAGATTATTTTGACCTCGGAATGCATCTTCAGTTAGCTCGAGCATCCTTTTATACTCCACTGACATATATCCCGACTACACAGAAAAAAATAGAATAAAGTTTCGTAAGAGGGTTAAAGACAAACTGATTGAAAAGTCCTTGAACGGTTTTCATTGAGCCACCATATGGAGGGGAGGTCTCACTTTAACATTGTGACTTATGAGAAAAACAGATATTTGTGTATGGATGGTTTACAAGTTTGTTAAAAATCAGCCCCGAACTAAGTTTAAGGGCGCCATGGAACTCTCAGATTTTAACACCGTGGGTAATGGGGAAGACAATATAAACATCATCTTTTTCCAAACAAGGTGCTCCAAAACTTTCCGCGTTTGATATTATACTGAGTCAAAAAAGAAAGTATAATAGAAACAAATGTGAAAAATAGCATAAATGATGGAATATAATAGTTCTAATGTTGCATGTTTGTGGACAAGAAGTCGTACAAAGAGTTTAATGACATGTTGTTGTTGTCCACCAAACCGTATACAAGTTTGCTACGGATTACAAAATGGCACGTGCTACCCGAGAATGTCAAATTGAATGGGTGACCGACGATTTTCTTTGTGTTATGTTGAGCTAGAGAGCCTGGTTTATCGAGAAAATACGCCAGTTTTTGTTTTCCGGCATTTTAATAAATGCCAAGGTTAATCGAAAATCAGAGGTTGCGTGCCATTGGTATGCATGAGGCTGGAATACCTCCAGATGAGCTCGATGCTGAGTTCGGAGTCACTGTGGCCACTATTTGCCGTCTCATTGAAAGGTATAGAACCACTGGATCTACTGCCGACCAACCGCGTTCAGGTCGACCAAGATTTACAATCCCTGCACAAGACCGACACATCAGGACGTCTCGCTTGCGGGATCGCTTCCTCCCGGCGACGAGGACATCAGAAATTAATCCTGGTAGAACTAACAATAGAATCAGTGAACAAACTGTCCGCAACAGACTCAGTGAACACGTCATCCACAACAGGCGTCCATACCACGGGCCAATCCTTACTAAACGTCATCGTATCGTCAGAATGGAATGGGCACGTCAGCGTGTTCACTGGACTCAGCAGCGTTGGAGCACAGTTCTTTTAAGTGATGAGTCACAATTTTGTTCACGGCGCGCTGATGGTAGGGCAAGAGTGTATCGCCGACGAGGAGAACGGTTTTCTGATGCTTACGTGCGGGAATGCGACTGTATCGGCGGGGGTAGTGTAATGGTTTGGCCAGGAACGCAGTTGATCTTCATCGATGGTAATCTGAATGGACAGCGATATAGGGACGAAATTCTTAACGCTGTTGTTGTCCCGTTGTTCAACGCTAACGTTGGATTACAGTTATTCCAGCAAGACAATGCCCGATGTCACGTGGTGCGTATCTGTCGTGACTTTCTTGAGGAGCAGAGCGTCGAAGTTCTTCCCTGGCCCCCACTTTCGCCAGATTTGTCACCATTCGAACATCTTTGGGATCAACTGGACGGTCGGGTACGACTTCATGATCATCAGACATTAGGCGATTTACGTAATATTCTAAGACAGGAGTGGAACGCAATACCACAGGGTGACTCCAGAGACTTATCAAATCCGCGCGCCGTCGATGTCTTGTCATCCAAGAGGCAAACGGTGGACATACACGCTATTGACTGCATGTGTGAACTTTTCATTTTACTCCATGTCTGAATTGCGACGCCCTAACGTGACGCTGGCAACAGTAAGAACACGATATTATGCAAAGCTAGACTCGAAATATGAATTTACAATAATTTGTTTGGGATTAAAGTCGATAATACTAAAAACATTGATCCTCAAAGTTTATTATACTTTCTTTTTTGACTCAGTATATGACATGTTTTGTTAGAAGAATAATACTCAGGGTTATTCAAATTAGTCGTGTCGCGGAGCTCCAGGTTGTAATGCCTATGGTTGGGCACTATGAATCTCAGATTTCGGGTCGAATCTAATCAGATAGAGAATTTCCATTCGAAAGGAATCGAAACAAATCTGGAATAGAATCGCGACGATACTCAGGTTATAGATATTGCATCTTCTTACAACCGTTATTTTTGTGTTTCTAACCATGTATTGTATGCAACAAAACTAATTCTGAATTTGCAGAAAAAAGCAGTGCGTATAATAGCAAATAAAAAGTTTAACTCTCATACCGATCCTCTCTTTAAACATTTGAAAATTCTTAAATTCACTGATCTTTACAAATTACATTCACTACTATTCACCTACGATTGGACTAAAAAAACCCTCCCTGTCAGTTTTAATAATACATTCCAAGTGTACGGAAACCCTTTAGGCATAAATACCAGACAGTGTGGGAATCTAACCACACACAAACCCCGCACTCTGTTCTCAGCCGTTCTTCCCTACTTCTCTTTCCCGAAAGTATGGAATGACATAGATTCAAGATTAAAACTCCTCCCCCGCGTGTTATTTAAAAAAAAACACTGACCAATCAGTTCATAAACGCTTATAGTGACAACATAAATTGCTAAAATCCGAGATGTTCCGACTGCTCACATAACCAGTTCGTATCTGGGTGGGGGGGGGGGGGGGGGGGGGTCTTACTTTTCCCGTCCCCGAATGTCTATGGTTTGTGCAACTGTACATATCCTAATCCGTACCACTAAAATGGAGGAATAACGAAATTTATTTTTCACGTTGGAAACAAAGTTGATCACAAGGTCGGTATAACAACTAATCTAACAGTGGAGTTAAATGTCAAAATAAACTAACACTGTTCTGAACTATTCAAATTAACCATCTATTGTCCAGATCCACTTTTCTTCTAAAAAATTGTCATTCGCCGTATTTGACTTTTATATTTTGTTTAATTTTGTTTTATATGCCATGTTTTTTTTCTGTTTTTTTTTAAATTTTTATCGAGGGGATGACAGGAAGACAGTCGCAAGACTACGTCATTCCCCACAGTATACATCTACTCATTTCTCAAATCATGTAACATCATTTTCTCTTAAAACGTACTGTATTTGTATTCTGTGAAATAAAGTGAATTGAATTGAATTGAATTTGTTTGGGCAAATCTATCGAAAAAGCGGAATGTCAAAGTAGGAAGCAGAACCCTCAGTAGTATTTTGAGAACATCTTGACGATCAGAACATTTCCGAATCGGCGCGACTGGAATCGAATCGATTTTCAAAGTTTCGTGGGGTCCTAACTTATTGATAATGAAGAAGCATTAAAAATCTTCTTTACCAAAACTACTGCTGTAAAATGTTTCGCTGCTTGATATATAACATCTTTGTCGTGGCGACTTACAAGTTTGTTCAAATCCAGCCCCCGAAAATCATATTTGGAAGTGTCAGAGAGCCGTCAGAATTCACCATTACGGGTAGTGTAAAATTTCTTAACATTCTCCTCAAACTGTCAATGTTCCTCTGTTTGACATTCAACTCCTTTGTAAGGGTGATTTACAAGTGTCTTCAAATTAAGCCATGGGGTCAAGTTTATAGTGTTATGGGGCCCCAGGTTTTCACTCTGCAGATAATGGTGAAACATTAAAGTCTTTTTCCCCAAATTACTGATCAAAATGCGTCCGATGCTGATATATAACATCTTTGTGACAAATATATTCAAAGCAAGTTGATGGGGTCACATTTAGGATTGCCATGAGGTTTGAGGATTTTAACACTTGATTAGAAACTAACATTAAAATATTTTTTCATCCCAGCCACCGCACCACCTGAACGTGTTTCAATGTTTGTTTTTTTTGTTGTGTTTTTTATTTTTTTAAATTTTTTATTTTATTTTTTACGGAGGGGATTGTTGATATATAACGCTTTTTTAGTATGATATACAAGTTTGTTCATATAAAGCCACTGGGGAGAAACTGAGGAGTGTCATGCATCCCAAGATTTAGCAAAGAGGGTAATGCGCGTAAAAAAAAAATTCTATCTAACTACAACTCCAAACTCTTGCACATTCGATATGTAGGCCTAATATTAAAATTATAAGGGTGATTGATATTCGAAAAGCCTTTGTTAGTTGTGACGAGTCAAATAGTGTAGAAGCATAATACTTCACAATTTTATTTCAGTCATCATTGGGAGAAAATGTGAAATTTGTAGTGATCTCTGTAGCAGTTATCTTGCATGGTGGTCACAAGATTTTAACATTTTCGAATTTAACATTGATCAGTAATTATCGTTGTAATTTATAGAGGGGTGATCTAGCCAGAACAAAAACAAACAAGTGCATAATATTGATAACTGCTACTGGAACTAAGCTAATGGAACTAAGCTAATGTGGGTTTTTTTTTATAAAGATAATGGGATCTTCACTTCATAATATGTTGTGAGATAAGAAATCCCTCAACGTTTACAGTTTCTGGCGGCAGTTATTGCTTGCCGGTATTTTATTCGCCGTTAACCCTTTACCTAACGAATCGCCCGCATCCACCCGCGTAATATGCAAATTGAGCAGTTGAAAAAATTAAATGCTTCAAAATATTTCAACAAAACCATATCATATGCCCCCTCATTCGATATGATTTGTATAAGAGAATATATTTTGGAAAGCTGGAATAAGTAGAGGGGTTCTAGTATTTTTGCGAGGATACCGACGATTATCTCATGACAGAGAACGACAATTATGTATTTCAAAGTGAAACATGAGATTTTCTTTTTATTAGGTGTGCTTCCAAGACACGATTGTCCTATTCGATGAAGCCATGGGTGAATCATCCAAACCAAATCTTCTGGTCGTTATCTAACTCTTCTACCCGCTTAAGCTTTTTAATCGATACAGCGAACATTAGTTCTCCATTATTTCTTGTACGTCGTTCACAAATGGATCGAAATTGCTTTAGAATAAGAATTCAAAAAGAAGAAAACATCATAGAACATTAGTTTCTTTGAAAGTTCAACCGTTTCATTGAATTTTAAATTGCGACAATTTGGATAATTTCATACGACGCGCTGACGTTAAAGGTCGCGTTGTTGCGAAACGTATTCTCTATATCTCCGCTTGGAAGATATTGAGTTTTACTACTTTTAACATACTTTATCGATAATTTCCAGCTGAGCATAGAATAAATTACATCGTATATAATCCATTAAAAAATGTAAATCTAATTTTGTTATGAACACACGTCGAATACACAAATATAAGAATGACATTTTCTGTGTAAAGTGTGAAAATTTCGCGATTGTCCGGAAAAGTACATAGGCCTACTTAAAGTGTACGTCAGCTTGGAAGCGCCTGGGAGATTTTAGTTAATAACCTTTAATTACATTTAATACGAATTAATATCATGTAATTACAAAATAGATATCTTGTAAATACGAATTGATAAGTTGCAATTACGAAGTAATATTGTAATTACGGAACTAAAACATGTAATTACGATCTAATAACTTTTAATTACAAATTAATAACTTGCAATTACCAAACAGCTAACTTGTAATTACGAAATAATAACTCGTAATTACGATTTAACCTAACTAATGAAAAGCAGGTCCCCATATTGAGCTCTTGTGTGGTACTATAGGATAGACCACTGTGCCAATTTGATCTACTCTTAGCCCTTGGTACCACTTATGCACAAGATGCTCTTTACAAGCAAATGGATGTGTTGAGTAACATGTGATGTTAGATTATATGATGTTGTGGAGTATACTTGGATGTCTAGTGTTGTTGCACAATATGGAATTTCTGTACCCATCTGGGCCATCTTGGCCAAGTGAACATCTGTTGGCTCTCTGAAGGTCTGTAATGTACACCCTATGGTTGTTGTGCTATTTTCCTTCATTTCGATTGATAAAGAATACACTGCAGTAGAGTAGAAGAGCCTTCAAAGCTCCTACATTATAAACTTTATGACTCTAGCTGCTAGATTATAATCTTTATGGCTCACATTGACGAGTCTGAACTTTTGTGGATCTTTATGAACTATTTGGATCAGTTTCCTTGGCAAAGGGTTTGGGGAATTTTGGGGACTAGGTTTGGGCGATTGATGTCGGTATTCTTGTGGACTATTGGGACTGAAGATAGTGGTTTGAGAACTATTAAGGACGTTTCAGAACTGACGATAGATGTGGCTTGGGGCTATTAGACTGAAGATGATGGTTGCTGTTGTAGTAGTTATTGTGGCTGTTGATGGGAGTAGTTTTGGTTTGTTTAACATTTACCTAACATGAAAAGCAGGCGACATTTGCAAACGAAATTCTGGAATAACTATTTCTTTTCGTTTTTTGTCTCAAAAACATAGGTTATGACCCCTCATTGGAACGGGCTCGACGAGCTCGTCCCACAGAGGTGTCATAACCCATGTTTTTGAGACAAAAAATTAAAATATAATGAAAATTAATTGGCGAGTTTTGAGAATAGCACTGGTCGGTTTTGGCCGTTACGTCGAGTAAAGGGTTAATGGTTGGTGTAGTACATGCAGAGTGTGGTGTAGTGGTTACTATTGCAGTTATTTGGTTCATAGATGCGGTTGTTGATATTGTACATATGGGTGTTTAAGTTGCAGTGGTTGGTATTTTAGTGGTTGGTGGAGTAGTTGTATAATTGGTGTTGTAGTTACAGTGGTTGGTGAGTATTTGTAGTGGTTCTGTAGTGGTTGGTGCAGTATTAGTACTAGTGGTTGTTATGGTTGGTAGAGAGGCTGTAGTAGTGATGTTGTAGTTTATAGTTGTGGTTCTTAGTGTCATCATGGTTGGTGTTGTATGAGAGTCTTTGGTTTGTGTAGTAGTTGCAGCGATAGGTATTTCTGTGGTTAGTGTTATAGTTGTAGTGGTTGGTAATGGTTAGTATTGCAGTTTTGTTGGTTGGTGTAACAATTAGCGTAGTGAAATTTGTAGCAGTTGTTTTTAGTAATATAATTGTAATTGTTAGTGTGGTTTCGGCCGTTGGTGCTGTTGCTATTGGTGTTTGTACAAAAAAGGCTTGTGTTGTCGTTGTGTCTGGTACCGAAGTTGTAGTTGTCATTGTCGTTGTCATAGATGTATTGGTTGGTGTTGGACTATTTGGTATTGGAGTATTTATTTATATGTGTTTAAGATCACATACTTATGCACAATGGCTAATCATATCCGTGACAGTTTTACGGGTGGAAGAAGCCAGAGTACCCAGAGAGAACCATCGAGCTGTCAGCTCCTTAACATTCTAACTCTGTTCAAGCTCCTCTCAAGCAGGGTTACAGCGATTGAATGCATGTGCACCATCGACGTGCAGTACGCCTTCGTACACCCCGTCATCGTGCCCCCTGTAGGGAACTGGGATAAAATGCCTTGCCCAAGGACACAACGCGGGCCGTCCCGGACGGGGATCGAACTCGGGACCTCTAGCATAGAAATCCAACAGTCTACCACTGAGCCACCGCGCTCCCTTTGTACTGGAGTAATAATTGTAGTGGTTGGAGGTGTAATTGTAATATACAATGTGATACGTGTGTAGTTGTTTTGTAAGTGTAATGGTTTGTTTAATAATCGTAATCCTTGGTGTTGTTTTGTAGTTGTTGGCGAAGTAGTTGTCCGTGGTAGTGGTGTAGTTGTAGTGGCTGTGGGCGTTGTCATTGTTGCTGTTGTAGGAGGTATGTTTGTGTTGTAGTGGTTGGTGTGGTAATTATTGGTGTATTAGTTTTGGAGGCTAGGGTAGTAGTTAGAGTAGTCACTGCACACGTTGTTGGGGCTGTGGTAGTTGATGTAGTAGTTGTTGATGCAGTAATTATAGTTGTTGCTGAAGTAGTTGTCGGTGTGGTGAAGGTTGGTGTTGTAGTGGAGGTTGGTGCTGTAGTGGTCGGTGTTGTAGTTGTAACTGCAAAGCCCACAACTACAACTACTACACAAATCAAAAGAACTCTGACACCCACTACCAATATCACAACACTAAGCACTGTGACACCGAACACCACAATTACAACACCAAACCATACATTATCAATCACTGTACCTACTACACCAATAACCATAACCCTATCACTACAAATACTAAACCAACCACAATATGTACACTACAATACTACACCAACCACTGTAATAATAACACTAACCACTACAACTGCTGCACTAACCACTAAATTACCAACCACTACAACCTAAACACCCACAAGTAGACTGTTAACCACTACATCTATGACACAAACAACCACAACAGCAATCACCACAACCACTAAAGATCCCCTACGACTACTAAACCAACCCTTGAACAAACCACAACTACTGCACCAAGAACTACTATAACCACTCGACCAAACACCGCGATATTCAGCCTAATAGACCCAGATTCTTCTCAAAAGTCTCCAAACCACAACTACATGTATAGATAGTTCTAAAACGCCCTCAGCGGTCCCCAAACAACACCCTTCAGACCCAATAGTCGCCAGTAGACCTCCAAAACACTGATATCAGTCCCATAAACACTAGTCCCCAATAGTCACCAAACCCAGCTCCAAAGAAACTGGCTCAAATTTTCCACATAGATCCAGAAAAATCCAGATTCGTCCATATGAGCCATAAAGGCTGTAATTTAGGAGCTAAGGCCATAAATGTTGTAATGCAGGGGGTTTTCTGTGGTCATTAGTCTTCCACAACACTAACCCCAGTCTCCCAAAACGTGGTCCCCAATAGTCTCCAAGCCAGGTTCTATTGAGACTGGTCCAAATAGTCCACAAATGTCCAGGCTCGTCCATAGGAGCCATAAAAGGCTAAAATCTAGACGATAGGACCACAGTGGCTATAGTCTAGGATATTTGATGGTTCTTCTACTCTATCAGAGTGCGCTACATAACAATCGAACTGAAGGGAAATAACAGAACACCCAAAGGTTGTACATTATAGAGCTTTAGAAAAATTACAGATGTTCCTAGGGCAATGAAGCCCCAGATCGGTACACAAATTCAATACTATGCTGCTACATTTGACAGCACACTCCACTCCACAACCTCACATAACCTAACATTACATGTTACCTACAACAAGTATATGATGGTATAGAGCATCAGGTGAATAAGTAGTACCAGGACTAACAGTAGTCCAACAGCTGTATCGTACTCGATCTTACTGTGGGGAACTGCTTTCTATTGGTCGGTTAATCGAAAAAACAAGTAATAATTTCGGACTTACAAGTTATTATTTTGTAATTTCAAGTTATTAACTAAAATCTACCATCCAAGCTACATTAAAAGTACCCAGAAACTGAACGAGAAAAGAGTGAGCAAACCGTTTTATTCGTTGATTGACATAACATTTAGGCTATTACATCCTCGTACTACTTCCACCTTCCTTGTCTTACTTCGAGAGAAAGGGCCAATTGTGGTACATATATACGGATGATGTTAATATTCGATTAGTAGTTTTATAGCTTCATTAAAAGAGAGAAAGACTGGACAGAAATAGGGGATACACACAAGTGCGCAGAACGGAAAGAGATTGTGACACATGGGTCGTAATACGAAAGTTGCAAACGATGCGATCAAGTGATAGTTAATAATTTTCTTCTCAATGGGTAACTTTGAGACGGTATGATACATCAGACTTGAGTATTGCTGTAAAACCATTGATTTCTGGACAAATGGATTGCTGGAACGTAAGGCTACGCTACACATTTTTCCAGACATTTCCCAAAAATAACATTATCATTCAATCGTTTCAAATCTCTCTCAGTTGTCTACCCATGACATGTGTTACATCTTCTAAATCCACATAAGGCATATAGCACTATCTGACAAAGTAGAAATAAACAAACCTAATGTGGGAGGAATAATTCACTGCTAAATGCCAGGTTTCAACCTGGAAAATTACATGAAAAAATTCTGAGACCAGCCATTTTCAGTCACCCAGAAAGCTCACAATAGACGTTTGTCACTACCCACTTACCCTTGGAGTATATCATCTCATGTTTCTAAAATGTGAAAACATTATAAGGCTTCTGTCCATTTTGGGGCAATAATCCGTGTAAAAACAGTTTTTCGAAGCCACTGTTTTCCACGCATTCTGTGGTAATTTACCCCAATGCATTCAGGCTCCGACTCAGTGACCAAAACTTTTAATTCTGCCCCGAAGCAAATAGCCTAATGCTATCATATATATCCGATACTAAAAACATATTTCCAATTTACATGGTCATGGTTTCAATATATGACCTCAATTTAGAATTTTAAACCTGTGCAAAAGTGCAAAATGTGGAAAGGAACCTAACCTTCAAGATGACTTCAAGACAATCGGCGCCTTACGCGTGTTACTCCTCAAATCAGTGACGTTTGATGACATGGGAGAAGTTTTAGTTGATCCTTGCTTATGATAAGGAGAAATGTACACCTCAAAGTGGGCCATTTTTCTGTTTGGGAAAGTCCGCGTTCCAGTAATCCAGTTGTGTTGAGATCTATATGTAAAACTTACAGAGAGAGAGAGAGAGAGAGAGAGAGAGAGAGAGAGAGAGAGAGAGAGAGAGATATCAGATTAGACACATTATATTTTTTCCAATATATTTTCAAACCATAATACCACAACAAGAAAATCGGGTGGTAGTTGGGAGGGGGGGTGGGGGTGGTGGTGATATCTCACGACTCAAATGAAAATATTTTCAAACCATAATACCACAACAAGAAAATCGGGGTGGTAGTTTGGGGGGGGGGGGTGGTGATCCCTCACGACTCAAATGAAAATTTTCCCATAATGCAACTAAGAATTTAACCGAATTAGTCTTGTGTGACAGAGCTCACTCAATGGTGCGACATAAGACTGTATGATTTCCAAGTAGTGTTGCTAAAAAAGATGTCTGTTTGAAATTTCCGAATTTTGATATCGTGGTACTGCAGTTTAAAAACCTTACATTTTGTAGATATCGCAAACTGTGACGGAAATCGTTAATTATACATTGATCGCATCCAGCACAGCCCTTGTACCATATACGATGCCTAAGTGCCTTTATGATCAGTTATGATGCCATTTTAAACGTGTCTTTTTAGGACTTTCAAGGGAAATAACTGCACTCTTTTGTCTCATTTGTCTCATTTTCTTGAGTTTGTTATCTTGAAGCAGATGTGAGTTTTTTTTTAAATGTGTGTTATATTTTTTACATTATGTTATATTTTTGAAGATACAAAATGTGTTTTTCTTAATTTATAATTTTATGGCTTGATCTCAGTTGAGGTGACGTTATACTCCAATATTTAATATGTTTGGCCTCACCGCAGTGGGCAATAGAGCAGGTGATGTTTTTTAATACTGCGTAATACTTTTTTTTAAATTATGTAACATTTTAAAAACTAAGTACTGCATTTGTTCCTAACAAACAAATCATTTTAATAAAATGACATATTCCAGGTGCGGACTGGGCCAAGAAACGTTACCGCGAAATGCACCAAGGGGGCCCCAGGCCCGGAGAAAATTTTGACTTGAACTGAACGAACGCGGCTTCCTTGCATCTGAGCGATGAGTGGCACTCCACGTTGAGGACTTTTCGATGGCATTTTTGTATCATTTTCATCGATCCTTCGACAAAAATGGTTCCACCGGGGATGGCGGAGGAGGTGGAGGGGGGGGGGGGGGTACCCACCGAAAATCATATTCGGCCATATCGGAGAAAATTTGAATTTTTTGAAGGTACACTGTTTCCTTTCATCTGAGCTACCAATGTCAGACTAGACAGCTGGTATATTGAAATGTCCTGTGTGTTGACTGCCACTGGTAGTCCACACAGAGAACATTTCGATATATACCGACAGTCTATGCAATCAGACCTATTTCGCCTTTTGTTCATTTTCACTCATATACAAAGATGTAAGAACCGGGGGAGGGAGTTACAGGAAGGGGAGAGAGAGAGAGAGAGAGAGAGAGAGAGAGAGAGAGAGAGAGAGAGAGAGAGAGAGAGAGAGAGAGATCAGATTAGACACATTATATTTTTTCCAATATATTTTCAAACCATAATACCACAGGAAGAAAATCGGGTGGTAGTTGGGGGGGGGGGGGGGTGATCCCTCACGACTCAGATGCAATCACTTAAGATTTGTATCCTACCTCTCGCTTGGGTTCCCGTTATCGGAATCGTTTGGGGGAAAAGTAGGGAGGGGTTGTACATAGACTCTTTACTGTGAAGACGTTATTTGAGATTCTTTTGTATTATTTGTCCGTTCAATGTCTTTTGAAGTCAAGAAACTGCGCATTTCATCCTCCACGTTCAACAAATTTCTCCAACGAGTCAAAACAATGCTGCGACGCGTTTTAGGGTATTCGTTGAGTATCGAGTCGAAAATGTGTTATGTAGAGGTACGGTAGTTTCAAATAATGGTTACATTAAAATTTTCTTCAGCGATTGAATATACTAAAATTGATTATCTGCCCACTGATGTCGAGATAACTAATTTTTATTCTGAAAATTTTTCCCATGATGCAACTAAGAGTTTAACCGAATTAGTCTTGTGTGACAGAGCTCACTCAATGGTGCGACATAAGACTGTATGATTTCCAAGTAGTGTTGCTAAAAAAGATGTCTGTTTGAAATTTCCGAATTTTGATATCGTGGTGCTGCAGTTTAAAAATCTTACATTTTGTAGATATCGCAAACTGTGAAGGTAATCGTTAATTATCCATTGGTCGCATCCAGCACAGCCCTTGTGCCATATACGATGCCTAAGTGCCTTTATGATCAGTTATGATGCCATTTTAAATGTGTCTTTTTTACGACTTTCAAGGGAAATAACTGCATTCTTTTGTCTCATTTGTCTCATTTTCTTGAGTTTGTTATCTTGAAGCAGGTGTGAGTTTTTTTTTTTAAATGTGTGTTATATTTTTTACATTATGTTATATTTTTGAAGATACAAAATGTGTTTTTCTTAATTTATAATTTTATGGCTTGATCTCAGTTGAGGTGACGTTATACTCTAATATTTAATATGTTTGGCCTGACCGCAGTGGGCAATAGAGCAGGTGACATTTTTAAAATCAAGTACTGCATTTGTTCCTAACAAACAAATCATTTTAATAAAATGACATATTCCAGGTGCGGTCTGGGCCAAGGAACGTTACCGGGAAATGCACCAAGGGGGCCCCAGACCCGGAGAAAATTTTGACTTGAACTGGACGAACGCGGCTTCCTTGCATCTGAGCGATGAGTGACACTCCACATTGAGGACTTTTCGATGGCATTTTTGTATCATCTTCATCGATCCTTCGACAAAAATGGTTCCACCGGGCATGGGGGAGGGGGGGTGGAGGGGGGGGGGGGTACCCACCGAAAACCATATTCGGCCAAATCGGAGAAAATTTGGATTTTTTGAAGGTACACTGTTTCCCTTCATCTGAGCTACCAATGTCAGACTAGACTGCTGGTATATTGAAACGTCCTCTGTGTTGACTGCCACTGGTAGTCCACATAGAGAACATTTCGATATATACCGACAGTCTATGCAATCAGACCTATTTCGCCTTTTGTTCATTATCACTCATATACACAGATGTAAGAACCGGGGGGGGGGGGAGTTTCAAACCATAATACCACAACAAGAAAATCGGGTGGCAGTTGGGGGGGGGGGGGTGATCCCTCACGACTCGAATGCAATCACTTAAGATTTGCATCCTACCTCTCCATTGGGTTCCCGTTATCGGAATCTTTTGGGAGAAAAGTACGGAGGGTTTGTACATAGACTCTTTACTGTAAAGACGTTATTTGAGATTCTTTTGTATTATTTGTCCGTTCAGTGTCTTTTGAAGTCAAGAAACTGCGCATTTCATCCTCCACGTTCAACAAATTTCTCCAACGAGTCAAAACAATTCTGCGGCACGTTTTAGGGTATTTGTTGAGTATCGAGTCGAAAATGTGTTATGTAGAGGTACGGTAGTTTCAAATAATGGTTGCATTAAAATTTTCTTCAGCCATTGAATATACTAAAATTAACTATCTACCCACTGATGTCGAGATTACAAATTTTTATTCTGAAAATTTTCCCATAATGCAACTAAAAATTTAACCGAATTAGTCTGGTGTGACAGAGCTCACTCAATGGTGCGACATAAGACTGTATGATTTCCAAGTAGTGTTGCTAAAAAAGATGTCTGTTTGAAATTTCCGAAGTTTGATATCGTGGTGCTGCAGTTTAAAAACCTTACATTTTGTAGATATCGCAACCTTTGAAGGAAATCGTTAATTATCCATTGGTCGCATCCAGCACAGCCCTTGTACCATATACGATGCCTAAGTGCCTTTATGATCAGTTATGATTTTTTTTAAATGTGTGTTATATTTTTTACATTATGTTATATTTTTGAACATACGAAATGTGTTTTTCTTAATTTATCATTTTATGGCCTGATCTCAGTTGAGGTGACGTTATACTCTAATATTTAATACGTTTGGCCTGACCGCAGTGGGCAATAGAGCAGGTGCTGCTTTTTAATACTGCGTAATACTTTTTTTTAAATTATGTAACATTTTTAAAATTAAGTACTGCATTTGTTCCTAACAAACAAATCATTTTAATAAAATGACATATTCCAGGTGCGGACAGGGCCAAGGAACGTTACCGGGAAATGCACCAAGGGGGCCCCAGACCCGGAGAAAATTTTGACTTGAACTGAACGAACGCGGCTTCCTTGCATCTGAGCGATGAATGGCACTCCACATTGAGGAGTTTTCGATGACATTTTTGTATCATCTTCATTGATCCTTCGACAAAAATGGTTCCACCGGGGATGGGGGAGGAGGGGGGGGGGGGGACACACCGAAGACCATATTCGGCCAAATCGGAGAAAATTTGGATTTTTTGAAGGTACACGGGGGGGGGGGGGGGGGGGGGGGGGGGGAGATTAGATTAGATACATTATATCTTTTTCAATATATTTTCAGACCATAATACCACAACAAGAAAATAGGGTGATTTTGGTGGAGTGGGGGTGATCTCTCTAATGCAGTCACCTAAAATTTGTGTTTCTCGTTTGTGTTCCCGTCATCGCAATCTTTTGGGGAATAAGTAGGAAGGGGGTGTACACAGACTTTTTACTGTTAAGACGTTATTTGAGATTCTCTTGTATTATTTGTCCGTTCAATATATTTTGAAGTCAAGAAATTGCGCATTTTATCCTCCACGTTCAACAAATTTCTCTAACGAGTCAAAACAATGCTGCGGCCCGGTTTAGGGTATTTGTTGAGTATGGAGTATGTAGAGGTGCGGTAGATCCAAATAATGGTTACACTAAAATTTTCTTCAGCGATTGAACGTACTAAAATAAACTATCTGCCCACTGATGTCGAAGTAACCAATTTTTATTCTGAAAGTTTTCCCATAATGCAACTATGAATTTAACCAAATTAGTTTTGTGTGACAGAGCTCACTCAATGGTACAACACAAGACTGTATGATTTCCAAGTAGTGTTACCGAAAAAGATGTCTGTTTGAAATTTTCGGATTTTGATATCGTGGTGCTGCAGTTTAAAATCCTTACATTTTGTAGATATTGTAAACTGTGAAGGAAATCGTTAATTATCCATTGGTCGCATTCAGCACAGCCCTTGTACCGTATACGATGCCTAAGAGCCTTTATAATCAATTATGTTCCCATTTTAAATGTGAGTAGTATGTCAGGGGCTTTTCACCTCTAGGTTGCAGGACCTCGGTGCAGGACCTCGGAAGTGACGCCATGTCACGTGACTTAGTGGCGCCATGTTGTGTTGTCATGGTAACCCGCGTGGGCGGCCATGTTGTGACGTCATCCCCATAATGATACGTGGTGTTAGTACGCATGCGCAACGCGTGTTGTTAGGGTGATACGTGTTTCCGTCGTCCATTTTGTATACTGGAGGCCACCATCTTGGTTTCTATGGTAGCACGTGATTGCTATGTTACCAATGGCTTCTAGCAAGACAGGGGTATGTTCGGGGGTGTGTTCCTTTGTAGAAAAGTAAATCTGATCACCATAAACAACACGACAATCCCTCCAAATCACCAAAATCCACCCAAAATCACCGAAATTGACTTTATTTCCCCAATTTATCGGCTTAGAACGTAGTGCTATAGTACTAAGGGGGTACAAAGGGGTGCGTTCGATTGACCAGGAGTAATGTTCTGACTTAGAATTATCCCAGAATCCTTTTTTGGATCCCTATCCCATGACGTTTTTCCCATTAAAAGACATGTTCCTTTGGGCATTACCCAGAATTCTCTGCTTCTATCTATATATGCAATAGTTTATGTCTATCCGGCCATGTTCCTTTGTTCTAGAGTATACTCCAGTTACGTAGAAGAGCCTATTAGTTGGAACAGCTTTGCTTATTATTACTATATTTTGCTATTCTAATCTATTCCTGTTAGTTCTGACACTATTCCGTGTACTCTTGTTGTTTCATTTATCTAGATCATGTACATAAATTATAACCAACCAATCAGATTGCTTGATTTCCCATAACCTGTACTTAATCGTATAGAGTTGTCTCCCCTTATTACAACGAAGTTGTATCAGATTCTCATCACATCTATATCCAATGGCAATAGTCCCGGGTACCCCAATTTCGGCACCCCTTTTTGAAAAACATTTGACCTTCGGCACCCCTTTTTTGTCATATGTGCTTATGTGAAAAAGCACAATGTGACACAATGTGCCCTAGCACATAGGCACATGATTTATGTGCCGATATGTGCTTAAGTGAAAAGGCACAGTGTGACACAATGTGCCCTAGCACATTGGCACATACGGGTATTTAAGGATACCAATTGCCTAGTATTGTATTATTCGAGAATACCTACTAGAGAATCCCTTTTTTGTCATATGTGCTTATGTGAAAAAGCACAATGTGACACAATGTGTCCTAGCACAAAGGCACATGCTTTATGTGCTGATATGTGCTTATGTGAAAAGGCACAATGTGACACAATGTGCCCTATCACATAGTCACATACGGGTATTTGAGGATACCTATAGCCTAGTATTGCATTATTTGAGGATACCTATCTAGGATACCTTCTGGAGAATCCCTTTTTGTCATATGTGCTTATGTGAAAAAGCACAATGTGACACAATGCGACCTAGCACATAAGCACATGCTTTATGTGCCGATATGTGCTTATGTGAAAAGACACAATGTGACACAATGTGCCCTATCACATAGGCACATACGACCAAAATGGGATTCCATAGCCACAGGTGTTTTCCAAAAGGGATTCTTTAAAAGGGATTCCATAAAATGGAATTCCTATCCGACTCCGTAAAATGGGATTCCGTGTTTTATCATCGACACTCGAGGGTATGCCGATTCCCTACTAGAAGAATTCAGTTCAATGGGGTGTAGTTCATTAAGTTTAAAATTTATTCAGTTAAATGTCGTTCAGTTCAATTCAAGAGGGTTAATACCTTTATTTAGGTTATAGTTTAAAACTGTATTGGCTTCAAATGGGTTTACACTATGTTATAGAGGCTATACTTAAGAAACTGTATTGGCTTCAAAGGGTTCATTCAATTTTGTTCAGTTCAAGAGGGTTAATACCTTTATAAAGGTTATAGTTCATTCAGTTGAAAACTTTGTTATGTTCACTTTGATCTTGGCTGTGTTGGATCTTTGTTCATTTTTTATGGTCAATTCACTTCGAGTTTGCTTATATTCGATCAGATCAGTTCGATTTTCTTCCATTTGCTCTATTAACTTCGATCTTGGTTGTGTTGGATCTTCGTTCTGTACCTTTATTGTTTTGTAGTGGTTGGTTGTCTCTGTTCAGTTGTTTCCAACTAGTTCGATCTTCGTTCATGTTTCGTCTGTTTAGTTAGGTTGTTGCATGTAGTTTTTAGGGGTTACAGTCCATTCAGATTAAAATTTTATTGTATATATTGGGTGTTAAGATTAAGTCAAAGTTTATGTTGTGTTCTCTTCGACCTTGTTGTAGTTGATGAATTAGGCTTTATTAGTCCCTTTCCATCCATGCCCTCGAGTGTCGATGATAAAACACGGAATCCCATTTTACGGAGTCGGATAAGAATTCCATTTTATGGAATCCCTTTTAAAGAATCCCTTTTGGAAAACACCTGTTGCTATGGAATCCCATTTTGGTCGTATGTGCCTATGTGATAGGGCACATTGTGTCACATTGTGTCTTTTCACATAAGCACATATGACAAAAAGGGATTCTCCAGAAGGTATCCTAGATAGGTATCCTCAAATAATACAATACTAGGCTATAGGTATCCTCAAATACCCGTATGTGACTTGTGATACGGCACATTGTGTCACATTGTGCCTTTTCACATAAGGACATATCGGCACATAAAGCATGTGCTTTTGTGCTAGGACACATTGTGTCACATTGTGCTTTTTCACATAAGCACATATGACAAAAAAGGGATTCTCTAGTAGGTATCATCGAATAATACAATACTAGGCAATAGGTATCCTCAAATACCCGTATGTGCCTATGTGCTAGGGCACATTGTGTCACATTGTGCCTTTTCACATAAGCACATATCGGCACATAAATCATGTGCCTATGTGCTAGGGCACATTGTGTCACATTGTGCTTTTTCACTTAAGCACATATGACAAAAAAGGGGTGCCGAAGGTCATATGTTTTTCAAAAAAGGGGTGCCGAAATTGGGCTGCCCGGGGATTATGCCATTGGATATAGATGTGATGAGAATCTGATACAACTTCGTTGTAATAAGGGGAGATAACTCTATACGATTAAGTACAGGTTATGGGAAATCAAGCAATCTGATTGGTTAGTTATAATTTATATAAATGATCTAGATAAATGAAACAACAAGAGTACACGGAATAGGGTCAGAACTAACAAGAATAGACTAGAATAGCTAAATATAGTAATAATAAGCAAAGCTGTCCCAACTAATTGGCTCTTCTACGTTACTGTAGTATACTCTAGAACAAAGGAACATGGCCGGATAGACGTAAACTATTGCATATATAGATAGAAGCAGAGAATTCTGGGTAATGCCCAAAGGAACATGTCTTTTAATGGGAAAAACGTCATGGGGTAGGGATCCAAAAAGGAATTCTGGGAGAATTCTAAGCCAGAACATTACTCCTGTTCAATCGAACGCACCCCTTTCTACCCCCTTAGTACTATAGCACTACGTGCTAAGCCGATAAATTGGGGAAATAAAGTCAATTTCGGTGATTTTGGGTGGAGTTTGGTGATTTGGAGGGATTGTCGGGTTGTTTGTGGTAATCAGATTTACTCTTCTACAAAGGAACACACCCCCGAACATACTCCTGTCTTGTTAGAAGCCATTGGTAACATAGCAATCACGTGCTACCATAGAAACCAAGATGGCGGCCTCCAGTATGCAAAATGGACGACGGAAACACGTATCACCCTAACAACACGCGCTGCGCATGCGCACTAACACCACGTATCACTATGGGGATGACGTCACAACATGTCCGCTCACGCGGGTTACCATGACAACACAACATGGCGCCACTACGTCACGTGACATGACGTCACGTCCGAGGTCCTGCAACCTAGAGGTGAAAAGCCCCTGACATACTACTAATGTGTCTATTTTTTACGTCTTTCAAGGGAAATAACTGCATTCTTTTATCTCATTTGTCTCATTTTCTTGAGTTTGTTATCTTGGAGCAGGTGTGAGTTTTTTTTAAATGTGTGTTATATTTTTTACATTATGTTATATTTTTGAAGATACAAAATTTATTTTTCTTAATTTATAATGTTTGGCTTGATCTCAGTTAAGGTGACGTTATACTCTAATATTTAATATGTTTGACCTGACCGTTGTGGATGATGAAGCAGGTGCCGCTTTTTAATACTGGGTAATACTTTTGTTTTTTAAATGATGTAACATTTTTAAAATTAAGTACTGCATTTGTTCCTAACAAACAAATCATTTTAATAAAATGACATATTCCAGTTGCGGTCTGGGCCAAGAAACGTTACCGGTAAATGCACCAAGGGGGTCCCCAGACTCGGAGAAAATTTTGACTTGAACTGAACGAACACGGCTTCCTTGCATCTGAGCGATGAGTGGCACTCCACATATAGGACTTTTCGATGGCGTTTTTGTATCATCTTCATCGATCCTTCGACAAAAATGGTTCTACCGGGGGAGGGGAGACCCGCCGAAGACCATATTCGGCCCAATAGGAGAAAATTAGGATTTTTTGAAGGTACGCTGTTTCCTTTCATCTGAGCGACCACTGTCAGACTAGACTGCTGGTATACTGAAATGTCCTCGGTGTTGACTGCCACTGGTAGTCCACATAGAGAACATTTCGATATATACCGACAGTCAATGCAATCAGACCTATTTCGCCTTTTGTTCAATTTCATGAAATTTCACGGGTGTTGTGCTGCATCAATTCTGGGGGGCCCACTGGGAACCCAATAGGGGGACCACCCACAGGGAATTTTCCCGGTGACCATACGGCCAGTCCGCCTCTGACATATTCTTGTCCAGTTTCGGTAATCAGGGGAGTCGTAAAGTTGTCCGATTGTGGGTGGGGTGTAAACCTGATTTGTCTGCACTGTGACGGCTTAGATCTCGCCTGATACCATGGACTGGTTCATGTTCATATAGGAAATAGTGCATGTCGAATTAGATTACCTAACATTTAAAATACTTGGTGGAATGATATCATGCTTGGTATGGAAGTATATTTTATTGATATCCAGTCCTATATCCAATGCAAGTGTTCTTTGGCATATTTTTTACCGTTATTGCCTTTTATGGACTTTTATGGCTTCATACTTACCACCCGTCGCTGCTTAGGTGCGATCTCGTATTGTTTTTCTTTTTCTCTTCTTCAGATGATTTTTTTTCCATGGAAATAAATGTTTTCAGTGTGTAGTTTGAAAACTAATAATGCAGAAAAAATAATCCATATTGTTAAAAAGACAAACGCTGGCCAGTCGTCGCCCACCGTAAATTTAATAGACCTCTCCCGTTTATTATGTTTATCTGAAATGTATTCACGGTGTATCCAGCTGCAATGGAACTGGAAACCGTAAACATGGCAACGTGTTCAACAGATGGCAACGAAGTCATCAGTGGTGATTTCTTGTCCTGTTTACAAGTGAGTATTATAGTATATTTCAAATTAAAGAACTCAGGATGAAAAAAAGAAAACGTTCAACAGAAAAATATTGTACTTGTAGGAGAAGAAGTAACGAATAAACTCTTGTTGAATGACGCTTCGAAAAAAGAAACGTGCTATTATATATTTTCAAATAGTATGCTATCACAGTTGTATTCATACTCGAACTATCTTTATTTCAACTGGCACAGCAAAATGTGAACTCACGCCGAGAGAGTTACGTCAGCAGAAACACCATGTGAAATTGTACTGAACCACACCCACCGGAGTTTGGTACCTATGTGAACTCTCTTGACAGGGGCTCAAACCGCCGCTTTGCAAGGTACAATAAAATCAGGGCCCGTTCTTGATTCTGCATCACTCCGGAATTTGAAACAGAGATGTTCTCGCTGATTTCCGGTGAAGAGCAGTATTTGGCATTAAGTGGTGCATTGTTCTGAAATTTATACTTATTTCCTTTTCTGCAGTTTATCATTGATTCCAGCAATATTTTAAAATTTGTTCCGCCTAATTGAATCAGAGCAATTTATAACATACCCAGAGTGAATGCATGAACATATACCACAATATGAATAATTTTCAAGCATCTTGTGGATTGAACTACTTGCGGCAGTGGACTGTCGAGTTTACGGAGGGAGAAACTGTTTGGAGTTTGATCTCCTGTACAGTATATCTAGAAACACTTGCATCAGCACTTGTGTAAGTGAAATGAAGCATTTAGATCAGTGTACTGAGTGAAATGATTTATGTTCCTTCGATTCTCCAGACTGCTAAAACATATGAAACCCCGTGATCGAACCTTGTCCCTCGACCCGAACAGACGTGTGAATCATCCTTCCAAAATAATTATATCTATCGAATATTAAACCACTGGGAACAAAATTTCGGGAAAAGATAGTTTAACTGGTTGAGGGCTAGATTATTTTTGTGTGGTCTGAATTTGTTATTCAAAACTTGTTTTATTACAAATTATTGGAGAGTGCCCACAGGCACTTTCCAATAATTTGTAATAAAACAAATTTATATAAACAGAATATTATTTGTGTTTGACTGAATATGAAATATAAGCAAGGAAAATATTGGATTTTGCTCTGGTATCCTCATTTTTTGAAAGCCCTGATAGTGGCTACTAGCACTCAACCAGTTAACAAATATTGTCTTCACTACCCATTGTGTAAAAAGTACTAAAGGATATTTACAAAATGCACACATCGTGAGAAGATCTCAGTCAAGTTCAATATTCACCAAATTATCTTGGCTTTTGTTGGTGTTGTGCCCCTTTCTGTTGGAAATTTGATAATAAAAATGAATTTGAACGCGGTAACTTGCGCAAATGTGACCCAATTTTCAGGAAACTTTCTATTAATATTCATTTTAAGAAGATCTTGGTCGATGTTTGTTGGAGTTATGCCCCTTTTATATTGGGACTCTGTGTTTGTCAGATATTGATGTTGTGAACTCGACAGTTTGAAAAAATGTAATCAGATTTTTTTAAAACACCCCAAATATCCTTTGCGTTTGTGGGAGTTATGACACTTTTTGTTTGAAACTCGGTGTTCGTCTGATAATAATATTGTGAACGCGATATACTGAAAAAGTGTATTCGTGTTTTCACGAAACTGGCTATTTGCAGATCTCAACAAAGTACGATATTTACCAATTTTTGTTGAATTTCGTTGCAGTTGCCACCATTGTAGTTGAAAACTTGGTATTTGTTTAACATTGACTTTGTGAAAGCATTAACGTGACGAAATGTAATCATATTTTCACGAAACTTGGTCAATGCATATATTACATCATGAAACATTCAGGTCCACTTCTCTCTTTGCGGGCGGGGGATTTTGGCATATCGTGGCATATACTGGTACTAAATTTTTGAGACACATGTAATAAGATCGAAGCAGGAAGCCGGAATCACAGGAGGAGAATACCGAGTTTCACAATACACCCAGAATTCTGCTTGCAATGAATTCACCGTACACGAGTAAAACGCTACCTGAAAGAAAATATCAAGTTTCCCGTTATTTATGAAGGGGGAAATAACCATGTTACTTATATGCATACCAATATTATTTTTTTGATGATTGTTTTTGGATAAAAATAGGTGCCTATTTCCCAGAGTTTGATAAAAAATGTGTTAATTTCCGCTACTTGTCATAGTTCAGTCTTTTGTTTTCCAACAATTTTTTTTTTTTTTTTCAAATATACCCATTTTCAGACAAATCAAATTCCAATTAATAACAATCCATTAAAAAGTCTAGCATTGTTGAGCACGTGGTGTCCGACATAATTTTATCTCTAACAAAATCATCGGATCCTGTTGCTGCTTCTCTGTATCGAGGACACAGTTTACATATCGTGGACACGTTTGCGGGTTTCTATAACAATGGCAGGAATTCCTCCGCGATAACATCCGTTCACCGATCGCGAGCTGTATGGCGTGATACTGGAAATGTCATTTCGCTGAGGACACCGTTTAAATAGTGTGAAACGGTTCATTTACAACATATCTGGCTTCTTTGTTGTCGAAAGTTGGATTTGTTCGCTAGTCGAACACGTTGGGTTGAGGGTGGGGGTGGGGGGGGGGGGAGACTTTCATGCTATGACAGAAAAAGAAATATTTTCAAACGTCTGTGAGTTTGCATCATAAAGGTGGAAGGTCGGGGTAAATTTGTATCATATACACCTGGAACTTAATTAGGCATCACCCCTGTTTTTTTCGCAGTGGTGTTAATAGAAACTGTAATTACGTTCATGCTATCTTTAAGAGGGCCAAAAGACATTGCTTGCGGAAAGAATGGCCTATTGACAAACGAAAGACAAGACAATGATGAAAATATACAGTATTACTAATTACACATATCTGTCACTAATGTTTTTGATGGACAAATATTCTCTCTACAAGTATGGTGCTGGAACGGTCCATGATGAAACAATGCCGGTAATTAGTGACAAAACTGTAACTTGTGATCGGTGGTCACTAAAAGAGGTAGTCCGAGTCCGAGTCGGGAAAAAGCCGAGTCGAAACCGATTTCATTGTATTAATCTCTTAAATTAAAAGATATAAATGTAATTTTTAGATATGTTGTGCCAATTTGAATGGAGAATATCTGTAATTAGAATTTTTTTTTTTTTTTTTAAAATAATATGTGATTTACGGACGAATGTTTATCTCCGAGGCACTAAAAGTGGTAGTTCAGTAACCTGACACCTGATCAAGAAAGCAGATTTACCAATCATCTTCGAAGTTTTGCATGGAGGGTGGGGTGGGGGGGGGGGGGAGGGGCGATTTACTCAAGTAGGAAGTGAAGACATTGGTTTTGTTTTAAAGTTTTAATCAGAGTTCAGTTAAACAAAACTATATGTTTATTTTTCACAATTCACACCCTGAGTACTGACTGTGGTTGTTATTCTAACAAATTAAACCAGACTCATATAAAAGCCCGATGACTCTGGAAATTGATCAGACCAAAATGGATGCGATTGTGTATATGTGTAGCGAATCGCTTCCAGACTTCAAAACAGTTATAAGATTCTCACCGAACCAGATGGGGATGAAATATCGTTTGTGCCACCCAAAAAACCAAAAGGTGACGAAATATTCCTTATCAACAACAGAAAAGATGCAATTTGAGATCAGTATCTTTGGAAAAATATTGCAGTGAAATACCAAAGAGAAACCCTGTTATGCAAAGGAGAGACTGAAGAGGTTTATTGGTGATAAAGTAGGGGATGTTTTAGAAGAGTCTGCTATTTCTCACAAAAAAACGATATGAGAAAGTCAAGTTAAACCTGAATGGAAGTGGTATATTTGCATCTAGAATTGATTTCTGTTGTTATGTGTTAATGTTTTTGTTCCTTCAAATGAGGTATTTTACTCGTGTAAGTTGTTTTATATTTTTCTTTAATAAAAATATCTCTGAAAAAAACCTCAAAGCATTGTTTTACTCCATTTACTTCGTTGGTCCTGCAAGTACTGAGTTGGTTAAAACAATGTTTTCATTTCCCACTTCGTAAAGTCACCTCCAAACAAAATTCGTCTAACAACCACAGTCAACACTCAAGGATATTCTTAAAAAACAATGTTTTCACTTCCCACTTCAGTAAATCGCCCCGACTCCATGCAAAACTACAAAAATGATTGGTTAATCTGCTTTCTTGATCAAGTGTCAGATTATTGAACTACCACTTTTGGTGACTCGGAGATAAAAATTCGTATGTAAATCACATATTATTTTCATTTTTAAAACCAAAGATTTAATTGCAAGTATTCTCCATTTAAATATGCACAACACATCCAAAAATTACGTTTATATATTTTAATTTCAGAGATTAATATAACGAAACCGGTTTCGACTCAGCTTTTTACAGACTCGTACTACCTCTGTTAGTGACCACCCTTGTAATCTCCTGAACACATTAGCAGTGTGTGTATCCATCACGTGCCCGGATGACAGCCTGAATCCTCCTCCTTATGCTTCCAGTGAGCCTTATGATACGGTCCAGAGGCAACTGCTGCCACTCCTCGTTCAATGCAGCTTTCAAAGCAGTCAACTTCTTTACAGGAGGATCTCTTGCTTGCACACGACATCCAAGAAAGTCCCAAATGATTTCTAAGGGATTCAAATCGGGGCTCATTGCGGACCAAGGTAGTGTTATAATGCGTTGTTTTGAAGTAATGCTCTCACAGCATGGGAACGATGTGGCATTGCAGTGTCGTCCATGAATATCGGGCGAGTAGCCAACGGGTGGTTGTCAAAATGAGGCGAGAACCGGATTGAGAATCTGTACTGATGACCATTGATATTCCCACGTACAGTCACCATATCAAGTTTACAGTCATGAGAGAGGCACCCCAAGATCATTACTGATCCTCCATCATAAGGAACAGTAGGTCTGATATTCCTGAGCACGGAAGCAGTGTCTCTATGCCTCCACATGTTCATTCGACCACCTGTGGCGTGAAGCAGGAACCTACTCTTGTCTTACCAATGGACTCTCATCCATGTTCTGCGATTCCAATGTTGCCGTGTCAAACACAACTCCAAACGTCGTCTTTGATGCTGATCGGACAGAGCTGGGCGCTCGATGGCCCTTCTGGACCGCATACTCGATGCTTTGAAATGGTTTCGGACTGTTCTGTTGCACAAACGCCTGTTGGGGAGCCAAAGACGTTTCAAAACCCCTCTTGAAACAAAGAGTTCACGCCTAACGAGGCGTGCAAGAGTCCGATCTTCCCGAGAAAATGTCTTTCGGGGTTGTCCAGGCCTTGATCGGTCCTTAACATCGTTGGTTTGTTGATTTGTTCGGACAAGTCTGCTGATGACATAATGGCTATAGGCAAATTGCCTTCCAATAGCTTTGAATGACATGCCTGTTGCGTGCATGCCAACGATTTGCCATCTTAGTGCCTCTGACCGCCTCCTCCTTGCCATGTCAACATTTACAGACAAAAGAAGTAACAAATTTTCTTGTTTTATACTCAGATATTACATGTGGAAACATCATGTGCCACGAGATGAAATGTACTGCAAGACAAACCAATCATTAAGACATAATAATCAGTAACAGCAACTTCACTGTCATGAAACATTTCAGGAGGTGCGTAATTAAGTTCCAGGTGTACACAATAATTGTTGACAATTGAGCCCCCGTGAACGGCTTAGTGGTACTTGAATATTAAATTTTCTAGATCCAATGACAACAAGATACCCATTTTGAAAATAACCACCTTTAGCTGATCCGAAAGAAACAGTTAATGTGAGAGTTCTGTCCAAGCTCTCAGGTCACCATTCTAATTCTGTTCGTTTTTTTGTTTACCCACTTTTTGTGGAAATGCCCGCACAGACGACCGTTGATTTAATATGACGTTCATTCGCATACAACGATCTAAGGTATTCTTTCCTGCAAAAGATACAAAGGTATTCTTTGTGCCCAAGTTAAAGATATTTCAGTCATTACGTATTCGACTCTCCTTGGAAATATCAAGATATTTACACAGTTTGTGGAACAACCTGGATTAATCATAAAAATACGACAGTGCCAAGTCTTCATATCCGATTGTAATGGCATCAAAGTGTCCAACAATTCAGCTCTCGATTGAGTAACATTTCTAACTTTGATTTACAGAAAATGAATCCTTTCAACACAACTGAAATATTCCAGGCGATTGAATCTAAACGTCTGAGACGATCTATTTGAGGGCTAGACATTTTAAATTTTTAGAAACGTCAAGATGTCCTCAAAATCCAACTTTGTGTCCTCTTTTGAACTCTTCTTCTACAACTATGTCTCCTCACTCTCCTGTACAGAAGTAATGTCGGAAGAAGAGTTCAATGAGGTTTCGGTACCAATTCGCTGCATGAGTGCATGAGTGCTAGAATGTTCTATGTCCCCTTAGGGACATAGAACATTCTAGCACTCAGCCGACGAATTCTACTTTGATTCTGGTTTCTGGAATATTTCACTCTTTGATTGACTAGACTGAACAGATGAGTCATCGTTTAATACAATTCTTGAGTGTAGACTTACAACACTTGCTAAATTTCAGGGTTGTAAGAGAGTGTCATATCTACAACTAGAAAAGCGGTATGATTTGATTAGAAATTATCTGCCTGAGTCGATTCTACTTACAATTTGGGATTCGCATGGACCACGTGATAATATAACTTCTTTACTCTCCTCCCTTCAAGTTCTCTGAATTTGAAAAGGTAAATAAGTTAAATTGAAGCGAAACAACTGAAATAACGTCTGTGTCTAGAAGACGCCATTCTTCAAGCTCTCGGGCCACCAGCCTAATTCTATAAGAAATTCGACGCCGTTATGTTCTGGAACCTGTCTAGCTCTCAAATAGGTGATCCCCTGTTTTTATATTCCCTCATCGGGAATCTTTCAGTTGCTTGGTAAAGCGAAACTGTGGTTCACTTTTCATAAGATTCATTTTCTATTATTCAAAGCAAAAAATGTTGCTCAATCGAGATTTAATTTGATCAACATTTTAATCACAATAGAATCAGAAATGAAGACTTATCATATCCGTAGTTGGATGATTACGCCGGATAGTTCCAGACATTATATTAATATCTTGTTGTTTTCAAGGAAATGAAATACTTATTGATTGGAAAATCTATAACTTAGGAACAAAGAATACCTGCATATCTTTGTACCTGAAGGCACATCACTTTACATCAACAGTCGTATGCACGTAAAGTTCTACAAAATGTGGGTTAACAAATAACCCATAACAATGTCGAAGTCCGAACAGAAGTAGACTGGTGGCCCGGGAGCTTGGTTATTCATATCACATATTCAACCAGTCAGATATTAGTGTCCGTGGGTTCAGATAGTCCGTTGTAACAGTCAGTTTTAGTTTGATTGCAAAAAAAAAAAAAATAATGATTTATTTGTGATCTCACATTATGTTATAATTTTGTTTGCATCATGTTACATTTTGTGTATTTTTGTTCTTTCTATTTTTGTTTAACGTTGTACAATAAACTGAATGTGTTGTGGACAACAAGACATTTTTCAATCTAAGCCTTTCTCTGATGTGTCATCTATAAATTTAGAAATGTATTTTTCTGTTTTACCAGCCGCTAACAGAAAAAGGAATTTAACGCTTTCTTGAGTTTCAGGTGCAAACTAAAGAGTACGTTGCTTGTCGCTATATAGTTAGTTTTGCTTTTCTTTTCTTTTTGCCATTTAACCCTCTGCACACTGATGTCAACATTCCGAAGTTTCAAGCAATACATTTTCCCCATAATACACAGAGGAAATGAAGCAATTTAAACTTGTTTGAGAGAGCTCAGCGAACCATTTTAGTCAAAATTGAATTGATCAACTGCTGATTGCATTGTGGCAAAACTTTGCGTCCTATATTTTATATTT
Organism: Pictodentalium vernedei; assembly: GCA_031216915.1. Taxonomy (NCBI): domain Eukaryota; kingdom Metazoa; phylum Mollusca; class Scaphopoda; order Dentaliida; family Dentaliidae; genus Pictodentalium; species Pictodentalium vernedei. The sequence goes on along the minus strand of CM062296.1, from coordinate 405,375,353 downwards.
CGACACCTGTGTGTAAGGGCTTGGCCTTTATCCCTGTTATGTGTCAAACTGCTGTACAATGTATACTTAAAAACATTTGGAACTTTTGATTTATCCTAAGATCACTGGTCTTGAGGTTCTGGTTTCGGGAGATGAAAAATAATAAGTAACACAAACTGAATGATCTTATGTTGAAAATCAATCCCTCAGATTAGTTGTAGTAGTAGCAGTACAAAGAAGAAGTAAGAGGGGATTTGTGGACACCTGGTTACTTTTAAAAACAAGCAAAGAGTGTACATCGTAGCAAAACACGAGTGCGAAGTTGGAGAATGCGATAATGAAAACGGTTGTATAAAGGATTAGTGGCTGTCATGATGCTCTGAGCCATTGCAATGGTCATGTAATAGGAGCAGTAGACGCAATGACATAGTGTTTGTGGCGGGCCCATTGATAATGGACGTCGATGGTGGCGATAGTGATAGTCGTCGGGAGCAGTGGAAGACTGGCTCCGTAGTATCTCCCCGCTTTAGCACCACTCGTGTTATCAATAACAGAGTCTGTCCCACACTTCGTTGGTTGCAACGTCGGTTTTTAGATATATATATAAGCTTAGATCTTAAAGAATCCGGAAACTGGTTGCATACCCCACAAACTAACTTTGCCTTTTTTAAAAATGTGACCAAAATTGTAGAATTGAATGCTGATCGAACGTCACATGTGAGAGGAATACTCATCTAAAGAACGTTTTATTCAGCAGGACATTTAACCAGAGGTTTCTATTCAATTCCATCGAACAGCAACGCTTTAGCTTAACTCTTGGAGTTCACACTCACATTTAGAATACTCAAACTGCGCGACCATTAATTCAAATAATACTGTATAATTTAATATATGAATTGACGTAAGCATATATATCACATTTGTTGGACATTTTAATTATAGCATTTCTGATACCCCAAAACGCAGATATGATGTTAATGTTCCTATAGGAATTCCTATCTTATAAATTTACATGGTAGCATTTTTGGGGTATGGGGAGTTTTACGGTAATCATTTACACCGTATCGGGAGGCTCCACTTCTATGGAAATAGCACAGTTACAGTCAAGTTTAGCTACCCGTTCATACCACAACTGCTCAACTTCGCAAGGCTAAGTTACTGGTTCCACTCATATGAGTGAAACAGGACGTTTTCGCTACAGTAATAAAGCTCTACTTCACTTCCCGGAGTTCACACTGGATAGCAGCTTTATTTACCTCTATACTACAAACGCTTCCAGATGATCAACATGCAAGAGATTTTTGGAGTTAAAACAGTCGGCTTATAATAAAATGTACAGTATATGGCGAGTAGGTAGCAACTAAAGAACCTGCATTGTGAATTTTTCACCCAGGTCATGCCATGTTCTCTGTCGAAAAGCTGGAGAAACACAAAGTTCAAGCTTTTGGGCCCCAGGTTCATACAAGTTGAAATTCTGTATTTTTAATCAAACATTTGAGTTTTTCTTTCTAATCAAAAGCACAACTCTGTGGCTATTTTAGTGGGAATTCATCTTAAAAATGTCGTATTTCACAAAATGAGAGAAAATTTCATTCAAAGCAAGATAATATGGGATAAATCCCAAATAGATGTGCTTTTTTCAGCCTTACTCGATTCCAGTACACTGTCCACTTACAAACTGGTGTGCGAAGAAAGTTTCCTCTTAACTCCCTCTGGTATTCTTAGGTGATCAGAGATCAAATAATTGCATTGAACTTCAGTTTATTGTGGAGCTGATTTTCAAAAACATTAGCTTGTATGCATTTTAGTGTTAATTGGTAGTGAAAAGTACTTTAAAACCATTTTTTAAAATGAATAAAATCATCGACGTTTCGCCCCTCATACCGGGTCGTTTCGCCCCGCCCCAATATAGGGATGAAACGACCCGAGGCGAAACAACCGGGGGCGAACGGGAATTGGGGCGAGGACCAAACACCGTTGACATTGTGCCCCAAAATAAGTCGATATTCGCGTCTCAGCTCAGAAACGAAATCACCACACCAGTTATCAAATTTCACACAATCATTGAGGTAATTTCCAACTGGTGATTTTTACGCGAGGAGAGGGGCATGTTTTGCGGTAGAGACATTTTTTTTTGTTTTTTCTTCTTTCTCTTCTTAATTATTTGAGTTCACAATATGATACTAAATTTTATTATTTAGACATTAAAATATTTTTTTGTGTCTCGAGTCGTGTTTTACTATATAATTCTCAGTTTTGTTATGCTCAAGCTGCCAACTGCATTGTCGATACAATACATTCTTGTACCATTGGCAGATCGAGGGGTGGTAGGAGGAGGAGGCATGCATGTCGCAACTATTTACAACGTCTCAACCCCCCCCCCCCCTCTTTTCGTCATGCAAAATATATTTCTGTGACAAGCCGGGTTTTTAGTAGAGTTTTTTTTTTAAAAAAAACTCGACTATTATTATAGGAAGGGTCGGTCGCCGGGCGGTTGGGCGGCCCTTTTTGCTTATAACTTAGCTGTTTCGGGACGGATTTTGATAATATTTGGTATGTGAATTGATGTGCATGTTCTACACCCACTGACGCGAAATAGGGCGTGTCCATACTATTCATAAGCGTTATGACCCTTTGTTAAAATTCGACTAAATTTGATAGCGCGACAACTTCATCAAATGTCAACCGATTTGACTGATATTTGGCACATGGGTTTCAAAGGACAATGTCTTGATCGGGGTCGAAAACGACAACAGGATGAGTTATAGCCCTTTGTTAAAACTGATTAATTTTAAGCTTCATAGTGTGATAACTTCAACAAACGTCAACCGATTTGACTGATATTTGGCACATGGATTTCAAGGAACAATGTGTTGATCGAGTTCGAAAATTAAAATTTTATAGTAAATTTTCTTTCTTATTATACCTACCACAATTGTTTACTACAGGCTTGCCCTACAGTGGAAGTCCCCAACTCGGAAAATATACTCTCTGTTTTGGTCTTTCCCAAACGATTTGGGAAAGAAAAGTCGTGCAAAAGCACCAAGAAAAAATAATCCAAAACTGGATCGAGTTTTACCGGCGCACACCCAGTAAGGGTCGCTATACTCATAGTACAGATCCACGGCTTCCGGTACCAGTGTGCAAACGTTTTACCAATGACTCATTCTTTTGAATCCGCCAATATTGGAGTTATGTGATCGGCGGGTAGGAAGGATTCTTACCCGAATAAGAAGACGAGAGGGCCTACATGTAAAAATTGTGGTATGGATAATAAGAAAGGAAATTTACGATAAAATTTAAATTTCTTATCAATCTACCTTACAATTGTTTACTACAGGCTGAATAGACAATAGGGGGAGGGAATCACACAACCAACCTCCACATAACCCGACTGCACTGGAACCGTGGACAGAAGAAAAGTTCCCTAGGCCTATCAAACCATAGCATCACAAACATTAGTAAAATACAATGAGACATGAGGCGTATGCCTCTGCGTGACTCACAGACAGAAAGGGCAGTAAAACAGCGGTAAAACAGCACATGGCTGGAACTGACCTTGTAAGAAGCCTAATGGCTAGGGTAGACAACAGCCTGAGCAGAAGAAAGAGATCCAAAGAAAAAAGGTCTCCACACTGCTCCTGCGACTGACGCAGATAGAAGGTGGAGAAAGTAGAAGTAGAAGCATTTCTCGAGTAGGCTGCCAACATAACATCCGACAACATGGTGGAGTTAGCATAAGCCCAGGAGGTAGACAAGGCACGCACCTCATAGGCAGAAATACGATTGGTAATACAATCGTCAGTCGCTAGACGAACGTAGGCCTCGCGAACAACCAGACAAATCCATCGAGAAATGGATTGAAGAGAGATCTTTTGTCGACCAGGAATAAGAGACAGAAAGAATCGTTTCCCGTCTGTCCTAATTCCTAATGCCTTTCGGGTCAACCGAGAGGGCGTGAAGCTCACTAACCCTTCTAGCAGAGGCAAAAGCCATCAGAAAAGCCGTCGTTGGGTTCGTTCCAATGAGGGGCCATAAGCTATGTTTTTGACGCCAAACATGAAAAAAAATAGTTATTCAAGAATTTTGTTTGCAAGTGTCGTCAGTCTTTCGTGTTAGGTAAAGGGTTAATCAAGACTTAAATCCCTGTTGACAACGAACTTGCAGGACGATTTTCTTGAGACTTGTCCTAAAATGTTGTAAATGTTTTCGCGTTTGACCAGCCTGTCACCTGGAAAATGATCAATAGGAACAGAATGTTTCTTTGCCTTGGACACCGAAGCACTTCGTATACTTAGAACCTTAAGCTTGGAAGTATCTATGCCAGCAATAAACATAACAGTACGTAGCCATCGACTGATGGTACTTCTAGCCACAGGTTTATGAGGCTGAACATTACTGATGAATAAGGAAGTGTAGTGTAGATGCTGTTCTCCTCAAATAATGTTTCAACACAAACAACAACACAAAACCTTTTGTCTAGAAGATATGATTTCAACACAGCAACTGGGTTATTTACGCCAGGCCGCGTTTGTTTCAATAAATCTTCATAATGAAGTGTATAAGAATCAGAACTTATAAACATTCTGCAATGGAAAAAGAGTGGATAGACTGAGGACGACTCGCTAGAGTGAAGGCTATCAACATAGCCAGTTTATAATTTAAACACATTAAATTTCCGAGCATATGATAATTTCCGAAGATAAATAAGCACTGTCGACAGATCCCATGTTGCAGAATATCTCACAGCTGTAGGCCGCAACTGGAAAACACCTTTCATCAATTTTTCATCTAAAGGTGAAATGCATCAGAAAGTCCATCAACAATTACACCCAATGCAGACAAAGTACTTCTAGCAGTATTAAGAGCACTATATCCTACTCCATCATAAATTGTAATACGGACGTTATATCTGTGCGAACGGAGTCAGCTTTCCGTTTCCAACAGTAGTAAAACTATTTATTATACACCTGTTCTACATAATACCCATCTACAACAGCACTAAACCATGCGAAAAATGAAAATCTGTTCCGCACATGTGTGCGGGACGGAAATCGTTGACGGACTATTTTTTTAAATAGCAGCGACATTTCACTGGAATTTTCAACACTTCGTGCAACGCAATTACAATTTGAATCGCTAACGACAGCTGATAATCGTCCCCTGCGTTCCAATGTCTTCTATGTGCCCATCGGTTCATAGAACACATTGGAACTCGGGGGACGAAATAGTAACACGGGTCCCCCTCGCAAATTTGGTTGCCGATAAAATGTGTTATTTTTGTTGATAGTTGTCAAATGAATTGCCGATTGTCCTTCTAGTCATTGTTTTTATAAGTGCCATATCGATTAACCTATTTGTACGCGCGAGTCGTTCTGCGTATTTGTTGTGATGCACTGAATGCTGTTTCTGAGTTGAGCATCTCCAAGACGCCATCGCGATTGTTGTTTCCCGAGAAATGCATCTACACTGGAAGGACTTCCGGATAAACGGCATGCCATGAGCTGCAGTTGATAGCACAGAAGATGACGATTGCTGGAATTCGGAATTGTAAGAATCGTTTGAGTCACTGGAATAGTGAGAGAAATTTTCACCAATAGTTCAATTACTGTTGTAAACCAGCTCTGATTAGGCCATATTAGAACAAAAAGGATATTGAATCGTAGCTTCTACACATTATATTCATTTATTTAAGTCACATACTTATGCACAATGGCCAATCGTGACCGTGCTTCTATAAAGTCTGCCTACAAGGCTGAAAGGTGGAAAAGCAAAGAAAAATAATTACTGTTCCTAGATAAACAAGATAAACAAAATGCATTGATAATTTCAGCATCAGGGTACCAATACCAAGAAACAAACCTACCAGGTTGTGTATTAATTCCGGAAGCAAACAACTCAATCTCTGGTTATCGCCACAGGTTCGAAATAGTCTAAAATATCGTATTATCTAAATGCCACTCAAAATTATCATGGACGTTTCGGGACAGAGGTTCAGCTTCACTAAGAACTCCAGAAACATGAGCCGCTGAAAACCATAAATGGTGATCAATGCACCAATGCCAGATTTGAATAGCTAACCTATTGCAATCTGCAGATTTTTTGACCCCATGGCAATAATGTAACTAAAAACAAAATTGTTAGCTGTCGTAATTTTTACATGTTCCAATAAGAGCAAAATCCTCGTCCTCTTGTTGGTTGAGAGCTGGTATAGTTTCTTTTACGTTTACGGCTCCAGTAGCAAATGTTACTGTCTGACGTCACACGCAAAATATTTGAATTTGAAATGACGTCGCCCGTTTCGTAATTGCTTCATCAACGAAGTGACTTGCCAGCCGCTTCATTTTTCTGAATTTTTCACACGTGCAGCAGACGGTGAAACCGATTCACGATTTGAACTAAGATTGAATGAGTTTATCTGGTTTATAGATTATTTATCCGGTGTCGTCGTGGGGTATACGGGAGGTTTATTTACTAAACCTGTGATCGTTAAAAGTTGCCTTGAACAAAGCAACTTTAACGATCACAAGTTTAGGAAATGAGCACCACGTGTTTCACGACGCGATGTAAGTTTTGGGCTTTGGGCAGCGTCTTATTGGAACATATACGTTATTGTGATGAGTTGTCGGTAACCTGGTCTGAGGTTGTCGGCTCGGAGGGTCGGTTCAACCTCTTTGTGTCTCGGTTGAACATAAGCTCCGAGTCGCAAACCTCGGACAATGTCACTGTCAATTCATCACAATAATTTATAACGTTGATCATGTTTAAAGTTGCTTAAAGCGTTCAGAGAAACCAAACAGCCAACGTCTCCAAATATTTCATATATCGATCAGGCTCAAGAGCTTCCGGCGTTCTGAAGTCTTTCCATCCATAAATACTGCTCACAATCTCAGTTTAGATGTATCAGTAGTACAACACGACCACCGGCGACTGCTCCTTTTCCACATATGGCCAATATTTCCACGGATGCAATAATATTAGATTCCAAACACTAATTATAGGAATAATCATCAAAAATTTAATTAATGAAGCTCATTAATTAGAATTTTGCTGATGATGATTTTTATTACCTCGTAAACGCATGCGTGAACATCATTGCCACGAGTGGTTTACTACCAGTCCACGGCGGTTGTACTGTAATAACAATATGTGCACAGCCCAGATCTATCTCCCTTTTTTGATAAGGCAAATTATGAAGTCACCAATGTAAATCACACATACTGTCAGATGTAATTTCCATACTGCAATTATAGATACATTTAGTGGAATGAAGAACCTGGCGCTTTTGGACAGTTCAATATGAAGATAGTGAAGCATACCAAATTGTACCTCCGGGAAACTAGAAGACCCGCTACTCTCTCAACCTGCCGTATACTGGCATAGCTCTTGCGATATAAATGCTGGCATTCTTTCACAATAAGTTCAGCTTTATGTGCTGGCAATTTAACAGTCATGTGGACCGAGTTAATACAGAAACCTACAAATTCTATACGTTGTGTTGGGATCAGAGCTGATTTGTATGGACGAATAGTAACCCTAAGGCCCAAATAGGTAAGAAGCCGAATAGAATAATTTATGTTTTGCTGATAGTGGTCATAGGTTTCACCTAACAGTAATGAATAATCAATACAAGCTGAAATGCTATGACCCAGTTTTCTTAAAACATAATAAACTGGTTTCAACGACTTGGTAAAAACTCATGGACGTCGTGAAGAAGACTGCAGTGTAGGGGGTAAACTTAATTTGTCTGAATTGTGATGGTTCAAACCTCCACCGATAAGGTATTCCAACTATTTGCCTTATTGAAGTCATACCTTGCTGATGTAGTAGGAATTTTAGCCAGCCGGGAAGATAGTGTAAAAAACTCAAGAATTGTTGGAAATTTATTTATAGAAAAATACAGGTAGAAGTCGTAACGCATGAACTGCTCAGCATTTTATATAATTAGCACGTGCAGGACAGGTCTTGCGGGGGCACCCGATGGCCTGAATCCGACAGTGGGTTTGACATAAGCCCAGATGGATCTATCGTATCTAATATAATAAAATGTACATGATTTCATAGTAAGAGCGAACGTACATCTAAGACTGCGAGCCAGACTTTAATATCCCGAAAAACTTATTGGAGGATTCACGACCACACCTCATTAGTTACACTCCTGTTAATAAGTTTGATCTTGCTTGCTTAATGCCAGTCTCGCATGTATTCGAATTAATTACTGAATTTTAGGCCTGATTGGTGTTAACTGTCCTTTAGCATTGATGAAACATAAGATACAGTATCCGTTTTCTTTTATGTGCAGAATGTTAAGCACACACACGAAAATGTGATTGCTATAAGCCAAACTTTATTTTTATCCAGGAAACATTCGGGTCAGAGGCACTCTGTATTATTCGTATTATTCTGGAGTATATACATAGAACGACACACACGCGTGAATGGGTTAATCGATATTGCACGAGTGCCAGCGCGGAAGGATAAAACGAGAGGCTGCAGGCCTCGAGTTTTAACCTCCCGCGATGGCACATGTTCATCACGTGTTTCGGTTTGTGTTTATAACACGCCTTCACGTCTATAAAAGCGATTATTAGAAGGACACTTAGCAATTCTTTATCGCTGACCAAATTTGCGAAGGGAACCCGTGATTCTATTTTCAGCCACCGCTAGCAATTCAAATTGTAATTGTGGTGCACGATTTGCAGAAAATTCCAGTGACATTTCGCTTCTATTTAAAAATAGTCCGTCAAGGATTTCCGTTCTGTACATATGTGCGGGACAGATTTTCACTTTTCGCATTGTTAAGTGTTGCAGTAGATGGGAATTTCATAGAACAGGCGTGTAATAAAGGGTAAGTATGGAAAACCCTCACTGAGACAAATTATACTCCCATGGGTTTCCTGGTGCAAGCCGGTCTGGTTACACAAAATAGGCACTCGATGTTACAGCAAACAATGCAAGGTTACGAAACGCAGTGGAGACAGTAAGCCAGTACAAGAAACCAGAGCCACCACGTACTGTTATGAACAGAAAACAAAGGACCGGCGAACAGTAAAATTGGTGTATCTGTAAACCTAGGAACGTTTGGTGGAAGAAAACGTGGGAAGAAATAGGGTACGCAAAAGTAGAAAGTCTGTTGGACAACGTTTGTGTGAATAGTAAGTCAAATGAAAAACATGAGCAATCTAAACGAACCGGAAGTAGATTCCCTTTCTCTATTTTCCAGAATCGAAAATCGAACGACACAACCCAAATTTGTGGAGGGAAATGACGAGATTCTTTCAATAAGTAATTCCATCCGAACAGTAAATAATTACTCGAACCTGTTTTTTTTTAAAGTAAAGTTTTTTCCCAAACGAATTTCACTGCCATTTGTATTGTTATTGTTTACTTACAGATAGATACTGCTGATATAGGAAATGAGAGCGGTTCATGTCCATTCGAATGCATAGTCTGCTATCTAAAATCATACTGTGGATTATTCTATCACGTGACTCTTCTATTGCCATTCGTTAGTATTATATTGTTTCTGTTCAAGCGGTTAAAATGAGCTACAGTCAGAAAAGTTATAAATAGCAAGAAAGTTATAAACAGAAGCCTTAAAATAGGTTCTGTGTTATAACTGACAAAATACACACAGGACTGATTGTAGGGTAGGGAATCTTTCATTCGGTTAACAGAAGCGGTCGAAGCGACAAATGCTATAGAATCGTTTTGCTTCTCTATTCCATAACTGTGGTTTGCTCAACAATCTTACCGTCACCGCAGCGGAACAAAAACATTAAACTTTAGGCTTTTAAAGTTTTGTGAATATTGGGTTTTTTTATCAAGGATCCTGGATGCTAGTTATTGAAAGTAGAAGTGTGGGAACGAGATGTTCCTGAAAATATTGACCAGCTTTTCACTTTTTGTGTCTTGAACGTGTTAAATCTTTCTCTTTTTGTGCGGCTGACCATGGAGTGAAGTACATAGGCTTACAATGTGGATGAGCACGATACATTAAAAAAGCCTTATAGATTGGTATCATCAGCAGCCCAAAAGTTAGAGACACGGTACATTCGTCCCGGTAATCAGTACATCAGCATCTGTCTCTACATGTAAGGAAGAAATGCCATTACGCTTCAGACATTTTCTAAACAAATTCACGAAGAATTGTTTGTTATTATTTTTAGCAAGCCAGTCCTTTTTCCTAACACTCGGAAATTTTTATTTAGTTTTGACGATTTCTACATCTCCCTTCAATCCATTCTGTCTGAATGGGTTTCATGTTTGTGGGTGGGCGGCTGTCATAATCAACAAAGACAACTGTTATATTACGATCTAATTAAATTAATATATGACTCACAAATTTGACCATATGTTTTACCATCGAACAATGGGAACAGTCCACCCTCCATGCTCACCCCACAGACCCAGACCCTTCCTCAAAAACGTATCTGGATTTACATATGAATGTATTGAATCATCTAACTGTCTCTCAAAGCAGCTCGGGAAATTCAAATAATAAAGTTGATAAGTTCATAACTCGTATGATGTCTGAGAATTCAGTTCCGGAGACTGTACCCATAACAATCGCTATCAATCGTTGGAACAGCAATTGAGCATCCATTGTTACAAAATGGCACCGACTCGGGGTCCAGCGTTGTTATTCATTTGTATGGTTTCATCGGTTTTCTTAAAGACGTATTCATTTGGGCCCTTTTCATTCATTTCCACAACTATTACTTCCCTGATACTTAAGGCTTTGTGAAATTACATTTGTTGGAAAGAGTATCACTTTGCATGCTTCTTAATTCCCAAACACATGGAAGGGATTCATGCAGAGATGAGATATCGCAGAACAGTCATAGCATCTTTTTCGTCTCCCAATTTTCATTCCTTCCCGCATTCTTTGTGTTACTCCCTTCGTGCAATATGTACCATGTTAGAGAACTTTATTTATTAGATTGGATTTTCTTTCCCAGAATTGACCCTTATTTAGATCAATATGGCTTAAAACGCGACTGATATGGTTCTGATCTCTGTCGATAAGAACCAAGCTAGAATTGTCCACCCGACTGAGCGCAGCCATTTTGTTGACAGCGAAATCGTTTACCGTTATTCAATGAAAGCAATCAATCGTAAAAAATGCGTTACCAGGCAAAAGGGTGAAGTTTTTGTATGATGTGGAATTAATGATGGCAAAGGTAAGGACTAGGGGGAGATCAAAAGGAAAAGAAGTGAGTTGTACACAAAATGCAACGCAAACTACGATTCCAAGATGCAAACGGAGATTCGTCGAAGTCGAAGAAGAGGCAGTTCAGCTTTACGAACCACTGGGGAAGCTGCGACTTTCGGACTTTATGAAAAGAACGAGAAACAATAACACTCTCAGAAAACTGGAGCAGATCTGAGAACATTTTGTAACTATTTGATTTGGTTTAATATATAAAAGGTCATTACTCGGTTAGTTTCATGACGGCCGGGACAACAGCACTCGGTGACTTCACATCAAGCTTCGAACTTCGGTCTCCGGCTGATATGAGATAACCTCGGACTGATTTCTCAGGCGATATGAAACTAAGAAAATAATAACCTCGAACTATCGTGGCATCAATTACTTCAAAACATGCCGGTGTAACAGGAATGGAAGTCTGTAGGAAAATTAGTCCCTCTGGGCTATTATTCCGCGGAATTATAGTCCTAGGTCTAATATTTCTAGGAATAGTAGTCCGGCGGACTACTATTCCTAGAAATGTTAGACCCAGGACTATAATTCCGCGGAATAATAGTCCAGAGGGACTAATGTTCCTACGGACTTCCATTCCTTTTACACCGGCATGGACAATACTCAAATATCTCACTGATACTATTCAAAGCCACCTATAGTTAAGACACCAACTATATTGTGGCTACTCATCAATTGCTTTGCAGTGACCAGATCTGTTGACAAGCCGGCGAAGAATTTATCATCATTATTTACAACATGGACGTCAGAGCATTCTGAACACCTCTGTTCAACTTTGACGAATAGACTTTCAATAGAATTTGCATGCATGATCTTACCAGCTGATGAAAAAATTTACCACTCCATTCTGCTCTTATAAAATTTCTGAGGATTTGAGCCATCGGCATATATTGATACAAGAATTAGGCAGTCCTAGTGGCATTGGAATTCTATAAGCACATAGTTAGTTGTTTATTAATGCGACCAGTCTTTACCCCTACACCTAAACCTAATTAGCCCATTATCTCAAAACGGGTTATCCCAGTTAACCCTACTTTATAGGGAAATGTATCCGATTTCGAATTTTAACTTTTAGTATATTGTAAATAGCACGTTCTTCTAGGTATTATCAGATTTTGACTGGATTAATAGTTCCATCCTACATTATCTGATTGTGGATTATATTCAGGAGTCATACCAATGGTACATAACAGTAAATGTGATTTTAATGCTGTATACTATTGGATGCCTTCCGGTGTTTTACAGGGGAAACATAGCCGACAACAAAGTCTACAAACACATATAAATGTTACTTATGTTGATCAAAATAGTAATGTGTTACTTTCTCAAGCAAATAAAGTCGTCTCCGGGATTCGTGAAATGTAATTGTAATGGGCCAAAACGATGTAAAACAAAGCGTTGTATTGGTTTCAAAGCCAAAGTGTTGTGCAACAGTAGATGTCACTCCAGCGTAAACTGTTTCAATAAATGAATATTGATCTAATAAAATAGAAACAGAACTAAACTAAATTTGGTCTCATTGAATTCATGTACAAATCCTTTTGGGCATTTAGCCAAATGACTGGTTTGTTATTTTAGTCATTTGGCCATATAACTAGGAAATTTAGACATTTAACCAAATGACAGACGGTCAAGGTCATTCGACCAAACGACTAACTGCTTTAGTCATTTGGCCAAACGACTAGTTTGGCACATTGACTGTAACATATGCACTTCCAGCTCAATATAGTTCCTGTTTTTTGCTAAACAGAAATTCATCAACACGTGGGCATGATTTTCAAGAGGATTTTCGATTTTGAACATCTTATCTGGAAATCGTATATTGGTTCAATGAATGGTATGTAATCACTCAAGTGTTCTGTGATAGTTTTGAATGGGCGCATCTTATCTGGAAATCGTATCGTGGTTCGATGGACGGTAAGTAATCACCGCTTTTGTGATAATCATGAAGGGATGCATCTTATCTGTAAATCGTATAATAGGACCAGAGTACGCACTGTCGGTTACCAATTAAGCCAACATCACTAAAAATTGATTTGGCACCAAAGTATCTTCGTTTGCCAAAGGTTTGGCACAATGGACAAACTTCCAACGTGAAGTGTCAGTGAGTGGTAATGAGGTATTGTTTTTTCCTTCAGTACAACATTGTAGGTTATCAACTTTATAAAATGCTGCGTTTAATTAAATAACTACTTCACACCGTCACGAGTCACTCGCGATGGTATGGCATATTTATCTAATTAAATATTTTTTTTAATAAACAATATTTTATTCGTCATGAAATAGTTTGGTAAAAAGGCATAAGCCTATGTATATACCTCACCGATACATAAAATATTCATTTTAACAACAATAGTGCGTAAACAAGAGCAGAGTTGTGCAGTTTGTTCTATACACAGTCCACCACCAATCATAGTTTCTCTCAAACTAACTTGTGGCATGAGTCTTGATAGGACTCTTCAATCTGATAATGGGATGTAATGACTGATTGAGGTAAGGTATTCTACTTCTAGGGTAATCCTTGGAATCTCATCGTTTGTTCGACATAGTTATACACGGCTCCAAATCTGCGAATATTGCCTGATTGCTTTCGTTTCATTTCCGGATAAGATAACGTTAATTTCTTCAATGGTGTAATCTAGACTTTGAAACATAATTCCTCTTTGGGTGTTATAGATTGGACAAAAAGTGTTCAAAGTCCTCATATTCATGATTACAAGAGCATTTCGGGTCATCGCGCCGAAATCGTTCATACATGTGACCATTTAAGTCGCTACATCTTAATCTTAATTTGCAGTACAATATCTGGCCTCTTCTTCCGCCAGCATTATAATAACCTGGAATGATATGGTCGTTTTTCAGTACCTGTACAGATCCACAGCTTCATATTTATATCTATTTCATTCCAGAGTCTTACAGCAGACGGAAAAAAGTCATAAAAAAGTTTAGTCCGACATTGTATTTCACGTATTGATATTGATATTGATATTTTATTTGCCAGTATACTAAAATATAACAATGTATACATATAGTACATGTAGTTAACATATTGAAATTTCAACAAAAAGAAATATTGCATATAGTACATATAAATACAAAATCCCAATATTTAAAGCATTGTATACTGGCAGGGGAAGGTATAGCCATAGAAAGATCAGCAAAAGAAAGAGAAAGAAATTGGTATTACACAGCAACATTGTGGATTCCAGTTATTATGTCTTGATTTGGTCTCATTCCAGTATGCGTGCGTAGTGTCGCTGATGAGTAGGTTGTTTGATGAACGAAGTGGATAATTTGTATATTCCGACACCTGGGCGGAATCATTGCCGTGAGATAATGAGGCGCATTACCAGACATAATGTTAAACATAGTAACTATTTTGTGTCCTTTTCAGTGCTTTTTGTAATGTAATAAAACCAGTTTCGAGATATATACGCTTGTGACGTGTGCCCCTGGGAATGCTGCATATTGTTCTAAGGGCGTCTTGTTGTAAAACTTCGAGTTCATCTAGTTAACCTTTTGTACAGTTATCCCAAATAACATCGGCATAGTCAAAAGGGGAGTTTCCAAAGCTGACCTTGACAATTTATATTTTAAGCTGTGGGGGCAGTTTATCATTGGACTGACTTTATCAACAATACAATCAGTGTGATTACCCCAAGATCACCAGTTTTGAAATATTAGTCCTAGATGTTTGTGTACGTTAACTTCGGTTATACGAGGACCATTTAAGCAGAGTTGCGTCTTCAAATTTGGGTTAATTGTTCTTGTAAAGCTGAACGTTACTGTCTTGCTGGGGTTAAAAATCAATTGCCGCCGATTATCTGCCCATAAACCAATTCGTTCCATATCGCCGTTCAGTAGGTTTGAATTTTTATCCTCTATAAGAATAAACAGGGACGTGTTGTCTGCATATAACATTATATATTCGAATGGATATCATGGACTATATCATGTATGTACATATTGAAAAGAAGAGGTCCTGAAACAAACCCTTGCGGGAAATCCAGCAAGTATTACTTTTTTGTAGAGCTCTTTCCGTTAATGGAAACTGTTTGTGTACGATCAGTCAAATAATTTTCAAATCACGTTAAAAGTCCACGCCTTACCCTAGTAGCATCACGTTTGTGTAGCAGGCCACCATGACAAACTCTATCAAACGATTTGCTTATGTCACAAAAGACAAAGCGGACTTCTGAACCTTTATCCAACACAGATTTTATATAATTATCTATAGAGATTAATTGAAATACCGTACTATCTCCCTGCCTAAACCCAGACTGAAGGTCAGTAAGGTAATTATTATCAACCAGAAATCTATATACGCGATTAAAAACTATCTTTTCTAGTACCTCACTAACACAACTAGCCAACGACACGGGTCGGTAATTCTCTGTATCGATTTGTGATAATTTTTTTTATGGATTGGTATAACATTTTCATATTTCCAGTATTTGGAAAAGACTCCAGTTGACAAAGACAGGTTAAATAATTTGGAGAGCGGAAAGGATAGCTGCCTCGAGAATTGTTTCACTATTATATTGCTTATTTGGTCAGGACCACTAGCCTTTGTCGTATCTAATTTTGATAACAATAATTCGACCTCCACCTCGTCAGTTTCTATAGCCTCTAATAACCCATCATGTTTATCAATGCAAGGTAATTCTCTTTCGAGTATAGTATTACACTGACTTGTAAAATAATTGTTGAAGATAGTCGCGATACCTTTTAGGTCGTTTATAATTTCATCATCCTCGAGCAGCGGGGGAAATGGTGCCCTCATAGACTGCTGATTGGTGAAATTTTTCAAACTCTTCCACCACTGCTTAGAGGATGTTTTTCTTACAGATAAAGACTCTTCTAAATTGATATCAAAACTTTGTTTCGCATCACTAACACAATTTATAGTATAGTTTCGAATTCTCCTGAAATTTTGCCAGTCTTCAGTCCTACTTGTTCTTTTTGGCTTTTTTGTGTGCCCTATTACGTATGCACATTTGTTTTCTTACAACAGATGTCATCCAGGGTCTGTCATTTGGACGCATTAAGATCGATCTAGCAGAAGTAAACGATCTAACAGTTTCCATAACATGGACTATTATTTTTCTGTTATATAGTCAACTGAACCGGATTCGAAAAATGAATTCCAGTTAAAAAGTGATTGTGACAGACCATCTGCATCCATATTTTTGTAATCCCAAACAAATCTTTTATAAGAGGGAAGATTAGGATTTGTAGATTTCAGTTTAATACTAGTGGCATGGTGATCGCTACAAAAAGAGGGAGTGACTCCGATACTGGAGATGAGGTTCGGGGAAGAAGTGAGCACCAGATCTTGATTACTTGAGTCCTCACTTATTTGAGTTGGCTCCTTAACAACCTGGACAAGGTTGTAGGCAGTTTCAAGTCTTCTAATTTTTGGGTGGGTTGTCGGTAGACAATTTGCGTTGAAGTTGCCGACAATAACACATCTCACAGAGAGGCCATTTCTAGCTGATGATATCGATTCATCGATGAGGTCCCAGTATGACACACATTCCGAGGGTGGACGGTAGAAAATACCAAGTAGAAACTTATGTTTTTTACTTCATATTTCAGTCCAGATCGCTTCCAATCCAGGAAGTTCCAAATTACTCTTCCGGTTTTAAATTAACCCCAGTTTTAGGTAAACTAATATTCCGCCGCCGAGGCCATCTTCAATCCGCCCTTTGTAAATACTCGCGATCCGCTAAACCCAGTTGCTTAACAGTAATTGTTTTATTTTCATTCGTTTTTCTTCCTCCAAAACAAATCGTATTCCCATTCCCACTCATCGAAAGCGGTATTCCACTCCCAGCATCGTATTCCTCTCTCAGCGATGACAGTTGTTTTTTTATGTTTACAAATCGGCTGAGAGTTGAATCAGTTATAAAGGGTTGTTTGGGAAAACAAATAAAAAGAAAATAAAATACATACAAAAGTTCACTTCTCGGAATCGACTATGATTTTATCCTCTCGTGCGCAGCGCGGGTTATTTCCATCGGCTGACGCCTCGCGAAATAAAACCTCCGCGTGCCCCACTCGGGAATAAAAGTCGGACTCGAATCCTAGTAGTAATCTATTGTCTATTTGGTCGACTAATGTCTTATTATCTAAGTGCAACAGCAGGTACATGTAGCGACACCATTCGGCCGGACCCTAAATGGAATCAGTGGCATAGATATAACTTAGGTGACCCCCCTCTTTGGCTACGGAGGATTTCGTCAGAACTTTCGTGTTTTGTCGGATTTTTCCCGGGGCCAATAGTCTGTTCACTCTGAAAATACTTGCCAGTTCATTCTTCAAACCTCGATCAATTTATTGGTTCGGACAGCAAACTATACCAGCCCCCCCCCCCCCCCCCATCCCCCATCCCCCATTAGGGTTTTGGCACAAAATACTTTTTTGCCATTAAAATAGCCAGAATGGCTAAAAAGTGGTAACAGACAGGTTCAGTCTTGCGTAAACATTAATTGGGACTGAGTAGGAACAACTTGGTTTTGTATTCAGATTTGTTCAAATTCAATAGGTTTCTTTTTAGTTGTGTGAGACCTGTTGTGTATATTCATGTATTCGAATAGATCTTATCAGAAAAATTAAGCAAAGTTTTCAAATAAATTTCCTCAAATACTGTGTACGCAGCGCACGATCCTTGCATGCTGTGCTCTTTGCCAGCCCCCCAATTTCCAGTAAAATGTTATCTAAGAGATCCAAAAAATCCGCACAGACTACACTGTACTCTCACCCAACTCACGCACCAGGAGGTCCCAGATTCACTCCAAGGGTAATGAATTTTGAAGGTTTTGGGAGGAGGATACCGTAGGCCTGAGGTGTGTTTGTGGGGAGAGGGTTGTACGTCCTATTGGTAGGGCACCACTCCAAATGGAGGGCCATACCTACCCCACCCAGGCCTAAATCCTAGCTACACCCCTCCGGTGTGAAATTGCTACTATATAATTATGTAACTTCTTTTTAAAACCCATCTCTATATTTAGAGGCACCTTTGATTCATTATACCCTAAATTGATGTCTGAAGACAGTTTCTGAAAGTCTCCACCCCCACAGCCCCACCCCAACATTCACCCCACCCCCAATGGCAGAACACTAAATTTCCAACAACTCACATGCTCAGGAGAAAATAGATTTTTTTAAATAAAAGAATGGAAAATTGAAAATCTCATTTGTTATGGTTTCTTAGTGACAGGGCAGGCCATCAAAAAAAACCATTTAGCATTCTCGGTTATAACCCCAATCCACACTCCTTCAAAAGTTCAATGTAAAACCCATTTACATCAGATCAAACAAATAATCAGATTATGACAGACAGTAACACTACATCTTTAATGTTTTCCTATTTAACCCTTCCACTGCCGCGCCCACTTTAGCCATATATGGAGGACCTCTATGCACGCCTGTATGCGTGGAAGTTTAATAAGATTTATGCCATTCTTGAAACTCTACCATCTGCTTAATTGTTGGAAAGGGGTCTATCTTAGTATTTTGCGCTCGATGGAAGGATCCATTGACGGAAGTGGAATAGAGTCTATTTGGATTGAAATCGGATTATATGGTGCAACGATCTGTAAGCAAATTTTAGATGGGGCACCTGTACAGCGGGGAATAAATGCACGCACAACTACGTGGCTAGCCTTAATTGATTTGTTTGTGAATTTGTCCAGTTTGACCAAAATCTACTAATATCGCAAATGTGCATTGCGATTCGATATGTCCAGAACTCATCGAATCACAGAACGGAGTTATGCGATTCTGACTCACTACTTGTCTCTCTGCTCAAGTCTGAGAGTACACCGTGGGACCCTGACCAACTAAATCAAAGTGGAAAGTCTTTAAAGACTCTTTGTATTACGTGGACATGGCTGCGTTGATGCTTCTGTTCATCCCATACAGGACACTGACAGCCGCATCTCACTTTTCTGGAGCCAATTGCGAATACTTTTTCTCCGTTGACAAACTTTGCTACGTTAGCCTCATACCTCTCTGCCCTGCAGAAAAGAGTAGGTCGCCGAAAGTGGATCCGGATGTTTATGAAGAGTTTTGCACTGAAAACTGGGTTGTGATTAAGAATACGATTCCGTTCTGTGCTGTCAAGGATTTTGCACTCCTGGTTCAGGCTCTCTCTCTTTTCGAACTCTTGCACAAGACCACTCAAGGGACTGACCTTGTCAACATTGTTACAAGAAGTGTCATGTCCAAGAAGAAAACTGGCTGTAGCTTGAGTTTCCGCATTAAGAGTCAGCAGTTGTATGAAACATTCGTCAACGAGCGAGCTCGGATGAAAGGTTACGTTGTGTTCGACACATTGAAGAAAGCTAAGCTTCTTACCCCAAGGGATAACTCGAAGGAAATTCAGGTTTCATGAGATAAAGGAAGATCGTGCCTTGTTCGCGTGCATGCCGGTGGTTGCGTAAAATAAACTTGCAAGAGTTCATCAGAAATTGCGAGTTGCCGTAGTGTCTCGATCTCTGTTTTCGGCTGACAGAATGTTACTGCATTGTTTAAACACGAGTGACCTCGTGAACATTTTGGAGGAAAACTATGAATGGCTTCCTGAATCCGATCAAAGTCAGTCTCTTTGACGAACACCCGACTGTGAATCCCATATCAGCTCGACTGAAAGCTCTATTGGGAAATTTGCCGTAGTCGATGATATGGTAGAGGTTCAAGCAATACACAAGCCAACATCAGTCAATACATGGGGTGGGGGATTTAGTTCAGCTATTCTACGATACCATGAGGGTAAAATATTTTCTAAAATATGAAGCACATATAGTTTTTGATAGCTACGATGTTGGAAGCTCTCTGAAAACATCGACCACGCAGAAGTTAGGACGAAGACAGAGCGTGGCAGACCACACATCCAACAACATAAAAATAGCAAATGTGGTTATGCAGAAACTGTAATCCAACTCTCGCACCATAGATGAACTGTCAGTATTTCTTGCCAGAGGTGTTTTACTGCAGACACCGGGTACTGATGACCGCATTTTTGTGGCTTACATAAGTTTGACAGGGTCTTCTTGTTGTGATGTTACATACTTGTGTTGTGATCAAGAATGACGGACATTAAACTTCTGCTACATGTTGTCCACGCCGCGACTAGTCCTTAGGCTGGGGAATTTCGTGTGCAAATATTGTCCCATAAGTTAATCTTCATTTTGATGGAGGGGACCTTGTGTGCAAACAGAAAAGTGAGGGTGGACTTTCAGAAACTCGGGAACTTTTTAGAATACGGCACTGCTATAAGCGCTGCCAGCAAAAACTTTCAAAATAAAATTTAGGAAAAGAGGAAACTGAAACTACTGTAATTCCGTAACTGTTGGTCATAGAATCGTAAATGTCCCACCATAATGAAGATAATTTATTATTCTAACGAGAAAGATGCATCTGGATCAGAAAATGTTATTCCTGACGTGGCCATAGGTCAAAAGGTCAAGAAAATAGGGTTTCGGTGGCAACATTACCTCGCCTTAATTAAATGCTAATTTCCCATATGAGAATCGCTTCAACGCATTTGTATGTCCATCACTTATTCAGTGAATAACTCTCAATTGAATGGTATATAGGTTATCATCCTCATCCATTTTGGAAGCTCCGGACGTTAAACGAAAAATAACAAAATTTTGAAAAAGACTATTATGCCTTGTTTTCTTGTACCACACATGTTGACGGATTTTCGAAACCCTGTAACTGTGTGAAAATATGCAGCAGATTTGAAAACAGCTTTTACAATTAAGGTAGATTTCCTTCTTTGAGTTCTACGGAAAATAAAAGGTAGCTTATCATTTGTGCATTTGTACTGTTAGGCAAGTGGGTAATATCATATTGATTCTCAGAACTATTTTTATTGAAGATACAAATTCGTTGTTCTTCAAAGACCAAAACATTAAGACAAAATGTTGCAATAAGAGTAAAATCTTCGCTCTCCGATTGGATAAGAGCTGGCATAGTTTCTTATATGCTTATGGCTGCAGTAGCAAATGTTACCGTCTGACTCCACTAAGTGAAATATTTGAAATGACATCACCTGTTTCGTAATTGCTTCATCAACAGAGTGACTAGCAAACCACTTCATTTTGCTGGATTTTTTAAATGCGCAGCAGATGGTATTCCGGATTTAAATTACAAAGCGATTTACGATTCGAACTGAGATGGACTGAGTTTATCTGGTTTATTGATTATTTATCCAGTGTTGTGGTGCAGTCCAAGAGAGGTTTATTTACTAAACCTGTGATCGTGAAAAGTTGCCTTGAACAAGGCAACTTTTAATGAATGCAAGTTTAGTAAATAAGGCTCGCATGTTTCACGATGTAGGTTTTGGGCTACAGATAGTGTCTTATTGGACCATATATGTTTTTGTGATGTGTTGATGGTAACATGGTCTGAGGTTTGAGGCTCGGAGTATATGTTCAACTCTGTTGCTTCACGTCTTGGTTGAACATATGCTTCGAGCCACAAACCCAGACCATATTACCGTCAATTCATCACAATAACTTATAATTGTGCTACTTGCATAAACATTCAAAACCTGGACCGCCAACTAAAATGAGGTATACTGAATCTCTCTCAAGTGAAAAACTAGGTGCCTGTGTCCTCAGAATCAGCCCAACCGGTTCTTGCACTTTGACGGTATGCTGTAATCGAGTGTGTTTTAACATATACAGAATTTGCAGCAAGTTAGTCCAAACTTTCGACACGTATATTTGCATGTTGTACATTTTACACATTTACATTGCAACACGAACGTTTTGGGCATTGGACATATTCCAGTATCAGGCTGAAGCACATTGTCATCATCTTTGAACCCATGAGCTATTGGTTGGAGCAAATTTGGCTCTGTCAGACTCGATGTCATTTCATATGTTGCAAAGTAGGCCCTCAAAATGTGGAAACGAATAGCATGACTTGTGGGTGGAAGTTGGTCCAAGCAGACACCCTTCCTATGTTGCAAAGTTCGCCCCAGGGGTTGATCAAGCTCACTTGATATGTTGCAAAGTAGGCCCTCAAAATGTGGAAATGAATAGCATGACTTGTGGGTGGAAGTTGTTCCAAGCAGACACCCTTCCTATCTTGCGAAGTTCGCCCACAGGGGTTAATCAAACTCGCTGTAAGAGCTACAGCTCGTATACGATTTTAGGGCTATGACAGTTTTCAAAGACATTTCTATTTGGTAAATTGGACTCGGGTTTATTACCAGATTTATTCAAATCTAAAATTCATGGAATCACATTAACTGGCGACCAGAGTACGGGAGTAATTTGTGGACACACATAGGAGTAGATGTCAGTTGTTCTGTTGACAATGTTAGGCATAACTTTGCAGGCCAGTATTGTCAACAAGCAGTAAAATTATATGATTTGTTGGTAGATAATATAATATCATTCTGCAGAACGCTCTGGGATGGTATTGTTTGAACTGTCAACAAATCACCCGGCGGAACATCACCAGACAACACCAAATATCGGGTGATACTGAGATTGCAACTTGCACATTCCACTGGGACATTCTGGCAGTTAACAGGCACCCAGCAGAATACTATTGGCATGTAAAGATTCCATAGACTGCGTGCCGACTGACCGACAGTCTGCATGGCAATAAATAATAGAATTACAAAGGCAATATTTGAATGTGGGTGAAGAAGGTGAAAGTGAGATTGTTGAAGTAAAAGAATCTTACTCAGCTGCAAAAACAATCACAGAATTGCAAAAATCAGTTTTAAAGCAACATAGACATTTGTCTACAACAGCTGATGCAATGCAATCTAATGTGCTTCACTCCCACATCAAGAAGTTTGACGGGCACCTAAAAACTACAGTGCTTGTATCAAATCACTTGAATTATATTGGGCTACAAATTAAATACCCCAAAATGAAAAGAAATTAATCACCGCTCAAATGAGTGAATATGTGGTTAGCGATTTTATTTTGCATCAGATTGAACATAACCCGAAAATTAAGTGGGTGGACCTGAAGAAAGATCTGAAATTATGCTATTCAAAGATTATTGAATACCCAATGGTGGGAAGCTACTTGAGGCATATGAAACAAGAGAAAAATGAAACAGTTGTTTGAAACGATTGCTTGATGTCGCCAAGGATGTGTATGTAAATCAAATCAATGGTGATTTATTATAAAAGATGTTGGCACACTATTTTTGTGTCTTGTTATATGAATCAGATATGAGATTAAAACTCATGCAGAAAGAGACATCAATGTTAGAAAAATCTCTAGTGATGGAGCTCTTCGAGGAAGGAGTGAAATACAAGCTCAAGGCCATGGGAGAAACTGGACAAATGCAATATTATGTATATCCAATGATGGGTGATAGTCCAGGGGATATAGGAGAAGTTCCCATGGAAATTGACATGATACAATGTCAAAATAAGGTACTTTTGGTGACAACAGGAAGACAAAATTCTGAATTTCAAAGACCGTCAACAGAACCAACAGTACAGGCAGGGTCAATCACGGTATCAAAATCAAAATAAAAGGGTTGTACCATAAAGAGTTAATCAATACACCAGGTCCATTTTCTATCTTTGTGGTAGACCAGGTCACTACAAACATGATTGCAGGGTTAAAATTGTGAGACAAGTGAGAACAGTAGAGGTTCAGCCCCCACCCCAACAACAACAAATGCAAGCAAATGGAGTTGGACTGACTAGATTTGGTCTAGGTGCTTGTTTTCATTGTGGTCAGTTTGGGCACTATGCAGAGCTAACTTGAACCATTAAATGAACAAAACTCGATCCTTGTAGGGCAAAGTGTCAATCAATACAGTCACCCTTAAGACATGTATGCAATGCAAAAACGAATACCTGCCTCAACAAAATTCTGTCCATAATTGCACAACGCAAACAAAAAATATTATCTCATTGTAATTTATGACCCCTTTAGTGGTCCTAGAGGTAGCAATTCAGTAATAAATAAACCAGAAAATATTGTAGGTAGAATTCAGAATCATAGTAAATCACAAAAAGCACAGAATAATACATATGAATCCCAACACAGAAAAATGAAACAACTAAATAATATGGAGCTTGATAACAGTTTAAAATGTAGTAATTTCACCTCAAATAACCTCAAATAACTACAAAAAGCAAAAAAGGTAACATGAGACAATTGATTGAACACAATGGAAATAGGCATACTATAGAAGAATGACCCAAATTACAACAAAATTTCAAGTGAAGGCAGCCTATAAAACAAGGACTTAACTTTCAACAAGGCACCCCTCCTGTAAAACAAGGAAAAACGGAGCAGTACTGTAAGAAATGTAATACAGAGGGACACAATACTAAGAATTGTAAAATAAAATGGAGAACTATTCCTTTGACTAACAACAGACAACAGGTGAATAAGATGAGAAGTAAAACAAAGCCATACAGTAAAACAAAGATAGTCTCAAGCTCTGAATACATTATTCGGCCTATAACTAACTGTAATGAAAAACCAAACACTTGTTTTAGAGCCAAAAGGTAGAGCAAGGAAGAATTCAGATAACCAGATTAAGGAACCAAAAGAAATTAACCCATGGAATCCCAATAAAGTGTGTGTAAAATGTGGAAGTATAGACCATTATACTCAGTATTGTGGGGTTATTAAAAAGTGTAACATGTGCCCAGAGAGGAGAGGGGTCATTTTACAAAAGATTGCACCTGAATTTTACCAGAGAGAACATTTACTAAAACAGAACTTGAAATTATGAAGAAAAATGGTTATAGATATGAAAGATACCCCAGAAATCATCCACTAAATAGGAAACCTCCCTTAAACAGTACAACTAAAATACAAACTAAGAAAAATGTAGAAGAACTGAAACCAGTAAAACAGTCAAAACCCCAGGGGGATAACCCAGAAATGCAGAAACTGAAACAGGAAGTAATTGATACAAATAGACTGAAAATGAAACAGGAAGTTTCCCAACAATAGAAACAGAAAGTAAATGGAAAAAATAACAGCAAACAGGGGAAGAACATGAAATGAAACCATCACAACTTCCTGTACAAACAGGAAGTCAATTGAAACAACTTCCTGTGATGACAGTAAGTCATTTACTTTGAACTTTGAAAATTAAAGTTACAGCCAAAACCTATTGTGAAAGTCTTTCATGTTAGTTGCTTGACTAGATTGGTAAATCAAATTTAATTTAAACCTCAGACCACTTGGGTCTGTACAGCCAAGGCCATAGGGGCCGGTTAACTTTGACTCTGACTTTTTAGAGCATCATGGTTTAAAGCAGAACAACCATGTTTACTTGTTAGTAATAGTGTAGTGAGTAATATACCTGTGAGATTAGTGAATAACACTAAAAAACATTATACATTAAAGAGAGGCTGTATTGTTGGAAAATTAGAACCTGTAGCACAGGGTGAAAACAAATTTTGAAAAACTCTAAACAGAAAGTGCAACTTACTTAGTGACAAAGATATTCAAGTACCAGCTGATAAAGGGGACATAACTATGAAGTTAATTAATAAAAATAGAGACTTGCTTGCACAGACAGACAAGGACTTAACCCAAACAGACACAGTCACCATGAAGATTGATACAGGTGATGCTAAGTCTATCAAGAGTCGACCTTATAGGGTACCACTTACAAAAGAGAAAATAATGGATGATGCCATTCAAGAAATGCTTGAAGCAGGAACAATTCAGTGCTCAAATAGTTCGTAGAGTTTTCCCTGCCTCCTAGTGGACACTAAAGATGGATCAATGCTTTTTCGTGTGGATTTCCACAAGCTTAATCAAGTTACAAAGGCCACCTGCTGGACACTCCCATAGATTGATGATATTTTTACTCTACTAAATGGATGTAAATACTTTACAACTCTTGACATGAAATCAGGTTATTGGCAAGTGAAGATGGATGAAGCTGATAGACCTATGATAGAATTCACATGTCATAAAGGGTTATATGAGTTCAATGTCCTGGCTTTCGGCCTTGTCTCTGCACCCTCCAAGTAGCAACAGCTAAAGACCATAGTCCTGTAAGGAATAGAGGACTTTTCCCTGGCATATTTAGAGGATGTTTTGATTTTTTAGTAAAGACAAAAATTCACATACTGAGCATATTCGGCAAGTATTTAAATGCCTGAGACAACACAAATTGAAATTAACAGCTAAAACGTGTACATTGTTCCAAAGTGAAACATCTTATCTTGGCTTTGTCATTAATCAAGATGGTATCAAACCAGAACCCACAAAGGTCGAGGTTATAAGAAAATTAGTACCTCCAAAAACAGTGATGGAAGTCTGAAGTTTTATTGGAATGGTGTCATATTATAGGAGATTTATTCCAAACTTTAGTGAAATTGCACAGCCATTGATAGGACTTTAAGAAAAACATGCTAGATTTCATTGGAAAGAGGCTCATCAAAAATCATTTGAATACCTGAAGAAAAGTTTAACTCAAGTAGCACCTCTTACGTATCCCAACACACAGAAACTATATATCTTATATATGGATGATTCTCATTCATGTGTAGGAGTGGTGTTAACTCAACCTTGTAAAGGTGAGACAGGTCAAATTCCCAGTGTACCTGATGAAAAACCAATTGTATTTATGTCACACAAACTAAGTGACACTCAACAGAAATGGTCCACTCTTGAAAAGGAAGCCTTTGCCAAATCTTATGCTTTGGATAAGTTCAACAATTATTTGAATGGGCCGGGTTTGTTATTAAAACAGACCACTCTCCATTACAATACATGTTGAAAAGACCTCAAAACAATGCAGAAGTTTAAAGATGGGCATTGGGAACAGCCAGTAATAATTGTAAGATTGAATATTTACCTGGAAAACAAAATACCTGTGCTGACTTGTTTTCTAGATTACCTGAAGGTATTGCAAATGCAGATCTAGGTTATCAGATGGATAATGTGGAAACTGATAAAACATTACGTGTGGGAATCATAAACAGTGATAGAATTAATCCTAAACAGTACGCACATGTAAATACTGAGCAACAATGTTCACCAAAGGAACTCCAAGAAATAAACTATAAAGATTTAGATATGAAAAAGGGGCAAGAAAAAGATAAGAAATTAATGGAAATTCAAAAGAAATACCTGACAGGTAACACCCCAACAAAAATAAGTAGTAGATACTTGATGATTAGTGGAATACTATATCATATAAGTGCTACTGATGATAACCCAAGGGTGTAGTTATATATTCCTGAACATCTGCTGCTGGGAGTACTGAGGCAATACCATGATGCCTTAGGACATTTGGGAATAGATAAAGTATACTGGCACATTAGTAGAAAGTATTAATGAACTGACCTATATACAAATATCTACCAGTTTGTAGAAAAATGTCTTACCGGTAGGGCATGAAACACTAAAAAGGTTACGTTACCTATGCAAGAAGCAGATAGACCACAATACCCATTTGCAAAGATTGCCTTGGATATGAGTGGATCATTTCCAACTCCTCTATCTGGGAATAAGTGCATAGTTACTTTTATTGATTTATATTCTTTCTGGCCTGCAACATTCCCAGTACTTGATAAAAAAAGCAGAAACAGTTGCAAATTTGTTAAATGGTCGAATCTTTCTGAGATTTGGATGTCCACTTGAACTGTTAGCTGACAATAGTTCTGAGAATTGTGATGAGATCATGAAATATTTGACAGAGCATTTAAAGATACATCGTGTAACAACTTCATCCTATCACCCTCAGTCAAATGGTAAAGTTGAAAGATTTCACGGAACAACAAATGATGTTTTGGCCAATATGTCTCATAAGAAATTGGTGATATGGGATTTATTTCTAAACTAGTCGCTGGCAGCTATTATGTTCAATGGAAGTGAGTCCTCATGGTTCTCACATTATTACCTTTTATGTGCTAGGGATGTGGTTGTAACATTAGATACGGTATTACCCCTTCTGAGTTATTGAGAAAGCTGGACCCATGAGTTATAGAATAAGAGATCAATTGACAGGTAGAATAATAAAGTGTCATGGGGAAAACGTAAGATTAACTACCCATGTGTAAGAGATGCCTGACCCAGTTAGGGCACAGAGAAAACAAAGGTATGTAGCATCTATTACAGACCGCAAATGTGACAGCAGTGAGGATAAGGAGCTTGTACATTTGGCTCCTTTGATACGAAATAAGAGACAACTCAGGGAAAATTCGTAATCTGAAGGTGAAGGTGTCTCAATGGAAGAATTATGCTGTAGATTACAAAGCTTCCATCAGCATAAACAAACTGCTCAAGCTGCTACATTGGCAGGAGTGGCAGATGAACTCATGGAAGTAGCCAATGAGGCAATGGAAGTAGATGTGTTAAAAGTCAAATCCTACTCCGGATAAAAATAGGCAATCTTGTTGATAAAATTAGAGCCTCCCTTCGAGCTGGTGGGTGGCATGAAACTCAAAGACTAGATTATAAAACCTGGAGTACCCAGGAGTGAGCATAAAAACAAAATCAGTTAATATGCTATATGACTATGGAGGAGGATAAGATGTGCATCATGAGAGAAAAAATTATATTGACTTATAGTTTGCTAGAAAATGTAACATGGAGGAGTTGTTTGTTGGCCTGTGTAACTGGCTTGATGGTTCTTCTGTGTTAGAAAAGATTTCTTGAGTTTTACTGGCCAGCCTTGAAATGAAAGAGTATATTTGGAACTCTCAGTATTGAGAATCACTTGTGATGCTAATCCATGCCTTCCTTCTTGTTGTAGGGGCAAGATGTTAACTTGGTACTAATTTGGAAGTTTGTTGATTATAACAGTTAATGGTAAGACAATAATCCGAAACAATGTTATCTTTACAAAAGTAAATGAAATTTACATGGTTAACAGTGACTGGAATAACATGTATATAGCAGAAGTGGTGCCATTCATTCATTACATGCAGAGGGTTGACAGTAATGTACGATTTGTGAATCATTTTTACCAGGAAATTGATGGAAATTTCTTGAAAATATTTTAACAAAACAATTCCAGAAACCATACTGTTAATCTTGCATTGCATTCGATAATAGTGGATTTACACCAAGAGTTTATAAATAATCATTTTGAACAAGTAAAAGGGGACCTGGATGATTATTGCAAGTTAAAAGAGCATACACCCTTATCTCAAAATAAGCAAGGATTAGCAAATTTTATAGGTGTAGGGTTAAGTTTTCAATTTGGAACAGTCACTGAATTGGATTTAAAGGGGATAATGATTGTCATTGAATCAAGCAATAATGCAACACATACAAAAACAAATTTTGAGTTTAATTAAATTAATGTATCACGCCGTACAAGAGAATCGAGAATTTATGGTAAATTTATCGCTGGTAGTATCGTTTTTGCATGAACAGGTAGATTGTAATTTACAAGATCATGAAAATAAATTAACACTTTTAGAGAATTTTATACATTCATTCCACTAACTTGAAACAGTGTTAAATCAAGTTGAATTAATGTTATTAACAGCAGAAACATATATGGACGATCTGCATGAGCAGATGGATGTGCTCGCAGATGAGAAATTATCACCAAGTGTCATCAGTCCTACCTTTTCAACTTTGGTATTTACAAGTATTCAAGACAGGCTAGATGACCACACCCAACTTCCATTAAAAATTCAAACAGAATTATGGCAACACTATCATTTGTTGATAACTGTGACAGTATTTGTTGATGATAAGTTAGCTATTCTAGTGAAAATTCCATTGATTAATACAAATATTCAATTTGAGATTTTTAAAGTGCAAACTTTGCCTGTCCCATTCATGAATGTAAGTCAGAAAGTATTAAAAACTGCGAACAAACTAGTAGGTATATATCAGTTAATTGTGGATAAACAAAGAACGTGATATATACCAGAATTAGGTCATGATAAATGTGTAGATGAAAAGAAAGTATTCTGCCCTTCAGTGGGAGCAGTGAAAACGATATGTACCACCTCTAGTTGCCTCTTAGCATTATTTCTCAATATGAAACCTAAGATAAAGTAGTTGTGCACAACTGAATATAGACTTACCTTTTGCAACATATATTGAAGAAGGACTTTGGTATGTTACTACTGATGTACCATTGCGATTCTCCATCATGTGTCCAAGGGGTGAGAATCCTAAACCACACTGAATTGTGCCAATGATCGACATACTTGAATTGAATCATTTGTGTATTGCAACTGGCGGCCATCTATTACTAAATAGTTATTTTCATTGCCTCGATAACATGACATATCATTTAGAGTCTAAGACAGTTTTGCTCAATTTCTTGTTGACTCAATGACAAATATGGCAACCTGTATTAAACAAGGTGAATATAACTAAAATTGCAATTCCAAAATCCTTAAGCAACACCTCAGAGTAGAAAATGAATGACCTTTTACAAGAATTAGATAAGATGCAGTTTGCCCCAGTAGAACCATTTGAGGTACCGAAATGGGCATATTTTATTGGATATGTGTTACTTATACTGGGATTTTGTATACTTATATGATGTATTAGGACTCAAATCCATATTAAGCTACGTAACATAATCTTACAATATAAGAATAAATGGAATAGGAAGCCTAATTTTTGTGTTGATGTATGTGGAATATCTAATAATGTTGCATTTAATACCAATGAGAACGATCCTATGTATACGACTATGAGACAACTGACAAACAGTTCAATGCCAACAACACCACCTTCTGACGAAATTCTGCAACAAATAACCAAAGACAGAATGACAAAGGAGAGACAGGTCAAACCTACAATGTCCTCATCTCAGTTGTATCCATCTGTGAACTATGATGCAATCACTGGAGAAGTGCATGCAAATTTAGTAACTCAAGAACCCAATATTCTAACAAATATCATCTTACAATAGTAACAACTTACCGTTGAATAATATTATTTGTGTTTTCAGTTGTTGTACAATGAGTGACTCAAGTAGTAGTGAAACAATAGATAGTGATGGAAATGAAGCAATTGGAACTGAGCATCATTGTAGTGGTCAACCCGATGAGAAAGAGGAACATCTATGGAGTGATCGGGGGAAATGTCTTGAACTCCCTTTATGGACACTATGTACCCATTACCTTGGGAATATGCTACATATCAATAAACACACCGTGGTGCACCGCTGCCTGCAGTTTGTCCACGAACTGCCAGAACACCCTCAGTTATAAATAGTGTTGATCAACCAAATATTTATGAGCTGAAATATTTCAAGACTCATGGTACTTTAACATCCGAAGACGTATTCAGATGTATGTACTATGATTTTCAGAATATTTCCGCAACTGTTGAACTTCAAAGAGAAAAAGTTTTTTGGTATGATTCTGCTTGTCCCTATCACATTTTAATGAAATGTCAATCTCGAGTTTCATCAATTTTAAATTGTCCTGACTCAGTGCATGCAGAAGTGGGACTTGACCTGTCAAGACATTATTATAGTCACTGAGTGTCATATTACGGTTAACTAGAAACATGTGGTCTAGCGGAAGACACCTTGACAGAACCAATTCTTGGGGGAGGTTCCTTGACTGGAAATCTCGAAGAAGGGCTCACTTTAGGTCTAATGGAAATCCAAGACATGATCAATATTATGTTGTACATAGAGATATTCATCATGACTATGATGGTTGCACTTTTAATTTTAGGACGGGACCCAACACCATTTACCGGTGTTACCAGATGCCAACTCAGGAAAGGGAATTGTAAATACTGATATACTGAATTAGGTAGACAGAACCCTGCTATTTCCCGAGTCCTGAGCTCAATTCGTAAGGTTTGATAACAAACTGATGTTTAATTGACATTTATGAATATTATTGCATATTTTTGAATCTATAAACAGTTTATTGAGTTTTATTGTTTTTTTCATAAAGAAATATGTCAGAAGTGGGAACTACTGATGTGGAAAATCGAGCACCGAATATCCTAAGGGTTATCAGTGAAAGTCGACAAGTGAACCCAAATCTATTAATGGCTAGAGATCTTTCGTACCAATTATCGCGAGCTCAAGTAGAAACTATGTTAGGACAGACAGGAACTGAGTAGTGAAGCATCGGACTATTTTCAGCAGGTGATTTGTGGGTGTCAAAAGATGATATATGGAGAAAAAATTCTTGATTATGCTCGGTGGCCACTGGAACATAGAGTATATCATGTACATTTCCCCTTGAGACATAAAAGTATCATATATGAAGAAATTAAATATCTTCAATTAAAATATGATGAATCTTATAGTGAATGATTCTTTGTACCCACTTTCAACACTTCTATCATGCATCGACGGCATTTAGAAGCTTTTTCTTCTTCTGAAGATGTACCAATATATACCCTTTTAAATTGTTGGCGACATCCAGGATGGGATGGACGGGAATTACAGTTATGACCTGGAGTAGATAACTGGTGGGTCCGTCGTTATTTTCGTCTGTTGGGTAGCTCTTTGGACGAAGAAGAAATTACAACCATCCTAGAAACTGACTAACTTGACTAATCTAGTGCTAGCCATTAATATTAAGTATTTCTAACAGCCACCCAGCATAATACTACTGTCATGTAAAGACTCCATTCAGACCTCATCTTCGATCATAGCTCCATAGGCATTTCGTTACAGGCCTACTTTTTATGGTGCCGTGACCCAGATTTTGTAAACATTCAGTACCCATACCTGTGTACCAGTGATGCAGTACCCGTACCTGTGTACTAGTGATTCAGTAGCTATACCCGTGTCACAAATGATAGATTAGAGCTCTCTACAATAGCTACCTAGAGCTACCAACTCCAAGACCTATCAACAAATCCATTCCAGTGTGGTGAAAACAGTGCAAAGTGCACAGTGGTGGAGCAAAACGTGTGCAAATTTCAAATAAAACCCCTGTAAAACGTGGAAAGTATAGTGGTACATCTGAATCCTTAGTTGATCTGTCAGCTTGCATGCTGTACCCTTTCTCAACACCTGACTAAGAAATTGTTCACTTCTTTCAGTCGTAGTCTCTATGTCTGGATCATTTGGTTTCATTCCAAACTCTTTCAAGTACAGTAAAGGATTGACTTTAAGGGCTGTCTGCTTTGTTCCTACCTGACGTGCTGAGGCGGTCCACCATTGGAAGTGGTCTGGAGTGAGTTCAAGGGGCCCCGGTCGAGGGAACCTCTAAAAAGGAGGTGAAACGGTAAAATAATTCAGAGAAGAAGAAAAAAAAGTTGGAAAAGAAATATGAAAAGAAAATTGAAATAGAGGTAGAAGAAAGAAGGTCATTTTTATATGGGTCTCATCGTTCGAACGCCAGTACCGACATTTTCAGTCGGATGCCGATACATGTGCCAATGTCCTATACTAATTTTCTCTTCGACAAATGCATCTGGTAGAAAGAGGGCATCGGACCCTCCAACCTTGGATTCGTTGCTGCAACTGCAAACATGTGTGCCTAGGTTCACTTACAAGCCATGTGGCACGTGCTGTATGATCTAGGCCTATATGTCCATGTTTTGAATTTGAAGCTAAAAATCCCTCAGATTCGCTTTCAATCCATGAATAGGCCATGATACACATGTTAGTGTAATACCATTAACCATTTACTAACACGAAAGGCAGGACCACACATGCAAACAACATTTTTGAATAACTATTTTTTTTTATTTTTGCTTCAAAACATAGCTTATCAACCCTCATTGGAACAAGCTTAATGAGCCTTTCCAATGTTGTGTAATAAGCTATGTTTTGGAGACAAAAGAAATAATGAAAATTTAATGGGGTTATTTGTAGATTGCTCTGGTCGGTTTTGACCATTACGTTGGATAAAGGATTAATTGTATATTATACTCATGGCGGGTTTCAAGGCTAAATCAATGATCGAATTGTAAAGAGGCAGGAGTGGAGTAATCTGAAGTGGTTGGTGCTGTAGTTGGTTTAATAGTTGTAATATTTAGTTTAAACAATATTTTATTCAACGAATATGTTACATATAAACATTACAGAATTGAACTTTAGAAGAGGTAACAGTGCAAGGTACAGCAGTTTACAATATAACATATATATGACAATGTACAAATTGCAAGGTAATGAAGGGCGGGGGGGGGGGGGAGGGTGTGGGGAGTGTGGGGGGCGTATTTTACAGAAAGCATGTTGCTAATGCCAGTCATCTCCCTAAGTTGTAATATTGTCCTTTAAAGTTTTAAATGTCCCCCCCCCCCCCCCCACTTCGTCGGGCGTTTCATGGGATTTAGCAGAGTTTTCGTTTGTTATTTTAACCCTTCATCTAACACGAAAGACAGATGACACTTGTAAATAAAATTCTTGAATAACTCATTTTTTTCATTTTTTGCGTCAAAAACATAGCTTATGACCCCTCATGGAACGAGCTGGTTGAGCTCGTTCCAATGAGGGGGTCATAAGTTATTTTTTGAGACAAAAAGTGAAAACAATAATGAAAATTGGATGGTGATTTTTGTGAATAGCGCTGACCGGTTTTGGTCGTTACGTTGGGTAAATGGTTAATAAACGAAAACAACAAGCAGCTCTCGGAGCTAATTGGAAGCAACTAACTAGCTGTTCCCTTTTCACCTTGTTTGGCGAATGTGTTGTTAGAGTAATTTGCAAGTTTTTATGCTCCTCGGAAAAAATTGGAAATCTAACGCCACACACTTTTATATTAATGGAAAGAATAGTGCCTGCATTATATGATGAGCACACTATTGATATAATGAACAGAAAAAAGTTACAGTACACCAAACCATGGTGAAAGCCTTGTTTTCTTATTTTTAAATGGGTTTAAACAGATAATAATCAAACGTTCAATCTGGTTGGGACAAAATTGTTAAAAGCCAGTTTCTACATGCTTTACTACTCTACAGGAAAATGACTTAGGTTTGTGAAATGATGCGCACATCGATGATACAACTTCGCTAACATTTTGAAATTTCAAATTTTATGTGAAATTTCCATACCCTTAGTGTTAAATTTATTAGCAACTTTAGAAAATTAAGGGGAGCTAACTTTCCTGTAAATCTCTTCCAATGACGAAAATTATCACCCATAAAGGGTTCGCTATATGCCTACACATATCTGTGCTATTCTGTTTCGAGATGCAGCCGTGGCCACTAAGACACTTATATGTCAGTGCATGGATGCCCTACCGAGGATATGACCGCACCAACCGCACCCCTTCCCAGTTCGAAATGCTTCAGTGCTACTGCTAACATATACTCGTGCATTAAAAGGAACGGTTACATTGGAATTTTACTGTATGTTGCGCTTTGGATGTTGAACTGAGTTGTCTTTGTTCCATAGCAATACTAAAATTAAGGACCTCTCACCATATCGATATTCTAAATTGGGAAGAACATGTTCATTATTCCTTGGTCGCATCGCACACAATCCTTGTACCGCAGACGGTACTCAAGAGGCTTTGCAGTGTGCTGCTTTTTGAATATTACGTGTTATTTTTCATTAACGGGCCAGCGCTATTATCAAAAATCGCCAATTAATTTTCGTTTTCTTTCTCCATTTTTTGTCTCAAAAACATAGGTTATGACCCCTTATTGGAACGAGCTCGTCGAGCTCGTTCCAATGACGGGTCATAACCTATGTTTCTGAGACAAAAAAAAACTAAAAAAAATAGTTATTCAAGTATTTGTTTTGCAAGTGTCGTCTGCTTTTCATGTATTGTATTTTTAATGTTGAAATGTTCCTAAAAAATAAATTATTTTAGGTTTCAGTTTTAGGTTTCAGTAAGTAGGGCGTCGTGAAAAAGACCGATGGTGGATGTAAACCTAATTAGTCTCGACTGCGATGGTAAAGACTCCACTGATAACATATTCCAACTACATCAGCATGGCATGCCTTGATGAAGTCATACCATTCTGATGTAGTTGGAATTTTAGTCTGTCGGAAAAATAACTCAAGAATTGTTGGAAATTTATTTATAGATAAATACATGTAGAAGTCATACAGCATGAACTGCCAAGCTATTTATATAATTAGCACATGCCGTACTCCAAATAGTTCTTGATGGACACCCAATAGCCTGAACCACACAGTGGGTGTGACATAAGCCCAAATGGACCTATCGTATCTAGTAAAGTAAGAATGTACATGATTAAATAGCAAAAGAGAACCGACATCAAAGACTCCGATCCAGACGATAATGTCCAGGCTGAACAATTACTAGGGATTTACCACCTCAGCCCATTAGTTGCGCTCCTGTCAATAGGTTTGATCTCGGCTGCTCAATGCCAGCCTGGCACAGATATTCGAATTAATTGCTGTATTTTAGGTTTGATTAGTGTTAACTATCCTGCTGCATTAATGAAACAGAAGATACCGTATCCGTTTTCTTTTATGCGCAGAATGTTAAGAACGCAAACCTAAACGTCATTCCTTACCACTCGTCACTGATTACTACAAGCCAAATGTTATATTTATCT
The DNA here is from genome assembly GCA_031216915.1 of Pictodentalium vernedei. Classification (NCBI taxonomy): domain Eukaryota; kingdom Metazoa; phylum Mollusca; class Scaphopoda; order Dentaliida; family Dentaliidae; genus Pictodentalium; species Pictodentalium vernedei. The sequence goes on along the minus strand of CM062296.1, from coordinate 405,338,738 downwards.
AGGAAAAATTCAGGTCGGATGGACCATCTTGTATTATTCTGTAGTACTGGGTAATTATGAAAACCCCTCACATGCACATTTTATACTCACATGGGTTCCCTGGTGCGCAGCGGGCAGGTTAGCAAAATAGACACTCAGTTTTACACCAAACAATTCCGACGCACTAGTGGAGACAGATAAGCCAGTGTAAGCAACCAGAACCACCACGTACAGTTATGAGCAGGCGACAGAGGGCCGACGGATAGTAAGAAATGGTGTATCCAGGAAACGTTTTGTGAAAAAAATATGTGGGAAGTAGTAGCGCGCACAAAACCGGCAAGACCGTTGAACACCGTATATGTGAACAGTAAATCAAATGAAAAACATGAGCTGTCTAAACAAAACCGGAAACCGGAAGTAGAACCACTTCCTCTCTTTTTCAGAATCGAAAATCGAACGATACGACACCAAATTTGTCGATGGGAGATTACGAGATTCTTTCAATAAGACATTCGATCCGAACAGTAAATAATTACACGAATATGTTTTTAAAATAACGTTTCTTTCCAAACGAATTCCACTGCCTTTTGTATTGTTGACTCAAAGATAGATACTGTTGATGTAGCAAATGTACAAACGAAATATACAGCAAGAAAGTTATAAACAGAACGCTTCAAAATAGGTTCTGTGTTATAACTGGAATAAGCAGCCTCAGGGATGATTGTTGGGTACGGAATCGTTCGTTTGGTTAACAGAAGCGATCGAAGCGCCAAACGCCACAGAGTCGTTTTAATTCACAATTCTCAAAACTTTAGTTCGATTCCGTCACCCCAACAGAACAAAAACATTAAACTTTCGACTTTTGAAGTTTTGTGAATATTGGGATTCAATGTGGATAAACATGATACATCGGCAATCTAACAGATAGAGACACGGTACATTCACCCTAGTAATCAATACGTCAGCATTTGTCTTTGCAAGCAAGACATCAATGCCATTATGCTTGAGATATTTTCTAAACAGATTCATGAAGATTTGTTTATTATTATTAGTAGGTCAATCCTCTTTCATAACACTGAGCACATACCATTCTGTTTTGACGACTTCTACACCTCCCTTCAATCCATTCTGTCTGAAACGGGTTCTATGTTTTGTGGGTGGGCCGCTGTCATAACCAACAGAGGCAACTGCTGTGTGATCATATTAAGATTTAATTAAATTAAATATCAATCACAAATTTGACCATATGTTTTAGCTTCGGACAATGGAAACCAATGACGCAATAGTCTACCGTCTATGACACACTGCACAGACCCTTCCTCAAAAGACGCATCTGGATTTACATGCGAATGTATTGAATCAACTAGAGATACATAATTTACTGCCACCAGTAAATTCAAGTCTGCGTGAAAAGGGTAAAAGTAACAGGAAAAAATATGTAGAAAGAGAATTTATAGAGGCTTATTTTCAGGAGTAAAATATTTTTTAAACAAATCAGAAAAGGATTGTTGTTAATGGTATTTACAGGTATTCATAAAGGAATCAGAACTATTTTTCTAAGAAATCGGAAAAGGCATATATTTGCACACCATTTAAAGGGTTCGATCAAGGAATCAGAAATTGACATTACTAGCTCTGCCACTAATTTAGATGAAGAGATACATGCATAATCTTCAGAATTGCATCAGTTGTTATAAAATGCAATTCCCAAAGGTTCTGAAAAATTTGCACTTAATCACCTGCGTTGACAACATTGAGGTGGACCACATTTTGAACCTCCAGCAATTTTCAACTCATTCAGTTGTGTTCCATGTCTATAGGCCATACCAAGCCAAGCCTGAAGTATGAGCGTAAAACACTTAAAAAAATTGGCTCCAACAACTCCGGATCTGCCATATTTGTAGATGATAGCAAGCATTTGTATTGCCTAGATGTTAAGCCACACCCATTTTTTTACGCAAAAATGCATGTATGGACTTTGGGAATGCATTAAGGGGGTTCAAAAATGTGATTCCCATCAATTTTGGAAAATGCACTCAATGACCCCTAGGTGACCTCCGTGACCTTGACCCATATTTGAACCACTATCGAGTGTAGACTCAATTGGTGTTAGTCCCAGGTCCATTCGTCATACAATGCTTGAGATATGAGCATGACCCACTTTCAGAAATTTTGGCCACGCCCACTTTTTTACGTAAAAATGTATGTATGGACTTCACGAATGCTGTTGAGTGTCAAAAATGTGATTTCCAGCAATTCTGAAAAATGCACTCAATGACCTCTAGGTGACCTCTGTGACCTTGACCAATATTTTGAACCTCTATAAAGTGTCGACTCATTTTGTGTTGGTCCCAGGTCTATGCATCATACCATGCTTGAGATATGAGCGTGACCCACTTTCAAAAGTTTTGACCGCGTCCACTTTTTTTCGTGTAAAAAATGCATGTATGAACTTTGGGAATGCTTTTGGGTGTCAAAAAATGTGATTTCTTACAATTCTAAAAAATGCTCTCAATGACCCCCTAGGTGACCTCCGTGACCTTGACCCATATTTTGAATCTCCATCGAATGTAGACTCATTTGGTGTTAGTCCCAGGTCCATTCGTCAGAATATGCTTCAGATATGCGCGTGACCCACTTTCAAAAATTTGGCCACGCCCATTTTTTACGAAAAATGCATGTATGGACTTCAGGAATGCTTTAGGGTGTCAAAAAATGTGATTTCCAGCAATTCTAAAAAATGCACTCAATGACCTCTAGGTGACCTTGACCCATGTTTTGAACTTCTATCGAGTGTCAATTCATTTGGTGTTGGTCACAGGTCTATGCATCATACCATGCTTGAGCTTGAGATATGAGCGTGACCCACTTTCAAACTTTTTGACCACACACTTTTTTTCGAGTAAAAAATGCATGTGTGAACTTTGGGAATGCATTTGGTGGTCAAAAAATGTGATTTCCTGCAATTCTGAAAAATGCACTCAATGACCCCTAGGTGACCTAAGTGATCTTGACCCATATTTTGAACCTCCATCGAGTGTCGACTCATTTGGTGTTAGTCCCAGGTCCATTCGCCATAACATGCTTGAGATATGAGCGTGACCCACTTTCAAAAATTTTTGCCACGCCCACTTGTTTTACGTAAAAATGCATGTATGGACTTCAGGAATGCTTTAGGGGGTCAAAAAATGTGATTTCCAGGAATTCTGAAAATGCACCCAATGACCTTTGGTTTCCTCCGTGACTTTGACCCATATTTTGAACCTCCATCGAGTGTCGACTCATTTGTTGTTAGCCCCATGTCCATTCGCCGTACTATGCTTGAGATATGAGCGTGACCCACTTTCAAAAATTTTGGCCACGCCCACTTATTTACATAAAAATGCATGTATGGACTTTACAGGAATTCTTTGGGGGTTAAAAAAATGTGATTTCCAGCAATTATGAAAAATGCACTTAATGACCCCTAGGTGACCTCCGTGACCTTGACCATATTTTGAATCTCCATCGAGTGTCGACTCATTTGGTGTTGGTCCCAGGTCTATACGTCATACCACGCCTGAGATATGGGCGTAGCCCACTTTCAAAACACCCCTACAGACATCACTAATGCCCCAGGAATCTGGCCGAGAACTTGTGACTGTCTATCAACATGCCAAAAATCAACGAGACAGGTCAATTCGTTTTCGAGTTATCGTGCGGACAAAGGAAGTGCATAGAAGACAGAAGACAGGAGAAAAAAAAAAGAAATAAAAAGAAAAAGAAATCGTACAAAAACAATAGTCTGTGTGTTTCACACAGACTAACTAACTACCTCTCAGAGCAGCTCGAGAAATTCAGAGAATGAAGTGGATATGTGTTTAACTCATATGGTGTCTGAGAATTCAGTTTCGGAGTCTGTACCCCAAACAGTCACTACCAATCGTTGGAACAGCAATTGGTCATCTATTGTTACAACACAGCAATTGGTCGTCTATTGTTACAACATCTTCACCGACTCTGGGTCCAATGTTGTCATTCATTTGTATGGCTTGATCAGTTTTCTTAATATCGTATTTATTTGGGGCCTTTTCATTCATTTCCCCAACTATGACTTCTCTGCTGCTTTGAAATTTGTGAACATTACGTTTGTTGGACACAACACCAGCTTGCATGCTTCCTAATCCTCAACCAGATGGAAGGGATTCCTGCCTCGGAGATGCCGCAGAACAGTTATGGCATCTTTTTCGTCTCTCAGTTGCCATTGTGCTAAACAAATGCTCAAGCTGAGAACTTTGAGCAATTCACACACTCCTAACCTGACATTAACTCAGATCTTATGCAGGAATGATAAATTTTTGATGTTTCATCATTTTCTAACCGTGAATGCTTTAATTACCTCAGGATAACGATATTACATGATGTGATTTTCTTGAAGTGCATTTCGAGGATTTTTTTTATTACGATAAGTAAACGTACTATAGAAATATCGTGCCGATTGACACCATGCATACTTATGAAACTCGATATATATTGCGTACACTGTAGTTGCAGACAGTAACAGTTGGAAGTTTTGCCGATTTGAAACTTTGAGAAATAAAGGAGACCTCAGCATCACCAAAGAAGCTCTAAAATCCTGATAGATGGAATTTCCAACTACTCGTGATTTGCCCTCCGAATTTCCAAGTATAGGAAATTTTGGCCAGGATTGGGAGGGGGGGGGGGGGTGTCGTCACGTCCTTGACCAGAATGGCTAAAAGGTGGCACCAGACAGGTTAGGTTCAATGTGAACGCTGATTGGGACTGACTAGGAACAATTTGGATTTGTATTTAGATTTGTTCAAAGTCTATAGCTTTATTTACGTTGTACACTTTCAATGTGTGTCACGGCAGAGAACCTTATTTATTAGATATGATTTTCTTTCCTAGAACGGCCCATTATTTAGTTCGGCCGATATGGCTTAAAACCCGACTGATATAAGCCAATTTCGAAACTGCCATCTTGGCTTCTAATCTATGCAAGGTCACAGGTCGCGAGGTGTAAACATTCCAAGAAAACGCGTTGTTAGCAATGAAATCGCACTGTTTACACCCCGCGACCTGTGACCTTGCATAGATTAAAGTCCAAAGATGGCAGTTTCGAAATTGGCTTATTACGCCCATCTTGGTCGGTATGAACCAAGATAGAGTTCCCTCCCCCCTCTCCCTTGATGGGTTACTAGGCGCATCCATTTTGTTTACAGCGAAATCGTTCACCCGCTATTCATCGAAAGCAATCAGTCGATAACATTGGCGCTACCAGGCAAAGAGGAGTAGTTTTTGTATGACGAGAAACTGATGATGCAATAAGTAAGGATTGGGGAGATTAACCCTTTATCCAACGTAACGGCCAAAAACGGCCAGCGCTATTCTTAAAAAAACGCCAATTAATTTTCATTATTTTTTCATTTTTTTTGTCTCAAAAACATAGGTTATGACCCCTCGTTGGAACGAGCTCGGCGAGCTCGTTCCAACGAGGGATCATAACCTATGTTTTTGAGACAAAAAATGAAATAAACTAGTTATTCAAGAATTTGTTTTGCAAGTGTCGTCTGCTTTTCATTTTAGGTAAAAGGTTAAGAGAAAAAAGAAGTGAGCTGTTCACAAAATTCAACGAAAACTAAGATTCAGAGTCATAAGCAGAGATTCTAAGAGGTGGGAGAATATGTACTTTAGCTTTACGAACGTCCATGCCTTCCCACTGGGGAAGCCGCGACGTTCGGATAGCTGAACTTGGATAAGTGGAAACGTTGGACGTTATGAAAAGAATGAGAAGCAATAACACTGTCAGAAAACTCTAACAGAGCTGAGACATTTGTAATTATTTGATTTGGTTTAATAAATAAAAAGGTTATTACTTGGCTTGTTTCATATCTGGCGAGTTTTCACCCTTGGTAACTTCACATCAGCCTTCGACCTTCCGATATCTCGTCCGTTATGAAACTAACCAAGCCATAACCTGGAAATATCATGGCATCGTTGACTTCAAAACATGCCGGCCTGGAAAACACCCAAACATCTCACTGATACTATGCAAAGCCAATACCTATAGTTAGGCCACAAATTGTATTTCGGATTTCTCATCAATTACTTTTCAATGACCAGATCAGATGACAAACCGACCCGGAATTGGTCATCATTATTTACAACCTGGTCGTCAGTCATGAGCATTCTGAACATCCCTGGACTTGCTCGCTGTTCATCTTTCACGAATTGACTTTAATAGACTTTGCATAGAAGTTGTCACCAGCTGATGCAAAACGGGAAAACTTTGCCCGCGCACTCACAGTTAGTGTTGCAAATCGCCACATCATTCAGCCCCAATGAGGAGTTGAGCCATCGGCATATATTGATACAAGAACTAGGCAGCCCTAGTCGCATTGGAATTCTATAAGCACATAGTTAATTGTGACCAGACTTTAACCCTTCCCCTAAAATTAATTCTGTGATTATCCCGAAAAGAGCCATCGCACTTAACCCTACTTTGTAAGAAAATGAATCCGATTCCGAATTTGAACTTTCAGTATGTAATAAATAACATGTTTTATATCCCAAAATGTTAATACAAATTCTGTTCGAACTTTTTCTTGGGATAGCAATATTTTGACTGGAGTAATAGTTCAATCTTACCTTATCTGATTGTGGATTTTTCAGGGGTCATACCAACAGTATAACAGTAAATGTGATTTTCAATCTGTATACACTTCCGTTTAAATGGAGTTTCTGTTATTGCTAAACAGTAATTCATCAAAACGAAGGCATGAGTTTCAAGAGGATTTTCGATTTTGAACATCTTTGGTTCAATGAATGGTATGTAATCACTCCCGTTTTCTGTAATAAACATGACTGGGCGCATCTTATCTAGAAATTGTATATTGGTTCAATGAATGGTATGTTATCACCCCAGTTTTCTGTGATAATCATGAATGGGTGCATCTTATCTGGAAAACGTATATTGGTTCAATAAATGGCATGTAATCACTCCAGTTTTCTGTGATAATCATGAATGGGCACATCTTATCTGGAAATTGTATATTGGTTCAATGAATGATATGTAATCACTCCAGATTGCTGTGATAATCAAGAATGGACGCATCTCATCTGTAAATCGTATATTGGGACCAGTGTACACGCTGTCGATTACCAAATTAGCCATTTGCACTGAAAAATTGATTTGGCATCAAAAAATCTTCGTTGGCTAAAATTTTGGCACAATAGACAATCTTTCAACGTTAATTGTCAGCGAGTGATGATGAAACATTCTTTTTTTCTCTGTTAACCCTTTCCCTAACACGAAAAGCAGACAACACTTGTAAATAAAATTATTGAAGCACTACTTTTTTTATTTTTTGCTTCAAAAACATAGCTTGTGACTCCTCGTTGGAACAAGCTCGTTCAGCTCATCCAAATGAGGGATCATAAGCTATGTTTTTGTAACAAATAACGAAAAAGTAATAAAAATTGAATGGTGAATTTTGTGAATAGCGCTGGACAGTTTTGGTCGTTACGTTGGGTAAATGGTTAAACATTGTAGGTTATCAACGTTGCAAAATGCTGCATTTAATTAGATAAATACGTCATACCGCAGCGAGTCACTCGCGACGGTATGACCTATATATCCAATTAAATGCTGCCTTTTGTAAAGAGTCGCGATCCGCGATCCGCGATCCTAAGTGTAACAACAGGTATATGTACCGACATCATTCAGCCTGATCATTAATTGAAACAGTGGCATAGATATAACTTAGGTAACCGCCCTTTTCGCACGTACGTGACAACTATTACTTATTCCTTATTCGACATTCGTTATCAACCGATCTTATCGGTTGATAACGAATGTCGAATAAGGAACTAGGAACAAGTAACGATTATAACGTCATCCCCTTTTCGCCTACGGAGAATTTCATCAGAACATTCGTGTTCTGTTGGATTCCTGACCAATTGTCTCTTCACTCTGAAAATAATTGCCAGTTCATTCTTCAAACCTCGATCTAGTGATTTGGATCGGGCAGCCCTTCCCCTCCTCCCATTAGGGTTTTGACTTCAAACACATTATTTGATACTAAAGTAGCCAGAATCAGGGACGTGGCTAGAGGTTTCCGATTGGGAGGGGGGTGTGGGGTAGTGAATTTCCAACTAGAGGAGGGACCGGGGGTGAACCCCCTCCCGGTCCCTCCCCCTAGATGGAAATTCACTACCGAGAAAGTCTTTGAAAATGAAGCCATGAAACGGGGCATAAAATTGATTCGTGAAACTGAAATGCCAACACAGTTATGACAGAATTATCAGGTTATTGTTATTTGGTATTCTTCTGGGAATTGAATATGTGCTAAACAAAAGCTCAAGCTGAGAACTTTGAACAATTCATACACTCCTAACATTAAATCAGATCTTATGCAGGAATGATAAATTTTCGATGTTTCATCATTTTGTAACTGTGAATGCTGGAATTAACTCAGGATAACGATTTTACATGATGTGATGTTGTTGAAGTGCATTTCGAGGATTTTTTTTATTACGATAAGTAAACGTACTTTTGAAATGTTGTACCGATTGACACCATGCATACTTATGAAGCTTGATGTATATTGCGTGCACTGTAGTTATAAACAGTAACATTTGGAATTTGTGCAGATTTGAAACCGAGTTGGAATTTGAGAAGTAGAGGAGACATCAGCATCATCAAAGAAGCTCTAAAATCCAGATAGATGGAATTTCCAACTACTCTTGATTTGCCCTCCGAATTTCCAACTATAGGAAACTTTGGCCAGGATTGGACCCCCCCCCCCCCCCCCCCCCCCCTGTCGCCATGTCCCTGGCTAGAATGGCTAAAATATTGCACAAGACAGGTTCGGTTCAACGTGAACGCTGATTGGGACTGACTAGGAACAACTTGGATCTGTATTTAGATTTGTTCAAAGTCTATAGCTTTATTTACAGTACTGTGAAACCTGTAGTACACACATGTTTTCGAGTAGATCTTACTAGAAAAATAAGGCAAAATTTTCAATTAATTTTCCTCAAATACTGTACCCACATCGCCCGACCATTGCATGCTATGCTCTTTGCCAGTCTCCCAAAGTCTAGTAAAATATGATCTAAGAGATCCAAGGCCCTACACTGTGCTCTCACCCTGGCTCAAAACTGTAATCTTACCCATTACAGGTCACTCAGATATTTTATAAACAATTCTTTTTAATCTGTATTAATCAATGCTTATTTGTCAATACCTGTATACCTTTTTGTTGGGGTGTACCAGCTCTTTTTTAGCTGTGTTTATATCATTGTTAGTCAATGAAAATTTCATCAGTATTTATGTTTGTTTTACAGTTTTATCAGATTTAATTTCTTGTTTCCTGCAAACGTTTGTTTGTGAACTTGCTAAAATATAATTATGTAACTTTTTAAAACCCATTTCCATTTCCATATTTAGAGGCACCATGATACATTATGCCCTAACGACATCGCTTCGTTCGCCTGACTTTGGATGGGCGGGAATGGGAGTCCAACTTCACGCGGAAAAAAACTGCAAAAGGTGTGTTGGGGGGGGGGGGGGGGGTGGGGGTACCAAAGATAACAAACACATAAATAAAGTCCAGAATTATTTTTTTTTCTGGAGGCGACGTGTGGTAGATGGGGGACATTTCGGTAATAATATGGAATCTCGCGCTGTGTCTGGGTTTTGCACTCTAATCCACATGCTCACGCGGGGGACGTGGTGACGCGTTTTCTGAAACACATTGCACGCCGAGATACACAAAACTTCGATCAATCAAACTCTATTAGGTTCAGTGTGTAACACTGGAAGTCAGTGCAAACAAGAGTTAAAAGTTGTGTTGTCGAAAATGAAATTTGGCGTTAAGGCATGGATAAGTTTATTACGTACAGCGTTGAATCACATTTAAGGTTAGTATAATGCCACCTCAAATGTGATACAACTCTAAATGTAATAAACTCCTAACATTTAAGAGTTTATTACATTATACGTCGTATTACATTTAGGGTTGGTACAAGCAACCCTAAATGTAATACGACGCTAAATGTAATAAACTCCTAATATTTAAAAGTTTATTACATTTAGCGTCAATCGTGGGAGAGTTTGCCGTATGTTACGCTTCTCGTCTCTAAAAACAAACGTGGAGCCCCCCTGCCCCCTAGCCCCCCCCCCCCCCCCCCCACACACACACGGAAGTCAAAAAACATATTAAAACATTTATGTACATCTATAGACCCATCTCAACTCTCTTCAAAGATTGCTCGGGCAAACTTCGCACTAAATAGAGTGAAGACCACACTTCCCCGTGAAGCTCTGAAAACACTTTATTATGCCCTGATACACACACATTTAGTGTATGGGATAAACGTATGGGGTAATGCTAGAACGACCAAAAAGATACTGCTTCTTCAGAAACTCTCCATCCGTATAATAAACAATAAGAAATATAATGCACACACTGATCCCCTCTTTCGGGAAAATAAGATTCTTAAAGTAATTGATCTCTTCAAACTCCACGCGTGCCTGTTCGTTTTTGACTGGTATCACGATAACCTGCCAGTATCCTTTAGACATTATTTCCACCCAGTAGTCAATACTACGGGTAGAGCTAGTAGAAGGAGAGATACTCTCCAAATTGTTAGAACAAGGACAAGATCTCTTGAGAATTTTCCAACACACATGTACCCCAAACCCTGGAACGATTTAGACCTTGATTTACGTAATGTAAACAACAGAAACATTTTTAAAAAACAATTAATCACAAAATTATTGTCCCAATACTCCGACAACATCGACTGTAATAATCCTTACTGTACTGACTGTGCTTTTAACAATAGGTAGAATATTTTCAGAATAAACCGAGTGGGTATGCATTTTTCATTTTCATTTTTATGCATTTCCAAGATAACACAAATTTAAAGCTTTCCAAGTGCAGAGCCGACAGACGTGGGCAGTGAAATAACAATAGGGGAATTTTGTACCTGGTCAACTCCTGTTGAGGACTCCAACTCTCAGCGTCGGTCTGTGGGAGTCTCTCTCTGAGAGTACCCCAGAGAGAGGCGTCGGGGTTTGGAGTTGTCAAAGAGGGAGAAGTAGTTACTATTGACACATTTCTGCTGGTACTGTATACGACTGGACAAATTCTCGTCTCTTGACCCTTAAAAAACATATATATATATGTATATTTTTGTTCTACAATGATGCATGTATAATTTTCTGTTTTCTGTTGTATACTGCTAAATAAAGATTCATTCATTCATTCATTCGCAGACCATTTTAGCACGCTTTTAACGTATCAAAACCAAACACATAGAAGCTCTTCGTCGAAACAGATTTAGTGGACGGATGGACGGATGGAGAACACGAATATATTTCCATATAGTTTAATGCAGAGATAAGTTTCTCACATAAGCGATGTACTACATTTTGAGTAATAGGGCGAAACCTTAGGTGTAACTCAAGCGTAAATGTGATAAACTCCTAACATTTAAGAGTTTATTACATTAAGCGTCGTATTACATTAAGAATTGGTACAAGCAACTCTTAATGTAATACGACGCTTAATGTTATAAACTCCTAACATTTAAGAGTTTATTACATTAAGCGTCATTCGTGGGAAAGTGTGCTGTATGTTACGCTTCTCGTCTTTAAAAACAAACGTGCAGCCCGCCCCAGCCCCCCCCCCAACCCCACGCACACGCGCGGAAATAAAAAAAAAACATTTATGTACATCTATTGATCCTCACAGACCATTGTAACACGCTTTTAACGTATCAAAACACAACACATAGAAGCTCTTCGTCGAAACGGATTCAGTGGACGGACGGACGGACGGACGGATGGGGAACACGAATATATTTCCATATGGTTTATTACATTAAGCGTCGTATTACATTAAGGGTTGGTACAAGCAACTCTAAATGTAATACGACTCTAAATGTAATAAATTCCGAACATTTAAGAGTTTATTACATTAAGCGTCGTATTACATTAAGAGTTGGTACAAGCAACTCTTAATGTAATACGACGCTTAATGTAATAAACTCCTAACATTTAAGAGTTTATTACATTAAGCGTCGTATTACATTAAGAGTTGGTACAGACGTGACAAAAAATTCAATTCTTACCTAAAGGTGTAAATTATCGCCATGTGCCATAAACTGCATAGGTGCTCTATTATTATCTGAAGACGGATTAAGACAGTCACCACCCCCACCGCCACACCCCAGATGCCAGAACACTAAATTTCCTTCAGAATTCGTGTTAGTAGGGGTGGGGGCAAAATTAACTCTCATGTTCAGTAGTAAATAGAATAATTTTTAATAAAAGAAGGGAAAACTGAAAACCTCATTTGTCGTGGTTTCTTGAGGAGAGGGAAGGCCATCAAAGCCATTTAACACCCTCGGTTATCAAGCCATTATACACTCCTTCCAAAGTTCAAAGTAAAACTCATTTACATCAAATCAAACAGATAATCAGATTATGATAGACACTAACACATCTCTAATGTTTTCCGATTTAACCCTTTTGCTGTCACGTCCACTTAAACCATACATGGAGGACCTCTATGTTCGCCTGTATGCTAGGGAGTTAAATAAGATTTATGACATACTTGAAACTCTATCATCTGATTGATTGTTGGAAAGGGCTCTCGGAGCCCTTTCCAACAGTTTATCAGATGATAGGCGTGATCTGCTCATACCAGAACGTACAGATAATAATCATAAAGTAGGTGACAATAGTCGCTTTCGGCAGTGTAAGTGTTAAGAGGGACAGTATGCCTAAAAATGAATCTACCAGTGCATGGGGGTTTCAGCGTGTGTGATTCGGAATCCTCTTGGGCCCGTCACTCTACCGTCGTATCGAATTTTATTGTAGGTCAATAATTCAAAACGATGGATGGTTGAAAACAGCATTAACTCGCCTGCTCATTAGTAAATAGAATTTTTTTATGGCCTGTTGAGGGGGCATTCTCAGTTATAACATCAATCCACACTCCTTTCAAAGTTCAAAGTAAAACTCATTTACATCAGATTAAACAGATAATCAGATTATGACAGAGAGTAATATAACATCTCGAATGTTTTCCGATTTAAGAGCGACAATATACGTAAAAATCAATCCACCAGTGGAATTGTTAGCGTGTGTGATTCGTAATCCACTTAGGCCTGTCGCACTACCATCACATATAATTTTATTCTCGGTCAATAACTGAATTCGACACGTTTCTTGTGCAATGTAGGAACTTGAGCTCAGCGTATGGGTTACAGTATATCCATGGTAACACATCACATATAATTTTATTCTCGGTCAATAACTGAATTCGACACGTTTCTTGTGCAATGTAGGAACTTGAGCTCAGCGTATGGGTTACAGTATATCCATGGTAACACATGGACACCACTTCGGGTACTTGATCTCTATGCTTGTTAGAATAACTGAAAAAGAGGGCGCGCGCATCCCGTCTCTTGGATCTGTCAATGTTTCTCTGTATAACGAATAGAACGTGACCTTCATGGTCAGTTCGTTAGAAGGTTTTTGCTTGAAATGCGCCGTGCAATACACCCCCTCCCCCCCCCCCCCTCCCCAACCAACACATGGTTTAGTAGTTTAGGTATTGGACTCCTGGATGTTAGACGGTGTTGCCGACGGTTCCATTCCCGGACGGAGATCAGAAATCAGCATTCCAAGTTCTTTGAAAACATGATTGTGTCCTTCAATACACACGCACACGCACAAGCACAGCAGTACATCTTGGAATATGTCCATATCGATGCCTTCAAGAGTCATAATTTAATGATATATCCGGTAAAGGTGAGGCGTATTTTATTTTTTAACTAGGACCCCCTTCTAAACTACAACATTGCAGTCCGTCCGTGTGGAAATAGCACTTAATTATAACCTTCATATATTGTTTAAATAGGTTCTAAAAGGTGGAGATACCCCACGTCAACTTTACACAATGCATATGAGTTCCTTGTCTCTGCATCACTCAGCACCATACCATGCCTATCTGCCCCCACCCCCGCCCCCTATGTGAAGGGAGTTTTATGCAAACTAAACAAAAACATTCTAAAAGAAAAACAACTGGGGGACATAATGGGATAATAGAAGCACGTGGTCGAGGGGGGGGGCAGGGGGGGGGGGGGGGTCCTTTCCTCTCGGAAAAAATAAAAACTGAGCAAAATAATAGCGCCCTACACCCACTCCTCCAAAATTTGAAAAAATCAATAAATAAATAGAATTTTAAAAACCTAGTATTTTTTTAAGAGCTGGAGATAATTCGGTGTATAGTTGGTCACATCATACATTTATACGAGTATTGTGAGGAATAAAATAATGACCACTCGTGATGATCATCCCCAGTCGAAACATGGAGAGTTACTGACATTCTGTAAATAGCAGCACTTACTCGCCCCTGATCGGACATCTCCCCAATTACGGCTATTTACACAATACACCTCTGGAACAATTCGGGATTTTTGAAAGAGAATTTAATTCGATGTCTGTTCAAACTCGAATTTTATATTAAACTCGACTCTAATTGGAATAGAATTCGGTGCAACGGTAGTGCGACGTCTGTTCCGAAACTACAATGTATAAAGCGCCAACATCCGGGGACAGCGTTGTACTGAAGAAGACGTCATTTCGTTGTCGCTCGACGTAAGTGTGTGCTGTAACGTAACTTCCAGAAACGCTGAATGCAAGAAAAATAAAGAGATTTGAGGAAACCTACGAGAAATTTGTGTTATAGTTTCTATTGTAGATCTGCTCATTACAACAGCTGAATACAGAATTATTTCTACCCCTTCTTTCTTGGTTTGTATGGGTTTGGTTCTCTTGTTCTCAACTTCTGGTGTTAATTCTATAACTTTTTCATTGCGTATAAATCTTTGTACTAAGTGTAGCGAACAGTTAAAAACCACGGATAATAATACTAGTCATATATTATTATGCCACTTTTTGGAGGTGAGGGGTCCCTCCTCCTATCATTATATTTATAGCATCTTTACCGAAGCTCGTTGATTTAAAATAGTTATCAACTAATGAAATCTATCCTGCTTTACTTCGTTTTGCATATTTGGAAGCATGCCGAATCAGTATTAAGTATATCGTTCTAAAGGATGTTCAGACATTTTTGTAGCATTGATGGAATAGATACCACGGATCATCCTCTTTTAGAAGCAGAGTTGTGACTATGTTAGGCGGGTGGAATGGGGAACAATTTCACCAAGGCAGTAGAAAAATCAAGGAACAAGCTACTGAGTTTTCTGAATACAGGTAGACTCAACAAAAATTGGAAAAGCTACTCATATTGTGTCTGTTATGAGTGAAGCAGTAGGACTAACCTATTACATACATTGGACGTGTCGCGATTCCGTCCATTCCGCTCAGATAGAAATTCCACCTTTTATTATCTGCATTGATATGCAATGGGGCTACTTCTCCGCCCTTGTGGGAGCGGAGCGGCTATTTTTCCGCCATTTGACGGGGGATGGGGGAGGGGGGGGGGGAGCTTATAAGAGGAAATATCACAAACCATGTTTATTAACCCTTTGGACCTTGATGGCATATTCCTTGACAGTTCAAAGCCATCAACTGGTAGAGTATATATTCGTTACCTGGCGGAAGACGAATCAATATTTTCAACTTGCAGCCTCGGGGCTGCATGTTGAAAATCTTGATTGGTCTATCACACAAAGTCAGGGAGTAACTATCAATTTATTGAATTCAGGTCGTATCATGATTCTGTCCCGGAAAAGAGGATCAAAGGATTAACTTATTTACACAATGTAACTACCATAACCTGCTGCGCTATTCACTAAAGTCGCTGTCTATTGTTGTTCCTAATCAGCAGAGCTTATGACATTTCACTGGAACGAGCTTCATAGAGGTCGTTCCAGCGAAGGGTCAAAAGCAATGTTTGGGATGTAAGGCAATGAAACTTCTTAGCTGTTTAATATTGTCTTATTTTTGTCTTAAGCAAATGGTTAGGTGAATGAGGGTGATGGGTAAAGAGAGTTGGCGGCGATGTGATGGTGGAAGTTCGCCATAAATGTGCTTGTGAGAGGTTGTGTAGGGTAGAGTGGTGTACTATAAGGGGAGATGGTATTCTATAGGTGCTAGATCTTCAAGAAGAACTGTGTTTCACGCATTTTGCTCACCTGGGAATAGTTAAAAAAAAAAAAATCAAGGATGGTGTTCGCATGTGACGTCCGGCGAGACAAAATCGCAGATTGAACACACACGGTGACGACGCCTACCCCTTCCCCACATAACCACTACTACCAAAAGTTTTGTCAAAACAATTTGGCTCATCGGGAAAATGTTTAGGCTTTCTGTAGGATTTTGTTTGTATAAAAATGAAAAGAAAATTATTTACATTTTGACGAAAACGTTTTTAAACGAATTTTCGGTAACCCATTTTGGATGCCAAAACGGTAGAAATTTAGTTTCCGATCCTGAAATTTGTCCCAAACATGTTTTGGTCTGTCGGAAAATGTTGGCCCTCCCCCTCTCCCAAAATACACATCCCACCGCGCGAACACTTATATACGGCAGTATCATGTGGATGGCCAGTGGCGGCGGTAGCTCGATAAAAATGGAAGGGAACGAATTTGCTTTGCTACCATGGTTCGACCCAGTGTGAGAAAGGTTACAATCGTTCATCGGTATAAATGTACCATGACTCGCTAGAGTCTCTCGTTTTGATGAATAATCCGCTGTGTGGTCACTGTCCTGTCCGTTTTTTCTACTTCAATCATCTTCCAACCCGAAGGTCAGCCTTCGGGCTGGAAGATAGTTGAAGTGGAAGAAACAGACCAAAGCGACCGAAAGTGGGATTCTTTGGCTAAATATTGTTTGGATTGACACGTTTGCATGCGACCATTTTAACTCTGTGTAACTGCGAAACATATCTGTGAGAAAAAGTGGAGGGGCACATGCCCCTTGTGCCCCGTTGGCTCCACCTCCTCCGTGGATGGCTGTGAGCAGATCTTTTACACTTGATGTACCGATGCCAATCTTCAATTGGATATTCAAACCCAAATACTCAGTTGAGAGTCTTGAAGGTAAAAAGTCAAGTGAAAAATAGATATTGATACATCGAGAAACTGTTAGGGACACTGCAGTGTAAACAAAAATGTCAGTTAAAATACGATAAAAGAACAGACAATCAGCTGCCGGCACATCTTTTTAAAGTTTACGTCAACGACTGTTACTGCATTACAGTTAGTTAATTCATGCGGAATACTACTAGAGTTGTGCTCATGTGCAAAGGAGCAAACTCCTTTTTTCTGCTTTTCTAGAACTTCATTGTCGATGTCGAAGGCTGCCTTGTGTTAGAAGAGTCAGTCGTTGAGGAAGAATATTAATCTATAAACTGTAGTCCTGCCGCTGAAGGTTACCACTGCAGAGTGACAGTGGCGTATCCACGGGAGGTCGGGGTGGTTTCAGGGCCTTTCCCAAAAGCATTTGCCCAATGGAACTTTGACAGAACACAGAGCCTTGAAATGGTCTACAATATAGGACCACATAGGCTACAAAGCCTCAAATTAGCCCTTGGAGCACTGAATTTTGCAAAATTTTCTTGGGGTGGGGTGGATGGGGCCTTGTCAAAACTAGCCCCCCCCCCGGTCTCGACCCCTCCTCCCATTTTTTTCAGGGAAGTGGCAGGTGGAGTAGAGACAGGAGGATGATAGTGAGGACTAGGGAAGGCCTCCCCACAACGGCTTTCAATTAGCATGTTTGCCCCCCCCCCATCCCAAACACAAAAAACACAAAACTGACTACGGCACCCTTATTATAGAATCCTGGCTATGCGCCTGAATACTGATGTCCTATTACCAAAATTTCAAGAAGCAAATGTTTCCCTTAATGCAACTAGCAATACAGCCACTTCAGTCATGTTTGACAAAACTCATTGAGCTCCGTGAAACAAGACTGAATTGGTTAAATTCCCTGTTGCATTGCTGGAATTATTTTTTACTTGAAGTTCTCCGACATTGGACAGGTTGGCCAGCTGGATGTCAGGGGGTTAAAAATATTAATTGGTTACTTTTTGATGACAAATGAAACAGCCCCCGCTGTAATGAAGGGAAACAAAGGAACAGTTAGTTCATCGATTTTCGCCCCCAAACAAGTCGGAATTTCCCAGAATAGTGCAATAAGGTACCGTTTATGTCGTAGCATTTACGGTCAAAGAATGGCACCCACACACTGACACAGTACACAAGCTATGTTTGGGACTAACGCACATGCCTTGAAAAAAATGGTCTCTTTTGGATCCATTTGCAAGAAATGTCCTCATAAACTTTCGGCCTGGTAAGGATATTTGTTACACATGGAGCCAAAGATGATCATTTTTCGCGACTTTACATTTTGTAGAACCGACGAGTCAAAGGAAGGAATCTTCGGCATCTCAACAGAAAACAGTGTGTGCCCTCCCTTTCTGCTGATTCCCCAAAACATTGCATCACGGGAACCCAAAAGTGAAATGCCGGAAACTGCATTTGAGGGATGTGAGGCCTCCTAAAATGTATTGTTATAGACACGCCACCCCCCCCCCCCCACTCTCTCTCTCTCCCTCTCTCTCTCAGGAAAGCGTTTGTGGGTTGGGTGGTTCCTCCGTGCACGGACAATGGTCCTCACATGTCCTTCTTCCCCTTGCTGTAGCACCTCTCGGGTAATAGGTGATAGGTTAAATTCATAGACTGGAGAAAAGTAATGAGACGCGTGGGAAGTGCACTTAAGTGATCATATCTTGGTTATAATGATAAAAAGAGCCTCCACACTTGTCATAATTCTTTTTCATCATGTTGCTATGCCTTTTGATGTTTTGGATTTGCGATTATTTTCCCTTTTCGGAATTTTTGGGGTTTAAATTTGAAATCAGTTGGGTTCATATTCGTTTTCAAATGAACTGGGTTGAGTGAATATGAACACAATTGGGTTCATATTACCTCAACTCACTTGATTTGGGTTGATTTTTAACCCAACTGATTTTAGAGTGTATTCATACAAATTTACATTGGAGGTCGTTTCCGAAGTATACTTTGGAACCCGATACAGCTGCAGACCCGAAATTTGATATGCTTCGTAGTCGTAATGTCTTTTAAACCCTGTGATATGCTTGATCCTGGGAAATTTTTTTCTCAAAATTTCTGGAGTTCAAATTATATGGCTGGAGGAATTTGGGATACTCTTACAGAACGACGCAGCAACGACAAGTAACTGTCGGGCTCTTCAACTTACTATCGCGAAACGAACAGAGTTAGCATCGTTGAAGGCATAAACGCCTTAGTACACGGCGCCACCGTGCTCTCGCATACACAATCGGGATGACATGCCAAGGGGACGCGGTGGCTCAGTGGTTGTTGCATTGAACTTCAAACCGAGACGTCCGCGGTTCAATCTCTGCCAGGGTAACTGCGTTGTGTCCATGGGTAAGGCACTTAATCCCGATTGGAGGCACGGTGGCGCTGCGTGCTAATGGGTAGTGCACGTCGATGGTGCGCGTTTCTTTAACCAATGCTAACCCTGCTTGTGTGGAGTTGGGGAGCTTGACCGTTGCTCGGCGGTTCTCTCCGGGTACTCCGGCTTCCTCCATCCATAAACACTGGCTGTCTAAAGTGTCATTAAACTCCAATAAATAAACAAATAAATAAATGAAATGTCTTGCCCAAGACACAATGCAGACGATTGACCTTTCGATCTAACGTCCAATGCTCTAATCAATGCGCTAATCTTAGAAAGTACTGTAACTGAATGCTTCAATACTGGTAAGTGTCTTTTTTCCCACTTCTTTTAATATACTGAATAAAAAAAGAAAGTATAATGAACTTTGAGGAGCAATTGTTTTTTAGTATTATCGACTTTAATCCCAAATAAATTATTGTAAATTCATATTTCGAGTCTAGCTGAATGAATTTGCATAATGTCATGTCTTACTGTTGCCAGCGTCGCGTCAGAACGTCGCATTTCAGACATGGGGTGAAATGAAAAGTTCACACATGCAGTTAATAGCGTTTATGACCACCGTTTGCCTCTTGGATGGCAAAACATCGACGGCGCATGGACCTGATAAGTCTCTGGATGTCACCTTGTGGTATCGCGTTCCACTCCTGCCTTAGAACATTACGTAAATCGCATAACGTCTGGAGATCATGAAATTCGATGCTCTGCTCAAGAAAGTCACAACAGATACGCGCCACGTGACATCGAGCATTGTCTTGATGGAATAACTGCAATCCGACGTTAGCGTTGAACAACGGGACAACAACAGCGTTACGAATTTCGTCCCTATATCGCTGTCCATTCAGATTACCATCGATGAAGATCAACTGCGTTCGATGGTGCAAGGAAATTCCTGCCCAAACCATTACACTACCCCCGCCGAAACGGTCACACTCCTGCATGCACGCATCAGAAAACCGTTCTCCTCTTGCCCTACCATCAGCGCGCCATAGACAAAATCGTAATTCATCACTAAAAAGAATTGTGATCCAACGCTGCTGAGTTGTACCCACTCCATTCTGACAGTACGATGACGTTGGGTAAGGATTGGTCCGTGGTATGGACGCCTACTTCGGATGCCGTGTTCAGCAACTGCTGCGGACAGTTTGTGCACTGATTCTATTGTTAGTGCTACCAGGAGTAATTGCTGCTGTCCGAGTCGCCGGAAGGAAGCGATCCCGCAAGTGAGACGCCCTGATGTGTCGATCTTGTGCAGGGGTCGTAACTCTTGGTCGACCTGAACGGTAAATAGTGGGCACATTGCCTCCGAACTCAGCAGCGAGCTCATCTGGAGGTATCCCAGCCCCATGCATACCAATGGCACGCAACCTCTGATTTTCGGTTAACCTTGGCATTTTTAAAATGTCGGAAGACGAAAACTAGCGTGTTTTCTCATTAAACTCTTTGCACGACTTCTTGTCCACAAGCCTGCAACATTAGAACTATTATATTTCATCCTTTATGCTATTTTTTCACATTTGTTTTTTTTTTTTTCTTTCTTTTTTGGCTCAGTATATTACTGAAGTTCAGTTTTAACTTTTATTCCCATGCAGATTAACAAATGGGTTCGTTTGCGGCTCCTATCTGGAAATTGATAACCTATCAGTGATAGAGATTCTAAGTTCGGTGTTTTTCTTTGTATATCGTGTCAAACTGCCCAGTTGTGCCTTTTGATATTTTGGATTTTCAGATTTTGTTTTTTCAGTGTTTTTTTCAGTGTTTGGGGATTAAATTTGTACTTGAATTTTTTCACATAAATTTAGCAAGGGGTTCGTACCTAGAACGTATGTCATTGAAACTATCACAGATGTAGATTTCAAACTTACTTTCTTATCATATCTATTTGTGTCTCTTCGTATTTTACATTTGGAATTTTTTCGAGGTTTAAATATTGACTTATATACTATGTAGAGATGAACATTACAGTATAGTTCTCTGGTGTGTTGTATCGTGTCGAGTTGTGGATCTCCCACAGAGCGTGTTGCTCAGTGAAGGTCCTCTTCGAGATGCGAGACAACACACTAGAAAATTTCACTATATTGATGGACTTCTATTATATACCTGCCATCAAATTTGATCGACTCGATCTACCTCATTATCCCCATGTATCTGAAACAAATTGAGTGTAAGTTCGCAAACACTTGTTAAACAACGAATGGATGCACCTGAACAACGATGAAGATGCACAAATCTTAACTAATTGATAGTTTGTAAATTTAGAACTCATTTTATAACGCGAGGTGGAAGAAGAGTATTGGGCGAGGGCGTGAGATGTGGGAAATCTCACCCGAGGGCAAGATGTCTGGACCAAATATCTTGCACCGAGGGTGAGATTTAACCATCTCACACCCACCCCCATCAGGGATACCCCCCCCCCCACTCCCCCTCCCCAAAACACTCTAAGGTTATCAAAAGTAATTTAGGGGCACGTGCTTCTATATCGAACAATTTTGTTGTCCATTTCTGAAAAAAATGATTTGCTTATCGGAAAGAGCGCACAAAAGTTCTGTATTTACCACAGGTATATACCACGAAATTTATTCCCTTCGCCGGCAGAAAAGGTTTAAAGATTTGTAGCGAAATAAACATTGACACATTCCGATGACGCCAAAAACAATTCAAAAGAAGTAGGGGGTATCCAAACTGATGTTGATATTTTCGGAAAATGGTATTGGATATGCGTGATTGGACACATCAATATGTTACCAAGTTTAGCGTGGATCGTGAATGTCACCGGCCCACGAAAACAGGTTTTTCGCACGAGCGTCGCATTAATGTCTGTGGGGTACGT
The DNA here is from genome assembly GCA_031216915.1 of Pictodentalium vernedei. Classification (NCBI taxonomy): domain Eukaryota; kingdom Metazoa; phylum Mollusca; class Scaphopoda; order Dentaliida; family Dentaliidae; genus Pictodentalium; species Pictodentalium vernedei. The sequence goes on along the minus strand of CM062296.1, from coordinate 405,316,440 downwards.
TTTGAAATTTTCATTTGTACTAGACGGGCTTTTTCGGAGGTCTCATCGTTTTTTTTCTTGGTATAAACTCGTTCATCAATAGTGTCTGCTCGAAACGTAACTTTTTAGGTTTGCGAAGACTGACACGTGACGAACGTTTACGTGCCGTTGGCATGTTGAAAGCCGACAACAGACAGTCTGCAGTGGCTCAAATTCTCAACGTTACTCAATCGGTGATCAGCAGGTTGTGGTCACGCTACCGTCAGACAGGCAATGTTGATAACAGACGTCGGTCAGGTCGCCCAAGGGCGACTGCTGCTAACCACTATAGTTTCATCCGAACCACAGCATTACGTAACCGCCTTCAAAGTGCCTCAGAAATTTGACAGCAGCTGCACCGAGCGACAGATGTGCGAGTCGGTGGTCAGACTATCCGAAATCGCCTACACAGCTGGAATTTGTACGCTCGACGACCTCGACTAATTCCACGTTTGACTGAACGTCACATCGCAGCAAGGCGAAATTGGTGTGGGGCATGACAGGGATGAGACAATCGTCGGCCGAGCAACGACATGTTTTCCGATGAATCGAGGTTCATTCTGGATTCCCACAGCAGGCGATACAGAGTGTGGCGGCGGCGGAACGATTGATACCATGACGTAACCGTTAGGCAGCACGATCGTTTTGGTGGTGGATCGGTTATGGTGTGGGGAGGCATAACCATGACAAGCAGAACAGCATTACATGTCATCCCAGGGCGTGTCACAGGGCAGCACTACCGTGACGACATGTTAACAGCTCATGTGGTGCCATTTGCGCGATGTCACGGCCGTCGATTCATTTTCCAAGATAACAATGCAAGAGCACACAGGGCTCGAGTCGCTACAGAGTTCCCCCAGGAGCAGAACATCACAGCACAGCCTTGTCAGCACTAAGTCCAGACTTTCACCAATCGAGCACGTCTGGGATATGCTTGGCAGGCGCCTACGACAACACCAACAACCCCCTACTAATGTCCAGGAACCCGCCGCTACACTGCAGGAAGAATGGAATAACATCAGTCAATCTGACAATGGACGTTTGGTGAGGAATATGCCACGTCGGATCCGCGCTTGTCTCGCGAACCGAGGAGGATTTACAAGACATTGAGGTCTTGGACTGAATGTCGTAAATTCTCTGACTGACCGACATGTCTTCTACTGCTGAGTGCGTGAATTGTGTGCTTGTCAGACACCCAACTATCGCTGAAATCATTCACCAGATGTCGCAGTGCAATGCTTCAACTGTCTTTTTGATGAAATGCCTACACCCTCTGTTACATCAGTTCTGGTTGAAATCAACATCACTATGAAAAGTGAATCGGCCAGGAATTTTGGACTGATTGTGGACTCAAATTTAAAACTAGACATCCATATCAATAAAATATGTCAAAAACGCTTCTGGCAGCTTCGTAATGTTGGAAGACTGCGACCTTATCTTAACCAGTCAGCACTTGAAAAACGTGCGCACTCCTTCATCACCTCACAACTAGACTATTGTAATTCAGTGTTAGTGGGGTTGTTCCAGTTCCTGATTCAGAAGCTTCAAAAAGTTCAGAATACTGCTGCTAGGATAATTACTGGTACCAAACGCTCTGAACACATAACACCTGTTTTAAGACAACTACATTGGCTTCCAGTTAAACAGAGAATTGATTTCAAATTATTGATCTTAGTATTCAAATGTATCCACAAACTGACTCCAGTTTACCTGCAAGAGCTCCTCACTGTATATAAACCATGACGCAGTCTCAGATCTAAAAACCAAATTCAACTAGTTGTACCTTTTAGCAGATCTAATCAGGTCCCAGATTGTGGAATTCCCTGCCAATTAGTGTCAAAATTTCAGAAACTCTCGAGGTCTTCAAAAGAAATCTTAAAACTTTCCTATTTACTGAAGCTTTCTCCTGAACCTCTCTTAGAGGCAACAAAAACCGATGTGACTCTTTATTTCAGAAAAGTGTATTTATTTCTGTCAAGCGTTTTAGAGCACTATTTGTGGTTTTACGCTCTAGAAAATCAATTATTATCTTCATATATCTCACTTTTATCAAATATCCCAGACTTCTTTTGAATAGTATATTACGAATTCTGCAATGTATTCGCATAACTTTTCGACGGGAATTTCGTGCAACACACCCCACTCATAACGACGTTCACCCAAAAAATTCATATAAAAAGTCAAGTGTCCTTTGGTTTTGTGGTCTGTGTTTTTATTTCTGTTTTCTTCAAAAAAACGCTCGTCTGCTAATATTTCAGAAACGTGACATCATGTTGTTTGTTTACAGAAGAATGTGTGGTGATTGACTAGTCCCCCGCTCATTAAATGTGCTAATAAGCCGACCACGTGGGTCATGTGAGATAGATATCTATCTCACATGGCCATCTCACATGGGACACGCATATCTTGCATATGAAGTGGGAGAAAAAACACAATTCTCACCCAGTCTCGTTTTCGATTTTGAAGTTTCAGACTGCGGCATTTTGTCAGTATTAGCTGCACATCCCATCTGGTACTGCAGTAATGATTTGATGACCGAAATTGTGTTCGTTTCAATGATAGATATATAATAAACGCCTACACCGGTACAGAATCTGTACAGAAGTTAGTGTCCCGACCATCGTGGAAATCATTACAGATAATGTACTCCAAAATTGGAGTGCTTCGTCTTCTTTATGACTAGTTGTGGCTTTTGCAAGGCTACTTTGAATTCACGCTCTCAGTCCACCACTCAAATTCTGTAAGGAATATGACGCTATTTTAGCCTGGAACCAGTTTAGCCCCTAAGTAATCCATCACCCATCTTTAGATTCAATCGAATGGAATATATCAGTTGGTCGAAAAGGCGAACCTACGGTTCGCTTTTCCGAACAATTGAAATATTCTATCCGACTGAATAAAAAAACACTCGAAAAATACTCATTTGTTTGAATCACCGAAAAGATATGTTTCAAAATTGAGACTTGATTTGATCGAATCTTTGATGATATTACCATTATGAATGAAAACACAACACAGCTGCAGTGTTAGAATTACGCTGCATAGTTCCACTAAGTATGTTAATAGCTTCATGCTTTCAAGACGAATTAAATATTTGTTGATTGGAATATTTATACAACTATATCTTTATGTGTGAAGCGACATCACATTACATCAACGGTTGTCTGCACGCAAACTCCACGAAAAATTGGTAAAAAACAAACCATAACAACGTCGAATTTCGAACATAATTAGACTGTTGTTGTGAGTGCTCTCTTTGGTTTGGGAAATTTGTTCGGAAATTTGGGATTTTACGTGTTTTTTCCGTTTGTGCTATTTTTATAATCTAAAGCTTTATAAAGGGGATATGTTCATTTCTGAAGTATATCTTGAAATCATTTGAAGTGGTCCAATTAGGATTTTTTTTTTCTTGTTCCCATTCATATCGTGTAAATATTGCATCAATAACATTTTTGACTGATTACGAAGACACAACATAGAGATCAAATTGGATGAAGTAATGTGCCTAACCTGAAAGTCCAAGTTCGTCGATATATTGGAGATACACTAAAGTACGGATGTTAGAACTGTGACGAAAAATGTAAGATCTCGACTGAGAGATAAAGTTACTCGTGCGAAAAAGCATGACAATAATTAGTCAATCCGAACTGATCAGACGCACTATATATCATACAAGGATGGTGGGTGGGATGCAAATACACATGGACATAACACAGAGAAGAAATCTCTCACAAGTATTATTTTAATGAACGAAAATACACAAATAGAGGTAATCTATTGTAGGTAGGGTTCATCTTGAACATGCAAAAGTTGAAAGTACTTTTAGCAGTTCCTAGTTATTTTCTGAAGGGAATGTGGTCGTGCATCAGAGGACAATGAGAGCAAAGAATAGGAAATTAAGAATGATTAAGTCTAAAGCATAAACTATTAAACGGAAGTAGTTTCATACCAACAAAAACGTAAATGAAAGTGAGAAAACAAGCTGCGAGGTTCAATTTTTATAGAATAAGGACTCAAGCGCCACGATATAGATGGTGGAGAGATGGTGGATTACAAAAACAACAACAATAAATGATAACAATATATAATTCTCGATTACTCATTAAATTAAAAGTGTGGGAGGAAACAATCTCCAGCATTCTACTGACATGGGCCCTCGGCTGCACCAATTTTGTGGCCAATTATTTATAGCACCTCTATACTTGGTATTGGCAAAGTAAATACTGGAGAAATAAATGGCCACACTAAATCAGGTAGCATGACAGACATGTAACAAACGACACCACGGCTTCGCTAGTTGCAAGATTACGACAAGCTATTAAACTCTTCAACCAACATAACTGAAATAACCGAATAAGGCTATTCACAAAAATTATTTTTTGTATTTTTTACATACTAACATCACGTATGACAACTTATTGGAACAATCTCAATGAGTTCGTTCCAATGAGGTGTCATAAACTATCTCCTGAGGTAAATGGTAATGTTTCAGTTATTTAAGAATGTTTTAGCAAGTGTCGTCTGCTGTTCGTGTTTAGTAAACGGTTACTTTCTAAAATCAGTTGAGTTAAAAATTAACCCAAATCAACTGGGTTCAGTGAATATGAACCCCTCTGGGTTCATATTCACTCATCCCAATTAACCCTTTCAACACTGGCGCCCTGGAAGGTATCATTTCAGTCAATACAGTCAACGGCGAAATGGGCGAAACCATCCTGGTTTGTTGGGAAGTAAAGTAATAATTTAATCAAACAGCTCTGTCGAGCGGTTGGATTAAATTATTACCGAGCCTCTTTTCCGATGTTTTGCTCTTTATACCGTCTGCCCGTCCACTACCAAGTTTGTCTTCAAGGAAAAAATTAGCACATTGGTCTGAAAGGGTTAATTTGGGTTGATTTTTAACCCAACTGATTTTGGAGTGTACAGCTGAAATGCAGTTTTATTCTGGGGCACTAAGTTATGTAGTTTGCTACGTCATAGTTAAGAAGCTGATGACAGTTGCGGGAGAGAAGGAAAGGACATCAATGATTGATCATTTAATTCTCATCTCTTAATTTGTAGAATAGTTACAGTCAAGAGCGAGCATTGCATGGAGAAGTGACTTACGAGAAGAAGAAGTGATTTACGAGCAGGTGGAGTTTCCAACGAAATAAAACTAAAAACCCATGGATAGACTGAGAGCCAAATTCAAGTTATAGCTAATCGGGATGAGCCAGTACACTTGATAGGCATAAGTTTTCAGAAAATCGTTATTTCTTCAGTACCGGTGCAGAGAGGTTCAGTACAAGTAGATTGTGTAAAAAGTTATGAGACATACCACAGAAGTTCTCGCCAATGACCACTACTACGTGATTGATAATGAAACTGAACATTTAATGAAGCAAATTTATTGCCCATTTGCACGAATCCCATGAGCATTTTCCAACTAGAGATCATTAATTATATTGATAGAGAAATGAATCAGCTGAGCACAATTCACATACATTAAATGGGGTGAATTCAGAAAGTGTGACAAATCTTATTGTCCATGGATCATACAGAGCACGTGCAACAAACTATCCACCAGTATGTGTAATTGTACGACAAGAACTTAAGAATGGCCACAGAGAAGAAAATGTGTGTTCATGCCTGGTAACTATTACTTCAAAAAGGGAAAAATGACATCAACGAACTTAAACAAAGATGATATGATCTTGTGGTTACTGTTATAGCTCAGCACACCACCTTGCCTTAAATGCCTCTACAATCGTGTCAGTCAATGTGAAAACTAAAACAATAAGTGGAAATATTTAGAGCGTATCTTTTTGTTTTTATTGTCTACATTTCGAAATCACAGTTCTGAATCAGAGTGGTCGAATTAATGTAATTTACAGCCATCATTCCAGACAAACTGTTGAGGACTAGATTATTTTTGGTGGTCTGAATTTGTTATTCAAAATTCGGTTTATTATAAATTATTGGAGGGTGCCTACAGACGCAGAAAAATGGGTCAGTATGTGCATTTTAATTGCTGTCACTGATAGTACGAATGGCACTTTTGGTAATAGAATATTCTTTGGGTGGCCGGCACATGCCCCCAAACTTGAACAGCATATCACATCTGGCTGTGGACTAATGAACAATACAACGTTTTCGAGGCTTCCGATGGGAGTGTGTGTTTTCCTTTGTTTATTGCATAAATAGCTCCACCCATTTTTGAGCATACGGTCGATGTGAGGTTACAGGTACCCCTAAAATCTGAACGTTATTAATTCTTGAAAGTTACCTACTGTCGTTATGGGGGTATTATTTAGAAGTAAATGCCTATTTCAAAGTTATAGAAATCAATTGGGGTGAAAACCGTGAATCTGGTTTTGTTAGCATTGGGCGCAATTTTGTTTGCATTACACCAATTGCTCACCGTCGATAACTCGATATTTGTTTTTTCAACTATATTTTCAAGATAGTTACATGAGGTGTGGATCGATGTATCTTTCGCTAATGAGAGCATTTTGCGAGTATGTGTATGTAGAGTAAGAATAGTAAGGACCATAGTATTGATCATTGTGGGACACCAGCTGAAGTTTCCATCAGGTCAGTTTTTGTGTCCATGTAGGATACAAACCTGTTCTTCTACTTAGGTAGCTTCTGGACCAGTTATTAGCAAGACCTCATATACCAAAAAGTTCCATTTTGGAGAGTAAGATGTGGTGGCCAATTGTGCCAAAAGCTTGGGAAAAGGCAAAGAACTCTGAGAGAGTACAATCTTGAGTTGCCTTGTCGTTCATCTTCGCAATTGTTTTGAAGAGGAATAGAATTGGATGCATTGTCAAATGTTTTTTTCGGAATCTCAACTGATATGGATATAGAATATTATGCTGATGAAAACAATTTGAAAATCTAATGAACATTATCTTTTCTAAAACTGACAGAATGCTTATAGGTCTGTAATTAGAAAATATCTTGGGATGACCAGTTCTAATATGGGTGTAATTTTGGCTATTTTCATATTTGTAGATACCACTACAGTTTTACACATGATACTGATCTTGTGATGATAGATCTCTTGGATGAAAAGTCGCGACATTCAGCGAGCACGATAGAACATCAAGTAATTCAAGATGTTAACACTGTCGGGTTTTCGTATTTTAATTGCCGAAGAAGACCATCGACAAATAGTACGTGAGCAATATATCGTGTAGTGGTTGCCATTCTCTATAATACCATATGCTGTTGCTGGGAATTAGAATGATCCATTCGTTAATGCGTTGGATGGCTTCAGTTAATAATGATGCTTTACTGGTAGCAATGGAAGTGCGTCAAAAAAAAAAAAAAAAAAAAAAAAAAAAAAACAAACAAGTAAATGGATGATGGTTCCAGCGATGTTACAAAACGTTTCCGCTCGTCGCCAAATCGGTATCTCCTTTTACAACTTGCTGTTCAATCGGTTCGAGATTTGAAACCCTTATATAGAATTTAAACCCACCATAGGCCAACTTGCATATAATATAATCGAACATAAGGCTACTTTGAATGTTCTTGAATATCTTGAGTAGGAACTGTGTGGATAAAGAAAACTACACAACATACGAAGCGATAAGAAAAATCCCAAAATGGCTAGTCGATAACAAGTCTGGAAATACGCAGACTTTCATCTGCTGAATGAGGTCCTCAGAGGGTGAATTTGGTGATGCTGCCCTGCAGAGCAGGATAGCATTACTAAATTTACTCCCTGTGGCCCTCAATCTGTCTCAATGCCTCAGGCCTGAACAGAAAGAGGTACACAGAGGATTAATGGGGAGATTCTAGCCCACTCAATGGGATAGCATCAGCAAATTCACCTTCTGGGTACCTCATTCGGAAAATGACAGATTGCTTATTTCCAGATCTGGTCGATTTATTTATATATACTACTCCAAGTTTGCTAAGCACCAAGTTTATCCAACTACCTGTTTTGCGTTTCAGTTGAAATATTGTTATGAAAAGTGTATATATTTTTTACTTAATTATATCTTTAATGATTTAAGCACAGAAATTAAGATTTTGTTTGTGTTTGACATTATGTTTTAGCTTTTGAATACGATAACCATGGAAAATGGATATTATTGGTAAAAGAGGAAAATTTCAAATTTGCCAAAACGTTGACGGAGCGAACTGATATGGGTTCAATATCGAGTATGAGACCCATTATTGTTAATTACAGCTTGACAACGCCTTCTCATGTTCCCAATCAGGTTCAAGATGGTCCTTTGTGGGATGTTGTTCCATTCTTGGACCAGCATGGCATCAAGCTCCTGGACACTTCTTGGTTGGACTGGACGGACTGAAATTGCAAGCTGCAACTCATTCCAGGCATGTTCGATTGGATTGAGGTCAGGTGATCTTGCTGGCCAGTCAATACGCTCAATCCCTGCCTCTGTCGGTACTCCCGGACAGCATGGGCAACATCAGGACGGGCATTATCGTCCATCTGAATGAATCTATCACCCACTGCACATGCATACAATCGGACGTGGGCATCCAGGATCTCATCAATATACCACTGTGCAGTCAATGTACCACGATCAAGGACACAGACCATTATTGTCCCTCCACCATCGCGGTCATGCTCAGCAATGTTGGCTGCATGGAATCGCTTTCCTGGTCTTCTCCATGCCCTAGAACGCCTACCTGTGTTGTCTAGGCAGTTCACTGACTCACCTGTAAAAAGGACAGGTCGTCAATCTTCTCTGGTCTATCCAACGTGATCCATGGCCCATTCATATCGTGCCTGGTGGTGGTGGTTCTGGGACAGCTGAATGCGAATACATGGTCTTCTCGATCGGAGACCACCTTCGTGTAACCTTGCCCGGATAGTCTGCGTCAAACCATTTACCCCGGATCCATTCTGAAGGTCACTGCGAAGCTGGGTTGCTGTGTCAAAGCGGTTCCTATGGGCCTGAATGATCAAAAACCGGTCTTCAGCTGCAGATGTTGCCCTGCCTCTGCCACCACTATGTCGTCTGACTGGTGTGCCATACTGCTGAAATCTTGCCCAGGCTCTGGTGATCACCGCGTGGTGCACACCAAGGGCTTCACCAACCTGGCGATGGGTAGCCCCTTGTTCCCCATCCCTACTGCCGCCACATTTCTGCTTTAGACAAATGTCTTCTTACATTTGTTTTCGCCATATTCATTAAATCACAAGGGTTTGTGTTGAAATGAAAACTGAATACCCTGCACATCTCATGTACATGTCGACAGTACAGGACAACATCCTGAAAATCAAGGGGTACATGATTCCCATGATTGTCACGAAAATTCTGCTTGTTAAGAGAGCTAATGTAAACTCTGGGGACCATCTCAATACATTTCTGAACCATATCCACCAAAAATATCGCAAATGTGTCACAAGAAAATTTCACAATGATGTTTCAAATATGTGGTGCTTAGTAAACTTTGAGTAGTATATTTATTTATTTGTGTTTAAGATCACATATTTATGCACAATGGCTAACCGTGACCGCGCCAGTTTTACGGGTGGAGGAAGCCGGCGTACCCGGAGAGAACCAGCGAGCATCGACGAGCAACTATCAGCTCCTCAACATTGTAACTCTGTGCAAGCTCCGATCAAGCAGGGTTACAGCGGATGAAGACATGTGCACCATCGACGTGCAGTACGCCTTAGTACACAGCGTCATCGAGCCCCCGTGTAGGCAACCGGGATAAAGTGCCTTGCCCAAAGACGCAACGCGGGTTGTCCCGGACGGGGATCGAACTCGGGACCTCTGGCATAGAAGTCCAACAGTCTACCACTGAGCCACCGCGCTCCCAGACCTGGTCGATAACATGATATGATGTTTTCTTAACACTCAAGTATACAGCCTCAAACTGACACTTTTATATTGCTTTGAAAAAGTTCTCCAAGTGTATTCTTCCCCGAGAACTCGCTTGGTAGGCAGCCAACAAAGATGTAGAAACACTGTTGGGTCTTCAGCAGCAGTGAACATGTATATAAGGTAACACTTGTCTTGAAAACCAATCCGAGGCTATAAGGGTTACATATTCAGGTTTAGTTAATATGTTTGTTTGAAAGACACGCTGATGTGATATTTTGTTAATATAAATATTAGTAAAGCCCGTTTTTTCCGAAAGTAATATAAATATTAGTAAAGCCCGTTTTTTCCGGAAGTAATGATACTCTGGTGTCTGTATTCGTGTTAACCTATGTCACTCTTAGGGTACTAAACATCCACCAATATGAGAAGCATTTCTGAACTGATGATACAAAATAGCTTTATTCGTTATTGAACGGGGCGGAGGGGGGGGGGGGGGTTGTATGATTTTTCCATTACTCCTTAAAGAGGATGCGGCTGGGCTGAACAAAAATGCGTTTTTTTCTGGTTGTGTATGTTTTTTCTCGCATCAGCTTCCGGGGAGATACTGTGATCAAACGTAATGCCGAGAGTCTTTCGACTCCACACGTGTATGAGATTTTCTGCATGGATATCAGCATATTTACTGTCACTTGGGTAACTCACAATGAAGGACATTGACTAAGAAAAGTTGACCCACTCCAGACTTAATATGTTTGATGGAAAAGATTTGCAAACAGTTGAAAGGAAAATGACATTTATATAAGACTTTATATAAGACATAAATGTTCACTCAACAGATAGGAGTAGCTCTATCAAACAAGACCGAATGATAAAATTCCTAGTTCAATTATGGGGAAAAAAAGACACTTGAAATTTGGATATTTTGACATCTGTGTGCACACGGTTAACTCTGCTACAGTTTAGGAACGTGGCTTAAAATTAAGGGAGAGAGTCAAATACACCTTGGCTCACGGGCCAAGATAATAGCATTTTTCCGGTGATGGGACAGCCAACAAAAGATGTCAAACATTTTCAATAATCGGGACAACAACCAGCTCTGGAGGTTAATCGTTGTCGATAATCAGAAGAGCCAACAACTATACAGGTCAGTCTGTGATAGAAATAGATGTTCCCAGATATTCCATGAAGTTCATTGAGTTCAACAGCTCTACAATTTGCTTGATGATACTCCAAATCGAGACATAGTAAATATTTTATTTAGTGGTTTAGTGACAATAAAACGGAAATAATTCATCTTTGTTGTAATTCAATGAAGGCATGTCATCAACATTTAACCCTGTACCCAACGTAACCGCCAAAACCGACCAGCGCTACTTTCAAAACTCAACAATTGATTTTCATTATTTTTTTCATTTTTTGTCTCAAAAAAATAGGTTATGACCCCTAGTTGGAACGAGCCCATCGAGCTCGTTCCAACGAGGGGTCATAACCTATGTTTTTGAGACAAAAAATGAAAAAAAATAGTTATTCAAGAATGTTTTTTTTTGCAAGTATCGTCTGCTTTTTATGTTAGGTAACGGGTTAACAGATTTATGAGAAAGTGGGAGCATGGGTATCACGTTTGCCCGAGGAATATTAATGGCATTATCCATCTTTAAAAAAAAAATATCTTGATTTTTCTGAAACTTTGAAGGCACAATCAACCGTCTTCCCACTGTTCTGGGAAAACTTGTAGGTTACTCTTCCTACCCACATCTGTGGTCAGTCAACCATGCAGATGAAACCGAATGGGGTTGACAACATACTTACGCCATTTTGAAATTCTTGAAAAGGTGTAGATATTTGAGTGAATCCGGAAAACGTCTTGAAAAGTATGGGATAAAACATCAGTCAGGCCCTGAGGGATCGAACAAACTTCAACCTTCTCCTCATTTATGTCAAAATATCAAAATTTCAGCTTGCAAATATTTCCAGTAATGCAGCCATCAATTCCACCAGTCCAGTCTTGTTTGACATACCTCAGCGAGCTCTGTCAGACAAGACTAAATTGGATTCAAATCCTAGTTGCATTATACAAAAATTTGCCGCTTGAAATTTCTGTATATTGAAATAAGTGTAGAGATGAATCATTTGAAATGTAAAAGAAGCCATTAAAATTCCTAGCCATTTAATAGACTTTGTTTGTTCGAACAAATCGCTTTCCTGATCAACATGATTATGGAGAAATGACATTCTTGCAAATGTTTTTTAAAAAAATGTTAGTGTGTGCTCATTGACCATTTTCATAAAAAAATTCCCAGACAGGTTGTCTTCAATTCGAGATGTCTGGAGGAAATGGGGAAAAGTATGGAACTTTTTTCTGGCAACAGTAAGAAACCTGCATGAGTTAAAACCCTTTTCCTAACATGAAAAGCAGACGACACTTGCCAAAAACAAAACAATTCTTGAATAATTAATTTTTTTCATTTTTTGTCTCAAAAACATAGGTTATGACCCCCATTGGAACGAGCTCGACGAGCTCGTTCCAATGAGGGGTCATAACCTATTTTTTGAGACAAAAAATGAAAATATAATGAAAATTAATTGACGATTTTGGAGAATAGCGCTGGCCGGTTTTGGCCGTTTCGTTGGGTAAAGGGTTAAGTAGTTGTTAGTCATTTAAAAAAAATGAACATATCACTTTACGCCTGTATCAAAAAGCTTCTAAACGTATTGTGTGGTTGAAATGAGCTCGGTAAATCATGCAAACAATGGAGTGGATATAACTGTGTTCATTAACTTAATCGTAATACAATTACTTGTGAGCGTGACTCAACTGGGTGTGAGGGCGGTGGGGGTGATATGAAAAAACAAGATGGTCATCTCACTGCTTTCCCCAAGACCACTTTTTTTGCAAGCACAGAATTAGGTAAAGGGTTATTGGATCTGATACTAAAAACTATCCCCACTTACTATGAAATGTTTGCCAATCGAAAAAACGTTGGTGTAACGGTACCACACGTGACGCTCTTATGGCCCAGAACCAATCTATTCCTTAAATAGGCCGTCGCCTATGATTAGATTCACACTTGTCTGGAATATTTCGGTTGGTTCGGTTCGCTTTTCTGACCAACTGATACATTATGGTCGACTGACTGGCATTACAATGAGAAAACAAGACTCCTCAACACATACATAGTTTTATGATTACGCCGGGTAGTTTCCAAACTTATGTTAATATTGTGATGCTTTCACGGGAAATGAAATATTTATTAATTGGAATATCTATAACAGGGTCAGAAACGAATACATGTATATCGTTGTAAATAAAGGTACATCACATTATATAAACGGTCGTCTGCGCGCAAAGTTCCATAAAAAGTGGGTAATCAAACAGCTCATAACAGTGTCTAATTTCGAACAGAATTAGACTGGTGGGCTGAGAACTTGCAGACTTTTATTTTGATTTTTAATTTCAGTCACTCTACATATCTAACAAAACACTTAGAAAAGTGTCTGTGCGCTGGTGGGTGGATGGGGGGGGGGGGGGGGGGGGTGGGGGTCGTTGTCGGGGTCGGGGTATGGCAGGTTATCCACAACCTTGAAACATATACACAATTTGCTCACATTTTAAGCAGAAGTAAATTCCAATTTGGAGATTTTTTTTCACATATGGGGTTGCAGGCAAGCAGACCAACAGTCTAATTCTTAACGAAATTCGACGCTCTATTGGCCAGGAACCAGTCTAGCGCTCAAGTAGGCCATTGGCTATGTTTAGATTTACTCGTATAGAATAGTTACGTTAGGAAGAAAAGCGAACCTAAGTTTACTTTCTGACCAACTGATATATTCTTGACAATTGAATCTGAAATACTTGATAGAGATTCATTTTTCTTTGGATCAAAGCTAGAAATGTTGCTTAATTGAGACTTGATTTGATCGACATTTTGATGACACTACAATCTGGGGTCAGTACTATAAAACGTTTACAATTGTATTTTCTAGAATTGTATTTTCTGTCTATTAATATAACTGACTAAAATGGATCATTAGCATTTTAAAAGATATGGCAATTTGCCAGTTGGCAAATTGCCAGATCTTTGAAAATGTTAATGGTTTATTTTAACCCATTTAAAGTCATAACTAGAAAATACAATTTAGAAATTACAACTGTAAAAGTTTTAAGAGTATTGGCTCCTGAAATGAAGTCTCGTCACAGCCGAAGTCATTAATGTTAAGATAACGCTGTAGTTCCACGCATTATGTTATTACCTCAATGTTTCAAGGGGAATTGAATACAGTGTAGCACACTTAATTGGATATCTCTTAACTGAATAACCCCGTTAATTAAATATAATTTCCAACACAAAACCATTTACCATACCTTCAGTACAAATTTGACCTGTTATTTGAATATAGGTTATAGTGTAAACTCCTGTTAATTAAATAAAAAAATCGGGCGACCTGTCGAGAAATTACCCTTATTTGTCCCAGCTTTCCTTTGTTTACAGACAGACCTATTTGGCCTCAATACATCCAACTAGGCATTTAATCTGTTATATCTTGTTTGACAGAGCTCACGGAGCTCTGTCAAACAAGATATAATAGAATAAATACTAAGTTTGTCTCTAGAATACAGGATAGTGGCACAATCCCTGTTAATTGAATACTCCTGTTAATTGAATAATTTTCATTGGCAAAGTGGCTTTTCAATTAACAGGGTTCCAATGGACTTACTGATTAGAATATCTATATCTGGGACAGGAACGAATACCTGAAAATCTCTGAAAGTAAAGGCACATCAAATTATATCAACGATCGTCTGCGTGCAAATTTACACAGAAAGTGAGTAAACAAACTCCATATAACATCGTCGAATTCCGAACACAATTAGATTGGTGGCCTGATAGTAGCTTGTTTCCGCATATTGATATACACATGTCCCAATCGAAATACCTGGGGAGGCAGATCTATTTTACCCAACCCACGCAAGGACGTTGCCACATGGGGAATGGTGTCTTCCCTTCCCTGTCATTCATCAAATTGACATTAGTCGGAAATTCGAAGCCATCAATTTGAAAAAGTTCAGACATTACGCTAATGGAAGTTTTTCCAAATATGTCTAGAACCGGACCAAAATATGTAGTTTTTTGACTGAAAGGTTGCGAAAGTCCTCGAAATATTGATTGAAAAGAAGTACAAATCTCCAAAATTTTGATTTGTATTTGGAATTTGTGACTACGAGAGCCTCAGTTGGATAAAGTGAAGGAGTGTACAAATGGAATTTTGCATGTTATCCCCTTACCTAACGAATTGGAAGTTTGCTCCCAAGAATTTACAAATTTAGCGGTTACACCATTTTTTTTAATTTCAATAAATCCTCATCATGTGAAAACTAACTGAAACTAGCTGGCCGTGCTCGTTCCAAAGGGGTGAGGTTACATGATATGTGATATGTTTTTGTAAAAAAAAAAATTGAATTATAAAAGTTGATATCGTGTGTGTTGTGTAAACGATTAAAACCTGTAGTTGGACGATTTTAACTCGAGAGGGGTGCGGGGGGGGGGGGGGGGCTGGTTCTAATGGAATTCCCCACTTGTTGGAAATTATGTAGTGGTACTCGGAATTTTAGGGGGGTACAATTGGAAATCTAGAGTTGGACACCGCCATCCGATACCCCTTAGAAACGTCCTTGAACCCACGTGACAATTCGCATGCAAATCGAAAATGATCGCCGAACAATTTCATTTTATTATATGCTAGCCTGTGAATTATCGTAAATTATCTGAAAGATATTTCTCGATATCCATCGACTTGGTAAATAACGAGGAATATCCCCCAGTAGCTTCCGAAATGACCTCACGCTTCGGCTAAAATAGCATATCCTCTATATATTCTGCATTTTATAAGCAAAAATAACGTCACGCCACAACACCCGAGGATGATTTTTCTCCCACCACATTCTAGTTAGTTTGGGGCGCGGTAGCTCAGTAGGTGGAGGTGCAGGCTACAACCCGAGAGGTCCTCGGTTCGAATCCCACCTGCGGCAACCGTGTTGTGTCCTTCTGCAAGACACTTCATCTCCATTGCCCGCGTGGGGGCACGATGACGCCGTGTACTAAGGCGTACTGCACGTCGATGGTACGCATGTCTTCAACCAATCTAACCCTGCCTGTGCTGCAGTGCGGAGTTGCGATGTTGGGAAGCTGGCAGCTGCTCGTCGTTGCTCGGTGGTTCTCTCCGGGTACTCCGGCTTCATCCACCCGTAAAACTGTCACGGTCATGATTAGCCATTGTGCACGAATATGTGACCTTAAAACATCAATAAATAAATAAATAAATAAATAATTCTAGTTAGTTATATAGTGGTATATTGGGTTACTTATTTGTTCACCTGTTTATTTACTTAACCCTTTATCCAACGTAACGGCCAAAACCGGCCAGGGCTTTTCTCAAAAATCGCAAATTAATTATCATTATATTTTCATTTTTTGTCTCAAAAACATAGGAACGAGCTCGTCGAGCTCGTTCCAATGATGGGCCATAACCTTTGTTTTTGAGACAAAAAATGAAAAAAAATTAGTTATTCAAAAATTTTGTTTGCAAGTATCGTCTGCTTTTCATGTTAGGTAAAGGGTTAAGCGTTTAGTTGTACATTTACTTACAGAATCGTCACCAGAGTTATCCAAATAGTATGCCAAGTTAACTGGTCTATACAGCTCGGGAGAATTTCGGCAATCGGGAATTCCTCCAGTATCCCGATTAGCCAATTCGTTAGGCACTAAAGTAAGCTGACTTGTCCGCATGGAATGGATATAGCAAAAAACACAGTTCGTCCTTCCGTCTGTCCTTTCGCTCGACGGGCAGTGCGACGTCTGTTTATGTGATAACCTGAAAATATAGGATTTCAATAAATTTTGGTGTGCATGTTTATATTGAGAGTGTTTTCGATAAGGTCAATATTTACCATTATTCGATAAAACTTATACGAGTTATTGCCCTTTTTGTTGAATTTTGTTCATTGTTTATTCAATAACTTGAACAATTGAATCAGTTTTCAATAAAATCTGATAAATTGCGTTATCTTAACATTGTTTTGGGCTACAGTGATTTCTCATACATATAAGACCTATTTCTCTTTATCCTTATTACTCTCCTGATTCCCCCTCTGACCTCTGTCTTTTCCCAAAGTTCATATCACGTCTGTGAGCGAGAGTTTGTTTCTAATAATGAGGTCTCTGGTGATGTAGAGGCCTTCTTCGGGATTAAAACGAAGATTTCTACAGACAGGGAATTACTATACTGATGTATCGCTGGAATATGTTAGGAAGTTTGGAACATTATGTTGAAAAGTAAAGTGAAAAACATTTTCATCCGACAAGACTATCTATCTGAGGCAGCGACCTTTTAGATCCACCCTCGCATGCTTAGGCGGGACATATTATAGAGTGATGTACTGATCGATATTATTATTAGAATGGGGTGTCGGAATGTGTTTACCATGCTGTGATGGCTGATGAGTGTAAGGGTGAGTCTAAAAGGGAGATTTTGGTTATTTCCCTGTGATATTATCACACAGTGGTCAAATAAAGGAGCGTGCCGTCGGATTTGTAGAAACTGAAGGCCTTTCAACCGAAATTCTGACAGAAAAAGTCTGGAAACTTTGGCTTTTTTCTTATGTATTCTTATGTATTCTAAGAAATGTGTTGGGCGATCCTTTGATGACGTTGGTGTTATGTCAGTACATGAAACTGCAGTGCGGAGTAACCTGCGAAAATCCTTCACTAATGCTATCAATACTCACTGCCTGAATCATCGCCTACATCTGGTGATGGCTGCTGCTTCCTCATGTGATAGCGAAGCTGCCAATCTCTTTGAAATTCTCGATCAGCTTGACACCTTTTTCGCGGGATCTAAAAGACATGCCAAATTTGTCTCACGGCAAAAATTATTCCGCCTAAATTCCCCACCTTTTATCTTTCTCATTCACCCGATACCAGGAGGTCAACGAGATCTGTTTCACCAGACAAATTTTTAAAGTCATTTGATGTCATCACCCGGACACTCGAACACCTCTCGAGACTTTGACACACGCACAAATGCCCACTGACGTTATTCTCAGATTCATAGCGTTGAATGTCTGAATTTCCCTTCCTCCTCGTGGCATTCAATAGAATTCTTCAATGGGCCGATCACGCAACAACAAGCAACAACATGTTTACAGTCTGTTTCCAATACTCTTGATCTGACAAGAGACGTAATCGCTACAGCAAGAAGGGCATTTGAATTCGTTCCAAAAGGATGAAACATCGGCGTTCATGGAAAAGAATGTTTCTGACAAGTTTTGTACCTTATATGGTATCGAGAAAGACCCGATGGCTTAAAAAAAGCTTTCCGCACATTTTTCTCAGCCTGTAACACTCGAGGGTTGCGGTCAACGGTTGAATGACTTTCAGGGCAAATTGAAACGACAATGGGACTAGATTTTGGACAATATAAAAGCAGCGTTTGGTGACCGGTGTATGGAAGGGGGAATACCAGTGTCTCCTAGACCTGATCCGCGTCTTAGAAGCTGATGCTACTACTAACAAGCTGCATCACTGAGCGATGTTTTCAACCATGAATAAAGAAGAAATACAATGTTGATCTGGCACAAGTTTGTCAAGTCTTTCACTCCTGTCATTTGAGGACGAAATGCGTAATAATGAAACTTATGTCAAAGTTATAGAAAATGCCATGCAGAAACCATATCGGCTCTTCTGAGGACATTTTGAGGAGTTTTCAAACTCTCCGGCTCTAAAAAGGAAGAACCTTTGTGTAAAGTATTTTGCACTTTTGTTCAGCGCGCAAAACGCATGCGTTTTTGTTCGACATGTCCAGTCTTCTAACTATTAAAAACTTTGTTCACGACACTAACCACTTTCTTGAAATTACTGTTGTGAATTTGAACATCGTTCACTTCAGACCTCTGAACAATTCCAATAAGGTAGAAGACAATTCATGTACCAGATAATACTTTTCTACTTTTCAGTGATAGCTATGACCATGTCTATTCATTGATATATATATGTCGTACCTAACCGATGACTTAAAATGGTGATAGGTATTTCTGAAGGGCCCTTGAGAAAGACTCTTAAATTCACTTAATCCTGATTGCCCATGTAACCATGTGTGTGTGGGGAGGGGGGGGGGGGGGGGGCTGTGGCACTGTGTACTAATTTGTCCATGGTGCACTTGCCGTCATCGCAGCTAAGTCTGCTTCAGCAGCGCTAGAAATGAGTCACGCGAAGCTGCAGGCATTATCGGACCATTTTTTTTGTTTTTACCATATAAAGTATTTGGGGAGAGTTTGGTCACATGTATGGAACCAAACATGCACATGTTTTGGTTCTTCAATCTTTCACATTAACTAGACCCTTCAATGCCTCTGGACATTGTATAAATTGTAAAAAATAAAGCCGTGCCAAGTTGAAATTTTAAAATGGCAGCAAAGAAAACGTCAGAAACACTTTTTCATTTGTTTCATTACGCATGCATTAAGTTGCGCGACCTCGGCATTTACTAGGTAAACAAGACGGGCAACTCTATATGAAATCTCCTGGTTCTCGAACACACGAAGAATCGTTTGTTTAGATTCTTCGGCGGGTTTTGGTATACTTGGAACCGAATTCGGAGCGGTTTTCCCTGAGTTCACCGACATCGCATCAGTGTTATTTTAGTTCCATTTTTCCAACATTTTCGCAGGAAGACCTCTGGCCCCCAATCGATATTAGGGGGAAAGCTCCTAACATATGACCTCCCCACATTTATTGGCTATGCCCTCCCCCTCCCCCTCCCCTCTATTTTAGGACCGTGTCTGCATCGGACCATCCGATACACTATAGGACGTTTAGGTGGTGGATACGGTGTTACATAAGGCGAGAACAATATTGGGCGAGGTCTCAGTCGAGCCTGATATCAAATTGTTCTCACTGGAGCTCACTGCAATGCATGGATAGTTATCAAACTAATTGAAACTGTTTCTCCCTTTTAGTACTCGTAGTCACCTGTCTCTCTACACTAAGACGTTTGCTGCCATCTTCCGGAATACAGAACTCCCCCACTCTCCTCCTTCGAGGAGGCTCCACTTTACGGCCCACGGGTATAACTTTGCCTTTGCTTTCATTTAGTTCGAATCTCCATTTGTTCCCATATTTCCCAACAATTCCCAGCCCCTCTTCGCTTTCTGACGCAAGCACCATATCATTCTGCAAAAATAGCCCTGGGATTTTCAAGTCCCCAACTGCTACCCCCTCGTTGCTACGCAGGAGTTCATCTCCTAAACCTTTCATGTACAATGCAAAAAGAATTGGCGAAGGGATACACCCCTGTTTTAGGCCTATCTCCATAGACAAACGTTTTGTTCTTATGTTGCCCAGGCTAAGTTCACTCTGTACATCTTTATATAATGCTTTCAGAATTCCAACAAACTCGCATACCAAGCTCTGAGTCTCAAGCTTTCGCCACATACCTTCACTCCATACTCTATCGTATGCATTTTTAACATCCAAAACGGCCATAAACATCTTTTTCTTTTTTGCTTTCGCGGATTCTATCATTTGAGATTTCGTGAAAAGATGGTCAGTGACTCTCCTTCCCTTCCTGAAGCCATTCTGAATCTCTCCCAAAAAACCCTTCTCCTCAATAACCTCCTCTAATCTCCCATACAGTACTTTACAGAAAACTTTTCCAATGTTGCTACTGAGAGAGATCCTTCGATAATTATCCAAAACGTCTTTTTCCCCCTTTTTTGAATGAATGTCACTTTGCTTTCTCTCCACTCTTTTGGGACCTCTTGTTTTTCTATGGCTAAATTGAACAGGGCAGTTAGACTTTCACAGAGTTCCTCTCCTCCTTTTCTGAGATACTCGTTAGGAATTTTGTCCACCCCTCCCGCTTTTCCATTCCTTAATTTTGAGACCTTGCGTACCTCCTCGGTTTTAATTTCGCTGCACACTAAGATCGATAGATTTTCCTCGACCTGGTTCGGAACTCCGGTTGGTTCCCCATGCCCCATCGCTTATCGTTTATTTATTTATTTATTGGTGTTTAAGGTGACATACTTATGCACAATGGCTAATCATGACTGTGACAGTTTTACGGGTGGAGGAAGCCAGAGTACCCGGAGAGAACCATCGATCAACGACGAGCAGCTCTCAGCTCCCCAACATCGTAACTCCGCACTGCAGCACAGGCAGGGTTAGATTGGTTGAAGACATGCGCACCATCGACGTGCAGTACACCTTAGTACACGGCGTCATCGTGCCCCCATGTGGACAATCGGGGTGAAGTGCCTTGCCCAAGGACACAACGCGGGAGTCCAAATCGATCGCTCAGACGGTCACCCATCCGAGGATTAACCGGGGTCGACGTTGCTTAACTTCGGTGATCTGACGAGAACCGGTTACCGCAACGCCACCGCGCCACCGCGCCACCGCGCCCCCATCGCATATCGTTTATAGTATAGTCTGCCACTTATGGACAGTCGTTTGTTTGAGCCGTCCTGGGCAAGTATTGTCTGCCTCGGGTTCTTCTGTCTGTCTGTTCTGTGGATAGTATTGCTCTGTATTCATCGAAGTTGTTGATTCTGTCACTTAATTACTCCATCGTGTAACAGGGCGTGGGCGGTTTCTGTTGTCTTGTGACGTTGTCATCGGTGTCTGCTGTTTTCTGGGAGTCAGTCGAAGAATCTGAAAATAGACACAATGGAGGTGAGTCATGCTCCCCACACATAGACCCTTCCCAGGGTGTTGACAGCTGGTTCCCCGAAGAACAGGGAGGAGAAGTAGTAGGTGGAATTGAATTAATAACCGCCTGGTGACGACAGTTGACACCGAAGTGTATTACTGCAGTATTCGCGCGAATTTTATGAAAGGGCAAGCAGCCTGGTGACCGACCAGCACATCGGAATGCAATACGCTGTCTACGTGGAAGCTGTTTGTTCTGAAATATAGAAGTTATTTTAAGATATTGCTGGCTCCATTTATCGTGTCGATGATATGCTAATTAACTGAAACAATGAGAAATGTCATTATTTTCACCAAATTTTGACGGCTTGTTAGACCAAAGGATTGGCACATTTAACATCAAGGACACTTCCATCACAAAGTCAACCACTCCCTCAATTGTGAGAGGTCGAAAAGACACAGCGACCCAAAGTGCACACAGTTTTCACTCCTGACTTATTCCGTCATGAAAATTGACTTTCGATAAAATTATCGCCCTTGAGGGTATTAGACGCGTGCAAGAAAAGTCCACTTAAAGAGCAAATAATTGTTGAGAAAACACCCATGACATCTTTTGAAAATAACACCAAGTTTCATTTTGTTATTTTCAATAAACGAAAACAGCAGACAGCTATTTCATTTATTTAAAGTAACAAAAGGAAACTTGGCTTTTGTGGCAAGCTAATTAGAAACAACGATTTCAAAGATAATCCTTCATTAAGAATATCAATCAGTATCACACCTACCAACATTAATCGCCCATCATAACTCTTTGTTTAGCGAATATATTTGTATAGTAATTTGCAAGGTTTACTCTTCCCAGGAAACAAATGAGCGAATCTCACATCCCAGACCTTTGCATTAACTGGTTGAATGCTGGTAGCCGCCACTGTAACGGTTTCACCTTGACTAGCTGTTTTACAGATAAGTCACCGTAGTTAAACACACTTTCTTCATAAATATTAAATCGTTTCAGTTCACTGGAGAATGTCGGCATTCTCGTCGGCATTCTCCAGCAAACTAAACTCAATTAATATTTATGAACAATATGGGTCATGGTTTACAGATTACACTACATGGTTAGTACGGAGGTAAAAATAATTCAGCACTCTAACAGTTAATGGAAAAGACAATGTCTTCTATTTATTTATTTATTTATTTATTTATTTATTTATTTATTGATGTTTAAGGTCACATACTTATGCACAACGACCTATCGTGACCGTGACAGTTTTACGGGTGGAGGAAGACGGAGTACCCGGAGAGAACCACCGAGCGTCGACGAGCAACTGTCAGCTCCTCAACATCCTAACTCTGCTCAAGTCCGCTAAAGCAGGGTTGCAGTGGTTGAAGACATGTGCACCATCGACGTGCAGTACGCCTTAGTACACGGCGTCATCGTCCCCCCGTGTAGGCAACCGGGATAAAGTGCCTTGCCCAAGGACACAACGCGGGTCTTCCCGGACGGGGATCGAACTCGGGGCCTCTAGCATAGAATGTCCAACAATCTACCACTGAACCACCGCGCTTTCTTCACCATGACTAGCTGTTTTACAGATAAGTCACCACTGTTAAATACACTTTGTTCATAAATATTAAATCGTTTAAGTTTACTGGAGAATGCCTCCAGTCGTTGTCCAGCAAACTGAAACAAATTAATATTTATGAACAATATGGGTCATGGTTTACAGATTACGTTACATGGTTTGTGCGGAGGTAAAAATAATTCAGCACCCTATCAGTTAATGGAAAAGACAGTGTCTTATATTATATGTCGCACACTGTTGATATAATGAACAGATAAAAATAGTTACAGAACATCAAAAAGATGGTGGAAACGCCGTTTTCTTATTTTTGAATGGGTTTCAACAGAGAATAATAGTCAAAAGTCAAACTGATTGGGAAAATACTGTCTAAAAAACAGCTTTTGTATTTCTATCCTACTCTAGGGGCGCGGTGGCTCAGAGATATGCAGGCTGCTAGCAGAGAGGTCCTCGGTTCGAATCCCACATGCGGCTACCGCAGTAGTATATCATGTACCCGGACGTCTCCTATCTGGGGAACCTCGGAAGTGACGTCATGTCACGTGACCCAGTGGTGCCATGTTGTGTTGTCATGGTAACCCGCGCGAACGGCCATCCTGTGACGTCATTACCATAGTGATACGTGGCATTAGTGCGCATGGGAAACGCGTGTTGTTAGGGTGATAAGTGTTTCCGTCGTCCATTTTGTTTACTGGAGGCCGGCATCTTGGTTTCTATGGTAGCATGTGGTAGCTATGTTACCCAAAGGCTTCTTATAGGATAGGAGTATGTTCGGAGGATGTGTTCGATTGAACAGGAGTATCTCTAATTACCACAAACAACCCAAACATTCCTAAAAATCCACTTTATTTTTGACGGATTTCCCCCAGAATCCTATTTAGGACTGCCATAACGTAGATTTTAATAGTAGCACGTAGTGCTATAGTACTGCGGGGGGCCCCAGGATTTACCATAACAACACAATATGGCGCCACTGGGTCACGTGACATGACGTCACTTCCGAGATCCCTCACCGAGGTTCCCCAGTTAGTGGACGTCTGGGTACATGATTTACTGCTAACCGCGGTGTGTTCTTGGACAAGACACTTCATCCCCATTGCCCACGTGGGGGCACGGTGTCGTTGTGAACTAAGGCGTACTGCACGTCGATGGTGCAATTGTCTTCAATCAATGTTAACCCTGTTTGTGTGAAGTTAGTATGTTGGGGAGCCTGGCAGTTACTCGCCGTTGTTCGGTGGTTCCTTCTGAGTATTTCGGCTTCCTCCGCCCGTACAACTATCCGACACAAAGTGACACTGCTGTCAAACGTGTCGTTAAACCACAATAAATAAATAAATCTATACTACTCTACAGGAAAATGCCTCACATTTGTGAAATGATGCGCACATGTAAATTCGGTAACATTTTGAAATTCAAATTTTTACTAGAGCTGAAACGGTTAAAGGGTATTCTTGATCGATTAATCACATGGATAAACCTTGATGAACCGATTAATCACTTGTTCTTATAGGTAGCCGAATAATTGCCGTACCGTTGATGACTTATAGCATTAACCCCTTACCCAACATAAAGGACAAAATCGGCCAGCTCTACATACAAAAATCCCCATTCAGATTTTATTATGTTTTCAATTTTTGTCTCCAAAACATAGCTTATGATCTCTCATTGGAACGAGCTCGTTCCAGCTACTGGTTCAGAATAATGATCATGCAAGTGAACAAGGTTGTCATCACGTTACTTGCATGTTTTACTCTTTCTCATATAGTTGATATGAGTCAGTGTAACAATGGTTGCCTGTTTTAGAGCGTGTGTGTTCCTTTTTTAACCTAGAAAATACAGTAGTTCAAAAGTAACGGTTAATCGATCAATTACTTTTTTGATCGATCAAGACTTGATCATTGGTTAATCGATTAATTGGTTAACCGTTTCAACTCTAATTTTTACATGAAATTCCCATACCCTTATTGTTAAATTTACTGACAATATTATGAAATTAAGGGGAGTTAACTTTCCCGTAAATCTCTTCCAAAGACGAAGATTGTCAGCCATGTAAATTTTGAATGGAGACTAATGCGAAGTCCAGAAAACTATTTTGAAGACAGAAATGCCGAAAACTAACATGTATCAAATGCAGTTCTGATCACCATCTGGGCTCCATAAATGTATAAGTTTTCAACAAACAAGGTTAGGGTCATCAAAAATAAAAAATGCAAGTATCCCAACATGTATTAAAGGTGCGTGACACTCAGCTGTTTTCTGAGAACACTAACAACAGGCATTTTGTTCCTGCTATCCCCTTATTAAATGGAGTCATTTTCCCATTTTCATTAGTTTTTTGACGCAAAATAGTTATTCAATCGACTTACAACTGCATTCGATGTCTTGATAAAATAACTTTCTAATTAATGGAAACAATAGTCCGTGGGAAAAAATTCTACTTACTTTTCCAAATGATGCATTTTGGTGCAGACGCAAGTTTCCAGTTGGATAAAATATCGACCAGAGACGTGGAGTATCGATCCACATAATATTGTGTAACTGC
The DNA here is from genome assembly GCA_031216915.1 of Pictodentalium vernedei. NCBI lineage: Eukaryota > Metazoa > Mollusca > Scaphopoda > Dentaliida > Dentaliidae > Pictodentalium > Pictodentalium vernedei. The sequence goes on along the minus strand of CM062296.1, from coordinate 405,290,795 downwards.
AGATTTTTTTTAAAACTGAGGTGCCCCAGACACACTCAGACCCTATGCCATGTTACTACCCTCACCAAGAGTATGTATAAGGATTGTCAATTGCTGCATTCACAGATAGACCCTATAAAGTATTTAACCATTTATCCAGCTCGAATAGTATACGGAACATGCAAAAGAAATTTGAATAAATAAAATGGTTCACTTTTTCCTTTTAACACTTTCGCCTCCGAAAGCGACTATTGTCACCTATTTTATGATGGTTATCTGAACTTTCTGGTATGCATAGATCAAATCTACCATCTGATTAATTGTTGGAAAGGGCTCATGGAGCCCTTTCCAACAATTAATCAGATGATAGAGTTTCAAGTATGTCATAATTTTCATTCAACTTCATCGCATAAAGGCGTACATAGAGGTCCTCCATGTATGGCTAAAGTAGGTGTGGCGGTGAAAGGGTTAAGGAATAGCTGATGTCCGTATTGGAACGATCTCAGCGAGCTCGTAGCAATTAGCTCTCATAAGCTATGTTTTGAGGCAAAATTGGAAAAAAATAATAAAATATTTGAATAAAGATCTTTATGAATGGCGTTCTCTGGTGGTGAAAGAGTTGCACCTAGAAAAGGTTAAGGATAAAATTATCATTGAGAAATGTTCAAAGAAAAATTAACAAACCTTCGACAAAAACGTGTTTTGATCACCATTCCACCCCGGTCCCGTGGACAAAACATTTTTGAGGACCCGTTCCCTCACTCATGGTTCATCTCAACCATCGTAATCGTTTGAAATACCTTATTTTCTCCCACTAAAAGATTTGAACCGAAGGTCATGCCAATCACCATGGATACAGAAATATTATTACGCTTCCTTATCAGTTGGGGCGCGAGGGGGGGGGGGATCTCACAAACAGTTTCGATATCGATTGTCACAATAAACAAAAGAGAATAGCTGTCAGGATATGACGCGCACTACACAACAAATAAGTTGAAATCAATACCACTGCGCGTTTTCGGCGTTTCGATGTTTTAATGGTTTAATTGCAATTGAAGCATCGCAGCGGATATAATAAAAATAATACCTACTGTTTTTCAGTTGTGAGTGAAAACTTTGATTTCCCGACAGTCACGAAAGATATAATTTTGGAACCAACTCAAAAACAGTAAGTTTGCTGTTAGTAAAATGAACTTCACGATTTTGACACCAGTTTGTTTTGTCTTTTCAGATCGGATTCAGACACATAAAGAGAATGTTCTCAAGATTTATGGCAAGACTACAATTAGGAATGTGTTTTTATACCGGTGGCATGGCAGCGCAGAGTAGAGAGGTATGAAACAGCCCCAGTGGGAAGGTGTAAACCCGATTTGCCCCGACCATGTTTGCTCAAGTTTCGACTGATAAAATATTTCAACGATTTCACAAAGGCAAACTTCAATGATGTACAGGCCTGAAAATAAGCAGTCTGACATTTGCAGAATGAGGTTCCCAGAGGGTGAATTTGATGATGCGTTCCCATACAGTGGGCCAATTTATCCCCTGGGTACCTCTCTCTGTTTAGTTTTGAAACCCTGATTCAGATTGAGGTCCATGGAGGGTAAATTTAGTGATGCTACCCTGCTATGGAGGATAGCATCTCTAAATTCACCCTTTAGTGATGGTCATTTTGCAGATGACAGTCTGCTTATTTTCTGGTTTGATGATGTAGAGGAGTATCGGTCAGTCGAGTTCAGAGTTCTTAGGAATTTTTTTGTCGATAAATACATTTAGTAGTCGTGACACATAGACTTCCTAATTTCTTTTTTTTAATATTGGGACGAGAACGCCAAGTTGGTCGTGTTGGGCCCTGCCGTCCCCAAACATCCCGGATCGGATACCACAGACCTCCAACCGTAGGGCTGACTGTATGTATGACAGAGGCAGGGGTGGTGGAAGCCCCCCCCCCCCCCCACCCCAATCCCCCCCCCCCACACACATTTTTTTTGCCGGGCCATGTTTTTTTGAAAGCATATATTTTAACACAACCAATGAGTGGTGAAACAAGCGCGGAGGATCCTGATCCTCCCCCATGTTTTCGCCAGCAATGTTTTTCTCGTACTGATTCAGTTTCGATGGATTTCGGATCCTTTTTTGCAGTAAGAGGCAGTAAACGCTAAAATGTAACAGTCTGTTAAATGAAATAAATCGTAATTTTACAGACATACAAGTACCAAATCCACCCCAGACAAGATAATCCACAGACAGAATAATTTCTGTTAACGTCTGGTTAAGCATACAGGTGAGGTCTATTTATCAATTTTGGTTGTTACGACCAAAGCTGATAAATGGACCTCACCTGCATGCTTTACCGACGTTTTTTAACGGCTCTCAGAGTGTGAAATCTTTCAAATATATCTCCTGAAAAATCTCAAAATATACGCTCAGGTGTATGGAAATGGGGGTTTTGGGAACCTGGAATTTAAAATTTTCGTACCACGGACCGAACCATGCTCGGCCCGTCATACCGACCACCATCCATCGCCCGATCCAGCCTCCCCTCCCACACTTTGAAAATCGTACCGCCCCCCCCCCCCCCCCCCGAGAAGGTCATGTATGAAATATTTTGTATCGTACTAGAGCCTCGAAAGAAAGTACATAGTCACAAGTAAGAACGAATCAATGTCAGAGGCTCACATCCGGAAGAAAATGTCCCGACTGGATGTTTTTCTATGACTACAGTAAGTATCTACTGTGGGATTTACACCCCCCCCCCTCCCCGAACAGCGGGTAGTTCCCTCCATTGGCCTCCAACAAAGTGTGTAAAGGCCACCAAAGACTTTGAATTTTTTCAGGCCATAGCCCACTGTCTTCTCGCAAACAAGCTCGCTTCGCTTGTATGTAGTGTAGAGATGGACTAGAAGTTTTCACGATAGGAACGGAGGTTTTTTGTTCAGTTTCTGTGTTAATAATATGGGATGAGTTCTATCTTCAATAGAACGATCTAACTCAGACATTTTCCAAAGTCACGAAACCGACAGACATCCGTGTTTATATTCTTTTTGTACTTATGTCGAGAAGTCAAGAAAACGGTGTCATCTGACGCTCAACACAAATTGTCCTGATGCCTAGTTGGTGGAGACCCGGACGCCGCCGACGAGAGGCGGGACACCCCTTGACAACAACCAAAACCCACCCACCTACCCAAAACCCACCCACCCACCCATTCACTCACCAACCACCCATCCTCCAACCAGGTGGAAGTAAGATTTCGTTTTATACCCGAATGGTCCCAGATCAAGATTACACCCCGAGCTCGACAATCCCCTGGACGATTCTGCAAAGTAGCGCGATATTCCAAACTTTCATTTGATGGTTATATGAACCCCAATATTGATAGAATGGATAACATTTAAAAGGGCGTCAAATAGGATCGTATATGATATTCACTTTTCGACGGATTTGTAAGACCCGGCCCCGAATCCGTAGGTAATTTGTGAAAGTATGAACGTGAAATCTTAATCAGCCAACCATCAGACAATTTAACACAAAAATTCACCACAGGATGTCGACATATTTCCCAACAGAAACACTCGTGGTGCGAGATGGCGCTATTCTGCGTCATGAAATTGAGCAATAGATTGCATGTGATAAAATGATTTTAGGTGTTTGCCAAGTCTTGACATCGATTGGTACCGATCAGCCATGCTTTCGTGTAGAAATGTGGGGAACATCGTCCCTCTACTTTTGGCCGACTCAGTTTTAAGAACTTGGACGGGGTTGGGTGTGATCGCAACACATCACCCATCATATAATGATTAAACATCATATAATGAAAATGCAACATGGTAATGGCACAAGTACAGCATACAATGACCGATGCGCATCATGTAATGAAAAAGGAACATCATATATATTTTGCAACACTATGTCGGAACATTCTGAGATCCCGGCTTCGGGCCTTTTTTCCCACAGTGCAAGAGGGAATTTAATGAATTCAATCTTGCCGTCTGTTGTTTGTTGCATTTCGCCCGTTAACTTTTGCATTCCATTCTTTCGTTCTTCGTCGGAACCACTGGACCGAATCAAATGAGATTAGGCACAAAATATCTTAGAAAATATTTTCTTGTTGTCTTCTTGAGTAAAAGGGCTAACCTCCATTGGGTGGTGGCAATGCCTAAAATCCAGATATTATGTTTACAAAATCTTCTTTTCAAGCACCAGTTAACACAAATGGTGTTTATAAAGAATATACCCACAGTTAACTAAGAGTGTGCAGTCAATACGATGAATAATCATGCCAGTGACACCGTAAATGATGGGTTGTGTTGTGTTTGTAAAACGAAGCGGTGAATTGGCGAATTTGCTCGTCATTAGAGGGTCTGAAATCAAACCAAAGACATGCACAGAGGGTTTCTATTCTTCCGTTTGAGATCAGGATAATGGCATTAGAAGGGGGAAACCCATAGGATGTCTGGCAGGACATATGAAATTTGTGGTTAGTGGTAAATTGGACATGCTGATAGGTTCCAACAGTGCCGTATTAACACATAGCCGGGCCCCTAGGCTTTTAGGTACTTCGGGACCGGGTCCCACCCGGCACTTCAATCTTTCACCCCACTACAGCTGACATCCTGACCCTGGTACTATAGGCACTATTTGCAGTACATAGCCATATATCCATTTAGCGGGTCTCCTGAAAAATTCTACTCACAACTTGACGTATTATTTAAATAAGCATTAAAATAATGTACTGTATACAAATATATATATAGTATACTTATGAGAGTATATATATGCTTAAATACATATGTACATGTATCGCTACGGAGCAGAGTGCAAAGTGACTTTAACTATTGGAGCCCAACGGCGCTGGTAACAGTGTTCAGTAAAAAAAATAAAAATTGGCAGGCCTCCTGTCCCTGTGGGCCCATGGGCTTTAGCATAGTCAACCTTATGAATAATACGGCCCTGGGTTCCAGAAAGAACAGCTATTCATTCATTATCCTCACGCGGGGACGGGATATAATGCGCAGCTTCATCCGTCTGGAAAAGTATTAGTGTGAACCTGAAGAGCAGTTGTCAAAATCCATTAACTTTTGGTTTGCTGCTTCACGTTAAGAATGCCTTGGTCAAGTTCAGTAACCATCACTTATGTATTAAAAGTTAAGAGAGTTGTTGCCCTTCCTTTGTTGATTTGCCCAATGTTTCATTGTTAATGCAATAATTTGAACTGTGGCCTTAGATTTCAATAAAAATAGACAGACTGTTTCATATACTACTCAAAGTATGCTAAGCACCAAGTATATCCAACTACCTGTTTTACGTTTTAGTTGAAATATTGTAATGAAAAGTGTATTTATTTTTTTATCTAATTATGTCTTGAATGATTTAAGTACAGAAATTAAGATTGTATTTGTGTTTGATGACATTATTTGTTAGCTTTTGAATACGATAACCATGGAAAATGGATATTATTGGTAAAAGAGGAAATTTTTCAATATGCCAAAAAGTTGACGGGGCGAACTGGTATGGGTTCATTATCGAGTATGAGACCCATTACTGTTAATTACAGCTTGGCAACGCCTTCTCATGCTCCCAATCAGGTTATTGGTGGTCTTCTCTGGGATGCTGTTCCATCCGTGGACCAGCATGGCACCAAGCTCCTGGACACTTCTTGGCTGGACTGAACGGGTTGAAATTGGAAGCTGCGACTCATTCCAGACATGTTCGATTGGATTGAGGTCAGGGGATCTTGCTGCCAGTCCATACGATCAATCCCCTCCTTCTATCTGTACTCCCCAACAACATGGGCAACATGAGCACGGACATTATCGCCCATCAGAATGAATCTATCACCCACTGCACCTGCATACAATCTGACGTGGTCATGCAGGATGTCATCAATATACCGCTGTGCAGTCAATGTACCACGTTCAAGGATACAGAGCTCTGTACGTCCATCCCAGCTGATGCCACCCCAGACAATGATTGACCCTCCACCATAGCGGTCATGCTCAGCAATGTTGGCTGCACGGAATCGCTCTCCTGGTCTTCTCCATAGACTAGAACCCCTATCTGTGTTGTCTAGGCAATACCTTTACTCATCTGTAAAAAGGACAGGTCGCCAATCTTCTCTGGTCCATCCAACGTAGCCCATGGCCCATTCATATCGTGCCTGGCGGTGGTTCTTGGACAAAGGTATGCGGATACATGGCTTTCTCGATTGGAGACCACATTCGTGCAACATGGGTCGGATAGTCAGCATCAAAACATTTACCCCGGATGCATTCTGAAGGTCATTGCGAAGATGCGCTGCTGTGGCAAAGCGGTTCCTACAGGCCTGAATGATCAAAAATCGGTCTCCAGCTGCAGATGTTACCCTGTCTCTGTCACCACCATGCCGGCTTACTGGTGTGCCATACTGCTGAAATCTTGCCCAGGCTCTGGTGATCACCGTATGATGCACAGGAAGGGCTTCACCAACCTGACGATGGGTAGCCCCTTGCTCCACCACCCCTACAGCCCGCCACATTTCTGCTTCAGACAAATATCTTCTTACATTTGCATTTGCCATATTCAATCATTAAATCACAAGGGTTTGTGTTGAAATGAAGACTGAATACCCTACACATGCCATGTACATGTAGACAGTACACGAATACATCATGAAAATCAAGGGGCACATGATTTCCATGACTGTCACGAAAAGTCAGCCCGTCAAGAGAGCTAATGAAAACACTGGGGACCATCTCAATACATTCCTCAATCATATCCAGCAAAAATATCGCAAATATGTCACAAGCAAATTCCACAATGATATGTCAAATATTTGGTGCTTAGCAAACTTTGAGTAGTATATTAAAGTTGTCTAGGACACGTTCGAGGACCTCAGCGATTGCTAAAAATGAGAGAGGTATTGCCCTTTGTTTGTTGAATGAATTTTTGCTTTTAATTTCAGTGCAGTAAACATCTGCTGTCCAAACACTTTTATATCATACTTTGTGTTAACAGTGTCATGGACAAGATAAAAAAATGGGAGTTATTGCTCTTTGTTGGTTCACACGATTTTTGTATTTTTAATGTTATGTGATTACTTAAAAGGAAAACATCAGGTTTCAATAAATTTTGAAATACTGCAATTTGTTGCTTTGTATCAACTTTATCACGGATTAGGTCGAAAATCACAGAGATCTTTTGAATACTGAGAGCTATTGTGTCCATTTTAACTTTCATTTTTTTACGTTTATGTGCTACCTTGAGAAATAAACATAAAATTTAAATAACCTTTGTCACGTGGCTTGATATTAACATTGTCTTGGGCCATTTTTAAACTCGTGGCGATTTGTTCGGGCTGGCGGAGTGTTTTCCCAAAAGCACTACGGTACTGTAAAGTGTGCTGCGACGCGGATAACCTTCCAGGGAATCAGAAAAGATGTTTGTGTGCAAGAAAAGAATGTCGGGATTTTTGTGACGTTTCCTAATTTAGTTGGCTTCTGTGACATCAAAAATAACGCTGAGAATGTAGAAAACAACTGCTAGAAGCCGGTTTATGAACAGCAAAAGATCGCGTTACCCTATTTTGACATAGTCTCATTGTGCCATTCCTATACGCGACTACTTAGCATTTTGAAACTACAAATATCCCCAGTCTCCACTAGCGAGCAAGAATTTATGAAGACAAAATCAACGCATTCATCATTCATACCAAACATAATGCTCTGAAGCCAAAGCAAAACAGTACATATTTTGCTCCAAACTGTGCTCAAATGGACTGCAGAGTTGTCATGACATTTTGAAGAAAGCCACACCTGTATCGCACAGGTAATCCAAGGAATTCTCTGGGGATATAAGAACACGTAATGCTATGTTTGGCGACTAGTGACTGGGACGACTACCTGAAGCCGGCTCCACATCTGCGCTTGAGGTTCCTTGTGGCCACTGTCTGTGGAGGTTTCCTTGTCGATATTATGATTCGATGGTGTCTTCCCACTAGACCAATTCCCTTTAGACCAATTCCCTTTAGGCCAATTCTCAACAAAAGACCAATTCCCCTTAGACCAACTACATACTGTTATTGATTAAGGGTTGATTAAGGATAATTAAGAAAACACTTATTTACTGATAAGCACTTTATTTGATAAAAAAATATTTTCCGCATAACATACAAAAAATATAGGTTTATAACATTTCAGTTTATAAAATATCAACAAGCCAGAAAATAAGCAGACTATCATCTGAAAAATGAGGTCCCCAGAGGGTGAATTTGACAATGCTACTCTGCACAGCAGGGTAGCATCACTAATTTTACCCTCTGTGAATCTCAATCTGAATTAAGGCCTCAAACATAAACAGAAAGATGTACCCAGAGGATAAGCTGACCCACTGTATGGGATAGCAGCAGTAAATTCACCCTCTGGGGACCTCATTCTGCAAATGACAGACTGCTTATTTTCAGACTTGAATATCAATAACATTAAATACATTTATAAATATTTATAAATATATCAAATTATTGATATGGAATTATTTTAAAAGAAGAACGCATGAGTTGGTCTAAGGGGGATTGGTCTTTTGGGAATTGGCCTCGTGGGGATTGGTCTAAAGGGAATTGGTCTAGTGGGAATGAACCGACTCGATATCCAACTCCATTAACCTTTGGACCCGAGAGGTCGCTTTTCCGATCCAGGACCTTGACACGTCATAATATTATTAGTATTATGGCTGCTCAGTGAAAGTGTGGGGCTGGCCAGTCAACATTTTCTACGTGCAGCCCTATAATGAATATGTACTCTTCCAGTTCTGTTACTGAATTAGCCTGGAAGATACCATCAGGGCTTAAGGGGTTTAAATACCATGACTATGAGTAAACGCTTGTCATTCTTAAAATTCTGCGGAAACGATGATAATCGTATTCAATATCTAGGAACAGGTATCATGAAAAGAAAATGCTTCTCGTTATCGCGGTGTTCTTCATTCTGACCGTATGTTTGTCTGCCAGTCCGTACAGGTAGTTTGTTTCTGTTTTCGATTCAAGGGCACTGAGACTGTGGACTAGGGTGCAACGCGTGTCCCCTTTTACCAGAAGTGCACGAATGGAAAAAACTTTACTCTCCGAAAACTGTAACTGAGAAACTTCCCAGTGTTCGTTTGTAACGTATCGTATTTGTCACTACTAATGGGGGTGGTGGACTGGTGGTATAAGATATAATGACGGAGCTTGGTTGATAATCACTTAACAAGGAACCTATACAGTCCGTGGGGTGATTTCTAGAGCTTTATATCGTTCCTTGAGGAAACAAGGTGCCATCTGCAATGCTTTTGCAATGCGTACAACACGTTGTTTTTCTTAAGAGACGATATATATATATATTATTTATCTGATAACCATAGAGTATAACAACCGTTGTACATACTTGAAGTATATACAACGGGTGTTGTATATAATTATAATTTATGCGAACGACCTCTGACCTCTTTCAATTCCGTTTTCATTCATTCATTCATGAAACATCGTTATATCACAGGGCAGGTTTTAATTGTACGCTTATTGCACTTTGTCAAAATCCTCTGATGGTGTCATTTCTTATTTATTTTGCTTCAATAAAGGCAACCTAAAATTTTGCTTCAAAACATTGTAGAAATTACTTGAATGTTAATAGTAATTAGTATGCGGCGACTGCGAACTATTTATAGTCACGGCCTCGATCAAAAGTACTCGCGGAACTGCGCTAATTAAAAGTTCGTATGCTCTACCTGAAAAAAAAAACACTTCGTCGAAATTGTAAACAAACGCAAAATTATTTGTTATATTGGGACTACAGCATAAAACACGGAAGAAAACTGGAACTATGTCAAAAAAAGAATAACTCTACTGAAACACCGTTTTGTTACTGTTAATAAAATAGCTGAAATTTATTTTGTTCCAGCGCAGTTACATGATGCAAGAAGTGCAATCGCACTTTACAATCGCCGTCATCGATTTTGTAATGTAAGGGACACAACTCTATGCGTCTTGTCCTATTTCTTTTGTCTCGTAGACTGGTTTTCTTTGGAGGCCCGTGGGAAGCATATATAAGTCGGGTAGACGCACGAGACGGGTGTCTGTTTGTTATCAGATAAAAACAATAAACATATAGTGTGTTTTTATTATATCTGTGTTATACAACTCGTTGAAATATGGTTTATTTTTTCTCGGCGAAGCCTCGAAAAAATAAACCATATTTCAACTCGTTGTATAACACAGATATAAAAACACACTATATGTTTATTGTCTATATATATAACTTCGTCAATTTGCCGTCATGTTCGGAAGATTACTTCCTTCTAAGCGGCTTTCATTTTTAAAAATGAAAGCCGCTTAGAAGGAAGTAATCTTCCGAGCATGACGGCAAACTGACGAAGTTATATAAAATATTTGATGAAGTGTATTATATATATACATATAAAGCCAATAATACTGAATGTTGCATTATAATTTATTATACGTTTGTAACTAATATCCAAAGTCGAGTGCCCTTTTTACCCCCCCCCCCCCCCCCAATGCACTCGGATGCTTCTGGTAACCTTGTTTTTATTTGAAGTTGTTCTTGCTCGATCTTAACTGTACTTGATAAGTCTTGATGTGTATATTGAAGGACAAAATCATGTTTTTCGAAGAACTTGGAGTGTTGCTTGCTGATCCCCAACCGGGAATTGAACTCATGGCAATCCCATCTAACAATGAGGGGTGCGACCCTTAAACCACTAGACCACTGCACACTGTTAATAAACGATGGCTGGAATCTAGCCTATCAGATGAAGTTCTCACGATTGCTTGGTTCAATTCCTTACGGCAGATACATGAAAGTGTGAAACGCGCTGGCTACAGTACGACGAAGGTTCTGTGATTGACCGCAGACGAATACTACACGGGCGTGTGTGTGTGTATTGAAGGACACAATCATGTTTACGAAGAATTGATTGCAAGTCACCGATCGGGAATCAAACCGTCAGCAACATTGCCTGACAATCAAGTCCAACACCTAACCACTAGACCATTGTTCACCGTCAATAAACGAAGGCTGGAATCTAGCTTATTAGAGGACGTTCTCGTGATTACTTGGTATGTTGGTAAGATTAAAAATACAAACCAACAAGTCAACATCTCTAAGTTGTCCAGTACCCTTCGATTTGCTAATATGTGTCGTCAAACAAGATATATGGGTTGGTCATCATCAGAATAACAGATGAATATTTTCGACCGAGTTACCAAGTCAAAACCAAAGACAAGTACAACACACGTGTCATGTTTGTGGCTTTTACTTATCATCATCATCGTGATAATTGCGCGAGAGCTTGTAGAAATTCCTAATTATGGTTGTTGTTACTGTTGTACGAATGTGTTATTTTAGGGGTGTGGTGTGACAGCCGCCTCCAGTGCCCACCTTTGTAATGTATGTGTCTACATACGTTCCCGTCGTCATCAAGAGAGACTTGAAAATTTGAGTGTCGGACGATACTTTATTTTACAAGTATAATTCCTGTTCTTTCTAGATAACATATTTATTTATCTCTTGTGTAGGACAGGCGGCAAATGCCTATGTATTTAAGTCAATATATGTCATCTTTTCAAAACGGCGGCAGAGTTATATTAAGCGTGTTCCTGTTCCCTGTGACTTACAACCACCTAATTCTACATCCTGTTGTTTCAGATGCGCCGTGCAGCTGCCACGGTTATGAAGCACAGGGGGATGAACACTTGTGAAATGAATGATAAGTGATTAAATAAAATTATATCCTGTAGTGTAGAAAACCTGTTTGTGGTTTGGTTCAAGACCCGAACATTTCTGACTGAATGTAGTGAGCAAACGGCAGTCTAAAAGACGTAATATTTCTTGACCCTGACAGTGTGTACATCATTCTACCATGATTGGACAAACGTGAAACTAAAAACAATCGACAAAACATTGATAGGAATCATAAAATATTCCCCGCAAGAATTATGCGTATCTATATTGATAGCCTAATGGCTGTCCCAGACTGACAGACAGACTCCACACACGTGTGTGTGAATGGATTCGGTGGAGAACACCCGTCTGAGTACATATAGTGTGCTTATGTGCATGCTCGCTGGTGGGGTGAGGGGTTGTGTTAGGGCCGTTACTCAACACTATTTATGGTCTTCCCGATGGTGACATTATCTAGAGCCATGACCTTGGTTTTCATTTTCCATGATGAACGCTGCATTCAAATATCAAGGCAGAGATGACAAGTTTTCTGGCTTCATGACAAAACACTTACTCAAATTGAGCCATGATAAGACAGCAGAGATATATTTGTCACTTGATATTCAAGAGTGAACGATTGCATCCAGTTACTTGTGTCTGTAATTTTGCTTATTTTATGGTTGAAAATCTGACAGCTGATGAGCATGTCAAGCACATTTATTGGGATTCATTTTTTCATGTACGTTGTATAAGGAAAAATCGACTTTTCAGAAACACAAAGACATCTTGTCCGCGCCTTTGTCCCCACAAGTCGCCTCGATTTTGCAACTCTCTTTTTGATATGTGCCAAAATTTAACACTTGAAAAGCTACAACACGTCCGAAATTGTGGCGGCACGTGCCATTACCCGGTCTCGAAAGTGTTGCCACATTACACCAATTTTTGTTTACCTCTACCGACTTCAGATTCAGCTGAGGGTTCATTTTTTTCTTATCTATAAATGTAGTTTGTTTGTAAGAAATGAATTTGCCGTACATTTTGAGTATGACATATTAGATAAATCAAGTGACGGCATTCTGTGTGTTAAATTTAAAGATAAGTACAGTGATGTAGTATTTATAGTATTTTCGTGCTATTTACCGCCGGAAAACTCTCCTTGGGGAAGGGATGCGGATAACTTTTTTTCAGAAATTTTGGTTGACCTATACATGTATTGCGATAACCACCATCTTATACTTTGTGGTGATCTCAATGCACGCATGGGAAAACATGATGGCTGTAATGTTGAAATTGATAATCTAACGGAACGGTTAGTGATTGATAATGTTGTTAACCAGCACGGGCGTGCTTTTATGGAATTTTTAAACGACTCCAAGTTATGTTGCCTGAATGGAAGGGGCAGCCCCTCGGATGATAATTTCACATCTATCAGCGCAAGATGGAAATCTATTGTAGATTACATATGTGTTTCGCATGAAAGAATGACAAAATGCGATAATTTTCGGGTTAATACGCAGTCTGTTTTAATTGAGAAATTTAACTTACATGCTTTCCTGGGAGAAAAAGTCAAACCCCCTGACCATAGCTTTTTGGAGTTTGATTTTAATATAGACACAGAGTTTGAATTGCCTGGTGTTTGTGATAAACGTGGAATCAAAACAAAATTGAAAAAACCTCTACCCGATAATTTTCTCCAAAATGATGCCTCACTTCATTGCCTTAATGAAATTATAAATGTAATTGAAAGTGCGAGGGAATCGCAAGAAGAGATTGACAAAATTTATAATAAACTGGTTGCAACTGTTGTAACTGAGCTAAAATTAATAATACCTGGGTTCGTTGAGCCTACGTCCTATAAAACAAATAAACAGTTCAAGTATTTTAAACCTTACTGGAACCAAGAGTTGACAAACTTGTGGAACGAAATGCATAACAAAGAAAAAGAGTTTCTAAGAGTATCAAAAGTAGGCAAGCGGGCTGGGGATAAAAACAACAGTTACATATCATTTAAAATATCTCGTAAGCTTTTTAATAACCGATTACGTTTTTACGAACGAGAATATAAACGAAAACTCATGTTGGAAACTGAAAGTTTTTGTGAAAATAACCCCCGAAGCTTCTGGGATAAGATAAAAGATTTAGGCCCAAGCAGATCAAAATCAATCCCAAACGAGGTAAAACTGGGTGACGATTCTGTTGTGGGAGATAGGACTCGGGTACTTGATGTGTGGGCCTCGACATTTAGGGAACTTTATAACCCAAGCCCCGAAGTTGGACAATTTGATGAAACTTTTTACCAAAGTATTAAAGCAGAAAAATCATTCATAGAAGATAAATTTCTGGATCCATTATATGAACAAAATTGGACACTAAACCACCCTATACGACTTGAAGAAGTTGAAAAAGTCGTTTGTAAGGCAAAAAATGGGAAGGCCTCGGGATGTGATAATGTACCTTATGAGGCGTTTAAATTCAGACAGGTAATAGGTTTACTACATAGATTGTTTGAATTAATATTTGAAACTAGCATTATTCCATCTTTGTGGAAGACTTCAATAATTTGCCCAATACCTAAAGATCCTTTAAATGATCCTCGACTTCCCAGTAATTACCGTGGTATTTCCCTAACCCCCACTTGTAGTAAGTTGTATTGTACTGTACTGAATAATAGAATGGTTTACTTCTCTGAAGAAAACAATTTGTTTGTTGACGAACAAAACGGATTTAGGTCACAGAGGTCATGTATTGACAATGTTTATACAGTTGCCTCTCTAATCAGGGGAAAACACGAGCTTTTTGGCACGTTTATCGACTTTCAAAAAGCATTTGACCGTGTAAAACGAGAAATGCTGTTGTATAAATTGCTGAAGCTTGGTATCGACGGTAATATGTATAAATCAATTAAGAATATGTATGAAGGCACTATGTCGAGTGTAAGAGTAAATTGTTATCTCACTAATTGTTTCCCATGTAATAATGGCGTAAAACAGGGAGATAATTTATCGCCAACACTTTTTGCCCTTTTTATCAATGATTTGGCTAAGGAAATTAAAGACTCGCAATTGGGCGTGAATATAAATGATGATACCGTATCCATTTTAGTGCACGCCGATGATATTGTTCTTTTGGCGGAAAACGAGCAAGATATGCAAGATATGTTGAATATTGTGCATGGTGCCGACATGTGCTTATGTGCAAATGCACAATATGGCACATTATGCACTAGCACTGTATAGGAGCTAGTGCACAATACATGTGCACTAGCACATGTATTGTGCACTAGCTCCTATACTGCTCCTGTATGGTTCCTAGCTCCCATGTGCCTCCTATACAGCTCCTGTACAGCATCTAGACCACCCATCATCTCCAAATCTCCAAGCCCACTAGATATGCCGATATGTGTTTGTGTAAAAATGCACAATGTTACACATTGTGCACTAGCACATAGGCACATGCTCGATGTGTCGATCTGTGCTTATGTGAAAATGCACAATGTGACACCGTGTGCACTAGCACATAGGCACATATGGGTATTTGAGGATATATACGGCCCAGCTCCTATACAGCTCCCATATGGCTCACAGCTCCTAAATGGCACCTCTACAGCTCCTATAAGCATTTAGACCACCCATCACCCCCAAAGCTCCAAGTCCACTAGATGTGCTGATATGTGCTTATGTGAATATGCACAATGTGACACATTGTCCACTAGCACATAGTCACATACGGATATTTGAGGATACATATGATCCAGCTCCTAAACAGCGCCCATATGGCTCCTAGCTCCTATATTGCTCCTATACAGCTCATATAAGCACCTAGACCACCCATCGTCTCCAAAGCTCCTATACAGGTAGTCTTACCAACGGCTTCCATTTTGTCTCCAACTACCTGTCCTATGATTTGGACATTTTGTAGCCACCCGTTGTGGACCAGTCTCGTGCCACTTCTGCCTTGTTTCATAAGTCTTCCGACGACCTGTTTATGTCATGCGTACACATTACAGGTAGCACATAGGCATATGCTGGATGTGCCGATATGTGCTTATGTGAGAATGCACTAGCACATGGGCACATGCTGGATGTGCCGATATGTGCTTTTGTGAAAATGCACAATGTGACACATTGTGTAATAGCACATAGGCACATTTGGGTGCCGTCGGGACAGATATAGGTATAGCTAGAACGTAGTGTTACAAGTCAATATTAATGGTTGAGACATGGGGCAGAATAACTTAAACAATAGAAATGATACAAGACCGCAATGGCACAAGACTGCTGTAGAAGCTAATGATAGGACAGATGATGGTGACTATGGAGCTTTGGAGATGATGGGTGGTCTAGATGCTGTATAGGAGCTGTATAGGAGCTAGGAGCCATACAGGAGTTGGGTTATAGGGATCCTCGAATACCCGTATGTGTCAGTGCACAATGTGTCACATTGTGCATTTTCACATAAGCACAAATCGGAACATCCAGCATGTGCCTATGTGCTAGTGCACATTGTGCATTCTCACATAAGCACATATCGGCACATCTAGGAGATGTATATGAACTCGGTTATAGGTATCGTCAAATACCCGTATGTGCGTGTGTGTTAGTGCACAATGCGTCACAGTGTGCATTTTCACATAAGCACATGTCGGCACATCCAGCATAAGCCTATGTGCTACCTGTAATGTGTACACATGACATAAACAGGCCGTCGGAAGACTGGTACTCAGCTATGGTATTGGATGACTACAATAGAGGCAAATCATAGGACAGGTAGTTGGAGACAAGATGGAAGCCGTTGGTAAGCCTACATGTATAGGAGCTTTGAAGATGATGGGTGGTCTAGATGCTGTGTAGGGAATGTATAGGAGCTGGGAGCTGTATAGGAGCTGGGTCATAAGTATCCTCAAATACCCGTATGTGCCAATAGGAGAATAAATAGAACAAAGATGTTATAACATAGCCTGTAGACACATACGTGGAAACCGAGGATTCTGAAAGAATTCGAACGAGTACAACTTGTCTGGTTGTTTGTGGTAATTCTACGAATTAAATGAGGATTTGGGGAAAATCCGCGCCAGAAAACTTCTCTAGTTCAATCGAACTTACACCCCAACCCCGGGAGGTGGGGAGGGGGTGGGTGATCTTGATACTTTAGCACTACGTTCTACTATTATATGCCCAATATGGGGTTTCATATCAAGTAAAGCCATTTTTGGTGATTTGGAGGAAATGTCGGGGGTATTTTGGTAATTAGATTTACTCTTGTACATACCCCTGTCCTATTGTAGGCTTTTGTGTAACCTAGCAGTCACGTGCTACCATAGAAACCAAGATGGCGGCCTCCAGTATACAAAATGGCCGACGGAAACACGTATCACCCCAACAACTCGCGCTGCGTATGCGCACTATGACCACGTATCACTATGGGGATAACGTCACAAGATGGCCGCTCACGCGGGTTACCATGATAACACAGCATGGTGCCACTGGGTCACGTCACTATGACGTCACTTCCTAGGTCCCACACAGGGTATCCCAATGAGGTCCGTTTCATCGCTCTCCTACTACTTACACAGAAAGCGCAATAAATATCTCCTCGATCTGAGGGCGCGAAATAGGATAGAACAAGCTTCGTTGAAATTTACTTTATCACTCGAATTGTGGTGAAAACAAGTGAACTATGATTTGATTATACCCTTTAAATGTATATGTGGGAGCGAGGTGGCTCAGTGGTTGACTGTTGGATTTCTATGCTAGAGATCCCGAGTTCGATCACCGTCCGGGACGACCCGCGTTGTGTCCGTGGACAAGTGACTTTATCCCGGTTGCCTACATGGGGCACGATGACGCCGTGTACTAAGGCGTACTGCACATCGATGATGCATATGTCTTCTACCGCTGTAACCCTGCTTGAGCAGGGCTTGAACAGGGTTGGAATGTTGAGGAGCTGACAGTTGCTCGTCGATGCTCGGTGGTTCTCTCCGGGTTCCTCCATCAGTAAAAACTGTCACGGTCACGATCAGCCATTGTACATAAGTATGTGACCTTAAACACCAATAAATAAATGAATATAAATGTATGTGCTTGATGAAATGATTGTGTTTGTAACAATTGGTGTGAATTAGTTGGCTTAAAAAATACCTTACAGTCTAATGACCAGATGCCTAGAATTGTTTGCCTTCATACTCGGCCACAACGAGAAAAATCAACAGAATTTTGACTGGTGGCAGCTTTCAATTTGATGTTTGGATAATGATTGTTAAAACTTTCTAAACATTCATCGGGGCGAGCTCATTGGGCTATTTCCAACTGCGGTCGCATGATATGGTTTTGAATAATATGAAAAAACATAATTAAAATAACATATTTTGATATGGTGTGCGTTGGATAAATGGTTGGTTCGCCCTTTACATGTACTTAACGTACCAGCAAAAGCCAGCCAAAGCTGTTCACAAAACTCGCCTGAGCTTGTACCAAAAAATGTTTATAAAGCTTTTTATTTATTTATTTATTTATTTATTTATTTATTTATTTATTTATTTATTTGTTTATTTATTTATTTATTTATTTATCGTTCGCTATTTTTGTTACTGTAAGACAAAGCGTTGAACAACATTTTGGAAATGTCCAGTAACCACAGTAGTCCGGACTATGGGTTTAGATCTTGTACTCCTGATTACCAGGTGGAATTGCCGTGAGTTCGATTCTCAGCCGGGGATAAGAAACCAACATTCTAAATTCCTCGACAACATGACTGTGTCCTTCAAAATACAAAGGCCCGTGCCAGTCTTCGTCTGAGGCCAACCACAACACTTTGTTCATGCAGCGGCCGAAAGGAAAATGAATCAAGAAATCGTGATAACTACATATAATAAGCTATTTGCCAGCCATCATTTTTGGTGCAATAGTATAGAGGTTAAGGTGCTGAACTCCTGATTGCCAGTAGGGATTGCCATGAGTTCGATTCCCGGCCGGGGTTCTGAAACCAATTTTCCAAATTCCTAGTAAATATGATTGTGTCCCTCAAAATGAACACACGTACACACACACTCCGAGTGCCCATTGCTTCAGAAAAGTCTGCCTAACAGCAATTTATTGGAGAGTGCCTATGGCACTCTCCAATAAATTGAAACAAGACAAATATATATGACCAAATAAATTTTATTTCTAGAGAATATGAAACGCCTCCGCGAAAAATAAAGCATTTTAATCGAAGCTCGGGTACTCTACTATTAACTAGTTCACAGAAGACAGCTATAACCGTGGGGATATAGCTGTCGGTATCTGCTGTGAAACAATCGTGTTCAACTGATGACTCTTGAGAAAAATTAAAGATGATAACAATTTAATATTGAATCTGGCATTCCAAATGCCTAACAGCGATAGACATTTAACAACTGGACTTGTTGGATATCCGAACAATTTTACAGTAATAGCTCGTAGGATTTCCCAGTAAAATGAAGCAGAGTAACGTTTGGAAATCCAAACTACAACTGAATTCTTGAATGAATGAAAGGTTTTCGCGCGCCGAAGGCGCGCAGGGACGATGTGGGATTTACAAATCCCTTGCGACCCGGGAATTCTTACATATGATCAGCGCTATATATACAATACAATAAATGCGTCATGTCATAACAAGTTGACTTGACATAAAGATTAAAGAAAACTTTCACTGGGTCTTAATGAAATGCCTTGTTAACTTAGTGAATATAGCTTAAATAAACAATGGAGGGACACATGAATAGAGGCAACTTGTTAACAACTTCTGTGAGAGAGGCTTGCTGTCACATGACGAATGAAGAAATATGCCAAGTTTGAAACAATTGAAATTAAATTGGACGCAATGTGAATTGTAGATTGTCAATGCAACACAACATCACTAAAATAGTTTTTTTTGTATAGTAAGTTTATCATAGTCTGCACGCGCTCCGGTGATACAGCTACAATCAGAAGTATCTATGTCATTTTCTACTTCAGGTGTTTGTGTAAATTCAGAGCAAGACTCGACAATTAACTTTGTGAAAGCTTTCAACCCTAACACAGCGGATAATGTTTTGGACAGTAATAATTCTTCTCCACCAACATCTCCAGTAGAAGAAGATGAAGAAAGCGAAAGGAGCTATTTCAGTTTTTTCTTCGAAACTGATTAGTACAAAATTGATACATTTTCAAAGTATATATTGATGGGATCCAGCTGGCTTGGCAAAAATAATTCAAGGGTGTTAGTAGTGGTATATATGTACCCCAAGTGACCCTTTCTCCCAGAGCAAGATGAGTTTGGTGGAAGAGATGTGGTTAGGTAAAATGTTAAATAATGCGTTACTTTATTTAAAAGCCGTTTTTTTTCTATACCGTAATATTTTTTGCATATTTTATTTAATTAATCATTTTTTTGTATTTTGATTTTTAAAAAAAAATGTTCGTTGATTTGGAACCTGCTTCAATGTGTTAAAGGAAGACTGACATGAGTGCAGATATGTCTTATCGCGTGTAGTGTTTACTAAAAGGCCAGGTACACGACTTCCCATGATTACAGTTGCTTCATTGTATCTAAAGAGATTAAATAAAATGATTGCCCATTGACCTGATTTTTAATGTATGCCTTTTACATACATTACATCCGTATTTATATGAACATAGAAATGTAAAATGCATGTGGATTGACTAAGTTTATTCGCATTAGTGATATCACCCGCCTGGCGATTCTCACAAGTCAGTTAACAATCTCTCAACTTAGCCATTTCCCTTTATCCCAACATGCATACCGGCTCCTCACAACTAAACGCATGGTACATTGTTTTTAATTTTATTTTTATGCCCCGGCCTCTTTGAGGAGGAGGCATTATGTTATCACCATGTCCGGCTTCCGTCGTCGTCCGTCTGTTAACTTTTCGCATTCCACCAATTAACTAAAGTTTTACCAACCAGATCTTTACCAAACTTCATATGTGGGTTAGGTATGGTAAGTGGAAGAAGCCCATTTATTTTGACCATGATGTGCCAAAGGTCAAGGTCATAGTGACCTCCAATGTTAAATACACTTGAAATGGGTTCACGCTCTAAACTAAAGTCCCACCAAACGGATCTTTACCAAACTTCATATGTGGGTTAGGTATGATGAGTGGAAGACACCTCTTTATTTGATATGCCAAAGGTCACAGTGACCTCCAATGTTGAATACACTTGAAATTGGTTTCCACTCTGTAACTAAAGTTCTGCAAGACTGATCTTGTTTTTTTTGTAATTCTATCCATAATATTACAGGAGGGGCATAAGCCAGGCTTCGCGTTGCTCTTGTCTTTGATTGAAATCAGGCTGCAAGCCGAGAGGTCCTCGGTTCGAATCCCACCTGCGGCAACCGCGTTGTGTTCATGGGCAAGACACTTCATCTCCATTGCCTGCGTGGCGGCATGATGACGCCGTGTACTAAGGCGTACTGCACGTCGATGGTACGCATGTCTTCAACCAATCTAACCTGCCTGTGCTGCAGTGCGGAGTTACGATGTTGGGGAGCTGGTAGCTGCTCGTCGTTGCTCGGTGGTTCTCTCCGGGTACTCCGGCTTCCTCCACCCGTAAAACTGCCACGGTCATGATTAGCCATTGTGCATAAATATGTGACCTTAAACATCAATAAATAAATAAATTGATTGAAATCACATCGTGCCTCACCCAATTCACGAAAAGCGTGGTGCAAAAAAACGTTTTATTTAAAAAAAATCTTATGAACTGATTAAATCAATAATTTGATAAATGGGTATTAATTCGTATTCCTTCTGAATGGGTAAAGTAACTCTTGCTCAGCGGAAGGAGCGATATTTGCACCATATTTACAGTTTTCAAATTGCCTGGGCCTATTTGAATGAAATTTGGAATCTGATATATAGCTGGTGACATGCATTTAATTTCGGCCCAAAACAGCTGTCACATCAGCAGAGTATAAAAGGGCGTTGGCGTTCGAACATACTGAAAATGCATTCCGAGCTCAAGGTAATTTATCGCGATTTTCAAGCTTATTTTCTCGAGAAATCGACTAAGTCCAAAACCTTGACATACTGGCTGACTGGAGACTGAGTTCGTTTTCTGTGAGAGACGATATCCGACTTTTTCAAATCGAACAAAAATCGAATCAGAAATCGGATGGAAAATCGAATCGCCGACAGAGAGACTGTAGGAATTTGTCCCGGCTTGTCGGTCCAATCTCGGAGATCGAGCAAAAATAAAATGTTAGAAAATCTTGGAAAATCTGAAAAAAATTCGAAATCATCCGGTTCTGATCCAGTCCCGGAATTCACTGTATTTTTATCCCAAGCTGACAGTGACGATAGTGAAGATACCACAAATCCGAGATGAAGTTGGTGGCAAAGCCAAACCATATATTTTTAACTCGGTTTTGATGCAAAATTACAATCGCGACATATAGTGTCAAAACGTGTAATGTTTTGTCGGCTTTCTCAAGTGTCTCGTCGAAGTATGCCGTCGATTTGGCCATGATGTCTCGAATGCAGAACACAACAGTACAGCCGACGTGGACTGGTCACTTTCCACGGGTGGGCAATATTTCCACGGACGAATTCCAAAAAACTGATTATAGGAATAACCAGCAAAAATTTAATTAATGAAGCACCGGGTACAAACCGGTGCTTCATTAATTAAAATTTTGCCGATGATGATTTTTATTACCTGGTAAACGCATGCGTGGATATCACTGCCCACGCGTGGATTACGACCAATCCCCGGCGACTGTACTGTAGTAGTCGTAAATGTGTCAAAACGCGTAATTTTCCGTCCGCGTTTTACAGTGTCTGGTCAACGGATGTGATCGATTCGACAGAGATCTATCGGAGGAGAGAGATTTTCAACTGCGTGGCATGCAGTTTGTCGATTGCTTGGTACCGCATCCAAATAGAGAGAGAATCCAAATGAGACAAGTGAAAGTAATATGATACATTATACTGTCGGACTATTCTCTCGGGAAAGACCAGAAGCTGAACCCTACTCGCAGAACTCATCAACTTTGAATATAATATTGAGTTTACGAGTCGATTAACGAGCAATAACTTTAGACAAGAGATTCGTGACCGTCCCTCGACTGAGACAGAGATCTGACTACCAGTAGATCCACATTTCAGGAGAGTGGAAGATGACCAACTTTCGACAAAAGAGATCCGTGAAAGTACTGTGACAGAGATCCGACTGCCACTACTACCGCATTTTCGGGAGAGTGGAATATGTCGAACTTCCAGGCAATAGATTCATGAAAGTACCATGACAGAGATCGGACTACTACTACTACTACATTTCAGGAGAGTGGAACGTGACAAACTTTCAAGCAAGAGATTCGAGAACATACTATGACAGAGGAGAGATCTGACGCCCATTACTACAACATTTCAGGAGAGTGGAACACGACACACTCTGCAAGTGATTCGTGAATATTCTGAGATAGAGAGAGATACGACAGCTATCGCCACAGTGAACATACTGAGGTAGAGAGAGGTCCGCCTGCTATCACCACGCCGTTTCAGGAGAGTGGAACATGACAAAAGTTCAGGTAAGAGATTAGTGAGCATACAGTGACAGAGCAAAGATCTGACTATCACAAAAACTCCAAGATCCAAATTTCTCACAAGAATATGTAAAAGCGCCGCGACCTCGACACCCGTCAGATTGGGTTCGAACAGTCGAAATAAAAAAACCCTCCTTTTCCATATGAATTCCCCATAGACATGTGTAAAAATGCCACGACCTCGACACCCACCAGAATGGGTTCCAACAGATATACAATATCTGACGCGCATTACTACAACTACATTTTTCAAACAAATTTCCCATAGGAATGTGTAAAAATGCTGCGAACTCAACATCCGTCAGAGTGAAAGTACGCCAAGAAATTTGTGAACCTACTGAAATGGAGAGACCTGACAGCTATTACCATCCCATTTCAGGAGAGTGGAACATGACAAACTTTCAGGTAAGAGATTGCTGGATGTACTGCGACAGAGCAGAGATCTGACTATCGAAAAAAAACTCTTTTTTCATAGACATTTCCCATAGGAATGTGTAAAGTGCCGCGACATCGACGCCCGTCAAATTGAGTTTGAACAGCCGATGTCGAAAAAAAACCCATTTAACATACAAATTTCCCATAGGAGTGTGTAAAAATGCCGCGCCCTCAACACCCGTTAAAGTGAAAGTTCGCCAAGAAATTCTTGAACCTACTAAGATAAAGAGATCTGACAACTATCAGCTGTTGGAACCCAAACTGACGGGTGTCGAAGTTGCAATACTTTTACAAATTCCTATGGGGAATTTGTATGGAAAAGGAGGTTGCTCAAAAACATCGATTCAGTCTATATCATATTGTACACCAGTAACAAAAATGCTTTAAAAAAATTCATTCTCATGTATAACTACTGTCTGTCAAGATTCAAAAATTATCAGGGTATTTTCATTAAAGGAAGGTGGTTTTATTAAAAAAGATCCATCTATTATAGGTACACTAGTAAAAAACATTAAAAAAGAAAATGAATTATTATTTTCTTCAATCATTACAGTACATAACTCCTCTGTGTGCGGCTTGGCTCATATTGACTGAATTCTTTGTGTTTTGTCTGGAGCATGGGCTGGTGTGACTTTTCTCAAATAAATGGCAAGAGGAAGGGACATATATTAGTCATTTGGGCGCCACGCCCTCGGTGTCTCGTAACCGTTTCGGAAAAGTGTGGTTGAGAGGCACCATCTAGCGAATTAGGAAAATTGATATGCAAAAAAAGACTTTTTTCGATATTCAGATCTCTGCTCTGTCACAGTATGTTCACCAATCTCAAACCTGAATGTTTGGCATGCTCCACTCTCCTGAAATGTCGTTGCGATAGAAGACGGATCTCTTTCTACCTAAGTATCTTCACCGTGGTGATAGCAAACGGAGCTCTCTCTATCTAAGTATGTTCTCGAATCACTTATCGAATATTTGTCATGTTCCACTCTCCTGAAATGTTGTAGTAATGAGGGTCAGATCTCTCCTCTGTCGTTGTATGTTACCGAATCTCGTGATTGAAGGTTTGTCATGTCCCTCCTTCCAGCAATGTTGTAGCATTGGCAGTCAGATGTCTGTAACAATATTTTCACGAATCTCTAGCCTGAAAGTTTGTCATGTTCCACTCTCCCCAAAATGCGACAGTAGTGGCAGTCGGGTCTCTGCCACAGTACATTCACGAATCTCTCTAGTCGAAAGCTGGTCATGTTCCAGTGTCCTGAAATGTGTATGTAGTAGTCGTTAGATCTCTGTCGCTGTTGCAGTACGTTTACTAATCTTTTGCCTAACGTTATTGATCTTTAATTGACGTATAAAATCAATATAATATTCAAAGGTTAATGAGTTCTGCGAGTAGTGTTGACCTTCTAGTCAACGAGTGAAATCCTCTTTGCGATTGTTTTGGGGAAGTGCAGCTTCCCATAAATGTTGTTCGAAACCTTGAGTTAGTGTTTTGGGGTTTTCCCCGAGAGGATTCATCAGACATTCTAATGTATTATAATACTTTCACTAATCTCATTTGGGTTCTCTCTCTCTTTGGACGCGGTACCAAGCATTCGCCATACTGCATGCCACGCGGTTGAAAATCTGCCTTATCTGATAGATCTTTGTCGAATCGACCACATCCGTTGATGAGATACTGCAAAACGCAGACGGAAAATCACACGTTTTAACACATTGACGATTACTAGTGTTCCGCATTCGAGACAACATGGTCAAATCGATGGCATTCCCCGACGAGACACTTGCGAACACAGACAAAAGATTACACGTTTTGACACCGTATGTCGCGAAGTGTAATTCATTATCAGAGAGATTTCGTCGAAATCGATGCCATCGATCGAGAAAACACTTAAACACCGAGTAAATAATACATGGTTTGGTTTTGACGTCAACTTCATCTCGGATTTGCGGTATCTTCACTATTGTCGCTGTCATCTTTTGACAAAACTGCAGTGAATTCACAGACTGGACCAGAACCTGATGATTTCAGAATTTTCTCAGATTTTCTAAGGTTTATTTTTGCTTGATACCCCAGATTCGACCGTCAATACGGGACAAATCCCCGCAGTATCTCTGTCGGCGATTCGATTTCCCATCCAATTTCCGATTCGATAAAGTCGCGTATCATCTCTCACATTATACGAGCTGTCTGTTTCTTGTGAGCCAGTATTTCAGGGTTTGGGACTCAGACGATTTCTAGAGAAAATAAGCTTGAAAATCACGAAAGATTATTTTGACCTCGGAATGCATCTTCATTTAGCTCGAGCATCCTTTTATACTCCACTGACATATGTCCCGACTACACCGAAAAAATAGAATAAAGTTTCTAAAGAGGGTTAAAGACAAATTGATTGAAAAGTCCTTGAACGGTTTTCATTGAGCCACCATATGGAGGGGAGGTCTCACTTTAACACTGTGACTTATGAGAAAAACAGATATTTGTGTATGGATGGTTTACAAGTTTGTTAAAAATCAGCCCCGAACTAAGTTTAAGGGCGCCATGGAACTCTCAGATTTTAACACCGTGGGTAATGGGGAAGACAATATAAACATCATCTTTTTCCAAACAAGGTGCTCCAAAACTTTCCGCGTTTGATATTATACTGAGTCAAAAAAGAAAGTATAATAGAAACAAATGTGAAAAATAGCATAAATGATGGAATATAATAGTTCTTATGTTGCATGTTTGTGGACAAGAAGTCGTACAAAGAGTTTAATGACATGTTGTTGTTGTCCACCAAACCGTATACAAGTTTGCTACGGATTACAAAATGGCACGTGCTACCCGAGAAAGTCAAATTGAATGGGTGACCGACAATTTTCTTTGTGTTATGTTGTGCTAGAGAGCCTGGTTTATCGAGAAAACACGCCAGTTTTTGTTTTGCGGCATTTTAATAAATGCCAAGGTTAATCGAAAATCAGAGGTTGCGTGCCATTGGTATGCATGAGGCTGGAATACCTCCAGATGAGCTCGATGCTGAGTTCGGAGTCACTGTGGCCACTATTTACCGTCTCATTGAAAGGTATAGAACCACTAGATCTACTGCCGACCAACCGCGTTCAGGTCGACCAAGAGTTACAATCCCTGCACAAGGCCGACACATCAGGACGTCTCGCTTGCGGGATCGCTTCCTCCCGGCCACGAGGAATCAGAAATTAATCCTGGTAGAAGTAACGATAGAATCAGTGCATAAACTGTCCGCAACAGACTCACTGAACACGTCATCCACAACAGGCGTCCATACCACGGGCAAATCCTTACCCAACGTCATCGTATCATCTGAATGGAATGGGCACGTCAGCGTGTTCACTGGACTCAGCAGCGTTGGAGCACAGTTCTTTTAAGTGATGAGTCACAATTTTGTTCACGGCGCGCTGTTGGTAGGGCAAGAGTGTATCGCCGACGAGGAGAACGGTTTTCTGATGCTTACGTGTGGGAATGCCACCGTATCGGCGGGGTTAGTGTATTGGTTTGGCCAGGAACGCAGTTGATCTTCATCGATGGTAATCTGAATGGACAGAGATATAGGGACGAAATTCTTAACGCTGTTGTTGTCCCGTTGTTCAACGCTAACGTCGGATTACAGTTATTCCAGCAAGACAATGCCTGATGTCACGTGGTGCGTATCTGTCGTGACTTTCTTGAGGAGCAGAGCGTCGAAGTTCTTTCCTGGCCCCCACTTTCGCCAGATTTGTCACCATTCGAACATCTTTGGGATCAACTGGACGGTCGGGTACGACTTCATGATCATCAGACATTAGGCGATTTACGTAATATTCTAAGACAGGAGTGGAACGCAATACCACAGGGTGACTCCAGAGACTTATCAAATCCGCGCGCCGTCGATGTCTTGTCATCCAGGAGGCAAACGGTGGACATACACGCTATTGACTGCATGTGTGAACTTTTCATTTCACTCCATGTCTGAATTGCGATGCCCTGACGTCACGCTGGCAACAGTAAGAACACGATATTATGCAAAGCTAGACTCGAAATATGAATTTACAATAATTTGTTTGGGATTAAAGTCGATAATATTAAAAACATTGATCCTCAAAGTTTATTATACTTTCTTTTTTGACTCAGTATATGACATGTTTTGTTAGAATAATAATACTCAGGGTTATTCAAATTAGTCGTGTCGCGGAGCTCCAGGTTGTAATGCCTATGGTTGGGCACTATGAATCTTAGATTTCGGGTCGAATCTAATCAGATAGAGAATTTCCATTCGAAAGGAATCGAAACGAATCTGGAATAGAATCGCGACGATACTCAGGTTATAGATATTGCATCTTCTTACAACCGTTATTTTTGTGTTTCTAACCATGTATTGTACGCAACAAAACTAATTCTGAATTTGCAGAAAAAAGCAGTGCGTATAATAGCAAATAAAAAGTTTAACTCTCATACCGATCCTCTCTTTAAACATTTGAAAATTCTTAAATTCATTGATCTTTACAAATTACATTCACTACTATTCATCTACGATTGGACTCAAAAACCCTCCCTGTCAGTTTTAATAATATATTCCAAGTGTACGAAAACCCTTTAGGCATAAATACCAGACAGTGTGGGAATCTAACCACACACAAACCCCGCACTCAGTTCTCAGTCGTTCTTCCCTCCTTCTCTTTCCCGAAATTATGGAATGACATAGATTCAAGATTAAAACTCCTCCCCCCGCGTGTTATTTAAAAAAACACTGACCAATCAGTTCATAAACGCTTATAGTGACAACATAAATTGCTCAAATCCGAGATGTTCCGACTGCTCACATAACCAGTTCGTATCTGGGTGGGGGGGGGGGGGGGGTTGGGGGGGGGGTCTTAATTTTCCCGTCACCAAATGTCTATGGTTTTTGCAACTGTACATATCCTAATCCATACTACTAAAATGGAGGAATAACGAAATTTATTTTTCTTGGAAACAAAGTTGATCACAAGGTCAGAATAACAACTAATCTAACAGTGGAGTTAAATGTCAAAATAAACTAACACTGTTCTGAACTATTCAAATTAACCATCTATTGTCCAGATCCACTTTTCTTCTAAAAAATTGTCATTCGCCGTATTTGACTTTTATATTTTGTTTAATTTTGTTTTATATGCCATGTTTTTTTTTCTGTTTTTTTTTTCTATTTTTTTTCGAGGGGATGACAGGAAGACAGTCGCAAGACTACGTCATTCCCCACAGTATACATCTACTCATTTCTCAAATCATGTAACATCATTTTCTCTTAAAACGTACTGTATTTGTATTCTGTGAAATAAAGTGAATTGAATTGAATTGAATTTGTTTGGGCAAATCTATCGAAAAAGCGGGATGTCAAAGTAGGAAGCAGGACCCTTAGTAGTATTTTGAGAACATCTTGACGATCAGAACATTTCCCAATCGGCGCGACTGGAATCGAATCGATTTTCAAAGTTTAGTGGGGTCCTAACTTATTGATAATGAAGAAGCATTAAAAATCTTCTTTACCAAAACTACTGCTGTAAAATGTTTCTCTGCTTGATATATAACATCTTTGTCGTGGCGATTTACAAGTTTGTTCAAATCCAGCCCCCGGAAATCATATTTGGAGGTATCAGAGAGCCGTCAGAATTCACCATTACGGGTAGTGTAAAATTTCTTAACATTCTTCTCAAACTGTCAATGTTCCTCTGTTTGACATTCAACTCCTTTGTAAGGGTGATTTACAAGTGTCTTCAAATTAAGCCATGGGGTCAAGTTTATAGTGTTATGGGGCCCCAGATTTTCACTCTGCAGATAATGGTGAAACATTAAAGTCTTTTTCCCCCAAATTACTGATCAATATGCGTCCGATGCTGATATATAACATCTTTGTGACAAATATATTCAAAGCAAGTTGATGGGGTCACATTTAGGATTGCCACGAGGTTTGGGGATTTTAACACTTGATTAGACACTAACATTAAAATATTTTTTCATCCCAGCCACCGCACCACGTGTATGTGTTTCAATGTTTGTTTTTTTGTTGTGTTTTTTATTTTTTTTATTTTTTAAAATTTTTTATTTTATTTTTTACGGAGGGGATTGTTGATATATAACGCTTTTTTAGTATGATATACAAGTTTGTTCATATACAGCCACTGGGGAGAAACTGAGGAGTGTCATGCATCCCAAGATTTAGCAAAGAGGGTAATGCGCGTAAAAAAAAAATTCTATCTAACTACAACTCCAAACTCTTGCACATTCGATATGTAGGCCTAATATTAAAATTATAAGGGTGATTGATATTCGAAAAGCCTTTGTTAGTAGTGACGAGTCAAATAGTGTAGAAGCATAATACTTCACAATTTTTTTTCAGTCATCATTGGGAGAAAATGTGAAATTTGTAGTGATCTCTGTAGCAGTTATCTGGCATGGTGGTCGCAAGATTTTAACATTTTCGAATTTTACATTGATCAGTAATTATCGTTGTAATTTATAGAGGGGTGATCTAGCCAGAACAAAAACAAACAAGTGCATAATATTGATAACTGCTACTGGAACTTAGCTAATGTGGGTTTTTTTTTTATAAAGATAATGGGATCTTCACTTCATAATATGTTGTGAGATAAGAAATCCCTCAATGTTTACAGTTTACTGCTTGCCGGTATTTTATTCGCCGTTAATCCTTTACCTAACGAATCGCCCGCATCCACCCGCGTAATATGCAAATTGAGCAGTTGAAAAAATTAAATGTTTCAAAATATTTCAACAAAACCATATCATATGCCCCCTCATTCGATATGATTTGTATAAGAGAATATATTTTGGAAAGCTGGAATAAGTAGAGGGGTTCTAGTATTTTTCCAAGGATACCGACGATTATCTCATGACAGAGAACGACAATTATGTATTTCAAAGTGAAACATGAGATTATCTTTTTATTAGGTGTGCTTCCAAGACACGATTGTCATATTCGATGAAGCCATGGGTGAATCATCCAAACCAAATCTTCTGGTCGTTATCTAACTCTTCCACCCACTTAAGCTTTTTAATCGATACAGCGAACATTAGTTCTCCATTATTTCTTGTACGTCGTTCACAAATGGAAAGAAATTGCTTTAGAATAAGAATTCAAAAAGAAGAAAACATCATAGAACATTAGTTTCTTTGAAAGTTCAACCGTTTCATTGAATTTTAAATTGCGACAATTTGGATAATTTCATACGACGCGCTGACGTTAAAGGTCGCGTTGTCGCGAAACGTATTCTCTATATCTCCGCTTGGAAGATGTTGAGTTTTACTACTTTTAACATACTTTATCGATAATTTCCAGCTGAGCATAGAATAAATTACATCGAATATAATCCATTAAAAAAATGTAAATCTAATTTTGTTATGAACACACGTCGAATACACAAATATAAGGATGACATTTTCTGTGTAAAGTGTGAAAATTTCGCGATTGTCCGGAAAAGTACATAGGCCTACTTAAAGTGTACGTCAGCTTGGAAGCGCCTGGGAGATTTTAGTTAATAACCTTTAATTACATTTAATACGAATTAATATCATGTAATTACAAAATAGATATCTTGTAAATACGGATTGATAAGTTGCAATTACGAAGTAATATTGTAATTACGGAACTAAAACATGTAATTACGATCTAATAACTTTTAATTACAAATTAATAACTTGCAATTACCAAACAGCTAACTTGTAATAACGAAATAATAACTCGTAATTACGATTTAACCTAACCAATGAAAAGCAGGTCACCATATTAAGCTCCTGTGTGGTACTATAGGATAGACCACTGTGCCAATTTGTTGATCTTCTCTTAGCCATTGGTACCACTTATGCACAAGATGCTCTTTACAAGCAAATGGATGTGTTGAGTAACGTGATGTTAGATTATATGATGTTGTGGAGTATACTTGGATGTCTAGTGTGGCTGCACAATATGGAATTTCTGTACCCATCTGGGTCATCTTGGCCAAGTGAACATCTGTTGCCTCTCTGAAGGTCTGTAATGTACACCCTATGGTTGTTGTGCTATTTACCTTCATTTCGATTGATAAAGAATGCACTGCAGTAGAGTAGAAGAGCCTTCAAAGCTCCTACATTATAACCTTTATGACTCTAGCTGCTAGATTATAATCTTTATGGCTCACATTGACGAGTCTGAACTTTTGTGGATCTTTATGAACTATTTGGATCAGTTTCCTTGGCACAGGGTTTGGGGAATTTTGGGGTCTAGGTTTGGGGGATTGATGTCGGTATTCTTGTGGACTATTGGGACTGAAGATAGTGGTTTGAGAACTATTAAGGACGTTTCAGAACTGACGATAGATGTGGCTTGGGGCTATTAGACTGAAGATGATGGTTGCTGTTGTAGTAGTTGCTGTGGCTGTTGATGGGAGTAGTTTTGGTTTGTTTAACATTTACCTAACATGAAAAGCAGGCGACATTTGCAAACGAAATTCTGGAATAACTATTTCTTTTCGTTTTTTGTCTCAAAAACATAGGTTATGACCCCTCATTGGAACGAGCTCGACGAGCTCGTCCCAAAGAGGTGTCATAGCCCATGTTTTTGAGACAAAAAATTAAAATATAATGAAAATTAATTGGCGAGTTTTAGGAATAGCACTGGTCGGTTTTGGTCGTTACGTCGAGTAAAGGGTTAATGGTTGGTGTAGTACATGCAGAGTGTGGTGTAGTGGTTACTATTGCAGTTGTTTGTTTCCTAGATGCAGTGGTTGATATTGTACATATGGGTGTTTAAGTTGCAGTGGTTGTTGGTATTTTAGTGGTTGGTGGAGTAGTTGCAGTGATTGGTGTTGTAGTTGCAGTGGTTGGTGAGTATTTGTATTGGTTCTGTAGTGGTTGGTGAAGTATTAGTAGTAGTGGCTGTTATGGTTGTGGTGGTTGGTAGAGGGGCTGTAGTAGTGATGTTGTAGTTTATAGTTGTGGTTCTTAGTGTCGCCATGGTTGGTGTTGTATGAGAGTCTTTGGTTTGTGTAGTAGTTACAGCGATAGGTATTTCTGTGGTTAGTGTTATAGTTGTAGTGGTTGGTAATGGTTAGTATTGCAGTTTTGTTGGTTGGTGTAACAATTAGCGTAGTGAAATTTGTAGCAGTTGTTTTTAGTAATATAATTGTAATTGTTAGTGTGGTTTCGGCCGTTGGTGCTGTTGCTATTGGTGTTTGTACAAAAAAGGCTTGTGTTGTCGTTGTGGCTGGTACCGAAGTTGTAGTTGTCGTTGTCGTTGTCATAGATGTAGTGGTTGGTGTTGGACTATTTGGTATTGGAGTATTTATTTATTGGTGTTTAAGATCACATACTTATACACAATGGCTAATCATAACCGTGACAGTTTTACGGGTGGAAGAAGCCGGAGTACCCAGAGAGAACCACCGAGCTGTCAGCTCCTTAACATTCTAACTCTGTTCAAGCTCCTCTCAAGCAGGGTTACAGCGATTGAATGCATGTGCACCATCGACGTGCAGTACGCCTTCGTACACCCCGTCATCGTGCCCCCTGTAGGGAACTGGGATAAAATGCCTTGCCCAAGGACACAACGCGGGCCGTCCTGGACGGGGATCGAACTCGGGACCTCTAGCATAGAAATCCAACAGTCTACCACTGAGCCACCGCGCTCCCTTTGTACTGGAGTAATAATTGTAGTGGTTGGAGGTGTAATTGTAATATACATTGTAATACGTGTGTAGTTGTTTTGTAACTGTAGTGGTTTGTTTAATAATCGTAATCCTTGGTGCTGTTTTGTAGTTGTTGGCGAAGTAGTTGTCCGTGGTAGTGGTGTAGTTGTAGTGGCTGTGGGCGTTGTCATTGTTGCTGTTGTAGGAGGTATGTTTGTGTTGTAGTGGTTGGTGTGGTAATTATTGGAATATTAGTTTTGGAGGCTAGGGTAGTAGTTAGAGTAGTCACTACACACGTTGTTGGGGTTGTGGTAGTTGATGTAGTAGTTGTTGATGCAGTAATTATAGTTATTGCTGAAGTAGTTGTCGGTGTGGTGGAGGTTGGTGTTGCAGTGGAGGTTGGTGCTGTAGTGGTCGGTGTTGTAGTTGTAACTGCAAAGCCCACAACTACAACTACTACACAAATCAAAAGAACTCTGACACCCACTACCAATATCACAACACTAAGCACTGTGACACCGAGAACCACAATTACAACACCAAACCATACATAATCAATCACTCTACCTACTACACCAATAATCATAATCATATCACTACAAATACTAAACCAACTACAATATGTACACTACAATACTACACCAACCACTGTAACAATAACACTGACCACTACAACTACTGCACCAACCACTAAATTACCAACCGCTACAACCTAAACACCCACAGGTAGAATGTTAACCACTACATCTATGACACAAACAACCACAACAGCAATCACCACAACCACTAAAGATCCCCTACGACTACTAAACCAACCCTTGAACAAACCACAACTACTGCACCAAGAACTACTATAACCACTTGACCAAACACCGCGATATTCAGCCTAATAGACCCAAATTCTTCTCAAAAGTCTCCAAACCACAACTACATGTATAGATAGTTGTAAAACACCCTCAACGCTCCCCAAACAACACCCTTCAGACCCAATAGTCGCCTGTAGACCTCCAAAACTCTGATATCAGTCCCATAAACACTGGTTCCCAATGGTCACTAAACCCAGTTCCAAAGAAACTGGCTCAAATTTTCCACATAGATCCAGAAAAATCCAGATTCGTCCATATGAGCCATAAAGGCTGTAATCTAGCAGCTAAGGCCATAAATGTTGTAATGCAGGGGGTTTTCTGTGGTCATTAGTCTTCCACAACACTAACCCCAGTCTCCCAAAACGAGGTCCCCAATAGTCTCCAAGCCAGGTTCTATTGAGACTGGTCCAAATAGTCCACAAATGTCCAGGCTCGTCCATAGGAGCCATAAAAGGCTACAATCTAGACGATAGGACCACAGTAGCTATAGTCTAGGATATTTGATGGTTCCTCTACTCTATCAGAGTGCGCTACATAACAATCGAACTGAAGGGAAATAGCAGAACACCCAAAGGTTGTACATTATAGAGCTTTAGAAAAATGACAGATGTTCCTAGGACAATGAAGCCCCAGATCGGTACACAAATTCAATACTATGCTACTACATTTGACAGCACACTCCACTCCACAACATCACATAACCTAACATTACATGTTACCTACAACAAGTATGTGATGGTATAGAGCATCAGGTGAATAAGTAGTACCAGGGCTAACAGTAGTCGTACTCGATCTTACTCTGGGGAACTGTTTTCTATTGGTCGGTTAATCGAAAAAACAAGTAATAATTTCGGACTTACAAGTTATTATTTTGTAATTACAAGTTATTAACTAAAATCTACCATCCAAGCTACATTAAAAGTACCCAGAAACTGAACGAGAAAAGAGTGAGAAAACAGTTTTATTCGTTGACTGACATAACATTTAGGCTATTACATCCTCGTACTTCTTCCACCTTCCTTGTCTTACCTCGAGAGAAAGGGCCAATTGTGGTACATATATACGGATGATGTTAATATTCGATTAGTAGTTTTATAGCTTCATTAAAAGAGAGAAAAACTGGACAGAAATAGGGGATACACACAAGTGCGCAGAACGGAAAGAGATTGTGACACATGGGTCGTAATACGAAAGTTGCAAACGATGCGATCAAGTGATAGTTAATAATTTTCTTCTCAATGGGTAACTTTGAGACGGTATGATACATCAGACTTGAGTATTGCTGTAAAACCATTGATTTCTGGACAAATGGATTGCTGGAACGTAAGGCTACGCTACTCATTTTTCCAGACATTTCCAAAAAATGACATTATCATTCAATCGTTTCAAATCTCTCTCAGTTGTCTACCCATGACATGTATTACATCTTCTAAATCCACATAAGACATATAGCACTATCTGACAAAGTAGAAATAAACAAACCTAATGTGGGAGGAATAATTCACTACTAAATGCCAGGTTTCAACCTGGAAAATTACATGAAAAAATGCTGAGACCAGCCATTTTCAGTCACCCAGAAAGCTCAAAACAGACGTTTGTCACTACCCACTTACCCTTGGAGTATATCATCTCATGTTTCCAAAATGTGAAAACATTATAAGGCTTCTGTCCATTTTGGGGCAATAATCCGTGTAAAAACAGTTTTTCGAAGCCACTGTTTTCCACGCATTCTGTGGTAATTTACCCCAGTGCATTCAGGCTCCGACTCAGTGACCAAAACTTTTAATTCTGTCCCGAAGCAAATAGCCTAATGCTATCATATATATCCGATACGAAAAACATATTTCCAATTTACATGGTCATGGTTTCAATATATGACCTCAATTTAGAATTTTAAACCTGTGCAAAAATGCAAAATGTGGAACGGAACCTAAGCGAAAGACGTCGCATTTAAATCTACTCCCGCCCCACTCTCTTCAAGATGACTTCAAGACAATCGACGCCTTACGCGTGTTACTCCTCAAATCAGTGACGTTTGATGACATGGGAGAAATTTTAGTTGATCCTTGCTAAGGAGAAATGTACACCTCAAAGTGGGCCATTTTTCTGTTTGGGAAAGTCCGCGTTCCAGTAATCCAGCTGTGTAGAGATCTATATGTAAAACCTACAGAGAGAGAGAGAGAGAGAGAGAGAGAGAGAGAGAGAGAGAGAGAGAGAGAGAGAGAGAGATCAGATTAGATACATTATATTTCTTCCAACATATTTTCAAACCATAATACCACAACAAGAAAATCGGGGGGTAGTTGGGAGGGGGGGGGGGGGGGGTGGTGGTGATCCTTCACGACTCAAATGAAAATATTTTCAAACCATAATACCACAACAAGAAAATCGGGTGGTAGTTGGGGGGGGGGGGGGTGATCCCTCACGACTCAAATGAAAATTTTCCCATAATGCAATTAAGAATTTAACCGAATTAGTCTTGTGTGACCGAGCTCACTCAATGGTGCGACATAAGACTGTATGATTTCCATGTAGTGTTGCTAAAAAAGATGTCTGTTTGAAATTTCCGAATTTTGATATCGTGGTGCTGCAGTTTTAAAACCTCACATTTTATAGATATCGCAAACTGTGAAGGAAATCGTTAATTATCCATTGGTCGCATCCAGCACAGCCCTTGTACCATATACGATGCCTAAGTGCCTTTATGATCAGTTATGATGCCATTTTAAATGTGTCTTTTTTACGACTTTCAAGGGAAATAACTGCATTCTTTTGTCTCATTTTCTTGAGTTTGTTATCTTGAAGCAGGTGTGAGTTTTTTTTTAAATGTGTGTTATATTTTTTACATTATGTTATATTTTTGAAGATACAAAATGTGTTTTTCTTAATTTATAATTTTATGGCTTGATCTCAGTTGAGGTGACGTTATACTCCAATATTTAATATGTTTGGCCTGACCGCAGTGGACAATAGAGCAGGTGATGCTTTTTAATACTGCGTAATACTTTTTTTAAAATTATGTAACATTTTAAAAATTAAGGACTGCATTTGTTCCTAACAAACAAATCATTTTAATAAAATGACATATTCCAGGTGCGGACTGGGCCAAGAAACGTTACCGGGAAATGCACCAAGGGGGCCGCAGGCCCGGAGAAAATTTTGACTTGAACTGAACGAACGCGGCTTCCTTGCATCTGAGCGATGAGTGGCACTCCACATTGAGGACTTTTCGATGACATTTTTGTATCATCTTCATCGATCCTTCGACAAAAATGGTTCCACCGGGGATGGGGGAGGAGGGTGGAGGGGGGGGGGGGGGGGACCCACCGAAAATCATATTCCGCCAAATCTGAGAAAATTTGGATTTTTTGAAGGTACACTGTTTCCTTTCATCTGAGCTACCAATGTCAGACTAGACCGCTGGTATATTGAAATGTTCTCTGTGAGAGAGAGCTCAGATTAGACACATTATATTTTTTCCAATATATTTTCAAACCTTAATACCACAACAAGAAAATCGGGTGGCAGTTGGGGGGGGGGGGTGATCCCTCACGACACAAATGCAATCACTTAAGATTTGTATCCTACCTCTCCCTTGGGTTCCCGTTATCGGAATCGTTTAGGGGAAAAGTAGGGAGGGGTTGTCACAGATCCCTCACGACACAAATGCAATCACTTAAGATTTGTATCCTACCTCTCGCTTGGGTTCCCGTTATCGGAATCGTTTAGGGGAAAAGTAGGGAGGGGTTGTACACAGACTCTTTACAGTTAAGACGTTATTTGGCATTCTTTTGTATTATTTGTCCGTTCAATGTCTTTTGAAGTCAAGAAACTGCGCATTTCATCCTCCACGTTCAACAAATTTCTCCAACGAGTCAAAACAATGCTGCGGCCCGTTTTAGGGTATTTGTTGAGTATCGAGTCGAAAATGTATTGTGTAGAGGTACGGTAGTTTCAAATAATGGTTACATTAAAATTTTCTTCGGTGATTGAATATACTAAAATTAACTATCTGCCCACTGATGTCGAGATAACTAATTTTTATTCTGAAAATTTTCCCATAATGCAACTAAGAATTTAACCGAATTAGTCTTGTGTGACAGAGCTCACTCAATGGTGCGACATAAGACTGTATGATTTCAAGTAGTGTTGCTAAAAAAGATGTCTGTTTGAAATTTCCGAATTTTGATATCGTGGTGCTGCAGTTTAAAAACCTTACATTTTATAGATATCGCAAACTGTGAAGGTAATCGTTAATTATCCATTGGTCGCATCCAGCACAGCCCTTGTACCATATATAATGTCTAAGTGCCTTTATGATCAGTTATGATGCCATTTTAAATGTGTCTTTTTTACGACTTTCAAGGGAAATAACTGCATTCTTTTGTCTCATTTTCTTGAGTTTGTTATCTTGAAGCAGGTGTGAGTTTTTTTTTTAAATGTGTGTTATATTTTTTACATTATGTTATATTTTTGAAGATACAAAATGTGTTTTTCTTAATTTATAACTTTATGGCTTGATCTCAGTTGAGGTGACGTTATACTCTAATATTTAATATGTTTGGCCTGACCGCAGTGGGCAATAGAACAGGTGCTGCTTTTTAATACTGCGTACTACTTTTTTTTAAATTATGTAACATTTTTAAAATTAAGTACTGCTTTTGTTCCTAACAAACAAATCATTTTAATAAAATGACATATTCCAGGTGCGGTCTGGGCCAAGAAACGTTACCGGGAAATGCACCAAGCGGGTCGCAGACCCGGAGAAAATTTTGACTTGAACTGAACGAACGCGGCTTCCTTGCATCTGAGGGATTAGTGGCACTCCACATTGAGGACTTTTCGATGGCATTTTTGTATCATCTTCATCGATCCTTCGACAAAAATGGTTCCACTGGGCATGGGGTGGGGGGTGGGGGAGGGGGGTAGAGGGGGGGTAGAGGGGGAGGTGGACCCACCGAAAACCATATTCGCCCAAATCGGAGAAAATTTGGATTTTTTGAAGGTACACTAGTAGTATGTCATGCACGTTTGGGACCTTAGTTGCAGGATCTCATTGCAGGATGTCATGTGACGTCATAGTCACGTGACCTAATGGCGCCATGTTGTGTTGTCATGGTAACCCGCGTGAGTGGCCATCTTGTGACGTCATCCCCATAGTGATACGTGGTGTGAGTGCGCATGCGCAGTGCGTGTTGTTAGGGTGATACGTGTTAGGGTGATACGTGATTGCTATGTTACCCATTTTTCTGCAATAGGACAGGGGTATGTTCGGAGGGTATGTTCCTTTGTAGAAGAGTAAATCTAATTACCACAAACAACCCGACAACTTGTATTATTTCTAATTCTTTCACAATTCTCTGCTTCTATCTATATATGCAATAGTTTACGTCTACCTAGGCATGTTTCTTTATTCTGGAGTATACTCCAGTAGCGTAGAAGAGCCTATTAATTGGAACAGCTTTACTTATTATTACTATATTTAGCAATTTCTGGTCTATTGTTGTTAGTTCTGACCCTATTCCAAGTACTCTTGTTGTTTCATTTATCTAGATTATAACTAACCAATCAGATTGCTTGATTTCCCATCATCTGTATGCAGGGTTATCTCCCTTCTGTATAACAAAAGACTATATCCAATGGCCATATCCAATGGAATCCCATTTTTTGCAAAACAACTGTGACTATGGAATCCCTGTTTGTCGTATGAGGCCATGAGGGCTATGTAAAAGCCCTCAATGAGTCCTCTTTTATTGTCCCTCATACCCTCATTGAATTTTGAGGTTATGAGGACCTTGAAAAATCCCTCAATGAGGTATAATTTACTACGACTCTTATCCTCATTTCAGTATTTAACAGGTATATCTTATGGAATCCCATTTTGGAAAACGCCTGTAACTGTGGAATCCCTTTTTGTCGTATGGGGTCATGAGGGCTATGTAAAAGCCCTCAATGAGTCCTCACTTACTATCCCTCATAGCCTCATTGAATTTTGAGGTTATGAGGACCATTAAACATCCCTCAATGAGGCATAATTTACTACGACTCTTAGCCTCATCTCGGTATTTGAGGATACCCATGGCCTGGTATTGTATTATTCGAGGATACCTATCGAGGATACCTTTTATAGGATACTTATCTGAGGATACTATATAGCCTGTACATATCCCTATAGGTCTCTTGCTGGTCCTTAGTACTATTAATCCACCTGATGCTTCATGTTATCCTATGACTGGTATAGGTAGTATGCAATGCTAGGTATAGGGGTATTGTGGGTAGAGGTACTGCCTGGTAGTTTAGAACGGTACTATAGTATGGCGTTATATACACCTATAGGCCCCTGTCAGTGTTTGGTACTAACCAACCGATTGCTTTGTTTTATTATATGACTGGTATATGTAGTACGTTATGGTAGACCTAGTGATTTTGTGGGGGGGGGGGGGTAATGCTTGGTAGTTTAGAACGGTAGAATAGCATAGGCTGTACATATCCCTGTAGGTCTCTTACTGGCCCTTGGTAGTATTGATCCACCAGATACTTCATATTATTGAGCGGTATTCTGGGGTGGGGCCAATGCATGGTAATACAGAACGGCAGCAGAGTATGGTTGGTATATTCCCCTATAGGTCCCATCCTAACCGTTCATAGTATTAACCTACCAGATACTTTGTATCATCCTGTTACTGGTAAGGTGGTACGTAATACCAGTAGTTCCTACCTTATTCCGAGTACTCTTGTTGTTTCATTTATCTAGATCATTTATATAAATTATAATTAACCAATTAGATTGCTTGATTTCCCATAACCTGTACTTAATCGTACAGAGTTATCTCCCTTCTGTATAATAAAAACCTATATCAATGGCAATATCCCCGGCACCCCAATTTCGGCACCCCTTTTTTGAAAAGCATATGGCCTTCGGCACCCCTTTTTCTGAAATGAGGATAAGAGTCGTATTAAAAATCCCTCATTGAGGGATTTTTCAAGGTCCTCATAACCTCAAAATTCAATGAGGGTATGAAGGATAATAAATGAGGACTCATTGAGGGCTTTTACATAGCCCTCATGGCCTCATACGACAAACAGGGATTCCATAGCCACCGGTGTTTTGCAAAAAATGGGATTCCATGGGATATGGCCATTGGATATAGTCTTTTGTTATACAGAAGGGAGATAACCCTGCATACTGATTATGGGAAATCAAGCAATCTGATTGGTTAGTTATAATCTAGATAAATGAAACAACAAGAGTACTTGGAATAGGGTCAGAACTAACAAGAATAGACCAGAAATTGCTAAATATAGTAATAATAAGTAAAGCTGTTCCAATTAATAGGCACTTCTACGCTACTGGAGTATACTCCAGAATAAAGGAACATGCCTGGGTGGACGTAAACTATTGCATATATAGATAGAAGTAGAGAATTGTGAAAGAATTCGAAATAATACAAGTTGTCGGGTTGTTTGTGGTAATTAGATTTACTCTTCTACAAAGGAACATACCCTTCGAACATACCCCTGTCCTATTGCAGAAAAAATGGGTAACATAGCAATCACGTGCTACCATAGAAACCAAGACGGCGGCTTCCAGTATACAAAATGGACGACGGAAACACGTATCACCCTAACAACACGCGCTGCGCATGCCCACTCACACCACGTATCACTATGGGGATGACGTCACAAGATGGCCACTCACGCGGGTTACCATGACAACAAAACATTGCGCCACTAGGTCACGTGACTATGACGTCACATGAGATCCTGCAATGAGATCCTGCAACTAAGGCCCCAAACGTGCATGACATACTACTTATACTGTTTCCTTTCATTTGAGCCACCAATGTCAGACTAGACTGCTGGTATATTGAAATGTCCTCTGTGTTGACTGCCACTCGTAGTCCACATAGAGAACATTTCGATATATACCGACAGTCTATGCAATCAGACCTATTTCGCCTTTTGTTCATTATCACTCATATACAAAGATGTAAGAACCGGGGGAGGGAGTTTCAAACCATAATACCACAACAAGAAAATCGTGTGGTAGTTGGGGGGGGGGGGGGGGGGGTGGTGATGCCTCACGACTCAAATGCAATCACTAAAGATTTGCATCCTACCTCTCGCTTGGGTTCCCGTTATCGGAATCTTTTGGGAGAAAAGTAGGGAGGGGTTGTACACAGACTCTTTACTGTAAAGACGTTATTTGAGATTCTTTTGTATTATTTGTCCGTTCAATGTCTTTTGAAGTCAAGAAACTGCGCATTTCATCCTCCACGTTCAACAAATTTCTCCAACGAGTCAAAACAATTCTGCGGCCCGTTTTAGGGTATTTGTTGAGTATCGAGTCGAAAATGTGTCATGTAGAGGTTCGGTAGTTTCAAATAATGATTACATTAAAATTTTCTTCAGCGATTGAATATACTAAAATTAATCTGCCCACTGATGTCGAGATAACAAATTTTTATTCTGAAAATTTTCTCATAATGCAACTAAAAATTTAACCGAATTAGTCTTGTGTGATAGAGCTCACTCAATGGTGCGACATAAGACTGTATGATTTCCAAGTAGTATTGCTAAAAAAGATGTCTGTTTGAAATTTCCGAATTTTGATATCGTGGTGCTGCAGTTTAAAAACCTTACATTTTGTAGATATCGCAAACTGTGAAGGAAATCGTTAATTACCCATTGGTCGCACCCAGCACAGCCCTTGTACCATATACGATGCCTAAGTGCCTTCATGATCAGTTATGATGCCGTTTTAAATGTGTCTTTTTTAGGACTTTCAAGGGAAATAACTGCATTCTTTTGTCTCATTTATCTCATTTTTTTGAGTTTGTTATCTTGAAGCAGATGTGAGTTGTTTTTTTTAAATGTGTGTTATATTTTTTACATTATGTTATATTTTTGAAGATACAAAATGTGTTTTTCTTAATTTATAATTTTATGGCTTGATCTCAGTTGAGGTGACGTTATACTCTAATATTTAATATGTTTGGCCTGACCGCAGTGGGCAATAGAGCAGGTGCTGCTTTTTAATACTGCGTAATACTTTTTTTTAAATTATGTAACATTTTTAAAATGAAGTACTGCATTTGTTCCTAACAAACAAATCATTTTAATAAAATGACATATTCCAGGTACGGACTGGGCCAAGAAACGTTACCGGGAAATGCACCAAGGGGGCCGCAGGCCCGGAGAAAATTTTGACTTGAACTGAACGAACGCGGCTTCCTTGCATCTGAGCGATGAGTGGCACTCCACATTGAGGACTTTTCAATGACATTTTTGTATCATCTTCATCGATCCTTCGACAAAAATGGTTCCACCGGGGATGGGGGAGAGGGGGTGGATGGGGAGGGGGGGGGGGGGGTTTGGTGGGACCCACCGAAGACCATATTCGGCCAAATCGGAGAAAATTTGGATTTTTTGAAAGTACACTGTCTCCTTTCATCTGAGCTACCAATGTCAGACTAGACTGCTGGTATATCGAAATGTGTTGACTGCCACTGGTAGTCCACACAGAGAACATTTCGATATATACCGGCAGTCTATGCAATCAGACATATTTCGCCTTTTGTTCATTATCACTCATATACAAAGATGTAAGAACCGGGGGAGGGAGTTACAGGAAGAGAAAAAGAGAGAGAAGAGAGAGAGAGAGACACACACACACACACACACACACACACAGAGACACAGAGAGAGAGAGAGAGAGAGAGAGCGAGAGAGAGAGAGCGGGGGGGGGGGGGGGGGGTGGTGGTAGGGAGATTAGATTAGATACATTATATCTTTTTCAATATATTTTCAAACCATAATACCACAACAAGAAAATAGGGTGATTTTGGTGGGGTGGGGCGATCTCTCTAATGCAGTCACCTAAAATTTGTATTTCTCGTTTGTGTTCCCGTCATCGCAATCTTTTGGGGAATAAGTAGGGAGGGGGTGTACACAGACCCTTTACTGTTAAGAAGTTATTTGAGATTCTCTTGTATTATTTGTCCGTTGAATATCTTTTGAAGTCAAGAAATTGCGCATTTTATCCTCCACGTTCAACAAATTTCTCCAACGAGTCAAAACAATGCTGTGGCCCGGTTTAGGGTATTTGTTGAGTATGGAGTATGTAGAGGTGCGGTAGTTCCAAATAATGATTACACTAAAATTTTCTTCAGCGATTGAACGTACTAAAATAAACCATCTGCCCACTGAAGTCGAGGTAACCAATTTTTATTCTGAAAGTTTTCCCATAATGCAACTATGAATTTAACCAAATTAGTTTTGTGTGACAGAGCTCACTCAATGGTACGACACAAGACTGTATGATTTCCAAGTAGTGTTACCGAAAAAGATGTCTGTTTGAAATTTTCGGATGTTGATATCGTGGTGCTGCAGTTTAAAATCCTTATATTTTGTAGATATTGTAAACTGTGAAGGAAATCGTTAATTATCCATTGGTCGCACCCAGCACAGCCCTTGTACCGTATAGGATGCCTAAGAGCCTTTATGATCAATTATGTTGCCATTTTAAATGTGAGTAGTATGTCAGGGGCTTTTCACCTCTAGGTT
This sequence comes from Pictodentalium vernedei, assembly GCA_031216915.1. Classification (NCBI taxonomy): domain Eukaryota; kingdom Metazoa; phylum Mollusca; class Scaphopoda; order Dentaliida; family Dentaliidae; genus Pictodentalium; species Pictodentalium vernedei. The sequence goes on along the minus strand of CM062296.1, from coordinate 405,246,055 downwards.
GCAGGACCTCGGTGCAGGACCTCGAAAGTGACGTCATGTCACGTGACGTAGTGGCGCCATGCGGTGTTGTCATGGTAACCCGCGTGAGCGGCCATGTTGTGATGTCATTCCCATAGTGATACGTGGTTTTAGTGTGCATGCGCAGCGCGTGTTGTTAGGGTGATACGTGTTTCCGTCATCCATTTTGTATACTGGAGGCCGCCATCTTGGTTTCTATCGTAGCGCGTGATTGCTATGCTACCAATGGCTTCTAACAAGACAGGGGTATGTTCGGGGGTGTGTTCCTTTGTAGAATAGTAAATCTGATTACCACAAACAACCCGACAATCCCTCCAAATCACCAAAATCCACCCAAAATCACCGAAATTGACTTTATTTCCCCAATTTATCGGCTTAGCACGTAGTGCTATAGTACTAAGGGGTTACAAAGGGGTGCGTTCGATTGAACAGGAGTAATGTTCTGGCTTAGAATTATCCCAGAATCCCTTTTTGGATTCCTATCCCATGACGTTTTTCCCATTAAAAGACACGTTCCTTTGGTCAGTACCCAGAATTCTCTGCTTCTATCTATAATGCAATAGTTTACGTCTATCCAGCCATGTTCCTTTGTTCTAGAGTATACTCCAGTAACGTAGAAGAGCCTATTAGTTGGAACAGCTTTGCTTATTATTACTATATTTAGCTATTCTAGTCTATTCTTGTTAGTTCTGACCCTATTCCGGGTACTCTTGTTGTTTCATTTATCTAGATCATTTATATAAGTTATAACTAACCAATCAGATTGCTTGATTTCCCATAACCTGTACTTTATCGTATAGAGGTTTCTCCCCTTATTACAACGAAGTTGTATCAGATTCTCATCACATCTATATCCAACGACAATATCCCCGAGCACCCCAATTTCGGCACCCCTTTTCTGAAAAACATATGACCTTCGGCACCCCTTTTTTGTCATATGTGCTTATTTGAAAAAGCACAATGTGACACAATGTGCCCTAGCACATAGGCACATGATTTATGTGCCGATATGTGCTTATGTGAAAAGGCACAATGTGGCACAATGTGCCCTAGCACATAGGCACATACGGGTATTTGAGGATACCTATTGCCTAGTATTGTATTATTCGAGGATACCTACTAGAGAATCCCTTTTTGTCATATGTGCTTATGTGAAAAAGCACAATGTGACACAATGTGGCCTGCACAAAGGCACATGCTTTATGTGCCGATATGTGCTTATGTGAAAAGGCACAATGTGACACAATTTGCCCTATCACATAGTCACATACGGGTATTTGAGGATGCCTATAGCCTAGTATTGTATTATTTGAGGTTACCTATCTAGGATATCTTCTGGAGAATCCCTTTTTGTCATATGTGGTTATGTGAAAAAGCACAATGTGACACAATGTGACCTAGCACATAAGCACATGCTTCATGCGCCGATATGTGTTTATATGAAAAGACACAATGTGACACAATGTGCCCTATCACACATGCACAAACGACCAAAATGTGATTCCATAGCCACAGGAGGTGTTTTCCAAAAGGGATTCTTTAAAAGGGATTCAATAAAATGGAATGCCTGTCCGACTCCGTAAAATGGGATTCCGTGTTCCTTTGTTCTAGAGTATGCTCCAGTAACGTAGAAGAGCCTATTAGTTGGAACAGCTTTGCTTATTATTACTATATTTAGCTATTCTAGTCTATTCTTGTTAGTTCTGACCCTATTCCGTGTACTCTTGTTGTTTCATTTATCTAGATCATTTATATAAATTATAACTAACCAATCAGATTGCTTGATTTCCCATAACCTGTACTTAATCGTATAGAGTTATCTCCCCTTATTACAACGAAGTTGTACCAGATTCTCATCACATCTATATGCAATGACAATATCCCCGAGCACCCCAATTTCGGCACCCCTTTTTTGAAAAACATATGACCTTCGGCACCCTTTTTTGTCATATGTGCTTATGTGAAAAAGCACAATGTGACACAATGTGCCCTAGCACATAGGCACATGATTTATGTGCCGATATGTGCTTATGTGAAAAGGCACAATGTGACACAATGTGACCTAGCACATAGGCACATACGGGTATTTGAGGATACCTATTGCCTAGTATTGTATTATTCGAGGATACCTACTAGAGAATCCCTTTTTGTCATATGTGCTTATGTGAAAAAGCACAATGTGACACAATGTGGCCTGCACAAAGGCACATGCTTTATGTGCCGATATGTGCTTATGTGAAAAGGCACAATGTGGCACAATGTGCCCTATCACATAGTCACATACGGGTATTTGAGGATACCTATAGCCTAGTATTGTATTATTTGAGGATATTCCCCTTCCCTTTTTGAAGAATTCAGTTCAATGGGTTGTAGTTCATTAAGTTTAAAATTTATTCAGTTAAATGTCGTTCAGTTCAATTCAAGAGGGTTAATACCTTCAGTTAGGTTATAGTTCAAAACTGTATTGGCTTCAAAGGGGTTTACACTAGGTTATAGAGGTTATACTTGAAAAACTGTATTGGCTTCAAAGGGTTCATTCAATTTTGTTCAGTTCAAGAGGGTTAATACCTTTATGAAGGTTATAGTTCATTCAGTTGAAAACTTTGTTATGTTCACTTCGATCTTGGCTGTGATGGATGTTTGTTCATTTTTTATGGTCAATTCACTTCGAGTTTGCTTATATTCGATCAGATCAAATCGATTTTCTTCAATTTGTTCTATTCACTTCGATCTTGGTTGTGCTGGATCTTCGTTCTGTACCTTTATTGTTTTGTAGTGGTTGGCTGTCTCTGTTCAGTTGTTTCCAACTAGTTCGATCTTCGTTCATGTTTCGTCTGTTTAGTTAGGTTGTTGCATGTAGTTTTTAGGGGTTACAGTCCATTCAGATTAAAATTTTATTGTATATATTGGGTGTTAAGATTAAGTCAAAGTTTATGTTGTGTTCCCTTCGACCTTGTTGTAGTTGATGAATTAGGCTTTATTAGTCCATTTCCATACCCTCGAGTGTCAATGATAAAACACGGAATCCCATTTTACGGAGTCTGATAGGAATTCCATTTTATGGAATCCCTTTTAAAGAATCCCTTTTGGAAAACACCTGTGGCTGTGGAATCCCATTTTGGTCGTATGTGCCTATGTGATAGGGCACATCGTGTAGCATTGTGTCTTTTAACATAAGCACATATCGGCACATAAAGCATGTGCTTATGTGCTAGGTCACATTTTGTCACATTGTGCTTTTTCACATAAGCACATATGACAAAAAGGGATTCTCCAGAAGGTATCCTAGATAGGTATCCTCAAATAATACAATACTAGGCTATTGGTATCCTGAAATACCCGTATGTGACTATGCGATAGGGCACATTGTGTCACATTGTGCCTTTTCACATAAGCACATATCGGCACATAAAGCATGTGCCTTTGTGCAGGCCACATTGTGTCACATTGTGCTTTTTCACATAAGCACATATGACAAAAAGGGTTTCTCCAGAAGGTATCCTAGATAGGTATCCTCAAATAATACAATACTAGGCTATAGGTATCCTCAAATACCCGTATGTGACTATGTGATAGGGCACATTGTGTCACATTGTGCCTTTTCACATAAGCACATATCGGCACATAAAGCATGTGCCTTTGTGCTAGGAACATTGTGTCACATTGTGCTTTTTCACATAAACACATATGACAAAAAAGGGATTCTCTAGTAGGTATCCCTAATAATACAATACTAGGCAATAGGTATCCTCAAATACCCGTATGTGCCTATGTGCTAGAGCACATTGTGTCACATTGTGCCTTTTCACATAAGCACATATCGGCACATAAAGCATGTGCCTTTGTGCAGGCCACATTGTGTCACATTGTGCTTTTTCACATAAGCACATATGACAAAAAGGGTTTCTCCAGAAGGTATCCTAGATAGGTATCCTCAAATAATACAATACTAGGCTATAGGTATCCTCAAATACCCGTATGTGACTATGTGATAGGGCACATTGTGTCACATTGTGCCTTTTCACATAAGCACATATCGGCACATAAAGCATGTGCCTTTGTGCAGGCCACATTGTGTCACATTGTGCTTTTTCACATAAGCACATATGACAAAAAGGGTTTCTCCAGAAGGTATCCTAGATAGGTATCCTCAAATAATACAATACTAGGCTATAGGTATCCTCAAATACCCGTATGTGACTATGTGATAGGGCACATTGTGTCACATTGTGCCTTTTCACATAAGCACATATCGGCACATAAAGCATGTGCCTTTGTGCTAGGAACATTGTGTCACATTGTGCTTTTTCACATAAACACATATGACAAAAAAGGGATTCTCTAGTAGGTATCCTCTAATAATACAATACTAGGCTATTGGTATCCTGAAATACCCGTATGTGACTATGCGATAGGGCACATTGTGTCACATTGTGCCTTTTCACATAAGCACATATCGGCACATAAAGCATGTGCCTTTGTGCAGGCCACATTGTGTCACATTGTGCTTTTTCACATAAGCACATATGACAAAAAGGGTTTCTCCAGAAGGTATCCTAGATAGGTATCCTCAAATAATACAATACTAGGCTATAGGTATCCTCAAATACCCGTATGTGACTATGTGATAGGGCACATTGTGTCACATTGTGCCTTTTCACATAAGCACATATCGGCACATAAAGCATGTGCCTTTGTGCTAGGAACATTGTGTCACATTGTGCTTTTTCACATAAACACATATGACAAAAAAGGGATTCTCTAGTAGGTATCCTCTAATAATACAATACTAGGCAATAGGTATCCTCAAATACCCGTATGTGCCTATGTGCTAGAGCACATTGTGTCACATTGTGCCTTTTCACATAAGCACATATCGGCACATAAATCATGTGCCTATGTGCTAGGGCACATTGTGTCACATTGTGCTTTTTCACATAAGCACATATGACAAAAAAGGGGTGCCGAAGGTCATATGTTTTTCAAAAAGGGGTGCCGAAATTGGGGTGCCCGGAGGTATTGCCATTGGATATAGATGTGATGAGAATCTGATACAACTTCGTTGTAATAAGGGGAGATAATTCTATACGATTAAGTACAGGTTATGGGAAATCAAGCAATCTGATTGGTTAGTTATAATTTATATAAATGATCTAGATAAATGAAACAGAACTAACAAGAATAGACTAGAATAGCAGCTATATATAGTAATAATAAGCAAAGCTGTTCCAACTAATAGGCTCTTCTACGTTACTGGAGTATACTCTAGAACAAAGGAACATGGCCGGATAGACTAAAACTATTGCATATATAGATAGAAGCAGAGAATTCTGGGTAATGACCAAAGGAACGTGTCTTTTAATGGGAAAAACGTCATGGGAAATGGATCCAAAAAGGGATTCTGGGATAATTCTAAGCCAGAACATTACTTCTGTTCAATCGAACGCACCCCTTTGTACCCCCTTAGTACTATAGCACTACGTGCTAAGCCGATAAATTGGGGAAATAAAGTCAATTTCGGTGATTTTGGGTGGATTTTGGTGACTCACGTATTAACGGGTGTCGGGTTGTTTGTGGTAATTAGATTTACTCTTCTACAAAGGAACACACCCCCGAACATACCCCTGTCTTGTTAGAAGCCATTGGTAACATAGCAATCACGCGCTACCATAGAAACCAAGTATACAAAATGGACGACGGAAACAGGTATCACCCTAACAACACGCGCTGCGCATGCGCACTAACACAAAGTATCACTATGGGGATGACGTCACAACATGGTCGCTCACGCGGGTTACCATGACAAAACAACATGGCGCCACTACGTCACGTGACATGACGTCACTTCCGAGGTCCTGCACCGAGGTCCTGCAACCTAGAGGTGAAAAGCCCCTGACATTCTACTAATGTGTCTATTTTTTACGTCTTTCAAGGGAAATAACTGCATTCTTTTATCTCATTTGTCTCATTTTCTTGAGTTTGTTATCTTGGAGCAGGTGTGAGCTTTTTTTAAATGTGTGTTATATTTTTTACATTATGTTATATTTTTGAAGATACAAAATTTATTTTTCTTAATTTTTAATGTTTAGCTTGATCTCAGTTGAGGATGACGTTATACTCTAATATTTAATATGTTTGACCTGACCGTTGTGGACGATGAAGCAGGTGCCGCTTTTTAATACTGCATAATACTTTTGGTTTTTAAATTATGTAACATTTTTAAAATTAAGTACTGCATTTGTTCCTAACAAACGAATCATTTTAATAAAATGACATATTCCAGTTGCGGACTGGGCCAAGAAACGTTACCGGTAAATGCACCAAGGGGGTCCCCAGACTCGGAGAAAATTTTGACTTGAACTGAACGAACGCGGGTTCCTTGCATCTGAGCGATGAGTGGCACTCCACATCGAGGACTTTTCGATGGCATTTTTGTATCATCTTCATCGATCCTTCGACAAAAATGGTTCTACCGGGGAGGGGGGACCCACCGAAGACCATATTCGGCCCAATAGGAGAAATTTAGGATTTTTTGAAGGTACGCTGTTTCCTTTCTGAGCGACCAATGTCAGACTAGACTGCTGGTATATTGAAATGTCCTCTGTGTTGACTGCCACTGGTAGTCCACATAGAGAACATTTCGATATATACCGACAGTCAATGCAATCAGACCTATTTCGCCTTTTGTTCATTTTCATGAAATTTCACGTATCAACGGGTGTTGGGCTGCATCAATTCTGGGGGCCCCACTGGGAACCCAATAGGGGGACCACCCACAGGGAATTTTCCAGGAGACCATACGGCCAATCCGCCTCTGACATATTTTTGTCCAGTTTTGGTAATCAGGGGAGTCGTGAAGTTGTCCGATTATGGGTGGGGTGTAAACCTGATTTGTCTGCACTGTGACGGCTTAGATCTCGCCTGATACCATGGACTAGTTCATGTTCATATAGGAAATAGTGCATGTCGAATTAGATTACCTAACATTTAAAATACTTGGTGGAATGATATCATGCTTGGTATGGAAGTATATTTTATTGATATCCAGTCCTTTATCCAATGCAAGTGTTCTTTGGCATATTTTTGGCCGTTATTGCCTTTTATGGACTTGATATTTGCTTCATACGTACCACCCGTCGCTGCTGAGGTGCGATCTCGTATTGTTTGTCTTCTTCTCTTCTTCAGATGATTTTTTTCCATGGAAAAAAATGTATACAGTATGTAGTTTGAAAACTAATAATGCAAAAAAAAAATAATCCATATTGTTAAAAAGACAAACTCTGGCCAGTCGTCGCCCACCGTAAATTTAATAGACCTCTGCCGTGTGTTATGTTTATCTGAATATGTATTCACGGTGTATCCAGCTGCAATGGAACTGGAAACCGTAAACATGGCAACGTGTTCAACTGATGGCAACGATGTCATCAGTGGTGATTTTTTTGTCCTCTTTACAAGTGAGTATTATAGTATATTTCAAATTAAAGAACTCAGGATCCAAAAAAGAAAACGTTCAACAGAAAAATATTTTACTTGTAGGAGAAGAAGTAACGAATAAACTCTTGTTGAATGACGCTTCGTAAAAAGAAACGTGCTATTATATATTTTCAAATAGCATGTTATCACAGTTGTATTCATACTCGAACTATCTCTATTTCAACTGGCACAGCAAAATGTGAACTCACGCCGAGAGAGTTACGTCAGCACCAATCACCATTGAAATTGTACTGAACCACACCCACCGGAGTTTGGTACCTATGTGAATTCTCTTGACAGGGGTTCAAGCCGCCGCTTTGCAAGGTACAATAAAATCAGGGCCCGTTCTTGATTCTGCATCACTCCGGAATTTGAAACAGAGATGTTCTCGCTGATTTCCGGTGAAGAGCAGTATTTGACATTAAATGGTGCATTGTTCTGAAATTTATACTTATTTCCTTTTCTGCAGTTTATCATTGATTCCAGCAATATTTTAAAATTTGTTCCGCCTAACTAAATCAGAGCAATTTATAAAATACCCAGAGTGAATGCATGAACATATACCACAATATGAATAATTTTCAAGCATCTTGTGGATTGAACTACTTGTGGCAGTGGGCTGTCGAGTTTACGGAGGGAGAAACTGTTTGGAGTTTGATCTCCTGTACAGTATATCTAGCAGCACTTGCATCAGCACTTGTGTATGTGAAATGAAGCATTTAGATCAGCGTACTGAGTGAAATGATTTATGTTCCTTCGATTCTCCAGACTGTTAAAACATATGCAACCCCGTGATCGAACCTTGTCCCTCGACCCGAACAGACGTGTGAATCATCCTTCCAAAGCAAATATATCTATCGAATATTAAACCACTGGGAACAAAATTTCAGGAAAAGATAGTTTAACAAATATTGTCTTCAATACCCATTGTGTTAAAAGTACTAAAGGATATTTACAAAATGCACACATCGTGAGAAGATCTCAGTCAAGTTCAATATTCACCAAATTATCTTGGCTTTTGTTGGAGTTGAGCCCCTTTTTGTTGGAAATTTGATAATAAAAATGACTTCGAACGCGATAACTTGCGCAAATGTGACCCGATTTTCAGGAAACTTTCTATTAATATTCATTTTAAGAAGATCTTGGTCGGTGTTTGTTGGAGTTATGCCCCTTTTATATTGGGACTCTGTGTTTCTCAGATATTGATATTGTGAACTCGAAAGTTTGAAAAAATGTAATCAGATTTTTTTTAAACACCCCAAATATCCTTTGCGTTTGTGGGAGTTATTACACTTTTTGTTTGAAACTCGGTGTTCGCCTGATAATAATATTGTGAACGCAATATACTGGGAAAATGTATTCGTGTTTTCACGAAACTGGCTATTTGCAGATCTCAACCAAGTACGATATTTACCAATTTTTGTTGAATTTCGTTGCAGTTGCCACCATTGTTATTGAAAACTTGGTATTTGTCTAACACTGACTTTGTGAACGCATTAACGTGACGAAATGTAATCATATTTTCACGAAATTTGGTCAATGCATATATTACATCATGAAACATTCAGGTCCACTTCTCTCTTTGCGGGCGGGGGATTTTGGCATATCGTGGCATATACCGGTACTAGTTTTTTGAGACACATGTGATAAGATCGAAGCAGCAAGCCGGAATCACAGGAGGAGAATACCGAGTTTCACAGTACACTCAGAATTCTGCTTACAATGAATCACCGTACACGAGTAAAACGCTACCCGAAAGAAAATATCAAGTTTCCAGTCATTTATAAAGGGGGAAGTAAACATGTTACTTATATGCATACCAATATTATTTTTTGATGATTGTTTTTGGATAAAAATAGATGCCTATTTCCCAGAGTTTGATAAAAATGTGTTAATTTCCGCTACTTGTCATAGTTCAGTCTTTTGTTTTCCAACAATTTTTAATTTTTTTTCCAAATATACCCATTTTCAGACAAATCAGATTCCAATTTATAACAATCCATTAAACAGTCTAGCATTGTTGAGCACGTGGTGTCCGACATAATTTTATCTCTAACAAAATCACCGGACATTGTTGCTGCCTCTCTGTATCGAGGACACAGTTTACCTACTGTGGGCACGTTTGCGGGTTTCTATAACAATGGCAGGAATTCCTCCGCGATAACATCCGTTCACCGATCGCGAGCTGTATGGCGTGATACTGGAAATGTCATTTCGTTGAGGACACCGTTTACATAGTGTGAAACGGTTGATTTACAACATTTCTCGCTTCTTTGTTGTCGAAAGTTGGATTTGTTCGCTAGTCGAACACGTTGGGTTGGGGGTGGGGTGGAGGGGGGGGGGGGGTGAACTTTCATGCTATGACAGAAAAAGAAATATTTTCAAACGTCTGTGAGTTTGCATCATAAAGGTGGAAGGTCGGGGTAAATTTGTATCATATACACCTGGAACTTAATTAGGCAGCACCCCTGTTTTTTCGCAGTGATGCTAATAGAAACTGTAATTACGTTCATGCTATCTTTAAGAGGGCCAAAAGTCATTGCTTGCGGAAAGAATGGTCTATTGACAAACGAAAGACAAGACAATGATGAAAATATGCAGTATTACTAATTACACATATCTGTCACTAATGTTTTTGATGGAAAAATATTCTCTCTACAAGTATGGTGCTGGAACGGTCCATGATGAAACAATGCCGGTAATTACTGACAAAAATGTAACTTGTGATCGGTGGTCACTAAAAGAGGTAGTCCGAGTCTGAGTCGGGAAAAAGCCGAATCGAAACCGATTTCGTTGTATTAATCTCTTAAATTAAAAGATATAAATGTAATTTTTAGATATGTTGTGCCTATTTGAATGGAGAATATCTGTAATTAGAATTTTTTTTTTAAAAATAATATGTGATTTACGGACGAATGTTTATCTCCGAGGCACTAAAAGTGGTAGCTCAGTAACCTGACACGTGATCAAGAAAGCAGATTTACCAATCATCTTTGTAGTTTTGCATGGAGGCGGGGCGATTTACTGAAGTAGGAAGTGAAGACATTGTTTTTTTTAAGTTTTAATCAGAGTTCAGTTAAACAAAACTGTATGTTTATTTTTCACAATTCACGCCCTGAGTACTGACTGTGGTTGTTATTCTAACAAATTAAACCAAACTCATATAAAAGCCCGATGACTCTGGAAATTGATCAGACCAAAATGGACGCGATTGTGTATGTGTGTTGCGAATCGCTTCCAGACATCAAAACAGTTATAAGTATTCTCACCGAACCAGATGGAGATGAAATATCGTTTATGCCACCCACAAAACCAAAAGGTGGCGAAATATTCCTTATCAACAACAGAAAAGATGCAATTTGAGATCAGTATCTTTGGACCAATATTGCAATGAAATACCCTAGAGAAACCCTGTTATGCAAAGGAGAGAATGAAGAGGTTTATTAGTGATAAAGTAGGGGATGACTGTTTTAGAAGAGTCTGCTATTTCTCACAAAAAAACGATCTGAGAAAGTCAAGTTAAGCCTGAATGGAAGTGGTATATTTGCATCTAGAATTGATTTCTGTTGTTATGTGTTAATGTTTTTGTTCCTTCAAATGACGTATTTTACTCGTGTAAGTTGTTTTATATTTTTCTTAATAAAAATATCTCTGAAAAAAACATCAAAGCATTGTTTTACTCCATTTACTTCGTTGGTCCTGCAAGTACTGAGTTGGTTAAAACAATGTTTTCATTTCCCACTTCATAAAGTCACCTCCAAACAAAATTCGTCTAACAAACACAGTCAACAATCAGGGATATCCTTAAAAAAACAATGTTTTCACTTCCCACTTCGGTAAATCGCCCCGACTCCATGCAAAACTACAAAAATGATTGGTTAATCTGCTTTCTTGATCAAGTGTCAGATTATTGAACTACCACTTTTGGTGACTCGGAGATAAAAATTCGTACGTAAATCACATATTATTTTCATTTTTAAAACCAAAGTTTTAATTGCAAGTATTCTCCATTTAAATAGGCACAACATATCCAAAAATTACGTTTATATATTTTAATTTCAGACATTAATATAACGAAACCGGTTTCGAATCAGCTTTTTACAGACTCGTACTACCTCTTAGTGACCACCATTGTAATCTCCTGAACACATTATCAGTGTCTGACATCAGCAGCGAGTGTATCCATCACGTGTCCGGATGACAGCCTGAATCCTCCTCCTTATGCTACCAGTGAGCCTTATGATACGGCCCAGAGGCAACTGCTGCCACTCCTCGTGCAATGCAGCTTTCAAAGCAGCCAAATTCTTTACAGGCGGATCTCTTGCTTGCACACGACGTCCAAGAAAGTCCCAAATGATTTCTAAGGGATTCAAATCGGGGCTCATTGCGGACCAAGGTAGTGTTATAATGCGTTGTTTTGAAGTAATGCTCTCACAGCATGGGAACGATGTGGCATTGCAGTGTCGTCCATGAATATCGGGCGAGTAGCCAACGGGTGGTTGTCAAAATGAGGCGAGAACCGGATTGAGAATATCTCGTGTGTACTGATGACCATTGATATTCCCACGTACAGTCACCATATCAAATTTACAATCATGAGAGAGGCACCCCCAGATCATTACTGACCCTCCATCATAAGGAACAGTAGGTCTGATCTTCCTGAGCACGGAAGCAGTGTCTCTATGTATCCGCACTCTCATTCGACCACCTGTGGCGTGAAGCAGGAATCCACTCTTGTCTTACCAATGGACTCTCATCCATGTTCTGAGATTCCAATGTTGTCGTGTCAAACACCACTCCAAACGTCGTCTTTGATGCTGATCGGACAGAGCTGGACGCTCGATGGTACTTCTGGACCTCATACTCGATGCTTTGAAATGGTTTCGGACTGTTCTGTTGCACAAACGCCTGTTGGGGAGCCAAAGACGTTTCAAAACCCCTCTTGAAACAAAGAGTTCACGCCAAACTAGGCGTGCAAGACTCCGATCTTCCCGAGAAAATGTCTTTCGGGGTTGTCCAGGCTTTGGTCGGTCCTTAACATCGTTGGTTTGTTGATTTTTTCGGACAAGTCTGCTGATGACATAATGGCTATAGGCAAAGTACCTTCCAATAGCTTTGAAGGACATGCCTGTTGCGTGCATGCCAACGATTTGCCATCTTGGTGCCTCTAACCGTCTCCTCCTTGCCATGTCAACATTTACAGACAAAAGAAGTAACAAATTTTCTTGTTTTATACCCAGATATTGCATGTGGATGATAGTGTGTTTGTGACATTCGTGAGTAGCATGCTTCCCGTGGATGATGAGATGCGTTTGAAGAATGCTATCAACCAGACACATCATGTGCCACGAGATAAAATGTACTGCAAGACATACCAATCATTAAAACATAATAATCAGTAACAGCAACTTCACTGTCATGAAACATTTCAGGAGGTGCGTAATTAAGTTCCAGGTGTACACAATAATTGTTGATAATTGAGCCTCCATGAACGGCTTAGTGGTACTTAAATATTAAATTTTCTAGATCCAATGACAACAAGATACCCATTTTGAAAATAACCACCTTTAGCTGATCCAAAAGAAACAGTTAATGTGAGAGTTCTGTCCAAGCTCTCAGGCCACCATTCTAATTCTGTTCGTTTTTTTGTTTACCCACTTTTTGTTGAAATGCCCGCACAGACGACCGTTGATTTAATATGATGTTCATTCGCATACAACGATCTAAGGTATTCTTTCCTGCAAAAGATACAAAGGTATTCTTTGTGCCCAAGTTAAAGATATTTCAATCATTAAGTACTCAACTCTCCTTGGAAATATAAAGATATTAACACATTTTGTGGAACAACCTGGATTAATCATAAAAATACGACTGTGACAAGTCTTCATATCCGATTGTAATGGCATCAAAGTGTCCATCAATTCAGCTCTCGATTGAGTAACATTTCTAACTTTGATTTACAGAAAATGAATCCTTTCAACACAACTGAAATATTCCAGGCGATTGAATCTAAACGTCTGAGACGATCTATTTGAGGGCTAGACATTTTAAATTTTTAGAAACGCCAAGATGTCCTCAAAATCCAACTTTGTGTCCTCTTTTGAACTCTTCTTCTACAACTATGTCTTCTCACTCTCCTGTACAGAAGTAATGTCGGAAGAAGAGTTCAATGAGGTTTCGGTACCAATTCGCTGCATGAGTGCATGAGTGCTAGAATGTTCTATGTCCCCTCAGGGACATAGAATATTCTAGCACTCAGTCGACGAATTCTATTTTGATTCTGGTTTCTGGAATATTTCACTCTTTGATTGACTAGACTGAACAGATGAGTCATCGTTTAATACAATTCTGGAGTGTAGACTTACAACACTTGCTAAATTTCAGGGTTGTAAGAGGGTGTCATATCTACAACTTGAAAAGCGGTATGATTTGATTAGAAATTATCTGCCTGAGTCGATTCTACTTACAATTTGGGATTCGCATGGACTACGTGATAATATAACTTCTTTACTCTCCTCCCTTCAAGTTCTCTGAACTTGAAAAGGTAAATAAGTTAAATTGAAGCGAAACAACTGAAATAACGTCTGTGTCGAGAAGACGCCATCCTTCAAGCTCTCGGGCGACCAGTCTAATTCTATAAGAAATTCGATGCCGTTATGTTCTGAAACCTGTCGAGCTCTCAAATAGGTAATCCCCTATATTTATATTCACTCATCGGGAATCTTTCAGTTGCTTGGTAAAGCGAAACTGTGGTTCACTTTTCATAAGATTCATTTTCTATTATTCAAAGCTATAAATGTTGCTCAATCGAGATTTAATTTGATCAACATTTTGATCACAATAAAATCAGAAATGAAGACTTATCACATCCGTAGTTGGATGATTACGTCGGATAGTTCCAGACATTATATTAATATCTTGTTGTTTTCAAGGAAATGAAATACTTATTGATTGGAAAATCTATACTTAGGAACAAAGAATACCTGCATATCTTTGTACCTGAAGGCACATCACTTTACATCAACAGTCGTCTGCACGTAAATCTCTACAAAATGTGGGTAAACAAATACCCCATAGCAATGTCGAAGTCCGAACAGAAGTAGACTGGTGGGCCGGGAGCTTGGTTATTCATATCACACATTCAACCGGTCAGATATCAGTGTCCGTGAGTTCAGATAGTCCGTTGTAACAGTCAGTTTTAGTTTGATTGCAAAAAAAATAATGATTTATTTGTGATCTCACATTATATTATGTTATAATTTTGTTTGCATCATGTTACATTTTGTGTATTTTAGTTCTTTCTATTTTTGTTTAACGTTGTACAATAAACTGAATGTGTTGTGGACAACAAGACATTTTTCAATCTAAGCCTTTCTCTGATGTGTCATCTATAAATTTAGAAATGTATTTTTCTGTTTTACCAACCGCCAATAGAAAAAGGAATTTAACGCTTTCTTGAGTTTCAGGTGCAAACTAAAGAGTACGTTGCTTGTCGCTATATAGTTAGTTTTGCTTTTCATTTCTGTTTGCCATTTAACCCTCTGCACACTGATGTCAACATACCGAAGTTTCAAGCAATACATTTTTCCCATAATACACAGAGGAAATGAAGCAATTTAAACTTGTTTGAGAGAGCTCAGCGAACCATTTTAGTCAAAATTGAATTGATCAACTGCTGATTGCATTGTGGCAAAACTTTGCATCCTATGTGTAAGGGCTTGGCTTTTATCCCTGTTATGCGTCAAACTGCTGTACAATGTATACTTCAAAACATTTGGAACTTTTGGTTTATCCAAAGATCACTGATCTTGAGGTTCTGGTTTAGGGAGGTGAAAAATAATAAGTAACACAAACTGAATGATCTTATGTTGAAAATCAGTCCCTCACATTAGTTGTAGTAGTAGTAGTACAAAAAAGAAGTAAGAGGGGATTTGTGGACACCTGGTTACTTTTAGAAACAAGCAAAGAGTGTACATCGTAACAAAACACGAGTGCGAAGTTGGAGAATGCGATAATGAAAACTGTTGTATAAAGGATTAGTGGCTGTCATGATGCTCTGAGCCATTGCAATGGTCATGTAATAGGAGCAGTAGACGCAATGACATAGTGTTTGTGGCGGGCCTATTGATAATGGACGTCGATGGTGGCGATAGTGATAGTCATCGGGAGCAGTGGAAGGCTGGCTCCTTAGTATCTCCCCGCTTTAGCACCACTCGTGTTATCAATAACAGAGTCTGTCCCACACTTCGTTGGATGCAACGTCGGTTTTTAGATATATATATATATATAAGATTAGATCATAAAGAATCCGGAAACTGGTTGCATATCCCACAAACTAACTTTGCCTTTTTTAAAAATGTTACCAAAATTGTAGAATTGAATGCTGATCGAACGTCACATGTGAGAGGAATACTCATCTAAAGAACGTTTTATTCAGCAGGACATTTAACCAGAGGTTTCTATTCAATTCCATCAATCAGCAACGCTTTAGCTTAACTCTTGGAGTTCACACTCACATTTAGAATACTCAAACTGCGCGACCATTAATTCAAATATTACTGTATAATTTAATATATGAATTGACGTAAGTATATATATCACATTTGTTGGACATTTTAATTATAGCATTTCTGATACCCCAAAACGCAGATATGATGTTAATGTTCCTATAGGAATTCCTATCTTATAAATTTACATGGTAGCATTTTTGGGGTATGGGGAGTTGTACGGTAATCATTTACACCGTATCGGGAGGCTCCACTTCTATGGACATAGCACAGTTACAGTCAAGTTTAGCTACCCGTTCATACCACAACTGCTCAACTCCGCAAGGCTAAGTTACTGGTTCCACTCATATGAGTGAAACAGGACGTTTTCACTACAGTAATAAAGCTCTACTTCACTTCCCGGAGTTCACACTGGATAGCAGCTTTATTTACCTCTATACTACAAACGCTTCCAGATGATCAACATGCAAGCGATTTTTGGAGTTAAAACAGTCGGCTTATAATAAAATGTACAGTATATGGCGAGTGGGTAGCAACTAAAGAACCTGCATTGTGAATTTTTCACCCAGGTCATGCCATGTTCTCTGTCGAAAAGCTAGGGAAACACAAAGTTCAAGCTTATGGGCCCCAGGTTCATACAGGTTGAAATTCTGTATTTTTAATCAAACATTTGAGTTTTTCTTTCTAATCAAAAGCACAACTCTGTGGCTATTTTAGTGGGAATTCATCTTAAAAATGTCGTATTTCACAAAATGAGAGAAAATTTCATTCAAAGCAAGATAATATGTGATAAATCTCAAATAGATGTGCTTTTTTCAGCCTTACTCTATTCCAGTACACTGTCCACTTCTCTACCTTGTTTGAATATGACTAATGTAACAAATGCCACTTTTAAAAGATCCATACCTTAAATACACCCTTTTGTAAATTGTATTCACGCCCCACAGATTTTTTTTAAATTGTTTACAACGTCCCATGAAAACATTTCAGTGGATTCCAGTGTTTAGGGGTATCGGTATATTCTTTAACCTGGTGTAAGTTGGGAAACGTCCTTGTGGTAATCAATGCATACCGTAGGTTATAAATTCTTATCTGTTGGATGTTAAGCAGTATAAATGTTTTGTCACAACTCCTTCTGCCAGTAAAATTATCCAGGACATAATATAATGTTGGTCTCGTAGCTTTATTGGTTCAAATTCACTCATCTTTATTTTAAGGGGACGTCCAACCTAATTTTGGTCAAATGTCATGCAATTTTCTTTCAAGTCCAAAAAAGACCCAAAATGAATAACCCCCATAAATTATATACCAAAATGCTTGGAATGAAACAGAACATGTGGAAACTAAAATTTGCCATGGAACTGCTGCCATGTGGTAGATAGCACCGCCTGAAAGTCTGCTATGGCATAAGTAAGA
Organism: Pictodentalium vernedei; assembly: GCA_031216915.1. Lineage (NCBI taxonomy): Eukaryota > Metazoa > Mollusca > Scaphopoda > Dentaliida > Dentaliidae > Pictodentalium > Pictodentalium vernedei. The sequence goes on along the minus strand of CM062296.1, from coordinate 405,228,641 downwards.
GAACAAAATTTTTACAAAAAAATACCTCAAAATAAAATAACAGCTGTATTCTATAAACATTTAAGTACATACTCGAAGAAATCTTTTCCTAATTCTTGAAAGGAATAAAGATGGAGACCAAATGTTATGAGTGGTGTGCTCACTGAATAAAGGCAGACATTTTCTTCTGTTTATGTTTTGATTTGGGGAAGTTCAACAAAGGTCAACTTGAAGAAGTTCACTAGAAGAAGTATGGAAGGGCAAAAGAGTATCTCCCCATTTTAAGATGTTTGTATCACTTTGGTAGTTTGGAGAGAAATTCTGATCTCCTCTTTTGCAGTTAAGATGTTTGTATCACCTTGGTAGTTTGGAGAGAAATTCTGATCTCCTCTTTTGCAGAATGAACTTTAAGTCATAGTTGAACATGAAATAAAATATACTTACTGACCTCTTGCATGTTAACCCCTTTTATACCATGTATCAAGTTGATACTGATAAACTTGTCAAATCAGTCTGGCTGATCAATAACATAAGTTGTTTAACTCATACTCTTGGACACCAATATACATATGCCTATCTGTTGGAGAGAAAATAAGAGTAACTGTAACCCTTCACTGCAACAAACCATCAAGTGTACATATACACTGTACTGTATATTGTTATTGAATACCCATCAAATTAACCCTACACAGCCATTATCAACTCTACTTCCCCAGTATTATTGAATACCCATCAAATTAACCCCACATAGCCATTATCAAATCTACTTCCCCAGTATTATTGAATACCCATCAAATTAACCCTACATAGCCATTATCAACTCTACTTCCCCAGTATTATTGAATACCCATCAAATTAACCCCACATAGCCATTATCAACTCTACTTCCCCAGTATTATTGAATACCCATCAAATTAACCCCACATAGCCATTATCAAATCCACTTCCCCAGTATTATTAAATACCCATCAAAATAACCCTACATAGCCATTATCAACTCTACTTCCCCAGTATTATTGAATACCCATCAAATTAACCCCACATAGCCATTATCAAATCCACTTCCCCAGTATTATTGAATACCCATCAAATTAACACTACATAGCCATTATCAACTCTACTTCCCCAGTATTATTGAATACCCATCAAATTAACCCTACATAGCCATTATCAAATCTACTTCCCCAGTATTATTGAATACCCATCAAATTAACCCTACATAGCCATTATCAACTCTACTTCCCCAGTATTATTGAATACCCATCAAATTAACCCCACATAGCCATTATCAAATCTACTTCCCCAGTATTATTGAATACCCATCAAATTAACCCTACATAGCCATTATCAACTCTACTTCCCCAGTATTATTGAATACCCATCAAATTAACCCTACATAGCCATTATCAACTCTACTTCCCCAGTATTATTGAATACCCATCAAATTAACCCCACATAGCCATTATCAAATCCACTTCCCCAGTATTATTGAATACCCATCAAATTAACCCTACATAGCCATTATCAACTCTACTTCCCCAGTATTATTGAATACCCATCAAATTAACCCTACATAGCCATTATCAAATCTACTTCCCCAGTATTATTGAATACCCATCAAATTAACCCTACATAGCCATTATCAACTCTACTTCCCCAGTATTATTGAATACCCATCAAATTAACCCCACATAGCCATTATCAAATCTACTTCCCCAGTATTATTGGCATATTGAGATAAGGATGGCAAAAGGGTTGCTCTCCCAGTTACTGGCAAAATCTTGCAAAACCCCCAACCACTATCAAATGGCTAGTACTCCAAACATATGCACCTGCGAAAACCATATTACATTGCAAAAAATTCCTACTTGACATGAAATAATAAACATTTCATGCTCTTACTTCCAAATATAACACTTCATTTACTGATTAAAAGTATGAATCGAAAAACTCTGCCAGTATCAACTTGCTGAGCCCTAGAAGACCCATAAACGATTAAGCTCCACTGAAAACTGCCAGAAGCCATTTTCGTGGCTTTACACAACATTCATTATGTTGTTGATAGATCAGTTGTATGAAAAAAATGATTAACTAAAATTATTTTTTGACACTCCATTGGAGGGTCAAAGTGAGCACATTCCAACAAATTCTAATAAATCAACTAATTATGAAAAAAATTCAACTGAGCTATGACTCTCACTGCAGACTGAATCGTATCTTGGAAAATATGCTCATATTACAAATTTCCTTTGAAAAGTATTGGAAAAATCTACAACTTAACCACCCTACCCAATACACACAATATCAAAATTTGTTATTTTCATAATGTCTCAATTTCCAACAAAACCATATCATGTGCCCACTGAGCTCATTCCAAGGATGGGTCAAATGATATGGTGTGAATGGAACTTGTTAACTCAATATCTGTCTGCAAAACTATACTATTTCTATACAATCATAACATATTCGACCTGTTGATGGCGTACATATGCTATAATAAACCCCTGTTAATTCAATAAAAAAAATCTGGTAAGGTATGAAAGAAGTTTACTGACATGAGCCATGGTCTCAATGCTGATAGACCTAGTGGGTCATTGGACATCTATTAAAAGCTTTTTCTGAGTTAATAATGTGTGTGACAAATTTAACGTTGCTTAGTCAAACAAGTTATAACAGACTGAATGCACACAATATATAACAAAACTTACAAAAAATGAAGAAAATACTGTGGAGTGAATATTCTTATTAAATTGCATTTTCATTAAAATGGCAACAGAGCTCATTCATTTAGAAGGATAGCACTGTCCACATTTTATGCTTATCAAGAAACAAATACTGAAGCTGCAAGTATCAGTAGAACGTTATGTCACTTCCTATAGTGACAGGGTGCCTGTATGCAACCATGTTTTTCATTCTACTGTACTACACATAATGACCTCCCTCATCCTTTACAGGCTTGGGACTGGCAGGCTAAACAAACAGCCAGGCGGATTTAAGGTCACGCTCCTGACAGTACATTTGCTCGCATTTCAACACAAGCTACTAGTCAGGGCTAATACAGTTTGTAAAGTGTGGATGATCAGTAACACACTCACAAATAGTTCTTTCTGCACATGTCAGAAGAGCCATATTTAAAAATAAACGCATTAAAAAAACAAACAATGTTGCAGCCGGTGAACATCCATGTTATAACCAGAAATCCACTAACTGAAATATTGCATGCATTTCTAATGTTTTCCCAAAGCAATTCATTGGGGGTTTTTGTCACCAGTGTGGGGAATTTACAGCCCGGTTTCACCCAAAATATACTTTAGTTAACAAAACAGTTATGTCAGTTGCAAAATGAGTTTAGTCGCAATATGTACCACCTTTTTAATGATTGTTACAGAATGATGAAGACTTAAAAATCCTCCCTGCAACCTTTTACACTGAACCATCCAATGTATTGGTTTTTAGCAGGCAAAGGATGAACTTCTAATTCACCATCTGCTTGCTCTAGGTGACACTATGTAATAGGCACAAAGAATCCCATTAGTACACCAGCCATTAACCACTTAAAACCCTGCTTGTGTAGAAAAAGTGTTGTGTAGAGTGTGAAAGTTACTTGCCATTGCCTTGTTACGTCCTACTTACTTGCTCATCCCACTCATAAAACTAACTGACATTATATTGCCCTGGCTGGTGAACATTAGATGCCCAGAACTATAATCGCAGGTGCATGGGTTCATACATTCAACTTTGGAGCAGATTGGTCCATAAACATCTGAGAAAATCTCCACACAAAATTATGTCTACAGACGGACGGATGGACAAGGTGATTCGAGTATACCCACCCCCTCCCCCACAACTTGTTGCAAGTGGTATAATTAAACAACTCTTAATGAACCCCAAGTTATCAAAAATCAAGATACAAATTCTTGTACACATACCCCTGGACAGTTGTGATAGTTAATGTGCACTTTGCACTGAAATATAGGGGGGGGGGGGGGGGGGGGTCAACCCAAAGAGTTTTTCCCAGTTGATGAAATTTTCCACACGAAACAGACTTTTACATGAATTTTACATGAGCAATAATGAGCAATTGATTTCAAGAGAATATGGATTGTTTGCTCACAGTTCAATATCTTCTATGAACTTACAAAGTAAAAAGGCAGCTGTGTGCCTTTGTGACTTAATTGCGTGGATAATTTACATATCACCCTCCTGTGTGTTACAAGCCTGTACTTGTGCATCTTCAACAGCTGCAGTTAACAAATATGGACATATATGTATAACCAACACAAAAAATTATCTGATATGATTACAATTTAGTCCCAAATTTCCACAATTACATAAAAGATTTCATTAGAAAACAGATCTATGCATTAAGCTGACCCATAACAAAGTTGCAGCATACATCTCTGCAACCTCCTGCCTCAACTGAAAGGGTGCCATAACTTGTAGCATTGTTTCTTGGATGAGAGAAAAATTTATGCAAACAGAGTATTGATCACTACCATCCTAAAATATGTAAGGATTTACCTGCCTGTGCAAATGTGTGCTTTAAAGCACTATAGAGACTGAAGATACAATGGCACCATGACTTGTTCTGTTTTAGCAACATTAGCCTATGGCATTATCTCCAAGTTATGCAGTGTATGACGACAATCATGAGACCACTTCTGTGTCCTTCGACACCAGCTCAAGCCATCACCTCTGTGAAGTCATCAAGTACATAAAACATGATCAGTCAAGAGATTCTTGAATTGCTGGGACAAGCTTCATTACGATCCATCAACAGCAGTAATCAATGCATTATTTGAAAAACTAAAATATCAAACAAGAAACAGTTGCGAGGGCTAACTTTCTATTACATAAAAGGTAATTTTGTGGGAAAGAGCCTAGCAATGATATGTATCAGTCAACTTTACACAAGATCAGGCCTTTTTAATAAGATCCAATAAGCAAATGTGAGTGGTTCTAAGAAGTTATTTCCAAAATACTCCAGTAATGTTATCTATACTAAGAGCTGCTCATACAAAGTGATACACATTGAAATTAGCTAGTCTGTATTGGCCCAATTAACAGATAAAAGTCATCAATTGTCTGAAGCATAATAGTAAAAAGGCTTTGCAATCTCACATTTTGCTGAAATCTGACACCCCGACACCTCTCGACATGGTGAGAGACCATTCCACAATTACAGAATACGACACCACCATGAACTGATTTTCTTAATTTTTATTATCTCTCCTTCTAAACCAAGAATTGCAAAAGCAGTGATTTCTGAATCACCTGCATTCTGGCAATAACAACTGTTGAGAAAGATATGTTCTTAGACCCGAAAATCAAAAGCAAATTTCGTTACCTCAGTTTATAAGATTGTGCATAATGAGAAAGCGTATCTTTGAACCTACTGTCATAAGGGTTTACTTCTTCATTAAATATCTGTATGCTATTTTCTCACTTTATGCTCATCAAATATTTATTGATTTCATTAACTGACGCTCAAGGTCAGATACTTCTGCTGAAGGGATAATCCTGATATGAATGAATGAAAGGTTTTAGCGCGCTGAAGACGCGCAGGGACGATGTGGGATTTACAAATCCCTTGCGACCCGGTTAGCCTTATTTTATTTCACTTGGATCTTGGATCACACAGGCCTAGCTTTCCTATTGCCTCAAATGGGGTCTGAAGGGGTATGCACGCGGTTAGAATTCCCGACAGTTTGCATTGGAGTGATAGATTGTTAAAGATCAATCCCTCAACGCCATTAAGACCATTAGAGTGGGCTCTATTCGGTTCCAGCTTGGCGATGGTAGAGGTTTGAGTCTCACCATGGTGGCGACCCAGAATATAATGTTGTGCGATGGCAATTTTAAGGGAAAAAGAAAACCAAACAGCAACGCCGGTTTGGTAGCGGCCCCGGTATATGACCATAGCGGTTACAAAAAAGGAGTGGAGAAAGCTCCAACAGTTCAGTTTGAAAAAACCGGGAGTCATCCATCAAGCCTTCTGGGAGATAGGATGCCGTATGTGATTGAGGTATCTGGTTATCCTTCGGGAATTCCAAATGACCTCCACCCCCCCCCCCCCCCCCCACAAAAAAAAAAAAAAAAAAATTCAATTCAAGTCCAGGCAATTTATACCCATGTGGTTCCTTTTTAGAGGACTCCCATTACATGTGATGATGAATATAACAATAACATGATTTTTGAGGGCATTATGGTATATTAGCGGCCCTGCAGAAATTATTAACAGCCCAAGGGCTTATTAGCGGCCCGAGACGAAGTCGAGGGCCGCTAATTGGCCCGAGGGCTGTTAATAATTTCTGCAGGGCCGCTAATATACCATAATGCTCGCAAAAATAATGTTATTACTATTATTACCAGTGTTACAAAAAATAACTGATTTGGGCTTATGTTGTGTTAAGGCCACAATAGGGTAAGATGTTAACCCTTTACCCAACAAAGCTTTTTGAAAAAGTAATCAAAATCTCATATTTTCTCAAAATTTTCATGGGTATAACTGAAGGGAATTCTGCAAATATGGCTATCATTGGAATCGGCTTATTCAGCCTATTCCAATGATACCCATATTGCATGGTTTTATGATAAAACAGTCATGGTATTTCATGCTGTGAGAACCTTTTATTGGGCGATTTTCTGGGCGGTTTTGGGTGATTTGTTGGGTAAAGGGTTAATTGAATTTGTACCATAATATATTTTCAAAGCATAAAGCATAAACTGAATAAACTTGAAACAATATTTTAATGTCAATCTGTGGCATAAAATAAACAGCTGATGTACTCAATGTTCAGTTTGGAATACAGTTATAGTTGATTGTACAGTTATTTAATGTTGCACCGGCTAGGAAACTGTGTGTCATTTGCATTTGTGGATTATAAGACTGGAGTGTGTTCGACGTTGGCACATCAATATTGAAAACAGAACCAACTGGCGCATCCTGTGGAATGGTAATTATTCCATCATTGGCAAAGAGGTTTTGTACAGGGGCACTAGTGTTTTCACATTTGTCTTCCTGTATTTCAGCAGCAGATGCTACAGACTCGTTTCTTTCACTACAAGTATTAGACCCTAGTCTACTGAAATCTAAATCAAAACAACCCGTGTTAAAGTCATCTTCATCAGACCACTCATCATTGTCAGTACAAACACTGATAGATGCATCTAAAATGTTAGAACACTGTCTCTTTTGTGCTGTGGAAGTGTCATTGATGTAATGCTTTAGGCTACTTGTATTTTTGTGATTTGTCACAGATATAATATTCTCGGGGTTTACACCAGCTTGAAATAAGGTTGTTATTGTTGATGCTCTGACGCTGTGACAAGTGTACTTTTGTGACAGCCCTGCCTGTATAGATATATGCGGCATCATGTTTGAGAGAGTGTTTTTGCCGACAGGTTCATTTCTGAACCAAGTATCATGTGGGCCAAAAGATGACTTTGCTCTTTGAAATAAACGATTGCAGTTTTCATTTAATTTTGAAATATAGAACTTGTAAATCTTCACGCCATCTCCATACATTTTTTGACTATTGTAATTTATATCACTTTGTTTGCTGCCTCCCTGATGATTTTTTGTCACCTCTGTCTGAACTTGTTCAACAAATTCTACACCATCAGAGTCCTTGCCTACAGCAAATGTATTTTTGGTCATAGCTGTCCAGCCTTCTCGGCCTCTCCTGCCAAAACTGTAGCAAAGGTAGAACCAGACAGCTTCTAGTAGCACTTTAGGCGAACAATTATATTTGGAAAAGTAGGTTCCAAGTTTTTGCATATCTGCTTCCCCAATGCTAGGCTTGTGTTTCGGTTTTGGGTTGCCACATTTGAAGAATAATTTACATCTGGCATCAAACATTTTATTGGCTGACGTGAACTCCTTGTCATGTATAATATTAATAGGTCTGCTTATCGGAGCAGATGTAATAGTGCGATGGATAGCTGCCCGAATACAGGTGAAGGTACTTGGACTTAAATTTGAGCCTGGTTTCTTGGGTTTCACCTCCGCATAAAACTTTCTCAGAAGTTCATTCAAATCCTGAGGAGAAATGACCTCGAAATCACACACTTTTTGTCTTTTTTCTACCCAGTTCATAAATTTCTTCAACCCATACAATGTCGACCTTGAAGTGCTATCAGGCCTAGCGCTTTTTTCTAGAAAGTTCAACTGAGAATCGCTTAAATCACTTGATTGAGACATTTTGAAACGGAGGTGTCGTCTGTTTGTTTACAAATGCGCATCGGAGAGATCAGGGGCGACAATTTGGGGGAATTCCCGTGTCACAAATTGAGTGCATGAACGTCGAAATTAGGAAAGTGATGTAATTTTTCGGCAATGACGGCTTCTTACAATTGCTTCATAATAAAAATAATCTGGATTACTTACCTAATAACGACAATCTAGCCATTGGTAAGAAAAGTTCGGTCGTTTATGAATCATTTCCCTGGTATCGTCGTTTCGATTCAGCTCCTTGCCGATCGAGAACAAGCGGTGATCACGTGATGTAACAATGATGCCAGAGGGCGATTATTTTCATTATCGGCCCGCGGCCCGGAACTTAGGAGATTGCCATGCATTATTTACTTTGAACGCTCGGCATAACAGCGTTAATACACTAGGGAACGCCCTGCAAAGTGGTAATAATGAATGTTTCAGGGAGTCAAGGCACACAGGGATAATGTGGGATTAGAAAACACTTGCGACCGGAATAACCTGATTTACATATAAAGCTACTACATAAAGAAGTGAGCTCCAAGAATAGTACTGGATTTACATGTGCGCAATTGTTGTAGTGTAGTGGGGTCAGACCCAAGACAACCTCGAACTTGAATGTGACAAGAAATTGCGCATAACTACCCAAAATACTACTCTCGTGTTTTATCCAAAAGACACAAGCATATTTATGATAATACCAGGGCTTTAGATTGATGTAATTTGGGGACAGTGGATTAAAGTAAAAAATGTCCCATAAATTGCAAAAGTACCTAACTAGTAAGTTTATATACAAATAGAATATAATACAGTCTTTTAAGACCTATTTTGCATGGTGCAAAAATATTACTTGACAAACATCTTTGTTTGAGAATGTTACCGAAAGCTGATGGTAGCCATCTCCTAATTTGGGGACACCCTTTAACGGCATGAATTGGGGGTAATATTAAGGTGCAACAATACTGAAATCACTATTTGATGGTTTGTTTGAGAAGGAAGAAAAAAACCCCAAACAGGTCGCTGGTTTGGGAGCAGCCCCAGCATATTATCCATAACGGTTATAAAGAAAGGAAAATATCCACAAATGTGTTTTTGAAAGCTGGGAGTCAACCATTAGCCTTTAAGGGAGAGTGGATGTCGAATCTTAGCCATCTGGTCTGCCTTCAGGGGGAGCAGATGACAGAGTATTGTAAAGAAACACACAAAGAAACACACACACACACCTAGAAGCAGAATCCAGAATAACACAAATATCACACTTACATATATTTGAAGCATGACCATATCGATATCAAAACCTATACAAGAATCCAATCATTCTGCAGAATGACAAATATCACACTTACATATATTTCAAGCATGACAAAATCAGCAATATCAAAACTGATACAAGAATCCAATCATTCTGCAGAATGACAAATATCACACTTACATATATATGTCCAGCATGACCATATCGATAATATCAAAATCTATACAAGAATCCAATCATTCTGCAGAATGACAAATATCACACTTACATATATTTGAAGCATGACCATATCGATAATATCAAAATCTATACAAGAATCCAATCATTCTGTAGAATGACAAATATCACACTTACATATATTTGAAGCATGACCATATCGATAATATCAAAATCTATACAAGAATCCAATCATTCTGCAGAATGACAAATATCACACTTACATATATTTGAAGCATGACCATATCGATAATATCAAAATCTATACAAGAATCCAATCATTCTGCAGAATGACAAATATCACACTTACATATATTTGAAGCATGACCATACCAATAATATCAAAACTGATACAAGAATCCCAATATCTAATGAAAATACATAGTACAACCCGCATTCAGATTGGTGGATCTCAATTGAATAAGATTTGGAAAAGAAATTTCTTCATATTGCACTAAGTAAAAAGTACTACCATAAAGAGCTCAAATAGGAGCCCACCCCCCCAGGGGGGGGGGGGGCTGACTCTGCCCCCCCCCAATTTCCCAAGATGTTATATAATAAACATGAAAACATTCTGATAGCTGGGTCTGAAAAAATTTTAAAAAATTACTTCCCATATTGCACCCCAACTTTTGCAAATTTTGGCTCATGTATACAGCCCAAATACCAAGGGCTTCATTTAACAGACTCATATCTGCCCCCCCCCCCCCCCCCACACACACCCAACATGTATGCTGTAAACCAAATATTACAAGATTCTAATCATTCCTCCTGGGAGACCATTTATTTTTCTTTTTTAATTCTGCAAATATGCTGATTCAGCGTTTTCTGATGCCCCCCCCCCCCCCTCAGGGGGCAAAACCTGTGATATGTCGATACCCTGTCCTCCATGGCAGACGATCATCATACCACAAGACCAGAACATCAAAATCGGACAACCAATGCCAGAATTATTATACAAAATGAATGTATGGACAGGCAGATGATCCGAGATGGATGCATCACCTATATACCCACCAAACCGTCTAAGGAGTTTGGAGGCAAAATAATGTTATGACGAGGTGATACTTCATCACAGATACATGTAACTGTCCATATCACCCTCCGGGTATGAAGAACAACCCATTAAAACTATGAGGACATGGTAAGAATTTGAAAAGATTGGTGGCGGCGGTATAATTCCAAAAGTAAAAGTCGCATTGCGCTTCCATAATTGGAGACGGATATCACTTGCCAGCATCACATATCTTTCATTAAATTTACATTATATTTTCACTACTTGAAATGCAATCTCAGAGACTTTTCTCAAAATATGCCAGGAATGTACCATAAACCATGACATATGTTGATACAAACATATGATCATTTAGGAATATGAATAGAAGGAACATGCACCAAGCGATGGTTGCTATGTTCAAATTGATAAACTATAAAACAAATCATAGTTACAAAGTCTGTCAATAAATAACTTCCAACAGTGTATCCCGAATGCAATTGAGGATACTTGAACAGTCATGATATCCCACATATGATCATATGGATGTTTTTTGAAATAGCATATACATGCTTAAACATGGACTGTACTGCTCAAAATTTGCTAGTAAACACACATACCTGTTTACATATTTGTGTGAAAAAAGGTCAATACACTCTGTTGTAAAGTTGTTTCTGTATTAGGGTTGAACAACATTTTCAGTAAACTAGATATTATGTCAGACAACGTAAGGCTGTAGGGGAGTAGCCAAAATTGAAAGGGATAATCACTGAGCAGAGGTGAGATAATAAATTCAGGAGGCCAGTTACTCACTACTGGTTGGTGATTCCTTATCACTATTCTAGACATGCTCCATCCACACAACACGATATGACCCAGGCTACTGAAATTATTGTTTAACCAACATAAACCAAAAAATGAACACTATTACTTTCTGGATACAAATATGTAGATGGGTAGGAGTGATCCCTTATGAATTTTGAATACTCTATGACCAAGCCATACCACATTTGACACTTTCAGTAAAACATGAGAAATCCCCCCCAAAACACACATGTAATAATTTGTATTTCCACCCCTGTAATTATAACAAGAAGAAGAAGAACGTGTTCCCTTTACCTAATGAAAAAGGAAGATGACACTTGCAAATAAAATTCTTGAAAAAATATTGTTTTCAATTTTTGAATGAAAAATATAGCTTATGACCCCTCATTTGAACAAGCTTGTTTAGCTCATTCCAATGAGGGAACATGAGGTATGTTTTTGAAACAAAATGAGAAAGAAAGAATTAAAATTGGATAGTGATTTTTGTGAATATCACTCGCAGTTTTTGGACATTACGTTATTTTGGAGCAGCAGTAATACTGCCACAGTGTGGTGAATGCAATAGTATGCAGTGTGGTAATAATATCAAGAATAATAATAATAATAATAAGTCACTGGATTGAATAATAATAATAATAATAATAATAATAATAATAATACAAAACTGGATTGAGTGACAAATAGAATATGGATGGACTACAAGGAGGTTGATGGTATAAATGTACCTGGATTTGCATTATACAATATACAGTTCAGATGAAGGTTACAGAAAATTTCCAAATGAAATTGGTAGATGAAATAAGATATTTCAGTATGTTATCAGTGACCATGTGTCTTTGTTTTATTAAATCCTCATTAGAGGAATATAATTATATAGCTGGGAATTGATAATCCAAATGACCAAAAAACTATCAGGCCGGAGTTTCAAGAAACGTCAAGAAACTTCAAAGAACCACTGTCTAAATCTTCTTGAAGATTCTCAACATCATATGTCTCAGACTCTGAATCATATGATACCTGATATACAGCACCTTGCTGACCATCAACCCCCTTGACACCCGAAACTAAACCTGTATACCATTTGGAGATACCCTCTTCCTCATTGATTATCCACTTGTGTGAGATCTGCCTCCCAACAAATTTCTGTTTTCGTTTTCTGGAGGAAGATCTAGAGGAAATAGGTTGACTTGTTGATGTGGAAGGACGGTTACTGGTACCCTGTTTTCCACTTTTTTTAGTTACCTCAGCCTTCTTGTCCTCAAACTGAAAATACACAAAAAACATCAATGCAAATGCTGACCCAAATCGATGTTTAAAGTAAATTCATAATACTATTAAAACTGATTACAGTAGGTTATTGTCTAATAACCCACCCCCTGGCCTTCTTTTACCTTTGGTGAACATGCCAACATTGAGTCTTCTTGGGAAAAACAATGTGAGTATTGTGAAGCATAATATGCTAGGAATGTCGAAGTAATATCATGCAGGAGAATCGCCAAAAAGACACCATTCGCTTAGTAAATTTTGAATAAAGTAAATTATGCTTTATATATTACATGTAACTCTAGAAACATTGAATCAACAAAATTTGAGGTCGATGGTCTTTTGTTGATTGCACACCACAGCAGCCTGTCAACTGATCAGATCATGAGATGGCAAGAACACACGCCCCAAGCATTGGTGACTGGATCCTATTTATCAGTAAAACAGAACCCGTTTACCGCAGTGAACACATTCCACATAATAAATGCATAAATACAACCTTCCATTGTAGGTATCAACATTTCTCTCTCTCTCTCTCTCTTTTTCTTTATATCTCTCTCCCTCTCTCAAATGTACATATATCCATCAACAAACCCCTATATTTGCCCAACACACAAGGGGCAGCCGCTACTCCCCCCCCCCTCCTCTCAAATAATAACTCCTTTTCGACCTATGATTAATATTTTACACTAGATTTCAACCTTCTCTATCTTCTTCTGATGATAAAATGGTTAGAATGGAAAAATGAAATAGAGGCATCAATAGAGACGATGGTTCAACTCTTACCTAACATGAAAAGAAGACGACACTTGCAAATAAAATTCTTGAAGCACTGATTGGTTTTATTTTTTGCATCAAAAACATAGCTTATGACCTCTAATTGGAGCGAGCTCTTTGAGCTTGTTCCAATGAGCGGTCATAAGCTATGTTTTTGTTACTAAAAATGAAGACGTAATAAAAACTGAATGGTGAATTTTGTGAATAGCGCTGGTCGGTTTTGGCTGTTACGTTGGAAAAGGGTTAATGTCTGCATTGCTGTGACTAGCTTCACTACACACTTTTCCTTCAATTAATTTCTACTCCGGATTATGTTACGTCAAACTTACTTATGCATTCTTTCACTTGAACCATATTTCCTTTTCATTCTTACCATTTTATCACCGGAAGGAGACTGAGGTCGGAAGCTAGGGTAAAACATAACTCATCATCAAAAAGATGTTATTATTCTTTTACTATATCAACTACGACCTACATGTATACAGCTCATAAGTCAATATATATATTCAGTTATGTCGTATTTGTTTTGAACTTTAATAATTTTTTCTTATAAATACCAGCAGAAGGATTTGTTTATATTTGCCAAAGATAATTTCACTTAATGTATGTATTTCTGATGAGCTGTAACTATCGAAATATATTAAGTAAAATTATCTTTGATGACTACTTTGTGTTAAGTGTATATTTTCTGAATAGATGTTATTCATGTTTCTTCGGGATAAAAAATGAGCTCATTCCAACAAGGGGACAAACTTAGAGCAAAAATTAAAAAAAAACAAAACAGTTTTATGGTTATTTTCATTTACAGTGCAGGTCAGTTTGGGTCTGTCATGTTAGGTAAGGAGTGAAATCACTCTCCTGAATTCTTCACTCTTGCAAAATCAAAATGAGGAGTGTGATTATTCACCTGCCAGGCCTACATTTTCTTCCCAGCAGTCACTACAAAGTTGATGTCTAACTTCCATCATCAGGACCACATACAATCTCTGCATATTGGAAAATATGTTCCCCGATGACATGAAACACCATAAACTCTACAATACCAGGCTCATAAGGGTTAAACTGTAGTGAATATATCAATTTATGAACATTTTTATTTTTCTATTGAATATGTACTGGTTGTACTTCCAAGGATATAACTACTTTAAAATTCAAAATAATTATTTTCAACAATGAAAATTGATTATTAAAAGATGAATTTGCAAGAATCAAAACATCTTAAGAACCAGGCCATATTTAAAGGTTGCATGGCTAAAAAGTGCTGCTTGCCATTTCTACTGAGGTTATACTCTATATTCATTACTCTGTCGTTTCTACAATTTACAATAGAACAAAAAAATTGATCATCCCAAATTGTTATGGTACAATTTCATTGAAGAGGGTCAATTGTAAACACACCCCAATAAATTGTAACAAAACAGTTATTGATGACCATAATTTTATGTAACAATAGCTTCCAATGCTGCTAGCTAAGCATGTTAAATGTGAAAAGACAGTCATATTATAAATCATCTTTCAAAAATAATGTAGTGATCTAACAGTTACCGTAATTACATTTATGAACTCACCCAAATTCCTGACTCTCTGATGCCAGGAATTTTTCCATAACGAGGACAAGCAAGCTCAGGCAACAAACATTCAAAAAAAAAAGCTTTTAGTTTTGGCACCATTTTAGACTTCCATAAATCAACATCCCGGTAAATTCTTTCAACATGAAGTTGATATGGATTAACCGTCCTAACCACAAAGTCGACCCATGGCATTTCTAAAATGTTCAGCTGCCCCTGACACTGAAAGTAATACTTGTGATTTTGCCTCAAGGAAAGGGACCCACCTTGGTACATGAGACAAAATGATGACTTCCGTGGAGCCTCATAGAGATTTTGTGACTTGTTGTGTAGAACATTTTTAATCTCTATCAAGCCCATAGCTTTGCCACTGCTGTCAAGAACTTGGCCATCTGAAGATGCAGCTAAAAAATTGTATTCAGCAGAAACTACAAGGCCCATAGGCTTCACCTTCAAACTTTCACTCTGCTTGGAAGTCAAGTATTCTTTAATGGACACAGGTTCCTGACTTAGACCAAACTTCGTAGCTTGATTACCTTTGAAACTACTATAAAGTAAACGTTTTATCAAAGGGGCTATTTTGATGACTGGACTGCGAGATACAATTTCACCAAAATGAGATGCAGTCAGTCTGTTTCTGCGCTCACGATGCCACCTGTCAGATGATGACTGTAACTTCGTTTCCGACTCTATAGTTGCTATTTCAGCCGAAGAAACTGATACCTTGTCACAGAAAAAATCATCTTTCAAAACATCAAGTTCAGTACAGGTAACATCAGAAGTTGTGTCTAAAGCTTCTGGTCCATAAGCTTTTTTGGCCTTCTTGGAAGAGGACTCGGCAGCAACTCTCATTTTCCTCTTCCTTCTCTTCAACTTGTACTCTTGTTTATTTTTGTACTTTTTTGTAGCAATGTTCGCCCTTAATACATTTGAATAATGTTTCAGGAACGTAGAGCCCGCTGGCATATCGGTTGCAATTTCAAACATCTTTGATGACCACTGAACACCAAGATTTTGCCTTAAAGATGCACCAAAACATCTAGCATGCCATGAACCTTTTTGACAGCGGTTATAATATTTGCCACCATCAAACTTACATCTCAAAGACATCCAACACTCTGCAAGATTGGTTGTGAAATTTCCAAGTAATCTATCTGACTTAGAGGCCAATCTATCAAGCAGAGCAGCAACATCAGCCAGCATGACAGAGTCCAAATCTGTAATCTGCAATCCAGAATCAAACCTACACTGCTCCTCACACGCTTCACTCACTCCATCACTCCACAGGTTGGATGTGCATGACAACACAGTGCCTACAGAATCATGATTTTTCCTATCTTCGGCAGGTTTAAACGATAACTGGGCAAGCTGAGCCCCAGAGAATTCCGATCTCACCTTACAGAAATCTGAGCAGTTGTCATGTTTTCCGAAAATGTGAAAAATTGAGTTCTTTATGTCATGTTTCAACAATTTTATACCTGTGTTTCTATCATGACCTGAGGACCGCATACGTATGGCACAACGTACACCAGTGACTAAACGAATCCGAACTGCTTTCGTTAACTTGCCTGGACCTTTATAATGAGGCTTGTCTGAAACCAGTTTTTCTAAATTTGATCGGAGGCACTTGCAAGCATGATTGGCACATTCAAGCTTTTTAACCTCAGGGCCCCACACAGGCACTTGTTCAATGATGTTTGCATATACGCTACTGTCTCCATCCCCAATAACTCGCATATATCGAACACCATGTTTCTGCTCTGCTTGAAGGAAGCCTTCAGTGATGATGTCAGACTCCATTGACTGACTACTGTCTGACCAATTAGCAAAGCAATCATGGGTTGGAGGTTCACATTGCTTACCACGTGCTCTGACACAAGTGTAGCAGAACTTGTTTCGGACACCAATATGCAAATTTTTTTTAGTTTCTGCACCAATAATGATAGCAACACCTCCAAGAGCATTGTAACTGTGCTTATGAGTACGTTTGCTCCATCCGCCATCACAAATGACGGTTATTGCTGGAACTTTCCTGCCTTCACTGAAATGGTAATCATTCCGAGCAATTGCAAGTTCACGTTCCTCATTTCCAGCAGCTATGAGCTCTTGATCAGTGAAATTCTGCCACCATTTTCCAATCTCATGCTCTATAGAAGAAAATGTTGTGGCACTTACACTGGGGCAGTTCAGAGTGGAAAATAGCTCATTCAGTTGAGCAGCTCCTCCCCCTGTCACCATACTTGCCCAAACAGCCCTTATATTCACATCCATCCTTTGGGTCCCATCACTTGTCTTAACTTTTGGGCTGCCACCAATGTTGAACTGCTTGCCACAACCATGGCACTGTGCAATCAAAACTGCTGATAGCCCCCGAGGCTTACCCTCTGCTATGATAGTGATAGGATATTTGTCTTTCTCACTTAAAATTCTTCCATGCTCACACATAGCTGCATGAAGGCACAGCTCTTGCAAATGAGAAGATAACATTGGGGGATTCAACAACCTATAACCTTCAAGTGGTGGATTATGGGCTCTAGTCAATGTCAACTTTGTAGGAACACTTTCATCTACTATTGCTGAAGTGTAGCGTTGACTTTTAATGTGCACTGAGGCCAATGTCTGAACAGCTGCAGCAACTGATTTCTTTCGCAGTTTTGCATGTCGGCCCCCGCCAATGCCAAATGTCCGCCGCTGGGTAATGTTCCTTTTCAAATTCAGTTTACCCATCTCTTGGTATAAATTTCATAAACTGTGATAGAAAATTTGGAAATCAAGGAAACCTACTATGGCTTGTGGACACGACGGTTGTATTCCGATTTGAATAATACCTGAAAAACACAACGTGGCTTGTGAGCACGACGTTGGAAAATTAATAAGCTGAAACGATGAGAAACCTTTCAATCAACCTAACATGGGTTGTGGGGATGATGTTGGGATACAATGGCAGTTGAAACTATGGGAGAAATTTGCAACGACCTACTGTGGCTTGTGGGCACGACAATAGGAAACAAAATTTGCAGATTTTAATGATACCTGAAAACACACAACGTGGCTTGTGGGCACGACGTTGGAAAATAAGTGAGCTGAAACGATGAGCAATCCTTTCATCAACCTAACATGGCTTGAGGGGATGACATTTGGACACTATAGAGATGGAATTATTGGAAAAATTTTAAATGAACTAACGTGGCTTGTGGGCACGACGATAGCAAACAAAATGTACTGATTTTAATGGTAATACCTGAAAAAACACAACGTGGCTTGTGGGCACAACGTTGAATTCAAGAGCTGAAACGGTGATAATACATTAAACAATGGGGTGTGCAGGCACAGTGTTTGGCTACAAAATTTTCGAAATCCTCAACAAAAATATCCAAAAAATCAATGGGGCTTGTGAGCAGGACAGGTACAAAAAATTCCTGACACGACCTACTGGAGAAAACCAACAAAACAAAAGCCTTGGCAGATTAATGTGGCTTGTGGGCACAACATTAATAATGAGTGAGAATAGATGCAAGTTGCACTGCAAGCAATATTCTGTAGTTCACAAAGTTAATGCGGCTTGTGGGCACTACATTAAGATTGCAAACAATATGTAGTAATTTACTGCAGTGAAATATTCAAAAACCGATATGCATGTATTTGTCAGGGTGGTTTATGAATTAAATTTTGGCAATGGCGGACACAATCTGCTGCTGCCACTTTTCTTTCAGTTCAAAATCAGGATGGATTCCATCGTACAACTTAGTGTATGCTATAGGAGACCTCCTTTGTCTACAACCCCGACGAATAGACAACTGGGTATGCAATGGCACGTGAACCCCGGTCTCACTTTCGTTGAACTTATTCACGAAACACACATTGAATTGATCAATGAATTCATTGAATGCACCCTGATGTTCTGGAGTGATTTGCGACGCTCGAAGAACAGACTTTGAGGGGTATTTTGAAATGCTCCTAAAAAGCTCCTTCGTTGGAATGGTCGCTATAACAATTTTGTTCTCTGTGTGGGCAGTCTGAGCGGCGGTATTCAAACTGAGAAATTGGGAGCAAAGATCTGCAAACAATGACCTTTGTTGCTCAAAAGATCTTCCCAAAATATCCTCAGGGATATTATTAATTCCCACACAGATTACAAATGTGCAGGGGGATACTTCCTTTTTGACAATATCAGATGAAATATATTTGTGAATATCTGATATTTTTGCACCGGGTCTAATAAAAAAAGAAGTACTCCTTGGCCAGCTGTTTATTTTATCAATACCAATGAGACGGGAATCCCCAGTGATAACAAATTTCATAGTCTTAATTAATCATCAAAATATTTTTTACTGTTACCTGTACACTACCTACTTCACCATTTATTGCCAAAAAATTACACTAATAATAATAATAATGATAATAATAATAATCTAATATGCCCCTGCTGTTTAATTTTTTACAGTAATTTGATCAAATTGATCAGTGTAGTAATTAAATTATAATAATAATAATAATAATAATAATAATAATAATAATAATTTAATACAAACCCATTTTTGTTCCAAACACACCCACCTTTAATATGAAAGCATAATTATGTTATTTAAATTAAAATAAAAAAAATAATTTGTATCAATGTCTTGGAAATTATTTGGTTTGAATCGCCCTCTCGTAAATTTCACAATACAAATTTGTCGATACTGTGATGCTGACAAACGAAATTTCGAAAATGACCGCATGTGGCCTCGTGCGTCAATTTATCAGCAGCTCAGCACGGACACTCATTATATCACGAATATCCCGGGTATTACATCTGTTTACCTTTGAAATCCGGGTAGTATGGACTGTGGAATCGATAATTCGTTTGGGCTTTGACCATGACGGCCACGCTGACCGCTGTCATGTTTATTATTATATGCAAATTAGGGGGACAATTTCCGGGAAAGTAGATTTGTAACATTCGTCAGTCTAAAACGATGATAAAATACACCGATCGACGCTCGTGTTACTATGGTAGTTTGAAAGAAAGAATTAAAATCGCCGTATCGTCAAGTTGCACCTTATTTGAAAGCGCGAATCCATCATTTTCATCCCATCTTTCATCAGTCGTTGCAGACATCGATAAAATCAGACCAGGAATCCATGGTAACTGGGAAGTCAATAACTTCACAGCATCGAGGGGAAATCAACACGCTCAATATAGATCCAGCTCTCTTGGAATATACTTTGAGAAAAAGGTGATTTCTGGAGCATTCATCTTACTTTTTATGAATATTACTTTATTTTATGCATACCGTCCTCATTCTATACGCTCGGTTACTTTTTTAAAAAGTCGTTCATGTTACCATTTTCGTGCGCAATAATTCAAATTTTTTGTCAACAAAAAAGTTCAGACGGTCTGTCAACGATGCATGTTACTGGAGGGAATTTCGAACCATATTTTGCAGTTATGGCATTAACAGCTCAAGTATTTGCCGTCACTTGTTTGCATATCCGCTCAGACATTGTCTCGAACAAATAAAGGACGTGATCACGTCCTTGCATTCTTACGATTACCCAAATTGAGTATTTCTGCAAGAACCACATCGTAATCACATGACCGGAATAAACATCATTGAAACATGGCCACATCCGGAACATCCAAAATTTGTGTTGGTGCTATTACATTCAAACGTCAAAACTCAATAGAGTGTGTGTCAAAAAAATGCTTTCTTCGAGTCTGTAGTATGTTATCGTTATATTGAGGAGAAGGCTTTCGAATTACCGATTATTTTGTGGTTTTACCGGTTCGTTACTTATGCCATTTGCAAATTCATCTTCTCCAAAATCATAAAATTCACTTTTTTTCCTGAAAAAAAATATATGTACCTTTTCTGTGCACTTTACTCATTATTTTGGTATATAATTTGCCTTTCCTTACTTCTCTTATCTGTTTCTGAGGCATTGGGAAAAATGTCAACAAATTGACCAAAGTTAGGTTGGACGACCCCTTAACATGTGAGCGTAAATTTTGTACTACAAGAAGTCAAGGACGTCACTGTCGTAATGCCTACTGGGAAATCTTGACCTATAAAAGCTGACTTGGAATTTCCAAGTTCATCTCAGTGTACCGTACTGTAATTCCCCCATTTAGCGATTAATTAGTGTTTTAATTAGTGGTAATATGCTTGGTTTGGGATAAATACCGTTACTGGATTATGCCAGCCTCGGTGTTTGTCTCGCACAAGTATTATGTTAGGTGTTAATTGTCTGTCATGCGATTGCCTTTGGCAGAGTTCTGCAGAGTTCAAAGTCTGACCTTTGCGGAATTCTGGCTGAAGTCATGTGACCCGGCAGAAAATTGACACTATAAAAGCAGAAGACTGTTTGTAAGCAGGGGGGCTGAAAATTTTGGTTTAGGAACGCGAAGTTAAGGATAGGAATTTCAAAATCTTGTAAGTTTTATTTTTTTTTATTTATTTATTTCCATCAAAGATTGCAGAAATTTTAAATCATAGGCAGAGTTTTTCTGGAAATTTTGGCAGATTTAATAAAAAAAAAAACCTAAAGTTTTTGTATAAATTCTTACTGACTTTGGCAGAAGAGGTTTCTGCACATTGGCAGATTTTACGGAATTTCATAGAGGTTTTGCTTGCTATATATGTATCTGTTTTGTAATTATACTGCAAAATGGATGCATAGATAATCGACAAAATTTCTATTTGGTCATTAAAAGTAAAATAAGCACATTTCAGCCTATTACAAGCATTGGAATTTAGGAATGCTTTGTTAGAGTAATTTCCTCTAGTCCCATTTATTATTTATTCAATTTTCGGAGCAGTGCCGGTATGTGGCCAGCCTCTAGTCCCCTTTTTGTGTGAAGCCGTGCCTGTATGGGGCCAGACTTCAGTTCCCCCCTTTTTTCTTTTTTTGTGTGAAGCCGTGCCTGTATGGGGCCAGACTTCAGTTCCCCCCTTTTTTCTTTTGTGTGTGAGGCCGTGCCTGTAAGGGGCCAGACTTTAGCCACCCCCCTTTTTCTTTTGTGTGTGAGGCCGTGCCTGTACGGGGCCAGACTTCAATTCCTTTTTTTTGGCCTATGGGTAAAATGTCTTCCTAAAATTTAATTTTAGATAAATGTGTTCCCAGTAGTATATCACAGGACCTATGATGTCTCATTATAATTTATATTACTTTTAAATCAAAAACTTGGCTCTTTCCTAGAATGTACCCCACACCATCTCACTTATAAGTCAGCATTTGGAATTTCTATTAACCCCCTTTTGGGAGGATCATAATTAATTATGACCCTTGCCCATAATGCTTAATACCGGTCCCTTTACTAATTCTAGTAGGAAGTTCATACCTTCAGGTATTAACCATGGTGAAGACTGTACGAGAGAGCTCGCATATATGGCTCTTTCCGGCTGGGTCCACCATGATTAATCAATGTTGGTACTATCCTTATTGGTTAGTGTTCTTGGTAGTTGTCCTTAGGAGGACATAGATCCACATTTAAAAGTTACGTAAACTGTCCATATAGCCCCTTTATTTTAGCCTGACCAATATTTCTTGGAAAGCACCCATTTCACCTTGCTCGATATTCTTCCAAAGCCCTGGGTGACTATAAATAGATCTTTTTAGTCTCATTTCACAAATGTGAAAGTTTTAAATAAATTATATATATCTGAGTAACATCAGAGCCTGAAGGGGCCAGAATGTGTCAGATATTGTTGACATCAGAGTCTGAAGAGGCCAGAATGTATGAAAAGTCGTATGACATCAGAGCCTGAAGGGGTCAGAATGTCTTATATATCAAAGCATTTAGTTTTGATGTTTAGGTGATATCACCATAGGTTTGATATCGATAGTTACTTAAGTAACAATGGTTTCATATGTCTCAGAGCCAAATGTGGCTTTAAATTAATATACCCCTTGTATGAATGTGCATAAAATTTCCTTTCGTATCAATACAACAGTGATTGAATTAGGGCTCGGGAAACCTAGTCAGTAATTAGGTTTTTCTCTATTTCTGTTTGTCATTCCTGAGTACCATACTTTGTCCCTCATGAAAGTGAACCTGGGATCATTGTTCATATTTAGAAATCTCCCCGACCACCTAAATGCTATTAAAAAAGAAGTTTTAGTATTTATCCTAGTTTGATGTGTTGGATGTTGTTGAAGGGATCTCATGCTATGTCTCCTTTCACCTGCATACAACACCCCAAACTCCACTTCACCTGCATGTTTGTAAAACATGCACCTGTAAATTGCATATGTCCTGGTTATGCTATGGCTCTTTCCAGCTGCATACAGCACCTCAGGCGACTTTTAGCCCATGTG
Organism: Pictodentalium vernedei; assembly: GCA_031216915.1. Classification (NCBI taxonomy): domain Eukaryota; kingdom Metazoa; phylum Mollusca; class Scaphopoda; order Dentaliida; family Dentaliidae; genus Pictodentalium; species Pictodentalium vernedei. The sequence goes on along the minus strand of CM062296.1, from coordinate 405,205,251 downwards.
TTTGTAAAACACATACCCATAATTAAACCATGTTTTACAATATGTGTAAATCACATATTTCCTGTTGCGTAACCCCAAACCCCATATATCCTTTCCATCCATAGTTCAGCAGTCTAATCATACTCTATTTAAATTAAATAACTGTAAATGGTAGAGTAATTATTTTATCTGGTGTCCTTTTGTACACCTCCTTTTGTCGTCCTGTGCAGTTGTGGTGAGAGTATGAAAGGGGCTCTTCCCAGCACTGTGCAGGGTGATGGTAAAGTGGTATTGTTGTTGGAACCTGTTGTCCAACTAGTTAGTATGTTGTATACTCAAAAGGGAATATAGTGTGGAGATAAACTGTAGTGTTTTGCTCAGTTGTATCTTGTTTTGACAATTTTATAATCATTTTAAGCACATCTGCCATAGTTATGAATATGTACGCTATGTGTAGATGATGCATTAGCTAACTTTAGGCAAATTATCTGGTGTAATCCAAGATTACACCAGATGTGCAGTTGGACTGCACGTAGTCTGGGACTACAGGGATTGGTAGAGATTATCCTGATGATGAGACCTCTCTAATTGGCTCATCCTTGGGTTAATAACTACTAATCATCATCAATCAAACTCCATCCTTTGTGCAATATTCACTTGCACTTCATCAGAATGTTCACTTTTATGTTGTCATTGTGTGTTGATGTTATGTGATGTCTGTATTTGTCCTGTGGTGTTTTGTCTCGTATGAATGAGTGAGTGGGATCCCTAAATTGTATATAATGTAAATAAATAATATTCTTAGTTCTAAAAATAATAAATTATAAGTTTGACGTACTCTTTTATCAATTAATTTAACTGTAGACCTAGTCTACTGGTGTCGGAATCCTGACAGGAGTTATTATCGATGTATTTGGACATTCGGCATGTGGGATAATTTTCCCTCCTTTAGCTTGGCCGTCACTCTTGGAGTGTGGGATACAAGGCGCCTGTATCCAATTGTTCAAGAGTGAATGCTAACCTAAACTCAAGTATCAAAATATTAATGCAATCTTTCTAGTAGTCATAGATAAAAGGGGTGGCTTGTCCCAAAGCTACTTCTTTTCTTTCCAATATTTCCACTCCCAAATCAAATCCATTCCCAGCCCTAGTTATCTCCCTTAATATCCTTGCACATGCAATCTTGCCACTGCCATTGTCCTAATCCCTGCCCCTACCAGTGTAACCGTTTCGCAGATTTAACTTGGCCTTATTCAAGTAGGTGGTTGGTAACTAGTGTATCGGTGGAACAATCACTGAGGATGATGACAGGGGTTAGCTGTTATCATTCTCTGGGTCTGAACCATGTGTATACTGTTGCACTGGGTTTGGGGTTGGTCTGTAATGGCTCCTAAAATTGGTCTATCTGTGGGCTGGTGACTGAGGAGGCATGGCAGGGGTCAGCTGTCATGATCCTCTGGGTCTGGACTACAGCTTTACCGTTACACTTTCATGCATACAAACTGGTGTGCGAAGAAAATTTCCTCTTAACTCCCTCTGGTATTCTTAGGTGATCAGAGATCAAATAATTGCATTGAACTTCAGTTTATTGTGGAGCTGATTTTCAAAAACATTAGCTTATATGCATTTTAATGTTAATTGGTAGTGAAAAGTACTTTAAAACCATTTTGTAAAATGAATAAAATCATCGACGTTTCGCCCCTCATACCGGGTCGTTTCGCCCCGCCCCAATATAGGGATGAAACGACCCGAGGCGAAACAACCCGGGGCGAACGGGAATTGGGGCGAGGACCAAACACCGTTGACATTGTGCCCCAAAATAAGTCGATATTCGCGTCTCAGCTCAGAAACGAAATCACCACACCAGTTATCAAATTTCACACAATCATTGAGGTAATTTCCATCTGGTGATTTTTACGCGAGGAGAGGGGCATGTTTTGCGGTAGAGACATTTTTTTTGTTTTTTCTTCTTTCTCTTCTTAATTATTTGAGTTCACAATATGATACTAAATTTTATTATTTAGACATAAAAATATTTTTTTGTGTCTCGAGTCGTGTTTTACTATATAATTCTCAGTTTTGTTATGCTCAAGCTGCCAACTGCATTGACGATACAATACATTCTTGTACCATTGGCACATCGAGGGGTGGTAAGAGGGGGCATGCATGTCGCAACTATTTACAACGTCTCAACCCCCCTCTTTTCGTCATGCAAAATATATTTCTGTGACAAGCCGGGTTTTTAGTTGAGTTTTTTTAAAAAAAAAAACTCGACTGTTGTTATAGGAAGGGTCGGTCGCCGGGCGGTTGGGCGGCGCTTTTTGCTTATAACTTTGCTGTTTCGGGAAGGATTTTGATAATATTTGGTATGTGAATTGATGTGCATGTTCAACACCCGCTGACGCGAAATAGGGAGTGTCCATACTATTCACAAGCGTTATGACCCTTTGTTAAAATTCGACTAATTTTGATAGCGCGACAACTTCATCAAATGTCAAGCGATTTGACTGATATTTGGCACATGGGTTTCAAAGAACAATGTCTTGATCGAGGTCGAAAACGGGCTCGGTCCGATGTACGACAACAGGATGAGTTATAGCCCTTTGTTAAAATTGATTAATTTTAAGCTTCATAGTGTGATAACTTCAACAAACGTCAACCGATTTGACTGATATTTGGCAAATGGATTTCAAGGAACAATTTGTTGATCGAGTTCGAAAATTAAAATTTTATAGTAAATTTCCTTTCTTATTATACCTACCACAATTGTTTACTACAGGCTTGCAGTACAGTGGAAGTCCCGAACTCGGAAAATATTCTCTCTGTTTTGGTCTTTCCCAAACGATTTGGGAAAGAAAAGTCGTGCAAAAGCACCAAGAAAAAATAAGCCAAAACTGGGTCGAGTTTTTCCGGCGCACACCCAGTAAGGGTCGCTATACTCATAGTACAGATCTACGGCTTCCGGTACCAGTGTGCAAACGTGTTACCAATGACTGATTCGTTTGAATCCGCCAATATTGGAGTTATGTGATCGGCGGGTAGGAAGGATTCTTACCCGAATAAGAAGACGAGAGGGCCTCCATGTAAAAAATTGTGGTATGGATAATAAGAAAGGAAATTTACCATAAAATTTAAATTTCTTATCAATCTACCTAACAATTGTTTACTACAGGCTGAATAGACAATAGGAGAAGGGAATCACACAAACAACCTCCACATAACCCGATTGCACTGGAACCGTGGACAGTAGTAAAGTTCCCTAGGTCTATCAAACCATAGCATCACAAACATTAGTAAAATACAATGAGACATGAGGCGTATGCCTCTGCGTGACTCACAGACAGAAAGGGCAGTAAAACAGCAGTAAAACAGCACATGGCTGGAACTGACCTTGGAAGAAGCCTAATGGCTAGGGTAGACAACAGCCTGAGCAGAAGAAAGAGCCCCAAAGAAAAAAGGTCCCCACACTGCTCCTACAACTGACGCAGATAGAAGGTGGAGAAAGTAGAAGCAATTCTCCAGTAGTCTGCCCACATACAATCCGACAACTTGATGGATTTAGCATAAGCCCAGGAGGTAGACAAGGCACGCACCTCATAGGCAGAAATACGATTGGAAATACAATCGTCAGTCGCAAGACGAACGTAGGCCTCGCGAACAACCAGACAAATCCATCGAGAAATGGATTGAAGAGAGATCTTTTGTCGACCAGGAATAAGAGACAGAAAGAATCGTTTCCCGCCTGTCCTAATTCCTAATGCCTTTCGGGTCAACCGAGAGGGCGTGAAGCTCACTAACCCTTCTAGCTGAGGCAAAAGCCACCAGAAAAGCCGTCGTTGGGGTCGTTCCAATGAGGGACAATAAGCTATGTTTTTGACGCCAAAAATGAAAAAAATAGTTATTCAAGAATTTTGTTTGCAAGTGTCGTCTGCCTTTCGTGTTAGGTAAAGGGTTAATCAAGACTTAAATGCCTGTTGACAACGAACTTGCAGGACGATTTTCTTGAGACTTGTCCTAAAATGTTGTAAATGTTTTCGCGTTTGACCAGCCTGTCACTTGGAAAATGATCAATAGGAACAGAATGTTTCTTTGCCTTGGACACCGAAGCACTTCGTATACTTAGAACCTTAAGCTTGGAAGTATCTATGCCAGCAATAAACATAACGGTACGTAGCCATCGGCTGATGGTACTTCTAGCCACAGGTTTATGAGGCTGAACATTACTGATGAATAAAGAGCTGTAGTGTAGATGCTGTTCTCCTCAAATAGTGTTTTAACACAAACAACAACGCAAAACCTTTTGTCAAGAAGATATGATTTCAACACAGCAACTGGGTTATTTACGCCAGGCCGCGTTTGTTTCAATAAATCTTCATAATGAAGTGTACAAGAATCAGAACTTATAAACATTCTGCAATGGACAAAGAGTGGATAGACTGAGCACGACTCGCTAGAGTGAAGGCTATCAACATAGCCAGTTTATAATTTAAACACATTAAAATTAATTTCCGAGCATATGATAATTTCCGAAGATAAATAAGCACTGTCGACAGATCACGTGTTGCAGAATATCTCACTGCTGTAGGCCGCAACTGGGAAATACCTTTCATAAATTTTACAGCTAAAGGTGAAATGCATCAGAAAGTCCATCAACAATTACACCCAATGCAGACAAAGTACTTCTAGCAGTATTAAGAGCACTATATCCTACTCCATCATAAATTGTAATACGGACGTTATATCTGTGCGAACGGAGTCAGCTTTCCGTTTACAACAGTAATAAAACTATTTATTATACACCTGTTCTACATAATACCCATCTACAACAGCACTAAACCATGCGAAAAATGAAAATCTGTTCCGCACATGTGTGCGGGACGGAAATCGTTGACGGACTATTTTTTTAAATAGCAGCGACATTTCACTGGAATTTTCAGCACATCGTGCAACGCAGTTACAATTTGAATCGCTAACGACAGCTGATAATCGTCCCCTGCGTTCCAATGTCTTCTATGTGCCCATCGGTTCATAGAACACATTGAAACTCGGGGGACGAAATAGTTACACAGGTCCCCCTCGCAAATTTGGTTGTCGATAAAATGTGTTATTTTTGTTGATAGTTGTCAAATGAATTGCCGATTGTCCTTCTAGTCATTGTTTTTATAAGTGCCATATCGACTAACCTATTCATACGCGTGAGTGGTTCTGCGTATTTATTGTGATGACTGAATGCTGTTTCTGAGTTGAGCATCTCCAAGACGCCATCGCGATTGTTGTTTCCCGAGAAATGCATCTACACTGGAAGGATTTCCGGATAAACGGCATGCCATGAGCTGCAGTTGATAGCACAGAAGATGACGATTGCTGGAATTCGGAATTGTAAGAATCGTTCGAGTCACTGGAAAAGTGAGAGAAATTTTCACCAATAGTTCATTTACTGTTGTAAACCAGCTCTGATCAGGCCATATTAGAACAAAAATGATATTGAATCGTAGCTTCTACACATTATATTCATTTATTTAAGTCACATACTTATGCACAATGGCTAATCGTGACCGAGCTTCTATAAAGTCTGCCTACAAGGCTGAAAGGTGGAAAAGCAAAGAAAAATAATTACTGTTCCTAGATAAACAAAATGCATTGATAATTTCAGCATCAAGGTACCTTTACCAAGAAACAAACCTACCAGGTTGTGTATTAATTCCGGAAGCAAACAACTCAATCTCTGGTTATCGCCACAGGTTGGAAATAGTCTAAAATATCGTATTATCTAAATGCCACTCAACATTAGCATTGACGTTTCGGGACAGAGGTTCAGCTTCACTAAGAACTTCAGAAACACTAAAAACCATAAATGGTGATCAATGCACCAATGCCATATTTGAATAGCTAACCTATTGCAATCTGCAGATTTTGTGACCTCATGGCAATAATGTAACTAAAAACAAAATTGTTAGCTGTCATAATTTTTACATGTTCCAATAAGAGCAAAAAATCCTCGTCCTCTTGTTGGTTGAGAGCTGGTATAGTTTCTTTTGTGTTTACGGCTCCAGTAGCAAATGTTACTGTCTGACGTCACACGCAAAATATTTGAAATGACGTCGCCCGTTTCGTAATTGCTTCATCAACGAAGTGACTTGCCAGCCGCTTCATTTTTCTGAATTTTTCACACGTGCAGCAGACGGTGAAACCGATTTACGATTTGAACTAAGATTGAATGAGTTTATCTGGTTTATTGATTATTTATCTGGTGTCGTCGTGGGGTATACGGGAGGTTTATGTACTAAACCCGTGATCGTTAAAAGTTGCCTTGAACAAAGCATCTTTAACGATCACAAGTTTAGGAAATGAGCATCACGTGTTTCACGACGCGATGTAAGTTTTGGGCTTTGGGCAGCGTCTTAGTTGGAACATATACGTTATTGTGATGAGTTGTCGGTAACCTGGTCTGAGGTTGGCGGCTCGGAGCGTCGGTTCAACCTCTTTGTGTCTCGGTTGAACATAAGCTCCGAGTCGCAAACCTCGGACAATGTTACTGTCAATTCATCACAATAATTTATAACGTTGATCATGTTTAAAGTTGCTAAAAGAGTTCAGAGAAACCAAACAGCCAACGTCTCCAAATATTTCATATGTCGATCAGGCTCAAGTGCTTCCGGCGTTCTGAAGTCTTTCCATCCATAGAAACTACTCACAATCTCAGTTTAGATGTATCAGTAGTACAACACGGCCACCGTCGACTGCTCCTTTTCCACATATGGCCAATATTTCCACGGATGCAATAATATTAGATTCCAAATACTAATTTTTGGAATAATCATTAAAAAATTAATTAATGAAGCTCATTAATTAGAATTTTGCTGATGATGATTTTTATTACCTCGTAAACGCATGCGTGAACATCATTGCCACGAGTGGTTAACTACCAGTCCACGGCGGTTGTACTGTAATAACAATATGTGCATAGCCCAGATCTATGTCCCTTTTTTGATAAGGCAAATTATGAATTCACCAATGTAAATCACACATACTGTCAGATGTAATTTCCATACTGCAATTATAGATACATTTAGTGGAATGAAGAACCTGGCGCTTTTGGACAGTTCAATATGAAGATAGTGAAGCATACCAAATTGTACTGCCGGGACACTAGAAGACCCGCTACTCTCTCAACCTGCCGTATACTGGCATAGCTCTTGCGATATAAATGCTGGCATTCTTTCACAATAAGTTCAACTTTATGTGCTGGCAATTTAACAGTCATGTGCACTGAGTTAATACAGAAACCTACAAATTCTATACATTGTGTTGGGATCAGAGCTGATGTGTATGGACGAATAGTAACCCTAGGGCCTAAATAGGTAAGAAGCCGAATAGAATAATTTATGTTTTGCTGATAGTGGTCATAGGTTTCACCTAACAGTAATGAATAATCAATACAAGATGAAATGCTATGACCCAGTTTTCTTAAAACATAATAAACTGGTTTCAACGACTTGGTAAAAACTCATGGACGTCGTGAAGAAGACTGCGGTGTAGGGGGTAAACTTAATTTGTCTGAATTGTGATGGCTCAAACCTCCACCGATAAGGTATTCCAACTATTTGCCTTTTTGAAGTCATACCTTGCTGATGTAGTAGGAATTTTAGCCAGCCTGGAAGATAGTGTAAAAAAACTCAAGAATTGTTGGAAATTTATTTATAGAAAAATACAGGTAGAAGTCGTAACGCATGAACTGCTCAGCATTTTATATAATTAGCACGTGCAGGACAGGTCTTGCGGGGGCACCCGATTGCCTGAATCCGACAGTGGGTTTGACATAAGCCCAGATGGATTTATCGTATCTAGTATAATAAAATGTACATGATTTAATAGTAAGAGCGAACGTACATCTAAGACTACGAGCCAGACTTTAATATCCCGAAAAACTTATTGGAGGATTCACGACCACACCTCATTAGTTACACTCCTGTTAATAAGTTTGATCTTGCTTGCTTAATGCCAGTCTCGCATGTATTCGAATTAATTACTGAATTTTAGGCCTGATTGGTGTTAACTGCCCTTTAGCATTAATGAAACATAAGATACAGTATCCGTTTTCTTTTATGTGCAGAATGTTAAGCACACACACCTAAATGTGATTACTATAAGCCAAACTTTATTTTTATCCAGGAAACATTCGGGTCAGAGGCACCCTGTATTATTCGTATTATTCTGGAATACATACACAATACGAAACACACATGTGAATGGGTTAATCGATATTGCACGAGTGCCAGCGCGGAAGGATAAAACGAGAGGCTGCAGGCCACGAGTTTTATCCTCCCGCGATGGCACATGTTAATCACGTGTTTCGTTTTGTGTTTATAACACGCCTTCACGTCTACAAAAGCGATTATTAGAAGGACACTCAGCAATTCTTTATCGCTGACCAAATTTGCGAAGGGAACCCGTGATTCTATTTTCAGCCACCGCTAGCAATTCAAATCGTAATTGTGGTGCACGATTTGCAGAAAATTCCAGTGAAATTTCGCTTCTATTTAAAAAATAGTCCGTCAAGGATTTCCGTTCTGTACATATGTGCGGGACAGATTTTCACTTTTCGCATTGTTAAGTGTTGCAGTAGATGGGAATTTCATAGAACAAGCGTATAATAAAGGGTAAGTATGGAAACCCCTCACTGAGACAAATTATACTCCCATGGGTTTCCTGGTGCAAGCCGGTCTGGTTACACAAAATAGGCACTCGATGTTACAGCAAACAATGCAAGGTTACGAAACGCAGTGGAGACAGTAAGCCAGTACAAGAAACCAGAGCCACCACGTACTGTTATGAACAGAAAACAAAGGACCGGCGAACAGTAAAATTGGTGTATCCGTAAACCTAGGAACGTTTGGTGGAAGAAAACGTGGGAAGAAATAGGGTACGCAAAAGTAGAAAGTTTGTTGGACAACGTTTGTGTGAACAGTAAGTCAAATGAAAAACATGAGCAATCTTAACGAAACCGGAAGTAGAATCCCTTTCTCTATTTTTCAGAATCGAAAATCGAACGGCACAACCCAAATTTGTGGAGGGAAATGACGAGATTCTTTCAATAAGTAATTCCATCCGAACAGTACATAATTCATGTTTTTTTAAAAGTAAAGTTTTTTTCCCAAACGAATTTCACTGCCTTTTGTATTGTTTACTTACAGATAGATACTGCTGATATAGGAAATGTGAGCGGTTCATGTCCATTCGAATGCATAGTCTGCTATCTAAAATCATACTGTGGATTTTTCTACCACGTGACTCTTCCATTGTCATTCGTTAGTATTATATTGTTTCTGTTCAAGCGGATAAAATCAGCTACAGTCAGAAAAGTTATAAATAGCAAGAAAGTTATAAACAGAAGCCTTAAAAATAGGTTCTGTGTTATAACTGACAAAATACGCACAGGACTGATTGTAGGGTAGGGAATCTTTCATTCGGTTAACAGAAGCGGTCGAAGCGACAAATGCTATAGAATCGTTTTGCTTCTCTATTCCATAACTGTGGTTTGCTCAACAATCTTACCGTCACCGCAACGGAACAAAAACATTAACCTTTCGGCTTTTAAAGTTTTGTGAATATTGGGGGTTTTTATCAAGAATCCTGGATACTAGTTATTGAAAGTAGGAGTGTGGGAACGAGATGTTCCTGAAAATATTGACCAGCTTTTCACTTTGTGTGTCTTGAACGTGTTAACTTTCTCTTTTTGTATGCGGTTGACCATGGAGTGAAGTACATAGGCTTACAATGTGGATGAGCATGATACATTAAGAAAGCCTTATAGATTGGTATCATCAGCAACCCAAGGGTTAGAGACACGGTACATTCGTCCCGGTAATCAATACATCAGCATCTGTCTCTACATGTAAGGAAGAAATGCCATTACGCTTCAGACATTTTCTAAACAAATTCACGAAGAATTGTTTGTTAGTATTTTTAGCAAACCAGTCCTTTTTCCTAACACTCGGAAATTTTTTATTCAGTTTTGACGATTTCTACACCTCCCTTCAATCCATTCTGTTTGAATGGGTTTCATGTTTGTGGGTGGGCGGCTGTCATAATCAACAAAGACAACTGTTATATTACGATCTAATTAAATTAATATATGACTCACAAATTTGACCATATGTTTTACCATCGAACAATGGGAACAGTCCACCGTCCATGCTCACCCCACAGACCCAGACCCTTCCTCAAAAACGAATCTGGATTTACATGTGAATGTATTGAATCATCTAACTGTCTCTCAAAGTAGCTCGGGAAATTCAAATAATAAAGTTGATAAGTTCATAACTCGTATGATGTCTGAGAATTCAGTTCCGGAGACTGTACCCATAACAATCGCTATCAATCGTTGGAACAGCAATTGAGCATCCGTTGTTACAAAATGGCACCGACTCGGAGTCCAGCGTTCTTATTCATTTGTAAGGTTTGATCAGTTTTCTTAAAGACGTATTCATTTGGGCCCTTTTCATTCATTTCCACAACTATTACTTCCCTGATACTTAAGGCTTTGTGAAATTACATTTGTTGGATAGAGTACCACTTTGCATGCTTCTTAATTCCCAAACACATGGAAGGGATTCATGCAGAGATGAGATGTCGCAGAACAGTCATGGCATCTTTTTCGTCTCCCAATTTTCATTCCTTTCCGCATTCTTTGTGTTAATAATAATAATAATAATAATAATTGATTTTGTAAAAACGTAAAACCACGAAGAGTGCCCTAAAACGCTTCACAGAAATAAAATACACTTTTCTGAAAATAAAGAGTCACATGTTTCAGTTTCCTTTAGGGAGGTTCAGGAGAATGCTTCAGTAAATAGGAAAGTTTTAAGATTTCTTTTGAAGATGTTGATAGTTTCTGAATTTCTGACACTAATAGGCAACGCATTCCACAATCTTGGACCCACAACGGAGAACACACGATCATTAGCCAGATTAGATCTGCTAAAAGGTATGACTAGTTGAATTTGATCTTTAGATCTCAGACTGCGTGATGGAGTGTATACAGTGATGAGCTCTTGCAGGTAAACTGGGGCCAGTTTGTGGATACATTTGAATACTAAGATCAATATTTTGAAATTAATTCTCTGTTTAACTGGAAGCCAATGTAACTGTCTTAAAACAGGTGTTATGTGTTCAGAGCACATTCGTGAAATATGTACCATGTTAGAGAACTTTATTTATTAGATTTGATTTTCTTTCCAAGAATTGATCTTTATTTAGATCAATATGGCTTAAAACGCGACTGATATGGTTCTGATCTCTGTCGATAAGATCCATGCTAGAATTGTCTACCCGACTGAGCGCAGCCATTTTGTTGACAGCGAAATCGTTTACCGTTATTCATTGAAAGCAATCAATCGTAAAATTTGCGTTACCAGGCAAAAGGGTGAAGTTTTTGTATGATGTGGAATTAATGATGGCAAAGGTAAGGACTAGGGGGATCAAAAGGAAAAGAAGTGAGTTGTACACAAAATGCAACGCAAACTACGATTCCAAGATGCAAACGGAGATTCGTCGAAGTCGGAGAAGAGGCAGTTCAGCTTTACGAACCACTGGGGAAGCTGCGACTGTCGGACTTTATGAAAAGAATGAGAAACAATAACACTCTCAGAAAACTGGAGCAGATCTGAGAACATTTTGTAACTATTTGATTTGGTTTAATAAATAAAAGGTCATTACTCGGTTAGTTCCATGACGGCCGGGACAACAGCACTCGGTGACTTCACATCAAGCTTCGAACTTCGGTCTCCGGCTGATATGAGATAACCTCGGACTGATTTCTCAGGCGATATGAAACAAAGAAAATAATAACTTCGAACTATCGTGGCATCAATTACGTCAAAACATGCCGGTGTAACAGGAATGGAAGTCCGTAGGAAAATTAGTCCCTCTGGACTATTATTCCGCGGAATTATAGTACTAGGTCTAACATTTCTAGGAATAGTAGTCCGGCGGACTACTATTCCTAGAAATGTTAGACCTAGGACTATAATTCCGCGGAATAATAGTCCAGAGGGACTAACGTTCCTACGGACTTCCGTTCCTTTTACACCGGCATGGACAATACTCAAATATCTCACTGATACTATTCAAAGCCACCTATAGTTAAGCCACCAACTATATTGTGGCTCCTCATCAATTGCTTTTCAATGACCAGATCTGTTGACAAACCGGCGAAGAATTTATCATCATTATTTACAACATGGACGTCAGAGCATTCTGAACACCTCTGTTCAACTTTGACGAATAGACTTTCAATAGAATTTGCATGCATGATCTTACCAGCTGATGAAAAAAATTACTACACCATTCTGCTCTTATAAAATTTCTGAGGATTTGAGCCATCGGCATATATTGATACAAGAATTTGGCAGCCTTAGTGGCATTGGAATTCTATAAGCACATAGTTAGTTGTTTATTAATGTGACCAGTCTTTACCCCTACACCTAAACCTAATTAGCCCATTATCTCAAAACGGGTTATCCCAGTTAACCCTACTTTATAGGGAAATGCATCCGATTTCGAATTTTAACTTTTAGTATATTGTAAATAGCACGTTCTTCTAGGTATTATATGATTTTGACTGGATTAATAGTTCCATCCTACATTATCTGATTGTGGATTATATTCAGGAGTCATACCAATGGTACATAACAGTAAATGTGATTTTAATGCTGTATACTATTGGATGCCTTCCGGTGTTTTACAGGGGAAACATAGCCGACAACAAAGTCTACAAACACATATAAATGTTACTTATGTTGATCAAAATAGTAATGTGTTACTTTGTCAAGCAAATAAAGTCGTGTCAGGGATTCGTGAAATGTAATTGTAATGGGCCAAAACGATGTAAAACAAAGCGTTGTGTTGGTTTCAAAGCCAAAGTGTTGTGCAACAGTAGATGTCACTCCAGCGTAAACTGTTCCAATAAATGAATATTGATCTAATAAAATAGAAACAGAACTAAACTAAATTTGGTCTCATTGAATTCATGTACAAATCCTTTTTGGTATTTAGCCAAATGACTGGTTTGTTATTTTAGTCATTTGGCCATATAACTAGGAAATTTAGACATTTGACCAAATGACAGACGGTCAAGGTCATTCGACCAAACGACTAACTGCTTTAGTCATTTGGCGAAACGACTAGTTTAGCACATTGACTGTAACATATGCACTTCCAGCTCAATATAGTTCCTGTTTTTTGCTAAACAGAAATTCATCTACACGTGGGCATGATTTTCAAGAGGATTTTCGATTTTGAACATCTTATCTGGGAATCGTATATTAGTTCAATGAATGGTATGTAATCACTCAAGTGTTCTGTGATAGTTTTGAATGGGCGCATCTTATCTGGAAATCGTATCGTGGTTCGATGGACGGTAAGTAATCACCGCTTTTGTGATAATCATGAAGGGATGCATCTTATCTGTATAATAGGACCAGACTACGCGCTGTCGGTTACCAATTAAGTCAACATCACTAAAAATTGATTTGGCACCAAACTATCTTCCTTTGCCAAAAGTTTGGCACAATGGACAAACTTCCAACGTGAAGTGTCAGTGAGTGGTAATGAGGTATTGTTTTTTCCTTCAGTAAAACATTGTAGGTTATCAACTTTATAAAATGCTGCGTTTAATTAGATAAATACTTCATACCGTCGCGAGTCACTCGCGATGGTATGGCATATTTATCTGATTAAATATTTTTTCAATAAACAATATTTTATTCGTCATGAAATAGTTTGGTAAAAAGGCATAAGCCTATGTATATACCTCACCGATACATAAAATATTCATTTTTAACAACAATAGTGCGTAAACAAGACCAGAGTTGTGCAGTTTGTTTTATACACAGTCCACCATCAATCATAGTTTCTCTCAAACTAACTTGTGGCATGAGTCTTGATAGGACTCTTCAATCTGATAATGGGATGTAATGACTGATTGAGGTAAGGTATTCTACTTCTCGGGTAATCCTTGGAATCTCATCGTTTGTTCGATATAGTTATACACGGCTCCAAATCTGCGAATATTGTCTGACTGTTTTCGTTTTATTTCCGGATAAGATAACGTTAATTTCTTCAGTGGTGTAACCTAGACTTTGAAACATAATTTCTCTTTGGGTGTTATAGATTGGACAAAAAGTGTTCAAAGTCCTCGTATTCGTGACTACAAGAGCATTTCGGGTTATCGCGCCGAAATCGTTCATACATGTGACCATTTAAGTCGCTACATCTTAATCTTAATTTGCAGTACAGTGTCTGGCCTCTTCTTCCGCCAGCATTATAATAACCTGGAATGATAGGGTCGTTTTTCAGTACCTGTACAGATCCACAGCTTCTCATATTTATATCTATTTCAGTCCAGAGTCTTACAGCGGATGGAAAAAAGAGTCATAAAAAAGTTTAGTCCGACATTGTATTTCACGTAGGTTGTTTGATGAATGAAGTGGATAATTTGTATATTCCGACACTTGGGCGGAATCATTGCGATAATGAGGCGCATTACCAGACATAATGTTAAACATAGTAACTATTTTGTGTCTTTTTCAGTGCTTGTGTAATGTAATAAAAAACCAGTTTCGAGATATATACGCTTGAGACATGTGCCCCTGGGAATGCTGCATATTGTTCGAAGGGCGCCTTGTTGTAAAACTTCGAGTTCATCTAGTTAACCTTTTGGACAGTTATCCCAAATAACATCGGCATAGTCAAAAGGGGAGTATGAAATGAGTTTCCAAAGCTAACCTGGACAATTTATATTTTAAGCTACAGAGGCAGTTTATCATTGGACTGACTTTATCAACAATACAATCAATGTGATTACCCCAAGATCACCAGTTTTGAAATATTAGTCCTAGATATTTGTGTACGTTAACTTCGGTTATACGAGGACCATTTAAGCAGAGTTGCGTCTTCAAATTTGGGTTAATTGTTCTTGTAAAGCTGAACGTTACTGTCTTTCTGGGGTTAAAAATCAATTGCCAATTATCTGCCCATAAACCAATTCGTTCCATATCACCGTTCAGTAGGTTTGAATTTTTATCCTCTATAAGAATAAATAGGGACGTGTCGTCTGCATATAACATTATATTCTTATGGATATCATGGACTATATCATGTATGTACATAGTGAAAAGAAGAGGTCCTGAAACAAACCCTTGGGGGAAATCCAGCAAGTATTACTTTTTTGTGGAGCTCTTTCCGTTAATGGAAACTGTTTGTGTACGATCAGTCAAATAATTTTCAAATCACGTTAAAAGTCCACGCCTTACCCCAGTAGCATCACGTTTGTGTAGCAGGCCACCATGACAAACTCTATCAAACGCTTTGCTTATGTCACAAAAGACAAAGCGGACTTCTGAACCTTTATCCAGTGCAGATTTTATATAATTATCTATAGAGATTAATTGAAATACCGTACTATCTCCCGGCCTAAACCCAGACTGAAGGTCAGTAAGGTAGTTATTATCAACAAAAAATCTATATACGCGATTAAAAACTATCTTTTCTAGTACCTTACTAACACAACTAGCCAACGACACGGGTCGGTGATTCTCTGCATCGATTTGTGATAATTTTTTTATGGATTGGTATAACATTTTCATGTTTCCAGTATTTGGGAAAGACTCCAGTTGACAAAGACAGGTTAAATAATTTGGAAAGCGGAAAGGATAGCTGCCTCGAGAATTATTTCACTATTATATTGCTTATTTGGTCAGGACCACTAGCCATTGTCGTATCTAATTTTGATAACAATAATTCGACCTCCACCTCGTCAGTTTCTATAGCCTCTAATAACCCATCATGTTTATAAATGCAAGGTAATTCTCTTTCGAGTATAGTATTACACTGACTTGTAAAATAATTGTTGAAGATAGTCGCGATACTTTCTGGGTCGTTTATAATTTCATCATCCTCGAGCAGCGGGGGAAAGGGTGCCCTCATAGACTGCTGATTGGTGAAATTTTTCAATCTCTTCCACTACTGCTTAGAGGATGTTTTTTTACAGATAAAGACTCTTCTAAATTGATATCAAAACTTTGTTTCGAATCACTAACACAATTTATAGTATAGTTTCGAATTCTCCTGAAATTTTGCCAGTCTTCAGTCCTACTTGTTCTTTTTGGCTTTTTGTGTACCCTATTACGTATGCGCATTTGTTTTCTTACAAAGGATGTCATCCAGGGTCTGTCATTTGGACGCATTAAGATCGATCTAGCAGAAGTAAACGATCTAACAGTTTCCATAACATGGACTATTATTTTTCTGTTATATCGTCAACTGAACCGGATTCGAAAAATGAATTCCAGTTAAAAAGTGATTGTGACAGACCATCTGCATCCATATTTTTGTAATCCCAAACAAATCGTTTATAAGAGGGAAGATTAGGATTTGTACATTTCAGTTTAATACTAGTGGCATGGTTATCGCTACAAAAGGAGGGAGTGACTCCGATACTGGAGATCAGGTTCGGGGAAGAAGTTGGCACTAGATCTTGAGTACTTGAGGTCTCACTTATCTGAGTTGGCTCCTTAACAACCTGGACAGGGCTGTAGGCAGTTTCAAGTCTTCTAATTTTTGGGTAGGTTGTCGGTAGACAATTTGCGTTGAAGTTGCCGACAATAACACATCTCATAGAGAGGTTATTTCTAGCTGATGATATCGATTCATCGATGAGGTCCCAGTCTGACACACATTCCGAGGGTGGACGGCAGAAAATACCAAGTAGAAACGTATGTTTTTAACTTCTTATTTCAGTCCAGATCGCTTCCAATCCAGGAAGTTCCAAATTACTCTTCCGGTTTCAAATTAACCCCAGTTTTACGTAAACTAATATTCCGCCGCCGAGGCCATCTTCACGGTCCTTACGAATAGGAAGATAATGATATCCTTCTATTCTGAGATCTTCAGAGCCAACATTCGAATTAAGAAGAGATTCAGTAACAGCAATGACATCATGTTGACTGATCTCCACCTGTATCACTTCCGTATTGTTTCTAATACCCCTAACAGTGATGTGTACTAGTGATATGTTGCTACACGTGTCCCCTGGTGTCAGCCCAATATCTCCACTAACTATTAATAAAACGAATACCAATACAACAAGACACAAGCGTCCTAATACACTAAATATCATTCCAATGGCAGAACCAATGGAACTCATGCTTGTTTGACCTGTAATGCGATCCGCCTTTTGTAAATACTCGCGATCCGCTAAACCCAGTTGTTTAACAGTAATTGTTTTATTTTCATTCGTTTTTCTTCCCCCAAAACAAATCGTATTCCCATTCCCACTCATCGAAAGCGGTATTCCACTCCCAGCATCGTATTCCTCTCTCAGCGATGACAGTTGTTTTTAATGTTTACAAATCGGCCGAGAGTTGAATCAGTTATAAAGGGTTGTTTGGGAAAACAAATAAAAAGAAAATAAAATACATACAAAAGTTCACTTCTCGGAATCGACTATGATTTTATCCTCTCGTGCGCAGCGCGGATTATTTCAATCGGCTAACGCCTCGCGAAATAAAACCTCCGCGTGCCCCACTCGGGAATAAAAGTCGGACTCGAATCCGAGTAGTAATCTATTGTCTATTTGGTCGATTAATGTCTTATTATCTAAGCGCAGCAGCAGGTACATGTAGCGACACCAATCGGCCTGACCCTAAATGGAATCAGTGGCATAGATATAACTTCGGCGACCACCCATTTTGGCTACGGAGGATTTCGTCAGAACCTTCGTGTTTTGTTGAATTTTTCCCGGGCCAATTGTCCGTACACTCTGAAAATACTTGCCAGTTCATTCTTCAAACCTCGATCAATTTATTTGGTTCGGACAGCAAACTATACCAGCACCCCCCCCCCCCCCCCCAATGCCTCATTAGGGTTTTGGCACAAAATACTTTTTTGCCATTAAAATAGCCAGAATGGCTAAAAAGTGGTAACAGACAGGTTCGGTCTTGCGTAAACATTAATTGGGACTGAGTAGGAACAACTTGGATTTGTATTCAGATTTGTTCAAATTCAATAGGTTTCTTTTTAGTTGTGTGAGACCTGTTGTGTATATTCATGTATTCGAATAGATCTTATCAGAAAAAATAAGCAAAGTTTTCAAATAAATTTCCTCAAATACTGTGTACACAGCGCCCGATCCTTGCATGCTGTGCTCTTTGCCAGTCCCCCAATTTCCAGTAAAATGTTATCTAAGAGATCCAAAAAATCCGCACAGACTACACTGTACTCTCACCCTGTCTCAAGCACCAGGAGGGCCCAGATTCACTCCGAGGGTAATGAATTTTGAAAGTTTTGGGAGGAGTATACCGTAGGCCTGAGGTGTGTGTGTGGGGAGGGGGTTGGACCTCCTATTGGTATGGCACCACCCGAAATGGAGGGCCTTACCTACCCCACCCAGGTCTAAATTCCAGCTACACCCCTCCGATTTAGCATTCTCGGTTATAAAGCCAATCCACACTCCTTCAAAAGTTCAATGTAAAACTCATTTACATCAGATCAAACAAATAATCAGATTATGACAGACAGTAATACTACATCTTTAATGTTTTCCTATTTAACCCTTTTACTGCCACGCCCACTTTAGCCATATATGGAGGACCTCTATGTACGCCTGTATGCTTGGAAGTTCAATAAGATTTATGCCATTCTTAAAACTCTACCATCTGCTTAATTGTTGGAAAGGGGTCTATCGTGGTATTTTGCGCACGATGGAAGGATCCATTGACGGAAGTGGAATAGAGTCTATTTGGATTGAAAGCGGATTATATGGTGCAATGATCTGTAAGCAAATTTTAGATGGGGCACCTGTACAGCGGGGAATTAATGCACGCACAACTACGTGGCTAGCCTTAATTGATTTGTTTGTGAATTTGTCCTGTTTGACCAAAATCTACTAATATCGCAAATGTGCATTGCGATTCGATACGTCCAGAACTCATCGAATCACAGAACGGAGTTATGCGATTCTGACTCACTACTTGTCTCTCTGCTCAAGTTTGAGAGTACACAGTGGGACCCTGTCCACCTAAATCAAAGCGGAAAGTCTATGAAGACTCTTTATATTACGTGGACATGGTTGCATTGATGCTTCTGTTCATCCCATACAGGACACTGACAGCCGCATCTCACTTTTCTGGAGCCAATTGCAAATACTTTTTCTTCGTTGACAAACTTTGCTATGTTAGCCTCATACCTCTCTGCGCTGCAGAAAAGAGGAAGTCACCGAAGGTGGATCCGGATGTTTATGAAGAGTTTTGCACTGAAAACTGGGTTGTGACTAAGAATACGATTCCGTTCTGCGCTGTCGGTGCAGGTATGGGCTGGAACCAGTAGATAAAAGTGACTGGTGGGATAAAAGACATAATGCCAAATGAGCAAGTTGTGAATTTTTTTTTCTTACTTGTTATCACCACAACTTCCAATGTGCACAAAGGAGGTGTATAGGTTAGTTGGCATGCCTAAGTCATCCCAAAGCCATCACCATTCGAAACCACCTTCTACGACAAGAATGCATGACAAGGATTTTGCACTCCTAGTTCAGGCTCTCTCTCTTTTCGAACTCTTGCACAAGACTACTCAAGGGTCTGACCTTGTCAACATTGTTACAAGAAGCGTCATGTCCAAGAGGAAAACTGGCTGTAGCTTGAGTATCCACATTAAGAGTCAGCAGTTGTATGAAACATTCGTCAACGAGCGAGCTCGGATGAAAGGTTACGTTGTGTTCGACACATTGAAGAAAGCTAAGCTTCTTACCCCAAGGGATAACTCGAAGGAAATTAAGGTTTCATGAGATAAAGGAAGATCGTGCCTTGTTCGCTTGCATGCCTGTGGTTGCGTGAAATAAACTTGCAAGAGTTCATCAGAAATTGCAAGTTGCCGTAGTTTCTCGATCTCTGTTTTCGATGTTACTGCATTGTTTAAACACGAGTGACCTCGTGAACATTTTGGAGGAAAACTATGAATGGCTTCCCGAATCCGATCAAAGTCAGTCTCTTTGACGAACGCCCGATTGTGAATCCCATATCAGCTCGACTGAAAGCTCTATTGGGAAATTTGCCGTAGTCTATGATATGGTAGAGGTTCAAGCAATACACAAGCCAACATCAGTCAATACATGGGGTGGGGGATTTGGTTCAGCTATTCTACGATACCATGAGGGTAAAATATTTTCTAAAATATGAAGCGCATATAGTTTTTGATAGCTACGATGTTGGAAGCTCTCTGAAAACATCGGCCACGCAGAAGTTGGGACGAAGACAGAGCGTGGCAGACCACACATCCAACAACACAAAAATAGCAGCAAATGTGGTTATGCAGAAACTGTAATCCAACTCTCGCACCATAGATGAACTGTCAATATTTCTTGCCAGAGGTGTTTTACTGCAGACCCCGGGTACTGATGACCGCATTTTTGTGGCATACATAACTTTGACAGGGTCTTCTTGTTGTGATGTTACATACTTGTGTTGTGATCAAGAATGACGGACATTAAACTTCTGCTACATGTTGTCCACGCCGCGACTAGTCCTTAGGCTGGGGAATTTCGTGTGCAAATATTGTCCCATAAGTTAATCTTCATTTTGATGGAGGGGACCTTGTGTGCGAACAGAAAAGTGAGGGTGGACTTCCAGAAACTCGGGAACTTTTTAGAATACGGCACTGCTATAAGCGCTGCCAGCAAAAACTTTCAAAATAAAATTTAGGAAAAGAGGAAACTGAAACTACTGTAATTCCGTAACTGTTGGTCATAGAATCGTAAATGTCCCACCATAATGAAGATAATTAATTATTCTAACGAGAAAAATGCACCTGGATCAGAAAATGTTATTCCTGACGTGGCCATAGGTCAAAAGGTCAAGAAAATAGGGTTTCGGTGGCAACATTACCTCGCCTCAATTAAATGCTAATTTCCCATATGAGAATCGCTTCAACGCATTTGTATATCCATCACTTATTCAGTGAATAACCCTCAATTGAATGGTATACTGGTTATCATCCTCACCCATTTTAGAAGCGCTGGACGTTAAACGAAAAATAACAAAATTTTGAAAAAGGCTATTATGCGGATTTTCGAAACCCTGTAACTGTGTGAAAATATGCAGCAGATTTGAAAACAGCTTTTACAGTTATGGTAGATTTCCTTCTTTGAGTTCTACGGGAAGTAAAAGGTAGCTTGTTATTTGTGCATTTGTACTGTTAGGCAAGTGGGTAATATCATATTGATTCTCAGCACTATTTTTAGTGAAGATACAAATTCGTTGTTCTTCAAAGACCAAAACATTAAGACTAAATGTTGCAAAAAGGGTAAAATCTTCGCTCTCCAATTGGATAAGAGCTGGCGTAGTTTCTTTTATGCTTACGGCTGCAGTAGCAAATGTTACCGTCTGACTCCACTAAGTGAAATATTTGAAATGACATCGCCCGTTTTGTAATTGCTTCATCAACAGAGTGACTAGCAAGTCACTTCATTTTGCTGGATTTTTTACACGCGCAGCAGATGGTATTCCGGATTTAAATTACAAAGCGATTTACGATTCGAACTGAGATGGAATGAGTTTTTCTGGTTTATTGATTATTTATCCAGTGTCGCCGTGCGGTCCAAGAGAGGTTTATTTACTAAACCTGTGATCGTGAAACGTTGCCTTGAACAAGGCAACTTTTAATGATCACAAGTTTAGTAAATAAGGCTCGCATGTTTCACGATGTAGGTTTTGGGTTACAGATAGTGTCTTATTGGACCATATATGTTGTGATGTGTTGAAGGTAACATGGTCTGAGGTTTGAGGCTCGGAGCATATGTTCAACTCTATTGCTTCACGTCTTGGTTGAACATATGCTTCGAGCCACAAACCTCAGACCATGTTACCGTCAATTCATCACAATAACTTATAATTGTGCTACTTGCATAAACATTCAAAACCTGGACCGCCAACTAAAATGAGGTATATTGAATCTCTCTCAAGTGAAAAACTAGGTGCCTGTGTCCTCAGAATCAGTCCAACCGGTTCTTGCACTTTGACGGTGTGCTGTAATCGAGTGTGTTTTAACATATACAGAATTTGCAGCTAGTTAGTCCAAACTTTCGACACGCACATTTGCTTGTTGCACATTTTACACATTTACATTGCAACACGAACGTTTTGGGCATTGGACACATTCCATTATCAGGCTGAAGCACACCGTCATCATCTTTGAACCCATGAGCTATTGGCTGGAGCAAATTTGGCTCTGTCAGACTCGATGTCATTTCATATGTTGCAAAGTAGGCCCTCAAAATGTGGAAACGAATAGCATGACTTGTGGGTGGAAGTTGGTCCAAGCAGACACCCTTCCTATGTTGCGAAGTTCGCCCACAGGGGTTGATCAAGCTCGCTGTAAGAGCTACAGCTCGTATACGATTTTAGTGCTATGACTGTTTTCATAGACATTTTTATTTGGTAAATTGGACTCGGATTTATTACCAGATTTATTCAAATCTAAAATCCATGGAATCACATTAACTGGCGACCAGAGTACGGGAGTAATTTGTGGACCCACATAGGAGTAGATGTCAGTTGTTCTGTTGACAATGTTAGGCATAACTTTGCAGGCCAATATTGTCAACAAGCAGTAAAATTATATGATTTGTTGGTAGATAGTATAATATCATTCTGCAGAATGCTCTGGGATGGTATTCTTCGAACTGTCAACAAATCATCCGGTGGAACATCACCAGACACCACCAAATATCGGGTGATACTGAGATTGCAACTTGCACATTCCACTGGGACATTCTGGCAGTTAACAGGCACCCGGCAGAATACTATTGGCATGTAAAGATTCCTTAGACTGCGTGCCGACTGACCGACAGTCTGCATGGCAATACAAGAGTCCACAAAATGGCGACTGCAACGTCATAAGATTTCCCTTAAATTCTGCTCACTAGTTGTCGCGTGATTAGGTATTGCATCAGAAAATTTGTGAATATAAGCACCATTCTCTACTGGCTCATCACATGCACGTTACCTTGCTGAAGAACTTCTTAGATGGATGCCGCCTCATATTAAAGTTTGAACTTTGTCACTTTGACCGTTATTTTAATTTTATTGTAAATTATTGCCAGGACGTCTGTTGGTACTTTATACATTAAAATTGTAGATAATTTCTTGAACTGTTCATTACATGTTTGATACACACCAAGATTCACGAGGATACAGAAAACTGAACATTATCTTGAGTTTGTGCTTCTGGTCTGTAATAAATCTAAACGCCATTGGCTGGTGGAACTTCACGGTTCTATCTGCTACACAATGTCAGACCTCACCTACGATCATAGATCCATAGGCATTTCATGACAGACCTACTTTTTATGGTGCCATGACCGGGATTTTGTAAACATTCAGTACACTTACCTATGTACCAGTGATGCAGTACCCATACCTGTGTACTAGTGATGCAGTAACCATATCAGTGTGATGAACAACAAATTTGAGCTCTCTACAATAGCTACCTAGAGCTACCAACTCCAAGAGCTGGCCAAACATTCATTCCAGTGTGGTGAAAAAAGTGCAAAGTGCACAGTGGTTGAGCAAAACATATTCAAATTTCATATAAGACCCATGTGAAGCGTGCAAAGTGTGTAGTGGTGGAACAAACCTGTGCATTGGTGGAAGAATTCAGTGAATCAGTGAGGAATTCAACAAGAATTCAACACAATGAAAACTGTGAGTGTACAATTTGATTATTTCATAATATATCAGCAGAAAAAATGACTTCTCAATTAACTCAATCCCAAGTAGATGCTGCAATTCAGCAAAAAGCCAAACAATGCACTGATGCCATCTCAAGTCGGTGACTTCTAGACATGAAACAGTAGTTGGAAGATGGGAACATCCATCACCAACAGCTGTTGGATGCTGAAACAAGCTGCCTTTCGAGAGAAAGTAGCGACCCAAAAACAATAAATAATAGAATTACAAAGGCAATATTTGAATGTGGGTGAAGAAGGTGAAAGTGAGATTGTTGAAGTAAAAGAATCTGACTCAGCTGCAAAAACAATCACTGAATTGCAAAAATCAATTTTAAAGCAACATAGACATTTGTCTACAACAGCTGATGCAATGCAATCTAATGTGCTTCACTCCCACATCAAGAGGTTTGACGGGCACCTAAAAACTACAGTGCTTGTATCAAATCACTTGAATTATATTGGGCTACAAATTAAATACCCGAAAATAAAAAGAAATTAAGCACTGCTCAAATGAGTGAATATGTGGTTAGCGATTTTATTTTGCACCAGATTGAACATAACCCGAAAATTAAGTGGGTGGACCTGAAGAAAGATCTGAAATTATGCTATTCAAAGATTATTGAATACTCAATGGTGGGAAGCTACTTGAGGCATATGAAGCAAGAGAAAATGAAACAGTTGTATGAAACGATTGCTTGATGTTGCCAAGGATGTGTATGTAAATCAAATCAATGATGATTTCTTACAAAAGATGTTGGCAGACTATTTTTGTGACTTGTTATATGAATCAGATATGAGATTAAAACTCATGCAGAAAGAGCCGTCAATGTTAGAAAAATTTCTAGTGATGGAGCTCTTCGAGGAAGGAGTGAAATACAAGCTCAAGGCCATAGGAGAAACAGGACAAATGCTATATTATGTATATCCAAGGATGGATGATAGTCCAGGGGATATAGGAGGAGTTCCCATGGAAATTGACATGATACAATGTCAAAATAAGGTGCTTTTGGTGACAACAGGAAAACAAAATTCTGAATTTCAAAGACCATACAGGCACGGTCATCAGAACCAACAGTACAGGCAGGGTCAATCACGGTATCAAAATCAAAATAAAAGGGTTGTACCGCAAAGAGTAAATCAATACACCAGGCCCATTTTCTATCTTTGTGGTAGACCAGGACACTACAAACATGATTGCAGGGTTAAAATTGTGAGACAAGTGAGAACAGTAGAGGTTCAGCCCCCCAACCCAACAACAACAAATGCAAGCAAATGGAGTTGGACAGACTAGATTTGGTATAGGTGCTTGTTTTCATTGTGGTCAGTTTGGGCACCATGCAGCCTCATGCAGAGCTAACTTGAATCATTTAAATGAACAAAACTCGATCCTTGTAGGGCAAAGTGTCAATCAATACAGTCACCCTTAAGACATGTATGCAATGCAAAAACGAATACCTGCCTCAACAAAATTCTGTCCATAATTGCACAATGCAAACAAAAAATATTATCCCATTGTAATTTTTGACCCCTTTAGTGGTTCTAGAAGTAGCAATTCAGTAATAAATAATCCAGAAAATATTGTAGGTAGAATTCAGAATCATAGTAAATCACAAAAAGCACAGAATAATACATATGAATCCCAACACAGAAAAATGAAACAACTAAATAATATGGAGCTTGATAACAGTTTAAAATGTAGTAATTTCACCTCAAATAACTATAAAAAGCAAAAAGGTAACATGAGACAATTGATTGAACATAATGGATATAGGCATACTATAGAAGAATGACCCAAATTACAACAAAATTTTAAGTGAAGGCAGCCTATAAAACACAGACTTAACTTTCAACAAGTCACCCCTTCTGTAAAACAAGGAAAAACAGAGCAGTACTGTAAGAAATGTAATACAGAGGGGCACAATACTAAGAATTGTAAAATAAAATGGAGAACTATTCCTTTGACTAACAACAGACAACAGGTGAATAAGATGAGAGGTAAAACAAAGCCATACAGTAAAACAAAGATAGTCTCAAGCTCTGAATACATTATTCAGCCTATAACTAACTGTAATGAAAAACCAAAACACTTGTTTTAGAGCCAAAAGTTAGAGCAAAGAAGAATTCAGATAACCAGATTAAGGAACCAAAAGAAATTAACCCATGGAATCCCAATAAAGTGTGTGTAAAATGTGGAAGTATAGATCATTATACTCAGTATTGTGGGGGTATTAAAAAAGTGTAACATGTGCCAAGAGAGGAGGGGTCATTTTACAAAAGATTGCACCTGAATTTTACTAGAGAGAACATTTACTAAAACAGAACTTGAAATTATGAAGAAAAATGCTTATAGATATGAAAGATACCTCAGAAATCATCCACTAAATAGGAAACCTCTCTTAAACAGTACAACTAAAATGCAAACTAAGAAAAATGTAGAAGAATTAAAACCAGTAAAACAGTCAAAACCCCAGGGGGATAACCCAGAAATGCAGAAACTGAAACAGGAAGTAACTGATACAAATAGATTGAAAATGAAACAAGAAGTTTCCCAGCAATTGAAACACAAAGTAAATGGGAAAAATAACAGCAAACAGGGGAAGAACATGAAATGAAACCATCACAACTTCCTGTAGGAACAGGAAGTCAATCAAAACAACTTCTTGTGATGACAGTAAGTCATTTACTTTGAACTTTGAAAATTAAAGTTACAGCTAAAACCTATTGTGAAAGTCTTTCATGTTAGTTGCTTGACTAGATTGGTGAATCAAATTTAATTTAAACCTCAGACCACTTGGGTCTGTACTGCCAAGGCCATAGGGGCCAGTTAACTTTGACTCTGACTTTTTAGAGCATCATGGTTTAAAGCAGAACAACCATGTTTACTTGTTAGTAATAGTGTAGTGAGTAATATACCTGTGATATTAGTGAATAACACTAAAAAACATTATACATTAAAGAGAGGCTGTATTGTTGGAAAATTAGAACCTGTAGCACAGGGTGAAAACAAATTTTGAAAAACTCTAAACAGAAAGTGCAACTTACTTAGTGACAAAGATATTCAAGTACCAGCTGATAAAAGGGACATAACTATGGAGTTAATTAATAAAAATAGAGACTTGTTTGCACAGACAGACAAGGACTTAACCCAAACAGACACAGTCACCATGAAGATTGATACAGGTGATGCTAAGTCTATCAAGAGTCGACCTTATAGGGTACCACTTACAATAGAGAAAATAATGGATGATGCCATTCAAGAAATGCTTGAAGCGCCAATGATTCAGTGCTCAAATAGTTCGTAGAGAGAGTTTTCCCTGCCTCCTAGTGGACACAAAAGATGGATCATCGCATTTTTGTGTGGATTTCCACAAGCTTAATTAAGTTACGAAGACCACCTGCTGGATGCTCCCATTGATTGATGATATTTTTACTCTACTAAATGGATGTAAATATTTTACAACTCATGACATGAAGTCAGGTTATTGGCAAGTGAAGATGGATGAAGCTGATAGACCTATTATAGCATTCACATGTCATAAAGCATTATATGAGTTCAATGTCCTGGCTTTCGGCCTTATCTCTGCACCCTCCAAGTATCAACAGCTAAAGACCATAGTCCTGTAAGGAATAGAGGACTTTTCCCTAGCATATTTAGAGGATGTTTTGATTTTTAGTCAAGACAAAAAGTCATATACTGAGCATATTCGGAAAATATTTAAATGCCTGAGACAACACAAATTGAAATTAACAGCTAAAATGTGTACATTGTTCCAAAGCGAAACATCTTGTCTTGGCTTTATCATTAATCAAGATGGTATCAAACCAGAACCCACAAAGGTCAAGGTTATAAGAAAAATAGTACCTCCAAAAACAGTGATGGAAGACTGAAGTTTTATCGGAATTTTGTCATATTATAGG
The DNA here is from genome assembly GCA_031216915.1 of Pictodentalium vernedei. Lineage (NCBI taxonomy): Eukaryota > Metazoa > Mollusca > Scaphopoda > Dentaliida > Dentaliidae > Pictodentalium > Pictodentalium vernedei. The sequence goes on along the minus strand of CM062296.1, from coordinate 405,177,572 downwards.
AGATTTATTCCAAATTTTAGTGAAATTGCACAGCCATTGATAGATAGGACTTTAAGAAAAACATGCTAGATTTCATTGGAAAGAGGCTCATCAAAAATCATTTGAATACCTGAAGAAAAGTTTAATTCAAGTAGCACCTCTTACGTATCCTAACCCACAGAAACTATATATCTTATATATGGATGATTCTCATTCATGTGTAGGGGTGGTGTTAACTCAACCTTGTAAAGGTGAGACAGGTCAAATTCCCAGTGTACCTGATGAAAAACCAATTGTATTTATGTCACACAAACTAGGTGACAATCAACAGAAATGGTCCATCCTTGAAAAGGAAGCCTTTGCCAAATCTTATGCTGTGGAGTTCAACAATTATTTGAATGGGCTGAGTTTGTTATTAAAACAGACCACTCTCCATTACAATACATGTTGAAAAGACCTCAAAACAATGCAGAAGTTTAAAGATGGGCATTGGGAACAGCCAGTAATAATTGTAAGATTGAATATTTACCTGGAAAACAAAATACCTGTGCTGACTTGTTTTCTAGATTACCTGAACCTGAAGGTATTGCAAATGCAGATCTAGGTTATCAGATGGATAATGTAGATACTGATAAAACATTACGTGTGGGAATCATAAACAGTGATAGAATTAATCCTAAACAGTACACACATGTAAATACTGAGCAACAAAGTTCACCAATGGAACTCCAAGAAATAAACTGTAAAGATTTAGATATGAAAAAGGGGCAAGAAAAAGATAAGAAATTAATGGAAATTCAAAAGAAATACCTGACAGGTCATCAGGTACTTGAACTGTTGGCTGACAATAGTTCTGAGAATTGTGATGAGATCATGAAATATTTGACTGAGCATTTAAAGATACATTGTGTAACAACTTCATACTATCACCCTCAGTCAAATGGTAAAGTTGAAAGATTTCACGGAACATCAAATGATGTTTTGGTCAATATGTCTCATAAGAAATTGGTGATATGGGATTTATTTCTAAACTAGTTGCTGGCAGCTATTATGTTCAATGGAAGTGAGTCCTCATGGTTCTCACATTATTACCTTTTATGTGCTAGGGATGTGGTTGTAACATTAGATACGGTATTACCCCTTCTGAGTTATTGAGAAAACTGGACCCATGAGTTATAGAATAAGAGATCAATTGACAGGTAGAATAATAAAGTGTCATGGAGAAAACTTATGATTAACTACCCATGTGTAAGAGATGCGTGACCCAGTTAGGGCACAGAGAAAACAAAGGTATGTAGCATCTATTACAGACCAAAAATTTGACAGCAGTGAGGATAAGGAGCTTGTACCTTTGGCTCCTTTGATATGAAATAAGAGACAACTCACGGAAAATTCATCATCTGAAGGTGAAGGTGTCCCTATGGAAGAATTATGCTGTAGATTACAAAGCTTCCATCAGCATAAACAAACTGCTCAAGCTGCTACATTGGCAGGAGTGGCAGATTAACTCATGGAAGTAGCCAATGAGGCAATGGAAGTAGATGTGTTAAAAGTCAAATCCTACTCAGGATAAAAATAGGCAATCTTGTTGATAAAATTAGAGCCTCCCTTCGAGCATGTGGGTGGCATGAATGAGGATAAGATGTGCATCATGAGAGGAAAAATTATATTGACTTGAAGTTTGCTAGAAAATGTAACATGGAGGAGTTGTTTGTTGGCCTGTGTAACTGGCTTGATGGTTATTCTGTGTTAGAAAACATTTCTTGAGTTTTACTGGCCAGCCTTGAAATGAAAGAGTATATTTGGAACTCTCAGTATTGAGAATGAGAATCACTTGTGATGCTAATCCATGCCTTCCTTCTTGTTGTAGGAGCAAGATGTTAACTTGGTACCAATTTGGAAGTTTGTTGATTATAACAGTTAATGGTAAGACAATAATCCGAAACAATGTCATCTTTACAAAAGTAAAAGAAATTTATATGGTTAACAGTGACTGGAATACCATGTATATAGCAGAAGGGGCGCCATTCATTCATTACATGCAGAGAGTTGACAGTAATGTACGATTTGTGAATCATTTTTACCAGGAAATTGATGGAAATTTCTTGAAAATATTTGAACAAAACAATACCAGAAACCATACTGTTAATCTTGCATTACATTCGATAATAGTGGATTTATACCAAGAGTTTATAAATAATCATTTTGAACAAGTAAGAGGGGACCTGGATGATTATTGCAAGTTAAAAGAGCTTACACCCTCATCTCAAAATAAGCAAGGTTTAGCAAATTTTATAGGTGTAGGGTTAAGTTTACAATTTGGAACAGTCACTGAATTGGATTTAAAGGGGATGAAAGAAAATTTACAATGATTGTCAATGAATCAAGCAATAATGCAACACATACAAAAACAAATTTTGAGTTTAATTAAATTAATGTATCACGCCGTACAAGAGAATCGAGAATTTATGGTAAATTTATCGCTGGTAGTATCATTTTTGCGTGAACAGGTAGATTGTAATTTACAAGATCATGAAAATAGATTAACACTTTTAGAGAATTTTATACATTCATTCCACTAACTTGAAACAGTGTTAAATCAAGTTGAATTAATGTTATTAACAGCAGAAATATATATGGACAATCTGCATGAGCAGATGGATGTGCTCGCAGATGAGAAATTATTACCAAGTGTCATCAGTCCAACCTTTTCAACTTTGGTATTAACAAGTATTCAAGACAGGCTAGATGACCACACCCAACTAAAAATTCAAACAGAATTATGGCAATACTATCATTTGTTGACAACTGTGACAGTATTTGTTGATGATAAGTTAGCTATTCTAGTGAAAATTCCATTGATTAATACAAATATTCAATTTGAGATTTTTAAAGTGCAAACTTTGCCTGTCCCATTCGTGAATGTAAGTCAGAAAGTATTAAAAACTGCGAACAAACTAGTAGGTATCTATCAGTTAATTGTGGATAAACAAAGAACGTGATATATACCAGAATTAGGTCATGATAAATGTGTAGATGAAAAGAAAGTATTCTGTCCTTTAGTGGGAGCAGTGAGATGATATGTACCACCTCTAGTTGTCTCTTCGCATTATTTCTCAATATGAAACCTAAGATAAAGAAGTTGTGCACAACTGATATAAAACTGAATATAGAATTACCTTCTGCAACATATATTGAAGAAGGACTTTGGTATATTACTACTGATGTACCATTGCGATTCTCCATCATGTGTCCAAGGGGTGAGAATCCTAAACCACACTGAATTGTACCAACGATCGGCATACTTGAATTGAATCATTTGTGTATTGCAACTGGCGGCCATCTATTACTAAATAGTTATTTTCATTGCCACAATAACATGACATATCATTTAGAGTCTAAGACAGATTTGCTCAATTTCTTGTTGACTCAATGACAAATATGGCAACCTGTATTTAACAAGGTGAATATAACTAACTTTGCAATTCCAAAATCCTTTAGCAACACCTCAGAGTAGAAAATGAATGACCTTTTACAAGAATTAGATAAGATGCAGTTTGCCCCAGTAGAACCATTTGAGGTACCGAAATGGGCATATTTTATTGGATATGTGTTACTTATACTGGGAATTTGTATACTTATATGATGTATTAGGACTCAAATCCATATTAAGCTACGTAACATAATCTTACAATATAGGAATAAATGGAATAGGAAGCCTAATTTTTGTGTTGATGTATGTGGAATATCTAATGTTGCATTTAATACCAATGAGAACGATCCTATATATACGACTATGAGACAACTGACAAACAGTTCAATGCCAACAACACCATCTTCTGATGAAATTCTGCAACAAATAACCAAAGACAGAATGACAAAGGAGAGACAGGTCAAACCTACAATGTCCTCATCTCAGTTGTATCAATCTGTGAACTATGATGCAATCACTGGAGAAGTGCATGCAAATTTAGTAACTCAAGAACCCAATATTCTAACAAATATCATCTTACAATAGTAACAACTTACCGTTGAATAATATTATTTGTGTTTTCAGTTGTTGTACAATGAGTGACTCAAGTAGTATTGAAACAATAGATAGTGATGGAAATGAAGCAATTGGAACTGAGCATCATTGTAGTGGTCAACCCGATGAGGAAGAGGAACATCTATGGAGTGATCGGGGGAAAATTTCTTGAACTCACTTTATGGACACTATGTACCCATTACCTTGGGGATATGCTAAATATCAATACACACACCATGGTGCGCTGCTGCCTGCAGTTTGTCCACGAACTGCCAGAACACTCTCAGTTATAAATAGTGTTGATCAACCAAATATTTATGAGCTGAAATATTTCAAGACTCATGGTACTTTAACATCCGAAGACGTATTCAGATGTATGTATTATGATTTTCAGAATATTTCCGCCACTGTAGAGAAGAGATATAGTTTATTGGTATGATTCTGCTTGTCCCTATCACATTTTAATGAAATGTCAATCTTGAGTTTCATCAATTTTAAATTGTCGTGACTCAGTGCATGCAGTAGTGGGACTTGACCTGTCAAGACATTATTATAGTCACCGAGTGTCATATTATGGTTAACTAGAAACATGTGGTCTATCGGAAGACACCTTGACAGAACCAATTCCTGGGGGAGGTTCCTTGATTGGAAAGCTTGAAGAAGGGCTCACTTTAGGTCTAATGGAAATCCAAGACATGGTCAATATTATGTTGTACATAGAGGTATTCATCATGACTATGATGGTTGTACTTTTAATTCTAGGACGGGACCCAACACCGTTTACTGGTGTTACCAGATGCCAACTCAGGAAAGGGAATTGTAAATACTGATATACTGAATTAGATAGACAGAACCCTGCTATTTCCTGAGTCCTGAGGTCAATTCGTAAGGTTTGATGAACTGGTGTTTAATTGACATTTATGAATATTATTGCATATTTTTGAATCTGTAAACAGTTTATTGAGTTTTATTGTTTTTCTCATAAAGAAATATGTCAGAAGCGGGAACTACTGATGTGGAAAATCGAACACCAAATATCCTAAGGGTTATCAGTGAAAGTCGACAAGTGAACCTAAATCTATTAATGGCTAGAGACATTTTGCACCAATTATCGCGAGCTCAAGTAGAAACTATGTTAGGACAGACAGGAACTGAGTAGTGAAGCATCAGACTATTTTCAGCAGGTGATTTGTGGGTGTCAAAAGATGATATATGGAGAAAAAATCCTTGATTATGCACGGTGGCCACTGGAACATAGAGTATATTGTGTACATTTCTCTTTGAGACATAAAAGTATCATATATGAAGAAATTAAATATCTTCAATTAAAATATGATGAATCTTATAGTGAATGATTCTTTGTACCCACTATCAACACTTCTATCATGCATCAACGGCATTTAGAAGCTTTTTCTTCTTCTGAAGATGTACCAATATATACCCTTTTAAATTGTTGGCGATCGATGGGATGGACGGGAATTACAGTTATGGCCTGGAGTAGATAACTGGTGTGTCCGTCGTTATTTTCGTCCGTTGGGTAGCCCTTTGGACAAAGAAGAAATTACAACCATCCCAGAAACTGACTAACTTGACTAATCTAGTGCTAGCCATTAATAAAGTATTTCTAACAGCCACCCGGCATAATACTATTGTCATGTAAAGATTACATTCAGACCTCATCTACGATCATAGCTCCGTAGGCATTTCATTACAGGCCTACTTTTTATGGTGCCGTGACCCAGATTTTGTAAACATTCAGTACCCATACCTGTGTACCAGTGATGCAGTACCCGTACTTGTGTACTAATGATGCAGTAGCTATACCCGTGTGACAAATGACAGATTAGAGCTCTCTACAATAGCTACCTACAGCTACCAACTCCAAGAGCTATCAAAAAATCCATTTCAGTGTGGTGAAAACAGTGCAAAGTGCACAGTGCACAGTGGTGGAGTAAAACGTGTGCAAATTTCAAATAAAACCCCTGTAAAACGTGGAAAGTATAGTGGTACATCTGAATCCTTAGTTGATCTGTCAGCTTGCATGTTGTACCCTTTCTCAACACCTGACTGAGAAATTGTTCACTTCTTTCAGTCATAGTCTCTATGTCTGGATCATTTGGTTTCATTCCAAACTCTTTCAAGTATAGTAAAGGATTGACTTTAAGGGCTGTCTGCTTTGTTCCTACCTTACGTGCTGAGTCGGTCCACCATTGGAAGTGGTCTGGAGTGAGTTCAAGGGGCCCTGGTCGAGGGAACCTCTAAAAAGGAGGTGAAACGGTAAAATCATTCAGAGAAGAAGAAAAAGAAGTTGGAAAAGAAATATGAAAAGAAAATTGAAATAGAGGTAGAAGAAAGAAGATCATTTTTATATGGGTCTCATCGTTCGAACTCCAGTACCGACATTCTCAGTCGGATGCCGATACATGTGCCAATGTCCTATACTAATTTTCTCTTTGACAAATGCATCTGGTAGAAATAGGGCAAAGACCCTCCAACCTTAGATTCGTTGCTGCAACTGCAAACGTGTGTGCCTAGGTTCACTTACAAGCCATGTGGCATGTGCTGTATGATCTAGGCCTATATGTCCAAGTTTTGAATTTGAAGCTAAAAATCCCTCAGATTCGCTTTCAATCCATGAATAGGCCATGATACACATGTTAGTGTAATACCATTAACCATTTACCAACACGAAAGGCAGGACCACACATGCAAATGACATTTTTGAATAACTATTTTTGTTTCATTTTTGCATCAAAACATAGCTTATCACCCCTCATTGGAACAAGCTTAATGAGCTCTTTCCAATGTTGTGTTATAAGCTATGTTTTGGAGACAAAAGAAATAATGAAAATTGAATGGGGATTTTTGTAGATTGCTCTGGTCCCTGTTGGCCGTTATGTTGGATAAAGGGTTAATTGTATATTATACTCATGGCGGGTTTCAAGGCTAAATCAATGATCGAATTGTAAAGAGGCAGGAGTGGAGTAATCTGGAGTGGTTGGTGCTGTAGTTGGTTTAATAGTTGTAATATTTAGTTTAAACAATATTTTATTCAACGAATATGTTACATATAAACATTACAGAATTGAACATTAGAAGAGGTAACAGTGCAAGGTACATCAGTTTACAATATAATATATATATGACAATGTACAAATTGCAAGGTAATGAAGGGCGAGGGGGGGGGGGGGGGGGGTATTTGACAGAAAGCATGTTGCTATTGCCAGTCATCTCCCTAAGTTGTAATATTGTCCTTTAAAGTTTTAAATGCTTCAATTGTCCCCACCCCCCCCCCCCCCCCCCCCCCACTTCGTCGGGCGTTCATGGGATTTACCAGAGAGTTTTCGTTTGTTATTTTAACCCTTTATCTAACATGAAAGACAGATGACACTTGCAAATAAAATTCTTGAATAACTAATTTTTTCATTTTTTGCGTCAAAAACATAGCTTATGACCCCTCATGGAACGAGCTGGTTGAGCTCGTTCCAATGAGGGGTCATAAGTTATTTTTTGAGACAAAAAGTGAAAACAATAATGAAAATTGGATGGTGATTTTTGTGAATAGCGCTGGCCGGTTTTGGTTGTTACGTTGGGTAAATGGTTAATAAATGAAAACAACAGGCAGCTCTCAGAGCTAATTAGAAGCAACTAACTAGCTGTTCCCTTTTCACCTTGTTTGGCGAATGCGTTTTTAGAGTAATTTGCAAGTTTTTATGCTCCTCGGAAAAAATTGGAAATCTAATGCCACACACTTTTATATTAATGGAAAGAAAAGTGCCTGCATTATATGATGCGCACACTATTGATATAATGAACAGAAAAAAGTTACAGTACACCAAACCATGGTGAAAGCCTCGTTTTCTTATTTTTAAATGGGTTTAAACAGATAATAATCAAACGTTCAATCTGGTTGGGACAAAATTGTAAAAAGCCAGTTTCTACATGCTTTACTACTCTACAGGAAAATGACGTAGGTTTGTGAAATGATGCGCACATCGATGATACAACTTCGCTAACATTTTGAAATTTCAAATTTTATGTGAAATTTCCATACCCTTAGTGTTAAATTTATTAGCAACTTTAGAAAATTAAGGGAAGCTAACTTTCCTGTAAATCTCTTCCAATGACGAAAATTATCACCCATAAAGGGTTCGCTATATGCCTACACATATCTGTGCTATTCTGTTTCGGGATGCAGCCATGGCCACAAAGACACTTATATATCAGTGCATGGATGCCCTACCGAGGATATGACTGCACCACCCGCACCCCTTCCCAATTGGAAATGCTTCTGTGCTACTGCTAACATATACTCGTTCATTAAAAGGAACGGTTACATTGGAATTTTACTGTATGTTGCGCTTTGGATGTTGAACTGAGTTGTCTTTGTTCAATAGCAATACTAAAATTAAGGACCTCTCACCATATCGATATTCTAAATTGGGAAGAACATGTTCATTATTCCTTGGTCGCATCGCACACAATCCTCGTAGCGCAGACGGTACTCAAGAGGCTTTGCAGTGTGCTGCTTTTTTAATATTACGTGTTATTTTTTTCATTAACGGGCCAGCGCTATTCTCAAAAATCGCCAATTAATTTTCGTTTTTTTTCTCCATTTTTGGTCTCAAAAACATAGGTTATGACCCCTCATTGGAACGAGCTCGTCGAGCTCGTTCCAATGACGGGTCATAACCTATGTTTCTGAGACAAAAAAAAACTAAAAAAAATAGTTATTCAAGTATTTTTTTTGCAAGTGTCGTCTGCTTTTCATGTATTGTATTTTTAATGTTGAAATGTTCCTAAAAAATAAATTATTTTAGGTTTCAGTTTTAGGTTTCAGTAAGTAGGGCGTCGTGAAAAAGACCGATGGTGGATGTAAACCTAATTAGTCTCGACTGCGATGGCAAAGACTCAACTGATAACATATTCCAACTACATCAGCATGGCATGCCTTGATGAAGTCATACCATTCTGATGTAGTTGGAATTTTAGTCTGTCAGAAAAATAACTCAAGAATTGTTGGAAATTTGTTTATAGATAAATACATGTAGAAGTCATACAGCATGAACTGCCCAGCTATTTATATAATTAGCACATGCCGTACTCCAAATAGTTCTTGATGGGCACCCAATAGTCTGAACCACACAGTGGGTGTGACATAAGCCCAAATGGACCTATCGTATCTAGTAAAGTAAGAATGTACATGATTAAATAACAAGAGAGAACCGACATCAAAGACTCCGATCCAGACGATAATGTCCAGGCTGAACAATTACTAGGGATTTACCACCTCAGCCCATTAGTTGCGCTCCTGTCAATAGGTTTGATCTCGGCTGCTCAATGCCAGCCTGGCACAGATATTCGAATTAATTGCTGTATTTTAGGTTTGATTAGTGTTAACTATCCTGCTGCATTAATGAAACAGAAGATACCGTATCCGTTTTCTTTTATGCGCAGAATGTTAAGAACGCAAACCTAAACGTCATTCCTTACCACTCGTCACTGATTACTACAAGCCAAATGTTATATTTATCTAGGAAAAATTCAGGTCGGATGGACCATCTTGTATTATTCTGGAGTACTGGGTAATTATGAAAACCCCTCACATGGACATTTTATACTCACATGGGTTCCCTGGTGCGCAGCGGGCAGGTTAGCAAAATAGACACTCAGTTTTACACCAAACAATTCAAGTTTACGAAACACCGACGCACTAGTGGAGACAGATAAGCCAGTGTAAGCAACCAGAACCACCACGTACAGTTATGAGCAGGCGACAGAGGGCCGACGGATAGTAAGAAATGGTGTATCCAGGAAACGTTTTGTGAAAAAAACACGTGGGAAGTAGTAGCGCGCACAAAACCGGCAAGACCGTTGAACACCGTATATGTGAACAGTAAATCAAATGAAAAACATGAGCTGTCTAAACAAAACCGGAAACCGGAAGTAGAACCACTTCCTCTCTTTTTCAGAATCGAAAATCGAACGATACGACACCAAATTTGTCGATGGGAAATTACGAGATTCTTTCAATAAGACATTCGATCCGAACAGTAAATAATTACACGAATATGTTTTTAAAATAACGTTTCTTTCCAAACGAATTCCACTGCCTTTTGTATTGTTGACTCAAAGATAGATACTGTTGATGTAGCAAATGTACAAACGAAATATACAGCAAGAAAGTTATAAACAGAACGCTTTAAAATAGGTTCTGTGTTATAACTGGAAAAAGCAGCCACAGGGATGATTGTTGGGTACGGAATCGTTCGTTTGGTTAACAGAAGCGATCGAAGCGCCAAACGCCACAGAGTCGTGTTAATTCACAATTCTCAAAACTGAAGTTCGATTCCGTCACCCCAACAGAACAAAAACACTAAACCTTCGACTTTTGAAGTTTTGTGAATATTGGGATTCAATGTGGATAAACATGATACATCGGCAATCTAACAGATAGAGACACGGTACATTCACCCTAGTAATCAATACGTCAGACACGGTACATTCACCCTAGTAATCAATACGTCAGCATTTGTCTTTGCAAGCAAGACATCAATGCCATTATGCTTGAGATATTTTCTAAACAGATTCATGAAGATTTGTTTATTATTATTAGTAGGTCAATCCTCTTTCATAACACTGAGCACATACCATTCTGTTTTGACGACTTCTACACCTCCCTTCAATCCATTCTGTCTGAAACGGGTTCTATGTTTTGTGGGTGGGCCGCTGTCATAACCAACAGAGGCAACTGCTGTGTGATCATATTAAGATTTAATTAAATTAAATATCAATCACAAATTTGACCATATGTTTTAGCTTCGGACAATGGAAACCAATGACGCAATAGTCTACCGTCTATGACACACTCCACAGACCCTTCCTCAAAAGACGCATCTGGATTTACATGCGAATGTATTGAATCAACTAGAGATACATAATTTACTGCCACCAGTAAATTCAAGTCTGTGTGAAAAGGGTAAAAGTAACAGGAAAAAATGTGTAGAAAGATAATTTATAGAGGCTTATTTTCAGGAGTAAAATTATTTTTTAAACAAATCAGAAAAAGATTGTTGTTAATGGTATTTACAGGTATTCATAAAGGAATCAGAACTATTTTTCTAAGAAATCGGAAAAGGCATATATTTGCACACCATTTAAAGGGTTCGATCAAGGAATCAGAAATTGACATTACTAGCTCTGCCACTAATTCAGATGAAGAGATACATGCATAATCTTCAGAATTGCATCAGTTTTTATAAAATGCAATTCCCAAAGGTTCTGAAAAATTTGCACTTAATCACCTGCGTTGACAACATTGAGGTGGACCACATTTTGAACCTCCAGCAAGTTTCAACTCATTCAGTTGGGTTCCATGTCTATAGGCCATACCAAGCCAAGCCTGAAGTATGAGCGTAAAACACTTAAAAAAACTGGCTCCAACAATTCCGGATCTGCCATATTTGTAGATGATAGCAAGCATTCGTATTGCCTAGATGTTAAGCCACACCCATTTTTTTACGCAAAAATGCATGTATGGACTTTGGGAATGCATTAAGGGGGTTCAAAAATGTGATTCCCATCAATTTTGGAAAATGCACTCAATGACCCCTAGGTGACCTCCGTAACCTTGACCCATATTTGAACCACTATCGAGTGTCGACTCATTTGGTGTTAGTCCCAGGTCCATTCGTCATACAATGCTTGAGATATGAGCATGACCTGCTTTCAGAAATTTTGGCCACGCCCACTTTTTTGCGTAAAAATGTATGTATGGACTTCACGAATGCTGTTGAGTGTCAAAAATGTGATTTCCAGCAATTCTGAAAAACGCACTCAATGAACTCTAGGTGACCTCTGTGACCTTGACCCAATATTTTGAACCTCTATCAAGTGTCGACTCATTTGGTGTTGGTCCCAGGTCTATGCATCATACCATGCTTGAGATATGAGCATGACCCACTTTCAAAAATTTTGACCGCGTCCACTTTTTTTCGTGTAAAAAATGCATGTATGAACTTTGGGAATGCTTTTGGGTGTCAAAAAATGTGATTTCTTGCAATTCTGAAAAATGCTCTCAATGACCCCCTAGGTGACCTCCGTGACCTTGACTCATATTTTGAATCTCCATCGAATGTAGACTCATTTGGTGTTAGTCCCAGGTCCATTCGTCAGACCATGCTTGAGATATGTGCGTGACCCACTTTCAAAAATTTGGCCACGCCCACTTTTTTACGAAAAATGCATGTATGGACTTCAGGAATGCTTTAGGGTGTCAAAAATGTGAATTCCAGCAATTCTAAAAAATGCACTCAATGACCTCTAGGTGACCTTGACCCATGTTTTGAACTTCTATCGAGTGTCAATTCATTTGGTGTTGGTCACAGGTCTATGCATCATACCATGCTTGAGATATGAGCGAGACCCACTTTCAAAAATTTTGACCGTGTCCACTTTTTTTCGTGTAAAAAATGCATGTATGAACTTTGGGAATGCTTTTGGGTGTCAAAAAATGTGATTTCTTACAATTCTAAAAAAATGCTCTCATGACCCCCTAGTTGACCTCCGTGACCTTAACCCATATTTTGAATCTCCATCGAATGTAGACTCATTTGGTGTTAGTCCCAGGTCCATTCATCAGAATATGCTTCAGATATGTGCGTGACCCACTTTCAAAAATTTGGCCACGCCCATTTTTTACGAAAAATGCATGTATGGACTTCAGGAATGCTTTAGGGTGTCAAAAAATGTGATTTCCAGCAATTCTAAAAATGCACTCAATGACCTCTAGGTGACCTTGACCCATGTTTTGAACTTCTATCGAGTGTCAATTCATTTGGTGTTGTCACAGGTCTATGCATCATACCATGCTTGAGATATGAGCGTGACCCACTTTCAAACTTTTTGACCACACACTTTTTTTCGAGTAAAAAATGCATGTGTGAACTTTGGGAATGCATTTGGTGGTCAAAAAATGTGATTTCCTGCAATTCTGAAAAATGCACTCAATGACCCCTAGGTGACCTAAGTGACCTTGACCTATATTTTGAACCTCCATCGAGTGTCGACTCATTTGGTGTTAGTTCCAGATCCATTCGCCATAACATGCTTGAGATATGAGCGTGACCCACTTTCAAAAATTTTTGCCACGCCCACTTGTTTTACGTAAAAATGCATGTATGGACTTCAGGAATGCTTTAGGGGGTCAAAAAATGTGATTTCCAGGAATTCTGAAAATGCACCCAATGACCTTTGGTTTCCTCCGTGACTTTGACCCATATTTTGAACCTCCATCGAGTGTCGACTCATTTGGAGTTAGTCCCATGTCCATTCGCCGTACTATGCTTGAGATATGAGCGTGACCCACTTTCAAAAATTTTGGCCACGCCCACTTATTTACATAAAAATGCATGTATGGACTTTACAGGAATTCTTTGGGGGTTAAAAAAATGTGATTTCCAGCAATTATGAAAAATGCACTTAATGACCCCTAGGTGACCTCCGTGACCTTGACCATATTTTGAATCTCCATCGAGTGTCGACTCATTTGGTGTTGGTCCCAGGTCTATACGTCATACCACGCCTGAGATATGGGCGTGGCCCACTTTCAAAACACCCCTACAGACATCACTAATGCCCCAGGAATCTGGCCGAGAACTTGTGACTGTCTATCAGCATGCCAAAAATCAACGAGACAGGTCAATTCGTTTTCGAGTTATCGTGCGGACAAAGGAAGTGCATAGAAGACAGAAGACAGGAGAAAAAAAAGAAATAAAAAGAAAAAGAAATCGTACAAAAACAATAGTCTGTGTGTTTCACACAGACTAACTAACTACCTCTCAGAGCAGCTCGAGAAATTCAGAGAATGAAGTGGATATGTGTTTAACTCATATGGTGTCTGAGAATTCAGTTTCGGAGACTGTACCCCAAACAGTCACTACCAATCGTTGGAACAGCAATTGGTCATCTATTGTTACAACACAGCAACTGGTCATCTATTGTTACAACATCTTCGCCGACTCTGGGTCCAATGTTGTCATTCATTTGTATGGCTTGATCAGTTTTCTTAATATCGTATTTATTTGGGGCCTTTTCATTCATTTCCCCAACTATGACTTCTCTGCTGCTTTGAAATTTGTGAACATTACGTTTGTTGGACACAACACCAGCTTGCATTCTTCCTAATCCTCAACCAGATGGAAGGGATTCCTGCCTCGGAGATGCCGCAGAACAGTTATGGCATCTTTTTCGTCTCTCAGTTGCCATTGTGCTAAACAAATGCTCAAGCTGAGAACTTTGAGCAATTCACACACTCCTAACCTGACATTAACTCAGATCTTATGCAGGAATGATACATTTTTGATGTTTCATCATTTTCTAACCGTGAATGCTTTAATTACCTCAGGATAACGATATTACATGATGTGATTTTCTTGAAGTGCATTTCGAGGATTTTTTTTATTACGATAAGTAAACGTACTATAGAAATGTCGTGCCGATTGACACCATGCCTACTTATGAAGCTCGATATATATTGCGTACACTGTAGTTGTAGACAGTAACAGTTGGAAGTTTTGCCGATTTGAAACTTTGAGAAATAAAGGAGACCTCAGCATCACCAAAGAAGCTCTAAAATCCTGATAGATGGAATTTCCAACTACTCGTGATTTGCCCTCCGAATTTCCAAGTATAGGAAATTTTGGCCAGGATTGGGAGGGGGGGGGGGGTCGTCACGTCCTTGGCCAGAATGGCTAAAAGGTGGCACCAGACAGGTTAGGTTCAATGTGAACGCTGGTTGGGACTGACTAGGAACAATTTGGATTTGTATTTAGATTTGTTCAAAGTCTATAGCTTTATTTACGTTGTACACTTTCAATGTGTGTCATGGCAGAGAACCTTATTTATTAGATATGATTTTCTTTCCTAGAGCGGCCCATTATTTAGTTCGGCCGATATGGCTTAAAACCCGACTGATATAAGCCAATTTCGAAACTGCCATCTTGGCTTCAAATCTATGCAAGGTCACAGGTCGCGAGGTGTAAACATTCCAAGAAAACGCGTTGTTAGCAATGAAATCGTACTGTTTACACCCCGCGACCTGTGACCTTGCATAGATTAAAGTCCAAAGATGGCAGTTTCGAAATTGGCTTATTACGCCCATCTTGGTCGGTATGAACCAAGCTAGAGTTCCCTCCCCCCTCTCCCTTGATGGGTTACTGGGCGCATCCATTTTGTTTACAGCGAAATCGTTCACCCGCTATTCATCGAAAGAAATCAGTCGATAACATTGGCGCTACCAGGCAAAGAGGAGTAGTTTTTGTATGACGAGAAACTGATGATGCAATAAGTAAGGATTGGGGAGATTAACCCTTTATCCAACGTAACGGCCAAAAACGGCCAGCGCTATTCTTAAAAAACGCCAATTAATTTTCATTATTTTTTCATTTTTTTTGTCTCAAAAACATAGGTTATGACCCCTCGTCGGAACGAGCTCGGCGAGCTCGTTCCAACGAGGGATCATAACCTATGTTTTTGAGACAAAAAATGAAATGAACTAGTTATTCAAGAATTTGTTTTGCAAGTGTCGTCTGCTTTTCATGTTAGGTAAAAGGTTAAGAGAAAAAAGAAGTGAGCTGTTCACAAAATTCAACGAAAACTAAGATTCAGAGTCATAAGCAGAGATTCTAAGAGGTGGGAGAATATGTACTTTAGCTTTACGAACGTCCATGCCTTCCCACTGCGGAAGCCGCGACGTTCGGATAGCTGAACTTGGATAAGTGGAAACGTTGGACGTTATGAAAAGAATGAGAAGCAATAACACTGTCAGAAAACTCTAACAGAGCTGAGACATTTGTAATTATTTGATTTGGTTTAATAAATAAAAAGGTTATTACTTGGCTTGTTTCATATCTGCCGAGTTTTCACCCTTGGTAACTTCACATCAGCCTTCGACCTTCCGATATCTCGTCCGTTATGAAACTAACCAAGTTATAACCTGGAAATATCATGGCATCGTTGACTTCAAAACATGCCGGCCTGGAAAACACCCAAACATCTCACTGATACTATGCAAAGCCAATACCTATAGTTAGGCCACAAATTGTATTTCGGATTTCTCATCAATTGCTTTTCAATGATCAGATCAGATGACAAACCGACCCGGAATTGGTCATCTTTATTTACAACCTGGTCGTCAGTCATGGGCATTCTGAACATCCCTGGACTTGCTCGCTGTTCATCTTTCACGAATTGACTTTAATAGACTTTGCATAGAAGTTGTCACCAGCTGATGCAAAACGGGAAAACTTTGCCCGCGCACTCACAGTTAGTGTTGCAAATCACCACACCATTCAGCCCCAATGAGGAGTTGAGCCATCGGCATATATTGATACAAGAACTAGGCAGCCCTAGTCGCATTGGAATTCTATAAGCACATAGTTAATTGTGACCAGACTTTAACCCTTCCCCTAAAATTAATTCTGTGATTATCCCGAAAAGAGCCATCGCACTTAACCCTACTTTGTAAGAAAATGAATCCGATTCCGAATTTGAACTTTCAGTATGTAATAAATAACACGTTTTATATCCCAAAATGTTAATACAAATTCTGTTCGAACTTTTTCTTGGGATAACAATATTTTGACTGGAGTAATAGTTCAATCTTACCTTATCTGATTGTGGATTGTTCAGGGGTCATACCAACAGTATAACAGTAAATGTGATTTTCAATCTGTATACACTTCCGTTTAAATGGACTTTCTGTTATTGCTAAACAGTAATTCATCAAAACGAAGGCATGAGTTTCAAGAGGATTTTCGATTTTGAACATCTTTGGTTCAATGAATGGTATGTAATCACTCCCGTTTTCTGTAATAAACATGACTGGGCGCATCTTATCTAGAAATTGTATATTGGTTCAATGAATGGTATGTTATCACCCCAGTTTTTTTGTGATAATCATGAATGGGCACATCTTATCTGGAAATTGTATATTGGTTCAATGAATGGTATGTTATCACCCCAGTTTTCTGTGATAATCAAGAATGGACGCATCTCATCTGTAAATCGTATATTGGGACCAGTGTACACGCTGTCGATTACCAAATTAGCCATTTGCACTGAAAAATTGATTTGGCATCAAAAAATCTTCGTTGGCTAAAATTTTGGCACAATAGACAATCTTTCAACGTTAATTGTCAGCGAGTGATGATAAAACATTCTTTTTTTCTCTGTTAACCCTTTACCTAACACGAAAAGCAGACAACACTTGTAAATAAAATTATTGAAGCACTACTTTTTTTTATTTTTTGCTTCAAAAACATAGCTTGTGACTCCTCGTTGGAACAAGCTCGTTCAGCTCGTCCAAATGAGGGATCATAAGCTATGTTTTTGTAACAAATAACGAAAAAGTAATAAAAATTGAATGGTGAATTTTGTGAATAGCGCTGGACAGTTTTGGTCGTTACGTTGGGTAAATGGTTAAACATTGTAGGTTATCAACGCTGCAAAATGCTGCATTTAATTAGATAAATACGTCATACCGCAGCGAGTCACTCGCGACGTATGACCTATATATCCAATTAAATGCTGCCTTTTGTAAAGAGTCGCGATCCGCGATCCTAAGTGTAACAACAGGTATATGTACCGACATCATTCAGCCTGATCATTAATTGAATCAGTGGCATAGATATAACTTAGGTAACCGCCCTTTTCGCACGTACGTGACAACTATTACTTACTTCTTAGTTGACATTCGTTATCAACCGATCTTATCGGTTGATAACGAATGTCGAATAAGGAACTAGGAACAAGTAACGATTATAACGTCATCCCCTTTTCGCCTACGGAGAATTTCATCAGAACATTCGTGTTCTGTTGGATTCCTGACCAATTGTCTCTTCACTCTGAAAATAATTGCCAGTTCATTCTTCAAACCTCGATCTTGTGATTTGGATCGGGCAGCCCTTCCCCTCCTCCCATTAGGGTTTTGACATCAAACACATTATTTGATACTAAAGTAGCCAGAATCAGGGACGTGGCTAGAGGTTTCCGATTGGGAAGGGGGGGGGGGGGGGGTGTAGGGTAGTGAATTTCCAACTAGAGGAGGGACCGGGGGTGAACCCCCTCCCGGTCCCTCCCCCTAGATGGAAATTCACTACCGAGAAAGTCTTTGAAAATGAAGCCATGAAACGGGGCATAAAATTGATTCTTGAAACTGAAATGCCAACACAGTTATGACAGAATTATCAGGTTATTGTTATTTGGTATTCTTCTGGGAATTGAATATGTGCTAAACAAAAGCTCAAGCTGAGAACTTTGAACAATTCATACACTCCTAACATTAAATCAGATCTTATGCAGGAATGATAAATTTTCGATGTTTCATCATTTTGTAACTGTGAATGCTGGAATTAACTCAGGATAACGATTTTACATGATGTGATGTTGTTGAAGTGCATTTCGAGGATTTTTTTTATTACGATAAGTAAACGTACTTTTGAAATGTTGTACCGATTGACACCATGCATACTTATGAAGCTTGATGTATATTGCGTGCACTGTAGTTATAAACAGTAACATTTGGAATTTTTTCAGATTTGAAACCGAGTTGGAATTTGAGAAGTAGAGGAGACATCAGCATCATCAAAGAAGCTCTAAAATCCAGATAGATGGAATTTCCAACTACTCATGATTTGCCCTCCGAATTTCCAACTATAGGAAATTTTGGCCAGGATTGGACCCCCCCCCCCCCCCCCCCCCCTGTCGCCATGTCCCTGGCTAGAATGGCTAAAATATTGCACCAGACAGGTTCGGTTCAACGTGAACGCTGATTGGGACTGACTAGGAACAACTTGGATCTATATTTAGATTTGTTCAAAGTCTATAGCTTTATTTACAGTACTGTGAAACCTGTAGTACACACATGTTTTCGAGTAGATCTTACTAGAAAAATAAGGCAATATTTTCAATTAATTTTCCTCAAATACTGTACCCACATCGCCCGACCATTGCATGCTATGCTCTTTGCCAGTCTCCCAAAGTCTAGTAAAATATGATCTAAGAGATCCAAGGCCCTACACTGTGCTCTCACCCTGGCTCAAAACTGTAATCTTACCCATTACAGGTCACTCAGATATTTTATAAACAATTCTTTTTAATCTGTATTAATCAATGCTTATTTGTCAATACCTGTATACCTTTTTGTTGGGGTGTACCAGCTCATTTTTAGCTATGTTTATATCATTGTTAGTCAATGAAAATTTCATCAGTATTTATGTTTGTTTTACAGTTTTATCAGATTTAATTTCTTGTTTCCTGCAAACGTTTGTTTGTGAACTTGCTAAAATATAATTATGTAACTTTTTAAAACCCATTTCCATTTCCATATTTAGAGGCACCATGATACATTATGCCCTAACGACATCGCTTCGTTCGCCTGACTTTGGATGGGCGGGAATGGGAGTCCAACTTCACGCGGAAAAAACTGCAAAAGGTGTGTTGGGGGGGGGGGGGGGGGGGGTACCAAAGATAACAAACACATAAATAAAGTCCAGAATTATTTTTTTTCTGGAGGCGACGTGTGGTAGATGGGGGACATTTCGGTAATAATATGGAATCTCGCGCTGTGTCTGGGTTTTGCACTCTAATCCACATGCTCACGCGGGGACGTGGTGACGCGTTTTCTGAAACACATTGCACGCCGAGATACACAAAACTTCAATCAATCAAACTCTATTAGGTTCAGTGTGTAACACTGGAAGTCAGTGCAAACAAGAGTTAAAAGTTGTGTTGTCGAAAATGAAATTTGGCGTTAAGGCATGGATAAGTTTATTACGTATAGCGTTGAATCACATTTGAGGTTAGTATAATGCCACCTCAAATGTGATACAACTCTAAATGTAATAAACTCCTAACAATTAAGAGTTTATTACATTATACGTCGTATTACATTTAGGGTTGGTACAAGCAACCCTAAATGTAATACGACGCTAAATGTAATAAACTCCTAATATTTAAAAGTTTATTACATTTAGCGTCAATCGTGGGAGAGTTTGCCGTATGTTACGCTTCTCGTCTCTAAAAACAAACGTGGAGCCCCCCTGCCCCCTGCCCCCTATTCCCCCCCCCCCCACACACACACGGAAGTCAAAAAACATATTAAAACATTTATGTACATCTATAGACCCATCTCAACTCTCTTCAAAGATTGCTCGGGCAAACTTCGCACTAAATAGAGTGAAGACCACACTTCCCCGTGAAGCTCTGAAAACACTTTATTATGCCCTGATACACACACATTTAGTGTATGGGATAAACGTATGGGGTAATGCTAGAACGACCAAAAAGATACTGCTTCTTCAGAAACTCTCCATCCGTATAATAAACAATAAGAAATATAATGCACACACTGATCCCCTCTTTCGGGAAAATAAGATTCTTAAAGTAATTGATCTCTTCAAACTCCACGCGTGCCTGTTCGTTTTGACTGGTATTACGATAACCTGCCAGTATCCTTTAGACATTATTTCCACCCAGTTGTCAATACTACAGGTAGAGCTAGTAGAAGGAGAGATACTCTCCAAATTGTTAGAACAAGGACAAGATCTCTTGAGAATTTTCCAACACACATGTACCCCAAACCCTGGAACGATTTAGACCTTGATTTACGTAATGTAAACAACAGAAACATTTTTAAAAAACAATTAATCACAAAATTATTGTCCCAATACTCCGACAACATCGACTGTAATAATCCTTACTGTACTGAATGTGCTTTTAACAATAGGTAGAATATTTTCAGAATAAACCGAGTGGGTATGCATTTTTCATTTTCATTTTTATGCATTTCCAAGATAACACAAATTTAAAGCTTTCCAAGTGCAGAGCCGACAGACGTGGGCAGTGAAATAACAATAGGGGAATTTTGTACCTGGTCAACTCCTGTTGAGGACTCCAACTCTCAGCGTCGGTCCGTGGGAGTCTCTCTCTGAGAGTACCCCACAGAGAGGCGTCGGGGTTTGGAGTTGTCAAAGAGGGAGAAGTAGTTACTATTGACACATTTCTGCTGGTACTGTATACGACTGGACAAATTCTCGTCTCTTGACCCTTTGCCCCACGTGGCGGTTGGGGCCAGCCAGCACTATTCTCAAAAATTGCCAATCAGTTTTCATTATTTTTTTGTTTTTTGTCTCAGGAGCATGGGTTATGGCCCCTCATTGGAGAGAGTTCATCGAGCTCGTTCCAGTGGGGGGGTTGTGACCTGTGTTCTTGGGAATGAAAGAAAATAGTGATTCAAAAGTTTTTTTGTTTTTTTTGCAAGTGTCGTCTGCTTTTCATGTTGGGTAAAGGGTTAACTCAATGCTCGTATCTTAACTAAATTGTGTGAGTTACACTCGCCACCAGCGACCAAGACAAAGTAAAGATGAACGATTGTTGGACAGTGCGATTCCAATGTTGCATTATATAATCCCCGGGAGACGACAGGTAGACAGCCAATCTGGCTATGCCGTCTCCCTGCGGTATACAGGTTTATTAGATTATTTTTGTCTATAATTCTGTATGTATATTTTTGTTCTACAATGATGCATGTATAATTTTCTGTTTTCTGTTGTATACTGCTAAATAAAGATTCATTCATTCATTCATTCGCAGACCATTTTAGCACGCTTTTAACGTATCAAAACCTAACACATAGAAGCTCTTCGTCGAAACAGATTTAGTGGACGGACGGACGGATGGAGAACACGAATATATTTCCATATAGTTTAATGCAGAGATAAGTTTCTCACATAAGCGATGTACTACATTTTGAGTAATAGGGCGAAACCTTAGGTGTAACTCAAGCGTAAATGTGATAAACTCCTAACATTTAAGAGTTTATTACATTAAGCGTCGTATTACATTAAGAATTGGTACAAGCAACTCTTAATGTAATACGACGCTTAATGTTATAAACTCCTAACATTTAAGAGTTTATTACATTAAGCGTCATTCGTGGGAAAGTGTGCTGTATGTTACGCTTCTCGTCTCTAAAAACAAACGTGCAGCCCGCCCCAGCCCCCCCCCCCCCCCAGCCCCCCCCCCCCCAACACCACGCACACGCGCGGAAATAAAAAAAAAACATTTATGTACATCTATTGATCCTCACAGACCATTGTAACACGCTTTTAACGTATCAAAACACAACACATAGAAGCTCTTCGTCGAAACGGATTCAGTGGACGGACGGACGGACGGATGGGGAACACGAATATATTTCCATATGGTTTATTACATTAAGCGTCGTATTACATTAAGGGTTGGTACAAGCAACTCTAAATGTAATACGACTCTAAATGTAATAAACTCCGAACATTTAAGAGTTTATTACATTAAGCGTCGTATTACATTAAGAGTTGGTACAAGCAACTCTTAATGTAAGACGACGCTTAATGTAATAAACTCCTAACATTTAAGAGTTTATTACATTAAGCGTCGTATTACATTAAGAGTTGGTACAGACGTGACAAAAAATTCAATTCTTACCTAAAGGTGTAAATTATCGCCATGTGCCATAAACTGCATAGGTGCTCTATTATTATCTGAAGACGGATTACGACAGTCACCACCCCCACCGCCACACCCCAGATGCCAGAACACTAAATTTCCTTCAGAATTCGTGTTAGTGGGGGTGGGGGCAAAATTAACTCTCATGTTCAGTAGTAAATAGAATATTTTTTAATAAAAGAAGGGAAAACTGAAAACCTCATTTGTCGTGGTTTCTTGAGGAGAGGGAAGGCCATCAAAGCCATTTAACATCCTCGGTTATCAAGCCATTATACACTCCTTCCATAGTTCAAAGTAAAACTCATTTACATCAGATAAAACAGATAATCATATTATGACAGACAGTAATACATCTCTAATGTTTTCCGATTTAACCCTTTTGCTGCCACGCCCACTTAAACCATACATGGAGGACCTCTATGTTCGCCTGTATGCTAGGGAGTTTAATAAGATTTATGACATACTTGAAACTCTATCATCTGATTAATTGTTGGAAAGGGCTCTCGGAGCCCTTTCCAACAGTTCATCAGATGATAGGCGTGATCTGCTTATACCAGAACGTACAGATAATAATCATAAAGTAGGTGACAATAGTCGCTTTCGGCAGTGTAAGTGTTAAGAGGGACAGTATGCCTAAAAATGAATCTACCAGTGCATGGGGGTTTCAGCGTGTGTGATTCGGAATCCTCTTGGGCCCGTCACTCTACCGTCGTATCGAATTTTATTGTAGGTCAATAATTCAAAACGATGGATGGTTGAAAACAGCATTAACTCGCCTGCTCATTAGTAAATAGAATTTTTTATGGCCTGTTGAGGGGGCATTCTCAGTTATAACATCAATCCACACTCCTTTCAAAGTTCAAAGTAAAACTCATTTACATCAGATTAAACAGATAATCAGATTATGACAGAGAGTAATATAACATCTCGAATGTTTTCCGATTTAAGAGCGACAATATACGTAAAAATCAATCCACCAGTGGAATTGTTAGTGTGTGTGATTCGTAATCCACTTAGGCCTGTCGCACTACCATCACATATAATTTTATTCTCGGTCAATAACTGAATTCGACACGTTTCTTGTGCAATGTGGGAACTTGAGCTCAGCGTATGGGTTACAGTATATCCATGGTAACACATGGACACCACTTCGGGTACTTGATCTCTATGCTTGTTAGAATAACTGAAAAAGAGGGCGCGCGCATCCCGTCTCTTGGATCTGTCAATGTTTCTCTGTATAACGAGTAGAACGTGACCTTCATGGTCAGTTCGTTAGAAGGTTTTTGCTTGAAATGCGCCGTGCAATACACCCCCTCCCCCCCCCCCTTCCCAACCAACACATGGTTTAGTAGTTTAGGTATTGGACTCCTGGATGTTGGACGGTGTTGCCGACGGTTCCATTCCCGGACGGAGATCAGAAATCAGCATTCCAAGTTCTTTGAAAACATGATTGTGTCCTTCAATACACACGCACACGCACAGGCACAGCAGTACATCTTGGAATATGTCCATATCGATGCCTTCAAGAGTCATAATTTAATGATATATCCGGTAAAGGTGAGGCGTATTTTATTTTTTTAACTAGGTCCCCCTTCTAAACTACAACACTGCAGTCCGTCCGTGTGGAAATAGCACTTAATTGTAACCTTCATATATTGTTTAAATAGGTTCTAAAAGGTGGAGATACCCCACGTCAACTTTACACAATGCATATGAGTTCCTTGTCTCTGCATCACTCAGCACCTTACCATGCCTATCTGCCCCCACCCCCGCCCCCTATGTAAAGGGAGTTTTATGCAAACTAAACAAGAACATTCTAAAAGAAAAACAACTGGGGGACATAATGGGATAATAGAAGCACGTGGCCGGGGGGAGGGGGGGGTTGTGGGGGGTCGGGGGGGGGGTTCCTTTCCTCTCGGAAAAAATAAAAACTGAGCAAAATAATAGCGCCCTACACCCACTCCTCCAAAATTTGAAAAAATCAATAAATAAATAAAATTTTAAAAACCAAGTATTTTTTTAAGAGCTGGAGATAATTCAGTGTATAGTTGGTCACATCATACATTTATACGAGTATTGTGAGGAATAAAATAATGACCACTCGTGATGATCATCTCCAGTCGAAACATGGAGAGTTACTGCCATACTGTAAATAGCAGCACTTACTCGCCCCTGATCGGACATCTCCCCAGTTACGGCTATTTACACAATTCACCTCTGGTACAATTCGGGATTTTTGGAAAGAGAATTTAATTCGATGTCTGTTCAAACACGAATTTTATATTAAACTCTACTCTAATTGGAATAGAATTCGGTGCAACGGTAGAGCGACGTCTGTTCCGAAACTACAATGTATAAAGCGCCAACATCCGGGGACAGCGTTGTACTGAAGAAGACGTCATTTCGTTGTCGCTCGACGTAAGTGTGTGCTGTAACGTAACTTCCAGAAACGCTGAATGCAAGATTAATACAGAGATTTGAAGAAACCGACGAGAAATTTGTGTTATAGTTTCTTTTAGAGATCTGCTCATTACAACAGCTAAATACAGAATTATTTCTACCCCTTCTTTCTTGGTTTGTATGTGTTTGGGTCTCTTGTTCTCAACTATAACTTTTTCATTGCGTATAAATCTTTGTACTAAGTGTAGCGAACAGGTAAAAACCACGGATAATAATACTGGTCATATATTATTATGCCACTTTTTGGAGGTGAGGGGTCCCTCCTCCTATCATTATATTTATAGCATCTTTACCGAAGCTCGTTGATTTAAAATAGTTATCAACTAATGAAATCTATCCTGCTTTACTTCGTTTTGCATATTTGGAAGCGTGCCGAATCAGTATTAAGTATATCGTTCTAAAGGATGTTCAGACATTTTTGTAGCATTGACGGAATAGATACCACGGATCATCCTCTTTTAGAAGCAGATTTGTGACTATGTTTGGCGGGTGGAAGAGGGGAACAATTTCGCCAAGGCAGTAGAAAAATCAAGGAACAAGCTACTGAGTTTTCTGAATACAGGTAGACTCAATAAAGATTGGAAAAGCTACTCATATTGTGTCTGTTATGAGTGAAGCAGTAGGACTAACCTATTACATAAATTGGACGTGTCGCGATTCCGTCCATTCCGCTCAGATAGAAATTCCACCTTTTATTATCTGCATTGATATGCAATGGGGCTACTTCTCCGCCCTTGTGGGAGCGGGGCGGCTATTTTTCCACCATTGAACGGGGGATGGGGGGGGGGGGGGGGCAGCTTATAAGAGGAAATATCACAAACCATATTTATTAACCCTTTGGACCCTGATGGCATATTCCTTGACAGTTCAAAGCTATCCACTTGTAGAGTCTATATTCGTTACCTAGCGGAAGACGAATCAATATTTTCAACTTCCAGCCTCGGAATTGCTTGTTGAAATCTTGATTGGTCTATCACACAAAGTCAGGGAGTAACTATCAACTTAATGAATTCAGGTCGTATCATGATCCTGTCCCGCAAAAGAGGATCAAAGGATTAACTTATTTACACAATGTAACTACCATAACCTGCAGCGCTATTCACTAAAGTCGCTGTCCATTGTTGTTCCTAATCAGCATAGCTTATGACATTTCACTGGAACGAGCTTCATAGAGGTCGTTCCAGCGAAGGGTTACAAGCAATGTTTGGGATGTAAGGCAATGAAACTTCTTAGCTGTTTAATATTGTCTTATTTTCGTCTTAAGCAAATGGTTAGGTGAATGAGGGTGATGGGTAAAGAGAGTTGGCGGCGATGTGATGGTGGAAGTTCGCCAAAAATGTGCTTGTGAGAGGTTGTGTGGGGTAGAGTGGTGTACTAACTATAAGGGGAGATGGTATTCACTAGGTTCTAGATCTTCAAGTAGAACTGTGTTTCACGCATTTTGCTCACCTGGGAATAGTTAAAAAAAAAAAAAAATCAAGGATGGTGTTCGCATGTGACGTCCGGCGAGACAAAATCGCAGAGTGAACACACACGGTGACGACGCCTACCCCTTCCCCACATAACCACTACTACCAAAAGTTTTGTCAAAACAATTTGGCTCATCGGGAAACTGTTTAGGCTTTCTCTAGGATTTTTTTTGTATAAAAATGAAAAGAAAATTATTTACATTTTGACGAAAACGTTTTTAAACGAATTTTCGGTAACCCATTTTGGATGCCAAAACGGTAGAAATTTAGTTTCCGATCCTGAAATTTGTCCAAAACATGTTTTGGTCTGTCGGAAAATGTTGGCCCTCCCCCCTCCCAAAATACACATCCCACCGCCCGAACACTTATATACGGCAGTATCATGTGGATGGCCAGTGGCGGCGGTAGCTCGATAAAAGTGGAGGGGAACGAATTTGCTTTGCTACCATGGTTCGACCCAGTGTCAGAAAGGTTACAATCGTTTATCGGTATAAATGTACCATGACTCGCTAGAGTCTCTCGTTTAGATGAATATGCCGCTGTGTGGTCACTGCCCTGTCCGTTTTTTCTACTTCAATCATCTTGCAACCCGAAGGCCAGCCTTCGGGCTGGAAGATAGCTGAAGTGGAAGAAACAGACCAAAGCGACCGAAAGTGGGATTCTTTGTCTAAATATTGTTTGGATTGACACGTTTGCATGCGACCATTTTAACTCTGTGTAACTGCGAAACATATCTGTGGGAAAAAGTGGAGGGGCACATGCACCTTGTGCCCCGTTGGCTCCACCTCCTCCGTGGATGGCTGTGAGCAGATCTTTTACACTTGATGTACCGATGCCAATCTTCAACTGGATATTCAAACTCAAATACTCAGTTGAGAGTCTTGAAGGTAAAAAGTCAAGTGAAAAATAGATATTGATACATCGAGAAACTGTTAGGGACACTGCAGTGTAAACAAAAATGTCAGTTAAAATACGATAAAAGAACAGACAATCAGCTGCCGGCACATCTTTTTAAAGTTTACGCCAACGACTGTTACTGCATTACAGTTAGTTAATTCATGCGGAATACTACTAGAGTTGTGCTCATGTGCAAAGGAGCAAACTCCTTTTTTCTGCTTTTCTAGAACTTCATTGTCGATGTCGAAGGCTGCCTTGTGTTAGAAGAGTCAGTCGTTGAGGAAGAATATTAATCTATAAACTGTAGTCATGCCGCTGGAGGTTAACACTGCAGAGTGACAGTGGCGTATCCACGGGAGGTCGGGGGTGTTTTCAGGGCCTTGCCCAAAAGCATTTGCCCAATTGAACTTTGACAGAACACAGAGCCTTGAAATGATCTACAATATAGGACCACATAGGCTACAAAGCCTCAAATTAGCCCTTGGAGCACTGAATTTTGCAAATTTTTCTTGGGGTGGGGGTGGATGGGGCCTAGTCAAAACTAGCCCCCCCCCCCCGGTCTCGACCCCTCCTCCCATTTTTCTTCAGGAAAGTGGCAGGTGGAGTAGAGACAGGAGGATGATAGTGAGGACTAGGGAAGGCCTCCCCACAACGGCTTTCAATTAGCATGTTTGCCCCCCCCCCCCACCCCCCTCCCCATCCCAAACACAAAAAACACAAAACTGACTACGGCACCCTTATTATAGAATCCTGGCTATGCGCCTGAATACTGATGTCCTATTACCAAAATTTCAAGAAGCAAATGTTTCCCTTAATGCAACTAGGAATTCAGCCACTTCAGTCATGTTTAACAAAACTCATTGAGCTCCGTGAAACAAGACTGAATTGGTTAAATTCCCTGTTGCATTGCTGGAATTATTTTTTACTTGAAGTTCTCCGACATTGGACAGGTTGGCCAGCTGGATGTCAGGGGGTTAAAATATTAATTGGTTACTTTTTGATGCCAAATGAAACAGCCCCCGCTGTAATGAAGGGAAACAAAGAATCAGTTAGTTCATCGATTTACGCCCCCAAACAAGTCGGAATTTCCCAGAATAGTTCAATAAGGTACCGTTTATGTCGTAGCATTTACGGTCAAAGAATGGCACCCACACACTGACACAGTACACAAGCTATGTTTGGGACTAACGCACATGCCTTGAAAAAATGGACTCTTTTGGATCCATTTGCAAGAAATGTCCTCATAAACTTTCGGCCTGGTAAGGATATTTGTTACACATGGAGCCAAAGATGAACATTTTTCGCGACTTTACATTTTGTAGAACCGACGAGTCAAAGGAAGGAATCTTCGGCATCTCAACAGAAAACAGTATGTGCCCTCCCTTTCTGCTAATTCCCCAAAACATTGCATCACGGGAACCCAAAAGTGAAATGCCGGAGACTGCATTTGAGGGATGTGAGGCCTCCTAAAATGTATTGTTATAGACTCGCCCCCCCCCCCCTCCCTCTCTCTCCCTCTCTCTCTCAGGAAAGCGTTTGTGGGTTGGGTGGTTCCTCCGTGCACGGACAATGGTCCTCACATGTCCTTCTTCCCCTTGCTGTAGCACCTCTAGGGTAATAGGTGATAGGTTAAATTCATAGACTGGAGAAAAGTAATGAGACGCGTGGGAAGTGCACTTAAGTGATCATATCTTGGTTATAATGATAAAATGAGCCTCCAAACTTGTCATAATTCTTTTTCATCATGTTGCTATGCCTTTTGATGTTTTGGATTTGCGATTATTTTCCCTTTTCGGAATTTTTGGGGTTTAAATTTGAAATCAGTTGGGTTCATATTCATTTTCAAATGAACTGGGTTGAGTGAATATGAACACAATTGGATTTATATTACCTCAACTCACTTGATTTGGGTTGATTTTTAACCCATCTGATTTTAGAGTGTATTCATACAAATTTACATTGGGGGTCGTTTCCGAAGTATACTTTGGAACCCGATACAGCTGCAGAACCGAAATTTGATATGTTTCGTAGTCGTAATGTCTTTTAAACCCTGTGATATGCTTGATCCTGGGAAATTTTTTCTCTCAAAATTTCTGGAGTTCAAATTATATGGCTGGAGGAATCTGGGGTACTCTTACAGAACAACGCAGCAACGACAAGTAACTGTCGGGCTCTTCAACTTACTATCGCGAAACGAACAGAATTAGCTTCGTTGAAGGCATAAACGCCTTAGTACACGGCGCCACCGTGCTCTCGCATACACAATCGGGATGAAATGCCAAGGGGAAGCGGTGGCTCAGTGGTTGTTGCATTGAACTTCAAACCGAGACGTCCGCGGTTCAATCTCTGCCAGGGTAACTGCGTTGTGTCCATGGGTAAGGCACTTAATCCCGATTGGAGGCACGGTGGCGCTGCGTGCTAATGCGTAGTGCACGTCGATGGTGCGCGTGTCTTTAACCAATGCTAACCCTGCTTGTGTGGAGTTGGGGAGCTTGACCGTTGCTCGGTGGTTCTCTCCGGGTACTCCGGCTTCCTCCATCCATAAACACTGGCTGTCTAAAGTGTCATTAAACTCCAATAAATAAACAAATAAATAAATGAAATGTCTTGCCCAAGACACAATGCAGATGATCGACCTTTCGATCTAACGTCCATTGCTCTAATCAATGCGCTAATTTAGAAAGTACTGTAGCTGAATGCTTCAATACTGGTGAGTGTCTTTTTTCCCACTTCTTTTAATATACTGAATAAAAAAAGAAAGTATAATGAACTTTGAGGAGCAATTTTTTTTTAGTATTATCGACTTTATTCCCAAATAAATTATTGTAAATTCATATTTCGAGTCTAGCTGAATGAATTTGCATAATGTCATGTCTTACTGTTGCCAGCGTCGCGTCAGAACGTCGCATTTCAGACATGGGGTGAAATGAAAAGTTCACACATGCAGTTAATAGCGTTTATGACCACCGTTTGCCTCTCCTGCCTTAGAACATTACGTAAATCGCATAACGTCTGGAGATCATGAAGTTCGATGCTCTGCTCAAGAAAGTCACAACAGATACGCGCCACGTGACATCGGGCATTGTCTTGCTGGAATAACTGCAATCCGACGTTAGCGTCGAACAACGGGACAACAACAGCGTTACGAATTTCGTCCCCATATCGCTGTCCATTCAGATTACCATCGATGAAGATCAACTGCGTTCGATGGTGCAAGGAAATTCCTGCCCAAACCATTACACTACCCCCGCCGAAACGGTCACACTCCTGCATGCACGCATCAGAAAACCGTTCTCCTCTTGCCCTACCATCAGCGCGCCATAGACAAAATCGTAATTCATCACTAAAAAGAACTGTGATCCAACGCTGCTGAGTTGTACCCACTCCATTCTGACAGTACGATCACGTTGGGTAAGGAATGTTCCGTGGTATGGACGCCTATTTCGGATGCCGTGTTCAGCAACTGTTGCGGACAGTTTGTGCACTGCTTCTATTGTTAGTGCTACCAGGAGTAATTGCTGCTGTCCGAGTCGCCGGAAGGAAGCGATCCCGCAAGTGAGACGCCCTGATGTGTCGTTGATCTTGTGCAGGGGTCGTAACTCTTGGTCGACCTGAACGGTAAATAGTGGGCACATTGCCTCCGAACTCAGCATAACTTTTCGACGGGAATTTCGTGCAACACACCCCACTCATAACGACGTTCACCCAAAAATTCATATAAAAAGTCAAGTGTCCTTTGGTTTTGTGGTCTGTGTTTTTATTTCTGTTTTCTTCAAAAAAAACGCTCGTCTGCTAATATTTCAGAAACGTGACATCATGTTGTTTGTTTACAGAAGAATGTGTGGTGATTGACTAGTCCACCGCTCATTAAATATGCTAATAAGCCGACCACGTGGGTCATGTGAGATAGATATCTATCTCACATGGCCTTCTCACATGGGACACGCATATCTTGCATATGAAGTGGGAGAAAAAACAAAATTCTCACCCAGTCTCGTTTTCGATTTTGAAGTTTCAGACTGCGGCATTTTGTCAGTATTAGCTGCACATCCCATCTGGTACTGCAGTAATGATTTGATGACCGAAATTGTGTTCGTTTCAATGATAGATATATAATAAACGCCTACACCGGTACAGAATCTGTACAGAAGTTAGTGCCCCGGCCATCGTGGAAATCATTACAGATAATGTACTCCAAAATTGGAGTGCTTCGTCTTCTTTATGACTAGTTGTGGCTTTTGCAAGGCTACTTTGAAATCACGCTCTCAGTCCACCACTCAAATTCTGTAAGGAATATGACGCTATTTTAGCCTGGAACCAGTTTAGCCCCTAAGTAATCCATCACCCATCTTTAGTTTCAATCGAATGGAATATATCAGTTGGTCGAAAAGGCGAACCTACGGTTCGCTTTTCCGAACAATTGAAATATTCTATCCGACTGAATAAAAAAACACTCGAAAAATACTCATTTGTTTGAATCACCGAAAGATATGTTTCAAAATTGAGACTTGATTTGATCGAATCTTTGATGATATTACCATTATGAATGAAAACACAACACAGCTGCAGTGTTAGAATTACGCTGTATAGTTCCACTAAGTACATTAATAGCTTGATGCTTTCAAGACGAATTAAATATTTGTTGATTGGAATATTTATACAACTATATCTTTATGTGTGAAGCGACATCACATTACATCAACGGTTGTCTGCACGCAAACTCCACGAAAAATTGGTAAAAAACTAACCATAACAACGTCGAATTTCGAACATAAGTAGACTGTTGTTGTGAGTGCTCTCTTTGGTTTGGGAAATTTGTTCGGAAATTTGGGGTTTTACGTGTTTTTTCCGTTTGTGCTATTTTTATAATCTAAAGCTTTATAAAGGGGATATGTTCATTTCTGAAGTATATCTTGAAATCATTTGAAGTGGTCCAATTAGGATTATTTTATTTCATATCGTGTAAAAATTGCATCAATAACATTTTTGACTGATTACGAAGACACAACATAGAGATCAAATTGGATGAAGTAATGTGCCTAACCTGAAAGTCCAAGTTCGTCGATATATTGGAGATACACTAAAGTACGGATGTTAGAACTGTGACGAAAAATGTAAGATCTGGACTGAGAGATAAAGTTACTCGTGCGAAAAAGCATGACAATAATTAGTCAATCCGAAGTGATCAGACGCACTATATATCATACAAGGATGGTGGGTGGGATGCAAATACACATGGACATAACACAGAGAAGAAATCTCTCACAAGTATTATTTTAATGAACGAAAATACACAAATAGAGGTAATCTATTATAGGTAGGGTTCATCTTGAACATGCAAAAGTTGAAAGTACTTTTAGCAGTTCCTAGTTATTTTCTGAAGGGAATGTGGTCGTGCATCAGAGGACAATGAGAGCAAAGAATAGGAAATTAAGAATGATTAAGTCTAAAGCATAAACTATAAAACGGAAGTAGTTTCATACCAACAAAAATGTAAATGAAAGTGAGAAAACGAGCTACGAGGTTCAATTTTTATAGAATAAGGACTCAAGCGCCACGATATAGATGGTGGAGAGATGGTGGATTACAAAAACAACAACAATAAATGATAACAATATATAATTCTCGATTACTCATTAAATTAAAAGTGTGGGACGAAACAATCTCCAGCATTCTACTGACATGGGCCATCGGCTGCACCAATTTTGTGGCCAATTATTTATAGCACCTCTATAGTTGGTATTGGCAAAGTAAATACTGGAGAAATAAATGGCCACACTAAATCAGGTAGCATGACAGACCTGTAACAAACGACACCACGGCTTCGCTAGTTGCAAGATTACGACAAGCTATTAAACTCTTCAACCAACATAACTGAAATAACCGAATAAGGCTAGTCACAAAAATTATTTTTTGTATTTTTTACCTACTAACATCACGTATGACAACTTATTGGAACAATCTCAATGAGATCGTTCCAATGAGGTGTCATAAACTATCTCCTGAGGTAAATGGTAATGTTTCTGTTATTTAAGAATGTTTTAGCAAGTGTCGTCTGCTGTTCGTGTTTAGTAAACGGTTACTCTCTAAAATCAGTTGAGTTAAAAATTAACCCAAATCAACAGGGTTCAGTGAATATGAACCCCTCTGGGTTCATATTCACTCATCCCAATTAACCCTTTCAACACTGGCGCCCTGGAAGGTATCATTTCAGTCAATACCGTCAACGCCGAAATGGGCGAAACCATCCTGGTTTGTTGGGAAGTAAAGTAATAATTTAATCAAACAGCTCTGTCGAGCGGTTGGATTAAATTATTACCGAGCCTCTCTTCCGATGTTTTGCTCTTTATACCGTCTGCCCGTCCACTACCAAGTTTGTCTTCAAGGAAAAAATTAGCACATTGGTCTGAAAGGGTTAATTTGGGTTGATTTTTAACCCAACTGATTTTGGAGTGTACAGCTGAAATGCAGTTTTATTCTGGGGCACCAAGTTATGTAGTTTGCTACGTCATAGTTAAGAAGCTGATGACAGTTGCGGGAGAGAAGGAAAGGACATCAATGATTGATCATTTAATTCTCATCTCTTAATTTGTAGAATAGTTACAGTCAAGAGCGAGCATTGCACGGAGAAGTGACTTACGAGAAGAAGAAGTGATTTACGATCAGGTGGAGTTTCCAACGAAATAAAACTAAAAACCCATGGATAGACTGAGAGCCAAATTCAAGTTATAGCTAATCGGGATGAGCCAGTACACTTGATAGGCATACGTTTTCAGAAAATCGTTATTTCTTCAGTACCGGTGCAGAGAGGTTCAGTACAAGTAGATTGTGTAAAAAGTTATGAGACAAACCACAGAAGTTCTCGCCAATGACCACTACTACGTGATTGATAATGAAACTGAACATTTAATGAAGCAAATTTATTGCCCACTTGCACGAATCCCATGAGCATTTTCCAACTAGAGATCATTAATTATATCTATAGAGAAATTAATCAGCTGAGCACAATTCACATACATTAAATGGGGTGAATTCAGAAAGTGTGACAAATCTTATTGTCCATGGATCATACAGAGCACGTGCAACAAACTATCCACCAGTATGTGTAATTGTACGACAAGAACTTAAGAATGGCCACAGAGAAGAAAATGTGTGTTCAAGTCTGGTAACTATTACTTCAAAAAACATCAACGAACTTAAACAAAGATGATATGATCTTGTGGTTTCTGTTATAGCTCAGCACACCACCTTGCCTTACATGCCTCTACAATCGTGTCAGTCAATGTGAAAACTAAAACAATAAGTGGAAATATTTAGAGCGTATCTTTTTGTTTTTATTGTCTACATTTCGAAATCACAGTTCTGAATCAGAGTGGTCGAATTAATGTAATTTACAGCCATCATTCCAGACAAACTGTTGAGGACTAGATTATTTTTGGTGGTCTGAATTTGTTATTCAAAATTCGGTTTATTATAAATTATTGGAGGGTGCCTACAGACGCAGAAAAATGGGTCAGTATGTGTATTTTAATTGCTGTCACTGATAGTACGAATGGCACTTTTGGTAATAGAATATTCTTTGGGTGGCCGGCACATGCCCCCAAACTTGAACAGCATATCACATCTGGCTGTGGACTAATGAACAATACAACGTTTTCGAGGCTTCCGATGGGAGTGTTTGTTTTCCTTTGTTTATTGCATAAATAGCTCCACCCATTTTTGAGCATACGGTCGAGGTGTGGTTTTTAAACTTGAGGTTTTCGTCCACAGGTACCCCTAAAATCTGAACGTTATTAATTCTTGAAAGTTACCTACTGTCGTTATGGGGGTATTATTTAGAAGTAAATGCCTATTTCAAAGTTATAGAAATCAATTGGGGTGAAAACCGTGAATCTGGTTTTGTTAGCATTGGGCGCAATTTTGTTTACATTACACCAATTGCTCACCGTCGATAACTCGATATTTGTTTTTTCAACTATATTTTCAAGATAGTTACATGAGGTGTGGATCGATGTATCTTTCGCTAATGAGAGCATTTTGCGAGTATGTGTATGTATAGTAAGAATAGTAAGGACCATAGTATTGATCCTTGTGGGACACCAGCTGAAGTTTCCATCAGGTCAGTTTTTGTGTCCATGTAGGATACAAACCTGTTCTTCTACTTAGGTAGCTTCTGGACCAGTTATTAGCAATACCTCATATACCAAAAAGTTCCATTTTGGAGAGTAAGATGTGGTGGCCAATTGTGCCAAAAGCTTGGGAAAAGGCAAAGAACTCTGAGAGAGTACAATCTTGAGTTGCCTTATCGTTCATCTTCGCAATTGTTTTGAAGGGGAATAGAATTGGATGCATTGTCAAATGTTTTTTCGGAATCCCAACTGATATGGATATAGAATATTATGCTGATGAAAACAATTTGAAAATCTAATGAACATTATCTTTTCTAAAACTGACAGAATGCTTATAGGTCTGTAATTAGAAAATATCTTGGGATGACCAGTTCTAATTTGGGTGTAATTTTGGCTATTTTCATATTTGTAAATACCACTACATTTTTACACATGATACTGATCTTGTGATGGTATATCTCTTGGATGAAAAGTCGCGACATTCAGCGATCACGATAGAACATCAAGTAATTCAAGATGGTAATACTGTCGGGTTTTCGTATTTTAATTGCCGAAGAAGACCATCGACAAATCGTACGTGGGCAATATATCGTGTAGTGGTTGCCATTCTCTATAATATCATATGCTGTTGCTGGGAATTAGAATGATCCATTCGTTAATGCGTTAGATGGATTCAATTAATAATGATGCTTTACTGGTAGCAATGGAAGTGCGTCAAAAAAAAAAAACAAAAAACAAAAAACAAACAAGTAAATGGATGATGGTTCCAGCGATGTTACAAAACGTTTCCGCTCGTCGCGAAATCGGTATCTCCTTTTACAACTTGCTGTTCAATCGGTTCGAGATTTGAAACCCTTATATAGAATTTAAATCCACCATAGGCCAACTTGCATATAATATAATCGAACATAAGGCTACTTTGAATGTTCTTGAATGTCTTGAGTAGGAACTGTGTGGATAAAGAAAACTACACAACATACGAAGCGATAAGAAAAATCCCAAAATGGCTAGTCGATAACAAGTCTGGAAATACGCAGACTTTCATCTGCTGAATGAGGTCCCCAGAGGGTGAATTTGGTGATGCTGCCCTGCAGAGCAGGATAGCATTACTAAATTTACTCCCTGTGGCCCTCAATCTGTCTCAATGTCTCAGGTCTGAACAGAAAGAGGTACACAGAGGATTAATTGGGGAGATTCTAGCCCACTCAATGGGATAGCATCAGCAAATTCACCTTCTGGGTACCTCATTCGGAAAATGACAGATTGCTTATTTCCAGATCTGGTCGATTTATTTATATATACTACTCAAAGTTTGCTAAGCACCAAGTTTATCCAACTACCTGTTTTACGTTTTAGTTGAAATATTGTTATGAAAAGTGTATATATTTTTTACTTAATTATATCTTTAATGATTTAAGCACAGAAATTAAGATTTTGTTTGTGTTTGACATTATGTTTTAGCTTTTGAATACGATAACCATGGAAAATGGATATTATTGGTAAAAGAGAAAATTTTCAAATTTGCCAAAACGTTGACGGAGCGAACTGATATGGGTTCAATATCGAGTATGAGACCCATTATTGTTAATTACAGCTTGACAACGCCTTCTCATGTTCCCAATCAGGTTAAAGATGGTCCTTTGTGGGATGTTGTTCCATTCTTGGACCAGCATGGCATCAAGCTCCTGGACACTTCTTGGTTGGACTGGACGGACTGAAATTGCAAGCTGCAACTCATTCCAGGCATGTTCGATTGGATTGAGGTCAGATGATCTTGCTGGCCAGTCAATACGCTCAATCCCTGCCTCTGTCGGTACTCCCGGACAGCATGGGCAACATCAGGACGGGCATTATCGTCCATCTGAACGAATCTATCACCCACCGCACATGCATACAATCGGACGTGGGCATCCAGGATCTCATCAATATACCACTGTGCAGTCAATGTACCACGATCAAGGACACAGAGCTCTGTACGTCCATCCCAGCTAATGCCGCTCCAGACCATTATTGACCCTCCACCATCGCGGTCATGCTCAGCAATGTTGGCTGCATGGAATCGCTTTCCTGGTCTTCTCCATGCCCTAGAAAGCCTACCTGTGTTGTCTAGGCAGTTCACTGACTCACCTGTAAAAAGGACAGGTCGTCAATCTTCTCTCGTCCATCCAACGTGATCCATGGTCCATTCATATCGTGCCTGGTGGTGGTTCTGGGACAGCTGAATGCGAATACATGGTCTTCTCGATCGGAGACCACCTTCGTGTAACCTTGCCCGGATAGTCTGCGTCAAACCATTTACCCCGGATGCATTCTGAAGGTCACTGCGAAGCTGGGTTGCTGTGTCAAAGCGGTTCCTATGGGCCTGAATGATCAAACACCGGTCT
Source organism: Pictodentalium vernedei (assembly GCA_031216915.1). Taxonomy (NCBI): domain Eukaryota; kingdom Metazoa; phylum Mollusca; class Scaphopoda; order Dentaliida; family Dentaliidae; genus Pictodentalium; species Pictodentalium vernedei. Next base: position 405,139,681 of record CM062296.1, on the reverse strand, counting down.
TCAGCTGCAGATGTTGCCCTGCCTCTGCCACCACTATGTCGTCTGACTGGTGTGCCATACTGCTGAAATCTTGCCCAGGCTCTGGTGATCACCGTGTGGTGCACACCAAGGGCTTCACCAACCTGACGATGGGTAGACCCTTGTTCCCCATCCCTACAGCCGCCTCATTTCTGCTTTAGACAAATGTCTTCTTACATTTGTTTTCGCCATATTCATTAAATCACAAGGGATTGTGTTGAAATGAAAACTGAATACCCTGCACATCTCATGTACATGTCGACAGTACACGAAAACATCCTGAAAATCAAGGGGTACATGATTCCCATGATTGTCACGAAAAGTCTGCTTGTTAAGAGAGCTAATGTAAACTCTGGGGACCATCTCAATACATTCCTCAACCATATCCACCAAAAATATCGCAAATGTGTCACAAGAAAGTTTCACAATGATTTTTCAAATATGTGGTGCTTAGTAAACTTTGAGTAGTATATTTATTTATTTGTGTTTAAGATCACATATTTATGCACAATGGCTAACCGTGACCGTGCCAGTTTTACGGGTGGAGGAAGCCGGCGTACCCGGAGAGAACCAGCGAGCATCGACGAGCAACTATCAGCTCCTCAACATTGTAACTCTGTGCAAGCTCCGATCAAGCAGGGTTACAGCGGATGAAGACATGTGCACCATCGGCGTGCAGTACGCCTTAGTACACAGCGTCATCGAGCCCCCGTGTAGGCAACCGGGATAAAGTGCCTTGCCCATGGACGCAACGCGGGTTGTCCCGGACGGGGATCGAACTCGGGACCTCTAGCATAGAAGTCCAACAGTCTACCACTGAGCCACCGCGCTACCAGACCTGGTCGATAACATGATATGATGTTTTCTTAACACTCAAGTATACAGCCTCAAACTGACACTTTTATATTGCTTTGAAAAAGTTCTCCAAGTGTATTCTGCCCTGAGAACTCGCTTAGTAGGCAGCCAACAAAGATGTAGAAACACTGTTGGGTCTTCAGCAGCAGTGAACATGTATATAAGGTAACACTTGTCTTAAAAACCAATCCGAGGCTATAAGGGTTAAGGTGGCTACGTATTCAGGTTTAGTTAATATGTTTGTTTGAAAGATACGCTGATGTGATATTTTGTTAATATAAATATTAGTAAAGCCCGTTTTTTCCGAAAGTAATATAAATATTAGTAAAGCCCATTTTTCCGGAAGTAATGATACTCTGGTGTCTGTATTCGTGTTAACCTATGTCACTCTTAGGGTACTAAACATCCACCAATATGAGAAGCATTTCTGAACTGATGATACAAAATAGCTTTATTCGTTATTGAACGGGGCGGAGGGGGGGGGGGGGGAGTTGTATGATTTTTCCATTACTCCTTAAAGAGGATGCGGCTGGGCTGAACAAAAATGCGTTTTTTTCTGGTTGTGTATGTTTTTTCTCGCATCAGCTTCCGGGGAGATACTGTGATCAAACGTAATGCCGAGAGTCTTTCGACTCCACACGTGTATGAGATTTTCTGCATGGATATCAGCATATTTACTGTCACTTGGGTAACTCACAATGAAGGACATTGACTAAGAAAAGTTGACCCACTCCAGACTTAATTTGTTTGATGGAAAAGATTTGCAAACAGCTGAAAGGAAAATGACATTTATATAAGACTTTATATAAGACATAAATGTTCACTCAACAGATAGGAGTAGCTCTATCAAACAAGACCGAATGATAAAATTCCTAGTTCAATTATGGGGAAAAAAGCCACTTGAAATTTGGATATTTTGACATCTGTGTGCACACGGTTAACTCTGCTACAGTTTAGGAACGTGGCTTAAAATTAAGGGAGAGAGTCAAAGACACCTTGGCTCACGGGCCAAGATAATAACATTTTTCCGGTGGTGGGACAGCCAACAAAAGAGGTCAAACATTTTCAATAATCGGGACAACAACCAGCTCTGGAGGTTAATCGTTGTCGATAATCAGAAGAGCCAACAACTATACAGGCCAGTCTGTGATAGAAATAGATGTTCCCAGATATTCCATGAAGTTCACGGAGTTCAACAGCTCTACAATTTGCTTGATGATACTCCAAATCGAGACATAGTAAATATTTTATTTAGTGGTTTAGTGACAATAAAACGGAAATAATTCATCTTTGTTGTAATTCAATGAAGGCATATCATCAACATTTAACCCTGTACCCAACGTAACCGCCAAAACCGACCAGCGCTACTTTCAAAAATCAACAATTGATTTTCATTATTTTTTTCATTTTTTGTCTCAAAAACATAGGTTATGACCCCTAGTTGGAACGAGCTCATCGAGCTCGTTCCAACGAGGGGTCATAACCTATGTTTTTGAGACAAAAAATGAAAAAAAATAGTTATTCAAGAATGTTTTTTTTGCAAGTATCGTCTGCTTTTTATGTTAGGTAACGGGTTAACAGATTTATGAGAAAGTGGGAGCATGGGTATCACGTTTGCCCGAGGAATATTAATAGCATTATCCATCTTTAAAAAAAAAATATCTTGATTTTTCTGAAACTTTGAAGGCACAATCAACCGTCTTCCCACTGTACTGGGAAAACTTGTAGGTTACTCTTCCTACCCACATCTGTGGTCAGTCAACCATGCAGATGAAACCGAATGGGGTTGACAACATACTTACGCCATTTTGAAATTCTTGAAAAGGTGTAGATATTTGAGTGAATCCGGAAAACCTCTTGAAAAGTATGGGATAAAACATGAGTCAGGCCCTGGGGGATCGAACAAACTTCAACCTTCTCCTCATTCATGTCAAAATATCAAAATTTCAGCTTGCAAATATTTCCAGTAATGCAGCCATCAATTCCACCAGTCCAGTCTTGTTTGACATACCTCAGCGAGCTCTGTCAGACAAGACTGAATTGGATTCAAATCCTAGTTGCATTATACAAAATTTGCCACTTGAAATTTCTGTATATTGAAATAAGTGTAGAGATGAATAATTTGAAATGTAAAAGAAGCCATTAAAATTCCTAGCCATTTAATAGACTTTGTTTGTTCGAACAAATCGCTTTCCTGATCAACATGATTATGGAGAAATGACATTCTTGCAAATGTTTTTTAAAAAAATGTTAGTGTGTGCTCATTGACCATTTTCATAAAAAAATTCCCAGACAGGTTGTCTTCAATTCGAGATGTCTGGAGGAAATGGGGAAAAGTATGGAACTTTTTTCTGGCAACAGTAAGAAACCTGAGTTAAAACCCTTTTCCTAACATGAAAAGCAGGCGACACTTGCCAAAAACAAAACAATTCTTGAATAATTAATTTTTTTCATTTTTTGTCTCAAAAACATAGGTTATGACCCCCATTGGAACGAGCTCGACGAGCTCTTTCCAATGAGGGGTCATAACCTATTTTTTGAGACAAAAAATGAAAATATAATGAAAATTAATTGACGATTTTGGAGAATAGCGCTGGCCGGTTTTGGCCGTTTCGTTGGGTAAAGGGTTAAGTAGTTGTTAGTCATTTAAAAAAAATGAACATATCACTTTACGCCTGTATCAAAAAGCTTCTAAACGTATTGTGTGGTTGAAATGAGCTCGGTAAATCATGCAAACAATGGAGTGGATATAACTGTGTTCATTAACTTAATCGTAATACAATTACTTGTGAGCGTGACTCAACTGGGTGTGAGGGCGGTGGGGGTGATATGAAAAAACAAGATGGTCATCTCACTGCTTTCCCCTAGACCACTTTTTTTTGCAAGCACAGAATTAGGTAAAGGGTTATTGGATCTGATACTAAAAACTATCCCCACTTACTATGAAATGTTTGCCAATCGAAAAAACGTTGGTGTAACGGTACCACACGTGACGCTCTTATGGCCCAGAACCAATCTATTCCTTAAATAGGCCGTCGCCTATGATTAGATTCACACTTGTCTGGAATATTTCGCTTTTCTGACCAACTGATACATTATGGTCGACTGACTGGCATTACAATGAGAAAACAAGACTCAACACATACATAGTTTTATGATTACGCCGGGTAGTTTCCTAACTTATGTTAATATTGTGATGCTTTCACGGGAAATGAAATATTTATTAATTGGAATATCTATAACAGGGTCAGAAACGAATACATGTATATCGTTGTAAATAAAGGTACATCACATTATATAAACGGTCGTCTGCGCGCAAAGTTCCATAAAAAGTGGGTAATCAAACAGCTCATAACAGTGTCTAATTTCGAACAGAATTAGACTGGTGGGCTGAGAACTTGCAGACTTTTATTTTGATTTTTAATTTCAGTCACTCTATATATCTAACAAAACACTTAGAAAAGTGTCTGTGCGCTGGTGGGTGGATGGGGGGGGGGGGGGGTGGGGGTCGTTGTCGGGGTCGGGGTATGGCAGGTTATCCACAACCTTGAAACATATACACAATTTGCTCACATTTTAAGCAGATGTAAATTCCAATTTGGAGATTTTTTTTCACATATGGGGTTGCAGGCAAGCAGACCAACAGTCTAATTCTTAACGAAATTCGACGCTCTATTGGCCAGGAACCAGTCTAGCGCTCAAGTAGGTCATTGGCTATGTTTAGATTTACTCGTATAGAATAGTTCCGTTAGGAAGAAAAGCGAACCTAAGTTTACTTTCTGACCAACTGATATATTCTTGACAATTGAATCTGAAATACTTGATAGAGATTCATTTTTCTTTGGATCAAAGCTAGAAATGTTGCTTAATTGAGACTTGATTTGATCGACATTTTGATGACACTACAATCTGGGGTCAGTACTATAAAACGTTTACAATTGTATTTTCTAGAATTGTATTTTCTGTCTATTAATATAACTGACTAAAATGGATCATTAGCATTTTAAAAGATATGGCAATTTGCCAGTTGGCAAATTGCCAGATCTTTGAAAATGTTAATGGTTTATTTTAACCCATTTAAAGTCATAACTAGAAAATACAATTTAGAAATTACAACTGTAAAAGTTTTAAGAGTATTGGCTCCTGAAATGAAGTCTCGTCACAGCCGAAGTCATTAATGTTAAGATAACGCTGTAGTTCCACGCATTATGTTATTACCTCAATGTTTCAAGGGGAATTGAATACAGGGTAGCACACTTAATTGGATATCTCTTAACTGAATAACCCCGTTAATTGAATATAATTTCCAACACAAAACCATTTACCATACCTTCAGTACAAATTTGACCTGTTATTTGAATATAGGTTATAGTGTAAACTCCTGTTAATTAAATAAAAAAATCGGGCGACCTGTCGAGAAATTACCCTTATTTGTCCCAGCTTTCCTTTGTTTACAGACAGACCTATTTGGCCTCAATACATCCAACTAGGCATTTAATCTGTTATATCTTGTTTGACAGAGCTCACGGAGCTCTGTCAAACAAGATATAATAGAATAAATACTAAGTTTGTCTCTAGAATACAGGATAGTGGCACAATCCCTGTTAATTGAATACTCCTGTTAATTGAATAATTTTCATTGGCAAAGTGGCTTTTCAATTAACAGGGTTCCAATGGACTTACTGATTAGAATATCTATATCTGGGGCAGGAACGAATACCTGAAAATCTCTGAAAGTAAAGGCACATCAAATTATATCAACGATCGTCTGCGTGCAAATTTACACAGAAAGTGAGTAAACAAACTCCACATAACATCGTCGAATTCCGAACACAATTAGATTGGTGGCCTGATAGTAGCTTGTTTCCGCATATTGATATACACATGTCCCAATCGAAATACCTGGGGAGGCAGATCTATTTTACCCAACCCACGCAAGGACGTTGCCACATGGGGAATGGTGTCTTCCCTTCCCTGTCATTCATCAAATTGACATTAGTCGGAAATTCGAAGCCATCAATTTGAAAAAGTTCAGACATTACGCTAATGGAAGTTTTTCCAAATATGTCTAGAACCGGACCAAAATATGTAGTTTTTTGACTGAAAGGTTGCGAAAGTCCTCGAAATATTGATTGAAAAGAAGTACAAATCTCCAAAATTTTGATTTGTATTTGGAATTTGTGACTACGAGAGCCTCAGTTGGATAAAGTGAAGGAGTGTACAAATGGAATTTTGCATGTTATCCCCTTACCTAACGAATTGGAAGTTTGCTCCCAAGAATTTACAAATTTAGCGGTTACACCATTTTTTTTAATTTCAATAAATCCTCATCATGTGACAACTAACTGAAACTAGCTGGCCGTGCTCGTTCCAAAGGGGTGAGGTTACATGATATGTGATATGTTTTTGTAAAAAAAAAAATTGAATTATAAAAGTTGATATCGTGTGTGTTGTGTAAACGATTAAAACCTGTAGTTGAACGATTTTAACTCGACAGGGGTGCGGGGGGGGGGGGGGGGGGGCTGGTTCTAATGGAATTCCCCACTTGTTGGAAATTATGTAGTGGTACTCGGAATTTTAGGGGGGTACAATTGGAAATCTAGAGTTGGACACCGCCATCCGATACCCCTTAGAAACGTCCTTGAACCCACGTGACAATTCGCATGCAAATCGAAAATGATCGCCGAACAATTTCATTTTATTATATGCTAGCCTGTGAATTATCGTAAATTATCTGAAAGATATTTCTCGATATCCATCGACTTGGTAAATAACGAGGAATATCCCCCAGTAGCTTCCGAAATGACCTCACGCTTCGGCTAAAATAGCATATCCTCTATATATTCTGCATTTTATAAGCAAAAATAACGTCACGCCACAACACCCGAGGATGATTTTTCTCCCACCACATTCTAGTTAGTTTGGGGCGCGGTAGCTCAGTAGGTGGAGGTGCAGGCTACAACCCGAGAGGTCCTCGGTTCGAATCCCACCTGCGGCAACCGTGTTGTGTCCTTCGGCAAGACACTTCATCTCCATTGCCCGCGTGGGGGCACGATGACGCCGTGTACTAAGGCGTACTGCACGTCGATGGTACGCATGTCTTCAACCAATCTAACCCTGCCTGTGTTGCAGTGCGGAGTTGCGATGTTGGGGAGCTGGCAGCTGCTCGTCGTTGCTCGGTGCTTCTCTCCGGGTACTCCGGCTTCATCCACCCGTAAAACTGTCACGGTCATGATTAGCCATTGTGCACAAATATGTGACCTTAAAACATCAATAAATAGATAAATAAATAATTCTAGTTAGTTATATAGTGGTATATTGGGTTACTTATTTGTTCACCTGTTTATTTACTTAACCCTTTATCCAACGTAACGGCCCAAACCGGCCAGGGTTTTTCTCAAAAATCGCAAATTAATTATCATTATATTTTCATTTTTTGTCTCAAAAACATAGGAACGAGCTCGTCGAGCTCGTTCCAATGATGGGCCATAACCTTTGTTTTTGAGACAAAAAATGAAAAAAAATTAGTTATTCAAAAATTTTGTTTGCAAGTATCGTCTGCTTTTCATGTTAGGTAAAGGGTTAAGCGTTTAGTTGTACATTTACTTACAGAATCGTCACCAGAGTTATCCAAATAGTATGCCAAGTTAACTGGTCTATACAGCTCGGGAGAATTTCGGCAATCGGGAATTCCTCCAGTATCCCGATTAGCCAATTCGTTAGGCACTAAAGTAAGCTGACTTGTCCGCATGGAATGGATATAGCAAAAAACACAGTTCGTCCTTCCGTCTGTCCTTTCGCTCGACGGGCAGTGCGACGTCTGTTTATGTGATAACCTGAAAATATAGGATTTCAATAAATTTTGGTGTGCATGTTTATATTAAGAGTGTTTTCGATAAGGTCAATATTTACCATTATTCGATAAAACTTATACGAGTTATTGCCCTTTTTGTTGAATTTTGTTCATTGTTTATTCAATAACTTGAACAATTGAATCAGTTTTCAATAAAATCTGATAAATTGCGTTATCTTAACATTGTTTTGGGCTACAGTGATTTCTCATACATATAAGACCTATTTCTCTTTATCCTTATTACTCTCCTGATTCCCCCTCTGACCTCTGTCTTTTCCCAAAGCTCATATCACGTCTGTGAGCGAGAGTTTGTTTCTAATAATGAGGTCTCTGGTGATGTAGAGGCCTTCTTCGGGATTAAAACGAAGATTTCTACAGACAGGGAATTACTATACTGATGTATCGCTGGAATATGTTAGGAAGTTTGGAACATTATGTTGAAAAGTAATGTGAAAAACATTTTCATCCGACAAGACTATCTATCTGAGGCAGCGACCTTTTAGATCCACCCTCGCATGCTTAGGTGGGACATATTATAGAGTGATGTACTGATCGATATTATTATTAGAATGGGGTATCGGAATGTGTTTACCATGCTGTGATGGCTGATGAGTGTAAGGGTGAGTCTAAAAGGGAGATTTTGGTTATTTCCCTGTGATATTATCACACAGTGGACAAATAAAGGAGCGTGCCGTCGGATTTGTAGAAACTGAAGGCCTTTCAACCGAAATTCTGACAGAAAAAGTCTGGAAACTTTGGCTTTTTTCTTATGTATTCTTATGTATTCTAAGAAATGTGTTGGGCGATCCTTTGATGACGTTGGTGTTATGTCAGTACATGAAACTGCAGTGCGGAGTAACCAGCGAAAATCCTTCACTAATGCTATCAATACTCACTGCCTGAATCATCGCCTACATCTGGTGATGGCTGCTGCTTCCTCATGTGATAGCGAAGCTGCCAATCTCTTTGAAATTCTCGATCAGCTTGACACCTTTTTCGCGGGATCTAAAAGACATGCCAAATTTGTCTCACGGCAAAAATTATTCCGCCTAAATTCCCCACCTTTTATCTTTCTCATTCACCCGATACCAGGAGGTCAACGAGATCTGTTTCACCAGACAAATTTTTAAAGTCATTTGATGTCATCACCCGGACACTCGAACACCTCTCGAGACTTTGACACACGCACAAATGCCCACTGACGTTATTCTCAGATTCATATCGTTGAATGTCTGAATTTCCCTTCCTCCTCGTGGCATTCAATAGAATTCATCAATGGGCCGATCACGCAACAACAAGCAACAACATGTTTACAGTCTGTTTCCAATACTCTTGATCTGACAAGAGACGTAATCGCTACAGCAAGAAGGGCATTTGAATTCGTTCCAAAAGGATGAAACATCGGCGTTCATGGAAAAGAATGTTTCTGACAAGTTTTGTACCTTATATGGTATCGAGAAAGACCCGATGGCTTAAAAAAAGCTTTCCGCACATTTTTCTCAGCCTGTAACACTCGAGGGTTGCGGTCAACGGTTGAATGACTTTCAGGGCAAATTGAAACGACAATGGGACTAGATTTTGGACAATATAAAAGCAGCGTTTGGTGACCGGTGTATGGAAGGGGGAATACCAGTGTCTCCTAGACCTGATCCGCGTTTTAGAAGCTGATGCTACTACTAACAAGCTGCATCACTGAGCGATGTTTTCAACCATGAATAAAGAAGAAATACAATGTTGATCTGGCACAAGTTTGTCAAGTCTTTCACTCCTGTCATTTGAGGACGAAATGCGTAATAATGAAACTTATGTCAAAGTTATAGAAAATGCCATGCAGAAACCATATCGGCTCTTCTGAGGACATTTTGAGGAGTTTTCAAACTCTCCGGCTCTAAAAAGGAAGAACCTTTGTGTAAAGTATTTTGCACTTTTGTTCAGCGCGCAAATCGCATGCGTTTTTGTTCGACATGTCCAGTCTTCTCACTATTAAAAACTTTGTTCACGACACTAACCACTTTCTTGAAATTACTGTTGTGAATTTGAACATCGTTCACTTCAGACCTCTGAACAATTCCAATAAGGTAGAAGACAATTCATGTACCAGATAATACTTTTCTACTTTTCAGTGATAGCTATGACCATGTCTATTCATTGATATATATATGTCGTACCTAACCGATGACTTAAAATGGTAATAGGTATTTCTGAAGGGTCCTTGAGAAAGACTCTTAAATTCACTTAATCCTGATTGCCCATGTAACTATGTGTGTGTGTGGGGGGGGGGGGGGGGGGGGGGGGCTGTGGCACTGTGTACTAATTTGTCCATGGTGCACTTGCCGTCATCGCAGCTAAGTCTGCTTCAGCAGCGCTAGAAATGAGTCACGCGAAGCTACGGCCATTATCGGACCATTTTTTTTGTTTTTACCATATAAAGTATTTGGGGAGAGTTTGGTCACATGTATGGAACCAAACATGCACATGTTTTGGTTCTTCAATCTTTCACATTAACTAGACCCTTCAATGCCTCTGGACATTGTATAAATTGTAAAATATAAAGCCGTGCCAAGTTGAAATTTTAAAATGGCAGCGAAGAAAACGTCAGAAACACTTTTTCATTTGTTTCATTACGCATGCATTAAGTTGCGCGACCTCGGCATTTACTAGGTAAACAAGACGGGCAACTCTATATGAAATCTCCTGGTTCTCGAACACACGAAGAATCGTTTGTTTAGATTCTTCGGCGGGTTTTGGTATACTTGGAACCGAATTCGGAGCGGTTTTCCCTGAGTTCACCGACATCGCATCAGTGTTATTTTAGTTCCATTTTTCCAACATTTTCGCAGGAAGACCTCTGGCCCCCAATCGATATTAGGGGGAAAGCTCCTAACATATGACCTCCCCACATTTATTGGCTATGCCCTCCCCCTCCCCTCTATTTTAGGACCGTGCCTGCATCGGACCATCCGATACACTATAGGACGTTTAGGTGGTGGATACGGTGTTACATAAGGCGAGAACAATATTGGGCGAGGTCTCAGTCGAGCCTGATATCAAATTGTTCTCACTGGAGCTCACTGCAATGCATGGATAGTTATCAAACTAATTGAAACTGTTTCTCCCTTTTAGTACTCGTAGTCACCTGTCTCTCTACACTAAGACGTTTGCTGCCATCTTCCGGAATACAGAACTCCCCCACTCTCCTCCTTCGAGGAGGCTCCACTTTACGGCCCACGGGTATAACATTGCCTTTGCTTTCATTTAGTTCGAATCTCCATTTGTTCCCATATTTCCCAACAATTCCCAGCCCCTCTTCGCTTTCTGACGCAAGCACCATATCATCATTCTGCAAAAATAGCCCTGGGATTTTCAAGTCCCCAACTGCTACCCCCTCGTTGCTACGCAGGAGTTCATCTCCTAAACCTTTCATGTACAATGCAAAAAGAATTGGCGAAGGGATACACCCCTGTTTTAGGCCTATCTCCATAGACAAACGTTTTGTTCTTATGTTGCCCAGGCTAAGTTCACTCTGTACATCTTTATATAATGCTTTCAGAATTCCAACAAACTCGCATACCAAGCTCTGAGCCTCAAGCTTTCGCCACATACCTTCCCTCCATACTCTATCGTATGCATTTTTAACATCCAAAACGGCCATAAACATCTTTTTCTTTTTTGCTTTCGCGGATTCTATCATTTGAGATTTCGTGAAAAGATGGTCAGTGACTCTCCTTCCCTTCCTGAAGCCATTCTGAATCTCTCCCAAAAAACCCTTCCCCTCAATCACCTCCTCTAATCTCCCATACAGTACTTTACAGAAAACTTTTCCAATGTTGCTACTGAGAGAGATCCTTCGATAATTATCCAAAACGTCTTTTTCCCCCTTTTTTGAATGAATGTCACTTTGCTTTCTCTCCACTCTTTTGGGACCTCTTGTTTTTCTATGGCTAAATTGAACAGGGCAGTTAGACTTTCACAGAGTTCCTCTCCTCCTTTTCTGAGATACTCGTTAGGAATTTTGTCCACCCCTCCCGCTTTTCCATTCCTTAATTTTGAGACCTTGCGTACCTCCTCGGTTTTAATTTCGCTGCACACTAAGATCGATAGATTTTCCTCGACCTGGTTCGGAACTCCGGTTGGTTCCCCATGCCCCATCGCTTATCGTTTATTTATTTATTTATTGGTGTTTAAGGTGACATACTTATGCACAATGGCTAATCATGACTGTGACAGTTTTACGGGTGGAGGAAGCCAGAGTACCCGGAGAGAACCATCGATCAACGACGAGCAGCTGTCAGCTCCCCAACATCGTAACTCCGCACTGCAGCACAGGCAGGGTTAGATTGGTTGAAGACATGCGCACCATCGACGTGCAGTACACCTTAGTACACGGCGTCATCGTGCCCCCATGTGGACAATCGGGGTGAAGTGCCTTGCCCAAGGACACAACGCGGGAGTCCAAATCGATCGCTCAGACGGTCACCCATCCGAGGATAACCCGGGGTCGACGTTGCTTAACTTCGGTGATCTGACGAGAACCGGTTACCGCAACGCCACCGCGCCCCCATCGCATATCGTTTATAGTATAGTCTGCCACTTATGGACAGTCGTTTGTTTGAGCCGTCCTGGGCAAGTATTGTCTGCCTCGGGTTCTTCTGTCTGTCTGTTCTGTGGATAGTATTGCTCTGTATTCATCGAAGTTGTTGATTCTGTCACTTAATTACTCCATCGTGTAACAGGGCGTGGGCGGTTTCTGTTGTCTTGTGACGTTGTCATCGGTGTCTGCTGTTTTCTGGGAGTCAGTCGAAGAATCTGAAAATAGACACAATGGAGGTGAGTCATGCTCCCCACACATAGACCCTTCCCAAGGTGTTGACAGCTGGTTCCCCGAAGAACAGGGAGGAGAAGTAGTAGGTGGAATTGAATTAATAACCGCCTGGTGACGACAGTTGACACCGAAGTGTATTACTGCAGTATTCGCGCGAATTTTATGAAAGGGCAAGCAGCCTGGTGACCGACCAGTACATCGGAATGCAATACGCTGTCTACGTGGAAGCTGTTTGTTCTGAAATATAGAAGTTATTTTAAGATATTGCTGGCTCCATTTATCGTGTCGATGATATGCTAATTAACTGAAACAATGAGAAATGTCATTATTTTCACCAAATTTTGACGGCTTGTTAGACCAAAGGATTGGCACATTTAACATCATGGACACTTCCATCACAAAGTCAACCACTCCCTCAATTGTGAGAGGTCGAAAAGACACAGCGACCCAAAGTGCACACAGTTTTCACTCCTGACTTATTCCGTCATGAAAATTGACTTTCGATAAAATTATCGCCCTTGAGGGTATTAGACACGTGCAAGAAAAGTCCACTTAAAGAGCAAATAATTGTTGAGAAAACACCCATGACATCTTTTGAAAATAACACCAAGTTTCATTTTGTTATTTTCAATAAACGAAAACAGCAGACAGCTATTTCATTTATTTAAAGTAACAAAAGGAAACTTGGCTTTTGTGGCAAGCTAATTAGAAACAACGACTTCAAATATGATCCTTCATTAAGAATATCTATCAGTATCAAACCTACCAACATTAATCGCCCATCATAGCTCTTTGTTTAGCGAATATATTTGTACAGTAATTTGCAATGTTTACTCTTCCCAGGAAATAAATGAGCAAATCTCACATCCTAGACCTTTGCATTAAGTGGTTGAATGCTGGTAGTCGCCACTGTAACGGTTTCACCTTGACTAGCTGTTTTACAGATAAGTCACCGTAGTTAAACACACTTTCTTCATAAATATTAAATCGTTTCAGTTCACTGGAGAATGTCGGCATTCTCGTCGGCATTCTCCAGCAAACTAAACTCAATTAATATTTATGAACAATATGGGTCATGGTTTACAGATTACACTACATGGTTAGTACGGAGGTAAAAATAATTCAGCACTCTAACAGTTAATGGAAAAGACAATGTCTTTTATTTATTTATTTATTTATTTATTTATTTATTTATTTATTTATTTATTTATTTATGTTTAAGGTCACATACTTATGCACAACGACCTATCGTGACCGTGACAGTTTTACGGGTGGAGGAAGCCGGAGTACCCGGAGAGAACCACCGAGCGTCGACGAGCAACTGTCAGCTCCTCAGCATCCTAACTCTGCTCAAGTCCGCTAAAGCAGGGTTGCAGCGGTTGAAGACATGTGCACCATCGACGTGCAGTACGCCTTAGTACACGGCGTCATCGTCCCCCCGTGTAGGCAACCGGGATAAAGAGCCTTGCCCAAGGACACAACGCGGGTCTTCCCGGACGGGGATCGAACTCGGGGCCTCTAGCATAGAATGTCCAACAATCTACCACTGAACCACCGCGCTTTCTTCACCATGACTAGCTGTTTTACAGATAAGTCACCACTGTTAAATACACTTTGTTCATAAATATTAAATCGTTTAAGTTTACTGGAGAATGCCTCCAGTCGTTGTCCAGCAAACTGAAACAAATTAATATTTATGAACAATATGGGTCATGGTTTACAGATTACGTTACATGGTTTGTACGGAGGTAAAAATAATTCAGCACCCTATCAGTTAATGGAAAAGACAGTGTCTTATATTATATGTCGCATACTGTTGATATAATGAACAGATAAAAATAGTTACAGAACATCAAAAAGATGGTGGAAACGCCGTTTTCTTATTTTTGAATGGGTTTCAACAGAGAATAATAGTCAAAAGTCAAACTGATTGGGAAAATACTGTCTAAAAAACAGCTTTTGTATTTCTATCCTACTCTAGGGGCGCGGTGGCTCAGAGATATGCAGGCTGCAAGCAGAGAGGTCCTCGGTTCGAATCCCACATGCGGCTACCGCAGTAGTATATCATGTACCCGGACGTCTCCTATCTGGGGAACCTCGGATATGACGTCATGTCACGTGACCCAGTGGTGCCATGTTGTGTTGTCATGGTAACCCGCGCGAGCGGCCATCTTGTGACGTCATTACCATAGTGATACGTGGCATTAGTGCGCATGGGAAACGCGTGTTGTAAGGGTGATAAGTGTTTCCGTCGTCCATTTTGTTTACTGGAGGCCGGCATCTTGGTTTCTATGGTAGCATGTGGTTGCTATGTTACCCAAAGGCTTCTTATAGGATAGGAGTATGTTCGGAGGATGTGTTCGATTGAACAGGAGTAACTCTAATTACCACAAACAACCCAAACATTCCTAAAAATCCACTTTATTTTTGACGGATTTCCCCCAGAATCCTATTTAGGACTGCCATAACGTAGATTTTAATAGTAGCACGTAGTGCTATAGTACTGCGGGGGGCCCCAGGATTTACCATGACAACACAATATGGCGCCACTGGGTCACGTGACATGACGTCACTTCCGAGATCCCTCACCGAGGTTCCCCAGTTAGTGGACGTCTGGGTACATGATTTACTGCTAACCGCGGTGTGTTCTTGGACAAGACACTTCATCCCCATTGCCCACGTGGGGGCACGGTGTCGTTGTGAACTAAGGCGTACTGCACGTCGATGGTGCAATTGTCTTCAATCAATGTTAACCCTGTTTGTGTGAAGTTAGTATGTTGGGGAGCCTGACAGTTACTCGCCGTTGTTCGGTGGTTCCTTCTGAGTATTTCGGCTTCCCCCGCCCGTACAACTATCCGACACAAAGTGACACTGCTGTCAAACGTGTCGTTAAACCACAATAAAATAAATCTATACTACTCTACAGGAAAATGCCTCACATTTGTGAAATGATGCGCACATGTAAATTCGGTAACATTTTGAAATTCAAATTTTTACTAGAGCTGAAACGGTTAAAGGGTATTCTTGATCGATTAATCACATGGATAAACCTTGATGAACCGATTCATCACTTGTTCTTATAGGTAGCTGAATAATTGCCGTACCGTTGATGACTTATAGCATTAACCCCTTACCCAACATAAAGGACAAAATCGGCCAGCTCTACATACAAAAATCCCCATTCAGATTTTATTATGTTTTCAATTTTTGTCTCCAAAACATAGCTTATGATCTCTCATTGGAACGAGCTCGTTCCAGCTACTGGTTCAGAATAATGATCATGCAAGTGAACAAGGTTGTCATCACGTTACTTGCATGTTTTACTCTTTCTCATATAGTTGATATGAGTCAGTGTAACAATGGTTGCCTGTTTTAGAGCGTGTGTGTTCCTTTTTTAACCTAGAAAATACAGTAGTTCAAAAGTAACGGTTAATCGATCAATTACTTTTTTGATCGATCAAGACTTGATCATTGGTTAATCGATTAATTGGTTAACCGTTTCAACTCTAATTTTTACATGAAATTCCCATACCCTTATTGTTAAATTTACTGACAATATTATGAAATTAAGGGGAGTTAACTTTCCCGTAAATCTCTTCCAAAGACGAAAATTGTCAGCCATGTAAATTTTGAATGGAGACTAATGCGAAGTCCAGAAAACTATTTTGAAGACAGAAATGCCGAAAACTAACATGTATCAAATGCAGTTCTGATCACCACCTTGGCTCCATATATGTATAAGTTTTCCACAAACAAGGTTAGGGTCATCAAAAATAAAAAATGCAAGTATCCCAACATGTATTAAAGGTGCGTGACACTCAGCTGTTTTCTGAGAACACTAACAACAGGCATTTTGTTCCTGCTATCCCCTTATTAAATGGAGTCATTTTCCCATTTTCATTAGTTTTTTGACGCAAAATAGTTATTCAATCGACTTACAACTGTATTCGATGTCTTGATAAAATAACATTCTAATTAATGGAAACAATAGTCTGTGGGAAAAAATTCTACTTACTTTTCCAAATGATGCATTTTGGTGCAGACGCAAGTTTCCAGTTGGATAAAATATCGACCAGAGACGTGGAGTATCGATCCACATAATATTGTGTAACTGCAGATTTTTTTTTAAAACTGAGGTGCCCCAGACACACTCAGACCCTATGCCATGTTACTACCCTCACCAAGAGTATGTATAAGGATTGTCAATTGCTGCATTCACAGATAGACTCTATAAAGTATTTAACCATTTATCCAGCTCGAATAGTATACGGAACATGCAAAAGAAATTTGAATAAATAAAATGGTTCACTTTTTCCTTTTAACACTTTCGCCTCCGAAAGCGACTATTGTCACCTATTTTATGATGGTTATCTGAACTTTCTGGTATGCATAGATCAAATCTACCATCTGATTAATTGCTGGAAAGGGCTCATGGAGCCCTTTCCAACAATTAATCAGATGATAGAGTTACAAGTATGTCATAATTTTCATTCAACTTCATCGCATAAAGGCGTACATAGAGGTCCTCCATGTATGGCTAAAGTAGGCGTGGCGGTGAAAGGGTTAAGGAATAGCTGATGTCCGTATTGGAACGATCTCAGCGAGCTCGTTGCAATTAGCTCTCATAAGCTATGTTTTGAGGCAAAATTGGAAAAAAATAATAAAATATTTGAATAAAGATCTTTATGAATGGCGTTCTCTGGTGGTGAAAGAGTTGCACCTAGGAAAGGTTAAGGATAAAATTATCATTGAGAAATGTTCAAAGAAAAATTAACAAACCTTCGACAAAAACGTGTTTTGATCACCATTCCACCCCGGTCCCGTGGACAAAACATTTTTGAGGACCCGTTTCCTCACTCATGGTTCATCTCAACCATCGTAATCGTTTGAAATACCTTATTTTCTCCCACTAAAAGATTTGAACCGAAGGTCATGGCAATCACTATGGATACAGAAATATTATTACGCTTCCTTATCAGTTGGGGCGCGAGGGGGGGGGGGGGGGGATCTCACAAACAGTTTCGATATCGATTGTCACAATAAACAAAAGAGAATAGCTGTCAGGATATGATGCACACTACACAACAAATAAGTTGAAATCAATACCACTGCGCGTTTTCGGCGTTTCGATGTTTTAATGGTTTAATTGCAATTGAAGCATCGCAGCGGATATAATAAAAATAATCCCTACTGTTTTTCAGTTGTGATTGAAAACTTTGATTTCCCGACAGTCACGAAAGATATAATTTTGGAACCAACTCAAAAACAGTAAGTTTGCTGTTAGTAAAATGAACTTCACGATTTTGACACCAGTTTGTTTTGTCTTTTCAGATCGGATTCAGACACATAAAGAGAATGTTCTCAAGATTTATGGCAAGACTACAATTAGGAATGTGTTTTTATACCGGTGGCATGGCAGCGCAGAGTAGAGAGGTATGAAACAGCCCTAGTGGGAAGGTGTAAACCCGATTTGCCCCCGACCATGTTTGCTCAAGTTTCGACTGATAAAATATTTCAACGATTTCACAAAGGCAAACTTCAATGATGTACAGGCCTGAAAAGAAGCAGTCTGACATTTGCAGAATGAGGTTCCCAGAGGGTGAATTTGATGATGCGTTCCCATACAGTGGGCCAATTTATCCCCTGGGTACCTCTCTCTGTTTAGTTTTGAAACCCTGATTCAGATTGAGGTCCATGGAGGGTAAATTTAGTGATGCTACCCTGCTATGGAGGATAGCATCACTAAATTCACCCTTTAGTGATGGTCATTTTGCAGATGACAGTCTGCTTATTTTCTGGTTTGATGATGTAGAGGAGTATCGGTCAGTCGAGTTCAGAGTTCTTAGGAATTTTTTTGTCGATAAATACATTTAGTAGTCGTGACACATAGACTTCCTAATTTCTTTTTTTCAATATTGGGACGAGAACGCCAAGTTGGTCGTGTTGGGCCCTGCCGTCCCCAAACATCCCGGATCGGATACCACAGACCTCCAACCGTAGGGCTGACTGTATGTATGACAGAGGCAGGGGTGGTGGAAGAACCCCCCCCCCCCCACCCCAATCCCCCCCCACACACATTTTTTTTGCCGGGCCATGTTTTTTTGAAAGCATATATTTTAACACAACCAATGAGTGGTGAAACAAGCGCGGAGGATCCTGATCCTCCCCCATGTTTTCGCCAGCAATGTTTTTCTCGTACTGATTCAGTTTCGATGGATTTCGGATCCTTTTTTGCAGTAAGAGGCAGTAAACGTTAAAATGTAACAGTCTGTTAAAAAATCGGTTAAATGAAATAAATCGTAATTTTACAGACATACAAGTACCAAATCCACCCCAGACAAGATAATCCACAGACAGAATAATTTTTGTTAACGTCTGGTTAAGCATACAGGTGAGGTCTATTTATCAATTTTGGTTGTTACGACCAAAGCTGATAAATGGACCTCACCTGCATGCTTTACCGACGTTTTTTAACGGCTCTCAGAGTGTGAAATCTTTCAAATATATCTCCTGAAAAATCTCAAAATATACGCTCAGGTGTATGGAAATGGGGGTTTTGGGAACCTGGAATTTAAAATTTTCGTACCACGGACCGAACCATGCTCGGCCCGTCATACCGACCACCATCCATCGCCCGATCCAGCCTCCCCTCCCACACTTTGAAAATCGTTCCGCCCACCCCCCCCCCCCCCCCCCGAGAAGGTCATGTATGAAATATTTTGTATCGTACTAGAGCCTCGAAAGAAAGTACATAGTCACAAGTAAGAACGAATCAATGTCAGAGGCTCACATCCGGAAGAAAATGTCCCGACTGGATGTTTTTCTATGACTACAGTAAGTATCTACTGTGGGATTTACACCCCCCCCCCCCCCGAACAGCGGGTAGTTCCCTCCATTGGCCTCCAACAAAGTGTGTAAAGGCCACCAAAGACTTTGAATTTTTTCAGGCCATAGCCCACTGTCTTCTCACAAACAAGCTCGCTTCGCTTGTATGTAGTGTAGAGATGGACCAGAAGTCTTCACGATAGGAACGGAGGTTTTTTGTTCAGTTTCTGTGTTAATAATATGGGATGAGTTCTATCTTCAGTAGAACGATCTAACTCAGACATTTTCCAAAGTCACGAAACCGACAGACATCCGTGTTTATATTCTTTTAGTACTTTTGTCGAGAAGTCAAGAAAACGGTGTCATCTGACGCTCAACACAAATTGTCCTGATGCCTAGTTGGTGGAGACCCGGACGCCGCCGACGAGAGGCGGGACACCCCTTGACAACAACCAAAACCCATCCACCTACCCAAAACCCACCCACCCACCCATTCACTCACCAACCACCCATCCTCCAACCAGGTGGAAGTAAGATTTCGTTTTATACCCGAATGGTCCCAGATCAAGATTACACCCCGAGCTCAACAATCCCCTGGACGATTCTGCAAAGTAGCGCGATATTCCAAACTTTCATTTGATGGTTATATGAACCCCAATATTGATAGAATGGATAACATTTAAAAGGGCGTCAAATAGGATCGTATATGATATTCACTTTTCGACGGATTTGTAAGACCCGGCCCCGAATCCGTAGGTAATTTGTGAAAGTATGAACGTGAAATCTTAATCAGCCAACCATCAGACAATTTAACACAAAAATTCACCACAGGATGTCGACATATTTCCCAACAGAAACACTCGTGGTGCGAGATGGCGCTATTCTGCGTCATGAAATTGAGCAATAGATTGCATGTGATAAAATGATTTTAGGTGTTTGCCAAGTCTTGACATCGATTGGTACCGATCAGCCATGCTTTCGTGTAGAAATGTGGGGAACATCGTCCCTCTACTTTTGGCCGACTCAGTTTTAAGAACTTGGACGGGGTTGGGTGTGATCGCAACACATCACCCATCATATAGTGATTAAGCATCATATAATGAAAATGCAACATGGTAATGGCACAAGTACAGCATACAATGACCGATGCGCATCATGTAATGAAAAAGGAACATCATATATATTTTGCAACACTATGTCGGAACATCCTGAGATCCCGGCTTCGGGCCTTTTTTCCCACAGTGCAAGAGGGAATTTAATGAATTCAATCTTGCCGTCTGTTGTTTGTTGCATTTCGCCCGTTAACTTTTGCATTCCATTCTTTCGTTCTTTGTCAGAACCACTGGACCGAATCAAATGAGATTAGGCACAAAATATCTTAGAAAATATTTTCCTGTTGTCTTCTTGAGTAAAAGGGCTAACCTCCATTGGGTGGTGGCAATGCCTAAAATCCAGATATTATGTTTACAAAATCTTCTTTTCAAACACCAGTTAACACAAATGGTGTTTATAAAGAATATACCCACAGTTAACTAAGAGTGTGCAGTCAATACGATGAATAATCATGCCAGTGACACCGTAAATGATGGGTTGTGTTGTGTTTGTAAAACGAACCGGTGAATTGGCGAATTTGCTCGTCATTAGAGGGTCTGAAATCAAACCAAAGACATGCACAGAGGGTTTCTATTCTTCCGTTTGAGATCAGGATAATGGCATTAGAAGGGGGAAACCCATAGGATGTCTGGCAGGACATATGAAATTTGTGGTTAGTGGTAAATTGGACATGCTGATAGGTTCCAACAGTGCCGTATTAACACATAGCCGGGCCCCTAGGCTTTTAGGTACTTCGGGACCGGGTCCCACCCGGCACTTCAATCTTTCACCCCACTACAGCTGACATCCTGACCCTGGTACTATAGGCACTATTTGCAGTACATAGCCATATATCCATTTAGCGGGTCTCCTGAAAAATTCTACTCACAACTTGACGTATTATTTAAATAAGCATTAAAATAATGTACTGTATACAAATATATATATAGTATACTTATGAGAGTATATATGTGCTTAAATACATATGTACATGTATCGCTACGGAGTAGAGTGCAAAGTGACTTTAACTATTGGAGCCCAACGGCGCTGGTAACAGTGTCTCAGTAAAAAAAATAAAAATTGGCGGGCCTCCTGTCCCTGTGGGCCCATGGGCTTTAGCATAGTCAACCTTATGAATAATACGGCCCTGGGTTCCAGAAAGAACAGCTATTCATTCATTATCCTCACGTGTGGACGGGATATAATGCGCAGCTTCATCCGTCCGGAAAAGTATTAGTGTGAACCTGAAGAGCAGTTGTCAAAATCCATTAACTTTTGGTTTGCTGCTTCACGTTAAGAATGCCTTGGTCAAGTTCAGTAACCATCACTTATGTATTAAAAATTAAGAGAGTTGTTGCCCTTCCTTTGTTGATTTGCCCAATGTTTCATTGTTAATGCAATAATTTGAAATGTGGCCTTAGATTTCAATAAAAATAGACAGACTGCTTCATATACTACTCAAAGTATGCTAAGCACCAAGTATATCCAACTACCTGTTTTACGTTTTAGTTGAAATATTGTAATGAAAAGTGTATTTATTTTTTTATCTAATTATGTCTTGAATGATTTAAGTACAGAAATTAAGATTGTATTTGTGTTTGATGACATTATTTGTTAGCTTTTGAATACGATAACCATGGAAAATGGATATTATTGGTAAAAGAGGAAATTTTTCAATATGCCAAAAAGTTGACGGGACGAACTGGTATGGGTTCATTATCGAGTATGAGACCCATTACTGTAAATTACAGCTTGGCAACGCCTTCTCATGCTCCCAATCAGGTTATTGGTGGTCTTCTCTGGGATGCTGTTCCATCCGTGGACCAGCATGGCACCAAGCTCCTGGACACTTCTTGGCTGGACTGAACGGGTTGAAATTGGAAGCTGCGACTCATTCCAGACATGTTCGATTGGATTGAGGTCAGGGGATCTTGCTGCCAGTCCATACGATCAATCCCCTCCTTCTATCTGTACTCCCCAACAACATGGGCAACATGAGCACGGACATTATCGCCCATCAGAATGAATCTATCACCCACTGCACCTGCATACAATCTGACGTGGTCATGCAGGATGTCATCAATATACCGCTGTGCAGTCAATGTACCACGTTGAAGGATACAGAGCTCTGTACGTCCATCCCAGCTGATGCCACCCCAGACAATGATTGACCCTCCACCATAGCGGTCATGCTCAGCAATGTTGGCTGCACGGAATCGCTCTCCTGGTCTTCTCCATAGACTAGAACCCCTATATGTGTTGTCTAGGCAATACCTTGACTCATCTGTAAAAAGGACAGGTCGCCAATCTTCTCTGGTCCATCCAACGTAGCCCACGGCCCATTCATATCGTGCCTGGCGGTGGTTCTTGGACAAAGGTATGCGGATACATGGCTTTCTCGATTGGAGACCACATTCGTGCAACATGGGTCGGATAGTCAGCATCAAAACATTTACCCCGGATGCATTCTGAAGGTCATTGCGAAGATGCGCTGCTGTGGCAAAGCGGTTCCTACAGGCCTGAATGATCAAAAATCGGTCTCCAGCTGCAGATGTTACCCTGTCTCTGTCACCACCATGCCGACTTACTGGTGTGCCATACTGCTGAAATCTTGCCCAGGCTCTGGTGATCACCGTATGATGCACACGAAGGGCTTCACCAACCTGACGATGGGTAGCCCCTTGCTCCACCACCCCTACAGCCCGCCACATTTCTGCTTCAGACAAATATTTTCTTACATTTGCATTTGCCATATTCAATCATTAAATCACAAGGGTTTGTGTTGAAATGAAGACTGAATACCCTACACATGCCATGTACATGTAGACAGTACACGAATACATCATGAAAATCAAGGGGCACATGCTTTCCATGACTGTCACGAAAAGTCAGCCCGTCAAGAGAGCTAATGAAAACACTGGGGACCATCTCAATACATTCCTCAATCATATCCAGCAAAAATATCGCAAATATGTCACAAGCAAATTCCACAATGATATGTCAAATATTTGGTGCTTAGCAAACTTTGAGTAGTATATTAAAGTTGTCTAGGACACGTCCGAGGACCTCAGCGATTGCTAAAAATGAGAGAGATATTGCCCTTTGTTTGTTGAATGAATTTTTGCTTTTAATTTCAGTGCAGTAAACATCTGCTGTCCAAACACTTTTATGTCATACTTTGTGTTAACAGTGTCACGGACAAGATAAAAAATGGGAGTTATTGCTCTTTGTTGGTTCACTTGATTTTTGTATTTTTAATGTTATGTGATTACTTAAAAGGAAAACATCAGATTTCAATAAATTTTGAAATACTGCAATTTGTTGCTTTGTATCAACTTTATCACGGATTAGGTCGAAAATCACAGAGATCTTTTGAATACTGAGAGCTATTGTGTCCATTTTAACTTTCATTTTTTTACGTTTATGTGCTACCTTGAGAAATAAACATAAAATTTCAATAACCTTTGTCACGTGGCTTGATATTAACATTGTCTTGGGCCATTTTTAAACTCGTGGCGATTTGTTCGGGCTGGCGGAGTGTTTTCCCAAAAGCACTACGGCACTGTAAAGTGTGCTGCGACGCGGATAACCTTCCAGGGAATCAGAAAAGATGTTTGTGTGCAAGAAAAGAATGTCGGGATTTTTGTGACGTTTCCTAATTTAGTTGGCTTCTGTGACATCAAAAATAACGCTGAGAATGTAGAAAACAACTGCTAGAAGCCGGTTTATGAACAGCAAAAGATCGCGTTACCCTATTTTGACATAGTCTCATTGTGCCATTCCTATACGCGACTACTCAGCATTTTGAAACTACAAATATCCCCAGTCTCCACTAACGAGCAAGAATTTATGAAGACAAAATCAACGCATTCATCATTCATACCAAACATAATGCTCTGAAGCCAAAGCAAAACAGTACATATTTTGCCCCAAACTGTGCTCAAGAGTTGTCATGACATTTTGAAGACCGCCACACCTGTATCGCACAGGTAATCCAAGAAATTCTCTGGGGATATAAGAACACGTAATGCTATGTTTGGCGACTAGTGACTGGGACGACTACCTGAAGCCGCCTCCACATCTGCGCTTGAGGTTCCTTGTGGCCACTGTCTGTGGAGGTTTCCTTGTCGATATTATGATTCGATGGTGTCTTCCCACTAGACCAATTCCCTTTAGACCAATTTCCTTTAGGCCAATTCTCAACAAAAGACCAATTCCTCTCAGACCAACTACATACTGTTATTGATTAAGGGTTGATTAAGGATAATTAAGAAAACACTTATTTACTGATAAGCACTTTATTTGATAAAAAAATATTTTCCGCATAACATACAAAAAATATAGGTTTATAACATTTCAGTTTATAAAATATCAACAAGCCAGAAAATAAGCAGACTATCATCTGAAAAATGAGGTCCCCAGAGGGTGAATTTGGCGATGCTACTCTGCACAGCAGGGTAGCATCACTAATTTTACCATCTGTGAATCTCAATCTGAATTAAGGCCTCAAACATAAGCAGAAAGATGTACCCAGAGGATAAGCTGACCCACTGTATGGGATAGCAGCAGTAAATTCACCCTCTGGGGACCTCATTCTGCAAATGACAGACTGCTTATTTTCAGACTTGAATATCAATAACATTAAATACATTTATAAATATTTATAAATATATCAAATTATTGATATGGAATTATTTTAAAAGTAGAACGCATGAGTTGGTCTAAGGGGGATTGGTCTTTTGGGAATTGGCCTCGTGGGGATTGGTCTAAAGGGAATTGGTCTAGTGGGAATGAACCGACTCGATATCCAACTCCATTAACCTTTGGACCCGAGAGGTCGCTTTTCCGATCCAGGACCTTGACACGTCATAATATTATTAAGTATTATGGCTGCTCAGTGAAAGTGTGGGGTTGGCCAATCAACATTTTCTACGTGCAGCCCTATCATGAATATGTACTCTTCCAGTTCTGTTACTGAATTAGCCTGGAAGATACCATCAGTGCTTAAGGGGTTTGCATACCATGACTACGAGTAAACGCTTGTCATTCTTAAAATCCTGCGCAAACGATGATAATCGTATTCAATATCTAGGAAAAGGTATCACGAAAAGAAAATGCTTCTCGTTATCGCGGTGCTCTTCACTCTGTCTGTATGTTTGTCTGCCAGTCCGTACATGTAGTTTGTTTCTGTTTTCTATTCAAGGGCACTGAGACTATGGACTAGGGTGCAACGCGTGTCCCCTTTTACCAGAAGTGCACGAATGGAAAAAACTTTACTCTCCGAAAACTGTAACTGAGAAACTTCCCAGTGTTCGTTTGTAACGTATCGTATTTGTCACTACTAATGGGGGTGGTGGACTGGTGGTATAAGATATAATGACGGAGCTTGGTTGATAATCACTTAACAAGGAAGCTATACAGTCCGTGGGGTGATTTCTAGAGCTTTATATCTTTCCTTGGGGAAACAAGGTGCCATCTGCAATGCTTTTGCAATGCGTACAACACGTTGTTTTTCTTAAGAGACGATATATATATATATTATATATATAACTTCGTCAATTTGCCGTCATGCTCGGAAGATTACTTCCTTCTAAGCGGCTTTCATTTTTAAAAATGAAAGCCGCTTAGAAGGAAGTAATCTTCCGAGCATGACGGCAAACTGACGAAGTTATATAAAATATTTGATGAAGTGTATTATATATATACATATAAAGCCAATAATACTGAATGTTGCATTATAATTTATTATACGTTTGTAACTAATATCCAAAGTCGAGTGCCCTTTTTACCCCACCCCCCCCCCCCCCCAATGCACTCGGATGCTTCTGGTAACCTTGTCTTTATTTGAAATTGTTCTTGCTCGATCTTAACTGTACTTGATAAGTCTTGATGTGTATATTGAAGGACAAAATCACGTTTTTCGAAGAACTTGAAGTGTTGCTTGCTGATCCCCAACCGGGAATTGAACTCATGGCAATCCCATCTAACAATGAGGAATGCGACCCTTAAACCACTAGACCACTGCACACTGTTAATAAACGATGGCTGGAATCTAGCCTATTAGATGAAGTTCTCATGATTGCTTGGTTCAATTCCTTACGGCAGATACATGAAAGTGTGAAACGCGCTGGCTACAGTACGACGAAGGTGCTGTGATTGACCTCAGGCGAATACTACACGGGCGTGTGTGTGTGTATTGAAGGGCACAATCATGTTTACGAAGAATTGATTGCAAGTCACCGATCGGGAATCAAACCGTCAGCAACATTGCCTGACAATCAAGTCCAACACCTAACCACTAGACCATTGTTCACCGTCAATAAACGAAGGCTGGAATCTAGCTTATTAGAGGACGTTCTCGTGATTACTTGGTATGTTGGTAAGATTAAAAATACAAACCAACAAGTCAACATCTCTAAGTTGTCCAGTACCGTTCGATTTGCTAATAAGTGTCGTCAAACAAGATATATGGGTCGATCATCATAAGAATAACAGATGAATATTTTCGACCGAGATACCAAGTCAAAACTAAAGACAAGTACAACACACGTGTCATGTTTGTGGCTTTTACTTATCATCATCATCGTGATAATTGCGCGAGAGCTTGTAGAAATTCCTAATTATGGTTGTTGTTACTGTTGTATGAATGTGTTATTTTAGGGGTGTGGTGTGACAGCCGCCTCCAGTGCCCACTTTTGTAATGTATGTGTCTACATACGTTCCCGTCGTCAATAAGAGAGACTTGAAAATTTGAGTGTCGGACGATACTTTATTTTACAAGTATAATTCCTGTTCTTTCTAGACAACATATTTATTTATCTCTTGTGTAGGACAGGCGGCAAATGCCTATGTATTTAAGTCAATATCTTTTCAAAACGGCGGCAGAGTTATATTAAGCGTGTTCCTGTTCCCTGTGACTTACATACAACCACCTAATTCTACATCCTGTTGTTTCAGATGCGCCGTGCAGCTGCCACGGTTATGAAGCACAGGGGGATGAACACTTGTGAAATGAATGGTAAGTGATTAAATAAAATTATATCCTGTAGTGTAGAAAACCTGTTTGTGGTTTGGTTCAAGACCCGAACATTTCTGACTGAATGTAGTGAGCAAACGGCAGTCTAAAAGACGTAATATTTCTTGACCCTGACAGTGTGTACATCTTTCTACCATGATTGGTCAAACGTGAAACTAAAAACAATCGACAAAACATTGATAGGAATCATAAAATATTCCCCGCAAGAATTATGCGTATCTATATTGATAGCCTAATGGCTGTCCCAGACTGACAGACAGACTACACACACGTGTGTGTGAATGGATTCGGTGGAGAACACCCGTCTGAGTACATATAGTGTGCTTATGTGCATGCTCGCTGGTGGGGTGAGGGGTTGTGTTAGGGCTGTTACTCAACACTATTTATGGTCTTCCCGATGGTGACATTATCTAGAGCCATGACCTTGGTTTTCATTTTCCATGATGAACGCTGCATTCAAATATCAAGGCAGAGATGACAAGTTTTCTGGCTTCATGACAAAACACTTACTCAAATTGAGCCATGATAAGACAGCAGAGATATATTTGTCACTTGATATTCAAGAGTGAACGATTGCATCCAGTTACTTGTGTCAGTAATTTTGCTTATTTTATGGTTGAAAATCTGACAGCTGATGAGCATGTCAAGCACATTTATTGGGATTCATTTTTTCATGTACGTTGTATAAGGAAAAATCGACTTTTCAGAAACACAAAGACATCTTGTCCGCGCCTTTGTCCCCACAAGTCGCCTCGATTTTGCAACTCTCTTTTTGATACGTGCCAAAATTTAACACTTGGAAAGCTACAACACATCCGAAATTGTGACTGCACGTGCCATTACCCGGTCTCGAAAGTGTTGCCACATTACACCAATTTTTGCTTACCTCTACCGACTTCAGATTCAGCTGAGGATTCATTTTTTTCTTATCTTTAAATGTAGTAAAGGATTTGCACCACACTACCTGGCTAATGTGTTAACCAGTCATACGGCTGTGAGATCTCTTCGGTCATTTTATAAATATAATCTGGTGATAGGGCATTGAGAGATGGATTCTTTAGAATCATTCAAATCGGGCAATAAAGCGCACTTTCTCCACAAGGAATTTGCATGTTTGTACAAACAGAGAGAGCTCCATGTCGAAATTAAAAGCTATAAATTATTATTATTATTATTATTATTATTATTATTATTATTATTATTATTATTATTTTCCGATCCTTGGGCATCCACCCGCCCTTTTTTTGAAGGAAAATCTTTTTTTTTCATTTTGAAATTTGACTCCCACTCATCACCCCCGCCCACCCTTCAAATTAGAGTAGATCGTACACAGACTGCTTTGACTGACAAATTCAACGGGAAGTTTTTTATGTAACATGGTTTGTATTGTTCAAGTAACCATTCCCGACATTTGATCTACTCGCAATCAGCTGATGGAGATAAAACAGAAATCTCCAGAGTTTGCCACTGGAATTTGGTCCCATTTCTTGGCAAGCTTATGAATATATTCAAGCTTTCTAACAGACACTGGCAGTCAGGATATACATAGTAATCAGGAGAGAAAAGAGCATGTACTGGCATTCTACCTGAACAGTATTAAGACAGGTGAAGAAGAAACGGGTGTGAAATATGTTGACAATTTTTATCCCCGCTTTCGTCGGGGATATTGTCGTTATCTCCGTCCGTACGTCCGTCCGTCCGTACGTCCGTCCAGTGTTACATTCACTTGCATTAATGTTTAAACTATGCTAATGTGTTCAGGTATCACCAGTACATGTGCATGAAGGTTTCGGGATTTTGATTTGGTTCCAAGTGGTTCCAGTGGAACCATTTTTATCCTTAGAAAATCTTTGTCCGCTCAAAGGCTCTTAGGGTATTGAATTCGATACGTTTAAACCATGTTAACATGTTCAGATAGCATCTGTTGATGTGCATGAAGGTTTCGGAATTTTGATTTGGGTCCAAGTGTTTCCAGTAGAACCACTTTTATCCTTAGAAAATCTTTGTCCGCTCAAAGGCTCTTAGGGTATTGAATTCGAAACTTTTAAACCATGTTAACATGTTCAGATAGCATCTGTAGATGTGCATGAAGGTTTCGGAATTTTGATTTGGGTCCAAGTGGTTCCAGTGGAACCACTTTTACCCTCAGAAAATCTTTGTACGCTCGAAGGCTCTTAGGGTATTGAATTCGAAACATTTAAACCATGTTAACATGTTCAGATAGCATCTGTAGATGTGCATGAAGGTTTCGGAATTTTGATTTGGGTCCAAGTGGTTCCAGTGGAACCACTTTTATCCTTAGAAAATCTTTGTCCACACAAAGGCTCGTAGGGTATTGAATTTGAAACGTTTAAACCATGTTAACATGTTCAGATAGCATCTGTAGATGTGCATGAAGGTTTTGGAATTTTGATTTGGGTCCAAGTGGTTCCAGTGGAACCACTTTTATCCTTAGAAAGTCTTTGTCCGCTCAAAGGCTCTTAGGGTATTGAATTCGAAACGTTTAAACCATGTTAACATGTTCAGAGAGCATCTGTAGATGTGCATGAAGGTTTCGGGATTTTGATTTGGTTCCAAGTGGTTCCAGTGGAACCATTTTTATCCTTAGAAAATCTTTGTCCGCTCAAAGGCTCTTAGGGTATTGAATTCGAAACGTTTAAACCATGTTAACATGTTCAGATAGCATCTGTAGATGTGCATGAAGGTTTCGGAATTTTGATTTGGGTCCAAGTGGTTCCAGTGGAACCACTTTTATCCTTAGAAAATCTTTGTCCACACAAAGGCTCGTAGGGTATTGAATTTGAAACGTTTAAACCATGTTAACATGTTCAGATAGCATCTGTAGATGTGCATGAAGGTTTTGGAATTTTGATTTGGGTCCAAGTGGTTCCAGTGGAACCACTTTTATCCTTAGAAAGTCTTTGTCCGCTCAAAGGCTCTTAGGGTATTGAATTCGAAACGTTTAAACCATGTTAACATGTTCAGAGAGCATCTGTAGATGTGAATGAAGGTTTTGGAATTTTGATTTGGTTCCAGGTGGTTCCAGTGGAACCACTTTTATCCTTAGAAAATTTTTGTCCGCTCAAAGGTTCTTAGGGTATTGAATTCGAAACGTTTAAACCATGTTAACATGTTCAGATAGCATCTGTAGATGTGCATGAAAGTTTCGGAATTTTGATTTGGGTCCAAGTGGTTCCAGTGGAACCACTTTTATCCTTAGAAAATCTTTGTCCGCTCAAAGGCTCTTAGGGTATTAAATTCGAAACGTTTAAACCATGTTAACATGTTCAGATAGCATCTGTAGATGTGCATGAGGGTTTCACAATTTTGATTTGGGTCCAAGTGGTTCCAGTGGAACCACTTTTACCCTCAGAAAATCTTTGTCCGCTCAAAGGCTCTTAGGGTATTGAATTCGAAACGTTTAAACCATGTTAACATGTTCAGATAGCATCTGTAGATGTGCATGAAGGTTTCAGAATTTTGATTTGGTTCCAGGTGGTTCCAGTGGAACCACTTTTATCCTTAGAAAATCTTTGTCGACTCAAAGGCTCGTAGGGTATTGAATTTGAAACATTTAAACCATGTTAACATGTTCAGATAGCATCTGTAGATGTGCATGAAGGTTTTGGAATTTTGATTTGGGTCCAAGTGGTTCCAGTGGAAACACTTTTACCCTCAGAAAATCTTCGTCCGCTAAAAGGCTCGTAGGGTATTCAATTTGAAACATTTAAACCATGTTAACATGTTCAGATAGCATCTTAGGGTATTGTCGGGGATATTGTCGTTATCTCCGTCCGTACATACGTACGTACGTACGTATGTACGTCCGTCCGTCCGTCCATCCGTACGTACGTCCGTCCGGTGTTACATTTACTTGCATTAATGTTTAAACTATGCTAATGTGTTCAGGTATCACCAGTACATGTGCATGAAGGTTTCGGGATTTTGATTTAGTTCCAAGTGGTTCCAGTGGAACCATTTTTATCCTTAGAAAATCTTTGTCCGCTCAAATGTTCTTAGGGTATTGAATTCGAAACGTTTAAACCATGTTAACATGTTCAGATAGCATCTGTAGATGTGCATGAAGGTTTCGGAATTTTGATTTGGGTCCAAGTGGTTCCAGTAGAACCACTTTTATCCTTAGAAAATCTTTGTCCGCTCAAAGGCTCTTAGGGTATTGAATTCGAAACTTTTAAACCATGTTAACATGTTCAGATAGCATCTGTAGATGTGCATGAAGGTTTCGGAATTTTGATTTGGGTCCAAGTGGTTCCAGTGGAACCACTTTTACCCTCAGAAAATCTTTGTACGCTCGAAGGCTCTTAGGG
Organism: Pictodentalium vernedei; assembly: GCA_031216915.1. Taxonomy (NCBI): domain Eukaryota; kingdom Metazoa; phylum Mollusca; class Scaphopoda; order Dentaliida; family Dentaliidae; genus Pictodentalium; species Pictodentalium vernedei. The sequence goes on along the minus strand of CM062296.1, from coordinate 405,107,852 downwards.
TATTGAATTCGAAACATTTAAACCATGTTAACATGTTCAGATAGCATCTGTAGATGTGCATGAAGGTTTCGGAATTTTGATTTTGTTCCAGGTGGTTCCAGTGGAACCACTTTTATCCTTAGAAAATCTTTGTCCGCTCAAAGGTTCTTAGGGTATTGAATTCGAAACGTTTAAACCATGTTAACATGTTCAGATAGCATCTGTAGATGTGCATGAAGGTTTCGGAATTTTGATTTGGGTCCAAGTGGTTCCAGTGGAACCACTTTTATCCTTACAAAATCTTTGTCCGCTCAAAGGCTCTTAGGGTATTGAATTCGAAATGTTTAAACCATGTTAACATGTTCAGATAGCATCTGTAGATGTGCATGAAGGTTTTGGAATTTTCATTTGGGTCCAAGTGGTTCCAGTGGAACCACTTTTACCCTCAGAAAATCTTTGTCCGCTCAAAGGCTCTTAGGGTATTGAATTCGAAACGTTTAAACCATGTTAACATGTTCAGATAGCATCTGTAGATGTGCATGTAGGTTTCGGAATTTTTATTTGGTTCCAGGTGGTTCCAGTGGAACCACTTTTATCCTTAGAAAATCTTTGTCCACACAAAGGCTCGTAGGGTATTGAATTTGAAACGTTTAAACCATGTTAACATGTTCAGATAGCATCTGTAGATGTGCATGAAGGTTTTGGAATTTTGATTTGGGTCCAAGTGGTTCCAGTGGAACCACTTTTATCCTTAGAAAATCTTTGTCCGCTCAAAGGCTCTTAGGGTATTGAATTCGAAACGTTTAAACCATGTTAACATGTTCAGAGAGCATCTGTAGATGTGCATGAAGGTTTCGGAATTTTGATTTGGTTCCAGGTGGTTCCAGTGGAACCACTTTTATCCTTAGAAAATCTTTGTCCGCTCAAAGGCTCTTAGGGTATTGAATTCGAAACGTTTAAACCATGTTAACATGTTCAGATAGCATCTGTAGATGTGCATGAAGGTTTTGGAATTTTGATTTGGGTCCAAGTGGTTCCAGTGGAACCACTTTTATCCTTAGAAAGTCTTTGTCCGCTCAAAGGCTCTTAGGGTATTGAATTCGAAACGTTTAAACCATGTTAACATGTTCAGAGAGCATCTGTAGATGTGCATGAAGGTTTTGGAATTTTGATTTGGTTCCAAGTGGTTCCAGTGGAACCACTTTTATCCTTAGAAAATCTTTGTCCGCTCAAAGGTTCTTAGGGTATTGAATTCGAAACGTTTAAACCATGTTAACATGTTCAGATAGCATCTGTAGATGTGCATGAAGGTTTCGGAATTTTGATTTGGGTCCAAGTGGTTCCAGTGGAACCACTTTTATCCTTAGAAAATCTTTGTCCGCTCAAAGGCTCTTAGGGTATTAAATTCGAAACGTTTAAACCATGTTAACATGTTCAGATAACATCTGTAGATGTGCATGAGGGTTTCACAATTTTGATTTGGGTCCAAGTGGTTCCAGTGGAACCACTTTTACCCTCAGAAAATCTTTGTCCGCTCAAAGGCTCTTAGGGTATTGAATTCGAAACGTTTAAACCATGTTAACATGTTCAGATAGCATCTGTAGATGTGCATGAAGGTTTCAGAATTTTGATTTGGTTCCAGGTGGTTCCAGTGGAACCACTTTTATCCTTAGAAAATCTTTGTCGACTCAAAGGCTCGTAGGGTATTGAATTTGAAACATTTAAACCATGTTAACATGTTCAGATAGCATCTGTAGATGTGCATGAAGGTTTTGGAATTTTGATTTGTGTCCAAGTGGTTCCAGTGGAAACACTTTTACCCTCAGAAAATCTTCGTCCGCTAAAAGGCTCGTAGGGTATTCAATTTGAAACATTTAAACCATGTTAACATGTTCAGATAGCATCTTAGGGTATTGTCGGGGATATTGTCGTTATCTCCGTCCGTACATACGTACGTACGTACGTATGTACGTCCGTCCGTCCGTCCATCCGTACGTACGTCCGTCCGGTGTTACATTTACTTGCATTAATGTTTAAACTATGCTAATGTGTTCAGGTATCACCAGTACATGTGCATGAAGGTTTCGGGATTTTGATTTAGTTCCAAGTGGTTCCAGTGGAACCATTTTTATCCTTAGAAAATCTTTGTCCGCTCAAATGTTCTTAGGGTATTGAATTCGAAACGTTTAAACCATGTTAACATGTTCAGATAGCATCTGTAGATGTGCATGAAGGTTTCGGAATTTTGATTTGGGTCCAAGTGGTTCCAGTAGAACCACTTTTATCCTTAGAAAATCTTTGTCCGCTCAAAGGCTCTTAGGGTATTGAATTCGAAACTTTTAAACCATGTTAACATGTTCAGATAGCATCTGTAGATGTGCATGAAGGTTTCGGAATTTTGATTTGGGTCCAAGTGGTTCCAGTGGAACCACTTTTACCCTCAGAAAATCTTTGTACGCTCGAAGGCTCTTAGGGTATTGAATTCGAAACATTTAAACCATGTTAACATGTTCAGATAGCATCTGTAGATGTGCATGAAGGTTTCGGAATTTTGATTTTGTTCCAGGTGGTTCCAGTGGAACCACTTTTATCCTTAGAAAATCTTTGTCCGCTCAAAGGTTCTTAGGGTATTGAATTCGAAACGTTTAAACCATGTTAACATGTTCAGATAGCATCTGTAGATGTGCATGAAGGTTTCGGAATTTTGATTTGGGTCCAAGTGGTTCCAGTGGAACCACTTTTATCCTTACAAAATCTTTGTCCGCTCAAAGGCTCTTAGGGTATTGAATTCGAAATGTTTAAACCATGTTAACATGTTCAGATAGCATCTGTAGATGTGCATGAAGGTTTTGGAATTTTCATTTGGGTCCAAGTGGTTCCAGTGGAACCACTTTTACCCTCAGAAAATCTTTGTCCGCTCAAAGGCTCTTAGGGTATTGAATTCGAAACGTTTAAACCATGTTAACATGTTCAGATAGCATCTGTAGATGTGCATGTAGGTTTCGGAATTTTTATTTGGTTCCAGGTGGTTCCAGTGGAACCACTTTTATCCTTAGAAAATCTTTGTCCACACAAAGGCTCGTAGGGTGTTGAATTTGAAACGTTTAAACCATGTTAACATGTTCAGATAGCATCTGTAGATGTGCATGAAGGTTTTGGAATTTTGATTTGGGTCCAAGTGGTTCCAGTGGAACCACTTTTATCCTTAGAAAATCTTTGTCCGCTCAAAGGCTCTTAGGGTATTGAATTCGAAACGTTTAAACCATGTTAACATGTTCAGAGAGCATCTGTAGATGTGCATGAAGGTTTCGGAATTTTGATTTGGTTCCAGGTGGTTCCAGTGGAACCACTTTTATCCTTAGAAAATCTTTGTCCGCTCAAAGGCTCTTAGGGTATTGAATTCGAAACGTTTAAACCATGTTAACATGTTCAGATAGCATCTGTAGATGTGCATGAAGGTTTTGGAATTTTGATTTGGGTCCAAGTGGTTCCAGTGGAACCACTTTTATCCTTAGAAAGTCTTTGTCCGCTCAAAGGCTCTTAGGGTATTGAATTCGAAACGTTTAAACCATGTTAACATGTTCAGAGAGCATCTGTAGATGTGCATGAAGGTTTTGGAATTTTGATTTGGTTCCAAGTGGTTCCAGTGGAACCACTTTTATCCTTAGAAAATCTTTGTCCGCTCAAAGGTTCTTAGGGTATTGAATTCGAAACGTTTAAACCATGTTAACATGTTCAGATAGCATCTGTAGATGTGCATGAAGGTTTCGGAATTTTGATTTGGGTCCAAGTGGTTCCAGTGGAACCACTTTTATCCTTAGAAAATCTTTGTCCGCTCAAAGGCTCTTAGGGTATTAAATTCGAAACGTTTAAACCATGTTAACATGTTCAGATAACATCTGTAGATGTGCATGAGGGTTTCACAATTTTGATTTGGGTCCAAGTGGTTCCAGTGGAACCACTTTTACCCTCAGAAAATCTTTGTCCACTCAAAGGCTCGTAGGGTATTGGATTTGAAACATTTAAACCATGTTAACATGTTCAGATAGCATCTGTAGATGTGCATGAAGGTTTTGGAATTTTGATTTGGGTCCAAGTGGTTCCAGTGGAAACACTTTTACCCTCAGAAAATCTTTGTCCGCTAAAAGGCTCGTAGGGTATTCAATTTGAAACATTTAAACCATGTTAACATGTTCAGATAGCATCTTAGGGTATTGTCGGGGATATTGTCGTTATCTCCGTCCGTACATACGTACGTACGTACGTATGTACGTCCGTCCGTCCGTCCGTCCGTCCATCCGTACGTACGTCCGTCCGGTGTTACATTCACTTGCATTAATGTTTAAACTATGCTAATGTGTTCAGGTATCACCAGTACATGTGCATGAAGGTTTCGGGATTTTGATTTAGTTCCAAGTGGTTCCAGTGGAACCATTTTTATCCTTAGAAAATCTTTGTCCGCTCAAATGTTCTTAGGGTATTGAATTCGATACGTTTAAACCATGTTAACATGTTCAGATAGCATCTGTTGATGTGCATGAAGGTTTCGGAATTTTGATTTGGGTCCAAGTGTTTCCAGTAGAACCACTTTTATCCTTAGAAAATCTTTGTCCGCTCAAAGGCTCTTAGGGTATTGAATTCGAAACTTTTAAACCATGTTAACATGTTCAGATAGCATCTGTAGATGTGCATGAAGGTTTCGGAATTTTGATTTGGGTCCAAGTGGTTCCAGTGGAACCACTTTTACCCTCAGAAAATCTTTGTACACTCGAAGGCTCTTAGGGTATTGAATTCGAAACATTTAAACCATGTTAACATGTTCAGATAGCATCTGTAGATGTGCATGAAGGTTTCGGAATTTTGATTTTGTTCCAGGTGGTTCCAGTGGAACCACTTTTATCCTTAGAAAATCTTTGTCCGCTCAAAGGTTCTTAGGGTATTGAATTCGAAACGTTTAAACCATGTTAACATGTTCAGATAGCATCTGTAGATGTGCATGAAGGTTTTGGAATTTTGATTTGGGTCCAAGTGGTTCCAGTGGAACCACTTTTATCCTTACAAAATCTTTGTCCGCTCAAAGGCTCTTAGGGTATTGAATTCGAAATGTTTAAACCATGTTAACATGTTCAGATAGCATCTGTAGATGTGCATGAAGGTTTTGGAATTTTCATTTGGGTCCAAGTGGTTCCAGTGGAATCACTTTTACCCTCAGAAAATCTTTGTCCGCTCAAAGGCTCTTAGGGTATTGAATTCGAAACGTTTAAACCATGTTAACATGTTCAGATAGCATCTGTAGATGTGCATGAAGGTTTCGGAATTTTTATTTGGTTCCAGGTGGTTCCAGTGGAACCACTTTTATCCTTAGAAAATCTTTGTCCACACAAAGGCTCGTAGGGTATTGAATTTGAAACGTTTAAACCATGTTAACATGTTCAGATAGCATCTGTAGATGTGCATGAAGGTTTTGGAATTTTGATTTGGGTCCAAGTGGTTCCAGTGGAACCACTTTTATCCTTAGAAAGTCTTTGTCCGCTCAAAGGCTCTTAGGGTATTGAATTCGAAACGTTTAAACCATATTAACATGTTCAGAAAGCATCTATAGATGTGCATGAAGGTTTCGGAATTTTGATTTGGTTCCAGGTGGTTCCAGTGGAACCACTTTTATCCTTAGAAAATCTTTGTCCGCTCAAAGGCTCTTAGGGTATTGAATTCGAAACGTTTAAACCATGTTAACATGTTCAGATAGCATCTGTAGATGTGCATGAAGGTTTTGGAATTTTGATTTGGGTCCAAGTGGTTTTTCAATCATGTGACAATGATGTGATCAGAACACTACCCTTTATACATCATGTTGGGTGAAGTATCTTGTTTGAAATATTGAAGTAGTTTCACATGTGAGTCTTCAGAAGGAAATTAAATGCTGTTTTATCATTTTAAATCACACACATGCGTGAAGCCTTTTTATCCAAGTCTGTATCCTGCACTAACCAAAAAGGAAAGTGCAAATGCGGGGATATACTATAGTGTGCTTCGCACACAAATGGCACCATCTAGTTTATGTTGTACCTGGTTTCAACACTGTATTTGCTGCTGTTTCTACTGATTTCTTTCTGTTTCTGCACTCGATTTTAGTTTCATCAATCTAACCTGAATTTAGTAAGCATTATCAAGTAGAGGCAGTTAGGGCAATGTTGCGTTGAACCTGTTAACGGTCAATGTGATGAGGAGTGATTCTTTGGTATCGGTAATCCATCCCTCATAAGCTCTGCGCTGTTCCACATTGGCCTATATGAGTAGTGCTTCATTTGATGGAGAGGTTAGTAAGCTTTGACCAGACAGTAAGAGAGAATTCCAACCATGTGACCCATTTACTGCTACCCAGGGGAAAAAACATGGGTAATGTGTGTGACATAATATTATATTTAAAGGCACCTACGTTACCAGTGTTTTTTCCTCGGTAGTAAATGGGCCATATGGATAGGGTTCTATTTTACCTTACTGTATCACCAAAGTCAAATGAAGCACTACTCATATCAGTCAGGGTAAAACAGCACAGAGTTTATGGGGGATGGATTTCCGATTTGTTTGTTTTTGTCACACGCGTTGCCAAAGAATCACCCTGAGTCTCGAACGTAGTCATTCTGGCTTCCCAGTCTAAGAACGTGTTTCTAGAGCTGAAACGGTTAAGGGGGTTTCTTGATCGATTAGTCACGTGAATTAACCTTGGTTAACCGATTAATCACTAGTCCAAATAGATATCTGAATTATTGCCATACCGTTGATGATTAACTGCATCAACCCTTTAGCCAACGTAACAAACAAAACCGACTAGGCCTATATACAAAAATCTCCATTCAAATTTATTATGTTTTCCATTTTTATCTCAAAAACATAGCTTATGACCCCTCATTGGAACGAGCTCGTTCCAATGAGGGTTATAAGCTATGTTTTTGAGACAAAAATGAAAAAAAATTAGTAATTCATGAATTTATTTTACACGCATCGTCTTTTACCCGCAGCGGGTAAAAGGTTAAGAATGACTATTTCCAGCCACTGATACAGTGTGATGATCATGCAAGTAAACAAGTATGTCAGCAAGTAACTTGCATGCCTTACTCTGTCTCATATACTTGATGTGAGTCAGAGTGACAATGTTTGCCTGTTTTGGAGCAAGTTTGTTCCTTTGTTAACCCATATAATACAGTAGTTCCAAAGTAACGGCTCAATCGATCAATTACTTTTTAGATCGATCAAGATGTTGATCATTGATTAATCGATTAATCGGTTAGCCGTTTCAGCTCTACGTGTTTCATGTACTATCAATAAATCCACAAAGTTGTTTCATCTTACCAAGTCAGATTAGAAAGTGAGAAAGAAATGGTGACCATGTGAGTTGAAAAGGTCTACCACATATCTCAAAATTTGCTCGGGATACATTATGGAAATTTTAGGGCTTTGATGTGTCGAGCGACGCTCCTGTGATTTATATAATATTACTTTTTACACAATGAATGTCAGTGTTATCTTAAAATGTATTTGAGGCTGTTCATTCAACTCAGAGGATTGAAACCTGTTTGCTCAAAATCTGTTACAGGACTAGTGACAGGACAATCACTTTCCAAGTAGTTTTCTGTAACATTCAGCTTGATCTGACTGAAACATTAACACACGCGATTTAATTTTATTCTTTGTTACAGCAGATTGCTGTAGTTTATTTTAAAGAAGTTAATTTTATTTCTATTATAAGATAACCCAACCTAACCATGTCTCTTATATGTGTTTGCAATGTTTTCGGATCTCATATGCCATGTTTCTCTCCAGACACCCAGTATCGTCCTTAACATGTGCTATAGTCTATGGTTCAGGGGTAAATGGCTAAAATTCATAGTAATTAAACTGAGTCCATATTAACAAACTGTTTATACCATTGTATAGAAAGTTTGTTAACAGTGAATCGGTTTCCTGTTGATAAACTCTTTATCAATAAGATGGTGAGCTCCCTCTGTCAATAAACCCTCTATCAATAAGATATAATGTCCTCACTATTTGATGGTTCAGCCTTTTGTGATAATATATTACAAACAAATTGAAAGGAATTGGTTTGAAGGCTAACCACTAAGACTAAGGCGTGAATGATCAATAACAACATTTTGCTCATACATATATAAGACTGAAATTCCCAATTACATAATGAGAGTCTGTGAAAGTAGTCTGTTGCATTGGAATATGGCGTTATGCTACGACATGATATCTGCTATTCATGGTGAGAAGGGTCCTTTTGTTGTCAGATCTGGTTAGATTACGTTTATATTAGTTTACATAAATGATAATTCGTTTAAACTGCTTTAACTTTTTTTTCAAAATCGTGAACCACTGATGGTGAGATGGGGACCGATGGACGTCTGCCTACATCCCCGTGCTGCTAGCCCCTATCCTGCACAACTAATTATTCCCCAGTTAACCCAGAGGAGATGGAGTAGTCACGTGACCCAGTGGCGCATATTCTGTTGTTATGTTAACACGCGTGAGCGGCCATCTTGTGACGTCATTACCATAGTGGTACGTGGTGTTAGTGCGCATGCGCAGCGCGTGTTAAGGTGATACGTGTTTCCGTCGTCAATTTTGTCTACTGGAAACCGCCATCTTAGTTTCTATGATGGCACGTGGTTGCTATGTTACCCAAAGTCCACAAATAGGACAGGGGCATGTTTGGACGGTGTGTTCCTTTGTACAAGAGTAAATCTAATTACCCAAATAGACCCGACAATCCCTCCAAATCACCAAAAATTACTTTATTTGATATGAAACCCCGTATTAGGCATATAATAGTAGGACAAGTGCTATAGTACCGAGACCCCCCCCCCCCCCCCCCCCCGTGGGTGGGAGTGTAAGTTCGATTGAATTAGAGTTTTTTCCTTTCTCGGATTTTCCCCAAATCCTCGTTTACTTCATAGAATTACCACAAACAACCTGACAGGTTGTACTAGTTCGAATTCTTTCAGAATCCTCGGTTTCTACCTATGTGTCTACAACCTATGTTCTGACTTCTTTGTTCTATTTATTCTGACTTCCTTAGATGTGTTTATGTCATGTGTACACATTACATATAGCACATAGACACATACTGGATGTGCCGACATGTGCTTATGTGGAAATGCACAATATGGCACATTGTGCACTAGCACTGTATAGGAGCTATTCCACAATACATGTGCACTAGCACATGTATTGTGCACTAGCTCCTATACTGCTCCTGTATGGTTCCTAGCTCCTATGTGCCACCTATACAGCTCCTGTACAGCATCTAGACCACCCATCATCTCCAAATCTCCAAGCCCAATAGATATGCCGATATGTGCTTGTGTAAAAATGCACAATGTTACACATTGTGCACTAGCACATAGGCACATGCTCGATGTGTCGATCTGTGCTTATGTGAAAATGCACATTGTGACACCGTGTGCACTAGCACATAGGCACATACGGGTATTTGAGGATATATACGGCCCAGCTCCTATACAGCTCCCATATGGCTCCCAGCTCCTATATGGCACCTCTACAGCTCCTATAAGCATTTAGACCACCCATCACCCCAAAGCTCCAAGCCCACTAGATGTGCTGATATGTGCTTATGTGAATATGCACAATGTGACACATTGTCCACTAGCACATAGTCACATACGGATATTTGAGGATACATATGATCCAGCTCCTAAACAGCGCCCATATGGCTCCTAGCTCCTATATTGCTCCTATACAGCTCATATAAGCACCTAGACCACCCATCGTCCCCAAAGCTCCTATACAGGTAGTCTTACCAACGGCTTCCATTTTGTCTCCAACTACCTGTCCTATGATTTGGACATTTTGTAGCCATCCGTTGTGGACCAGTCTCGTGCCACTTCTGCCTTGTTCCATAAGTCTTCCGACGACCTGTTTATGTCATGCGTACACATTACAGGTAGCACATAGGCATATGCTGGATGTGCCGATATGTGCTTATGTGAGAATGCACTAGCACATGGGCACATGCTGGATGTGCCGATATGTGCTTTTGTGAAAATGCACAATGTGACACATTGTGTAATAGCACATAGGCACATTTGGGTACAGTCGGGACAGATATAGGTATAGCTAGGACGTAGTGTTACAAGTCAATATTAATGGTTGAGACATGGGGCAGAATAACTTAAACAATAGAAATGATACAAGACCGCAATGGCACAAGACTGCTGTAGAAGCTAATGATAGGGGAGATGATGGTGACTATGGAGCTTTGGAGATGATGGGTGGTCTAGATGCTGTATAGGAGCTGTGTAGGAACTACGAGCCATACAGGAGTTGGGTTATAGGGATCCTCGAATACCCGTATGTGTCAGTGCACAATGTGTCACATTGTGCATTTTCACATAAGCACAAATCGGAACATCCAGCATGTGCCTATGTGCTAGTGCACATTGTGCATTCTCACATAAGCACATATCGGCACATCTAGGAGATGTATATGAACTCGGTTATAGGTATCGTCAAATACCCGTATGTGCGTGTGTGTTAGTGCACAATGTGCATTTTCACATAAGCACATGTCGGCACATCCAGCATAAGCCTATGTGCTACCTGTAATGTGTACACATGACATAAACAGGCCGTCGGAAGACTGGTACTCAGCTATGGTATTGGATGACTACAATAGAGGCAAATCATAGGACAGGTAGTTGGAGACAAGATGGAAGCCGTTGGTAAGCCTACATGTATAGGAGCTTTGAAGATGATGGGTGGTCTAGATGCTGTGTAGGGAATGTATAGGAGCTGGGAGCTGTATAGGAGCTGGGTCATAAGTATCCTCAAATACCCGTATGTGCCAATAGGAGAATAAATAGAACAAAGATGTTATAACATAGCTTGTAGACACATACGTAGAAACCGAGGATTCTGAAAGAATTCGAACTAGTACAACTTGTCTGGTTGTTTGTGGTAATTCTACGAAGTAAATGAGGATTTGGGGAAAATCCGCGCCAGAAAACTTCTCTAGTTCAATCGAACTTACACCCCAACCCCGGGAGGTGGGGAGGGGGTGGGTGATCTTGATACTTTAGCACTACGTTCTACTATTATATGCCCAATATGGGGTTTCATATCAAGTAAAGTCATTTTTGGTGATTTGGAGGAAATGTCGGGGGTATTTTGGTAATTAGATTTACTCTTGTACAAAGAAACACACTCTCCGGACATACCCCTGTCCTATTGTAGGCTTTTGTGTAACCTAGCAGTCACGTGCTACCATAGAAACCAAGATGGCGGCCTCCAATATACAAAATGGCCGACGGAAACACGTATCACCCCAACAACTCGCGCTGCGTATGCGCACTGTGACCACGTATCACTATGGGGATACGTCACAAGATGCCCGCTCACGCGGGTTACCATGATAACACAGCATGGTGCCACTGGGTCACGTCACTATGACGTCACTTCCTAGGTCCCACACAAGGTATCCCAATGAGGCCCGTTTCATCGCTCTCCTACTACTTACACAGAAAGCGCAATAAATATCTCCTCGATCTGAGGGCGCGAAATAGGATAGAACAAGCTTCGTTGAAATTTACTTTATCACTCGAATTGTGGTGAAAACAAGTGAACTATGATTTGATTATACCCTTTAAATGTATGTGTGGGAGCGAGGTGGCTCAGTGGTAGACTGTTGGATTTCTATGCTAGAGATCCCGAGTTCGATCACCGTCCGGGACGACCCGCGTTGTGTCCGCGGGCAAGTGACTTTATCCCGGTTGCCTACATGGGGCACGATGGCGCCGTGTACTAAGGCGTACTGAACGTCGATGGTGCCTATGTCTTTTACCGCTGTAACCCTGCGTGAGCAGGGCTTGAACAGGGTTGGAATGTTGAGGAGCTGACAGTTGCTCGTCGATGCTCGGTGGTTCTCTCCAGGTTCCTCCACCAGTAAAAACTGTCACGGTCACGATCAGCCATTGTACATAAGTCTGTGACCTTAAACACCAATAAATAAATGAATATAAATGTATGTGCTTGATGAAATGATTGTGTTTGTAACAATTGGTGTGAATTAGTTGGCTTAAAAACACCTTACAGTCTAATGACCAGATGCCTAGAATTGTTTGCTTTCATACTCGCCCACAACGAGAAAATCAACAGAATTTTGACTGGTGGCAGCTTTCAATTTGATGTTTGGATAATGATTGTTAAAACTTTCTAAACATTCATCGGGGCGAGCTCATTGGTCTATTTCCAACTGCGGTCGCATGATATGGTTTTGAATAATATGGAAAAACATAATTAAAATAACATATTTTGATATGGTGTGCGTTGGATAAATGGTTGGTTCGCCCTTTACATGTACTTAACGTACCAGCAAAAGCCAGCCAAAGCTGTTCACAAAACTCGCCTGAGCTTGTACCATAAAATGTTTATAAAGCTTTTTATTTATTTATTTATTTATTTATTTATTTATTTATTTATTTATTTTTCGTTCGCTATTTTTGTTACTGTAAGACAAAGCGTTGAACAACATTTTGGGAATGTCCAGTAACCACAGTAGTCCGGACTATGGGTTTAGGTCTTGTACTCCTGATTACCAGGTGGAATTGCCGTGAGTTCGATTCCCGGCCGGGGGGTCAGAAACCAGCATTCTACATTCCTCGACAACATGATTGTGTCCTTCAAAATACAAAGGCCCGTGCCAGTCTTCATCTGAGGCCAACCACAACACTTTGTTCATGCAACGGCCGAAAGGAAAATGAATCAAGAAATCGTGATAACTACATATAATAAGCTATTTGCCAGCCATCATTTTTGGTGCAATAGTATAGAGGTTAAGGTACTGAACTCCTCATTGCCAGTAGGGATTGCCATGAGTTCGATTCCCGGCCGGGGTTCTGAAACCAATTTTCCAAATTTCTAGTAAATATGATTGTGTCCCTCAAAATAAACACACGTACACACACACTCCGAGTGCGCATTGCTTCAGAAAAGTCTGCCTAACAGCAATTTATTGGAGAGTGCCTATGGCACTCTCCAATAAATTGAAACAAGACAAATATATATGACCAAATAAATTTTATTTCTAGAGAATATGAAACGCCTCCGCGAAAAATAAAGCATTTTAATCGAAGCTCGGGTACTCTACTATTAACTAGTTTACAGAAGACAGCTATAACCGTGGGGATATAGCTGTCGGTATCTGCTGTGAAACTGATGACTCTGAGACAAATTAAAGATGATAACAATTTAATATTGAATCTGGCATTCCAAATGCCTAACAGCGATAGATATTTAACAACTGGACTTGTTGGATATCCGAACAATTTTACAGTAATAGCTCGTAGGATTTCCCAGTAAAATGAAGCAGAGTAACGTTTGGAAATCCAAACTACAACTGAATTCTTGAATGAATGAAAAGTTTTAGCGCGCCGAAGGCGCGCAGGGACGACGTGGGATTTACAAATCCCTTGCGACCCGGGAATTCTTACTTATGATCAGCGCTATATATACAATACAATAAATGCGTCATGTCATAACAAGTGTACTTGACATAAAGATTAAAGTAAACTTTCACTGGGTCTTAATGAAATGCCTTATTGACTTAGTGAATATAGCTTAAATAAACAATGGAGGAAAACATGAATAGAGGCAACTTGTTAACTTCTGTGAGAGAGGCTTGCTGTCACATGACGAATGAAGAAAAATGCCAAGTTTGAAACAATTGAAATTAAATTGGACGCAATGTGAATTGTAGATTCTCAATGCAACACATCACTAAAATAGTTTTTTTGTATAGAAAGTTTATCATAGTCTGCACACGCTCCGGTGATACAGCTACAATCAGAAGTATCTATGTCATTTTCTACTTCAGGTGTTTGTGTAAATTCAGAGCAAGACTCGACAATTAACTTTGTGAAAGCTTTCGACCCTAACACAGCGGATAATGTTTTGGACAGTAATAATTCTTCTCCAACAACATCTCCAGTAGAAGAAGATGAAGAAGGCGAAAGGAGCTATTTCAGTTTTTTCTTCGAAACTGACTAGTACAAATTTGATACATTTTCAACGTATATATTGATGGGATCCAGCTGGCTTGGCAAAAATAATTCAAGGGTGTTAGTAGTGGTATATATGTACCCCAAGTGACCCTTTCTCCCAGAGCAAGATGAGTTTGGTGGAAGAGATGTGGTTAAGTAAAATGTTAAATAATGCGTTACTTGATTTAAAAGCCGTTTTTTTTCTATACCGTAATATTTTTTGCATATTTTATTTAATTAATCGTTTTTTTGTATTTTGATTTTTTAAAAAAAATGTTCGTTGATTTGGAACCTGCTTCAATGTGTTAAAGGAAGACTGACATGAGTGCAGATATGTCTTATCGCGTGTAGTGTTTACTAAAAGGCCAGGTACACGACTTCCCATGATTACAGTTGCTTCATTGTATCTAAAGAGATTAAATAAAATGATTGCCCATTGACCTGATTTTTAATGTATGCCTTTTACATACATTACATCCGTATTTATATGAACATAGAAATGTAAAATGCATGTGCATTGACTAAGTTTATTCGCATTAGTGATATCACCCGCCTGGTGATTCTCACAAGTCAGCTAACAATCTCTCAACTTAGCCATTTCCCTTTATCCCAACAGGCATACCGGCTTCTCACAACTAAACGCACGGTACATTGTTTTTAATTTTATTTTTATGCCCCGGCCTCTTTGAGGAGGGGGCATTATGTTATCACCATGACCGGCTTCCGTCGTCGTCCGTCTGTTAACTTTTCGCATTCCACCAATTAACTAAAGTTTTACCAACCGGATCTTTACCAAAGTTCATATGTGGGTTAGGTATGGTGAGTGGAAGAAGCCCATTTATTTTGACCATGATGTGCCAAAGGTCAAGGTCATAGTGACCTCCAATGTTAAATACACTTGAAATGGGTTCACGCTCTAAACTAAAGTCCCACCAAACGGATCTTTACCAAACTTCATATGTGGGTTAGGTATGATGAGTGGAAGACACCTCTTTATTTGATATGCCAAAGGTCACAGTGACCTCCAATGTTGAATACACTTGAAATTGGTTTCCACTCTGTAACTAAAGTTCTGCAAGACTGATCTTGTTTTTTTTTGTAATTCTATCCATAATATTACAGGAGGGGCATAAGCCAGGCTTCGCGTTGCTCTTGTCTTTGATTGAAATCAGGCTGCAAGCCGAGAGGTCCTCGGTTCGAATCCCACCTGCGGCAACCGCGTTGTGTTCATGAGCAAGACACTTCATCTCCATTGCCTGCGTGGCGGCATGATGACGCCGTGTACTAAGGCGTACTGCACGTCGATGGTACGCATGTCTTCAACCAATCTAACCTGCCTGTGCTGCAGTGCGGAGTTACGATGTTGGGGAGCTGGCAGCTGCTCGTCGTTGCTCGGTGGTTCTCTCCTGGTACTTCGGCTTCCTCCACCCGTAAAACTGCCACGGTCATGATTAGCCATTGTGCATAAATATGTGACCTTAAACATCAATAAATAAATAAATTGATTGAAATCACATGGTGCCCCACCCAATTCACGAAAAGCGTGGTGCAAAAAAACTTTTTATTTAAAAAAAATCCTATGAACTGATTAAATCAATAATTTGATAAATGGGTATTAATTCGTATTCCTTCTGAATGGATAAAGTAACTCTTGCTCAGAGGAAGGAACGATATTTGCACCATATTTACAGTTTTCAAATTGCCTGGGCCTATTTGAATGAAATTTGGAATCTAATATATAGCTGGTGACATGCATTTAATTTCGGCCCAAAACAGCTGTCACATCAGCAGAGTATAAAAGGGCGTTGGCGTTCGAACATACTGAAAATGCATTCCGAGCTCAAGGTAATTTATCGCGATTTTCAAGCTTATTTTTTTATTTGATATCCGACTTTTTCAAATCGAACAAAAATCGAATCAGAAATCGGATAGAAAATCGAATCGCCGACAGAGAGACTGTAGGAATTTGTCCAGGCTTGTCGGTCCAATCTCGGAGATCGAGCAAAAATAAAATGTTAGAAAATCTTGGAAAATCTGAAAAAAAATTCGAAATCATCCGGTTCTGGCCCAGTCCCGGAATTCACTGTATTTTTATTCCAAGCTGACAGTGACGATAGTGAAGATACCACAAATCCGAGATGAAGTTGGTGGCAAAGCCAAACCATATATTTTTAACTCGGTTTTGATGCAAAATTACAATCGCGACATATAGTGTCAAAACGTGTAATGTTTTGTCGGCTTTCCCAAGTGTCTCGTCGAAGTATGCCGTCGATTTGGCCATGATGTCTCGAATGCAGAACACAACAGTACAGCCGACGTGGACTGCTCACTTTCCACGGGTGGGCAATATTTCCACGGACGGATTCCAAAAACTGATTATAGGAATAATCAGCAAAAAATTAATTAATGAAGCACAGGGTACAAACCGGTGCTTCATTAATTAAAATTTTGCCGATGATGATTTTTATTACCTGGTAAACGCATGCGTGGACATCACTGCCCACGCGTGGATTACGACCAATCCCCGGCGACTGTACTGTAGTAGTCGTAAATGTGTCAAAACGCGTAATTTTCCGCCCGCGTTTTACAGTGTCTGATCAACGGATGTGATCGATTCGACAGAGATCTATCGGAGGAGAGAGATTTTCAACTGCGTGGCATGCAGTTTGTCGATTGCTTGGTACCGCATTCAAATAGAGAGAGAATCCAAATGAGACAAGTGAAAGTAATATGATACATTACACCGTCTGACTATTCTCTCGGTAAAGACCAGAAGCTGAACCCTACTCGCAGAACTCATCAACTTTGAATATAATATTGAGTTTACGAGTCGATTAACGAGCAATAACTTTAGACAAGAGATTCGTGACCGTCCCTCGACTGAGACAGAGATCTGACTACCAGTAGATCCACATTTCAGGAGAGTGGAAGATGACCAGCTTTCGACAAAAGAGATCCGTGAAAGTACTGTGACAGAGATCCGACTGCCACTACTACCGCATTTTCGGGAGAGTGGAATATGTCGAACTTCCAGGCAAGAGATTCATGAAAGTACCATGACAGAGATCGGACTACTACTACTACTACATTTCAGGAGAGTGGAACGTGACAAACTTTCAAGCAAGAGATTCGAGAACATACTATAACAGAGGAGAGATCTGACGCCCATTACTACAACATTTCAGGAGAGTGGAACACGACACACTCGGCAAGTGATTCGTGAATATTCTGAGATAGAGAGAGATACGACAGCTATCGCCACAGTGAACATACTGAGGTAGAGAGAGGTCCGCCTGCTATCACCACGCCGTTTCAGGAGAGTGGAACATGGCAAACCTTCAGGTAAGAGATTAGTGAGAATACAGTGACAGAGCAAAGATCTGAGTATCGAAAAAACTCCAAGATCCAAATTTCTCACAAGAATATTTAAAAGCGCCGCGACCTCGACACCCGTCAGATTGGGTTCGAACAGTCGAAATAAAAAACCCTCCTTTTCCATATGAATTCCCCATAGACATGTGTAAAAATGCCGCGACCTCGACACCCACCAGAATGGGTTCCAACAGATATACGATATCTGACGCCCATTACTACAACTACATTTTTCAAACAAATTTCCCATAGGAATGTGTAAAAATGCTGCGAACTCAACATCCGTCAGAGTGAAAGTACGCCAAGAAATTTGTGAACCTACTGAAATGGAGAGACCTCACAGCTATTACCATCCCATTTCAGGAGAGTGGAACATGACAAACTTTCAGGTAAGAGATTGCTGGATGTACTGCGACAGAGCAGAGATCTGACTATCGAAAAAACTCTTTTTTCATAGACATTTCCCACAGGAATGTGTAAAGTGCCGCGACATCGACGCCCGTCAAATTGAGTTTGAACAGCCGACGTCGAAAAAAACCCATTTACCATACAAATTTCCCATAGGAGTGTGTAAAAATGCCGCGCCCTCAACACTCGTCAAAGTGAAAGTTCGCCAAGAAATTCTTGAACCTACTAAGATAAAGAGATCTGACAACTATCAGCTGTTGGAACCCAAACTGACGGGTGTCGAAGTTGCAATACTTTTACAAATTCCTATGGGGAATTTGTATGGAAAAGGAGGTTGCTCAAAAACATCGATTCAGTCTATATCATATTGTACACCAGTAACAAAAATGCTTTAAAAAAAATTCATTCTCATGTATAACTACTGTCTGTCAAGATTAAAAAATTATCAGGGTATTTTCATTAAAGGAAGGTGGTTTTATTAAAAAAGATCCATCTATTATAGGTACACTAGTAAAAAACATTAATAAAGAAAATGAATTATTATTTTCTTCAATCATTACAGTACATAACTCCTCTGTGTGCGGCTTGGCTCATATTGACTGAATTCTTTGTGTTTTGTCTGGAGCATGGGCTGGTGTGACTTTTCTCAAATAAATGGCAAGAGGAAGGGACATATATTAGTCATTTGGGCGCCACGCCCTCGGTGTCTCGTAACCGTTTCGGAAAAGTGTGGTTGAGAGGCACCATCTAGCGAATTAGGAAAATTGATATGCAAAAAAAGACTTTTTTCGATATTCAGATCTCTGCTCTGTCACAGTATGTTCACCAGTCTCAAACCTGAATGTTTGGCATGCTCCACTCTCCTGAAATGTCGTTGCGATAGAAGACGGATCTCTTTCTACCTAAGTATCTTCACCGTGGTGATAGCAGACGGAGCTCTCTCTATCTAAGTATGTTCGCGAATCACTTATCGAATATTTGTCATGTTCCACTCTCCTGAAATGTTGTAGTAATGAGGGTCAGATCTCTCCTCTGTCGTTGTATGTTACCGAATCTCTTGATTGAAGGTTTGTCATGTCCCTCCTTCCTGCAATGTTGTAGCATTGGCAGTCAGATGTCTGTAACAATATTTTCACGAATCTCTGGCCTGAAAGTTTGTCATGTTCCACTCTCCCCAAAATGCGACAGTAGTGGCAGTCGGGTCTCTGCCACAGTACATTCACGAATCTCTCTAGTCGAAAGCTGGTCATGTTCCAGTGTCCTGAAATGTGTATGTAGTAGTAGTTAGATCTCTGTCGCTGTCGCTGTACGTTTACTAATCTTTTGCCTAACGTTATTGATCTTTAATTGACGTATAAAATCAATATAATATTCAAAGGTTTATGAGTTCTGCGAGTGTTGACCTTCTAGTCAACGAGTGAAATCCTCTTTGCGATTGTTTTGGGGAAGTGTAGCTTCCCCTAAATGTTGTTCGAGACCTTCAGTTAGTGTTTTGGGGTTTACCCCGAGAGGATTCATCAGACAGTCTAATGTATTATAATACTTTCACTAATCTCATTTGGGTTCTCTCTCTCTTTGGACGCGGTACCAAGCATTCGCCATACTGCATGCCACGCGGTTGAAAATCTGCCTTATCTGATAGATCTTTGTCGAATCGACCACATCCGTTGATGAGATACTGCAAAACGCAGACGGAAAATCACACGTTTTGACACATTGACGATTACTAGTGTTCCGCATTCGAGACAACATGGCCAAATCGATGGCATTCCCCGACGAGACACTTGCGAAAACAGACAAAAGATTACACGTTTTGACACCTTATGTCGCGAAGTGTAATTCATTATCAGAGAGA
Organism: Pictodentalium vernedei; assembly: GCA_031216915.1. NCBI lineage: Eukaryota > Metazoa > Mollusca > Scaphopoda > Dentaliida > Dentaliidae > Pictodentalium > Pictodentalium vernedei. The sequence continues at coordinate 405,088,184 of CM062296.1, read as the reverse complement.
TTTCGTCGAAATCGATGCCATCGATCGAGAAAACACTTAAACACCGAGTAAATAATACATGGTTTGGTTTTGTCATCAACTTCATCTCGGATTTGCGGTATCTTAACTATTGTCGCTGTCATCTTTTGACAAAACTGCAGTGAATTCACAGACTGGACCAGAACCTGATGATTTCAGAATTTTCTCAGATTTTCTAAGGTTTATTTTTGCTTGATACCCCAGATTCGACCGTCAATACGGGACAAATCCCCGCAGTATCTCTGTCGGCGATTCGATTTCCCATCCAATTTCCGATTCGATAAAGTCGCGTATCATCTCTCACAGTATACGAGCTGTGTGTTTCTTGTGAGCCAGTATTTCGGGGTTTGGGACTCAGTCGATTTCTAGAGAAAATAAGCTTGAAAATCACGAAAGATTATTTTGACCTCGGAATGCATCTTCAGTTAGCTCGAGCATCCTTTTATACTCCACTGACATATGTCCCGACTACACAGAAAAAAATAGAATAAAGTTTCTTAAGAGGGTTAAAGACAAACTGATTGAAAAGTCCTTGAACGGTTTTCATTGAGCCACCATATGGAGGGGAGGTCTCACTTTAACATTGTGACTTATGAGAAAAACAGATATTTGTGTATGGATGGTTTACAAGTTTGTTAAAAATCAGCCCCGAACTAAGTTTAAGGGCGCCATGGAACTCTCAGATTTTACCACCGTGGGTAATGGGGAAGACAATATAAACATCATCTTTTTCCAAACAAGGTGCTCCAAAACTTTCCGCGTTTGATATTATACTGAGTCAAAAAAGAAAGTATAATAGAAACAAATGTGAAAAATAGCATAAATGATGGAATATAATAGTTCTAATGTTGCACGTTTGTGGACAAGAAGTCGTACAAAGAGTTTAATGACATGTTGTTGTTGTCCACCAAACCGTATACAAGTTTGCTACGGATTACAAAATGGCACGTGCTACCCGAGAATGTCAAATTGAATGGGTGACCGACGATTTTCTGTGTGTTATGTTGTGCTAGAGAGCCTGGTTTATCGAGAAAACACGCCAGTTTTTGTTTTGCGGCATTTTAATAAATGCCAAGGTTAATCGAAAATCAGAGGTTGCGTGCCATTGGTATGCATGAGGCTGGAATACCTCCAGATGAGCTCGATGCTGAGTTCGGAGTCACTGTGGCCACTATGTACCGTCTCATTGAAAGGTTCAGGTCGACCAAGAGTTACAATCCCTGCACAAGACCGACACACCAGGACGTCTCGCTTGCGGGATCGCTTCCTCCCGGCGACGAGGACATCAGAAATTAATCCTGGTAGAACTAACAATAGAATCAGTGCATAAACTGTCCGCAACAGACTCACTGAACACGTCATCCACAACATGCGTCCATACCACGGGCCAATCCTTACCCAACGTCATCGTATCGTCAGAATGGAATGGGCACGTCAGCGTGTTCACTGGACTCAGCAGCGTTGGAGCACAGTTCTTTTAAGTGATGAGTCACAGTTTTGTTCACGGCGCTCTGATGGTAGGGCAAGAGTGTATCGCCGGCGAGGAGAACGGTTTTCTGATGCTTACGTGCGGGAATGCGACCGTATCGGCGGGGGTAGTGTAATGGTTTGGCCAGGAACGCAGTTGATCTTCATCTATGGTAATCTGAATGGACAGCGATATAGGGACGAAATTCTTAACGCTGTTGTTGTCCCGTTGTTCAACGCTAACGTCGGATTACAGTTATTCCAGCAAGACAATGCCCGATGTCACGTGGTGCGTATCTGTCGTGACTTTCTTGAGGAGCAGAGCGTCGAAGTTCTTCCCTGGCCCCCACTTTCGTCAGATTTGTCACCATTCGAACATCTTTGGGATCAACTGGACGGTCGGGTACGACTTCATGATCATCAAACATTAGGCGATTTACGTAATATTCTAAGACAGGAGTGGAACGCAATACCACAGGGTGACTCCAGACACTTATTAAAGCCGCGCGCCGTCGATGTCTTGTCATCCAAGAGGCAAACGGTGGACATACACGCTATTGACTGCATGTGTGAACTTTTCATTTCACTCCATGTCTGAATTGCGACGCCCTGACGTGACGCTGGCAACAGAAGAACACGATATTATGCAAAGCTAGACTCGAAATATGAATTTGCAATAATTTGTTTGGGATTAAAGTCGATAATACTAAAAACATTGATCCTCAAAGTTTATTATACTTTCTTTTTTGACTCAGTATATGACATGTTTTGTTAGAATAATAATACTCAGGGTTATTCAAATTAGTCGTGTCGCGGAGCTCCAGGTTGTAATGCCTATGGTTGGGCACTATGAATCTCAGATTTCGGGTCGAATCTAATCAGATAGAGAATTTCCATTCGAATGGAATCGAAACGAATCTGGAATAGAATCGCGACGATACTCAGGTTATAGATATTGCATCTTCTTACAACCGTTATTTTTGTGTTTCTAACCATGTATTGTATGCAACAAAACTAATTCTGAATTTGCAGAAAAAAGCAGTGCGTATAATAGCAAATAAAAAGTTTAACTCTCATACCGATCCTCTCTTTAAACATTTGAAAATTCTTAAATTCACTGATCTTTACAAATTACATTCACTACTATTCACCTACGATTGGACTCAAAAAACCCTCCCTGTCAGTTTTAATAATACATTCCAAGTGTACGGAAACCCTTTAGGCATAAATACCAGACAGTGTGGGGATCTAACCACACACAAACCCCGCACTCTGTTCTCAGCCGTTCTTCCCTACTTCTCTTTCCCGAAATTATGGAATGACATAGATTCAAGATTAAAACTCCTCCCCCGCGTGTTATTTAAAAAAACACTGACCAATCAGTTCATAAACGCTTATAGTGACAACATAAATTGCTCAAATCCGAGATGTTCCGACTGCTCACATAACCAGTTCGTATCTGGGTGGGGGGGGGGGGGGGGGGGTCTTACTTTTCCCGTCCCCAAATGTCTATGGTTTGTGCAACTGTACATATCCTAATCCGTACTACTAAAATGGAGGAATAACGAAATTTATTTTTCACGTTGGAAACAAAGTTGATCACAAGGTCAGAATAACAACTAATCTAACAGTAGAGTTAAATGTCAAAATAAACTAACACTGTTCTGAACTATTCAAATTAACCATCTATTGTCCAGATCCACTTTTCTTCTAAAAAATTGTCATTCGCCGTATTTGACTTTTATATTTTGTTTAATTTTGTTTTATATGCCATGTTTTTTTTCTGTTTTTTTTTTCTATTTTTTTCGAGGGCATGACAGGAAGACAGTCGCAAGACTACGTCATTCCCCACAGTATACATCTACTCATTTCTCAAATCATGTAACATCATTTTCTCTTAAAACGTACTGTATTTGTATTCTGTGAAATAAAGTGAATTGAATTGAATTGAATTTGTTTGGGCAAATCTATCGAAAAAGCGGAATGTCAAAGTAGGAAGCAGAACCCTCAGTAGTATTTTGAAAACATCTTGACGATCAGAACATTTCCGAATCGGCGCGACTGGAATCGAATCGATTTTCAAAGTTTCGTGGGGTCCTAACTTATTGACAATGAAGAAGCATTAAAAATCTTCTTTACCAAAACTACTGCTGTAAAATGTTTCTCTGCTTGATATATAACATCTTTGTCGTGGCGATTTACAAGTTTGTTCAAATCCAGTCCCCGGAAATCACATTTGGAGGTATCAGAGAGCCGTCAGAATTCACCATTACGGGTAGTGTAAAATTTCTTAACATTCTTCTCAAACTGTCAATGTTCCTCTGTTTGACATTCAACTCCTTTGTAAGGGTGATTTACAAGTGTCTTCAAATTAAGCCATGGGGTCAAGTTTATAGTGTTATGGGGCCCCAGGTTTTCACTCTGCAGATAATGGTGAAACATTAAAGTCTTTTTCCCCCAAATTACTGATCAATATGCGTCCGATGCTGATATATAACATCTTTGTGACAAATATATTCAAAGCAAGTTGATGGGGTCACATTTAGGATTGCCACGAGGTTTGAGGATTTTAACACTTGATTAGAAACTAACATTAAAATATTTTTTCATCCCAGCCACCGCACCACGTGTACGTGTTTCAATGTTTGTTTTTTTGTTGTGTTTTTTATTTTTTTTAATTTTTAATTTTATTTTTTAGGGAGGGGGTTGTTGATATATAACGCTTTTTTAGTATGATATGCAAGTTTGTTCATATAAAGCCACTGGGGAGAAACTGAGGAGTGTCATGCATCCCAAGATTTAGCAAAGAGGGTAATGCGCGTAAAAAAAAAATTCTATCTAACTACAACTCCAAACTCTTGCACATTCGATATGTAGGTCTAATATTAAAATTATAAGGGTGATTGATATTCGAAAAGCCTTTGTTAGTAGTGACGAGTCAAATAGTGTAGAAGCATAATACTTCACAATTTTATTTCAGTTATCATTGGGAGAAAATGTGAAATTTGTAGTGATCTCTGTAGCAGTTATCTGGCATGGTGGTCGCAAGATTTTAACATTTTCGAATTTTACATTGATCAGTAATTATCGTTGTAATTTATAGAGGGGTGATCTAGCCAGAACAAAAACAAACAAGTGCATAATATTGATAACTGCTACTGGAACTAAGCTAATGTGGGTTTTCTTATAAAGATAATGGGATCTTCATTTCATAATATGTTGTGAGATAAGAAATCCCTCAACGTTTACAGTTTCTGGCGGCAGTTATTGCTTGCCGGTATTTTATTCGCCGTTAACCCTTTACCTAACGAATCGCCCGCATCCACCCGCGTAATATGCAAATTGAGCAGTTGAAAAAATTAAATGTTTCAAAATATTTCAACAAAACCATATCATATGCCCCCTCATTCGATATGATTTTTATAAGAGAATATATTTTGGAAAGCTGGAATAAGTAGAGAGGTTCTACTATTTTTGCGAGGATACCGACGATTATCTCATGACAGAGAACGACAATTATGTATTTCAAAGTGAAACATGAGATTTTGTTTTTATTAGGTGTGCTTCCAAGACACGATTGTCATATTCGATGAAGCCATGGGTGAATCATTCAAACCAAATCTTCTGGTCGTTATCTAACTCTTCCACCCACTTAAGCTTTTTAATCGATACAGCGAACATTAGTTCTCCATTATTTCTTGTACGTCGTTCACAAATGGATCGAAATTGCTTTAGAATAAGAATTCAAAAAGAAGAAAACATCATAGAACATTAGTTTCTTTGAAAGTTCAACCGTTTCATTGAATTTTAAATTGCGACAATTTGGATAATTTCATACGACGCGCTGACGTTAAAGGTCGCGTTGTCGCGAAACGTATTCTCTATATCTCCGCTTGGAAGATGTTGAGTTTTACTACTTTTAGCATACTTTATCGATAATTTCCAGCTGAGCATAGAATAAATTACATCGTATATAATCCATTAAAAAAATGTAAATCTAATTTTGTTATGAACACACGTCGAATACACAAATATAAGGATGACATTTTCTGTGTAAAGTGTGAAAATTTCGCGATTGTCCGGAAAAGTACATATGCCTACTTAAAGTGTACGTCAGCTTGGAAGCGCCTGGGAGATTTTAGTTAATAACCTTTAATTACATTTAATACGAATTAATATCATGTAATTACAAAATAGATATCTTGTAAATACGGATTGATAAGTTGCAATTACGAAGTAATATTGTAATTACGGAACTAAAACATGTAATTACGATCTAATAACTTTTAATTACAAATTAATAACTTGCAATTACCAAACAGCTAACTTGTAATTACGAAATAATAACTCGTAATTACGATTTAACCTAACTAATGAAAAGCAGGTCCCCATATTGAGCTCTTGTGTGGTACTATAGGATAGACCACTGTGCCAATTTGATCTACTCTTAGCCCTTGGTACCACTTATGCACAAGATGCTCTTTACAAGCAAATGGATGTGTTGAGTAACATGTGATGTTAGATTATATGATGTTGTGGAGTATACTTGGATGTCTAGTGTTGTTGCACAATATGGAATTTCTGTACCCATCTGGGCCAAGTGAACATCTGTTGCCTCTCTGAAGGTCTGTAATGTACACCCTATGGTTGTTGTGCTATTTTCCTTCATTTCGATTGATAAAGAATGCACTGCAGTAGAGTAGAAGAGCCTTCAAAGCTCCTACATTATAAACTTTATGACTCTAGCTGCTAGATTATAATCTTTATGGCTCACATTGACGAGTCTGAACTTTTGTGGATCTTTATGAACTATTTGGATCAGTTTCCTTGGCACAGGGTTTGGGGAATTTTGGGGACTAGGTTTGGGGGATTGATGTCGGTATTCTTGTGGACTATTGGGACTGAAGATAGTGGTTTGAGAACTATTAAGGACGTTTCAGAACTGACGATAGATGTGGCTTGGGGCTATTAGACTGAAGATGATGGTTGCTGTTGTAGTAGTTGTTGTGGCTGTTGATGGGAGTAGTTTTGGTTTGTTTAACATTTACCTAACATGAAAAGCAGGCGACGTTTGCAAACGAAATTCTGGAATAACTATTTCTTTTCGTTTTTTGTCTCAAAAACATAGGTTATGACCCCTCATTGGAACGAGCTCGACGAGCTCGTCCCAAAGAGGTGTCATAACCCATGTTTTTGGGACAAAAAATTAAAATATAATGAAAATTAATTGGCGAGTTTTGAGAATAGCACTGGTCGGTTTTTGTCGTTACGTCGAGTAAAGGGTTAATGGTTGGTGTAGTACATGCAGAGTGTGGTGTAGTGGTTACTATTGCAGTTATTTGGTTCATAGATGCAGTTGTTGATTTTGTACATATGGGTGTTTAAGTCGCAGTGGTTGGTATTTTAGTGGTTGGTGGAGTGATTGGTGTTGTAGTTACAGTGGTTGGTGAGTATTTGTAGTGGTTCTGTAGTGGTTGGTGTAGTATTAGTACTAGAGGTTGTTATGGTTGGTAGAGGGGCTGTAGTAGTGATGTTGTAGTTTATAGTTGTGGTTCTTAGTGTCACCATGGTTGGTGTTGTATGAGAGTCTTTGGTTTGTGTAGTAGTTACAGCGATAGGTATTTCTGTGGTTAGTGTTATAGTTGTAGTGGTTGGTAATGGTTAGTACTGCAGTTTTGTTGGTTGGTGTAACAATTAGCGTAGTGAAATTTGTAGCAGTTGTTTTTAGTAATATAATTGTAATTGTTAGTGTGGTTTCGGCCGTTGGTGCTGTTGCTATTGGTGTTTGTACAAAAAAGACTTGTGTTGTCGTTGCGGCTGGTACCGATGTTGTAGTTGTCGTTGTCATAGATGTAGTGGTTGGTGTTGGACTATTTGGTATTGGAGTATTTATGTATATGTGTTTAAGATCACATACTTATGCACAATGGCTAATCATAACCGTGACAGTTTTACTGGTGGAAGAAGCCGGAGTACCCGGAAAGAACCACCGAGCTGTCAGCTCCTTAACATTCTAACTCAGTTCAAGCTCCTCTCAAGCAGGGTTACAGCGATTGAATGCATGTGCACCATCGACGTGCAGTACGCCTTCGTACACCCCGTCATCGTGCCCCCTGGATGGAACTGGGATAAAATGCCTTGCCCAAGGACACAACGCGGGCCATCCCGGACGGGGATCGAACTCGGGACCTCTAGCATAGAAGTCCAACAGTCTACCACTGAGCCACCGCGCTCCCTTTGTACTGGAGTAATAATTGTAGTGGTTGGAGGTGTAACTGTAATATGTATTGTAATACGTGTGTAGTTATTTTGTAAGTGTAGTGGTTCGTTTAATAATCGTAATCCTTGGTGTTGTTTTGTAGTTGTTGGCGAAGTAGTTGTCCGTGGTAGTGGTGTAGTTGTAGTGGCTGTGGGCGTTGTCATTGTTGTTGTTGTAGGAGGTATGTTTGTGTTGTAGTGGTTGGTGTGGTAATTATTGGTGTATTAGTTTTGGAGGCTAGGGTAGTAGTTAGAGTAGTCACTGCACACGTTGTTGGGGGCTGTGGTAGTTGATGTAGTAGTTGTTGATGCAGTAATTATAGTTGTTGCTGAAGTAGTTGTCGGTGTGGTGGAGGTTGGTGTTGTAGTGGAGGTTGGTGCTGTAGTGGTCGGTGTTGTAGTTGTAACTGCAAAGCCCACAACTACAACTACTCCACAAATCAAAAGAACTCTGACACCCACTACCAATATCGCAACACTAAGCACTGTGACATCGAGAACCACAATTACAACACCAAACCATACATTATCAATCACTGTACCTACTACATCAATAACCATAACCACATAACTACAAATACAAAACCAGCCACAATATGTACACTACAATACTACTCCAACCACTGTAATAATAACACTAACCACTACAACTACTGCACCAACCACTAAATTACCAACCACTACAACCTAAACACCCACAGGTAGAATGTTAACCACTACATCTATGACACAAACAACCACAACAGCAATCACCGCAACCACTAAAGATCTCCTACGACTACTAAACCAACCCTTGAACAAACCACAACTACTGCACCAAGAACTACTATAACCACTCGACCAAACAACGCGATATTCAGCCTAATAGACCCAAATTCTTCTCAAAAGTCTCCAAACCACAACTACATGTATAGATAGTTCTAAAACGCCCTCAGCGGTCCCCAAACAACACCCTTCAGACCCAATAGTCGCCAGTAGAGCTCCAAAACACTGATATCAGTCCCATAAACACTGGTTCCCAATAGTCACCAAACCCAGTTCCAAAGAAACTGGCTCAAATTTTCCACATAGATCCAGAAAAATCCAGATTCGTCCATATGAGCCATAAAGGCTGTAATCTAGGAGCTAAGGCCATAAATGTTGTAATGCGGGGGGTTTTCTGTGGTCATTAGTCTTCCACAACACTAACCCCAGTCTCCCAAAACGTGGTCCCCAATAGTCTCCAAGCCAGGTTCTATTGAGACTGGTCCAAATAGTCCACAAATGTCCAGGCTCGTCCATAGGAGCCATAAAAGGCTAAAATCTAGACGATAGGACCACAGTGGCTATAGTCTAGGATATTTGATGGTTCTTCTACTCTATCAGAGTGCGCTACATAACAATCGAACTGAAGGGAAATAGCAGAACACCCAAAGGTTGTACATTATAGAGCTTTAGAAAAAGGACAGATGTTCCTAGGGCAATGAAGCCCCAGATCGGTACACAAATTCAATACTATGCTACTACATTTGACAGCACACTCCACTCCACATCATCACATAACCTAACATTACATGTTACCTACAACAAGTATATGATGGTATAGAGCATCATGTGAAGAAGTAGTACCAGGCTAACAGTAGTCTAACAGCTGTATCGTACTCGATCTTACTGTGGGGAACTGCTTTCTATTGGTCGGTTAATCGAAAAAAAACAAGTAATAATTTCGGACTTACAAGTTATTATTTTGTAATTACAAGTTATTAACTAAAATCTACCATCCAAGCTACATTAAAAGTACCCAGAAACTGAACGAGAAAAGAGTGAGAAAACAGTTTTATTCGTTGATTGACATAAAATTTAGGCTATTACATCCTCGTACTTCTTCCACCTTCCTTGTCTTACTTCGAGAGAAAGGCCCAATTGTGGTACATATATACGGATGATGTTAATATTCGATTAGTAGTTTTATAGCTTCATTAAAAGAGAGAAAAACTGGACAGAAATAGGGGGTACACACAAGTGCGCAGAACGGAAAGTGATTGTGACACATGGGTCGTAATACGAAAGTTGTAAACGATGCGATCAAGTGATAGTTAATAATTTTCTTCTCAATGGGTAACTTTGAGACGGTATGATACATCAGACTTGAGTATTGCTGTAAAACCATTGATTTCTGGACAAATGGATTGCTGGAACGTAAGGCTACGCTACTCATTTTTCCAGACATTTCCAAAAAATGACATTATCATTCAATCGTTTCAAATCTCTCTCAGTTGTCTACCCATGACATGTGTTACATATTCTAAATCCACATAAGACATATAGCACTATCTGACAAAGTAGAAATAAACAAACCTAATGTGGGAGGAATAATTCTCTGCTAAATGCTAGGTTTCAACCTGGAAAATTACATGAAAAAATGCTGAGACCAGCCATTTTCAGTCACCCAGAAAGCTCAAAACAGACGTTTGTCACTACCCACTTACCCTTGGAGTATATCATCTCATGTTTCTAAAATGTGAAAACATTATAAAAGGCTTCTGCCCATTTTGGGTCAATAATCCGTGTAAAAACAATTTTTCGAAGCCACTGTTCTCCACGCATTCTGTGGTATTTTACCCCAATGCATTCAGGCCCCGACTCAGTGACCAAAACTGTTAATTCTGTCCCGAAGCAAACAGCCTAATGCTATCATATATATCCGATACTAAAAACATATTTCCAATTTACATGGTCATGGTTTCAATATATGACCTCAATTTAGAATTTTAAACCTGTGCAACAGTGCAAAATGTGGAAAGGAACCTAAGCGAAAGACGTCGCATTTCAATCTACTCCCACCCCACTCCCTTCAAGATGACTTCAAGCCTTACGCGTGTTACTCCTCAAATCAGTGACGTTTGATGACGTGGGAGAAGTTTTAGTTGATCCTTGCTTATGATAAGGAGAAATGTACACCTCAAAGTGGGCCATTTTTCTGTTTGGGAAAGTCCGCGTTCCAGTAATCCAGTTGTGTAGAGATCTATATGTAAAACCTACAGAGAGAGAGAGAGAGAGAGAGAGAGAGAGAGAGAGAGAGAGAGAGAGAGAGAGAGAGAGAGAGAGAGATCAGATTAGACACATTATATTTTTTCGAATATATTTTCAAACCATAATACCACAACAAGAAAATCGGGTGGTAGTTGGGAGGGGTGGGGGTGGTGGTGATCCCTCACGACTCAAATGAAAATATTTTCAAACCATAATACTACAACAAGAAAATCGGGTGGTAGTTGGGGGGGGGGGCGGTGTGGGGGGGGGGGGGGGGGGCTGGTGATCCCTCACGACTCAAATGAAAATTTTCCCATAATGCAGCTAAGAATTTAACCAAATTAGTCTTGCGTGACAGAGCTCACTCAATGGTGCGACATAAGACTGTATGATTTCCAAGTAGTGTTGCTAAAAAAGATGTCTGTTTGAAATTTCCGAATTTTGATATCGTGGTGCTGCAGTTTAAAAACCTTACATTTTATAGATATCGCAAACTGTGAAGGAAATCGTTAATTATCCATTGGTCGCATCCAGCACTGCCCTTGTACCATATACGATGCCTAAGTGCCTTTATGATCAGTTATGATGCCATTTTAAATGTGTCTTTTTTTACGACTTTCAAGGGAAATAACTGCATTCTTTTATCTCATTTGTGTCATTTTCTTGAGTTTATTATCTTGAAGCAGGTGTGAGTTTTTTTTTTTTAAATGTGTGCTATATTTTTTACATTATGTTATATTTTTGAAGATACAAAATGTGTTTTTCTTAATTTATAATTTTATGGCTTGATCTCAGTTGAGGTGACGTTATACTCTAATTTTTAATATGTTTGGCCTGACAGCAGTGGGCAATAGAGCAGGTGCTGCTTTTTAAAACTGCCTAATAGTTTTTTTTTAAAATTATGTAACATTTTTAAAATTAAGTTCTGCATTTGTTCCTAACAAATTGGTCTGGGCCAAGAAACGTTACCGGGAAATGCACCAAGGGGGCCCCAGACCCGGAGAAAATTTTGACTTGAACTGAACGAACGCGGCTTCCTTGCATCTGAGCGATGAGTTGCACTCCACATTGAGGACTTTTCGATGGTATTTTTTTATCAACTTCATGGATCCTTCGACAAAAATCGTTCCACCGGGGATGGGGGGTGGGGGGTGGGGGTGGGGGAGGGGGTGGAGGGGGGGACCCACCGAAAATCATATTGAGCGACCAATGTCAGACTAGACTGCTGGTATATTGAAATGTTCTCTGTGTTGACTGCCACTGGTAGTCCACACAGAGAACATTTCGATACATACCGGTAGTCTATGCAATCAGACCTATTTCGCCTTTTGTTCACTATCACTCATATACAAAGATGTAAGAACAGGGGGAGGGAGTTACAGGAAGGGAGAGAGAGAGAGAGAGAGAGAGAGAGAGAGAGAGAGAGAGAGAGAGAGAGAGAGAGAGAGATCAGATTAGACACATTATATTTTTTCCAATATATTTTCAAACCATGATACCACAACAAGAAAATCGGGTGGTAGTTGGGGGGGGGGGCGGTGATCCCTTCCCTCACGACTTAAATGCAATCACTTAAGATTTGTATCCTACCTCTCGCTTGGGTTCCCGTTATCGGAATCTTTTGGGGGAAAAGTAGGGAGGGGTTGTACACAGTCTCTTTACTGTAAAGACGTTATTTGAGATTCTTTTGTATTATTTGTCCGCTCAATGTCAGTAGTAGGAGAGCGATGAAACGTCCCCCATTGGCAGGACCCCGGGCAGGACCCCGGAAGTGACGTCATAGTCACGTGACCTGATGACGTCATGTTGTGTTGTCATGGTAACCCGCGTGAGCGGCCATCTTGTGACTTCATCTCCATAGTGATACGTGGTGTGAGTGCGCATGCGCAGCGCGTGTTGTTAGGATGACACGTGTTTCCGTCGGACATTTTGTATACTGGAGGCCGCCATTTTGGTTTCTATAGTAGCACGTGATTGCTATGTTACCCAATTGTTCTGCAATGGTACGGGGTACGTTCGGAGGGTGTGTTCGGTTGTAGAAGAGTAAATCTAATTACCCAAATAAACCCGACAATCCGTCCAAATCACCAAAATCTACCCGAACTTTTACTATTTCGAATTCTTACAAAATTTTCCGCTTCTATCTATATATGTAATAGTTTATGTCTACCTAGGCATGTTTCTTTGTTCCGGAGTATACTCCAGTAGCGTAGAAGAGCCTATTAGTTGGAACAGTTTACCTTATTATTGCTATATTTAGCTATTTCTGGACTATTCTTGTTAGTTCTGACCCTATTCCAAGTACTCTTGTTGTTTCATATATCTGATTATAACTAACCAATCAGATTGCTTGATTTCCCATAGTCTGTATGCAGGGTTATCTCCCTTGTGTATAATAAAAGCAGTCCCAAAGCCAATAAGCTATCGAGCAGTTACTGATAAGTCATTGCTCGAACGACTCTAAGCCCATCGAGCAAATGAGCTATCGAGCAATTGCTCGATCGAGTGACTCCTCGAACGACTCTTCGACTCATTTCAGTATTTGAGGATACCCGGTATTGTATTATTTGAGGATACCTATCTCAAATATCCCTTATAAGCTAAAGAGCCAAGAGAGTAATTGCTCCATGAACAATTGCTCGAACGACTCGAAGCTCATCGAGCAAATGAGCCTTAGAGCAACTGCTCGTTCGAGTGACTCCTCGAACGACTCTACGACTCATGTCAGAAAAAAGGGATTCTAGGGCCTAAAGGGATTCCGTAAGTAGGGCTTTTTCCCAAATAAGCCAAAGAGCCAAGAGAGTAATTGCTCCATGAGCAATTCCTCGAACGACTCGAAGCTCATCGAGCAAATGAGCTATCGAGCAATTGCTCGATCGAGTGACTCCTCGAACGACTCTTAGACTCATTTCAGTATTGGGGGGATACTTGTTGGACTTTACATCCGGGTACTTCTGTTGGGGTAGTAGATAAAAAAAAAAAAACAAACAACAATATATATAACATTTCATTTGTATTCAAGTATACAATTCAATGTCTCAATGCATTTCTCTTTGTAGTTCTTCTTGCATGGGCTAACCATTTCATCTTCTTGTGAGTTGGAGCTTCTTCCCATCGCATGGCTAGGTTCTTGATAAAACACATTCTTTCATTTGATAACTTGGCTTTGTTGGTTGCTTTAATTTCCTGTCTGGCATCTTTGGGTTCCTCTTTCTCTAGCTGTTTCATAGTAGTAACTTCAGTCTTCTTAGTAGTAACTTCATTTGTGGTTTGAGTGGGAACATCCTTCGTATCTTCAGTAGTAACTTCATTCGTGGTTTGAGTGGAAACATCTTTCTTGACTTCAGTAGAAACTTCGTTCTTTGTGGTAACTTCTTTCTTTATGGGAGCTGGCATCTTTGTCTTGACTTCAGTAGAAACTTCGTTCTTAGTGGAAACTTCTTTCTTTGTGGGAGCTGGCATCTTTTTCTTGTCTTCAGTAAAAACTTCGTTCTTAGTGGAAACATCTTTCTTTGTTTCTGTAAAAGCAACTTCATTCTTGTTTGTATTGGGAGTCAGTTCTTCTGTCTTTATTCTTTTGTTTACTGATCGGCCAGTATCCACACATCTTTGTTTCTTTCCACCAGCATCCATGTCTAGATTTTTTCTCTTGGCTGCATTTACCACACGATTCACTTGGGTCAGTTCCTGGGAAGTCAGCTTTAATCCAGCATCATTCTTGAAGATCTGTATATGTAAGTCATCTTTGAATCTGAGCACTGTTGTTGACACAGACATCTTCACTCTTCGACGTTCAAAACGGAAATGAATTTATTTTTATACCAACACTCCTTTTATACTTTTCTAATCGTCTTCTTCTTCTTCGTCTTCATCTACTCGGAATGAGTAGTTTGTCATGAGGTTGTCGAACAGAAATCTTCGCTTTTCCAAGGCATATTTTTGGGATTCTTCAAAGTCAAAGTCCTCTTCTTCACGAAGACGCTTGGCAGTTTCTTGAATTTTCTTGTGAATTGCGTCGTTGCAAAAATTTCGAATGTACACAAGGGTATGAATGTATTTCTCACTAATGGCTTCTCTAACATTCTTTTGAAGTGCTCTATTTGCTGTTTCAACTGCATCTTCACTATCCATTCCATCTTCGATATATTTGTTCATGAGGTTGTCAAAATCGTTTTGGTATTTGTCAAAGGCACTTTGAACGATACCTCCCATCATAGAAACGTCTTCTTCCTCTTCTTCGTCTTCTTCTTCATCATATTCCATATCTTCTGATAGTTCCGACGATTCATCAGAGTCCGAATCTCTTGACCAGTGTTTTGGTGCACAGCTGGATTGCATTGTGTCCGCTCTTTTCGAAGGTCAGATTACAAATAACAAATTTCTTATGAGCACGACCCTTTTATAGGATATCGGACAGAGCATTGATGACGGGTTTGATCAACTTTCCTAAAAATCCTCCTTTCTGTATGATCCGTCTTCTTTTCCGATAAGATAGTTCTCTCGTTGGTGAGGCAATTCTCCTTATTTCGTACTTGTGTGGAATCAGCTTAGCTCTCTCAGATTTGGTTATAGGTACTGCGCCCGTCAAGATGTTTGAGGCACAATCACATAAACATTGTATCAAATCATCACTGGCCATCTTCAGCATAGTCTTGGCTTCATATCGATCCGCATCAGATAGGATTCGCAGTGTATCTAGATTTCTTTCTAATCTTGTAGTGTTGCTCGATTTTTCCGTTTGTCGGTTTGGGCAAACTTCTTCTTTGTGCCTCTTCATGTTAAATTTTCGAGAAAATGTTTTTCCACAGTACTCGCAGTTATGTATCGCCATGTCTTCACTCTTTCGTGGTCGTAGAACAAATGAATTTATTTTCACACCAACACTCCTTTTATACTTTTTTCAGAGCTAGGACTGGGTTGATAAGCGCCGAGAGAAAGCAACTCTTTCGTAGTATACATCTTTTTATATCTGGAGAAATTCCATCATCTGCTAGCAGCTTCAATACATGTTCGTATTTTCGCAGGTCATCAAATTCAGCTAAATTCAGTGGTATCTTATCTTCGAGGATGTTGGTAGCACATTTACATAAACAGGTAATCAAATCTTCATCAGCAGCACGTAGAACGGCATCGATTTCCACCTTGTCAGCATCCCGTAAAAATTCTAAAAGTGCTTTATTCTGGTCAGTCAGTCTAGTATCTCTCTCCTCTTCTGTTCTTCTTGGACAGTAATGTTCTTCATGCCTCTTACGTGTGAAGCTCCTGGAGAATTCTTTATCACAATATCTGCAGTGGAGCCGATGATGGTTCTTCTCGTGTCTTCGAGCATTATCCGATCTTGAAAATAACTTGGAACAGAATCTGCAACGAATTGGTAACATGTCTTCACTCGACGACGGTCAGGACAAAAATGAATTTATTTTCGTACCAACACCCCTTTTATACCTTTCCCAACAGAAGTCCCCGGATGTAAAGTCCAACAAGTATCCCCCCAATACTGAAATGAGTCTAGGAGTCGTTCGAGGAGTCACTCGGTCGAGCAATTGCTCGATAGCTCATTTGCTCAATGAGCTTCGAGTCGTTCGAGCAATTGCTCATGGAGCAATTACTCTCTTGGCTCTTTGGCTTATTTGGGAAAAAGCCCTACTTACGGAATCCCTTTAGGCCCTAGAATCCCTTTTTTCTGACATGAGTCGTAGAGTCGTTCGAGGAGTCACTCGAACAAGCAGTTGCTCTAAGGCTCATTTGCTCGATGAGCTTCGAGTCGTTCGAGCAATTGCTCATGGAGCAATTACTCTCTTGGCTCTTTAGCTTATAAGGGATATTTGGGATAGGTATCCTCAAATAATACAATACCGGGTCATGGGTATCCTCAAATACTGAAATGAGTCGAAGAGTCGTTCGAGGAGTCACTCGATCGAGCAATTGCTCGATAGCTCATTTGCTCGATGGGCTTAGAGTCGTTCGAGCAATGACTTATCAGTAACTGCTCGATAGCTTATTGGCTTTGGGACTGCTTTTATTATACACAAGGGAGATAACCCTGCATACAGACTATGGGAAATCAAGCAATCTGATTGGTTAGTTATAATCTAGATATATGAAACAACAAGAGTACTTGGAATAGGGTCAGAACTAACAAGAATAGACCAGAAATAGCTAAATATAGCAATAATAAGGTAAACTGTTCCAACTAATAGGCTCTTCTACGCTACTGGAGTATACTCCGGAACAAAGGAACATGCCTAGGTAGACATAAACTATTACATATATAGATAGAAGCGGAGAATTCTGTAAGAATTTGAAATAGTAAAAGTTCGGGTAGATTTTGGTGATTTGGACGGATTGTCGGGTTTATTTGGGTAATTAGATTTACTCTTCTACAATCGAACACACCCTCCGAACATACCCCGTACCATTGCAGAACAATTGGGTAACATAGCAATCACGTGCTACTATAGAAACCAAAATGGCGGCCTCCAGTATACAAAATGGCCGACGGAAACACGTGTCACCCTAACAACACGCGCTGCACATGCGCACTCACACCACGTATCACTATGGAGATGACGTCACAAGATGGCCGCTCACGCGGGTTACCATGACAACACAACATGACGTCATCAGGTCACGTGACTATGACGTCACTTCCGGGGTCCTGCCAATGCGGGACGTTTCATTGCTCTCCAACTACTAATGTCTTTTGATGTCAAGAGACTGCGCATTTCATCCTCCACGTTCAACAAATTTCTCCAACGAGTCAAAACAATGCTGCGGCCCGTTTTAGGGTATTTGTTGAGTATCGAGTCGAAAATGTATTATGTAGAGGTACGGTAGTTTCAAATAATGGTTACATTAAAATTTTCTTCAGCGATTGAATATACTAAAATTAACTATCTGCCCACTGATGTCGAGATAACAAATTTTTATTCTGAAAATTTTCCCATAATGCAACTAAAAATTTAACCGAATTAGTCTTGTGTGACAGAGCTCACTCAATGGTGCGACATAAGACTGTATGATTTCCAAGTAGTGTTGCTAAAAAAGATGTCTGTTTGAAATTTCCGAATTTTGATATCGTGGTGCTGCAGTTTAAAAACCTTACATTTTGTAGATATCGCAAACTGTTAAGGTAATCGTTAATTATCCATTGGTCGCATCCAGCACAGCCCATATACGATGCCTAAGTGCCTTTATGATCAGTTATGATGCCATTTTGAATGTGTCTTTTTTACGACTTTCAAGGGAAATAACTGCATTCTTTTGTCTCATTTGTCTCTTTTGTCTCATTTTCTTGAGTTTGTTATCTTGAAGCAGGTGTGAGTTTTTTTTTTTAAATGTGTGTTACATTTTTTACATTATGTTATATTTTTGAAGATACAAAATGTGTTTTTCTTAATTTATAATTTTATGGCTTGATCTCAGTTGAGGTGACGTTATACTCTAATATTTAATATGTTTGCCTGACCGCAGTGGGCAATAGAGCAGGTGCTGCTTTTTAATACTGCGTAATACTTTTTTTAAAATTATGTAACATTTTTAAAATTAAGTACTGCATTTGTTCCTAACAAACAAATCGTTTTAATAAATTGACATATTCCAGGTGCGGTCTGGGCCAAGAAACGTTACCGGGAAATGCACCAAGGGGGCCCCAGACCCGGAGAAAATTTTGACTTGAACTGAACGAACGCGGCTTCCTTGCATCTGAGCGATGAGTGGCACTCCACATTGAGGACTTTTCGATGGCATTTTTGTATCATCTTCATCGATCCTTCGACAAAAATGGTTCACCGGGCATGGGGGAGGGGGGTGGTGGAGGGGGGGTGGAGGAGGGGGGTGGAGGGTTGGGGGGGGGGGACCCACCGAAAACCATATTCGGCCAAATCGAAGAAAATATGGATTTTTTGAAGGTACACTGTTTCCTTTCATCTTAGCTACCAATGTCAGTCTAGACTGCTGGTATATTGAAATGTCCTCTGTGTTAACTGCCACTGGTAGTCCACAAAGTGAACATTTCGATATATACCGGCAGTCTATGCAATCAGACCTATTTCGCCTTTTGTTCATTATCACTCATATACAAAGATGTAAGAACCGGGGGAGGGAGTTACCGGAAGAGAGAAAGAGAGA
Source organism: Pictodentalium vernedei (assembly GCA_031216915.1). Classification (NCBI taxonomy): domain Eukaryota; kingdom Metazoa; phylum Mollusca; class Scaphopoda; order Dentaliida; family Dentaliidae; genus Pictodentalium; species Pictodentalium vernedei. The sequence goes on along the minus strand of CM062296.1, from coordinate 405,069,299 downwards.
GAAGAGAGAGAGAGAGAGAGAGAGAGAGAGAGAGAGAGAGAGGGGGGGGGGGGAGAGGGGGAGCAGGAGGGGGGGGGGGGTTGGAGCTTAGATTAGATACATTATATCTTTTTCAATATATTTTGAAACCATAGTACCACAACAAGAAAATAGGGTGATTTTGGTGGGGTGGGGGTGATCTCTCTAATGCGGTCACCTAAAATTTGTATTTCTCGTCTGTGTTCCCGTCATCGCAATCTTTTGGGGAATAAGTAGAGAGGGGTGTACACAGACTCTTTACTGTTAAGACGTTATTTGAGATTCTCTTGTATTATTTGTCCGTTGAATATCTTTTGAAGTCAAGAAATTGCGCATTTTATCCTCCACGTTCAACAAATTTCTCCAACGAGTCAAAACAATGCTGCGGCCCGGTTTAGGGTATTTGTTGAGTATGGAGTATGTAGAGGTGCGGTAGTTCCAAATAATGGTTACACTAAAATTTTCTTCAGCGATTGAACGTACTAAAATAAACCATCTGCCCACTGATTTCGAGGTAACCAATTTTTATTCGGAAAGTTTTCCCATAATGCAACTATGAATTTAACCAAATTAGTTTTGTGTGACAGAGCTCACTCAATGGTACGACACAAGACTGTATGATTTCCAAGTAGTGTTACGGAAAAAGATGTCTGTTTGAAATTTTCGGATTTTGATATCGTGGTGCTGCAGTTTAAAATCCTTATATTTTGTAGATATTGTAAACTGTGAAGGAAATCGTTAATTATCCATTGGTCGCATCCAGCACAGCCCTTGTACCGTATACGATGCCTAAGAGCCTTTATGATCAATTATGTTGCCATTTTAAATGTGAGTAGTATGTCAGGGGCTTTTCACCTCTAGGTTGCAGGACCTCGGTGCAGGACCTTGGAAGTGACGTCATGTCACGTGACGTAGTGGCGCCATGCGGTATTGTCATGGTAACCCGCGTGAGCGGCCATGTTGTGACGTCATCCCCATAATGATACGTGGTGTTAGTGCGCATGCGGTGTCTTTCAATGATATATTTAAAATTACTGACAATCCATCTGGTAGGAGAACTAGACAGTCAGGCCTCCTATACATAGAAAAAACACGGACCCAAACTCTGGATAAATTTCCTTTATACTCCTTCCGGAAACTATGGAATGCTCTGGACGACACAACTCGAAATATTAGCGACAGAAGCATGCTTAAGAGAAAGTTAACTTCCACATTCATTTCCTCATATTCCAGTTATGTCAACTGCAACAATCCCTACTGCCCTGATTGCACTTCGTAAACTTCGTAAATTGTCAAAGTCGTGGTCCGCGTCTAAATCTGGAATCCTCGTCTTGTGCAACCTGTCGCGCTTCCTCCTTACAGTGGTGCTATGTAAAATACTATATGGATACAAGTAAGAACTTGCAAATAAAAGTCTAAACAAATAAATCATAACATTCGTCATCCTACGACGATGATGCAGCTAACATAGACACCACGCCCAAACATCATGACCAACCTCCTTGTCGCAGTCTAAACGATACGAACTTCACGATGGGACTTGTTGCCGCCCTCATGTGTTATGATAAGTAGTGGAGGGAGTCCTACAGGCAGGTTGCTACTTGCCTACCTTGAATCACCGTCTTTCCGCTGGCGAAAATGAATCACTAATACTCTAATCTCATAAAAGTAATGATTCGATCGTCATTCTCCATCATGTGTCACATAATTGGCTCTCAGCTCATTCTTTCAGTCACAGTCTGTTTGCAATCACCCCATCTTCTTCCAGGGGTGGCAGGTAGACAGCCAATCTGGCTATGCCACTTCCCACGGTATACTTCTCATTACATTTGTGCAATATGTTTATTTGTAACCATTTTACATGTATGTGTACGTGAATAAAGAATCTGATCTGCGCAACGCGTGTTGTTAGGGTGATACGTGTTTCCGTCGTCCATTTTGTATACTGGAGGCCGCCATCTTGGTTTCTATGGTAGCGCGTGATTGCTATGTTACCAATGGCTTCTAACAAGACAGGGGTATGCTCGGGGTGTGTTCCTTTGTAGAATAGTAAATCTGATTACCACAAACAACCCGACAATCCCTTCAAATCACCAAAATCCACCCAAAATCACCGAAATTGACTTTATTTCCCCAATTTATCGGCTTAGCACGTAGTGCTATAGTACTAAGGGGGTACAAAGGGGTGAGTTCGATTGAACAGGAGTAATGTTCTGGCTTAGAATTATCCCAGAATCCCTTTTTGGATCCCTATCCCATGACGTTTTTCCCATTAAAAGACACGTTCCTTTGGTCAGTACCCAGAATTCTCTGCTTCTATCTATAATGCAATAGTTTACGTCTATCCAGCCATGTTCCTTTGTTCTAGAGTATACTCCAGTAACTTAGAAGAGCCTATTAGTTGGAACAGCTTTGCTTATTATTACTATATTTAGCTATTCTAGTCTATTCTTGTTAGTTCTGACCCTATTCCGGGTACTCTTGTTGTTTCATTTATCTAGATCATTTATATAAATTATAACTAACCAATCAGATTGCTTGATTTCCCATAACCTGTACGTAATCGTATAGAGGTATCTCCCCTTATTACAACGAAGTTGTATCAGATTCTCATCACATCTATATCCAATGACAATATCCCCGGGCACCCCAATTTCGGCACCCCTTTTTAAAAAACATATGACCTTCGGCACCCCTTTTTTGTCATATGTGCTTATGTGAAAAGCACAATGTGACACAATGTGCCCTAGCACATAGGCACATGATTTATGTGCCGATATGTGCTTATGTGAAAAGGCACAATGTGACACAATGTGCCCTAGCACATAGGCACATACGGGTATTTGATGATACCTATTGCCTAGTATTGTATTATTCGAGGATACTTACTAGAGAATCCTTTTTTTGTCATATGTGCTTATGTGAAAAAGCACAATGTGACACAATGTGTCCTGCACAAAGGCACAAGCTTTATGTGCCGATATGTGCTTATGTGAAAAGGCACAATGTGACACAATGTGCCCTATCACATAGTCACATACGGGTATTTGAGGATACCTATAGCCTAGTATTGTATTATTTGAGGTTACCTATCTAGGATACCTTCTGGAGAATCCCTTTTTGTCATATGTGCTTATGTGAAAAAGCACAATGTGACACAATGTGACCTAGCACATAAGCACATGCTTTATGTGCCGATATGTGTTTATATGAAAAGACACAATGTGACACAATGTGCCCTATCACACAGGCACAAACGACCAAAATGTGATTCCATAGCCACGGGTGTTTTCCAAAAGGGATTCTTTAAAAGGGATTCCATAAAATGGAATTCCTATCCGACTCCGTAAAATGGGATTCCGTGTTCCTTTGTTCTAGAGTATGCTCCAGTAACGTAGAAGAGCCTATTAGTTGGAACAGCTTTGCTTATTATTACTATATTTAGCTATTCTAGTCTATTCTTGTTAGTTCTGACCCTATTCCGTGTACTCTTGTTGTTTCATTTATCTAGATCATTTATATAAATTATAACTAACCAATCAGATTGCTTGATTTCCCATAACCTGTACTTAATCGTATAGAGTTATCTCCCCTTATTACAACGGAGTGGTATCAGATTCTCATCACATCTAAATCCAATGGCAATATCCCCGGGTACCCAAATTTCGGCACCTCTTTTTTGAAAAACATATGACCTTCGGCACCCCTTTTTGTCATATGTGCTGATGTGAAAAAGCACAATGTGACACAATGTGCCCTAGCACATAGGCACATGATTTATGTGCCGATATGTGCTTTTGTGAAAAGGCACAATGTGACACAATGTGCCCTAGCACATAGGCACATACGGGTATTTGAGGATACCTATTGCCTAGTATTGTATTATTCGAGGATACCTACTAGAGAATCCCTTTTTGTCATATGTGCGTATGTGAAAAAGCACAATGTGACACAATGTGTCCTGCACAAAGGCACATGCTTTATGTGCCGATATGTGCTTATGTGAAAAGGCACAATGTGACACAATGTGCCCTATCACATAGTCACATACGGGTATTTGAGGATACCTATAGCCTAGTATTGTATTATTTGAGGATACATATCTAGGATACCTTCTGGAGAATCCCTTTTTGTCATATGTGCTTATGTGAAAAAGCACAATGTGACACAATGTGACCTAGTGTTTTATCATCGACACTCGAGGGTATTCCCCTTCCCTATTAGAAGAATTCAGTTCAATGGGTTGTAGTTCATTAAGTTTAAAATTTATTCAGTTAAATGTCGTTCAGTTCAATTCAAGAGGGTTAATACCTTCATTTAGGTTATAGTTTAAAACTGTATTGGCTTCAAAGGGGTTTACACTAGGTTATAGAGGTTATACTTAAAAAAACTGTATTGGCTTCAAAGGGTTCATTCAGTTTTGTTCAGTTCAAGAGGGTTAATACCTTTATGAAGGTTATAGTTTATTCAGTTAAAAACTTTGTTATGTTCACTTCGATCTTGGCTGTGATGGATCTCTGTTCATTTTTTATGGTCAATTCACTTCGAGTTTGCTTATATTCGATCAGATCAGATCGATTTTCTTCAATTTGTTCTATTCACTTCGATCTTGGTTGTGTTGGATCTTCGTTCTGTACCTTTATTGTTTTGTAGTGGTTGGTTGGCTGTCTATGTTCAGTTGTTTCCAACTAGTTCGATCTTCGTTCATGTTTCGTCTGTTTAGTTAGGTTGTTGCATGTAGTTTTTAGGGGTTACAGTCCATTCAGATTAAAGTTTTATTGTGTATATTGCGTGTTAAGATTAAGTCAAAGTTTATGTTGTGTACCCTTCGACCTTGTTGTAGTTGATGAATTAGGCTTTATTAGTCCCTTTCCATACCCTCGAGTGTCGATGATGAAACACGGAATCCCATTTTACGGAGTCTGATAGGAATTCCATTTTATGAAATCCCTTTTAAAGAATCCCTTTTGGAAAACACCTGTGGCTGTGGAATCCCATTTTGGTCGTATGTGCCTATGTGATAGGGCACATCGTGTCACATTGTGTCTTTTCACATAAGCACATATCGGTACATAAAGCATGTGCTTATGTGCTAGGTCACATTTTGTCACATTGTGCTTTTTCACATAAGCACATATGACAAAAAGGGATTATCCAGAAGGTATCCTAGATAGGTATCCTCAAATAATACAATACTAGGCTATAGGTATCCTCAAATACCCGTATGTGACTATGTGATAGGGCACATTGTGTCACATTGTGCCTTTTCACATAAGCACATATCGGCACATAAAGCATGTGCCTTTGTGCTAGGACACATTGTGTCACATTGTGCTTTTTCACATAAACACATATGACAAAAAAGGGATTCTCTAGTAGGTATCCTCGAATAATACAAATAATAATGGCAAATCTTAAATGAAGCTATAAATAAGGGAATACGCGAAAGGGGGTTGCCATCGTTTTTTATACAGGATGATATAGAAATAAAAGAAGCAAATAACATAGCAAACGAATTCAACAAATTTTTTATCAGCATTGGAAAGGCTGTAGCCGACCAGATTCAGAAACCAAACAAGACGTATTTAGACTACATGGACACTAATATCTCCAATAACTTTTATCTGTTACCCACAGATCCCACAGAAGTCAGCCGAATAGTAAATAAAATGAAGCCCAAATTATCAAAAGACTGCGATGGTATAACTAGTAGTCTTCTTAAACAAACAATAAACGAAGTATTGGATCCCCTCACACATGTTATTAATAATTCTTTTATTAATGGCAAAGTACCTGATAGGATGAAGATTGCAAAAGTGATACCTATATTCAAAACAGGCGACGAGCATAGATTTACCAATTACAGACCTGTTAGTATACTTCCCGCGTTTTCAAAAGTACTGGAAAAGCTAATGGAAACGAGACTTACAAATTTTCTAAATAGATTCAATATTTTATACCCCCACCAGTACGGATTTAGAAAACGCCATAGCACCATTCACCCAATCCTCCAACTTCTGAAAAGCACCGCAACAGAAAACAATAAACAGGATAAAAACAGCACTTTAGCACTGTTCTTGGATTTGTCAAAGGCCTTCGACACGATAAATCACGAAATTCTATTATGTAAACTCGAAAAGTATGGTATCCGAGGCCTCGCGAATAATTGGTTCAGAAGTTACCTGTCTGACAGGCTTCAGTATGTTATGTACGAAGAACATAAATCAGATTCATCGAAACAAAGCTGTGGAGTCCCACAGGGCTCAATTCTGGGACCTGTACTCTTCCTTCTATATATCAACGATATTAGTAAATCAACATCACTCGATCTATTGTCGTTTGCGGATGATACCACGGTACACTGCTCCGGTTCAGACGGGAATACCATAACTCACTATTTCAACAACGAAGTTCAAAAAATATTTGAATGGTGCTCGGCGAACCAACTGCTGTTGAATGCTAAAAAAAACCACTTATATTATACTTAACCCAAATAAAGGTAAGAATAATAATTTCTGTCAAGAGATAAAAATAAATAATCAAAAGATAAGCAAAGTCGGGGGAAGTGAGACAGAAAAATCTCTAAAATTTCTTGGAATAAGCATTGATGAACACTTAACCTACAAAGCTCATATATCTAGGCTATGCTCGAAAATAGCTCACGCAAATTATAACCTCAACAAAGTAAAACACATTCTCCCACGCAAAGTCCTGAAAACATTGTACTACGCTCTGGTTCATAGTCATCTGGTGTACGGGATTTTAGCATGGGGCAATTCAAGAGCTGTTAATAAACTAGTTATCATGCAAAAGCGCTCATTAAGAATAATAAATAACAAAAAGTACAATTCCCATACAGACCCCTTATTTAAGGAAAATAAAATACTCAAAGTAGAAGATTTGTTCAAATTGCATGCATTACTGTTCGCGCATGACTGGCAAAATGGCAGATTACCGGCTTCTTTTAACGATACTTTCAAGGTTACTGACAACCCACTCGGTAGGACAACCCGGCAGTCGGGACATTTATACATAGAAAAAACACGTACACGAACCCTAGATAAACTTCATCTATACGCCATCCCGAAACTATGGAACGCTTTAGACGACACAGTTCGAAATATCAGTAACAGGGCTACATTTAAGAAAACATTGACCACAACATTCCTTTCTCATATTCGACGTATGTCCGTTGCGATAATCCCTACTGCCCAGACTGTACTTAGTAAATATTGATCATAGTGACACTTCAGCAAATTAAACAAATCCGCAATAGAAACATACTAGTCGTGCGACATGTCTTAATCTTGCACCCTCGTCCAATGCAACCTGCAGAGTTTTCCCCTCTAGTTGCCCTACTAACCTCGCGTAGAGACACACACGGTTAAGAAGCTCCAAACAATACTCTCGAGGAACGAATTTGCGTTCTGGAACACGTATTTAAGCAAGTGCTTGGTCAAGTCGGTCGGCTAATCATGGGAAGTCGCATGCGGTGAACTGACCGACACCTAAATGCTGTCAGCTAGTTTACGGCATTCGCTTCCCATGGTGCGCCCACCGACATTGACCCCTCGTCCAATTATAAAGATCATGATCTTTCTAGTTGGAACGATATTATCCACTCGATTTGACTAATTGTGTCTCTTGAATTTAATGCGGAGCAATGATGGTAATTTAGCAAGCAGGTTGCTCTCTGCGGACTCTGCCTAAACAGAAACACCACCCTCCCGCTGGCTTCTTATCCTAGCCTCTCACACTTGAACGTAATTTCGACCCAAGGAACGGAAGAACCAGCACCCCTATCATAGACCGGACAAATCGCCCTATGTTTACTCATCTAGTCACAGTCTGTTCGTGAGTTATGTTTCCTTTAGGGGGCGGCAGGTAGACAGCCAATCTGGCTATGCCACTTCCCACGGTATGCTATTTGTTACTCATGCATAATCTTTATTTTTGTTTACATCATACATATATGTATATCGTGAATAAAGAATCTGAATCTGAATCTACAATACTAGGCAATAAGTATCCTCAAATACCCGTATGTGCCTATGTGCTAGGGCACATTGTGTCACATTGTGCCTTTTCACATAAGCACATATCGGCACATAAATCATGTGCATATGTGCTAGGGCACATTGTGTCACATTGTGCTTTTTCACATAAGCACATATGACAAAAAGGGGTGTCGAAGGTCATATGTTTTTCAAAAAAGGGGTGCCGAAATTGGGGTGCCCGGATGTATTGCCATTGGATATAGATGTGATGAGAATCTGATACAACTTCGTTGTAATAAGGGGAGATAACTCTATACGATTAAGTACAGGTTATGGGAAATCAAGCAATCTGATTGGTTAGTTATAATTTATATAAATTATATAGATAAATGAAACAAGAGTACACGGAATAGGGTCAGAACTAACAAGAATGGACTAGAATAGCTAAATATAGTAATAATAAGCAAAGCTGTTCCAACTAATAGGCTCTTCTACGTTACTGGAGTATACTCTGGAACAAAGGAACATGGCCGGATAGACTAAAACTATTGCATATATAGATAGAAGCAGAGAATTCTGGGTAATGACCAAAGGAACGTGTCTTTTAATGGGAAAAACGTCATGGGATAGGGATCCAAAAAGGGATTCTGGGATAATTCTAAGCCAGAACATTACTTCTGTTCAATCGAACGCACCCCTTTGTACCCCCTTAGCACTATAGCACTGCGTGCTAAGCCGATAAATTGGGGAAATAAAGTCAATTTCGGTGATTTTGGGTGGATTTTGGTGACTTGGAGGGATTGTCGGGTTGTTTGTGGTAATCAGATTTACTCTTCTACAAAGGAACACACCCCCGAACATACCCCTGTCTTGTTAGAAGCCATTGGTAACATAGCAATCACGCGCTACCATAGAAACCAAGTATACAAAATGGACGACGGAAACACGTATCACCCTAACAACACGCGCTGCGCATGCGCACTAACACAACGTATCACTATGGGGATGACGTCACAACATGGCCGCTCACGCGGGTTACCATGACAACACAACATGGCGCCACTACGTCACGTGACATGACGTCACTTCCCAGGTCCTGCACCGAGGTCCTGCAACCTAGAGGTGAAAAGCCCCTGACATTCTACTAATGTGTCTATTTTTTACGTCTTTCAAGGGAAATAACTGCATTCTTTTATCTCATTTGTCTCATTTTCTTGAGTTTGTTATCTTGGAGCAGGTGTGAGCTTTTTTTTAAATGTGTGTTATATTTTTTACATTATGTTATATTTTTGAAGATACAAAATTTATTTTTCTTAATTTATAATGTTTGGCTTGATCTCAGTTGAGGTGACGTTATACTCTAATATTTAATATGTTTGACCTGACCGTTGTGGACGATGAAGCATGTGCCGCTTTTTAATACTGCATAATACTTTTGTTTTTTAAATTATGTAACATTTTTAAAATTAAGTACTGCATTTGTTCCTAACAAACAAATCATTTTGATAAAATGACATATTCCAGTTGCGGACTGGGCCAAGAAACGTTACCGGTAAATGCACCAAGGGGGTCTGTTTGTTACAACCAGTAGTGTGTAAATTTACCAGTAATGTCGAAATCGACCAGTAATGTCGAAAAAGTTAACCAGTAATGTCGAAATCAACCAGTAATGTCGAAAAAATCGACCAGTAATGTAAAAATCCGTAATGTCGAAAAATTAACCAGTAGTGTCAAAAAGTGACGACCAAAATGACGATTTTTCGCAAAAATTTCATTATTTTTCGGGTTGCTCAAATTGTACTTTTGCCTATATTTATCGACTTTTAACCATTTTCGCGCAAGTTTAAACACATTTACCCCAGTAAATACGGAATTTTATGTTTAACATTTATTTCCCTCTTTCATATGCACAACATGTCCCATCCTAATTGCTCTCTCTGTCTCTGTCTCTGTCTCTGTCTCTCTCTCTCTCTCTCTCTCTCTCTCTCCTCTTTCTCTTTATCTATCTCCCCTCTCATTCTATCCCATGTCCCTCTGCCTTCCCCCTCTCTCTTTCTCCATCATTCTCTCTCTATCCCCCTCTCCCTCTGTTCTTTGCCCAGCTCTCTTTCCACATCCCCTCTCTCTCTCTCTCTCTCTCTCTCTCTCTCTCTCTCTCTCTCTCTCCTTCCGCCCTCTCTCTCTGGATAGATAATGAATTTATACGACGCTGAAATATTTAGTCTAGTATTTAGCGCTCGCACAGACAGACATACAGTCACACATGTAGGCTGGCAAGTGTGTAGGCAGGCAGGTTAGCAGCAACCAGGCAGACGGACAGAAATCCAGACAGACAGATAGCAATGTGGCGTGTGAAAAATAACCCCTAGACGTGGATAGACAACTGAATGACGGAAAGACAGGCAGATCTACATACAAAGATTGATTGGTTGGTTGATTGATTGATTGATTTCGTTTACGACATTTAGTTTAAAGCACGCGCACCATACACGTGTCATTTCGGCATGTGGCTTGGCACACGAAGTCAAAGTGCACCTGGGATAAAGTGTCATTCCCAAAGACACAACTTAACTGACCTCGTCAGGTATAGAAACCGGATATTCATCAAATTGAATTGCGAGGCAATTTCTCGATTGAGCTAATAGTGCTCCCCACGTACATGCGGGTACATGCGGGTGACGCAGACTGACTGATCGATGGATGTAGGTAAAATGACAGATAGCAAATTGGTAGAACTAGATGATAGACATGTAGCAAATATCGGGTAGTGACTGACATTATAATAGTCAGTCATTAAAGCACACGACCAGGGGTGTCATCGAGGGGGGGGAGGGGTGGCTATACCCCCTCCCCCGTCGGCAAGTGTTAGTGCTCCTCATTTTGGTCGTCACTTTTTGACACTACTGGTTAATTTTTCGACATTACGGATTTTTACATTACTGATCGATTTTTTCGACATTACTGGTTGATTTCGACATTTCTGGTTAATTTTTCGACATTACTGGTCGATTTCGACATTACTGGTAAATTTATACTCTACTGGTTGTTACAGGGTCCCCAGACTCGGAGAAAATTTTGACTTGAACTGAACGAACGCGGCTTCCTTGCATCTGAGCGATGAGTGGCACTCCATATCGAGGACTTTTCGATGGCATTTTTGTATCATCTCCATCGATCCTTCGACAAAAATGGTTCTACCGGGGAGGGGGTGCCCAGCGAAGACCATATTCGGCCCAATAGGAGAAATTTAGGATTTTTTGAAGGTACGCTGTTTCCTTTCATCTGAGCGACCAATGTCAGACTAGACTGCTGGTATATTGAAATGTTCTCCGTGTTGACTGCCACTGGTAGTTCACATAGAGAACATTTCGATATATACCGACAGTCTATACAATCAGACCTATTTCGCCTTTTGTTCATTTTCATGAAATTTCACGTATCAACGGGTGTTGGGCTGCATCAATTCTGGGGGCCCCACTGGGAACCCAATAGGGGGACCACCCACAGGGAATTTTCCAGGTGACCATACGGCCAATCCGCCTCTGACATATTCTTGTCCAGTTTCGGTAATCAGGGGAGTCGTGAAGTTGTCCGATTATGGGTGGGGTGTAAACCTGATTTGTCTGCACTGTGACGGCTTAGATCTCACCTGATACCATGGACTTGTTCATGTTCATATAGGAAATAGTGCATGTCGAATTAGATTACCTAACATTTAAAATACTTGGTGGAATGATATCATGCTTGGTATGGAAGTATATTTTATTGATATCCAGTCCTTTATCCAATGCAAGTGTTCTTTGGCATATTTTTGGCCGTTATTGCCTTTTATGAACTTGATATTTGCTTCATACGTACCACCCGTCGCTGCTGAGGTGCGACCTCGTATTGTTTGTCTTCTACTCTTCTTCAAATGATTTTTTTTTCCATGGAGATAAATGTATACAGTGTGTAGTTTGAAAACTAATAATGCAGAAAAAAATAATCCATATTGTTAAAAAGACAAACTCTGGCCAGTCGTCGCCCACCGTAAATTTAATAGACCTCTGCCGTGTGTTATGTTTATCTGAATATGTATTCACGGTGTATCCAGCTGCAATGGAACTGGAAACCGTAAACATGGCAACGTGTTCAACAGATGGCAATGAAGTCATCAGTGGTGATTTCTTGTCCTGTTTACAAGTGAGTATTATAGTATATTTCAAATTAAAGAACTCAGGATGCAAAAAAGAAAACGTTCAACAGAAAAATATTTTACTTGTAGGAGAAGAAGTAACGAATAAACTCCTGTTGAATGACGCTTCGTAACAAGAAACGTGCTATTATATATTTTCAAATAGCATGTTATCACAGTTGTATTCATACTCGAACTATCTCTATTTCAACTGGCACAGTAAAATGTGAACTCACGCCGAGAGAGTTACGTCAGCACCAATCACCATTGAAATTGTACTGAACCACACCCATCGGAGTTTGGTACCTATGTGAACTCTCTTGACAGGGGTTCAAACCGCCGCTTTGCAAGGTACAATAAAATCAGGGCCCGTTCTTGATTCTGCATCACTCCGGAATTTGAAGCAGAGATGTTCTCGCTGATTTCCGGTGAAGAGCAGTATTTGGCATTAAATGGTGCATTGTTCTGAAATTTATACTTATTTCCTTTTCTGCAGTTTATCATTGATTCCAGCAATATTTTAAAATTTGTTCCGCCTAACTGAATCAGAGCAATTTATAAAATACCCAGAGTGAATGCATGAACATATACCACAATATGAATAATTTTCAAGCATCTTGTGGATTGAACTACTTGCGGCAGTGGGCTGTCGAGTTTACGGAGGAAGAAACTGTTTGGAGTTTGATCTCCTGTACAGTATATCTAGCAACACTTGCATCAGCACTTGTGTATGTGAAATGAAGCATTTAGATCAGCGTACTGAGTGAAATGATTTATGTTCCTTCGATTCTCCAGACTGTTAAAACATATGCAACCCCGTGATCTCCAGACTGTTAAAACATATGCAACTCCGTGATCGAACCTTGTCCCTCGACCCGAACAGACGTGTGAATCATCCTTCCAAAGCAAATATATCTATCGAATATTAAACCACTGGGAACAAAATTTCGGGAAAAGATAGTTTAACAAATATTGTCTTCAATACCCATTGTGTTAAAAGTACTAAAGGATATTTACAAAATGCACACATCGTGAGAAGATCTCAGTCAAGTTCAATATTCACCAAATTATCTTGGCTGTTGTTGGAGTTGTGTCCCTTTTTGTTGGAAATTTGATAATAAAAATGACTTTGAACGCGATAATTGCGCAAATGTGACCCGATTTTCAGGAAACTTTCTATTAATATTCATTTTAAGAAGATCTTGGTCGGTGCTTGTTGGATTTATGCCCCTTTTATATTGGGACTCTGTGTTTGTCAGATATTGGTGTTGTGAACTCAAAAGTTTGAGAAAATGTAATCTGATTTTTTTTAAACACCCCAAATATCCTTTGCGTTTGTGGGAGTTATGACACTTTTTGTTTCAAACTCGGTGTTCGTCTGATAATAATATTGTGAACGCGATATACTGAAAAAATGTATTCGTGTTTTCACGAAACTGGCTATTTGCAGATCTCAACCAAGTACGATATTTACCCATTTTTTGTTGAATTTCGTTGCAGTTGCCACCATTGTAGTTGAAAACTTGGTATTTGTCTCACACTGACTTTGTGAACGCATTAACGTGACGAAATGTAATCATATTTTCACGAAACTTGGTCAATGCATATATTACATCATGAAACATTCAGGTCCACTTCTCTCTTCGCGGGCGGGGGATTTTGGCATATCGTGGCATATACCGGTACTAGTTTTTTGCGACACATGTGATAAGATCGAAGCAGCAAGCCGGAATCACAGGAGGAGAATACCGAGTTTCACAGTACACCCAGAATTCTGCTCACAATGAAGCACCGTACACGAGTAAAACGCTACCCGAAAGAAAATATCAAATTTCCAGTCATTTATAAAAGGGGAAATAACCATGTTACTTATATGCATACCAATATTATTTTTTGATGATTGTTTTTGGATAAAAATAGATGCCTATTTCCTAGAGTTTGATAAAAATGTGTTAATTTCCGCTACTTGTCATAGTTCAGTCTTTTGTTTTCCAACAATTTTTTATTTTTTTTTTCAAATATACCCATTTTCAGACAAATCAGATTCCAATTAATAACAATCCATTAAAAAGTCTAGCATTGTTGAGCACGTGGTGTCCGACATAATTTTATCTCTAACAAAATCACCGGACACTGTTGCTGCCTTTCTGTATCGAGGACACAGTTTACATACTGTGGGCACGTTTGAGGGTTTCTATAACAATGGCAGGAATTCCTCCGCGATAACATCCGTTCACCGATCACGAGCTGTATGGCGTGATACTGGAAATGTCATTTCGTTGAGAACACCGTTTACATAGTGTGAAACGGTTGATTTACAACATATCTCGCTTCTTTATTGTCGAAAGTTGGATTTGTTCGCTAGTCGAACACGTTGGGTTGGGGTGGGGTGGGGGGGGGGGAACTTTCATGCTATGACAGAAAAAGAAATATTTTCAAACGCCTGTGAGTTTGCATCATAAAGGTGGAAGGTCGGGGTAAATTTGTATCATATACACCTGGAACTTAATTAGGCAGCACCCCTGTTTTTTTCGCAGTGGTGTTAATAGAAACTGTAATTACGTTCATGCTATCTTTAAGAGGGCCAAAAGTCATTGCTTGCGGAAAGAATGGTCCATTGACAAATGAAAGACAAGACAACGATGAAAATATGCAGTATTACTAATTACACATATCTGTCACTAATGTTTTTGATGGAAAAATATTCTCTCTACAAGTATGGTGCTGGAACGGTCCATGATGAAACATGCCGGTAATTACTGACAAAAATGTAACTTGTGATCGGTGGTCACTGAAAGAGGTTGTCCGAGTCTGAGTCGGAAAAAAAGCTGAGTCGAAACCGATTTCGTTGTATTAATCTCTTAAATTAAAAGATATAAATGTAATTTTTAGATATGTTGTGCCTATTTGAATGGAGAATATCTGTAATTAGAATTTTTTTTTTTTTTTTAAAATAATATGTGATTTACGGACGAATGTTTATCTCCGAGGCACTAAAAGTGGTAGTTCAGTAACCTGACACTTGATCAAGAAAGCAGATTTACCAATCATCTTTGTAGTTTTGCATGGAGGCGGGGCGATTTACTGAAGTAGGAAGTGAAGACATTGTTTTTTTAAAGTTTTAATCAGAGTTCAGTTAAACAAAACTGTATGTTTATTTTTCACAATTCACGCCCTGAGTACTGACTGTGGTTGTTATTCTAACAAATTAAACCAAACTCATATAAAAGCCCGATGACTCTGGAAATTGATCAGACCAAAATGGATGCGATTGTGTATATGTGTTGCGAATCGCTTCCAGACATCAAAACAGTTATAAGTATTCTCACCGAACCAGATGGAGATGAAATATCGTTTATGCCACCCACAAAACCAAAAGGTGGCGAAATATTCCTTATCAACAACAGAAAAGAAGCAATTTGAGATCAGTATCTTTGGACCAATATTGAAATGAAATACCAAAGAGAAACCCTTTTATGCAAAGGAGAGACTGAAGAGGTTTATTGGTGATAAAGTAGGGGATGACTGTTTTAGAAGAGTCTGCTATTTCTCACAAAAAAAAAACGATCTGAGAAAGTCAAGTTAAGCCTGAATGGAAGTGGTATATTTGCATCTAGAATTGAATTCTGTTGTTATGTGTTAATGTTTTTGTTCCTTCAAATGATGTATTTTACTCGTGTAAGTTGTTTTATATTTTTCTTAATAAAAATATCTCTGAAAAAAACATCAAAGCATTGTTTTACTCCATTCACTTCGTTGGTCCTGCAAGTACTGAGTTGGTTAAAACAATGTTTTCATTTCCCACTTCATAAAGTCACCTCCAAACAAGATTCGTCTAACAAACACAGTCAACAATCAGGGATATCCTTAAAAAAACAATGTTTTCACTTCCCACTTCAGTAAATCGCCCCTACTCCATGCAAAACTACAAAAATGATTGGTTAATCTGCTTTCTTGATCAAGTATCAGATTATTGAACTACCACTTTTGGTGACTCGGAGATAAAAATTCGTACGTAAATCACATATTATTTTCATTTTTAAAACCAAAGTTTTAATTGCAAGTATTCTCCATTTAAATAGGCACAACATATCCAAAAATTACGTTTATATATTTTAATTTCAGAGATTAATATAACGAAACCGGTTTCGACTCAGCTTTTTACAGACTCGGACTACCTCTTAGTGACCACCCTTGTAATCTCCTGAACACATTATCAGTGTCTGACATCAGCAGCGAGTGTATCCATCACGTGCCCGGATGACAGCCTGAATCCTCCTCCTTATGCTACCAGTGAGCCTTATGATACGGTCCAGAGGCAACTGCTACCACTCCTCATGCAATGCAGCTTTCAAAGCAGCCAAATTCTTTACAGGCGGATCTCTTGCTTGCACACGACGTCCAAGAAAGTCCCAAATGATTTCTAAGGGATTCAAATCGGGGCTCATTGCGGACCAAGGTAGTGTTATAATGCGTTGTTTTGAAGTAATGCTCTCACAGCATGGGAACGATGTGGCATTGCAGTGTCGTCCATGAATATCGGGCGAGTAGCCAACGGGTGGTTGTCAAAATGAGGCGAGAACCGGATTGAGAATATCTCGTATGTACTGATGACCATTGATATTCCCACGTACAGTCACCATATCAAGTTTACAATCACGAGAGAGGCACCCCCAGATCATTACTGACCCTCCATCATAAGGAACAGTAGGTCTGATCTTCCTGAGCACGGAAGCAGTGTCTCTATGCATCCGCACTCTCATTCGACCACCTGTGGCGTGAAGCAGGAACCTACTCTTGTCTTACCAATGGACTCTCATCCATGTTCTGAGATTCCAATGTTGTCGTGTCAAACACCACTCCAAATGTCGTCTTTGATGCTGATCGGACAGAGCTGGACGCTCGATGGTACTTCTGGACCTCATACTCGATGCTTTGAAATGGTTTCGGACTGTTCTGTTGCACAAACGCCTGTTGGGGAGCCAAAGACGTTTCAAAACCCCTCTTGAAACAAAGGGTTCACGCCAAACTAGGCGTGCAAGACTCCGATCTTCCCGAGAAAATGTCTTTCGGGGTTGTCCAGGCTTTGGTCGGTCCTTTACATCGTTGGATTGTTGATTTTTTCGGACAAGTCTGCTGATGACATAATGACTATAGGCAAATTGCCTTCCAATAGCTTTGAATGACATGCCTGTTGCGTGCATGCCAACGATTTTCCATCTTAGTGCCTCTAACCGTCTCCTCCTTGCCATGTCAACATTTACAGACAAAAGAAGTAACAAATTTTCTTGTTTTATACCCAGATATTGCATGTGGATGATAGTGTGTTTGTGACATTCGTGAGTAGCAGGCTTCACGTGGACGATGAGATGCGTTTGAAGTATGCTATCAACCAGACACATCTTGTGCCACGAGATGAAATGTACTGCAAGACATACCAATCATTAAAACATAATAATAAGTAACAGCAACTTCACTGTCATGAAACATTTCAGGAGGTGCGTAATTAAGTTCCAGGTGTACACAATAATTGTTGATAATTGAGCCTCTATGAACGGCTTAGTGGTACTTAAATATTAAATTTTCTAGATCCAATGACAACAAGATACCCATTTTGAAAATAACCACCTTTAGCTGATCCAAAAGAAACAGTTAATGTGAGAGTTCTGTCCAAGCTCTCAGGCTACCATTCTAATTCTGTTCGTTTTTTTGTTTACCCACTTTTTGTTGAAATTCCCGCACAGACGACCGTTGATTTAATATGATGTTCATTCGCATACAACGATCTAAGGTATTCTTTCCTGCAAAAGATACAAAGGTATTCTTTGTGCCCAAGTTAAAGATATTTCAATCATTAAGTACTCAACTCTCCTTGGAAATATCAAGATATTAACACATTTTGTGGAACAACCTGGATTAATCATAAAAATACGACTGTGCCAAGTCTTCATATCCGATTGTAATGGCATCAAAGTGTCCATCAATTCAGCTCTCGATTGAGTAACATTTCTAACTTTGATTTACAGAAAATGAATCCTTTCAACACAACTGAAATATTCCAGCGATTGAATCTAAACGTCTGAGACGATCTATTTGAGGGCTAGACATTTTAAATTTTTAGAAACGCCAAGATGTCCTCAAAATCCAACTTTGTGTCCTCTTTTGAACTCTTCTTCTACAACTATGTCTCCTCACTCTCCTGTACAGAAGTAATGTCGGAAGAAGAGTTCAATGAGGTTTCGGTACCAATTCGCTGCATCAGTGCATGAGTGCTAGAATGTTCTATGTCCCCTCAGGGACATAGAATATTCTAGCACTCAGTCGACGAATTCTATTTTGATTCTGGTTTCTGGAATATTTCACTCTTTGATTGACTAGACTGAACAGATGAGTCATCGTTTAATACAATTCTGGAGTGTAGACTTACAACACTTGCTAAATTTCAGGGTTGTAAGAGGGTGTCATATCTACAACTTGAAAAGCGGTATGATTTGATTAGAAATTATCTGCCTGAGTCGATTCTACTTACAATTTGGGATTCGCATGGACTACGTGATAATATAACTTCTTTACTCTCCTCCCTTCAAGTACTCTGAACTGGAAAAGGTAAATAAGTTAAATTGAAGCGAAACAACTGAAATAACGTCTGTGTCGAGAAGCCGCCATTCTTCAGGCTCTCGGGCCACCAGTCTAATTCTATAAGAAATTCGACGCCGTTATGTTCTGAAACCTGTCGAGCTCTCAAATAGGTAATCCCCTATATTTATATTCACTCATCGGGAATCTTTCCGTTGCTTGGTAAAGCAAAACTGTGGTTCACTTTTCATAAGATTCATTTTCTATTATTCAAAGCTATAAATGTTGCTCAATCGAGATTTAATTTGATCAACATTTTCATCACAATATAATCAGAAATGAAGACTTATCATATCCGTAGTTGGATGATTACGCCGGATAGTTCCAGACATTATATTAATATCTTGTTGTTTTCAAGGAAATGAAATACTTATTGATTGGAAAATCTATAACTTAGGAACAAAGAATACCTGCATATCTTTGTACCTGAAGGCACATCACTTTACATCAACAGTCGTCTGCACGTAAATTTCTACAAAATATGGGTTAACAAATAACCCATAGCAATGTCGAAGTCCGAACAGAAGTAGACTGGTGGGCCGGGAGCTTGGTTATTCATATCACACATTCAACCAGTCAGATATTAGTGTCCGTGAGTTCAGATAGTCCGTTGTAACAGTCAGTTTTAGTTTGATTGCAAAAAAAAATAATGATTTATTTGTGATCTCACATTATATTATGTTATAATTTTGTTTGCATCATGTTACATTTTGTGTATATTTGTTCTTTCTATTTTTGTTTAACGTTGTACAATAAACTGAATGTGTTGTGGACAACAAGACATTTTTCAATCTAAGCCTTTCTCTGGTGTCATCTATAAATTTAGAAATGTATTTTTCTGTTTTACCAGCCGCTAACAGAAAAAGGAATTTAACGCTTTCTTGAGTTTCAGGTGCAAACTAAAGAGTACGTTGCTTGTCGCTATATAGTTAGTTTTGCTTTCCTTTTCTTTTTGCCATTTAACCCTCTGCACACTGATGTCAACATACCGAAGTTTCAAGCAATACATTTTTCCCATAATACACAGAGGAAATGAAGCAATTTAAACTTGTTTGAGAGAGCTCAGCGAACCATTTTAGTCAAAATTGAATTGACCAACTGCTGATTGCATTGTGGCAATACTTTGCATCCTATATTTTATATTTCGACACCTGTGTGTAAAGGCTTGGCTTTTATCCCTGTTATGTGTCAAACTGCTGTACAATGTATACTTCAAAACATTTGGAACTTTTGATTTATCCTAAGGTCACTGATCTTGAGGTTCTGGTTTCGGGAGATGAAAAATAATAAGTAACACAAACTGAATGATCTTATGTTGAAAATCAGTCCCTCAGATTAGTTGTAGTAGTAGCAGTACAAAGAAGAAGTAAGAGGGGATTTGTGGACACCTGGTTACTTTTAGAAACAAACAAAGAGTGTACATCGTAGCAAAACACGAGTGCGAAGTTGGAGAATGCGATAATGAAAACTGTTGTATAAAGGATTAGTGGCTGTCATGATGCTCTGTGTCATTGCAATGGTCATGCAGTAGGAGCTGTAGACGCAATGACATAGTGTTTGTGGCGGGCCCATTGATAATGGACGTCGATGGTGGCGATAGTGATAGTCGTCGGGAGCAGTGGAAGGCTGGCTCCTTAGTATCTCCCCGCTTTAGCACCACTCGTGTTATCAATAACAGAGTCTGTCCCACACTTCGTTGGTTGCAACGTCGGTTTTTAGATATATATATAAGCTTAGATCATAAAGAATCCGGAAACTGGTTGCATATCCCACAAACTAACTTTGCCTTTTTTAAAAATGTTACCAAAATTGTAGAATTGAATGCTGATCGAACGTCACATGTGAGACGAATACTCATCTAAAGAACGTTTTATTCAGCAGGACATTTAACCAGAGGTTTCTATTCAATTCCATCAATCAGCAACGCTTTAGCTTAACTCTTGGAGTTCACACTCACATTTAGAATACTCAAACTGCGCGACCATTAATTCAATTATTACTGCATAATTTAATATATGAATTGACGTAAGTATATATATCACATTTGTTGGACATTTTAATTATAGCATTTCTGATACCCCAAAACGCAGATATGATGTTAATGTTCCTATAGGAATTCCTATCTTATAAATTTGCATGGTAGCATTTTTGGGGTATGGGGAGTTTTACGGTAATCATTTACACCGTATCGGGCGGCTCCACTTCTATGGACATAGCACAGTTACAGTCAAGTTTAGCTACCCGTTCATACCACAACTGCTCAACTCCGCAAGGCTAAGTTACTGGTTCCACTCATATGAGTGAAACAGGACGTTTTCACTACAGTAATAAAGCTCTACTTCACTTCCCGGAGTTCACACTGGATAGCAGCTTTATTTACCTCTATACTACAAACGCTTCCAGATGATCAACATGCAAGAGATTTTTGGAGTTAAAACAGTCGTCTTATAATAAAATGTACAGTATATGGCGAGTAGGTAGCAACTAAAGAACCTGCATTGTGAATTTGTCACCCAGGTCATGCCATGTTCTCTGTCGAAAAGCTAGACAAACACAAAGTTCAAGTTTATGGGCCCCAGGTTCATACAGGTTGAAATTCTGTATTTTTAATCAAACATTTGAGTTTTTCTTTCTAATCAAAAGCACAACTCTGTGGCTATTTTAGTGGGAATTCATCTTAAAAATGTCGTATTTCACAAAATGAGAGAAAATTTCATTCAAAGCAAGATAATATGGGATAAATCCCAAATAGATGTGCTTTTTTCAGCTTACTCGATTCCAGTACACTGTCCACTTCTCTACCTTGTTTGAATATGACTTTCATGCATACAAACTGGAGTGCGAAGAAAGTTTCCTCTTAACTCCCTCTGGTATTCTTAGGTGATCAGAGATCAAATAATTGCATTGAACTTCAGTTTATTGTGGAGCTGATTTTCCAAAACATTAGCTTATATGCATTTTAATATTAATTGGTAGTGAAAAGTACTTTAAAACCATTTTTAAAATGAATAAAATCATCGACGTTTCGCCCCTCATACCGGGTCGTTTCGCCCCGCCCCAATATAGGGATGAAACGACCCGAGGCGAAACAACCCGGGGCGAACGGGAATTGGGGCGAGGACCAAACACCGTTGACACTGTGCCCCAAAATAAGTCGATATTCGCGTCTCAGCTCAGAAACGAAATCACCACACCAGTTATCAAATTTCACACAATCATTGAGGTAATTTCCATCTGGTGATTTTTACGCGAGGAGAGGAGCATGTTTTGCGGTAGAGACATTTTTTTTGTTTTTTCTTCTTTCTCTTCTTAATTATTTGAGTTCACAATATGATACTAAATTTTATTATTTAGACATTAAAATATGTTTTTGTGTCTCGAGTCGTGTTTTACTATATAATTCTCAGTTTTGTTATGCTCAAGCTGCCAACTGCACTGACGATACAATACATTCTTGTACCATTGACACATCGAGGGGTGGTAAGAGGAGGCATGCATGTGGCAACTATTTACAACGTTTCAAACCCCCCCCCCCCCCCCCTCTTTTCGTCATGCAAAATATATTTCTGTGACAAGCCGGGTTTTTAGTAGAGTTTTTTTTTAAAAAAAACTCGACTATTGTTATAGGAAGGGTCGGTTGCCGGGCGGTTGGGCGGCGCTTTTTGCTTATAACTTTGCTGTTTCGGGACGGATTTTGATAATATTTGGTATGTGAATTGATGTGCATGTTCAACACCCGCTGACGCGAAATAGGGAGTGTCCATACTATTCACAAGCGTTATGACCCTTTGTTAAAATTCGACTAATTTTGATAGCGCGACAACTTCATCAAATGTCAACCGATTTGACTGATATTTGGCACATGGGTTTCAAAGAACAATGTCTTGATCGAGGTCAAAAACGGGCTCGGTCCGATGTACGACAACAGGATGAGTTATAGCCCTTTGTTAAAACTGATTAATTTTAAGCTTCATAGTGTGATAACTTCAACAAACGTCAACCGATTTGACTGATATTTGGCACATGGATTTCAAGGAACAATGTGTTGATCGAGTTCGAAAATTAAAATTTTATAGTAAATTTCCTTTCTTATTATACCTACCACAATTGTTTACTACAGGCTTGCAGTACAGTGGAAGTCCCGAACTCGGAAAATATTCTCTCTGTTTTGGTCTTTCCCAAACGATTTGGGAAAGAAAAGTCGTGCAAAAGCACCAAGAAAAAATAAGCCAAAACTGGGTCGAGTTTTTCCGGCGCACACCCAGTAAGGGTCGGTATACTCATAGTACAGATCCACGGCTTCCGGTACCAGTGTGCAAACGTTTTACCAATGACTGATTCTTTTGAATCCGCCAATATTGGAGTTATGTGATCGGCGGGTAGGAAGGATTCTTACCCGAATAAGAAGACGAGAGGGCCTCCATGTAAAAAATTGTGGTATGGATAATAAGAAAGGAAATTTACTATAAAATTTAAATTTCTTATCAATCTACCTTACAATTGTTTACTACAGGCCCAATAGACAATAGGAGGAGGGAATCACACAACCAACCTCCACATAACCCGATTGCACTGGAACCGTGGACAGTAGAAAAGTTCCCTAGGCCTATCAAACCATAGCATCACAAACATTAGTAAAATACAATGAGACATGAGGCGTATGCCTCTGCGTGACTCACAGACAGAAAGGGCAGTAAAACAGCAGTAAAACAGCACATGGCTGGAACTGACCTTGTAAGAAGCCTAATGGCTAGGGTAGACAACAGCCTGAGCAGAAGAAAGAGACCCAAAGAAAAAAGGTCCCCACACTGCTCCTGCAACTGACGCAGATAGAAGGTGGAGAAAGTAGAAGCATTTGTCCAGTAGGCTGCCCACATATCATCCGACAACTTGATGGATTTAGCATAAGCCCAGGAGGTAGACAAGGCACGCACCTCATAGACAGAAATATGATTGGTAATAAAATCGTCAGTCGCAAGACGAACGTAGGCCTCGCGAACAACCAGACAAATCCATCGAGAAATGGATTGAAGAGAGATCTTTTGTCGACCAGGAATAAGAGACAGAAAGAATCGTTTCCCGCCTGTCCTAATTCCTAGTGCCTTTCGGGTCAACCGAGAGGGCGTGAAGCTCACTAACCCTTCTAGCTGAGGCAAAAGCCATCAGAAAAGCCGTCGTTGGGGTCGTTCCAATGAGGGGCCATAAGCTATGTTTTTGACGCCAAAAATGAAAAAAATAGTTATTCAAGAATTTTGTTTGCAAGTGTCGTCTGCCTTTCGTGTTAGGTAAAGGATTAATCAAGACTTAAATGCCTGTTGACAGCCAACTTGCAGGACGATTTTCTTGAGACTTGTCCTAAAATGTTGTAAATGTTTTCGCGTTTGACCAGCCTGTCACTTGGAAAATGATCAATAGGAACAGAATGTTTCTTTGCCTTGGACACCGAAGTACTTCGTATACTTAGAACCTTAAGCTTGGAAGTATCTATGCCAGCAATAAACATAACGGTACGTAGCCATCGACTGATGGTACTTCTAGCCACAGGTTTATGAGGCTGAACATTACTGATGAATAAGGAGCTGTAGTGTAGATGCTGTTCTCCTCAAATAGTGTTTTAACACAAACAACAACACAAAACCTTTTGTCTAGAAGATATGATTTCAACACAGCAACTGGGTTATTTACGCCAGGCCGCGTTTGTTTCAATAAATCTTCATAATGAAGTGTATAAGAATCAGAACTTATAAACATTCTGCAATGGACAAAGAGTGGATAGACTGAGCACGACTCGCTAGAGTGAAGGCTATCAACATAGCCAGTTTATAATTTAAACACATTAAAATTAATTTCCGAGCATAAGATAATTTCCGAAGATAAATAAGCACTGTCGACAGATCCCATGTTGCAGAATATCTCACTGCTGTAGGCCGCAACTGGGAAACACCTTTCATAAATTTTACAGCTAAAGGTGAAATGCATCAGAAAGTCCATCAACAATTACACCCAATGCAGACAAAGTACTTCTAGCAGTATTAAGAGCACTATATCCTACTCCATCATAAATTGTAATACGGACGTTATATCTGTGCGAACGGAGTCAGCTTTCCGTTTACAACAGTATTAAAACTATTTATTATACACCTGTTCTACATAATACCCATCTACAACAACACTAAACCATGCGAAAAATGAAAATCTGTTCCGCACATGTGTGCAGGACGGAAATCGTTGACGGACTATTTTTTTAAATAGCAGCGACATTTCACTGGAATTTTCAGCACATCGTGCAACGCAATTACAATTTGAATCGCTAACGACAGCTGATAATCGTCCCTTGCGTTCCAATGTCTTCTATGTGCCCGTCGGTTCATAGAACACATTGAAACTCGGGGGACGAAATAGTTACACGGGTCCCCCTCGCAAATTTGGTTGCCGATAAAATGTGTTATTTTTGTTGATAGTTGTCAAATGAATTGCCGATTGTCCCTCTAGTCATTGTTTTTATAAGTGCCATATCGATTAAACTATTCATACGCGTGAGTCGTTCTGCGTATTTATTGTGATGCACTGAATGCTGTTTCTGAGTTGAGCATCTCCAAGACGCCATCGCGATTGTTGTTTCCCGAGAAATGCATCTACACTGGAAGGATTTCCGGATAAACGGCATGCCATGAGCTGCAGTTGATAGCACAGAAGATGACGATTGCTGGAATTCGGAATTGTAAGAATCGTTTGAGTCACTGGAAAAGTGAGAGAAATTTTCACCAATAGTTCAATTACTGTTGTAAACCAGCTCTGATTAGGCCATATTAGAACAAAAAGGATATTGAATCGTAGCTTCTATACATTATATTCATTTATTTAAGTCACATACTTATGCACAATGGCTAATCGTGACCGAGCTTCTATAAAGTCTGCCTACAAGGCTGAAAGGTGGAAAAGCAAAGAAAAATAATTACTGTTCCTAGATAAACAAAATGCATTGATAATTTCAGCATCAAGGTACCTATACCAAGAAACAAACCTACCAGGTTGTGTATTAATTCCGGAAGCAAACAACTCAATCTCTGGTTATCGCCACAGGTTGGAAATAGTCTAAAATATCGTATTATCTAAATGCCACTCAACATTATCATTGACGTTTCGGGACAGAGGTTCAGCTTCACTAAGAACTCCAGAAACATGAGCCGCTGAAAACCATAAATGGTGATCAATGCACCAATGCCATATTTGAATAGCTAACCTATTGCAATCTGCAGATTTTGTGACCCCATGGCAATAATGTAACGAAAAACAAAATTGTTAGCTGTCATAATTTTTACATGTTCCAATAAGAGCAAAATCCTCGTCCTCTTGTTGGTTGAGAGCTGGTATAGTTTCTTTTATGTTTACGGCTCCAGTAGCAAATGTTACTGTCTGACGTCACACGCAAAATATTTGAAATGACGTCGCCCGTTTCGTAATTGCTTCATCAACGAAGTGACTTGCCAGCCGCTTCATTTTTCTGAATTTTTCACACGTGCAGCAGACGGTGAAACCGATTTACTATTTGAATTAAGATTGAATGAGTTTATCTGGTTTATTGATTATTTATTCGGTGTCGTCGTGGGGTATACGGGAGGTTTATTTACTAAACCCGTGATCGTTAAAAGTTGCCTTGAACAAAGCATCTTTAACGATCACAAGTTTAGGAAATGAGCATCACGTGTTTCACGACGCGATGTAAGTTTTGGGCTTTGGGCAGCGTCTTATTGGAACATATACGTTCTTGTGATGAGTTGTCGGTAACCTGGTCTGAGGTTGGCGGCTCGGAGCGTCGGTTCAACCTCTTTGTGTCTCGGTTGAACATAAGCTCCGAGTCGCAAACCTCGGACAATGTTACTGTCAATTCATCACAATAATTTATAACGTTGATCATGTTTAAAGTTGCTAAAAGAGTTCAGAGAAACTAAACAGCCAACGTCTCCAAATATTTCATATGTCGATCAGGCTCAAGTGCTTCCGGCGTTCTGAAGTCTTTCCATCCAAAGAAACTGCTCACAATCTCAGTTTAGATGTATCAGTAGTACAACACGGCCACCGTCGACTGCTCCTTTTCCACATATGGCCAATATTTCCACGGATGCAATAATATTAGATTCCAAACACTAATTTTTGGAATAATCATCAAAAAATTAATTAATGAAGCTCATTAATTAGAATTTTGCTGATGATGATTTTTATTACCTCGTAAACGCATGCGTGAATATCATTGCCACGAGTGGTTTACTACCAGTCCACGGCGGTTGTACTGTA
Organism: Pictodentalium vernedei; assembly: GCA_031216915.1. Lineage (NCBI taxonomy): Eukaryota > Metazoa > Mollusca > Scaphopoda > Dentaliida > Dentaliidae > Pictodentalium > Pictodentalium vernedei. Next base: position 405,042,179 of record CM062296.1, on the reverse strand, counting down.
ATAACAATATGTGCATAGCCCAGATCTATCTCCCTTTTTTGATAAGGCAAATTATGAATTCACCAATGTAAATCACACATACTGTCAGATGTAATTTTCATACTGCAATTATAGATACATTTAGTGGAATGAAGAACCTGGCGCTTTTGGACAGTTCAATATGAAGATAGTGAAGCATACCAAATTGTACTGCCGGGACACTAGATGACCCGCTACTCTCTCAACCTGCCATATACTGGCATAGCTCTTGCGATATAAATACTGGCATTCTTTCACAATAAGTTCAACTGTATGTGCTGGCAATTTAACAGTCATATGGACTGAGTTAATACAGAAACCTACAAATTCTATACATTGTGTTGGGATCAGAGCTGATTTGTACGGACGAATAGTAACCCTAAGGCCTAAATAAGTAAGAAGCCGAATAGAATAATTTATGTTTTGCTGATAGTGGTCATAGGTTTCACCTAACAGTACTGAATAATCAATACAAGCTGAAATGCTATGACCCAGTTTTCTTAAAACATAATAAACTGGTTTCAACGACTTGGTAAAAACTCATGGACGTCGTGAAGAAGATAGCGGTGTAGGGGGTAAACTTAATTTGTCTGAATTGTGTTGGCTCAAACCTCCACCGATAAGGTATTCCAACTATTTGCCTTATTGAAGTCATACCTTGCTGATGTAGTAGGAATTTTAGCCAGCCGGGAAGATAGTGTAAAAAACTCAAGAATTGTTGGAAATTTATTTATAGAAAATACAGGTAGAAGTCGTAACGCATGAACTGCTCAGCATTTTATATAATTAGCACGTGCAGGACAGGTCTTGCGGGGGCACCCGATGGCCTGAATCCGACAGTGGGTTTGACATAAGCCCAGATGGATCTATCGTATCTAGTATAATAAAATGTACATGATTTTATAGTAAGAGCGAACGTACATCTAAGACTGCGAGCCAGACTTTAATATCCCGAAAAACTTATTGGAAGATTCACGACCACACCTCATTAGTTACACTCCTGTTAATAAGTTTGATCTTGCTTGCTTAATGCCAGTCTCGCATGTATTCGAATTAATTACTGAATTTTAGGCCTGATTGGTGTTAACTGTCCTTTAGCATTAATGAAACATAAGATACAGTATCCGTTTCCTTTTATGTGCAGAATGTTAAGCACACACACCTAAATGTGATTACTATAAGCCAAACTTTATTTTTATCCAGGAAACATTCGGGTCAGAGGCACCCTGTATTATTCGTATTATTCTGGAGCACATACCCAATACGAAACACACACGTGAATGGGTTAATCGATATTGCACGAGTGCCAGCGCGGAAGGATAAAACGAGAGGCTGCAGGCCTCGAGTTTTATCCTCCCGCGATGGCACATGTTCATCACGTGTTTCCTTTTGTGTTTATAACACGCCTTCACGTCTACAAAAGCGATTATTAGAAGGACACTCAGCAATTCTTTATCGCTGACCAAATTTGCGAAGGAAACCCGTGATTCTATTTTCAGCCACCACTAGCAATTCAAATCGTAATTGTCGTGCACGATTTGCAGAAAATTCCAGTGAAATTTCGCTTCTATTTAAAAATAGTCCGTCAAGGATTTCCGTTCTGTACATATGTGCGGGACAGATTTTCACTTTTCGCATTGTTAAGTGTTGCAGTAGATGGGAATTTCATAGAACAGGCGTGTAATAAAGGGTAAGTATGGAAAACCCTCACTGAGACAAATTATACTCCCATGGGTTTCCTGGTGCAAGCCGGTCTGGTTACACAAAATAGGCACTCGATGTTACAGCAAACAATGCAAGGTTACGAAACGCAGTGGAGACAGTAAGCCAGTACAAGAAACCAGAGCCACCACGTACTGTTATGAACAGAAAACAAAGGACCGGCGAACAGTAAAATTGGTGTATCCGTAAACCTAGGAACGTTTGGTGGAAGAAAACGTGGGAAGAAATAGGGTACGCAAAAGTAGAAAGTCTGTTGGACAACGTTTGTGTGAACAGTAAGTCAAATGAAAAACATAGGAAATGAGAGCGGTTCATGTCCATTCGAATGCATAGTCTGCTATCTAAAATCATACTGTGGATTTTTCTACCACGTGACTCTTCCATTGTCATTCGTTAGTATTATATTGTTTCTGTTCAAGCGGATAAAATGAGCTACAGTCAGAAAAGTTATAAATAGCAAGAAAGTTATAAACAGAAGCCTTAAAAATAGGTTCTGTGTTATAACTGACAAAATACGCACAGGACTGATTGTAGGGTAGGGAATCTTTCATTCGGTTAACAGAAGCGGTCGAAGCGACAAATGCTATAGAATCGTTTTGCTTCTCTATTCCATAACTGTGGTTTGCTCAACAATCTTACCGTCACTGCAACGGAACAAAAACATTAAACTTTCGGCTTTTAAAGTTTTGTGAATATTGGGGGTTTTTATCAAGAATCCTGGATACTAGTTATTGAAAGTAGGAGTGTGGGAACGAGATGTTCCTGAAAATATTGACCAGCTTTTCACTTTGTGTGTCTTGAACGTGTTAACTTTCTCTTTTTGTATGCGGTTGACCATGGAGTGAAGTACATAGGCTTACAATGTGGATGAGCATGATACATTAAAAAAGCCTTATAGATTGGTATCATCAGCAACCCAAGGGTTAGAGACACGGTACATTCGTCCCGGTAATGAATACATCAGCATCTGTCTCTACATGTAAGGAAGAAATGCCATTACGCTTCAGACATTTTCTAAACAAATTCACGAAGAATTGTTTGTTATTATTTTTAGCAAACCAGTCCTTTTTTCTAACACTCGGAAATTTTTTATTCAGTTTTGACGATTTCTACACCTCCCTTCAATCCATTCTGTTTGAATGGGTTTCATGTTTGTGGGTGGGCGGCTGTCATAATCAACAAAGACAACTGTTATATTACGATCTAATTAAATTAATATATGACTCACAAATTTGACCATATGTTTTACCATCGAACAATGGGAACAGTCCACCGTCCATGCTCACCCCACAGACCCAGACCCTTCCTCAAAAACGAATCTGGATTTACATGTGAATGTATTGAATCATCTAACTGTCTCTCAAAAGTTGATAAGTTCATAACTCGTATGATGTCTGAGAATTCAGTTCCGGAGACTGTACCCATAACAATCGCTATCAATCGTTGGAACAGCAATTGAGCATCCGTTGTTACAAAATGGCACCGACTCGGAGTCCAGCGTTGTTATTCATTTGTATGGTTTGATCAGTTTTCGTAAAGACGTATTCATTTGGGCCCTTTTCATTCATTTCCACAACTATTACTTCCCTGATACTTAAGGCTTTGTGAAATTACATTTGTTGGATAGAGTACCACTTTGCATGCTTCTTAATTCCCAAACACATGGAGGGGATTCATGCAGAGATGAGATGTTGCAGAACAGTCATGGCATCTTTTTCGTCTCCCAATTTTCATTCCTTTCCGCATTCTTTGTGTTACTCCCTTCGTGCAATATGTACCATGTTAGAGAACTTTATTTATTAGATTTGATTTTCTTTCCCAGAATTGACCTTTATTTAGATCAATATGGCTTAAAACGCGACTGATATGGTTCTGATCTCTGTCGATAAGAACCAAGCTAGAATTGTCCACCCGACTGAGCGCAGCCATTTTGTTGACAGCGAAATCGTTTACTGTTATTCATTGAAAGCAATCAGTCGTAAAATTTGCGTTACCAGGCAAAATGGTGAAGTTTTTGTATGATGTGGAATTAATGATGGCAAAGGTAAGGACTAGGGGGATCAAAAGGAAAAGAAGTGAGTTGTACACAAAATGCAACGCAAACTACGATTCCAAGATGCAAACGGAGATTCGTCGAAGTCGGAAAAGAGGCAGTTCAGCTTTACGAACCACTGGGGAAGCTGCGACTGTCGGACTTTATGAAAAGAATGAGAAACAATAACACTCTCAGAAAACTGGAGCAGATCTGAGAACATTTTGTAACTATTTGATTTGGTTTAATAAATAAAAGGTCATTACTCGGTTAGTTTCATGACGGCCGGGACAACAGCACTCGGTGACTTCACATCAAGCTTCGAACTTCGGTCTCCGGCTGATATGAGATAACCTCGGACTGATTTCTCAGGCGATATGAAACTAAGAAAATAATAACCTCGAATTATCGTGGCATCAATTATTTCAAAACATGCCGGCATGGATACTCAAATATCTCACTAATACTATTCAAAGCCACCTATAGTTAAGCCACCAACTATATTGTGGCTCCTCATCAATTGCTTTTCAATGACCAGATCTGTTGACAAACCAGCGAAGAATTTGTCATCATTATTTACAACATGGACGTCAGAGCATTCTGAACACCTCTGTTCAACTTTGTCGAATAGACTTTCAATAGAATTTGCATGCATGATCTTACCAGCTGATGAAAAAAATTACCACACCATTCTGCTCTTATAAAATTTCTGAGGATTTGAGCCATCGGCATATATTGATACAAGAATTAGGCAGCCCCAGTGTCATTGGAATTCTATAAGCACATAGTTAGTTGTTTATTAATGCGACCAGTCTTTACCCCTACACCTAAACCTAATTAGCCCATTATCTCAAAACGGGTTATCCCAGTTAACCCTACTTTATAGGGAAATGCATCCGATTTCGAATTTTAACTTTTAGTATGTTGTAAATAGCACGTTCTTCTAGGTATTATCAGATTTTGACTGGATTAATAGTTCCATCCTACATTATCTGATTGTGGATTATATTCAGGAGTCATACCAATGGTACATAACAGTAAATGTGATTTTAATGCTGTATACTATTGGATGCCTTCCGGTGTTTTACAGGGGAAACATAGCCGACAACAAAGTCTGTGCAACAGTAGATGTCACTCCAGCGTAAACTGTTCCAATAAATGAATATTGATCTAATAAAATAGAAACAGAACTAAACTAAATTTGGTCTCATTGAATTCATGTACAAATCCTTTTGGGCATTTAGCCAAATGACTAGTTTGTTATTTTAGTCATTTGGCCATATAACTAGGAAATTTAGACATTTAACCAAATGACAGACGGCCAAGGTCATTCGACCAAACGACTAACTGCTTTAGTCATTTGGCCAAACGACTAGTTTGGCACATTGACTCTAACATATGCACTTTCAGCTCATATAGTTCCTGTTTTTTGCTAAACAGAAATTCATCAACACGTGGGCATGATTTTCAAGAGGATTTTCGATTTTGAACATCTTATCTGGAAATCGTATATTGGTTCAATGAATGGTATATAATCACTCAAGTGTTCTGTGATAGTTTTGAATGGGCGCATCTTATCTGGAAATCGTATCGTGGTTCGATGGACGGTAAGTAATCACCGCTTTTGTGATAATCATGAAGGGCTGCATCTAATCTGTAAATCGTATAATAGGACCAGAGTACGCTCTGTCGGTTACCAATTAAGCCAACATCACTAAAGATTGATTTGGCACCAAACTATCTTCGTTTGCCAAAAGTTTGGCACAATGGACAAACTTCCAAAGTGAAGTGACAATGAGTGGTAATGAGGTATTGTTTTTTCCTTCAGTAAAACATTGTAGGTTATCAACTTTATAAAATGCTGCATTTAATTAGATAACTACTTCACACCGTCGCGAGTCACTCGCGATGGTATGGCATATTTATCTAATTAAATATTTTTTTAATAAACAATATTTTATTCGTCATGAAATAGTTTGGTAAAAAGGCATAAGCCTATGTATATACCTCACCGATACATAAAATATTCATTTTTAACAACAATAGTGCGTAAACAAGAGCAGAGTTGTGCAGTTTGTTCTATACACAGTCCACCGTCAATCATAGTTTCTCTCAAACTAACTTGTGGCATGAGTCTTGATAGGACTCTTCAATCTGATAATGGGATGTAATGACTGATTGAGGTAAGGTATTCTACTTCTCGGGTAATCCTTGGAATCTCATCGTTTGTTCGATATAGTTATACACGGCTCCAAATCTGCGAATATTGTCTGACTGTTTTCGTTTCATTTCCGGATAAGATAACGTTAATTTCTTCAATGGTGTAATCTAGACTTTGAAACATAATTTCTCTTTGGGTGTTATAGATTGGACAAAAAGTGTTCAAAGTCCTCATATTCATGATTACAAGAGCATTTCGGGTCATCGCGCCGAAATCGTTCATACATGTGACCATTTAAGTCACCACATCTTAATCTTAATTTGCAGTACAATATCTGGCCTCTTCTTCCGCCAGCATTATAATAACCTGGAATGATATGGTCGTTTTTCAGTACCTGTACAGATCCACGGCTTCTCATATTTATATCTATTTCATTCCAGAGTCTTACAGCAGACGGGAAAAAAAGTCATAAAAAAGTTTAGTCCAACATTGTATTTCACGTAGGTTGTTTGATGAACGAAGTGGATAATTTGTATATTCCGACACTTGGGTGGAATCATTGCCGTGAGATAATGAGGCGCATTACCAGACATAATGTTAAACATAGTAACTATTTTGTGTCCTTTTCAGTGCTTTTGTAATGTAATAAAACCAGTTTCGAGATATATACGCTTGTGACGTGTGCCCCTGGGAATGCTGCATATTGTTCTAAGGGCGTCTTGTTGTAAAACTTCGAGTTCATCTAGTTAACCTTTTGGACAGTTATCCCAAATAACATCGGCATAGTCAAAAGGGGAGTATGAAATGAGTTTCCAAAGCTGACCTGGACAATTTCTATTTTAAGCTACGGGGGCAGTTTATCATTGGACTGACTTTATCAACAATACAATCAGTGTGATTACCCCAAGATCACCAGTTTTGAAATATTAGTCCAAGATGTTTGTGTACGTTAACTTCGGTTATACGAGGACCATTTAAGCAGAGTTGCGTCTTCAGATTTGGATTAATTGTTCTTGTAAAGCTGAACGTTACTGTCTTGCCGGGGTTAAAAATCAATTGCCGCCGATTATCTGCCCATAAACCAATTCGTTCCATATCACCGTTCAGTAGGTTTGAATTTTTATCCTCTATAAGAATAAATAGGGACGTGTCGTCTGCATATAACATTATATATTCGAATGGATATCATGGACTATATCATGTATGTACATATTGAAAAGAAGAGGTCCTGAAACAAACCCTTGGGGGAAATCCAGCAAGTATTACTTTTTTTGTGGAGATCTTTCCGTTAATGGAAACTGTTTGTGTACGATCAGTGAAATAATTTTCAAATCACGTTAAAAGTCCACGCCTTACCCCAGTAGCATCACGTTTGCGTAGCAGGCCACCATGACAAACTCTATCAAACGCTTTGCTTATGTCACAAAAGACAAAGCGGACTTCTGAACCTTTATCCAATGCAGATTTTATATAATTATCTATAGAGATTAATTGAAATACCGTACTATCTCCCGGCCTAAACTCAGACTAAAGGTCAGTAAGGTAGTTATTATCAACCAGAAATCTATATACGCGATTAAAAACTATCCTTTCTAGTACCTTACTAACACAACTAGCCAACGACACGGGTCGGTAATTCTCTGTATCGACTTGTGATAATTTATTTATGGATTAGTATAACATTTTCATGTTTCCAGTATTTGGGAAAAGACTCCAATTGACAAAGACAGGTTAAATAATTTGGAGAGCGGAAAGGATAGCTGCCTCGAGAATTGTTTCACTATTATATTGCTTATTTGGTCAGGACCACTAGCCTTTGTCGTATCTAATTTTGATAACAATAATTCGACCTCCACCTCGTCAGTTTCTATAGCCTCTAATAACCCATCATGTTTATAAATGCAAGGTAATTCTCTTTCGAGTATAGTATTACACTGACTTGTAAAATAATTGTTGAAGATAGACGCGATACCTTCTGGGTCGTTTATAATTTCATCATCCTCGAGCAGCGGGGGAAATGGTGCCCTCATAGACTGCTGATTGGTGAAATTTTTCAAACTCTTCCACCACTGCTTAGAGGATGTTTTTCTTACAGATAAAGACTCTTCTAAATTGATATCAAAACTTTGTTTCGCATCACTAACACAATTTATAGTATAGTTTCGAATTCTCCTGAAATTTTGCCAGTCTTCAGTCCTACTTGTTCTTTTTGGCTTTTTTGTGTGCCCTATTACGTATGCGCATTTGTTTTCTTACAACGGATGTCATCCAGGGTCTGTCATTTGGACGCATTAAGATCGATCTAGCAGAAGTAAACGATCTAACAGTTTCAATAACATGGACTATTATTTTTCTGTTATATAGTCAACTGAACCGGATTCGAAAAATGAATTCCAGTTAAAAAGTGATTGTGACAGACCATCTGCATCCATATTTTTGTAATCCCAAACAAATCTTTTATAAGAAGGTAGATTAGGATTTGTAGATTTCAGTTTAATACTAGTGGCATGGTGATCGCTACAAAAAGAGGGAGTGACTCCGATACTGGAGATGAGGTTCGGGGTAGAAGTGAGCACTAGATCTTGAGTACTTGAGTTCTCACTTATTTGAGTTGGCTCCTTAACAACCTGGACAAGGTTATAGGCAGTTTCAAGTCTTCTAATTTTTGGGTGGGTTGTCGGTAGACAATTTGCGTTGAAGTTGCCGACAATAACACATCTCACAGAGAGGCCATTTCTAGCTGATGATATCGATTCGTCGATGAGGTCCCAGTATGACACACATTCCGAGGATGGACGGTAGAAAATACCAAGTAGAAACTTATGTTTTTTACTTCTTATTTCAGTCCAGATCGCTTCCAATCCAGGAAGTTCCAAATTACTCTTCGGTTTTAAATTAACCCCAGTTTTAGGTAAACTAATATTCCGCCGCCGAGGCCATCTTCACGGGCCTTACGAATAGGAAGATAATGATACCCTTCTATTCTGAGATCTTCAGAGCCAACATTCGAATAAAGAACAGATTCAGTAACAGCAATGACATCATGTTGACTGAGCTCCACCTGTATCACTTCCGTATTGTTTCTAATACCCCTAACAGTGATGTGTACTAGTGATATGTTGCTACCCGTGTCCCCTGGGGTCAGCTCAATATCTCCACTAACTATTAATAAAACGAATACCAATACAACAAGACACAAGTGTCCTAATAAACTAAATATCATTCCAATGGCAGAGCCCGTGGAACTCATGCGTGTTTGACCTGTAATGCGATCCGCCTTTTGTAAATACTCGCGATCCGCTAAACCCAGTTGCTTAACAGTAATTGTTTTATTTTCATTCGTTTTTCTTCCCCCAAAACAAATCGTATTCCCATTCCCACTCATCGAAAGCGGTATTCCACTCCCTGCATCGTATTCCTCTCTCAGCGATGACAGTTGTTTTTTAATGTTTACAAATCGGCCGAGAGTTGAATCAGTTATAAAGGGTTGTTTGGGAAAACAAATAAAAAGAAAATAAAATACATACAAAAGTTCACTGCTCGGAATCAACTATGATTTTATCCTCTCGTGCGCAGCGCGGATTATTTCAATCGGCTAACGCCTCGCGAAATAAAACCTCCGCGTGCCCCACTCGGGAATAAAAGTCGGACTCGAATCCGAGTAGTAATCTATTGTCTATTTGGTAGATTAATGTCTTATTATCTAAGTGCAACAGCAGGTACATGTAGCGACACCATTCGGCCTGACCCTAAATGGAATCAGTGGCATAGATATGACTTAGGTGACCCCCCCTCTTTGGCTGTGGAGGATTTCGTCAGAACTTTCGTGTTTTGTCGGATTTTTCCCTGGGCCAATTGTCTGTTCATTCTGAAAATACTTGCCAGTTCATTCTTCAAACCTCGATCAATTTATTTGGTTCGGACAGCAAACTATACCAGCCCCCCCCCCCCCACCCCATCCCCATCCCCCATTAGGGTTTTGGCACAAAGTACATTTTTGCCATTAAAATAGCCAGAATGGCTAAAAAGTGGTAACAGACAGGTTCGGTCTTGCGTAAACATTAATTGGGACTGAGTAGGAACAACTTGGATTTGTATTCAGATTTGTTCAAATTCAATAGGTTTCTTTTTAGTTGTGTGAGACCTGTTGTGTATATTCATGTATTCGAATAGATCTTATCAGAAAAAATAAGCAAAGTTTTCAAATGAATTTCCTCAAATACTGTGTACGTAGCGCACGATACTTGCATGCTGTGCTCTTTGCCAGCCCCCCAATTTCCAGTAAAATGTTATCTAAGTGATCCAAAAAATCCGCACAGACTACACTGTACTCTCACCCTACTCAAGCACCAGGAGGTCCCAGATTCACTCCGAGGGTAATGAATTTTGAATGTTTTGGGAGGAGGATACCGTAGGCCTGAGGTGTGTGTGTGGGGAGGGGGTTGGACGCCCTATTGGTAGGGCACCACCCCAAATGGAGGGCCATACCTACCCTACCCAGGCCTAAATCCTAGCTACACCCCTCCGGTGTGAAATTGCTACTATATAATTATGTAACTTCTTCTTAAAACCCACCTCTGTATTTAGAGGCACCTTTGATTCATTATACCCTAAATTGATGTCTGAAGACAGATTCTGAAAGTCCCCACCCCACAGCACCACCCCAACATTCACCCCACTCCCAATGACAGAACACTAAATTTCCAACAACTCACATGCTCAGGAGAAAATAGAATTTTTTTAATAAAAGAATGGAAAATTGAAAATCTCATTTGTTACGGTTTCTTAGTGACAGGGCAGGCCATCAAAAAACCCATTTAGCATTCTTGGTTATAACCCCAATCCACACTCCTTCAAAAGTGCAATGTAAAACTCATTTACATCAGATCAAACAAATAATCAGATTATGACAGACAGTAACACTACATCTTTAATGTTTTCCTATTTAACCCTTTCACTGTTGCGCCCACTTTAGCCATATATGGAGGACCTCTATGTACGCCTGTATGCTTGGAAGTTTAATAAGATTTATGCCATTCTTGAAACTCTACCATCTGCTTAATTGTTGGAAAGGGGTCTATCTTGGTATTTTGCGCACGATGGAAGGATCCATTGACGGAAGTGGAATAGAGTCTATTTGGATTGAAAGCGGATTATATGGTGCAACGATCTGTAAGCAAATTTTAGATGGGGCACCTGTACAGCGGGGAATAAATGCACGCACAACTACGTGGCTAGCCTTAATTGATTTGTTTGTGAATTTGTCCTGTTTAACCAAAATCTACTAATATCGCAAATGTGCATTGCGATTCGATATGTCCAGAACTCATCGAATCACAGAACGGAGTTATGCGATTCTGACTCACTACTTGTCTCTCTGCTCAAGTCTGAGAGTACACCGTGGGACCCTGACCAAAGTGGAAAGTCTTTAAAGACTCTTTGTATTACGTGGACATGGTTGCGTTGATGCTTCTGTTCATCCCATACAGGACACTGACAGCAGCATCTCACTTTTCTGGAGCCAATTGCAAATACTTTTTCTCCGTTGACAAACTTTGCTACGTTAGCCTCATACCTCTCTGCGCTGAAGAAAAGAGGAGGTCGCCGAAAGTGGATCCGGATGTTTATGAAGAGTTTTGCACTGAAAACTGGGTTGTGACTAAGAATACGATTCCGTTCTGTGCTGTCGGTGCAGGTATGGGCTGGAACCAGTAGATAAAAGTGACTGGTGGGATAAAAGACATAATGCCAAATGAGCAAGTTGTGAATTTTTTTTCTTACTTGTTATCACCACAACTTCCAATGTGCACAAAGGAGGTATATAGGTAAGTTGGCATGTCTAAGTCATCCCAAAGCCATCACCATTCGACCCCACCTTCTACGACAAGAATGCATGACAAGGATTTTGCACTCCTGGTTCAGGCTCTCTCTCTTTTCGAACTCTTGCACAAGTCCACTCAAGGGACTGACCTTGTCAACATTGTTACAAGAAGCGTCATGTCCAAGAAGAAAACTGGCTGTAGCTTGAGTTTCCGCATTAAGAGTCAGCAGTTGTATGAAACATTCGTCATCGAGCGAGCTCGGATGAAAGGTTACGTTGTGTTCGACACATTGAAGAAAGGTAAGCTTCTTACCCCAAGGGATAACTCGAAGGAAATTAAGGTTTCATGAGATAAAGGAAGATCGTGCCTTGTTCGCGTGCATGCCGGTGGTTGCGTGAAATAAACTTGCAAGAGTTCATCAGAAATTGCGAGTTGCCGTAGTGTCTCGATCTCTGTTTTCGGCTAACAGAATGTTACTGCATTGTTTAAACACGAGTGACCTCGTGAACATTTTGGAGGAAAACTATGAATGGCTTCCTGAATCCGATCAAAGTCAGTCTCTTTGACGAACACCCGACTGTGAATCCCATATCAGCTCGGCTGAAAGCTCTATTGGGAAATTTGCCGTAGTCGATGATATGGTAGAGGTTCAAGCAATACACAAGCCAACATCAGTCAATACATGGGGTGGGGGATTTGGTTCAGCTATTCTACGATACCATGAGGGTAAAATATTTTTTAAAATATGAAGCGCATATAGTTTTTGATAGCTACGATGTTGGAAGCTCTCTGAAAACATCGACCACGCAGAAGTTGGGACGAAGACAGAGCGTGGCAGACCACACATCCAACAACATAAAAATAGCAAATGTGGTTATGCAGAAACTGTAATCCAACTCTCGCACCATAGATGAACTGTCAGTATTTCTTGCCAGAGGTGTTTTACTGCAGACCCCGGGTACTGATGACCGCATTTTTGTGGCATACATAAGTTTGACAGGGTATTCTTGTTGTGATGTTACATACTTGTGTTGTGATCAAGAATGACGGACATTAAACTTCTGCTACATGTTGTCCACGCCGCGACTAGTCCTTAGGCTGGGGAATTTCGTGTGCAAATATTCTCCCATAAGTTAATCTTCATTTTGATGGAGGAGACCTTGCGTGCAAACAGAAAAGTGAGGGTGGACTTTCAGAAACTCGGGAACTTTTTAGAATACGGCACTGCTATAAGCGCTGCCAGCAAAAACTTTCAAAATAAAATTTAGGAAAAGAGGAAACTGAAACTACTGTAATTCCGTAACTGTTGGTCATAGAATCGTAAATGTCCCACCATAATGAAGATAATTAATTATTCTAACGAGAAAGATGCATCTGGATCAGAAAATGTTATTCCTGACGTGGCCATAGGTCAAAAGGTCAAGAAAATAGGGTTTCGGTGGCAACATTACCTCGCCTTAATTAAATGCTAATTTCTCATATGAGAATCGATTCAACGCATTTGTATGTCCATCACTTATTCAGTGAATAACTCCCAATTGAATGGTATATTGGTTATCATCCTCACCCATTTCAGAAGCTCTGGACGTTAAACGAAAAATAACAAAATTTTGAAAAAGGCTATTATGCCTTGTTTTCTTGTACCACACATGTTGACGGATTTTCGAAACCCTGTAACTGTGTGAAAATATGCAGCAGATTTGAAAACAGCTTTTACAATTAAGGTAGATTTCCTTCTTTGAGTTCTACGGAAAATAAAAGGTAGCTTATCATTTGTGCATTTGTACTGTTAGGCAAGTGGGTAATATCATATTGATTCTCAGAACTATTTTTAGTGAAGATACAAATTTGTTGTTCTTCAAAGACCACAACATTAAGACAAAATGTTGCAATAAGAGTAAAATCTTCGCTCTCCGATTGGATAAGAGCTGGCATAGTTTCTTTTATGCTTACGGCTGCAGTAGCAAATGTTACCGTCTGACTCCACTAAGTGAAATATTTGAAATGACATCACCCGTTTCGTAATTGCTTCATCAACAAAGTGACTAGCAAACCACTTCATTTTGCTGGATTTTTTACACGCGCAGCAGATGGTATTCCGGATTTAAATTACAAAGCGATTTATGATTCGAACTGAGATGGAATGAGTTTATCTGGTTTATTGATTATTTATCCAGTGTTGTGGTGCAGTCCAAGAGAGGTTTATTTACTAAACCTGTGATCGTGAAAAGTTGCCTTGAACAAGGCAACTTTTAATGAACACAAGTTTAGTAAATAAGGCTCGCATGTTTCACGATGTAGGTTTTGGGCTACAGATAGTGTCTTATTGGACCATATATTTTTTGTGATGTGTTGATGGTAACATGATCTGAGGTTTGAGGCTCGGAGTATATGTTCAACTCTGTTGCTTCACGTCTTGGTTGAACATATGCTTCGAGCCACAAACCCAGAAGATTCATCACAATAACTTATAATTGTGCTACTTGCATAAACATTCAAAACCTGGACCGCCAACTAAAATGAGGTATACTGAATCTCTCTCAAGTGAAAAACTAGGTGCCTGTGTCCTCAGAATCAGCCCAACCGGTTCTTGCACTTTCACGGTGTGCTGTAATCGAGTGTGTTTTAACATATACAGAATTTGCAGCAAGTTAGTCCAAACTTTCAACACGCATATTTGCTTGTTGCCCATTTTACACATTTAAATTGCAACACAAACGTTTTGGGCATTGGACATATTCCAGTATCAGGCTGAAGCACATCGTCATCATCTTTGAACCCATGAGCTATTGGTTGGAGCAAATTTGGCTCTGTCTGACTCGATGTCATTTCATATGTTGCAAAGTAGGCCCTCAAAATGTGGAAACGAATAGCATGACTTGTGGGTGGAAGTTGGTCCAAGCAGACACCCTTCCTATGTTGCGAAGTTCGCCCACAGGGGTTGATCAAGCTCGCTTGATATGTTGCAAAGTAGGCACTCAAAATGTGGAAATAAATAGCATGACTTGTGGGTGGAAGTTGGTCCAAGCAGACACCCTTCCTATGTTGCGAAGTTCGCTCACAGGGGTTGATCAAACTCGCTGTAAGATCTACAGCTCGTATACGATTTTAGGGCTATGACAGTTTTCATAGACATTTCTATTTGGTAAATTGGACTCGGATTTATTACCAGATTTATTCAAATCAAAAATCCATGGAATCACATTAACTGGCGACCAGAGTACGGGAGTAATTTGTGGACCCACATAGGAGTAGATGTCAGTTGTTCTGTTGACAATGTTAGGCATAACTTTGCAGGCCAGTATTGTCAACAAGCAGTAAAATTATATGATTTGTTGGTAGATAGTATAATATCATTCTGCAGAATGCTCTGGGATGGTATTGTTTGAACTGTCAACAAATCACCCGGTGGAACATCACCAGACAACACCAAATATCGGGTGATACTGAGATTGCAACTTGCACATTCCACTGGGACATTCTGGCAGTTAACAGGCACCCGGCAGAATACTATTGGCATGTAAAGATTCCATAGACTGCGTGCCGACTGACCGACAGTCTGCATGGCAATAAATAATAGAATTACAAAGGCAATATTTGAATGTGAGTGAAGAAGGTGAAAGTGAGATTGTTGAAGTAAAAGAACCTGACTCAGCTGCAAAAACAATCACAGAATTGCAAAAATCAGTTTTAAAGCAACATAGACATTTGTCTACAACAGCTGATGCAATGCAATCTAATGTGCTTCACTCCCACATCAAGAAGTTTGACGAGCACCTAAAAACTACAGTGCTTGTATCAAATCACTTGAATTATATTGGGCTACAAATTAAATACCCCAAAGTGAAAAGAAATTAATCACCGCTCAAATGAGTGAATATGTGGTTAGCGATTTTATTTTGCATCAGATTGAACATAACCCAAAAATTAAGTGGGTGGACCTGAAGAAAGATCTGAAATTATGCTATTCAAAGATTATTGAATACTCAATGGTGGGAAGCTACTTGAGGCATATGAAACAAGAGAAAAATGAAACAGTTGTATGAAACGATTGCTTGATGTCGCCAAGGATGTGCATGTAAATCAAATCAATGGTGATTTCTTACAAAAGATGTTGGCAGACTATTTTTGTGACTTGTTATATGAATCAGATATGAGATTAAAACTCATGCAGAAAGAGACATCAATGTTAGAAAAATTTCTAGTGATGGAGCTCTTCGAGGAAGGAGTGAAATACAAGCTCAAGGCCATGGGAGAAACTGGACAAATGCAATATTATGTATATCCAATGATGGGTGATAGTCCAGGGGATATAGGAGAAGTTCCCATGGAAATTGACATGATACAATGTCAAAATAAGGTACTTTTGGTGACAAAAGGAAGACAAAATTCTGAATTTCAAAGACCGTCAACAGAACCAACAGTACAGGCAGGGTCAATCACGGTATCAAAATCAAAATAAAAGGGTTGTACCACAAAGAGTTAATCAATACACCAGGTCCATTTTCTATCTGTGTGGTAGACCAGGGCACTACAAACATGATTGCAGGGTTAAAATTGTGAGACAAGTGAGAACAGTAGAGGTTCAGCCCCCACCCCAACAACAACAAATGCAAGCAAATGGAGTTGGACTGACTAGATTTGGTCTAGGTGCTTGTCTTCATTGTGGTCAGTTTGGGCACTATGCAGCCTCATGCAGAGCTAACTTGAACCATTAAATGAACAAAACTCGATCCTTGTAGGGCAAAGTGTCAATCAATACAGTCACCCTTAAGACATGTATGCAATGCAAAAACGAATACCTGCCTCAACAAAATTCTGTCCATAATTGCACAATGCAAACAAAAAATATTATCCCATTGTAATTTATGACCCCTTTAGTGCTCCTAGAGGTAGCAATTCAGTAATAAATAATCCAGAAAATATTGTAGGTAGAATTCAGAATCAAAGTAAATCACAAAAAGCACAGAATAATACAGATGAATCCCAACACAGAAAAATGAAACAACTAAATAATATGGAGCTTGATAACAGTTTAAAATGTAGTAATTTCACCTCAAATAACTATAAAAAGCAAAAAGGTAACATGAGACAATTGATTGAACATAATGGAAATAGGCATACTATAGAAGAATGACCCAAATTACTACAAAATTTCAAGTGAAGGCAGCCTATAAAACAAGGACTTAACTTTCAACAAGGCACCCCTTCTGTAAAACAAGGAAAAGCAGAGCAGTACTGTAAGAAATGTAATACAGAGGGACACAATACTAAGAATTGTAAAATAAAATGGAGAACTATTCCTTTGACTAACAACAGACAACAGGTGAATAAGATGAGAAGTAAAACAAAGCCATACAGTAAAACAAAGATAGTCTCAAGCTCTGAATACATTATTCGGCCTATAACTAACTGTAATGAAAAACCAAACACTTGTTTTAGAGCCAAAAGTTAGAGCAAGGAAGAATTCAGATAACCAGATTAAGGAACCAAAAGAAATTAACCCATGGAATCCCAATAAAGTGTGTGTAAAATGTGGAAGTATAGACCATTATACTCAGTATTGTGGGGTTATTAAAAAGTGTAACATGTGCCCAGAGAGGAGAGGGGTCATTTTACAAAAGATTGCACCTGAATTTTACCAGAGAGAACATTTACTAAAACAGAACTTGAAATTATGAAGAAAAATGGTTGTAGATATGAAAGATACCCCAGAAATCATCCACTAAATAGGAAACCTCCCTTAAACAGTACAACTAAAATACAAACTAAGAAAAATGTTGAAGAATTGAAACCAGTAAAACAGTCAAAACCCCAGGGGGATAACCCAGAAATGCAGAAACTGAAACAGGAAGTAATTGATACAAATAGACTGAAAATGAAACAGGAAGTTTCCCAACAATTGAAACAGAAAGTAAATGAAAAATATAACAGCAAACAGGGGAAGAACATGAAATGAAACCATCACAACTTCCTTTACAAACAGGAAGTCAATCGAAACAACTTCCTGTGATGACAGTAAGTCATTTACTTTGAACTTTGAAAATTAAAGTTACAGCCAAAACCTATTGTGAAAGTCTTTCATGTTAGTTGCTTGACTAGATTGGTGAATGAAATTTAATTTAAAACTCAGACCACTTGGGTCTGTACAGCCAAGGCCATAGGGGCCAGTTAACTTTGACTCTGACTTTTTAGAGCATCATGGTTTAAAGCAGAACAACCACATTTACTTGTTAGTAATAGTGTAGTGAGTAATATACCTGTGATATTAGTGAATAACACTAAAAAACATTATACATTAAAGAGAGGCTGTATTGTTGGAAAATTAGAACCTGTAGCACAGGCTGAAAACAAATTTTGAAAAACTCTAAACAGAAAGTGCAACTTACTTAGTGACAAAGATATTCAAGTACCAGCTGATAAAAGGGACATAACTATGAAGTTAATTAATAAAAATAGAGACTTGTTTGCACAGACAGACAAGGACTTAACCCAAACAGACACAGTCACCATGAAGATTGATACAGGTGATGCTAAGTCTATCAAGAGTCAACCTTATAGGGTACCACTTACAAAAGAGAAAATAATGGATGATGCCATTCAAGAAATGCTTGAAGCAGGAATGATTCAGTGCTCAAATAGTTCGTAGAGTTTTCCCTGCCTCCTAGTGGACACTAAAGATGGATCAATGCTTTTTCGTGTGGATTTCCACAAGCTTAATCAAGTTATGAAGGCCACCTGCTGGCCACTCCCATTGATTGATGATATTTTTACTCTACTAAATGGATGTAAATACTTTACAACTCTTGACATGAAATCAGGTTATTGGCAAGTGAAGATGGATGAAGCTGATAGACCTATGATCGCATTCACATGTCATAAAGGGTTATAAGAGTTCAATGTCCTGGCTTTTGGCCTTGTCTCTGCACCCTCCAAGTAGCAACAGCTAATGACCATAGACCTGTAAGGAATAGAGGACTTTTCCCTAGCATATTTAGAGGATGTTTTGATTTTTTAGTAAAGACAAAAAGTCACATACTGAGCATATTCGGCAAGTATTTAAATGCCTGAGACAACACAAATTGAAATGAACAGCTAAAACGTGTACATTGTTCCAAAGTGAAACATCTTATCTTGGCTGTGTCATTAATCAAGATGGTATCAAACCAGAACCCACAAAGGTCGAGGTTATAAGAAAATTAGTACCTCCAAAAACAGTGATGGAAGTCTGAAGTTTTATCGGAATGGTGTCATATTACTGGAGATTTATTCCAAACTTTAGTGAAATTGCACAGCCATTGATATGACTTTAAGAAAAACATTCTAGATTTCATTGGAAAGAGGCTCATCAAAAATCATTTGAATACCTGAAGAAAAGTTTAACTCAAGTAGCACCTCTTACGTATCCTAACCCACAGAAACTATATATCTTATATATGGATGATTCTCATTCATGTGTAGGAGTGGTGTTAACTCAACCTTGTAAAGGTGAGACAGGTCAAATTCCCAGTGTACCTGATGAAAAACCAATTGTATTTATGTCACACAAACTAGGTGACACTCAACAGAAATAGTCCACTCTTGAAAAGGAAGCCTTTGCCAAATCTTATGCTTTGGATAAGTTCAACAATTATTTGAATGGGCCGGGTTTGTTATTAAAACAGACCCCTCTCCATTACAATACATGTTGAAAAGACCTCAAAACAATGCAGACATTTAAAGATGGGCATTGGGAACAGCCAGTAATAATTGTAAGATTGAATATTTACCTGGAAAACAAAATACCTGTGCTGACTTGTTTTCTAGATTACCTGAAGGTATTGCAAATGCAGATCTAGGTTATCAGATGGATAATGTGGAAACTGATAAAACATTACGTGTGGGAATCATAAACAGTGATAGAATTAATCCTAAACAGTACGCACATGTAAATACTGAGCAACAAGGTTCACCAAAGGAACTCCAAGAAATAAACTATACAGATTTAGATATGAAAAAGGGGCAAGAAAAAGATAAGAAATTAATGAAAATTCAAAAGAAATACCTAACAGGTAACACCCCAACAAAAATAAGTAGTAGATACTTGATGATTAGTGGAATACTATATCATATAAGTGCTACTGATGATAACCCAAGGGTGTAGTTATATATTCCTGAACATCTGCTGCTGGGAGTACTGAGGCAATACCATGATGACTTAGGACATTTGGGAATAGATAAAGGATACTGGCACATTAGTAGAAAGTATTAATGAACTGACCTATATACAAATATCTACCAGTTTGTAGAAAAATGTCTTACCTGTAGGGCATGAAACACTAAAAAGGTTACGTTACCTATGAAAGAAGCAAATAGACCACAATACCCATTTGCAAAGATTGCCTTGGATATGAGTGGATCATTTCCAACTCTTCTATCTGAGAATAAGTGCATAGTTACTTTTATTGATTTATATTCTTTCTGACCTGCAGCATTCCCAGTACTTGATAAAAAAGCAGAAACAGTTGCAAATTTGTTAAATGGTCAAATCTTTCTGAGATTTGGATGTCCACTTGAACTGTTGGCTGACAATAGTTCTGGGAATTGTGATGAGATCATGAAATATTTGACTGAGCATTTAAAGATACATTGTGTAACAACTTCATCCTATCACCCTCAGACAAATGGTAAAGTTGAAAGATTTCACGGAACATCAAATGATGTTTTGGCCAATATGTCTCATAAGAAATTGGTGATATGGGATTTATTTCTAAACTCGTCGCTGGCAGCTATTATGTTCAATGGAAGTGAGTCCTCATGGTTCTCACATTATTACCTTTTATGTGCTAGGGATGTGGTTGTAACATTAGATATGGTATTACCCCTTCTGAGTTACTGAGAAAACTGGACCCATGAGTTATAGAATAAGAGATCAATTGACAGGTAGAATAATAAAGTGTCATGGGGAAAACTTAAGATTAACTACCCATGTGTAAGAGATGTGTGACCCAGTTAGGGCACAGAGAAAACAAAGGTATGTAGCATCTATTACAGACCAAAAATGTGACAGCAGTGAGGATAAGGAGCTTGTACATTTGGCTCCTTTGATACAAAATAAGAGACAACTCAGGGAAAATTCGTAATCTGAAGGTGAAGGTGTCCCTAAGGAAGAATTATGCTGTAGATTACAAAGCTTCCATCAGCATAAACAAACTGCTCAAGCTGCTACATTGGCAGGAGTGGCAGATGAAATCATGGAAGTAGCCAATGAGGCAATGGAAGTAGATGTGTTAAAAGTCAAATCCTACTCAGGATAAAAATAGGCAATCTTGTTGATAAAATTAGAGCCTCCCTTTGAGCTGGTGGGTGGCATGAAACTCAAAGACTAGATTATAAAACCTGGAGTACCCAGGAGTGAGCATAAAAATGAAATCAGTTAATATGCTATATGACTATGGGGGAGGATAAGATGTGCATCATGAGAAGAAAAATTATATTGACTTATAGTTTGCTAGAAAATGTAACATGGAGGAGTTGTTTGTTGGCCTGTGTAACTGGCTTGATGGTTCTTCTGTGTTAGAAAAGATTTCTTGAGTTTTACTGGCCAGCCTTAAAATGAAAGAGTATATTTGGAACTCTCAGTATTGAGTATCACTTGTGATGCTAATCCATGCCTTCCTTCTTGTTGTAGGAGCAAGATGTTAACTTGGTACCAATTTGGAAGTTTGTTGATTATAATAGTTAATGGTAAGACAATAATCCGAAACAATGTCATCTTTACAAAAGTAAAAGAAATTTATATGGTTAACAGTGACTGGAATACCATGTATATACAGAAGTGGCGCCATTCATTCATTACATGCAGAGGGTTGACAGTAATGTACGATTTGTGAATCATTTTTACCAGGAAATTGATGGAAATTTCTTGAAAATATTTGAACAAAACAATACCAGAAACCATACTGTTATTCTTGCATTACATTCAATAATAGTGGATTTATACCAAGAGTTTATAAATAATCATTTTGAACAAGTAAAAGGGGACCTGGATGATTATTGCAAGTTAAAAGAGCATACACCCTCATCTCAAAATAAGCAAGGATTAGCAAATTTTATAGGTGTAGGGTTAAGTTTTCAGTTTGGAACAGTCACTGAATTGGATTTAAAGGGGATGAAAGAAAATTTACAATGATTGTCATTGAATCAAGCAATAATTCAACACATACAAAAACAAATTTTGAGTTTAATTAAATTAATATATCACGCTGTAGAAGAGAATCGAGAATTTATGGTAAATTTATCGCTGGTAGTATCGTTTTTGCATGAACAGGTAGATTGTAATTTACAAGATCATGAAAATAGATTAACACTTTTAGAGAATTTTATACATTCATTCCACTAACTTGAAACAGTGTTAAATCAAGTTGAATTAATGTTATTAACAGCAGAAACATATATGGATGATCTGCATGAGCAGATGGATGTGCTCGCAGATGAGAAATTATCACCAAGTGTCATCAGTCCTACCTTTTCAACTTTGGTATTTAAAAGTATTCAAGACAGGCTAGCTGACCACACCCAACTTCCATTAAAAATTCAAACAGAATTATGGCAATACTATCATTTGTTGACAACTGTGACAGTATTTGTTGATGATAAGTTAGCTATTCTAGTGAAAATTCCATTGATTAATACAAATATTCAATTTGAGATTTTTAAAGTGCAAACTTTGCCTGTCCCATTCGTGAATGTAAGTCAGAAAGTATTAAAAACTGTGAACAAACTAGTAGGTATATATCAGTTAATTGTGGATAAACAAAGAACGAGATATATACCAGAATTAGGTCATGATAAATGTGCATATGAAAAGAAAGTATTCTGTCCTTTAGTGGGAGCAGTGAGAACGATATGTACCACCTCTAGTTTTTTGCAACATATATTGAAGAAGGACTTTGGTATATTACTACTGATGTACCATTGCGATTCTCCATCATGTGTCCAAGGGGTGAGAATCCTAAACCACACCGAATTGTGCCAACGATCGGCATACTTGAATTGAAGCATTTGTGTATTGCAACTGGCGGCCATCTATTACTAAATAGTTATTTTCATTGCCTCGATAACATGACATATCATTTAGAGTCTAAGACAGTTTTGCTCAATTTCTTGTTGACTCAATGACAAATATGGCAACCTGTATTTAACAAGGTGAATATAACTAACTTTGCAATTCCAAAATCCTTTAGCAACACCTCAGAGTAGAAAATGAATGATCTTTTACAAGAATTAGATAAGATGCAGTTTGCCCCAGTAGAACCATTTGAGGTACCGAAATAGGCATATTTTATTGGATATGTGTTACTTATACTGGGAATTTGTATACTTATATGATGTATTAGGACTCAAATCCATATTAAGCTACGTAACATAATCTTACAATATAAGAATAAATGGAATAGGAAGCCTAATTTTTGTGTTGATGCATGTGGAATATCTAATGTTGCATTTAATACCAATGAGAACGATCCTATGTATATGATTATGAGACAACTGACAAACAGTTCAATGCCAACAACACCACCTTCTGACGAAATTCTGCAACAAATAACCAAAGACAGAATGACAAAGGAGAGACAGGTCAAACCTACAATGTCCTCATCTCAGTTGTATCCATCTGTGAACTATGATGCAATCACTGGAGAAGTGCATGCAAATTTAGTAACTCAAGAACCCAATATTCTAACAAATATCATCTTACAATAGTAACAACTTACCGTTGAATAATATTATTTGTGTTTTCAGTTGTTGTACAATGAGTGACTCAAGTAGTAGTGAAACAATAGATAGTGATAGAAATGAAGCAATTGGAACTGAGCATCATTGTAGTGGTCAACCCGATGAGGAAGAGGAACATCTATGGAGTGATCGGGGTGAAATTTCTTGAACTCCCTTTATGTACACTATGTACCCATTACCTTGGGAATATGCTACATATCAATAAACACACCGTGGTGCACCGCTGCCTGCAGTTTGTCCATGAACTGCCAGAACACCCTCAGTTATAAAGTGTTGATCAACCAAATATTTATGAGCTGAAATATTTCAAGACTCATGGTACTTTAACATCCGAAAACGTATTCAGATGTATGTACTATGATTTTCAGAATATTTCCGCCACTGTTGAACTTTGAAGAGAAAAAGTTTATTGGTATGATTCTGCTTGTCCCTATCACATTTTAATGAAATGTCAATCTCGAGTTTCATCAATTTTAAATTGTCCTGACTCAGTGCATGCAGAAGTGGGACTTGACCTGTCAAGACATTATTATAGTCACCGAGTGTCATATTACGGTTAACTAGAAACATATGGTCTATCGGAAGACACCTTGACAGAACCAATTCCTGGGGGAGGTTCCTTGACTGGAAAGCTTGAAGAAGGGCTCACTTTAGGTCTAATGGAAATCCAAGACATGATCAATATTATGTTGTACATAGAGATATTCATCATGACTATGATGGTTGCACTTTTAATTTTAGGACGGGACCCAATACCGTTTACCGGTGTTACCAGATGCCAACTCAGGAAAGGGAATTGTAAATACTGATATACTGAATTAGATAGACAGAAGCCTGCTATTTCCTGAGTCCTGAGGTCAATTCGTAAGGTTTGATGACAAACTGATGTTTAATTGACATTTGTGAATATTATTGCATATTTTTGAATCTATAAACAGTTTATTGAGTTTTATTGTTTTTTTCATAAAGAAATATGTCAGAAGCAGGAACTACTGATGTGGAAAATCGAGCACCGAATATCCTAAGGGGTTATCAGTGAAAGTCGACAAGTGAACCCAAATCTATTAATGGCTAGAGATCTTTCGAACCAATTATCGCGAGCTCAAGTAGAAACTATGTTAGGACAGACAGGAACTGAGTAGTGAAGCATCGGACTATTTTCAGCAGGTGATTTGTGGGTGTCAAAAGATGATATATGGAGAAAAAATTCTTGATTATGCATGGTGGCCACTGGAACATAAAGTATATCGTGTACATTTCCCTTTGAGACATAAAAGTATCATATATGAAGAAATTAAATATCTTCAATTAAAATATGATGAATCTTATAGTGAATGATTCTTTGTACCCACTATCAACACTTCTATCATGCATCGACGGCGTTTAGAAGCTTTTTCTTCTTCTGAAGATGTACCAATATATACCCTTTTAAATTGTTGGCGACATCCAGGATGGGATGGACAGGAATTACAGTTATGGCCTGGAGTAGATAACTGGTGGGTCCGTCGTTATTTTCGTCCGTTGGGTAGCTCTTTGGACGAAGAAGAAATTACAACCATCCTAGAAACTGACTAACTTGACTAATCTAGTGCTAGCCATTAATAAAGTATTTCTAACAGCCACCCAGCATAATACTATTGTCATGTAAAGACTCCATTCAGACCTCATCTTCGATCATAGCTCCATAGGCATTTCGTTACAGGCCTACTTTTTATGGTGCCGTGACCCAGATTTTGTAAACATTCAGTACCCATACCTGTGTACCAGTGATGCAGTACCCGTACCTGTGTACTAGTGATGCAGTAGCTATACCCGTGTCACAAATGATAGATTAGAGCTCTCTACAATAGCTACCTAGAGCTACCAACTCAAGAGCTATCAAAAAATTCATTCCAGTGTGGTGAAAACAGTGCAAAGTGCACAGTGGTGGAGTAAAACGTGTGCAAATTTCAAATAAAACCCCTGTAAAACATGGAAAGTATAGTGGTACATCTGAATCCTTAGTTGATCTGTCAGCTTGCATGCTGTACCCTTTCTCAACACCTAACTGAGAAATTGTTCACTTTTTTCAGTCGTAGTCTCTATGTCTGGATCATTTGGTTTCATTCCAAACTCTTTCAAGTACAGTAAAGGATTGACTTTTAGGGCTGTCTGCTTTGTTCCTACCTGATGTGCTTAGGCGGTCCACCATTGGAAGTGGTCTGGAGTGAGTTCAAGGGGCTCCGGTCGAGGGAACCTCTAAAAAGGAGGTGAAACGGTAAAATAATTCAGAGAAGAAGAAAAGGAATTGGGAAAAGAAATATGAAAAGAAAATTGAAATAGAGGTAGAAGAAAGAAGATCATTTTTATATGGGCCTCATCGTTCGAACGCCAGTACCGACATATTCAGTTGGATGCCGATACCTTGTGCCAATGTCCTATACTAATTTTCTCTTCGACAAATGCATCTGGTAGAAATAGGGCATCGGACCCTCCAACCTTAGATTCGTTGCTGCAACTGCAAACATGTGTGCCTAGGTTCACTTACAAGCCATGTGACACGTGCTGTATGATCTAGGCCTATATGTCCAAGTTGTGACACTTGCAAATAAAATTCTTGAATAACTAATTTTTTTCATTTTTTGCGTCAAAAACATAGCTTATGAAACCCTCATGGAACGAGCTGGTTGAGCTCGTTCCAATGAGGGGTCATAAGTTATTTTTTGAGACAAAAAGTGAAAACAATAATGAAAATTGGATGGTGATTTTTGTGAATAGTGCTGGCCGGCTTTGGTCATTACGTTGGGTAAATGGTTAATAAACGAAAACAACAGGCAGCTCTCGGAGCTAATTAGAAGCAACTAACTAGCTGTTCCCTTTTCACCTTGTTTGGCGAATGTGTTTTTAGAGTAATTTGCAAGTTTTTATGCTCCTCGGAAAAAATTGGAAATCTAATGCCACACACTTTTATATTAATGGAAAGAATAGTGCCTGCATTATATCATGAGTACACTATTGATATAATGAACAGAAAGAAGTTACAGTACACCAAACCATGGTGAAAGCCTCGTTTTCTTATTTTTAAATGGGTTTAAACAGATAATAATCAAACGTTCAATCTGGTTGGGACAAAATTGTTAAAAGCCAGTTTCTACATGCTTTACTACTCTACAGGAAAATGACTGAGGTTTGTGAAATGATGCGCACATCGATGATACAACTTCGCTAACATTTTGAAATTTCAAATTTTATGTGAAATTTCCATACCCTTAGTGTTAAATTTATTAGCAACTTTAGAAAATTAAGGGCAGCTAACTTTCCTGTAAATCTCTTCCAATGACGAAAATTATCACCCATAAAGGGTTCGCTATATGCCTAACATATCTGTGCTATTCTGTTTCGGGATGCAGCCATGGCCACTAAGACACTTATATATCAGTGCATGGATGCCCTACCGAGGATATGACCGCACCAACCGCACCCCTTCCCAGTTCGAAATGCTTCAGTGCTACTGCTAACATATACTTGTTCATTAAAAGGGACGGTTACATTGGAATTTTACTGTATGTTGCGCTTTGGATGTTGAACTGAGTTGTCTTTGTTCCATAGCAATACTAAAATTAAGGACCTCTCACCATATCGATATTCTAAATTGGGAAGAACATGTTCATTATTCCTTGGTCGCATAGCACCCAATCCAATCCTCATACCAGGGTTGGGGTATTCGTATTCGTATTCGGTATTCAGTCGTATTCAATACATTTTTTCAAGTATTCAAATGTATTCAGTATTCATGCAATTTTAAAGTATTCGTATTTGTATTCGTATTCGAATACAGTCAAATTTGAGGTGTATTCATGAATACTTTTTGAATACTTTTTGAATACATTTCTTGTTTTTAGTACACATGTATACAGTATTTGTGAAAAAAATATTGTGATTATCTCAATTAGAATGTAGTAAAGAATTAAACTAATACTTCTGAAGTGCATATATCAGGTCCATCAAATAGTACATCAAACTTCATACTACACATGAAGGTAAGTTCAATTATTTATCTGCCTTTTGATAGCAAACTCTTCATTGTTCAAAATTTGTTTCATTGTAAACTGAACATTGTAATTGTACAGATTATTCTTTGGACAAAGGTATCAGTCTGGCCAAAGTATTGATTTTTAATCCCTAAACAACTCCATTATCCAATTAATACTAATTTAATATTTTTCTACAGTAATAGTAGAAATAAGGTGTAGACTGATAGATTTGTAAAATTATTGTGCAACTTTTTTTCCAACAGTGCAGTAATTGCTTAATTGATTTTTGTGAATAGCACTGGCCAGTTTTTTTTATTCTAACCAGCAATGTATGTTTAAATATTAATGAAAGACATGAAGCAAAGAAGCCACAATTAGCCACAATCAATAGACATTATTGGGGGTCATAAAATGCAGTTTAGAAGAAAAAAACTTTAAAAATACCCCCAAAATTGTGTAAATTTCTCGCAGTTCTCTATTTAATGATTACTGTGTATGCACTAAACAACAAAACATTGGATTAGTACTGTGCACATTTTACTAATTGTTGTCTAAATAAATTGATATTTGAATTTTTTTTTTATTTCTTTTTTTTTGTCATTAATTCCAACTTATGTCTGTTGATTGGATTCTAAAGGATTAAGAGATCCACCCTCTGAAAAACTAATTCTTCACCTATAATCCCTTATACCCTTAATCCCAATAAGAATGATCAAATTATCATCCATTTACAAGAAATAATTTTGAAAAGTATTCATATTTGTATTCATGAATACATTGTAAAGTATTCGTATTCGTATTCAATACATTTGAAATTTGTGTATTCGTATTCGTATTCGTATTCATTAAATTTCAAAGTATTCGTATTCGTATTCAATACATTTACAATGTATTCGCCCCAACCCTGCCTCGTACCGCAGACGGTACTCAAGAGGCTTTGCAGTGTGCTGCTTTTTTAATATTACGTGTTATTTTTTTCATTAACCGGCCAGCGCTATTCTCAAAAATCTCCAATTAATTTTCGTTTTTTTTCTCCATTTTTTGTCTCAAAAACATAGGTTGTGACCCCTTAGTAGAACGAGCTCGTCGAGCTCGTTCCGATGACGGGTCATAACCTATGTTTCTGAGACAAAAAAAAACTAAAAAATTAGTTATTCGAGTATTTTTTTTTTTTGCAAGTGTCGTCTGCTTTTCATGTATTGTATTTTTAATGTTGAAATGTTCCTAAAAAATAAATTATTTTAGGTTTCTGTTTTAGGTTTCAGTAAGTCGGACGTCGTGAAAAAGACCGATGGTGGATGTAAACCTAGTTAGTCCCGACTGCGATGGCAAAGACTCCACTGATAACACATTCCAACTACATCAGCATGGCATGCCTTGATGAAGTCATACCATTCTGATGTAGTTGGAATTTTAGTCTGTCGGAAAAATAACTCAAGAATTGTTGGAAATTTATTTATAGATAAATACATACAGAAGTCATACAGCATGAACTGCCCAGCTATTTATATAATTAGCACATGTCGTACTCCAAATAGTTCTTGATGGACACCCAATGGCCTGAACCAGACAGTGGATGTGACATAAGCCCAAATGGACTTATCGTATCTAGTAAAGTAAGAATGCACAGGATTAAATAGCAAGAGAGAACCGACATCAAAGACTCCGATCAGGATGTCCAGGCTGAAAAATTACTAGGGAATCACCACCTCAGCCCATTAGTTGCGCTCCTGTCAATAAGTTTGATCTCAGCTGCTCAATGCCAGCCTGGCACACGTATTCGAATTAATTGCTGTATTTTAGGTTTGATTAGTGTTAACTATCCTGCTGCATTATTGAAACAGAAGATACCGTATCCGTTTTCTTTTATGCGCAGAATGTTAAGAACGCAAACCTAAACGTCATTCCTTACCACTCGTCACTGATTACTACAAGCCAAATTTTATATTTATCTAGGAAAAATTCAGGTCGGATGGGCCATCTTGTATTATTCCGGAGTACTGAAGAACTATGGAAACCCCTCACAGGGGCATTTTATACTCACATGGGTTCCCTGGTGTGAAGCGGGCAGGTTAGCAAAATAGACACTCAGTTTTACATCAAACAATTCAAGTTTACGAAATACCGACGCACTAGTGGAGACAGATAAGCCAGTGTAAGCAACCAGAACCACCACGTACAGTTATGAACAGGCGACAGAGGGCCGACGGATAGTAAGAAATGGTGTATCCATGAAACGTTTTGTGAAAAAAAACGTGGGGAGTAGTAGCGCGCACAAAACCGGCAAACCCGTTGAACACCGTATATGTGAACAGTAAATCAAATGAAAAACATGAGCTGTCTAAACAAAACCGGAAACCGGAAGTAGAACCACTTCCTCTCTTTTTCAGAATCGAAAATCGAACGATACGACACCAAATTTGTCGATGGGAAATTACGAGATTCTTTCAATAAGACATTCGATCCGAACAGTAAATAATTACACGAATATGTTTTTAAAATAACGTTTCTTTCCAAACGAATTCCACTGTTTTGTATTGCTAATTCAAAGATAGATACTGTTGATGTAGCAAATGTGCAAACGAAATATACAGCAAGAAAGTTATAAACAGAACGCTTCAAAATAGGTTCTGGGTTATAACTGGAAAAAGTACTCACAGGGCTGATTATTGGGTACGGAATCTTTCGTTTGGTTAACAGAAGCGATCGAAGCGCCAAACGTCACAGAGTCGTTTAATTCACAATTCTCAAAACTGTAGTTCGATTCCGTCACCCCAACAGAACAAAAACATTAAACTTTCGACTTTTGAAGTTTTGTGAATAATGGGATTCAATGTGGATAAACATGATACATCGGCAACCTAACAGAGAGAGACACGGTACATTCACCCTAGTAATCAATACGTCAGCATTTGTCTCCGCAAGCAAGGCATCAATGCCATTATGCTTGAGATATTTTCTAAACAGATTCACGAAGATTTGTTTGTTATTATTAGTAGGTCAATCCTCTTTCATAACACTGAGCACATTCCATTCTGTTTTGACGATTTCTACACCTCCCTTCAATCCATTCTGTCTGAAACGGGTTTTATGTTTTGTGGGTGGGCCGCTGTCATAACCAACAAAGACAATTGTTGTGTGATCATATTAAGATTTAATTAAATTAAATATCAATCACAAATTTGACCATATGTTTTACCTTCGGACAATGGAAACCAATGACGCAACAGTTCACCGGCCATGACACACTGCACAGACCCTTCCTCAAAAGACGCATCTGGATTTACATGCGAATGTATTGAATCATCTAGAGAAACATAATTTACTGCCACCAGTAAATTCAAGTCTGTGTGAAAAGGGTTAAAGTAACAGGAAAAAAATATGTAGAAAGAGAATTTATAGAGGATTATTTTCAGGAGTATAATATTTTTTAAACAAATCAGAAATGGATTTTTGTTAATAGCATTTACAGGTATTCATAAAGGAATCAGAACTATTTTTCTAAGAAATCGGAAAAGGCATATATATGCACATCATTTAAAGGGTTCGATCAAGGAATCAGAAATTGACATTACTAGCTCTGCCACTAATTTAAATGAAGAGATACATGCATAATCTTCAGAATTGCATTAGTTGTTATAAAATGCAATTCCCAAAGGTTCTGAAAAATATGCACTTAATCACATGCGTTGACCACATTGAGGTGGACCACATTTTGAACCTCCAGCAAGTTTCAACTCATTCAGTTGGGTTCCATGTCTATAGGCCATACCAAGCCAAGCCTGAAGTATGAGCGTAAAACGCTTTAAAAAATCGGCTCCAACAACTCCGGATCTGCCATATTTGTAGATGATAGCAAGCATTCGTATTGCCTAGATGTTAAGCCACACCCAATTTTTTTACGCAAAAATGCATGTATGGACTTTGGGAATGCATTAAAGGGGTTCAAAAATGTAATTCCCATCAATTTTGGAAAATGCACTCAATGACCCCTAGGTGACCTCCGTGACCTTGACCCATATTTGAACCACTATCGAGTGTCGACTCATTTGGTGTTAGTCCCAGGTCCATTCGTCATACAATGCTTGAGATATGAGCATGACCCACTTTCAGAAATTTTGGCCACGCCCACTTTTTTACATAAAAATGTATGTATGGACTTCAGGAATGCTTTTGGGTGTCAAAAATGTGATTTCCAGCAATTCTAAAAAATGCACTCAATGACCTCTAGGTGACCTCTGTGACCTTGACCAATATTTTGAACCTCTATCAAGTGTCGACTCATTTGGTGTTGGTCCGAGGTCTATGCATCACACCAGGCGTGAGATATGAGCGTGACCCACTTTCAAATATTTTGACCGCGCCCACTTTTTTTCGTGTAAAAAATGCATGTATGAACTTTGGGAATGCTTTTGGGTGTCAGAAAATGTGATTTCTTGCAATTCTGAAAAATGCTCTCAGTGACCCCTAGGTGACCTCCGTGACCTTGACCCATATTTTGAATCTTCATCGAATGTAGACTCATTTGGTGTTAGTCCCAGGTCCATTCGTCAGACCATGACCCACTTTCAAACTTTTTGACCACCCACTTTTTTTCGAGTAAAAAATGCATGTAACGACTTTGGGAATGCATTTGGTGGTCAAAAAATGTGATTTCCTGCAATTCTGAAAAATGCACTCAATGACCCCTAGGTGACCTAATTGACCTTGACCCTTATTTTGAACCTCCATCGAGTGTTGACTCATTTGATGTTAGTCCCAGGTCCATTCGCCATACCATGCTTGAGATATGAGCGTGACCCACTTTCAAAACTTTTTGCCACACCCACTTGTTTTACGTAAAAATGCATGTATGGACTTCAGGAATGCTTTAGGGGGTCAAAAAATGTGATTTCCAGGAATTCTGAAAAATGCACACAATGACCCCTTGGTAACCTCCGTGACTTTGACCCATATTTTGAACCTCCATCGAGTGTCGACTCATTTGGTGTTAGTCCCAGGTCCATTCGCCGTACTATGCTTGAGATATGAGCGTGACCTACTTTCAAAAATTTTGGCCACGCCCACTTGTTTACATAAAAATGCATGTATGGACTTTACAGTAATTCTTTGGGGGTTAAAAAAATGTGATTTCCAGCAATTATGAAAAATGCACTTAATGACCCCTAGGTGACCTCCGTGACCTTGACCATATTTTGAATCCCCATCGAGTGTCGACTCATTTGGTGTTGGTCCCAGGTCTATACGTCATACCACGCCTGAGATATAGGCGTGGCCCACTTTCAAAACACCCCTACAGACATCACTAATGCCCCAGGAATCTGGCCAAGAACTTGTGACTGTCTATCAGCATGCCAAAAATCAACGAGACAGGTCAATTCGTTTTCGAGTTATCGTGCGGACAAAGGTAGTGCATAGAAGACAGAAGACAGGAGAAAAAGAAAAGAAAAGAAAAAGAAATCGTACAAAAACAATAGTCTGTGTGTTTCACACAGACTAACTAACTACCTCTCTGAGCAGCTCGAGAAATTCAGAGAATGAAGTGGATATGTGTTTAACTCATATGGTGTCTGAGAATTCAGTTTCAGAGACTGTACCCCTAACAGTCACTACCAATCGTTGGAACGGCAATTGGTCATCTATTGTTACAACATCTTCACCGACTCTGGGTCCAATGTTGTCATTCATTTGTATGGCTTGATCAGTTTTCTTAATATCGTATTTATTTGGGGCGTTTTCATTCATTTCCCCAACTATGACTTCTCTGGTGCTTTGAAATTTGTGAACATTACGTTTGTTGGACACAACACCAGCTTGCATGCTTCCTAATCCTCAACCAGATGGAAGGGATTCCTTCCTCGGAGATGTCGCAGAACAGTTATGGTATCTTTTTCGTCTCTCAGTTTCCATTCCTTTCCGCATTCTTTACGTTGTACACTTTCAATATGTGTCATGGTAGAGAACCTTATTTATTAGATATGATTTTCTTTCCTAGAATGGTCCATTATTTAGTTCGGCTGATATGACTTAAAACCCGACTGATATTACGCACATCTTGGTCGGTATGAACCAAGCTAGAGTTGCCTCCCCCCCCCCCCACCCTTGATGCATTACTAGGCGCATCCATTTTGTTTACAGCGAAATCGTTCACCCGTTATTCATCGAAAGCAATCAATCGATAACATTGGCGCTACCAGGCAAAGAGGAGTAGTTTTTGTATGACGAGAAACTGATGATGCAATAAGTAAGGATTGGGGAGATTAACCCTTTATCCAACGTAACGGCCAAAAACGGCCAGCGCTATTCTTAAAAAACGCCAATTAATTTTCATTATTTTTTCATTTTTTTTGTCTCAAAAACATAGGTTATGACCCCTCGTTGAAACGAGCTCGGCGAGCTCGTTCCAACGAGGGGTCATAACCTATGTTTTTGAGACAAAAAATGAAATAAACTAGTTATTCAAGAATTTGTTTTGCAAGTGTCGTCTGCTTTTCATGTTAGGTAAAGGGTTAAGAGAAAAAAGAAGTGAGCTGTTCACAAAATTCAACGAAAACTAAGATTCAGAGTCGTAAGCAGAGATTCTACGATGTGTGAGAAGATGTAGTTTAGCTTTACGAACGTCCAGGCCTTCCCACTGGGGAAGCCGCGACGTTCGGATAGCTGAACTTGGTAAAGTGGAAACGTTGGACGTTATGAAAAGAATGAGAAGCAATAACATTGTCAGAAAACTCTAACAGAGCTGAGACATTTGTAATTATTTGATTTGGTTTAATAAATAAAAAGGTTATTACTTGGCTTGTTTCATATCTGCCGAGTTTTCACCCTTGGTAACTTCACATCAGCCTTCGACCTTCCGATATCTCGTCCGTTATGAAACTAACCAAGTTATAACCTGGAAATATCATGACATCATTGACTTCAAAACGTGCCAGCCTGGACAACACCCAAACATCTCACTGATACTATGCAAAGCCAATACCTATAGTTAGGCCACAAAATTATATTGCGGATTTCTCATCAAATGCTTTTCAATGACCAGATCAGATTGCAAACCAACCCGGAATTGGTCATCATTATTTACAACCTGGTCGTCAGTCATGAGCATTCTGAACACCTCTGGACTTGCTCGCCGTTCATCTTTCACGAATAGACTTCAAACTTTGCCCGAGCACTCACTGTTAGTGTTGCAAATCACCACACCATTCAGCCCCAATGAGGAGCCGAGCCATCGGCATATATTGATACAAGAACTAGGCAGCCCTAGTCACATTGAAATTCTATAAGCACATCGTTAATTGTGACCAGACTTTAACTCTTCCCCTAAACTTAATTCTGTCATTATCTTGAAACGAGCCATCACACTTAACCCTACTTTGTAAGAAAATGAATCCGATTCTGAATTTGAATTGAACTTTTAGTATGTAATAAATAATCCGATTCTGAATTTGAATTGAACTTTTAGTATGTAATAAATAACACGTTTTATATCCCAAAATGTCAATACAAATTCTGTTCGAACTTTTTCTTGGGATAACAATATTTTGACTGGAGTAATAGTTTAATCTTACCTTATCTGATTGTGGATTGTTCAGGGGTCATACCAACAGTACAACAGTAAATGTGATTTTCAATCTGTATACACTTCCGTCTAAATGGAGTTTCTGTTATTGCTAAACAGTAATTCATCAACATGTAGGCATGAGTTTCAAGAGGAGTTTCGATTTTGAACATCTTTGTTTCAATGAATGGTATGTTATCACCCCAGTTTTCTGTGATAATAATGAATGGGTGCATCTTATCTAGAAATTGTATATTGGTTCAATGAATGGTATGTTATCACCCCAGTTTTCTGTGATAATCATGAATGGGTGCATCTTATCTGGAAATCGTATATTGGTTCAATAAATGGTATGTAATACTCCAGTTTTCTGTGATAATCATGAATGGGCACATCTTATCTAGATATCGTATATTGGTTCAATGAATGACATGTAATCACTCCAGATTGCTGTGATAATCAAGAATGGACGCATCTTATCTGTAAATCGTATATTGGGACCAGTGTTCACGCTGTAGGTTACCAATTTAGCCATTTGCACTAAAAAATTGATTTGGCATGAAAAAATCTTCGTTGGCTAAAATTTTGGCAAATGGACAAACTTTCAACGTTACCTGTCAGCGAGTGATGATGAAACATTCTTTTTTTCTCTGTTAACCCTTTACCTAACACGAAAAGCAAACGACACTTGCAAATAAAATTCTTGAAGTACTACTTTTTTGATTTTTTTTGCGTCAAAAACATAGATTGTGACCCATCGTTGGAACAAGCTCGTTGAACTCGTCCAAATGAGAGGTCATAAGCTATGTTTTTGTAACAAATAATGAAAAAGTAATAAAAATTGAATGGTGAATTTTGTGAATAGCGCTGGACGGTTTTGGCCGTTACGTTGGGTAAATGGTTAAACATTGCAGGTTATCAACGTTACAAAATGCTGTATTTAATTAGATAAATACGTCATACCGTAGCGAGTCACTCGCGACGGTAGGACCTATTTATCTAATTAAATGCTGCCTTTTGTAAAGAGTCGCGATCCGATAAACCCAGTGGATTAACAGCAATTAGTCGAATAATCTGTTATAATCTAAGTGCAACAACAGGTATATGTACCGACATCATTCAGCCTGACCATTAATTGAAACAGTGGCATAGATATAACTTAGGTAACCGCCCTTTTCGCACGTACGTGACAACTATTACTTATTCCTTATTCGACATTCGTTATCAACCGGTATTATCGGTTGATAAGGAATGTCGAATAAGGAGCTAGGAACAAGTAACGGTTATCACGTCCTCCACTTTTCGCCAACAGAGAATTTCATCAGAACATTCGTGTTTTGTAGCATTCCTCCCAGACCAATTGTCTGTTCACTCTGGAAATAATTGCCAGTTCATTCTTCAGACCTCAATCAATTTATTTGGATCGGGCAGCCCTTCCCCTCCGTTTTGGCATCAAACACATTATTTGATACTAAAGTAGCCAGTATCAGGGACGTGGCTAGAGGTTTCCGATTGGAGGGGGGGGGGGGGTGTAAGGGAGTGAATTTCCAACTAGGGGGAGGGACCGGGGGAACCCCCTCCCGGTCCCTTCCCCCTAGTTTCAAATTCACTACCGAGAGACATTTCGAAAATAAAGCCATGAAACGGGCATACAATTGGTTTATTTATTGCTTGGTATTCTTCTGGGAATTGAATATGTGCTAAACAAATGCTCCAGCTGAGAACTTTGAACGATTCACACACTCCTAACATTAAATCAGATCTTATGCAGGAATGATAAATTTTCGATGTTCATCATTTTGTAACTGTGAATGCTGGACTTAACTCCGGGTAACGATTTTACATGATGTGATTTTCTTAAAGTACATTTCGAGGATGTTTTTTATTACAAGTAAACGTACTATAGAAATGTCGTACCTATTGACACCATGCATACTTATGAAGCTCGATATATATTGCGTACACTGTAGTTGTAAACAGTAACAGTTGGAATTTTTGCCGATTTGAAACTTTGAGAAGTAAAGGAGACATCAGCATCACCAAAGAAGCTCTAAAATCCAGATAGTACGAAAGCCCAGAAGGCTCATTCAAATTTCAAACTTCAAATTTCAAATTTCAAACTTCATAGATAGAATTTCCAACTACTCGTGATTTGTCCTTCGAATTTCCAACTATAGGAAATTTTGGCCAGGATTGCGGGGGGGGGGGGGGGGGAGGGCGCTGTCGTTACGTCCCTGGCCAGAATGGCTAAAAGGTGGCACCAGACAGGTTCGGATCAATGTGAGCGCTGATTGGGACTGACTGGGAACAACTTGGATTTGTATTTAGATTTGTTCAAAGTCTATAGCTTATTTACAGTACTGTGAGACCTGTTGTATACACATGTTTCGAGTAGATCTTACTAGAAAAAGCAGACAAAAGTTTCAATTAATTTTCCTCAAATACTGTACCCCCAGCGCCCGACCCTTGCATGCTATGCTCTTTGCCAGTCTCCTAAAATCTAGTAAAATTTGATCTAACAGATCCAAGGTCCTGCACAGATTACACTGTGCTCTCACCCTGGCTCAAAACTGTAACCTTACCCTTTACAGGTCACTCAGATATTTTACAAACAATTCTTTTTAATCTGTTTTAATCAATGCTTATTTGTCAACACCTGTATACCTTTTTGTTTGGGTGTACCAGCTCTATATTAGCTATGTTTATATCATTGTTAGTCAATGAAAATTTCATCAGTATTTATATTTGTTTTACAGTTTTATCAGATTTAATTTCCTGTATCCTGCAAACGTTTGTATGTGAACTTGCTACAATATAATTATGTAACTTTTTAAAACCCATTTCCATATTTAGAGGCACCCTGATACATTATACCCTAACGACATCGCTTCGATCGCCTGACGTTGGGTTGGCGGGAATGGGTGTCCAACTTCACGCGGAAAAAATTGCAAAAGCTGTGTGTGTGTGTGTGTGTGGGAGGAGGGGGGGGGGGGGGTACCAAAGATAGCAAAAACAAAAATGTAGTCCAGAATTATTTTTTTCTGGGGCCGACGTGACAATAAAAATTCAATTCTTACCTAAAGGTGTAAATTATCGCCATGTGCCATAAACTGAATAGGTGCTCTATTATTATCTGAAGACGGATTCTGACAATCACCACCCCCGCCGCCACACCCCAGATGACAGAACACTAAATTTCCTTCAGAATTCGTGTTAGTGGGGGTGCGGGACAACATTAACTCTCCTGTTCAGTAGTAAATAGAATAGTTTTTAATAAAAGAAGGGAAAACTGAAAACATCTTTTGTCGTGGTTTCTTGAGGAGAGGGAAGGCCATCAAAGCCATTTAACACCCTCGGTTATCAAGCCATTATACACTCCTTCCATAGTTCAAAGTAAAACTCATTTACATCAGATCAAACAGATAATCATATTATGACAGACAGTAACACATTTCTAATGTTTTCCGATTTAACCCTTTTGCTGTCACGCCCACTTAAACCATACATGGAGGACCTCTATGTTCGCCTGTGTGCTAGAGAGTTTAATAAGATTTTTGACACACTTGAAACTCTATCATCTGATTAATTGTTGAAAAGGGCTCGCTGAGCCCTTTCCAACAGTTAATCAGATGGTAGGCTTGATCTGCTCAAGAAGGTTTTTGCTTGAAATGCGCCGTGCAATACACCCCTCCCTCCTCCCTCCTCCCCTTCCCAACCAACACATGGTTTAGTAGTTTAGGTATTGGACTCCTGGATGTTAGGCGGTGTTGCCGGCGGTTCCATTCCCGGACGGGGGTCAGAAATCAGCATTCCAAGTTCTTCGAAAACATGATTGTGTCCTTCAATACACACACACACACGCACAGCAGTACATCTTGGAATATGTCCATAGCGATGCCTTCAAGAGTCATAATTTAATGATATATCCTGTAAAGGTGAGGCGTATTTTATTTTTTAACTCGGCCCCCTTCTTAACTACAACACTGCAGTCCGTGTGTAAATAGCACTTAATTATAACCTTCATATATTGTTTAAATAGGTTCTAAAAGGTGGATATACCCCACGTCAACTTTACACAATGTATATGAGTTCTTTGTCTCTGCATCCCTCAGCACCATATCATGCCTATCTGCCCCCACCCCCGCCTCCCATGTAAAGGGAGTTTTATGCAAACTAAACAAGAACATTCTAAAAGAAAAACAACTGGGGGACATGATGGGATAATAGAAGCACGTGACCGGGGGGGGTTCCTTTCCTCTTGGAGAAAATAAAAACTGAGCAAAATAATAGCGCCCTACACCCACTCCTCCAAAATTTGAAAAAATCAATAAATAAATAAAATTTTAAAAACCTAGTATTTTTTAATAGCTGGAGATAATTCAGTGTATAGTTGGTCACATCATATATTTATACGAGTATTGTGAGGAATAAAAAAATGACCACTCGTGATGATCATCTACAGTCGAAATATGGAGAGTTACTGACATTCTGTAAATAGCAGCACTTACTCTCTCCTGATCGGACATCTCCCCAGTTACGGCTATTTACACAATACACCTCTGGAACAATTCGGGATTTTTGGAAAAGAATTTAATTCGTTGTCTGTTCAAACACGAATTTAAATTAAACTGGACTCTAATTGGAATAGAATTCGATGCGACGGTAGTGCGACGTCTGTTCTGAACCTACAGTGTATAAAGCGCCAACATCCGGGGACAGCGTTGTAGTGAAGAAGACGTCATTTCGTTGGCGCTCGACGTAAGTGTGTGTTGTAACGTAACTTCCAGAAACGCTGAATGCAAGATTAATAAAGAGATTTGAAGAAACCGACGAGAAATTTGTGTTATAGTTTCTTTTAGAGATCTGCTCATTACAACAGCTAAATACAGAATTATTTCTACCCCTTCTTTTTTGGTTTGTATGTGTTTGGTTCTCTTGTTCTCAACTTCTGGTGTAATTCTATAACTTTTTCATTGCGTATAAATCTTTGTACTAAGTGTAGCGAACAGTTAAAAACCACGGATTATAATACTAGTCATATATTATTATGCCACTTTTTGGAGGTGAGGGGTCCCTCCTCCTATCATTATATTTATAGCATCTTTACCGAAGCTCGTTGATTTAAAATAGTTATCGACTAATGAAATCTATCCTCTTTACTTCGTTTTGCATATTTGGAAGCATGCCGAATCAGTATTAAGTACAGGCCTATCGTTCTAAAGAAAGTTCAGACATTTTTGTAGCATTGATGGAATAGATACCACGGATCATCCTCTTTTAGAAGCAGAGTTGTGACTATGTTTGCGGGTGGAGGAGGGGAACAATTTCGTCAAAGCAGTAGAAAAATCAAGGAACAAGCTACTGAGTTTTCTGAATACAGGTAGACTCAACAAAGATTGGAAAAGCTACTCATATTGTGTCTCTTATGGGTGATGCAGTAGGACTAACCTATTACATAAATTGGACGTGTTTGCGATTCCGTCCATTCCGTTCAGATAGACATTCCAGTTTTTATTATCTGCATTGATATGCAATTGGGCTACTTCTCCGCCCTAGTGGGGGCGGGGCGGCTATTTTTCCGCCATTGGACAGGGGGGGGGGGGGGGGGCAGCTGGTGATTTATAAGAGAAAATATCACAAACCATGCTTATTAACCCTTTGGACCCTGATGGCATATTCCTTGACAGTTCAAAGCCATCAACTGGTAGAGTCTATATTCGTTACCTGGGGAAAGACGAATAAATATTTTCAACTTGCAGCCTCGGGGCTGCATGTTGAAAATCTTGATTAGTCTATCACACAAAGTCAGGGAGTAACTATCAACCTAATGAATTCAGGTCGTATCATGATCCTGCCCCGCTAAAGAGGCTCAAAGGGTTAACTTATTTACACAATGTAACTACCATAACCTGCAGCGCAATTCACAAAAATCGCTATCCATTGTTGTTCCTAAACAGCATAGCTTATGACATTTCACTGGAACGAGCTTCATAGAGGTCGTTCCAACGAAGAGTCAAAAGCAATATTTGGGATGTAAGGCAATGAAACTTCATAGCTGTTTAATATTGTCTTATTTTCGTCTTAAGCAAATGGTTAGGTGAATGAGGGTGAGGGGTAAAGAGAGTTAGTGATGTGATGGTGGAAGTTCGCCAAAAATGTGCTTGTAAGAGATTGTGTGGGGTAGAGTGGTGTACTAGCTATAAGGGGAGATGGTATTCTCTAGGTGCTAGATCTTCATGTAGAACTGTGTTTCACGCGTTTTAAAAAATTTTAAAAAAAATCCAAGGATGGTGTTCGCATGTGACGTCCGGCGAGACAAAATCGCAGATTGAACACGCACAGTGACGACGCCTACCCCTTCCCCACATAACCACTACTACTAAAAGTTTTGTCAAAACAATTTGGCTCATCGGGAAAATGCTTAGGCTTTATGTAGGATTTTTTTGATAAAAATGAAAAGAAAATTATTTACATTTTGGCGAAAACGTTTTTAAACGAATTTTCGGAAACCCATTTTGGATGCCAAGACGGTAGAAATTTAGTTGCCGATCCTGAAATTTGTCAAAAACATGTTTTGGTCTGTCGCAAAATGTTGGCTCTCCCCCTCTCCCAGAATACACATCCCACCGCGTGAAAACTTATGTACGGCAGTACCGTGTGGATGGCCAGGGCGGCGGTAGCTCGATAAAAGTGGAGGGGAGCTAATTTGCTTTGCTACCATGGTTCGACCCAGTGTGAGAAAGGTTACAATCGTTTATCGGTATAAATGTACAATGACTCGATAGAGTCTCTCGTTTAGATGAATATGCCGATGTGTGGTCACTGTCCTGTTCGTTTTTACTACTTCAAACATCTTCCAACACGAAGGCCAGCCTTCGGGCTGGAAGATAGTTGAAGTGGAAGAAACAGACCAAAGCGACCGAAAGTGGGATTCTTTGGCTAAATATTGTTTGGATTGATACGTTTTTAACTCATTGTGTAACTGCGAAACATATCTGTGGGAAAAAGTGGAGGGGCACATCCCCCCCCCCCCCCCTTGTGCCCCCTTGGCTCCACAGCCTCCGTGGATGGCTCCAAGCAGATCTTTTACACTTGATGTACCGATGTCAATCTTCAATTGGATATTCGAACCCAAATACTCAATTGAGAGTCTTGAAGGTGAAAAGTCAAGTGAAAAAATAGATATTGATACCTCGAGAAACTGTTAGGGACACTGCAGTGTAAAAAAATGTCAGTTAAAATACGATAAAAGAACAGACAATCAGCTGCCGGCACATCTTTTTAAAGTTTACGTCAACGACTGTAACTGCATTACAGTTAGTTAATTCATGCGGAATACTAATAGAGTTGTGCTCATGTGCAAAGGAGCAAACTCCTTTTTTCTGCTTTTCTAGAACTTCATTGTCGATGTCGAAGGCTGCCTTGTGTTAGAAGAGTCAGTCGTTGAGGAAGAATATTAATCTATAAACTGTAGTCATGCCGCTGAAGGTTAACACTGCAGAGTGACAGTGGCGTATCCACGGGAGGTCGGGGTGGTTTCAGGGTCTTGCCCAAAAGCATTTGCCCAATGGAACTCTGACATAACACAGAGCCTTGAAATGGTCTACAATATAGGACCACATAGGCTACAAAGCTTCAAATTAGCCCATGGAGCACTGAATTTTGCAAAATTTTCTTGGGGGTGGGGGTGGGTGTTCAGGGAAGTGGAGGAGGGGTAGAGACCGGAGGATGATAGTGAGGACTAGGGGAGACCTCCCCCACAACGGCTTTCCAATTAGCATGTTTGCCCTCCCCCCCCCCCCCCCCCAAACACAAAAACCCCAAAAACTGACTAGGGCACCCTTATTATAGAATCCTGGCTATGCGCCTGCATACTGATGCCCTATTACCAACATTTCAAGAAGCAAATGTTTCCCTTAATGCAACTAGGAATTCAGCCACTTCAGTCATGTTTGACAAAACTCGTTGAGCTCCGTGAAACAAGGTTGAATTGGTTAAATTCCCTGTTGCATTGTTGGATTATTTTTTGCTTGAAGTTTTCTGTCATTGGACAGGTGGGCCAGCTGGATGTCAGAGGGTTAAAAATATTAATTGGTTACTTTTTGATGACAAATGAAACAGCCCCCGGTGTAATGAAGGGAAACAAAGAATCAGTTAGTTCATCGATTTACGCCCCCAAACAAGTCGGAATTGCCCAGAATAGTTCAATAAGGTACCATTTATGTCGTAGCTTTTACGGTCAAAGAATGGCACCGACCCACTGACACAGTACACAAGCTATGTTTGGGACTAACGCACCTGCCTTGAAAAAAATGTACTTTTTTGGAAACATTTGCAAGAAATGTCCTCATAAAGTTTCGGCCCTGTAAGGATATTTGTTACACATGGAGCCAAAGATGAACATTTTTCGCGACTTTACAGTTTGTAGAACCGACAAGTCAAAGGAAGGAATCTTTGGTATCTCGACAGAAAACAGTGTGTGCCCTCCGTTTCGGCTAATTCCCCAAAACATTGCATCACGGGAACCCAATGTTTTGGGGAATTAACCCATTGCATCAAAAGTGAAATGCAGGTAACTGCATTTGAGGGATGTGAGGCCTCCTAAAATTGTTATTGTTATAGACACGCCCCATCACTCTCTCCCTCTCTCTCTCCGGAAAGCGTTTGAGGGTTGGGCGGTTCCTACGTGCATGGACAATGGTCCTCACCTGACCTTCTTCCCCTTGCTGTTGCACCTCTCGGTTTAATAGACATAAACAGGAGAAAAGTAATGAGGCGCGTAGGAAGTACACTTGAGTGATCATATCTTGGTGATGATCGACCTTTCGATCTAACGTCCAATGCTCTAATCAATGCGCAAGCACCATCCTTTTAACATATCTTAGAACATATCTTAGAATCTACTGAAGCTGAATGCATCAAAACTGGTAAGTGTCTTTTTCCCCCTTCTTTTAATATACTGAGTCAAGAAAGAAAGTACAATGAACTCTGAGGAGCATTTTTTTTAGTATTATCGACTTTAATCCCAAATAAATTATTGTAAATTCAAATTTCGAGTCTAGCTGTATGAATTGGCATAATGTCATGTTTTACTGTTGCTAGCGTCACGTCAGAACGTCACAATTCAGACATGGGGTGAAATTAAAAGTTCACACATGCAGTCAATAGCGTGTATGTCCACCGTTTGCCTCTTGGATGGCAAAACATCGACGGCGCATGGACCTGATAAGTCTCTGGATGTCACCCTGTGGTAGTGCGTCCCACTCCTGCCTTAGAACATTACGTAAATCGCATAACGTCTGGAGATCGTGAAGT
Organism: Pictodentalium vernedei; assembly: GCA_031216915.1. Classification (NCBI taxonomy): domain Eukaryota; kingdom Metazoa; phylum Mollusca; class Scaphopoda; order Dentaliida; family Dentaliidae; genus Pictodentalium; species Pictodentalium vernedei. The sequence continues at coordinate 404,997,763 of CM062296.1, read as the reverse complement.
CGAACCCGACGGTACAGCTGATCCCAACGATGCTCGATTGGCGACAAATCTGGCGAAAGTGGGGCCCAGGGAAGAAGTTCGATGCTCTGCTCAAGAAAGACACAGCAGATACGCGCCACGTGACATCGGGTATTGTCTTGCTGGAATAACTGGCATCCGACGTTAACGTTGAACAACGGGACAACAACAGCGTTAAGAATTTCGTTTCTATATCGCTGTCCATTCAGATTACCATCGATGAAGATCAACTGCGTTCGATGGTGCAAGGAAATTCCTGCCCAAACCATTACACTACCCTCGCCGAAACGGTCGCACTCCTGCATGCAAGCATCAGAAAACCGTTTTACTCGTCGGCGATACACTCTTGCCCTACCATCAGCGCGCCGTAGACAAAATCGTAATTCATCACTAAAAAGAACTGTGCTCCAACGCTGCTGAGTTGTACCAATTCCATTCTGACAGTACGATGACGCTGGGTAAGGATTGGTCCTTGGTATGGACGCCTACTTCGGATGCCGTGTTCAGCGATTCTGTTGCGGACAGTTTGTTAACTGATTCTATTGTTAGTGCTGCCAGGAGTAATTGCTGCTGTCCTCGTCGCCGGAAGGAAGCGATCCCGCAAGTGAGACGTCCTAATGTGTCGATCTTGTGCAGAGGTCGTAACTCTTGGTCGACCTGAACGCGGTCGGTCGGCAATAGATCCAGTGGTTCTATATCTTCCAATGAGACGGTAAATAGTGGCCACAGTGACTCCGAACTCAGCAGCGAGCTCATCTGGAGGTATCCCAGTCACATGTATACCAATGGCACGCAACCTCCGATTTTCGGTTAACCTTGGCATTTTTAAAATGTCGGAAGACAAAAACTAGCGTGTTTTCTCAATAACCCAGGCTCTCTAGCACAACATAACACAAAGAAAATCGTCGGTCATCCATTTAATTTGACATTCTCGGGTGGCACGTGCTATTTTGAAATCCGTAGCAAAATTGTATACGGTTGGGTGGACAACAACAACATGTCATTAAACTCTTTGCACGACTTCTTGTCCACAAACGTGCAACATTAGAACTATTATATTTCATCCTTTATGCTATTTTTTCACATTTGTTTCTATTATACTTTCTTTTTTGACTCAGTTTATTACTGGTGTTCAGTTTGAACTTTTATTCCCATGCAAATTAACAATGGGGTTCGTTTGCGGCTTATATCTAGAAATTGATAACCTATCAATGATAGAGATTCTAAGTTCGGTGTTTTTCTTTGTATACCGTGTCAAACTGCCCAGTTGTGCCTTTTGATATTTTGGATTTTCAGATTTTATTTTTTCATTGTTTTTTTCAGTGTTTGGGGATTAAATTTGTACTTGAATTTTTTCACATGAATTTAGCAAAGGGTTCGTATCTAGAACGTATGTTATTGAAACTATCACGCATGTAGATTTCAAACTTACTTTCTTATCATATCTATTTGTGTCTCTTAGTATTTTACATTTTGGAATTTTTTCGAGGTTTAAATATGGACTTATATAATATGAAGAGATTAACACTACAGTATAGTTCTCTGGTGTGTTGTATCGTGTCGAGTAGTGGACCTTCCACCAAGCATGTCGCTCAGTGAAGGTCCTCATCGAGACGCGAGACAACACACCAGGAAATTTCACTATATGGATGGACTTCTATTATATACCTGCCATCAGATTTGATTCGACTCGATCTACATCATTATCTCCATGTATCTGGAACAAATTGAGTGTAAGTTCGCAAACACTTGTTAAAAAACGAATGGATGCACCTGAACAAGGATGAAAATGCACAAATCTTAACTAATTCATAGTTTCTATATTTAGAACTCATCTCACCCGAGGGCAAAATGTCTGGACAAATATATTGTCCCGAGGGTGAGATTTAACCGTCTCACCCCCGCCCCCATCAGGGATACCCCCCCCCCCCCCCCCAAAACACACACACCACCAAAACACCCTAAGGTTATCAAAAGTAATTTAGGAGCACGCGCTTCTATATCGAACAATTTTGTTGTCCATTTCTGAAAATAAAATGATTTATTTATCGGAAAGAGCGCACAAAAGTTCTGTATATACCACAGGTATATACCACGAAATTTATTCCCTTCGCCAGCAGAAAAGGATTAAAGATTTGTAGCGAAATGAACATTGACACATTCCGACGACGCCATATACTATTCAAAAGAAGTAGGGGATATCCAAACTGATGTTGATATTTTCGGAAAATGATATTGGATACGCGTGATTGGACACATCAATATGTTACCAAGTTTAGCGTGGATCATGCATGTCACCGGCCCACGAAAACAGGTTTTCGCACGAGCGCCGCGATAATGTCTGTGAGGTACGTTTTGAAATTTTCATTTGTACCAGACGGGTTTTTTCGGAGATTTCATCGTTTTTTTCTTGGTATAAACTCATTCATCAATAGTATGTGCTCGAAACGTAACTTTTGAGGTTTGCGAAGACTGACAGTGACGAACGTTTACGTGCCGTTGGCATGGTGGAAGCTGACAACAGACAGTCTGCAGTGGCTCTAATTCTCAATGTTACTCAATAGGTCATGCTACCGTCAGACAGGCAATGTTGATAACAGACGTCGGTCAGGTCGCCCAAGGGCGACTGCTGCTGACCAGGATAGTTTCACCCGAACCACAGCATTGCGTAACCGCCTTCAAAGTGCCTCAGAAATTTGACAGCAGCTGCACCGAGCGACAGATGTGCGAGTCAGTGGTCAGACGATCCGAAATCGCCCACACAGCTGGAATTTGTACGCTCGACGACTTCGAATAATTCCACGTTTGACTGAACGTCGCAAGGCGAAATTGGTGTGGGGCACGACAGCGATGAGACAATCGTCGGCGGAGCAACGACATGTTTTCCGATGAATCGAGTTTCAATCTTGACTTCCACAGCAGGCGAAACAGCGTGCGGCGGCGGCGGCGGCGGAACGAACGATACCATGACGTAACCGTTAGGCAGCACGATCGTTTTGGTGGTGGATCGGTTATGGTGTGGGTAGGCATAACCATGACAAGCAGAACAGCATTATATGTCATCCGAGGGCGTGTCACAGGGCAGTACTACCGTGACAACATGTTAGCAGCTCATGCGGTGCCATTTGCGCGACGTCACGACCGTCGATTCATTTTCCAAGATGACAATGCAAGAGCACACATGGATCGAGTCGCTACAGAGTTCCCTCAGGAGCAGAACATCGCTACACAGCATTGTCAGCACTAAGTCCAGACTTTCACGAATCGTGCACGTCTGGGATATGCTTGGCAGGCGCCTACGACAACACCAACAGCCCCCTACCAATGTCCAGGAACCCGCCGCTGCGCTGCAGGAAGAATGGAATAACATCAGTCAATCTGATATTGAACGTTTAGTGTGGAATATGCCACGCCGGATCCGCGCTTATCTCGCGCACCGAGGAGGATTTACAAGGCATTGAGGTCTTGGACTGACTGTCGTAAATTCTCTGACTGATCGACATATCTTCTACTGCTCAGTGCGTGAATTGTGTGCCTGACAGACACCCAACTATCGCTGAAATCATTCACAGATGTCGCAGTGCAATGCTTCAACTGTCTTTCTGATGAAATGCCTACACCCTCGGTTACATCAATTCTGGTTGAAAACAACATCACTATGACAAGTGAATCGGCCAGGAATATTGGACTGATTATGGACTCAAATTTAAAACTAGACATCCATATCAATAAAATGTGTCAAAAATGCTACTGTTAGCTTCGTAATGTTGAAAGACTGCGACCTTATCTTAACCAGCCAGCACTTAAAAAACTTGTACACTCCTTCATCACCTCACAATTAGACTATTGTAATTTAGTGTTAGTGTGGCTGTCCCAGTGCCTAATTCAGAAGCTTCAAAAAGTTCAGAATACTGCTTCTAGGATAATTACTGGTACCAAACGCTTTGAACACATAACACCTGTTTTACGACAACTACATTGGCTTCCAGTTAAACAGAGAATTGATTTCAAATTATTGATCTTAGTATTCAAATGTATCCACAAACTGACTCCAGTTTACCTGTAAGACCTCCTCACTGTATATAAACCATCAAACAGTCTCAGATCTAAAAACCAAATTCAACTAGTTGTGCCTTCTAACAGATCTAATCAGGCTCATGATCGTGTGTTCTCCATCGTGGGTCCCAGATTGTGGAATTCCCTGCCAATTAGTGTCAGAATTTTAGAAACTCTCGAGGTCTTCAAAAGAAATCTTAAAACTTTCGTGTTTACTGAAGCTTTCTCCTGAACATCTGTAAGAGGCAACAAAAACAGATGTGACTCTTTATTTCAGAAAAGCGTATTTATTTCTGTCAAGCACTTTATAGCACTATTTGTGGTTTTACGCTCTACAAAATCAATTATTATTTATAAATATATTTCTTCATATATCTCACTTTTATCAAATATCCCACTTCTTTTGAATAGTATATTATGAATTCTGCAATGTATTCGCATAACTTTTCGACGGGAATTTCGTGCAACACACTCCACTCATAACGACGTTCACCCAAAAATTCATGTAAAAAGTCAAGTGTCCTTTGGTTTTGTGGTCTGTGTTTTTATTTCTGTTTTCTTCAAAAAACGCTCGTCTGCTAATATTTCAGAAACGTGACATCATGTTGTTTGTTTACAGAAGAATGTGTGGTGATTGACTAGTCCACCGCTCATTAAATATGCCAATAAGCCGACCACGTACGTCATGTGAGATAGATATCTATCTCACATGGTCTTCTCACATGGGACATGCATATTTTGCACATGAAGTGGGGGAAAAACACAGTTCTCACCCAGTCCCGTTTTCGATTTTGCGGTTTCATACTGCGGCATTTTGTCAGTGTTAGCTGCACATCCCATCTGGTACTGCAGTAATGATTTGATGACCGAAATTGTGTTCGTTTCAATGATAGATATATAATAAACGCCTACACCGGTACAGAATCTGTACAGAAGTTAGTGCCCCGACCATCGTGGAAATCATTACAGATAATGTACTCCAAAATTGGAGTGCTTCGTCTTCTTTATGACTAGTTGTGGCTTTTGCAAGGCTACTTTGAAATCACGCTCTCAGTCCACCACTCAAATTCTGTAAGGAATATGACGCTATTTTAGCCTGGAACCAGTTTAGCCCCTAAGTAATCCATCACCCATCTTTAGACTCAATCGAATGGAATATATCAGTTGGTCGAAAAGGCAAACCTACGGTTCGCTTTTCCGAACAATTGAAATATTCTATCCGACTGAATAAAAAAACACTCGAAAAATACTCATTTGTTTGAATCACCGAAAGGTATGTTTCAAAATTGAGACTTGATTTGATTGAATCTTTGATGATATTACCATTATGAATGAAAACACACAACAGCTGCAGTGTTAGAATTACGCTGCATAGTTCCACTAAGTATGTTCATAGCTTCATGCTTTCAAGACGAATTAAATATTTGTTGATTGGAATATTTATACAACTATATCTTTATGTGTGAGGCGACATCACATTACATCAACGGTTGTCTGCACGCAAACTCCACGAACAATTGGTAAAAAACAAACCATAACAACGTCGAATTCCGAACATAATTAGACTGTTGTTGTGAGTGCTCTCTTTGGTTTGGGAAATTTGTTCGGAAATTTGGGGCTTTACGTGTTTTTTCCGTTTGTGCTATTTTTATAATCTAAAGCTTTATAAAGGGGATATGTTCATTTCTGAAGTTTTTCTTGAAATCATTTGAAGTGGTCCAATTGGTATTATTGTTTTCTTGTTTCCATTCAAATCGTGTAAAAATTGCATCAATAACATTTTTGACTGATTACGAAGACAGAACATAGAGCTCAAATTGGATGAAGTAATGTGCCTAACCTGAAAGTCCAAGTTCATCGATATATTGGAGAACCACTAAAGTTCGGATGTTAGAACTGTGACGAAAAATGTAAGATCTGGACTGAGAGATAAAGTCACTAGTTCGAAAAAGCATGACAATAATTAGTCAATCCGAACTGATCAGACGCACGATATATCATACAAGGATGGTGGGTGGGATGCAAATACACATGGGCATAACACAGAGAAGAAATCTCTCACAAGTATTATTTTAATGAACGAAAATACACAAATAGAGGTAATCTATTATAGGTAGGGTTCATCTTGAACATGCAAAAGTTGAAAGTAGTTTTAGCAGTTCCTAATTATTTTCTGAAGGGAATGTGGTCGTGCATCAGAGGACAATGAGAGCAAAGAACAGGAAATTAAGAATGATTAAGTCTAAAGCATAAACTATTAAAAGGAAGTAGTTTCATACCAACAAAAATGTAAAAGAAAGTGAGAAAACGAGCTGCGAGGTTCAATTTTTATAGAATAAGGACTCAAGCGCCACGATATAGATGGTGGAGAGATGGTGGATTACAAAAACAACAACAATAAAACGATAACAATATATAATTCTCGATTACTCATTAAATTAAAAGTGTGGGACGAAACAATCTCCAGCATTCTACTGACATGGGCCATCGGCTGCACCAATTTTGTGGCCAATTATTTATAGCACCTCTATACTTGGTATTGGCAAAGTAAATACTGGAGAAATAAATGGCCACACTAACTCAGGTAGCATGACAGACATGTAACAAACGACACCACGGCTTCTCTAGTTGCAAGATTACGACAAGCTATTAAGCTCTTCAACCAACATAACTGAAATAACCGAATAAGGCTATTCACAAAAATTATGTTTTTGTTATTTTTACCTACTAACATCACGCATGACAACTCATTGGAACAATCTCAATGAGATCTTTCCAATGAGGGGTCATAAACTATCGCCTGAAGTAAATGGTAATGTTTCAGTTATTTAAGAATGTTTTAGCAAGTGTCGTCTGCTGTTCGTGTTTAGTAAACGGTTACTCTCTAAAATCAGTTGAGTTAAAAATTAACCCAAATCAACTGAGTTCAGTGAATATGAACCCCTCTGGGTTCATATTCACTCATCACAATTAACCCTTTCAACGCTGGCGCCCTGGAAGATATCATTTCAGTCAATACCGTCAACGGCGAAATGGGCGAAACCATCCTGGTTTGTTGGGAAGTAAAGTAATAATTTAATCAAACAGCTCTGTCGAGCGGTTGGATTAAATTATTACCGAGCCTCTCTTCCGATTTTTTGCTCTTTATACCGTCTGCCCGTCCACTACCAATTTTGTCTTCAAGGAAAAAATTAGCACATTGGTCTGAAAGGGTAAATGTGGGTTGATTTTTAACCCAACTGATTTAGGAGTGTACAGCTGAAATGCAGTTTTATTTTGGGGCACTAAGTTATGTAGTTTGCTACGTCATAGTTAAGAAGCTGATGACAGTTGCGGGAGAGAAGGAAAGGACATCAATGATTGATCATTTAATTCTCATCTCTTAATTTGTAGAATAGTTACAGTCAAGAGCGCGCATTGTATGGAGAAGTGGCTTACGAGAAGAAGAAATGATTTACGAGCAGGTGGAGTTTCCAACGAAATAAAACTAAAAACCCATGGATAGACTGAGAGCCAAATTTAAGTTATAGCTAATCGGGATGAGCCAGTACACTTGATAGGCATACGTTTTCAGAAAATCGTTATTTCTTCAGTACCGGCGCAGAGAGATTCAGTACAAGAAGATTGTGTAAAAAGTTATGAGATATATCACAGAAGTTCTCGCCAATGACCACTACTACGTGATTGATAATGAAATTGAACATTTAATGAAGCAAATTTATTGCCCACTTGCACGAATCTCATGAGCATTTTCCAACTAGAGATCATTAATTATATAGATAGAGAAATGAATCAGCTGAGCACAATTCACATACATTGATATGGGGTGAATTCAGAAAGTGTGACAAATCTTATTGTCCATGGATCATACAGAGCACGTGCAACAAACTATCCACCAGTATGTGTAATTGTACGACAAGAATGGCCACAGAGAAGAAAATGTGTGTTCATGTCTGGTAACTATTACTTCAAAAAGGGAAAAATTACATCAACGAACTTAAACAAAGATGATATGATCTTGTGGTTACTGTTATAGCTCAGCACACCACCTTGCCTTAAATGCCTCTACAATCGTGTCAGTCAATGTGAAAACTAAAACAATAAGTAGAAATATTTAGAGCGTATCTTTTTGTTTTTATTGTCTACGTTTCGAAATCACAGTTCTGAATCAGAGTGGTCGAATTAATGTAATTTACAGCCATCATTCCAGACAAACTGTTGAGGACTAGATTATTTTTGGTGGTCTGAATTTGTTATTCAAAATTCGGTTTATTATAAATTATTGGAGGTGCCTACAGACGCAGAAAAATGGGTCAGTATGTGCATTTTAATTGCTGTCACTGATAGTACGAATGGCACGTTTGGTAATAGAATATTCTTTGGGTGGCCGGCACATGCCCCCAAACTTGAACAGCATATCACATCTGGCTGTGGACTAAAGAACAATACAACGTTTTCAAGGCTTCCGATGGGAGTGTGTGTTTTCCTTTGTTTATTGCATAAATAGCTCCACCCATTTTTGAGCATACGGTCGAGGTGTGGTTTTTAAACTTGAGGTTTTCGTCTACATGTACCCCTAAAATCTGAACGTTATTAATTCTTGAAAGTTACCTACTGTCGTTATGGGGGTATTATTTAGAAATAAATACCTATTTCAAAGTTATAGAAATCAATTGGGGTGAAAACCGTCAATCTGGTTTTGTTAGCATTGGGCGCAGTTTTGTTTGCATTACACCAATTGCTCACCGTCGATAACTCGATATTTGTTTTTTCAACTATATTTTCAAGACAGTTACATGAGGTGTGGATCGATGTATCTTTCGCTAATGAGAGCATTTTGCGAGTATGTGTATGTAGAGTAAGAATAGTAAGGACCATAGTATTGATCCTTGTGGGACACCAGCTGAAGTTTCCATCAGGTCAGTTTTTGTGTCCATGTAGGAGACAAACCTGTTCTTCTACTTAGGTAGCTTCTGGACCAGTTATTAGCAATACCTCATATACCAAAAAGTTCCATTTTGGAGAGTAAGATGTGGTGGCCACTTGTGCCAAAAGCTTGGGAAAAGGCAAAGAACTCTGAGAGAGTACAATCTTGAGTTGCCTTGTCGTTCATCTCCGCAATTGTTTTGAAGAGGAATAGAATTGGATGCATTGTCAAATGTTTTTTCTGAATCCCAACTGATATGGATATAGAATATTATGCTGATCAAAAAAATTTGAAAATCTAATGAACATTATCTTTTCTAAAACTTTAGAAGAAACTGACATAATGCTTATAGGTCTGTAATTAGAAAATATCTTGGGATGACCAGTTCTAATATAGGTGTAATTTTGGCTATTTTCATATTTGTAGATACCACTACATTTTCACACAATATACTGATCTTGTGATGATAGATCTCTTGGATGAAAAATCGCGACATTCAGCGATCACGATAGAACATCAAGTAATTCAAGATGGTAACACTGTCGGGTTTTCGCATTTTAATTGTCGAAGAAGACCATCGACAAATCGTACGTGGGCAATATATCGTGTAGTGGTTGCCATTCTCTATAATATCATATGCTGTTGCTGGGAATTAGAATGATCCATTCGTTAATGCGTTGGATGGCTTCAATTAATAATGATGTTTTACTGGTAGCAATGGAAGTGCGTCAAAAAAAAAAACAACAAAAAAACCAAAAAAAAAAAACCCCAAAAACAAACAAGTAAATGGGTGATGGTTCCAGCGATGTTACAAAACGTTTCCGCTCGTCGTCAAATCGGTATATCTCCTTTTACAACTTGCTGTTCAATCGGTTCAAGATTTGAAACCCTTTTATAGAATTTAAACCCACCATAGGCCAACTTGCATATAATATAATCGAACATAAGGCTACTTTGAATGTTCTTGAATGTCTTGAGTAGGAACTGTGTGGATAAAGAAAACTACACAACATACGAAGCGATAAGAAAAATCCCAAAATGGCTAGTCGATAACAAGTCTGGAAATACGCAGACTTTCATCTGCTGAATGAGGTCCCCAGAGGGTGAATTTGGTGATGTTACCCTGCAGAGCAGGATAGCATTACTAAATTTACTCCCCCTGTGGCCCTCAATCTGTCTCAATGTCTCAGGCCTGAACAGAAAGAGGTACACAGAGGATTAAATGGGGAGATTCTAGACCAATTAATGGGATAGCATCAGCAAATTCACCTTCTGGGTACCTCATTCGGAAAATGACAGATTGCTTATTTCCAGATCAGGTCGATTTATTTATATATACTACTCAAAGTTTGCGAAGCACCAAGTTTATCCAACTACCTGTTTTACGTTTTAGTTGAAATATTGTTATGAAAAGTGTATATATTTTTTACTTAATTATATCTTTAATGATTTAAGCACAGAAATTAAGATTTTGTTTGTGTTTGACATTATGTTTTAGCTTTTGAATTCGATAACCATGGAAAATGGATGTTATTGGTAAAAGAGGAAATTTTCAAATTTGCCAAAAAGTTGACGGAGCGAACTGATATGGGTCCAGTATCGAGTATGAGACCCATTATTGTTAATTACAGCTTGACAATGCCTTCTCATGTTTCCAGTCAGGTTCAAGATGGTCCTTTGTGGGATGTTGTTCCATTCTTGGACCAGCATGGCATCAAGCTCCTGGACACTTCTTGGTTGGACTCGACGGACTGAAATTGCAAGCTGCAACTCATTCCAGGCATGTTCGATTGGATTGAGGTCAGGGGATCTTGCTGGCCAGTCCATACGCTCAATCCCTGCCTCTGTCGGTACTCCCGGACAGCATGGGCAACATCAGGACGGGCATTATCGTCCATCAGAATGAATCTATCACCCACTGCACCTGCATACAATAGGACGTGGGCATCCAGGATCTCATCAACATACCACTGTGCAGTCATTGTACCACGATCAAGGACACAGAGCTCTGTACATCCATCCCAGCTGATGCCGCCCAGATCATTATTGACCCTCCACCATAGCGGTCATGCTCAGCAATGTTGGCTGCATGGAATCGCTTTCCTGGTCTTCTCCATGCCCTAGAACGCCTACCTGTGTTATCTAGGCAGTTCATTGACTCACCTGTAAAAAGGACAGGTCGTCAATCTTCTCTGGTCCATCCAACGTGATCCATGGCCCATTCATATCGTGCCTGGTGGTGGTTCTGGGACAGCTGAATGCTAATACATGGTCTTCCCGATCGGATACCACCTTCGTGTAACCTTGACCGGATAGTCTGCGTCAAACCATTTACCCTGGATGCATTTTGAAGGTCACTGCGAAGCTGGGTTGCTGTGTCAAAGCGGTTCCTACGGGCCTGAATGATCAAAAACCGGTCTTCAGCTGCAGATGTTGCCCTGCCTCTGCCACCACTTTGTCGTCTGACTGGTGTGCCATACTGCTGAAATCTTGCCCAGGTTCTGGTGATCACCGTATGGTGCACACCAAGGGATTCACCAACCTGACGATGGGTAGCCTCTTGTTCCCCATCCCAACAGCCGCCACATTTCTGCTTCAGACAAATGTCTTTCTACATTTGTTTTCGCCATATTCATTAAATCACAAGGGTTTGTGTTGAAATGAAGACTGAATACCCTGCACATCTCAGGTACATGTCGACAGTACACGAAAACATCATGAAAATCAAGGGGTACATGATTCCCATGATTGTCACGAAAAGTCTGCCTGTTAAGAGAGCTAATGTAAACTCTTGGGGCCATCTCAATACATTCCTCATCCATATCCATCAAAAATATCGCAAATGTGTCACAAGTAAATTTCACAATGATGTGTCAAATATGTGGTGCTTAGTAAACTTTGAGTAGTATATTTATTTATTTGTGTTTAAGATCACATATTTATGCACAATGGCTAACCGTGACCGTGACAGTTTTACGGGTGGAGGAAGCCGGCATGCCCGGAGAGAACCGCCGAGCATCGACGAGCAACTATCAGCTCCTCAACATTGTAACTCTCTGCAAGCTCCGTTCAAGCAGGGTTACAGCGGATGAAGACATGTGCACCATCGACGTGCAGTACGCCTTAGTACACAGCGTCATCGAGCCCCCATGTAGGCAACTGGGATAAAATGCCTTGCCCAAGGACTCAACGCGGGTTGTCCCGGACGGGGATCGAACTCGGGACCTCTAGCATAGAAGTCCAACAGTCTACCACTGAGCCACCGCGCTCCCAGGCCTGGTCGATAACATGATATGATGTTTTCTTAACACTCAAGTATACAGCCTCAAACTGACACTTTTATATTGCTTTGAAAAAATTCTCCAAGTGTATTCTTCCCTGAGAACTCGCTTGGTAGGCAGCCAACAATGATGTAGAAACATTGTTGGGTCTTCAGCAGCAGTGAACATGTATATAAGGTAACACTAGTCTTAAAAACCAATCCGAGGCTATAAGGGTTAAGGTGGCTACGTATTCAGGTTTAGTTAATATCTTTGTTTGAAAGACACGCTGGTGTGATATTTTGTTAATATTAATATTAATAAAGCCCGTTTTTCCGGAAGTAATATAAATATTAGTAAAGCCCGTTTTTTTCCGGAAGTAATGATACTCTGGTGTCTGTATTCGTGTTAACCTGTGTCTCTCTTAGGGTACTAAACATCCACCAATATGAGAAGCATTTCTGAACTGATGATACAAAATAGCTTTATTCGTTATTGAACGGGGGCGGAGGACGGGGGGGGGGGGGGGGAGTTGTATGATTTTTCCATTACACCTTAAAGAGGATGCGGCTGGGCTGAACAAAAATGCGTTTTGTTCTGGTTGTGTATGTTTTGTCTCGCATCAGCTTCCTGGGAGATACTGTGATCAAATGTAATGATGAGAGTCTTTCGACTCCATACGTGTATGAGATTTTCTGCATAGATATCAGCATATTTACTGTCACTTGGATAACTAACAATGAAGGACATTGACTAAGAAAAGGTGACCCACTCCAGACTTAATTTGTTTGATGGAAAAGATTTGCAAACAGCTGAAAGGAAAATGACATTTATATAAGACTTTATGTAAGACATAAATGTTCAATCAACAGATAGGAGTAGCTCTATCAAACAAGACCGAATGATAAAATTCCTAGTTCAATTATGGGGAAAAAAGCCACTTGAAATTTGGATATTTTGACATCTGTGTGCACACGGTTAACTCTGCTACAGTTTAGGAACGTGGCTCAAAATTAAGGGAGAGAGTCAAAGACACCTTGGCTCACGGGCCAAGATAATAGTATTTTTCCGGTGGTGGGACAGCCAGCAAAAGAGGTCAAACATTTTCAATAATCGGGAGAACAACCAGCTCTGGAGGTTAATCGCTGTCGATAATCAGAAGAGCCAACTATACAGGTCAGTCTGTGATAGAAATAGATGTTCCCAGATATTCCATGAAGTTCATTGCGTTCAACAGCTCTACAATTTGCTTGATGACACTCCAAATCGAGACATAGTAAATATTTTATTTAGTGGTTTAGTGACAATAAAACGGAAATAATTCATCTTTGTTGTAATTCAATGAAGGTATACCATCAACATTTAACCCTTTACCCTGGGAGCGCGGTGGCTCAGTAGGTAGAGGTGCAGGCTGCAAGCCGAGAGGTCCTCGGTTCGAATCCCACCTGCGGCAACCGCGTTGTGTACTTGGGCAAGACACTTCATCTCCATTGGCCGCGTGGGGGCACGATGACGCCGTGTACTAAGGCATACTGCACGTCGATGGTACGCATGTCTTCAACCAATCTAAGTCTGCCTGTGCTGCAGTGCAGAGTTACGATGTTGGGGAGCTGGCAGCTGCTCGTCGTTGCTCGGTGGTTCTCTCCGGGTACTCCGGCTTCCTCCACCCGTAAACCTGTCACGGTCATGATTAGCCATTGTGCATAAATATGTGCCCTTAAACATCAATAAATAAATAAATAAATAACCCTTTACCCAACGTAACAGCCAAAACCGGCCAGCGCTACTTTCAAAAATCAACAATTAATTTTCATTATTTTTTCATTTTTTTGTCTCAAAAACATAGGTTATGACCCCTCGTTGGAATGAGCTCGCGTCGAGCTCGTTCCAACGAGGGGTCATAACCTATGTTTTTGAGACAAAAAATGAAAAAAATAGTTATTCAAGAATTTTTTTTGCAAGTATCGTCTGCTTTTTATGTTAGGTAACGAGTAAACAGATTTGTGAGAAAGTGGGAGCATGGGTATCGCGTTTGCCCGAGGAATATTAATGGCATTATCCATCTTTAAAAAAAAAATATCTTGATTTTTCTGAAACTTTGAAGGCACAATCAACCGTCTTCCCACTGTACTGGGAAAACTTGTAGGTTACTCTTCCTACCCACATCTGTGGTCAGTCAACCATGCAGATGAAACCGAATGGGGTTGACAACATACTTACGCCATTTTGAAATTCTTGAAAAGGTATGGAAATTTTAGTCAATCCGGAAAACGTCCTGAAAAGTATGGGATAAAACATGAGTCAGGCCCCGAGGGTTTGAACAAACTTCAACCTTCTCCTCATTTATGTCAAAATATCAAAAATTCAGCTTGCAAATATTTCCAGTAATGCAGCCATCAATTCCACCAGTCCAGTCTTGTTTGACATACCTCAGCGAGCTCTGTCAAACAAGACTGAATTGGATTCAAATCCTAGTTGCATTATACAAAAATTTGCCACTTGAAAATTCTGTATATTGAAATAAGTGTAGAGATGAATCATTTGAAATGTAAAAGAAGCCATTAAAATTCCTAGTCATTTAACAAACTTTGTCTGTTCGAACAAATCGCTTTCCTGATCAACATGATTATGGAGAAATGACATTCTTGCAAATGTTTTTTAAAAAAGATGTTAGTGTGTGCCCATTGACCATTTTCATAAAAAATTACCAAAGTTAGGTTGTCGTCAATTCGAGAGATGTCTGGAGGAAATGGGGAAAAGAATGGAACTTTTTTCTGGCAACAGTAAGAACCCAGAGTTAAAACCCTTTACCTAACATGAAAAGCAGACGACACTTGCTAAAAACAAAAAAATCTTGAATAACGATTTTTTTTTCATTTTTTTGTCTTAAAAACATAGGTTATGACCCCCCATTGGAACGAGCTCAACGAGCTCGTTCCAATGAGGGGTCATAACCTATGTTTTTGAGATAAAAAATGAAAAAATGAAAATGAATTGACGATTTTTGAGAATAGCGCTGGCCGATTTTTGCCGTTACGTTGGGTAAAGGGTTAAGTATTTGTTAGTCATTTAAAAAAAATGAACATCTCACTTTACGCCTGTATCAAAAAGCTTCTAAACGTATTGTGTGATAGAAATGAGCTCGGTAAATCATGCAAACAATGAAGTGGATATAACTGTGTTCATTAACTTAATCGTAATATAATTGCTTGTGAGCGTGACTCAACTGGGTGTGAGGGCGGTGAGGGCGGTATGAAAAAACAAGATAGTCATCTCAGTGCTTTTCCCTAGACCACTTTCCACAGAGTAGCAGTATTTTTTGCAAGCACAGAATTAGGTAAAGTGTTGTTGGATCTGATACTAAAACTATCCCCACTTACTATGAAATGTTTGCCAATCGAAAAATCGTTGGTGTAACGGTACCACATGTGACGCTCTTATGGCCTAGAACCAATCTATTCCTTAAATAGGCCATCGCCTATGATTAGATTCACACTTGTCTGGAATATTTCAGTTGGTTCGGTTCGCTTTTCCGACCAACTGATATATTATGGACGACTGACTCTGGCATTACAATGAGAAAAGAAGACTCAACACATACATAGTTTTATGATTACGCCGGGTAGTTTCCTAACTTATGTCAATATTGTGATGCTTTCACGGGAAATGAAATATTTATTAACTGGAATATCTATAACAGGGGCAGAAACGAAAACATGTATATCGTTGTAAATAAAGGTACATCACATTATATAAACGGTCGTCTGCGCGCAAAGTTTCATAAAAAGTGGGTAATCAAACAGCTCATAACAGTGTCTAATTCCGAACAGAATTAGACTGGTGGGCTGAGAACTTGCAGACTTTTATTTTGATTCTTAATTTCAGTCTCTCTATATATCTAACAAAACACAGTGTGTGTGCGCTGGTGGGTGGAGGGGGGGGGGGGTCGGGGTATGGCAGGTTGTCCACAACCTTGAAACATATACACAATTTGCTCACATTTTAAGCAGATGCAAATTCCAATTTGGAGAATTTTTTTTTATCACACATGGGGTTGCAGGCAAGCAGACCAACAGTCTAATTCTTAACGAAATTCGATGCTCTATTGGCCTGGAATCAGTCTAGCGCTCAAATAGGCCATTGGCTATGTTTAGATTTACTCGTATAGAATAGTTCAGTTAGGTAGAAAAGCGAACCTAAGTTTACTCTCCGTCCAACTGATATATTCCTGACTATTGAATCTGAAATACTTGATAGAGATTCATTTTTCTTTGGATCAAAGCTAGAAATGTTGCTTTATTGAGACTTGATTTGATCGACATTTTGATGACACTACAATCTGAAATGAAGACCCATCACAGCCGTAGTCACTAATGTTAAGATAACGCAGTAGTTCCACGAATTATGTTATTACCTCAATGTTTCAAGGGGAATTGAATACAGTGTAGTCCACTTAATTGGATATCTCTTAACTGAATAACCCCGTTAATTGAATATAATTTCCAACACAAAACCATTTACCATACCTTCAGTACAAATTTGACCTGTTATTTGAATATAGGTTATAGTGTAAACTCCTGTTAATTGAATAAAAAAATCGGGCAACCTGTCGAGAAATTACCCTTATTTGCCCCAGCTTTCCTTTGTTTATAGACATACCTATTTGGCCTCAATATATCCAACTAGGCATTTAATCTATTATATCTTGTTTGACAGAGCTCATGGAGCTCTGTCAAACAAGATATAATAGAATAAATGCTAAGTTCGTCTCTAGAATACAGGATAGTGGCACAATCCCTGTTAATTGAATACTCCTGTTAATTGAATAATTTTCATTGGCAAAGTGGCTTTTCAATTAACAGGGTTCCACTGGACTTACTGATTAGAATATCTATAACTGGGACAGGAACGAATACCTGGAAATCTCTGAAAGTAAAGGCACATCAAATTATATCAACGATCGTCTGCGCGCAAATTTACACAGAAAGTGAGTAAACAAACATCACATAACATCGTCGAATTCCGAACACAATTAGATTGGTGGCCTGATAGTAGCTTGTTTCCGCATATTGAAATACACATGTCCCAAGCGAAATACCTGGGGAGGCAGATCTGTTTTACCCAATCCACGCAAGGACGTTGCCACATGGGGAATGGTGTCTTCCCTTCCCTGTCATTCTTCAAATTTACATTAGTCGGAAATTCGAAGCCATAAATTTGAAAAAGTTCAGACATTACGCTAATGGAAATTTTTTTCCAAATATGTCTAGAACCGGGCCAAAATATGTAGTTTTTTGACTGAAAGGTTGCAAAAGTCCTCGAAATATTGATTGAAAAGAAGTACAAATCTCCAAAATTTTGATTTGTATTTGAAATTTGTGACTACGAGAGCCTCAGTTGGATAAAGTGAAGGAGTGTACAAATGGAATTCTGCATGTTATCCCCTTACCTAACAAACAGGAAGTTTGCTCCCAAGAATTTACAAATTTAGAGGTTACAATTTTCTTTTAATTTCAATAAATCCTCATCATGTGAAAACTAACTGAAACTAGCTGGCCGTGCTCGTTCCAAAGTGGTGAGGTTACATGATATGTTTTTGTAAAAAAAAATATTTGAATTACAAAAGTTGATATCGTGTGTGTTGTGTAAACGATTAAAACCTGTAGTTGGACAATTTTAACTCGAGAGGGGTGCGGGGGGGGGGGGGTGGAGAGGGGGTGGGGGCTGGTTCTAATGGAATTCCCCACTTGTTGGAAATTATGTAGTGGTACTCGGAATTTTAGGGGGGTACACTTGGAAATCTAGAGGTGGACACCGCCATCCGAGACCCTTAAGAAACGTCCTTGAGCCCACGTGACAATCCTCATGCAAATAGAAAATGATCGCCGAACAATTTCATTTTATTATATGCTAGCCTGTGAATTATCGCTAATTATCTGAAAGATATTTCTCGATATCCATCGACTTGATAATAATAATAAAATAATAAAGCAAAATAATTAGATGTATAGAAAGTGAACCCGAGAATAATATTGAGCCTTGAACTGGGTAATACACTTTTTCCGAAAAACCTTGATCGATTCGCCCAGGAAGTGTTTTGAGAGGATGAGTCGCGCACTCAATTCCAAATTCTTTGTTGTAAAATTGACATCTAACCCTTTACCTAACAGAGAGGTAAGTAAATAACATCCAGGAAATTTAGCAAAATAAGCATACCACGCCCTAAAATATCTTACAAATGTCTCGATGAAACCATACAAATATGGATTTCATTAGAACCGGCTCATCGAGACGGTTCTAATGATATCCATATTTGTGCGATTTTATAGAAAATTTATGATAATTTCTTTCAAAAAATGTGAAATTCAATTTATTTTTTACAAAAGCTGTGTTAGGTAAACGGTTAAAATGTTCTACAACTTAACATTAAAGAAGCATATGAGAATATTCTCATTTGTAGGTATTATAATTATTAAATTTTATCTGTGAGTTGAACAATTAGTTGGTTAAATTATCGTGGGAAAGTATGGATATTTTTTACGTTTGAGTGATTTGGCTATTATCGTCTTGAAAGAAGTATCAGCT
Source organism: Pictodentalium vernedei (assembly GCA_031216915.1). Lineage (NCBI taxonomy): Eukaryota > Metazoa > Mollusca > Scaphopoda > Dentaliida > Dentaliidae > Pictodentalium > Pictodentalium vernedei. Next base: position 404,978,917 of record CM062296.1, on the reverse strand, counting down.
GATCCTTGTTATTGTTTTGAAAGGTACGTGTTTGCACTCGAATTGGGTTGAATATTGTGTAGTAAAATGTCAGGAAGCATATAATAAAAAGAAAATCTACGCTATTTTACTGAAAAGCGCTGGTGAAAAATGAAACTTTCAGGTCCACACTCATGCGATAATTCCCGATATTCACTAAAATAGCATAGATATCCTCCATATATTCTGCATTTTATAAGTAAAAATGACGTCACGCTACAACACCCGTGGGTGATTTTTCTCCCACCACATTCTTGTTAGTTATATAGTGGTATATTGGGTTACTTATTTGTTCACCTGTTTATTTACTTAACCCTTTATCCAACGTAACGGCCCAAACCGGCCAGGGCTTTTCTAAAAAATCGCAAATTAATTATCATTATATTTTCATTTTTTGTCTCAAAAACATAGGAACGAGCTCGTCGAGCTCGTTCCAATGAGGGGTCATAACCTTTGTTTTTGAGACAAAAAATGAAAACAAATTAGTTATTCAAGAATTTTGTTTGCAAATGTCCTCTGCTTTTCATGTTAGGTAAAGGGTTAAGCGTTTAGTTGTACATTTACTTACAGAATCGTCACCAGAGTTATCCAAATAGTATGCCAAGTTAACTGGTCTATTCAGCTCGGGATAATTTCGGCCATCGGGAATTCCACCAGTACCCCGATTAGCCAATTCGTTAGGCACTAAAGTAAGCTGACTTGTCCGCATGGAATGGATATAGCAAAAAACACAGCCCGTCCTTCCGTCTGTCCTTTCGCTCGACGGGCAGTACGACGTCTGTTTATGTGATAACTTGAAAATATAGGATTTCAATAAATTTTGGTGTGCATGTTTATATTAAGAGTGTTTTCGATAAGGTCAATATTTACCATTATTCAATAAAACTTATACGAGTTATTGCCCTTTTTTGTTGAATTTTGTTCATTGTTTATTCAATAACTTGAACAATTGAATGAGTTTTCAATAAAATCTGATAAATTGCGTTATCTTAACATTGTTTTGGGCTACAGTGATTTCTCATACATATAAGACCTATTTCTCTTTATCCTTATTACTCTCCTGATTCCCCCTCTGACCTCTGTCTTTTCCCAAAGCTCAAATCACGCCCGTGAGCGAGAGTTTGTTTCTAATAATGAGGTCTCTGGTGATGTAGAGGCCTTCTTCGGGATTAAAACGAAAATTTCTACAGACAGGGAATTACTATGCTGATGTCGCTGGAATATGTTAGGAAGTTTGGAACATTATGTTGAAAAGTAAAGTGAAAAGCATTTTGATCCGACAAGACTATCTATGTGAGGCAGCGACCTTTTAGATCCACCCTCGCATGCTTAGGCAGGACATATAGAGTGATGTACTGATTGATAAAAATTAGAAGGGGGTATCGGAATGTGTTTACCATGCTATGATGGCTGATGAGTGTCAGGGTGAGTCTAAAAGGGAGATTTTGGTTATTTCGCTGTGATATTATCACACAGTGGACAAATAAAGGAGCGTGCCGTCGGATTTGTAGAAACTGAAGGCCTTTCAACCGAAATTCTGACAGAAAAAGTCTTGAAACTTTGGCTTTTTTTCTTATGTATTCTAAGAAATGTGTTGGGCGATCCTTTGATGACGTTAGTGTTATGTCAGTACATGAGACTGCAGTGCGGAGTAACCTGCGAAAATCCTTCACTAATGCTATCAATATTCACTGCCAGAGTCATCGCCTACATTTGGTGAGGGCTGTTGCTTCCTCATGTGACAGCGAAGCTGCCAATCTCTTTGAAATTCGCGATCATCTTGACACCTTTTTCGCGGGATCTAAAAGACATGCCAAATTTGTCTCACGGCTAAAATTACCCCCCCCCCCCCCCACCCCCCTTAAATTCCCCACCTCTTATCTTTCTCATTCACCCGATACCAGGAGGTCAACGAGATCTGTTTCACCAGACAAATTTTTAAAGTCATTTGATGTCATCACCCGGACACTCGAACACCTCTCGAGACTTTGACACACGCACAAATGCTCACTGACTTTATTCTCGGATTCACAGCGCTGAATTTCCCTTTCTCCTCGTGGCATTCAATAGAATTCTTCAATGGACCGATCAAGCAACAACAGGCAACAACATGTTTACAGTCTGTTTCCAATACTCTTGATCTGACAAGAGACGTAATCGCTACAGCAAGAAGGGCATTTGATTCGTTACAAAAGTATGAAACATAGGCGTTCATTGAAAAGAATGTTTCTGACAAGTTTTGTACCTTATATGGTATCGAGAAAGACCCGATGGCTTAAAAAAAGCTTTCCGCACACTTTTCTCAGCCAGTATCACTCGAGGGTTGCGCTCAACGGTTGAATGACTTTCAGGGCAAATTGAAACGACAATGGGACTAGATTTTGGACAATATAAAAGCAGCGTTTGGTCACCGGTGTGTGGAAGGGGGAATACCAGTGTCTCCTAGACCTGATCCGCGTCTTAGAAGCTGATGCTACTACTAACAAGCTGCATCACTGAGCGATGTTTTCAACCATGAATAAAGAAGAAATACAATGTTGATCTGACACAAGTTTGTCAAGTCTTTCACTCCTGTCATTTGAGGACGAAATGCATAATAATGAAACTTATGTCAAAGTTATCGAAATGTCATGCAGAAACCATATCGGCTCTTCTGAAGACATTTTGAGTAGTTTTCAAACTCTCCAGCTCTAAAAAGGAAGAACCTTTGTGTAAAGTATTTTGCAGTTTTGTTCAGTGGGCAAAACGCATGCGTTTTTGTTCGACATGTCTAGTCTTCTCACTATTAAAAACTTTGTTCACGACACTAACCCCTTTCTTGAAATTACTGTTGTGAATTTGAACATCGTTCACTTCAGACCTCTGAACAATCCCAATAAGGTAGAAGACAATTCATGTACCAGATAATATTTTTCTACTTTTCAGTGATAACTATGACCATGTCTATTCATTGATATATATATGTCGTATCTAACCTATGACTTAAAATGGTGATAGATATTTCTGAAGGGTCCTTGAGAAAGTCACTTAAATTCACTTAATCCTGATTGCCCATGTAACTATGTGTGTATGTTGGGGGGGGGGGGGGGGCGTGGGGGAGGGCTGGTGGCACTGTGTACTAATTTGTCCATGGTACACTTGCCGTCATCGCAGCTAAGTCTGCTTCAGTAGCGCTAGAAATGAGTCACGCGAAGCTGCGGCCAGCATAAGACCATTTTTTGTTTTTACCATATAAAGTATTTGGGGAGAGTTTGGTCACATGTATGGAACCAAACATGCACATGTTTTGGTTCTTCAATCTTTCACATTAACTGGACCCTTCAATGCCTCTGGACATTGTATAAATTGTAAAATATAAAGCCGTGCCAAGTTGAAATAAAATTTTAAAAGGGCGGCGAAGAAAACGTCAGAAACACTTTTTCATTTGTTTCATTACGCATGCATTAAGTTGCGCGACCTCGGCATTTACTAGGTAAACAAGATGGGCAACTCTATATGAAATTTCCTGGTTCTCGAACACATGAAGAATCATTTGTTTAGGTTCTTCGACGGGTTTTGGTATACTTGGAACCAAATTCGGAGCGGCTTTCTCTCAAATTCTCTGAGTGCACCGACATCGCCTCAGTGTTATTTTAGTTCCAATGTTTCCAACATTTTCCCAGGAAGACCTCTGGCCCCCAACCGATATGAGGGGGGGGGGGGGGGGAGCTCCTAACATATGACCTCCCCACATTTATTGGCTATGCCCTCCCCATTCCCCTCTATTTTAGGACCGTGCCTGCATCGGACCATCCGATACACTATAGGACGTTTAGGTGGTGGATACTGTGTTACATAAGGTGAGAACAATATTGGGCGAGGTCTCAGTTGAGCCTGATATCAAAATGTTCTCACTGGAGCTCACTGCAATGCATGGATAGTTATCAAACTAATTGAAACTGTTTCTCCCTTTTAGTACTCGTAGTCACCTGTCTCTCTACACTAAGACGTTTGCTGCCATCTTCCGGAATACAAAACTCTCACACTCTCCACCTTCGAGGAGGCTCCATTTTACGGCCCACGGGTATAACTTTGCCTTTGCTTTCATTTTCTTCGAATCTCCATTTGTTCCCATATTTTCCAACAATTCCCAGCATTTTCGCTAGTCCCTCTTCGCTTTCTGACGCAAGCACCATATCGTCTGCAAAAATAGCCATGGGATTTTCAAGTCCCCAACTGCTACCCCCTCGTCGCTACGCAGGAGTTCATCTCCTAAACCTTTCATGTACAATGCAAAAAGAATTGGCGAAGGGATACACCCCTGTTTTAGGCCTATCTCCATAGGCAAACGTTTTGTTCTTATGTTACCCAGGCTAAGTTCACTCTGTACATCTTTATATAATGCTTTCAGAATTCCAACAAACTCGCCTACCAAGCTCAGAGCCTCAAGCTTTCGCCACATACCTTCCCTCCATACTCTATCGTATGCATTTTTAACATCCAAAAAGGCCATAAACATCCTTTTCTTTTTTGCTTTCGCGGATTCTATCATTTGAGATTTCGTGAAAAGATGGTCAGTGACTCTCCTTCCATTCCTGAAGCCATTCTGAATCTCTCCCAAAAACCCCCTTCTCCTCAATCACCACCTCTAATCTCCCATATAGGACTTTACGGGGGCGCGGTGGCTCAGTTGGTAGAGGTGCAGGCTGCAAGCCGAGAGGTCCTCGGTTCGAATCCCACCTGCGGCAACCGCGTTGTGTCCTTGGGCAAGACACTTCACCCCGATTGCGTACATGGGGGCACGATGACGCTGTGTACTGAGGCGTACTGCACGTCGATGGTGCGCATGTCTTCAACCAATCTAACCCTGCCTGTGCTGCGGTGCAGAGTTCAGAGTTACGATGTTGGAGAGCTGACAGCTGCTCGTCGTTGCTCGGTGGTTCTCTCCGGGTACTCCGGCTTCCTCCACCCGTAAAACTGTCACGGTCACGATTAGCCATTGTGCATAAGTATGTGACCTTAAACACCAATAAATAAATAATAATAATAATATAGGACTTTACAGAAAACTTTTCCAATGTTGCTACTGAGAGAGATCCCTCGATAATTATCCAAAACGTCTTTTTCCCCGTTTTTTGAATGAATGTCACTTTGCTTTCTCTCCACTCTTTTGAGACCTCTAGATTTTCCATGGCTAAATTGAATAGGACAGTTAGACTTTCACAGAGTTCCTCTCCTCCTTTTTTGAGACACTCGTTAGGAATTTTGTCCACCCCTCCCGCTTTTCCATTCCTTAATTTTGAGATCTCGCGTACCTCCTCGATTTTAATTTCGCTGCACACTAAGATCGATAGATTTTCCTCGACCTGGTTCGGGACTCCGGTTGGTTCCCCATGCCCCATCGCTTATCGTTTATAGTATAGTCTGCCGCTTATGGACAGTCGTTTGTTTGTGCCGTCCTGGGCAAGTATTGTCTGCCTCGGGCTCTTCTGTCTGTCTGTTCTGTGGATAGTATTGCTCTGTGTTCATCGAAGTTGTTGATGCTGTCACTTAATTACTCCATCGTGTAACAGGGCGTGGGCGGTTTCTGTTGTCTTGTGACGTTGTCATCGGTGTCTGCTGTTTTATGGGAGTCCGTCGAAGAATCTGAAAATAGACACAATGGAGGTGAGTCATGCCCCCACCCATAAACCCTTCTCAAGGTGTTGACAGCTGGTTCCCCGAAGAACAGGGATGAGAAGTAGCAGGTGGAATTGAATAATAGCAGCCGGGTGACGATTCACATCGAAGTGTATTACTGCAGTATTCGCGCGAATTTTATGAAAGAGCAAGCAGCCTGGTGACCGACCAGCACATCGCAATGTGTTACTGCTGTCTACGTGGAAGCTGTTTGTTCTGAAATATAGAAGTTATTTTAAGATATTGCTGGCTCCATTTATCGTGTCGATGATATGCTAATGAACTGAAACAACGAGAAATGTTATTATTTTCACCAAATTTGACGGCTTGTTAGATCAAATGGTTGGCACATTTAACATCAAGGACACTTCCATCATAAAGTCAACCACTCCCTCAACTGTGAGAGGTCGAAAAGACACAGTGACCCAAAGTGCACACAGTTTTCACGCCTGACTTATTCCGTCATGAAACTTGACTTTCGGTAAAATTATCGCCCTTGAGGGTATTAGACGCGTGGAAGAAAAGTCCACTTAAAGAGCAAGTAATTGTTGAGAAAATACCCATGACATCTTTTAAAAATAACACCAAGTTTCATTTTGTTATATTCAATAATCGAAAACAGCAGACAGCTATTTCATTTATTTAAAGTAACAAAATGCAACTTGGCTTTTGTGGCAAGCTAATTAGAAGCAACGACTTCAAAGATAATCCTTCATTAAGAATATCTATCAGTATCACACCAACCAACATTAATCGCCCATCATAGCTCTTTGTTTAGCGAATATATTTGTACAGTAATTTGCAAGGTTTACTCTTCCCAGGAAACAAATGAGCAAATCTCACATCCCAGACCTTTGCATTAACTGGTTGAGTACTGGTAGCCGCCACTGTAACGGTTTCACCTTGACTAGCTGTTTTTACAGATAAGTCACCACAGTTAAATACACTTTGTTCATAAATATTAAATCGTTTTAGTTCACTGGAGAATGTCGGCATTCTCGTCGGCATTCTCCAGCAAACTAAACTCAATTAATATTTATGAACAATATGGCTGTTGGTTTACAGATTACACTACGTGGTTAGTACTGAGGTAAAAATAATTCAGCACTCTACCAGTTTGCTGGAAAATGTCGGCATTCTCGTCGGCATTCTCCAGCAAAGTAAACTCAATTAATATTTATGAACAATATGGGTCATGGTTTACAGATTACACTACATGGTTAGTACGGAGGTAAAAATAATTCAGCACTCTACCAGTTAATGGAAAAGACAATGTCTTCTATTTATTTTATTTATTTATTTATTTATTTATTGATGTTTAAGGTCACATACTTATGCACAATGGCTAATCGTGACCGTGACAGTTTTACGGGTGGAGGAAGCCGGAGTACCCGGAGAGAACCACCGAGCATCGACGAGCAACTGTCAGCTCCTCGACATCCTAACTCTTCAAGCCCCGCTCAAGCAGGGTTACAGCGGTTGAAGACATGTGCACCATCGACGTGCTGTACGCCTTAGTACACGGCGTCATCGTGTCCCCGTGTAGGCAACCGGGATAAAGTGCCTTGCCCAAGGACACAACGCGGGTCGTCCCGGACGGGAGTCGAACTCGGGACCTCTAGCATAGAATGTCCAACAGTCTACCACTGAGCCACCGCGCTTTCTTCGCCATGACAAGCTGTTTTACAGATAAGTCACCACTGTTAAATACACTTTGTTCATAAATATTAAATCGTTTAAGTTTACTGGAGAATGCCTCCAGTCATTCTCCAGCAAACTGAATCAAATTAATATTTGTGAACAATATGGGTCATGGTTTACAGATTACATTACATGGTTTTTACGGAAGTAAAAATGCTTCAGCACCCTATCAGTTAATGGAAAAGACAGTGTCTTATATTATATGTCGCACACTGTTGATATAATGAACAGATAAAAATAGTTACAGAACATCAAAAGATGGTGGAAACGCCGTTTTTTTTATTTTTGAATGGGTTTCAACAGAGATTGATAGTACAACGTCAAACTGATTGGGAAAATACTGTCTAAAAATCAGCTTCTGTATTTCTATCCTGCTCTAGGGGCGCGGTGGCTCAGAGGTATGCAGGCTGCAAACAGAGAGGTCCTCGGTTCGAATCCTACATGCGGCTACCGCATTAGTATATCATGTCCCCGGACGTCCCCTATCTGGGCAACCTCGGAAGTGACGTAATGTCACGTGACTCAGTGGTGTCATGTTGTGTTGTCATGGTAACCCGCTTGAGCGGCCGTCTTGTGACGTCATTACCACAGTGATACGTGGCGTTAGTGCGCATGCGCAGCGCGTGTTGTTAGGGTGATATGTGTTCCCGTCGTTCATTTTGTATACTGGAGGCCGCCATCTTGGTTTCTATGGTAGCATGTGGTTGCTATGCTACACAAAAGCTTCTTATATGATAGGAGTATGTTCGGAGGATGTGTTCGATTAAACAGGAGTAAATCTAATTACCACAAACAACCCAAACATCCCTCAAAATCACCAAAATCCACTTTATTTATGACGGATTTCCCCCAGAATTCTATTTAGGACTGCCATACCGTAGATTTTAATAGTAGAACGTAGTGCTATAGTACTGCGGGGGCCCCCAGGATTTACCATGACAACACAATATGGAGCCACTGGGTCACGTGACATGACGTCACTACCGAGATCCCCCACCGAGGTTCCCCAGTTAGTGGACGTCCGGGTACATGACATACTACTAACCGCGGTGTGTTTTTGGACAAGACATTTCATCCCCATTTCCCACGTGGGGGCACGGTGTCGTTGTGAACTAAGGCGTACTGCACGTCGATGGTGCACTTGTCATCAATCAATGTTAACCCTGTTCGTGTGAAGTTAGTATGTTAGGGTGCCTGACAGTTACTCGTTGTTGTTCGGTGGTTCCCCCTGAGTATTCCGGCTTCCTCCACCCGTACAACTATCCGACACAAAGTGACTCTGCTGTCAAAAGTGTCGTTAAACCACAATAAATAAATAAATCTATAATACACTACAGGAAAATGCCTCATATCTGTGAAATGATGCCCACATGTAAATTCGGTAACATTTTGAAATTCAAATTTTTACTAGATCTGAAACGGTTAAAGGGTATTCTTGATCGATTAATCACATGGATAAACCTTGATTAACCGATTAATCACTTTCTCTAAAAGGTAGCTGAATAATTGCCGTACCGTTGATGACTTATAGCATTGACCCCTTACCCAACATAAAGGACAAAATCGGCCAGCTCTACATACAAAAATCTCCATTCAGATTTTATTATGTTTTCAATTTTTGTCTCCAAAACATAGCTTATGATCCCTCATTAGAACGAGCTCGTTCCAGCTACTGGTTCAGAATAATGATCATGCAAGTGAACAAGGTTGTCATCACGTTACTTGCATGCTTTACTCTTTCTCATATAGTTGATATGAGTCAGTGTAACAATGGTTGCCTGTTTTAGAGCATGCTTGTTCCTTTGTTAACCTAGAAAATACAGTAGTTCAAAAGTAACCGTTAATCGATCATTTACTTTTTTGATCGATCAAGACTTGATCATTGGTTAATCGATTAATTGGTTAACCGTTTCAACTCTAATTTTTACATGAAATTCCCATACCCTTAGTGTTAAATGTCCTGACAATATTATGAAATTGAGGGGAGTTAACTTTCCCGAAAATCTCTTCCAAAGACGAAAATTGTCAGCCATGTAAATTTTGAATGAAGACTATAATGCGAAGTCCAGAAAACTATTCTGAAGACAGAAATGCCTAAAACTGACATGTTTCAAATGCAGTTCTGATCACCACCTTGGCTCCATAAATGTATAAGTTTTCAACAAACAAGGTTAGGGTAATAAAAAATAAAAAATGCAAGTCTCCCTGCATGTATTAAAGGTGCGTAACACTAAGCTGTTTTCTGAGAACATTAACAACAGGCATTTTGTTCCTGCTATCCCCTTATTAAATGGAGTCATTTTCCCATTTTTATTAGTTTTTTGACGCAAAATAGTTATTCAATCGTCTGACAACTGCATTCGATGTCTTGATAAAATACCATTCTAATTAATGGAAACAATAGTCTGTGGGAAAAAAATTCTACTTACTTTTCCAAATGATGCATTTTGGTGCAGACGCAAGTTTCCAGTTGGATAAAATATCGACCAGAGACGTGGAGTATCGATCCACATAATACACGATTTTGACACCAGTTTGTTTTGTCTTTTCAGATCGGATTCAGACACACAAAGAGAATGTTCTCAAGATTTATGGCAAGACTACAATTAGGAATGTGTTTTTATACCGGTGGCATGGCAGCGCAGAGTAGAGAGGTATGAAACAGCCCCAGTGGGAAGGTGTAAACCCGATTTGCCCCGACCATGTTTGCTCAAGTTTCGACTGATAAAATAATTCAGCGATTTCACAAAGGCAAACTTCATTGATGTACAGGCCTGAAAATAAGCAGTCTTCTGACATTTGCACAATGAGGTTCCCTGAGGGTGAATTTGATGATTCCTTCCCATACAGAGGGCCAATTTATCCCCTGGGTACCTCTTTCTGTTTAGTTTTGAGACCCTGATTCAGATTCAGGTCCATGGAGGGTAAATTTAGTGATGCTACCCTGCTATGGAGGGTAACATCACTAAATTCACCCTTCAGTGATGGTCATTTTGCAGATGACAGTCTGCTTATTTTCTGGCTTGATGATGTAGAGGAGTATTAGTCAGTCGAGTTCAGAGTTCTTAGGAATTTTTTTGTCGATGAATACATTTAGTAGTCGTGACATATAGACTTCCTAATTTCTTTTTTTAATATTGGGACGAGAACACCAAGTTGGTCGTGTTGGGCCCTGCCGTCCCCAAACAGCCCGGATCGGATACCACAGACCTCCAACCGTAGGACTGACTGTATTTTTTGCCGGGCTATGTTTTTTTGAACGCATATATTTTAACACAACCAATGACTGGTGAAACAAGCGCGGAGGATCCTGACCCCCCTCCCCTCCCACATTTTCGCCAGCAATGTTTTTCTCGTGCTGGTTCAGTTTCGATGGATTTCGGATCTTTTTTTTTGCAGTAAGAGGCAGCAAACGTTAAAATGTAACAGACGGTTAAAAAATCGGTTAACTGAAATAAATCGTAATCTTACAGACATACAGTACCAAATCCACCCCAGACAAGATAATCCACAGACAGTATAATTGCTGTTAACGTCTGGTAAAGCATACAGGTGAGGTCTGTTTATCTACTTTGGTTGTTACGATCAAAGCTGATAAATGGACCTCACCTGCATGCGATCAAAGCTGATAAATGGACCTCACCTGCATGCTTTACCGACGTTTTTTAACGGCTCTCAAAGTGTGAAATCTTTCAAATACATCTCCTGAAAAATCTCAAAATATCCGCTCAGATGCATGGAAATGGGGGTTTTGGGAACCTGGAATTTAAAATTTTCGTACCATGCTCGGCCCGTCATACCGACCACCATCCATCGCCCGATCCAGTCCCCTCCCCCCCCGCCCCCCACACACACACTTTGAAAATCGTTCCGCCGCCCCTGAGAAGGTCATGTGTGAAATCTTTGTATCGTACTAGAGCCTCGAAAGAAAGTACATGGTCACAAGTAAGAAAGAATCAATGTCAGAGGCTCACATCCGGAAGAAAATGTCCCGACTGGATGTTTTTCTATGACTACAGTAAGTATTCACAGTGGGATTTACCCCCCCCCCCACCCCCACCCCAAACAGCGGGTAGTTCCCTCCATTGGCCTCCAACAAAGTGTGTAAAGGCCACCGAACACTTTTAATTTGTTCAGGCCATAGCCCACTGTCTTCTCACCCAAATAAGCTCGCTTCGCTTGTCTGTAGTGTAGAGATGGACTCGAAGTCTTCACAATAGGAACGGAGGTTTTTGTTCAGTTTCAGTGTTAATAATATGGGATGAGTTCTATCTTCAGTAGAACGATGTAACTCACACATTTTCCAAAGTCACGAAACCGACAGACATCCGTGTTTATATTCTTTTAGTACTTATGTCGAGAAGTCAAGAAAACGGTGTCATCTGATGCTCAACACAAATTGTCCTGATGCCTAGTTGGTGGAGACCAGGACGCCGCCGACGAGAGGCGGGACACCTCTTGACTACAAAACCCACCCACCCACCCAAAGACCCACCCTCCCACCCACCCACCAGGTGCAAAGGAATGGTTTCGCGCGCCGAAGGCGCGCAGGGACGGTATGGTAGACAAGCCCCTTTCGACCCTCATTGACTGTAGGTGATTCATTCTCACATGTCTAGGCGTGTTGAAGGAGGAACTGCTTCAGGTACTCGGCCGGTGTCACCAGTTGCGTCGTGATGGTCTCTTGGCTGATGTCGGTTGAACCCTCGGGTGAGGACCAGTGTGAGAGGTTGGGTCCTCTCACAAAGGTACTACCTCTCCCCGAGGGTGCAGTCGATCTGGATTTTCGGGCAAGTTTTGTCTGCCGCTTCGAGGATGATTATGAGTGATGGCACCCACCAGGTGGAAGTACGATTTCGTTTTATACCCGAATGGTCCCAGATCAAGATTACACCCCGAGCTCAACAATCCTCTGGACGATTCTGCAAAATAGCGCGATATTCCAAACTTTCACTTGATGGTTATACGAACCCCAATATTGATCGAATGGATAACATTTAAAAGGGCGTGAAATAGGATCGTGTATGATATACACTTTTCGACGGATTTGTAAGACCCGGCCCCGAATCCTTAGGTAATTTGTGAAAGTATGAACGTGAAATCTTAACCAACCATCAGACAATTTAACACAAAAATTCACCACAGGATGTCGACATATTTCCCAACAGAAACACTCGTGGTGCGAGATGGCGCTATTCTGCGCCATGAAAATGAGCAGCAGATTGCATGTGATAAAATGATTTAGATGTTTGCCAAGGCTTGACATCGATTGGTACCGATCAGCCATGCTTTCGGGTGGAAATGTGGGGAACATCGTACCTCTACTTTTGTCCGACTCAATTTTAAGAACTTGGAGGGGTTGGTCGTGATCGCAACACATCACCCATCATATAATGATTAAACATCATATAATGAAAATGCCACATGGTAATGGCACAAGGACAGCATACAATGACCGGTGCGCATCATGTAATGAAAAAGGAACATCATATATATTTTGCAACACTATGTCGGAACATTCTGAGATCCCGGCTTCGGGCCTTTTTTCCCATAGTGCAAGAGGGAATTTAACGAATTCAATCTTGTCGTCTGTTGTTTGTTGCATTTCGTCCGTTAACTTTTGCATTCCATTCTTTCGTTCTTCGTCAGAACCACTGGACCGAATCAAATGAGATTAGGCACAAAATATTTTCCTGTTGTCTGCTTGAGTAAAATGGCTAACCTCCATTGGGTGGTGGCAATGCCTAAAATCCAGATATTATGTTTACAAAATCTTCTTATCAAACACCAGTTAACACAAATGGTATTTATAAAGAATATACCCACAGTTAACTGAGAGTGTGCAGTCAATACGATGAATAATCATGCCAGTGACACCGTAAATGATGTGTTGTGTTGTGTTTGTAAAACGAACCGGTGAATTGGCGTATTTGCTCGTCATTAGAGGGTCTGAAATGAAACCAAGGACATGCACAGAGGGTTTCTACTCTTCCGTTGGCATTAGAAGGGGGAAACCCATAGGATGTCTGGCAGGACATATGAAATTTGTGGTTAGTGGGAAACTGGACATGCTGATAGGTTCCAACAGAGCCGTATTAACCCATAGCCGGGCCCCTAGGCTTTTAGGTACTTCGGGTCCGGGTCCCACCCGGCATTTCAATCTTTCACCCCACTACAGCTGACATCCTGACCCTGGTACCGTAGGCACTATTTGCAGTACATAGCCATATATCCATTTTGTGGGTCTCCTGAAAAATTCAACTCACAACTTGACATATTATTTAAATAAGCATTAAAATAATGTACTGTAAACAAATATATATATAGTATACTTATGAGAGTATATATATGCTTAAGTACATATGTACATGTATCGCTAAGTGCAAAGTGACTTTAACTATTGGAGCCCTACGGCGCTGGTAACAGTGCCTCAGTAAAAAAAAATAAAATTGGCGGGCCCCCTGTCCCTGTGGGCCCATGGGCTTCAGCATAATCAACCTTATGAATAATACAGCCCTGGGTTCCAGAAAGAACAGCTATTCATTCATTATCCCCATGCGGGGACGGGATATAATGCGCAGCTTCGTCCGTCCGGAAAAGTATTAGTGTGAACCTGAAGAACAGTTGTCAAAATCCATTAACTTTTGGTTTGCTACTTCACATTAAGAATGCCTTGGACAAGTTCAGTAACCACCACTTATGTATTAAAGATTAAGAGAGTTGTTTCCCTTTCTTTGTTGATTTGCCCAATGTTTCATTGTTAATGCAATAATTTGAATTGTGGGCCTTAGGTTTCAATAAAAAATAGACAGACTGCTTCATATACTACTCAAAGTTTGCTAAGCACCAAGTATATCCAACTACCTGTTTTACGTTTTAGTTGAAATATTGTGATGAAAAGTTTATTTATTTTTTATCTAATTATGTCTTTAATGATTTAAGTACAGAAATTAAGATTGTATTTGTGTTTGACATTATTTTTTAGCCTTTGAATACGATAACCATGGAAAATGGATATTACTGGTGAAAGAGGAACTTTTTCGATTTGCCAAAAAGTTGACGGGGCGAACTGGTATGGGTTCATTATCGAGTACGAGGCCCATTACTGTTAATTACAGCTTGGCAACGCCTTCTCATGCTCCCAGTCAGGTTCTTAGTGGTCTTCTCTGGGATGTTGTTCCATCCTTGGACCAGCATGGCACCAAGCTCCTGTACACTTCTTGGCTGGACTGAACGGGCTGAAATTGGAAGCTGCAACTCATTCTAGACATGTTCGATTGGATTGAGGTCAGGTGATCTTGCTGCCAGTCCATACGCTCAATCTCCTCCCTCTATCTGTACTCCCCGACAACATGGGCAACATGAGTACGGGCATTATCGTCCATCAGAATGAATCTATTACCCACTGCACCTGCATACTATCTGACGTGGTCATCCAGGATCTCATCAATATACCGCTGTGCAGTCAATGTACCACGTTCAAGGATACAGAGCTCTGTACGTCCATCCCAGCTGATGCCACCCCAGACCATGATTGACCCTGCACCATAGCGGCCATGCTCAGCAATGTTGGCTGCACGGAATCGCTCTCCTGGTCTTCTCCATACCCAATAACGCCTATCTGTGTGGTCTAGGCAGTACCTTGACTCATCTGTAAAACGGACAGGTCGCCAATCTTCTCTGGTCCATCCAACGTAGTCCATGGCGCATTCATATCGTTCCTGGCAGTGGTTCTGGGACAGCGGAATGCGAATACATGGCTTTCTCGATTGGAGACCACATTCGTGCAACCTTGCTCGGATAGTCTGCGTCGAAACATTTACCCCGGATGCATTTTGAGGTCACTGCGAAGATGGGTTGCTGTGGCAAAGCGGTTCCTACAGGCCTGAATGATCAAACACCGGCCTCCAGCTGCCGATGTTACCCTGCCTCTGTCACCACCATGCCGTCTTACTGGTGTGCCATACTGCTGAAATCTTGCCCAGGTTCTGGTGATCACCGCATGATGCACACCAAGGTCTTCACCAACCAGACGATGGGTAGCCCTTTGCTCCACCACCCCTACAGCCCGCCACATTTATGCTTCATATTTGCATTTGCAATATTCAATCATTAAATCATAAGGGTTTGTGTTGAAATAAAGACTGAATACCATACACATGTCATGTACATGTAGACAGTACACGAAAACATCATGAAAATCAAGGGGCACATGCTTTCAATGACTGTCACGAAAAGTCGGCCTGTCAAGAGAGCTAATGAAAACACTGGGGACCATCTCAATACATTCCTCAATCATATCCAGCAGAAATATCGCAAATATGTCACAAGCAAATTTCACAATGATGTGTCAAATATTTGGTGCTTAGCAAACTTTGAGTAGTATATTAAAGTTGTCTTGGACACGTCCGAGAACCTCAGCGATTGCTAAAAAATGACAGAGTTATTGCCCTTTGTTTGTTGAATGAATTTGTGCTTTTAATTTCAGTGCAGTAAACATCTGCTGTCCAAACACTTTTATATCATACTTTGTGTTAACAGTGTCACGGACAAGATAAAAAACGATGGTGACTTCTTGAAAATATGGGGGGAGTTATTGCTCTTTGTTGGTTCACTTGATTTTTGTATTTTTAATGTTATGCGATTACTTAAAAGGAAAACATCAGATTTCAATAAATTTTGAAATACTGCAATTGTTCCTTTGTATCAACTTTATCACGGATTAGGTCGAAAATCGCAGAGATCTTTTGAATACTGAGAGCTATTGTGTCCATTTTAACTTTCATTTTTTTAAGTTTATGTGCTAACTTGAGAAATAAACATCAAATTTCAATAACCTTTGTGATGTGGCTTGATATTAATACTGTCTTGGGTCATTTTTAAACTCGCGGCGATTTGTTCGGGCTGGCAGTGTGTTTTCCCAAAAGCACTACGTAAAGTGTGCTGCGACGCGGATAACCTTCCAGGGAACCAGAAAAGATGTTTGCGTGCAAGAAAAGAATGTGACTTTGTGCTGTCGGGATTTTTGTGACGTTTCCTAATTTAGTTGGCTTCTGTGACATCAAAAATAACGCTGAGAATGTAGAAAACAACTGCTAGAAGCCGGTTTATGAACAGCAAAAGATCGCGTTACCCTATTTTGACATAGCCTCCTTGTGCCATTCTTATACGCGACTACTTAGCATTTTGAAACTACAAATATCCCCAGTCTCCACTAACGAGCAAGAATTTATGAAGACAATATCAACGCATTCACCATTCATACCAAACATAATGCTCTGAAGCCAAAGCAAAACAGTACATATTTTGCCCCAAACTGTGCTCAAATGGACTGCAGAGTTGTCATGACATTTTGAAGACCACCACACCTCTGTCGCACAGGTAATCCAAGAAATTCACTGGGGATATAAGAACACGTAGTGCTATGTTTGGCGACTAGTGACTGTGACGACTACCTGAAGCCGCCTCCACATCTACGCTTGTTGTTCTCTGTGGCCGTTGTCTGTGGAGGTTTCCTTGTCGATATTATGATTCGATGGTGTCTTCCCACTAGACCAATTCCTTTAGACCAGTTCCCTTTAGGCCAATTCTCAACAAAAGACCAATTCCCCTTAGACCAACTACATACTGTTATTGATTAAGGGTTGATTAAGGATAATTAAGAAAACACTTATTTACTGATAAGCACTTTATTTGATATAAAAATATTTTTCCGCATAACATACAAAAATATAGGTTTATAACATTTCAGTTTATAAAATATCAACAAGCCAGAAAATAAGCAGACTATCATCTGAAAAATGAGGTCCCCAGAGGGTGAATTTGACAATGCTACTCTGCACAGCAGGGTAGCATCACTAATTTTACCCTCTGTGAATCTCAATCTGAATTAAGGCCTCAAACATAAACAGAAAGATGTACCCAGAGGATAAACTGGCTCACTGTATGGGATAGCAACAGTAAATTCACCCTCTGGAGACCTCATTCTGCAAATGACAGACTTCTTATTTTCAGACTTGAATATCAATAACATTAAATACATTTATAAATATTTATAAATATATCAAATTATTGATATAGAATTATTTTAAAAGTAGAACACATGAATTAGTCTAAGGGGAATTGGTCTTTTGGGAATTGGCCTCGTGGGGATTGGTCTAAAGGGAATTGGTCTAGTGGGAATGAACCGACTCGATATCCAACTCCATTAACCTTTGGTCCCGAGAGGTCGCTTTTCCGATCCAGGACCTTGACACGTCATAATATTATTAAGTATTATGGGCTGCTCAGTGAAAGTGTGGGGTTGGCCAATCAACATTTTCTACGTGCAGCCCTATCATGAATATGTACTCTTCTAGTTCTGTTACTGAATTAGCCTGGAAGATACCATCAGTGCTTAAGGGGTTTGCATACCATGACTACGAGTAAACGCTTGTCATTCTTAAAATCCTGCGCAAACGATGATAATCGTATTCAATATCTAGGAAAAGGTATCACGAAAAGAAAATGCTTCTCGTTATCGCGGTGCTCTTCACTCTGTCTGTATGTTTGTCTGCCAGTCCGTACATGTAGTTTGTTTCTGTTTTCTATTCAAGGGCACTGAGACTATGGACTAGGGTGCAACGCGTGTCCCTTTTTACCAGAAGTGCACGAATGGAAAAAACTTTACTCCCCGAAAACTGTAACTGAGAAACTTCCCAGTGTTCGTTTGTAACGTATCGTATTTGTCACTACTAATGGGGGTGGTGGACTGGTGGTATAAGATATAATGACGGAGCTTGGTTGATAATCACTTAACAAGGAAGCTATACAGTCCGTGGGGTGATTTCTAGAGCTTTATATCTTTCCTTGGGGAAACAAGATGCCATCTGCAATGCTTTTGCAATGCGTACAACACGTTGTTTTTCTTAAGAGACGATATATAGATATATATTATATATATAACTTCGTCAATTTGCCGTCATGCTCGGAAGATTACTTCCTTCTAAGCGGCTTTCATTTTTAAAAATGAAAGCCGCTTAGAAGGAAGTAATCTTCCGAGCATGACGGCAAACTGACGAAGTTATATAAAATATTTGATGAAGTGTATTATATATATACATATAAAGCCAATAATACTGAATGTTGCATTATAATTTATTATACGTTTGTAACTAATATCCAAAGTCGAGTGCCCTTTTTACCCCCCCCCCCCCCCCCCAATGCACTCGGATGCTTCTGGTAACCTTGTCTTTATTTGAAATTGTTCTTGCTCGATCTTAACTGTACTTGATAAGTCTTGATGTGTATATTGAAGGACAAAATCACGTTTTTCGAAGAACTTGGAGTGTTGCTTGCTGATCCCCAACCGGGAATTGAACTCATGGCAATCCCATCTAACAATGAGGAATGCGACCCTTAAACCACTAGACCACTGCACACTGTTAATAAACGATGGCTGGAATCTAGCCTATTAGATGAAGTTCTCATGATTGCTTGGTTCAATTCCTTACGGCAGATACATGAAAGTGTGAAACGCGCTGGCTACAGTACGACGAAGGTGTTGTGATTGACCTCAGACGAATACTACACGGGCGTGTGTGTGTGTGTATTGAAGGACACAATCATGTTTACGAAGAATTGATTGCAAGTCACCGACCGGGAATCAAACCGTCAGCAACATTGCCTGACAATCAAGTCCAACACCTAACCACTAGACCATTGTTCACCGTCAATAAACGAAGGCTGGAATCTAGCTTATTAGAGGACGTTCTCGTGATTACTTGGTATGTTGGTAAGATTAAAAATACAAACCAACAAGTCAACATCTCTAAGTTGTCCAGTACCCTTCGATTTGCTAATATGTGTCGTCAAACAAGATATATGGGTTGATCATCATAAGAATAACAGATGAATATTTTCGACCGAGTTACCAAGTCAAAACCAAAGACAAGTACAACACACGTGTCATGTTTGTGGCTTTTACTTATCATCATCATCGTGATAATTGCGCGAAAGCTTGTAGAAATTCCTAGGTATGGTTGTTGTTACTGTTGTATGAATGTGTTATTTTAGGGGTGTGGTGTGACAGCCGCCTCCAGTGCCCACTTTTGTAATGTATGTGTCTACATACGTTCCCGTCGCCATCAAGAGAGACTTGAAAATTTGAGTGTCGGACAATTCTTTATTTTACAAGTATAATTCCTGTTCTTTCTAGACAACATATTTATTTATCTCTTGTGTAGGACAGGCGGCAAATGCCTATGTATTTAAGTCAATATATGTCATCTTTTCAAAACGGCGGCAGAGTTATATTAAGCGTGTTCCTGTTCCCTGTGACTTACATACAACCACCTAATTCTACATCCTGTTGTTTCAGATGCGCCGTGCAGCTGCCACGGTTATGAAGCACAGGGGGATGAACACTTGTGAAATGAATGGTAAGTGATTAAATAAAATTATATCCTGTAGTGTAGAAAACCTCTTTGTGGTTTGGTTCAAGACCCGAACATTTCTGACTGAATGTAGTGAGCAAACGGCAGTCTAAATGACGTAATATTTCTTGACCCTGACAGTGTGTACATCTTTCTACCATGATTGGACAAACGTGAAACTAAAAACAATCGACAAAACATTGATAGGAATCATAAAATATTCCCCGCAAGAATTATGCGTATCTATATTGATAGCCTAATGGCTGTCCCAGACTGACAGACAGACTCCACACACGTGTGTGTGAATGGATTCGGTGGAGAACACCCGTCTGAGTACATATAGTGTGCTTATGTTCATGCTCGCTGGTGGGGTGAGGGGTTGTGTTAGGTCTGTTACTCAACACTATTTATGGTCTTCCCGATGGTGACATTATCTAGAGCCATGACCTTGGTTTTCATTTTCCATGATGAACGCTGCATTCAAATATCAAGGCAGAGATGACAAGTTTTCTGGCTTCATGACAAAACACTTACTCAAATTGAACCATGATAAGACAGCAGAGATATATTTGTCACTTGATATTCAAGAGTGAACGATTACATCCAGTTACTTGTGTCAGTAATATTGCTTATTTTATGGTTGAAAATCTGACAGCTGATGAGCATGTCAAGCACATTTATTGGGATTCATTTTTTCATCTGTATAAGGAAAAATCGACTTTTCAGAAACACAAAGACATCTTGTCCGCGCCTTTGTCCCCACAAGTCGCCTCGATTTTGCAACTCTCTTTTTGATATGTGCCAAAATTTAACACCTGAAAAGCTACAACACGTCCGAAATTGTGGCGGCATGTGCCATTACCCGGTCTCGAAAGTGTTGCCACATTACACCAATTTTTGTTTACCTCTACCGGCTTCAGATTCAGCTGAGGATTCATTTTTTTCTTATCTTTAAATGTAGTAAAGGATTTGCACCACACTACCTGGCTAATGTGTTAACCAGTCCTACGGCTGTGAGATCTCTTCGGTCATTTTATAAATATAATCTGATGATAGGGCATTTGCCGTGGCTGAACTAAAGCTATGAAATTCTCTTCCTATCCGCTTGAGAGATGGATTCTTTAGAATCATTCAAATCGGGCAATAAAGCGTACTTTCTCCACAAGGAATTTGCATGTTTGTACAAACAGAGAGAGCTCCATGTCGAAATTAAAAGCTATAAATTATTATTATTATTATTATTATTATTATTATTATTATTATTATTATTATTATTATTATTATTATTATTATTATTTTCCGATCCTTGGGCATCCACCCGCCCTTTTTTTGAAGGAAAATCTTTTTTTTTCATTTTGAAATTTGACTCCCACTCATCACCCCCCCCCCCCCCCCCCCCACCCACCCTTCAAATTAGAGTAGATCGTACACAGACTGCTTTGACTGACAAATTCAACGGGTAGTTTTTTATGCAACATGGTTTGTATTGGTCAAGTAACCAATCCCGACATTTGATCTACTCGCAACCAGCTGATGGAGATAAAACAGAAATCTCCAGAGTTTGCCACTGGAATTTGGTCCCATTTCTTGGCAAGCTTATGAATATATTCAAGCTTTCTAACAGACACTGGCAGTCAGGATGTACATAGTAATCAGGAGAGTATAGAGCATGTACTGGCATTCTACCTGAACAGTATTAAGACAGGTGAAGAAGAAACGGGTGTGAAATATGTTGACAATTTTTTATGTTTTACCTGGTTTCAACACTGTATTTGCTGCTGTTTCTACTGATTTCTTTCTGTTTCTGCACTCGATTTTAGTTTCATCAATCTAACCTGAATTTAGTAAGCATTATCAAGTAGAGGCAGTTAGCGCACTGTTGCGTTGAACCTGTTAACGGTCAATGTGATGAGGAGTGATTCTTTGGTATCGGAAATCCATCTCTCATAAGCTCTGCGCTGTTCCACATTGGCCTATATGAGTAGTGCTCCATTTGATGGAGAGGTTAGTAAGCTTTGATCAGACAGTAAGAGAGAATTCCAACCATGTGACCTATTTACTGCTACCCAGGGGAAAAAACATGGGTAATGTGTGTGACATAATATTATATTTAAAGGCACCTACGTTACCAGTGTTTGTTCCTCGGTAGTAAATGGGCCATATGGATAGGGTTCTATTTTACCTTACTGTATCACCAAAATCAAATGAAGCACTACTCATATCAGCCAGAGTAAAACAGCACAGAGTTTATGGGGGATGGATTTCCGATTTGTTTGTTTTTGTCACACGCGTTGCCAAAGAATCACCCTGAGTCTCAAACGTAGTCATTCTGGCTTCCCAGTCTAAGAACGTGTTTCTAGAGTTTCTAAGGGGTTTTCTTGATCGATTAGTCACGTGAATTAACCTTGGTTAACCGATTAATCACTAGTCCAAATATATATCTGAATTATTGCCATACCGTTGATGATTAACTGCATCAACCCTTTAGCCAACGTAACAAACAAAACCGACTAGGCCTATATACAAAAATCTCCATTCAAATCTATTATGTTTTCCATTTTTATCTCAAAAACATAGCTTATGACCCCTCATTGGAACGAGCTCGTTCCATTGAGGGTTATAAGCTATGTTTTTGAGACAAAAATGAAAAAAAATTAGTAATTCATGAACTTATTTTACACGCATCGTCTTTTACCCGCAGCGGGTAAAAGGTTAAGAATGACTATTTCCAGCCACTGATACAGTGTGATGATCATGCAAGTAAGCAAGTATGTCAGCAAGTAACTTGCATGCCTTACTCTGTCTCATATACTTGATGTGAGTCAGAGTGACAATGTGTGCCTGTTTTGGAGCAAGTTTGTTCCTTTGTTAACCCATATAATACAGTAGTTCCAAAGTAACGGCTCAATCGATCAATTACTTTTTAGATCGATCAAGATGTTGATCATTGATTAATCGATTAATCGGTTAGCCGTTTCAGCTCTACGTGATTCATGTACTATCAATAATCCACAAAGTTGTTTCATCTTACCAAGTCAGATTAGAAAGTGAGAAAGAAATGGTGATCATGTGAGTTTAAAAGGTCTACCACATCTCTCAAAATTTCCTCAGGATGCATTATAGAAATTTTAGGGCTTTGATGTGTCGAGTGACGCTCCTGTGATTTATATAATATTACTTTTTACACAATGAATGTCAGTGTTATCTTAAAATGTATTTGAGGCTGTTCAGTCAACTCAGAGGATTGAAACCTGTTTGCTCAAAATCTGTTACAGGACTAGTGACAGGACAATCACTTTCCAAGTAGTTTTCTGTAACATTCAGCTTGATCTTACTGAAACATTAACACACGCGATTTAATTTTATTCTTTGTTACAGCAGATTGCTGTAGTTTATTTTAAAGAAGTTAATTTTATTTCTATTATAAGATAACCCAACCTAACCATGTCTCTTATATGCGTTTGCAATGTTTTCGGATCTCATATGCCATGTTTCTCTCCAGACACCCAGTATCGTCTTTAACATGTGCTATAGTCTTTGGTTCAGGGGTAAATGGCTAAAATTCATATTAACTAAACTGAGTCCATATTAACAAACTGTTTATACCATTGTATAGAAAGTTTGTTAACAGTGAATCGGTTTCCTGTTGATAAACTCTTTATCAATAAGATGGTGAGCTCCCACTGTCAATAAACCCTCTATCAATAAGATATAATGTCCTTACTATTTGATGGTTCAGCCTTTTGTGATAATATATTACAAATTGAAAGGAATTGGTTTGAAGGCTAACCACTAAGACTAAGGCGTGAATGATCAATAACAACCCTACATTTTGCTCATACATATATAAGACTGAAAATCACAATTACATAATGAGAGTCTGCGAAAGTAGTCTGTTGCATTGGAATATGGCGTTATGCTACGGCATGATATCTGCTATTCATGGTGAGAAGGGTCCTTTTGTTGTCAGATCTGGTTAGATTACGTTTATATTAGTTTACATAAATGATAATTCGTTTAAACTGCTTTAACTTTTTTTTCAAAATCGTGAACCACTGATGGTGAGATGGGGACCGATGGACGTCTGCCCACATTCCCGTGCTGCTAGGCCCTATCATGCACAACTAATTATTCCCCAGTTAACCCAGAGGAGATGGAGTAGTGGCACAAAGACTACACAAGCTTCTCCGATCCATTCGCATAACTTATTTGAAAGATAAGAGCGTCATGGGAAAAGAATTTCAAGGCATGAAAAAAAAAACGGTTTTCACCTACCCACCCACCCACCCTCGCCTTGTGTTCAGAAAACAATTGACCACCCCCTTCCCGATCAGCTATAAAATTATGCAAACTACAATGAGGCTTTTTACAATTCAATACCGCGCCATTGCAACGGTCTGTTATGTACATTTTCATTAGTTCGAAATCAGTAATTTCTGCAGGCTTTTCCAATTTTTTCAGAGTTTGAGATTTCAGGCTTCGCAAGTAGTAGGAGAGCGATGAAACGTCCCTCAATGGGGGACCTAGTGGGGAACCTAGAGAATGACGTCATAGTCACGTGACCCAGTGGCGCATATTGTGTTGTCATGTTAACACGCGTGAGCGGCCATCTTGTGACGTCATTACCATAGTGGTACGTGGTGTTAGTGCGCATGCGCAGCGCGTGTTAAGGTGATACGTGTTTCCGTCGTCGATTTTGTCTACTGGAGACCGCCATCTTGGTTTCTATGGTGGCACGTGGTTGCTATGTTACCCAAAGTCCTACAAATAGGACAGGGGCATGTTTGGACGGTGTGTTCCTTTGTACAAGAGTAAATCTAATTACACAAATAGACCCGACAATCCCTCCAAATCACCAACAATGACTTTATTTCATATGAAACCCCGTATTGGGCATATAATAGTAGGACAAGTGCTATAGTACCGAGAACCCCCCCCCCCCCGTGGGTGGGAGTGTAAGTTCGATTGAATTAGAGTTTTTTTTCCTTTCTCGGATTTTCCCCAAATCCTCGTTTACTTCGTAGAATTACCACAAACAACCTGACAGGTTGTACTAGTTCGAATTCTTTCAGAATCCTCGGTTTCTACCTATGTGTCTACAACCTATGTTCTTACTTCTTTGTTCTATTTATTCTGACTTCCTTAGATGTGTTTTTGTCATGTGTACACATTACATATAGCACATAGACACATACTGGATGTGCCGACATGTGCTTATGTGGAAATGCACAATATGGCCCATTGTGCACTAGCACTGTATAGGAGCTAGTGCACAATACATGTGCACTAGCACATGTATTGTGCACTAGCTCCTATACTGCTCCTGTATGGTTCCTAGCTCCTATGTGCCTCCTATACAGCTCCTGTACATCATCTAGACCACCCATCATCTCCAAATCTCCAAGCCCACTAGATATGCCGATATGTGCTTGTGTAAAAATGCACAATGTTACACATTGTGCACTAGCACATAGGCACATGCTCGATGTGTCGATCTCTGCTTATGTGAAAATGCACAACGTGACACCGCGTGCACTAGCACATAGGCACATACGGGTATTTGAGGATATATACGGCCCAGCTCCTATACAGCTCCCGTGTGGCTCCCAGCTCCTATATGGCACCTCTACAGCTCCTATAAGCATCTAGACCACCCATCACCCCCAAAGCTCCAAGCCCACTAGATGTGCTGATATGTGCTTATGTGAATATGCACAATGTGACACATTGTCCACTAGCACATAGTCACATACGGATATTTGAGGATACATATGATCCAGCTCCTAAACAGCGCCCATATGGCTCCTAGCTCCTATATTGCTCCTATACAGCTCATATAAGCACCTAGACCACCCATCGTCTCCAAAGCTGCTATACAGGTAGTCTTACCAACGGCTTCCATTTTGTCTCCAACTACCCGTCCTATGATTTGGACATTTTGTAGCCATCCGTTGTGGACCAGTCTCGTGCCACTTCTGCCTTGTTCCATAAGTCTTCCGACGACCTGTTTATGTCATGCGCACACATTACAGGTAGCACATAGGCATATGCTGGATGTGCCGATATGTGCTTATGTCAGAATGCACTAGCACATGGGCACATGCTGGATGTGCCGATATGTGCTTTTGTGAAAATGCACAATGTGACACATTGTGTAATAGCACATAGGCACATTTGGGTACCGTCGGGACAGATATAGGTATAGATAGGACGTAGTGTTACAGGTCAATATTAATGGTTGAGACATGGGGCAGAATAACTTTAGCAATAGAAATGATACAAGACCGCAATGGCACAAGACTGCTGTAGAAGCTAATGATAGGACAGATGATGGTGACTATGGAGCTTTGGAGATGATGGGTGGTCTAGATGCTGTATAGGAGCTAGGAGCCATACAGGAGTTGGGTTATAGGGATCCTCGAATACCCGTATGTGTCAGTGCACAATGTGTCACATTGTGCATTTTCACATAAGCACAAATCGGAACATCCAGCATGTGCCTATGTGCTAGTGCACAATGTGTCACATTGTGCATTCTCACATAAGCACATATCGGCACATCTAGGAGATGTATATGAACTCGGTTATAGGTATCGTCAAATACCCGTATGTGCGTGTGTGTTAGTGCACAATGCGTCACATTGTGCATTTTCACATAAGCACATGTCGGCACATCCAGCATAAGCCTATGTGCTACCTGTAATGTGTACACATGACATAAACATGCCGTCGGAAGACTGGTACTCAGCTATGGTATTGGATGACTACAATAGAGGCAAATCATAGGACAGGTAGTTGGAGACAAGATGGAAGCCGTTGGTAAGCCTACATGTATAGGAGCTTTGAAGATGATGGGTGGTCTAGATGCTGTGTAGGGAATGTATAGGAGCTGGGAGCTGTATAGGAGCTGGGTCATAAGTATCCTCAAATACCCGTATGTGCCAATAGGAGAATAAATAGAACAAAGATGTTATAACATAGCTTGTAGACACATACGTAGAAATCGAGGATTCTGAAAGAATTCGAACTAGTACAACTTGTCTGGTTGTTTGTGGTAATTCTACGAAGTAAATGAGGATTTGGGGAAAATCCGCGCCAGAAAACGTCTCTAGTTCAATCGAACTTACACCCCAACCCCGGGAGGTGGGGAGGGGGTGGGTGATCTTGATACTTTAGCACTACGTTCTACTATTATATGCCCAATATGGGGTTTCATATCAAGTAAAGTCATTTTTGGTGATTTGGAGGAAATGTCGGGGGTATTTTGGTAATTAGATTTACTCTTGTACAAAGAAACACACTCTCCGGACATACCCCTGTCCTATTGTAGGCTTTTGTGTAACCTAGCAGTCACGTGCTACCATAGAAACCAAGATGGCGGCCTCCAGTATACAAAATGGCCGACGGAAACACGTATCACCCCAATAACTCGCGCTGCGTATTCGCACTATGACCACGTATCACTATGGGGATAACGTCACAAGATGGCCGCCCACGCGGGTTACCATGATAACACAGCATGGTGCCACTGGGTCACGTCACTATAACGTCACTTCCTAGGTCCCACACAAGGTATCCCAATGAGGCCCGTTTCATCGCTCTCCTACTACTTACACAGAAAGCGCAATAAATATCTCCTCGATCTGAGGGCGCGAAATAGGATAGAACAAGCTTCGTTGAAATTTACTTTATCACTCGAATTGTGGTGAAAACAAGTGAACTATGATTTGATTATACCCTTTAAATGTATGTGTGGGAGCGAGGTGGCTCAGTGGTAGACTGTTGGATTTCTATGCTAGAGATCCCGAGTTCGATCACCGTCCGGGACGACCCGCGTTGTGTCCGTGGGCAAGTGATTTTATCCCGGTTGCCTACATGGGGCACGATGACGCCGGGTACTAAGGCGTACTGCACGTCGATGGTGCATATGTCTTCTACCGCTGTAACCCTGCTTGAGCAGGGCTTGAACAGGGTTGGAATGTTGAGGAGCTGACAGTTGCTCGTCCGTCGATGCTCGGTGGTTCTCTCCGGGTTCCTCCACCAGTAAAAACTGTCACGGTCACGATCAGCCATTGTACATAAGTATGTGACCTTAAACACCAATAAATAAATGAATATAAATGTATGTGCTTGATGAAATGATTGTGTTTGTAACAATTGGTGTGAATTAGTTGGCTTAAAAAACACCTTACAGTCTAATGACCAGATGCCTAGAATTGTTTGCCTTCATACTCGGCCACAACGAGAAAATCAACAGACGTTTGACTGGTGGCAGCTTTCAATTTGATGTTTGGATAATGATTGTTAAAACTTTCTAAACATTCATCGGGACGAGCTCATTGGGCTATTTCCAACTGCGGTCGCATGATATGGTTTTGAATAATATGGAAAAACATAATTAAAATAACATATTTTGATATGGTGAGCGTTGGATAAATGGTTGGTTCGCCCTTTACATGTACTTAACGTACCAGCAAAAGCCAGCCAAAGCTGTTCACAAAACTCGCCTGAGCTTGTACCAAAAAATGTTTATAAAGCTTTTTATTTATTTATTTATTTATTTATTTATTTATTTATTTATTTATTTATTTATTTATTTATTTATTTATTTTTCGTTCGCTATTTTTGTTACTGTAAGATAAAGCGTTGAACAACATTTTGGGAATGTCCAGTAACCACAGTAGTTCGGACTATGGGTTTAGGTCTTGTACTCCTGATTACCAGGTGGAATTGCCGTGAGTTCGATTCTCGGCCGGGGATAAGAAACCAACATTCTAAATTCCTCGACAACATGATTGTGTCCTTCAAAATACAAAGGCCCGTGCCAGTCTTCGTCTGAGGCCAACCACAACACTTTGTTCATGCAGCTGCCGAAAGGAAAATGAATCAAGAAATCGTGATAACTACATATAATAAGCTATTTGCCAGCCATCATTTTTGACGGTGTGCAATAGTATAGAGGTTAAGGTGCTGAACTCCTGATTGCCAGTAGGGACTGCCATGAGTTCGATTCCCGGCCGGGGTTCTGAAACCAAATTTCCAAATTCCTAGTAAATATGATTGTGTCCCTCAAAATAAACACTCGTGCACACACACTCCGAGTGCCCATTGATTCAGAAAAGTCTGCCTTACAGCAATTTATTGGAGAGTGCCTATGGCACTCTCCAATAAATTGAAACAAGACAAATATATATGACCAAATAAATTTTATTTCTAGAGAATATGAAACGCCTCCGCGAAAAATAAAGCATTTTAATCGAAGCTCGGGTACTCTACTATTAACTAGTTTACAGAAGACAGCTATAACCGTGGGGATATAGCTGTCGGTATCTGCTGTGAAACAATCGTGTTCAACTGATGACTCTGAGACAAATTAAAGATGATAACAATTTAATATTGAATCTGGTATTCCAAATGCCTAACAGCGATAGACATTTAACAACTGGACTTGTTGGATATCCGAACAATTTTACAGTAATAGCTCGTAGGATTTCCCAGTAAAATGAAGCAGAGTAACGTTTGGAAATCCAAACTATAACTGAATTCTTGAATGAATGAAAGGTTTTAGCGCGCCGAAGGCGCGCAGGGACGATGTGGGATTTACAAATCCCTTGCGACCCGGGAATTCTTACTTATGATCAGCGCTATATATACAATACAATAAATGCGTCATGTCATAGCAAGTTTACTTGACATAACGATTAAAGTAAACTTTCACTGGGTCTTAATGAAATGCCCTATTAACTCAGTGAATATAGCTTAAATAAACAATGGAGGGAAACATGAATAGAGGCAACTTGTTAACAACTTCCGTGAGAGAGGCTTGCTGTCACATGACGAATGAAGAAATATGCCAAGTTTGAAACAATTGAAATTAAATTGGACGCAATGTGAATTGTAGATTGTCAATGCAACACAACATCACTAAAATAGTTTTTTTTGTATAGAAAGTTTATCATAGTCTGCACACGCTCCGGTGATACAGCTACAATCAGAAGTATCTATGTCATTTTCTACTTCAGGTGTTTGTGTAAATTCAGAGCAAGACTCGACAATTAACTTTGTGAAAGCTTTCGACCCTAACACAGCGGATAATGTTTTGGACAGTAATAATTGTTCTCCACCAACATCTCCAGTAGAAGAAGATGAAGAAGGCGAAAGGAGCTATTTCAGTTTTTTCTTCGAAACTGACTAGTACAAAATTGATACATTTTCAAAGTATATATTGATGGGATCCAGCTGGCTTGGCAAAAATAATTCAAGGGTGTTAGTAGTGGTATATATGTACCCCAAGTGACCCTTTCTCCCAGAGCAAGATGAGTTTGGTGGAAGAGATGTGGTTAAGTAAAATGTTAAATAATGCATTACTTTATTTAAAAGCCGTTTTTTTTCTATACCGTAATATTTTTTGCATATTTTATTTAATTAATCATTTTTTTGTATTTTGATTTTTTTTAAAAAATGTTCGTTGATTTGGAACCTGCTTCAATGTGTTAAAGGAAGACTGACATGAGTGCAGATATGTCTTATCGCGTGTAGTGTTTACTAAAAGGCCAGGTACACGACTTCCCATGATTACAGTTGCTTCATTGTATCTAAAGAGATTAAATAAAATGATTGCCCATTGACCTGATTTTTAATGTATGCCTTTTACATACATTACATCCGTATTTATATGAACATAGAAATGTAAAATGCATGTGCATTGACTAAGTTTATTCGCATTAGTGATATCACCCGCCTGGCGATTCTCACAAGTCAGCTAACAATCTCTCAACTTAGCCATTTCCCTTTATCCCAACAGGCATACCGGCTCCTCACAACTAAACGCACGGTACATTGTTTTTAATTTTATTTTTATGCCCCGGCCTCTTTGAGGAGGGGGCATTATGTTATCACCATGTCCGGCTTTCGTCGTCGTCCGTCTGTTAACTTTTCGCATTCCACCAATTAACTAAAGTTTTACCAACCGGATCTTTACCAAACTTCATATGTGGATTAGGTATCGTGAGTGGAAGAAGCCCATTTATTTTGACCATGATGTGCCAAAGGTCAAGGTCATAGTGACATCCAATGTTAAATACACTTGAAATGGGTTCCCGCTCTAAACTAAAGTCCCACCAAACGGATCTTTACCAAACTTCATATGTGGGTTAGGTATGATGAGTGGAAGACACCTCTTTATTTGATATGCCAAAGGTCACAGTGACCTCCAATGTTGAATACACTTGAAATTGGTTTCCTCTTTGTAACTAAAGTTCTGCAAGACTGATCTTGTTTTTTTTTGTAATTCTATCCATAATATTACAGGAGGGGCATAAGCCAGGCTTCGCGTTGCTGTTGTGTTTGATTGAAATCAGGCTGCAAGCCGAGAGGTCCTCGGTTCGAATCCCACCTGCGGCAACCGCGTTGTGTTCATGGGCAAGACACTTCATCTCCATTGCCTGCGTGGCGGCACGATGACGCCGTGTACTAAGGCGTACTGCACGTCGATGGTACGCATGTCTTCAACCAATCTAACCTGCCTGTGCTGCAGTGCGGAGTTACGATGTTGGGGAGCTGGCAGCTGCTCGTCGTTGCTCGGTGGTTCTCTCCGGGTACTTCGGCTTCCTCCACCCGTAAAACTGCCACGGTCATGATTAGCCATTGTGCATAAATATGTGACCTTAAACATCAATAAATAAATAAATTGATTGAAATCACATTGTGCCCCACCCAATTCACGAAAAGCGTGGTGCAAAAAAACTTTTTATTTAAAAAAAAATCTTATGAACTGATTGAATCAATAATTTGATAAATGGGTATTAATTCGTATTCCTTCTGAATGGGTAAAGTAACTCTTGCTCAGAGGAAGGAGCGATATTTGCACCATATTTACAGTTTTCAAATTGCCTGGGCCTATTTGAATGAAATTTGGAATCTAATATATAGCTGGTGACATGCATTTAATTTCGGCCCAAAACAGCTGTCACATCAGCAGAGTATAAAAGAGCGTAGGCGTTCGAACATACTGAAAATGCATTCCGAGCTCAAGGTAATTTATCGCGATTTTCAAGCTTATTTTCTCGGGAAATCGACTAAGTCCAAAACCTTGACATACTGGCTGACTGGAGACTGAGTTCGTTTTCTGTGAGAGACGATGTCCGACTTTTTCAAATCGAACAAAAATCGAATCAGAAATCGGATGGAAAATCGAATCGCCGACGGAGAGACTATACGAATTTGTCCCGGCTTGTCGGTCCAATCTCGGAGATAAAATGTTAGAAAATCTTGGAAAATCTGAAAAAAATTCGAAATCATCCGGTTCTGGCCCAGCCCAGTCCCGGAATTCACTGTATTTTTATCCCAAGCTGACAGTGACGATAGTGAAGATTCCACAAATCCGAGATGAAGTTGATGGCAAAGCCAAACCATATATTTTTAACTCGGTTTTGATGCAAAATTACAATCGTGACATATAGTGTCAAAACGTGTTATGTTTTGTCGGCTTTCTCAAGTGTCTCGTCGAAGTATGCCGTCGATTTGGCCATGATGTCTCGAATGCAGAACACAACAGTACAGCCGACGTGGACTGGTCACTTTCCACGGGTGGGCAATATTTCCATGGACGGATTCCAAAAACTGATTATAGGAATAATCAGCAAAAATTTAATTAATGAAGCACCGGGTACAAACCGGTGCTTCATTAATTAAAATTTTGCCGATGATGATTTTTATTACCTGGTAAAC
This sequence comes from Pictodentalium vernedei, assembly GCA_031216915.1. NCBI lineage: Eukaryota > Metazoa > Mollusca > Scaphopoda > Dentaliida > Dentaliidae > Pictodentalium > Pictodentalium vernedei. Next base: position 404,946,398 of record CM062296.1, on the reverse strand, counting down.
GCATGCGTGGACATCACTGCCCACGCGTGGATTACGACCAATCCCCAGCGACTGTACTGTAGTAGTCGTAAATGTGTCAAAACGCGTAATTTTCCGTCCGCGTTTTACCGTGTCTGATCAACGGATGTGATCGATTCGACAGAGATCTATCGGAGGAGAGAGATTTTCAACTGCGTGGCTTGCAGTTTGTCGATTGCTTGGTACCGCATTCAAATAGAGAGAGAATCCAAATGAGACAAGTGAAAGTAATATGATACATTACACCGTCTGACTATTCTCTCGGGAAAGACCAGAAGCTGAACCCTACTCGCAGAACTCATCAACTTTGAATATAACATTGAGTTTACGAGTCGATTAACGAGCAATAACTTTAGACAAGAGATTCGTGACCGTCCCTCGACTGAGACAGAGATCTGACTACCAGTAGATCCACATTTCAGGAGAGTGGAAGATGACCAACTTTCGACAAAAGAGATCCGTGAAAGTACTGTGACAGAGATCCGACTGCCACTACTACCGCATTTTCGGGAGAGTGGAATATGTCGAACTTCCAGGCAAGAGATTCATCAAAGTACCATGACAGAGATCGGACTACTACTACTACTACATTTCAGGAGAGTGGAACGTGACAAACTTTCAAGCAAGAGATTCGAGAACATACTATGACAGAGGAGAGATCTGACGCCCATTACTACAACATTTCAGGAGAGTGGAACACGACACACTCGGCAAGTGATTCGTGAATATTCTGAGATAGAGAGAGATACGACAGCTATCGCCACAGTGAACATACTGAGGTAGAGAGAGGTCCGCCTGCTATCACCACGCCGTTTCAAGAGAGTGGAACATGGCAAACCTTCAGGTAAGAGATTAGTGAGCATACAGTGACAGAGCAAAGATCTGACTATCGAAAAAACTCCAAGATCCAAATTTCTCACAAGAATATGTAAAAGCGCCGCGACCTCGACACCCGTCAGATTGGGTTCGAACAGTCGAAATAAAAAAACCCTCCTTTTCCACATGAATTCCCCATAGACATGTGTAAAAATGCCGCGACCTCGACACCCACCAGAATGGGTTCCAACAGATATACGATATCTGACGCCCATTACTACAACTACAGTTTTCAAACAAATTTCCCATAGGAATGTGTAAAAATGCTGCGAACTCAACATCCGTCAGAGTGAAAGTACGCCAAGAAATTTGTGAACCTACTGAAATGGAGAGACCTCACAGCTATTACCATCCCATTTCAGGAGAGTGGAACATGACAAACTTTCAGGTAAGAGATTTTGCTGGATGTACTACGACAGAGCAGAGATCTGACTATCGAAAAAAACTCTTTTTTCATAGACATTTCCCATAGGAATGTGTAAAGTACCGCGACATCGACGCCCGTCAAATTGAGTTTGAACAGCCGATGTCGAAAAAACCCATTTACCATACAAATGTCCCATAGGAGTGTGTAAAAATGCCACGCCCTCAACACTCGTCAAAGTGAAAGTTCGCCAAGAAATTCTTGAACCTACTAAGATAAAGAGATCTGACAACTATCAGCTGTTGGAACCCAAACTGACGGGTGTCGAAGTTGCAATACTTTTACAAATTCCTATGGGGAATTTGTATGGAAAAGGAGGTTGCTCAAAAACGTCGATTCAGTCTATATCATATTGTACACCAGTAACAAAAATGCTTTAAAAAAATTCATTCTCATGTATAACTACTGTCTGTCAAGATTAAAAAATGATCAGGGTATTTTCATTAAAGGAAGGTGGTTTTATTAAAAAAGATCCATCTATTATAGGTACACTAGTAAAAAACATTAAAAAAGAAAATGAATTATTATTTTCTTCAATCATTACAGTACATAACTCCTCTGTGTGCGGCTTGGCTCATATTGACTGAATTCTTTGTGTTTTGTCTGGAGCATGGGCTGGTGTGACTCTTCTCAAATAAATGGCAAGAGGAAGGGACATATATTAGTCATTTGGGCGCCACGCCCTCGGTGTCTCGTAACCGTTTCGGAAAAGTGTGGTTGAGAGGCACCATCTTGCGAATTAGGAAAACTGATATGCAAAAAAAGACTTTTTTCGATATTCAGATCTCTGCTCTGTCACAGTATGTTCACCAGTCTCAAACCTGAATGTTTGGCATGCTCCACTCTCCTGAAATGTCGTTGCGATAGAAGACGGATCTCTTTCTATCTAAGTATCTTCACCGTGGTGATAGCAGATGGAGCTCTCTCTATCTAAGTATTTTCTCGAATCACTTATCGAATACTTGTCATGTTCCACTCTCCTGAAATGTTGTAGTAATGAGGGTCAGATCTCTCCTCTGTCGTTGTATGTTACCGAATCTCTTGATTGAAGGTTTGTCATGTCCCTCCTTCCTGCAATGTTGTAGCATTGGCAGTCAGATGTCTGTAACAATATTTTCACGAATCTCTTGCCTGAAAGTTTGTCATGTTCCACTCTCCCCAAAATGCGACAGTAGTGGCAGTCGTGTCTCTGCCACAGTACATTCACGAATCTCTCTAGTCGAAAGCTGGTCATGTTCCAGTGTCCTGAAATGTGTATGTAGTAGTAGTTAGATCTCTGTCGCTGTCGCAGTACGTTTACTAATCTTTTGCCTAACGTTATTGATCTTTAATTGACGTATAAAATCAATATAATATTCAAAGGTTAATGAGTTCTGCGAGTAGTGTTGACCTTCTAGTCAACGAGTGAAATCCTCTTTGCGATTGTTTTGGGGAAGTGTAGCTTCCCATAAATGTTGTTCGAGACCTTGAGTTAGTGTTTTGGGGTTTTCCCCGAGAGGATTCATCAGACAGTCTAATGTATTATAATACTTTCACTAATCTCATTTGGGTTCTCTCTCTCTTTGGACGCGGTACCAAGCATTCGCCATACTGCATGCCACGCGGTTGAAAATCTGCCTTATCTGATAGATCTTTGTCGAATCGACCACATCCGTTGATGAGATACTGCAAAACGCAGACGGAAAATCACACGTTTTGACACATTAACGATTACTAGTGTTCCGCATTCGAGACAACATGGCCAAATCGATGGCATTCCCCGACGAGACACTTGCGAAAACAGACAAAAGATTACACGTTTTGACACCTTATGTCGCGAAGTGTAATTCATTATCTGAGAGATTTCGTCGAAATCGATGCCATCGATCGAGAAAACACTTAAACACCGAGTAAATAATACATGGTTTGGTTTTGTCGTCAACTTCATCTCGGATTTGCGGTATCTTCACTATTGTCGCTGTCATCTTTTGACAAAACTGCAGTGAATTCACAGACTGGACCAGAACCTGATGATTTCAGAATTTTCTCAGATTTTCTAAGGTTTATTTTTGCTTGATACCCCAGATTCGACCGTCAATACGGGACAAATCCCCGCAGTATCTCTGTCAGCGATTCGATTTCCCATCCAATTTCCGATTCGATAAAGTCGCGTATCATCTCTCACAGTATACGAGGTGTGTGTTTCTTGTGAGCCAGTATTTCAGGGTTTGGGACTTAGTCGATTTCTAGAGAAAATAAGCTTGAAAATCACGAAAGATTATTTTGACCTCGGAATGCATCTTCAGTTAGCTCGAGCATCCTTTTATACTCCACTGACATATGTCCCGACTACACAGAAAAAAATAGAATAAAGTTTCTTAAGAGGGTTAAAGACAAACTGATTGAAAAGTCCTTGAACGGTTTTCATTGAGCCACCATATGGAGGGGAGGTCTCACTTTAACATTGTGACTTATGCGAAAAACAGATATTTGTGTATGGATGGTTTACAAGTTTGTTAAAAATCAGCCCCGAACTAAGTTTAAGGGCGCCATGGAACTCTCAGATTTTAACACCGTGGGTAATGGGGAAGACAATATAAACATCATCTTTGTCCAAACAAGGTGCTCCAAAACTTTCCGCGTTTGATATTATACTGAGTCAAAAAAGAAAGTATAATAGAAACAAATGTGAAAAATAGCATAAATGATGGAATATAATAGTTCTAATGTTGCATGTTTGTGGACAAGAAGTCGTACAAAGAGTTTAATGACATGTTGTTGTTGTCCACCAAACCGTATACGGATTACGGTTTGGTTGCTACGGATTACAAAATGGCACGTGCTACCCGAGAATGTCAAATTGAATGGGTGACCGACGATTTTCTTTGTGTTATGTTGTGCTAGAGAGCCTGGTTTATCGAGAAAACACGCCAGTTTTTGTTTTCCGGCATTTTAATAAAAGCCAAGGTTAATCGAAAATCAGAGGTTGCGTGCCATTGGTATGCATGAGGCTGGAATACCTCCAGATGAGCTCGATGCTGAGTTCGGAGTCACTGTGGCCACTATTTACCGTCTCATTGAAAGGTATAGAACCACTGGATCTATTGCCGACCGACCGCGTTCGGGTCGACCAAGAGTTACAATCCCTGCACAAGACCGACACACCAGGACGTCTCGCTTGCGGGGTCGCTTCCTCCCGGCGACGAGGACATCAGCAATTAATCCTTGTAGAACTAACAATAGAATCAGTGCACAAACTGTCCGCAACAGACTCACTGAACACGTCATCCACAACAGGCGTCCATACCATGGGCCAATCCTTACCTAACGTCATCGTATCGTCAGAATGGAATGGGCACGTCAGCGTGTTCACTGGACTCAGCAGCGTTGGAGCACAGTTCCTTTAAGTGATGAGTCACAATTTTGTTCACGGCGCGCTGATGGTAGGGCAAGAGTGTATCGCCGACGAGGAGAACGGTTTTCTGATGCTTACGTGCGGGAATGCGACCGTATCGGCGGGGGTAGTGTAATGGTTTGGCGAGGAACGCAGTTGATCTTCATCGATGGTAATCTGAATGGACACCGATATAGGGAAAAATTCTTAACGCTGTTGTTGTCCCGTTGTTCAACGCTAACGTCGGATTACAGTTATTCCAGCAAGACAATGCCCGATGTCGCGTTGTGCGTATCTGTCGTGATTTTCTTGAGGAGCAGAGCGTCGAAGTTCTTCCCTGGCCCCCACTTTCGCCAGATTTGTCACCATTCGAACATCTTTTGGATCAACTGGACGGTCGGGTACGACTTCATGATCATCAGACATTAGGCGATTTACGTAATATTCTAAGACGGGAATGGAACGCAATACCACAGGGTGACTCCAGAGACTTATCAAATCTGATGTCTTGTCATCCAAGAGGCAAACGGTGGACATACACGCTATTGACTGCATGTGTGAACTTTTCATTTCACTCCATGTCTGAAATGCGACGCCATGACGTGACGCTGGCAACAGTAAGAACACGATATTATGCAAAGCTAGACTCGAAATATGAATTTACAATAATTTGTTTGGGATTAAAGTCGATAATACTAAAAACCTTGATCCTCAAAGTTTATTATACTTTCTTTTTTGACTCAGTATATGACATGTTTTGTTAGAATAATAATACTCAGGGTTATTCAAATTAGTCGTGTCGCGGAGCTCCAGGTTGTAATGCCTATGGTTGGGCACTATGAATCTCAGATTTCGGGTCGAATCTAATCAGATAGAGAATTTCCATTCGAAAGAAATCGAAACGAATCTGGAATAGAATCGCGACGATACTCAGGTTATAGATATTGCATCTTCTTACAATCGTTATTTTTGTGTTTCTAACCATGTATTGTATGCAACAAAACTAATTCTGAATTTGCAGAAAAAAGCAATGCGTATAATAGCAAATAAAAAGTTTAACTCTCATACCGATCCTCTCTTTAAACATTTGAAAATTCTTAAATTCACTGATCTTTACAAATTACATTCACTACTATTCATCTACGATTGGACTCAAAAAACCCTCCCTGTCAGTTTTAATAATACATTCCAAGTGTACGAAAACCCTTTAGGCATAAATACCAGACAGTGTGGGAATCTAACCACACACAAACCCCGCACTCAGTTCTCAGCCGTTCTTCCCTACTTCTCTTTCCCGAAATTATGGAATAACATAGATTCAAGATTAAAACTCCTCCCCCGCGTGTTATTTAAAAAAAACACTGACCAATCAGTTTATAAACGCTTATAGTGACAACATAAATTGCTCAAATCCGAGATGTTCCGACTGCTCACATAACTAGTTCGTATCTGGGTGGGGGGGGGGGGGGGGGTGGTGGTCTTACTTTTCCCGTCCCCAAATGTCTATGGTTTGTGCAACTGTACATATCCTAATCCGTACTACTAAAATGGAGGAATAACGAAATTTATTTTTCACGTTGGAAACAAAGTTGATCACAAGGTCAGAATAACAACTAATCTAACAGTGGAGTTAAATGTCAAAATAAACTAACACTGTTCTGAACTATTCAAATTAACCATCTATTGTCCAGATCCACTTTTCTTCTAAACAATTGTCATTCGCCGTATTTGACTTTTATATTTTGTTTAATTTTGTTTTATATGCCATGTTTTTTTCTGTTTTTTTTTTTCTATTTTTTTTCGAGGGGATGACAGGAAGACAGTTGCAAGACTACGTCATTCCCCACAGTATACATCTACTCATTTCTCAAATCATGTAACATCATTTTCTCTTAAAACGTACTGTATTTGTATTCTGTGAAATAAAGTGAATTGAATTGAATTGAATTTGTTTGGGCAAATCTATCGAAAAAGCGGAATGTCAAAGTAGGAAGCAGAACCCTTAGTAGTATTTTGAGAACATCTTGACGATCAGAACATTTCCGAATCGGCGCGACTGGAATCTAATCGATTTTCAAAGTTTCGTGGTGTCCTAACTTATTGATAATGAAGAAGCATTAAAAATCTTCTTTACCAAAACTACTGCTGTAAAATGTTTCTCTGCTTGATATATAACATCTTTGTCGTGGCGATTTACAAGTTTGTTCAAATCCAGCCCCCGGAAATCATATTTGGAGGTATCAGAGAGCCGTCAGAATTCACCATTACGGGTAGTGTAAAATTTCTTAACATTCTTCTCAAACTGTCAATGTTCCTCTGTTTGACATTCAACTCCTTTGTAAGGGTGATTTACAAGTGTCTTCAAACTTAGCCATGGGGTCATGTTTATAGTGTTATGGGGCCCCAGGTTTTCACTCTGCAGATAATGGTGAAACATTAAAGTCTTTTTCCCCCAAATTACTGATCAAAATGCGTCCGATGCTGATATATAACATCTTTGTGACAAATATATTCAAAGCAAGTTGATAGGATCACATTTAGGATTGCCACGAGGTTTGAGGATTTTAACACTTGATTAGAAACTAACATTAAAATATTTTTTCATCCCAGCCACCGCACCACGTGTACGTGTTTCAATGTTTGTTTTTTTGTTGTGTTTTTTATTTTTTTTATTTTTTTTAATTTTTAATTTTATTTTTTAGGGAGGGGGTTGTTGATATATAACGCTTTTTTAGTATGATATACAAGTTTGTTCATATATAGCCACTGGGGAGAAACTGAGGAGTGTCATGCACCCCAAGATTTAGCAAAGAGGGTAATGGGGGTAAAAAAAAATTCTATCTAACTACAACTCCAAACTCTTGCACATTCGATATGTAGGCCTAATATTAAAATTATAAGGGTGATTGATATTCGAAAAGCCTTTGTTAGCAGTGACGAGTCAAATAGTGTAGAAGCATAATACTTCACAATTTTATTTCAGTCATCATTGGGAGAAAATGTGAAATTTGTAGTGATCTCTGTAGCAGTTATCTGGCATGGTGGTCGCAAGATTTTAACATTTTCGAATTTTACATTGATTAGTAATTATCGTTGTAATTTATAGAGGGGTGATCTAGCCAGAACAAAAACAAACAAGTGCATAATATTGATAACTGCTACTTGAACTTAGCTAATGTGGGTTTTTTTTTATAAAGATAATGGGATCTTCACTTCATAATATGTTGTGAGATAAGAAATCCCTCAATGTTTACAGTTTCTGGCGACATTTACTGCTTGCCGGTATTTTATTCGCCGTTAACCCTTTACCTAACGAATCGCCCGCATCCACCCGCGTAATATGCAAATTGAGCAGTTGAAAAAATTAAATGTTTCAAAATATTTCAACAAAACCATATCATATGCCCCCTCATTCGATATGATTTTTATAAGAGAATATATTTTGGAAAGCTGGAATAAGTAGAGAGGTTCTAGTATTTTTGCGAGTATACCGACGATTATCTCATGACAGAGAACGACAATTATGTATTTCAAAGTGAAACATGAGATTTTCTTTTTATTAGGTGTGCTTTCAAGACACGATTGTCCTATTCGATGAAGCCATGGGTGAATCATCCAAACCAAATCTTCTGGTCGTTATCTAACTCTTCCACCCGCTTAAGCTTTTTAATCGATACAGCGAACATTAGTTCTCCATTATTTCTTGTACGTCGTTCACAAATGGATCGAAATTGCTTTAGAATAAGAATTCAAAAAGAAGAAAACATCATAGAACATTAGTTTCTTTGAAAGTTCAACCGTTTCATTGAATTTTAAATTGCGACAATTTGGATAATTTCATACGACGCGCTGACGTTAAAGGTCGCGTTGTCGCGAAAAGTATTCTCTATATCTCCGCTTGGAAGATGTTGAGTTTTACTACTTTTAACATACTTTATCGATAATTTCCAGCTGAGCATAGAATAAATTACATCGTATATAATCCATTAAAAAAATGTAAATCTAATTTTGTTATGAACACACGTCGAATACACAAATATAAGGATGACATTTTCTGTGTAAAGTGTGAAAATTTCACGAAAAGTACATAGGCCTACTTAAAGTGTACGTCAGCTTGGACGCGCCTGGGAGATTTTAGTTAATAACCTTTAATTACATTTAATACGAATTAATATCATGTAATTACAAAATAGATATCTTGTAAATACGGATTGATAAGTTGCAATTACGAAGTAATATTGTAATTACGGAACTAAAACATGTAATTACGATCTTATAACTTTTAATTACAAATTAATAACTTGCAATTACCAAACAGCTAACTTGTAATTACGAAATAATAACTCGTAATTACGATTTAACCTAACCAATGAAAAGCAGGTCCCCATATTAAGCTCTTGTGTGGTACTATAGGATAGACCACTGTGCCAATTTGATCTACTCTTAGCCCTTGGTACCACTTATGCACAAGATGCTCTTTACAAGTAAATGGATGTTTTGAGTAACATGTGATGTTAGATTATATGATGTTGTGGAGTATACTTGGGTGTCTAGTGTTGTTGCACAATATGGAATTTCTGTACCCATCTGTGCCATCTTGGCCAAGTGAACATCTGTTGCCTCTCTGAAGGTCTGTAATGTACACCCTATGGTTGTTGTGCTATTTTCCTTCATTTCGATTGATAAAGAATGCACTGCAGTAGAGTAGAAGAGCCTTCAAAGCTCCTACATTATAAACTTTATGACTCTAGCTGCTAGATTATAATCTTTATGGCTCACATTGACGAGTCTGAACTTTTGTGGATCTTTATGAACTATTTGGATCAGTTTCCTTGGCACAGGGTTTTGGGAATTTTGGGGACTAGGTTTGGGCGATTGATGTCGGTATTCTTGTGGACTATTGGGACTGAAGATAGTGGTTTGAGAACTATTAAGGACGTTTCAGAACTGACGATAGATGTGGCTTGGGGCTATTAGACTGAAGATGAGGGTTGCTGTTGTAGTAGTTGTTGTGGCTGTTGATGGGAGTAGTTTTGGTTTGTTTAACATTTACCTAACATGAAAAGCAGGCGACATTTGCAAACAAAATTCTTGAATAACTATTTCTTTTCGTTTTTTGTCTCAAAAACATAGGTTATGACCCCTCATTGGAACGAGCTCGACGAGGTCGTCCCAAAGAGGTGTCATAACCCATGTTTTTGAGACAAAAAATTAAAATATAATAAAAATTAATTGGCGAGTTTTGAGAATAGCACTGGTCGGTTTTGGCCGTTACGTCGAGTGAAGGGGTGATGGTTGGTGTAGTAGATGCAGAGTGTGGTGTAGTGGTTACTATTGCAGTTATTTGGTTCATAGATGCAGTTGTTAATATTGTATGTATGGGTGTTTAAGTTGCAGTGGTTGGTATTTTAGTGGTTGGTGGAGTAGTTGTAGTGATTGGTGTTGCAGTTACAGTGGTTGGTGAGTATTTGTAGTGGTTCTGTAGTGGTTGGTGTAGTATTAGTACTAGTGGTTGTTATGGTTGGTAGAGGGGCTGCAGTAGTGATGTTGTAGTTTATAGTTGTGGTTCTTAGTGTCACCATGGTTGGTGTTGTATGAGAGTCTTTGGTTTGTGTAGTAGTTACAGCGATAGGTATTTCTGTGGTTAGTGTTATAGTTGTAGTGGTTGGTAATGGTTAGTATTGCAGTTTTGTTGGTTGGTGTAACAATTAGCGTAGTGAAATTTGTAGCAGTTGTTTTTAGTAATATAATTGTAATTGTTAGTGTGGTTTCGGCCGTTGGTGCTGTTGCTATTGGTGTTCGTACAAAAAAGGCTTGTGTTGTCGTTGTGGCTGGTACCGAAGTTGTAGTTGTCGTTGTCGTTGTCATAGATGTAGTGGTTGGTGTTGGACTATTTGGTATTGGAGTATTTTTTTATATGTGTTTAAGATCACATACTTATGTACAATGGCTAATCATAACCGTGACAGTTTTACGGGTGGAAGAAGCCGGAGTACCCAGAGAGAACCTCCGAGCTGTCAGCTCCTTAACATTCTAACTCTGTTCAAGCCCCTCTCAAGCAGGGTTACAACGATTGAATGCATGTGCACCATCGACGTGCAGTACGCCTTCGTACACCCCGTCATCGTGCCCCCTGTAGGGAACTGGGATAAAATGCCTTGCCCAAGGACACAAAGCGGGCCGTCCCGGACGGGGATCGAACTCGGGACCTCTAGCATAGAAATCCAACAGTCTACCACTGAGCCACCGCGCACCCTTTGTACTGGAGTAATAATTGTAGTGGTTGGAGGTGTAATTGTAATATACATTGTAATACGTGTGTAGTTGTTTTGTAAGTGTAGTGGTTTGTTTAATAATCGTAATCCTTGGTGTTGTTTTGTAGTTGTTGGCGAAGTAGTTGTCCGTGGTAGTGGTGTAGTTGTAGTGGCTGTGGGCGTTGTCATTGTTACTGTTGTAGGAGGTATGTTTGTGTTGTAGTGGTTGGTGTGGTAATTATTGGTGTATTAGTTTTGGAGGCTAGGGTAGTAGTTAGAGTAGTCACTGCACACGTTGTTGGGGCTGTGGTAGTTGATGTAGTAGATGTTGATGCAGTAATTATAGTTGTTGCTGCAGTAGTTGTCGGTGTGGAGGAGGCTGGTGTTGTAGTGGAGGTTGGTGCTGTAGTGGTCGGTGTTGTAGTTGTAACGGCAAAGCCCACAACTACAACTACTACACAAATCAAAAGAACTCTGACACCCACTACCAATATCACAACACTAAGCACTGTGATACCGAGAACCACAACTACAACACCAAACCATACATTATCAATCACTGTACCTACTACACCAATAATCATAATCCTATCACTACAAATACTAAACCAACTACAATATGTACACTACAATACTACACCAACCACTGTAACAATAACATTAACCACTACAACTACTGCACCAACCACTAAATTACCAACCACTACAACCTAAACAACCACAGGTAGAATGTTAACCACTACATCTGTGACACAAACAACCACAACAGCAATCACCACAACCACTAAAGATCCCCTCCGACTACTAAACCAACCCTTGAACAAACCACAACTACTGCACCAAGAACTACTATAACCACTCGACCAAACACCGCGATATTCAGCCTAATAGACCCAAATTCTTCTCAAAAGTTTCCAAACCACAACTACATGTATAGATAGTTCTAAAACGCCCTCAGCGGTCCCCAAACGACACCCTTCAGACCCAATAGTCGCCAGTAGACCTCCAAAACACTGATATCAGTCCCATAAACACTGGTTCCCAATAGTCACTAAACCCAGTTCCAAAGAAACTGGCTCAAATTTTCCACATAGATCCAGAAAAATCCAGATTCGTCCATATGAGCCATAAAGGCTGTAATCTAGGAGCTAAGGCCATAAATGCTGTAATGCAGGGGGTTTTCTGTGATCATTAGTCTTCCACAACACTAACCCCAGTCTCCCAAAACGTGGTCCCCAATAGTCTCCAAGCCAGGTTCTATTGAGACTGGTCCAAATAGTCCACAAATGTCCAGGCTCATCCATAGGAGCCATAAAAGGCTAAAATCTAGACGATAGGACCACAGTGGCTATAGTCTAGGATATTTGATGGTTCTTCTACTCTATCAGAGTGCGCTACATAACAATCGAACTGAAGGGAAATAGCAGAACACCCAAAGGTTGTACATTATAGAGCTTCAGAAAAATGACAGATGTTCCTAGGACAATGAAGCCCCAGATCGGTACACAAATTCAATACTATGCTACTACATTTGACAGCACACTCCACTCCACAACATCACATAACCTAACATTACATGTTACCTACAACAAGTATGTGATGGTATAGAGCATCAGGTGAATAAGTAGTACCAGGGCTAATTGCAGTCGTACTCGATCTTACTCTGGGGAACTGCTTTCTATTGGTCGGTTAATCGAAAAAACAAGTAATAATTTCGGACTTACAAGTTATGATTTTGTAATTACAAGTTATTAACTAAAATCTACCATCCGAGCTACATTAAAAGTACCCAGAAACTGAACGAGAAAAGAGTGAGAAAACAGTTTTATTCGTTGATTGACATAACATTTAGGCTATTACATCCTCGTACTTCTTCCACCTTCCTTGTCTTACTTCGAGAGAAAGGGCCAGTTGTGGTACATATATACGGATGATGTTAATATTCGATTAGTAGTTTTATAGCTTCATTAAAAGAGAGAAAAACTGGACAGAAATGGGGGATACACACAAGTGCGCAGAACGGAAAAAGATTGTGACACATGGGTCGTAATATGAAAGTTGCAAACGATGCGATCAAGTGATAGTTAATAATTTTCTTCTCAATGGGTAACTTTGAGACGGTATGATACATCAGACTTGAGTATTGCTGTAAAACCATTGATTTCTGGACAAATGGATTGCTGGAACGTAAGGCTACGCTACTCATTTTTCCAGACATTTCCAAAAAATGACATTATCATTCAATCGTTTCAAATCTCTCTCTCAGTTGTCTACCCATGACATGTGGTACATCTTCTAAATCCACATAAGACATATAGCACTATCTGACAAAGTAGAAATAAACAAACCTAATGTGGGAGGAATAATTCACTACTAAATGCCAGGTTTCAACCTGGAAAATTACATGAAAAAATGCTGAGACCAGCCATTCTCAGTCACCCAGAAAGCTCAAAACAGACGTTTGTCACTACCCACTTAACCTTGGAGTATATCATCTCATGTTTCCAAAATGTGAAAACATTATAAGGCTTCTGTCCATTTTGGGGCAATAATCCGTGTAAAAACAGTTTTTCGAAGCCACTGTTTTCCACGCATTCTGTGGTAATTTACCCCAGTGCATTCAGGCTCCGACTCAGTGACCAAAACTTTTAATTCTGTCCCGAAGCAAATAGCCTAATGCTATCATATATATCCTATGCTAAAAACATATTTCCGATTTACATGGTCATGGTTTCAATATATGACCTCAATTTAGAATTTTAAACCTGTGCAAAAATACAAAATGTGGAAAGGAACCTAAGCGAAAGACGTCGCATTTCAATCTACTCCCGCCCCACTCCCTTCAAGATGACTTCAAGACAATCGACGCCTTACGCGTGTTCCTCCTCAAATCAGTGACGTTTGATGACATGGGAGAAGTTTTAGTTGATCCTTGCTTATGATAAGGAGAAATGTACAACTCAAAGTGGGCCATTTTTCTGGGAAAATCCGCGTTCCAGTAATCCAGCTGTGTAGAGATCTATATGTAAAACCTAGAGATAGAGAGAGAGAGAGAGAGAGAGAGAGAGATCGAGAGAGAGAGAGAGAGAGAGAGAGAGAGAGAGAGAGAGAGAGAGAGAGAGATCAGATTAGACACATTATATTTCTTCCAATATATTTTCAAACCATAATACCACAACAAGAAAATCGGGGGGTAGTTGGGAGGGGGGGAGGTGGGGCGAGGGGTGGTGGTGGTGGTGATCCCTCACGACTCAAATAAAAATAGTTTCAAACCATAATACCACAACAAGAAAATCGGGTGGTAGTTGGGGGGGGGGGGGGGGTGATCCCTCACGATTCAAATGCATTAGTCTTGTGTGACCGAGCTCACTCAATGGTGCGACACAAGACTGTATCATTTCCAAGTAGTGTTGCTGAAAAAGATGTCTGTTTGAAATTTCCGAATTTTGATATCGTGGTGCTGCAGTTTAAAAACCTTACATTTTATAGATATCGCAAACTGTGAAGGAAATCGTTAATTATCCATTGGTCGCATCCAGCACAGCCCTTGTACCATATACGATGCCTAAGTGCCTTTATGATCAGTTTTGATGCCATTTTAAATGTGTCTTTTTTACGACTTTCAAGGGAAATAACTGCATTCTTTTGTCTCATTTGTCTCATTTTCTTGAGTTTGTTATCTTGAAGCAGGTGTGAGTTTTTTTTTTTAAATGTGTGTTATATTTTTTACATTATGTTATATTTTTGAAGATACAAAATGTGTTTTTCTTAATTTATAATTTTATGGCTTGATCTCAGTTGAGGTGACGTTATACTCCAATATTTAATATGTTTGGCCTGACCGCAGTGGGCAATAGAGCAGGTGATGCTTTTTAATACTGCGTAATACTTTTTTTTAATTATGTAACATTTTAAAAATTAAGGACTGCATTTGTTCCTAACAAACAAATCATTTTAATAAAATGACATATTCCAGGTGCGGACTGGGCCAAGAAACGTTAACGGGAAATGCACGAAGGGGGCCGCAGGCCCGGAGAAAAAATTTTGACTTGAACAGAACGAACGCGGCTTCCTTGCATCTGAGCGATGAGTGGCACTCCACATTGAGGACTTTTCGATGACATTTTTGTATCATCTTCATCGATCCTTCGACGAAAATGGTTCCACCGGGGATGGGGGAGGAGGGTGGAGGGGGGAGGGGGAGGGACCCACCGAAAACCAATGTCAGACTAGACTGCTGGTATATTGAAATGTTCTCTGTGTTGACTGCCAATGGTAGTCCACACAGAGAACATTTCGATATATACCGGCAGTGTATGGAATCAGACCTATTTCGCCTTTTGTTCAGTATCACTCATATACAAAGATGTAAGAACCAGGGGAGGGAGTTACAGGAAGTGAGAGAGAGAGAGAGAGAGAGAGAGAGAGAGAGAGAGAGAGAGAGAGAGAGAGATCAGATTAGACACATTATATTTTTTCCAATATATTTTCAAACCTTAATACCACAACAAAAAATTCGGATGGCAGTTGGGGGGGGGGGGGGGGGGTGATCCCTCACGACACAAATGCAATCACTTAAGATTTGTATCCTACCTCTCGCTTGGGTTCCCGTTATCGGAATCGTTTAGGGGAAAAGTAGGGAGGGGTTGTACACAGACTCTTTACAATTAAGACGTTATTTGAGATTCTTTTGTATTATTTATCCGTTCAATGTCTTTTGAAGTCAAGAAACTGCGCATTTCATCCTCCACGTTCAACAAATTTCTCCAACGAGTCAAAACAATGCTGCGGCCCGTTTTAGGGTATTTGTTGAGTATCGAGTCGAAAATGTATTATGTAGAGGTACGGTAGTTTCAAATAATGGTTACATTAAAATTTTCTTCAGCGATTGAATATACTAAAATTAACTATCTGCCCACTGAGGTCGAGATAACTAATTTTTATTCTGAAAATTTTCCCATAATGCAACTAAGAATTTAACCGAATTAGTCTTGTGTGACAGAGCTCACTCAATGGTGCGACATAAGACTGTATGATTTCCAAGTAGTGTTGCTAAAAAAGATGTCTGTTTGAAATTTCCGAATTTTGATATCGTGGTGCTGCAGTTTAAAACCTTACATTTTGTAGATATCTCAAACTGTGAAGGTAATCGTTAATTATCCATTGGTCACATCCAGCACAGCCCTTGTACCATATATAATGCCTAAGTGCCTTTATGATCAGTTATGATGCCATTTTAAATGTGTCTTTTTTACGACTTTCAAGGGAAATAACTGCATTCTTTTGTCTCATTTTCTTGAGTTTGTTATCTTGAAGCAGGTTTGAGTTTTTTTTTTTAAATGTGTGTTATATTTTTTACATTATGTTATATTTTTGAAGATACAAAATGTGCTTTTCTTAATTTATAACTCTATGGCTTGATCTCAGTTGAGGTGACGTTATACTCTAATATTTAATATGTTTGGCCTGACCGCAGTGGGCAATAGAACAGGTGCTGCTTTTTAATACTGCGTAATACTTTTTTTTAAATTATGTAACATTTTTAAAATTAAGTACTGCATTTGTTCCTAACAAACAAATCATTTTAATAAAATGACATATTCCAGGTGCGCTCTGGGCCAAGAAACGTTACCAGGAAATGCACCAAGCGGGCCCCAGACCCGGAGAAAATTTTGACTTGAACTGAACGAACGCGGCTCCCTTGCATCTGAGGGATTAGTGGCACTCCACATTGAGGACTTTTCGATGGCATTTTTGTATCATCTTCATTGATCCTTCGACAAAAATGGTTCCACCGGGCATGGGTGGGAGGGGGTAGGGGGGGGGGGGGGACCCACCGAAAGCCATATTCGGCCAAATCGGAGAAAATTTGGATTTTTTGAAGGTACACTTGTCGTATGTCGTGCACGTTTGGGGCCGAAGTTGCAGGATCTCATTGCAGGATCTCATGTGACGTCATAGTCACGTGACCTAGTGGCTCCATGTTGTGTTGTCATGGTAACCTGCGTGAGTGGCCATCTTGTGACGTCATCCCCATAGTGATACGTGGTGTGAGTGCGCATGCGCAGCGCGTGTTGTTAGGGTGATACGTGTTTCCGTCTTCCATTTTGTATACCGGAAGCCGGCATCTTGGTTTCTATGGTAACACGTGATTGCTATGTTACCCATTTTTCTGCAATTGGACAGGGGTATGTTCGGAGGGTATGTTCCTTTGTAGAAGAGTAAATCTAATTACCACAAACAACCCGACAACTTGTATTATTTCGAATTCTTTCACAATTCTCTTCTTCTATCTATCTATGCAATAGCTTACGTCTACCTAGGCATGTTCCTTTATTCTGGAGTATACTCCAGTAGCGTAGAAGAGCCTATTAATTGGAACAGCTTTACTTATTATTACTATATTTAGCAATTTCTGGTCTATTCTTGTTAGTTCTGACCCTATTCCAAGTACTCTTGTTGTTTCATTTATCTAGATTATAACTAACCAATCAGATTGCTTGATTTCCCATCATCTGTATGCAGGGTTATCTCCCTTCTGTATAACAAAAGACTCTATCCAATGGCCATATCCCATGGAATCCCACTTTTTGCAAAACACGTGTGGCTATGGAATCCCTGTTTGTCGTATGAGGCCATGAGGGCTATGTAAAAGCCATCAATGAGTCCTCATTTATTATCCCTCATACCCTCATTGAATTTTGAGGTTATGAGGACCTTGAAAAATCCCTCAATGAGGTATAATTTACTACGACTCTTATCCTCATTTCAGTATTTAACAGGTATATCTTATGGAAGCCCATTTTGGAAAACGCCTGTGACTGTGGAATCCCTTTTTGTCGTATGAGGTCATGAGGGCTATGTAAAAGCCCTCAATGAGTCCTCATTTACTATCCCTCATAGCCTCATTGAATTGTGAGGTTATGAGGACCATTAAACATCCCTCAATGAGGCATAATTTACTACGACTCTTAGCCTCATCTCGGTATTTGAGGATACCCATGGCCTGGTATTGTATTATTCGAGGATACCTATCGAGGATACCTTTTAAAGGATACTTATCTGAGGATACTATATAGGCTGTACATATCCCTATAGGTCTCTTGCAGGTCCTTAGTACTATTAATCCACCTGATGCTTTATGTTATCCTATGACTGGTATAGGTAGTATGCAATGCTAGGCATAGGGGTATTGTGGGTAGGGGTACTGCCTGGTAGTTTAGAACGGTACTATAGTATGGCGGTATATACACCTATAGGCCCCTGTTAGTGCTTGGTACTATTAACCAACCGATTGCTTTGTTTTATTATATGGCTGGTATATGTAGTACGTTATGGTAGACCTAGTTATTTTGTGGGGGTGGGAGTAATGCTTGGTAGTTTAGAACGGTAGAATAGCATAGGCTGTACATATCCCTGTAGGTCTCTTGCTGACCCTTGGTACTACTGATCCACCAGATACTTCATATTATTGAGCGGTATTCTGGAGTGAGGCCAATGCATGGTAATACAGAACGGCAGCAGAGTATGGTTGGTATATTCCCCTATAGGTCCCATCCTAACCGTTCATAGCATTAACCTACCAAATACTTTGTATCATCCTGTTACTGGTAAGGTGGTACGTAATACCAGTAGTTCCTACCTTATTCCGAGTACTCTTGTTGTTTCATTTATCTAGATCATTTATATAAATTATAATTAACCAATTAGATTGCTTGATTTCCCATAACCTGTACTTAATCGTACAGAGTTATCTCCCTTCTGTATAATAAAAACCTATATCAATGGCAATATCCCCGGCACCCCAATTTCGGCAACCCTTTTTTGAAAAGCATATCGCATTCGGCACCCCTTTTTTCTGAAATGAGAATAAGAGTCGTATTAAAAATCCCTCAGTGAGGAATTTTTAATACGACTCTTATCCTCATTTCAGAAAAAAGGGGTGCCGAAGGCCATATGTTTTTCAAAAAAGGGGTGCCCAAATTGGGGTGCCTTCTGGAGAATCCCTTTTTTCTTAAATGAGGATAAGAGTCGTATTAAAAATCCCTCAATGAGGTCTAATTTACTACGACTCTTATCCTCATTTCAGAATAAAGGGATTCTCCAGAAGGCACCCCAATTTGGGCACCCCTTTTTTGAAAAACATATGGACTTCGGCACCCCTTTTTCTGAAATGAGGATAAGAGTCGTATTAAAAATCCCTCAAATTGGGGTGCCGGGGATATTGTCATTGATGTTGGTTTTTATTATACAGAAGGGAGATAACTCTGTACGATTAAGTACAGGTTATGGGAAATCAAGCAATCTAATTGGTTAATTATAATTCATATAAATGATCTAGATAAATGAAACAACAAGAGTACTCGGAATAAGGTAGGAACTACTGGTATTACGTACCACCTTACCAGTAGCAGGAAAATAAAAAGCATTTGGTAGGTTAATACTATGAACGGTTAGGATGGAACCTATAGGGGAATATACCAACCATACTCTGCTGCCGTTTTGTATTACCAGGCATTGACCCCACCCCAGAATACCGCTCAATCAATAATATGAAGCATCTGGTGGATCAGTAGTATCAAGGGCCAGCAAGAGACCTTCAGGGATATGTACAGCCTATGCTATTCTACCGTTCTAAACTACCAAGCATTACCCCCACCCCCACAAAATCACTAGGTCTACCATAACGTACTACATATACCAGCCATATAATAAAACAAAGCAATCGGTTGGTTAATAGCACCAAGCACTAACAGGGGCCTATAGGTGTATATACCGCCATGCTATAGTACCGTTCTAAACTACCAGGCAGTACCCCTACCCACAATACCCCTATGCCTAGCATTGCATACTACCTATACCAGTCATAGGATAACATAAAACATCAGGTGGATTAATAGTACTAAGGACCAGCAAGAGACCTACAGGGATATGCACAGCCTATATAGAATCCTCCTTAATAGTACTAAGGACCAGCAAGAGACCTATAGGGATATGTACAGCCTATATAGTATCCTCAGATAAGTATCCTATAAAAGGTATCCTCGATAGGTATCCTCGAATAAATAATACAATACCAGGCCATGGGTATCCTCAAATACCGAGATGAGGCTAAGAGTCGTAGTAAATTATGCCTCATTGAGGGATGTTTAATGGTCCTCATAACCTCAAAATTCAATGAGGCTATGAGGGATAGTAAATGAGGACTCATTGAGGGCTTATACATAGCCCTCATGACCTCATACGACAAAAGGGGATTCCACAGTCACAGGCGTTTTCCAAAATGGGATTCCATAAGATATACCTGTTAAATACTGAAATGAGGATAAGAGTCGTAGTAAATTATACCTCATTGAGGAATTTTTCAAGGTCCTCATAACCTCAAAATTCAATGAGGGTATGAAGGATAATAAATGAGGACTCATTGATGGCTTTTACATAGCCCTCATGGCCTCATACGACAAACAGGGATTCCATAGCCACACGTGTTTTGCAAAAAATGGGATTCCATGGGATATGGCCATTGGATATAGTCTTTTGTTATACAGAAGGGAGACAACCCAGCATACTGATTATGGGAAATCAAACAATCTGATTGGTTAGTTATAATCTAGATAAATGAAACAACAAGAGTACTTGGAATAGGGTCAGAACTAACAAGAATAGACCAGAAATTGCTAAATATAGTAATAATAAGTAAAGCTGTTCCAATTAATAGGCTCTTCTACGCTACTGAAGTATACTCCAGAATAAAGGAACATGCCTAGGTAGACGTAAACTATTGCATATATAGATAGAAGTAGAGAATTGTGAAAGAATTCGAAATAATACAAGTTGTCGGGTTGTTTGTGGTAATTAGATTTACTCTTCTACAAAGGAACATACCATTCGAATATACCCCTGTCCTATTGCAGAAAAAATGGGTAACATAGCAATCACGTGCTACCATAGAAACCAAGATGGCGGCTTCCAGTATACAAAATGGGCGACGGAAACACGTATCACCCTAACAACACGCGCTGCGCATGCGCACTCACACCACGTATCACTATGGGGATGACGTCACAAGATGGCCACTCACGCGGGTTACCATGATAACACAACATTGCGCCACTAGGTCACGAGACTATGACGTCACTTGAGATCCTGCAATGAGATCCTGCAACTAAGGCCCCAAACATGCATGACATACTACTTACACTGTTTCCTTTCATCTGAGCCACCAATGTCAGACTAGACTGCTGGTATATTGAAATGTCCTCTGTGTTGACTGCCACTGGTAGTCCACATAGAGAACATTTCGATATATACCGACAGTCTATGCAATCAGACCTATTTCGCCTTTTGTTCATTATCACTCATATACAAAGATGTAAGAACCGGGGGAGGGAGTTTCAAACCATAATACCACAACAAGAAAATCGGGTGGTAGTTGGGGGGGGGGGGGGGGGGGGTGATTCCTCACGACTCAAATGCAATCACTAAAGATTTGCATCCTACCTCTCGCTTGGGTTCCCGTTATCGGAATCTTTTGGGAGAAAAGTAGGGAGGGGTTGTACTCAGACTCTTTACTGTAAAGACGTTATTTTTTGAGATTCTTTTGTATTATTTGTCCGTTCAATGTCTTTTGAAGTCATGAAACTGCGCATTTCATCCTCCACTTTCAACAAATTTCTCCAACGAGTCAAAACAATTCTGCGGCCCGTTTTAGGGTATTTGTTGAGTATCGAGTCGAAAATGTGTTATGTAGAGGTTCGGTAGTTTCAAATAAAGGATACATTAAAATTTTCTTCAGCGATTGAATATACTAAAATTAACTATCTGCCACTGATGTCGAGATAACAAATTTTTATTCTGAAAATTTTCCCATAATGCAACTAAGAATTTAACCGAATTAGTCTTGTGTGACAGAGCTCACTCAATGGTGCGACATAAGACTGTATGATTTCCAAGTAGTGTTGGTAAAAAAGATGTCTGTTTGAAATTTCCGAATTTTGATATCGTGGTGCTGCAGTTTAAAAACCTTACATTTTGTAGATATCGCAAACTGTGAAGGAAATCGTTAATTATCCATTGGTCGCATCCAGCACAGCCCTTGTACCATATAAGATGCCTAAGTGCCTTTATGATCAGTTATGATGCCGTTTTAAATGTGTCTTTTTTATGACTTTCAAGGGAAATAACTGCATTCTTTTGTCTCATTTATCTCATTTTTTTGAGTTTGTTATCTTGAAGCAGATGTGAGTTTTTTTTTTAAATGTGTGTTATATTTTTTACATTATGTTATATTTTTGAAGATACAAAATGTGTTTTTCTTAATTTATAATTTTATGGCTTGACCTCAGTTGAGGTGACGTTATACTCTAATATTTAATATGTTTGGCCTGACCGCAGCGGGCATTAGAGCAGGTGCTGCTTTTTAATACTGCGTAATACTTTTTTTTAAATTATGTAACATTTTTAAAATGAAGTACTGCATTTGTTCCTAACAAACAAATCATTTTAATAAAATGACATATTCCAGGTGCGGACTGGGCCAAGAAACGTTACCGGGAAATGCACCAAGGGGGCCCCAGACCCGGAGAAAATTTTGACTTGAACTGAACGAACGCGGCTTCCTTGCATCTGAGCGATGAGTGGCACTCCACATTGAGGACTTTTCAATGACATTTTTGTATCATCTTCATCGATCCTTCGACAAAAATGGTTCCACCGGGGATGGGGGAGAGGGGGTGGAGGGGGGGGGGGACCCACCGAAGACCATATTCGGCCAAATCTGAGAAAATTTGGATTTTTTGAAGGTACACTGTTTCCTTTCATCTGAGCTACCAATGTCAGACTAGACTGCTGGTATATCGAAATGTCCTCTGTGTTGACTGCAGAGCATTTTATCCTCCACGTTCAACAAATTTCTCCAACGAGTCAAAACAATGCTGCGGCCCGGTTTAGGGTATTTGTTGAGTATGGAGTATGTAGAGGTGCGGTAGTTCCAAATAATGGTTACAGTAAAATTTTCTTCAGCGATTGAACGTACTAAAATAAACCATCTGCCCACTGATGTCGAGGTAACCAATTTTTATTCGGAAAGTTTTCCCATAATGCAACTATGAATTTAACCAAATTAGTTTTGTGTGACAGAGCTCACTCAATGGTACGACACAAGACTGTATGATTTCCAAGTAGTGTTACGGAAAAAGATGTCTGTTTGAAATTTTCGGATTTTGATATCGTGGTGCTGCAGTTTAAAATCCTTATATTTTGTAGATATTGTAAACTGTGAAGAAAATCGTTAATTATCCATTGGTCGCATCCAGCACAGCCCTTGTACCGTATACGATGCCTAAGAGCCTTTATGATCAATTATGTTGCCATTTTAAATGTGAGTAGTATGTCAGGGGCTTTTCTCCTCTAGGTTGCAGGACCTCGGTGCAGGACCTCGGAAGTGACGTCATGTCACGTGACGTAGTGGCGCCATGTTGTGTTGTCATGGTAACCCACGTGAGCGGCCATGTTGTGACGTCATCCCCATAGTGATACGTGGTGTTAGTGCGCATGCGCAGCGCGTGTTGTTAGGGTGATACGTGTTTCCGTCGTCCATTTTGTATACTGGAAGCCGCCATCTTGGTTTCTATGGTAGCACGTGATTGCTATGTTACCCATTTTTTCTGCAATAGGACAGGGGTATGTTCGAATGGTATGTTCCTTTGTAAATCATGTGCCTATGTGCTGGGGCACATTGTGTCACATTGTGCTTTTTCACATAAGCACATATGACAAAAAAGGGGTGCCGAAGGTCATATGTTTTTTTAAAAAAGGGGTGCCGAAATTGGGGTGCCCGGAGGTATTGCCATTGGATATAGATGTGATGAGAATCTGATACAACTTCGTTGTAATAAGGAGTGATAACTCTATACGATTAAGTACAGGTTATGGAAAATCAAGCAATCTGATTGGTTAGTTATAATTTATATAAATGATCTAGATAAATGAAACAAGAGTACCGTAATAGGGTCAGAACTAACAAGAATAGACTAGAATAGCTAAATTTTGTAATAATAAGCGAAGCTGTTCCAACTAATAGGCTCTTCTACGTTACTGGAGTATACTCTAGAACATAGGAACATGGCCGGATAGACTAAAACTATCGCATATATAGATAGAAGCAGAGAATTCTGGGTAATGACCAAAGGAACGTGTCTTTTAATGGGAAAAACGTCATGGGATAGGGATCCAAAAAGGGAAACTGGAATAATTCTAAGCCAGAACATTACTTCTGTTCAATCGAACGCAACCCTTTGTTCCCCCTTAGTACTATAGCACTACGTGCTAAGCCGATAAATTGGGGAAATAAAGTCAATTTCGGTGATTTTGGGTGGATTTTGGTGACTTGGAGGGATTTTCGGGTTGTTTGTGGTAATCAGATTTACTCTTCTACAAAGGAACACACCCCCGAACATACCCCTGTCTTGTTAGAAGCCATTGGTGACATAGCAATCACGCGCTACCACAGAAACCAAGTATACAAAATGGACGACGGAAACACGTATCACCCTAACAACACGCGCTGCGCATGCGGACTAACACAACGTATCACTATGGGGATGACGTCACAACATGGCCGCTCACGCGGGTTACCATGACGACACAACATGGCGCCACTACGTCACGTGACATGACGTCACTTCCGAGGTCCTGCACCGAGGTCCTGCAACCAAGAGGTGAAAAGCCCCTGACATTCTACTAATGTGTCTATTTTTAACGTCTTTCAAGGGAAATAACTGCATTCTTTTATCTCATTTGTCTCATTTTCTTGAGTTTGTTATCTTGGAGCAGGTGTGAGCTTTTTTTAAATGTGTGTTATATTTTTTACATTATGTTATATTTTTGAAGATACCAAATTTATTTTTCTTAATTTATAATGTTTGGCTTGATCTCAGTTGAGGTGACGTTATACTCTAATATTAAATATGTTTGACCTGACCGTTGTGGACGATGAAGCAGGTGCCGCTTTTTAATACTGCATAATACTTTTATTTTTTAAAATATATAACATTTTTAAAATTAAGTACTGCATTTGTTCCTGACAAACAAATCATTTTAATAAAATGACATATTCCAGTTGCGGACTGGGCCAAGAAACGTTACCGGTAAATGCACCAAGGGGGTCCCCAGACTCGGAGAAAATTTTGACTTGAACTGAACGAACGCGGCTTCCTTGCATCTGAGCGATGAGTGGCACTCCACATCGAGGACTTTTCGATGGCATTTTTGTATCATCTTCATCGATCCTTCGACAAAAATGGTTCTACCGGGGAGGGGGGACCCACCGAAGACCATATTCGGCCCAATAGGAGAAATTTAGGATTTTTTGAAGGTACGCTGTTTCCTTTCATCTGAGCGACCAATGTCAGACTAGACTGCTGGTATATTGAAATGTCCTCTGTGTTGACTGCCACTGGTAGTCCACAAAGTGAACATTTCGATATATACCGGCAGTCTATGCAATCAGACCTATTTCGCCTTTTGTTCATTTTCATGAAATTTCACGTATCAACGGGTGTTGGGCTGCATCAATTCTGGGGGCCCCACTGGGAATTTTCCAGGTGACCATACGGCCAATCCGCCTCTGACATATTCTTGTCCAGTTTCGGTAATCAGGGGAGTCGTGAAGTTGTCCGATTATGGGTGGGGTGTAAACCTGATTTGTCTGCACTGTGACGGCTTATATCTCGCCTGATACCATGGACTGGTTCATGTTCATATAGGAAACAGTGCATGTCGAATTAGATTACCTAACATTTAAAGCACTTGGTGGAATGATATCATGCTTGGTATGGAAGTATATTTTATTGATATCCAGTCCTTTATCCAATGCAAGTGTTCTTTGGCACATTTTTGGCCGTTATTGCCTTTTATGGACTTGATATTTGCTTCATACGTACCACCCGTCGCTGCTGAGGTGCGATCTCGTATTGTTTGTCTTCTTCTCTTCTTCAGATGATTTTTTTCCATGGAAATAAATGTATACAGTGTGTAGTTTGAAAACTAATAATGCAGAAAAAAATAATCCATATTGTTAAAAAGACAACCTCTGGCCAGTCGTCGCCCACCGTAAATTTAATAGACCTCTGCCGTGTGTTATGTTTATCTGAATATGTATTCACGGTGTATCCAGCTGCAATGGAACTGGAAACCGTAAACATGGCAACGTGTTCAACAGATGGCAACGAAGTCATCAGTGGTGATTTCTTGTCCTGTTTACAAGTGAGTATTATAGTGTATTTCAAATTAAAGAACTCAGGATGCAAAAAAGAAAACGTTCAACAGAAAAATATTTTACTTGTAGGAGAAGAAGTAACGAATAAACTCTTGTTGGATGACGCTTCGTAAAAAGAAACGTGCTATTGTATATTTTCAAATAGCATGTTATCACAGTTGTATTCATACTCGAACTATCTCTATTTCAACTGGCACAGCAAAATGTGAACTCACGCCAAGAGAGTTACGTCA
Organism: Pictodentalium vernedei; assembly: GCA_031216915.1. Lineage (NCBI taxonomy): Eukaryota > Metazoa > Mollusca > Scaphopoda > Dentaliida > Dentaliidae > Pictodentalium > Pictodentalium vernedei. The sequence continues at coordinate 404,919,943 of CM062296.1, read as the reverse complement.
GCACCAATCACCATTGAAATTGTACTGAACCACACCCACCGGAGTTTGGTACCTATGTGAACTCTCTTGACAGGGGTTCAAACCGCCGCTTTGCAAGGTACAATAAAATCAGGGTCCGTTCTTGATTCTGCATCACTCCGAAATTTGAAACAGAGATGTTCTCGCTGATATCCGGTGAAGAGCAGTATTTGGCATTAAATGGTGCATTGTTCTGAACTTTATACTTATTTCCTTTTCTGCAGTTTATCATTGATTCCAGCAATATTTTAAAATTTGTTCCGCCTAACTGAATCAGAGCAATTTATAAAATTAAGAGTGAATGCATGAACATATACCACAATATGAATAATTTTCAAGCATCTTGTGGATTGAACTACTTGCGGCAGTGGGCTGTCGAGTTTACGGAGGGAGAAACTGTTTGGAGTTTGATCTCCTGTACAGTATATCTAGCAGCACTTGCATCAGCACTTGTGTATGTGAAATGAAGCATTTAGGTCAGCGTACTGAGTGAAATGATTTATGTTCCTTCGATTCTCCAGACTGTTAAAACATATGCAACCCCGTGATCGAACCTTGTCCCTCGACCCGAACAGACGTGTGAATCATCCTTCCAAAGCAAATATATCTATCGAATATTAAACCACTGGGAACAAGATTTCGGGAAAAGATAGTTTAACAAATATTGTCTTCAATACCCATTGTGTTAAAAGTACTGAAGGATATTTACAAAATGCACACATCGTGAGAAGATCTCAGTCAAGTTCAATATTCACCAAATTATCTTGGCTTTTGTTGGAGTTGTGCCCCTTTTTGTTGGAAATTTGATAATAAAAATTACTTTGAACGCGATTACTTGCGCAAATGTGACCCGATTTTCAGGACACTTTCTATTAATATTCATTTTAAGAAGATCTTGGTCGGTGTTTGTTGGAGTTATGCCCCTTTTATATTGGGACTCTGTGTTTGTCAGATATTGATGTTGTGAACTCGAAAGTTTGAAAAAATGTAATCAGATTTTTTTTAAACACCCCAAATATCCTTTGCGTTTGTGGGAGTTATGACACTTTTTGTTTGAAACTCGGTGTTCGCCTGATAATAATATTGTGAACGCGATATACTGAAAAAATGTATTCGTGTTTTCACGAAACTGGCTATTTGCAGATCTCAACCAAGTACGATATTTACCAATTTTTCTTGAATTTCGTTGCAGTTGCCACCATTGTAGTGGAAAACTTGGTATTTGTCTAACACTGACTTTGTGAACGCATTAACGTGACGAAATGTAATCATATTTTCACGAAACTTGGTCAATGCATATATTACATCATGAAACATTCAGGTCCACTTCTCTCTTTGCGGGCGGGGGATTTTGGCATATCGTGGCATATACCGGTACTAGTTTTTTGTGACACATGTGATAAGATCGAAGCAGCAAGCCGGAATCACAGGAGGAGAATACCGAGTTTCACAGTACACCCAGAATTCTGCTTACAATGAATCACCGTACACGAGTAAAACGCTACCCGAAAGAAAATATCAAGTTTCCAGTCATTTATAAAGGGGGAAATAACCATGTTACTTATATGCATACCAATATTATTTTTTGATGATTGTTTTTGGATAAAAATAGATGCCTATTTCCCAGAGATTGATAAAAATGTGTTAATTTTTGCTACTTGTCATAGTTCAGTCTTTTGTTTTCCAACAATTTTTAATTTTTTTTTCAAATATACCCATTTTCAGACAAATCAGATTCCAATTAATAACAATCCATTAAAAAGTCTAGCATTGTTGAGCACGTGGTGTCCGACATAATTTTATCTCTAACAAAATCACCGGACACTGTTGCTGCCTCTCTGTATCCAGGACACAGTTTACATACTGTGGGCACGTTTGTGGGTTTCTATAACAATGGCAGGAATTCCTCCGCGATAACATCCGTTCACCGATCGCGAGCTGTATGGCGTGATACTGGAAATGTCATTTCGTTGAGGACACCGTTTACATAGTGTTAAACGGTTGATTTACAACATATCTTTCTTCTTTGTTGTCGAAAGTTGGATTTGTTCGCTAGTCGAACACGTTGGATTGGGGGTGGGGTGGGGGGGGGTTGGAACTTTCATGCTATGACAGAAAAAGAAATATTTTCAAACGTCTGTGAGTTTGCATCATAAAGGTGGAAGGTCGGGGTAAATTTGTATCATATACACCTGGAACTTAATTAGGCAGCACCCCTGTTTTTTTCGCAGTGGTGTTAATAGAAACTGTAATTACGTTCATGCTATCTTTAAGAGGGCCAAAAGTCATTGCTTGCGGAAAGAATGGTCTATTGACAAGTGAAAGACAAAACAATGATGAAAATATGCAGTATTACTAATTACACATATCTGTCACTAATGTTTTTGATGGAAAAATATTCTCTCTACAAGTGTGGTGCTGGAACGGTCCATGATGAAACAATGCCGGTAATTACTGACAAAAATGTAACTTGTGATCGGTGGTCACTAAAAGAGGTAGTCCGATTCTGAGTCGGAAAAAAGCCGAGTCGAAACCGATTTCGTTGTATTAGTCTCTTAAATTAAAAGATATAAATGTAATTTTTAGATATGTTGTGCCTATTTGAATGGAGAATATCTGTAATTAGAATTTTTTTTTTTTTTTTTTAAATAATATGTGATTTACGGACGAATGTTTATCTCCGAGGCACTAAAAGTGGTAGTTCAGTAACCTGACACTTGATCAAGAAAGCAGATTTACCAATCATCTTTGTAGTTTTGCATGGAGGCGGGGCGATTTACTGAAGTAGGAAGTGAAGCCATTGTTTTTTTAAAGTTTTAATCAGAGTTCAGTTAAACAAAACTGTATGTTTATTTTTCACAATTCACGCCCTGAGTACTGACTGTGGTTGTTATTCTAACAAATTAAACCAAACTCATATAAAAGCCCGATGACTCTGGAAATTGATCAGACCAAAATGGATGCGATTGTGTATATGTGTTGCGAATCGCTTCCAGACATCAAAACAGTTATAAGTATTCTCACCGAACCAGATGGAGATGAAATATCGTTTATGCCACCCACAAAACCAAAAGGTGGCGAAATATTCCTTATCAACAACAGAAAAGATGCAATTTGAGATCAGTATCTTTGGACCAATATTGCAATGAAATACCAAAGTGAAACCCTGTTATGCAAAGGAGAGACTGAAGAGGTTTATTGGTGATAAAGTAGGGGATGACTGTTTTCGAAGAGTCTGCTATTTCTCACAAAAAACGATCTGAGAAAGTCAAGTTAAGCCTGAATGGAAGTGGTATATTTGCATCTAGAATTGATTTCTGTTGTTATGTGTTAATGTTTTTGTGCCTTCAAATGATGTATTTTACTCGTGTAAGTTGTTTTATATTTTTCTTAATAAAAATATCTCTGAAAAAAAACATCAAAGCATTGTTTTACTCAATTTACTTCGTTGGTCCTGCAAGTACTCAGTTGGTTAAAACAATGTTTTCATTTCCCACTTCATAAAGTCACCTCCAAACAAAATTCGTCTAACAAACACAGTCAACAATCTGGGATATCCTTAAAAAAACAATGTTTTCACTTCCCACTTCGGTAAATCGCCCCGACTCCATGCAAAACTACAAAAATGTTTGGTTAATCTGCTTTCTTGATCAAGTGCCAGATTATTGAACTACCACTTTTGGTGACTCGGAGATAAAAATTCGTACGTAAATCACATATTATTTTCATTTTTAAAACCAAAGTTTTAATTGCAAGTATTCTCCATTTAAATATGCACAACATATCCAAATATTACGTTTATATATTTTAATTTCAGAGATTAATATAACGAAACCGGTTTCGACTCAGCTTTTTACAGACTCGGACTACCTCTTAGTGACCACCCTTGTAATCTCCTGAACACATTATCAGTGTCTGACATCAGCAGCGAGTGTATCCATCACGTGCCCGGATGACAGCCTGAATCCTCCTTCTTATGCTACCAGTGAGCCTTATGATACGATCCAGAGGCAACTGCTGCCACTCCTCGTGCAATGCAGCTTTCAAAGCAGCCAAATTCTTTACAGGCGGATCTCTTGCTTGCACACGACATCCAAGAAAGTCCCAAATGATTTCTAAGTGATTCAAATCGGGGCTCATTGCGGACCAAGGTAGTGTTATAATGCGTTGTTTTGAAGTAATGCTCTCACAGCATGGGAACGATGTGGCATTGCAGTGTCGTCCATGAATATCGGGCGAGTAGCCAACGGGCGGTTGTCAAAATGAGGCGAGAACCGGATTGAAAATATCTCGTATGTACTGATGACCATGGATATTCCCACGTACAGTCACCATATCAAGTTTACAATCATGAGAGGGGCACCCCCAGATCATTACTGACCCTCCATCATAAGGAATAGTAGGTCTGATCTTCCTGAGCACGGAAGCAGTGTCTCTATGCATCCGCACTCTCATTCGACCACCTGTGGCGCGAAGCAGGAACCTACTCTTGTCTTACCAATGGACTCTCATCCATGTTCTGAGATTCCAATGTTGTCGTGTCAAACACCACTCCAAACGTCGTCTTTGATGCTGATCGGACAGAGCTGGACGCTCGATGGTACTTCTGGACCTCATACTCGATGCTTTGAAATGGTTTCGGACTGTTCCGTTGCACAAACGCCTGTTGGGGAGCCAAAGACGTTTCAAAACCCCTCTTGAAACAAAGAGTTCACGCCAAACTAGGCGTGCAAGACTCCGATCTTCCCGAGAAAATGTCTTTCGGGGTTGTCCAGGCTTTGGTCGGTCCTTAACATCGTTGGTTTGTTGATTTTTTCGGACAAGTCTGCTGATGACATAATGGCTATAGGCAAATTGCCTTCCAATAGCTTTGAATGACATGCCTGTTGTGTGCATGCCAACGATTTGCCATCTTAGTGCCTCTAACCGTCTCCTCCTTGCCATGTCAACATTTACAGACAAAAGAAGTAACAAATTTTCTTGTTTTATACCCAGATATTGCATGTGGATGATAATGTGTTTGTGACATTCGTGAGTAGCATGCTTCACGTGGACGATGAGATGCGTTTGAAGTATGCTATCAACCAGACACATCATGTGCCACGAGATGAAATGTACTGCAAGACATACCAATCATTAAAACATAATAATCAGTAACAGCAACTTCACTGTCATGAAACATTTCAGGAGGTGCGTAATTAAGTTCCAGGTGTACACAATAATTGTTGATAATTGAGCCTCCATGAACGGCTTAGTGGTACTTAAATATTAAATTTTCTAGATCCAATGACAACAAGATACCCATTTTGAAAATAACCACCTTTAGCTGATCCAAAAGAAACAGTTAATGTGAGAGTTCTGTCCAAGCTCTCAGGCCACCATTCTAATTCTGTTCGTGTTTTTGTTTACCCACTTTTTGTTGAAATGCCCGCACAGACGACCGTTGATTTAATATGATGCTCATTCGCATACAACGATCTAAGGTATTCTTTCCTGCAAAAGATACAAAGGTATTCTTTGTGCCCAAGTTAAAGATATTTCAATCATTAAGTACTCAACTCTCCTTGGAAATATCAAGATATTAACACATTTTGTGGAACAACCTGGATTAATCATAAAAATACGACTGTGCCAAGTCTTCATATCCGATTGTAATGGCATCAAAGTGTCCATCAATTCAGCTCTCGATTGAGTAACATTTCTAACTTTGATTTACAGAAAATGAATCCTTTCAACACAACTGAAATATTCCAGGCGATTGAATCTAAACGCCAAGATGTCCTCAAAATCCAACTTTGTGTCCTCTTTTGAACTCTTCTTCTACAACTATGTCTCCTCACTCTCCTGTACAGAAGTAATGTCGGAAGAAGAGTTCAATGAGGTTTCGGTACCAATTCGCTGCATGAGTGCATGAGTGCTAGAATGTTCTATGTCCCCTCAGGGACATAGAATATTCTAGCACTCAGTCGACGAATTCTATTTTGATTCTGGTTTCTGGAATATTTCACTCTTTGATTGACTAGACTGAACAGATGAGTCATCGTTTAATACAATTCTGGAGTGTAGACTTACAACACTTGCTAAATTTCAGGGTTGTAAGAGGGTGTCATATCTACAACTTGAAAAGCGGTATGATTTGATTAGAAATTATCTGCCTGAGTCGATTCTACTTACAATTTGGGATTCGCATGGACTACGTGATAATATAACTTCTTTACTCTCCTCCCTTCAAGTTCTCTGAACTTGAAAAGGTAAATAAGTTAAATTGAAGCGAAACAACTGAAATAACGTCTGTGTCGAGAAGACGCCATTCTTCAAGCTCTCGGGCCACCAGTCTAATTCTATACGAAATTCGACGCCGTTATGTTCTGAAACCTGTCGAGCTCTCAAATAGGTAATCCCCTATATTTATATTCACTCATCGGGAATCTTTCCGTTGCTTGGTAAAGCAAAACGGTGGTTCACTTTTCATAAGATTCATTTTCTATTATTCAAAGTTATAAATGTTGCTCAATCGAGATTTAATTTGATCAACATTTTCATCACAATAGAATCAGAAATGAAGACTTATCATATCCGTAGTTGGATGATTACGCCGGATAGTTCCAGACATTATATTAATATCTTGTTGTTTTCAAGGAAATGAAATACTTATTGATTGGAAAATCTATAACTTAGGAACAAAGAATACCTGCATATCTTTGTACCTTAAGGCACATCACTTTACATCAACAGTCGTCTGCACGTAAATTTCTACAAAATGTGGGTTAACAAATAACCCATAGCAATGTCGAAGTCCGAACAGAAGTAGACTGGTGGGCCGGGAGCTTGGTTATTCATATCACACATTCAACCAGTCAGATATTAGTGTCCCTGAGTTCAGATAGTCCGTTGTAACAGTCAGTTTTAGTTTGATTGCAAAAAAAATAATGATTTATTTGTGATCTCACATTATATTATGTTATAATTTTGTTTGCATCATGTTACATTTTGTGTATTTTTGTTCTTTCTATTTTTGTTTAACGTTGTACAATAAACTGAATGTGTTGTGGACAACAAGACATTTTTCAATCTAAGCCTTTCTCTGATGTGTCATCTATAAATTTAGAAATGTATTTTTCTGTTTTACCAACCGCCAATAGAAAAAGGAATTTAACGCTTTTTTGAGTTTCAGATGCAAACTATAGAGTACGTTGCTTGTCGCTATATAGTTAGTTTTGCTTTTCTTTTCTTTTTGCCATTTAACCCTCTGCACACTGATGTCAACATACCGAAGTTTCAAGCAATACATTTTTCCCATAATACACAGAGGAAGTGAAGCAATTTAAACTTGTTTGAGAGAGGTCAGCGAACCATTTTAGTCAAAATTGAATTGATCAACTGCTGATTGCATTGTGGCAAAACTTTGCATCCTATATTTTATATTTCGACACCTGTGTGTAAGGGCTTGGCTTTTATCCCTGTTATGTGTCAAACTGCTGAACAATGTATACTTCAAAACATTTGGAACTTTTGATTTATCCTAAGATCACTGATCTTGAGGTTCTGGTTTCGGGAGATGAAAAATAATAAGTAACACACACTGAATGATCTTATGTTGAAAATCAGTCCCTCAAATTAGTTGTAGTAGTAGCAGTACAAAGAAGAAGTAAGAGGGGATTTGTGGACACCTGGTTACTTTTAGAAACAAGCAAAGAGTGTACATCGTAGCAAAACACGTGTGCGAAGTTGGAGAATGCGATAATGAAAACTGTTGTATAAAGGATTAGTGGCTATCATGATGCCCTAAGCCATTGCAATGGTCACGTAATAGGAGCTGTAGACGCAATGACATAGTGTTTGTGGCGGGCCCATTGATAATGGACGTCGATGGTGGCGATAGTGATAGTCGTCGGGAGCAGTAGAAGGCTGACTCCTTAGTATCTCCCCGCTTTAGCACCACTCGTGTTATCAATAACAGAGTCTGTCCCACCCTTCGTTGGTTGCAACGTCGGTTTTTAGATATATATATATAAGCTTAGATCATAAAGAATCCGGAAACTGGTTGCATATCCCACAAACTAACTTTGCTTTTTTTAAAAATGTTACCAAAATTGTAGAATTGAATGCTGACCGAACGTCACATGTGAGAGGAATACTCATCTAAAGAACGTTTTATTCAGCAGGACATTTACCCAGAGGTTTCTATTCAATTCCATCAATCAGCAACGCTTTAGCTTAACTCTTGGAGTTCACACTCACATTTAGAATACTCAAACTGCGCGACCATTAATTCAAATATTACTGTATAATTTAATATATGAATTGACGTAAGTATATATATCACATTTGTTGGACATTTTAATTATAGCATTTCTGATACCCCAAAACGCAGATATGATGTTAATGTTCCTATAGGAATTCCTATCTTATAAATTTACATGGTAGAATTTTTGGGGTATGGGGAGTTTTACGGTAATCATTTACACCGTATCGGGCGACTTCACTTCTATGGACATAGCACAGTCACAGTCAAGTTTAGCTACCCGTTCATACCACAACTGCTCAACACCGCAAGGCTAAGTTACTGGTTCCACTCATATGAGTGAAACAGGACGTTTTCACTACAGTAATAAAGCTCTACTTCACTTCCCGGAGTTCACACTGGACAGCAGCTTTATTTACCTCTATACTACAAACGCTTCCAGATGATCAACATGCAAGAGATTTTTGGAGTTAAAACAGTCGGCTTATAATAAAATGTACAGTATATGGCGAGTAGGTAGCAACTAAAGAACCTGCATTGTGAATTTTCCACCCAGGTCATGCCATGTTCTCTGTCGAAAAGCTAGAGAAACACAAAGTTCAAGCTTATGGGCCCCAGGTTCATACAGGTTGAAATTCTGTATTTTTAACCAAACATTTGAGTTTTTCTTTCTAATCAAAAGCACAACTCTATGGCTATTTTAGTGGGAATTCATCTTAAAAATGTCGTATTTCACAAAATGAGAGAAAATTTCATTCAAAGCAAGATAATATGGGATAAATCCCAAATAGATGTGCTTTTTTCTGCTTACTCGATTCCAGTACACTGTCCACTTCTCTACCTTGTTTGAATATGACTTTCATGCATACAAACTGGAGTGCGAAGAAAGTTTCCTCTTAACTCCCTCTGGTATTCTTAGGTGATCAGAGATCAAATAATTGCATTGAACTTCAGTTTATTGTGGTGCTGATTATCAAAAACATTAGCTTATATGCATTTTAATGTTAATTGGTAGTGAAAAGTACTTTAAAACCATTTTTTAAAATGAATAAAATCATCGACGTTTCGCCCCTCATACCGGGTCGTTTCGCCCCGCCCCAATATAGGGATGAAACGACCCGAGGAGAAACAACCCGGGGCGAACGGGAATTGGGGCGAGGACCAAACACCGTTGACATTGTGCCCCAAAATAAGTCGATATTCGCGTCTCAGCTCAGAAACGAAATCACCACACCAGTTATCAAATTTCACACAATCATTGAGGTAATTTCCATCTGGTGATTTTTACGCGAGGAGAGGGGCATGTTTTGCGGTAGAGACATTTTTTTTTTTTTTTCTTCTTTCTCTTCTTAATTATTTGAGTTCACAATATGATACTAAATTTTATTATTTAGACATTAAATATTTTTTTGTGTCTCGAGTCGTGTTTTACTATATAATTCTCAGTTTTGTTATGCTCAAGCTGCCAACTGCATTGACTATACAATACATTCTTGTACCGTTGGCACATCGAGGGGTGGTAAGAGGAGGCATGCATATCGCAACTATTTACAACGTCTCAACCCCCCTCTTTTCGTCATGCAAAATATATTTCTCTGACAAGCCGGGTTTTTAGTAGAGTTTTTTAAAAAAAAAAAAACTCGACTATTGTTATAGGAAGGGTCGGTCGCCGGGCGGTTGGGCGGCGCTTTTTGCTTATAACTTTGCTGCTTCAGGACGGATTTTAATAATATTTGGTATGTGAATTGATGTGCATGTTCAACACCCGCTGACGCGAAATAGGGTGTGTCCATACTATTCACAAGCGTTATGACCCTTTGTTAAAATTCGACCAATTTTGACAGCGCGACAACTTCATCAAACGTCAACCGATTTGACTGATATTTGGCACATGGGTTTCAAAGAACAATGTCTTGATCGAGGTCGAAAACGGGCTCGGTCCGATGTACGACAACAGGATGAGTTATAGCCCTTTGTTAAAACTGATTAATTTTAAGCTTCATAGTGTGATAACTTCAACAAACGTCAACCGATTTGACTGATATTTGGCACATGGATTTCAAGGAACAATGTGTTGATCGAGTTCGAAAATTAAAATTTTATAGTAAATTTCCTTTCTTATTATACCTACCACAATTGTTTACTACAGGCTTGCAGTACAGTGGAAGTCCCGAACTCGGAAAATATTCTCTCTGTTTTGGTCTTTCCCAAACGATTTAGGAAAGAAAAGTCGTGCAAAAGCACCAAGAAAATATAAGCCAAAACTGGGTCGAGTTTTTCCGGCGCACACCCAGTAAGGGTCGCTATACTCATAGTACAGATCCACGGCTTCCGGTACCAGTGCGCAAACGTTTTACCAATGACTGATTCTTTTGAATCCGCCAATATTGGAGTTATGTGATCGGCGGGTAGGAAGGATTCTTACCCGAATAAGAAGACGAGAGGGCCTCCATGTAACAAATTGTGGTATGGATAATAAGAAAGGAAATTTACTATAAAATTTAAATTTCTTATCAATCTACCTTACAATTGTTTACTACAGGCTGAATAGACAATAGGAGGAGGGAATCACACAACCAACCTCCACATAACCCGATTGCACTGGTACCGTGGACAGAAGAAAAGTTCCCTAGGCCTATCAAACCATAGCATCACAAACATTAGTAAAATACAATGAGACATGAGGCGTATGCCTCTGCGTGACTCACAGACAGAAAGGGCAGTAAAACAGCAGTAAAACAGCACATGGCTGGAAATGACCTTGTAAGAAGCCTAATGGCTAGGGTAGACAACAGCCTGAGCAGAAGAAAGAGACCCAAAGAAAAAGGTCCCCACACTGCTCCTGCAACTGACGCAGATAGAAGGTGGAGAAAGTAGAAGCATTTCTCCAGTAGGCTGCCCACATAACATCCGACAACTTGCTGGATTTAGCATAAGCCCATGAGGTAGACAAGGCACGCACCTCATAGGCAGAAATACGATTGGTAATACAATCGTCAGTCGCAAGACGAACGTAGGCCTCGCGAACAACCAGACAAATCCATCGAGAAATGGATTGAAGAGAGATCTTTTGTCGACCAGGAATAAGAGACAGAAAGAATCGTTTCCCGCCTGTCCTAATTCCTAATGCCTTTCGGGTCAACCGAGAGGGCGTGAAGCTCAGTAACCCTTCTAGCTGAGGCAAAAGCCATCAGAAAAGCCGTCGTTGGGGTCGTTCTAATGAGGGGCCATAAGCTATGTTTTTGACGCCAAAAATGAAAAAAATAGTTATTCAAGAATTTTGTTTGCAAGTGTCGTCTGCCTTTAGTGTTAGGTAAAGGGTTAATCAAGACTTAAATGCCTGTTGACAACGAACTTGCAGGACGATTTTCTTGAGACTTGTCCTAAAATGTTGTAAATGTTTTCGCGTTTGACCAGCCTGTCACTTGGAAAATGATCAATAGGAACAGAATGTTTCTTTGCCTTGGACACCGAAGCACTTCGTATACTTAGAACCTTAAGCTTGGAAGTATCTATGCCAGCAATAAACATAACGGTACGTAGCCATCGACTGATGTTACTTCTAGCCACAGGTTTATGAGGTTGAACATTACTGATGAATAAGGAGCTGTAGTGTAGATGCTGTTCTCCTCAAATAGTGTTTTAACACAAACAACAACACAAAACCTTTTGTCTAGAAGATATGATTTCAACACAGCAACTGGGTTATTTACGCCAGGCCGCGTTTGTTTCAATATATCTTCATAATGAAGTGTATAAGAATCAGAACTTATAAACATTCTGCAATGGACAAAGAGTGGATAGACTGAGCACGACTCGCTAGAGTGAAGGCTATCAACATAGCCAGTTTATAATTTAAACACATTAAAATTAATTTCCGAGCATATGATAATTTCCGAAGATAAATAAGCACTGTCGACAGATCCCATGTTGCAGAATATCTCACTGCTGTAGGCCGCAACTGGGAAACACCTTTCATAAATTTTACAGCTAAAGGTGAAATGCATCAGAAAGTCCATCAACAATTACACCCATTGCAGACAAAGTACTTCTAGCAGTATTAAGAGCACTATATCCTACTCCATCATAAATTGTAATACGGACGTTATATCTGTGCGAACGGAGTCAGCTTTCCGTTTACAACAGTAATAAAACTATTTATTATACACCTGTTCTACATAATACCCATCTACAACAGCACTAAACCATGCGAAAAATGAAAATCTGTTCCGCACATGTGTGCAGGACGGAAATCGTTGACGGACTATTTTTTTAAATAGCAGCGACATTTCACTGGAATTTTCAGCACATCGTGCAACGCAATTACAATTTGAATCGCTAACGACAGCTGATAATCGTCCCCTGCGTTCCAATGTCTTCTATGTTCCCGTCGGTTCATAGAACACATTGAAACTCGGGGGACGAAATAGTTACACGGGCCCCCCTCGCAAATTTGGTTGCCGATAAAATGTGTTATTTTTGTTGATAGTTGTCAAATGAATTGCCGATTGTCCTTCTAGTCATTGTTTTTATAAGTGCCATATCGATTAACCTATTCATACGCGTGAGTCGTTCTGCGTATTTATTGTGATGCACTGAATGCTGTTTCTGAGTTGAGCATCTCCAAGACGCCATCGCGATTGTTGTTTCCCGAGAAATGCATCTACACTGGAAGGATTTCCGGATAAACGGCATGCCATGAGCTGCAGTTGATAGCACAGAAGATGACGATTGCTGGAATTCGGAATTGTAAGAATCGTTTGAGTCACTGGAAAAGTGAGGGAAATTTTCACCAATAGTTCAATTACTGTTGTAAACCAGCTCTGATTAGGCCATATTAGAACAAAAAGGATATTGAATCGTAGCATCTATACATTATATTCATTTATTTAAGTCACATACTTATGCACAATGGCTAATCGTGACCGAGCTTCTATAAAGTCTGCCTACAAGGCTGAAAGGTGGAAAAGCAAAGAAAAATAATTACTGTTCCTAGATAAACAAAATGCATTGATAATTTCAGCATCAAGGTACCTATACCAAGAAACAAACCTACCAGGTTGTGTATTAATTCCGGAAGCAAACAACCCAACCTCTGGTTATCGCCACAGGTTGGAAATAGTCTAAAATATCGTATTATCTAAATGCCACTCAACATTATCATTGACGTTTCGGGGCAGAGGTTCAGCTTCACTAAGAACTCCAGAAACATGAGCCGCTGAAAACCATAAATGGTGATCAATGCACCAATGCCATATTTGAATAGCTAACCTATTGCAATCTGCAGATTCCGTGACTGCATGGCAATAAAGTAACTAAAAACAAAATTGCTAGCTGTCATAATTTTTACATGTTCCAATAAGAGCAAAATCCTCGTCCTCTTGTTGGGTTGAGAGCTGGTATAGTTTCTTTCATGTTTACGGCTCCAGTAGCAAATGTTACTGTCTGACGTCACACGCAAAATATTTGAAATGACGTCGCCCGTTTCGTAATTGCTTCATCAACGAAGTGACTTGCCAGCCGCTTCATTTTTCTGAATTTTTCACACGTGCAGCAGACGGTGAAACCGATTTACGATTTGAACTAAGATTGAATTGTTTATCTGGTTTATTGATTATTTATCCGGTGGCGTCGTGGGGTATACGGGAGGTTTATTTACTAAACCCGTGATCGTTAAAAGTTGCCTTGAACAAAGCATCTTTAACGATCACAAGTTTAGGAAATGAGCATCACGTGTTTCACGACGCGGATGTAAGTTTTGGGCTTTGGGCAGCGTCTTATTGGAACATATACGTTATTGTGATGAGTTGTCGGTAACCTGGTCTGAGGTTGGCGGCTCGGAGCGTCGGTTCAACCTCTTTGTGTCTCGGTTGAACATAAGCTCCGAGTCGCAAACCTCGGACAATGTTACTGTCAATTCATCACAATAATTTATAACGTTGATCATGTTTAAAGCTGCTAAAAGAGTTCAGAGAAACCAAACAGCCAACGTCTCCAAATATTTCATATGTCGATCAGGCTCAAGTGCTTCCGGCGTTCTGAAGTCTTTCCATCCATAGAAACTGCTCACAATCTCAGTTTAGATGTATCAGTAGTACAACACGGCCACCGTCGACTGCTCCTTTTCCACATATGGCCAATATTTCCACGGATGCAATAATATTAGATTCCAAACACTAATTTTTGGAATAATCATCAAAAAATTAATTAATGAAGCTCATTAATTAGAATTTTGCTGATGATGATTTTTATTACCTCGTAAACGCATGTGTGAACATCATTGCCACGAGTGGTTTACTACCAGTCCACGGCGGTTGTACTGTAATAACAATATGTGCATAGCCCAGATCTATCTCCCTTTTTTGATAAGGCAAATTATGAATTCACCAATGTAAATCACACATACTGTCAGATGTAATTTCCATACTGCAATTATAGATACATTTAGTGGAACGAAGAACATGGCGCTTTTGGACAGTTCAATATGAAGATAGTGAAGCATACCAAATTGTACTGCCGGGACACTAGAAGACCCGCTACTCTCTCAACCTGCCGTATACTGGCATAGCTCTTGCGATATAAATGCTGGCATTCTTTCACAATAAGTTCAACTTTATGTGCTGGCAATTTAACAGTCATGTGGACTGAGTTAATACAGAAACCTACAAATTCTATACATTGTGTTGGGATCAGAGCTTATGTGTATGGACGAATAGTAACCCTAAGGCCTAAATAGGTAAGAAGCCGAATAGAATAATTTATGTTTTGCTGATAGTGGTCATAGGTTTCACCTAACAGTAATGAATAATCAATACAAGCTGAAATGCTATGACCCAGTTTTCTTAAAACATAATAAACTGGTTTCAACGACTTGGTAAAAACTCATGGACGTCGTGAAGAAGACTGCGGTGTAGGGGGTAAACTTAATTTGTCTGAATTGTGATGGCTCAAACCTCCACCGATAAGGTATTCCAACTATTTGCCTTATTGAAGTCATACCTTGCTGATGTAGTAAGAATTTTAGCCAGCCGGGAAGATAGTGTAAAAAACTCAAGAATTGTTGGAAATTTATTTATAGAAAAATACAGATAGAAGTCGTAACACATGAACTGCTCAGCATTTTATATAATTAGCACGTGCAGGACAGGTCTTGCGGGGGCACCCGATGGCCTGAATCCGACAGTGGGTTTGACATAAGCCCAGAAGGATCTATCGTATCTAGTATAATAAAATGTACATGATTTAATAGTAAGAGCGAACGTACATCTAAGACTTTAATATCCCGAAAAACTTATTGGAGGATTCACGACCACACCTCATTAGTTACACTCCTGTTAATAAGTTTGATCTTGCTTGCTTAATGCCAGTCTCGCATGTATTCGAATTAATTACTGAATTTTAGGCCTGGTTGGTGTTAACTGTCCTTTAGCATTAATGAAACATAAGATACAGTATCCGTTTTCTTTTACGTGCAGAATGTTAAGCACACACACCTAAATGTGATTACTATAAGCCAAACTTTATTTTTATCCAGGAAACATTCGGGTCAGAGGCACCCTGTATTATTCGTATTATTCTGGAGTACATACACAATAGGAAACACACACGTGAATGGGTTAATCGATATTGCACGAGTGCCAGCGCGGAAGGATAAAACGAGAGGCTGCAGGCCTGGAGTTTTATCCTCCCGCGATGGCACATGTTCATCACGTGTTTTGTCTTGTGTTTATAACACGCCTTCACGTCTATAAAAGCGATTATTAGAAGGACACTCAGCAATTCTTTATCGCTGACCAAATTTGCGAAGGGAACCCGTGATTCTATTTTCAGCCACCGCTAGCAATTCAAATCGTAATTGTGGTGCACGATTTGCAGAAAATTCCAGTGAAATTTCGCTTCTATTTAAAAATAGTCCGTCAAGGATTTCCGTTCTGTACATATGTGCGGGACAGATTTTCACTTTTCGCATTGTTAAGTGTTGCAGTAGATGGGAATTTCATAGAACAGGCGTGTAATAAAGGGTAAGTATGGAAAACCCTCATTGAGACAAATTATACTCCCATGGGTTTCCTGGTGCAAGCCGGTCTGGTTACACAAAATAGGCACTCGATGTTACAGCAAACAATGCAAGGTTACGAAACGCAGTGGAGACAGTAAGCCAGTACAAGAAACCAGAGCCACCACGTACTGTTATGAACAGAAAACAAAGGACCGGCGAACAGTAAAATTGGTGTATCCGTAAACCTAGGAACGTTTGGTGGAAGAAAACGTGGGAAGAGATAGGGTACGCAAAAGTAGAAAGTCTGTTGGACAACGTTTGTGTGAACAGTAAGTCAAATGAAAAACATAGGAAATGAGAGCGGTTCATGTCCATTCGAATGCATAGTCTGCTATCTAAAATCATACTGTGGATTGTTCTATCACGGGACTCTTCCATTGTCATTCGTTAGTATTATATTGTTTCTGTTCAAGCGGATAAAATGAGCTACAGTCAGAAAAGTTATAAATAGCAAGAAAGTTATAAACAGAAGCCTTAAAAATAGGTTCTCTGTTATAACTGAAAAAATACGCACAGGACTGATTGTAGGGTAGGGAATCTTTCATTCGGTTAACAGAAGCGGTCGATGCGACAAATGCTATAGAATCAATCGTTTTGCTTCTCTATTCCATAACTGTGGTTTGCTCAACAATCTTACCGTCACCGCAACGGAACAAAAACATTAAACTTTCGGCTTTTAAAGTTTTGTGAATATTGGTTGTTTTTATCAAGAATCCTGGATACTAGTTATTGAAAGTAGGAGTGTGGGAACGAGATTTTCCAGAAAATATTGACCAGCTTTTCACTTTGTGTGTCTTGAACGTGTTAACTTTCTCTTTTTGTATGCGGTTGACCATGGAGTGAAGTACATAGGCTTACAATGTGGATGATACATTAAAAAAGCCTTTTAGATTGGTATCATCAGCAACCCAAGAGTTAGAGACACGGTACATTCGTCCCGGTAATCAATACATCAGCATCGGTCTCTGCATGGAAGGAAGAAATGCCATTACGCTTCAGACATTTTCTAAACAAATTCACGAAGAATTGTTTGTTATTATTTTTAGCAAACCAGTCCTTTTTCCTAACACTCGGAAATTTTTTATTCAGTTTTGACGATTTCTACACCTCCCTTCAATCCATTCTGTTTGAATGGGTATCATGTTTGTGGGTGGGCGGCTGTCATAACAACTGTTATATTACGATCTAATTAAATTAATATATGACTCACAAATTTGACCATATGTTTTACCATCGAACAATGGGTACAGTCCACCGTCCATGCTCACCCCACAGATCCAGACCCTTCCCCCAAAACGAATCTGGATTTACATGTGAATGTATTGAATCATCTAACTGTCTCTCACAGTAGCTCGGGAAATTCAAATAATAAAGTTGATAAGTTCATAACTCGTATGATGTCTGAGAATTCAGTTCCGGAGACTGTACCCATAACAATCGGTATCAATCGTTGGAACAGCAATTGAGAATCCGTTGTTATAAAATGGCACCGACTCGGGAGTCCAGCGTTGTTATTCATTTGTATGGTTTGATCAGATTTCTTAAAGACGTATTCATTTGGGCCATTTTCATTCATTTCCACAACTATTACTTCCCTGATACTTAAGGCTTTGTGAAATTACATTTGTTGGAAAGAGTGCCACTTTGCATGCTTCTCAATTCCCAAACACATGGAAGGGATTCATGCAGAGATGAGATGTCGCAGAACAGTCATGGCATCTTTTTCATCTCCCAATTTTCATTCCTTTCCGCATTCTTTGTGTTACTCCCTTCGTGAAATATATACCATGTTAGAGAACTTTATTTATTAGATTTGATTTTCTTTCCAAGAATTGATCTTTATTTAGATCAATATGGCTTAAAACGCGACTGATATGGTTCTGATCTCTGTCGATAAGAACCATGCTAGAATTGTCTACCCGACTGAGCGCAGCCATTTTGTTGACAGCGAAATCGTTTACCGTTATTCATTGAAAGCAATCAATCGTAAAATTTGCGTTACCAGGCAAAAGGGTGAAGTTTTTGTATGATGTGGAATTAATGATGGCAAAGGTAAGGACTGGGGGATCAAAAGGAAAAGAAGTGAGTTGTACACAAAATGCAACGCAAACTACGATTCCAAGATGCAAACGGAGATTCGTCGAAGTCGGAGAAAAGGCAGTTCAGCTTTACGAACCACTGGGGAAGCTGCGACTTTCGGACTTTATGAAAAGAATGAGAAACAATAACACTCTCAGAAAACTGGAGTAGATCTGAGAACATTTTGTAACTATTTGATTTGGTTTAATAAATAAAAGGTCATTACTCGGTTAGTTTCATGACGGCCGGGACAACAGCACTCGGTGACTTCACATCAAGCTTCGAACTTCGGTCTCCGGCTGATATGAGATAACCTCGGACTGATTTCTCAGGCGATATGAAACTAAGAAAATAATAACTTCGAACTATTGGGGTTAATTGTTCTTGTAAAGCTGAACGTTACTGTCTTGCTGGGGTTAAAAATCAATTGCCAATTATCTGCCCATAAACCAATTCGTTCCATATCACCGTTCAGTAGGTTTGAATTTTTATCCTCTATAAGAATAAATAGGGACGTGTCGTCTGCATATAACATTATATTCTTATGGATATCATGGACTATATCATGTATGTACATATTGAAAAGAAGAGGTCCTGAAACAAACCCTTGGGGGAAATCCAGCAAGTATTACTTTTTTGTGGAGCTCTTTCCGTTAATGGAAACTGTTTGTGTACGATCAGTCAAATAATTTTCAAATCACGTTAAAAGTCCATGCCTTACCCCAGTAGCATCACGTTTGTGTAGTAGGCCACCATGACAAACTCTATCAAACGCTTTGCTTATGTCACAAAAGACAAAGCGGACTTCTGAACCTTTATCCAGTGCAGATTTTATATAATTATCTATAGAGATTAATTGAAATACCGTACTATCTCCCGGCCTAAACCCAGGCTGAAGGTCAGTAAGGTAGTTATTATCAACAAGAAATCTATATACACGATTAAAAACTATCTTTTCTAGTACCTTACTAACACAACTAGCCAACGACACGGGTCGGTGATTCTCTGCATCGATTTGTGATAATTTTTTTATGGATTGGTATAATATTTTCATGTTTCCAGTATTTGGGAAAGACTCCAGTTGACAAAGACAGGTTAAATAATTTGGAAAGCGGAAAGGATAGCTGCCTCGAGAATTATTTCACTATTATATTGCTTATTTGGTCAGGACCACTAGCCTTTGTCGTATCTAATTTTGATAACAATAATTCGACCTCCACCTCGTCAGTTTCTATAGCCTCTAATAACCCATCATGTTTATAAATGCAAGGTAATTCTCTTTCGAGTATAGTATTACACTGACTTGTAAAATAATTGTTGAAGATAGTCGCGATACTTTCTGGGTCGTTTATAATTTCATCATCCTCGAGCAGCGGGGGAAAGGGTGCCCTCATAGACTGATGATTGGTGAAATTTTTCAATCTCTTCCACTACTGCTTAGAGGATGTTTTTCTTACAGATAAAGACTCTTCTAAATTGATATCAAAACTTTGTTTCGAATCACTAACACAATTTATAGTATAGTTTCGAATTCTCCTGAAATTTTGCCAGTCTTCAGTCCTACTTGTTCTTTTTGGCTTTTTGTGTACCCTATTACGTATGCGCATTTGTTTTCTTACAACGGATGTCATCCAGGGTCTGTCATTTAGACGCATTAAGATCGATCTAGCAGAAGTAAACGATCTAACAGTTTCCATAACATGGACTATTATTTTTCTGTTATATCGCCAACTGAACCGGATTCGAAAAATGAATTCCAGTTAAAAAGTGATTGTGACAGACCATCTGCATCCATATTTTTGTAATCCCAAACAAATCGTTTATAAGAGGGAAGATTAGGATTTGTACATTTCAGTTTAATACTAGTGGCATGGTGATCGCTACAAAAAGAGGGAGTGACTCCGATACTGGAGATCAGGTTCGGGGAAGAAGTGAGCACTAGATCTTGAGTACTTGAGGTCTCACTTATCTGAGTTGGCTCCTTAACAACCTGGACAAGGCTGTAGGCAGTTTCAAGTCTTCTAATTTTTGGGTGGGTTGTCGGTAGACAATTTGCGTTGAAGTTGCCGACAATAACACATCTCATAGAGAGGTCATTTCTAGCTGATGATATCGATTCATCGATGAGGTCCCAGTCTGACACACATTCCGAGGGTGGACGGTAGAAAATACCAAGTAGAAACGTATGTTTTTTACTTCGTATTTCAGTCCAGATCGCTTCCAATCCAGGAAGTTCCAAATTACTCTTCCGGTTTTAAATTAACCCCACTTTTACGTAAACTAATATTCCGCCGCCGAGGCCATCTTCACGGTCCTTACGAATAGGAAGATAATGATATCCTTCTATTCTGAGATCTTCAGAGCCAACATTCGAATTAAGAAGAGATTCAGTAACAGCAATGACATCATGTTGACTGAGCTCCACCTGTATCACTTCCGTATTGTTTCTAATACCCCTAACAGTGATGTGTACTAGTGATATGTTGCTACACGTGTCCCCTGGTGTCAGCCCAATATCTCCACTAACTATTAATAAAACGAATACCAATACAACAAGACACAAGTGTCCTAATACACTAAATATCATTCCAATGGCAGAGCCAATGGAACTCATGCTTGTTTGACCTGTAATGCGATCCGCCTTTTGTAAATACTCGCGATCCGCTAAACCCAGTTGCTTAACAGTAATTGTTTTATTTTCATTCGTTTTTCTTCCCCCAAAACAAATCGTATTCCCATTCCCACTCATCGAAAGCGGTATTCCACTCCCAGCATCGTATTCCTCTCTCAGCGATGACAGTTGTTTTTAATGTTTACAAATCGGCTGAGAGTTGAATCAGTTATAAAGGGTTGTTTGGGAAAACAAATAAAAAGAAAATAAAATACAAACAAAAGTTCACTGCTCGGAATCGACTATGATTTTATCCTCTCGTGCGCAGCGCGGATTATTTCAATCGGCTAACGCCTCGCGAAATAAAACCTCCGCGTGCCCCACTCGGGAATAAAAGTCGGACTCGAATCCGAGTAGTAATCTATTGTCTATTTGGTCGATTAATGTCTTATTATCTAAGCGCAGCAGCAGGTACATGTAGCGACACCATTCGGCCTGACCCTAAATGGAATCAGTGGCATAGATATAACTTCGGCGACCACCCATTTTGGCTACGGAGGATTTCGTCAGAACCTTCGTGTTTTGTTGAATTTTTCCCGGGCCAATTGTCTGTACACTCTGAAAATACTTGCCAGTTCATTCTTCAAACCTCGATCAATTTATTTGGTTCGGACAGCAAACTATACCAGCACCCCCCCCCCCCCCCCCCCCCCAATGCCCCATTAGGGTTTTGGCACAAAATATTTTTTGCCATTAAAATAGCCAGAATGGCTAAAAAGTGGTAACAGACAGGTTCGGTCTTGCGTAAACATTAATTGGGACTGAGTAGGAACAACTTGGATTTGTATTCAGATTTGTTCAAATTCAATAGGTTTCTTTTTAGTTGTGTGAGACCTGTTGTGTATATTCATGTATTCGAATAGATCTTATCAGAAAAAATAAGCAAAGTTTTCAAATAAATTTCCTCAAATACTGTGTACGCAGCGCCCGATCCTTGCATGCTGTGCTCTTTGCCAGTCCCCCAATTTCCAGTAAAATGTTATCTAAGAGATCCAAAAAATCCGCACAGACTACACTGTACTCTCACCCTGTCTCAAGCACCAGGAGGGCCCAGATTCACTCCGAGGGTAATGAATTTTGAAAGTTTTGGGAAGAGTATACCGTAGGCCTGAGGTGTGTGTGTGGGGAGGGGGTTGGACCTCCTATTGGTATGGCACCACCCGAAATGGAGGGCCTTACCTACCCCACCCAGGCCTAAATCCCAGCTACACCCCTCCGATTTAGCATTCTCGGTTATAAAGCCAATCCACACTCCTTCAAAAGTTCAATGTAAAACTCATTTACATCAGATCAAACAAATAATCAGATTATGACAGACAGTAATACTACATCTTTAATGTTTTCCTATTTAACCCTTTTACTGCCACGCCCACTTTAGCCATATATGGAGGACCTCTATGTACGCCTGTATGCTTGGAAGTTCAATAAGATTTATGCCATTCTTAAAACTCTACCATCTGCTTAATTGTTGGAAAGGGGTCTATCGTGGTATTTTGCGCACGATGGAAGGATCCATTGACGGAAGTGGAATAGAGTCTATTTGGATTGAAAGCGGATTATATGGTGCAATGATCTGTAAGCAAATTTTAGATGGGGCACCAGTACAGCGGGGAATTAATGCACGCACAACTACGTGGCTAGCCTTAATTGATTTGTTTGTGAATTTGTCCTGTTTGACCAAAATCTACTAATATCGCAAATGTGCATCGAATCACAGAACGGAGTTATGCGATTCTGACTCACTACTTGTCTCTCTGTTCAAGTTTGAGAATACACAGTGGGACCCTGTCCAACTAAATCAAAGTGGAAAGTCTTTGAAGACTCTTTATATTACGTGGACATGGTTGCGTTGATGCTTCTGTTCATCCCATACAGGACACTGACAGCCGCATCTCACTTTCTGGAGCCAATTGCAAATACTTTTTCTCCGTTGACAAACTTTGCTATGTTAGCCTCATACCTCTCTGCGCTGCAGAAAAGAGGAAGTCACCGAAAGTGGATCCGGATGTTTATGAAGAGTTTTGCACTCAATACTGGGTTGTGACTAAGAATACGATTCCGTTCTGCGCTGTCGGTGCAGGTATGGGCTGGAACCAGTAGATAAAAGTGACTGGTGGGATAAAAGACATAATGCCAAATGAGCAAGTTGTGAATTTTTTTTTCTTACTTGTTATCACCACAACTTCCAATGTGCACAAAGGAGGTGTATAGGTTAGTTGGCATGTCTAAGTCATCCCAAAGCCATCACCATTCGACACCACCTTCTACGACAAGAATGCATGACAAGGATTTTGCACTCCTAGTTCAGGCTCTCTCTCTTTTCGAACTCTTGCACAAGACTACTCAAGGGTCTGACCTTGTCAACATTGTTACAAGAAGCGTCATGTCCAAGAAGAAAACTGGCTGTAGCTTGAGTTTCCACATTAAGAGTCAGCAGTTGTATGAAACATTCGTCAACGAGCGAGCTCGGATGAAAGGTTACGTTGTGTTTTCTTCAACACATTGAAGAAAGCTAAGCTTCTTACCCCAAGGGATAACTCGAAGGAAATTAAGGTTTCATGAGATAAAGGAAGATCGTGCCTTGTTCGCTTGCATGCCTGTGGTTGCGTGAAATAAACTTGCAAGAGTTCATCAGAAATTGCAAGTTGCCGTAGTTTCTCGATCTCTGTTTTCGATGTTACTGCATTGTTTAAACACGAGTGACCTCGTGAACATTTTGGAGGAAAACTATGAATGGCTTCCTGAGTCCGATCAAAGTCAGTCTCTTTGACGAACGTCCGATTGTGAATCCCATATCAGCTCGACTGAAAGCTCTATTGGGAAATTTGCCGTAGTCTATAATATGGTAGAGGTTCAAGCAATACACAAGCCAACATCAGTCAATACATGGGGTGGGGGATTTGGTTCAGCTATTCTACGATACCATGAGGGTAAAATATTTTCTAAAATATGAAGCGCATATAGTTTTTGAAAGCTACGATGTTGGAAGCTCTCTGAAAACATCGACCACGCAGAAGTTGGGACGAAGACAGAGCGTGGCAGACCACACATCCAACAACATAAAAATAGTCGCAAATGTGGTTATGCAGAAACTGTAATCCAACTCTCGCACCATGGATGAACTGTCAATATTTCTTGCCAGAGGTGTTTTACTGCAGACCCCGGGTACTGATGACCGCATTTTTGTGGCATACATAATTTTGACAGGGTCTTCTTGTTGTGATGTTACATACTTGTGTTGTGATCAAGAATGACGGACATTAAACTTCCGCTACATGTTGTCCACGCCGCGACTAGTCCTTAGGCTGGGGAATTTCGTGTGCAAATATTGTCCCATAAGTTAATCTTCATTTTGATGGAGGGGACCTTGTGTGCGAACAGAAAAGTGAGGGTGGACTTCCAGAAACTTGGGAACTTTTTAGAATACGGCACTGCTATAAGCGCTGCCAGCAAAAACTTTCAAAATAAAATTTAGGAAAAGAGGAAACTGAAACTACTGTAATTCCGTAACTGTTGGTCATAGAATCGTAAATGTCCCACCATAATGAAGATAATTAATTATTCTAACGAGAAAGATGCATCTGGATCAGAAAATGTTATTCCTGACGTGGCCATAGGTCAAAAGGTCAAGAAAATAGGGTTTCGGTGGCAACATTACCTCGCCTCAATTAAATGCTAATTTACCATATGAGAATCGCTTCAACGCATTTGTATATCCATCACTTATTCAGTGAATAACCCTCAATTGAATGGTATACTGGTTATCATCCTCACCCATTTCAGAAGCGCTGGACGTTAAACGAAAAATAACAAAATTTTGAAAAAGGCTATTATGCGGATTTTCGAAACCCTGTAACTGTGTGACAATATGCAGCAGATTTGAAAACAGCTTTTACAATTATGGTAGATTTCCTTCTTTGAGTTCTACGGGAAGTAGAAGGTAGCTTGTTATTTGTGCATTTGTACAGTTAGGCAAGTGGGTAATATCATATTGATTCTCAGCACTATTTTTAGTGAAGATACAAATTCGTTGTTCTTCAAAGACCAAAACATTAAGACTAAATGTTGGAAAAAGGGTAAAATCTTCGCTCTCCAATTGGATAAGAGCTGGCGTAGTTTCTTTTATGCTTACGGCTGCAGTAGCAAATGTTACCGTCTGACTCCACTAAGTGAACTATTTGAAATGACATCGCCCGTTTTGTAATTGCTTCACCAACAGAGTGACTAGCAAGCCACTTCATTTTGCTGGATTTTTTACACGCGCAGCAGATGGTATTCCGGATTTAAATTACAAAGCGATTTACGATTCGAACTGAGATGGAATGAGTTTTTCTGGTTTATTGATTATTTATCCAGTGTCGCCGTGCGGTCCAAGAGAGGTTTATTTACTAAACCTGTGATCGTGAAACGTTGCCTTGAACAAGGCAACTTTTAATGATCACAAGTTTAGTAAATAAGGCTCGCATGTTTCACGATGTAGGTTTTGGGTTACAGATAGTGTCTTATTGGACCATATATGTTTTTGTGATGTGTTGAAGGTAACATGGTCTGAGGTTTGAGGCTCGGAGCATATGTTCAACTCTGTTGCTTCACGTCTTGGTTGAACATATGCTTCGAGCCACAAACCTCAGACCATGTTACCGTCAATTCATCACAATAACTTATAATTGTGCTACTTGCATAAACATTCAAAACCTGGACCGCCAACTAAAATGAGGTATATTGAAACTCTCTCAAGTGAAAAACTAGGTGCCTGTGTCCTCAGAATCAGTCCAACCGGTTCTTGCACTTTGACGGTGTGCTGTAATCGAGTGTGTTTTAACATATACAGAATTTGCAGCAAGTTAGTCCAAACTTTCGACACGCACATTTGCTTGTTGCACATTTTACACATTTACATTGCAACACGAACGTTTTGGGCATTGGACATATTCCATTATCAGGCTGAAGCACATCGTCATCATCTTTGAACCCATGAGCTATTGGCTGGAGCAAATTTGGCTCTGTCAGACTCGATGTCATTTCATATGTTGCAAAGTAGGCCCTCAAAATGTGGAAACGAATAGCATGACTTGTGGGTGGAAGTTGGTCCAAGCAGACACCCTTCCTATGTTGCGAAGTTCGCCCACAGGGGTTGATCAAGCTAGCTTGATATGTTGCAAAGTAGGCCCTCAAAATGTGGAAATGAATAGCATGACTTGTGGGCGGAAGTTGGTCCAAGCAGACACCCTTCCTATGTTGTGAAGTTCGCCCACATGTGTTGATCAAGCTCGCTGTAAGAGCTACAGCTCGTATACGATTTTAGTGCTATGACAGTTTTCATAGACATTTTTATTTGGTAAATTGGACTCGGATTTATTACCAGATTTATTCAAATCTAAAATCCATGGAATCACATTAACTGGCGACCACAGTACGGGAGTAATTTGTGGACCCACATAGGAGTAGATGTCAGTTGTTCTGTTGACAATGTTAGGCATAACTTTGCAGGCCAATATTGTCAACAAGCAGTAAAATTATATGATTTGTTGGTAGATAGTATAATATCATTCTGCAGAACGCTCTGGGATGGTATTCTTCGAACTGTCAACAAATCATCCGGTGGAACATCACCAGACACCACCAAATATCGGGTGATACTGAGATTGCAACTTGCACATTCCACTGGGACATTCTGGCAGTTAACAGGCACCCGGCAGAATACTATTGGCATGTAAAGATTCCTTAGACTGCGTGCCGACTGACCGACAGTCTGCATGGCAATACAAGAGTCCATAAAATGGCGACTGCAACGTCATAAGATTTCCCTTAAATTCTGCTCACTAGTTGTCGCGTGATTAGGTATTGCATCAGAAAATTTGTGAATATAAGCACCATTCTCTACTGGCTCATCACATGCACGTTACCTTGCTGAAGAACTTCTTAGATGGATGCCGCCTCATATTAAAGTTTGAACTTTGTCACTTTGACCGTTATTTTAATTTTATTGTAAATTATTGCCAGGACGTCTGTTGGTATTTTATACATTAAAATTGTAGATAATTTCTTAAACTGTTCATTACATGTTTGATACACACCAAGATTCATGAGGATACAGAAAACTGAACATTATCTTGAGTTTATGCTTCTGGTCTGTAATAAATCTAAACGCCATGGGCTGGTGGAACTTCACGGTTCTATCTGCTACACAATGTCAGACCTCACCTACGATCATAGATCCATAGGCATTTCATGACAGACCTACTTTTTATGGTGCCATGACCGGGATTTTGTAAACATTCAGTACCCTTACCTATGTACCAGTGATGCAGTACCCATACCTTTGTACTAGTGATGCAGTGACCATATCAGTGTGATGAACAACAAATTTGAGCTCTCTACAATAGCTACCTAGAGCTACCAACTCCAAGAGCTGGCCAAACATTCATTCCAGTGTGGTGAAAAAAGTGCAAAGTGCACAGTGGTTGAGCAAAACGTATTCAAATTTCATATAAGACCCGTGTGAAACGTGCAAAGTGTGTAGTGGTGGAACAAACCTGTGCATTGGTGGAAGAATTCAGTGAATCAGTGAGGAATTCAACAAGAATTCAACACAATGAAAACTGTGAGTGTACAATTTGATTATTTCATAATATATCAGCAGAAAAAATGACTTCTCAATTAACTCAATCCCAAGTAGATGCTGCAATTCAGCAAAAAAGCCAAACAATGCACTGATGCCATCTCAAGTCGGTGACTTCTAGACATGAAACAGTAGTTGGAAGATGGGAACATCCATCACCAACAGCTGTTGGATGCTGAAACAAGCTGCCTTTCGAGAGAAAGTAGCGACCCCAAAACAATAAATAATAGAATTACAAAGGCAATATTCGAATGTGGGTGAAGAAGGTGAAAGTGAGATTGTTGAAGTAAAAGAATCTGACTCAGCTGCAAAAACAATCACAGAATTGCAAAAATCAATTTTAAAGCAACATAGACATTTGTCTACAACAGCTGATGCAATGCAATCTAATGTGCTTCACTCCCACATCAAGAGGTTTGACGGGCACCTAAAAACTACAGTGCTTGTATCAAATCACTTGAATTATATTGGGCTACAAATTAAATACCCGAAAATAAAAAGAAATTAAGCACTGCTCAAATGAGTGAATATGTGGTTAGCGATTTTATTTTGCCCCAGATTGAACATAACCCGAAAATTAAGTGGGTGGACCTGAAGAAAGATCTGAAATTATGCTATTCAAAGATTATTGAATACTCAATGGTGGGAAGCTACTTGAGGCATATGAAGCAAGAGAAAATGAAACAGTTGTATGAAACGATTGCTTGATGTCGCCAAGGATGTGTATGTAAATCAAATCAATGATGATTTCTTACAAAAGATGTTGGCAGACTATTTTTGTGACTTGTTATATGAATCAGATATGAGATTAAAACTCATGCAGAAAGAGCCGTCAATGTTAGAAAAATCTCTAGTGATGGAGCTCTTCGAGGAAGGAGTGAAATACAAGCTCAAGGCCATGGGAGAAACAGGACAAATGCTATATTATGTATATCCAAGGATGGATGATAGTCCAGGGGATATAGGAGGAGTTCCCATGGAAATTGACATGATACAATGTCAAAATAAGGTGCTTTTGGTGACAACAGGAAAACAAAATTCTGAATTTCAAAGACCATACAGGCACAGTCATCAGAACCAACAGTACAGGCAGGGTCAATCACGGTATCAAAATCAAAATAAAAGGGTTGTACCGCAAAGAGTAAATCAATACACCAGGCCCATTTTCTATCTTTGTGGTAGACCAGGACACTACAAACATGATTGCAGGGTTAAAATTGTGAGACAAGTGAGAACAGTAGAGGTTCAGCCCCCCAACCCAACAAAAACAAATGCAAGCAAATGGAGTTGGACAGACTAGATTTGGTCTAGGTGCTTGTTTTCATTGTGGTCAGTTTGGGCACCATGCAGACTCATGCAGAGCTAACTTGAATCATTTAAATGAACAAAACTCGATCCTTGTAGGGCAAAGTGTCAATCAATACAGTCACCCTTAAGATATGTATGCAATGCAAAAATGAATACCTGCCTCAACAAAATTCTGTCCATAATTGCACAATGCAAACAAAATATTATCCCATTGTAATTTTTGACCCCTTTATTGGTTCTAGAAGTAGCAATTCAGTAATAAATAATCCAGAAAATATTGTAGGTAGAATTCAGAATCATAGTAAATCACAAAAAGCACAGAATAATACATATGAATCCCAACACAGAAAAATGAAACAACTAAATAATATGGAGCTTGATAACAGTTTAAAATGTAGTAATTTCACCTCAAATAACTATAAAAAGCAAAAAAGGTAACATGAGACAATTGATTGAACATAATGGATATAGGCATACTATAGAAGAATGACCCAAATTACAACAACATTTTAAGTGAAGGCAGCCTATAAAACACGGACTTAACTTTCAACAAGTCACCCCTTCTGTAAAACAAGGAAAAACAGAGCAGTACTGTAAGAAATGTAATACAGAGGGGCACAATACTAAGAATTGTAAAATAAAATGGAGAACTATTCCTTTGACTAACAACAGACAACAGGTGAATAAGATGAGAGGTAAAACAAAGCCATATAGTAAAACAAAGATAGTCTCAATCTCAGAATACATTATTCAGCCTATAACTAACTGTAATGAAAAACCAAAACACTTGTTTTAGAGCCAAAAGTTAGAGCAAAGAAGAATTCAGATAACCAGATTAAGGAACCAAAAGAAATTAACCCATGGAATCCCAATAAAGTGTGTGTAAAATGTGGAAGTATAGATCATTATACTCAGTATTGTGGGGGTATTAAAAAAGTGTAACATGTGCCAAGAGAGAAGGGGTCATTTTACAAAAGATTGCACCTGAATTTTACTAGAGAGAACATTTACTAAAACAGAACTTGAAATTATGAAGAAAAATGGTTATAGATATGAAAGATACCTCAGAAATCATCCACTAAATAGGAAACCTCCCTTAAACAGTACAACTAAAATGCAAACTAAGAAAAATGTAGAAGAATTAAAACCAGTAAAACAGTCAAAACCCCAGGGGGATAACCCAGAAATGCAGAAACTGAAACAGGAAGTAACTGATACAAATAGATTGAAAATGAAACAAGAAGTTTCCCAGCAATTGAAACCTAAAGTAAATGGGAAAAATAACAGCAAACAGGGGAAGAACATGAAATGAAACCATCACAACTTCCTGTAGGAACAGGAAGTCAATCGAAACAACTTCTTGTGATGACAGTAAGTCATTTACTTTGAACTTTGAAAATTAAAGTTACAGCTAAAACCTATTGTGAAAGTCTTTCATGTTAGTTGCTTGACTAGATTGGTGAATCAAATTTAATTTAAACCTCAGACCACTTGGGTCTGTACTGCCAAGGCCATAGGGGCCAGTTAACTTTGACACTGACTTTTTAGAGCATCATGGTTTAAAGCAGAACAACCATGTTTACTTGTTAGTAATAGTGTAGTGAGTAATATACCTGTGATATTAGTGAATAACACTAAAAAACATTATACATTAAAGAGAGGCTGTATTGTTGGAAAATTAGAACCTGTAGCACAGGGTGAAAACAAATTTTGAAAAACTCTAAACAGAAAGTGCAACTTACTTAGTGACAAAGATATTCAAGTACCAGCTGATAAAAGGGACATAACTATGGAGTTAATTAATAAAAATAGAGACTTGTTTGCACAGACAGACAAGGACTTAACCCAAACAGACACAGTCACCATGAAGATTGATACAGGTGATGCTAAGTCTATCAAGAGTCGACCTTATAGGGTACCACTTACAAAAGAGAAAATAATGGATGATGCCATTCAAGAAATGCTTGAAGCATCAATGATTCAGTGCTCAAATAGTTCGTAGAGAGAGTTTTCCCTGCCTCCTAGTGGACACAAAAGATGGATCATCGCATTTTCGTGTGGATTTCCACAAGCTTAATTAAGTTACGAAGACCACCTGCTGGACACTCCCATTGATTGATGATATTTTTACTCTACTAAATGGATGTAAATATTTTACAACTCATGACATGAAGTCAGGTTATTGGCAAGTAAAGATGGATGAAGCTGATAGACCTATGATAGCATTCACATGTCATAAAGCGTTATATGAGTTCAATGTCCTGGCTTTTGGCCTTATCTCTGCACCTTCCAAGTATCAACAGCTAAAGACCATAGTCCTGTAAGGAATAGAGGACTTTTCCCTGGCATATTTAGAGGATGTTTTGATTTTTAGTCAAGACAAAAAGTCATATACTGAGCATATTCGGAAAATATTTAAATGCCTGAGACAACACAAATTGAAATTAACAGCTAAAACGTGTACATTGTTCCAAAGTGAAACATCTTGTCTTGGCTTTATCATTAATCAAGATGGTATCAAACCAGAACCGACAAAGGTCAAGGTTATAAGAAAAATAGTACCTCCAAAAACAGTGATGGAAGACTGAAGTTTTATCGGAATTTTGTCATATTATAGGAGATTTATTCCAAATTTTAGTGAAATTGCACAGCCATTGATAGATAGGACTTTAAGAAAAACATGCTAGATTTCATTGGAAAGAGGCTCATCAAAAATCATTTGAATACCTGAAGAAAAGTTTAATTCAAGTAGCACCTCTTACGTATCCTAACCCACAGAAACTATATATATTATATATGGATGATTCTCATTCATGTGTAGGAGTGGTGTTAACTCAACCTTGTGAAGGTGAGACAGGTCAAATTCCCAGTGTACCTGATGAAAAACCAATTGTATTTATGTCACACAAACTAGGTGACACTCAACAGAAATGGTCCATCCTTGAAAAGGAAGCCTTTGCCAAATCTTATGCTTTGGAGTTCAACAATTATTTGAATGGGCCGAGTTTGTTATTAAAACAGACCACTCTCCATTACAATACATGTTGAAAAGACCTCAAAACAATGCAGAAGTTTAAAGATGGGCATTGGGAACAGCCAGTAATAATTGTAAGATTGAATATTCACCTGGAAAACAAAATACCTGTGCTGACTTGTTTTCTAGATTACCTGAACCTGAAGGTATTGCAAATGCAGATCTAGGTTATCAGATGGATAATGTAGATACTGATAAAACATTACGTGTGGGAATCATAAACGGTGATAGAATTAATCCTAAACAGTACGCACATGTAAATACTGAGCAACAAAGTTCACCAATGGAACTCCAAGAAAAAAACTGTAAAGATTTAGATATGAAAAAGGGGCAAGAAAAAGATAAGAAATTAATGGAAATTCAAAAGAAATACCTGACAGGTCATCAGGTACTTGAACTGTTGGCTGACAATAGTTCTGAGAATTGTGATGAGATCATGAAATATTTGACTGAGCATTTAAAGATACATTGTGTAACAACTTCATACTATCACCCTCAGTCAAATGGTAAAGTTGAAAGATTTCACGGAACATCAAATGATGTTTTGGTCAATATGTCTCATAAGAAATTGGTGATATGGGATTTATTTCTAAACTAGTTGCTGGCAGCTATTATGTTCAATGGAAGTGAGTCCTCATGGTTCTCACATTATCACCTTTTATGTGCTAGGGATGTGGTTGTAACATTAGATACGGTATTACCCCTTCTGAGTTATTGAGAAAACTGGACCCGTGAGTTATAGAATAAGAGATCAATTGACAGGTAGAATAATAAAGTGTCATGGAGAAAACTTAAGATTAACTACCCATGTGTAAGAGATGTGTGACCCAGTTAGGGCACAGAGAAAACAAAGGTATGTAGCATCTATTACAGACCAAAAATTTGACAGCAGTGAGGATAAGGAGCTTGTACCTTTGGCTCCTTTGATATGAAATAAGAGACAACTCACGGAAAATTCATCATCTGAAGGTGAAGGTGTCCCTATGGAAGAATTATGCTGTAGATTACAAAGCTTCCATCAGCATAAACAAACTGCTCAAGCTGCTACATTGGCAGGAGTGGCAGATTAACTCATGGAAGTAGCCAATGAGGCAATGGAAGTAGATGTGTTAAAAGTCAAATCCTACTCAGGATAAAAATAGGCAATCTTGTTGATAAAATTAGAGCCTCCCTTCGAGCATGTGGGTGGCATGAATGAGGATAAGATGTGCTTCATGAGAGGAAAAATTATATTGACTTATAGTTTGCTAGAGAATGTAACATGGAGGAGTTGTTTGTTGGCCTGCGTAACTGGCTTGATGGTTCTTCTGTGTTAGAAAAAGTTTCTTGAGTTTTACTGGCCAGCCTTGAAATGAAAGAGTATATTTGGAACTCTCAGTATTGAGAATGAGAATCACTTGTGATGCTAATCCATGCCTTCCTTCTTGTTGTAGGAGCAAGATGTTAACTTGGTACCAATTTGGAAGTTTGTTGATTATAACAGTTAATGGTAAGACAATAATCCGAAACAATGTCATCTTTACAAAAGTAAAAGAAATTTATATGGTTAACAGTGACTGGAATACCATGTATATAGCAGTAGGGGCGCCATTCATTCATTACATGCAGATGGTTGACAGTAATGTACGATTTGTGAATCATTTTTACCAGGAAATTGATGGAAATTTCTTAAAAATATTTGAACAAAACAATACCAGAAACCATACTGTTAATCTTGCATTACATTCGATAATAGTGGATTTATACCAAGAGTTTATAAATAATCATTTTGAACAAGTAAGAGGGGACCTGGATGATTATTGCAAGTTAAAAGAGCATACACCCTCATCTCAAAATAAGCAAGGATTAGCAAATTTTATAGGTGTAGGGTTAAGTTTACAATTTGGAACAGTTACTGAATTGGATTTAAAGGGGATGAAAGAAAATTTACAATGATTGTCAATGAATCAAGCAATAATGCAACACATACAAAAACAAATTTTGAGTTCAATTAAATTAATGTATCACGCCGTACAAGAGAATCGAGAATTTATGTTAAATTTATCGCTGGTAGTATCATTTTTGCGTGAACAGGTAGATTGTAATTTACAAGATCATGAAAATAGATTAACACTTTTAGAGAATTTTATACATTCATTCCACTAACTTGAAACAGTGTTAAATCAAGTTGAATTAATGTTATTAACAGCAGAAACATATATGGACAATCTGCATGAGCAGATGGATGTGCTCGCAGATGAGAAATTATCACCAAGTGTCATCAGTCCAACCTTTTCAACTTTGGTATTAACAAGTATTCAAGACAGGCTAGATGACCACACCAAACTAAAAATCAAACAGAATTATGGCAGTACTATCATTTGTTGACAACTGTGACAGTATTTGTTGATGATAAGTTAGCTATTCTAGTGAAAATTCCATTGATTAATACAAATATTCAATCTGAGATTTTTAAAGTGCAAACTTTGCCTGTCCCATTCGTGAATGTAAGTCAGAAAGTATTAAAAACTGCGAACAAACTAGTAGGTATCTATCAGTTAATTGTGGATAAACAAAGAACGTGATATATACCAGAATTAGGTCATGATAAATGTGTAGATGAAAAGAAAGTATTCTGTCCTTTAGTGGGAGCAGTGAGATGATATGTACCACCTCTAGTTGCCTCTTCGCATTATTTCTCAATATGAAACCTAAGATAAAGAAGTTGTGCACAACTGATATAAAACTGAATATAGAATTACCTTCTGCAACATATATTGAAGAAGGACTTTGGTATATTACTACTGATGTACCATTGCGATTCTCCATCATGTGTCCAAGGGGTGAGAATCCTAAACCACACTGAATTGTACCAACGATCGGGATACTTGAATTGAATCATTTGTGTATTGCAACTGGCGGCATCTATTACTAAATAGTTATTTTCATTGCCGCGATTACATGACATATCATTTAGAGTCTAAGACAGTTTTGCTCAATTTCTTGTTGACTCAATGACAAATATGGCAACCTGTATTTAACAAGGTGAATATAACTAACTTTGCAATTCCAAAATCCTTCAGCAACACCTCAGAGTAGAAAATGAATGACCTTTTACAAGAATTAGATAAGATGCAGTTTGCCCCAGTAGAACCATTTGAGGTACCGAAATGGGCATATTTTATTGGATATGTGTTACTTATACTGGGAATTTGTATACTTATATGATGTATTAGGAGTCAAATCCATATTAAGCTAAGTAACATAATCTTACAATATAAGAATAAATGGAATAGGAAGCCTAATTTTTGTGTTGATGTATGTGGAATATCTAATGTTGCATTTAATACCAATGAGAACGATCCTATATATACGACTATGAGACAACTGACAAACAGTTCAATGGCAACAACACCACCTTCTGACAAAATTCTGCAACAAATAACCAAAGACAGAATGACAAAGGAGAGACAGGTCAAACCTACAATGTCCTCATC
This sequence comes from Pictodentalium vernedei, assembly GCA_031216915.1. Taxonomy (NCBI): domain Eukaryota; kingdom Metazoa; phylum Mollusca; class Scaphopoda; order Dentaliida; family Dentaliidae; genus Pictodentalium; species Pictodentalium vernedei. The sequence continues at coordinate 404,884,431 of CM062296.1, read as the reverse complement.
TCAGTTGTATCAATCTGTGAACTATGATGCAATCACTGGAGAAGTGCATGCAAATTTAGTAACTCAAGAACCCAATATTCTAACAAATATCATCTTACAATAGTAACAACTTACCGTTGAATAATATTATTTGTGTTTTCAGTTGTTGTACAATGAGTGACTCAAGTAGTATTGAAACAATAGATAGCGATGGAAATGAAGCAATTGGAACTGAGCATCATTGTAGTGGTCAACCCGATGAGGAAGAGGAACATCTATGGAGTGATCGGGGGAAAATTTCTTGAACTCACTTTATGGACACTATGTACCCATTACCTTGGGTATATGCTAAATATCAATACACACACCATGGTGCGCTGCTGCCTGCAGTTTGTCCACGAACTGCCAGAACACTCTCAGTTATAAATAGTGTTGATCAACCAAATATTTATGAGCTGAAATATTTCAAGACTCATGGTACTTTAACATCCGAAGACGTATTCAGATGTATGTATTATGATTTTCAGAATATTTCCGCCACTGTAGAACTTCGAAGAGATATAGTTTATTGGTATGATTCTGCTTGTCCCTATCACATTTTAATGAAATGTCAATCTTGAGTTTCATCAATTTTAAATTGTCCTGACTCAGTGCATGCAGTAGTGGGACTTGACCTGTCAAGACATTATTATAGTCACCGAGTGTCATATTATGGTTAACTAGAAACATGTGGTCTATCGGAAGACACCTTGACAGAACCAATTCCTGGGGGAGGTTCCTTGATTGGAAAGCTTGAAGAAGGGCTCACTTTAGGTCTAATGGAAATCCAAGACATGGTCAATATTATGTTGTACATAGAGGTATTCATCATGACTCTGATGGTTGTACTTTTAATTCTAGGATGGGACCCAACACCGTTTACTGGTGTTACCAGATGCCAACTCAGGAAAGGGAATTGTAAATACTGATATACTGAATTAGATAGACAGAACCCTGCTATTTCCTGAGTCCTGAGGTCAATTCGTAAGGTTTGATGAACTGATGTTTAATTGACATTTATGAATATTATTGCATATTTTTGAATCTGTAAACAGTTTATTGAGTTTTATTGTTTTTTTCATAAAGAAATATGTCAGAAGCGGGAACTACTGATGTGGAAAATCAAACACCGAATATCCTAAGGGTTATCAGTGAAAGTCGACAAGTGAACCTAAATCTATTAATGGCTAGATACCTTTCGCACCAATTATCGCGAGCTCAAGTAGAAACTATGTTAGGACAGACAGGAACTGAGTAGTGAAGCATCAGACTATTTTCAGCAGGTGATTTGTGGGTGTCAAAAGATGATATATGGAGAAAAAATCCTTGATTTTGCACGGTGGCCACTGGAACATAGAGTATATCGTGTACATTTCTCTTTGAGACATAAAAGTATCATATATGAAGAAATTAAATATCTTCAATCAAAATATGATGAATCTTATAGTGAATGATTCTTTGTACCCACTATCAACACTTCTATCATGCATCGACGGCATTTAGAAGCTTTTTCTTCTTCTGAAGATGTACTAATATATACCCTTTTAAATTGTTGGCGATGGATGGGATGAACGGGAATTACAGTTATGGCCTGGAGTAGATAACTGGTGTGTCCGTCGTTATTTTCGTCCGTTGGGTAGCCCTTTGGACGAAGAAGAAATTACAACCATCCCAGAAACTGACTAACGTGACTAATCTAGTGCTAGCCATTAATAAAGTATTTCTAACAACCACCCGGCATAATACTATTGTCATGTAAAGATTACATTCAGACCTCATCTACGATCATAGCTCCATAGGCATTTCGTTACAGGCCTACTTTTTATGGTGCCGTGACCCAGATTTTGTAAACATTCAGTACCCATACCTGTGTACCAGTGATGCAGTACCCGTACTTGTGTACTAATGATGCAGTAGCTATACCCGTGTGACAAATGACAGATTAGAGCTCTCTACAATAGCTACCTAGAGCTACCAACTCCAAGAGCTATCAAAAAATCCATTCCAGTGTGGTGAAAACAGTGCAAAGTGCACAGTGCACAGTGGTGGAGTAAAACGTGTGCAAATTTCAAATAAAACCCCTGTAAAACGTGGAAAGTATAGTGGTACATCTGAATCCTTAGTTGATCTGTCAGCTTGCATGCTGTACCCTTTCTCAACACCTGACTGAGAAATTGTTCACTTCTTTCAGTCATAGTCTCTATGTCTGGATCATTTGGTTTCATTCCAAACTCTTTCAAGTATAGTAAAGGATTGACTTTAAGGGCTGTCTGCTTTGTTCCTACCTTACGTGCTGAGGCGGTCCACCATTGGAAGTGGTCTGGAGTGAGTTCAAGGGGCCCTGGTCGAGGGAACCTCTAAAAAGGAGGTGAAACGGTAAAATCATTCAGAGAAGAAGAAAAAGAAGTTGGAAAAGAAATATGAAAAGAAAATTGAAATAGAGGTAGAAGAAAGAAGATCATTTTTATATGGGTCTCATCGTTCGAACTCCAGTACCGACATTTTCAGTCGGATGCCGATACATGTGCCAATGTCCTATACTAATTTTCTCTTTGACAAATGCATCTGGTAGAAATAGGGCACAGACCCTCCAACCTTAGATTCGTTGCTGCAACTGTAAACGTGTGTGCCTAGGTTCACTTACAAGCCATGTGGCACGTGCTGTATGATCTAGGCCTATATGTCCAAGTTTTGAATTTGAAGCTAAAAATCCCTCAGATTCGCTTTCAATCCATGAATAGGCCATGATACACATGTTAGTGTAATACCATTAACCATTTACCAACACGAAAGGCAGGACCACACATGCAAATGACATTTTTGAATAACTATTTTTGTTTCATTTTTGCATCAAAACATAGCTTATCACCCCTCATTGGAACAAGCTTAATGAGCTCTTTCCAATGTTGTGTTATAAGCTATGTTTTGGAGACAAAAGAAATAATGAAAATTGAATGGGGATTTTTGTGGATTGCTCTGGTCCCTGTTGGCCGTTATGTTGGATAAAGGGTTAATTGTATATTATACTCATGGCGGGTTTCAAGGCTAAATCAATGATCGAATTGTAAAGAGGCAGGAGTGGAGTAATCTGGAGTGGTTGGTGCTGTAGTTGGTTTAATAGTTGTAATATTTAGTTTAAACAATATTTTATTCAACGAATATGTTACATATAAACATTACAGAATTGAACATTAGAAGAGGTAACAGTGCAAGGTACAGCAGTTTACAATATAATATATATATGACAATGTACAAATTGCAAGGTAATGAAGGGCGGGGGGGGGGGGAGGGGTATTTGACAGAAAGCATGTTGCTATTGCCAGTCATCTCCCTAAGTTGTAATATTGTCCTTTAAAGTTTTAAATGCTTCAATTGTCCCCCCCCCCCCCCCCCACACTTCGTCGGGCGTTCATGGGATTTACCAGAGAGTTTTCGTTTGTTATTTTAACCCTTTATCTAACATGAAAGACAGATGACACTTGCAAATAAAATTCTTGAATAACTAATTTTTTTCATTTTTTGCGTCAAAAACATAGCTTATGACCCCTCATGGAACGAGCTGGTTGAGCTCGTTCCAATGAGGGGTCATAAGTTATTTTTTGAGACAAAAAGTGAAAACAATAATGAAAATTGGATGGTGATTTTTGTGAATAGCGCTGGCCGGTTTTGGTCGTTACGTTGGGTAAATGGTTAATAAACGAAAACAACAGGCAGCTCTCGGAGCTAATTAGAAGCAACTAACTAGCTGTTCCCTTTTCACCTTGTTTGGCAAATGTGTTTTTAGAGTAATTTGCAAGTTTTTATGCTCCTCGGAAAAAATTGGAAATCTAACGCCACACACGTTTATATTAATGGAAAGAATAGTGCCTGCATTATATGATGAGCACACTATTGATATAATGAACAGAAAAAAGTTACAGTACACCAAACCATGGTGAAAGCCTCGTTTTCTTATTTTTAAATGGGTTTAAACAGATAATAATCAAACGTTCAATCTGGTTGGGACAAAATTGTTAAAAGCCAGTTTCTACATGCTTTACTACTCTACAGGAAAATGACGTAGGTTTGTGAAATGATGCGCACATTGATGATACAACTTCGCTAACATTTTGAAATTTCAAATTTTATATGAAATTTCCATACCCTTAGTGTTAAATTTATTAGCAACTTTAGAAAATTAAGGGGAGCTAACTTTCCTGTAAATCTCTTCCAATGACGAAAATTATCACCCATAAAGGGTTCGCTATATGCCTACACATATCTGTGCTATTCTGTTTCGAGATGCAGCCATGGCCACTAAGACACTTATATGTCAGTGCATGGATGCCCTACCGAGGATATGACCGCACCAACCGCACCCCTTCCCAGTTCGAAATGCTTCAGTGCTACTGCTAACATATACTTGTTCATTAAAAGGAACGGTTACATTGGAATTTTACTGTATGTTGCACTTTGGATGTTGAACTGAGTTGTCTTTGTTCCATAGCAATACTAAAATTAAGGACCTCTCACCATATCGATATTCTAAATTGGGAAGAACATGTTCATTATTCCTTGGTCGCATCGCACCCAATCCAATCCTCGTACCAGGGTTGGGGTATTCGTATTCGTATTCGGTATTCAGTCGTATTCAATACATTTTTTCAAGTATTCAAATGTATTCAGTATTCATGCAATTTTAAAGTATTCGTATTCGTATTCGTATTCGAATACAGTCAAATTTGAGGTGTATTCATGAATACTTTTTGAATACTTTTTGAATACATTTCTTGTTTTTAGTACACATGTATACAGTATTTGTGAAAAAAATATTGTGATTATCTCTATTAGAATGTAGTAAAGAATTAAACTAATACTTCTGAAGTGCATATATCAGGTCCATCAAATAGTACATCAAACTTAATACTACACATGAAGGTAAGTTCAATTATTTATCTGCCTTTTGATAGCAAACTCTTCATTGTTCAAAATTTGTTTCATTGTAAACTGAACATTGTAATTGTACAGATTATTCTTTGGACAAAGGTATCAGTCTGGCCAAAGTATTGATTTTTAATCCCTAAACAACTCCATTATCCAATTAATACTAATTTAATATTTTTCTACAGTAATAGTAGAAACAAGGTGTAGACTGATAGATTTGTAAAATTATTGTGCAACTTTTTTTCCAACAGTGCAGTAATTGCTTAATTGATTTTTGTGAATAGCACTGGCCAGTTTTTTTTTATTCTAACCAGCAATGTATGTTTAAATATTAATGAAAGACATGAAGCAAAGAAGCCACAATTAGCCACAATCAATAGACATTATTGGGGGTCATAAAATGCAGTTTAGAAGAAAAAAACTTTAAAAATACCCCCAAAATTGTGTAAATTTCTCGCAGTTCTCTATTTAATGATTACTGTGTATGCACTAAACAACAAAACATTGGATTAGTACTGTGCACATTTTACTAATTGTTGTCTAAATAAATTGATATTTGAATTTTTTTTTTTATTTCTTTTTTTTGTCATTAATTCCAACTTATGTCTGTTGATTGGATTCTAAAGGATTAAGAGATCCACCCTCTGAAAAACTAATTCTTCACCTATAATCCCTTATACCCTTAATCCCAATAAGAATGATCAAATTATCATCCATTTACAAGAAATAATTTTGAAAAGTATTCATATTTGTATTCATGAATACATTGTAAAGTATTCGTATTCGTATTCAATACATTTGAAATTTGTGTATTCGTATTCGTATTCATTAAATTTCAAAGTATTCGTATTCAATACATTTACAATGTATTCGCCCCAACCCTGCCTCGTACCGTAGACGGTACTCAAGAGGCTTTGCAGTGTGCTGCTTTTTTAATATTACGTGTTATTTTTTCATTTACCGGCCAGCGCTATTCTCAAAAATCGCCAATTAATTTTCGTTTTTTTCTCCATTTTTTGTCCCAAAAACATAGGTTGTGACCCCTTAGTGGAACGAGCTCGTCGAGCTCGTTCCGATGACGGGTCATAACCTATGTTTCTGAGACAAAAAAAAACTAAAAAATTAGTTATTCAAGTATTTTTTTTTGCAAGTGTCGTCTGCTTTTCATGTATTGTATTTGTAATGTTGAAATGTTCCTAAAAAATAAATTATTTTAGGTTTCTGTTTTAGGTTTCAGTAAGTCGGACGTCGTGAAAAAGACCGATGGTGGATGTAAACCTAGTTAGTCCCGACTGCGATGGCAAAGACTCCACTGATAACACATTCCAACTACATCAGCATGGCATGCCTTGATGAAGTCATACCATTCTGATGTAGTTGGAATTTTAGTCTGTCGGAAAAATAACTCAAGAATTGTTGGAAATTTATTTATAGATAAATACATATAGAAGTCATACAGCATGAACTGCCCAGCTATTTATATAATTAGCACATGTCGTACTCCAAATAGTTCTTGATGGACACCCAATGGCCTGAACCAGACAGTGGATTGACATAAGCCCAAATGGACTTATCGTATCTGGTAAAGTAAGAATGTACAGGATTAAATAGCAAGAGAGAACCGACATCAAAGACTCCGATCAGGATGTCCAGGCTGAAAAATTACTAGGGATTCACCACCTCAGCCCATTAGTTGCGCCCCTGTCAATAAGTTTGATCTCAGCTGCTCAATGCCAGCCTGGCACACGTATTCGAATTAATTGCTGTATTTTAGGTTTGATTAGTGTTAACTATCCTGCTGCATTAATGAAACAGAAGATATCGTATCCGTTTTCTTTTATGCGCAGAATGTTAAGAACGCAAACCTAAACGTCATTCCTTACCACTCATCACTGATTACTACAAGCCAAATTTTATATTTATCTAGGAAAAATTCAGGTCGGATGGGCCATCTTGTATTATTCCGGAGTACTGAAGAACTATGGAAACCCCTCACAGGGGCATTTTATACTCACATGGGTTCCCTGGTGCGAAGCGGGCAGGTTAGCAAAATAGACACTCAGTTTTACATCAAACAATTCAAGTTTACGAAATACCGACGCACTAGTGGATACAGATAAGCCAGTGTAAGCAACCAGAACCACCACGTACAGTTATGAACAGGCGACAGAGGGCCGACGGATAGTAAGAAATGGTGTATCCATGAAACGTTTTGTGAAAAAAAACGTGGGAAGTAGTAGCGCGCACAAAACCGGCAAACCCGTTGAACACCGTATATGTGAACAGTAAATCAAATGAAAAACATGAGCTGTCTAAACAAAACCGGAAACCGGAAGTAGAACCACTTCCTCTCTTTTTCAGAATCGAAAATCGAACGATACGACACCAAATTTGTCGATGGGAAATTACGAGATTCTTTCAATAAGACATTCGATCCGAACAGTAAATAATTACACGAATATGTTTTTAAAATAACGTTTCTTTCCAAACGAATTCCACTGTTTTGTATTGCTAACTCAAAGATAGATACTGTTGATGTAGCAAATGTGCAAACGAAATATACAGCAAGAAAGTTATAAACAGAACGCTTCAAAATAGGTTCTGGGTTATAACTGGAAAAAGTACTCACAGGGCTGATTATTGGGTACGGAATCTTTCGTTTGGTTAACAGAAGCGATCGAAGCGCCAAACGTCACAGAGTCGTTTTAATTCACAATTCTCAAAAATGTAGTTCGATTCCGTCACCCCAACAGAACAAAAACATTAAACTTTCGACTTTTGAAGTTTTGTGAATAATGGGATTCAATGTGGATAAACATGATACATCGGCAACCTAACAGAGAGAGACACGGTACATTCACCCTAGTAATCAATACGTCAGCATTTGTCTCCGCAAGCAAGGCATCAATGCCATTATGCTTGAGATATTTTCTAAACAGATTCATGAAGATTTGTTTGTTATTATTAGTAGGTCAATCCTCTTTCATAACACTGAGCACATTCCATTCTGTTTTGACGATTTCTACACCTCCCTTCAATCCATTCTGTCTGAAACGGGTTTTATGTTTTGTGGGTGGGCCGCTGTCATAACCAACAAAGACAACTGTTGTGTGATCATATTAAGATTTAATTAAATTAAATATCAATCACAAATTTGACCATATGTTTTACCTTCGAACAATGGAAACCAATGACGCAACAGTTCACCGGCCATGACACACTGCACAGACCCTTCCTCAAAAGACGCATCTGGATTTACATGCGAATGTATTGAATCATCTAGAGAAACATAATTTACTGCCACCAGTAAATTCAAGTCTGCGTGAAAAGGGTTAAAGTAACAGGAAAAAAATATGTAGAAAGAGAATTTATAGAGGATTATTTTCAGGAGTAAAATATTTTTTAAACAAATCAGAAATGGATTTTTGTTAATAGTATTTACAGGTATTCATAAAGGAATCAGAACTATTTTTCTAAGAAATCGGAAAAGGCATATATATGCACACCATTTAAAGGGTTCAATCAAGGAATCAGAAATTGACATTACTAGCTCTGCCACTAATTTAAATGAAGAGATACATGCATAATCTTCAGAATTGCATTAGTTGTTATAAAATGCAATTCCCAAAGGTTCTGAAAAATATGCACTTAATCACATGCGTTGACCACATTGAGGTGGACCACATTTTGAACCTCCAGCAAGTTTCAACTCATTCAGTTGGGTTCCATGTCTATAGGCCATACCAAGCCAAGCCTGAAGTATGAGCGTAAAACGCTTTAAAAAATCGGCTCCAACAACTCCGGATCTGCCATATTTGTAGATGATAGCAAGCATTCGTATTGCCTAGATGTTAAGCCACACCCAATTTTTTTACGCAAAAATGCATGTATGGACTTTGGGAATGCATTAAAGGGGTTCAAAAATGTAATTCCCATCAATTTTGGAAAATGCACTCAATGACCCCTAGGTGACCTCCGTGACCTTGACCCATATTTGAACCACTATCGAGTGTCGACTTATTTGGTGTTAGTCCCAGGTTCATTCGTCATACAATGCTTGAGATATGAGCATGACCCACTTTCAGAAATTTTGGCCACGCCCACTTTTTTACATAAAAATGCATGTATGGACTTCAGGAATGCTTTTGGGTGTCAAAAATGTGATTTTCAGCAATTCTAAAAAATGCACTCAATGACCTCTAGGTGACCTCTGTAACCTTGACCAATATTTTGAACCTCTATCAAGTGTCGACTCATTTGGTGTTGGTCCGAGGTCTATGCATCACACCATGCGTGAGATATGAGCGTGACCCACTTTCAAATATTTTGACCGCGCCCACTTTTTTTCGTGTAAAAAATGCATGTATGAACTTTGGGAATGCTTTTGGGTGTCAAAAAATGTGATTTCTTGCAATTCTGAAAAATGCTCTCAGTGACCCCTAGGTGACCTCCGTGACCTTGACCCATATTTTGAATCTTCATCGAATGTAGACTCATTTGGTGTTAGTCCCAGGTCCATTCGTCAGACCATGACCCACTTTCAAACTTTTTGACCACCCACTTTTTTTCGAGTAAAAAATGCATGTAACGACTTTGGGAATGCATTTGGTGGTCAAAAAATGTGATTTCCTGCAATTCTGAAAAATGCACTCAATGACCCCTAGGTGACCTAATTGACCTTGACCCTTATTTTGAACCTCCATCGAGTGTTGACTCATTTGATGTTAGTCCCAGGTCCATTCGCCATACCATGCTTGAGATATGAGCGTGACCCACTTTCAAAACTTTTTGCCACACCCACTTGTTTTACGTAAAAATGCATGTATGAACTTCAGGAATGCTTTAGGGGGTCAAAAAATGTGATTTCCAGGAATTCTGAAAAATGCACACAATGACCCCTTGGTAACCTCCGTGACTTTGACCCATATTTTGAACCTCCATCGAGTGTCGACTCATTTGGTGTTAGTCCCAGGTCCATTCGCCGTACTATGCTTGAGATATGAGCGTGACCTACTTTCAAAAATTTTGGCCACGCCCACTTGTTTACATAAAAATGCATGTATGGACTTTACAGTAATTCTTTGGGGGTAAAAAAATGTGATTTCCAGCAATTATGAAAAATGCACTTAATGACCCCTAGGTGACCTCCGTGACCTTGACCATATTTTGAATCTCCATCGAGTGTCGACTCATTTGGTGTTGGTCCCAGGTCTATACGTCATACCACGCCTGCGATATGGGCGTGGCCCACTTTCAAAACACCCCTACAGACATCACTAATGCCCCAGGAATCTGGCCAAGAACTTGTGACTGTCTATCAGCATGCCAAAAATCAACGAGACAGGTCAATTCGTTTTCGAGTTATCGTGCGGACAAAGGTAGTGCATAGAAGACAGAAGACAGGAGAAAAAGAAAAGAAAAGAAAAAGAAATCGTACAAAAACAATAGTCTGTGTGTTTCACACAGACTAACTAACTACCTCTCTGAGCAGCTCGAGAAATTCAGAGAATGAAGTGGATATGTGTTTAACTCATATGGTGTCTGAGAATTCAGTTTCAGAGACTGTACCCCTAACAGTCACTACCAATCGTTAGAACGGCAATTGGTCATCTATTGTTACAACATCTTCACCGACTCTGGATCCAATGTTGTCATTCATTTGTATGGCTTGATCAGTTTTCTTAATATCGTATTTATTTGGGGCGTTTTCATTCATTTCCCCAACTATGACTTCTCTGGTGCTTTGAAATTTGTGAACATTACGTTTGTTGGACACAACACCAGCTTGCATGCTTCCTAATCCTCAACCAGATGGAAGGGATTCCTTCCTCGGAGATGTCGCAGAACAGTTATGGTATCTTTTTCGTCTCTCAGTTTCCATTCCTTTCCGCATTCTTTACGTTGTACACTTTCAATATGTGTCATGGTAGAGAACCTTATTTATTAGATATGATTTTCTTTCCTAGAATGGTCCATTATTTAGTTCGGCTGATATGACTTAAAACCCGACTGATATTACGCACATCTTGGTCGGTATGAACCAAGCTAGAGTTGCCTCCCCCCCCCCCCCCCCCCACCCTTGATGCGTTACTAGGCGCATCCATTTTGTTTACAGCGAAATCGTTCACCCGTTATTCATCGAAAGCAATCAATCGATAACATTGGCGCTACCAGGCAAAGAGGAGTAGTTTTTGTAGTGCCAGCCTGGACAACACCCAAACATCTCACTGATACTATGCAAAGCCAATACCTATAGTTAGGCCACAAAATTATATTGCGGATTTCTCATCAAATGCTTTTCAATGACCAGATCAGATTGCAAACCAACCCGGAATTGGTCATCATTATTTACAACCTGGTCGTCAGTCATGAGCATTCTGAACACCTCTGGACTTGCTCGCTGTTCATCTTTCACGAATAGACTTCAAACTTTGCCCGAGCACTCACTGTTAGTGTTGCAAATCACCACACCATTCAGCCCTAATGAGGAGCTGAGCCATCGGCAAATATTGATACAAGAACTAGGCGGCCCTAGTCGCATTGGAATTCTATAAGCACATAGGTAATTGTGACCAGACGTTAGCCCTTCCCCTAAACTTAATTCTGTCATTATCTTGAAACGAGCCATCACACTTAACCCTACTTTGTAAGAAAATGAATCCGATTCTGAATTTGAATTGAACTTTTAGTATGTAATAAATAACACGTTTTATATCCCAAAATGTCAATACAAATTCTGTTCGAACTTTTTCTTGGGATAACAATATTTTGACTGGAGTAATAATTCAATCTTACCTTATCTGATTGTGGATTGTTCAGGGGTCATACCAACAGTACAACAGTAAATGTGATTTTCAATCTGTATACACTTCCGTCTAAATGGAGTTTCTGTTATTGCTAAACAGTAATTCATCAACATGTAGGCATGAGTTTCAAGAGGATTTTCGATTTTGAACATCTTTGGTTCAATGAATGGTATGTAATCACTCCCGTTTTCTGTAATAAACATGACTGGGCGCATCTTATCTAGAAATTGTATATTGGTTCAATGAATGCTATGTTATCACCCCAGTTTTCTGTGATAATAATGAATGGGCACATCTTATCTGGAAATCGTATTTTGGTTCAATGAATGACATGTAATCACTCCAGATTGCTGTGATAATCAAGAATGGACGCATCTTATCTGTAAATCGTATATTGGGACCAGTGTTCACGCTGTTGGTTACCAATTTAGCCATTTGCACTAAAAAATTGATTTGGCATGAAAAAATCTTCGTTGGCTAAAATTTTGGCACAATGGACAAACTTTCAACGTTACCTGTCAGCGAGTGATGATGAAACATTCTTTTTTTCTCTGTTAACCCTTTACCTAACACGAAAAGCAAACGACACTTGCAAATAAAATTCTTGAAGTACTACTTTTTTGATTTTTTTGCGTCAAAAACATAGATTGTGACCCATCGTTGGAACAAGCTCGTTGAACTCGTCCAAATGAGAGGTCATAAGCTATGTTTTTGTAACAAATAATGAAAAAGTAATAAAAATTGAATGGTGAATTTTGTGAATAGCGCTGGACGGTTTTGGCCGTTACGTTGGGTAAATGGTTAAACATTGCAGGTTATCAACGTTACAAAATGCTGCATTTAATTAGATAAATACGTCAAACCGTAGCGAGTCACTCGCGACGGTAGGACCTATTTATCTAATTAAATGCTGCCTTTTGTAAAGAGTCGCGATCCGATAAACCCAGTGGATTAACAGCAATTAGTCGAATAATCTGTTATAATCTAAGTGCAACAACAGGTATATGTACCGACATCATTCAGCCTGACCATTAATTGAAACAGTGGCATAGATATAACTTAGGTAACCGCCCTTTTCGCACGTACGTGACAACTATTACTTATTCCTTATTCGACATTCGTTATCAACCGGTATTATCGGTTGATAAGGAATGTCGAATAAGGAGCTAGGAACAAGTAACGGTTATCACGTCCTCCACTTTTCGCCAACAGAGAATTTCATCAGAACATTCGTGTTTTGTAGCATTCCTCCCAGACCAATTGTCTGTTCACTCTGGAAATAATTGCCAGTTCATTCTTCAGACCTCAATCAATTTATTTGGATCGGGCAGCCCTTCCCCTCCGTTTTGGCATCAAACACATTATTTGATACTAAAGTAGCCAGTATCAGGGACGTGGCTAGAGGTTTCCGATTGGAGGGGGGGGGGGGGGGGTAAGGGAGTGAATTTCCAACTAGGGGGAGGGACCGGGGGAACCCCCTCCCGGTCCCTCCCCCCTAGTTTCAAATTCACTACCGAGAGACATTTCGAAAATAAAGCCATGAAACGGGGCATACAATTGGTTTATTTATTGCTTGGTATTCTTCTGGGAATTGAATATGTGCTAAACAAATGCTCCAGCTGAGAACTTTGAACGATTCACACACTCCTAACATTAAATCAGATCTTATGCAGGAATGATAAATTTTCGATGTTCATCATTTTGTAACTGTGAATGCTGGACTTAACTCCGGGTAACGATTTTACATGATGTGATTTTCTTAAAGTACATTTCGAGGATGTTTTTTATTACAAGTAAACGTACTATAGAAATGTCGTACCTATTGACACCATGCATACTTATGAAGCTCGATATATATTGCGTACACTGTAGTTGTAAACAGTAACAGTTGGAATTTTTGCCGATTTGAAACTTTGAGAAGTAAAGGAGACATCAGCATCACCAAAGAAGCTCTAAAATCCAGATAGTACGAAAGCCCAGAAGGCTCATTCAAATTTCAAACTTCAAATTTCAAATTTCAAACTTCATAGATAGAATTTCCAACTACTCGTGATTTGTCTTTCGAATTTCCAACTATAGGAAATTTTGGCCAGGATTGCGGGGTGGGGGGGGGGGAGGGCGCTGTCGTTACGTCCCTGGCCAGAATGGCTAAAAGGTGGCACCAGACAGGTTCGGATCAATGTGAGCGCTGATTGGGACTGACTGGGAACAACTTGGATTTGTATTTAGATTTGTTCAAAGTCTATAGCTTTATTTACAGTACTGTGAGACCTGTTGTATACACATGTTTCGAGTAGATCTTACTAGAAAAAGCAGACAAAAGTTTCAATTAATTTTCCTCAAATACTGTACCCCCAGCGCCCGACCCTTGCATGCTATGCTCTTTGCCGGTCTCCTAAAATCTAGTAAAATGTGATCTAACAGATCCAAGGTCCTGCACAGATTACACTGTGCTCTCACCCTGGCTCAAAACTGTAACCTTACCCTTTACAGGTCGCTCAGATATTTTACAAACAATTCTTTTTAATCTGTTTTAATCAATGCTTATTTGTCAACACCTGTATACCTTTTTGTTTGGGTGTACCAGCTCTATATTAGCTATGTTTATATCATTGTTAGTCAATGAAAATTTCATCAGTATTTATATTTGTTTTACAGTTTTATCAGATTTAATTTCCTGTATCCTGCAAACGTTTGTATGTGAACTTGCTACAATATAATTATGTAACCTTTTAAAACCCATTTCCATATTTAGAGGCACCCTGATACATTATACCCTAACGACATCGCTTCGATCGCCTGACTTTGGGTTGGCGGGAATGGGTGTCCAACTTCACGCGGAAAAAATTGCAAAAGCTGTGTGTGTGTGGGGGGGGGGGGGAGGAGGGGGGGGGGGGGGGTACCAAAGATAGCAAAAACAAAAATGTAGTCCAGAATTATTTTTTTCTGGGGCCGACGTGACAATAAAAATTCAATTCTTACCTAAAGGTGTAAATTATCGCCATGTGCCATAAACTGAATAGGTGCTCTGCTATTATCTGAAGTCGGATTCTGACAATCACCACCCCCGCCGCCACACCCCAGATGACAGAACACTAAATTTCCTTCATAATTCGTGTTAGTGGAGGTGCGGGACAACATTAACTCTCCTGTTCAGTAGTAAATAGAATAGTTTTTAATAAAAGAAGGGAAAACTGAAAACCTCATTTGTCGTGGTTTCTTGAGGAGAGGGAAGGCCATCAAAGCCATTTAACATCCTCGGTTATCAAGCCATTATACACTCCTTCCATAGTTCAAAGTAAAACTCATTTACATCAGATCAAACAGATAATCATATTATGACAGACAGTAACACATCTCTAATGTTTTCCGATTTAACCCTTTTGCTGTCACGCCCACTTAAACCATACATGGAGGACCTCTATGTTCGCCTGTGTGCTAGAGAGTTTAATAAGATTTATGACACACTTGAAACTCTATCATCTGATTAATTGTTGGAAAGGGCTCGCTGAGCCCTTTCCAACAGTTAATCAGATGGTAGGCTTGATCTGCTCAAGAAGGTTTTTGCTTGAAATGCGCCGTGCAATACACCCCTCCCTCCTCCCTCCTCCCCTTCCCAACCAACACATGGTTTAGTA
Source organism: Pictodentalium vernedei (assembly GCA_031216915.1). Taxonomy (NCBI): domain Eukaryota; kingdom Metazoa; phylum Mollusca; class Scaphopoda; order Dentaliida; family Dentaliidae; genus Pictodentalium; species Pictodentalium vernedei. The sequence goes on along the minus strand of CM062296.1, from coordinate 404,869,046 downwards.
GTTTAGGTATTGGACTCCTGGATGTTAGGCGGTGTTGGCGGCGGTTCCATTCCCGGACGGGGGTCAGAAATCAGCATTCCAAGTTCTTCGAAAACATGATTGTGTCCTTCAATACACACACAAACACGCACAGCAGTACATCTTGGAATATGTCCATAGCGATGCCTTCAAGAGTCATAATTTAATGGTATATCCTGTAAAGGTGAGGCGTATTTTATTTTTTAACTCGGCCCCCTTCTTAACTACAACACTGCAGTCCGTGTGTAAATAGCACTTAATTATAACCTTCATATATTGTTTAAATAGGTTCTAAAAGGTGGATATACCCCACGTCAACTTTACACAATGCATATGAGTTCTTTGTCTCTGCATCCCTCAGCACCATATCATGCCTATCTGCCCCCACCCCCGCCTCCCATGTAAAGGGAGTTTTATGCAAACTAAACAAGAACATTCTAAAAGAAAAACAACTGGGGGACATGATGGGATAATAGAAGCACGTGACCGGGGGGGGGGGGGGTTCCTTTCCTCTTGGAGAAAATAAAAACTGAGCAAAATAATAGCGCCCTACACCCACTCCTCCAAAATTTGAAAAAATCAATAAATAAATAAAATTTTAAAAACCTAGTATTTTTTTAAGAGCTGGAGATAATTCAGTGTATAGTTGGTCACATCATATATTTATACGAGTATTGTGAGGAATAAAATAATGACCACTCGTGATGATCGTCTACAGTCGAAATATGGAGAGTTACTGCCATACTGTAAATAGCAGCACTTACTCTCCCCTGATCGGACATCTCCCCAGTTACGGCTATTTACACAATACACCTCTGGAACAATTCGGGATTTTTGGAAAAGTATTTAATTCGTTGTCTGTTCAAACACGAATTTAAATTAAACTGGACTCTAATTGGAATAGAATTCGATGCGACGGTAGTGCGACGTCTGTTCTGAACCTACAATGTATAAAGCGCCAACATCCGGGGACAGCGTTGTAGTGAAGAAGACGTCATTTCGTTGGCGCTCGACGTAAGTGTGTGTTGTAACGTAACTTCCAGAAACGCTGAATGCAAGATTAATAAAGAGATTTGAAGAAACCGACGAGAAATTTGTGTTATAGTTTCTTTTAGAGATCTGCTCATTACAACAGCTGAATACAGAATTATTTCTACCCCTTCTTTCTTGGTTTGTATGGATTTGGTTCTCTTGTTCTCAACTTCTGGTGTAATTCTATAACTTTTTCATTGCGTATAAATCTTTGTACTAAGTGTAGCGAACAGTTAAAAACCACGGATTATAATACTAGTCATATATTATTATGCCACTTTTTGGAGGTGAGGGGTCCCTCCTCCTATCATTATATTTATAGCATCTTTACCGAAGCTCGTTGATTTAAAATAGTTATCGACTAATGAAATCTATCCTCTTTACTTCGTTTTGCATATTTGGAAGCATGCCGAATCAGTATTAAGTACAGGCCTATCGTTCTAAAGAAAGTTCAGACATTTTTGTAGCATTGATGGAATAGATACCACGGATCATCCTCTTTTAGAAGCAGAGTTGTGACTATGTTTGCGGGTGGAGGAGGGGAACAATTTCGTCAAAGCAGTAGAAAAATCAAGGAACAAGCTACTGAGTTTTCTGAATACAGGTAGACTCAACAAAGATTGGAAAAGCTACTCATATTGTGTCTCTTATGGGTGATGCAGTAGGACTAACCTATTACATAAATTGGACGTGTTTGCGATTCCGTCCATTCCGTTCAGATAGACATTCCAGTTTTTATTATCTGCATTGATATGCAATTGGGCTACTTCTCCGCCCTAGTGGGGGCGGGGCGGCTATTTTTCCGCCATTGGACAGGGGGGGGGGGGGCAGCTGGTGATTTATAAGAGAAAAATTCACAAACCATGCTTATTAACCCTTTGGACCCTGATGGCATATTCCTTGACAGTTCAAAGCCATCAACTGGTAGAGTCTATATTCGTTACCTGGGGAAAGACGAATAAATATTTTCAACTTGCAGCCTCGGGGCTGCATGTTGAAAATCTTGATTAGTCTATCACACAAAGTCAGGGAGTAACTATCAACCTAATGAATTCAGGTCGTATCATGATCCTGCCCCGCTAAAGAGGCTCAAAGGGTTAACTTATTTACACAATGTAACTACCATAACCTGCAGCGCAATTCACAAAAATCGCTATCCATTGTTGTTCCTAAACAGCATAGCTTATGACATTTCACTGGAACGAGCTTCATAGAGGTCGTTCCAACGAAGAGTCAAAAGCAATGTTTGGGATGTAAGGCAATGAAACTTCATAGCTGTTTAATATTGTCTTATTTTCGTCTTAAGCAAATGGTTAGGTGAATGAGGGTGAGGGGTAAAGAGAGTTAGTGATGTGATGGTGGAAGTTCGCCAAAAATGTGCTTGTAAGAGATTGTGTGGGGTAGAGTGGTGTACTAGCTATAAGGGGAGATGGTATTCTCTAGGTGCTAGATCTTCATGTAGAACTGTGTTTCACGCGTTTTAAAAAATTAAAAAAAAAATCCAAGGATGGTGTTCGCATGTGACGTCCGGCGAGACAAAATCGCAGATTGAACACGCACAGTGACGACGCCTACCCCTTCCCCACATAACCACTACTACTAAAAGTTTTGTCAAAACAATTTGGCTCATCGGGAAAATGCTCAGGCTTTATGTAGGATTTTTTTGATAAAAATGAAAAGAAAATTATTTACATTTTGGCGAAAACGTTTTTAAACGAATTTTCGGAAACCCATTTTGGATGCCAAGACGGTAGAAATTTAGTTGCCGATCCTGAAATTTGTCAAAAACATGTTTTGGTCTGTCGCAAAATGTTGGCTCTCCCCCTCTCCCCCTCTCCCAGAATACACATCCCACCGCGCGAAAACTTATGTACGGCAGTACCGTGTGGATGGCCAGGGGCGGCGGTAGCTCGATAAAAGTGGAGGGGAACTAATTTGCTTTGCTACCATGGTTCGACCCAGTGTGAGAAAGGTTACAATCGTTTATCGGTATAAATGTACAATGACTCGATAGAGTCTCTCGTTTAGATGAATATGCCGATGTGTGGTCACTGTCCTGTCTACTTTTACAACTTCAAACATCTTCCAACACGAAGGCCAGCCTTCGGGCTGGAAGATAGCTGAAGTGGAAGAAACAGACCAAAGCGACCGAAAGTGGGATTCTTTGGCTAAATATTGTTTGGATTGACACGTTTGCATGCGACCATTTTAACTCTGTGTAACTGCGAAACATATCTGTGGGAAAAAGTGGAGGGGCACATGCACCTTGTGCCCCGTTGGCTCCACCTCCTCCGTGGATGGCTGTGAGCAGATCTTTTACACTTGATGTACCGATGCCAATCTTCAATTGGATATTCAAACTCAAATACTCAGTTGAGAGTCTTGAAGGTAAAAAGTCAAGTGAAAAATAGATATTGATACATCGAGAAACTGTTAGGGACACTGCAGTGTAAACAAAAATGTCAGTTAAAATACGATAAAAGAACAGACAATCAGCTGCCGGCACATCTTTTTAAAGTTTACGTCAACGACTGTTACTGCATTACAGTTAGTTAATTCATGCGGAATACTACTAGAGTTGTGCTCATGTGCAAAGGAGCAAACTCCTTTTTTCTGCTTTTCTAGAACTTCATTGTCGATGTCGAAGGCTGCCTTGTGTTAGAAGAGTCAGTCGTTGAGGAAGAATATTAATCTATAAACTGTAGTCATGCCGCTGAAGGTTAACACTGCAGAGTGACAGTGGCGTATCCACGGGAGGTCGGGGTGGTTTCAGGGTCTTGGCCAAAAGCATTTGCCCAATGGAACTCTGACATAACACAGAGCCTTGAAATGGTCTACAATATAGGACCACATAGGCTACAAAGCTTCAAATTAGCCCATGGAGCACTGAATTTTGCAAAATTTTCTTGGGGGTGGGGGTGGGTGTTCAGGGAAGTGGAGGAGGGGTAGAGACCGGATGATGATAGTGAGGACTAGGGGAGGCCTCCCCCACAATGGCTTTCCAATTAGCATGTCTGCCCTCCCCCCCCCCCAAACACAAAAACCCCAAAAACTGACTAGGGCATCCTCATTATAGAATCCTGGCTATGTGCCTGCATACTGATGTCCTATTACCAACATTTCAAGAAGCAAATGTTTCCCTTAATGCAACTAGGAATTCAGCCACTTCAGTCATGTTTGACAAAACTCGTTGAGCTCCGTGAAACAAGGTTGAATTGGTTAAATTCCCTGTTGCATTGTTGGATTATTTTTTGCTTGAAGTTTTCTGTCATTGGACAGGTGGGCCAGCTGGATGTCAGAGGGTTAAAAATATTAATTGGTTACTTTTTGATGACAAATGAAACAGCCCCCGGTGTAATGAAGGGAAACAAAGACTCAGTTAGTTCATCGATTTACGCCCCCAAACAAGTCGGAATTGCCCAGAATAGTTCAATAAGGTACCATTTATGTCGTAGCTTTTACGGTCAAAGAATGGCACCGACCCACTGACACAGTACACAAGCTATGTTTGGGACTAACGCACCTGCCTTGAAAAAATGTACTTTTTTGGAAACATTTGCAAGAAATGTCCTCATAAAGTTTCGGCCCTGTAAGGATATTTGTTACACATGGAGCCAAAGATGAACATTTTTCGCGACTTTACAGTTTGTAGAACCGACAAGTCAAAGGAAGGAATCTTTGGTATCTCAACAGAAAACAGTGTGTGCCCTCCGTTTCGGCTAATTCCCCAAAACATTGCATCACGGGAACCCAATGTTTTGGGGAATTAACCCATTGCATCAAAAGTGAAATGCAGGTAACTGCATTTGAGGGATGTGAGGCCTCCTAAAATTGTTATTGTTATAGACACGCCCCATCACTCTCTCCCTCTCTCTCTCTCCGGAAAGCGTTTGAGGGTTGGGCGGTTCCTACGTGCATGGACAATTGCCCTCACCTGTCATTCTTCCCCTTGCTGTCGCACCTCTCGGTTTAATAGACATAAACAGGAGAAAAGTAATGAGGCGCGTAGGAAGTACACTTGAGTGATCATATCTTGGTGATGATCGACCTTTCGATCTAACGTCCAATGCTCTAATCAATGCGCAAGCACCATCCTTTTAACATATCTTAGAACATATCTTAGAATCTACTGAAGCTGAATGCATCAAAACTGGTAAGTGTCTTTTTCCCCCTTCTTTTAATATACTGAGTCAAGAAAGAAAGTACAATGAACTCTGAGGAGCATTTTTTTTAGTATTATCGACTTTAATCCCAAATAAATTATTGTAAATTCAAATTTCGAGTCTAGCTGTATGAATTGGCATAATGTCATGTTTTACTGTTGCTAGCGTCACGTCAGAACGTCACAATTCAGACATGGGGTGAAATTAAAAGTTCACACATGCAGTCAATAGCGTGTATGTCCACCGTTTGCCTCTTGGATGGCAAAACATCGACGGCGCATGGACCTGATAAGTCTCTGGACGTCACCCTGTGGTAGTGCGTCCCACTGCTGCCTTAGAACATTACGTAAATCGCATAACGTCTGGAGATCGTGAAGTCGTACCCGACGGTACAGCTGGTCCCAACGATGCTCGATTGGCGACAAATCTGGCGAAAGTGGGGCCCAGGGAAGAAGTTCGATGCTCTGCTCAAGAAAGACACAGCAGATACGCGCCACGTGACATCGGGTATTGTCTTGCTGGAATAACTGGCATCCGACGTTAACGTTGAACAACGGGACAACAACAGCGTTAAGAATTTCGTTTCTATATCGCTGTCCATTCAGATTACCATCGATGAAGATCAACTGCGTTCGATGGTGCAAGGAAATTCCTGCCCAAACCATTACACTACCCTCGCCGAAACGGTCGCACTCCTGCATGCAAGCATCAGAAAACCGTTCTACTCGTCGGCGATACACTCTTGCCCTACCATCAGCGCGCCGTAGACAAAATCGTAATTCATCACTAAAAAGAACTGTGCTCCAACGCTGCTGAGTTGTACCAATTCCATTCTGACAGTACGATGACGCTGGGTAAGGATTGGTCCTTGGTATGGACGCCTACTTCGGATGCCGTGTTCAGCGATTCTGTTGCGGACAGTTTGTTAACTGATTCTATTGTTAGTGCTGCCAGGAGTAATTGCTGCTGTCCTCGTCGCCGGAAGGAAGCGATCCCGCAAGTGAGACGTCCTAATGTGTCGATCTTGTGCAGAGGTCGTAACTCTTGGTCGACCTGAACGCGGTCGGTCGGCAATAGATCCAGTGGTTCTATACCTTCCAATGAGACGGTAAATAGTGGCCACAGTGACTCCGAACTCAGCAGCGAGCTCATCTGGAGGTATCCCAGTCCCATGTATACCAATGGCACGCAACCTCCGATTTTCGGTTAACCTTGGCATTTTTAAAATGTCGGAAGACAAAAACTAGCGTGTTTTCTCTATAACCCAGGCTCTCTAGCACAACATAACACAAAGAAAATCGTCGGTCATCCATTTAATTTGACATTCTCGGGTGGCACGTGCTATTTTGAAATCCGTAGCAAAATTGTATACGGTTGGGTGGACAACAACAACATGTCATTAAACTCTTTGCACGACTTCTTGTCCACAAACGTGCAACATTAGAACTATTATATTTCATCCTTTATGCTATTTTTTCACATTTGTTTCTATTATACTTTCTTTTTTGACTCAGTTTATTACTGGTGTTCAGTTTGAACTTTTATTCCCATGCAAATTAACAATGGGGTTCGTTTGCGGCTTATATCTAGAAAGTGATAACCTATCAATGATAGAGATTCTAAGTTCGGTGTTTTTCTTTGTATATCGTGTCAAACTGCCCAGTTGTGCCTTTTGATATTTTGGATTTTCAGATTTTATTTTTTCATTGTTTTTTTCAGTGTTTGGGGATTAAATTTGTACTTGAATTTTTTCACATGAATTTAGCAAGGGGTTCGTATCTAGAACGTATGTTATTGAAACTATCACGCATGTAGATTTCAAACTTACTTTCTTATCATATCTATTTGTGTCTCTTAGTATTTTACATTTTGAAATTTTTTCGAGGTTTAAATATGGACTTATATAATATGAAGAGATTAACACTACAGTATAGTTCTTTGGTGTGTTGTATCGTGTCGAGTAGTGGACCTTCCACCAAGCATGTCGCTCAGTGAAGGTCCTCATCGAGACGCGAGACAACACACCAGGAAATTTCACTATATGGATGGACTTCTATTATATACCTGCCATCAGATTTGATTCGACTCGATCTACATCATTATCTCCATGTATCTGGAACAAATTGAGTGTAAGTTCGCAAACACTTGTTAAAAAACGAATGGATGCACCTGAACAAGGATGAAAATGCACAAATCTTAACTAATTCATAGTTTCTATATTTAGAACTCATCTCACCCGAGGGCAAAATGTCTGGACAAATATATTGTCCCGAGGGTGAGATTTAGCCGTCTCACCCCCGCCCCCATCAGGGATACCCCCCCCCCAAACACACACACCACCAAAACACCCTAAGGTTATCAAAAGTAATTTAGGAGCACGCGCTTCTATATCGAACAATTTTGTTGTCCATTTCTGAAAATAAAATGATTTATTTATCGGAAAGAGCGCACAAAAGTTCTGTATATACCACAGGTATATACCACGAAATTTATTCCCTTCGCCAGCAGAAAAGGATTAAAGATTTGTAGCGAAATGAACATTGACACATTCCGACGACGCCATATACTATTCAAAAGAAGTAGGGGATATCCAAACTGATGTTGATATTTTCGGAAAATGATATTGGATACGCGTGATTGGACACATCAATATGTTACCAAGTTTAGCGTGGATCATGCATGTCACCGGCCCACGAAAACAGGTTTTCGCACGAGCGCCGCGATAATGTCTGTGAGGTACGTTTTGAAATTTTCATTTGTACTAGACGGGTTTTTTCGGAGATTTCATCGTTTTTTTCTTGGTATAAACTCATTCATCAATAGTATCTGCTCGAAACGTAACTTTTGAGGTTTGCGAAGACTGACAGTGACGAACGTTTACGTGCCGTTGGCATGATGGAAGCTGACAACAGACAGTCTGCAGTGGCTCTAATTCTCAATGTTACTCAAAAGGTGATTAGTAGGTTGTGGTCATGCTACCGTCAGACAGGCAATGTTGATAACAGACGTCGGTCAGGTCGCCCAAGGGCGACTGCTGCTGACCAGGATAGTTTCACCCGAACCACAGCATTGCGTAACCGCCTTCAAAGTGCCTCAGAAATTTGACAGCAGCTGCACCGAGCGACAGATGTGCGAGTCAGTGGTCAGACGATCCGAAATCGCCCACACAGCTGGAATTTGTACGCTCGACGACTTCGAATAATTCCACGTTTGACTGAACGTCGCAAGGCGAAATTGGTGTGTGGCACGACAGCGATGAGACAATTGTCGGCGGAGCAACGACATGTTTTCCGATGAATCGAGTTTCAATCTTGACTTCCACAGCAGGCGAAACAGCGTGCGGCGGCGGCGGCGGCGGAACGAACGATACCATGACGTAACCGTTAGGCAGCACGATCGTTTTGGTGGTGGATCGGTTATGGTGTGGGTAGGCATAACCATGACAAGCAGAACAGCATTATGTGTCATCCGAGGGCGTGTCACAGGGCAGTACTACCGTGACAACATTGTCAGGGACACCTGAGGCCCCGTAAGGCCTGGGCTGACGTGGGGTTATTTAGTCCCGCTGATGAAGTTGCGGGAAAATTAGACCAACGTGGAGGGTCGGAATCCAAGTGTCGCGAACTCGGCGCAGAGAGCTGAGCTAGACCGACGCCGTGATTCCTTCTCTGCCAAATTGTCCTGAAATAGGTTCGATTTCCGTTAGGTGTGATTCCTAATCACTTCAGGCTGTATAATGGAAAGAATGATTTAAAGTAACAACGATTCTTTTATTTACACATAAAAATAAATCCGTTTCAATATTTCAACAATCAACAATTCAATTCTTTTCACAGAAAATGGGTCACTACGGTTAAATAATTCTAAACAATCATATAGTCATTCTATAGCCCTGTACTGGCACTATAGTCTACACACTGGAAATGTTACTACCGTGAGCTCGCCATAAGAGCTTCACAAATCTGAAATGTTATTACTGTGAGCTCGCCATAAGAGCTTCACCCGCTTAGGCTCAAATGTCAACGTCTGCGCGTAACTGTACCTCTGGCTGTCGGAGGGTTCCGACCAGCAATGTTCGTCATCAATAAACCACCGTACTTCTGATTTGGGTCAGATATTGTCTACTCATACCTTATGTGCCTTTTGAAAGTCCTCCGTGAAAGTCCTATTGAAATATCCACCGTTCCTGGTTGAATTCACGATTCACAGATGCCCCTTTTTGTGCTAGGGCGAAATTGTCACTCACACCGATCTCCAGTCGGTATTACGATGTTCCGACAGCAAAATAAACTACTCAGAACGCAATCAGGCTGACGCTTCAAAGGGTTAATAAGCACAATACAATTAACCTACACTTCTGACTATTGCAGGACGATACCTGCTACTCGACAATCTAAACTTTAACGTTCCACCTGGGGTGTTCCTTCTCACGAATTCGGCCCCGTAGCCGCCTATCAACGTTAAGCTAAATCAATCATGGAATGCCCTCTCTGGCGATTCCAGCCGTTTCAGGGTCCTGTGATCGAAGGTACCCTTATGCCAGGAAACAGAGTCCGCCTGTCCTGGACTTCACCAACGCGTGTGTGACCCCAAGTGTGTGTCTAATGCTCTGCTCTTCCAGGTATATATATACCTTTTACCCTAAAGTGTCAGGTGGACCGACGCTCATCTGTCCACCTGTCAAAACGGTGGGAGATGACGTATATCGAGGCAGAATCAATACAAGTCATCTCACGCGTGACTTAACGCTGACTTCACTTGTCGAGAAAACCGATTCGTTCTTGCCATGATTGTTAGGTGACGATACGATAGACATTTCTATCGTTTTAGAATCTCGTTTCTTAATTGACCGTGACGACATCTTGACATCAACCGATTACGTCTCGTAAGACTCCGACTACTGTATAAGTTAAATGGAGATTAGACCTTATCTAACATACCGTTTCTCCCCTGGGTCCCTGCGCTAAAGCTGGATATACACCACGTGTGTTTTTTTCCAGCTTTACAGAGAAGTGAAATTCATGTAGGTTTTTCGCCTTGATGCGGAATATATTTTGAACTTACAATATCTTTAAATATGAGGCCCCTTGCCCCTATATTTAGGCTGGCTTTGCCCTGACAAACATGTTAGCAGCTCATGCGGTGCCATTTGCGCGACGTCACGACCGTCGATTCATTTTCCAAGATGACAATGTAAGAGCACACATGGATCGAGTCGCTACAGAGTTCCCTCAGGAGCAGAACATCGCTACACAGCATTGTCAGCACTAAGTCCAGACTTTCACGAATCGTGCACGTCTGGGATATGCTTGGCAGGCGCCTACGACAACACCAACAGCCCCCTACCAATGTCCAGGAACCCGCCGCTGCGCTGCAGGAAGAATGGAATAACATCAGTCAATCTGATATTGAACGTTTAGTGTGGAATATGCCACGCCGGATCCGCGCTTATCTCGCGCACCGAGGAGGATTTACAAGGCATTGAGGTCTTGGACTGAATGTCGTAAATTCTCTGACTGATCGACATATCTTCTACTGCTCAGTGCGTGAATTGTGTGCCTGACAGACACCCAACTATCGCTGAAATCATTCACAGATGTCGCAGTGCAATGCTTCAACTGTCTTTCTGATGAAATGCCTACACCCTCGGTTACATCAATTCTGGTTGAAAACAACATCACTATGAAAAGTGAATCGGCCAGGAATATTGGACTGATTATGGACTCAAATTTAAAACTAGACATCCATATCAATAAAATGTGTCAAAAATGCTACTGTTAGCTTCGTAATGTTGAAAGACTGCGACCTTATCTTAACCAGTCAGCACTTAAAAAACTTGTACACTCCTTCATCACCTCACAATTAGACTATTGTAATTTAGTGTTAGTGTGGCTGTCCCAGTGCCTAATTCAGAAGCTTCAAAAAGTTCAGAATACTGCTTCTAGGATAATTACTGGTACCAAACGCTTTGAACACATAACACCTGTTTTACGACAACTACATTGGCTTCCAGTTAAACAGAGAATTGATTTCAAATTATTGATCTTAGTATTCAAATGTATCCACAAACTGACTCCAGTTTACCTGTAAGACCTCCTCACTGTATATAAACCATCAAACAGTCTCAGATCTAAAAACCAAATTCAACTAGTTGTGCCTTCTAACAGATCTAATCAGGCTCATGATCGTGTGTTCTCCATCGTGGGTCCCAGATTGTGGAATTCCCTGCCAATTAGTGTCAGAATTTTAGAAACTCTCGAGGTCTTCAAAAGAAATCTTAAAACTTTCGTGTTTACTGAAGCTTTCTCCTGAACATCTGTAAGAGGCAACAAAAACAGATGTGACTCTTTATTTCAGAAAAGCGTATTTATTTCTGTCAAGCACTTTATAGCACTATTTGTGGTTTTACGCTCTATAAAATCAATTATTATTTATAAATATATTTCTTCATATATCTCACTTTTATCAAATATCCCAGACTTCTTTTGAATAGTATATTATGAATTCTGCAATGTATTCGCATAACTTTTCGACGGGAATTTCGTGCAACACACCCCACTCATAATGGCGTTCACCCAAAAATTCATATAAAAAGTCAAGTGTCCTTTGGTTTTGTGGTCTGTGTTTTTATTTCTGTTTTCTTCAAAAAACGCTCGTCTGCTAATACTTCAGAAACGTGACATCATGTTGTTTGTTTACAGAAGAATGTGTGGTGATTGACTAGTCCACCGCTTATTAAATATGCTAATAAGCCGACCACGTACGTCATGTGAGATAGATATCTATCTCACATGGTCTTCTCACATGGGACATGCATATTTTGCACATGAAGTGGGGGAAAAAACACAGTTCTCACCCAGTCCCGTTTTCGATTTTGCGGTTTCATACTGCGGCATTTTGTCAGTGTTAGCTGCTCATCCCATCTGGTACTGCAGTAATGATTTGATGACCGAAATTGTGTTCGTTTCAATGATAGATATATAATAAACGCCTACACCGGTACAGAATCTGTACAGAAGTTAGTGCCCCGACCATCGTGGAAATCATTACAGATAATGTACTCCAAAATTGGAGTGCTTCGTCTTCTTTATGACTAGTTGTGGCTTTTGCAAGGCTACTTTGAAATCACGCTCTCAGTCCACCACTCAAATTCTGTAAGGAATATGACGCTATTTTAGCCTGGAACCAGTTTAGCCCCTAAGTAATCCATCACCCATCTTTAGACTCAATCGAAAGGAATATATCAGTTGGTCGAAAAGGCGAACCTACGGTTCGCTTTTCCGAACAATTGAAATATTCTATCCGACTGAATAAAAAAACACTCGAAAAATACTCATTTGTTTGAATCACCGAAAGGTATGTTTCAAAATTGAGACTTGGTTTGATTGAATCTTTGATGATATTACCATTATGAATGAAAACACACAACAGCTGCAGTGTTAGAATTACGCTGCATAGTTCCACTAAGTATGTTCATAGCTTCATGCTTTCAAGACGAATTAAATATTTGTTGATTGGAATATTTATACAACTATATCTTTATGTGTGAGGCGACATCACATTACATCAACGGTTGTCTGCACGCAAACTCCACGAACAATTGGTAAAAAACAAACCATAACAACGTCGAATTCCGAACATAATTTGACTGTTGTTGTGAGTGCTCTCTTTGGTTTGGGAAATTTGTTCGGAAATTTGGGGCTTTACGTGTTTTTTCCGTTTGTGCTATTTTTATAATCTAAAGCTTTATAAAGGGGATATGTTCATTTCTGAAGTTTTTCTTGAAATCATTTGAAGTGGTCCAATTGGTGTTATTGTTTTCTTGTTTCCATTCAAATCGTGTAAAAATTGCATCAATAACATTTTTGACTGATTACGAAGACAGAACATAGAGCTCAAATTGGATGAAGTAATGTGCCTAACCTGAAAGTCCAAGTTCATCGATATATTGGAGAACCACTAAAGTTCGGATGTTAGAACTGTGACGAAAAATGTAAGATCTGGACTGAGAGATAAAGTCACTAGTTCGAAAAAGCATGACAATAATTAGTCAATCCGAACTGATCAGACGCACGATATATCATACAAGGATGGTGGGTGGGATGCAAATACACATGGGCATAACACAGAGAAGAAATCTCTCACAAGTATTATTTTAATGAACGAAAATACACAAATAGAGGTAATCTATTATAGGTAGGGTTCATCTTGAACATGCAAAAGTTGAAAGTAGTTTTAGCAGTTCCTAATTATTTTCTGAAGAGAATGTGGTCGTGCATCAGAGGACAATGAGAGCAAAGAATAGGAAATTAAGAATGATTAAGTCTAAAGCATAAACTATTAAACGGAAGTAGTTTCATACCAACAAAAATGTAAAAGAAAGTGAGAAAACGAGCTGCGAGGTTCAATTTTTATAGAATAAGGACTCAAGCGCCACGATATAGATGGTGGAGAGATGGTGGATTACAAAAACAACAACAATAAAACGATAACAATATATAATTCTCGATTACTCATTAAATTAAAAGTGTGGGACGAAACAATCTCCAGCATTCTACTGACATGGGCCATCGGCTGCACCAATTTTGTGGCCAATTATTTATAGCACCTCTATACTTGGTATTGGCAAAGTAAATACTGGAGAAATAAATGGCCACACTAACTCAGGTAGCATGACAGACATGTAACAAACGACACCACGGCTTCTCTAGTTGCAAGATTACGACAAGCTATTAAACTCTTCAACCAACATAACTGAAATAACCGAATAAGGCTATTCACAAAAAATATTTTTTTGTTATTTTTACCTACTAACATCACGCATGACAACTCATTGGAACAATCTCAATGAGATCGTTCCAATGAGGGGTCATAAACTATCGCCTGAAGTAAATGGTAATGTTTCAGTTATTTAAGAATGTTTTAGCAAGTGTCGTCTGCTGTTCGTGTTTAGTAAACGGTTACTCTCTAAAATCAGTTGAGTTAAAAATTAACCCAAATCAACTGAGTTCAGTGAATATGAACCCCTCTGGGTTCATATTCACTCATCCCAATTAACCCTTTCAACGCTGGCGCCCTGGAAGGTATCATTTCAGTCAATACCGTCAACGGCGAAATGGGCGAAACCATCCTGGTTTGTTGGGAAGTAAAGTAATAATTTAATCAAACAGCTCTGTCGAGCGGTTGGATTAAATTATTACCGAGCCTCTCTTCCGATTTTTTGCTCTTTATACCGTCTGCCCGTCCACTACCAATTTTGTCTTCAAGGAAAAAATTAGCACATTGGTCTGAAAGGGTAAATTTGGGTTGATTTTTAACCCAACTGATTTAGGAGTGTACAGCTGAAATGCAGTTTTATTTTGGGGCACTAAGTTATGTAGTTTGCTACGTCATAGTTAAGAAGCTGATGACAGTTGCGGGAGAGAAGGAAAGGACATCAATGATTGATCATTTAATTTTCATCTCTTAATTTGTAGAATAGTTACAGTCAAGAGCGCGCATTGTATGGAGAAGTGACTTACGAGAAGAAGAAATGATTTACGAGCAGGTGGAGTTTCCAACGAAATAAAACTAAAAACCCATGGATAGACTGAGAGCCAAATTCAAGTTATAGCTAATCGGGATGAGCCAGTACACTTGATAGGCATACGTTTTCAGAAAATCGTTATTTCTTCAGTACCGGCGCAGAGAGGTTCAGTACAAGAAGATTGTGTAAAAAGTTATGAGATATATCACAGAAGTTCTCGCCAATGACCACTACTACGTGATTGATAATGAAATTGAACATTTAATGAAGCAAATTTATTGCCCACTTGCACGAATCTCATGAGCATTTTCCAACTAGAGATCATTAATTATATAGATAGAGAAATGAATCAGCTGAGCACAATTCACATACATTGATATGGGGTGAATTCAGAAAGTGTGACAAATCTTATTGTCCATGGATCATACAGAGCACGTGCAACAAACTATCCACCAGTATGTGTAATTGTACGACAAGAATGGCCACAGAGAAGAAAATGTGTGTTCATGTCTGGTAACTATTACTTCAAAAAGGGAAAAATGACATCAACGAACTTAATCAAAGATGATATGATCTTGTGGTTACTGTTATAGCTCAGCACACCACCTTGCCTTAAATGCCTCTACAATCGTGTCAGTCAATGTGAAAACTAAAACAATAAGTAGAAATATTTAGAGCGTATCTTTTTGTTTTTATTGTCTACGTTTCGAAATCACAGTTCTGAATCAGAGTGGTCGAATTAATGTAATTTACAGCCATCATTCCAGACAAACTGTTGAGGACTAGATTATTTTTGGTGGTCTGAATTTGTTATTCAAAATTCGGTTTATTATAAATTAATGGAGGTGCCTACAGACGCAGAAAAATGGGTCAGTATGTGCATTTTAATTGCTGTCACTGATAGTACGAATGGCACGTTTGGTAATAGAATATTCTTTGGGTGGCCGGCACATGCCCCCAAACTTGAACAGCATATCACATCTGGCTGTGGACTAAAGAACAATACAACGTTTTCGAGGCTTCCGATGCGAGTGTGTGTTTTCCTTTGTTTATTGCATAAATAGCTCCACCCATTTTTGAGCATACGGTCGAGGTGTGGTTTTTAAACTTAAGGTTTTCGTCTACATGTACCCCTAAAATCTGAACGTTATTAATTCTTGAAAGTTACCTACTGTCGTTATGGGGGTATTATTTAGAAGTAAATGCCTATTTCAAAGTTATAGAAATCAATGGGGGTGAAAACCGTCAATCTGGTTTTGTTAGCATTGGGCGCAATTTTGTTTGCATTACACCAATTGCTCACCGTCGATAACTCGATATTTGTTTTTTCAACTATATTTTCAAGACAATTACATGAGGTGTGGATCGATGTATCTTTCGCTAATGAGAGCATTTTGCGAGTATGTGTATGTAGAGTAAGAATAGTAAGGACCATAGTATTGATCCTTGTGGGACACCAGCTGAAGTTTCCATCAGGTCAGTTTTTGTGTCCATGTAGGAGACAAACCTGTTCTTCTACTTAGGTAGCTTCTGGACCAGTTATTAGCAATACCTCATATACCAAAAAGTTCCATTTTGGAGAGTAAGATGTGTTGGCCACTTGTGCCAAAAGCTTGGGAAAAGGCAAAGAACTCTGAGAGAGTACAATCTTGAGTTGCCTTGTCGTTCATCTCCGCAATTGTTTTGAAGAGGAATAGAATTGGATGCATTGTCAAATGTTTTTTTCTGAATCCCAACTGATATGGATATAGAATATTATGCTGATCAAAAAAATTTGAAAATCTAATGAACATTATCTTTTCTAAAACTTTAGAAGAAACTGACATAATGCTTATAGGTCTGTAATTAGAAAATATCTTGGGATGACCAGTTCTAATATAGGTGTAATTTTGGCTATTTTCATATTTGTAGATACCACTACATTTTCACACAATATACTGATCTTGTGATGATAGATCTCTTGGATGAAAAATCGCGACATTCAGCGATCACGATAGAACATCAAGTAATTCAAGATGGTAACACTGTCGGGTTTTCGCATTTTAATTGTCGAAGAAGACCATCGACAAATCGTACGTGGGCAATATATCGTGTAGTGGTTGCCATTCTCTATAATATCATATGCTGTTGCTGGGAATTAGAATGATCCATTCGTTAATGCGTTGGATGGCTTCAATTAATAATGATGTTTTACTGGTAGCAATGGAAGTGCGTCAAAAAAAAAACAACAAAAAAAACCAAAAAAAACCCCCAAAAAACAAACAAGTAAATGGGTGATGGTTCCAGCGATGTTACAAAACGTTTCCGCTCGTCGTCAAATCGGTATATCTCCTTTTACAACTTGCTGTTCAATCGGTTCAAGATTTGAAACCCTTTTATAGAATTTAAACCCACCATAGGCCAACTTGCATATAATATAATCGAACATAAGGCTACTTTGAATGTTCTTGAATGTCTTGAGTAGGAACTGTGTGGATAAAGAAAACTACACAACATACGAAGCGATAAGAAAAATCCCAAAATGGCTAGTCGATAACAAGTCTGGAAATACGCTGACTTTCATCTGCTGAATGAGGTCCCCAGAGGGTGAATTTGGTGATGTTACCCTGCAGAGCAGGATAGCATTACTAAATTTACTCCCCCTGTGGCCCTCAATCTGTCTCAATGTCTCAGGCCTGAACAGAAAGAGGTACACAGAGGATTAAATGGGGAGATTCTAGACCAATCAATGGGATAGCATCAGCAAATTCACCTTCTGGGTACCTCATTCGGAAAATGACAGATTGCTTATTTCCAGATCAGGTCGATTTATTTATATATACTACTCAAAGTTTGCGAAGCACCAAGTTTATCCAACTACCTGTTTTACGTTTTAGTTGAAATATTGTTATGAAAAGTGTATATATTTTTTACTTAATTATATCTTTAATGATTTAAGCACAGAAATTAAGATTTTGTTTGTGTTTGACATTATGTTTTAGCTTTTGAATTCGATAACCATGGAAAATGGATATTATTGGTAAAAGAGGAAATTTTCAAATTTGCCAAAAAGTTGACGTAGCGAACTGATATGGGTCCAGTATCGAGTATGAGACCCATTATTGTTAATTACAGCTTGGCAATGCCTTCTCATGTTTCCAGTCAGGTTCAAGATGGTCCTTTGTGGGATGTTGTTCCATTCTTGGACCAGCATGGCATCAAGCTCCTGGACACTTCTTGGTTGGACTCGACGGACTGAAATTGCAAGCTGCAACTCATTCCAGGCATGTTCGATTGGATTGAGGTCAGGGGATCTTGCTGGCCAGTCCATACGCTCAATCCCTGCCTCTGTCGGTACTCCCGGACAGCATGGGCAACATCAGAAGGGGCATTATCGTCCATCAGAATGAATCTATCACCCACTGCACCTGCATACAGTAGGACGTGGGCATCCAGGATCTCATCAACATACCACTGTGCAGTCAATGTACCACGATCAAGGACACAGAGCTCTGTACGTCCATCCCAGCTGATGCCGCCCAGACCATTATTGACCCTCCACCATAGCGGTCATGCTCAGCAATGTTGGCTGCATGGAATCGCTTTCCTGGTCTTCTCCATGCCCTAGAACGCCTACCTGTGTTATCTAGGCAGTTCATTGACTCACCTGTAAAAAGGACAGGTCGTCAATCTTCTCTGGTCCATCCAACGTGATCCATGGCCCATTCATATCGTGCCTGGTGGTGGTTCTGGGACAGCTGAATGCTAATACATGGTCTTCCCGATCGGATACCACCTTCGTGTAACCTTGACCGGATAGTCTGCGTCAAACCACTTACCCTGGATGCATTTTGAAGGTCACTGCGAAGCTGGGTTGCTGTGTCAAAGCAGTTCCTACGGGCCTGAATGATCAAAAACCGGTCTTCATCTGCAGATATTGCCCTGCCTCTGCCACCACTTTGTCGTCTGACTGGTGTGCCATACTGCTGAAATCTTGCCCAGGTTCTGGTGATCACCGTATGGTGCACACCAAGGGATTCACCAACCTGACGATGGGTAGCCTCTTGTTCCCCATCCCAACAGCCGCCACATTTCTGCTTCAGACAAATGTCTTTCTACATTTGTTTTCGCCATATTCATTAAATCACAAGGGTTTGTGTTGAAATGAAGACTGAATACCCTGAACATCTCAGGTACATGTCGACAGTACACGAAAACATCATGAAAATCAAGTGGTACATGATTCCCATGATTGTCACGAAAAGTCTGCCTGTTAAGAGAGCTAATGTAAACTCTTGGGGCCATCTCAATACATTCCTCAACCATATCCATCAAAAATATCGCAAATGTGTCACAAGTAAATTTCACAATGATGTGTCAAATATGTGGTGCTTAGTAAACTTTGAGTAGTATATTTATTTATTTGTGTTTAAGATCACATATTTATGCACAATGGCTAACCGTGACCGTGACAGTTTTACGGGTGGAGGAAGCCGGCATGCCCGGAGAGAACCGCCGAGCATCGACGAGCAACTATCAGCTCCTCAACATTGTAACTCTCTGCAAGCTCCGTTCAAGCAGGGTTACAGCGGATGAAGACATGTGCACCATCGACGTGCAGTACGCCTTAGTACACAGCGTCATCGAGCCCCCATGTAGGCAACTGGGATAAAATGCCTTGCCCAAGGACTCAACGCGGGTTGTCCCGGACGGGGATCGAACTCGGGACCTCTAGCATAGAAGTCCAACAGTCTACCACTGAGCCACCGCGCTCCCAGGCCTGGTCGATAACATGATATGATGTTTTCTTAACACTCAAGTATACAGCCTCAAACTGACACTTTTATATTGCTTTGAAAAAATTCTCCAAGTGTATTCTTCCCTGAGAACTCGGTTGGTAGGCAGCCAACAATGATGTAGAAACACTGTTGGGTCTTCAGCAGCAGTGAACATGTATATAAGGTAACACTAGTCTTAAAAACCAATCCGAGGCTATAAGGGTTAAGGTGGCTACGTATTCAGGTTTAGTTAATATCTTTGTTTGAAAGACACGCTGGTGTGATATTTTGTTAATATTAATATTAATAAAGCCCGTTTTTTCCGGAAGTAATATAAATATTAGTAAAGCCCGTTTTTTTCCGGAAGTAATGATACTCTGGTGTCTGTATTCGTGTTAACCTGTGTTTCTCTTAGAGTACTAAACATCCACCAATATGAGAAGCATTTCTGAACTGATGATACAAAATAGCTTTATTCGTTATTGAACGGGGGTGGAGGACGGGGGGGGGGGGGGGGGGAGTTGTATGATTTTTCCATTACACCTTAAAGAGGATGCGGCTGGGCTGAACAAAAATGCGTTTTGTTCTGGTTGTGTATGTTTTTTCTCGCATCAGCTTCCTGGGAGATACTGTGATCAAATGTAATGCTGAGAGTCTTTCGACTCCATACGTGTATGAGACTTTCTGCATAGATATCAGCATATTTACTGTCACTTGGGTAACTAACAATGAAGGACATTGACTAAGAAAAGGTGACCCACTCCAGACTTAATTTGTTTGATGGAAAAGATTTGCAAACAGCTGAAAGGAAAATGACATTTATATAAGACTTTATGTAAGACATAAATGTTCAATCAACAAACAAGAGCACCTCTATCAAACAAGACCGAATGATAAAATTCCTAGTTCAATTATGGGGAAAAAAGCCACTTGAAATTTGGATATTTTGACATCTGTGTGCACACGGTTAACTCTGCTACAGTTTAGGAACGTGGCTCAAAATTAAGGGAGAGAGTCAAAGACACCTTGGCTCACGGGCCAAGATAATAGTATTTTTCCGATGGTGGGACAGCCAGCAAAAGAGGTCAAACATTTTCAATAATCGGGAGAACAACCAGCTCTAGAGGTTAATCGCTGTCGATAATCAGAAGAGCCAACTATACAGGTCAGTCTGTGATAGAAATAGATGTTCCCAGATATTCCATGAAGTTCATTGCGTTCAACAGCTCTACAATTTGCTTGATGACACTCCAAATCGAGACATAGTAAATATTTTATTTAGTGGTTTAGTGACAATAAAACGGAAATAATTCATCTTTGTTGTAATTCAATGAAGGTATACCATCAACATTTAACCCTTTACCCTGGGAGCGCGGTGGCTCAGTAGGTAGAGGTGCAGGCTGCAAGCCGAGAGGTCCTCGGTTCGAATCCCACCTGCGGCAACCGCGTTGTGTACTTGGGCAAGACACTTCATCTCCATTGGCCGCGTGGGGGCACGATGACGCCGTGTACTAAGGCATACTGCACGTCGATGGTACGCATGTCTTCAACCAATCTAAGTCTGCCTGTGCTGCAGTGCAGAGTTACGATGTTGGGGAGCTGGCAGCTGCTCGTCGTTGCTCGGTGGTTCTCTCCGGGTACTCCGGCTTCCTCCACCCGTAAACCTGTCACGGTCATGATTAGCCATTGTGTATAAATATGTGCCCTTAAACATCAATAAATAAATAAATAAATAACCCTTTACCCAATGTAACAGCCAAAACCGGCCAGCGCTACTTTCAAAAATCAACAATTAATTTTCATTATTTTTTCATTTTTTTGTCTCAAAAACATAGGTTATGACCCCTCGTTGGAATGAGCTCGTCGAGCTCGTTCCAACGAGGGGTCATAACCTATGTTTTTGAGACAAAAAATGAAAAAAATAGTTATTCAAGAATTTTTTTTGCAAGTATCGTCTGCTTTTTATGTTAGGTAACGAGTAAACAGATTTGTGAGAAAGTGGGAGCATGGGTATCGCGTTTGCCCGAGAAATATTAATGGCATTATCCATCTTTAAAAAAAAAATATCTTGATTTTTCTGAAACTTTGAAGGCACAATCAACCGTCTTCCCACTGTACTGGGAAAACTTGTAGGTTACTCTTCCTACCCACATCTGTGGTCAGTCAACCATGCAGATGAAACCGAATGGGGTTGTTAACATACTTACGCCATTTTGAAATTCTTGAAAAGGTATGGAAATTTTAGTCAATCCGGAAAACGTCTTGAAAAGTATGGGATAAAACATGAGTCAGGCCCCGAGGGTTTGAACAAACTTCAACCTTCTCCTCATTTATGTCAAAATATCAAAAATTCAGCTTGCAAATATTTCCAGTAATGCAGCCATCAATTCCACCAGTCCAGTCTTGTTTGACATACCTCAGCGAGCTCTGTCAAACAAGACTGAATTGGATTCAAATCCTAGTTGCATTATACAAAAATTTGCCACTTGAAAATTCTGTATATTGAAATAAGTGTAGAGATGAATCATTTGAAATGTAAAAGAAGCCATTAAAATTCCTAGTCATTTAACAAACTTTGTCTGTTCGAACAAATCGCTTTCCTGATCAACATGATTATGGAGAAATGACATTCTTCCAAATGTTTTTTAAAAAAGATGTTAGTGTGTGCCCATTGACCATTTTCATAAAAAAATTTCCAAAGTTAGATTGTCGAGAGATGTCTGGAGGAAATGGGGAAAAGAATGGAACTTTTTTCTGGCAACAGTAAGAACCCAGAGTTAAAACCCTTTACCTAACATGAAAAGCAGACGACACTTGCTAAAAACAAAAAAATCTTGAATAACGATTTTTTTTTCATTTTTTTGTCTCAAAAACATAGGTTATGACCCCCCACTGGAAAGAGCTCGTTCCAGTGAGGGGTCATGACCTATGTTTTTGAGACAAAAAATGAAAAAATAATGAAAATGAATTGACGATTTTTGAGAATAGCGCTGGCCGGTTTTGGCCGTTACGTTGGGTAAAGGGTTAAGTATTTGTCAGTCATTTGAAAAAAAAAATGAACATCTCACTTTACGCCTGTATCAAAAAGCTTCTAAACGTATTGTGTGATAGAAATGAGCTCGGTAAATCATGCAAACAAGGGAGTGGATATAACTGTGTTCATTAACTTAACCGTAATATACTTACTTTTGAGCTTGACTCAACTGGGTGTGGGGGCGGTGGGGGCTATATGAAAAAACAAGATGGTCATCTCAGTGCTTTCCCCTAGACCACTTTTCACAGAGTAGCAGTATTTTTTGGAAGCACAGAATTAGGTAAAGCGTTAATGGATCTGATACTAAAAACTATCCCCACTTACAATGAAATGTTTACCAATCGAAAAAACGTTGCTTAAACAGTACCACATGTAACGCTCTTATGGCCTAGAACCACTCTATTCCTTAAATAGACCATCGCCTATGATTAGATTCACACTTGTCTGGAATATTTCAGTTGGTTCGGTTCGCTTTTCCGACCAACTGATATATTATGGACGACTGACTCTGGCATTACAATGAGAAAAGAAGACTGATTACGCCGGGTAGTTTCCTAACTTATGTCAATATTGTGATGCTTTCACGGGAAATGAAATATTTATTAACTGGAATATCTATAACAGGGGCAGAAACGAAAACATGTATATCGTTGTAAATAAAGGTACATCACATTATATAAACGGTCGTCTGCGCGCAAAGTTTCATAAAAAGTGGGTAATCAAACAGCTCATAACAGTGTCTAATTCCGAACAGAATTAGACTGGTGGGCTGAGAACTTGCAGACTTTTATTTTGATTCTTAATTTCAGTCTCTCTATATATCTAACAAAACACAGTGTGTGTGCGCTGGTGGGTGGAGGGGGGGGGGGGGGGTCGGGGTATGGCAGGTTGTCCACAACCTTGAAACATATACACAATTTGCTCACATTTTAAGCAGATGCAAATTCCAATTTGGAGAATTTTTTTTTATCACACATGGGGTTGCAGGCAAGCAGACCAACAGTCTAATTCTTAACGAAATTCGATGCTCTATTGGCCTGGAATCAGTCTAGCGCTCAAATAGGAAATTGGCTATGTTTAGATTTACTCGTATAGAATAGTTCAGTTAGGTAGAAAAGCGAACCTAAGTTTACTCTCCGTCCAACTGATATATTCCTGACTATTGAATCTGAAATACTTGATAGAGATTCATTTTTCTTTGGATCAAAGCTAGAAATGTTGCTTTATTGAGACTTGATTTGATCGACATTTTGATGACACTACAATCTGAAATGAAGACCCATCACAGCCGTAGTCACTAATGTTAAGATAACGCAATAGTTCCACGAATTATGTTATTACCTCAATGTTTAAAGGGGAATTGAATACAGTGTAGTCCACTTAATTGGATATCTCTTAACTGAATAACCCCGTTAATTGAATATAATTTCCAACACAAAACCATTTACCATACCTTCAGTACAAATTTGACCTGTTATTTGAATATAGGTTATAGTGTAAACTCCTGTTAATTGAATAAAAAAATCGGGCAACCTGTCGAGAAATTACCCTTATTTGCCCCAGCTTTCCTTTGTTTATAGACATACCTATTTGGCCTCAATACATCCAACTAGGCATTTAATCTATTATATCTTGTTTGACAGAGCTCATGGAGCTCTGTCAAACAAGATATAATAGAATAAATGCTAAGTTCGTCTCTAGAATACAGGATAGTGGCACAATCCCTGTTAATTGAATACTCCTGTTAATTGAATAATTTTCATTGGCAAAGTGGCTTTTCAATTAACAGGGTTCCACTGGACTTACTGATTAGAATATCTATAACTGGGGCAGGAACGAATACCTGGAAATCTCTGAAAGTAAAGGCACATCAAATTATATCAACGATCGTCTGCGCGCAAATTTACACAGAAAGTGAGTAAACAAACATCACATAACATCGTCGAATTCCGAACACAATTAGATTGGTGGCCTGATAGTAGCTTGTTTCCGCATATTGAAATACACATGTCCCAAGCGAAATACCTGGGGAGGCAGATCTGTTTTACCCAACCCACGCAAGGACGTTGCCACATGGGAAATGGTGTCTTCCCTTCCCTGTCATTCTTCAAATTTACATTAGTCGGAAATTCGAAGCCATAAATTTGAAAAAGTTCAGACATTACGCTAATGGAAATTTTTTTCCAAATATGTCTAGAACCGGGCCAAAATATGTAGTTTTTTGACTGAAAGGTTGCAAAAGTCCTCGAAATATTGATTGAAAAGAAGTACAAATCTCCAAAATTTTGATTTGTATTTGAAATTTGTGACTACGAGAGCCTCAGTTGGATAAAGTGAAGGAGTGTACAAATGGAATTCTGCATGTTATCCCCTTACCTAACAAACAGCAAGTTTGCTCCCAAGAATTTACAAATTTAGAGGTTACAATTTTCTTTTAATTTCAATAAATCCTCATCGTGTGAAAACTAACTGAAACTAGCTGGCCGTGCTCGTTCCAAAGTGGTGAGGTTACATGATATGTTTTTGTAAAAAAAAATATTTGAATTACAAAAGTTGATATCGTGTGTGTTGTGTAAACGATTAAAACCTGTAGTTGGACAATTTTAACTCGAGAGGGGTGCGGGGGGGGGGGGGGGTGGAGAGGGGGTGGGGGCTGGTTCTAATGGAATTCCCCACTTGTTGGAAATTATGTAGTGGTACTCGGAATTTTAGGGGGGTACACTTGGAAATCTAGAGGTGGACACCGCCATCCGAGACCCTTAAGAAACGTCCTTGAGCCCACGTGACAATCCTCATGCAAATAGAAAATGATCGCCGAACAATTTCATTTTATTATATGCTAGCCTGTGAATTATTGCTAATTATCTGAAAGATATTTCTCGATATCCATCGACTTGATAATAATAATAAAATAATAAAGCAAAATAATTAGATGTATAGAAAGTGAACCCGAGAGTAATATTGAGCCTTGAACTGGGTAATACACTTTTTCCGAAAAACCTTGATCGATTAGCCCAGGAAGTGTTTTGAGAGGATGAGTCGCGCACTCAATTCCAAATTCTTTGTTGTAAAATTGACATCTAACCCTTTACCTAACAGAGAGGTAAGTAAATAACATCCAGGAAATTTAGAAAAATAAGCATACCACGCCCTAAAATATCTTACAAATGTCTCGATGAAACCATACAAATATGGATTTCATTAGAACCGGCTCATCGAGACGGTTCTAATGATATCCATATTTGTGCGATTTTATAGAAAATTTATGATAATTTCTTTCAAAAAATGTGAAATTCAATTTATTTTTTACAAAAGCTGTGTTAGGTAAACGGTTAAAATGTTCTACAACTTAACATTAAAGAAGCATATGAGAATATTCTCATTTGTAGGTATTATAATTATTAAATTTTATCTGTGAGTTGAAAAATTAGTTGGTTAAATTATCGTGGGAAAGTATGGATATTTTTTACGTTTGAGTGATTTGGCTATTATCGTCTTGAAAGAAGTATCAGCTGATCCTTGTTATTGTTTTGAAAGGTACGTGTTTGCACTCGAATTGGGTTGAATATTGTGTAGTAAAATGTCAGGAAGCATATAATAAAAAGAAAATCTACGCTATTTTACTGAAAAGCGCTGGTGAAAAATGAAACTTTCAGGTCCACACTCATGCGATAATTCCCGATATTCACTAAAATAGCATAGATATCCTCCATATATTCTGCATTTTATAAGCAAAAATGACGTCACGCTACAACACCCGTGGGTGATTTTTCTCCCACCACATTCTTGTTAGTTATATAGTGGTATATTGGGTTACTTATTTGTTCACCTGTTTATTTACTTAACCCTTTATCCAACGTAACGGCCAAAACCGGCCAGGGCTTTTCTAAAAAATCGCAAATTAATTATCATTATATTTTCATTTTTTGTCTCAAAAACATAGGAACGAGCTCGTCGAGCTCGTTCCAATGAGGGGTCATAACCTTTGTTTTTGAGACAAAAAATGAAAACAAATTAGTTATTCAAGAATTTTGTTTGCAAGTGTCCTCTGCTTTTCATGTTAGGTAAAGGGTTAAGCGTTTAGTTGTACATTTACTTACAGAATCGTCACCAGAGTTATCCAAATAGTATGCCAAGTTAACTGGTCTATTCAGCTCGGGAGAATTTCGGCCATCGGGAATTCCACCAGTACCCCGATTAGCCAATTCGTTAGGCACTAAAGTAAGCTGACTTGTCCGCATGGAATGGATATAGCAAAAAACACAGCCCGTCCTTCCGTCTGTCCTTTCGCTCGACGGGCAGTGCGACGTCTGTTTATGTGATAACTTGAAAATATAGGATTTCAATAAATTTTGGTGTGCATGTTTATATTAAGAGTGTTTTCGATAAGGTCAATATTTACCATTATTCAATAAAACTTATGCGAGTTATTGCCCTTTTTTGTTGAATTTTGTTCATTGTTTATTCAATAACTTGAACAATTGAATGAGGTTTCAATAAAATCTGATAAATTGCGTTATCTTAACATTGTTTTGGGCTACAGTGATTTCTCATACATATAAGACCTATTTCTCTTTATCCTTATTACTCTCCTGATTCCCCCTCTGACCTCTGTCTTTTCCCAAAGCTCAAATCACGCCCGTGAGCGAGAGTTTGTTTCTAATAATGAGGTCTCTGGTGATGTAGAGGCCTTCTTCGGGATTAAAACGAACATTTCTACAGACAGGGAATTACTATGTTGGTGTATCGCGGGAATATGTTAGGAAGTTTGGAACATTATGTTGAAAAGTAAAGTGAAAAGCATTTTGATCCGACAAGACTATCTATGTGAGGCAGCGACCTTTTAGATCCACCCTCGCATGCTTAGGCGGGACATATTATAGAGTGATGCACTGATCGATATTATTATTAGAATGGGGTATCGGAAAGTGTTTACCATGCTGTGATGGCTGATGAGTGTCAGGGTGAGTCTAAAAGGGAGGTTTTGGTTATTTCACTGTGATATTATCACACAGTGGACAAATAAAGGAGCGTGCCGTCGGATTTGTAGAAACTGAAGGCCTTTCAACCAAAATTCTGACAGAAAAAGTCTTGAAACTTTGGCTTTTTTTCTTATGTATTCTAAGAAATGTGTTGGGCGATCCTTTGATGACGTTAGTGTTATGTCAGTACATGAGACTGCAGTGCGGAGTAACCTGCGAAAATCCTTCACTAATGCTATCAATATTCACTGCCAGAGTCATCGCCTACATTTGGTGAGGGCTGTTGCTTCCTCATGTGACAGCGAAGCTGCCAATCTCTTTGAAATTCGCGATCATCGTGACACCTTTTTCGCGGGATCTAAAAGACATGCCAAATTTGTCTCACGGCTAAAATTACCCCCCCCCCCCCCACCCTTAAATTCCCCACCTCTTATCTTTCTCATTCACCCGATACCAGGAGGTCAACGAGATCTGTTTCACCAGACAAATTTTTAAAGTCATTTGATGTCATCACCCGGACACTCGAACACCTCTCGAGACTTTGACACACGCACAAATGCTCACTGACTTTATTTTCGGATTCACAGCGCTGAATTTCCCTTTCTCCTCGTGGCATTCAATAGAATTCTTCAATGGACCGATCAAGCAACAACAGGCAACAACATGTTTACAGTCTGTTTCCAATACTCTTGATCTGACAAGAGACGTAATCGCTACAGCAAGAAGGGCATTTGATTCGTTACAAAAGTATGAAACATAGGCGTTCATGGAAAAGAATGTTTCTGACAAGTTTTGTACCTTATATGGTATCGAGAAAGACCCGATGGCTTAAAAAAAGCTTTCCGCACACTTTTCTCAGCCAGTATCACTCGAGGGTTGCGCTCAACGGTTGAATGACTTTCAGGGCAAATTGAAACGACAATGGGACTAGATTTTGGACAATATAAAAGCAGCGTTTGGTGACCGGTGTGTGGAAGGGGGAATACCAGTGTCTCCTAGACCTGATCCGCGTCTTAGAAGCTGATGCTACTACTAACAAGCTGCATCACTGAGCGATGTTTTCAACCATGAATAAAGAAGAAATACAATGTTGATCTGACACAAGTTTGTCAAGTCTTTCACTCCTGTCATTTGAGGACGAAATGCATAATAATGAAACTTATGTCAAAGTTATCGAAATGTCATGCAGAAACCATATCGGCTCTTCTGAAGACATTTTGAGTAGTTTTCAAACTCTCCAGCTCTAAAAAGGAAGAACCTTTGTGTAAAGTATTTTGCAGTTTTGTTCAGTGGGCAAAACGCATGCGTTTTTGTTCGACATGTCTAGTCTTCTCACTATTAAAAACTTTGTTCACGACACTAACCCCTTTCTTGAAATTACTGTTGTGAATTTGAACATCGTTCACTTCAGACCTCTGAACAATCCCAATAAGGTAGAATACAATTCATGTACCAGATAATATTTTTCTACTTTTCAGTGATAACTATGACCATGTCTATTCATTGATATATATATGTCGTATCTAACCTATGACTTAAAATGGTGATAGATATTTCTGAAGGGTCCTTGAGAAAGTCACTTAAATTCACTTAATCCTGATTGCCCATGTAACTATGTGTGTATGTGGGGGGGGGGGGGGGGGGGGGGGGGGGGGGCTGGTGGCACTGTGTACTAATTTGTCCATGGTACACTTGCCGTCATCGCAGCTAAGTCTGCTTCAGTAGCGCTAGAAATGAGTCACGCGAAGCTGCGGCCAGCATAAGACCATTTTTTGTTTTTACCATATAAAGTATTTGGGGAGAGTTTGGTCACATGTATGGAACCAAACATGCACATGTTTTGGTTCTTCAATCTTTCACATTAACTGGACCCTTCAATGCCTCTGGACATTGTATAAATTGTAAAATATAAAGCCGTGCCAAGTTGAAATAAAATTTTAAAAGGGCGGCGAAGAAAACGTCAGAAACACTTTTTCATTTGTTTCATTACGCATGCATTAAGTTGCGCGACCTCGGCATTTACTAGGTAAACAAGATGGGCAACTCTATATGAAATTTCCTGGTTCTCGAACACATGACGAATCATTTGTTTAGGTTCTTCGACGGGTTTTGGTATACTTGGAACCAAATTCGGAGCGGCTTTCTCTCAAATTCTCCGAGTGCACCGACATCGCCTCAGTGTTATTTTAGTTCCAATGTTTCCAACATTTTCCCAGGAAGACCTCTGGCCCCCAACCGATATGGGGGGGGGGGGAGCTCCTAACATATGACCTCCCCACATTTATTGGCTATGCCCTCCCCCCTCCCCTCTATTTTAGGACCGTGCCTGAATCGGACCACCCGATACACTATAGGACGTTTAGGTGGTGGATACTGTGTTACATAAGGTGAGAACAATATTGGGCGAGGTCTCAGTTGAGCCTGATATCAAATTGTTCTCACTGGAGCTCACTGCAATGCATGGATAGTTATCAAACTAATTGAAACTGTTTCTCCCTTTTAGTACTCGTAGTCACCTGTCTCTCTACACTAAGACGTTTGCTGCCATCTTCCGGAATACAAAACTCTCACACTCTCCACCTTCGAGGAGGCTCCATTTTACGGCCCACGGGTATAACTTTGCCTTTGCTTTCATTTTCTTCGAATCTCCATTTGTTCCCATATTTTCCAACAATTCCCAGCATTTTCGCTAGTCCCTCTTCGCTTTCTGACGCAAGCACCATATCGTCTGCAAAAATAGCCATGGGATTTTCAAGTCCCCAACTGCTACCCCCTCGTCGCTACGCAGGAGTTCATCTCCTAAACCTTTCATGTACAATGCAAAAAGAATTGGCGAAGGGATACACCCCTGTTTTAGGCCTATCTCCATAGGCAAACGTTTTGTTCTTATGTTACCCAGGCTAAGTTCACTCTGTACATCTTTATATAATGCTTTCAGAATTCCAACAAACTCGCCTACCAAGCTCAGAGCCTCAAGCTTTCGCCACATACCTTCCCTCCATACTCTATCGTATGCATTTTTAACATCCAAAAAGGCCATAAACATCTTTTTCTTTTTTGCTTTCGCGGATTCTATCATTTGAGATTTCGTGAAAAGATGGTCAGTGACTCTCCATCCATTCCTGAAGCCATTCTGAATCTCTCCCAAAAACCCCCTTCTCCTCAATCACCACCTCTAATCTCCCATATAGGACTTTACGGGGGCGCGGTGGCTCAGTTGGTAGATGTGCAGGCTGCAAGCCGAGAGGTCCTCGGTTCGAATCCCACCTGCGGCAACCGCTTTGTGTCCTTGGGCAAGACACTTCACCCCGATTGCGTACATGGGGGCACGATGACGCTGTGTACTGAGGCGTACTGCACGTCGATGGTGCGCATGTCTTCAACCAATCTAACCCTGCCTGTGCTGCGGTGCAGAGTTCAGAGTTACGATGTTGGAGAGCTGACAGCTGCTCGTCGTTGCTCGGTGGTTCTCTCCGGGTACTCCGGCTTCCTCCACCCGTAAAACTGTCACGGTCACGATTAGCCATTGTGCATAAGTATGTGACCTTAAACACCAATAAATAAATAATAATAATAATGTAGGACTTTACAGAAAACTTTTCCAATGTTGCTACTGAGAGAGATCCCTCGATAATTATCCAAAACGTCTTTTTCCCCCTTTTTTGAATGAATGTCACTTTGCTTTCCCTCCACTCTTTTGAGACCTCTAGATTTTCTATGGCTAAATTGAATAGGACAGTTAGACTTTCACAGAGTTCCTCTCCTCCTTTTTTGAGACACTCGTTAGGAATTTTGTCCACCCCTCCCGCTTTTCCATTCCTTAATTTTGAGATCTCGCGTACCTCCTCGATTTTAATTTCGCTGCACACTAAGATCGATAGATTTTCCTCGACCTGGTTCGGGACTCCGGTTGGTTCCCCATGCCCCATCGCTTATCGTTTATAGTATAGTCTGCCGCTTATGGACAGTCGTTTGTTTGTGCCGTCCTGGGCAAGTATTGTCTGCCTCGGGCTCTTCTGTCTGTCTGTTCTGTGGATAGTATTGCTCTGTGTTCATCGAAGTTGTTGATGCTGTCACTTAATTACTCCATCATGTAACACGGCGTGGGCGGTTTCTGTTGTCTTGTGACGTTGTCATCGGTGTCTGCTGTTTTCTGGGAGTCCGTCGAAGAATCTGAAAATAGACACAATGGAGGTGAGTCATGCCCCCACCCATAAACCCTTCCCAAGGTGTTGACAGCTGGTTCCCCGAAGAACAGGGATGAGAAGTAGCAGGTGGAATTGAATAATAGCAGCCTGGTGACGATTCACACCGAAGTGTATTACTGCAGTATTCGCGCGAATTTTATGAAAGAGCAAGCAGCCTGGTGACCGACGAGCACATCGCAATGTGTTACTGCTGTCTACGTGGAAGCTGTTTGTTCTGAAATATAGAAGTTATTTTAAGATATTGCTGGCTCCATTTATCGTGTCGATGATATGCTAATGAACTGAAACAACGAGAAATGTTATTATTTTCACCAAATTTGACGGCTTGTTAGATCAAATGGTTGGCACATTTAACATCAAGGACACTTCCATCATCAAGTCAACCACTCCCTCAACCGTGAGAGGTCGAAAAGACACAGTGACCCAAAGTGCACACAGTTTTCACTCCTGACTTATTCCGTCATGAAACTTGACTTTCGGTAAAATTATCGCCCTTGAGGGTATTAGACGCGTGGAAGAAAAGTCCACTTAAAGAGCAAGTAATTGTTGAGAAAATACCCATGACATCTTTTAAAAATAACACCAAGTTTCATTTTGTTATATTCAATAATCGAAAACAGCAGACAGCTATTTCATTTATTTAAAGTAACAAAATGCAACTTGGCTTTTGTGGCAAGCTAATTAGAAGCAACGACTTCAAAGATAATCCTTCATTAAGAATATCTATCAGTATCACACCAACCAACATTAATCGCCCATCATAGCTCTTTGTTTAGCGAAGATATTTGTACAGTAATTTGCAAGGTTTACTCTTCCCAGGAAACAAATGAGCAAATCTCACATCCCAGACCTTTGCATTAACTGGTTGAGTACTGGTAGCCGCCACTGTAACGGTTTCACCTTGACTAGCTGTTTTTACAGATAAGTCATCACAGTTAAATACACTTTGTTCATAAATATTAAATCGTTTTAGTTCACTGGAGAATGTCGGCATTCTCGTCGGCATTCTCCAGCAAACTAAACTCAATTAATATTTATGAACAATATGGCTGTTGGTTTACAGATTACACTACGTGGTTAGTACTGAGGTAAAAATAATTCAGCACTCTACCAGTTTACTGGAAAATGTCGGCATTCTCGTCGGCATTCTCGTCGGCATTCTCCAGCAAACTAAACTCAATTAATATTTATGAACAATATGGGTCATGGTTTACAGATTACACTACATGGTTAGTACGGAGGTAAAAATAATTCAGCACTCTACCAGTTAATGGAAAAGACAATGTCTTCTATTTATTTTATTTATTTATTTATTTATTTATTGATGTTTAAGGTCACATACTTATGCACAATGGCTAATCGTGACCGTGACAGTTTTACGGGTGGAGGAAGCCGGAGTACCCGGAGAGAACCACCGAGCATCGACGAGCAACTGTCAGCTCCACGACATCCTAACGCTTCAAGCCCCGCTCAAGCAGGGTTACAGCGGTTGAAGACATGTGCACCATCGACGTGCTGTACGCCTTAGTACACGGCGTCATCGTGTCCCCGTGTAGGCAACCGGGATAAAGTGCCTTGCCCAAGGACACAACGCGGGTCGTCCCGGACGGGGGTCGAACTCGGGACCTCTAGCATAGAATGTCCAACAGTCTACCACTGAGCCACCGCGCTTTCTTCGCCATGACAAGCTGTTTTACAGATAAGTCACCACTGTTAAATACACTTTGTTCATAAATATTAAATCGTTTAAGTTTACTGGAGAATGCCTCCAGTCATTCTCCAGCAAACTGAATCAAATTAATATTTGTGAACAATATGGGTCATGGTTTACAGATTACATTACATGGTTTTTACGGAAGTAAAAATGCTTCAGCACCCTATCAGTTAATGGAAAAGACAGTGTCTTATATTATATGTCGCACACTGTTGATATAATGAACAGATAACAATAGTTACAGAACATCAAAAAATGGTGGAAACGCCGTTTTTTTTTTATTTTTGAATGGGTTTCAACAGAGATTGATAGTACAACATCAAACTGATTGGGAAAATACTGTCTAAAAATCAGCTTCTGTATTTCTATCCTGCTCTAGGGGCGCGGTGGCTCAGAGGTATGCAGGCTGCAAACAGAGAGGTCCTCGGTTCGAATCCCACATGCGGCTACCGCATTAGTATATCATGTCCCCGGACGTCCCCTATCTGGGCAACCTCGGAAGTGACGTAATGTCACGTGACTCAGTGGTGTCATGTTGTGTTGTCATGGTAACCCGCTTGAGCGGCCGTCTTGTGACGTCATTACCACAGTGATACGTGGCGTTAGTGCGCATGCGCAGCGCGTGTTGTTAGGGTGATATGTGTTCCCGTCGTTCATTTTGTGTACTGGAGGCCGCCATCTTGGTTTCTATGGTAGCATGTGGTTGCTATGCTACACAAAAGCTTCTTATATGATAGGAGTATGTTCGGAGGATGTGTTCGATTAAACAGGAGTAAATCTAATTACCACAAACAACCCAAACATCCCTCAAAATCACCAAAATCCACTTTATTTATGACGGATTTCCCCCAGAATTCTATTTAGGACTGCCATACCGTAGATTTTAATAGTAGAACGTAGTGCTATAGTACTGCGGGGGCCCCCAGGATTTACCATGACAACACAATATGGAGCCACTGGGTCACGTGACATGACGTCACTACCGAGATCCCCCACCGAGGTTCCCCAGTTAGTGGACGTCCGGGTACATGACATACTACTAACCGCGGTGTGTTTTTGGACAAGACATTTCATCCCCATTTCCCACGTGGGGGCACGGTGTCGTTGTGAACTAAGGCGTACTGCACGTCGATGGTGCACGTGTCTTCAATCGATGTTACCCTGTTCGTGTGAAGTTAGTATGTTAGGGTGCCTGACAGTTACTCGTTGTTGTTCGGTGGTTCCCTCTGAGTATTCCGGCTTCCTCCACCCGTACAACTATCCGACACAAAGTGACTCTGCTGTCAAAAGTGTCGTTAAACCACAATAAATAAATAAATCTATAATACTCTACAGGAAAATGCCTCATATCTGTGAAATGATGCCCACATGTAAATTCGGTAACATTTTGAAATTCAAATTTTTACTAGATCTGAAACGGTTAAAGGGTATTCTTGATCGATTAATCACATGGATAAACCTTGATTAACCGATTAATCACTTTCTCTAAAAGGTAGCTGAATAATTGCCGTACCGTTGATGACATATAGCATTGACCCCTTACCCAACATAAAGGACAAAATCGGCCAGCTCTACATACAAAAATCTCCATTCAGATTTTATTATGTTTTCAATTTTTGTCTCCAAAACATAGCTTATGATCCCTCATTAGAGCGAGCTCGTTCCAGCTACTGGTTCAGAATAATGATCATGCAAGTGAACAAGGTTGTCATCACGTTACTTGCATGCTTTACTCTTTCTCATATAGTTGATATGAGTCAGTGTAACAATGGTTGCCTGTTTTAGAGCATGCTTGTTCCTTTGTTAACCTAGAAAATACAGTAGTTCAAAAGTAACGGTTAATCGATCATTTACTTTTTTGATCGATCAAGACTTGATCATTGGTTAATCGATTAATTGGTTAACCGTTTCAACTCTAATTTTTACATGAAATTCCCATACCCTTAGTGTTAAATGTCCTGACAATATTATGAAATTGAGGGGAGTTAACTTTCCCGAAAATCTCTTCCAAAGACGAAAATTGTCAGCCATGTAAATTTTGAATGAAGACTATAATGCGAAGTCCAGAAAACTATTTTGAAGACAGAAATGCCTAAAACTGACATGTTTCAAATGCAGTTCTGATCACCACCTTGGCTCCATAAATGTATAAGTTTTCAACAAACAAGGTTAGGGTCATCAAAAATAAAAAATGCAAGTCTCCCTGCATGTATTAAAGGTGCGTAACACTAAGCTGTTTTCTGAGAACATTAACAACAGGCATTTTGTTCCTGCTATCCCCTTATTAAATAGAGTCATTTTCCCATTTTTATTAGTTTTTTGACGCAAAATAGTTATTCAATCGTCTGACAACTGCATTCGATGTCTTGATAAAATACCATTCTAATTAATGGAAACAATAGTCTGTGGGAAAAAATTCTACTTACTTTTCCAAATGATGCATTTTGGTGCAGACGCAAGTTTCCAGTTGGATAAAATATCGACCAGAGACGTGGAGTATCGATCCACATAATACACGATTTTGACACCAGTTTGTTTTGTCTTTTCAGATCGGATTCAGACACACAAAGAGAATGTTCTCAAGATTTATGGCAAGACTACAATTAGGAATGTGTTTTTATACCGGTGGCATGGCAGCGCAGAGTAGAGAGGTATGAAACAGCCCCAGTGGGAAGGTGTAAACCCGATTTGCCCCGACCATGTTTGCTCAAGTTTCGACTGATAAAATAATTCAGCGATTTCACAAAGGCAAACTTCATTGATGTACAGGCCTGAAAATAAGCAGTCTTCTGACATTTGCACAATGAGGTTCCCTGAGGGTGAATTTGATGATGCCTTCCCATACAGAGGGCCAATTTATCCCCTGGGTACCTCTTTCTGTTTAGTTTTGAGACCCTGATTCAGATTCAGGTCCATGGAGGGTAAATTTAGTGATGCTACCCTGCTATGGAGGGTAACATCACTAAATTCACCCTTCAGTGATGGTCATTTTGCAGATGACAGTCTGCTTATTTTCTGGCTTGATGATGTAGAGGAGTATTAGTCAGTCGAGTTCAGAGTTCTTAGGAATTTTTTTGTCGATAAATACATTTAGTAGTCGTGACACATAGACTTCCTAATTTCTTTTTTTAATATTGGGACGAGAACACCAAGTTGGTCGTGTTGGGCCCTGCCGTCCCCAAACAGCCCGGATCGGATACCACAGACCTCCAACCGTAGGACTGACTGTATTTTTTGCCGGGCTATGTTTTTTTGAACGCATATATTTTAACACAACCAATGACTGGTGAAACAAGCGCGGAGGATCCTGAGCCCCCCCCCCCCCCCCTCCCACATTTTCGCCAGCAATGTTTTTCTCGTGCTGGTTCAGTTTCGATGGATTTTGGATCTTTTTTTTGCAGTAAGAGGCAGCAAACGTTAAAATGTAACAGACGGTTAAAAAATCGGTTAACTGAAATAAATCGTAATCTTACAGACATACAGTACCAAATCCACCCCAGACAAGATAATCCACAGACAGTATAATTGCTGTTAACGTCTGGTAAAGCATACAGGTGAGGTCTGTTTATCTACTTTGGTTGTTACGATCAAAGCTGATAAATGGACCTCACCTGCATGCGATCAAAGCTGATAAATGGACCTGACCTGCATGCTTTACCGACGTTTTTTAACGGCTCTCAAAGTGTGAAATCTTTCAAATACATCTCCTGAAATATCTCAAAATATCCGCTCAGATGCATGGAAATGGGGGTTTTGGGAACCTGGAATTTAAAATTTTCGTACCATGCTCGGCCCGTCATACCGACCACCATCCATCGCCCGATCCAGCCCCCCCCCCCCCCCCCCCCCCCACACACACTTTGAAAATCGTTCCGCCGCCCCTGAGAAGGTCATGTGTGAAATCTTTGTATCGTACTAGAGCCTCGAAAGAAAGTACATGGTCACAAGTAAGAAAGAATCAATGTCAGAGGCTCACATCCGGAAGAAAATGTCCCGACTGGATGTTTTTCTATGACTACAGTAAGTATTCACAGTGGGATTTACCCCCCCCCCCCCCCACCCCCCACCCCGAACAGCGGGTAGTTCCCTCCATTGGCCTCCAACAAAGTGTGTAAAGGCCACTGAACACTCTTAATTTGTTCAGGCCATAGCCCACTGTCTTCTCACCCAAATAAGCTCGCTTCGCTTGTCTGTAGTGTAGAGATGGACTCGAAGTCTTCACAATAGGAACGGAGGTTTTTGTTCAGTTTCAGTGTTAATAATATGGGAAGAGTTCTATCTTCAGTAGAACGATGTAACTCACACATTTTCCAAAGGCACGAAACCGACAGACATCCGTGTTTATATTCTTTTAGTACTTATGTCGAGAAGTCAAGAAAAACGTGTCATCTGATGCTCAACACAAATTGTCCTGATGCCTAGTTGGTGGAGACCAGGACGCCGCCGACGAGAGGCGGGACACCTCTTGACTACAAAACCCACCCACCCACCCACCCAAAGACCCACCCTCCCACCCACCCACCAGGTGCAAAGGAATGGTTTCGCGCGCCGAAGGCGCGCAGGGACGGTATGGTAGACAAGCCCCTTTCGACCCTCATTGACTGTAGGTGATTCATTCTCACATGTCTAGGCGTGTTGAAGGAGGAACTGCTTCAGGTACTCGGCCGGTGTCACCAGTTGCGTCGTGATGGTCTCTGGCTGATGTCGGTTGAACCCTCGGGTGAGGACCAGTGTGAGAGGTTGGGTCCTCTCACAAAGGTACTACCTCTCCCCGAGGGTGCAGTCGATCTGGATTTTCGGGCAAGTTTTGTCTGCCGCTTCGAGGATGATTATGAGTGATGGCACCCACCAGGTGGAAGTACGATTTCGTTTTATACCCGAATGGTCCCAGATCAAGATTACACCCCGAGCTCAACAATCCTCTGGAGGATTCTGCAAAATAGCGCGATATTCCAAACTTTCACTTGATGGTTATACGAACCCCAATATTGATCGAATGGATAACATTTAAAAGGGCGTGAAATAGGATCGTGTATGATATACACTTTTCGACGGATTTGTAAGACCCGGCCCCCGAATCCTTAGGTAATTTGTGAAAGTATGAACGTGAAATCTTAACCAACCATCAGACAATTTAACACAAAAATTCACCACAGGATGTCGACATATTTCCCAACAGAAACACTCGTGGTGCGAGATGGCGCTATTCTGCGCCATGAAAATGAGCAGCAGATTGCATGTGATAAAATGATTTAGATGTTTGCCTAGGCTTGACATCGATTGGTACCGATCAGCCATGCTTTCGGGTGGAAATGTGGGGAACATCGTACCTCTACTTTTGTCCGACTCAATTTTAAGAACTTGGAGGGGTTGGTCGTGATCGCAACACATCACCCATCATATAATGATTAAACATCATATAATGAAAATGCCACATGGTAATGGCACAAGGACAGCATGCAATGACCGATGCGCATCATGTAATGAAAAAGGAACATCATATATATTTTGCAACACTATGTCGAAACATTCTGAGATCCCGGCTTCGGGCCTTTTTTCCCATAGTGCAAGAGGGAATTTAACGAATTCAATCTTGTCGTCTGTTGTTTGTTCCATTTCGTCCGTTAACTTTTGCATTCCATTCTTTCGTTCTTCGTCAGAACCACTGGACCGAATCAAATGAGATTAGGCACAAAATATTTTCCTGTTGTCTGCTTGAGTAAAATGGCTAACCTCCATTGGGTGGTGGCAATGCCTAAAATCCAGATATTATGTTTACAAAATCTTCTTATCAAACACCAGTTAACACAAATGGTATTTATAAAGAATATACCCACAGTTAACTGAGAGTGTGCAGTCAATACGATGAATAATCATGCCAGTGACGCCGTAAATGATGTGTTGTGTTGTGTTTGTAAAACGAACCGGTGAATTGGCGTATTTGCTCGTCATTAGAGGGTCTGAAATGAAATCAAGGACATGCACAGAGGGTTTCTACTCTTCCGTTGGCATTAGAAGGGGGAAACCCATAGGATGACTGGCAGGACATATGAAATTTGTGGTTAGTGGGAAACTGGACATGCTGATAGGTTCCAACAGTGCCGTATTAACCCATAGCCGGGCCCCTAGGCTTTTAGGTACTTCGGGTCCGGGTCCCATCCGGCATTTCAATCTTTCACCCCACTACAGCTGACATCCTGACCCTGGTACCGTAGGCACTATTTGCAGTACATAGCCATATATCCATTTTGTGGGTCTCCTGAAAAATTAAACTCACAACTTGACATATTATTTAAATAAGCATTAAAATAATGTACTGTATACAAATATATATATAGTATACTTATGAGAGTATATATATGCTTAAGTACATATGTACATGTATC
This sequence comes from Pictodentalium vernedei, assembly GCA_031216915.1. Lineage (NCBI taxonomy): Eukaryota > Metazoa > Mollusca > Scaphopoda > Dentaliida > Dentaliidae > Pictodentalium > Pictodentalium vernedei. The sequence continues at coordinate 404,829,226 of CM062296.1, read as the reverse complement.
GCTAAGTGCAAAGTGATTTTAACTATTGGAGCCCTACGGCGCTGGTAACAGTGCCTCAGTAAAAAAAAATAAAATTGGCGGGCCCCCTGTCCCTGTGGGCCCATGGGCTTCAGCATAATCAACCTTATGAATAATACAGCCCTGGGTTCCAGAAAGAACAGCTATTCATTCATTATCCCCATGCGGGGACGGGATATAATGCGCAGCTTCGTCCGTCCGGAAAAGTATTAGTGTGAACCTGAAGAACAGTTGTCAAAATCCATTAACTTTTGGTTTGCTACTTCACATTAAGAATGCCTTGGACAAGTTCAGTAACCACCACTTATGTATTAAAGATTAAGAGAGTTGTTTCCCTTTCTTTGTTGATTTGCCCAATGTTTCATTGTTAATGCAATAATTTGAATTGTGGGCCTTAGGTTTCAATAAAAAATAGACAGACTGCTTCATATACTACTCAAAGTTTGCTAAGCACCAAGTATATCCAACTACCTGTTTTACGTTTTAGTTGAAATATTGTGATGAAAAGTTTATTTATTTTTTATCTAATTATGTCTTTAATGATTTAAGTACAGAAATTAAGATTGTATTTGTGTTTGACATTATTTTTTAGCCTTTGAATACGATAACCATGGAAAATGGATATTACTGGTGAAAGAGGAACTTTTTCAATTTGCCAAAAAGTTGACGGGGCGAACTGGTATGGGTTCATTATCGAGTACGAGGCCCATTACTGTTAATTACAGCTTGGCAACGCCTTCTCATGCTCCCAGTCAGGTTCTTGGTGGTCTTCTCTGGGATGTTGTTCCATCCTTGGACCAGCATGGCACCAAGCTCCTGTACACTTCTTGGCTGGACTGAACGGGCTGAAATTAAAAGCTGCAACTCATTCTAGACATGTTCGATTGGATTGAGGTCAGGTGATCTTGCTGCCAGTCCATACGCTCAATCCCCTCCCTCTATCTGTACTCCCCGAAAACATGGGCAACATGAGTACGGGCATTATCGTCCATCAGAATGAATCTATTACCCACTGCACCTGCATACTATCTGACGTGGTCATCCAGGATCTCATCAATATACCGCTGTGCAGTCAATGTACCACGTTCAAGGATACAGAGCTCTGTACGTCCATCCCAGCTGATGCCACCCCAGACCATGATTGACCCTGCACCATAGCGGCCATGCTCAGCAATGTTGGCTGCACGGAATCGCTCTCCTGGTCTTCTCCATACCCAATAATGCCTATCTGTGTGGTCTAGGCAGTACCTTGACTCATCTGTAAAACGGACAGGTCGCCAATCTTCTCTGGTCCATCCAACGTAGTCCATGGCGCATTGATATCGTTCCTGGCAGTGGTTCTGGGACAGCGGAATGCGAATACATGGCTTTCTCGATTGGAGACCACATTCGTGCAACCTTGCTCGGATAGTCTGCGTCGAAACATTTACCCCGGATGCATTCTGAGGTCACTGCGAAGATGGGTTGCTGTGGCAAAGCGGTTCCTACAGGCCTGAATGATCAAACACCGGCCTCCAGCTGCCGATGTTACCCTGCCTCTGTCACCACCATGCCGTCTTACTGGTGTGCCATACTGCCGAAATCTTGCCCAGGTTCTGGTGATCACCGCATGATGCACACCAAGGGCTTCACCAACCAGACGATGGGTAACCCTTTGCTCCACCACCCCTACAGCCCGCCACATGTATGCTTCATATTTGCATTTGCAATATTCAATCATTAAATCATAAGGGTTTGTGTTGAAATGAAGACTGAATACCATACACATGTCATGTACATGTAGACAGTACACGAAAACATCATGAAAATCAAGGGGCACATGCTTTCAATGACTGTCACGAAAAGTCGGCCTGTCAAGAGAGCTAATGAAAACACTGGGGACCATCTCAATACATTCCTCAATCATATCCAGCAGAAATATCGCAAATATGTCACAAGCAAATTTCACAATGATGTGTCAAATATTTGGTGCTTAGCAAACTTTGAGTAGTATATTAAAGTTGTCTTGGACACGTCCGAGAACCTCAGCGATTGCTAAAAAATGACAGAGTTATTGCCCTTTGTTTGTTGAATGAATTTGTGCTTTTAATTTCAGTGCAGTAAACATCTGCTGTCCAAACACTTTTATATCATACTTTGTGTTAACAGTGTCACGGACAAGATAAAAAACGATGGTGACTTCTTGAAAATATGGGGGGAGTTATTGCCCTTTGTTGGTTCACTTGATTTTTGTATTTTTAATGTTATGTGATTACTTAAAAGGAAAACATCAGATTTCAATAAATTTTGAAATACTGCAATTGTTCCTTTGTATCAACTTTATCACGGATTAGGTCGAAAATCGCTGAGATCTTTTGAATACTGAGAGCTATTGTGTCCATTTTAACTTTCATTTTTTTAAGTTTATGTGCTAACTTGAGAAATAAACATCAAATCTCAATAACCTTTGTGATGTGGCTTGATATTAATACTGTCTTGGGTCATTTTTAAACTCGCGGCGATTTGTTCGGGCTGGCAGTGTGTTTTCCCAAAAGCACAACGTAAAGTGTGCTGCGACGCGGATAACCTTCCAGGGAACCAGAAAAGATGTTTGCGTGCAAGAAAAGAATGTGACTTTGTGCTGTCGGGATTTTTGTGACGTTTCCTAATTTAGTTGGCTTCTGTGACATCAAAAATAACGCTGAGAATGTAGAAAACAACTGCTAGAAGCCGGTTTATGAACAGCAAAAGATCGCGTTACCCTATTTTGACATAGCCTCATTGTGCCATTCTTATACGCGACTACTTAGCATTTTGAAGCTACAAATATCCCCAGTCTCCACTAACGAACAAGAATTTATGAAGACAATATCAACGCATTCACATTCATACCAAACATAATGCTCTGAAGCCAAAGAAAAACAGTACATATTTTGCCCCAAACTGTGCTCAAATGGACTGCAGAGTTGTCATGACATTTTGAAGACCGCCACACCTCTGTCGCACAGGTAATCCAAGAAATTCACTGGGGATATAAGAACACGTAGTGCTATGTTTGGCGACTAGTGACTGTGACGACTACCTGAAGCCGCCTCCACATCTACGCTTGTTGTTCTCTGTGGCCGTTGTCTGTGGAGGTTTCCTTGTCGATATTATGATTCGATGGTGTCTTCCCACTAGACCAATTCCCTTTAGACCAGTTCCCTTTAGGCCAATTCTCAACAAAAGACCAATTCCCCTTAGACCAACTACATACTGTTATTGATTAAGGGTTGATTAAGGATAATTAAGAAAACATTTATTTACTGATAAGCACTTTATTTGATAAAAAAATATTTTTCCGCATAACATACAAAAATATAGGTTTATAACATTTCAGTTTATAAAATATCAACAAGCCAGAAAATAAGCAGACTATCATCTGAAAAATGAGGTCCCCAGAGGGTGAATTTGACAATGCTACTCTGCACAGCAGGGTAGCATCACTAATTTTACCCTCTGTGAATCTCAATCTGAATTAAGGCCTCAAACATAAACAGAAAGATGTACCCAGAGGATAAACTGGCTCACTGTATGGGATAGCAACAGTAAATTCACCCTCTGGAGACCTCATTCTGCAAATGACAGACTGCTTATTTTCAGACTTGAATATCAATAACATTAAATACATTTATAAATATTTATAAATATATCAAATTATTGATATAGAATTATTTTAAAAGTAGAACACATGAATTGGTCTAAGGGGAATTGGTCTTTTGGGAATTGGCCTCGTGGGGATTGGTCTAAAGGGAATTGGTCTAGTGGGAATGAACCGACTCGATATCCAACTCCATTAACCTTTGGTCCCGAGAGGTCGCTTTTCCGATCCAGGACCTTGACACGTCATAATATTATTAAGTATTATGGCTGCTCAGTGAAAGTGTGGGGTTGGCCAATCAACATTTCCTACGTGCAGCCCTATAATGAATATGTACTCTTCCAGTTCTGTTACTGAATTAGCCTGGAAGATACCATCAGGGCTTAAGGGGTTTACATACCATGACTATGAGTAAACACTTGTCATTCTTAAAATCCTGCGCAAACGATGATAATCGTATTCAATATCTAGGAACAGGTATCATGAAAAGAAAATGCTTCTCGTTATCGCGGTGCTCTTCACTCTGTCTGTATGTTTGTCTGCCAGTCCGTACAGGTAGTTTGTTTCTGTTTTCTATTCAAGGGCACTGAGACTATGGACTAGGGTGCAACGCGTGTCCCCTTTTACCAGAAGTGCACGAATGGAAAAAACTTTACTCTCCGAAAATTGTAACTGAGAAACTTCCCAGTGTTCGTTTGTAACGTATCGTATTTGTCACTACTAATGGGGGTGGTGGACTGGTGGTATAAGATATAATGACGGAACTTGGTTGATAATCACTTAACAAGGAAGCTATACAGTCCGTGGGGTGATTTCTAGAGCTTTATATCGTTCCTTGGGGAAACAAGGTGCCATCTGCAATGCTTTTGCAATGCGGACAACACGTTGTTTCTCTTAAGAGACGATATATATATATATTATATATATAACTTCGTCAATTTGCCGTCATGCTCGGAAGATTACTTCCTTCTAAGCGGTTTCATTTTTAAAAATGAAAGCCGCTTAGAAGGAAGTAATTTTCCGAGCATGACGGCAAATTGACGAAGTTATATAAAATATTTGATGAAGTGTATATACATATAAAGCCAATAATACTGAATGTTGCATTATAATTTATTATACGTTTGTAACTAATATCCAAAGTCGAGTGCCCTTTTTACCCCCCCCCCCCCCCCCCCCCCAATGCACTCGGATGCTTCTGGTAACCTTGTCTTTATTTGAAATTGTTCTTGCTCGATCTTAACTGTACTTGATAAGTCTTGATGTGTATATTGAAGGACAAAATCACGTTTTTCGAAGAACTTGGAGTGTTGCTTGCTGATCTCCAACCGGGAATTGAACTCATGGCAATCCCATGTAACAATGAGGAGTTCGACCCTTAAACCACTAGACCACTGCACACTGTTAATAAACGATGGCTGGAATCTAGCCTATTAGATGAAGTTCTCATGATTGCTTGGTTCAATTCCTTACGGCAGATACATGAAAGAGTGAAACGCGCTGGCTACAGTACGACGAAGGTGCTGTGATTGACCTCAGACGAATACTACACGGGCGTGTGTGTGTGTATTGAAGGACACAATCATGTTTACGAAGAATTGATTGCAAGTCACCGACCGGGAATCAAACCGTCAGCAACATTGCCTGACAATCAGAAGTCCAACACCTAACCACTAGACCATTGTTCACCGTCAATAAACGAAGGCTGGAATCTAGCTTATTAGAGGACGTTCTCGTGATTACTTGGTATGTTGGTAAGATTAAAAATACAAACCAATAAGTCAACATCTCTAAGTTGGCCAGTACCGTTCGAATTGCTAATATGTGTCGCCAAACAAGATATATGGGTTGGTCATCATAAGAATAACAGATGAATATTTTCGACCGAGATACCAAGTCAAAACTAAAGACAAGTACAACACACGTGTCATGTTTGTGGCTTTTACTTATCATCATCATCGTGATAATTGCGCGAGAGCTTGTAGAAATTCCTAGGTATGGTTGTTGTTACTGTTGTATGAATGTGTTATTTTAGGGGTGTGGTGTGACAGCCGCCACCAGTGCCCACTTTTGTCATGTATGTGTCTACATAAGTTCCCGTCGTCATCAAGAGAGACTTGAAAATTTGAGTGTCGGACGATACTTTATTTTACAAGTATAATTCCTGTTCTTTCTAGACAACACATTTATTTATCTCTTGTGTAGGACAGGCGGCAAATGCCTATGTATTTAAGTCAATATATGTCATCTTTTCAAAACGGCGGCAGAGTTATATTAAGCGTGTTCCTGTTCCCTGTGACTTACATACAACCACCTAATTCTACATCCTGTTGTTTCAGATGCGCCGTGCAGCTGCCACGGTTATGAAGCACAGGGGGATGAACACTTGTGAAATGAATGGTAAGTGATTAAATAAAATTATATCCTGTAGTGTAGAAAACCTGTTTGTGGTTTGGTTCAAGACCCGAACATTTCTGACTGAATGTAGTGAGCAAACGGCAGTCTAAAAGACGTAATATTTCTTGACCCTGACAGTGTGTACATCTTTCTACCATGATTGGACAAACGTGAAACTAAAAAAATCGACAAAACATTGATAGGTATCATAAAATATTCCCCGCAAGAATTATGCGTATCTATATTGATAGCCTAATGGCTGTCCCAGACTGACAGACAGACTCCACACACATGTGTGCGAATGGATTCGGTGGAGAACACCCGTCTGAGTACATATAGTGTGCTTATGTGCATGCCGGGTGGGGTGAGGGGTTGTGTTAGGGCTGTTACTCAACACTATTTATGGTCTTCCCGATGGTGACATTATCTAGAGCCATGACCTTGGTTTTCATTTTCCATGATGAACGCTGCATTCAAATATCAAGGCAGAGATGACAAGTTTTCTGGCTTCATGACAAAACACTTACTCAAATTGAACCATGATAAGACAGCAGAGATATATTTGTCACTTGATATTCAAGAGTGAACGATTGCATCCAGTTACTTGTGTCAGTAATATTGCTTATTTCATGGTTGAAAATCTGACGGCTGATGAACATGTCAAGCACATTTATTGGGATTCATTTTTTCATCTACGTTGTATAAGGAAAAATCGACTTTTCAGAAACACAGACATCTTGTCCGCGCCTTTGTCTCCACAAGTCGCCTCGATTTTGCAACTCTCTTTGTGATATGTGCCAAAATTTAACACTTGAAAAGCTACAACACATCCGAAATTGTGGCGGCACGTGCCATTACCCGGTCTCGAAAGTGTTGCACATTACACCAATTTTTGTTTACCTCTACCGACTTCAGATTCAGCTGAGGATTCATTTTTTTCTTATCTTTAAATGGAGTAAAGGATTTGCACCACACTACCTGGCTAATGTGTTAACCAGTCATACGGCTGCGAGGTCTCTTCGGTCATTTTATAGATATAATCTGGTGATAGGGCATTTTCCGTGGCTGAACTAAAGCTATGAAATTCTCTTCCTATCCGCTTGAGAGATGGATTCTTTAGAATCATTCAAAGCGGGCAATAAAGCGTACTTTCTCCACAAGGAATTTGCATGTTTGTACAAACAGAGAGAGCTCCATGTCGAAATTAAAAGCTATAAATTATTATTATTATTATTATTATTATTATTATTATTATTATTATTATTATTATTATTATTATTATTATTTTCCGATCCTTGGGCATCCACCCGCCCTTTTTTTGAAGGAAAATCTTTTTTTTTCATTTTGAAATTTGACTCCCTCTCATCACCCCCCCCCCCCCCCCCCCCACACCCTTCAAATTAGAGTAGATCGTACACAGAATGTTTTGACTGACAAATTCAACGGGTAGTTTTTTTATGTAACATGGTTTGTATTGTTCAAGTAACCATTCCCGACATTTGATCTACTCGCAACCAGCTGATGGAGATAAACAGAAATCTCCAGAGTTTGCCACTGGAATTTGGTCCCATTTCTTGGCAAGCTTATGAATATATTCAAGCTTTCTAACAGACACTGGCAGTCAGGATATACATAGTAATCAGGAGAGTATAGAGCATGTACTGGCATTCTACCTGAACAGTATTAAGACAGGTGAAGAAGAAACGGGTGTGAAATATGTTGACAATTTTTGATGTTTTACCTGGTTTCAACACTGTATTTGCTGCTGTTTCTACTGATTTCTTTCTGTTTCTGCACTCGGTTTTAGTTTCATCAATCTAACCTGAATTTAGTAAGCATTATCAAGTAGAGGCAGTTAGCGCAATGTTGTGTTGAACCTGTTACCGGTCAATGTGATGAGGAGTGATTCTTTGGTATCGGAAATCCATCCCTCATAAGCTCTGCGCTGTTCCACATTGGCCAAAATGAGTAGTGCTCCATTTGATGGAGAGGTTAGTAAGCTTTGATCAGACAGTAAGAGAGAATTCCAACCATGTGACCCATTTACTGCTACCCAGGGGAAAAAACACGGGTAATGTGTGTGACATAATATTATATTTAAAGGCACCTACGTTACCAGTGTGTTTTCCTCGGTAGTAAATGGGCCATATGGTTAGGGTTCTATTTTACCTTACTGTATCACCAAAGTCAAATGAAGTACTACTCATATCAGCCAGGGTAAAAGAGCACAGAGTTTATGGGGGATGGATTTCCGATTTGTTTGTTTTGTCCCACGCGTTGCCAAAGAATCACCCTGAGTCTCAAACGTAGTCATTCTGGCTTCCCAGTCTAAGAACGTGTTTCTAGAGTTTCTAAGGGGTTTTCTTGATCGATTAGTCACGTGAATTAACCTTGGTTAACCGATTAATCACTAGTCCAAATAGATATCTGAATTATTGCCATACCGTTGATGATTAACTGCATCAACCCTTTAGCCAACGTAACAAACAAAACCGACTAGGCCTATATACAAAAATCTCCATTCAAATTTATTATGTTTTCCATTTTTATCTCAAAAACATAGCTTATGACCCCTCATTGGAACGAGCTCGTTCCAATGAGGGTTATAAGCTATGTTTTTGAAACAAAAATGAAAAAAATTTAGTAATTCATGAATTTATTTTACACGCATCGTCTTTTACCCGCAGCGGGTAAAAGGTTAAGAATGACTATTTCCAGCCACTGATACAGTGTGATGATCATGCAAGTAAGCAAGTATGTCAGCAAGTAACTTGCATGCCTTACTCTGTCTCATATACTTGATGTGAGTCAGAGTGACAATGTTTGCCTGTTTTGGAGCAAGTTTGTTCCTTTGTTAACCCATATAATACAGTAGTTCCAAAGTAACGGCTCAATCGATCAATTACTTTTTAGATCGATCAAGATGTTGATCATTGATTAATCGATTAATCGGTTAGCCGTTTCAGCTCTACGTGTTTCATGTACTATCAATAAATCCACAAAGTTGTTTCATCTTACCAAGTCAGATTAGAAAGTGAGAAAGAAATGGTGACCATGTGAGTTGAAAAGGTCTACCACATATCTCAAAATTTGCTCGGGATACATTATGGAAATTTTAGGGCTTTGATGTGTCGAGCGACGCTCCTGTGATTTATATAATATTACTTTTTACACAATGAATGTCAGTGTTATCTTAAAATGTATTTGAGGCTGTTCATTCAACTCAGAGGATTGAAACCTGTTTGCTCAAAATCTGTTACAGGACTAGTGACAGGACAATCACTTTCCAAGCAGTTTTCTGTAACATTCAGCTTGATCTGACTGAAACATTAACACACGCGATTTAATTTTATTCTTTGTTACAGCAGATTGCTGTAGTTTATTTTAAAGAAGTTAATTTTATTTCTATTATAAGATAACCCAACCTAACCATGTCTCTTATATGTGTTTGCAATGTTTTCGGATCTCATATGCCATGTTTCTCTCCAGACACCCAGTATCGTCCTTAACATGTGTTATAGTCTATGGTACAGGGGTAAATGGCTAAAATTCATATTAATTAAACTGAGTCCATATTAACAAACTGTTTATACCATTGTATAGAAAGTTTGTTAACAGTGAATCGGTTTCCTGTTGATAAACTCTTTATCAATAAGATGGTGAGCTCCCTCTGTCAATAAACCCTCTATCAATAAGATATAATGTCCTTACTATTTGATGGTTCAGCCTTTTGTGATAATATATTACAAACAAATTGAAAGGAATTGGTTTGAAGGCTAACCACTAAGACTAAGGCGTGAATGATCAATAACAACCCTACATTTTGCTCATACATATATAAGACTGAAATTCCCAATTACATAATGAGAGTCTGTTAAAGTAGTCTGTTGCATTGGAATATGGCGTTATGCTACGACATGATATCTGCTATTCATGGTGAGAAGGGTCCTTTTGTTGTCAGATCTGGTTAGATTACGTTTATATTAGTTTACATAAATGATAATTCGTTTAAACTGCTTTAACTTTTTTTTCAAAATCGTGAACCACTGATGGTGAGATGGGGACCGATGGACGTCTGCCCACATCCCCATGCTGCTAGCCCCTATCCTGCACAACTAATTATTCCCCAGTTAACCCAGAGGAGATGGAGTAGTCACGTGACCCAGTGGCGCATATTCTGTTGTCATGTTAACACGCGTGAGCGGCCATCTTGTGACGTCATTACCATAGTGGTACGTGGTGTTAGTGCGCATGCGCAGCGCGTGTTAAGGTGATACGTGTTTCCGTCGTCAATTTTGTCTACTGGAGACCGCCATCTTAGTTTCTATGGTGGCACGTGGTTGCTATGTTACCCAAAGTCCACAAATAGGACAGGGGCATGTTTGGACGGTGTGTTCCTTTGTACAAGAGTAAATCTAATTACCCAAATAGACCCGACAATCCCTCCAAATCACCAAAAATTACTTTATTTGATATGAAACCCCGTATTAGGCATATAATAGTAGGACAAGTGCTATAGTACCGAGACCCCCCCCCCCCCCCCCGTGGGTGGGAGTGTAAGTTCGATTGAATTAGAGTTTTTTTCCTTTCTCGAATTTTCCCCAAATCCTCGTGTACTTCGTAGAATTACCACAAACAACCTGACAGGTTGTACTAGTTCGAATTCTTTCAGAATCCTCGGTTTCTACCTATGTGTCTACAACCTATGTTCTGACTTCTTTGTTCTGTTTATTCTGACTTCCTTAGATGTGTTTATGTCATGTGTACACATTACATATAGCACATAGACACATACTGGATGTGCCGACATGTGCTTATGTGGAAATGCACAATATGGCACATTGTGCACTAGCACTGTATAGGAGCTATTCCACAATACATGTGCACTAGCACATGTATTGTGCACTAGCTCCTATACTGCTCCTGTATGGTACCTAGCTCCTATGTGCCCCCTATACAGCTCCTGTACAGCATCTAGACCACCCATCATCTCCAAATCTCCAAGCCCACTAGATATGCCGATATGTGCTTGTGTAAAAATGCACAATGTTACATATTGTGCACTAGCACATAGGCACATGCTCGATGTGTCGATCTGTGCTTATGTGAAAATGCACAATGTGACACCGTGTGCACTAGCACATAGGCACATACGGGTATTTGAGGATATATACGGCCCAGCTCCTATACAGCTCCCATATGGCTCCCAGCTCCTATATGGCACCTCTACAGCTCCTATAAGCATTTAGACCACCCATCACCCCAAAGCTCCAAGCCCACTAGATGTGCTGATATGTGCTTATGTGAATATGCACAATGTGACACATTGTCCACTAGCACATAGTCACATACGGATATTTGAGGATACATATGATCCAGCTCCTAAACAGCGCCCATATGGCTCCTAGCTCCTATATTGCTCCTATACAGCTCATATAAGCACCTAGACCACCCATCGTCTCCAAAGCTCCTATACAGGTAGTCTTACCAACGGCTTCCATTTTGTCTCCAACTACCTGTCCTATGATTTGGACATTTTGTAGCCATCCGTTGTGGACCAGTCTCGTGCCACTTCTGCCTTGTTCCATAAGTCTTCCGACGACCTGTTTATGTCATGCGTACACATTACAGGTAGCACATAGGCATATGCTGGATGTGCCGATATGTGCTTATGTGAGAATGCACTAGCACATGGGCACATGCTGGATGTGCCGATATGTGCTTTTGTGAAAATGCACAATGTGACACATTGTGTAATAGCACATAGGCACATTTGGGTGCCGTCGGGACAGATATAGGTATAGCTAGGACGTAGTGTTACAAGTCAATATTAATGGTTGAGACATGGGGCAGAATAACTTAAACAATAGAAATGATACAAGACCGCAATGGCACAAGACTGCTGTAGAAGCTAATTATAGGGGAGATGATGGTGACTATGGAGCTTTGGAGATGATGGGTGGTCTAGATGCTGTATAGGAGCTGTGTAGGAACTAGGAGCCATACAGGAGTTGGGTTACAGGGATCCTCGAATACCCGTATGTGTCAGTGCACAATGTGTCACATTGTGCATTTTCACATAAACACAAATCGGAACATCCAGCATGTGCCTATGTGCTAGTGCACATTGTGCATTCTCACATAAGCACATATCGGCACATCTAGGAGATGTATATGAACTCGGTTATAGGTATCGTCAAATACCCGTATGTGCGTGTGTGTTAGTGCACAATGTGCATTTTCACATAAACACATGTCGGCACATCCAGCATAAGCCTATGTGCTACCTGTAATGTGTACACATGACATAAACATGCCGTCGGAAGACTGGTACTCAGCTATGGTATTGGATGACTACAATAGAGGCAAATCATAAGACAGGTAGTTGGAGACAAGATGGAAGCCGTTGGTAAGCCTACATGTATAGGAGTTTTGAAGATGATGGGTGGTCTAGATGCTGTGTAGGGAATGTATAGGAGCTGGGAGCTGTATAGGAGCTGGGTCATAAGTATCCTCAAATACCCGTATGTGCCAATAGGAGAATAAATAGAACAAAGATGTTATAACATAGCTTGTAGACACATACGTAGAAACCGAGGATTCTGAAAGAATTCGAACTAGTACAACTTGTCTGGTTGTTTGTGGTAATTCTACGAAGTAAATGAGGATTTGGGGAAAATCCGCGCCAGAAAACTTCTCTAGTTCAATCGAACTTACACCCCAACCCCGGGAGGTGGGGAGGGGGTGGGTGATCTTGATACTTTAGCACTACGTTCTACTATTATATGCCCAATATGGGGTTTCATATCAAGTAAAGTCATTTTTGGTGATTTGGAGGAAATGTCGGGGGTATTTTGGTAATTAGATTTACTCTTGTACAAAGAAACACACTCCCCGGACATACCCCTGTCCTATTGTAGGCTTTTGTGTAACCTAGCAGTCACGTGCTACCATAGAAACCAAGATGGCGGCCTCCGATATACAAAATGGCCGACGGAAACACGTATCACCCCAACAACTCGCGCTGCGTATGCGCACTGTGACCACGTATCACTATGGGGATACGTCACAAGATGGCCGCTCACGCGGGTTACCATGATAACACAGCATGGTGCCACTGGGTCACGTCACTATGACGTCACTTCCTAGGTCCCACACAAGGTATCCCAATGAGGCCCGTTTCATCGCTCTCCTACTACTTACACAGAAAGCGCAATAAATATCTCCTCGATCTGAGGGCGCGAAATAGGATAGAACAAGCTTCGTTGAAATTTACTTTATCACTCGAATTGTGGTGAAAACAAGTGAACTATGATTTGATTATACCCTTTAAATGTATGTGTGGGAGCGAGGTGGCTCAGTGGTAGACTGTTGGATTTCTATGCTAGAGATCCCGAGTTCGATCACCGTCCGGGACGACCCGCGTTGTGTCCGCGGGCAAGTGACTTTATCCCGGTTGCCTACATGGGGCACGATGGCGCCGTGTACTAAGGCGTACTGCACGTCGATGGTGCCTATGTCTTTTACCGCTGTAACCCTGCGTGAGCAGGGCTTGAACAGGGTTGGAATGTTGAGGAGCTGACAGTTGCTCGTCGATGCTCGGTGGTTCTCTCCGGGTTCCTCCACCAGTAAAAACTGTCACGGTCACGATCAGCCATTGTACATAAGTATGTGACCTTAAACACCAATAAATAAATGAATATAAATGTATGTGCTTGATGAAATGATTGTGTTTGTAACAATTGGTGTGAATTAGTTGGCTTAAAAAACATCGTACAGTCTAATGACCAGATGCCTAGAATTGTTTGCCTTCATACTCGCCCTCAACGAGAAAATCAACAGAATTTTGACTGGTGGCAGCTTTCAATTTGATGTTTGGATAATGATTGTTAAAACTTTCTAAACATTCATCGGGGCGAGCTCATTGGTCTATTTCCAACTGCGGTCGCATGATATGGTTTTGAATAATACGGAAAAACATAATTAAAATAACATATTTTGATATGGTGTGCGTTGGATAAATGGTTGGTTCGCCCTTTACATGTACTTAACGTACCAGCAAAAGCCAGCCAAAGCTGTTCACAAAACTCGCCTGAGCTTGTACCATAAAATGTTTATAAAGCTTTTTATTTATTTATTTATTTATTTATTTATTTATTTATTTATTTATTTATTTATTTTTCGTTCGCTATTTTTGTTACTGTAAGACAAAGCGTTGAACAACATTTTGGGAATGTCCAGTAACCACAGTAGTCCGGACTATGGGTTTAGGTCTTGTACTCCTGATTACCAGGTGGAATTGCCGTGAGTTCGATTCCCGGCCGGGGGGTCAGAAACCAGAATTCTACATTCCTCGACAACATGATTGTGTCCTTCAAAATACAAAGGCCCATGCCAGTCTTCATCTGAGGCCAACCACAACACTTTGTTCATGCAACGGCCGAAAGGAAAATGAATCAAGAAATCGTGATAACTACATATAATAAGCTATTTGCCAGCCATCATTTTTGGTGCAATAGTATAGAGGTTAAGGTACTGAACTCCTCATTGCCAGTAGGGATTGCCATGAGTTCGATTCCCGGCCGGGGTTCTGAAACCAATTTTCCAAATTCCTAGTAAATATGATTGTGTCCCTCAAAATAAACACACGTACACACACACTCCGAGTGCGCATTGCTTCAGAAAAGTCTGCCTAACAGCAATTTATTGGAGAGTGCCTATGGCACTCTCCAATAAATTGAAACAAGACAAATATATATGACCAAATAAATTTTATTTCTAGAGAATATGAAACGGCTCCGCGAAAAATAAAGCATTTTAATCGAAGCTCGGGTACTCTACTATTAACTAGTTTACAGAAGACAGCTATAACCGTGGGGATATAGCTGTCGGTATCTGCTGTGAAACAATCGTGTTCAACTGATGACTCTGAGACAAATTAAAGATGATAACAATTTAATATTGAATCTGGCATTCCAAATGCTTAACAGCGATAGACATTTAACAACTGGACTTGTTGGATATCCGAACAATTTTACAGTAATAGCTCGTAGGATTTTCCAGTAAAATGAAGCAGAGTAACGTTTGGAAATCCAAACTACAACTGGATTCTTGAATGAATGAAAAGTTTTAGCGCGCCGAAGGCGCGCAGGGACGACGTGGGATTTACAAATCCCTTGCGACCCGGGAATTCTTACTTATGATCAGCGCTATATATACAATACAATACATGCGTCATGTCATAACAAGTGTACTTGACATAAAGATTAAAGTAAACTTTCACTGGGTCTTAATGAAATGCCTTATTGACTTAGTGAATATAGCTTAAATAAACAATGGAGGAAAACATGAATAGAGGCAACTTGTTAACTTCTGTGAGAGAGGCTTGCTGTCACATGACGAATGAAGAAAAATGCCAAGTTTGAAACAATTGAAATTAAATTGGACGCAATGTGAATTGTAGATTGTCAATGCAACACAACATCACTAAAATAGTTTTTTTTGTATAGAAAGTTTATCATAGTCTGCACACGCTCCGGTGATACAGCTACAATCAGAAGTATCTATGTCATTTTCTACTTCAGGTGTTTGTGTAAATTCAGAGCAAGACTCGACAATTAACTTTGTGAAAGCTTTCGACCCTAACACAGCGGATAATGTTTTGGACAGTAATAATTCTTCTCCACCAACATCTCCAGTAGAAGAAGATGAAGAAGGCGAAAGGAGCTATTTCAGTTTTTTCTTCGAAACTGACTAGTACAAAATTGATACATTTTCAAAGTATATATTGATGGGATCCAGCTGGCTTGGCAAAAATAATTCAAGGGTGTTAGTAGTGGTATATATGTACCCCAAGTGACCCTTTCTCCCAGAGCAAGATGAGTTTGGTGGAAGAGATGTTGTTAAGTAAAATGTTAAATAATGCGTTACTTTATTTAAAAGCCGTTTTTTTTCTATACCGTAATATTTTTTGCATATTTTATTTAATTAATCGTTTTTTTGTATTTTGATTTTTTAAAAAAAATGTTCGTTGATTTGGAACCTGCTTCAGTGTGTTAAAGGAAGACTGACATGAGTGCAGATATGTCTTATCGCGTGTAGTGTTTACTAAAAGGCCAGGTACACGACTTCCCATGATTACAGTTGCTTCATTGTATCTAAAGAGATTAAATAAAATGATTGCCCATTGACCTGATTTTTAATGTATGCCTTTTACATACATTACATCCGTATTTATATGAACATAGAAATGTAAAATGCATGTGCATTGACTAAGTTTATTCGCATTAGTGATATCACCCGCCTGGCGATTCTCACAAGTCAGCTAACAATCTCTCAACTTAGCCATTTCCCTTTATCCCAACAGGCATACCGGCTCCTCACAACTAAACGCACGGTACATTGTTTTTAATTTTATTTTTATGCCCCGGCCTCTTTGAGGAGGGGGCATTATGTTATCACCATGTTCGGCTTCCGTCGTCGTCCGTCTGTTAACTTTTCGCATTCCACCAATTAACTAAAGTTTTACCAACCGGATCTTTACCAAACTTCATATGTGGGTTAGGTATGGTGAGTGGAAGAAACCCATTTATTTTGACCATGATGTGCCAAAGGTCAAGGTCATAGTGACCTCCAATGTTAAATACACTTGAAATGGGTTCACGCTCTAAACTAAAGTCCCACCACACGGATCTTTACCAAACTTCATATGTGGGTTAGGTATGGTGAGTGGAAGACACCTCTTTATTTGATATGTCAAAGGTCACAGTGACCTCCAATGTTGAATACACTTGAAATTGGTTTCCACTCTGTAACTAAAGTTCTGCAAGACTGATCTTGTTTTTTTTGTAATTCTATCCATAATATTACAGGAGGGGCATAAGCCAGGCTTCGCGTTGCTCTTGTCTTTGATTGAAATCAGGCTGCAAGCCGAGAGGTCCTCGGTTCGAATCCCACCTGCGGCAACCGCGTTGTGTTCATGAGCAAGACACTTCATCTCCATTGCCTGCGTGGCGGCATGATGACGCCGTGTACTAAGGCGTACTGCACGTCGATGGTACACATGTCTTCAACCAATCTAACCTGCCCGTGCTGCAGTGCGGAGTTACGATGTTGGGGAGCTGGCAGCTGCTCGTCGTTGCTCGGTGGTTCTCTCCGGGTACTTCGGCTTCCTCCACCCGTAAAACTGCCACGGTCATGATTAGCCATTGTGCATAAATATGTGACCTTAAACATCAATAAATAAATAAATTGATTGAAATCACATGGTGCCCCACCCAATTCACGAAAAGCGTGGTGCAAAAAAACTTTTTATTTAAAAAAAATCTTATGAACTGATTAAATCAATAATTTGATAAATGGGTATTAATTCGTATTCCTTCTGAATGGGTAAAGTAACTCTTGCTCAGAGGAAGGAACGATATTTGCACCATATTTACAGTTTTCAAATTGCCTGGGCCTATTTGAATGAAATTTGGAATCTAATAAATAGCTGGTGACATGCATTTAATTTCGGCCCAAAACAGCTGTCACATCAGCAGAGTATAAAAGGGCGTTGGCGTTCGAACATACTGAAAATGCATTCCGAGCTCAAGGTAATTTATCGCGATTTTCAAGCTTATTTTCTCGAGAAATCGACTAAGTCCAAAACCTTGACATACTGGCTGACTGGAGACTGAGTTCGTTTTCTGTGAGAGACGATATCCGACTTTTTCAAATCGAACAAAAATCGAATCAGAAATCGGATAGAAAATCGAATCGCCGACAGAGAGACTGTAGGAATTTGTCCAGGCTTGTCGGTCCAATCTCGGAGATCGAGCAAAAATAAAATGTTAGAAAATCTTGGAAAATCTGAAAAAAATTCGAAATCATCCGGTTCTGGCCCAGTCCCGGAATTCACTCTATTTTTATTCCAAGCTGACAGTGACGATAGTGAAGATACCACAAATCCGAGATGAAGTTGGTGGCAAAGCCAAACCATATATTTTTAACTCGGTTTTGATGCAAAATTACAATCGCGACATATAGTGTCAAAACGTGTAATGTTTTGTCGGCTTTCCCAAGTGTCTCGTCGAAGTATGCCGTCGATTTGGCCATGATGTCTCGAATGCAGAACACAACAGTACAGCCGACGTGGACTGGTCACTTTCCACGGGTGGGCAATATTTCCACGGACGGATTCCAAAAACTGATTATAGGAATAATCAGCAAAAAATTAATTAATGAAGCACCGGGTACAAACCGGTGCTTCATTAATTAAAATTTTGCCGATGATGATTTTTATTACCTGGTAAACGCATGCGTGGACATCACTGCCCACGCGTGGATTACGACCAATCCCCGGCGACTGTACTGTAGTAGTCGTAAATGTGTCAAAACGCGTAATTTTCCGTCCGCGTTTTACAGTGTCTGATCAACGGATGTGATCGATTCGACAGAGATCTATCGGAGAAGAGAGATTTTCAACTGCGTGGCATGCAGTTTGTCGATTGCTTGGTACCGCATTCAAATAGAGAGAGAATCCAAATGAGACAAGTGAAAGTAATATGATACATTACACCGTCTGACTATTCTCTCGGGAAAGACCAGAAGCTGAACCCTACTCGCAGAACTCATCAACTTTGAATATAATATTGAGTTTACGAGTCGATTAACGAGCAATAACTTTAGACAAGAGATTCGTGACCGTCCCTCGACTGAGACAGAGATCTGACTACCAGTAGATCCACATTTCAGGAGAGTGGAAGATGACCAACTTTCGACAAAAGAGATCCGTGAAAGTACTGTGACAGAGATCCGACTGCCACTACTACCGCATTTTCGGGAGAGTGGAATATGTCGAACTTCCAGGCAAGAGATTCATGAAAGTACCATGACAGAGATCGGACTACTACTACTACTACATTTCAGGAGAGTGGGACGTGACAAACTTTCAAGCAAGAGATTCGAGAACATACTATGACAGAGGAGAGTTCTGACGCCCATTACTACAACATTTCAGGAGAGTGGAACACGACACACTCGGCAAGTGATTCGTGAATATTCTGAGATAGAGAGAGATACGACAGCTATCGCCACAGTGAACATACTGAGGTAGAGAGAGGTCCGCCTGCTATCACCACGCCGTTTCAGGAGAGTGGAACATGGCAAACCTTCAGGTAAGAGATTAGTGAGAATACAGTGACAGAGCAAAGATCTGACTATCGAAAAAACTCCAAGATCCAAATTTCTCACAAGAATATTTAAAAGCGCCGCGACCTCGACACCCGTCAGATTGGGTTCGAACAGTCGAAATAAAAAAACCCCCTTTTCCATATGAATTCCCCATAGACATGTGTAAAAATGCCGTATATCTGGGTTCCAACAGATATACGATATCTGACGCCCATTACTACAACTACATTTTTCAAACAAATTTCCCATAGGAATGTGTAAAAATGCTGCGAACTCAACATCCGTCAGAGTGAAAGTACGCCAAGAAATTTGTGAACCTACTGAAATGGAGAGACCTCACAGCTATTACCATCCCATTTCAGGAGAGTGGAACATGACAAACTTTCAGGTAAGAGATTGCTGGATGTACTGCGACAGAGCAGAGATCTGACTATCGAAAAAACTCTTTTTTCATAGACATTTCCCACAGGAATGTGTAAAGTGCCGCGACATCGACGCCCGTCAAATTGAGTTTGAACAGCCGACGTCGAAAAAACCCATTTACCATACAAATTTCCCGTAGGAGTGTGTAAAAATGCCGCGCCCTCAACACCTGTCAAAGTGAAAGTTCGCCAAGAAATTCTTGAACCTACTAAGATAAAGAGATCTGACAACTATCAGCTGTTGGAACCCAAACTGACGGGTGTCGAAGTTGCAATACTTTTACAAATTCCTATGGGGAATTTGTATGGAAAAGGAGGTTGCTCAAAAACATCGATTCAGTCTATATCATATTGTACACCAGTAACAAAAATGCTTTAAAAAAATTCATTCTCATGTATAACTACTGTCTGTCAAGATTAAAAAATTATCAGGGTATTTTCATTAAAGGAAGGTGGTTTTATTAAAAAAGATCCATCTATTATAGGTACACTAGTAAAAAACATTAATAAAGAAAATGAATTATTATTTTCTTCAATCATTACAGTACATAACTCCTCTGTGTGCGGCTTGGCTCATATTGACTGAATTCTTTGTGTTTTGTCTGGAGCATGGGCTGGTGTGACTTTTCTCAAATAAATGGCAAGAGGAAGGGACATATATTAGTCATTTGGGCGCCACGCCCTCGGTGTCTCGTAACCGTTTCGGAAAAGTGTGGTTGAGAGGCACTATCTAGCGAATTAGGAAAATTGATATGCAAAAAAAGACTTTTTTCGATATTCAGATCTCTGCTCTGTCACAGTATGTTCACCAGTCTCAAACCTGAATGTTTGGCATGCTCCACTCTCCTGAAATGTCGTTGCGATAGAAGACTCTCTGCCACAGTACATTCACGAATCTCTCTAGTCGAAAGCTGGTCATGTTCCAGTGTCCTGAAATGTGTATCTTTTAGTAGTTAGATCTCTGTTGCTGTCGCTGTACGTTTACTAATCTTTTGCCTAACGTTATTGATCTTTAATTGACGTATAAAATCAATATAATATTCAAAGGTTAATGAGTTCTGCGAGTAGTGTTGACCTTCTAGTCAACGAGTGAAATCCTCTTTGCGATTGTTTTGGGGAAGTGTAGCTTCCCCTAAATGTTGTTCGAGACCTTCAGTTAGTGTTTTGGGGTTTTCCCCGAGAGGATTCATCAGACAGTGTAATGTATTATAATACTTTCACTAATCTCATTTGGGTTCTCTCTCTCTCTCTCTCTCTCTCTCTCTCTCTCTCTCTTTGGACGCGGTACCAAGCATTCACCATACTGCATGCCACGCGGTTGAAAATCTGCCTTATCTGATAGATCTTTGTCGAATCGCCCACATCCGTTGATGAGATACTGCAAAACGCAGACGGAAAATCACACGTTTTGACACATTGACGATTACTAGTGTTCCGCATTCGAGACAACATGGCCAAATCGATGGCATTCCCCGACGAGACACTTGCGAAAACAGACAAAAGATTACACGTTTTGACACCTTATGTCGCGAAGTGTAATTCATTATCAGAGAGATTTCGTCGAAATCGATGCCATCGATCGAGAAAACACTTAAACACCGAGTAAATAATACATGGTTTGGTTTTGTCATCAACTTCATCTCGGATTTGCGGTATCTTCACTATTGTCGCTGTCATCTTTTGACAAAACTGCAGTGAATTCACAGACTGGACCAGAACCTGATGATTTCAGAATTTTCTCAGATTTTCTAAGGTTTATTTTTGCTTGATACCCCAGATTCGACCGTCAATACAGGACAAATCCCCGCAGTATCTCTGTCGGCGATTCGATTTCCCATCCAATTTCCGATTCGATAAAGTCGCGTATCATCTCTCACAGTATACGAGCTGTGTGTTTCTTGTGAGCCAGTATTTCAGGGTTTGGGACTCAGTCGATTTCTAGAGAAAATAAGCTTGAAAATCACGAAAGATTATTTTGACCTCGGAATGCATCTTCAGTTAGCTCGAGCATCCTTTTATACTCCACTGACATATGTCCCGACTACACAGAAAAAAATAGAATAAAGTTTCTTAAGAGGGTTAAAGACAAACTGATTGAAAAGTCCTTGAACGGTTTTCATTGAGCCACCATATGGAGGGGAGGTCTCACTTTAACATTGTGACTTATAAGAAAAACAGATATTTGTGTATGGATGGTTTACAAGTTTGTTAAAAATCAGCCCCGAACTAAGTTTAAGGGCGCCATGGAACTCTCAGATTTTAACACCGTGGGTAATGGGGAAGACAATATAAACATCATCTTTTTCCAAACAAGGTGCTCCAAAACTTTCCGCGTTTGATATTATACTGAGTCAAAAAAGAAAGTATAATAGAAACAAATGTGAAAAATAGCATAAATGATGGAATATTATAATAGTTCTAATGTTGCATGTTTGTGGACAAGAAGTCGTATAAAGAGTTTAATGACATGTTGTTGTTGTCCACCAAACCGTATACAAGTTTGCTACGGATTACAAAATGGCACGTGCTACCCGAGAATGTCAAATTGAATGGGTGACCGACGATTTTCTGTGTGTTATGTTGTGCTAGAGAGCCTGGTTTATCGAGAAAACACGCCAGTTTTTGTTTTGCGGCATTTTAATAAATGCCAAGGTTAATCGAAAATCAGAGGTTGCGTGCCATTGGTATGCATGAGGCTGGAATACCTCCAGATGAGCTCGATGCTGAGTTCGGAGTCACTGTGGCCACTATTTACCGTCTCATTGAAAGGTTCAGGTCGACCAAGAGTTAAAATCCCTGCACAAGACCGACACATCAGGACGTCTCGCTTGCGGGATCGCTTCCTCCCGACGACGAGGACATCAGAAATTAATCCTGGTAGAACTAACAATAGAATCAGTGCATAAACTGTCCGCAACAGACTCACTGAACACGTCATCCACAACATGCGTCCATACCACGCGCCAATCCTTACCCAACGTCATCGTATCGTCAGAATGGAATGGGCACGTCAGCGTGTTCACTGGACTCAGCAGCGTTGGAGCACAGTTCTTTTAAGTGATGAGTCACAGTTTTGTACACGGCGCGCTGATGGTGGGGCAAGAGTGTATCGCCGACGAGGAGAACGGTTTTCTGATGCTTACGTGCGGGAATGCGACCGTATCGGCGGGGGTAGTGTAATGGTTCGGCCAGGAACGCAGTTGATCTTCATCGATGGTAATCTGAATGGACAGCGATATAGGGACGAAATTCTTAACGCTGTTGTTGTCCCGTTGTTCAACGCTAACGTCGGATTACAGTTATTCCAGCAAGACAATGCCCGATGTCACGTGGTGCGTATCTGTCGTGACTTTCTTGAGGAGCAGAGCGTCGAAGTTCTTCCCTGGCCCCCACTTTCGTCAGATTTGTCACCATTCGAACATCTTTGGGATCAACTGGACGGTCGGGTACGACTTCATGATCATCAGACATTAGGCGATTTACGTAATATTCTAAGACAGGAGTGGAACGCAATATCACAGGGTGACTCCAGACACTTATCAAAGCCGCGCGCCGTCGATGTCTTGTCATCCAAGAGGCAAACGGTGGACATACACGCTATTGACTGCATGTGTGAACTTTTCATTTCACTCCATGTCTGAATTGCGACGCCCTGACGTGACGCTGGCAACAGAAGAACACGATATTATGCAAAGCTAGACTCGAAATATGAATTTACAATAATTTGTTTGGGATTAAAGTCGATAATACTGAAAACATTGATCCTCAAAGTTTATTATACTTTCTTTTTTGACTCAGTATATGACATGTTTTGTTAGAATAATAATACTCAGGGTTATTCAAATTAGTCGTGTCGCGGAGCTCCAGGTTGTAATGCCTATGGTTGGGCACTATGAATCTCAGATTTCGGGTCGAATCTAATCAGATAGAGAATTTCCATTCGAAAGGAATCGAAACGAATCTGGAATAGAATCGCGACGATACTCAGGTTATAGATATTGCATCTTCTTACAACCGTTATTTTTGTGTTTCTAACCATGTATTGTATGCAACAAAACTAATTCTGAATTTGCAGAAAAAAGCAGTGCGTATAATAGCAAATAAAAAGTTTAACTCTCATACCGATCCTCTCTTTAAACATTTGAAAATTCTTAAATTCACTGATCTTTACAAATTACATTCACTACTATTCACCTACGATTGGACTCAAAAAACCCTCCCTGTCAGTTTTAATAATACATTCCAAGTGTACGGAAACCCTTTAGGCATAAATACCAGACAGTGTGGGAATCTAACCACACACAAACCCCGCACTCTGTTCTCAGTCGTTCTTCCCTACTTCTCTTTCCCGAAATTATGGAATGACATAGATTCAAGATTAAAACTCCTCCCCCGCGTGTTATTTAAAAAAACACTGACCAATCTGACCATAAACGCTTATAGTGACAACATAAATTGCTCAAATCCGAGATGTTCCGACTGCTCACATAACCAGTTCGTATCTGGGTGGGGGGGGGGGGGGGGGGGTCTTACTTTTCCCGTCCCCAAATGTCTATGGTTTGTGCAACTGTACATATCCTAATCCGTACTACTAAAATGGAGGAAAAACGAAATTTATTTTTCACGTTGGAAACAAAGTTGATCACAAGGTCAGAATAACAACTAATCTAACAGTGGAGTTAAATGTCAAAATAAACTAACACTGTTCTGAACTATTCAAATTAACCATCTATTGTCCAGATCCACTTTTCTTCTAAAAAATTGTCATTCGCCGTATTTGACTTTTATATTTTGTTTAATTTTGTTTTATATGCCATGTTTTTTTTCTGTTTTTTTTTTCTATTTTTTTCGAGGGCATGACAGGAAGACAGTCGCAAGACTACGTCATTCCCCACAGTATACATCTACTCATTTCTCAAATCATGTAACATCATTTTCTCTTAAAACGTACTGTATTTGTATTCTGTGAAATAAAGTGAATTGAATTGAATTGAATTTGTTTGGGCAAATCTATCGAAAAAGCGGAATGTCAAAGTAGGAAGCAGAACCCTCAGTAGTATTTTGAAAACATCTTGACGATCAGAACATTTCCGAATCGGCGCGACTGGAATCGAATCGATTTTCAAAGTTTCGTGGGGTCCTAACTTATTGACAATGAAGAAGCATTAAAAGTCTTCTTTACCAAAACTACTGCTGTAAAATGTTTCTCTGCTTGATATATAACATCTTTGTCGTGACGATTTACAAGTTTGTTCAAATCCAGTCCCCGGAAATCATATTTGGAGGTATCAGAGAGCCGTCAGAATTCACCATTACGGGTAGTGTAAAATTTCTTAACATTCTTCTCAAACTGTCAATGTTCCTCTGTTTGACATTCAACTCCTTTGTAAGGGTGATTTACAAGTGTCTTCAAATTAAGCCATGGGGTCAAGTTTATAGTGTTATGGGGCCCCAGGTTTTCACTCTGCAGATAATGGTGAAACATTAAAGTCTTTTTCCCCCAAATTACTGATCAATATGCGTCCGATGCTGATATATAACATCTTTGTGACAAATATATTCAAAGCAAGTTGATGGGGTCACATTTAGGATTGCCACGAGGTTTGAGGATTTTAACACTTGATTAGAAACTAACATTAAAATATTTTTTCATCCCAGCCACCGCACCACGTGAACGTGTTTCAATGTTTGTTTTTTTTGTTGTGTTTTTTATTTTTTTAAATTTTTTATTTTATTTTTTACGGAGGGGGTTGTTGATATATAACGCTTTTTTAGTATGATATACAAGTTTGTTCATATAAAGCCACTGGGGAGAAACTGAGGAGTGTTATGCATCCCAAGATTTAGCAAAGAGGGTAAAGGGCGTAAAAAAAAATTCTATCTAACTACAACTCCAAACTCTTGCACATTCGATATGTAGGCCTAATATTAAAATTATAAGGGTGATTGATATTCGAAAAGCCTTTGTTAGTAGTGACGAGTCAAATAGTGTAGAAGCATAATACTTCACAATTTTATTTCAGTTATCATTGGGAGAAAATGTGAAATTTGTAGTGATCTCTGTAGCAGTTATCTGGCATGGTGGTCGCAAGATTTTAACATTTTCGAATTTTACATTGATCAGTAATTATCGTTGTAATTTATGGAGGGGTGATCTAGCCAGAACAAAAATAAACAAGTGCATAATATTGATAACTGCTACTGGAACTAAGCTAATGTGGGTTTTCTTATAAAGATAATGGGATCTTCATTTCATAATATGTTGTGAGATAAGAAATCCCTCAACGTTTACAGTTTCTGGCGGCAGTTATTGCTTGCCGGTATTTTATTCGCCGTTAACCCTTTACCTAACGAATCGCCCGCATCCACCCGCGTAATATGCAAATTGAGCAGTTGAAAAAATTAAATGTTTCAAAATATTTCAACAAAACCATATCATATGCCCCCTCATTCGATATGATTTGTATAAGAGAATATATTTTGGAAAGCTGGAATAAGTAGAGGGGTTCTAGTATTTTTGCGAGGATACCGACGATTATCTCATGACAGAGAACGACAATTATGTATTTCAAAGTGAAACATGAGATTATCTTTTTATTAGGTGTGCTTCCAAGACACGATTGTCATATTCGATGAACCCATGGGTGAATCATCCAAACCAAATCTTCTGGTCGTTATCTAACTCTTCCACCCACTTAAGCTTTTTAATCGATACAGCGAACATTAGTTCTCCATTATTTCTTGTACGTCGTTCACAAATGGATCGAAATTGCTTTAGAATAAGAATTCAAAAAGAAGAAAACATCATAGAACATTAGTTTCTTTGAAAGTTCAACCGTTTCATTGAATTTTAAATTGCGACAATTTGGATAATTTCATACGACGCGCTGACGTTAAAGGTCGCGTTGTCGCGAAACGTATTCTCTATATCTCCGCTTGGAAGATGTTGAGTTTTACTACTTTTAACATACTTCATCGATAATTTCCAGCTGAGCATAGAATAAATTACATCGTATATAATCCATTAAAAAAATGTAAATCTAATTTTGTTATGAACACACGTCGAATACACAAATATAAGGATGACATTTTCTGTGTAAAGTGTGAAAATTTCGCGATTGTCCGGAAAAGTACATATGCCTACTTAAAGTGTACGTCAGCTTGGAAGCGCCTGGGAGATTTTAGTTAATAACCTTTAATTACATTTAATACGAATTAATATCATGTAATTACAAAATAGATATCTTGTAAATACGGATTGATAAGTTGCAATTACGAAGTAATATTGTAATTACGGAACTAAAACATGTAATTACGATCTAATAACTTTTAATTACAAATTAATAACTTGCAATTACCAAACAGCTAACTTGTAATTACGAAATAATAACTCGTAATTACGATTTAACCTAACTAATGAAAAGCAGGTCCCCATATTGAGCTCTTGTGTGGTACTATAGGATAGACCACTGTGCCAATTTGATCTACTCTTAGCCCTTGGTACCACTTATGCACAAGATGCTCTTTACAAGCAAATGGATGTGTTGAGTAACATGTGATGTTAGATTATATGATGTTGTGGAGTATACTTGGATGTCTAGTGTTGTTGCACAATATGGAATTTCTGTACCCATCGGGGCCATCTTGGCCAAGTGAACATCTGTTGGCTCTCTGAAGGTCTGTAATGTACACCCTATGGTTGTTGTGCTATTTTCCTTCATTTCGATTGTTAAAGAATGCACTGCAGTAGAGTAGAAGAGCCTTCAAAGCTCCTACATTATAACCTGTATGACTCTAGCTGCTAGATTATAGTCTTTATGGCTCACATTGACGAGTCTGAACTTTTGTGGATCTTTATGAACTATTTGGATCAGTTTCCTTGGCACAGGGTTTGGGGAATTTTGGGGACTAGGTTTGGGCGATTGATGTCGGTATTCTTGTGGACTATTGGGACTGAAGATAGTGGTTTGAGAACTATTAAGGACGTTTCAGAACTGACGATAGACGTGGCTTGGGGCTATTAGACTGAAGATGAGGGTTGCTGTTGTAGTAGTTGTTGTGGCTGTTGATGGGAGTAGTTTTGGTTTGTTTAACATTTACCTAACATGAAAAGCAGGCGACATTTGCAAACAAAATTCTTGAATAACTATTTCTTTTCGTTTTTTGTCTCAAAAACATAGGTTATGACCCCTCATTGGAACGAGCTCGACGAGCTCGTCCCAAAGAGGTGTCATAACCCATGTTTTTGAGACAAAAAATTAAAATATAATGAAAATTAATTGGCGAGTTTTGAGAATAGCACTGGTCGGTTTTGGCCGTTACGTCGAGTGAAGGGGTGATGGTTGGTGTAGTAGATGCAGAGTGTGGTGTAGTGGTTACTATTGCAGTTATTTGGTTCATAGATGCAGTTGTTGATATTGTATGTATGGGTGTTTAAGTTGCAGTGTTTGGTATTTTAGTGGTTGGTGGAGTAGTTGTAGTGATTGGTGTTGTAGTTACAGTGATTGGTGAGTATTTGTAGTGGTTCTGTAGTGGTTGGTGTAGTATTAGTACTAGTGGTTGTTATGGTTGGTAGAGGGGCTGTAGTAGTGATGTTGTAGTTTATAGTTGTGGTTCTTAGTGTCACCATGGTTGGTGTTCTATGAGAGTCTTTGGTTTGTGTAGTAGTTACAGCGATAGGTATTTCTGTGGTTAGTGTTATAGTTGTAGTGGTTGGTAATGGTTAGTATTGCAGTTTTGTTGGTTGGTGTAACAATTAGCATAGTGAAATTTGTAGCAGTTGTTTTTAGTAATATAATTGTAATTGTTAGTGTGGTTTCGGCCGTTGGTGCTGTTGCTATTGGTGTTCGTACAAAAAAGGCTTGTGTTGTCGTTGTGGCTGGTACCGAAGTTGTAGTTGTCGTTGTCGTTGTCATAGATGTAGTAGTTGGTGTTGGACTATTTGGTATTGGAGTATTTTTTTATATGTGTTTAACATCACATACTTATGTACAATGGCTAATCATAACCGTGACAGTTTTACGGGTGGAAGAAGCCGGAGTACCCAGAGAGAACCTCCGAGCTGTCAGCTCCTTAACATTCTAACTCTGTTCAAGCCCCTCTCAAGCAGGGTTACAACGATTGAATGCATGTGCACCATCGACGTGCAGTACGCCTTCGTACACCCCGTCATCGTGCCCCCTGCAGAGAACTGGGATAAAATGCCTTGCCCAAGGACACAAAGCGGGCCGTCCCGGACGGGGATCGAACTCGGGACCTCTAGCATAGAAATCCAACAGTCTACCACTGAGCCACCGCGCACCCTTTGTACTGGAGTAATAATTGTAGTGGTTGGAGGTGTAATTGTAATATACATTGTAATACGTGTGTAGTTGTTTTGTAAGTGTAGTGGTTTGTTTAATAATCGTAATCCTTGGTGTTGTTTTGTAGTTGTTGGCGAAGTAGTTGTCCGTGGTAGTGGTGTAGTTGTAGTGGCTGTGGGCGTTGTCATTGTTGCTGTTGTAGGAGGTATGTTTGTGTTGTAGTGGTTGGTGTGGTAATTATTGGTGTATTAGTTTTGGAGGCTAGGGTAGTAGTTAGAGTAGTCACTGCACACGTTGTTGGGGCTGTGGTAGTTGATGTAGTAGATGTTGATGCAGTAATTATAGTTGTTGCTGAAGTAGTTGTCGGTGTGGAGGAGGCTGGTGTTGTAGTGGAGGTTGGTGCTGTAGTGGTCGGTGTTGTAGTTGTAACGGCAAAGCCCACAACTACAACTACTACACAAATCAAAAGAACTCTGACACCCACTACCAATATCACAACACTAAGCACTGTGACACCGAGAACCACAACTACAACACCAAACCATACATTATCAATCACTGTACCTACTACACCAATAATCATAATCCTATCACTACAAATACTAAACCAACTACAATATGTACACTACAATACTACACCAACCACTGTAACAATAACATTAACCACTACAACTACTGCACCAACCACTAAATTACCAACCACTACAACCTAAACACCCACAGGTAGAATGTTAACCACTACATCTATGACACAAACAACCACAACAGCAATCACCACAACCACTAAAGATCCCCTACGACTACTAAACCAACCCTTGAACAAACCACAACTACTGCACCAAGAACTACTATAACCACTCGACCAAACACCGCGATATTCAGCCTAATAGACCCAAATTCTTCTCAAAAGTTTCCAAACCACAACTACATGTATAGATAGTTCTAAAACGCCCTCAGCGGTCCCCAAACAACACCCTTCAGACCCAATAGTCGCCAGTAGACCTCCAAAACACTGATATCAGTCCCTTAAACACTGGTTCCCAATAGTCACTAAACCCAGTTCCAAAGAAACTGGCTCAAATTTTCCACATAGATCCAGAAAAATCCAGATTCGTCCATATGAGCCATAAAGGCTGTAATCTAGGAGCTAAGGCCATAAATGCTGTAATGCAGGGGGTTTTCTGTGATCATTAGTCTTCCACAACACTAACCCCAGTCTCCCAAAACGTGGTCCCCAATAGTCTCCAAGCCAGGTTCTATTGAGACTGGTCCAAATTGTCCACAAATGTCCAGGCTCGTCCATAGGAGCCATAAAAGGCTAAAATCTAGACGATAGGACCACAGTGGCTATAGTCTAGGATATTTGATGGTTCTTCTACTCTATCAGAGTGCGCTACATAACAATCGAACTGAAGGGAAATAGCAGAACACCCAAAGGTTGTACATTATAGAGCTTCAGAAAAATGACAGATGTTCCTAGGACAATGAAGCACCAGACCGGTACACAAATTCAATACTATGCTACTACATTTGACAGCACACTCCACTCCACAACATCACATAACCTAACATTACATGTTACCTACAACAAGTATGTGATGGTATAGAGCATCAGGTGAATAAGTAGTACCAGGGCTAACAGCAGTCGTACTCGATCTTACTCTGGGGAACTGCTTTCTATTGGTCGGTTAATCGAAAAAACAAGTAATAATTTCGGACTTACAAGTTATGATTTTGTAATTACAAGTTATTAACTAAAATCTACCATCCGAGCTACATTAAAAGTACCCAGAAACTGAACGAGAAAAGAGTGAGAAAACAGTTTTATTCGTTGATTGACATAACATTTAGGCTATTACATCCTCGTACTTCTTCCACCTTCCTTGTCTTACTTCGAGAGAAAGGGCCAATTGTGGTACATATATACGGATGATGTTAATATTCGATTAGTAGTTTTATAGCTTCCTTAAAAGAGAGAAAAACTGGACAGAAATGGGGGATACACACAAGTGCGCAGAACGGAAAAAGATTGTGACACATGGGTCGTAATATGAAAGTTGCAAACGATGCGATCAAGTGATAGTTAATAATTTTCTTCTCAATGGGTAACTTTGAGACGGTATGATACATCAGACTTGAGTATTGCTGTAAAACCATTGATTTCTGGACAAATGGATTGCTGGAACGTAAGGCTACGCTACTCATTTTTCCAGACATTTCCAAAAAATGACATTATCATTCAATCGTTTCAAATCTCTCTCTCAGTTGTCTACCCATGACATGTGGTACATCTTCTAAATCCACATAAGACATATAGCACTATCTGACAAAGTAGAAATAAACAAACCTAATGTGGGAGGAATAATTCACTACTAAATGCCAGGTTTCAACCTGGAAAATTACATGAAAAATGCTGAGACCAGCCATTCTCAGTCACCCAGAAAGCTCAAAACAGACTTTTGTCACTACCCACTTAACCTTGGAGTATATCATCTCATGTTTCCAAAATGTGAAAACATTATAAGGCTTCTGTCCATTTTGGGGCAATAATCCGTGTAAAAACAGTTTTTCGAAGCCACAGTTTTCCACGCATTCTGTGGTGATTTACCCCAGTGCATTCAGGCTCCGACTCAGTGACCAAAACTTTTAATTCTGTCCCGAAGCAAATAGCCTAATGCTATCATATATATCCGATACTAAAAACATATTTCCAATTTACATGGTCATGGTTTCAATATATGACCTCGATTTAGAATTTTAAACCTGTGCAAAACTGCAAAATGTGGAAAGGAACCTAGGCGAAAGACGTCGCATTTCAATCTACTCCCGCCCCACTCCCTTCAAGATGACTTCAAGACAATCGACGCCTTACGCGTGTTACTCCTCAAATCAGTGACGTTTGATGACATGGGAGAAGTTTTAGTTGATCCTTGCTTATGATAAGGAGAAATGTACACCTCAAAGTGGGCCATTTTTCTGGGAAAATCCGCGTTCCAGTAATCCAGCTGTGTAGAGATCTATATGTAAAACCTAGAGATAGAGAGAGAGAGAGAGAGAGAGAAGAGAGAGAGAGAGAGAGAGAGAGAGAGAGAGAGAGATCAGATTAGACACATTATATTTCTTCCAATATATTTTCAAACCATAATACCACAACAAGAAAATCGGGGGGTAGTTGGGAGGGGTGGTGGGTGGGGCGGGGGGGGGGGGTGGTGGTGGTGATCCCTCACGACTCAAATAAAAATATTTTCAAACCATAATACCACAACAAGAAAATCGGGTGGTAGTTGGGGGGGGGGGGGTGATCCCTCACGACTCAAATGCATTAGTCTTGTGTGACCGAGCTCACTCAATGGTGCGACACAAGACTGTATCATTTCCAAGTAGTGTTGCTAAAAAAGATGTCTGTTTGAAATATATTTTCAAACCTTAATACCACAACAAAAAATTCGGGTGGCAGTTGGGGGGGGGGGGGGGTGGGGGTGATCCCTCACGACACAAATGCAATCACTTAAGATTTGTATCCTACCTCTCGCTTGGGTTCCCGTTATCGGAATCGTTTAGGGGAAAAGTAGGGAGGGGTTGTACACAGACTCTTTACAATTAAGACGTTATTTGAGATTCTTTTGTATTATTTGTCCGTTCAATGTCTTTTGAAGTCAAGAAACTGCGCATTTCATCCTCCACGTTCAACAAATTTCTCCAACGAGTCAAAACAATGCTGCGACGCGTTTTAGGGTATTTGTTGAGTATCGAGTCGAAAATGTATTATGTAGAGGTACGGTAGTTTCAAATAATGGTTACATTAAAATTTTCTTCAGCGATTGAATATACTAAAATTAACTATCTGCCCACTGATGTCGAGATAACTAATTTTTATTCTGAAAATTTTCCCATAATGCAACTAAGAATTTAACCGAATTAGTCTTGTGTGACAGAGCTCACTCAATGGTGCGACATAAGACTGTATGATTTCCAAGTAGTGTTGGTAAAAAAGATGTCTGTTTGAAATTTCCGAATTTTGATATCGTGGTGCTGCAGTTTAAAAACCTTACATTTTGTAGATATCTCAAACTGTGAAGGTAATCGTTAATTATCCATTGGTCACATCCAGCACAGCCCTTGTACCATATATAATGCCTAAGTGCCTTTATGATCAGTTATGATGCCATTTTAAATGTGTCTTTTTTACGACTTTCAAGGGAAATAACTGCATTCTTTTGTCTCATTTTCTTGAGTTTGTTATCTTGAAGCAGGTTTGAGTTTTTTTTTTAAATGTGTGTTATATTTTTTACATTATGTTATATTTTTGAAGATACAAAATGTGTTTTTCTTAATTTATAACTTTATGGCTTGATCTCAGTTGAGGTGACGTTATACTCTAATATTTAATATGTTTGGCCTGACCGCAGTGGGCAATAGAACAGGTGCTGCTTTTTAATACTGCGTAATACTTTTTTTTAAATTATGTAACATTTTTAAAATTAAGTACTGCATTTGTTCCTAACAAACAAATCATTTTAATAAAATGACATATTCCAGGTGCGCTCTGGGCCAAGAAACGTTACCGGGAAATGCACCAAGCAGGCCCCAGACCCGGAGAAAATTTTGACTTGAACTGAACGAACGCGGCTCCCTTGCGTCTGAGGGATTAGTGGCACTCCACATTGAGGACTTTTCGATGGCATTTTTGTATCATCTTCATCGATCCTTCGACAAAAATGGTTCCACCGGGCATGGGTGGG
The DNA here is from genome assembly GCA_031216915.1 of Pictodentalium vernedei. Taxonomy (NCBI): domain Eukaryota; kingdom Metazoa; phylum Mollusca; class Scaphopoda; order Dentaliida; family Dentaliidae; genus Pictodentalium; species Pictodentalium vernedei. Next base: position 404,795,553 of record CM062296.1, on the reverse strand, counting down.
AGGGGGTTGAGGGGGGGGGGACCCACCGAAAGCCATATTCGGCCAAATCGGAGAAAATTTGGATTTTTTGAAGGTACACTTGTCGTATGTCGTGCACGTTTGGGGCCTAAGTTGCAGGATCTCATTGCAGGATCTCATGTGACGTCATAGTCACGTGACCTAGTGGCTCCATGTTGTGTTGTCATGGTAACCTGCGTGAGTGGCCATCTTGTGACGTCATCCCCATAGTGATACGTGGTGTGAGTGCGCATGCGCAGCGCGTGTTGTTAGGGTGATACGTGTTTCCGTCGTCCATTTTGTATACCGGAAGCCGGCATCTTGGTTTCTATGGTAACACGTGATTGCTATGTTACCCATTTTTCTGCAATAGGACAGGGGTATGTTCGGAGGGTATGTTCCTTTGTAGAAGAGTAAATCTAATTACCACAAACAACCCGACAACTTGTATTAATTCGAATTCTTTCACAATTCTCTGCTTCTATCTATATATGCAATAGCTTACGTCTACCTAGGCATGTTCCTTTATTCTGGAGTATACCCCAGTAGCGTAGAAGAGCCTATTAATTGGAACAGCTTTACTTATTATTACTATATTTAGCAATTTCTGGTCTATTCTTGTTAGTTCTGACCCTATTCCAAGTACTCTTGTTGTTTCATTTATCTAGATTATAACTAACCAATCAGATTGCTTGATTTTCCATCATCTGTATGCAGGGTTATCTCCCTTCTGTATAACAAAAGACTATATCCAATGGCCGTATCCAATGGAATCCCATTTTTTGCAAAACACGTGTGGCTATGGAATCCCTGTTTGTCGTATGAGGCCATGGGGGCTATGTAAAAGCCATCAATGAGTCCTCATTTATTATCCCTCATACCCTCATTGAATTTTGAGGTTATGAGGACCTTGAAAAATCCCTCAATGAGGTATAATTTACTACGACTCTTATCCTCATTTCAGTATTTAACAGGTATATCTTATGGAAGCCCATTTTGGAAAACGCCTGTGACTGTGGAATCCCTTTTTGTCGTATGAGGTCATGAGGGCTATGTAAAAGCCCTCAATGAGTCCTCATTTACTATCCCTCATAGCCTCATTGAATTGTGAGGTTATGAGGACCATTAAACATCCCTCAATGAGGCATAATTTACTACGACTCTTAGCCTCATCTCGGTATTTGAGGATACCCATGGCCTGGTATTGTATTATTCGAGGATACCTATCGAGGATACCTTTTAAAGGATACTTATCTGAGGATACTATATAGGCTGTACATATCCCTATAGGTCTCTTGCAGGTCCTTAGTACTATTAATCCACCTGATGCTTTATGTTATCCTATGACTGGTATAGGTAGTATGCAATGCTAGGCATAGGGGTATTGTGGGTAGGGGTACTGCCTGGTAGTTTAGAACGGTACTATAGTATGGCGGTATATACACCTATAGGCCCCTGTTAGTGTTTGGTACTATTAACCAACCGATTGCTTTGTTTTATTATATGGCTGGTATATGTAGTACGTTATGGTAGACCTAGTTATTTTGTGGGGGTGGGTGTAATGCTTGGTAGTTTAGAACGGTAGAATAGCATAGGCTGTACATATCCCTGTAGGTCTCTTGCTGACCCTTGGTACTACTGATCCACCAGATACGTCATATTATTGAGCGGTATTCTGGAGTGAGGCCAATGCATGGTAATACAGAACGGCAGCAGAGTATGGTTGGTATATTCCCCTATAGGTCCCATCCTAACCGTTCATAGCATTAACCTACCAAATACTTTGTATCATCCTGTTACTGGTAAGGTGGTACGTAATACCAGTAGTTCCTACCTTATTCCGAGTACTCTTGTTGTTTCATTTATCTAGATCATTTATATAAATTATAATTAACCAATTAGATTGCTTGATTTCCCATAACCTGTACTTAATCGTACAGAGTTATCTCCCTTCTGTATAATAAAAACCTATATCAATGACAATATCCCCGGCACCCCAATTTCGGCAACCCTTTTTTGAAAAGCATATCGCATTCGGCACCCCTTTTTTCTGAAATGAGAATAAGAGTCGTATTAAAAATCCCTCAGTGAGGGATTTTTAATACGACTCTTATCCTCATTTCAGAAAAAGGGGTGCCGAAGGCCATATGTTTTTCAAAAAAGGGGTGCCCAAATTGGGGTGCCTTCTGGAGAATCCCTTTTTTCTTAAATGAGGATAAGAGTCGTATTAAAAATCTCTCAATGAGGTCTAATTTACTACGACTCTTATCCTCATTTCAGAATAAAGGGATTCTCCAGAAGGCACCCCAATTTGGGCACCCCTTTTTGAAAAACATATGGACTTCGGCACCCCTTTTTCTGAAATGAGGATAAGAGTCGTATTAAAAATCCCTCAAATTGGGGTGCCGGGGATATTGCCATTGATGTTGGTTTTTATTATACAGAAGGGAGATAACTCTGTACGATTAAGTACAGGTTTTGGGAAATCAAGCAATCTAATTGGTTAATTATAATTCATATAAATGATCTAGATAAATGAAACAACAAGAGTACTCGGAATAAGGTAGGAACTACTGGTATTACGTACCACCTTACCAGTAGCAGGAAAATAAAAAGCATTTGGTAGGTTAATACTATGAACGGTTAGGATGGAACCTATAGGGGAATATACCAACCATACTCTGCTGCCGTTTTGTATTACCAGGCATTGACCCCACCCCAGAATACCGCTCAATCAATAATATGAAGCATCTGGTGGATCAGTAGTATCAAGGGCCAGCAAGAGACCTTCAGGGATATGTACAGCCTATGCTATTCTACCGTTCTAAACTACCAAGCATTACCCCCACCCCCACAAGATCACTAGGTCTACCATAACGTACTACATATACCAGCCATATAATAAAACAAAGCAATCGGTTGGTTAATAGCACCAAGCACTAACAGGGGCCTATAGGTGTATATACCGCCATACTATAGTACCGTTCTAAACTACCAGGCAGTACCCCTACCCACAATACCCCTATGCCTAGCATTGCATACTACCTATACCAGTCATAGGATAACATAAAACATCAGGTGGATTAATAGTACTAAGGACCAGCAAGAGACCTACAGGGATATGCACAGCCTATATAGTATCCTCCTTAATAGTACTAAGGACCAGCAAGAGACCTATAGGGATATGTACAGCCTATATAGTATCCTCAGATAAGTATCCTATAAAAGGTATCCTCGATAGGTATCCTCGAATAAATAATACAATACCAGGCCATGGGTATCCTCAAATACCGAGATGAGGCTAAGAGTCGTAGTAAATTATGCCTCATTGAGAGATGTTTAATGGTCCTCATAACCTCAAAATTCAATGAGGCTATGAGGGATAGTAAATGAGGACTCATTGAGGGCTTATACATAGCCCTCATGACCTCATACGACAAAAGGGGATTCCACAGTCACAGGCGTTTTCCAAAATGGGATTCCATAAGATATACCTGTTAAATACTGAAATGAGGATAAGAGTCGTAGTTAATTATACCACATTGAGGGATTTTTCAAGGTCCTCATAACCTCAAAATTCAATGAGGGTATGAAGGAAAATAAATGAGGACTCATTGATGGCTTTTACATAGCCCTCATGGCCTCATACGACAAACCGTGATTCCATAGCCACACGTGTTTTGCAAAAAATGGGATTCCATGGGATATGGCCATTGGATATAGTCTTTTGTTATACAGAAGGGAGATAACCCAGCATAATGATTATGGGAAATCAAGCAATCTGATTGGTTAGTTACAATCTAGATAAATGAAACAACAAGAGTACTTGGAATAGGGTCAGAACTAACAAGAATAGACCAGACATTGCTAAATATAGTAATAATAAGTAAAGCTGTTCCAACTAATAGGCTCTTCTACGCTACTGGAGTATACTCCAGAATAAAGGAACATGCCTAGGTAGACGTAAACTATTGCATATATAGATAGAAGTAGAGAATTGTGAAAGAATTCGAAATAATACAAGTTGTCGGGTTGTTTGTGGTAATTACATTTACTCTTCTACAAAGGAACATACCATTCGAACATACCCCTGTCCTATTGCAGAAAAAATGGGTAACATAGCAATCACGTGCTACCATAGAAACCAAGATGGCGGCTTCCAGTATACAAAATGGACGACGGAAACACGTATCCCCCTAACAGCACGCGCTGCGCATGCGCACTCACACCACGTATCACTATGGGGATGACGTCACAAGATGGCCACTCACGCGGGTTACCATGATAACACAACATTGCGCCACTAGGTCACGAGACTATGACGTCACTTGAGATCCTGCAATGAGATCCTGCAACTAAGGCCCCAAACGTGCATGACATACTACTTACACTGTTTCCTTTCATCTGAGCCACCAATGTCAGACTAGACTGCTGGTATATTGAAATGTCCTCTGTGTTGACTGCCACTGGTAGTCCACACAGAGAACATTTCGATATATACCGACAGTCTATGCAATCAGACCTATTTCGCCTTTTGTTCATTATCACTCATATACAAAGATGTAAGAACCGGGGGAGGGAGTTTCAAACCATAATACCACAACAAGAAAATCGGGTGGTAGTTGGGGGGGGGGGGGGTGATTCCTCACGACTCAAATGCAATCACTAAACATTTGCATCCTACCTCTCGCTTGGGTTCCCGTTATCGGAATCTTTTGGGAGAAAAGTAGGGAGGGGTTGTACTCAGACTCTTTACTGTAAAGACGTTATTTTTTGAGATTCTTTTGTATTATTTGTCCGTTCAATGTCTTTTGAAGTCAAGAAACTGCGCATTTCATCCTCCACGTTCAACAAATTTCTCCAACGAGTCAAAACAATTCTGCGGCCCGTTTTAGGGTATTTGTTGAGTATCGAGTCGAAAATGTGTTATGTAGAGGTTCGGTAGTTTCAAATAATGGATACATTAAAATTTTCTTCAGCGATTCAATATACTAAAATTAACTATCTGCCACTGATGTCGAGATAACAAATTTTTATTCTGAAAATTTTCCCATAATGCAACGAAAAATTTAACCGAATTAGTCTTGTGTGACAGAGCTCACTCAATGGTGCGACATAAGACTGTATGATTTCCAAGTAGTGTTGGTAAAAAAGATGTCTGTTTGAAATTTCCGAATTTTGATATCGTGGTGCTGCAGTTTAAAAACCTTACATTTTGTAGATATCGCAAACTGTGAAGGAAATCGTTAATTATCCATTGGTCGCATCCAGCACAGCCCTTGTACCATATAAGATGCCTAAGTGCCTTTATGATCAGTTATGATGCCGTTTTAAATGTGTCTTTTTTATGACTTTCAAGGGAAATAACTGCATTCTTTTGTCTCATTTATCTCATTTGTTTGAGTTTGTTATCTTGAAGCAGATGTGAGTTTTTTTTTTAAATGTGTGTTATATTTTTTACATTATGTTATATTTTTGAAGATACAAAATGTGTTTTTCTTAATTTATAATTTTATGGCTTGACCTCAGTTGAGGTGACGTTATACTCTAATATTTAATATGTTTGGCCTGACCGCAGCGGGCATTAGAGCAGGTGCTGCTTTTTAATACTGCGTAATACTTTTTTTTAAATTATGTAACATTTTTAAAATGAAGTACTGCATTTGTTCCTAACAAACAAATCATTTTAATAAAATGACATATTCCAGGTGCGGACTGGGCCAAGAAACGTTACCGGGAAATGCACCAAGGGGGCCCCGGACCCGGAGAAAATTTTGACTTGAACTGAACGAACGCGGCTTCCTTGCATCTGAGCGATGAGTGGCACTCCACATTGAGGACTTTTCAATGACATTTTTGTATCATCTTCATCGATCCTTCGACAAAAATGGTTCCACCGGGGATGGGGGAGAGGGGGTGGAGGGGGGGGGGGGGGACCCACCGAAGACCATATTCGGCCAAATCGGAGAAAATTTGGATTTTTTGAAGGTACACTGTTTCCTTTCATCTGAGCTACCAATGTCAGACTAGACTGCTGGTATATCGAAATGTCCTCTGTGTTGACTGCAGAGCATTTTATCCTCCACGTTCAACAAATTTCTCCAACGAGTCAAAACAATGCTGCGGCCCGGTTTAGGGTATTTGTTGAGTATGGAGTATGTAGAGGTGCGGTAGTTCCAAATAATGGTTACACTAAAATTTGCTTCAGCGATTGAACGTACTAAAATAAACCATCTGCCCACTGATGTCGAGGTAACCAATTTTTATTCGGAAAGTTTTCCCATACTGCAACTATGAATTTAACCAAATTAGTTTTGTGTGACAGAGCTCACTCAATGGTACGACACAAGACTGTATGATTTCCAAGTAGTGTTACGGAAAAAGATGTCTGTTTGAAATTTTCGGATTTTGATATCGTGGTGCTGCAGTTTAAAATCCTTATATTTTGTAGATATTGTAAACTGTGAAGAAAATCGTTAATTATCCATTGGTCGCATCCAGCACAGCCCTTGTACCGTATACGATGCCTAAGAGCCTTTATGATCAATTATGTTGCCATTTTAAATGTGAGTAGTATGTCAGGGGCTTTTCACCTCTAGGTTGCAGGACCTCGGTGCAGGACCTCGGAAGTGACGTCATGTCACGTGACGTAGTGGCGCCATGTTGTGTTGTCATGGTAACCCACGTGAGCGGCCATGTTGTGACGTCATCCCCATAGTGATACGTGGTGTTAGTGCGCATGCGCAGCGCGTGTTGTTAGGGTAATACGTGTTTCCGTCGTCCATTTTGTATACTGGAAGCCGCCATCTTGGTTTCTATGGTAGCACGTGATTGCTATGTTACCCATTTTTTCTGCAATAGGACAGGGGTATGTTCGAATGGTATGTTCCTTTGTAAATCATGTGCCTATGTGCTAGGGCACATTGTGTCACATTGTGCTTTTTCACATAAGCACATATGACAAAAAAGGGGTGCCGAAGGTCATATGTTTTTTTAAAAAAGAGGTGCCGAAATTGGGGTGCCCGGAGGTATTGCCATTGGATATAGATGTGATGAGAATCTGATACAACTTCGTTGTAATAAGGAGAGATAACTCTATACGATTAAGTACAGGTTATGGAAAATCAAGCAATCTGATTGGTTAGTTATAATTTATATAAATGATCTAGATAAATGAAACAAGAGTACACGTAATAGGGTCAGAACTAACAAGAATAGACTAGAATAGCTAAATTTTGTAATAATAAGCAAAGCTGTTCCAACTAATAGGCTCTTCTACGTTACTGGAGTATACTCTAGAACATAGGAACATGGCCGGATAGACTAAAACTATCGCATATATAGATAGAAGCAGAGAATTCTGGGTAATGACCAAAGGAACGTGTCTTTTAATGGGAAAAACGTCATGGGATAGGGATCCAAAAATAATAATTCTAAGCCAGAACATTACTTCTGTTCAATCGAACGCAACCCTTTGTACCCCCTTAGTACTATAGCACTACGTGCTAAGCCGATAAATTGGGGAAATAAAGTCAATTTCGGTGATTTTGGGTGGATTTTGGTGACTTGGAGGGATTGTCGGGTTGTTTGTGGAAATCAGATTTACTCTTCTACAAAGGAACACACCCCGAACATACCCCTGTCTTGTTAGAAGCCATTGGTGACATAGCAATCACGCGCTACCATAGAAACCAAGTATACAAAATGGACGACGGAAACACGTATCACCCTAACAACACGCGCTGCGCATGCGCACTAACACAACGTATCACTATGGGGATGACGTCACAACATGGCCGCTCACGCGGGTTACCATGACGACACAACATGGCGCCACTACGTCACGTGACATGACGTCACTTCCGAGGTCCTGCACCGAGGTCCTGCAACCAAGAGGTGAAAAGCCCCTGACATTCTACTAATGTGTCTATTTTTTACGTCTTTCAAGGGAAATAACTGCATTCTTTTATCTCATTTGTCTCATTTTCTTGAGTTTGTTATCTTGGAGCAGGTGTGAGCTTTTTTTAAATGTGTGTTATATTTTTTACATTATGTTTTATTTTTGAAGATACCAAATTTATTTTTCTTAATTTATAATGTTTGGCTTGATCTCAGTTGAGGTGACGTTATACTCTAATATTTAATATGTTTGACCTGACCGTTGTGGACGATGAAGCAGGTGCCGCTTTTTAATACTGCATAATACTTTTGTATTTTAAATTATGTAACATTTTTAAAATTAAGTACTGCATTTGTTCCTGACAAACAAATCATTTTAATAAAATGACATATTCCAGTTGCGGACTGGGCCAAGAAACGTTACCGGTAAATGCACCAAGGGGGTCCCCAGACTCGGAGAAAATTTTGACTTGAACTGAACGAACGCGGCTTCCTTGCATCTGAGCGATGAGTGGCACTCCACATCGAGGACTTTTCGATGGCATTTTTGTATCATCTTCATCGATCCTTCGACAAAAATGGTTCTACCGGGGAGGGGGGACCCACCGAAGACCATATTCGGCCCAATAGGAGAAATTTAGGATTTTTTGAAGGTACGCTGTTTCCTTTCATCTGAGCGACCAATGTCAAACTAGACTGCTGGTATATTGAAATGTCCTCTGTGTTGACTGCCACTGGTAGTCCACATAGAGAACATTTCGATATATACCGACAGTCTATACAATCAGACCTATTTCGCCTTTTGTTCATTTTCATGAAATTTCACGTATCAACGGGTGTTGGGCTGCATCAATTCTGGGGGCCCCACTGGGAACCCAATAGGGGGACCACCCACAGGGAATTTTCCAGGTGACCATACGGCCAAACCGCCTCTGACATATTCTTGTCCAGTTTCGGTAATCAGGGGAGTCGTGAAGTTGTCCGATTATGGGTGGGGTGTAAACCTGATTTGTCTGCACTGTGACGGCTTATATCTCGCCTGATACCATGGACCGGTTCATGTTCATATAGGAAATAGTGCATGTCGAATTAGATTACCTAACATTTAAAACACTTGGTGGAATGATATCATGCTTGGTATGGAAGTATATTTTATTGATATCCAGTCCTTTATCCAATGCAAGTGTTCTTTGGCATATTTTTTGGCCGTTATTGCCTTTTATGGACTTGATATTTGCTTCATATGTACCACCCGTCGCTGCTGAGGTGCGATCTCGTATTTTTTGTCTTCTTCTCGTCTTCAGATGATTTTTTTCCATGGAAATAAATGTATACAGTGTGTAGTTTGAAAACTAATAATGCAGAAAAAAATAATCCATATTGTTAAAAAGACAAACTCTGGCCAGTCGTCGCCCACCGTAAATTTAATAGACCTCTGCCGGGTGTTATGTTTATCTGAATATGTATTCACGGTGTATCCAGCTGCAATGGAACTGGAAACCGTAAACATGGCAACGTGTTCAACAGATGGCAACGAAGTCATCAGTGGTGATTTCTTGTCCTGTTTACAAGTGAGTATTATAGTGTATTTCAAATTAAAGAACTCAGGATGCAAAAAAGAAAACGTTCAACAGAAAAATATTTTACTTGTAGGAGAAGAAGTAACGAATAAACTCTTGTTGGATGACGCTTCGTAAAAAGAAACGTGCTATTATATATTTTCAAATAGCATGTTATCACAGTTGTATTCATACTCGAACTATCTCTATTTCAACTGGCACAGCAAAATGTGAACTCACGCCGAGAGAGTTACGTCAGCACCAATCACCATTGAAATTGTACTGAACCACACCCACCGGAGTTTGGTACCTATGTGAACTCTCTTGACAGGGGTTCAAACCGCCGCTTTGCAAGGTACAATAAAATCAGGGTCCGTTCTTGATTCTGCATCACTCCGGAATTTGAAACAGAGATGTTCTCGCTGATATCCGGTGAAGAGCAGTATTTGGCATTAAATGTTGCATTGTTCTGAACTTTATACTTATTTCCTTTTCTGCAGTTTATCATTGATTCCAGCAATATTTTAAAATTTGTTCCGCCTAACTGAATCAGAGCAATTTATAAAATTAAGAGTGAATGCATGAACATATACCACAATATGAATAATTTTCAAGCATCTTGTGGATTGAACTACTTGCGGCAGTGGGCTGTCGAGTTTACGGAGGGAGAAACTGTTTGGAGTTTGATCTCCTGTACAGTATATCTAGCAGCACTTGCATCAGCACTTGTGTATGTGAAATGAAGCATTTAGGTCAGCGTACTGAGTGAAATGATTTATGTTCCTTCGATTCTCCAGACTGTTAAAACATATGCAACCCCGTGATCGAACCTTGTCCCTCGACCCGAACAGACGTGTGAATCATCCTTCCAAAGCAAATATATCTATCGAATATTGAACCACTGGGAACAAGATTTCGGGAAAAGATAGTTTAACAAATATTGTCTTCAATACCCATTGTGTTAAAAGTACTAAAGGATATTTACAAAATGCACACATCGTGAGAAGATCTCAGTCAAGTTCAATATTCACCAAATTATCTTGGCTTTTGTTGGAGTTGTGCCCCTTTTTGTTGGAAATTTGATAATAAAAATGACTTTGAACGCGATTACTTGCGCAAATGTGACCCGATTTTCAGGACACTTTCTATTAATATTCATTTTAAGAAGATCTTGGTCGGTATTTGTTGGAGTTATGCCCCTTTTATATTGGGACTCTGTGTTTGTCAGATATTGATGTTGTGAACTCGAAAGTTTGAAAAAATGTAATCAGATTTTTTTTAAACACCCCAAATATCCTTTGCGTTTGTGGGAGTTATGACACTTTTTGTTTGAAACTCGGTGTTCGCCTGATAATAATATTGTGAACGCGATATACTGAAAAAATGTATTCGTGTTTTCACGAAACTGGCTATTTGCAGATCTCAACCAAGTACGATATTTACCAATTTTTGTTGAATTTCGTTGCAGTTGCCACCATTGTAGTTGAAAACTTGGTATTTGTCTAACACTGACTTTGTGAACGCATTAACGTGACGAAATGTAATCATATTTTCACGAAACTTGGTCAATGCATATATTACACCATGAAACATTCAGGTCCACTTCTCTCTTTGCGGGCGGGGGATTTTGGCATATCGTGGCATATACCGGTACTAGTTTTTTGTGACACATGTGATAAGATCGAAGCAGCAAGCCGGAATCACAGGAGGAGAATACCGAGTTTCACAGTACACCCAGAATTCTGCTTACAATGAATCACCGTACACGAGTAAAACGCTACCCGAAAGAAAATATCAAGTTTCCAGTCATTTATAAAGGAGGAAATAACCATGTTACTTATATGCATACCAATATTATTTTTTGATGATTGTTTTTGGATAAAAATAGATGCCTATTTCCCAGAGATTGATAAAAATGTTTTAATTTTTGCTACTTGTCATAGTTCAGTCTTTTGTTTTCCAACAATTTTTAATTTTTTTTTCAAATATACCCATTTTCAGACAAATCAGATTCCAATTAATAACAATCCATTAAAAAGTCTAGCATTGTTGAGCACGTGGTGTCCGACATAATTTTATCTCTAACAAAATCACCGGACACTGTTGCTGCCTCTCTGTATCGAGGACACAGTTTACATACTGTGGGCACGTTTGTGGGTTTCTATAACAATGGCAGGAATTCCTCCGCGATAACATCCGTTCACCGATCGCGAGCTGTATGGCGTGATACTGGAAATGTCATTTCGTTGAGGACACCGTTTACATAGTGTGAAACGGTTGATTTACAACATATCTCGCTTCTTTGTTGTCGAAAGTTGGATTTGTTCGCTAGTCGAACACGTTGGGTTGGGGGTGGGGTGGGGGGGGGGGTTGGAACTTTCATGCTATGACAGAAAAAGAAATATTTTCAAACGTCTGTGAGTTTGCATCATAAAGGTGGAAGGTCGGGGTAAATTTGTATCATATACACCTGGAACTTAATTAGGCAACACCCCTGTTTTTTTCGCAGTGGTGTTAATAGAAACTGTAATTACGTTCATGCTATCTTTAAGAGGGTCAAAAGTCATTGCTTGCGGAAAGAATGGTCTATTGACAAGTGAAAGACAAAACAATGATGAAAATATGCAGTATTACTAATTACACATATCTGTCACTAATGTTTTTGATGGAAAAATATTCTCTCTACAAGTATGGTACTGGAACGGTCCATGATGAAACAATGCCGGTAATTACTGACAAAAATGTAACTTGTGATCGGTGGTCACTAAAAGAGGTAGTCCGAGTCTGAGTCGGAAAAAAAGCTGAGTCGAAACCGATTTCGTTGTATTAGTCTCTTAAATTAAAAGATATAAATGTAATTTTTAGATATTTTGTGCCTATTTGAATGGAGAATATCTGTAATTAGAATTTTTTTTTTTTAAAATAATATGTGATTTACGGACGAATGTTTATCTCCGAGGCACTAAAAGTGGTAGTTCAGTAACCTGACACTTGATCAAGAAAGCAGATTTACCAATCATCTTTGTAGTTTTGCATGGAGGCGGGGCGATTTACTGAAGTAGGAAGTGAAGACATTGTTTTTTTAAAGTTTTAATCAGAGTTCAGTTAAACAAAACTGTATGTTTATTTTTCACAATTCACGCCCTGAGTACTGACTGTGGTTGTTATTCTAACAAATTAAACCAAACTCATATAAAAGCCCGATGACTCTGGAAATTGATCAGACCAAAATGGATGCGATTGTGTATATGTGTTGCGAATCGCTTCCAGACATCAAAACAGTTATAAGTATTCTCACCGAACCAGATGGAAATGAAATATCGTTTATGCCACCCACAAAACCAAAAGGTGGCGAAATATTCCTTATCAACAACAGAAAAGATGCAATTTGAGATCAGTATCTTTGGACCAATATTGCAATGAAATACCAAAGTGAAACCCTGTTATGCAAAGGAGAGACTGAAGAGGTTTATTGGTGATAAAGTAGGGGATGACTGTTTTAGAAGAGTCTGCTATTTGTCACAAAAAACGATCTGAGAAAGTCAAGTTAAGCCTGAATGGAAGTGGTATATTTGCATCTAGAATTGATTTCTGTTGTTATGTGTTAATGTTTTTGTGCCTTCAAATGATGTATTTTACTCGTGTAAGTTGTTTTATATTTTTCTTAATAAAAATATCTGTGAAAAAAACATCAAAGCATTGTTTTACTCCATTTACTTCGTTGGTCCTGCAAGTACTTAGTTGGTTAAAACAATGTTTTCATTTCCCACTTCATAAAGTCACCTCCAAACAAAATTCGTCTAACAAACACAGTCAACAATCAGGGATATCCTTAAAAAAAACAATGTTTTCACTTCCCACGTCGGTAAATCGCCCCGACTCCATGCAAAACTACAAAAATGTTTGGTTAATCTGCTTTCTTGATCAAGTGCCAGATTATTGAACTACCACTTTTGGTGACTCGGAGATAAAAATTCGTACGTAAATCACATATTATTTTCATTTTTAAAACCAAAGTTTTAATTGCAAGTATTCTCCATTTAAATATGCACAACATATCCAAATATTACGTTTATATATTTTAATTTCAGAGATTAATATAACGAAACCGGTTTCGACTCAGCTTTTTACAGACTCGGACTACCTCTTAGTGACCACCCTTGTAATCTCCTGAACACATTATCAGTGTCTGAGATCAGCAGCGAGTGTATCCATCACGTGCCCGGATGACAGCCTGAATCCTCCTTCTTATGCTACCAGTGAGCCTTATGATACGGTCCAGAGGCAACTGCTGCCACTCCTCGTGCAATGCAGCTTTCAAAGCAGCCAAATTCTTTACAGGCGGATCTCTTGCTTGCACACGACGTCCAAGAAAGTCCCAAATGATTTCTAAGGGATTCAAATCGGGGCTCATTGCGGACCAAGGTAGTGTTATAATGCGTTGTTTTGAAGTAATGCTCTCACAGCATGGGAACGATGTGACATTGCAGTGTCGTCCATCAATATCGGGCGAGTAGCCAACGGGTGGTTGTCAAAATGAGGCGAGAACCGGATTGAGAATATCTCGTATGTACTGATGACCATGGATATTCCCACGTACAGTCATCATATCAAGTTTACAATCATGAGAGGGGCACCCCCAGATCATTACTGACCCTCCATCATAAGGAATAGTAGGTCTGATCTTCCTGAGCACGGAAGCAGTGTCTCTATGCATCCGCACTCTCATTCGACCACCTGTGGCGCGAAGCAGGAACCTACTCTTGTCTTACCAATGGACTCTCATCCATGTTCTGAGATTCCAATGTTGTCGTGTCAAACACCACTCCAAACGTCGTCTTTGATGCTGATCGGACAGAGCTGGACGCTCGATGGTACTTCTGGACCTCATACTCGATGGTTTGAAATGGTTTCGGACTGTTCTGTTGCACAAACGCCTGTTGGGGAGCCAAAGACGTTTCAAAACCCCTCTTGAAAGAAAGAGTTCACGCCAAACTAGGCGTGCAAGACTCCGATCTTCCCGAGAAAATGTCTTTCGGGGTTGTCCAGGGTTTGGTCGGTCCTTAACATCGTTGGTTTGTTGATTTTTTCGGACAAGTCTGCTGATGACATAATGGCTATAGGCAAATTGCCTTCCAATAGCTTTGAATGACATGCCTGTTGTGTGCATGCCAACGATTTGCCATCTTAGTGCCTCTAACCGTCTCCTCCTTGCCATGTCAACATTTACAGACAAAAGAAGTAACAAATTTTCTTGTTTTATACCCAGATATTGCATGTGGATGATAATGTGTTTGTGACATTCGTGAGTAGCATGCTTCACGTGGACGATGAGATGCGTTTGAAATATGCTATCAACCAGACACATCATGTGCCACGAGATGAAATGTACTGCAAGACATACCAATCATTAAAACATAATAATCAGTAACAGCAACTTCACTGTCATGAAACATTTCAGGAGGTGCGTAATTAAGTTCCAGGTGTACACAATAATTGTTGATAATTGAGCCTCCATGAACGGCTTAGTGGTACTTAAATATTAAATTTTCTAGATCCAATGACAACAAGATACCCATTTTGAAAATAACCACCTTTAGCTGATCCAAAAGAAACAGTTAATGTGAGAGTTCTGTCCAAGCTCTCAGGCCACCATTCTAATTCTGTTCGTGTTTTTGTTTACCCACTTTTTGTTGAAATGCCCGCACAGACGACCGTTGATTTAATATGATGCTCATTCGCATACAACGATCTAAGGTATTCTTTCCTGCAAAAGATACAAAGGTATTCTTTGTGCCCAAGTTAAAGATATTTCAATCATTAAGTACTCAACTCTCCTTGGAAATATCAAGATATTAACACATTTTGTGGAACAACCTGGATTAATCATAAAAATACGACTGTGCCAAGTCTTCATATCCGATTGTAATGGCATCAAAGTGTCCATCAATTCAGCTCTCGATTGAGTAACATTTCTAACTTTGATTTACAGAAAATGAATCCTTTCAACACAACTGAAATATTCCAGCGATTGAATCTAACGTCTGAGACGATCTATTTGAGGGCTAGACATTTTAAATTTTTAGAAACGCCAAGATGTCCTCAAAATCCAACTTTGTGTCCTCTTTTGAACTCTTCTTCTACAACTATGTCTCCTCACTCTCCTGTACAGAAGTAATGTCGGAAGAAGAGTTCAATGAGGTTTCGGTACCAATTCGCTGCATCAGTGCATGAGTGCTAGAATGTTCTATGTCCCCTCAGGGACATAGAATATTCTAGCACTCAGTCGACGAATTCTATTTTGATTCTGGTTTCTGGAATATTTCACTCTTTGATTGACTAGACTGAACAGATGAGTCATCGTTTAATACAATTCTGGAGTGTAGACTTACAACACTTGCTAAATTTCAGGGTTGTAAGAGGGTGTCATATCTACAACTTGAAAAGCGGTATGATTTGATTAGAAATTATCTGCCTGAGTCGATTCTACTTACAATTTGGGATTCGCATGGACTACGTGATAATATAACTTCTTTACTCTCCTCCCTTCAAGTTCTCTGAACTGGAAAAGGTAAATAAGTTAAATTGAAGTGAAACAACTGAAATAACGTCTGTGTCGAGAAGACGCCATTCTTCAAGCTCTCGGGCCACCAGTCTAATTCTATAAGAAATTCGACGCCGTTATGTTCTGAAACCTGTCGAGCTCTCAAATAGGTAATCCCCTATATTTATATTCGCTCATCGGGAATCTTTCCGTTGCTTGGTAAAGCAAAACTGTGGTTCACTTTTCATAAAATTCATTTTCTATTATTCAAAGCTATAAATGTTGCTCAATCGAGATTTAATTTGATCAACATTTTCATCACAATAGAATCAGAAATGAAGACTTATCATATCCGTAGTTGGATGATTACGCCGGATAGTTCCAGACATTATATTAATATCTTGTTGTTTTCAAGGAAATGAAATACTTATTGATTGGAAAATCTATAACTTAGGAACAAAGAATACCTGCATATCTTTGTACCTGAAGGCACATCACTTTACATCAACAGTCGTCTGCACGTAAATTTCTACAAAATATGGGTTAACAAATAACCCATAGCAATGTCGAAGTCCGAACAGAAGTAGACTGGTGGGCCGGGAGCTTGGTTATTCATATCACACATTCAACCAGTCAGATATTAGTGTCCGTGAGTTCAGATAGTCCGTTGTAACAGTCAGTTTTAGTTTGATTGCAAAAAAAATAATGATTTATTTGTGATCTCACATTATATTATGTTATAATTTTGTTTGCATCATGTTACATTTTGTGTATTTTTGTTCTTTCTATTTTTGTTTAACGTTGTACAATAAACTGAATGTGTTGTGGACAACAAGACATTTTTCAATCTAAGCCTTTCTCTGATGTGTCATCTATAAATTTAGAAATGTATTTTTCTGCACACTGATGTCAACATACCGAAGTTTCAAGCAATACATTTTTCCCATAATACACCGAGGAAATGAAGCAATTTAAACTTGTTAGAGAGAGCTCAGCGAACCATTTTAGTCAAAATTGAATTGATCAACTGCTGATTGCATTGTGGCAAAATTTTGCATCCTATATTTTATATTTCGACACCTGTGTGTAAGGGCTTGGCTTTTATCCCTGTTATGTGTCAAACTGCTGTACAATGTATACTTCAAAACATTTGGAACTTTTGATTTATTCTAAGATCACTGATCTTGAGGTTCTGGTTTCGGGAGATGAAAAACAATGAGTAACACAAACTGAATGATCTTATGTTGAAAATCAGTCCCTCAGATTACTTGTAGTAGTAGCAGTACAAAGAAGAAGTAAGAGGGGATTTGTGGACACCTGGTTACTTTTAGAAACAAGCAAAGAGTGTACATCGTAGCAAAACACGAGTGCGAAGTTGGAGAATGCGACAATGAAAACTGTTGTATAAAGGATTAGTGGCTATCATGATGCTCTAAGCCATTGCAATGGTCATGTAATAGGAGCTGTAGACGCAATGACACAGAGTTTGTGGCGGGCCCATTGATAATGGACGTCGATGGTGGCGATAGTGATAGTCGTCGGGAGCAGTGGAAGGCTGGCTCCTTAGTATCTCCCCGCTTTAGCACCACTCGTGTTATCAATAACAGAGTCTGTCCCACACTTCGTTGGTTGCAACGTCGGTTTTTAGATATATATATATAAGCTTAGATCATAAAGAATCCGGAAACTGGTTGCATATCCCACAAACTAACTTTGCCTTTTTTAAAAATGTTACCAAAATTGTAGAATTGAATGCTGATCGAACGTCACATGTGAGAGGAATACTCATCTAAAGAACGTTTTATTCAGCAGGACATTTAACCAGAGATTTCTATTCAATTCCATCAAACAGCAACGCTTTAGCTTAACTCTTGGAGTTCACACTCACATTTAGAATACTCAAACTGCGCGACCATTAATTCAAATATTACTGTATAATTTAATATATGAATTGACGTAAGTATATATATCACATTTGTTGGACATTTTAATTATAGCATTTCTGATACCCCAAAACGCAGATATGATGTTAATGTTCCTATAGGAATTCCTATCTTATAAATTTACATGGTAGCATTTTTGGGGTATGGGGAGTTTTACGGTTATCATTTACACCGTATCGGGCGGCTTCACTTCTATGGACATAGCACAGTTACAGTCAAGTTTAGCTACCCGTTCATACCACAACTGCTCAACTCCGCAAGGCTAAGTTACTGGTTCCACTCATATGAGTGAAACAGGACGTTTTCACTACAGTAATAAAGCTCTACTTCACTTCCCGGAGTTCACACTGGACAGCAGCTTTATTTACCTCTATACTACAAACGCTTCCAGATGATCAACATGCAAGAGATTTTTGGAGTTAAAACAGTCGGCTTATAATAAAATGTACAGTATATGGCGAGTGGGTAGCAACTAAAGAACCTGCATTGTGAATTTGTCACCCAGGTCATGCCATGTTCTCTGTCGAAAAGTTAGAGAAACACAAAGTTCAAGCTTATGGGCCCCAGGTTCATACAGGTTGAAATTCTGTATTTTTAATCAAACATTTGAGTTTTTCTTTCTAATCAAAAGCACAACTCTGTGGCTATTTTAGAGGGAATTCATCTTAAAAATGTCGCATTTCACAAAATGAGAGAAAATTTCATTCAAAGCAAGATAATATGGGATAAATACCAAATAGATCTGCTTCTTTTTCAGCCCTACTCGATTCCAGTACACTGTCCACTTCTCTACCTTGTTTGAATATGACTTTCATGCATACCAACTGGTGTGCGAAGAAAGTTTCCTCTTAACTCCCTCTGGTATTCGTAGGTGATCAGAGATCAAATAATTGCATTGAACTTCAGTTTATTGTGGAGCTGATTTTCAAAAACATTAGCTTATATGCATTTTAATGTTAATTGGTAGTGAAAAGTACTTTAAAACCATTTTTTAAAATGAATAAAATCATCGACGTTTCGCCCCTCATACCGGGTCGTTTCGCCCCGCCCCAATATAGGGATGAAACGACCCGAGGCGAAACAACCCGGGGCGAACGGGAATTGGGGCGAAGACCAAACACCATTGACATTGTGCCCCAAAATAAGTCGATATTCGCGTCTCAGCTCAGAAACGAAATCACCACACCAGTTATCAAATTTCACACAATCATTGAGGTAATTTCCATCTGGTGATTTTTACGCGAGGAGAGGGGCATGTCTTGCGGTAGAGACATTTTTTTTTGTTTTTTTCTTCTTTCTCTTCTTAATTATTTGAGTTCACAATATGATACTAAATTTTATTATTTAGACATTAAAATATTTTTTTGTGTCTCGATTCGTGTTTTACTATATAATTCTCAGTTTTGTTATGCTCAAGCTGCCAACTGCATTGACGATACAATACATTCTTGTACCATTGGGACATCGAGGTGTGGTAAGAGGAGGCATGCATGTCGCAACTATTTACAACGTCTCAACCCCCCTCTTTTCGTCATGCAAAATATATTTCTGTGACAAGCCGGGTTTTTAGTAGAGTTTTTTTTAAAAAAAAAACTCGACTATTGTTATAGGAAGGGTCGGTCGCCGGGCGGTTGGGCGGCGCTTTTTGCTTATAACTTTGCTGTTTCGGGACGGATTTTGATAATATTTGGTATGTGAATTGATGTGCATGTTCAACACCCGCTGACGCGAAATAGGGCGTGTCCATACTATTCACAAGCGTTATGACCCTTTGTTAAAATTCGACTAATTTTGATAGCGCGACAACTTCATCAAATGTCAACCGATTTGACTGATATTTGGCACATGGGTTTCAAAGAACAATGTCTTGATCGAGGTCGAAAACGGGCTCGGTCCGATGTACGACAACAGGATGAGTTATAGCCCTTTGTTAAAACTGATTAATTTTAAGCTTCATAGTGTGATAACTTCAACAAACGTCAACCGAATTGACTAATATTTGGCACATGGATTTCAAGGAACAATGTGTTGATCGAGTTCGAAAATTAAAATTTTATAGTAAATTTCCTTTCTTATTATACCTACCACAATTGTTTACTACAGGCTTGCAGTACAGTGGAAGTCCCGAGCTCGGAAAATATTCTCTCTGTTTTGGTCCTTCCCAAACGATTTGGGAAAGAAAAGTCGTGCAAAAGCACCAAGAAAAAATAAGCCAAAACTGGGTCGAGTTTTTCCGGCGCACACCCAGTATGGGTCGCTATACTCATAGTACAGATCCACGGCTTCCGGTACCAGTGTGCAAACGTTTTACCAATGACTGATTCTTTTGAATCCGCCAATATTGGAGTTATGTGATCGGCGAGTAGGAAGGATTCTTACCCGAATAAGAAGACGAGCGGGCCTCCATGTAAAAAAATTGTGGTATGGATAATAAGAAAGGAAATTTACTATAAAATTTAAATTTCTTATCAATCTACCTTACAATTGTTTACTACAGGCTGAATAGACAATAGGAGGAGGGAATCACACAACCAACCTCCACATAACCCGACTGCACTGGAACCGTGGACAGTAGAAAAGTTCCCTAGGCCTATCAAACCATAGCATCACAAACATTAGTAAAATACAACGAGACATGAGGCGTATGCCTCTGCGTGACTCACAGACAGAAGGGGTAGTAAAACAGCAGTAAAACAGCACATGGCTTGAACTGACCTTGTAAGAAGCCTAATGGCTAGGGTAGACAACAGCCTGGGCAGAAGAAAGAGACCCAAAGAAAAAAGGTCCCCACACTGCTCCTGCAACTGACGCAGATAGAAGGTGGAGAAAGTAGAAGCATTTCTCCAGTAGGCTGCCCACATAACATCCGACAACTTGATGGATTTAGCATAAGCCCATGAGGAAGACAAGGCACGCACCTCATAGGCAGAAATACGATTGGAAATACAATCGTCAGTCGCAAGACGAACGTAGGCCTCGCGAACAACCAGACAAATCCATCGAGAAATGGATTGAAGAGAGATCTTTTGTCGACAAGGAATAAGAGGCAGAAAGAATCGTTTCCCGCCTGTCCTAATTCCTAACGCCTTTCTGGTCAACCGAGAGGGCGTGAAGCTCATTAACCCTTCTAGCTGAGGCAAAAGCCATCAGAAAAGCCGTCGTTGGGGTCGTTCCAATAAGGGGCCATAAGCTATGTTTTTGACGCCAAAAATGAAAAAAATAGTTATTCAAGAATTTTGTTTGCAAGTGTCGTCTGCCTTTCGTGTTAGGTAAAGGGTTAATCAAGACTTAAATGCCTGTTGACAACGAACTTGCAGGACGATTTTCTTGAGACTTGTCCTAAAATGTTGTAAATGTTTTCGCGTTTGACTAGCCTGTCACTTGGAAAATGATCAATAGGAACAGAATGTTTCTTTGCCTTGGACACCGAAGCACTTCGTATACTTAGAACCTTAAGCTTGGAAGTATCTATGCCAGCAATAAACATAACGGTACGTAGCCATCGACTGATGGTACTTCTAGCCACAGGTTTATGAGGTTGAACATTACTGATGAATAAGGAGCTGTAGTGTAGATGCTGTTCTCCTCAAATAGTGTTTTAACACAAACAACAACACAAAACCTTTTGTCTAGAAGATATGATTTCAACACAGCAACTGGGTTATTTACGCCAGGCCGCGTTTGTTTCAATAAATCTTCATAATGAAGTGTATAAGAATCAGAACTTATAAACATTCTGCAATGGACAAAGAGTGGATAGACTGAGCACGACTCGCTAGAGTGAAGGCTATCAACATAGCCAGTTTATAATTTAAACACATTAAAATTAATTTCCGAGCATATGATAATTTCCGAAGATAAATAAGCACTGTCGACACATCCCATGTTGCAGAATATCTCACTGCTGTAGGCCGCAACTGGAAAACACCTTTCATAAATTTTACAGCTAAAGGTGAAATGCATCAGAAAGTCCATCAACAATTACACCCAATGCAGACAAAGTACTTCTGGCAGTATTAAGAGCACTATATCCTACTCCATCATAAATTGTAATACGGACGTTATATCTGTGCGAACGGAGTCAGGTTTCCGTTTACAACAGTAATAAAACTATTTATTATACACCTGTTCTACATAATACCCATCTACAACAGCACTAAACCATGCGAAAAATGAAAATCTGTTCCGCACATGGACTATTTTTTTAAATAGCAGCGACATTTCACTGGAATTTTCAACACATCGTGCAACGCAATTACAATTTGAATCGCTAACGACAGCTGATAATCGTCCCCTGCATTCCAATGTCTTCTATGTGCCCGTCGGTTCATAGAACACATTGAAACTCGGGGGACGAAATAGTTACACGGGTCCCCCTCGCAAATTTGGTTGCCGATAAAATGTGTTATTTTTGTTGATAGTTGTCAAATGAATAGTCGATTGTCCTTCTAGTCATTGTTTTTATAAGTACCATTTCGATTAACCTATTCATACGCGTGAGTCGTTCTGCGTATTTATTGTGATGCACTGAATGCTGTTTCTGAGTTGAGCATCTCCAAGACGCCATCGCGATTGTTGTTTCCCGAGAAATGCATCTACACTGGAAGGACTTCCGGATAAACGGCATGCCATGAGCTGCAGTTGATAGCACAGAAGATGACGATTGCTGGAATTCGGAATTGTAAGAATCGTTTGAGTCACTGGAATAGTGAGAGAAATTTTCACCAATAGTTCAATTACTGTTGTAAACCAGCTCTGATTAGGCCATATTAGAACAAAAAGGATATTGAATCGTAGCTTCTATACATTATATTCATTTATTTAAGTCACATACTTATGCACAATGGCTAATCGTGACCGAGCTTGTATAAAGTCTGCCTACAAGGCTGAAAGGTGGAAAAGCAAAGAAAAATAATTACTGTTCCGGGATAAACAAAATGCATTGATAATTTCAGCATCAAGGTACCTATACCAAGAAACAAACCTACCAGGTTGTGTATTAATTCCGGAAGCAAACAACTCAATCTCTGGTTATCGCCACAGGTTGGAAATAGTCTAAAATATCGTATTATCTAAATGCCACTCAACATTATCATTGACGTTTCGGGACAGAGGTTCAGCTTCACTAAGAACTCCAGAAACATGAGCCTCTGAAAACCATAAAAGGTGATCAATGCACCAATGCCATATTTGAATAGCTAACATATTGCAATCTGCAGATTTTGTGACCCCATGGCAATAATGTAACTAAAAACAAAATTGTTAGCTGTCATAATTTTTACATGTTCCAATAAGAGCAAAATCCTCGTCCTCTTGTTGGTTGAGAGCTGGTATAGTTTCTTTTATGTTTAAGGCTCCAGTAGCAAATGTTACTGTCTGACGTCACACGCAAAATATTTGAAATGACGTCGCCCGTTTCGTAATTGCTTCATCAACGAAGTGACTTGCCAGCCGCTTCATTTTTCTGAATTTTTCACACGTACAGCAGACGGTGAAACCGATTTACGATTTGAACTAAGATTGAATGAGTTTATCTGGTTTATTGATTATTTATCCGGTGTCGTCGTGGGGTATACGGGAAGTTTATTTACTAAACCTGTGATCGTTAAAAGTTGCCTTGAACAAAGCATCTTTAACGATCACAAGTTTAGGAAATGAGCATCACGTGTTTCACGACGCGATGTAAGTTTTGGGCTTTGGGCAGCGTCTTATTGGAACATATACGTTATTGTGATGAGTTGTCGGTAACCTGGTCTGAGGTTGGCGGCTCGGAGCGTCGGTTCAACCTCTTTGTGTCTCGGTTGAACATAAGCTCCGAGTCGCAAACCTCGGTCAATGTTACTGTCAATTCATCACAATAATTTATAACGTCGATCATGTTTAAAGTTGCTAAAAGAGTTCAGAGAAACCAAACAGCCAACGTCTCCAAATATTTCATATGTCGATCAGACTCAAGTGCTTCCGGCGTTCTGAAGTCTTTCCATCCATAGAAACTGCTCACAATCTCAGTTTAGATGTATCAGTAGTACAACACGGCCACCGTCGACTGCTCCTTTTCCACATATGGCCAATATTTCCACGGATGCAATAATATTAGATTCCAAACACTAATTTTTGGAATAATCATCAAAAAATTAATTAATGAAGCTCATTAATTAGAATTTTGCTGATGATGATTTTTATTACCTCGTAAACGCATGCATGAACATCATTGCCACGAGTGGTTTACTACCAGTCCACGGCGGTTGTACTGTAATAACAATATGTGCATAGCCCAGATCTATCTCCCTTTTTTGATAAGGTAAATTATGAATTCACCAATGTAAATCACACATACTGTCAGATGTAATTTCCATACTGCAATTATAGATACATTTAGTGGAATGAAGAACCTGGCGCTTTTGGACAGTTCAATATGAAGATAGTGAAGCATACCAAATTGTACTGCCGGGACACTAGAAGACCCGCTACTCTCTCAACCTGCCGTATACTGGCATAGCTCTTGCGATATAAATCCTGACATTCTTTCACAATAAGTTCAACTTCATGTGCTGGCAATTTAACAGTCATGTGGACTGAGTTAATACAGAAACCGACAAATTCTATACATTGTGTTGGGATCGGAGCTGATTTGTATGGACGAATAGTAACCCTAAGGCCTAAATAGGTAAGAAGCCGAATAGAATAATTTATGTTTTGCTGATAGTGGTCATAGGTTTCACCTAACAGTAATGAATAATCAATACAAGATGAAATGCTATGACCCAGTTTTCTTGAAACATAATAAACTGGTTTCAACGACTTGGTAAAAACTCATGGACGTCGTGAAGAAGACTGCGGTGTAGGGGGTAAACTTAATTTGTCTGAATTGTGATGGCTCAAACCTCCACCGATAAGGTATTCCAACTATTTGCCTTATTGAAGTCATACCTTGCTGATGTAGTAGGAATTTTAGCCAGCCGGGAAGATAGTGTAAAAAACTCAAGAATTGTTGGAAATTTATTTATAGAAAAATACAGATAGAAGTCGTAACGCATGAACTGCTCAGCATTTTATATAATTAGCACGTGCAGGACAGGTCTTGCGGGGGCACCCGATGGCCTGAATCCAACAGTGGGTTTGACATAAGCCCAGATGGATCTATCGTATCTAGTATAATAAAATGTACATGATTTAATAGTAAGAGCGAACGTACATCTAAGACTGCGAGCCAGACTTTAATATCCCGAAAAACTTATTGGAGGATTCACGACCACACCTCATTAGTTACACTCCTGTTAATAAGTTTGATCTTGCTTGCTTAATGCCAGTCTCGCATGTATTCGAATTAATTACTGAATTTTAGGCCTGATTGGTGTTAACTGTCCTTTAGCATTAATGAAACATAAGATACAGTATCCGTTTTCTTTTATGTGCAGAATGTTAAGCACACACACCTAAATGTGATTACTATAAGCCAAACTTTATTTTTATCAAGGAAACATTCCGGTCAGAGGCACCCTGTATTATTCGTATTATTCGTATTATTCTGGAGTACATACACAATACGAAACACACACGTGAATGGGTTAATTGATATTGCACGAGTGCCAGCGCGGAAGGATAAAACGAGAGGCTGCAGGCCTCGCGTTTTATCCTCCCGCGATGGCACATGTTCATCACGTGTTTCCTTTTGTGTTTATAACACGCCTTCACGTCTATAAAAGCGATTATTAGAAGGACACTCAGCAATTCTTTATCGCTGACCTAATTTGCGAAGGGAACCCGTGATTCTATTTTCAGCCACCACTAGCAATTCAAATCGTAATTGTGGTGCACGATTTGCAGAAAATTCCAGTGAAATTTCGCTTCTATTTAAAAATAGTCCGTCAAGGATTTCCGTTCTGTACATATGTGCGGGACAGATTTTCACTTTTCGCATTGTTAAGTGTTGCAGTAGATGGGAATTTCATAGAACAGGCGTGTAATAAAGGGTAAGTATGGAAACCCCTCACTGAGACAAATTATACTCCCATGGGTTTCCTGGTGCAAGCCGGTCTGGTTACACAAAATAGGCACTCGATGTTACAGCAAACAATGCAAGGTTACGAAACGCAGTGGAGACAGTAAGCCAGTACAAGAAACCAGAGCCACCACGTACTGTTATGAACAGAAAACAAAGGACCGGCGAACAGTAAAATTGGTGTATCCGTAAACCTAGGAACGTTTGGTGGAAGAAAACGTGGGAAGAAATAGGGTACGCAAAAGTAGAAAGTCTGTTGGACAACGTTTGTGTGAACGGTAAGTCAAATGAAAAACATGAGCAATCTTAACGAAACCGGAAGTAGAATCCCTTTCTCTATTTTTCAGAATCGAAAATCGAACGACACAACCCAAATTTGTGGAGGGAAATGACGAGATTCTTTCAATAAGTAATTCCATCCGAACAGTACATAATTCATGTTTTTTTAAAAGTAAAGTTTTTTTCCCAAACGAATTTCGCTGCCTTTTGTATTGTTTACTTACAGATAGATACTGCTGATATAGGAAATGAGAGCGGTTCATGTCCATTCGAATGCATAGTCTGCTATCTAAAATCATACTGTGGATTTTTCTACCACGTGACTCTTCCATTGTCATTCGTTAGTATTATATTGTTTCTGTTCAAGCGGATAAAATGAGCTACAGTCAGAAAAGTTATAAATAGCAAGACAGTTATAAACAGAAGCCTTAAAAATAGGTTCTGTGTTATAACTGACAAAATACGCACAGGA
Source organism: Pictodentalium vernedei (assembly GCA_031216915.1). Taxonomy (NCBI): domain Eukaryota; kingdom Metazoa; phylum Mollusca; class Scaphopoda; order Dentaliida; family Dentaliidae; genus Pictodentalium; species Pictodentalium vernedei. Next base: position 404,768,858 of record CM062296.1, on the reverse strand, counting down.
CTGATTGTAGGGTAGGGAATCTTTCATTCGGTTAACAGAAGCGGTCGAAGCGACAAATGCTATAGAATCGTTTTGCTTCTCTATTCCATAACTGTGGTTTGCTCAACAATCTTACCGTCACCGCAACGGAACAAAAACATTAAACTTTCGGCTTTTAAAGTTTTGTGAATATTGGGGGTTTTTATCAAGAATCCTGGATACTAGTTATTGAAAGTAGGAGTGTGGGAACGAGATGTTCCTGAAAATATTGACCAGCTTTTCACTTTGTGTGTCTTGAACGTGTTAACTTTCTCCTTTTGTATGCGGTTGACCATGGAGTGAAGTACATAGGCTTACAATGTGGATGAGCATGATACAATAAAAAAGCCTTATAGATTGGTATCATCAGCAACCCAAGAGTTAGAGACACGGTACATTCGTCCCGGTAATCAATACATCAGCATCTGTCTCTGCATGTAAGGAAGAAATGCCATTGCGCTTCAGACATTTTCTAAACAAATTCACGAAGAATTGTTTGTTATTATTTTTAGCAAACCAGTCCTTTTTCCTAACACTCGGAAATTTTTTATTCAGTTTTGACGATTTCTACACCTCCCTTCAATCCATTCTGTTTGAATGGGTTTCATGTTTGTGGGTGGGCGGCTGTCATAATCAACAAAGACAACTGTTATATTACGATCTAATTAAATTAATATATGACTCACAAATTTGACCATATGTTTTACCATCGAACAATGGGAACAGTCCACCGTCCATGCTCACCCCACAGACCCAGATCCTTCCCCAAAAACGAATCTGGATTTACATGTGAATGTATTGAATCATCTAACTGTCTCTCAAAGTAGCTCGGGAATTTCAAATAATAAAGTTGATAAGTTCATAACTCGTATGATGTCTGAGAATTCAGTTCCGGAGACTGTACCCATAACAATCATTTTCAATCGTTGGAACAGCAATGGAACATCCGTTGTTACAAAATGGCACCGACTCGGAGTCCAGCGTTCTTATTCATTTGTATGGTTTGATCAGTTTTCTTAAAGACGTATTCATTTGGGCCCTTTTCATTCATTTCCACAACTATTACTTCCCTGATACTTAAGGCTTTGTGAAATTACATTTGTTGGAAAGAGTACCACTTTGCATGCTTCTTAATTCCCAAAACACATGGAAGAGATTCATGCAGAGATGAGATGTCGCAGAACAATCATGGCATCTTTTTCGTCTCCCAATTTTCATTCCTTTCCGCATTCTTTGTGTTACTCCCTTCGTGCAATATGTACCATGCTAGAGAACTTTATTTATTAGATTTGATTTTCTTTCCCAGAATTGACCTTAGAATTGTCCACCCGACTGAGCGCAACCATTTTGTTGACAGCGAAATCGTTTACCGTTATTCATTGAAAGCAATCAATCGTAAAATTTGCGTTACCAGGCAAAAGGGTGAAGTTTTTGTATGATGTGGAATTAATGATGGCAAAGGTAAGGACTAGGGGGATCAAAAGGAAAAGAAGTGAGTTGTACACAAAATGCAACGCAAACTACGATTCCAAGATGCAAACGGAGATTCGTCGAAGTCGGAGAAGAGGCAGTTCAGCTTTACGAACCACTGGGGAAGCTGCGACTTTCGGACTTTATGAAAAGAATGAGAAACAATAACACTCTCAGAAAACTGGAGCAGATCTGAGAACATTTTGTAACTATTTGATTTGGTTTAATAAATAAAAGGTCATTACTTGGTTAGTTTCATGACGGCCGGGACAACAGCACTCGGTGACTTCACATCAAGCTTCGAACTTCGGTCTCCGGCTGATATGAGATAACCTCGGACTGATTTCTCAGGCGATATGAAACTAAGAAAATAATAACCTCGAATTATCGTGGCATCAATTACTTCAAAACATGCCGGCATGGACAATACTCAAATATCCCACTGATACTATTCAAAGCCACCTATAGTTAAGCCACCAACTATATTGTGGCTCCTCATCAATTGCTTTTCAATGACCAGATCTGTTGACAAACCTGCAAAGAATTTGTCATCATTATTTACAACATGGACGTCAGAGCATTCTGAACACCTCTGTTCAACTTTGACGAATAGACTTTCAATAGAATTTGCATGCATGATCTTACCAGCTGATGAAAACAATTACCACACCATTCTGCTCTTATAAAATTGCTGATGATTTGAGCCATCGGCATATATTGATACAAGAATTAGGCAGCCCTAGTGGCATTGGAATTCTATAAACACATAGTTAGTTGTTTATTAATGCGACCAGTCTTTACCCCTACACCTAAACCTAATTAGCCCATTATCTCAAAACGGGTTATCCCAGTTAACCCTACTTTATAGGGAAATGCATCCGATTTCGAATTTTAACTTTTAGTATGTTGTAAATAGCACGTTCTTCTAGGTATTATCAGATTTTGACTGGATTAATAGTTCCATCCTACATTATCTGATTGTGGATTATATTCAGGAGTCATACCAATGGTACATAACAGTAAATGCGATTTTAATGCTGTATACTATTGGATGCCTTCCGGTGTTTTACAGGGGAAACATAGCCGACAACAAAGTCTACAAACACATATAAATGTTACTTGTGTTTATCAAAATAGTAATGTGTTACTTTGTCAAGCAAATAAAGTCGTGTCAGGGATTCGTGAAATGTAATTGTAATGGGCCAAAACGATGTAAAACAAAGCGTTGTATTGGTTTCAAAGCCAAAGTGTTGTGCAACAGTAGATGTCACTCCAGCGTAAACTGTTTCAATAAATGAATATTGATCTAATAAAATAGAAACAGAACTAAACTAAATTTGGTCTCATTGAATTCATGTACAATTCCTTTTGGGTATTTAGCCAAATGACTGGTTTGTTATTTTAGTCATTTGGCCATATAACTAGGAAATTTATACATTTAACCAAATGACAGACGGTCAAGGTCATTCGACCAAACGACTAACTGCTTTAGTCATTTGGCCAAACGACTAGTTTGGCACATTGACTGTAACATATGCACTTCCAGCTCAATATAGTTCCTGTTTTTTGCTAAACAGAAATTCATCAACACGTGGGCATGATTTTCAAGAGGATTTTCGATTTTGAACATCTTATCTGGAAATCGTATATTGGTTCAATGAATGGTATGTAATCACTCAAGTGTTCTGTGATAGTTTTGAATGGGCGCATCTTATCTGGAAATCGTATCGTGGTTCGATGGACGGTAAGTAATCACCGCTTTTGTGATAATCATGAAGGGATGCATCTTATCTGTAAATCGTATAATAGGACCAGAGTACGCGCTGTCGGTTACCAATTAAGCCAACATCACTAAAAATTGATTTGGCACCAAACTATCTTTGTTTGCCAAAAGTTTGGCACAATGGACAAACTTCCAACGTGAAGTGTCAGTGAGTGGTAATGAGGTATTGTTTTTTCCTTCAGTAAAACATTGTAGGTTATCATCTTTATAAAAAGCTGCATTTAATTAGATAACTACTTCACACCGTCGCGATTCACTCGCGATGGTATGGCATATTTATCTAATTAAATATTTTTTTTAATAAACAATATTTTATTCGTCATGAAATAGTTTGGTAAAAAGGCATAAGCCTATGTATATACCTCACCGATACATAAAATATTCATTTTTAACAACAATAGTGCGTAAACAAGAGCAGAGTTGTGCAGTTTGTTCTATACACAGTCCACCATCAATCATAGTTTCTCTCAAACTAACTTATGGCATGAGTCTTGATAGGACTCTTCAATCTGATAATGGGATGTAATGACTGATTGAGGTAAGGTATTCTACTTCTCGGGTAATCCTTGGAATCTCATCGTTTGTTCGATATAGTTATACATGGCTCCAAATCCGAATATTGCCTGACTGTTTTCGTTTCATTTCCGGATAAGATAACGTTAATTTCTTCAATGGTGTAATCTAGACTTTGAAACATAATTTCTCTTTGGGTGTTATTGATTGGACAAAAAGTGTTCAAAGTCCTCATATTCATGATTACAAGAGCATTTCGGGTCATCGCGCCGAAATCGTTCATACATGTGACCATTTAAGTCGCTACATCTTAATCTTAATTTGCAGTACAGTATCTGGCCTCTTCTTCCGCCAGCATTATAATAACCTGGAATGATATGGTCGTTTTTCAGTACCTGTACAGATCCACAGCTTCTCATATTTATATCTATTTCATTCCAGAGTCTTACAGCAGACGGAAAAAAACTCATAAAAAAGTTTAGTCCGACATTGTATTTCACGTAGGTTGTTTGATGAACGAGGTGGATAATTTGTATATTCCGACACTTGGGCGGAATCATTGCCGTGAGATAATGAGGCGCATTACCAGACATAATGTTAAACATAGTAACTATTTTGTGTCCTTTTCAGTGCTTTTGTAATGTAATAAAACCAGTTTCGAGATATATACGCGTGTGACGTGTGCCCCTGGGAATGCTGCATATTGTTCTAAGGGCGTCTTGTTGTAAAACTTCGAGTTCATCTAGTTAACCTTTTGGACAGTTATCCCAAATAACATCGGCATAGTCAAAAGGGGAGTATGAAACGAGTTTCCAAAGCTGACCTTGACAATTTATATTTTAAGCTACGGGGGCAGTTTATCATTGGACTGACTTTATCAACAATACAATCAGTGTGATTACCCCAAGATCACCAGTTTTGAAATATTAGTCCAAGATGTTTGTGTACGTTAACTTCGGTTATACGAGGACCATTTAAGCAGAGTTGCGTCTTCAAATTTGGGTTAATTGTTCTTGTAAAGCTGAACGTTACGGTCTTGCTGGGGTTAAAAATCAATTGCCGCCGATTATCTGCCCATAAACCAATTCGTTCCATATCACCGTTCAGTAGGTTTGAATTTTTATCCTCTATAAGAATAAATAGGGACGTGTCGTCTGCATATAACATTATATATTCGAATGGATATCATGGACTATATCATGTATGTACATATTGAAAAGAAGAGGTCCTGAAACAAACCCTTGCGGGAAATCCAGCAAGTATTACTTTTTTGTGGAGCTCTTTCCGTTAATGGAAACTGTTTGTGTACGATCAGTCAAATAATTTTCAAATCACGTTAAAAGTCCACGCCTTACCCCAGTAGCATCACGTTTGTGTAGCAGGCCACCATGACAAACTCTATCAAACGCTTTGCTTATGTGAACCTTTATCCAATGCAGATTTTATATAATTATCTATAGAGATTAATTGAAATACCGTACTATCTCCCGGCCTAAACTCAGACTGAAGGTCAGTAAGGTAGTTATTATCAATCAGAAATCTATATACGCGATAAAAAACTATCTTTTCTAGTACCTAACTAACACAACCAGCCAACGACACGGGTCGGTAATTCTCTGTATCGATTTGTGATAATTTTTTTATGGATTGGTATAACATTTTCATGTTTCCAGTATTTGGGAAAGACTCCAGTTGACAAAGACAGGTTAAATAATTTGGAGAGCGGAAAGGATAGCTGCCTCGAGAATTGTTTCACTATTATATTGCTTATTTGGTCAGGACCACTAGCCTTTGTCGTATCTAATTTTGATAACAATAATTCGACCTCCACCTCGTCAGTTTCTATAGCCTCTAATAACCCATCATGTTTATAAATGCAAGGTAATTCTCTTTCGAGTATAGTATTACACTGACTTGTAAAATAATTCTTGAAGATAGTCGCGATACCTTCTGGGTCGTTTATAATTTCATCATCCTCGAGCAGCGGGGGAAATGGTGCCCTCATAGACTGCTGATTGGTGAAATGTTTCAAACTCTTCCACCACTGCTTAGAGGATGTTTTTCTTACAGATAAAGACTCTTCTAAATTGATATCAGAACTTTGTTTCGCATCACTAACACAATTTATACTATAGTTTCGAATTCTCCTGAAATTTTGCCAGTCTTCAGTCCTACTTGTTCTTTTTGGCTTTTTGTGTGCCCTATTACGTATGCGCATTTGTTTTCTTACAACGGATGTCATCCAGGGTCTGTCATTTGGACGCATTAAGATCAATCTAGCAGAAGTAAACGATCTAACAGTTTCCATAACATGGACTATTATTTTTCTGTTATATAGTCAACTGAACCGAATTCGAAAAATGAATTCCAGTTAAAAAGTGATTGTGACAGACCATCTGCATCCATATTTTTGTAATCCCAAACAAATCTTTTATAAGAGGGAAGATTAGGATTTGTAGATTTCAGTTTAATACTAGTGGCATGGTGATCGCTACAAAAAGAGGGAGTGACTCCGATACTGGAGATCAGGTTCGGGGAAGAAGTGAGCACTAGATCTTGAGTACTTGAGTTCTCACTTATTTGTGTTGGCTCCTTAACAACCTGGACAAGGTTGTAGGTAGTTTCAAGTCTTCTAATTTTTGGGTGGGTTGTCGGTAGACAATTTGCGTTGAAGTTGCCGACAATAACACATCTCACAGAGAGGCCATTTCTAGCTGATGATATCGATTCATCGATGAGGTTCCAGTATGACACACATTCCGAGGGTGGACGGTAGAAAATACCAAGTAGAAACTTATGTTTTTTACTTCTTATTTCAGTCCAGATCGCTTCCAATCCAGGAAGTTCCAAATTACTCTTCCGGTTTTAAATTAACCCCTAGTTTTAGGTAAACTAATATTCCGCCGCCGAGGCCATCTTCACGGTCCTTACGAATAGGAAGATAATGATACCCTTCTATTCTGAGATCTTCAGAGCCAACATTCGAATTAAGAAGAGATTCAGTAACAGCAATGCCATCATGTTGACTGAGCTCCACCTGTATCACTTCCGTATTGTTTCTAATACCCCTAACAGTGGTGTGTACTAGTGATATGTTGCTACCCGTGTCCCCTGGGGTCAGCTCAATATCTCCACTAACTATTAATAAAACGAATACCAATACAACAAGACACAAGTGTCCTAATAAACTAAATATCATTCCAATGGCAGAGCCCGTGGAACTCATGCGTGTTTGACCTGTAATGCGATCCGCCTTTTGTAAATACTCGCGATCCGCTAAACCCAGTTGCTAAACAGTAATTGTTTTATTTTCATTCCTTTTTCTTCCTCCAAAACAAATCGTATTCCCATTCCCACTCATCGAAAGCGGTATTCCACTCCCAGCATCGTATTCCTCTCTCAGCGATGACAGTTGTTTTTTAATGTTTACAAATCGGCTGAGAGTTGAATCAGTTATAAAGGGTTTTTTTGGAAAACAAATAAAAAGAAAATAAAATACATACAAAAGTTCACTGCTCGGAATCGACTATGATTTTATCCTCTCGTGCGCAGCGCGGATGATTTCAATCGGCTAACGCCTCGCGAAATAAAACCTCCGCGTGCCCCACTCGGGAATAAAAGTCGGACTCGAATCCTAGTAGTAATCTATTGTCTATTTGGTCGATTAATGTCTTATTATCTAAGTGCAACAGCAGGTACATGTAGCGACACCATTCGGCCTGACCCTAAATGGAATCAGTGGCATAGATATAACTTAGGTGGCCCCCCCTCTTTGGCTACGGAGGATTTCGTCAGAACTTTCGTGTTTTGTCGGATTTTTCTCGGGGCCAATTGTCTGTTCACTCTGAAAATACTTGCCAGTTCATTCTTCAAACCTCGATCAAATTATTTGGTTCGGACAGCAAACTATACCAGCCCCCCCCCCCCCCCAGCCCCCATCCCCCATTAGGGTTTTGGCACAAAATACTTTTTTGCCATTAAAATAGCCAGAATGGCTAAAAAGTGGTAACAGACAGGTTCGGTCTTGCGTAAACATTAATTGGGACTGAGTAGGAACAACTTGGATTTGTATTCAGATTTGTTCAAATTCAATAGGTTTCTTTTTAGTTGTGTGAGACCTGTTGTGTATATTCATGTATTCAAATAGATCTTATCAGAAAAAATAAGCAAAGTTTTCAAATAAATTTCCTCAAATACTGTGTACGCAGCGCACGATCCTAGCATGCTGTGCTCTTTGCCAGCCCCGCAATTTCCAGTAAAATGTTATCTGAGAGATCCAAAAAATCCGCACAGACTACACTGTACTCTCACCCTACTCAAGCACCAGGAGGTCCCAGATTCACTCCGAAGGTAATGAATTTTGAAAGTTTTGGGAGGAGGATACCGTAGGCCTGAGGTGTGTGTGTGGGGAGGGGGTTGGACGTCCTATTGGTAGGGCACCACCCCAAATGGAGGGCTATACCTACCATATATGGAGGACCTCTATGTACGCCTGTATGCTTGGAAGTTTAATAAGATTTATGCCATTCTTGAAACTCTACCATCTGCTTAATTGTTGGAAAGGGGTCTATCTTGGTATTTTGCGCACGATGGAAGGATCCATTGACAGAAGTGGAATAGAGTCTATTTGGATTGAAAGCGGATTATATGGTGCAACGACCTGTAAGCAAATTTTAGATGGGGCACCTGTACAGCGGGGAATAAATGCACGCACAACTACGTGGCTAGCCTTAATTGATTTGTTTGTGAATTTGTCCAGTTTGACCAAAATCTACTAATATCGCAAATGTGCATTGCGATTCGATATGTCCAGAACTCATCGAATCACAGAACGGAGTTATGCGATTCTGACTCACTACTTGTCTCTCTGCTCAAGTCTGAGAGTACACCGTGGGACCCTGACCAACTAAATCAAAGTGGAAAGTCTTTAAAGACTCTTTGTATTACGTGGGCATGGCTGCGTTGATGCTTCTGTTCATCCCATACAGGACACTGACAGCCGCATCTCACTTTTCTGGAGCCAATTGCGAATACTTTTTCTCCGTTGACAAACTTTGCTACGTTAGCCTCATACCTCTCTGCCCTGCAGAAAAGAGGAGGTCGCCGAAAGTGGATCCGGATGTTTATGAAGAGTTTTGCACTGAAAACTGGGTTGTGACTAAGAATACGATTCCGTTCTGTGCTGTCGGTGCAGGTGTGGGCTGGAATCAGTAGATAAAAGTGACTGGTGGGATAAAAGACATAATGCCAAATGAGCAAGTTGTGAATTTTTTTTTCTTACTTGTTATCACCACAACTTCCAATGTGCAGAAAGGAGGTATATAGGTAAGTTGGCATGTCTAAGTCATCCCAAAGCCATCACCATTCGACCCCACCTTCTACGACAAGAATGCATGACGAGGATTTTGCACTCCTGGTTCAGGCTCTCTCTCTTTTCGAACTCTTGCACAAGACCACTCAAGGGACTGACCTTGTCAACATTGTTACTAGAAGCGTCTTGTCCAAGAAGAAAACTGGCTGTAGCTTGAGTTTCCGCATTAAGAGTCAGCAGTTGTATGAAACATTCGTCAACGAGCGAGCTCGGATGAAAGGTTACGTTGTGTTCGACACATTGAAGAAAGCTAAGCTTCTTACCCCAAGGGATAACTCGAAGGAAATTAAGGTTTCATGAGATAAAGGAAGATCGTGCCTTGTTCGCGTGCATGCCGGTGGTTGCGTGAAATAAACTTGCAAGAGTTCATCAGAAATTGCGAGTTGCCGTAGTGTCTCGATCTCTGTTTTCGGCTGACAGAATGTTACTGCATTGTTTAAACACGAGTGACCTCGTGAACATTTTGGAGGAAAACTATGAATTGCTTCCTGAATCCGATCAAAGTCAGTCTCTTTGACAAACACCCGACTGTGAATCCCATATCAGCTCGACTGAAAGCTCTATTGGGAAATTTGCCGTAGTCGATGATATGGTAGAGGTTCAAGCAATGCAGAAGCCAACATCAGTCAATACATGGGGTGGAGGATTTGGTTCAGCTATTCTACGATATCATGAGGGTAAAATATTTTCTAAAATATGAAGCGCATATAGTTTTTGATAGCTACGATGTTGGAAGCTCTCTGAAAACATCGACCACGCAGAAGTTAGGACGAAGACAGAGCGTGGCAGACCACACATCCAACAACATAAAAATAGCAAATGTGGTTATGTAGAAACTGTAATCCAACTCTCACACCATAGATGAACTGTCAGTATTTCTTGCCAGAGGCGTTTTACTGCAGACCCCGGTTGCTGATGACCGTATTTTTGTGGCATACATAAGTTTGACAGGGTCTTCTTGTTGTGATGTTATATACTTGTGTTGTGATCAAGAATGACGGACATTAAACTTTTGCTACATGTTGTCCACGTCGCGACTAGTCCTTAGGCTGGGGAATTTCGTGTGCAAATATTGTCCCGTAAGTTAATCTTCATTTTGATGGAGGGGACCTTGTGTGCAAACAGAAAAGTGAGGGTGGACTTCCAGAAACTCGGGAACTTTTTAGAATACGGCACTGCTATAAGCGCTGCCAGCAAAAACTTTCAAAATAAAATTTAGGAAAAGAGGAAACTGAAACTACTGTAATTCCGTAACTGTTGGTCATAGAATCGTAAATGTCCCACCATAATGAAGATAATTAATTATTCTAACGAGAAAGATGCATCTGGATCAGAAAATGTTATTCCTGACGTGGCCATAGGTCAAAAGGTCAAGAAAATAGGGTTTCGGTGGCAACATTACCTCGCCTTAATTAAATGCTAATTTCCCATATGAGAATCGCTTCAACGCATTTGTATGTCCATCACTTATTCAGTGAATAACTCTCAATTGAATGGTATATAGGTTACCATCCTCACCCATTTCAGAAGCTCTGGACGTTAAACAAAAAATAACAACATTTTGAAAAAGGCTATTATGCCTTGTTTTCTTGTACCACACGTGTTGACGGATTTTCGAAACCCTGAAACTGTGTGAAAATATGCAGCAGATTTGAAAACAGCTTTTACAATTAAGGTAGATTTCCTTCTTTGAGTTCTACGGAAAATAAAAGGTAGCTTATCATTTGTGCATTTGTACTGTTAGGCAAGTGGGTAATATCATATTGATTCTCAGAACTATTTTTAGTGAAGATACAAATTCGTTGTTCTTCAAAGACCAAAACATTAAGACAACATGTTGCAATAAGAGTAAAATCTTCGCTCTCCGACTGGATAAGAGCTGGCGTAGTTTCTTTTATGCTTATGGCTGCAGTAGCAAATGTTACCGTCTGACTCCACTAAGTGAAATATTTGAAATGACATCACCTGTTTCATAATTGCTTCATCAACAGAGTGACTAGCAAACCACTTCATTTTGCTGGATTTTTTACACGCGCAGCAGATGGTATTCCGGATTTAAATTACAAAGCGATTTACGATTCGAACTCAGATGGAATGAGTTTATCTGGTTTATTGATTATTTATCCAGTGTTGTGGTGCGGTCCGAGAGAGGTTTATTTACTAAACCTGTGATCGTGAAAAGTTGCCTTGAACAAGGCAACTTTTAATGAACGCACGTTTAGTAAATAAGGCTCGCATATTTCACGATGTAGGTTTTGGGCTACAGATAGTGTCTTATTGGACCATATATGTTTTTGTGATGTGTTGATGGTAACATGGTCTGAGGTTTGAGGCTCGGAATATATGTCCAACTCTGTTGCTTCACGCGTTGGTTGAACATATGCTTCGAGCCACAAACCCAGACCATGTTACCGTCAATTCATCACAATAACTTATAATTGTGCTACTTGCATAAACATTCAAAACCTGGACCGCCAACTAAAATGAGGTATACTGAATCTCTCTCAAGTGAAAAACTAGGTGCCTGTGTCCTCAGAATCAGCCCAACCGGTTCTTGAACTTTGATGGTGTGCTGTAATCGAGTGTGTGTTAACATATACAGAATTTGCAGCAAGTTAGTCCAAACTTTCGACACACATATTTGCTTGTTGCATATTTTACACATTTACATTGCAACACGAACGTTTTGGGCATTGGACGTATTCCAGTATCAGGTTGAAGCACATCGTCATCATCTTTGAACCCATGAGCTATTGGTTGGAGCAAATGTGGCTCTGTCAGACTCGATGTCATTTCATATGTTGCAAAGTAGGCCCTCAAAATGTGGAAACGAATAGCATGACTTGTGGGTGGAAGTTGGTCCAAGCAGACACCCTTCCTATGTTGCGAAGTTCGCTCACAGGGGTTGATCAAACTCGCTGTAAGAGCTACAGCTCGTATACGATTTTAGGGCTATGACAGTTTTCATAGACATTTCTACTTGGTAAATTGGACTAGGATTTATTACCAGATTTATTCAAATCTAAAATCCATGGAATCACATTAACTGGCGACCAGAGTATGGGTGTAATTTGTGGACACACATAGGAGTAGATGCCAGTTGTTCTGTTGACAATGTTAGGCATAACTTTGCAGGCCAGTATTGTCAACAAGCAGTAAAATTATATGATTTGTTGGTAGATAGTATAATATCATTCTGCAGAACGCTCTGGGATGGTATTGTTTGAACTGTCAGCAAATCACCCGGTGGAACATCACCAGACAACACCAAATATCGGGTGATACTGAGATTGCAACTTGCACATTCCACTGGGACATTCTGGCAGTTAACAGGCACCCGGCAGAATACTATTGGCATGTAAAGATTCCATAGACTGCGTGCCGACTGACCGACAGTCTGCATGGCAATAAATAATAGAATTACAAAGGCAATATTTGAATGTGGGTGAAGAAGGTGAAAGTGAGATTGTTGAAGTAAAAGAATCTGACTCAGCTGCAAAAACAATCACAGAATTGCAAAAATCAGTTTTAAAGCAACATAGACATTTGTCTACAACAGCTGATGCAATGCAATCTAATGTGCTTCACTCCCACATCAAGAAGTTTGACGGGCACCTAAAAACTACAGTGCTTGTATCAAATCACTTGAATTATATTGGGCTACAAATTAAATACTCAAAAATAAAAAGGAATTAATCACCGCTCAAATGAGTGAATATGTGGTTAGCGATTTTATTTTGCATCAGATTGAACATAACCTGAAAATTAAGTGGGTGGACCTGAAGAAAGATCTGAAATTATGCTATTCAAAGATTATTGAATACTCAATGGTGGGAAGCTACTTGAGGCATATGAAACAAGAGAAAAATGAAACAGTTGTATGAAACGATTGCTTGATGTCGCCAAGGATGTGTATGTAAATCAAATCAAGGGTGATTTCTTACAAAAGATGTTGGCAGACTATTTTTGTGACTTGTTATATGAATCAGATATGAGATTAAAACTCATGCAGAAAGAGACATCAATGTTAGAAAACTCTCTAGTGATGGAGCTCTTCGAGGAAGGAGTGAAATACAAGCTCAAGGCCATGGGAGAAACTGGACAAATGCAATATTATGTATATCCAATGATGGGTGATAGTCCAGGGGATATAGGAGAAGTTCCCATGGAAATTGACATGATACAATGTCAAAATAAGGTACTTTTGGTGACAACAGGAAGACAAAATTCTGAATTTCAAAGACCGTCAACAGAACCAACAGTACAGGCAGGGTCAATCACGGTATCAAAATCAAAATAAAAGTGTTGTACTGCAAAGAGTTAATCAATACACCAGGTCCATTTTCTATCTTTGTGGTAGACCAGGGCACTACAAACATGATTGCAGGGTTAAAATTGTGAGACAAGTGAGAACAGTAGAGGTTCAGCCCCCACCCCAACAACAACAAATGCAAGCAAATGAAGTTGGACTGACTAGATTTGGTCTAGGTGCTTGTTTTCAATGTGGTCAGTTTGGGCACTATGCAGCCTCATGCAGAGCTAACTTGAACCATTAAATGAACAAAACTCGATCCTTGTAGGGCAAAGTGTCAATCAATACAGTCACCCTTAAGACATGTATGCAATGCAAAAACGAATACCTGCCTCCACAAAATTCTGTCCATAATTGCACAATGCAAACAAAAAATATTATCCCATTGTAATTTATGACCCCTTTAGTGGTCCTAGAGGTAGTAATTCAGTAATAAATAATCCAGAAAATATTGTAGGTAGAATTCAGAATCATAGTAAATCACAAAAAGCACAGAATAATACATATGAATCCCAACACAGAAAAATGAAACAACTAAATAATATGGAGCTTGATAACAGTTTAAAATGTAGTAATTTCACCTCAAATAACTATAAAAAGCAAAAAGGTAACATGAGACAATTTATTGAACATAATGGAAATAGGCATACTATAGAAGAATGACCCAAATTACAACAAAATTTCAAGTGAAGGCAGCCTATAAAACAAGGACTTAACTTTCAACAAGGCACCCCTCCTGTAAAACAAGGAAAAGCAGAGCAGTACTGTAAGAAATGTAATACAGAGGGACACAATACTAAGAATTGTAAAATAAAATGGAGAACTATTCCTTTGACTAACAACAGACAACAGGTGAATAAGAAGAGAAGTAAAACAAAGCCATACAGAAAAAAAAGATAGTCTCAAGCTCTGAATACATTATTCAGCCTATAACTAACTGTAATGAAAAACCAAACACTTGTTTTAGAGTCAAAAGGTAGAGCAAGGATGAATTCAGATAACCAGATTAAGGAACCAAAAGAAATTAACCCATGGAATCCCAATAAAGTGTGTGTAAAATGTGGAAGTATAGACCATTATATTCAGTATTGTGGGGGTATTAAAAAGTGTAACATGTGCCCAGAGTGGGGTCATTTTACAAAAGATTGCACCTGAATTTTACCAGAGAGAACATTTACTAAAACAGAACTTGAAATTATGAAGAAAAATGGTTATAGATATGAAAGATACCCCAGAAATCATCCACTAAATAGGAAACCTCCCTTAAACAGTACAACTAAAATACAAACTAAGAAAAATGTAGAAGAATTGAAACCAGTAAAACAGTCAAAACCCCAGGGGGATAACCCAGAAATGCAGAAACTGAAACAGGAAGTAATTGATACAAATAGACTGAAAATGAAACAGGAAGTTTCCCAACAATTGAAACAGAAAGTAAATGGAAAAAATAACAGCAAACAGGGAAAGAACATGAAATGAAACCATCACAACTTCCTGTACAAACAGGAAGTCAATCGAAACAACTTCCTGTGATGACAGTAAGTCATTTACTTTGAACTTTGAAAATTAAAGTTACAGCCAAAACCTATTGTGAAAGTCTTTCATGTTAGTTGCTTGACTAGATTGGTGAATCAAATTTAATTTAAACTTCAGACCACTTCGGTCTGTACAGACAAGGCCATAGGGGCCAGTTAGCTTTGACTCTGACTTTTTAGAGCATCATGGTTTAAAGCAGAACAACCATGTTTACTTGTTATTAATAGTGTAGTGAGTAATATACCTGTGATATTAGTGAATAACACTAAAAAACATTATACGTTAAAGAGAGGCTGTATTGTTGGAAAATTAGAACCTGTAGCACAGGGTGAAAACAAATTTTGAAAAACTCTAAACAGAAAGTGCAACTTACTTGGTGACAAAGATTTTCAAGTACCAGCTGATAAAAGGGACATAACTATGAAGTTAATTAATAAAAATAGAGACTTGTTTGCACAGACAGACAAGGACTTAACCCAAACAGACACAGTCACCATGAAGATTGATACAGGTGATGCTAAGTCTATCAAGAGTCGACCTTATAGGGTACCACTTACAAAAGAGAAAATAATGGATGGTGCCATTCAAGAAATGCTTGAAGCAGGAATGATTCAGTGCTCAAATAGTTCGTAGAGTTTTCCCTGCCTCCTAGTGGACACTAAAGATGGATCAATGCTTTTTCATGTGGATTTCCACAAGCTTAATCAAGTTATGAAGGCCACCTGATGGACACTCCCATAGAGTGATGATACTAAATAGATGTAAATACTTTACAACTCTTGACATGAAATCAGGTTATTGGCAAGTGAAGATGGATGAAGCTGATAGACCTATGATAGCATTCACATGTCATGAAGGGTTATATGAGTTCAATGTCCTGGCTTTCGGCCTTGTCTCTGCACCCTCCAAGTAGCAACAGCTAAAGACCATAGTCCTGTAAGGAATAGAGGACTTTTCCCTAGCATATTTAGAGGATGTTTTGATTTTTTAGTAAAGACAAAAAGTCACATTCTGAGCATATTCGGCAAGTATTTAAATGCCTGAGACAACACAAATTGAAATTAACAGCTAAAACATGTACATTGTTCCAAAGTGAAACATCTTATCTTGGCTTTGTCATTAATCAAGATGGTATCAAACCAGAACCCACAAAAGTCGAGGTTATAAGAAAATTAGTACCTCCAAAAACAGTGATGGAAGTCTGAAGTTTTATCGGAATGGTGTCATATTATAGGAGATTTATTCCAAACTTTAGTGAAATTGCACAGCCATTGATAGGACTTTAAGAAAAACATGCTAGATTTCATTAGAAAGAGGCTCATCAAAAATCATTTGAATACCTGAAGAAAAATTTAACTCAAGTAGCACCTCTTACGTATCCTAACCCACAGAAACCATATATTTTATATATGGATGATTCTCATACATGTGTAGGAGTTGTGTTAACTCAACCTTGTAAAGGTGAGACAGGTCAAATTCCCAGTGTACCTGATGAAAAACCAATTGTATTTATGTCACACAAACTAGGTGACACTCAACAGAAATGGTCCACTCTTGAAAAGGAAGCCTTTGCCAAATCTTATGCTTTGGATAAGTTCAACAATTATTTGAATGGGCCGGGTTTGTTATTAAAACAGACCACTCTCCATTACAATACATGTTGAAAAGACCTGAAAACAATGCAGAAGTTTAAAGATGGGCATTGGGAACAGCCAGTAATAATTGTAAGACTGAATATTTACCTGGAAAACAAAATACCTGTGCTGACTTGTTTTCTAGATTACCTGAAGGTATTGCAAATGCAGATCTAGGTTATCAGGTGGATAATGTGGAAACTGATAAAACATTACGTGTGGGAATCATAAACAGTGATAGAATTAATCCTAAACTGTACGCACATGTAAATACTGAGCAACAAGGTTCACCAAAGGAACTCCAAGAAATAAACTATAAAGATTTAGATATGAAAAAGGGGCAAGAAAAAGATAAGAAATTAATGGAAATTCAAAAAAAATACCTGACAGGTAACACCCCAACAAAAATAAGTAGTAGATACTTGATGATTAGTGGAATACTATATCATATATATGATATAGTATTCCACTAATCATCAAGTATTTACTGATGATAACCCAAGGGTGTAGTTATATATTCCTGAACATCTGCTGCTGGGAGTACTCAGGCAATACCATGATGACTTAGGACATTTGGGAATAGATAAAGTATACTGGCACATTAGCAGAAAGTATTAATGAACTGACCTATATACAAATATCTACCAGTTTGTAGAAAAATGTCGTACCCATAGGGCATGAAACACTAAAAAGGTTACGTTACCTATGCAAGAAGCAGATAGACCACAATACCCATTTGCAAAGATTGCCTTGGATATAAGTGGATCATTTCCAACTCCTCTATCTGGGAATAAGTGCATAGTTACTTTTATTGATTTATATTCTTTCTGGCCTGCAACATTCCCAGTACTTGATAAAAAAGCAGAAACAGTTGCAAATTTGTTAAATGGTCGAATCTTTCTGAGATTTGGATGTCCACTTGAACTGTTGGCTGACAATAGTTCTGAGAATTGTGATGAGATCATGAAATATTTGACTGAGCATTTAAAGATACATCGTGTAACAACTTCATCCTATCACCCTCAGTCAAATGGTAAAGTTGAAAGATTTCACAGAACATCTAATGATGTTTTGGCAAATATGTCTCATAAGAAATTGGTGATATGGGATTTATTTCTAAACTAGTCACTGGCAGCTATTATGTTCAATGGAAGTGAGTCCTCATGGTTCTCACATTATTACCTTTTATATGCTAGGGATGTGGTTGTAACATTAGATACGGTATTACCCCTTCTGAGTTATTGAGAAAACTGGACCCATGAGTTATAGAATAAGAGATCCGGTAGAATAATAAAGATGGTGTGCGGAAAACTTAAGATTAACTACCAATGTGTAAGAGATGCCTGACCCAGTTAGGGCACAGAGAAAACAAAGGTATGTAGCATCTATTACAGACCGAGAATTTGTGACAGCAGTGAGGATAAGGAGCTTCACATTTGGCTCCTTTGATACGAAATAAGAGACAACTCGGGAAAAATTCGTAATCTGAAGGTGAAGATGTCCCTATGGAAGAATTATGCTGTAGATTACAAAGCTTCCATCAGCATAAACAAACTGCTCAAGCTGCTACATTGGCAGGAGTGGTAGATGAACTCATGGAGGTAGCCAATGAGGCAATGGAAGTAGATGTGTTAAAAGTCAAATCCTACTCAGGATAAAAATAGGCAATCTTGTTGATAAAATTAGAGCCTCCCTTTGAGCTGGTGGGTGGCATGAAACTCAAAGACTAGATTATAAAACCTGGAGTACCCAGGAGTGAGCATAAAAATGAAATCAGTTAATATGCTACATGTATATGACTATGAAGGAGTATAAGATGTGCATCATGAGAGGAAAAATTATATTGACTTATAGTTTGCTAGAAAATGTAACATGGAGGAGTTGTTTGTTGGCCTGTGTAACTGGCTTGATGGTTCTTCTATGTTAGAAAAGATTTCTTGAGTTTTACTGGCCAGCCTTGAAATGAAAGAGTATATTTGGAACTCTCAGTATTGAGAATCACTTGTGATGCTAATCCATGCCTTCCTTCTTGTTGTAGGGGCAAGATGTTAACTTGGTACCAATTTGGAAGTTTGTTGATTATAACAGTTAATGGTAAGACAATAATCCGAAACAATGTCATCTTTACAAAAGTAAAAGAAATTTATATGGTTAACAGTGACTGGAATACCATGTATATAGCAGAAGTGGCGCCATTCATTCATTACATGCAGAGGCTTGACAGTAATGTACGATTTGTGAATCATTTTTACCAGGAAATTGATGGAAATTTCTTGAAAATATTTGAACAAAACAATACCAGAAACCATACTGTTAATCTTGCATTACATTCAATAATAGTGGATTTACACCAAGAGTTCGACACCTTAGAGGTAAAACCCAGTATCTGGAAAAATTTGCAAAAATCTGATTTTTTTGTTTTTTGGCAGAGTTAATTCAGAGCTTCTTATTGCACTTTGCATTGTTTAAATATTCAATTTAAAAACTCAAATACTCAGAGAATTTAAACCCTGTATCTACTTTCCTCCACAAGTACTCAGTGGTAAAAGTACTTAATTCCAGATGCCGGGTTCTACCACTGAGGAATAGAAAAATCCCCAAACATAAATTTCTTGATAAAATCATTTATTTACAGTAGGGATGTTCTTATGGTACAGATGTGTTATAATTTAAGTAGGTAGTTATGCTAAACTCAACAATCTGGAGTTAATAGATTCTGTCAGTGGTTTATAAAGCTTGATTTCCCAAGACATTTAAACTAAAACACCTGTTCTAGGAGATAATGACTTTCTCTGCAGAGGCTTGAATAACTCAGTGATATAAAAACCAATTATCTGGACATTTTCTGTTTTATTCATAATAAACTATCACATGCCTTGTTTTCAGTTAAATACTTTCCAGTAATCTTAAAGAACAGTTATATGTATTTTCCTTTGTGCTTGACCCTTACAATTCGCAGTTTACAATTTTCTATTTGATTTAAGTGGCTAGTGGCAAAATATAAACTGAAAGGAGCATATTGTTTCCGGAAAGTTTGCTTGGACTAAATGAGTAAAGTAGCAATACGGCAATAATGATGGAAATACATAGAAACACAGTGTCATCAGATAATCTCACCCTTACAGATTCTATTGAAATTGAAGTTAAATGTGTCTAGGATAATGTAATAACAGAGGTAGAAAAACAATTAACTCTAATAGTGCTGTTTCTGAAAAGAATGACAGTTTGAGTGAATATGAACTTGACAGCTCGGATGATGAACAACCACTGATCAGTCTGAGAGAAGTTAAATGTGTCCTGGATGATGTAATTACAGAGGTAAAAAAATAGTTAACACTAATAATGCTGTTTCTGAAAAGAATAAAAGTTTGAGTGAATGTGAATTTGACAGCTCGGATGATGAACCACTGATCATGCTTAAGCAAAACAAATCCTTGGATAGTTCGGATGATGAGCCTCTAATCAAGCTCACAAAATCAGGACAAAGTGATGTTCTCAGTGATGACTCTTTGAATGACCCGGAATATAAGCTGGACGAACATACAATAAATTCATCAGATTCCGAATTTGAAATTTCCGCTGACACAGACGCAAACAACTTTTGCGGCAACACTACAGCTGAACAAGATGAAAATGTTGCATCTGAAAACATTCTTAAATCAAATGTAAAACAATTTGGAGAGGATGACATCCAGCGGCTGAACAAAATTTTGACTTCAAATGACATGGCAACACACAGAGTAAGTCATGATGGAAACAGTTTTTTTGAAGCTGCAAGTTTCCACATGGAATCTATGAATGCAGGCACTCTGCACGATGCTCTGTGTGATGAGCTTGAAAATGATATTACTCGATACATGGATTTCATAAAACTTGAAGAGCACCATGATGAAAATTCGCATTTTCTAGAGTATACTGACCACCTGAAAGAAATGAGAATTCCATACACCTGGACTAAGAATGCTGAAATGATACTACCATTAGCCTTGGCTGAGTGGTGTAGGAGGCCAGTTGTGATATACTCTAGTAGAAGAACACAACCAATTCTCACCATCAATCCTGCTGCAAATAATCCTAATTCAACACCTATAACTCTGGCACATTTAACAGGAGAAGGGTTTACATCACAGTTTGATGCATGTTACAGAAAACAATTTGCAGAGCGACAAGTTACCGAATGCAACAGAACTGACAGGCCTTTACATATAGGACAAAACCAAGATACTACATCATCCCAGGAATATTGTAGATCGGGCGAAGTTACACCTGGCACTCCAAAACATTCAAGACAAGACAGTGCCCGATCAAATGGTGAATCCCTGTTAGTTACTCCAAAACGCATGAGACTTCATGGAACCTCAACTGGAATACATATGAGAAGTCCTTCTAGGACACATCACATTACAAAGTGTGCAAAGATACCTACTCCTCGGAAGAGAGCACATTTTTACACTCCTCCAAAAAAGGCACTGTTCAGGAAGATGTATGCAACGCCTGTAAACTGGAAATGTAACATTCAAAAGCGATTGAAACTCTCTGGAAAAGAATATAAAGATGCAAAGGAATGAGTACAGCCTGCAAAAAGGTTGAAGCCTGTTAATTGTTCGAAATGTAAATATAAATGTAGCGACAAAATCACTGAAGAATTGAGGGAAGATATTTTTAATAATTTTTACAGTTTGTCTACTTACGAGAGGCAAAAGGACTTTGTATGTTCAAATGTGTCTGAAAACACATGAACATATCTTGACTCTGATATGAACCCTGTGCCAAAGAAGAGAAACAAATGCAGGCGTTATTCTTTCAATATCAGTGGAACGCCAGTTACCATCTGCAAAACATTTTTTTTCAAAAACATTAGATATAGGTGATGCCTATATTGACCATGCTTTGTCCAAAAGCTCACATGAAGTCTATACTGGACAGGAAAATCGAGGCTGACATACTCCGCCTAACAAGACTAAGTCAGAGAAATTGAAACTTGTGCATCAACATATAGAATCTTTCCCCATTGTGGAGGCTCATTACACCAGAAGCAAAACCAAGCGGATGTACTTGCAGACGGACCTCACTATTTCAAAGTTGTACAGCACATACCTGGATCATTGTAAGCAAATCAAAACTGATCCAGTATCAGCTGGTATCTACAGGAAATACTTCAATGACAAGTTTAATTTATCCTTTTTTATACCCAAAAGGACCAATGCTTGCTCTGCACAGAATTGCAGAGAAAAAGTAAAAATCAGTCTGTAGAATCAGACCTTTAGCAAGAATATTCAGCTCACCAGGAACGAAAAAGGATGGCAATGGAGCAAAAAGAAAATGATAAAGCTTTGGCACGGACATCCAAGAATATCAACGTTGCTTGTTTCAATCTAGAAGCTGTTCTATCCACACCATGTAGTCTTGTGAGTCAAGTCTATTACAAGCGGAAATTAAGCTGCTATAATTTGAGCATCTACTCACTTGCTGATAAAAATGCCTTCAATTATGTTTGGAATGAAACTGAAGGAGGCAGAGGGTCATGCGAAATAGCAACATGCCTTTCTCTTTATCTGTCTTCTCTACCTGTTTCATGTGATCATGCTATTCTTTACTCTGACACATGCACAGGACAAAACAGAAATAAATATGTCGCAACTGCACTTCTATTTGCCTTGAGGAAAAATGAAAATCTCAAAACAGTTGACCACAAATTCCTTGAACCCGGCCAAACCCAAATGGAGTGTGACTCAATGCACTCTGCAATCGAGTTTGCCAAGAAAAAACCCTCCATATTTGTACCATCTCAATGGGACACTGTCATCAGAATGGCGAGACGGAAAAATCCGTATGAGGTTATCCCCCTAACCTTCAGGGACATAACTGACTTTAAAAAAATTAGTCACACAGCCATGAAGAACGTCAAAATAAATAAAAAAGGCCAACGTGTCAATTGGATGCAAATTAAATGGTTTCAATTCAGGAGTTGTAAACCAAATTCGGTATTTTATAAATGCAGATATGATGAAACAGAATTTAATGAAATAGAGTGCACTCCAAAATCCAGGCGTGGCAAACAGGAAGCATCACAATACAAACTCAATTTGCCAAAACGATATTCGTCAAAACTAACCATTTCGGGTGCAAAGAAAAAAGATCTTGTCGAACTCTGTACAACAGGTGTCATACCATAAGAATACCATCATTTTTATTTCAACCTGGTTAGTGATAACGGAAAGCGTGATTGTTTACCTGAGCCTGATTACAGGGAATCTGATGCTGACACTGATGATAACTGAGCTTAATAATTCCTGTATATAGTAATACTTTTGTTGTACTAGTTTTTGTGAAATTCATATACAACCAGATTATATTTCATATTCACAACGGATTATTAATTGAGTTATTCTTCAAGAAACCCACAGTCCTTTGAAATGGTGAGTGTTAATGTTTTCCATTTTCATCAAGTAGAATAAAAATTCATATGTGTGCTATATTCCGACAATGTGTGCATGTTCTTCACAATGACATGGCTTGCTGAATGTTTTCCAGAAGTTTTGCATGACTGTGATGGCCAAACCCTTTTCTGCGAGTGCTACACATTGGCAATTACAACGCAACTGACTACTAGGCTCAACACATTTACTCAGTACTTTATCAAAAGGTGGGATGGATAACTTTCATGATGCAAAAGTTGGGATAAGGCTAACCTGGAAGTTTCAACTGGTCGGGGCAGGGGGGGGGGGGGGGACTTTGCACAGACACCCATATACAATACAGGTATCAACAGGACCGTCTGTAGTCCAAATTAGTGGGGAGGGGTGGTACCTCTAATTTTCCCGACGACTATAGACATATGCCTGACGACTTTTGGGTGGTAATTCATTTTGGGCTAGCACAGGAAGGGTAACTGATTTGTGGCTGGTTGTGAGTTGGGTAGGTGTCCAGCCGCTCTACACTGCGTAGAGAAGTAGGGCTTTGTTCTTTTCTTGGAAGATGATGCTTATATCAAAAACTGCGTCGAACAACTAATTCGGCCCTTACTGCGAAAGACTTGTAATGAAGCAGATATTTCTAGTCAAGTGCCGTCTGCCTGTTCAGGCAGGCGACACTTGACTAGAAAGACATGCTCAGAGTTGATATCTCTCCCAGCCCAAAGATAGCCGGACCATCACAGTCGGGTTACCTGCCATCTTACATCATGGGCGAGAAAACTCGACTACTGGCTTTGAAGAGTTAAATTGGTGACATGGGTATTATTCAGTTATTGGTTTTAGGGTCACTTTCAGCATCTATGGCCATAAATCAGGCATACTGATCACCTAATCTTCAACTGATACTTAAGTAATTGTCGTAATATATCTGTAGACACAGGCAGTCACATTAAATCACAGTAAATAATACTGATAATAATAATTAGCATGGCAATTATCACCAATCATACATGCTTCAGTTGTGATCAATTAAATTTTCAACAGATACTGTTTTAAGCCATGTAAAAATAGTCCAGATGACCTGAGTTCCTGTTGAAACAAAATACATTAATTCCAGATAAAGGGATATAGAATAACCCCTCCTGTTAAATAGTGTATTGTGGGAAGTGATAGAATGCTGTAAATCCAGTTACTGGGATTTACCAGAACTTATCAAAGCCACACACAGTCATTACTTCCTGGTAAAACACAGACTCACACACTATGTTAATTAAATGTCAATTAACTGCCACTAAGACATTATTTTAAGAACAGATGTTCAGTGTGCTATTTCCATATAGGTCAGATAATTTTTTGGTCCTGGAATTTCTTCCATGTTCCCCACCACCTTCTCACTGCCGAGTTTTAAACTTTAAAAATTGAATATCTCAGAACAGAGAAAAACCCAGATACTGGGTTTTACCTCTAAGGTATCGAGTTTATAAATAATCATTTTGAACAAGTAAAAGGGGACCTGATTGATTATTGCAAGTTAAAAGAGCATACACCCTTATCTGAAAATAAGCAAGGATTAGCAAATTTTATAGGTGTAGGGTTAAGTTTTCAATTTGGAACAGTCACTGAATTGGATTTAAAGGGGATGAAAGAAAATTTACAATGATTGTCATTGAATCAAGCAATAATGCAATGCATACAAAAACAAATTTTGAGTTTAATTAAATTAATGTATCACGCCGTACAAGAGAATCGAGAATTTATGGTAAATTTATCGCTGGTAGTATCGTTTTTGCATGAACAGGTAGATTGTAATTTACAAGATCATGAAAATAGATTAACACTTTTAGAGAATTTTATACATTCATTCCACTAACTTGAAACAGTGTTAAATCAAGTTGAATTAATGTTATTAACAGCAGAAACATATATGGACGATCTGCATGAGCAGATGGATGTGCTCGCAGATGAGAAATTATCACCAAGTGTCATCAGTCCTACCTTTTCAACTTTGGTATTTACAAGTATTCAAGACAGGCTAGATGACCACACCCAACTTCCATTAAAAATTCAAACAGAATTATGGCAATACTATCATTTGTTGACAACTGTGACAGTATTTGTTGATGATAAGTTAGCTATTCTAGTGAAAATTCCATTGATTAATACAAATATTCAATTTGAGATTTTTAAAGTGCAAACTTTGCCTGTCCCATTCATGAATGTAAGTCAGAAAGTATTAAAAACTGCGAACAAACTAGTAGGTATATATCAGTTAATTGTGGATAAACAAAGAACGTGATATATACCAGAATTAGGTCATGATAAATATGTAGATGAAAAGAAAGTATTCTGTCCTTTAGTGGGAGCAGTGAGAACGATATGTACCACCTCTAGTTGCCTCTTAGCATTATTTCTCAATATGAAACCTAAGATAAAGAAGTTGTGCACAACTGAATATAGACTTACCTTTTGCAACAATATATTGAAGAAGGACTTTGGTATATTACTACTGATGTACCATTGCGATTCTCCATCATGTGTCCAAGGGGTGAGAATCCTAAACCACACCGAATTGTGCCAACGATCGGCATACTTGAATTGAATCATTTGTGTATTGCAACTGGCGGCCATCTATTACTAAATAGTTATTTTCATTGCCTCGATAACATGACATATCATTTAGAGTCTAAGACAGTTTTGCTCAATTTCTTGTTGACTCAATGACAAATATGGCAACCTGTATTTAACATATACACAATTTGTATACTTATATGATGTATTAGGACTCAAATCCATATTAAGCTACGTAACATAATCTTACAATATAAGAATAAATGGAATAGGAAGCCTAATTTTTGTGTTGATGCATGTGGAATATCTAATGTTGCATTTAATACCAATGAAAACGATCCTATGTATACGATTATGAGACAACTGACAAACAGTTCAATGCCAACAACACCACCTTCTGACGAAATTCTGCAACAAATAACCAAAGACAGAATGACAAAGGAGAGACAGGTCAAACCTACAATGTCCTCATCTCAGTTGTATCCATCTGTGAACTATGATGCAATCACTGGAGAAGTGCATGCAAATTTAGTAACTCAAGAACCCAATATTCTAACAAATATCATCTTACAATAGTAACAACTTACCGTTGAATAAT
The DNA here is from genome assembly GCA_031216915.1 of Pictodentalium vernedei. Classification (NCBI taxonomy): domain Eukaryota; kingdom Metazoa; phylum Mollusca; class Scaphopoda; order Dentaliida; family Dentaliidae; genus Pictodentalium; species Pictodentalium vernedei. Next base: position 404,742,639 of record CM062296.1, on the reverse strand, counting down.
ATTATTTGTGTTTTCAGTTGTTGTACAATGAGTGACTCAAGTAGTAGTGAAACAATAGATAGTGATGGAAATGAAGCAATTGGAACTGAGCATCATTGTTGTGGTCAACCCGATGAGGAAGAGGAACATCTATGGAGCGATCGGGGGAAATGTCTTGAACTCCCTTTATGGACACTATGTACCCATTACCTTGGGAATATGCTACATATCAATATACACACCGTGGTGCACCGCTGCCTGCAGTTTGTCCACGAACTGCCAGAACACCCTCAGTTATAAATAGTGTTGATCAACCAAATATTTATGAGCTGAAATATTTCAAGACTCATGGTACTTTAACATCCGAAGACGTATTCAGATGTATGTACTATGATTTTCAGAATATTTCCGCCACTGTTGAACTTCGAAGAGAAAAAGTTTATTGGTATGATTCTGCTTGTCCCTATCACATTTTAATGAAATGTCAATCTCGAGTTTCATCAATTTTAAATTGTCCTGACTCAGTGCATGCAGAAGTGGGACTTGACCTGTTAAGACATTATTATAGTCACCGAGTGTCATATTACGATTAACTAGAAACATGTGGTCTATCGGAAGACACCTTAACAGAACCAATTCCTGGGGGAGGTTCCTTGACTGGAAAGCTCGAAGAAGGGCTCACTTTAGGTCTAATGGAAATCCAAGACATGATCAATATTATGTTGTACATAGAGATATTCATCATGACTATGATGGTTGCACTTTTAATTTTAGGACGGGACCCAACACCGTTTACCGGTGTTACCAGATGCCAACTCAGGAAAGGGAATTGTAAATACTGATATACTGAATTAGATAGACAGAACCCTGCTATTTCCTGAGTCCTGAGGTCAATTCGTAAGGTTTGGTGACAAACTGATGTTTAATTGACATTTATGAATATTATTGTATATTTTTGAATCTATAAACAGTTTATTGAGTTTTATTGCTTTTTTCATAAAGAAATATGTCAGAAGCGGGAACTACTGATGTGGAAAATCGAGCACCGAATATCCTAAGGGTTATCAGTGAAAGTCGACAAGTGAAGCCAAATCTATTAATGGCTAGAGATCTTTCGTACCAATTATCGCGAGCTCAAGTAGAAACTATGTTAGGACAGACAGGAACTGAGTAGTGAAGCATTGGACTATTTTCAGCAGGTGATTTGTGGGTGTCAAAAGATGATATATGGAGAAAAAATTCTTGATTATGCACGGTGGCCACTGGAACATAGAGTATATTGTGTACATTTCCCTTTGAGACATAAAAGTATCATATATGAAGAAATTAAATATCTTCAATTAAAATATGATGAATCTTATAGTGAATGATTCTTTGTACCCACTATCAACACTTCTATCATGCATCGACGGCATTTAGAAACTTTTTCTTCTTCTGAAGATGTACCAATATATACCCTTTTAAATTGTTGGCGACATCCAGGATGGGATGGACGGGAATTACAGTTATGACCTGGAGTAGATAACTGGTGGGTCCGTCGTTATTTTCGTCCGTTGGGTAGCTCTTTGGACGAAGAAGAAATTACAATCATCCTAGAAACTTACTAACTTGACTAATCTAGTGCTAGCCATTAATAAAGTATTTCTAACAGCCACCCAGCATAATACTATTGTCATGTAAAGATTCCATTCAGACCTCATTTCGATCATAGCTCCATAGGCATTTCGTTACAGGCCTACTTTTTATGGTGCCGTGACCCAGATTTTGTAAACATTCAGTACCCATACCTGTGTACCAGTGATGCAGTACCCGTACCTGTGTACTAGGGATGCAGTAGCTATACCCGTGTCACAAATGATAGATTAGAGCTCTCTACAATAGCTACCTAGAGCTACCAATTCCGAGAGCTATCAAAAAATCCATTCCAGTGTGGCGAAAACAGTGCACAGTGCACAGTGGTGGAGTAAAACGTGTGCAAATTTCAAATAAAACCCCTGTTAAACGTGGAAAGTATAGTGGTACATCTGAATCCTTAGTTGATCTGTCAGCTTGCATGCTGTACCCTTTCTCAACACCTGACTGAGAAATTGTTCACTTCTTTCAGTCGTAGTCGTTGGGTAGCTCTTTGGACGAAGAAGAAATTACAACCATCCTAGAAACTTACTAACTTGACTAATCTAGTGCTAGCCATTAATAAAGTATTTCTAACAGCCACCCAGCATAATACTATTGTCATGTAAAGACTCCATTCAGACCTCATTTCGATCATAGCTCCATAGGCATTTCGTTACAGGCCTACTTTTTATGGTGCCGTGACCCAGATTTTGTAAACATTCAGTACCCATACCTGTGTACCAGTGATGCAGTACCCGTACCTGTGTACTAGGGATGCAGTAGCTATACCCGTGTCACAAATGATAGATTAGAGCTCTCTACAATAGCTACCTAGAGCTACCAACTCCAAGAGCTATCAAAAAATCCATTCCAGTGTGGCGAAAACAGTGCACAGTGCACAGTGGTGGAGTAAAACGTGTGCAAATTTCAAATAAAACCCCTGTTAAACGTGGAAAGTATAGTGGTACATCTGAATCCTTAGTTGATCTGTCAGCTTGCATGCTGTACCCTTTCTCAACACCTGACTGAGAAATTGTTCACTTCTTTCAGTCGTAGTCTCTATGTCTGGATCATTTGGTTTCATTCCAAACTCTTTCAAGTACAGTAAAGGATTGACTTTAAGGGCTGTCTGCTTTGTTCCTACCTGACGTGCTGAGGCGGTCCACCATTGGAAGTGGTCTGGAATGAGTTCAAGGGGCCCCGGTCGAGGGAACCTCTAAAAAGGAGGTGAAACGGTAAAATAATTCAGAGAAGAAGAAAAAGAAGTTGGAAAAGAAATATGAAAAGAAAATTGAAATAGAGGTAGAAGAAAGAAGATCATTTTTATATGGGTCTCATCGTTCGAACGCCAGTACCGACATTTTCAGTCGGATGCCGATACATGTGCCAGTGTCCTATACTAATTTTCTCTTCGACAAATGCATCTGGTAGAAAGAGGGCATCGGACCCTCCAACCTTGGATTCGTTGCTGCAACTGCAAACATGTGTGCCTAGGTTCACTTACAAGCCATGTGGCACGTGTTGTACGATCTAGGTCTATATGTCCAAGTTTTGAATTTGAAGCTAAAAATCCCTCAGATTCGCTTTCAATCCATGAATAGGCCATGATACACATGTTAGTGTAATACCATTAACCATTTACTAACACGAAAGGCAGGACCACACATGCAAACAACATTTTGAATAACTATTTTTTTTTTATTTTTGCATCAAAACATAGCTTATCACCCCTCATTGGAACAAGCTTAATGAGCTCTTTCCAATGTTGTGTAATAAGCTATGTTTTGGAGACAAAAGAAATAATGAAAATTTAATGGGGATTTTTGTAGATTGCTCTGGTCGGTTTTGACCATTACGTTGGATAAAGGATTAATTGTATATTATACTCATGGCGGGTTTCAAGGCTAAATCAATGATCGAATTGTAAAGAGGCAGGAGTGGAGTAATCTGAAGTGGTTGGTGCTGTAGTTGGTTTAATAGTTGTAATATTTAGTTTAAACAATATTTTATTCAACGAATAAGTTACATATAAACATTACAGAATTGAACATTAGAAGAGGTAACAGTGCAAGGTACAGCAGTTTACAATATAACATATATATGACAATGTACAAATTGCAAGGTAATGAAGGGCGGGGGAGGGGGAGGGTGTGGAGGGTGTGGGGGTATTTTACAGAAAGCATGTTGCTAATGCCAGTCATCTCCCTAAGTTGTAATATTGTCCTTTAAAGTTTTAAATGCTTCAAATGCCCCCCCCCCCCCCCCTCCCACTTCGTTGGGCGTTTCATGGGATTTAGCAGAGAGTTTTCGTTTGTTATTTTAACCCTTCATCTAACACGAAAGACAGATGACACTTGCAAATAAAATTCTTGAATAACTAATTTTTTTCATTTTTTGCGTCAAAAACATAGCTTATGACCCCTCATGGAACGAGCTGGTTGAGCTCGTTCCAATGAGGGGTCATAAGTTATTTTTTGATACAAAAAGTGAAAACAATAATGAAAATTGGATGGTGATTTTTGTGAATAGCGCTGGCCGGTTTTGGTCGTTACGTTGGGTAAATGGTTAATAACGAAAACAACAGGCAGCTCTCAGAGCTAATTAGAAGCAACTAACTAGCTGTTCCCTTTTCACCTTGTTTGGCGAATGTGTTTTTAGAGTAATTTGCAAGTTTTTATGCTCCTCGGAAAAAATTGGAAATCTAACGCCACACACTTTTATATTAATGGAAAGAATAGTGCCTGCATTATATGATGAGCACACTATTGATATAATGAACAGAAAAAAGTTACAGTACACCAAACCATGGTGAAAGCCTCGTTTTCTTATTTTTAAATGGGTTTAAACAGATAATAATCAAACGTTCAATCTGGTTGGGACAAAATTGTTAAAAGCCAGTTTCTACATGCTTTACTACTCTACAGGAAAATGACTTAGGTTTGTGAAATGATGCGCACATCGATGATTCAACTTCGCTAACATTTTGAAATTTCAAATTTTATGTGAAATTTCCATACCCTTAGTGTTAAATTTATTAGCAACTTTAGAAAATTAAGGGGAGCTAACTTTCCTGTAAATCTCTTCCAATGACGAAAATTATCACCCATCAAGGGTTCGCTATATGCCTACACATATCTGTGCTATTCTGTTTCGGGATGCAGCCATGGCCACTAAGACACTTATATATCAGTGCATGGATGCCCTACCGAGGATGTGACCGCACCAACCGCACCCCTTCCCAGTTCGAAATGCTTCAGTGCTACTGCTAACATATACTCGTTCATTAAAAGGAACGGTTACACTGGAATTTTACTGTATGTTGCGCTTTGGATGTTGAACTGAGTTGTCTTTGTTCCACAGCAATACTAAAATTAAGGACCTCTCACCATATCGATATTCTAAATTGGGAAGAACATGTTCATTATTCCTTGGTCGCATCGCACACAATCCTCATACCGCAGACGGTACTCAAGAGGCTTTGCAGTGTGCTGCTTTTTTAATATTACGTGTTATTTTTTTCATTAACCGGCCAGCGCTATTCGCAAAAATCGCCAATTAATTTTCGCTTTTTTTCTCCATTTTTTGTCTCAAAAACATAGGTTGTGACCCCTCATTGGAACGAGCTCGTCGAACTCGCTCCAATGACGGGTCATAACCTATGTTTCTGAGACAAAAAAAACTAAAAAAATTAGTTATTCAAGTATTTTTTTTTGCAAGTGTCGTCTGCTTTTCATGTATTGTATTTTTAATGTTGAAATGTTCCTAAAAAATAAATTATTTTAGGTTTCTGTTTTAGGTTTCAGTAAGTCGGACGTCGTGAAAAAGACCGATGGTGGATGTAAACCTAGTTAGTCCCGACTGCGATGGCAAAGACTCCACTGACAACACATTCCAACTACATCAGCATGACATGCCTTGATGAAGTCATACCATTCTGATGTAGTTGGAATTTTAGTCTGTCGGAAAAATAACTCAAGAATTATTGGAAATTTATTTATAGATAAATACATATAAAAGTCATACAGCATGAACTGCCCAGCTATTTATATAATTAGCACATGCCGTACTCCAAATAGTTCTTGATGGGCACCCAATGGCCTGAACCAGACAGTGGGTGTGACATAAGCCCAAATAGACCTATCGTATCTAGTAAAGTAAGAATGTACATGATTAAATAGCAAGAGAGAACCGACATCAAAGACTCCGATCAGGATGTCCAGGCTGAAAAATTACTAGGGATTCACCACCTCAGCCCATTAGTTGCGCTCCTGTCAATAAGTTTGATCTCAGATGCTCAATGCCAGCCTGGCACACGTATTCGAATTAATTGCTGTATTTTAGGTTTGATTAGTGTCAACTATCCTGCTGCATTAACGAAACAGAAGATACCGTATCCGTTTTCTTTTATGCGCAGAATGTTAAGAACGCAAACCTAAACGTCATTCCTTACCACTCGTCACTGATTACTACAAGCCAAATTTTATATTTATCTAGGAAAAATTCAGGTCGGATGGGCCATCTTGTATTATTCCGGAGTACTGGAGAATTATGGAAACCCCTCACAGGGGCATTTTATACTCACATGGGTTCCCTGGTGCGAAGCGGGCAGGTTAGCAAAATAGACACTCAGTTTTACATCAAACAATTCAAGTTTACGAAACACCGACGCACTAGTGGAGACAGATAAGCCAATGTAAGCAACCAGAACCACCACGTACAGTTATGAACAGGCGACAGAGGGCCGACGGATAGTAAGAAATGGTGTATCCATGAAACGTTTTGTGAAAAAAAACGTGGGAAGTAGTAGCGCGCACAAAACCGGCAAACCCGTTGAACACCGTATATGTGAACAGTAAATCAAATGAAAAACATGAGCTGTCTAAACAAAACCGGAAACCGGAAGTAGAACCACTTCCTCTCTTTTTCAGAATCGAAAATCGAACGATACGACACCAAATTTGTCGATGGGAAATTACGAGATTCTTTCAATAAGACATTCGATCCGAACAGTAAATAATTACACGAATATGTTTTTAAAATAACGTTTCTTTCCAAACGAATTCCACTGTTTTGTATTGTTAACTCAAAGATAGATACTGTTGATGTAGCAAATGTGCAAACGAAATATACAGCAAGAAAGTTATAAACATAACGCTTCAAAATAGGTTCTGGGTTATAACTGGAAAAAGTACTCACAGGGCTGATTATTGGGTACGGAATCTTTCGTTTGGTTAACAGAAGCAATCGAAGCGCCAAACGTCACAGTGTCGTTTTAATTCACAATTCTTAAAACTGTAGTTCGATTCCGTCACCCCAACAGAACAAAAACATTAAACTTTCGACTTTTGAAGTTTTGTGAATATTGGGATTCAATGTGGATAAACATGATACATCGGCAACCTAACAGATAGAGACACGGTACATTCACCCTAGTAATCAATACGTCAGCATTTGTCTCCGCAAGCAAGGCATCAATGCCATTATCCTTGAGATATTTTCTAAACAGATTCATGAAGATTTGTTTGTTATTATTAGTAGGTCAATCCTCTTTCATAACACTGAGCACATTCCATTCTGTTTTGACGATTTCAACACCTCCCTTCAATCCATTCTGTCTGAAACGGGTTTTTATGTTTTGTGGGTGGGCCGCTGTCATAACCAACAAAGACAACTGTTGTGTGATCATATTAAGATTTAATTAAATTAAATATCAATCACAAATTTGACCATATGTTTTACCTTCGGACAATGGAAACCAATGACGCAACAGTTCACCGGCCATGACACACTGCACAGACCCTTCCTCAAAGGTCGCATCTGGATTTACATGCGAATGTATTGAATCAACTAGAGAAACATAATTTACTGCCACCAGTAAATTCAAGTCTGTGTGAAAAGGGTTAAAGTAACAGGAAGAAAATATGTAGAAAGGGAATTTATAGAGGATTATTTTCAGGAGTAAAATATTTTTTAAACAAATCAGAAATGGATTTTTGTTAATAGTATTTACAGGTATTCATAAAGGAATCAGAACTATTTTTCTAAGAAATCGGAAAAGGCATATATATGCACACCATTTAAAGGGTTCAATCAAGGAATCAGAAATTGACATTACTAGCTCTGCCACTAATTTAAATGAAGAGATACATGCATAATCTTCAGAATTGCATTAGTTGTTATAAAGTGCAATTCCCAAAGGTTCTGAAAAATATGCACTTAATCACATGCGTTGACCACATTGAGGTGGACCACATTTTGAACCTCCAGCAGGTTTCAACTCATTCAGTTGGGTTCCATGTCTAAGGCCATACCAAGCCAAGCCTGAAGTATGAGCGTAAAACGCTTTAAAAATCGGCTCCAACAACTCCGGATCTGCCATATTTGAAGATGATAGCAAGCATTCGTATTGCCTAGATGTTAAGCCACACCCAATTTTTTACGCAAAAATGCATGTATGGACTTTAGGAATGCATTAAGGGGGTTCAAAAATGTGATTCCCATCAATTTTGGAAAATGCACTCAATGACCCCTAGGTGACCTCCGTGACCTTGACCCATATTTGAACCACTATCGAGTGTCGACTCATTTGGTGTTAGTCCCAGGTCCATTCGTCATACAATGCTTGAGATATGAGCATGACCCACTTTCAGAAATTTTAGCCACGCCCACTTTTTTACGTAAAAATGTATGTATGGACTTCAGGAATGCTTTTGGGTGTCAAAAATGTGATTTCCAGCAATTCTAAAAAATGCACTCAATGACCTCTAGGTGACCTCTGTGACTTTGACCAATATTTTGAACCTCTATCAAGTGTCGACTCATTTGGTGTTGGTCCGAGGTCTATGCATCATACCATGCCTGAGATATGAGCGTGACCCACTTTCAAATATTTTGACCGCGCCCACTTTTTTTCATGTAAAAAATGCATGTATGAACTTTGGGAATGCTTTTGGGTGTCAAAAAATGTGATTTCTTGCAATTCTGAAAAATGCTCTCAGTGACCCCTAGGTGACCTCCGTGACCTTGACCCATATTTTGAATCTTCATCGAATGTAGACTCACTTGGTGTTAGTCCCAGGTCCATTCGTCAGACCATGCTTGAGATATGTGCGTGACCCACTTTCAAAAATTTGGCCACGCCCACTTTTTTACGAAAAATGCATGTATGGACTTCAGGAATGCTTTAGGGTGTCAAAAAATGTGATTTCCAGCAATTCTATAAAAATGCACTCAATGACCTCTAGGTGACCTTGACCCATATTTTGAACCTCTATCGAGTGCCAATTCATTTAGTGTTGGTCACAGGTCTATGCATCATACCATGCTTGAGATATGAGCGACTGAGCGTGACCCACTTTCAAACTTTTTGACCACCCACTTTTTTTCGAGTAAAAAATGCATGTATGAACTTTGGGAATGCATTTGGTGGTCAAAAAATGTGATTTCCTGCAATTCTGAAAAATGCAATCAATGACCCCTAGGTGACCTAATTGACCTTGACCCATATTTTGAACCTCCATCGAGTGTCGACTCATTTGATGTTAGTCCCTGATCCCTTCGCCATACCATGCTTGAGATATGAGCGTGACCCACTTTCAAAACTTTTTGCCTCACCCACTTGTTTTACGTAAAAATGCATGTATGGACTTCAGGAATGCTTTAGGGGGTCAAAAAATGTGATTTCCAGGGATTCTGAAAAATGCACACAATGACCCCTTGGTGACCTCCGTGACTTTGACCCATATTTTGAACCTCCATCGAGTGTCGACTCATTTGGTGTTAGTCCCAGGTCCATTCGCCGTACTATGCTTGAGATATGAGCGTGACCTACTTTCAAAAATTTTGGCCACGCCCACTTATTTACATAAAAATGCATGTATGGACTTTACAGTAATTCTTTGGGGGTTAAAAAAATGTGATTTCCAGCAATTATGAAAAATGCACTTAATGACCCCTAGGTGACCACCGTGACCTTGACCATATTTTGAATCTCCATCGAGTGTCGACTCATTTGGTGTTGGTCCCAGGTCTATACGTCATACCACGCCTGAGATATGGGCGTGGCCCACTTTCAAAACACCCCTACAGACATCACTAATGCCCCAGGAATTTGGCCAAGAACTTGTGACTGTCTACCAGCATGCCAAAAATCAACGAGACAGGTCAATTCGTTTTCGAGTTATCGTGCGGACAAAGGTAGTGCATAGAAGACAGAAGACAGGAGAAAAAAAAAGAAAAGAAAAAGAAATCGTACAAAAACAATAGTCTGTGTGTTTCACACAGACTAACTAACTACCTCTCTGAGCAGCTCGAGAAATTCAGAGAATGAAGTGGATATGTGTTTAACTCATATGGTGTCTGAGAATTCAGTTTCGGAGACTGTACCCATAACAGTCACTGCCAATCGTTAGAACGGCAATTGGTCATCTATTGTTACAACATCTTCACCGACTCTGGGTCCAATGTTGTCATTCATTTGTATGGCTTGATCATTTTCTTAATATCGTATTTATTTGGGGCGTTTTCATTCATTTCCCCAACTATGACTTCTCTGGTGCTTTGAAATTTGGGAACATTACGTTTGTTGGACACAACACCAGCTTGCATGCTTCCTAATCCTCAACCAGATGGAAGGGATTCCTGCCTCAGAGATGTCGCAGAGCAGTTATGGTATCTTTTTCGTCTCTCAGTTTCCATTCCTTTCCGCATTCTTTACGTTGTACACTTTCAATATGTGTCATGGTAGAGAACCTTATTTATTAGATATGATTTTCTTTCCTAGAATGGTCCATTATTTAGTTCGGCTGATATGGCTTAAAACCCGACTGATATTACGCACATCTTGGTCGGTATGAACCAAGCTAGAGTTGCTCGCGCCCCCCCCCCCCCCCACCCCCCCTCCTTGATGCGTTACTGGGCGCATCGATTTTGTTTACAGCGAAATCGTTCACCCGTTATTCATCGAAAGCAATCAATCTATAACATTGGCGCTACCAGGCAAAGAGGAGTACTTTTTGTATGACGAGAAACTGATGATGCAATAAGTAAGGATTGGGGAGATTAACCCTTTATCCAACGTAACGCTCAAAAAGGGCCAGCGCTATTCTTAAAAAACGCTAATTAATTTTCATTATTTTTTCATTTTTTTTGTCTCAAAAACGTAGGTTATGACCCCTCGTTGGAACGAGCTCGGCGAGCTCGTTCCAACGAGGGGTCATAACCTATGTTTTTGAGACAAAAAATGAAATAAACTAGTTATTCAAGAATTTGTTTTGCAAGTGTCGTCTGCTTTTCATGTTAGGCAAAGGGTTAAGAGAAAAAAGAAGTGAGCTGTTCACAAAATTCAACGAAAACTATAAGATTCAGAGTCGTAAGCAGAGATTCTACGAGGTGGGAGAAGATGTAGTTTAGCTTTACGAACGTCCAGGCCTTCCCACTGGGGAAGCCGCGACGTTCGGATAGCTGAACTTGGTAAAGTGGAAACGTTGGACGTTATGAAAAGAATGAGAAGCAATAACATTGTCAGAAAACTCTAACAGAGCTGAGACATTTGTAATTATTTGATTTGGTTCAATAAATAAAAAGGTTATTACTTGGCTTGTTTCATCTCTGCCGAGTTTTCACCCTTGGTAACGTTACATCAGCCTTCGACCTTCCGATATCTCGTCCGTTATGAAACTAACCAAGTTATAACCTGGAAATATCATGGCATCATTGACTTCAAAACGTGCCGGCCTGGACAACACCCAAACATCTCACTGATACTATGCAAATCCAATACCTATAGTTAGGCCACAAATTATATTGCGGATTTCTCATCAAATGCTTTTCAATGACAGGATCAGATGACAAACTAACCCGGAATTGGTCATCATTATTTACAACCTGGTCGTCAGTCATGAGCATTCTGAACACCTCTGGACTTGCTCGCTATTCATCTGTCACGAACAGACTTCAATAGACTTTGCAAAGAAGTTGTCACCAGCTGATGCAAAACGGGCAAACTTTGCCCGAGCACTCACAATTAGTGTTGCAAATCACCACATCATTCAGCCCCAATCAGGAGCTGAGCCATCGGCAAATATTGATACAAGAACTAGGCGGCCCTAGTCGCATTGGAATTCTATAAGCACATAGGTAATTGTGACCAGACGTTAGCCCTTCCCCTAAACTTAATTCTGTCATTATCTTGAAACGAGCCATCACACTTAACCCTACTTTGTAAGAAAATGAATCCGATTCCGAATTTGAACTTTTAGTATGTAATAAATAACATGTTTTATATCACACAATGTTAATACAAATTCTGTTCGTACTTTTTCTTGGGATAACAATATTTTGACTGGAGTAATAGTTCAATCTTACCTTATCTGATTGTGGGTTGTTCAGGGGTCACACCAACAGTACAATAGTAAATGTGATGTTCAATCTATATACACTTCCGTCTAAATGGAGTTTCTGTTATTGATAAAGAATAATTCATCAACGCATAGGCATGAGTTTCAAGAGGATTTTCGATTTTGAACATCTTTGGTTCAATGAATGCTATGTAATTACTCCAGTTTTCTGTGATAATCATGACTGGGCGCATCTTATCTGGAAATTGTATATTGGATCAATGAAAGGTATGTAATCGCCCCAGTTTTCTGTGATAATCATGAATAGGTGCATGGGTGCATCTTAACTGGAAATCGTATTTAGGGTCCAATAAATGGTATGTAATCACTCCAGTTTTCCGTGATAATCATGAATGGGCACATCTTATCTAGAAATCGTATATTGGTTCAATAAATGGTATGTAATCACTCCAGATTTCTGTGATAATCAAGAATGGACGCATCTTATCTGTAAATCGTTTATTGGGACCAGTGTTCACGCTGTAAGTTACCAATTTAGCCATTTGCACTAAAAAACCGATTTGGCATCAAAAAATCTTCGTTAGCTAAAATTTTGGCACAATGGACAAATTTTCAACGTTAATTGTCAGCGAGTGATTATCAGGCATTCTGTTTTCTCTGTTAACCCTTTACCTAACACGAAAACAAACGACACTTGCAAATAAAATTCTTGAAGCACTACTTTTTTTATTTTTTGCGTCAAAAACCTAGATTGTGACTCCTCGTTGGAACAGTCTCGTTGAGCTCGTCCAAACGAGAGGTCATAAGCTATGTTTTGTAACAAATAATGAAAAAGTAATAAAAATTGAATGGTGAATTTTGTGAATAGCACTGGACGGTTTTGGCCGTTACGTTGGGTAAATGGTTAAACATTGTAGGTTATCAACGTTACAAAATGCTGCATTTAATTCGATAAATACGTCATACCGTAGCGAGTCACTCGCGACGGTAGGACATATTTATCTAATTAAATGCTGCCTTTTGTAAAGAGTCGCGATCCGATAAACCCAGTGGATTAACAGCAATTAGTCGAATAATCTGTTATAATATAAGTGTAACAACAGGTATATGTACCGACATCATTCAGCCTGATCATTAATTGAATCAGTGGCATAGATATAACTTAGGTAACCGCCCTTTTCGCACGTACGTGACAACTATTACTTATTCCTTATTCGACATTCGTTATCAACCGATCTTATCGGTTGATAACGAATGTCGAATAAGGAGCTAGGGACAAGTAACGATTATCACGTCCTCCCCTTTTCGCCTTCGGAGACTTTCATCAGAACATTCGTGTTTTGTAGGATTCCTACCAGACCAATTGTCTGTTCTCTCTGGAAATAATTACCAAGTCATTCTTTAAACCTCGATCAATTTATTTGGATCGGGCAGCCCTTCCCCTCCGTTTTGGCATCATACACATTATTTGATACTAAAGCAGCCAGAATCAGGGACCTGGCTAGAGGTTTCCGATTGGGGAGAGGGTGGTGGGGGTGTAAGGGAGTTAATTTCCAACTGGGGGAGGGACCGGGGGAACCACCTCCCGATCCCTCCCCCTAGTTGCAAATTCACTACCGAGAGAGATTTTGAAAATGAAGCCATGAAACGGGGCATAAAATTGGTTCTAGTAACTGAAATGCCAACACAGTTATGATAGAATTATCAGGTTATTATTATTTGGTATTCTTCTGGGAATTCAATATGTGCTAAACAAATGCTCAAGCTGAGAACTTTGAGCGATTCACACACTCCTAACATTAAATCAGATCTTATGCAGGAATGATAAATTTTCGATGTTTCATCATTTTGTAACTGTGAATGCTGGAATTAACTCAGGATAACGATTTTACATGATGTGATTTTCGTGAAGTGCATTTCGAGGATTTTTTTTATTAAAAGTAAACGTACTATAGAAATGTCGTACCGATTGACACCATGCATACTTATGAAGCTCGATATATATTGCGTACACTGTAGTTGTAGACAGTAACAGTTGGAATTTTTGCCGATTTGAAACTTTGAGGAGACATCAACATCACCAAAGAAGCTCTAAAATCCTGATAGATGGAATTTCCAACTACTCGTGATTTGCCCTTCGAATTTCCAACTATAGGAAATTTTGGCCAGGAATGGGATGGTGGGGGTGGGGGGGGGGGGGGCTGTCCTCACGTCCATGGCCAGAATGGCTAAAAGGTGGCACCAGACAGGTTCGGTTCAATGTGAACGCTGATCGAGACTGTAGGAACAACTTGGATTTGTATTTAAAAGTCCATAGCTTTATTTACAGTACGTACTGTGAGACTTGTTGTATACACATGTTTTCGAGTAAATCTTACTAGAAAAAGTAGACAAAATTTTCAGTTAATTTTCCTCAAATACTGTACCCCCAGCGCCCAACCCTTGCATGCTATGCTATTTGCCAGTCTCCTAAAATCTAGTAAAATACGATCTAAGAGGTCCAAGGCCCTGCACAGATTATACTGTGCTCTCACCCTGGCTCAAAACTGCAGTCTTACCCTTTACAGATCACTCAGATATTTTACAAACAATTCTTTTTAATCTGCTTTAATCAATGCTTATTTGTCAACACCTGAATACCTTTTTGTTTGGGTGAGCTCTATATTAATTATGTTTATATCATTGTTAGTCAATGAAAATTTTATCAGTATTTATGTTTGTTTTACAGTTTTATCAGATTTAATTTCCTGTTTCCTGCAAACATTTGTATGTGAACTTGCTACAATATAATTATGTAACATTTTAAAACGCATTTCCATATTTAGAGGCATCCTGATACATTATACCCTAACGACATCGCTTCGTTCGCCTGACTTTGGGTGGGCGGGAATGGGTGTCCAACTTCACGCGGAAAAAATTGCAAAAGCTCTGTGTTTGTGTGTGTGTGGGGGGGGGGGGGGGGGGGGGGGGGGGTACCAAAGATAGCAAAAACAAAAATGTAGTCCAGAATTATTTTTTTCTGGGGCAGACGTGACAATAAAAATTCAATTCTTACCTAAAGGTGTAAATTATCGCCATGTGCCATAAACTGAATAGGTGCTCTATTATTATCTGAAGACGGATTCTGACAATCACCACCCCCGCCGCCACACCCCAGATGACAGAACACTAAATTTCCTTCATAATTCGTGTTAGTGGGGGTGCGGGACAACATTAACTCTCCTGTTCAGTAGTAAATAGAATAGTTTTTAATAAAAGAAGGGAAAACTGAAAACCTCATTTGTCGTGGTTTCTTGAGGAGAGGGAAGGCCATCAAAGCCATTTAACATCCTCGGTTATCAAGCCATTATACACTCCTTCCATAGTTCAAAGTAAAACTCATTTACATCAGATCAAACAGATAATCATATTATGACAGACAGTAACACATCTCTAATGTTTTCCGATTTAACCCTTTTGCTGCCACGCCACTTAAATCATATATGGAGGACCTCTATGTTCGCCTGTATGCTAGGGAGTTTAATAAGATTTATGACATACTTGAAACTCTATCATCTGATTAATTGTTGGAAAGGGCTCTCGGAGACCTTTCCAACAGTTTATCAGATGATAGGCGTGATCTGCTCATACCAGAACGTACAGATAATAATCATAAAGTAGGTGACAATAGTCGCTTTCGGCAGTGTAAGTGTTAAGAGGGACAGTATGCCTAAAATGAATCTACCAGTGCATGGGGGTTTCAGCGTGTGTGATTCGGAATCCTCTTGGGCCCGTCACTCTACCGTCGTATCGAATTTTATTGTAGGTCAATAATTCAAAACGATGGATGGTTGAAAACAGCATAAACTCGCCTGCTCATTAGTAAATAGAATTTTTTTATGGCCTGTTGAGGGGGCATTCTCAGTTATAACATCAATCCACACTCCTTTCAAAGTTCAAAGTAAAACTCATTTACATCAGATTAAACAGATAATCAGATTATGACAGAGAGTAATATAACATCTCGAATGTTTTCCGATTCAAGAGCGACAATATACGTAAAAATCAATCCACCAGTGGAATTGTTAGTGTGTGTGATTCGTAATCCACTTAGGCCTGTCGCACTACCATCACATATAATTTTATTCTCGGTCAATAACTGAATTCGACACGTTTCTTGTGCAATGTGGGAACTTGAGCTCAGCGTATGGGTTACAGTATATCCATGGTAACACATGGACACCACTTCGGGTACTTAATCTCTATGCTTGTTAGAATAACTGAAAAAGAGGGCGCGCGCATCCCGTCTCTTGGATCTGTCAATGTTTCTCTGCATAACGAGTAGAACGTGACCTTCATGGTCAGTTCGTTAGAAGGTTTTTGCTTGAAATGCGCCGTGCAATACACCCCCCCCCCCCCCCCCCCCCCCTTCCCAACCAACACATGGTTTAGTAGTTTAGGTATTGGACTCCTGGATGTTAGACGGTGTTGCCGACGGTTCCATTCCCGGACGGAGATCAGAAATCAGCATTCCAAGTTCTTTGAAAACATGATTGTGTCCTTCAATACACACGCACACGCACAAGCACAGCAGTACATCTTGGAATATGTCCATATCGATGCCTTCAGGAGTCATAATTTAATGATATATCCGGTAAAGGTGAGGCGTATTTTATTTATTAACTAGGTCCCCCTTCTAAACTACAACAGTGCAGTCCGTCCGTGTGGAAATAGCACTTAATTATAACCTTCATATATTGTTTAAATAGGTTCTAAAAGGTGGAGATACCCCACGTCAACTTTACACAATGCATATGAGTTCCTTGTCTCTGCATCCCTCAGCACCATACCATGCCTATCTGCCCCCACCCCCGCCCCCTATGTAAAGGGAGTTTTATGCAAACTAAACAAGAACATTCTAAAAGAAAAACAACTGGGGGACATAATGGGATAATAGAAGCACGTGGCCGGGGGGTGGGGGTGGGGGGGGGGGGGTTCCATTCCTCTCGGAAAAAATAAAAACTGAGAAAATAATAGCGCCCTACACCCACTCCTCCAAAATTTGAAAAAATCAATAAATAAATAAAATTTTAAAAACCTAGTATTTTTTTAAGAGCTGGAGATAATTCAGTGTATAGTTGGTCACATCATACATTTATACGAGTATTGTGAGGAATAAAATAATGACCACTCGTGATGATCATCTCCAGTCGAAACATGGAGAGTTACTGCCATACTGTAAATAGCAGCGCTTACTCTCCCCTGATCGGACATCTCCCCAGTTACGGCTATTTACACAATTCACCTCTGGTACAATTCGGGATTTTTGGAAAGAGAATTTAATTCGATGTCTGTTCAAACACGAATTTTATATTAAACTCTACTCTAATTGGAATAGAATTCGGTGCAACGGTAGTGCGACGTCTGTTCCGAAACTACAATGTATAAAGCGCCAACATCCGGGAACAGCGTTGTACTGAAGAAGACGTCATTTCGTTGTCGCTCGACGTAAGTGTGTGCTGTAACGTAACTTCCAGAAACGCTGAATGCAAGAAAAATAAAGAGATTTGAGGAAACCTACGAGAAATTTGTGTTATAGTTTCCATTATAGATCTGCTCATTACAACAGCTGAATACAGAATTACTTCTACCCCTTCTTTTTTGGTTTGTATGTGTTTGGGTCTCTTGTTCTCAACTTCTGGTGTTAATTCTATAACTTTTTCATTGCGTATAAATCTTTGTACTAAGTGTAGCGAACAATTAAAAACCACGGATAATAATACTAGTCATATATTATTATGCCACTTTTTGGAGGTGAGGGGTCCCTCCTCCTATCATTATATTTATAGCATCTTTACCGAAGCTCGTTGATTTAAAATAGTTATCAACTAATGAAATCTATCCTGCTTTACTTCGTTTTGCATATTTGGAAGCATGCCGAATCAGTATTAAGTATATCGTTCTAAAGGATGCTCAGACATTTTTGTAGCATTGACGGAATAGATACAACGGATCATCCTCTTTTAGAAGCAGATTTGTGACTATGTTTGGCGGGTGGAAGAGGGGAACAATTTCGCCAAGGCAGTAGAAAAATCAAGGAACAAGCTACTGAGTTTTCTGAATACAGGTAGACTCAATAAAGATTGGAAAAGCTACTCATATTGTGTCTGTTATGAGTGAAGCAGTAGGACTAACCTGTTACATAAATTGGACATGTCGCGATTCCGTCCATTCCGCTCAGATAGAAATTCGACCTTTTATTATCTGCATTGATATGCAATGGGGCTACTTCTCCGCCCTTGTGGGAGCGGGGCGGCTATTTTTCCACCATTGGACGGGGGATGGGGGGGGGGGGGGGGGCAGCTTATAAGAGGAAATATCACAAACCATGTTTATTAACCCTTTGGATCCTGATGGCATATTCCTTGACAGTTCAAAGACATCCACTTGTAGAGTCTATATTCGTTACCTAGCGGAAGACGAATCAATATTTTCAACTTGCAGCCTCGGGGCTGCTTGTTGAAATCTTGATTGGTCTATCACACAAAGTCAGGGAGTAACTATCAACTTAATGAATTCAGGTCGTATCATGATCCTGTCCCGCAAAAGAGGATCAAAGGATTAACTTATTTACACAATGTAACTACCATAACCTGCAGCACTATTCACTAAAGTCGCTGTCCATTGTTGTTCCTAATCAGCATAGCTTATGACATTTCACTGGAACGAGCTTCATAGAGGTCGTTCCAGCGAAGGGTTTCAAGCAATGTTTGGGATGTAAGGCAATGAAACTTCTTAGCTGTTTAATATTGTCTTATTTTCGTCTTAAGCAAATGGTTAGGCGAATGAGGGTGAGGGGTAAAGAGAGTTGGCGGCGATGTGATGGTGGAAGTTCGCCAGAAATGTGCTTGTGAGAGGTTGTGTGGGGTAGAGTGGTGTACTAACTATAAGGGGAGATGGTATTCACTAGGTTCTAGATCTTCAAGTAGAACTGTGTTTCACGCATTTTGCTCACCTGGGAATAGTTAAAAAAAAAAAATTCAAGGATGGTGTTCACATGTGACGTCCGGCGAGACAAAATCGCAGATTGAACACACACGGTGACGACGCCTACCCCTTCCCCACATAACCACTACTACCAAAAGTTTTGTCAAAACAATTTGGCTCATCGGGAAACTGTTTAGGCTTTCTGTAGGATTTTTTTGTATAAAAATGAAAAGAAAATTATTTACATTTTGACGAAAACGTTTTTAAACGAATTTTCGGTAACCCATTTTGGATGCCAAAACGGTAGAAATTTAGTTTCCGATCCTGAAATTTGTCCAAAACATGTTTTGGTCTGTCGGAAAATGTTGGCCCTCCCCCTCTCCCAAAATACACATCCCACCGCGCGAACACTTATATACGGCAGTATCATGTGGATGGCCAGTGTCGGCGGTAGCTCGATAAAAGTGGAGGGGAACGAATTTGCTTTGCTACCATGGTTCGACCCAGTGTCAGAAAGGTTACAATCGTTTATCGGTATAAATGTACCATGACTCGCTAGAGTCTTTCGTTTAGATGAATATGCCGCTGTGTGGTCACTGCCCTGTCCGTTTTTTCTACTTCAATCATCTTGCAACCCGAAGGCCAGCCTTCGGCCTGGAAGATAGCTGAAGTGGAAGAAACAGACCAAAGCGACCGAAAGTGGGATTCTTTGGCTAAATATTGTTTGGATTGACACGTTTGCATGCGACCATTTTAACTCTGTGTAACTACGAAACATATCTGTGGGAAAAAGTGGAGGGGCACATGCACCTTGTGCCCCGTTGGCTCCACCTCCTCCGTGGATGGCTGTGAGCAGATCTTTTACACTTGATGTACCGATGCCAATCTTCAATTGGATATTCAAACTCAAATACTCAGTTGAGAGTCTTGAAGGTAAAAAGTCAAGTGAAAAATAGATATTGATACATCGAGAAACTGTTAGGGACACTGCAGTGTAAACAAAAATGTCAGTTAAAATACGATAAAAGAACAGACAATCAGCTGCCGGCACATCTTTTTAAAGTTTACGTCAACGACTGTTACTGCATTACAGTTAGTTAATTCATGCGGAATACTAATAGAGTTGTGCTCATGTGCAAAGGAGCAAACTCCTTTTTTCTGCTTTTCTAGAACTTCATTGTCGATGTCGAAGGCTGCCTTGTGTTAGAAGAGTCAGTCGTTGAGGAAGAATATTAATCTATAAACTGTAGTCATGCCGCTGGAGGTTAACACTGCAGAGTGCCAGTGGCGTATCCACGGGAGGTCGGGGGTGTTTTCAGGGCCTTGCCCAAAAGCATTTGCCCAATTGAACTTTGACAGAACACAGAGCCTTGAAATGATCTACAATATAGGACCACATAGGCTACAAAGCATCAAATTAGCCCTTGGAGCACTGAATTTTGCAAATTTTTCTTGGGGTGGGGGTGGATGGGGCCTAGTCAAAACTAGCCCCCCCCCCCCCGGTCTCGACCCCTCCTCACATTTTTCTTCAGGAAAGTGGCAGGTGGAGTAGAGACAGGAGGATGATAGTGAGGACTAGGGAAGGCCTCCCCACAACGGCTTTCAATTAGCATGTTTGCCCCCCCCCCCCCCCATCCCAAACACAAAAAACACAAAACTGACTACGGCACCCTTATTATAGAATCCTGGCTATGCGCCTGAATACTGATGTCCTATTATCAAAATTTCAAGAAGCAAATGTTTCCCTTAATGCAACTAGGAATTCAGCCACTTCAGTCATGTTTGACAAAACTCATTGAGCTCCGTGAAACAAGACTGAATTGGTTAAATTCCCTGTTGCATTGCTGGAATTATTTTTTACTTGAAGTTCTCCGACATTGGACAGGTTGGCCAGCTGGATGTCAGGGGGTTAAAAATATTAATTGGTTACTTTTTGATGACAAATGAAACAGCCCCCGCTGTAATGAAGGGAAACAAAGAATCAGTTAGTTCATCGATTTTCGCCCCCAAACAAGTCAGAATTTCCCAGAATAGTTCAATAAGGTACCGTTTATGTCGTAGCATTTACGGTCAAAGAATGGCATCCACACACTGACACAGTACACAAGCTATGTTTGGGACTAACGCACATGCCTTGAAAAAAATGGACTCTTTTGGATCCATTTGCAAGAAATGTCCTCATAAACTTTCGGCCTGGTAAGGATATTTGTTAACATGGAGCCAAAGATGAACATTTTTCGCGACTTTACATTTTGTAGAACCGACGAGTCAAAGGAAGGAATCTTCGGCATCTCAACAGAAAACAGTATGTGCCCTCCCTTTCTGCTAATTCCCCAAAACATTGCATCACGGGAACCCAAAAGTGAAATGCCGGAGACTGCATTTGAGGGATGTGAGGCCTCCTAAAATGTATTGTTATAGACACGCCCCCCCCCTCCCTCTCTCTCCCTCTCTCTCTTAGGAAAGCGTTTGTGGGTTGGGTGGTTCCTCCGTGCACGGACAATGGTCCTCACATGTCCTTCTTCCCCTTGCTGTAGCACCTCTCGGGTAATACGTGATAGGTTAAATTCATAGACTGGAGAAAAGTAATGAGGCGCGTGGGAAGTGCACTTAAGTGATCATATCTTGGTTATAATGATAAAAAGAGCCTCCAAACTTGTCATAATTCTTTTTCATCATGTTGCTATGCCTTTTGATGTTTTGGATTTGCGATTATTTTCCCTTTTCGGAATTTTTGGGGTTTAAATTTGAAATCAGTTGGGTTCATATTCATTTTCAAATGAACTGGGTTGAGTGAATATGAACACAATTGGATTCATATTACCTCAACTCACTTGATTTGGGTTGATTTTTAACCCATCTGATTTTAGAGTGTATTCATACAAATTTACATAGGGGTCGTTTCCGAAGTATACTTTGGAACCCGATACAGCTGCAGAACCGAAATTTGATATGCTTCGTAGTCGTAATGTCTTTTAAACCCTGTGATATGCTTGATCCTGGGAAATTTTTTCTCTCAAAATTTCTGGAGTTCAAATTATATGGCTGGAGGAATCTGGGGTACTCTTACAGAACAACGCAGCAACGACAAGTAACTGTCGGGCTCTTCAACTTACTATCGCGAAACGAACAGAATTAGCATCGTTGAAGGCATAAACGCCTTAGTACACGGCGCCACCGTGCTCTCGCATAGACAATCGGGATGAAATGCCAAGGGGAAGCGGTGGCTCAGTGGTTGTTGCATTGAACTTCAAACCGAGACGTCCGCGGTTCAATCTCTGCCAGGGTAACTGCGTTGTGTCCATGGGTAAGGCACTTAATCCCGATTGGAGGCACGGTGGCGCTGCGTGCTAATGCGTAGTACACGTCGATGGTGCGCGTGTCTTTAACCAATGCTAACCCTGCTTGTGTGGAGTTGGGGAGCTTGACCGTTGCTCGGTGGTTCTCTCCGGGTACTCCGGCTTCCTCCATCCATAAACACTGGCTGTCTAAAGTGTCATTAAACTCCAATAAATAAACAAATAAATAAATGAAATGTCTTGCCCAAGACACAATGCAGATGATCGACCTTTCGATCTAACGTCCAATGCTCTAATCAATGCGCTAATTTTAGAAAGTACTGTAGCTGAATGCTTCAATACTGGTGAGCGTCTTTTTTCCCACTTCTTTTAATATACTGAGTATAATGAACTTTGAGGAGCAATTTTTTTTTAGTATTATCGACTTTATTCCCAAATAAATTATTGTAAATTCATATTTCGAGTCTAGCTGAATGAATTTGCATAATGTCATGTCTTACTGTTGCCAGCGTCGCGTCAGAACGTCGCATTTCAGACATGGGGTGAAATGAAAAGGTCACACATGCAGTTAATAGCGTTTATGACCACCGTTTGCCTCTTGGATGGCAAAACATCGACGGCGCATGGACCTGATAAGTCTCTGGATGTCACCTTGTGGTATTGCGTTCCACTCCTGCCTTAGAACATTACGTAAATCGCATAACGTCTTGAGATCATGAAGTTCGATGCTCTGCTCAAGAAAGTCACAACAGATACGCGCCACGTGACATCGGGCATTGTCTTGCTGGAATAACTGCAATCCGACGTTAGCGTCGAACAACGAGACAACAACAGCGTTACGAATTTCGTCCCCATATCGCTGTCCATTCAGATTACCATCGATGAAGATCAACTGCGTTCGATGGTGCAAGGAAATTCCTGCCCAAACCATTACACTACCCCCGCCGAAACGGTCACACTCCTGCATGCACGCATCAGAAAACCGTTCTCCTCTTGCCCTACCATCAGCGCGCCATAGACAAAATCGTAATTCATCACTAAAAAGAACTGTGATCCAACTGAGTTGTACCCACTCCATTCTGACAGTACGATGACGTTGGGTAAGGAATGGTCCGTGGTATGGACGCCTACTTCGGATGCCGTGTTCAGCAACTGTTGCGGACAGTTTGTGCACTGATTCTATTGTTAGTGCTACCAGGAGTAATTGCTGCTGTCCGAGTCGCCGGAAGGAAGCGATTCCGCAAGTGAGACGCCCTGATGTTCGTCGATCTTGTGCAGGGGTTGTAACTCTTGGTCGACCTGAATGGTAAATAGTGGGCACATTGCCTCCGAACTCAGCAGCGAGCTCATCTGGAGGTATCCCAGCCCCATGCATACCAATGGCACGCAACCTCTGATTTTCGGTTAACCTTGGCATTTTTTAAATGTCGGAAGACGAAAACTAGCGTGTTTTCTCATTAAACTCTTTGCACGACTTCTTGTCCACAAGCATGCAACATTAGAACTATTATATTTCATCCTTTATTCTATTTTTTCACATTTGTTTTTTTTTCTTTCTTTTTTGGCTCAGTATATTACTGATGTTCAGTTTTAACTTTTATTCCCATGCAGATTAACAAATGGGTTCGTTTGCGGCTCCTATCTGGAAATTGATAACCTGTCAGTGATAGAGATTCTAAGTTCGGTGTTTTTCTTTGTATATCGTGTCAAACTGCCCAGTTGTGCCTTTTGATATTTTGGATTTTCAGATTTTATTTTTTCATTGTTTTTTTCAGTGTTTGGGGATTAAATTTGTACTTGAATTTTTTCACATAAATTTAGCAAGGGGTTCGTATCTAGAACGTATGTCATTGAAACTATCACAGATGTAGATTTCAAACTTACTTTCTTATCATATCTATTTGTGTCTCTTAGTATTTTACATTTGGAATTTTTTCGAGGTTTAAATATTGACTTATATAATATGTAGAGATGAACATTACAGTATAGTTCTCTGGAGTGTTGTATCGTGTCGAGTTGTGGATCTCCCACAGAGCGTGTTGCTCAATGAAGGTCCTCATCGAGATGAGAGACAACACACCAGAAAATTTCACTATATTGATGGACTTCTATTATATACCTGCCATCAAATTTGATCGACTCGATCTACCTCATTATCCCCATGTATCTGAAACAAATTGAGTGTAAGTTCGCAAACACTTGTTAAACAACGAATGGATGCACCTGAACAACGATGAAGATGCACAAATCTTAACTAATTGATAGTTTGTAAATTTAGAACTCATTTTATAACGCGAGGTGGAAGAAGAGTATTGGGCGAGGGCGTGAGATGTGGGAAATCTCACCCGAGGGCAAGATGTCTGGACCAAATATCTTGCACCGAGGGTGAGATTTAACCATCTCACACCCACCCCCATCAGGGATACCCCCCTCCCCCTCCCCAAAACACCCTAAGGTTATCAAAAGTAATTTAGGGGCACGTGCTTCTATATCGAACAATTTTGTTGTCCATTTCTGAAAAAAATGATTTGCTTATCGGAAAGAGCGCACAAAAGTTCTGTATATACCACAGGTATATACCACGAAATTTATTCCCTTCGCCGGCAGAAAAGGTTTAAAGATTTGTAGCGAAATAAACATTGACACATTCCGATGACGCCAAAAACAATTCAAAAGAAGTAGGGGATATCCAAACTGATGTTGATATTTTCGGAAAATGGTATTGGATATGCGTGATTGGACACATCAATATGTTACCAAGTTTAGCGTGGATCGTGAATGTCACCGGCCCACGAAAACAGGTTTTTCGCACGAGCGTCGCATTAATGTCTGTGGGGTACGTTTTGAAATTTTCATTTGTACTAGACGGGCTTTTTCGGAGGTCTCATCGTTTTTTTCTTGGTATAAACTCGTTCATCAATAGTGTCTGCTCGAAACGTAAGTTTTTAGGTTTGCGGAGACTGACACGTGACGAACGTTTACGTGCCGTTGGCATGTTGAAAGCCGACAACAGACAGTCTGCAGTGGCTCAAATTCTCAACGTTACTCAATCGGTGATCAGCAGGTTGTGGTCACGCTACCGTCAGACAGGCAATGTTGATAACAGACGTCGGTCAGGTCGCCCAAGGGCGACTGCTGCTAACCACTATAGTTTCATCCGAACCACAGCATTACGTAACCGCCTTCAAAGTGCCTCAGAAATTTGACAGCAGCTGCACCGAGCGACAGATGTGCGAGTGGGTGGTCAGACTATCCGAAATCGCCTACACAGCTGGAATTTGTACGCTCGACGACCTCGAATAATTCCACGTTTGACTGAACGTCACACCGCAGCAAGGCGAAATTGGTGTGGGGCACGACAGGGATGAGACAATCGTCGGCGGAGCAACGACATGTTTTCCGATGAATCGAGATTCATTCTGGATTTCCACAGCAGGCGATACAGAGTGTGGCGGTGGCGGAACGATTGATACCATGACGTAACCGTTGGGCAGCACGATCGTTTTGGTGGTGGATCGGTTATGGTGTGGGGAGGCATAACCATGACAAGCAGAACAGCATTACATGTCATCCCAGGGCGTGTCACAGGGCAGCACTACCGTAACGACATGTTAGCAACTCATGTGGTGCCATTTGCGCGACGTCACGACCGTCGATTCATTTTCCAAGATGACAATGCAAGAGCACACAGGGCTCGAGTCGCTACAGAGTTCCCCCAGGAGCAGAACATCACAGCACAGCCTTGTCAGCACTAAGTCCAGACTTTCACCAATCGAGCACGTCTGGGATATGCTTGGCAGGCGCCTACGACAACACCAACAACCCCCTACCAATGTCCAGGAACCCGCCGCTACACTGCAGGAAGAATGGAATAACATCAGTCAATCTGACAATGGACGTTTGGTGAGGAATATGCCACGTCGGATCCGCGCTTGTCTCGCGAACCGAGGAGGATTTACAAGGCATTGAGGTCTTGGACTGAATGTCGTAAATTCTCTGACTGACCGACATGTCTTCTACTGCTCAGTGCGTGAATTGTGTGCTTGTCAGACACCCAACTATCGCTGAAATCATTCACCAGATGTCGCAGTGCAATGCTTCAACTGTCTTTTTGATGAAATGCCTACACCCTCTGTTACATCAGTTCTGGTTGAAATCATCATCACTATGAAAAGTGAATCGGCCAGGAATATTGGACTGATTGTGGACTCAAATTTAAAACTAGACATCCATATCAATAAAATATGTCAAAAACGCTTCTGGCAGCTTCGTAATGTTGGAAGACTGCGACCTTATCTTAACCAGTCAGCACTTGAAAAACGTGCGCACTCCTTTATCACCTCACACTAGACTATTGTAATTCAGTGTTAGTGGGGCTGTTCCAGTTCCTGATTCAGAAGCTTCAAAAAGTTCAGAATACTGCTGCTAGGATAATTACTGTTACCAAACGCTCTGAACACATAACACCTGTTTTAAGACAACTACATTGGCTTCCAGTTAAACAGAGAATTGATTTCAAATTATTGATCTTAGTATTCAAATGTATCCACAAACTGACTCCAGTTTACCTGCAAGAGCTCCTCACTGTATATAAACCATCACGCAGTCTCAGATCTAAAAACCAAATTCAACTAGTTGTACCTTTTAGCAGATCTAATCAGGTCCCAGATTGTGGAATTCCCTGCCAATTAGTGTCAAAATTTCAGAAACTCTCGAGGTCTTCAAAAGAAATCTTAAAACTTTCCTATTTACTGAAGCTTTCTTCTGAACCGCTCTTAGAGGCAACAAAAACAGATGTGACTCTTTATTTCAGAACAGTGTATTTATTTCTGTCAAGCGTTTTAGAGGACTATTTGTGGTTTTACGCTCTAGAAAATCAATTATTATCTTCATATATCTCACTTTTATCAAATATCCCAGACTTCTTTTGAATAGTATATTACGAATTCTGCAATGTATTCGCATAACTTTTCGACGGGAATTTCGTGCAACACACCACACTCATAACGACGTTCACCCCAAAATTCATATAAAAAGTCAAGTGTCCTTTGGTTTTGTGGTCTGTGTTTTTATTTCTGTTTTCTTCAAAAAAACGCTCGTCTGCTAATATTTCAGAAACGTGACATCATGTTGTTTGTTTACAGAAGAATGTGTGGTGATTGACTAGTCCACCGCTCATTAAATATGCTAATAAGCCGACCACGTGGGTCATGTGAGATAGATATATATCTCACATGGCCTTCTCGCATGGGACACGCATATCTTGCATATGAAGTGGGAGAAAAAACACAATTCCCACCCAGTCTCGTTTTTCGATTTTGAAGTTTCAGACTGCGGCATTTTGTCAGTATTAGCTGCACATCCCATCTGGTACTGCAGTAATGATTTGATGACCGAAATTGTGTTCGTTTCAATGATAGATATATAATAAACGCCTACACCGGTACAGAATCTGTACAGAAGTTAGTGCCCCGACCATCGTGGAAATCATTACAGATAATGTACTCCAAAATTGGAGTGCTTCGTCTTCTTTATGACTAGTTGTGGCTTTTGCAAGGCTACTTTGAATTCACGCCCTCAGTCCACCACTCAAATTCTGTAAGGAATATGACGCTATTTTAGCCTGGAACCAGTTTAGCCCCTAAGTAATCCATCACCCCCATCTTTAGATTCAATCGAATGGAATATATCAGTTGGTCGAAAAGGCGAACCTACGGTTCGCTTTTCCGAACAATTGAAATATTCTATCCGACTGAATAAAAAAACACTCGAAAAATACTCATTTGTTTGAATCACCGAAAGATATGTTTCAAAATTGAGACTTGATTTGATCGAATCTTTGATGATATTACCATTATGAATGAAAACACAACACAGCTGCAGTGTTAGAATTACGCTGCATAGTTCCACTAAGTATGTTAATAGCTTCATGCTTTCAAGACGAATTAAATATTTGTTGATTGGAATATTTATACAACTATATCTTTATGTGTGAAGCGACATCACATTACATCAACGGTTGTCTGCACGCAAACTCCACGAAAAATTGGTAAAAAACTAACCATAACAACGTCGAATTTCGAACATAATTAGACTGTTGTTGTGAGTGCTCTCTTTGGTTTGGGAAATTTGTTCGGAAATTTTGGGTTTTACGTGTTTTTTCCGTTTGTGCTATTTTTATAATCTAAAGCTTTATAAAGGGGATATGTTCATTTCTGAAGTATATCTTGAAATCATTTGAAGTGGTCCAATTAGGATTATTTTATTTCATATCGTGTAAAAATTGCATCAATAACATTTTTGACTGATTACGAAGACACAATATAGAGATCAAATTGGATGAAGTAATGTGCCTAACCTGAAAGTCCAAGTTCGTCGATATATTGGAGATACACTAAAGTACGGATGTTAGAACTGTGACGAAAAATGTAAGATCTGGACTGAGATAAAGTTACTCGTGCGAAAAAGCATGACAATAATTAGTCAATCCGAACTGATCAGACGCACTATATATTATACAAGGATGGTGGGTGGGATGCAAATACACATGGACATAACACAGAGAAGAAATCTCTCACAAGTATTATTTTAATGAACGAAAATACACAAATAGAGGTAATCGATTATAGGTAGGGTTCATCTTGAACATGCAAAAGTTGAAAGTACTTTTAGCAGTTCCTAGTTATTTTCTGAAGGGAATGTGGTCGTGCATCAGAGGACAATGAGAGCAAAGAATAGGAAATTAAGAATGATTAAGTCTAAAGCATAAACTATTAAACGGAAGTAGTTTCATACCAACAAAAATGTAAATGAAAGTGAGAAAACGAGCTACGAGGTTCAATTTTTATAGAATAAGGACTCAAGCGCCACGATATAGATGGTGGAGAGATGGTGGATTACAAAAACAACAACAATAAATGATAACAATATATAATTCTCGATTACTCATTAAATTAAAAGTGTGGGACGAAACAATCTCCAGCATTCTACTGACATGGGCCATCGGCTGCACCAATTTTGTGGCCAATTATTTATAGCACCTCTATACTTGGTATTGGCAAAGTAAATACTGGAGAAATAAATGGCCACACTAAATCAGGTAGCATGACAGACATGTAACAAACGACACCACGGCTTCGCTAGTTGCAAGATTACGACAAGCTATTAAACTCTTCAACCAACATAACTGAAATAACCGAATAAGGCTAGTCACAAAAATTATTTTTTGTATTTTTTACCTACTAACATCACGTATGACAACTTATTGGAACAATCTCAATGAGATCGTTCCAATGAGGTGTCATAAACTATCTCCTGAGGTAAATGGTAATGTTTCAGTTATTTAAGAATGTTTTAGCAAGTGTCGTCTGCTGTTCGTGTTTAGTAAACGGTTACTCTCTAAAATCAGTTGAGTTAAAAATTAACCCAAATCAACTGGGTTCAGTGAATATGAACCCCTCTGGGTTCATATTCACTCATCCCAATTAACCCTTTCAACACTGGCGCCCTGGAAGGTATCATTTCAGTCAATACCGTCAACGGCGAAATGGGCGAAACCATCCTGGTTTGTTGGGAAGTAAAGTAATAATTTAATCAAACAGCTCTGTCGAGCGGTTGGATTAAATTATTACCGAGCCTCTCTTCCGATGTTTTGCTCTTTATACCGTCTGCCCGTCCACTACCAAGTTTGTCTTCAAGGAAAAAATTAGCACATTGGTCTGAAAGGGTTAATTTGGGTTGATTTTTAACCCAACTGATTTTGGAGTGTACAGCTGAAATGCAGTTTTATTCTGGGGCACTAAGTTATGTAGTTTGCTACGTCATAGTTAAGAAGCTGATGACAGTTGCGGAAGAGAAGGAAAGGACATCAATGATTGATCATTTAATTCTCATCTCTTAATTTGTAGAATAGTTACAGTCAAGAGCGAGCATTGCATGGAGAAGTGACTTACGAGAAGAAGAAGTGATTTACGAGCAGGTGGAGTTTCCAACGAAATAAAACTAAAAACCCATGGATAGACTGAGAGCCAAATTCAAATTATAGCTAATCGGGATGAGCCAGTACACTTGATAGGCATACGTTTTCAGAAAATCGTTATTTCTTCAGTACCGGTGCAGAGAGGTTCAGTACAAGTAGATTGTGTAAAAAGTTATGAGACAAACCACAGAAGTTCTCGCCAATGACCACTACTACGTGATTGATAATGAAACTGAACATTTAATGAAGCAAATTTATTGCCCACTTGCACGAATCCCATGAGCATTTTCCAACTAGAGATCATTAATTATATCTATAGAGAAATGAATCAGCTGAGCACAATTCACATACATTAAATGGGGTGAATTCAGAAAGTGTGACAAATCTTATTGTCCATGGATCATACAGAGCACGTGCAACAAACTATCCACCAGTATGTGTAATTGTACGACAAGAACTTAAGAATGGCCACAGAGAAGAAAATGTGTGTTCATGTCTGGTAACTATTACTTCAAAAAACATCAACGAACTTAAACAAAGATGATATGATCTTGTGGTTTCTGTTATAGCTCAGCACACCACCTTGCCTTACATGCCTCTACAATCGTGTCAGTCAATGTGAAAACTAAAACAATAAGTGGAAATATTTAGAGCGTATCTTTTTGTTTTTATTGTCTACATTTCGAAATCACAGTTCTGAATCAGAGTGGTCGAATTAATGTAATTTACAGCCATCATTCCAGACAAACTGTTGAGGACTAGATTATTCTTGGTGGTCTGAATTTGTTATTCAAAATTCGGTTTATTATAAATTATTGGAGGGTGCCTACAGACGCAGAAAAATGGGTCAGTATGTGTATTTTAATTGCTGTCACTGATAGTACGAATGGCACTTTTGGTAATAGAATATTCTTTGGGTGGCCGGCACATGCCCCCAAACTTGAACAGCATATCACATCTGGCTGTGGACTAACGAACAATACAACGTTTTCGACGAGGCTTCCGATGGGAATGTGTGTTTTCTTTTGTTTATTGCATAAATAGCTCCACCCATTTTTAAGCATACGGTCGAGGTGTGGTTTTTAAACTTGAGGTTTTCGTCTACAGGTACCCCTAAAATCTGAACGTTATTAATTCTTGAAAGTTACCTACTGTCGTTATGGGGGTATTATTTAGAAGTAAATGCCTATTTCAAAGTTATAGAAATCAATTGGGGTGAAAACCGTGAATCTGGTTTTGTTAGCATTGGGCGCAATTTTGTTTGCACTACACCAATTGCTCACCGTCGATAACTCCATATTTGTTTTTTCAACTATATTTTCAAGATAGTTACATGAGGTGTGGATCGATGTATCTTTCGCTAATGAGAGCATTTTGCGAGTATGTGTATGTAGAGTAAGAATAGTAAGGACCATAGTATTGATCCTTGTGGGACACCAGCTGAAGTTTCCATCAGGTCAGTTTTTGTGTTAATGTAGGATACAAACCTGTTCTTCTACTTAGGTAGCTTCTGGACCAGTTATTAGCAATACCTCATATACCAAAAAGTTCCATTTTGGAGAGTAAGATGTGGTGGCCAATTGTGCCAAAAGCTTGGGAAAAGGCAAAGAACTCTGAGAGAGTACAATCTTGAGTTGCCTTATCGTTCATCTTCGCAATTGTTTTGAAGAGGAATAGAATTGGATGCATTGTCAAATGTTTTTTCGGAATCCCAACTTATATGGATATAGAATATTATGCTGATGAAAACAATTTGAAAATCTAATGAACATTATCTTTTCTAAAACTGACAGAATGCTTATAGGTCTGTAATTAGAAAATATCTTGGGATGACCAGTTCTAATATGGGTGTAATTTTGGCTATTTTCATATTTGTAGATACCACTACATTTTTACACATGATACTGATCTTGTGATGGTAGATCTCTTGGATGAAAAGTCGCGACATTCAGCGATCACGATAGAACATCAAGTAATTCAAGATGGTAACACTGTCGGGTTTTCGTATTTTAATTGCCGAAGAAGACCATCGACAAATCGTACGTGGTCAATATATCGTGTAGTGGTTGCCATTCTATATAATATCATATGCTGTTGCTGGGAATTAGAATGATCCATTCGTTAATGCGTTAGATAGATTCAATTAATAATGATGCTTTACTGGTAGCAATGGAAGTGCGTCAAAAAACAAAAAAAAAAACAAAAACAAAAACAAAAAACAAACAAGTAAATGGATGATGGTTCCAGCGATGTTACAAAACGTTTCCGCTCGTCGCCAAATCGGTATCTCCTTTTACAACTTGCTGTTCAATCGGTTCGAGATTTGAAACCCTTATATAGAATTTAAATCCACCATAGGCCCACTTGCATATAATATAATCGAACATAAGGCTACTTTGAATGTTCTTGAATGTCTTGAGTAGGAACTGTGTGGATAAAGAAAACTACACAACATACGAAGCGATAAGAAAAATCCCAAAATGGCTAGTCGATAACAAGTCTGGAAATACGCAGACTTTTATCTGCTGAATGAGGTCCCCAGAGGGTGAATTTGGTGATGCTGCCCTGCAGAGCAGGATAGCATTACTAAATTTACTCCCCGTGGCCCTCAGTCTGTCTCAATGTCTCAGGTCTGAACAGAAAGAGGTACACAGAGGATTAATTGGGGAGATTCTAGCCCACTCAATGGGATAGCATCAGCAAATTCACCTTCTGGGTACCTCATTCGGAAAATGACAGATTGCTTATTTCCAGATCTGGTCGATTTATTTATATATACTACTCAAAGTTTGCTAAGCACCAAGTTTATCCAACTACCTGTTTTACGTTTTAGTTGAAATATTGTTATGAAAAGTGTATATATTTTTTACTTAATTATATCTTTAATGATTTAAGCACAGAAATTAAGATTTTGTTTGTGTTTGACATTATGTTTTAGCTTTTGAATACGTTAACCATGGAAAATGGATATTAATGGTAAAAGAGAAAATTTTCAAATTTGCCAAAACGTTGACGGAGCGAACTGATATGGGTTCAATATCGAGTATGAGACCCATTATTGTTAATTACAGCTTGACAACGCCTTCTCATGTTCCCAATCAGGTTCAAGATGGTCCTTTGTGGGATGTTGTTCCATTCTTGGACCAGCATGGCATCAAGCTCCTGGACACTTCTTGGTTGGACTGGACGGACTGAAATTGCAAGCTGCAACTCATTCCAGGCATGTTCGATTGGATTGAGGTCAGATGATCTTGCTGGCCAGTCAATACGCTCAATCCCTGCCTCTGTCGGTACTCCCGGACAGCATGGGCAACATCAGGACGGGCATTATCGTCCATCTGAACGAATCTATCACCCACTGCACATGCATACAATCGGACGTGGGCATCCAGGATCTCATCAATATACCACTGTGCAGTCAATGTACCGCGATCAAGGACACAGAGCTCCTCTGTACGTCTATCCCAGCTGATGCCGCCCCAGACCATTATTGACCCTCCACCATCGCGGTCATGCTCAGCAATGTTGGCTGCATGGAATCGCTTTCCTGGTCTTCTCCATGCCCTAGAAAGCCTACCTGTGTTGTCTAGGCAGTTCACTGACTCACCTGTAAAAAGGACAGGTCGTCAATCTTCTCTGGTCCATCCAACGTGATCCATGGCCCATTCATATCGTGCCTGGTGGTGGTTCTGGGACAGCTGAATGCGAATACATGGTCTTCTCGATCGAAGACCACCTTCGTGTAACCTTGCCCGGATAGTCTGCGTCAAACCATTTACCCCGGATGCATTCTGAAGGTCACTGCGAAGCTGGGTTGCTGTGTCAAAGCGGTTCCTATGGGCCTGAATGATCAAAAACCGGTCTTCAGCTGCAGATGTTGCCCTGCCTCTGCCACCACTATGTCGTCTGACTGGTGTGCCATACTGCTGAAATCTTGCCCAGGCTCTGGTGATCACCGTGTGGTGCACACCAAGAGCTTCACCAACCTGACGATGGGTAGCCCCTTGTTCCCCATCCCTACAGTCGCCACATTTCTGCTTTAGACAAATGTCTTCTTACATTTGTTTTCGCCATATTCATTAAATCACAAGGGATTGTGTTGAAATGAAGACTGAATACCCTGCACATCTCATGTACATGTCGACAGTACACGAAAACATCCTGAAAATCAAGGGGTACATGATTCCCATGATTGTCACGAAAAGTCTGCTTGTTAAGAGAGCTAATGTAAACTCTGGGGACCATCTCAATACATTCCTCAACCATATCCACCAAAAATATCGCAAATGTGTCACAAGAAAGTTTCACAATGATTTTTCAAATATGTGGTGCTTAGTAAACTTTGAGTAGTATATTTATTTATTTGTGTTTAAGATCACATATTTATGCACAATGGCTAACCGTGACCGTGCCAGTTTTACGGGTGGAGGAAGCCGGCGTACCCGGAGAGAACCAGCGAGCATCGACGAGCAACTATCAGCTCCTCAACATTGTAACTCTGTGCAAGATCCGATCAAGCAGGGTTACGGCGGATGAAGACATGTGCACCATCGGCGTGCAGTACGCCTTAGTACACAGCGTCATCGAGCCCCCGTGTAGGCAACCGGGATAAAGTGCCTTGCCCATGGACGCAACGCGGGTTGTCCCGGACGGGGATCGAACTCGGGACCTCTAGCATAGAAGTCCAACAGTCTACCACTGAGCCACCGCGCTACCAGACCTGGTCGATAACATGATATGATGTTTTCTTAACACTCAAGTATACAGCCTCAAACTGACACTTTTATATTGCTTTGAAAAAGTTCTCCAAGTGTATTCTGCTCTGAGAACTCGCTTAGTAGGCAGCCAACAAAGATGTAGAAACACTGTTGGGTCTTCAGCAGTAGTGAACATGTATATAAGGTAACACTTGTCTTAAAAACCAATCCGAGGCTATAAGGGTTAAGGTGGCTACGTATTCAGGTTTAGTTAATATGTTTGTTTGAAAGATACGCTGATGTGATATTTTGTTAATATAAATATTAGTAAAGCCCGTTTTTTCCGAAAGTAATATAAATATTAGTAAAGCCCGTTTTTTCCGGAAGTAATGATACTCTGGTGTCTGTATTCGTGTTAACCTATGTCACTCTTAGGGTACTAAACATCCACCAATATGAGAAGCATTTCTGAACTGATGATACAAAATAGCTTTATTCGTTATTGAACGGGGCGGAGGGGGGGGGGGGGTTGTATGAGTTTTCCATTACTCCTTAAAGAGGATGCGGCTGGGCTGAACAAAAATGCATTTTTTTCTGGTTGTGAATGTTTTTTCTCGCATCAGCTTCCTGGGAGATACTGTGATCAAACGTAATGCCGAGAGTCTTTCGACTCCACACGTGTATGGGATTTTCTGCATGGATATCAGCATATTTACTGTCACTTGGGTAACTCACAATGAAGGACATTGACTAAGAAAAGTTGACCCACTCCAGACTTAATTTGTTTGATGGAAAAGATTTGCAAACAGCTGAAAGGAAAATGACATTTATATAAGACTTTATATAAGACATAAATGTTCACTCAACAGATAGGAGTAGCTCTATCAAACAAGACCGAATGATAAAATTCCTAGTTCAATTATGGGGAAAAAAAGACACTTGAAATTTGGATATTTTGACATCTGTGTGCACACGGTTAACTCTGCTACAGTTTAGGAACGTGGCTTAAAATTAAGGGAGGGAGTCAAAGACACCTTGGCTCACGGGCCAAGATGATAGCATTTTTCCGGTGGTGGGACAGCCAACAAAAGAGGTCAAACATTTTCAATAATCGGGACAACAACCAGCTCTGGAGGTTAATCGTTGTCGATAATCAGAAGAGCCAACAACTATACAGGTCAGTCTGTGATAGAAATGGATGTTCCCAGATATTCCATGAAGTTCACGGAGTTCAACAGCTCTACAATTTGCTTGATGATACTCCAAATCGAGACATAGTAAATATTTTATTTAGTGGTTTAGTGACAATAAAACGGAAATAATTCATCTTTGTTGTAATTCAATGAAGGTATATCATCAACATTTAACCCTTTACCCAACGTAACGGCCAAAACCGACCAAGACTACTTTCAAAAATCAACAATTGATTTTCATTATTTTTTTCATTTTTTGTCTCAAAAACATAGGTTATGACCCCTCGTTGGAACGAGCTCATCGAGCTCGTTCCAACGAGGGGTCATAACCTATGTTTTTGAGACAAAAAATGAAAAAAAATAGTTATTCAAGAATTTTTTTTTTTGCAAGTATCGTCTGCTTTTTATGTTAGGTAACGTGTTAACAGGTTTATGAGAAAGTGGGAGCATGGGTATCGCGTTTGCCCGAGGAATATTAATGGCATTATCCATCTTTAAAAAAAAAATATCTTGATTTTTCTGAAACTTTGAAGGCACAATCAGCCGTTTTCCCACTGTACTGGGAAAACTTGTAGGTTACTCTTCCTACCCACATCTGTGGTCAGTCAACCATGCAGATGAAACCGAATGGGGTTGACAACATACTTACGCCATTTTGAAATTCTTGAAAAGGTGTAGAAATTTGAGTAAATCCGGAAAACGTCTTGAAAAGTATGGGATAAAACATGAGTCAGGCCCTGGGGGATTGAACAAACTTCAACCTTCTCCTCATTTATGTCAAAATATCAAAATTTCAGCTTGCAAATATTTCCAGTAATGCAGCCATCAATTCCACCAGTCCAGTCTTGTTTGACATACCTCAGCGAGCTCTGTCAAACAAAACTGAATTGGGTTCAAATCCTAGTTGCATTATACAAACATTTGCCACCTGAAATTACTGTATATGGAAATAAGTGTAGAGATGAATCATTTGAAATGTAAAAAAAGCCATTAAAATTTCTAGTCATTTAACAGACTTTGTCTGTCCGAACAAATCGGTTTCCTGATCAACATGATTGCGGAGAAATGACATTCTTGCAAATTTTTTTTAAAAAAGATGTTAGTTCGTGCCCATTGACCATTTTCATAAAAACTTCCCACAGTCAGGTTGTCGTCAATTCGAGCGATGTCTGGAGGAAATGGGGAAAAGAATGGAACTTTTTTATGGTGACAGTAAGAACCCTGACTTAAAACCCTTTACCTAACATGAAAAGCAGACGACACTTGCCAGAAACCCAAAAATTCTTGAATAACTAATTTTTTTTTCATTTTTTTGTCTCAAAAACATAGGTTATGACCCCCCACTGGAAAGAGCTCGTTCCAGTGAGGGGTCATGACCTATGTTTTTGAGACAAAAAATGAAAAAATAATGAAAATGAATTGACGATTTTTGAGAATAGCGCTGGCCGGTTTTGGCCGTTACGTTGGGTAAAGGGTTAAGTATTTGTCAGTCATTTGAAAAAAAAAATGAACATCTCACTTTACGCCTGTATCAAAAAGCTTCTAAACGTATTGTGTGATAGAAATGAGCTCGGTAAATCATGCAAACAAGGGAGTGGATATAACTGTGTTCATTAACTTAACCGTAATATACTTACTTTTGAGCTTGACTCAACTGGGTGTGGGGGCGGTGGGGGCTATATGAAAAAACAAGACGGTCATCTCAGTGCTTTCCCCTAGACCACTTTTCACAGAGTAGCAGTATTTTTTGCAAGCACAGAATTAGGTAAAGCGTTAATGGATCTGATACTAAAAACTATCCCCACTTACAATGAAATGTTTACCAATCGAAAAAACGTTGCTTAAACAGTACCACATGTAACGCTCTTATGGCCTAGAACCACTCTATTCCTTAAATAGACCATCGCCTATGATTAGATTAACACTTGTCTGGAATATTTCAGTTGGTTCGGTTCGCTTTTCTGACCAACTGATATATTATGGACGACTGACTCTGGCATTACAATCAGAAAAGAAGACTCACAACAAACATCGTTTTATGATTACGCCGGGTAGTTTCCTAACTTATGTTAATATTGTGATGCTTTCACGGGAAATGAAATATTTATTAATTGGAATACCTACAACAGGGGCAGAAACGAATACATGTATATCATTGTAAATAAAGGTACATCACATTATATAAACGGTCGTCAGTGCGCAAAGTTCCATTAATAGTGGGTAATCAAACAGCTCATAACAGTGTCTAATTCCGAACAGAATTAGACTGGTGGGCTGAGAACTTGCAGACTTTTATTTTGACTTTTAATATCAGTCACTCTCTATATCTAACAAAACACTTAGAAAAGTGTGTGTGTGCTGGTGGGTGGAGGGGGTGGGGTGTGTCGGGGTATGGCAGGTTGTCCACAACCTTGAAACATATACACAATTTGCTCACATTTTAAGCAGATGCAAATTCCAATTTGGAGATTTTTTTTCACATATGGGGTTGCAGGCAAGCAGACCAACAGTCTAGTTCTTAACGAAATTCGACGCTCGATTGGCCTGGAACCAGTCTAGCGCTCAAATAGGCCATTGGCTATGTTTAAATTTACTCGTATAGAATAGTTCAGTAAGGTAGAAAAGCGAACCTAAGTTTATTCTCCAACCAACTGATATATTGCTGACTATTAAATCTGAAATACTTCATAGAGATTCATTTTTCTTTGCATCAAACCTAGAAATGTAGCTTAATTAAGACTTGATTTGATCGACACTTTGATGACACTACAATCTGAAATAAAGACTCATCACAGCCGTAGTCACTAATGTTAAGATAACGCAGTAGTTCCACGAATTATGTTATTTATTAGCTCAATGTTTCAAGGGGAACTGAATACAGTGTAGCCCACTTAATTGGATGTCTCTTAACTGAATAACCCCGTTAATTGAATATAATTTCCCAACATAAAAGCATTTACCATACCTTCAGTACAAATTTGACCTACTAATTGAATATAGGTCATTGTGTAAACTCCTGTTAATTGAAAACAAACCTTGCAGCCTGTCGAGAAATTACCCTGATTTGCCCCAGTTTTCCTTTGTTTATAGACAGACCTATTTGGCCTCAAGACATCGAACATCGGCATTTAATCAATTATATCTTGTTTGACAGAGCTCATGGAAAGATAAAGGAAAGATACACACTCCCTGTTAATTGAACACTCCTGTTAAATGAATAATTTTCATTGGCAAAGTGGCTTTTCAATTAACAGAGTTCCACTGTACTTGCTAATTAGAATATCTATAACTGGGACAGGAACGAATATCTGAAAATCTCTGAAAGTAAAGGCACATCAAATTATATCAACGATCGTCAGCGTGCAAATTTACACAAAAAGTAAGTAAACAAACACCACATAACATCGTCGAATTCCGAACACAATTAGATTGGTGGCCTGATAGTAGCTTGTACCCGTATCTTGAAATACACATGACCCAAGCGAAATACCTGGGAAGGCAGATCTGTTTTACCAAACCTACGCAAGGACGTTGCCACATGGGGAATGGCGTCTTCCCTTCCCTGTCATTCATCAAATTTACATTAGTCGGAAATTCAAAGCTATAAATTTGATAAGTTCAGACATTACGCTAATGGAAGTTTTTCCAAATATGTCTAGAACCGGGCCAAAATATGTAGTTTTTTGACTGAAAGGTTGCGAAAGTCCTCGAACTATTGATTGAAAAGAAGTACAAATCTCCCAAATTTTTATTTGCATTTGGAATTTGTGACTACTGGAGCCTCAGTTGGATAATTTATAGTGAAGGAGTGTACAAATGGAATTCTGCATGTTATCCCTTTACCTAATGAATCAGGAGTTTCCTCCCGCTGAATTTACTCATTCAGCGGTTACAATTTTTTTTTTAAATTTCAATAAAGCATCGTCATCAGAAAACTAACTGAAACGATCTCGCCGAGCTCGTTCCAAAGGGTTGAGGTTACATGATATGTTTTTGTTGAATGTTTTTTGAAAATTAAAAAAAACAATTATTTGAATTACTAAATGTGATATCGGGTGTGTTGGGTAATTCCAAATTCCTTGTTGTAAATTGACATTTAAACGTTCTGCAAATTAACATTAAAGAAGCATATCAGAATATTCTCATTTGTAGTATTATAATTATTAAATTTCATCTGTGAGTTGAACAATTAGTTGGTTAAATTATCGTGGGAAAGTATGACTATTTTTTTATGCTTGAGTAATTTGGCTATTACAGTCTTGAAAGAAGTATCAGCTGATCCTTGTTATTGTTTTGAAACGTACGTGTTTGCACTCGAATTTGGTTGAATATTGTGTAGTAAAATGTCAGGAAGCATATAATAAAAAGAAAATCTACGCTATTTTAGTGAAACCGCTCATGAAAAATGAAACTTTCAGGTCCACACTCATGAGATAATTCCCGATATTCACTAAAATAGCATAGATGTCCTCTGTATATTCTGCATCTTATAAGCAAAAATAGTGTCACGCCACAACACCCGAGGATGATTTTTCTCCCATCCATTCTAGTTAGTTATATAGTGGTATATTGGGTTACTTATTTGTTCACCTTTCGGCCATTGGGAATTTCTCCAGTATTCCGATTAGCTAATTCGTTCGGCACTAAAGTAACCTGACCTGTCTGCATGAAATGGATATATTAAAACACACAGTACGTTTTTCCGTCTGTCCTTTCGCCCGTCGGGCCGTGCGATGTCTGTTTATGTGACAACTTGTAAATATAGGATTTCAAAAAAAATTCGGTGTGCATGTTTATATAAAGAGTGTTTTGGATAAGGTCAATATTTACCATTATTCGATAAACATTAAAGGAGTTATTGCCCTTTGTTGAATTTTGTTCATTGTTTATTCAATAACTTGAACAATTGAACTGAGTTTTCAATAAAATCTTACAAATTGCGTCATCTTAACATTATCTTGGGCTACAGTGATTTCTCATATGTATGAGACCAATTGATCTTTATCCCTATTATTCACCGACCCCCCTCCCCACCCCTCCGACCTATGCCTTTCCTCAAAAGTCAAATCACGCATGTGAGCGA
The DNA here is from genome assembly GCA_031216915.1 of Pictodentalium vernedei. NCBI lineage: Eukaryota > Metazoa > Mollusca > Scaphopoda > Dentaliida > Dentaliidae > Pictodentalium > Pictodentalium vernedei. The sequence continues at coordinate 404,701,472 of CM062296.1, read as the reverse complement.
GAGATTTTGTTTCTAATAATGAGGTCTCTGGTGATGGAGAGGCCTTCTTCGGGATTTAAAAAGAAAACTTCTACAGACAGGGAATTACTATGCTGGTATGTATCGCTGGAATATGTTAGGAAGTTTGGAACATTATGTTGAAAAGTAATGTGAAAAGCATTTTGATCCGACAAAACTATCTATGTGAGGAAGACAACTTTTAGATCCACCCTCGCATACTTAGGCAGAACTTATTACAGAGTGAAGTAAGTGTACTGACAGATAAAAATAAGAAAGGGGTGTCAGAATGTGTTTACCATGCTGTGATGGCTTATGAGTGTAAGGATGAGTCTAAAAAAATTTATATTTCACTGTGATATTATCACACAGTGGAAAAATAAAGGAGCGTGCGGTCGGATTTGTAGAAACTGAAGATCTTTCAATCGAAATCCTGACAGAGAAAGTCTTGAAACTTTGGCAATTTTCCAGATGTATTCTAAGAAATGTGTTGGCTTATCCTTTGATGGCGTTGGTGTTATGTCAGTACACAAGAATGTAGTGCGAAGTAACCTGCGAAAATCCTTCACTAATGCTATCAATACCCACTGCCAGAGTCATCCCCTACATTTTGTAATGGCTGCTGCTTGCTCACATGACAGCGAAGTTGCCAATCTCTTTGAAATTCTCGATCAGCTTGACGTCTTTTTCGCCCTGAAGATCTTTCATTCGAAATCCTGACAGAAAATGTCTTGAAACTTTGGCATTTTTCCAGATGTATTCTAAGAAATCAGTACACAAGAATGTAGTGCGGAGTAACCTGCGAAAATCCTTCACAATGCTATCAATACCCACTGCCAAAGTCATCGCCTACATTTTGTGATGGCTGCTGCTTGCTCACATGACAGCGAAGTTGCCAATCTCTTTGAAATTCTCGATCAGCTTGCCGCCTTTTTCGCAGGATCTAAAAGACATGCCACATTTGTCTCACGACAAAAAATACTCCGCCCAAATTCCCCACCTCTTATCTTTCTCATTCACACGATACCAGATGGTCATCGAGATCTGTTTCACCAGACAAATGTTTAAAATCATTTCATGTCATCACCCGGACGCACGAACACCTCTTGAGACTTTCATAAATGCTCACTGACTTTATTCTCAGATTCACAGCACTTAATTTCCCTTCCGCCTCGTGGGATTCAATAGAATTTTTCAGAGCACTGATCAAGCAACAACATGTTTGCGATCTCTTTCCAATACCCTTGATCTTACAAGAGACGTAATCGCTACAAGAAGGGCATTTGATTCGTTCTAAAGGGATGAAACCTTGGCGTTCACAAAAAGGAATATTTCTGAAAAGTGTTGTACCTTATACGGTATCGATAAAGACCCGATGGCTTAAAAAGTAAACAAGGTTTCCGCACACTTTTCTCAGTCAGTAACAATCAAGTGTTGCAGTCAACGGTTGAATGACTTTCATGGCAAATTGAAACGACTATGGGGCTGGATTTTGGACACTATAAAAACAACGTTTGGTGACTGCTTTGCATCAGAACAAACGATATTAATGCGAAGTGCCCTGGGCTGGAAGCTGCATCATTCACTTCAGTCCTCCAATTCCAATAAGGTAGAAGACAATTCATGTACCAGATATTTTTTTTCTATTTTTCAGTGATAACTATGACCATGTTTTTTCATTGATAAAAATACGTTGCGTTGTACCTAATAGATGACGAAACATGGTGATAGGTATTTATGAGGGGTCCTTCGGGGAGACACTTAAATTCACTTAATCCTGATTGCACGTGCAACTATGTGTGTGGGGTGGGGTGGGGAGGGCTGGTGGCACTGTGTACTTAGTTGTCCATTGTGCACTTTCCGTCAGCGCAGCTAAGTCTGCTTGAGCAGCATTAGAAAAGTGTCACGCGAAGCTGCGGCCATTGTGGGACCATTTTTTTGTTTTCACCATATAAAGTATCTGAGGACAGTTTGGTCACATGTATGGAACCAAACATGCACATGTTCTGTTTCTTCAATCTTTCACATTAACTGGACCCTTCAATGACTCTGGACATTGTATAAATTGTAAAATATAAAGCCGCGCCAAGTTGAAGTTTTAAAATGGCGGCGAAGCAACGTCAGAAACACTTTTTCAGTTATTTCATTACGCATGAAATAAGTTGCGCGACCTCGGCATTTACTAGGTAAAAGGGCAACTCTGCATGAAATTGCCTGGTTCTCGAACACATGAAGAATCATTTCGACGGGTTTTGGTATATTTGGAACCAAATTTGGAGCGGCCTATCCTGAGTTCACCGACATCGCCTCAGTTTTATTTTAGTTCCATTTTCCTAACATTTTCATAGGGAGACCTCTGGCCCCGACCGGGGAAAGCTCCTCACATACCCCCTCCCCACATTTATTGGCTATTCCCTCCCCCTCTTTTTCAGGATCGTGCCTGCATCGGACCATCCGATACCTTATAGGACGTTTAATTGGTAGATACGGTGTCGGTGAGAACAATATTGGGCGAGGACTTACACGCCAAAAACTAAAGTGTTAAAACCTACACTTGAAGTGCTGTATTTAACACTTACTAAGTGCAGAACTAGCACTTTGTTCAAGTGTAGATATCCCAGAACTTGACAGGTGTGCCAATAATACCACTTGACAAGTGTAATGTCGCGACACTTAAAAAGAAACAACGCAGGTGACGCGGATCAGGCTCGAACTCTCGAGCCTGATCCGCGCCATCTACGTTGTCACCTTTTAATTATCTACCCACCAAGCGCAAATCAAATTATGGACGATTCTGGAAGAACCACCAATGCCAGACACATGGGAAGTGCCATCCATTCAAGTTTCAAATGTCTGACGATTGTAATGTCTAAGTGCTTAAAGCATTGCACTTTGAGTGTTAAAATCAAACCCTAAGAGTTAGAATGGGTTTAACACCTGGTAGTGTCAGTTTTAACACTTTAGTTGTTAGTGTGCAGTCGAGCCTGATATCAAATTCTTCTCATTGTGACTCATGTGACACCGTAATCAAACCAACTTAACGTCCCATGACGTATTGAGTTTGCCAGACTACGAAGTATTAATTTTTGCTTTGAAGAGTCCCGAGATTCGATTTGTTTACAAAAAACAGACGAGTAGTGATGCAATGCAAGGGGAGTAATTAAACATCTCACTGATCGCAAAGAAAATTATCAATTTATTACCTCCGACATTTTTGGGCGTATTTACAATTTTGACTCCTTTTGATGCTTTGAACGGAAACCTAACTTACTAAAGTGCCAATTATTCGAATTCAGACTTGCGATAAAAACAAAATGGAGAACAGCCACAATTAATATATCGCCGGTGTCGGTATATTGAATTATTATTATGTCTCAATGCTAGTTTGTCCAATCAGAACACTGGAATACCATCTAAGGCCTTCGCCGTATCAGGTAACTCACCTGATGTTATTTTATGTCGGGTGAGTAGCAGCCATTACTATTTTGATGCATTACCACCCGTATCGAATTTTTGAAAATCTGAATAAAAACAAAATAAGTACCAAAATATGTTCAAGGTACCGTATTTATTGATTTAAAACATTAAATATTTAAAAAATGGACAGAAAATATTATTTGTAGTCCCAAAGGTTCTTTGTTGTTTTTGTTGTTTGGCTATCGATCTTTTATGCTGACGCGAAGATTTTTTTACAGCTTACTTTCCAGATTAAAAGTGATATTTTGAACATTTAAAAGTGGTCTGTTGACCCTTTTCAGAAGGCAATGACAGTAACTGTATGTGAGGGTATTTCAGATATGCCTGCAGCGATAACCTTTTATTTTGTAAACAAATATCGCACTTCGAACATCGACGATTGTTTTCTGTGACCATGGATACGTACCGGTGCCAGTTACTGTTGATGATTCTGCGCGTTGCTGTCAATAGCGGTTTCTAAAAATAAACGTCCGGTCGTTCTTTGTTTCTCGTGAAACTTTATTAATTGCTCGATTTTCACGAACTTTCGAAATATGTTACATGGCGTGTAGCTGGCTGATATATTTCTATACAAGGCTCTGAGTATTGATATCAAGGTTCGGCTTCACCTCACCAGATATGAACTCTCATTGCCTTCAGAAGTTTAAACAGAACACTGAGGTAGCTATGTGTAAAATTTACTACATTTGGTCTACGGATAAAAAAATTATATTACCCAAACTGAACTTGTGTTTCTTTTTTCCGTCAGTATATATAGATATTTCCAGTACCGTTGAGGTTTCTGGTGCAGAGGCGCCGAGAGCAAGGCAATGTGTAGAAAGCGCGTTACTCAATTCTTTCCTTACAAACTGGGTAATTTATTACCTGTAATTCTGTGTTTTTGGTGCTTATTTTCTACAAAGTTAATGGTGACTATTAATCGTGACCACCACAATGCGGGAAAAACCGGTGGAGAGACCAACAAACTGGAACAAAAGTTTTTTTTATATGAATAGGACCTGGTCAGTAATGCAACTACGTACTCTTGCCACCTCCACAGCGTCGGAGACACGTACCAAAGCCTTCCCGCGACTTTCAGCACAGATGTATCGATAAGTCAACCTACACTTTTGTAAAACACCAAAAATCCATCTTATCCCCCCCCCCCTCCCCGACACCGGCGCAGTGTTCTGGCGTGCCGTATTTGCATCGAGTTGAGGACCTCCAACCAAGCAGAATCGCACTGGTCGGCAAGTTGACGAGTGCGATATTGCTAAATTGAAGGTCCCCAACGAGATGCGATATTGAACGCCAGAACACTCAACTGTACTTTTGACCTTTTAATTATATACCTGCCCCGGGTAATAACTGAATGGTGTGACAACTGAAGGAAGTGAAAAAGAGGAGTAGTATGCATGTACCCCAAATGGCCTTTTCTGTCTTAACTATTCGGACCAAGCCTAGGTTCACCATTAAGCAAACGTCGTGCTGTATTTGACTCGGGTGATCAACGGAACATCCGTAACATTTCTCCCTGGCGATTATGTCTATGTATTTTCCACGTAAGTACAGTTCAGTTCGTGACTTAATTTTCTTAATCTCATTTCGGAAAGTGGACGTTTCTTCTTGTTCTCTTGTGCTGTCTTCCATCTTTCTTTTTTGTTGCCCACGTAGGGCACGGCGGCGCTGCGTAGAAGGCGTATTGCACGTCGATGGTGCACTTGTCTTCAACCAACGAAAACCCTGCTTGGGAGGAGTTAGTAGACTGGCCATTGGTCAGCGGTGCTCGCCATTACTCGGTGGTTCTCTCCGAGTGTTCTGGCTTCCTCCACCCGTAAAAAAGGTCGACATGAGGTGACCTGGCTGTCAAAAGTATCGTTAAATCCCAATAAATAAATAAAAACATTGGCATGGCGGGGGTTCGAACATGCTAGAAATATAATAGTCATTAATTAAAAGGTTATTTATTCATAAAGGTTTTTTATTCAAATCACTTGTCCCAATGATATTCATATCACTTGTCCCAATGAATCCACATCTGACTGATAATACGATTATCATTAAGAAGTGCAGTTGTGTTGTTGGAGTTTGTACCATAACTGCAGCACTGGAAGTTCAATCACCTAAACTGTTCTATTTTTAGACACCATGCAATTACTCGGTACAGTTGTGGGCTTAATTTTCAAAGGACTGCACACGAAATGGTGTATGGAAATGTATCAGCCAGCTGCACGCCAAGTAACATATAATAAAACAACGAGAACAAGTTTTGTCAATCTGACACCAAGAGGTGACATTAACAATATTATATTACAACCACTTTTAGCCTTGCTATGTACGATTGCCATATGGAATTTGTATTGTTTCATGTTTCTATTTATGTTGATTGTGTATATTCAAAGCAATCTGCCTTTGTTCTGGTGTATTTGCTTAATAGATCTTATCTTATCTTATAATATGGGGTGGGGGGGGGGGGTAGAGTTATTCACCAACCACATGTACTTCATTTTCCCATCCCACTTCCTCATTATACTCCCAGTGAATCTTATTCTTTTAGACTGGTATTTTGGGCATTCTATAAGAAAGTGTTCCAGGGTCTACACCACGCCTAAATTACACATCTGGCACTCATTTTCACTGTTTTTCCCATCAGCTCCAGGGACCGTAACCCCCAAAAGTGACATCAAGTGCTGTTCAAAACCAGGCTTCTCTCTGTCACGCAGGCCACCCAAATGCCTTTTTGATTTGGCCCCTCTCGCCATTTAAGGTTACCATCCTCCATATCTCTTTTTACCCTGAGTTGGCCCTACGTCTAGGTCCGAGATCTCCAACGAGTTATCTATTAGCATCCTTACTTGGATCATCCACCCTGTCTTGGTATTTGAGTTGAAAATGCTCTGGAACATTACTTTACACCATCGACTGTCGGGGAGATTTACCAAATAATTAAGATAACCAAGTTTCAATAAGTCTATTTTGTCCTTGATACTCATCCACCCAAGCTCACCCCTGATTGCTTCCAGTGCAGCGGCATTACTCGACCCCGTTATCCATCGGCCTGCATCGTTCTCCAGGGTTTCCAAGCTCTTTACAGCCGTTTGGTTTAGGGTATCACTCCCGTACCATATGTTATACTTGGCAGACCCACCATTTCCCAAATGGTTCTCGCCACGAAAACCTTATTGAAACTTGATTATAAGTTTCATTTGGTTAAGGATTCGCACCTTCCCTCTCCTGAATCAATTTATTTGTGTGGTTTCGGTAGATGCCTTTTCTTGTGATGTTTATATTTACCTCCAGATACTCGTAGTCACCTGTCTCTCCTACACTAAGAAGTTTGCTGCTACCTTCCGGAATACAGAACTCCCGCACTCTCCACCTTCGAGTAGGGTCCACTTTCGGCCCACGGGTATAACTTTGCTTTTGCTTTCATTTAGTTCGAGTCTCCATTTGTTCCCATATTTTCCAACAATTCCAAGCATTTCCGCTCGCCCCTCTTCGCTTTCTGACACAATCACCATATCATCTGCAAAAATAACCCTGGGATCTTCAAGTCCCCAACTGCTACCCCCTCGTTCATCTCCTAAACCTTTCATGTACAATGCATACAGAATTGGCGAAAAGATACCCTCCTGTTTTAGGTCTATCTCCATAGGCACACGTTTTGTTGTTATGTTACCTAGGCTAAGTTCACTCTGTACATCTTTATATAATGCTTTCAGAATTCCAACAAACTCGCCTCCCAAGCCTAGAGCCTCAAGCTTTCGACACATACCCCCCCCCCCCCCCCACCCCCCTCCCCATAATCTATCGTATGCCCTTTTAACATCCAAAAATGCCATAAGCATCTTTTTCTTTTTTGCTTTCGCGGATTCTATCATTTGAGATAGCGCGAAAAGATGGTCAGTGACTCTCCTTCCCTTCCTGAAACCATTCTGAATCTCTCCCCAAAAACCTTTTCCACAGTCACCTCCTCTAATCTCCCATACAGGACTTTACAGAAAACTTTTCCAATGTTGCTGCTGACAGAGATCCCTCGATAATTATCCAAAACGTCTTTTTCAACATTTTTTAAATAAATGTCACTTTGCTTTCTCTCCACTCTTTTGGGACCTCTTGTTTTTCTGTGGCTAAATTGAATAGGGCAGTTAGGCTTTCACAGAGTTCCTCTCCTCCTTTTTTGTGAGAAACTCGTTAGGAATTTCGTCCACCCCTCCCGATTTTTCATTCCTTAATTTGGAAATCACCTTTCGCACCTCCTCGGTTTTTATTTTGCTGCTCATGAAGTTCGATAGATTTTCCAAGACCTGGTTCGGACACTCCGGTTGTTCCCCATGCCTCATCGCTTATCGTTTATAGTATTGTCTACCGCTTATGGACAGTCGTTTGTTTGAGCCGTCCTGGGCAAGTATTGTCTGCCTCGGGCTCTTCTGTCTGTCTGGTATTTGGATAGTATTGTTCTGTGGACATTGATGTTGTTGATGTTGTCACTTAATTACTCCATTGTGTAACAGGGCGTGGGCTGTTTCTGTTTTCTTGTGACGTTGTCATCGTGTCTGTTGTTTTCTGAGAGTCAGTCGAAGAATCTGAAAATAGATACAACGGGCGTGAATCATGCCTCCCACATCCATAAACCGATCCCAAGGTGTTGACAGTTGGTCCCCCGGGGAACAGGGAGGAGGATTAGTAGGTAGAATTGAATTAATAGCAGCCTGTGACAACCAGCCACTCCGAAGTGTTTTACTGCTGTATTCGCGCGAATTTTATGAAAGAGCAAGCAGTCTGGTGACCGACCAGCACATCGGAGTGTATTACTGCTGTCTACGTGGAAGTTGTTTGTTCTGAAATATAAAAGTTATTTTAAGATATTGCGGGCTCCTCTTATGATGATATGCTAATGAGCTGAAACACTGAGAAATGTTATTATTTTCACCAAATTTTGTCGGTTTGTTCGACCAAAGGGTTGACACATTTAACTGGTTGAGTGCTGGAAGCCACTTTCAGGGCTTTCACAAAAATGAGGGTACCAGAGCAAAAGCCAACATTTTCCTTGCTCATGTTTCATATTCAGTGAAACGCAATAAATATTTTGTTAATATAAATTTGTTTTATCACAAATTATTGAAGAGTGCCTGAAGGCACTCTTCAATAATTTGTAATAAAACAAATCTTGATGAACATATTCAGACCACCAAAAATAATGTAGCCCTCAACCAGTTAACATCAAGGAGATTTCCTTCACAAAATCAACCACTCTCTGATCTGAAAGAGATCGAAAAGAAACAGTGACCCAAAGTGCACACAGTTTTCACTCCTGACTTATGCTGTCATGAAAATCGACTTTCGATAAAATTATCGCCTTGAAAGTATTGGACGCGCGTAAGGAAAGCCCACTTAAAAAGCAAGTAATTTTTAAGAAAACTGACATCATTTGAAAATATCACCAAGTTTCATTTTGTTATTTTTAATAAACGAAAACAACAGACAGCTATTTCATTTATTTAAAGTAACCAAAGGAAGCTTGGCGTTTATGGCAAGCTAATTAGAAGCAACGACTTCAAAGATAATCCGTCATTAAGAATATCTATCAGTATCACACCAACCAACATTAATCGTCCGTCATCGCTCCTTGTTTAGCAAATGCATTTGTATAGTAATTTACAAGGTTTACTCTTCCCAGGAAACAAATTAGCAAATCTAACATCCTAGACCTTTGTATTAACTGGTTGAGTGCAAGTAGCCACTGTAACGGCTTTCATCTTGACTAGCTGTTTTGCAGATAAGTCACAACTGTTAAATACACTGTGCTCATAAATAATATGAATTAGGTTAGACCTAGAAGAGAACGCAGCCGCAAAGGACTCTGTTGTATCGAAAAATTGAAAGAAAATGATTCTTGCCTCCGCGGTTAGTTTTGTCAACTTTTGATACTGGCAGTAAACCTAAAGAGAAAAGATTCGTGGTCAAAAAGTAGGATTTTAAAATTTTCAAGTAATAAAAATCAACTCAATGCTGAATTCTGGGAAGCCGGTGTTCAAGTTAAAAGAAATAGTAATAACATCATTTATTCAGAAAGAATGACGCGACCAACACACGATGCGGTCTCTTGTTTTTGTTGATATTTTTATATTCAACTATCCCAGAATTCAATATCGAGCGGCAAAAATGGCCTCCCCGATGGGCAAACCGGAAGACACAATTTTCAGTTTGTTAGATATACTGTTTCATTGGAAAGTGTTCTCTACACACGTATGTGTGTTGCAATTACAGCTCGCGCTCTCTGATTGCGTTCTCTATTAAATCGTTTCAGTTCACTGGAGAATGCCTCCAGGCATTCTCCAGCAAACTGAAACAATTTAATATTTATGAACAACGTGGGTCATAGATTACATAACACGGTTAGTGCGGAGGTAAAAATAATTCAGCACTCTACCAGTTATTGGAAAAGACAACGTCTTTTATTATATGTCGCACACTGTTGATATAATGAACAGACAAAAATAGTTACAGAACATCAAAAGATGGTTTCTTATTTTTGAATGGGTTTCAACAGAGAATAATAGTCAAACGTTCAAACTGATTGGGAAAAAACTGTCTAAAAAACAGCTTCTCTATTTTTATCCTACTCTGGGGGCGCGGTGGCTCAGTAGGTAGAGATGCAAGCAAAGAGGCCCTCGGTTCGAATCACACCTGCGGCAACCGCGTTGTGTCCTTGGGCAAGACACTTTACCCCATTTCCCACGTGGGGGCAGTACTGCGCATCGAAGGTGCACTTGTCTTCAACCAATGCTAACCCTGCTTGTGTGAAGTTGGTATGTTGGGGAGCCTGACAGTTGCTCGCCGTTGTTCGGTGTTTCCCTCCGTGTATTCCGGCTTCCTCCACCGGTAAAACTATCCGACACGAAGTGACTCTGCTGTCGAAAGTGTCGTTAAAACCCAATAAATAAATAAATCTATACTACTCTACAGGAAAATGCCTCACATTTGTGAAATGATGCGCACATCGATGATTTAAATTCGGTAACAATTTGAAATTTTACGTGAAATTCCCATACCCTTAGTGTTAAATTTACTGACAATATTAGGGAGCGTGGTGGCTCAGTGATAGGTTGATGGACTTCTATGCTAGAGGTCCCGAGTTCGATCCCCGTCCGGGACGACCGCGTTGTGTCCATGGGTAAGGCACTTTATCCCGGTTACCTTAATGGGGGCACGATGACGCCGTATACTAAGGCGTACTGCACGTCGATGGTGCACATGTCTTCAGCCTCTGTAATCCTGCTTGAGCGGAGCTTGAAAAGAGTTAGAATGTTGAGGACTGAGTTGACAGTTGCTCGTCGATGCTCGGTGGTTCTCTCCGGGTACTCCAGTTTCCTCCACCCGTAAAATTGTCACGGTCACGATTAGCTATTCTGCATTAGTATATGACCTTAAACACCAATAAATAAATGAAATATACTGACAAGTAAGCTTTCCTGTAAATCTCTTCCAAAGACGAAAATTGTCAGCCATGTAAATTTTGATTAGAGACTAATGTAAAGTCCAGAAAACTATTTTGAAGACAAAAATGCCTAAAACTGAGATGTTTCAAATGCAGTTCTGATCACCATCTGGGCTCCATAAATGTATAGGTTTTCAACAAACATGGTTAGGGTCATCAAAAATAAAACATGCAAGTCTCCCAACATGTATTAAAGGTGCGTAACACTCAGCTGTTTTCTGAGAACACAAACGACAGGCGTTTTTTTTCTACTATCCCCTTACTAAATAGCGTCATTTTCCCATTTTTATTAGTTTTTTCACGCAAAATAGTTATTCAATCGACTTACAACTGCATTCGATGTCTTGATAAAATACCATTCTAATTAGTGGAAACAATAATCTGTGGGGGAATAGTCTTCTTACTTTTCTAAATGATGCATTTGGTGCAGACGCAAGTTTTCAGTTGGATAAAATATCTACCAGAGACGTGGAGAATCGATCCACATAATATTGTGTAACCGCAGACTTTTTTAAGACTAAGGTGCCCCAGACACACTCAGACCCTATACCACGTTACTACCCTCACCAAAAGTGTGTATAAGGATTGTCAATTGCTGAATTCACAGATAGACCCTATAAACTATTTAACCATTTATCAAACACGAATAGTATACAGAACATGCAAAAGAAATTTGAATAAATAAAATGGTTCACTTTTTTTATTTTAACACTTTCGATGCCGAAATGGACTATTGTCACCTATTTTATGATGTTTATCGGAACGTTCTAGTATGCGCAGATCAAACCTACCATCTGATTAATTGTTGGAAATAGCTCAGGAAGCCCTTTCCAACAATTAATCAGATGACAGAGTTTTAAGTACGTCATAATTTTTGTTCAACTTCCTCGCATGAAAGCGTAGATAGAACACCTCCATATATGGCTAAAGGGGGGGGGGGGGGGGGGGGGGTGGCGGTGAAAGGGTTCAAGAATAGCTGGTGTCCGTATTGGAGCTCGTTGCAATTAGCTCCAATAAGCTATGTTTTGAGTCAAAATTGGAATAAAATAATAAAATATATGAATAAAGATCTTTGTGAATAGCGCTCTCTGGTGGTGGAAGTTGCACATAGGAAAGGTTAAGAACAAAATTATCATTGAGAAATGTTCAAAGAAAAATTAACAAACCTTGGAAAGAAACGTGTTTTGATCACTATTCCACCCCGGTCTCGTAGACAACATATTTTTGATGACCCGTTCCCCCATTTAGGGTTCATTCAGGGTTCATTCATATCGTTTGAAATGCCTTATATTCTCCTGCTGAAAGATTTGAACCGAAGGTTATGTCAATCACCATGGATACAGAAATATTATTACTCTTCCTTATCAGTTGGGGTGGGACGGGGGATATCTCACAAATAGTTTCGATATCGATTGTCATGATAAACATAAGAGAATAGCTGTCAAGATGTGACGCGCACTGCACAATAAGTTGAAATCAATACCATTGCGCGTTTTCGGCGTTTCGATGTTTTAATGGTTTAATTGCAGTTAAAGCATCGCAGCGGATATAAAAAAAATAATCCCTACTGTTTTTCAGTTGTTAGTGAAACCTTAAATTTCCTGACAGTCACGAAAGAGATAATTTTGTAACCAACTCAAAAACAGTGTGTTTGCTATTAGAAAAAAAATGACGTTCACGATTTTCACACCAGTTTGTTTTTTTCTTTTCAGATCGGATTCAGACACATAAAGAGAATGTTCTCAAGATTTATGGCAAGACTACAATTAGGAATGTGTTTTTATACCGGTGGCATGGCAGCGCAGAGTAGAGAGGTATGAAACAGCCCCAATGGGAAGGTGTAAACCCGATTTGTCCTACCATGTTTGCTCAAGTTTCGACTGATAAAATATTTCAACGATTTCACAAAGGCAAACTTCAATGATGTACAGGCCTGAAAATGAGCATACAGTGAGCCAATTGATCCCTTGGGTTCCCCTTTCGGTTTAGTTTTGAGACGCTGATCCAGATTGAGGTTCACAGAGGGTAAATTTAGTGATGCTACCCTGCTATGTAGTTGTATGTAGATGTAGTTGGAATATTAGTCAGTCGAGTTCAGAATTTATTTGTCGATAAATACATTTAGTAGTCGTGACACATAGATTTCCTATTTTTTTTTTAATATTGGGACGAGAACTTCATGTTGGTCATGCTGCTCCCAGCCGTCCCCAAAGAGCCTGGATGGGATACCACAGACCTCCAACCGTAGGGCTGACTGTATGTATGACAGAAGTTTATGTATGAAATCTTTTGTATCTAACAATCACATACATTTTGAATGAAAACCACGAGAAGCGGAACGTATCACATAATGTGTTCCGATTCGGTATCATTTAGAAGACTTATTGTGACGACTTCGTATCATATAGACGACTCGTTTCCGGGAACACAGCGGGCTATCATAACAGGCGCATGAATACATTCCATGTGCGCTTCGGTGATCGACTCAGCTGATCACTTACAAAAACAAAATTCCTTACAATTAGCGACAGAACTATTAATAACCAATGACACCCCCTCCCACACACGTACAATATATAGAAAATGCACAATTAAATCTTGCACACTTGTAAATTCAAGCGTATCATCATACGAAGTGACACTGAGAGTGAATAATTTACAGCGTACCAACTTTGAAAATTTGCGGTTACCGCGTTACTTATTTATTGTTAAAGTGCACAACAATATTGTTCCATAAAATATGGTATTTTTAAAAACTGTTTCTCCCCCAACATTATGTCCCAAAACTACATTAATAATTTAAGATTTAATCTGTTTAAGTGACAGAATTGTTAGACTCGCCGGCAAAGCTGACTCGTTGAGATCCCATTTTGGATACCACCTCAGTAGTATGTCAGGGGCTTTTCAAGGATGGTTTGCAGGATCTAATTGCAGGGTCTCATGTGACGTCATAGTCACGTGACCCAGTGGCGCCATGTTGTGCTGTCATGGTAACCCACGTGAGCGGCCATATTGTGAAGTCATTGTCATGGTAATGGGTGATGTGAGTGCGCATGCACAGCTCGTGTTGTTAGGGTGATACGTGTTTCCGTCGTCCATTTTGTATGAAGGGTCCGCCATCTTTGTTTCTATAGTGGCACGAGGCTGCTATGAGCCTGAAAGGCTTACAATAGGACAGGGGTATGTTCAGAGTGTATGTTCGATTGAATCGGAGTAAATCAAATTACCACGAACAGCCTGAAATTCCCTCCAAATCACCAAAATCCACTCCAAATCACCGAAATTGACTTTATTTGATACGAGTTTCCCATTTTATCGGCTTAGTACGTAGTGCTATAGTACCGACGGGGACCAGTGCTTGATTTCCCACAATGCAGTTATTTCCCTTGTGTATATCAAAAGCATTCCCAAAGCCAATGACGGATTCTGTAAGTAGGGTTTTTTCCCCAAATAAACCAAAGAGCCAAGAGAGTAATTTCTCCATGAGCAATTGCTCGAACGACTCGAAGCTCATTGAGCAACTGAGCCTTAGAGCAATTGCTCGATCGAGTGACTGGACATACTGCTCGAACGACTCGAAGTCCGTCGAGAAAACGAGCTTTAGAGTAATTGCTCGTTCGAGTGACTCCTCGGACGACTCTTCGACTCATGTCAGAAAAAAAGGGATTCTAGGGCCTTAAAGGGATTCCGTAAGTAGGGTTTTTTTCCCAAATAAGCCAAAGAGCCAAGAGAGTAATTGCTCCATGAGCAATTGCTCGAACGACTAGAAGCTCATCGAGCAAATGAGCCTTAGAGCAATTGCTCTATCGAGTGACTCGACATACTGCTCTTAGCCTCATCTGGGTATTTTAGGGGTCGTAGGTATACTTAAATACCGAAATGAAGCTAAAAGAGATAGTAAATTAGACCTCATCGAGGGTTTTTCACGTAGCCCTCATGGCCTCATACCACTAAAAAGGGATTCCATAACCAGAGACGTTTCACAAAAAGGGATTCCATGGGATATAGCTGTTAAATACTCAAATGAGGCTAAGAGGGATAGTAAATTAGACCTCAGTGAAGGATGTTTTCATGGCCCTCTTTCCATCAAAAGAAATGAGGCTATGATGGCCTCATACGACTAAAAAGGGATTCCATAACCAGAGACGTTTCACAAAAAGGGATTTCATGGGAAATGTCTGTTAAATACTGAAATGAGGATAGGAGGGATGGTAAATTAGACCTCATTGAGGGATTGCTGATCCTCGGCTGGGAATCAAACCGTCAGCAACACTGCCTGACAATCTGAAGTCCAACACCTAACCACTAGACCATTGCACACCGTCAATAAACGAAGGCTGGAATCTAGATTATGAGATGACATTCTCATGATTACTTGGTAGGCTGGTAAGATCAAAAATACAAAAATACTGATTTTCAAGTCAAAGTTGGCCAGTACCTTCCGAATTGCTAATATGTGTCGCCAAACCAGATATATGGGTCGGTCATCATAAGAATAATAGATTAATATTTTCCCGAGTTACAAAATCAAAGCTAAAGACAAGTACAACACACGTGTCATGTTTTTGGCTTTTACTTATCATCATCATCGTGATAATTGCACGAGAGCTTGTAGAAATTCCTAGGTATGGTTGTTGTTACTGTTGTATCAAGGTGTTATTTTAGGGGTGTGGTGTGACAGCCGCCTCTGGTGCCCACTCTAATAATGTATGTGTCTACATACGTTCCCATCGTCATCAAGATAGACTTGAAAATTTGAGTGTCGGACGATACTTTATTTTACGGGTATAATTCCTATTCTTTCTAGACAACATATTTATTTATCTCTTATGCAGGAAAGGCACCATATCGTCTCTTGAGTTCCAATGTGTTGTATGTGTCCACTAGCACATAGAACACATTGAAACTCAGGGGACGATATGCCGATGTATGTTTCATCTATTTAAGTCAATATTTGTCGACTTTTGAACACGGCGGCAGACTTATATTAAGCGTGTTTCTGTACCCTGTGACTTAAATACAACCACCTAATTCTACATCCTGTTGTTTCAGATGCGCCGGGCAGCTGCCACGGTTATGAAGTACCGGGGGATGGACACTTGTGAAATGAATGGTAAGTGATTAAATAAAATTATATCCTCAGGTGTGGAAAACCTGTTTGTGGTTTGGTTCAAGACACGAACATTTCTGACTGAAAATAGTGAAGCAACGGCATGTCTAAAAGGCTCTAATATCTCTTGACACTGACAATGTATACATGTTTCTACAATGATTGGACAAACGTGAAACTAAAAAAAATCGACAAAACAGTGTTAGGAATCAAAAAGATTTCCCGCTAGGATTATGCGGATCTATACTGATAGACAGACTCCACACACATGCGTGTGAATGAATTCGGTGGAGAACATCCGTCTGAGTACATATGGTGTGTTTATGTGCATGTTCGCGGTGGAGTGTGTGTGTGGGGGGTGGGGGTGGGGGTGGGGGAGGGGTGGGTTTAGGACTGTTACTCAACCAGCACTATTTATGGTCTTCCCGATGGTGATATTATCCAAAGCCATGACCTTGGTTTTCATTTTCGATGATGAACGCTGCATTCATCCATCAAGGCATAGATGACAAGTTTTCTGTCATCATGACAGAACACTTACTCAAACTGAACCATGATAAGACAGCAGAAATATATTTGTCACTTGATATTCGATTTTGCCACTCTCGTTTTGATATGTGCCAAAACTTAACACTTGAAAAGCTACAACACATCCGAAATTGTGGCAGCACGTGCCATTACCCGGTCTCGAAGGTGTTGCCACATTACATCAATTTTTGTTTACCTCTACCGACTTCAGATTCAGCTGAGGATTTACTTTCTCTCTTATCTTAAAATTTTTCAAAGGATTTGCACCAGCCTACCTGTGAAATTGTTAACCAGTCATACAGCTGTGAGGTCTTTTCGGTCATTTTATAAATATAATCTGGTGATAGGGCATTTGCCGTGGCTGTACTAAAGCTATGTAATTCTCATCCTATCCGCTTGAGAGATGGATTCTTTAGAATCATTCAAGTCGGGCAATAAAACTTACCTTCTCCATAAGGCATTTGCATTTTTGTACGACCAGAAAGCTCCATGTTGGAATTAAAAGCTATTATTATTATTATTATTATTATTATTATTATTATTATTATTATTATTCGTCCCTTGGGCACTTAAATACCCACCCACCTAAAGCCCACACACCCACACACCCGCCCGCCCACCCCTTTTTGAAGGAAATTTTTTTTTTCATTTTGAAATTTGGTCCCACTCACCCCCCCCACCCCCTCCCCTCACACACACACACACACACACAAATTAAAGTAAACCGAACACATACTGCTTTGACTGACGATTTCAACAGGTAGTTTGACTCTGGAACATGGTTTATATTATTCAAGTAACCATTCCCGAAATTTAATCCACTCACAACCAGCTAATTTGCAACTGGAATTTGGTCCGATTTCTTGGCAAGTTTATGAATATATTCAAGCTTTCTCACATACACTGGCACTCAGGATGTACATGGGTAATCAGGAGTGTATAAAGCATGTACTGGCATTCTACCTGAACAGTATTAAGACAGGTGAAGCAGAAACAGGTGTGAAATATGTTGACAATTTTGATGTTTTACCTGGTTTCTCCACTGTATTTGCTGCTGTTTCTACTGATTTCTTTCTGTTTCTACACTCGGTTTTAGTTCCATCAGTCCGATCTGAATTTAGTGACCATTATCAAATAGAGGCAGGTGCAATGTTGTACTGAACCTGTTAACAGTCAGTGCGATGAAGGGTGATTCTTTGGTATCGGAAATCCATCCCTCATAAACTCTGAGCTGTTCCACATTGACCGATATGAGTAGTGTTTCATTTGATGGAGAGGTTAGTAAGCTTTGACCAGACAGTAAGAGAGAATTCCAACCATGTGACCCATTTACTGCTATTCAGGGGAAAAAACACGGGTGATGTGTGTGACATAAAATGATATTTTAAGGCACCTACGTTACCAGTGTTTTTCCCTCGGTAGAAAATGGGCCATATGGTTGGGGTTCTCTCTTACTGTATCACCAAAATCAAATGAAGCACTACTCATATCAGCCAGGGTAAAACAGCACAGAGTTTATGGGGGATGGGTTTTCGATTTGTTTGTTTTTGTCACACGCGTTGCCAAAGAATCACCCTGAGTCTCAAACGTAGTCTTTCTGGCTTCTCAGTCTAAGAACGTGTTTCTAGAGCTGAAACGGTTAAGGGGGTTTCCTTGATCGATTAATCACGTGGATTAACCTTGGTTAACCGAGTAATCACTTGTCCAAATAGATATCTGAACAATTACCATACCGTTGGTGATTAACAACATCAACCCTTTAGCCAAGGTAACAAACAAAACCGACTAGGCCTAAGTAGGTAATATTTGAGAGTTCCAGACCACTTTTCCAAAAAACTTTACACGTACACGTACATGTAAGTGTACCGCCATAGGGATTCAGTGTTAAATCGTGCACAGAGTGCAAAAAAGGCAAAAATGTCGTTTTTTCATGGTGGTCTAGAACTCTCGGTGTTTTTTTGACCGTTCGGATCGCACTTTTAACTGTCAAACAACCGTTGACGAACGTGTGGAATTCGACACATCGCTCAGAAGTGAAAAATGTATGAAATTTGAAGAAAACGTAAATTGAAAATTTTTTTGTCAACGTTCCCATCGCGGATCAGACCATCGATATATCGTTGGTTAACGCAAGCAAAAAACGCTCTGAGAGTTCTAGACCAGCATCAAAAATGCGTTTTGAGAGTTCTAGACCACCTATGTTTGTGATTGCGTTTCGAACGGTCGAGGGTGCGATCCGATCGGCAAAAAAGGATTGAGAGTTCTAGACCAGGAAAATTGATCTCAAAACCTTTTCTCGACGTTCACCAACGGTGAAAAGTGAGTGTAAAGTGTTGTTACTCATCGAGAATTTTTAAAAAAATTTTGTTCCAAACCGATTTGGGCTTCCGGTACATCAAAAAATATGGTTTGAGAGTTCTGTACCACCACCACGTTTGCGATCACGTTTTGGACGGTCTAGGGTGCGATCCGATCGGTGAAAATGATTTGCCGATTCACCTCGCAAGTGTTAAGGTGAATCGTAGAGTTTCAATATTATACTCAATGTAAATAAAAATCAACGGGTAAAATTGGATTCCACTTGAATGGATTTTAAGAGGTAATTCAATTTTAATTAACTCATGTCTCGGTTCAAGAGACATCGATAAAAACACCTTTTGGCAAGACACACTTCTAAATTGTTCCTATTCACAAAAGTGCATCTGTTTACTTCAAACGGTATTTTGTTCTTTTGATGATAATTGTTTTTGTTCACTTTAAACAGTATTTTGCTCTTTGATGATATGGAGGTGAGAATAATCGTCGAGGGCGTTGCATTTTATCAATGGTTTTATTTGTGAATGACTTTAAGTATGTTACGTATTAAATCAGAAATTGTGTTCAATGTGCTGTTTAACTATGGCTTTTTCGACTGAAACGATTCCCATTTAAAAATTTTGAAGAAATACCGTTGCTCAACGTGGTGCTAGTATTAACGCGGTTTTAACCCAAAATATTACGAGATATTCATGGAGTATTATTTTTTCCATATTTTTTTTTGTAAAAAAATTCTCACCAGAGAATATTTTTAAAAGATTTTTCAACTCTTGTTTTTTGACTGAACTATTTCCATGTAAAAATATAGAAGAAATACCGTAGCTCAACATGGTGCGAGTACTAATGCGATTTTAACCCAAAATATTATGAGATATTCATTGAGTATTATTTTTTCCATATTTTTTTTGGCAAAAAAATTCTCGCCAGAGAATATTTTTAAAAGATTTTTCAACTCTTGTTTTTTGACTGAACGATTTCCATGTAAAAATATAGAAGAAATACCGTTGCTCAATGTGGTGCGAGTACTAACGCGGTTTTAACCCAAAATATTACGAGATATTCATGGAGTATTATTTTTCCATATTTTTTTTGGGAAAAAAATTCTCATCAGAGAATATTTTTAAAAGATTTTTCAGCTCTTGTTTTTTGACTGAACGATTTCCATGTAAAAATATAGAAGAAATACCATTGCTCAACATGGTGTGAGTATTAACGTGGTTTTAACCCAAAATATTATGAGATATTCATGGAGTATTATTTTTCCATATTTTTATTTTTGCAAAAAAATTGTCGCCAGAGAATTTTTTTAAAAGATATTTCAACTCTTGTTTTTTGACTGAAACAATTTCCATGTAAAAATATAGAAGAAATACCATTGCTCAATGTGGTGCGG
This sequence comes from Pictodentalium vernedei, assembly GCA_031216915.1. Taxonomy (NCBI): domain Eukaryota; kingdom Metazoa; phylum Mollusca; class Scaphopoda; order Dentaliida; family Dentaliidae; genus Pictodentalium; species Pictodentalium vernedei. The sequence continues at coordinate 404,681,171 of CM062296.1, read as the reverse complement.
GTACTAACACGGTTTTAACCAAAATATTATGAGATATTCTAAGAGTATTATTTTGAGAATGACTTCAAGTGTGAGGAAAATAACTACCTGTATGATTTAACACTTTAAAACATTGTATTTATAGATGTTTATTTGAGACTAACTCTAAGTTTCTCATTATCGGAAATAACTGTTGATGTGATCTTTAATACGTTCGAGGGCAAAAATGCATTTATCGTGTAAAATGTTTTTCCTCAACTGGTTTTAGTTTTTATATTAAAGACAGAAGATTTTTATTTACTTAAAACATAAAACATAAAAATAATTATACATTTAATTTTGAGAATAATAAAATAAGTCACGTTAGCATACTCTAAAGGAAATATTAATAATTTCAAAAACGAAAAACTGTTTTTACACATCGTAGATTCCAAGCAGAGAGATCAGTTTCTCGATGAATATCAACGTGCTAAGAAGAGTATTCAATCATATGATGTGAGTGTTACCAAGAGATGCACCACATTCGTTCATAATTATGATTCGGATAAACAAATGTATTCTCATAAAAACGTAATATATCACAAAAAAAAGAAAAGAAGAATCGACGCCGAAATTGAGAAAAAAAGAAACGTTATTATAATAAATATGGACGATAGTGAAGAAGAAGAAGAAGAAGAAGAAGAAGAAGAAGAAGAAGAAGAAGGAAAACAAAAAAAAAAACAAAAAAAAAAGTAATGAGATTTAGAGATGATCAACCTCTCTAGATCTCATTACTCTTTTTTTCCTTCTTCTTCACTAAAAATTAGTCTCTCTATTGTTTATATTTCCATGTCCGTTATTAGCATGTTGACGGTCGTTTCTTCTCCTTTTTCGAAAATGTGTTGAATGTTTATCTTTACTTTTTTGAGTTTTTTTTACATTGGTGAACGCGCTTTCACCACCCGACTTGTTCACGAGTTTGACAGAGATTGTTTGATATATGTAACTTCCCCCCGTAGGGCAACGACAAATCATCCTTGTTGAATTCTCTATCTTTGACAATGACGATTTTCTGTAGATCGCTTTGGTACTCGTAAAACAAATCGAGCATGGCTTCATCCAATTTCAAAGGCATGCTATATTTATCATGTTTGTGCTCTAAGCCCTTCGTCTCAACCTCGTTCAATTCGATGGCGTTGTGTCGTTGTAATCTATAGATTTTATAACCGAATTTCTTACACGTTTTGACTCGTTTCAATTTCAATTCGCATCTTTTAGTTGTTGTTGTCATGATCGATTATTTGTTTTTTTTTTTGTTTTATGAATTATTGCAAAAAATCTATATTTTTGAATTTTGTATTTAAATAATAATTTGTTAAAAAAAATTGTTTTTTTTTTACTCTCTCTATATATATATAAAAGTTTTTTTTAATTTTCTTTAATGTGAAAAAAGTTTTTGTAAAAGTTTTTTTTCTCTTTATATATAAAAAAAGTTTAAATTTAACGTCCTTTTTTCTCGTATTAATTCAATTTTTTTCACGTTAAGGAACATAAAAAAATCGATTAATTCATTAACAAAAATTGTTTTGAAGGAATTAAAACATATATATATATAAAAACAATTTTTAAATTTTTTAACAAATTATTATTTAAATACAAAATTCAAAAAAAAAAATATTCTTACAAATGAAGCAAACAAATACAAAAATGGAAAATTTAAATGAGAAAACCATGCCTCAGTTAAACGAGATGTGTAGAGAATTAAACATTCCACATTTCAGAAATCATAGAACCAAATCAAAAAAAATTGAAGTCATACAGGAATATCATTTGCGAAATGATGGAAAGAAAAAAATCAAAAGATCAAAAGTGAATAAACTTAAACAGACTCGAATTGTGAAAAGAAAATAAGCTGATGACAGTAACGCCTGATGATAGAAAGCGAAACGTGGAGCGTGATGAAATTAGAAAGATCATGCGAGAGGAGATATGTAGTTTGCTCGATGAAAAGGCAAGCAAAATGTTTATAGCAACGATGTCAAAAAACGCTTCAGTTGTGAAAAATGAGAAGAAGAAAAAGATAGTAAAAGGAATCGAAATGCCAACGTCGGAAAAAACAAAAATGTTTCAGTTGTGAGAAATAAGAAGACGACTAAATGAAAAGCCGTTGAAGAACTTCAAGTTTCAAAAGAAAAAAAAAACTAAAATGAAAACGAGTGACGCAGTTCAGAATCTAGACAAACGAGATATATCGAACAAAATTCGATGAGCAATCGATGAAGGGAAAGGAGAAGAATATGTAGCATGACTCATCACAGAAGCATTCCAATCGAATCCTGTAGAACGGAGAGTGCGATCAAAGGAATTTTTAAAACTTTCGCCGTGGTTCCCTCATTCAAGAAAGTCGATCCAAAATTGTTCATGGAATGGGTGAAGAAAAAAGTATTGGATTCCTTTCACGAACACATGAACATAGGACAAATAAAATCGATGTGAATCCCGGCGAGATCATCGTGAAAAAGGCATATTTCAGATCTAAATTCGAACCCGTATTTCGAGGTTCAGATTTATCAGACGTTTTCAAAATGATGAAAGACAAGATGGTGACGTCTCTCACGAAATATCAACATGAAGGTAGTAATTGGATGTTCGATGAGGTGTTGAAACTCGAAATTCATATAACTGAAAACGATTCATTGAAAGGGTCTTCCTACGTGGAATTACCGTATTTCTTAGCTAAAAAAATGCTGTGATCAACGTGAGAAATAAAGATGATCAGCGTTTTAAATGGGCAGTCACCTCCGCTTTATACCCTGTCAAAATGCACTCTGATAGAGTTTCTCATTACAAGGAGACTTCTAAAAATCTCGATTGGACTGAAGTGACTTTTCCAATGCAGTTAAAACACATCAAACGTTTCGAGGCTCAAAATCCCACCAAAGCGGTGAACGTCTTGGGATACGACGATGAAAAACGAACGATCTATCCTCTCAGACAGACTTCTCGAAAGAGAAAGGATGATTATTTTATTATTGATTTCGAATGGTGACAATCGTCATTATTGTTGGGTTAAACATCTGAGCCGATTACTGTCAAGCCAGAGAAGTAAACATACTGGTGAGATATATTTATGTTGCAACTGCATGAACGCATTTCACAGCAAAAAATTGTTAGCGAAACATCAGGAACATTGCAACAAAAATCAAGGTGTCACCATCGAAATGCCCAAACCCAACACCATCGTGAACTTTGAAAATCGCAATAGAAGGTTAAAAGTACTATTCATCGTGTAAGCCGATTTCGAATGCTTCACCATGAAAATGAGTTCCAGCCAACCTGACGCTCTTCGAAGTTACGTCGAAAGATATCAAAAACACACACCTTCGGGTTATTGCATTTACGTGAAATGCGCTTTTGACTCGCAACATGACATGAGTCCCTTCACCTACACGAAACAGTGCGAAGACGACGACGTGGCTCAAACATTCATGGAAGAGTTAGAATCGAAAATTCAAATGTTATACGACAAATTCAAAACTCCGGCGGAAATGATCATCACTAGAGAGCAGCAGGATGAAAATGGTCCAGCTCACAGCGAGTGTAATTTAAAATATCGAGATGCTGTTTTCTATCTGGTGATATTTCACCATCTCTTGGGTTACGACAGTCATCTGTTTGTGAAAAATCTCGGCACCACCAGCGGAGAATTAAATTGCATCACAAACAGCAAAGAAAGATACATTTCCATCACAAAATGGAAGTCCATGGAGAAGAAAAGAGTAATCGATGGAGAGACGTTGGAAGAAAAAATGAAATCCATTCGTAGAAGCATACGTTTCATCGACAGTTTTAAATTCATGTCGACCGCTCTGGACAAATTAGTCGATAACATGAGCAAGGATAGATTTAAAATCACGAGCGAACATTTCGGAGAATGAGTTGACGTCATGTTGAGGAAAGGAGTCTATCCTTACGATTACATGAACGATCTAAAGAGATTCGATGACACCGCACTACCTTCGAAAGAAGATTTTTATTCGAAATTATATGAATCCGACATTTCTACCGACAATTACCAACACGCTAACAACGTTGAAATCATTCAATATGAAAACCATGAGAGATTATCACGATCTCTATCTGAAGACCGACGTTCTGCTCTTGGCAGACGTGTCCGAAAATTTTCGAGACGTCTGTCGTCGAAAATACGATCTGCATCCGGCTTGGTATTTCACCGCACCCGGTCTGGCGTGGGACACTCTGTTGAAGACCACCGAAGTCCAATTGGAATTATTATCCAACGTAAACATATTGCTCATGTTTGAAAGGGCTGTGAGAAGTGGCGTCTCGATGATTTCCCACAGATATTCTGAAGCTAACAATCCCTACATGAAAGAAGGTTTCAATTTGAAACGATCGAATAAATACATACAGTATTGGGACGCTAATAATCTGTATGGGTGGGCTATGAGTCATCCTTTACCGATTGGAAATTTCGAATGGGTGACAGAACCGGAAGAGATGCAAAAATGGAGAGACTATCCTTGCATTTTAGAAGTCGATTTGAACTATCTGGAAGAATTACACGATCTACACAACAATTATCCGCTGGCTCCCAAACAAATGGAACCGATCAAAGGAGACGAGGAAAAAGTCATTCCCAATTTATTTAACAAACGTAAGTACGTCATCTACAGTGAGAATTTGAAACAATACGTCGATTACGGGATGAAATTAGTTGACATACATCGCGTCATTCGATTCGACGAAGAGCCTTGGATGAAAAAATACATCGATCTCAACACAAATCTCAGAATTCGAGCCGAGAACGATTTCGAAAAAGATTTCTTCAAACTCATGAACAACTGCGTGTACAGTAAATTGATGGAAAACATCAAGAATAGAACCGACGTTCGACTCGTCACGTCTGAGAAAAAAGCTAAAAAAATTAGTGGCGAAACCCAATTACAAACACCGAATCATATTCGACGAAAATCTAGTGGCCGTTCACATGCAAAAGACGCACTTGAAGTTCGACAAACCCTATTATCTCGGACCGATCATCTTAGATATCGGCAAGCGATTGATGTACGAGTTTCACTATGATTATGTCAAACGAAAATTTGGTGATAAAGCCAAACTACTGTTCACCGACTTGGGCAGTTTAGTTTACGACATAGAGACGAAAGACGTCTACTGAGATATATCTCTGGATGTGGCCGCGTGGTTTGACATGAGCAATTATCCCATCGATCACCTGTCCAACATTCAATCGAACGACAAACAAGAAGGTGTTGGGTAAATTTAAGGATGAGAGTGGCAGTAAACAAATCGTCGAATTCGTAGGTTTGAGACCCAAACTGTATGCTTATCGTCTAGAAGGTGAAGAGATCAAGAAATGCAAAAGGGTTAAAACGTGCATGGTGAAGAAAAACATCTCTTTTCGAAAGTATAAAGATTGTCTGCTAGGAAGTGGTCCAGTGTATAAGACTATGAAATCGATTTGAAGCGAAAATCACGACTTGTATACTGAAATAGTCAACAAGATTTCGCTGATGGCCGACGACGATAAGAGATTCGTGTTAGACGATAAAATAAGCACTTTGGCACTCGGACATTGGACGCAAGGTCCCGATTTATTCTTCAAAGATCTGATCCAACCGTATTTGGAAAAAAACGTTGATGACCGTCAATAGATATTTGATGCCCTCGTTCCACCTCGAAAACGATCTCATGTCGACCAAGTCGGCGGACCAAATGTCATCCAGACCCTTCACAAACACCTTCTCTTTCAAAATGTACGTACGATGGGTTTGTGTAACTCCTCGGCCAATTCACTCGTCAATAATCGTTTCTTCTTCTTTTCCATACGATGGGTTTGTGTAACTCCTCGGCCAATTCACTCGTCAATAATCGTTTCTTCTTCTTTTGCAATTGACATTTCGCACCGATCAGATTGCCGACCAGCGGACGTTTTATCTTCTCTCTCCTGGTCGGATTCGATATACCTCTCAATTTCGCGAACATGTTTTTATCGCAGACATCGTTGCGAGTCTTGGTGTCGGGATGTCTGGCGTTGCACAAATCATGATCACATGCAGCCGCATCCACCCTATTCACGGGTTTGCTCCAAGATTTAGAAGTCAGATCAGCATTGAGTCTCTTGTTCAATTTCGTTCAGGGTCCCGTGAAACTGTGACCTGGCAGATGCATTTCGAAAGGTAGATTATTGATCATTTTATTCACGATGCCTTCACCTTTGCTCGTGTTCTATTTTTTGATGAATCGAGTCTTGATCGAACCACACACATTGCAAATTCCGCGAAGCATCTGTCTGTCGTTTTTAGTTTGTACCCCTCGAGAATTACCCGTCTCGGTAACTCTCTTACACTTTACGCAATACATTTTTGAGAGTTACTAAATTAATTTCGTTTTTATTTTTTATTTTATATATAAATTTAATATTTTCTTTTTTAAAAATTCTGTTCTTATTATATATATATATATTTTTTTCAATCGCTGCTCTTGAGTTCTATCAACTTACCGAATTCCTCCCTGGCCTCTTTCCTCCCCTTTTCCACAAGAAAATCCTTCATCTATTCCTTGATGATCTGACGAGTCTTGATTCTCACAGCTTCTTTCATAGCATCGTATTTCATTTTCTCACTCAATATCACGAAGTATTCTCCGTCCGATATCCTACCATCTTTCAATGCCATCGAGATCATTTCGGATATTATGTCAATCTTGGAGTCGGCCAAGACACGAATCTTTTTGTGTTTCCTTGCCTTCAGATATAATTTCCTACTCAAAAAGTTTCCGAGCGTGCTAAACAATCCAGCGGCGAGAGCCACTCCTTCTATGGTCAACATGGTCGGAATACCGACCGCGGTCGACAACAATCCGATGCCGGCCGCGTGTAAACCCATGGAAATCATGATGAGTGTCGTGTCGACCGCGTTGACGAATTTCAGGAGACGCGAATACTTCTTCTTGAGAGAACGATGAGAATCTCTCTCTAGATACAATTGGATTCTACTGATTTGATCGATGCAATACCTCTCTCCTTTTTCTTTTTCTGCTGGCGATAGTGCCGTTGGCAAAACGCCGTTCGGCTTCTCATCCTCGTTGTCATCTAACGTCGGATACAATTTATTTCTAGTTCTCATTTTTTCTTTTTTTTTTCTTTCTAATATTAGATACAAAATTTATGTGTATATTTATTTTTATTTTCTATTCTCCCTTATTTATATCAACAAGAAAACTCAGACGTATGCTTCCTTCAGCAATAATTTCATGATGCATCCCTTGTCTTCTAAAGTCAGACTTCTACGCGCCAATTTCAGTTCTTCCGAAACTGTGGGATTGTCTCGATCCTTACAGAAGATTAATCTCCTCCAAAGCGTGATCACTTTGTCGATTCAAATGCATTCGAACGCTGGTTCGAAATACTTGATGACCATATCTTCCCTTTCCATCATCAGACACGAATGATCCTCGTGATCGAAGTCTAGATGATCCCAACATCCGACGCATCCTTCTAACAAGAGACGACCTAGTTGATCGTTCACGCATAATGCATAGGCTCTCATCAGCATGTTTAAAAGAAACCTTGCTCTCAAAATCCGAGAAGCGTTCATGATTTACGTATATTTTATTATCTATTTCGATTAGATATTTATTTTTTTTAAATAACTATTTATTTATATTTTTTTTTCCCTCCTATATATATCAATCACGTTTTATTTCCTCTCGACAAAACTGATTCTATCACGATTCACCTCACAAAACTCGCGAGGTAAATCGGCAAATCATTTTCATAGATGGGATCGCACCCTAGACCGCCCAAAACGCGATCGCGAACGTGGTGGTGGTCCAGAACTCTCAAACCGCATTTTTTGATGTACTGGAAGCCCAAATTGGTTTGATACAAAAATGTTTTAAAAATCCTCGATGAGTAACTACACATTACACTCACTTTTCACCGTTGGTGAACGTTGAGAAAAGGTTTTGAGATCGATTTTCCTGGTCTAGAACTCTCAATCGTTTTTCGACGATCGGATCGCACCCTCGACCGTCCGAAACGCGATCGCAAACGTAGGTGGTCTAGAACTCTCAAAACGCATTTTTGATGCTGGTCTAGAGCTCTCAAAGCGTTTCTTGCTTGCGTTCACCAACGATAGATCAAAGGTCTGATCCGCGATGGAAACGTCGACAAAAATTTTTTAAATTTACGTTTTCTTCAAATTTCATACATTTTTCACTTCCGAACAATGTGTCGAATTTCACACGTTCGCCAACGGTTGTTTGACAGTTAAAAGTGCGATCCGAACGGTAAAAAAAAAACACCGAGAGTTCTAGACCACCATGAAAAAATGCCATTTTTGCCATTTTTGCACTCTGTACACGATTTAACACTGAATCCCTATGGCGATACACGTACATGTACGTGTACAGTTTTTTGGAAAAGTGGTCTGGAACTCTCAAATATTACCTACTGGCCTATATACAAAAATCTCCATTCAAATTTATTGTTTTAAATTTTTGTCTCAAAAACATAGCTTATGACCCCTCAGTGGAACGAGCTCGTTGGGCTCGTTCCAGTGAGGGGTCATAAGCTATGTTTTTGAGACAAAAATTGAAAATTTTTAGTAATTCATGAATTTATTTTACACGCATCGTCTGCTATCCGCAGCGGGTAAAAGGTTAAGGATGACTATTTCCAGCCACTGATACAGTGTGATGATCATGCAAGTAAACAAGTATGTCAGCAAGTAACTTGCATTCTTTACTCTGTCGCATATACTTGATGTGAGTCAGTGTGACAATGTTTGCCTGTTTTGGAGCAAGTTTGTTCCTTTGTTAACCCATATAATATAGTAGTTCAAAAGTAACGTTTTAATCGATCAATTACTTTTTAGATGGATCAATATTTTGATCATTGATTAATCGATTAATCGGTTAACCGTTTCAGCTCTACGTGTTTCATGTACTATCAATAAATCCACAAAGTTGTTTCATCTTACCAAGTCAGATTAGAAAGTGAGAAAGAAATGGTGATCATGTGAGTTGAAAAGGTCTACCACATCTCTCGAAATTTGCTCAGGGTGCATTTTGGAAATTTTAGGGCTTTGATGTGTCGAGTGACGCTCCTGTGATTTATTTAATATTACTTTTTACACAATGAATGTCAGTGTTATCTTAAAATGTATTTGAGGCTGTTCATTCAACTCAGAGGATTGAAACCTGTTTGCTCAAAATCTGTTACAGGACGAGTGACTGGACAATCACTTTCCAAGTAGTGTTCGGTAACATTCAACTTGATCTGACTGAAACATTAACACACGCGGATCCTTTCTGACTTAGATGATCCCAACACACTGTATTCCATGATTTAATTTTTTTCTTTGTTACAGCAGATTGCTGTAGTTTATTTTAAAGAAGTTAGTTTTATTTCTATTATAAGATAACCCAACCTAACCATGTCGCTTATATGTGTTTGCAATGTTTTCGGATCTCATATTCCATGTTTCTCTCCAGACACCCAGTATCGCCCTTAACACGTGCTATAATCTATGGTTCAGGGGTAAATGGATAAAATTCATATTAACTAAACCGAGTCCCTATTAACAAACTGTTTATACCATTGTATAGAAAGTTTGTTAACAGTGAATCGGTTTCCTGTTGATAAACTCTTTATCAATAAGATGGTGAGCTCCCTTTGTCAATAAACCCTCTATCAATAAGATATAATGTCCTTATTATTTGATGGTTCAGCCTTTTGTGACAATATATTACAAATTGAAAGGAATTGGTTTGAAGGCTAACCACCAAGACTAAGGCGTGAATGATCATTAACAACCCTACATTTTGCTCATACATATATAAGACTGAAATTCCCAATTACATAATGAGAGTCTGTGAAAGTAGTTTGTTGCATTGGAATATGGCGTTATGCTACGGCATGATATCTGCTATTCATGGTGAGAAGGGTCCTTTCATTGTCAGATATGGTCAGATTACGTTTATATTTGTTTACGTAAATGATAATTCGTTTAAACTGCTTTAACTTTTTTTCAAAATCGTGAACTACTGATGGTAAGATGGGGACCGATGGACGTCTGCCCACATTCCCTTTCTGCTAGTCCCTGCCCTGCACAACTAATTATTCCCCTGTTAACCCAGAGGAGATGGAGTAGTGGCAAAAAGACTACACAAGCTTCTCGGATCCATTCGCATAACTTATTTAAAAGATAAGAGCGTCATAGGAAAAGAATTTCAGGGCATGGAAAAAACGGTTTTCAGAGCTGCTGACCTACCCACCCACCCGCCCTCGTCTTGTGTGCGGAAAAAAAATTTACCACCTCCTCCCCGATCAGGTATAAAATTATGCAATCTACAACGAGGCTTTTTGCAATTTCAGTACCGCGCCGTTGCAACGGTCTGCTGTGTACATTTTCATTAGTTCGAAATCAGTAATTTCTGCAGACTTTTCCAATTTTTTCAGAGTTTGAGATTTCAGGCTACACAAGTAGTAGGAGAGCGATGAAACGTCCCCCAATGGGGGACCAAGTGGGGGACATAGAGAATGACGTCATAGTCACGTGACCCAGTGGCGCATATTGTGTTGTCATGGTAACACGCGTGAGCGACCATCTTATGACGCCATTACCATAGTGATACGTGGTGTTAGTGCGCATGCGCAGCGCGTGTTTGGGTGATACGTGTATTCGTCGTCCATTTTGTCTACTGGAGGCCGTCATCTTGGTTTCTATGGTGGCACGTGGTTGCTATGTTACCCAAAGTCCTACAATAGGACAGGGGCATGTTTGGACAATGTGTTCCTTTGTGCAAGAGTAAATCTAATTACCCAAATAGACTCGACAATCCCTCCAAATCACCAAAAATGACTTTATTTGATATGGAACCCCGTATTGGGCATATAATAGTAGGACAAGTGCCATAGTACCGAGCGCCCCCCTCCCCCCGGGTGAGAGTCTAAGTTCGATTGAATTAAAGTAGTTTTCTGGCTCGAATTTTCTCCAAATCCTCGTTTACTTCGTAGAATTACCACAAATAACCTGACAGGTTGAACTTGTTCGAATTCTTTCAGAATCCTCGTTTTCTACCTATGTGTCTACAAGCTATGTTCTGACTTCTTTGTTCTATTTATTCACTCTTCATTAGATGTGTTTATGTCATGTGTACACATTACATATGGCACATAGGCACATACTGGATGTGCCGATATGTGCTTATGTGAAAATGCACAATATGACACATTGTGCACTAGCACATACGGGTATTTGAGAATCCCTATAACCCAGCTCCTATACAGCTCCTGTATGGTTCCTAGCTCCTATGTGCCTCCTATACAGCTGCTGTACAGCTTCTAGACCACCCATCGTCTCCAAAGCTCAATGCCCACTAGATGTGCCGATATGTGCTTGTGTAAAAATGCACAATGTGACACATTTTGCACTAGCACATAGGCACATGCTGGATGTGCCGATTTGTGCGTATGTGAAAATACACAATGTGACACCGTGTGCACTAGCACATAGGAACATAGGGTATTGGAGGATATATATATGGCCCAGCTCCAATACAGCTGACATATGGCTCCCAGCTCCTATATGGCTCCTCTACAGCTCCTATAAGCATCTTGACCACCCATCATTTCCCAAAGCTCCAAGCCCACTAGATGTGCTGATATGTGCTTATGTGAATATGCACAATGTGACACATTGTCCACTAGCACATAGGCACATACGGGTATTTGAGGATACATATGACCCAGCTCCTAAACATCGCCCATATGCCTCCTAGCTCCCATATTGCTCCTATACAGCTCATATAAGCACCTAGACCATCCATCATCTTTAAAGCTCCTATACAGGTAGTCTTACCAACGGCTTCCATTTTGTCTCCAACTACCTGTCCTATGATTTGGATCTTTTGTAGCCATCCGTTGTGTCTCGTGCCATGTCTGCCTTGTTCCATAAGTCTTCCGACGACCTGTTTATGTCATGCGTACACATTACAGGTAGCACATAGGCATATGCTGGATGTGCCGGTATGTGCTTATGTGGGAATGCACTAGCACATGGGCACATGCTGGATGTGCCGATACGTGCTTTTGTGGAAATGCACAATGTGACACATTGTGTAATAGCACATAGGCACATTTGGGTATTTGAAGTTCTCTATAACCCAGCTACCATATGGCCCCTACCTCCTATATGGCTCCTATGCATCACCTACACAGCATCTAGACTACCCATCGTCTCCAAAGCTCCAAGCCCACTGTACTGACTTGTCCATAGACACCATCATCTGTCCTTTCATTAGCTTCTACAACAGCCTTGTGTCATTGCGGCCTTGTGCTATTACTGTTGGCTACCGTTATTCTACCTCATATCTCAACCATTAATATTGACTTGTAACACTACTTCCTAGCTATACATTTCTCTGTATCAACTGCACCCTCGGTCAGATTGCTCCATGTTCTCCATTGTGTACCATTTTATACAGCGTTCAATGTAAACTATCTATAGACAGGCAATATAAGAGATTCCATAAGTCGGATTCCTAGCTGAGTTCATTGAGGATATATAACCCCGGGGGTCGTCGATGCTCGGTGGTTCTTTCCGGGTACTCCGGCTTCCTCCACCGGTAAAAACTGTCACGATTAGCCATTAGTATGCGACCTTAAACACCAATAAATAAATGAATATAAATGTATGTGCTTGATGAAATGATTGTGTTTGTAACAATTGGTGTGAATTAGTTGGCTTAACTGGTAGAGTGCTGAATTATTTTTGACCATCAAAATTTGTTCACATGTCTTTGCCTTCTTACAATTTATGGGAGAGTGCCTTTGGCACTCTCCTATAAATTGTAACAAGGCAAATCTATACAGACTAAATAATTTCACTTCAATGATAATATGAGGCCTTTACATTACAGTCCCTGCACGTCAGAGTAAAGCCCAAATATGGGCGTCCAGCACTCTACCAGTTAAAAAACACCTTACAGTCAAATGACCAGATGCCTAGAATTGTTTGCCTTTATGCTCGGTCACATCGAGAAAATCAACAGAATCTTGATTGGTGGCAGCTTTCAATTTGATATTTGGATAATGATTGTTTAAACTTTCTAAACATTCATCAAAGTCTTGTTTTGGATGTTCCCAAATAATAAAAATTAGTACTGAATCTTTTGCCCATTTAACAACCAATTGTTTGTAAATAATTTTCTCCATTGAATTGAAAGTCCTTATCTTTTTAAGCTCAACTCTAAAAAATCCAAAATTTGTTCATCCGAGCGTTTTGTATCATGATTTTGCGATTTCATTGAACTGTCAAACCTACAGATTCAAGATTGTTTGTCTGAGCAGAAGTTGTGTCATCTTTCCAAGTTTATTTTTTCAAGAACATCAAAGACCTCTGTGCGTAAGTTTGACATATTTTCACCCCTTTATACATTTCAAAAATCGATTTTCAAATGATTTAACCCTTTACACCCTCGTTTCCTGGAATGGTATTACCTTCATGTACATTTGCAGTGAAATGGCTCAGTCCAGTATCATTATACAGAGAGGATAACATAATAATTGCAGTCTGTAGCCTTCTGACTGCTGACTGCAGTTATGATTTTATCATCAATGCCCCTTGTAAGAATAAGACAAAAATGGGACGAAATTATGCCTTGGACCACAAAAATCTGGCTTACGAGTTCAGAGGGTTATACCGACTTTAATAATCTCCACAACTTTTCGCTTCTTTTGGTCTATTTGTTGTCAGATTTGAGATTTTCTGGCATGTGTTGAAATTGAAAGGTAAAGTCGTCAGCTTGCTAATTTTCCTCCCACTGAGATAATATTAATAGTTACTATAAATCTTTTATTCGCCGCTTTTTATATACACCCATATTTACCGTGCTTGTTTATAGGCGTAAATGTATTCGAAACACATGGGCCACAAATTCGAAATGAGTGTAGTGTGTAACTCTTTGCCAAACGAATCGACCACATCCATCCGCGCAATGTACAAACTGAGCAGTAGGAATTTTTTGTTGTTGCTTTTTTACAAAATTTCAATAAACCACTATCATATGATGCCCCACAGGGGCGAGCTCATTGGGCTATTTCCAACTGCGGTCGCATGATATGGTTTGGAATAAAATGAAAAAACAAAATTTAAATAACATATTTTGATATGGTGTGCGTTGGGTAAATGGTTCGCCCTTTACTTAACGTACCAGCAAAAGCCAGCCAAAGCTGTTCACAAAACTCGCCTGAGCTTGTACCAAAAAATGTTTATAAAGCTTTTTATTTATTTATTTATTTATTTATTTATTTATTTATTTATTTATTTATCGTTCGCTATTTTGTTACCGTAAGACAAAGCGTTAAACAACATTTTGGGAATGTCCAGTAACCATAGTAGTCCGGACTATGGGTTTAGGTCTTCTACTCCTGATTACCAGGTGGAATTGCCGTGAGTTCGATTCCCGGCCGGGGGGGGGGGGGGGGTCAGAAACCAGCATTCTACATTCCTCGACAACATGATTGTGTCCTTCAAAATACAAAGGCCTGTGCCAGTCTTCGTCTGAGGCCAACCACAACATTTTGTTCATGCAGCTGCCAAAAAGAAAATGGATCAAGAAATCATGATAACTACATATAATAAGCTATTTTCCAGCCATTATTTTTGACGGTGTGCAATAGTATATAGAGGTTAAGGTGCTGAACTCCTGATTGCCAGTAGGGATTGCCATGAGTTCGATTCCCGGCCGGGGTTCTGAAACCAATTTTCTAAATTCCTAGTAAATATGATTGTGTCCCTCAAAATAAACACACGTACACACACACTTCGTGTGCCCATTGCTTCAGAAAAGTCTACCTATTAGCAATTTATTGGAGAGTTCCTATGGCACTCTCCAATAAATTGAAACAAGACAAATATATATGACCAAATAAATTTTATTTCTGGAGAATATGAAACGCCTCCGCGAAAAATAAAGCATTTTAATCGAAGCTTGGGTACTCTACTATTAACTGGTTAACAGAAGACAGCTATAACCGTGGGGATGTAGCTGTCGGTATCTGCTGTGAAACAGTCGTGTTCAACTGATGACTCTGAGACAAATTAAAGATGATAACAATTTAATATTGAATCTGGTATTCCAAATGCCTAACAGCGATAAACATTTAACAACTGGACTTGTTGGATATCCGAACAATTTTACAGTAATAGCTCGTAGAATTTCCCCAGTAAAATAAAGCAGAGTTACGCTTGGAAATCCAAACTGTAACTGAATTCTTGAATTCTTGAATGAATGAATGAATGACTGAAAGGTTTTAGCGCGCAGAAGGCGCGCGGGGACGATGTGGGATTTACAAATACCTTGCGACCCGGTTAACCTTATTTTATTTCACTTGGATCACGCAGGCCTAGCTTTCCTATTGCCTCAAATGGGATCTAAGGGGTATGCACGCGGTTAGAATTCCCGGCAGTTTACGTTGAAGTGATAGATTGTCAATACTCAATCCCTCAACGCCATTACGACTATTAGAGAGTGGGCTGTATTCGGTTCCAGCTCGGCGATGGTAGAGGTTTGAGTCCCACCATGGTGGCGAACAAGAATATAATGTTATGCTATGGCAGATTTTAGGGAAGAAGAGAAAAGAAAACCAAACAGCAACGCCGGTTTGTTAGCGGCCCCGGTATATGACCATGGCGGTTACAAAAAAGGAGTCGAGAAAGCTCCAACAGTTTAGTTTGGAAAAACCGGGAATCATCCATCAAGCCTTCTGGGAGATAGGACGCCGTATGTGATTATGAGGTGTCTGGTTATCCTTCGGGAATTCCAAATGACCTCCCCTCCCCCACCCCCCCCCCCCAAAAAAAACCCAACACCCTCTCACAGACAGACACCCTCAAGCCCTTGAAAGGGCTGTTAAATTTTTATTCAAATGTTTATTTATATAAAATGTACACTCGTCCCCAACCAGACAAGCTTGTTTCAATCCTTGCCTGGTGTTTGGTGGTTTCTTATGTATGTTGCAGAAAGGTAGGTTGCACCAATTCCTCCTACGCTTTGTCTACCATTTCCATGCGTCTTCTTGATAAGAGTGTTGCAAGAAAATTTGAGAATGTTCAATTGGAAAGTTGTAGGTAGAGAGAAAGATAGGTATCCGCTATTGTATATCGTGACTGTTGTCTGATTGTTGTTATGGATGGGGTAAGGAGTGTGTTTCTTCGGAGCCCACTCCCCACACGCAGAGTTGCGAGGCAATCCTCACAGACTTAATCCTAAATATCTCAATGAGTAGCGAGGCAATCCTCACTGACTCCACGCAGTTTAATTCTTTTGAGTAATTTTAATTTACTGTGGCTTATTTTGTTTTTCTGTTAAGGCTTCGGTGTTCATTCAGCTTCACCATTAATTCACTATCCTGGAGTATGTGGAGGGTTTTGTTATACAGATCTTATTAAACGCATTTCAATCGCGCTTTAGCACAGTTGCGAGGCAGTCCTCACAGACTCTATCCTTAAGTTCTCAATGAGAAGCGAGGCAATCCTCACTGACTCCACGCAGTTTAGTTATATTGTATAATTTTTTTTATTTTCTGGAAACTTATTTTGTTTTTCTGTTAAGGGGTCGGTGTTCGTTCAGTTCAACCATTAATTCATTATCTTGGAGTCTGTTGGTTGGGGGTTTTGTTTTGTAGGTCTTTTAATCGCATATCAATATTTTCTATTTTTGCTAGCTCGAGAAGTTCCTTTATCGGTGTCCATTTGGGTTTGCATAGTGCCACACGCAGGGCATAATTTTGAACCCTCTGTAGCTTCTGCATGTTGGTTTTGCTCAGGTCACTTGTTATTGTGGCACCGTATTCTAGTACCGGACGTATAAATGTTTTGTAGAGCTTGAGAAGCACATCTTTGTTTGCTTCCCAATTTCTACCTCTGATCATCTTTATTTAGAAAATTGATACGTTTAGTATCTCTAACAGTAATGCAGTTTACGTGACTGTTTCGACTGAGATTGCTATCTAGGATAAATCCCAAAAATTTTGGCCTCTTTGTTTGCTTCTAATTTGTGATCGTTTAACTGGAGATCATTACTGGGGACTGGTTTTTTCCTTTGCTTCTTGAAGAACGTAACTTTTTGAGTTTTGGCGGCATTGAGTTTGATGCGCCGCACGGCGCACCAGCTCTCAAGATCGCGAATGGTATCCTGTAAACGATTTTAAATTATGTTTCGGGACTTGCTGGCCGTCCAAATGCCTTTGTCGTCTGAGAACTGCGATAGTTCAACACAGTTTTTCCCTACTTTTTCTATGTTATTCACATATATTATGAAAAGAAGTGGACTTAGAATTCTTCGGACGAAATGGTTTCGCGGGCCGAAGGCGCGCAGGGACGGTTTTGGGCAAGCCCCTTTCGACCCTCGTTAACAGTATGTGATTCGATTTATCTGGTCTGGCCAAGGTAAAGGAGGAAAGTGTCAAGATACTTAGCGGCGTCTATGATTTTGTCTGCTTTTCTTGGGAGGAGGTGGCTGAGTTGGTGATACCCCCTTTGGTGGTGTTGAAGGAGTGGTGGAGGGTTGACTCTGTTGGTAAGGTCTAGCCCTCGCAGTTGCCGGTGGTGAAGAGTTCTTTGGTGTTGTTCTCAGATAGTGGTTGCTGAGACTCTCTAATCCTATTCTGAGCATGTTGCCTTTGCACCCGCGATCTTTCAAGGTCTTAATATGGGCTTGTAGATATATAAGGTGGTCGTCGTCTCTGGCATTTTCTCCTAGGATACTTTCCACGGACTCCGCGGTGTTTGCTTCCTGGATGGTGTACCGGTTGGAAAAATCAGGAAGAGCAAGAGTGGGTTTAGCGACATGTGCGATGTCAGCCTCTACTTCCCGCTCCACAAACAGACCATTCTCCTCCATCTCCCCTTCGGGAGAAGAGTGTGATGGGCTGGAGGTTGGACTATTACCTGTCGAACCAGCGTCCTCCGGACCTTCCACCGGAGTGGAGGGCACCCAGCTTGACGTGGAAAGGACAGGGGTAGGAGGCATTGGGCGTTCAGTGCCATGATTAGCCTCCCTCTCTTCCTTTTCCGTCCTTTTCTTTTCCATGAACACCGTCAGTCGGCGGGCATCGCGTCGTCTGGCGGAAGGTCCCTTCTTTCTTTTCCTTTTCTTCTTCTGGCTGTCCTTTGTCTGTGTTCGGCGCCTGTCATCTCTCCTCACGAAAGGTACTACACCTTCCCAAGGACGTCGGTTCGGCTTCTCTATCAAAATCCACTGTCAGGTGAATTTTACCCTTGAGCACCTGGATACTCCAGGTGGAAGCAAGGGTAGCCTTCACTCTGACAAGTGTTTCTTGGATAACAAGTGGGAGCTCCATTGCTCAGTAGTTAGCACCTCGGAGGCCAAGGTTCGAACTGTCGAATTGTTACTTATGATCAGCTCTATATCTTCAATACAATAAATGCGTCATGTCAAAACAAGTCTACTTGACATAAAGATTAAAGTAAACTTTCACTGGTCTTAATGAAATGCTTTATTAACTTAGTGAATATAGCTTAAATAAACAATGGAGGGAAACAATGAATACAGGCAACTTGTTAACAACTTCTATGAGAGAGGCTTGCTGTCACATGACGAATGAAGAAATATGCCAAGTTTGAAACAATTGAAATTAAATTGGACGCAATGTGAATAGTAGATTGTCAATGCAACATAACATCACTATAATAGTTTTTTTTTGTATGGAAAGTTTATCATAGTCTGCACGCGCTCTGGTGATACAGCTACAATCAGAAGTATCTATGTCATTTTCTACTTCAGGTGTTTGTGTAAATTCTGAGCAGGACTCGACAATTAACTTTGTGAAAGCTTTCGAACCCAACACAGCGGATTATGTTTCGGGCAGTAATAATTTTTCTCCACCAAAATCTCCAGTAGAAGAAGAAGAAGGCGGCGAAAGAAGCTATTTCAGTTTTTTCTATGAAACTGACTAGTAAAAAATTGATACATTTTCAAAGTATATATTGATGGGATCGAGCTGGCTTGGCAAAAATAATTCAAGGGTGTTAGTAGTGGTATATATGTACCCCAAGTGACCCTTTCTCCCAGAGCAAGATGAGTTTGGTGGAAGAGATGTGGTTAAGTAAAATGTTAAATAATGCGTTACTTTATTTGAAAGCCGTTTTTTTCTATACCGTAATATTTTTTGCATATTTTATTCAATTAATCATTTTTTTGTATTTTGATTTTTTTTCAAAATGTTCGTTGATTTGGAACCTGCTTCAATTTGTCAAAGGAAGACTGACATGAGTGCAGATATGTCTTATCGCGTCTACTGTTTACTAAAAGGCCAGGTACACGACTTCCCATGATTACAATTGCTTCATTGTTTCTAAAGAGATTAAATCAGAAGATTGCCCATTGACCTGACTTTTAACGTATGTCTCTTACATACATTACATCCGTATTTATATGAACATAGAAATGTAAAAGTTTATTCGCATTAGTGATATCACCCGCCTGGCGATTCTCACAAGTCAGCTAGCAATCTCTCAACTTAGCCATTTCCCTTTATCTCAACAGGCATAACGGCTCCTCACAACTGAACTCATGGTACATTGTTTTTAATTTTATTTTTATGCCCCGGACTCTTTGAGGATGGGGTATTATTGTCAACTCTTTCACATTCCACCAATTAACTAAAGTTTTACCAATCGGATTTTTACCAAACTTCATATGTGGGTTAGGTATGGTGAGTGGAAGAAGCCCATTTATTTTGACCATGATGTGCCAAAGGTCAAGGTCATAGTGACCTCCAATGTTAAATACACTTGAAATGGGTTCCCGCTCTAAACTAAAGTCCCACCAAACGGATCTTTACCATACTTCATATGTGGGTTAGGTAGGATGAGAGGAAGAAACCTCTTTATTTTGACCATGATATGCCAACGGTCACTGTGACCTCCAATGATGAATACACTTGAAATTGGTTTCCACTCTATAACTGAAGTTCTGCAAGACTGATCTTGTTTTTTTGTAATTCTGCCCATAATTTTATAGGAGGGGGCATCAGCCAAGCTTCGCGTTGCTCTTGTCTTTGATTGAAAGAACATTGTGCCCCACCCAATTCACGAAAAGCGTGGTGCAAAAAAACTTGTTATTTGAAAAAAAAAATTTTGAAAAGATTAAATCAATAATTTGATAAATGGATATTAATTAGTCTTCATTCTGAATGGGTAAAGCAACTCTTGCTCAGAGGAAGGAGCGATATTTGTACCATATTTACAGTTTTCAAATTGCCTGGGCCTATTTGAATGAAATTTGGTATCTAATATATAACTGGTGACACGCATTTAATTTCGGCCCAAAACAGCTGTCACATCAGTAGAGTATAAAAGGGCGTTCGAATATATTGAAAATGCATTCCGAGCTCCAGGTAATTTATCGCGATTTTCAAGCTTATTTTCTCGAGAAATCGACTAAGTACAAAACCCTGACATACTGGTTGACTGGAGACTGAGTTCGTTTTCTGTGAGAGACGACATCCGACTTTTTCGAATCGAAAATCGAATCAGAAATCGGATGGAAAATCGAATCGCCGACAGAGAGACTATAGGAATTTGTGCCGGCTTGTTGGTCCAATCTCGGAGATGGAGCAAAAATAAAAAATTAGAAAATCTTGGAAAATCTGAGAAAATTTCGAAATCATCCGGTTCTGGCCCAGTCTAGGAATTCTCTGTATTTTTATCCCAAGATGACAGTGACGATAGTGAAGGTACCACAAATCCGAGATGAAGTTCATGGCAAAGCCAAATCATGTATTTTTAACTCGGTTTTGATGCAAAATTACAATCGCGACATACAGTGTCAAAACGTGTAATGTTTTGTCGACTTTCTCAAGTGTCTCGTCGAAGTATGCCGTCGATTTGGCCATGATGTCTCGAATGCAGAACACAACAGTACAGCCGACGTGGACTGCTCACTTTCCACGGGTGGGCAATATTTCCACGGACGGATTCCAAAAACTGATTATAGGAATAATCAGTAAAAATTTAATTAATGAAGCACCGGGTACAAACCGGTACTTCATTAATTAAAATTTTGCCGATGATGATTTTTATTACCTGGTAAACGCATGCGTGGACATCACTGCCCACGCGTGGATTACGACCAATCCACGGCGACTGTACTGTAGTAGTCGTAAATGTGTCAAAGCGTGTAATTTTCCATCCGCGTTTTACAGTGTCTCATTAACGGATGTGATCTCGATTCGACAGAGATCTATCGAAGGAGAGAGATTTTCAACTGCGTGGCATGCAGTTTGGCGATTGCTTGGTACCGCGTTCAAATAGAGAGAGAATCCAAATGAGATAAGTGAAAGTAATATGATACGTTACACTGTATGACTATTCTCTCGGGAAAGACCAGAAGCTGAACCCTACTCGCAGAACCCATTAACTTTGAATATAATATTGAGTTTACGAGTCGATTAACGAGCAATAACTTTAGACAAGGGATTCGTGACCGTCCCTCGACTGAGACAGAGATCTGACTACCAGACATCCACATTTCAGGAGAGTGGAAGATGACCAACTTTCGACAAGAGAGGTCCGTGAAAGAACTGTGACAGAGATCCGACTGCCGCCACTACCGCATTTTCGGGAGAGTGGGATATGACGAACTTCCAGGCAAGAGATTCGTGAAAGTACCATGACAGAGATCGGACTACTACTACCACTACATTTCAGGAGAGTGGAACGTGACAAACTTTCAGGCAAGAGATTCGAGAACATACTTTGACAGAGGAGAGATCTGACGCCCATCACTACAACATTTCAGGAGAGTGGAACACGACACATTCGGCAAGTGATTCGTGAATATTCTGAGATAGAGAGAGATCCGACCACTATCGCCACGGTGAACATACTGAGATAGAAAGAGGTCCATCTGCTATCACCACGCCATTTCAGGAGAGTGGAACATGAAACCTTCACGTAAGAGATTAGCGAGCATACAGTGGCAGATCAAAGATCTGACTATCACAAAAACTCCAAGATCCAAATTTCTCATGAGAATATGTAAAAGCGCCGCGACCTCGACACCCGGCAGATTGGGTTCGAACAGTCGAAATAAAAAAAAACCTCCCCACAGACATGTGTAAAAATGCAGCGACCTCGACACCCACCAGAATGGGTTCCAACAGATATAGTAAAAACTACTTTTTTCAAACAAATTTCCCACAGGAATGTGTAAAAATTCAATTTTCAACATCCGCCAGAGTGAAAGTACGCCAAGAAATTTGTGAACCTACTGAAATAGAGAGATCTGACAGCTAGTACCATCCCATTTCAGGAGAGTGGAACATGACAAACTTTCAGGTAAGAGATTGCTGAATGTACTGCGACAGAGCAGAGATCTGACTATCGAAAAAAAACTCTTTTTCCATAGATATTTCCCATAGGAATGTGTAAAGTGCCGCGACATCGACGCCCGTCAAATTGAGTTTGAACAGCCGATGTCGAAAAAAAACATTTACTATACAAATTTCTCATAGGAATGTGTAAAAATGCCGCGCCCTCAACACCCGTCAAAGTGAAAGTTCGCCAAGAAATTCTTGAACCTACTAAGATAGAGAGATCTGACAACAATCAGCTGTTGGAACCCAAACTGACGGGTGTCGAGGTTGCAATACTTTTACAAATTCCTATGGGGAATTTGTATGGAAAAGGTGGTTACTCAAAAACAGACAACATGGCCAAATCGATGGCATTCTTCGACGAGACACTTGCGAAAACAGACAAAAGATTACACGTTTTGACACCTTATGTCGCGATGTGTAATTCATTATCAGAGAGATCTCGTCGAAATCGATGACATCGATCGAGAAAACACTTAAAAACCGAGTAAATAATACATGGTTTGGTTTTGTCGTCAACTTCATCTCGGATTTGCGGTATCTTCACTATTGTCACTGTCATCTTGTGACAAAACTGCAGTGAATTCACAGACTGGGCCAGAACCTGATGATTTCAGAATTTTCTCAGATTTTCTAAGGTTTATTTTTCCTTGATATCCCAGATTCAACCGTCAATAAGGGACAAATCCCCGCAGTATCTCTGTTGGATATTCGATTTCCCATCCAATTACCGATTCGATAAAGTCGTGTATCATCTCTCACAGTATACGATCTCTGTGTTTCTTGTGAGCCAGTATTTCAGGGTTGGGACTTAGTCAATTTCTGGAAAAAATAAGCTTTTCACTCTGCGGATAATGGTGAAACATTAAAGTCTTTTCCTCCAAATTACTGATCAAAATGCGTCCGATGCTGATATATAACATCTTTGTAAAAGTGACAAATATATTCAAAGCAAGTTGATAGGATCACATTTAGGATTGCCATGAGGTTTGGGGATTTTAACACTTGATAAGAAACTAACATTAAAATATTTTGTCATTCCAGCCACCGCACCACGTGTACACGTGTACGTGTTTCAATGTTTTGTTTTTTTGTTGTCTTTTTCATTTTTTTATTTTTTTAAATTTTTTATTTTATTTTTTACAGAGGGGGTTGTTGATATATGAGGTTTTTTTTAGTATGATATACAAGTTTGTTCATATAAAGCCTCTGGGGAGAAACTGAGGAGAGTCATGTATCCCAAGCAAAGAGGGTAATGGGCGTAGAAAATAATATTCTGTCTAACTACAACTCCAAACTCTTGCACATTCCATATGTAGGCTTAATATTAAAATTATGAGGGTGATTGAGATTCGAAAGGCCTTTGTTGGTGGTGATGAGTCAAATAGTATAGAAGCATAATATTTCACAATTTTATTTCAGTCATCATTGGAAGAAAATATGAAATTTGTAGTGATCTCTGTAGCAGTTATCTGGCATGGTGGTCACAAGATTTTAACATTTTCGAATTTTACATTGATCAGTAATTATCGTTGTAATTTATAGAGAGGTGATCTAGCCAGAACAAAAACAAACAAGTGCATAATATAGATAACTGCTACTGGAACTTAGCTAATGTGTTTTTTTATAAAGATAATGGGATCTTCACTTCATAATTTGTTGTGAGATAAGAAATCCCTCAACGTTTACAGTTTCTGGCGGCAGTTATTGCTTGCCGGTATTTTATTCGCCGTTAACCTGTTACCTAACGAATCGCTCGCATCCGCCCGCGTAACATGCAAACTGAGCAGTTGAAAAAATTAAATTTTTCAAAATATTCCAACAAAACCATATCATATGCCCCCTCATTGGAACGAGCTCATTGAGCTCGTTCCAATGAGGGGTCACATGATATGGTTTTGTTGAAATGTTTTGAAAAAATTAAAAAAATGATATTTCAAGTAATAAATTTTGATATTGTCTGCGTTGGTTAAATGGTTAATACAATAAACGTATAATAAACGTATACGTGGTTAAATACAATAAACGTATACATGTGTACGTAGTTAAATACAATAAACGTATACACGTGTACGTGGTTAAATACAATAAACGTATACATGTGTACGTGGTTAAATACAATAAACATATAAATGTGTACGTGGTTAAATACAATAAACGTATACACGTGTACGTGGTTAAATACAATAAACGTATAAATGTGTACGTGGTTAAATACAATAAACGTATACATGTGTACGTGGTTATATACAATAAACGCATACACATGTACGTGGTTAAATACAATAAACGTATACATGTGTACGTGGTTATATATAATAAATGTATACATGTGTACGTGGTTAAATACAATAAATGTATAAATGTGTACGTGGTTAAATACAATAAATGTATACATGTGTACGTGGTTAAATACAATAAACATATAAATGTGTATGTGGTTAAATACAATAAACGTATACATGTGTACGTGGTTAAATACAATAAACGTATACACGTGTACGTGGTTAAATACAATAAACATATACATGTGTACGTGGTTAAATACAATAAACATATACATGTGTACGTGGTTAAATGCAATAAACGTATACACGTGTACGTGGTTAAATACAATAAATGTATACATGTGTACGTGGTTAAATACAATAAACATATACATGTGTACGTGGTTAAATACAATAAACGTATACACGTGTACGTGGTTAAATACAATAAACGTATACATGTGTAAGTGGTTAAATACAATAAACGTATACATGTGTATGTGGTTAAATACAATAAACGTATACACGTGTACATGGTTAAATACAATAAACGTATACATGTGTACGTGGTTAAATACAATAAACGTATACATGTGTACGCAATAAAGACGACAAGTAAGGGTAAGGGTTTAACTCAGAATATTGAGTTGCAGAACACATTTATGATTTTCTTATTTTTTTCAAACATTCCAGCAGTGTCTTAGACGGTTAGACAAGTTATCTATATGTTATATTTGAACTTTTAAAAGCACTACATAGCGCGTGGTTGTATTTTCAAATTCTCTAAAACATAACATTTATTTTTTTAAGTTTAAGAAGGCATGTGCAGAGGAGTGTAAAAATATTAAAGACGCCGTTAAATTAAAACGACTAAAGAGTATCATTTTATTTTTTCTATTTTTTTTTTTTTTTTTTTGAAAATCATAGATGTATCAAATATTCAATATTGAGAAAAATCCGACGCACTTAATTTGTTTTGACGTTGACGTGGACAATGCCTTCTAACGAATCCGCCGTAACGTTGTCGATGGGCTAAAATGGAAGTGTGTTTTTTCGATATGATTTTTATAAGAGAATATATTTTGAAAGCTGGAATAAGTAGAGGGGTTCTAGTATTTTTGCGAGGATACCGACGATTATCTCATGACAGAGAACGACAATTATGTATTTCAAAGTGAAACATGAGATTATCTTTTTATTAGGTGTGATTCCGAGACACGATTGTCATATTCGATGAAGCCATGGGTGAATCATTCAAACCAAATCTTCTGGTCGTTACCTAACTCTTCCACACGCTTAAGCAGTTTAATCGACACAGCGAATATTAGTTCTCCATTATTTCTTGTACGTCGTTCACAAATGGATCGAAATAGCTTTAGAATAAGAATTCAATAAGAAGAAAACATCACAGAACATTAGTTTCTTTGAAAGTTAAAGCGTTTCATTGAATTTTAAATTGCGACAATTTGGATAATTTCATATGACGCGCTGACGTTAAAGGTCGCGTTGTCGCGAAACGTATTCTCTATATCTCCGCTTGGAAGATGTTGAGTTTTACAACTTTTAACATACTTTATCTATAATTTCCAGCTGAGCATAGAATAAATTACGTCGTTTTTAATGCATTAAAAAAACGTAAATCTAATTTTGTTATGAACACACGTCGAATAAACAAATATAAGGATGACATTTTCTGTGTAAAGTGTGAAAATTTCGCGATTGTCCGGAATAGTAAATAGGCCTACTTAAAATGTACGTCAGCTTGGAAGCGCCTGGAAGATTTTAGTTAATAACCTTTAATTACATTAATACGAATTAATACCATGTAATTACAAAATAAATAACTTGTAAATACGAATTGATAAGTTGTAATTACGAAGTAATATATTGTAATTACGGAACTGAAACATGTAATTACGAACTACTAACTTATAATTACAAATTAATAACTTGCAATTACCAAACAGCTAACTTGTAATTTCGAAATAATAACTCGTAATTACGATTTAACCTAACCAATGAAAAGCAAGTCCCCATATTAAACTCTTGTACGGCACTATAGGACAGACCACTGCACCAATTTGATCTTCTCTTAGCCCGTAGTACCACTTATGCACAAGATGTTCTTTACAAGCAAATGGATGTTTTGAGTAACATGTGATGTTTGATTATATGATGTTGTAGAGTATACTTGGATGTCTAGTGGGGTTGCACAATATGGAATTTCTGTACCCATCTGGGCCAAGTGAACATCTGTTGCCGCTCTGAAGGTCTGTAATGTACACCCTATGGTTGTTGTGCTATTTCCCTTCATTTCGATTGATAAAGAATGCACTGCAGTAGAGTAGAAGAGCCTTCAAAGCTCCTACATTATAACCTTTATGACTCTAGCTGCTAGATTATAATCTTTATGGCTCACATTGACGAGTCTGAACTTTTGTGGATCTTTATGAACTATTTGGATCAGTTTCCTTGGCACAGGGTTTGGGGAATTTTGGGGACTAGGTTTGGGCGATTGATGTCGGTATTCTTGTGGACTATTGGGACTGAAGATAGTGGTTTGAGAACTATTTAGGACGTCTCAGAACTGACGATAGGTGTGGCTTGGGGACATTTGGGAAGAACTTGGGGATATTAGACTGAAGATGATGGTTGCTGTTGTAGTAGTTGTTGTGGCTGTTGGTGGAGTAGTTTTGGTTTGTTTGACATTTACCTAACATGAAAAACAGACGACGTTTCCAAACAAAATTCCTGAATAACTAATTTTTTTGTTTTTTGTCTCAAAAACATAGGTTATAACCCCTCATTGGAACGAGCTCGTTCCAAAGAGGTGTCACAACCTATGTTTTTGAGACAAAAAATGAAAATATAATGAAAATTAATTGGCGAGTTTTGGGAATAGCACTGGTCGGTTTTGGCCGTTACGTCGAGTGAAGGGTTAATGGTTGGTGTAGTAGATGCAGAGTGTGGTGTAGTGGTTACTATTGCAGTTATTTGTTTCATAGATGCAGTGGTTGATATTGTACATATGGGTGTTTAAGTTGCAGTGGTTGGTATTTTAGTGGTTGGTGTAGAAGTTGTAGTGATTGGTGTTGTAGTTACAGTGGTTGGTGAGTATTTGTAGTGGTTCTGTAGTGGTTGGTGTAGTATTAGTAGTAGTGCCTGTTATGGTTGTGGTGGTTGGTCGAGGGTCTGTAGTAGTGATGTTGTAGTTTATAGTTGTGGTTCTTAGTGTCATCATGGTTGGTGTTGTATGAGGGTCTTTGGTTTGTATTGTAGTTACAGTGATAGGTATTTCAGTGGTTAGTGTTATAGTTGTAGTGGTTGATAATGGTTAGTATTGCAGTTTTGTTGGTTGGTGTAACAGTTAGCGTAGTGAAGTTTGTAGCGGTTGTTTTTGGTGATGTAATTGTAATTGTTAGTGTGGTTTCGGCCGTTGGTGCTGTTGCTATTGGTCTTTGTATAAAAAAGGCTGGTGTTGTAGTTGTGGCTGGTACTGAAGTTGTCGTTGTCATAGATGTAGTGGTTGGTTTTGGACTGTTTGGTATTGGGGTATTTATTTATTGGTGTTTAAGGTCACATACTTATGCACAATGGCCAATCATAACCGTGACAGTTTTACGGGTGGAGGAAGCCGGAGTACCCGGAGAGAACCACCGAGCATCGACGAGCAACTGTCGGTTCCTCCTTAACATTCTAACTCTGTTCAAGCTCCTCTCAAGCAGGGTTACAGCGGTTGAGTACATGTGCACCATCGACGTGCAGTACGCCTTCGTACACGCCGTCATCGTGCCCCCCATGTAGGCAACCGGGATAAAGTTCCTTGCCCAAGGACACAACGCGGGTCGTCCCGGACTGGGATCGAATTCGGGACCTCTAGCATACAGGTCCAACAGCCTACCACTAAGCCACCGCGCTACCTTGGTATTGGAGTAATAATTGTAGTGGTTATAGGTGCAATTGTAATATACATTGTAATACGAATGTAGTTGTTTAGTAACTGCAGTGGTTTGTTTAATAATCGTTATCCTTGGTGTTGTTTTGTAGTTGTTGGCGAAGTAGTTGTCCGTGGTTGGAGCTGTAGTTGTAGAGGCTGTGGGCGTTGTCATTGTTGTTGTTGTAGGAGGTATGTTGGTGTTGTAGTGGTTGGTGTGGTAATTATTGGTGTAGTAGTTGTGGAGGTTAGGGTAGTAGTTATAGTAGTCACTGCACACGTTGTTGGGGCTGTGGTAGTTGATGTAGTAGTTGTTGATGCAGTAATTATAGTTGTTGCTGAAGTAGTTGTCTGTGTGGTGGAGGTTGGTGCTGTAGTGGAGGTTGGTGCTGTAGCACTGTGACACCGAGAACCACAATTACAACACCAAATCATACAATATCAGTCACTATACCTACTACACCAATAACCATAACCACATCACTACAAAAACTAAACCAACCATAACAAGAACATAAATACTACACCAACCACTGTAACAATAACGCTCACCACTACAACTACTGCACCAACCACTAAATTACCAACCACTAGAACCTAAACACCCATAGGTAGAATATTAACCACTAAATCTATGACACAAACAACCACAACAGCAATCACCACAACCACTAAAGATCCCCTACGACTACTAAACCAATCTTTGAACAAACAACAACTACTGCACCAAGGACTACTTTAACCACTCCACCAAAAACCGTAATCTTCAGCCTAATATAGACCCAAATTCTTCTCGAAAATCTCCAAACCACAACTACATGTATAGATAGTTCTAAAACGCCCTCAGCGGTCCCCAAACAACTCCCTTCAGACCCAATAGTCGGCAGTAGACCTCCAAAACACTGATATCAGTCCCATAAACACTGGTCCCCAATAGTCACCAAACCCAGTTCCAAAGAAACTGTCTCAAATTTTCCACATAGATCCAGAAAAATCCAGATTCGTCCATATGAGCCATAAAGGCTTTAATCTAGGAACTAAGGCCATAAATGTTGTAATGCAGGGGTTTATCTGTGGACAATAGTCTTCCGCAACACTGACCCCAGTCCCCCAAAACGTAGTCCCCAATAGTCTCCAAACCAGGGTCTATTGTGACTGGTCCAAATAGTCCACAAATGTCCAGGCTCGTCCATAGGAGCCATAAAAGGCTCAAATCTAGACGATAGAGCCACAGCGGCCATAGTCCAGGATATTTGATGGTTCTTCTACTCTATCAGAGTGCACTACATTACAATCGAATTGAAGGAAAATAGCAGAACACCCAAAGGTTGTACATTATAGAGCTTTAGAAAAACGATAGATGTTTCGAGGGCAAGGAAGCCCCAGATCGGTACACAAATTAAATACTATGCTACCACATTTGACAGCACACTCCACTCCACAACATCACATAAGCTAACATCACATGTTACCTACAACAAGTATATGATGGTATAGAGCAGCAGGTGAATAAGTAGTACCAGGGCTAACAGTAGTCCAACAGCTGTACCGAACTCGATCTTACTATGGGGTCCTGCTTTTTATTGGTCGGTTAATCGAAAAAAAGTAATAATTTCGGACTTACAAGTTATTAATTCGTAAATGCGAGAGTAGTAGTGTATGTACCTTTCAGGGGCTATTGGCAGGTTCTCATTGCAGGATCTCATGTGACGTCATAGTCACGTGACCCAGTGCCGCCACGCTGCGTTGTCATGGTAACTCGCGTGAGCGGCCATCTTGTGACGTCATCTCCATAGTGATACGTGGTGTGAGTGCGCATGCGCAGCTCGTGTTGTTAGGGTGATACGTGTTTCCGTC
This sequence comes from Pictodentalium vernedei, assembly GCA_031216915.1. Taxonomy (NCBI): domain Eukaryota; kingdom Metazoa; phylum Mollusca; class Scaphopoda; order Dentaliida; family Dentaliidae; genus Pictodentalium; species Pictodentalium vernedei. The sequence goes on along the minus strand of CM062296.1, from coordinate 404,650,702 downwards.
GTCCATTTTGTATACTGGAGGCCGCCATCTTGGTTTCTATGGTAGCACGTGGTTGCTATGTTACCCAATTTTTCTGCAATAGGACGGGGTATGTTTTGAGGGTACGTTCGACTGAATCGGAGTATTTTCTGGAACGACTTCCCTGGATAATTACCACAAACAACCCGACAACTTGTATTATTTCGAATTCTTCCAGAATCCTCTGCTTCTATCTATACATGCAATGGTTATCGTTTATCTGGCCACGTTCCTTTATTCTAGAGTATACTCCAGTAGTGTAGAAGAGCCTATTAGTTGGAACAGTTTACCTTATTATTGCTATATTTAACAATTTCAGGTCTATTCTTGTTAGTTCTGACCCTATTCTAAGTACTCTTGTTGTTTCATTTATCTAGATTATAACTAACCAATCAGATTGCTTGATTTCCCATAATCTGTATGCAGGGTTATCTCCCTTGTGTATAACAAAAGCAGTCCCAAAGCCAATAAGCTATCGAGCAGTTACTGATAAGTCATTGATTGAATGACTCGAAGCTCATCGAGCAAATGAGCCTTAGAGCAATTGCTTGATCGAGTGACTCGGCATATTGCTCGAACGACTCGAATCCCAGCGAGCAAATGAGCCAACGAGCAATTGCTCGTTCGAGTGACTCCTCGAACGACTCTTCGACTCATTTCAGTATTTGAGGATACCTATGGCCCAGGTATTGTATTATTTGAGGATACCTATCGAGGATACCTTTTAAAGGATACTTATCTGAGGATACTATTACCTGTATCACAAGACATGCCTATCCCAAATATCCCTTGTAAGCCATCGAGCAGTTACTGAAAAGTCATTGCTCGAACGACTCGAATCCCATCGAGCAAATGAGCCAACGAGCAATTGCTCGTTCGAGTGACTCCTCGAACGACTCATTTCAGTATTTGAGGATACCTATGACATGGCTACATGTCAGTTGAGGATACCTTTTGAGGATACTAAATTGAGGATACCTATGGCCTGGTATTGTTGGAGGATACCTGTTGTAGAAACCTAACATCTGTGCACTTCTGTTATTCTGCCCCATATCTCATCCATTACCTCCTAGCTATACCTATCTCATAGGATTGCTTTGTTTTATTATATGGCTGGTATATGTAGTACGTTATGGTAGACCTAGTTTTTTTTTTTTTTTTTTTGGGGGGGGGGGGGGGGGGGGTGGGGGTAATGCTTGGTAGTTTAGAACGGTGGTATAGCATTAGCTGTACATATCCCAGTAGGTCTCTTGCTGGCTCTTGGTACTACTGATCCACCAGGTGCTTCATATTATTGAGCGATATTCTGGGTGGGGGTCAATGCCTGGTAATACAGAACGGCAGCAGAGTATGGTTGCTATATTCCCCTGTAGGTTCCATCCTAACCGTTCATAGTATTAACCTACCAAATGCTTTGTATCATCCTGTTACTGGTAAGGTGGTACGTAAGAGCAGTAGTTCTGGCCCTATTCCAAGTGCTCTTGTTGTTTCATCCATCTAGATCATTTATATAAATTATAACTTAGCAACCAGATTGTTTGATTTACCATAACCTGTACTTAATCGTACAGAGTTATCTCCCTTCTGTATAATAAAAACCTATATCAATGGCAATATCCCCGGCACCCCCAATTTCGGCACCCCTTTTTTGAAAAACATATGGCCTTCGGCACCCTTTTTTCTGAAATGAGGATAAGAGCCGTATTAAAAATCCCTCATTGAGGGATTTTTAATACGACTCTTATCCTCATTCCAGAAAAAGGGGTGCCGAAGGCCATATGTTTTTCTAAAAAGTGGTGCCCAAATTGGGGTGCCTTCTGGAGAATCCCTTTTTTCTGAAATGAGGATAAGAGTCGTATTAAAAATCCCTCAATGAGGTCTAGTTTACTACGACTCTTATCCTCATTTGACAAAAAAGTGATTCTCCAGAAGGCACCCCAATTTCGGCACCCATTTTTTTAAAAAACATATGGCCTTCGGATTGAGGGATTTTTAATACGACTCTTATCCTCATTTCAGAAAAAAAGGGTGCCGAAGGCCATATGTTTTTAAAAAAAGGGTGCCGAAATTGGGATGCCGGGGATATAGCCATTGATATAGGTTTTTATTATACAGAAGGGAGATAACTCTGTACGATTAAGTACAGGTTATGGTAAATCAAACAATCTGATTGCTAAGTTATAATTTATATAAATGATCTAGATGAATGAAAGAACAAGAGCACTTGGAATAGGGCCAGAACTACTGCTCTTACGTACCACCTTACCAGTAACAGGATGAATCAAAGCATTTGGTAGGTTAATACTATCAACGGTTAGTACACAGATGTAAGGTTTCTACAACAGGTATCCTCCAACATTACCAGGCCATAGGTATCCTCAATTTAGTATCCACAAAAGGTATCCTCAACTGACATGCAGCCATGTCATAGGTATCCTCAAATACTGAAATGAGTCGAAGAGTCGGTCGAGGAGTCACTCGAATGAGCAATTGCTCGTTGGCTCATTTGCTCGATGGGATTCGAGTCGTTCGAGCAATGACTTTTCAGTGACTGCTCGATGGCTTACAAGGGATATTTGGGATAGGTATGTCTTGTGATACAGGTAATAGTATCCTCAGATAAGTATCCTTTAAAAGGTATCCTCGATAGGTATCCTCAGATAATACAATACCTGGGCCATAGGTATTCTCAAATACTGAAATGAGTCGAAGAGTCGTTCGAGGAATCACTCGAACGAGCAATTGCTCGTTGGCTCATTTGCTCGCTGGGATTCGAGTCGTTCGAGCAATATGCCGAGTCACTCGATCGAGCAATTGCTCTAAGGCTCATTTGCCCGATGAGCTTCGAGTCATTCGAGCAATGACTTATCAGTAACTGCTCGATTGGCTTTGGGACTGCTTTTGTTATACACAAGAGAGATAACCCTGCATACAGATTATGGAAAATCAAGCAATCTGATTGGTTAGTTATAATCTAGATAAATGAAACAACAAGAGTACTTAGAATAGGGTCAGAACTAACAAGAATAGACCAGAAATTGTTAAATATAACAATAATAAGGTAAACTGTTCCAACTAATAGGCTCTTCTACGCTACTGGAGTATACTCTACAATAAAGGAACGTGGCCAGATAAACGATAACTATTGCATGTATAGATAGAAGCAGAGAATTCTGGAAGAATTCGAAATAATACAAGTTGTCGGGTTGTTTGTGGTAATTATCCAGGGAAGTCGTTCCAGAAAATACTCCGATTCGATCGAACATACCCTCAAAACATACCCCGTCCTATTGCAGAAAAATTGGGTAACATAGCAACCACGTGCTACCATAGAAACCAAGATGCGGCCTCCAGTATACAAAATGGACGACGGAAACACGTATCACCCTAAAAACACGAGCTGCGCATGCGCACTCACACCACGTATCACTATGGAGATAATGTCACAAGATGGCCGCTCACGCGAGTTACCATGACAACACAACATGGCGGCTCTGGGTCACGTGACTATGACGTCACATGAGATCCTGCAATGAGATCCTGCCAATAGCCCCTGAAAGGTACATACACTACCACTTGCGAGTTAGTTATTGTGGAATTACAAGTTATTACTTCGTAATTACAAGTTATTAACTAAAATCTACCCTCCAAGCTCCATTAAAAGTGCACAGAAACTGAACGAGAAAAGAGTGAAAAAAACGTTTTATTCGTTGATTGACATAACATTTAGTCTATTACATCCTCGTACTTCTTCCACCTTCCTTGTCTTACTTCGAGAGAAAGGGCCAATTGTGGTACATATATACGGATGATGTTAATATTCGATTTCTAGTTTTATAGCTTCATTAAGAGGAAAATTGGACAGAAAGTGGGGGTAAACTGAATGGAAAGAGACTGTTACACATGGGTCGTAATACGAACGTTGCAAACGATGCGATCAAGTGATAGTTAATAATTTTCTTCCCAATGTGTAACTTTTAGGCGGTATAATGCATCAGACTTGAGTATTGCTGTAAAACCATTGATTTCTGGACAAATGGATTGCTGGAACGTTAGGCTAAGCTACACAATTTTCCAGACATTTCCAAAAAATGACATTATCATTCACTCGTTTCAAATCTCTCTCATTTGTCTAACCCATGACGTGTATTACACCTTCTAAATCCACTTAAAACATATAGCACTATCTGACAAAGTAGAAATAAACAAACCGTATGTGGGAGGAATAATTCACTGCTAAATGCGAGGTTTCAACCTGGAAAATTGCATGAAAAAATGCTGAGACCAGCCATTTTCAGCCACACAGAAAGCTCAAAACAGACGTTTGTCACTACCCACTTACCCTTGGAGTAAAGCATCTCATGTTTCTAGAATGTGAAAACATTATATGGCCTCTGTCCATTTGGGGGCAATAATCCGTGTAAAACAGTTTTTCGAAGCTTTTGATTTCCACGCATTCTATGGTAATTTACCCCAATGCATTCAGGCTACGACTCAGTGACCAAAACGTTTAATTCAGTCTCGAAGCAAATAGCCTAATGCTATCATATATACCCGATACTAAAAAATATATTTCCAATTTACATGGTCATGGTTTCAATATATGACCTCAATTTAGAATTTTAAACCTGTGCAAAAGTGCGAAATGTGGAAAGGAAACTGAGCGAAAGACGTCGCATTTCAATCTACTCCCACTCCACTCCCTCCAAGATGACTTCAAGAAAATCGACGCCTTACGCGTGTTACTCCTCAAATCAGTGACGTTTGATGACGTGGGAGAAGTTTGTGTTGATCCGTGCTTATGATTAGGAGAAATGTAACCTCAAGGTGGGGCATTGTTCTGTTTGGGAAAGTCCGCGTCCCAGTAATCCAGTTGTGTAGAGATCTATATGTAACACCTACATAAATATCTACTGCATTGAGAGTAATCCTCAAACTGAAACATATTGTCACTCATATACAAAGATGTAAGAGCCCGGGGATGGAGGTATAGGAAGTTCGTTAATCCCCAACATGTTTTTCTAGAAAGAGCACGGATGAGTCGAAAGAAAACTGAGAGCGGGGGAGAGAGAGAGAGAGAGAGAGAGAGAGAGACAGAGAGAGAGAGAGAGAGAGATGAGTGAGCGAGGTGGGGGATTAGGGAGATTAGATTAGATACATTATATCTTTTCCAATATATTTTCAAACCATAATACCACAACAAGAAAATCGAGTGGTAGTGGGGTGGGGTGGGGGTGGGTGGTGATCTCTCACGACTCAAGTGCAGTCACTTTGGGTTCCCGTCATCGCTATCTTTTGGGGGAATAAGTAGGAAGGGAGGTGTACACGGGCTCCTTACTTTTAAGACATTATTTGAGATTCTTTTGTATTATTTGTCCGTTCAATGGCTTTTGAAGTCAAGAAACTGCGCATTTTATCCTCCACGTCCAACAAATTTCTCCAACGAGTCAAAACAATACTGCGGCCCGGTTTAGGGTATTTGTTGAGTATCGAGTCGAAAATGTGTTATGTACAGGTGTGGTAGTTTCAAACAATGGTTAAATTAATATTTTCTTCAGCGATTGAATATACTAAAATTAACTATCTGCCCACGGATGTCGAGATAACAAATTTTTATTCGGAAAATTTTCCCATAATGCAACTAAAAATTTAACCGAATTAGTCTTGTGTGACAGAGCTCACTCAACTCCAAATAATGGTTACATTAAAATTTTCTTCAGCGAGTGAATATACTAAAATTAACCATCTGCCCACTGATGTCGAGGTAACCAATTTTTATTCTGAAAGTTTTCCCATAATGCAACTAAGAATTTAACCAAATTAGTTTTGTGTGACAGAGCTCACTCAATGGTGCGACTCAAGACTGTATGATTTCCAAGTTGTGTTACGGAAAAAGATGTCTGTTTGAAATTTCCGAATTTTGATATCGTGATGCTGCAGTTTAAAAAACATACATTTTGTAGATATTGCAAACTGTGAAGGGAATCGTTAATTATCCATTGGTCGCATCCAGCACAGCCCCTGTACCGTATACGATGCCTTTATGATCAGTTATGATGCCATTTTAAATGTGTCTTTTTTCACGACTTTCAAGGGAAATAACTGCATTCTGTTGTCTCATTTGTCTCATTTTCTTGAGTTTGTTATCTTGGAGCACTGGCAGGTGTGAGTTTTTTTTTTAAATGTGTGTTATATTTTTTTACATTATGTTATATTTTTGAAGATACAAAATGTATTTTTCTTAATTTATAATTTTTTGGCTTGATCTCAATTGAGGTGACGTTATACTCTAATATTTAATATGTTTGACCTGGCCGCTGTGGATGATGGAGCAGGTGCTGCGTTTTAATACTGCGTAATACTTTTTTTTAAATTATGTAACATTTTTAGAATTAAGTACTGCATTTGACAAATCATTTTAATAAAATAACATATTCCTGGGGCGGATTGGGCCAAAAAAACGTTACAGGGAAATGCACAGAGGGGGCCCCAGACCCGGAGAAAATTTTGACTTGAACTGAACGAACGCGGCTTCCTTGCATCTGAGCGATGATTGGCGCTCCACATACCACATAGAGGACTTTTCGATGGCATTTTTGTATCATTTTCATCGATCCTTCGACCAAAATGGTTCCACCAGAGCCAGGGGGTGGGGGACCCACCGAAGACCATATTCGGCCCAATCGGGGGAAATTTTGATTTTTTGAAGGTCATTGTTTCCTTTCGTCTGAGCGACCACTGTCAGACTGGACTGCTAGTAATTTGAAATGTCCTCTGTGTTGAGTGCTATTCGCAATCCACACAGAGAACATTTCGATATTTACCGGCAGTCTATGCAATCAGACCTATTTCGCCTTTGTTCATTATCACTCATACACAAAGATGTAAGAACCAGGGGAGGGGGTATAGGAAGAGAGGGAGGGGGAGGGAGAGAGAGGGGGAGGAGATTAGATTAGATAACTTATATCTTTTCCAATATATTTTCAAACCGTAATACCACAACAAAAAAAATCGGGTGGTTTTGGTGGAGTGGGGGTGATCTCTCAAATGCAGTCACCTAAAATTTGTATTTCTCGTTTGGGTTCCCGTCATCGCAGTCTTTTGGGGAATAAGTAGGAAGGGGATGTACACATACTCTTTACTGTTAAGACGTTATTTGAGATTCTCTTGTATTATTGGTCCGTTCAATGTCTTTTGAAGTCAAGAAACTGCGCATTTATCCTTCACGTTCAACAAATTTCTCCAACGGGTGAAAACAATGCTGCGGCCCGGCTTTGGGTATTTGTTGATTATCGAGTCGCAATTGTGTTATGTTGAGGTGCGGTAGTTCCAAATAATGGTTACATTAAAATTTTCATCAGCGATGGGATATACTAAAATTAACCATCTGCCCACTGCTGTCGAGGTTACCAATTTTTATTCTGAAAGTTTTCCCCTTATGCAACTAAGAATTTAACCAAATTAGTTTTGTGTGACAAAGCTCACTCAATGGTGCGACACAAGACTGTATGATTTCCAAGTAGTGTTACGGAAAAAGATGTCTGTTTGAAATTTCCGAATTTTGATATCGTGGTGCTGCAGTTTAAAAACCTTACATTATGTCGATATTGCAAACTGTGAAGGGAATCGTTAATTATCTATTGGTCGCATCCAGCACAGCCCTTGTACAGTATACCATGCCTAAGAGCCTTTATGATCAGTTATGAGGCCATTTTAAATGTGTCTTTCTTTTACGTCTTTCAAGGGAAATAACTGCATTCTTTTATCTCATTTTCTTGAGTTTTGTTATCTTGGAGCAGGTGTGAGGTTTTTTTAAATGTGTGTTATATTTTTTACATTATGTTATATTTTTGAAAATACAAAATGTGTTTTTCTTAATTTATAATTGTTTGGCTTGATCTCAGTGGAGGTGACGTTATACTCTAATATTTAATATGTTTGACCTGACCGCTGTGGATGATGGAGCAGGTGCTGCTCTTTGACACTGCGCAATTTTTTTTTTAAATTATGTAACATTTTTAAAAATTAAGTACTGCATTTGTTCCTAAGAAACAAACCATTTTAATAAAATAACATATTCCAGGGGCGGACTGGGCCAAGAAACCTTATCGGGAAATGCACCAGGGGTGGGGGTGGGCCCAGACCCGGAGAAAATTTTGACTTGAACTGAACGAACGCGGCTTCCTTGCATCTGAGCGATGATTGGCACTCCACAGAGAGGACATTTCGATGGCATTTTCCGCGAATTTTCCCCGTGGATCATACGGCCAGTCCGCCTCTGACATGTCCAGTTTCGGTAATCAGGGGAGTCGTGAAGTTGACCGATTGTGCGTGGGGGTGTAAACCTGATTTGTCTGCACTGTGGCGGCTTGGATCTCGCCTGATACCATATTCCAACTATGTCATCACTTGGTGTATGACCGCTAAGTACCGAGGTCGATATGTACCACGGTCAATATGTATTACTAGTCAGTCGATGTGTATCATCCAGAAAGTCGATATGCACATCCCAAAAGTCGATATGTACCCCCAAGAAGTCGATATGTACCACGTTTGGCCGATATGTACCACACAATAAAATTGTCTCTTTAACTGAGCCAAACTCCCAACAAATTACTTGGATTGTTGGGTAAATAAAAAAACAATATCCAAAGCATAGTAAAAACAAGCCAAACTGTCTGACCTCTTTCAACTTTAATCCTTGCCACAAACTGACGTGAAAACTTTTCCGAACCGTACAATTTGTATCGACAACAATTTAGGTCATAATTGACTAAATAATTTTATGTCAAGAACTTTTGAGATCATTTAAATGCAGGATAAATAATTTGGGGCGAATAGTCCACAAAAACATGGGGTGAATAGTCCTAAGGCGAATCGTCTAGTAACCTAGTACACCGCGTGGGTCTCATATGTTCCATATAATGTCAGTGCGTATATTTCAGTTTAATTTTTCACAGAGATGTATGGTAAATACGGACTTTTTGAATGGTACATATTGACTTTTTATGTGGTACATATTGACTTTATTAGTGGTGTGTGTCGACTTCCGATGTGATACATATGGACTGGTTCATGTTCATATAGGCAACAGTACATATCGAATTAGATTACATAACATTTAAAATACTTGGTGGAATGATGTCATGCTTGGTATGGTAGTATACTTTATTGATGTCTAGTCCTATATCCGAGGGCGCGGTAGCTCAGTAGGTAGAGGTGCAGGCTGCAAGCTGAGAGGTCCTCGGTTCGAATCCCACCTGCGGCAACCGCGTTGTGTCCTTGGGCAAGACACTTCACCTCCATTGCCCACGGGGGGGGGGGGGGGCACAGTGGCGTTGTGTACTAAGGCGTACTGCACGTCGATGGTGCACCTGTCTTCAACCAATGCTAACCCGGCTTGTATGGAGTTGGTATGTTGCGGAGCTGACAGTTGCTCGCCGTTGCTCGGTGGTTCTCTCCGGGTACTCCGGCTTCCTCCACCCGTAAAACTGCCATGGTCATGATTAGCCATTGTGCAGAAATATGTGACCTTAAACACCAATAAATAAATAAATAAATAAATAGTCCTATATCCAATGCTGGTGTTCTTTGACATATTTTTGTCAATTATTGCCTTTTATGGACTTGGTATTTGTTTTATACTTACCATCCGTCGCTGCTTAGGTGCGATCTCGTATTTTTTTTTCTTCTACTTCTCTTATTCGGATGATTATTTTCCAGGGAAATAAATGTATATAGTGTGTAGTTTAAAAACGTTATATAATGCAGAAAAAATAATACATATTGTTAAGACAAACTCTGACCGGTTGTCGCCCTCCGTTAATTTAATAGACCACTGCCGTTAGTTATGTTTATCTGTGTTTATCTGAATGTGTATTCACGGTGTATCCGGCTACAATAGAACTGGAAACCGTAAACATGGAAACGTGTTCAACAGATGGCAACGAAGTCATCATTGGTGATTGCTTGTCCTGTTTACAAGTGAGTATTCAAATTAAAGAACCCAGGATGAAAAAAAGAAAACGTTCAACAAAAAAGTATTGTACCTGTAGGAGAAGAAGTGAGGAATAAAGTCTTGTTGAATGACGCTTCGAAAAAAGAAACGTACTATTGTTTATTTTCAAATAGCATGTTATCACAGTTGTATTGATACTCGAACTATCTCTATTTCAACTGGCACAGCAGAATTTGAACTCACGCAAAGAGAATTACGTCAGCACCAATCACCATGAGAAACTGTACTGAACCACACCCACCGGCGTTTGGTACCTAAGTGAACTCTCTTGGCAGGGGTTCAAACCGTCGCTTTGCAAGTTGCAATAAAATCAGAAGCCCTTTCTTGATTCTGCATCACTCAGGAATTTGGAACAGAGATGTTCCCGCTGATTTCCGAAATGTATTTAGCATTAGGTGGTGCATTGTTCTGAAATTTATACTTATTTCTTTTTCTCCGGTTTATCATTGATTCCAGCAATATTTTAAAATTTGTTTCGCCTAATTGAATCAGAGCAATTTATGACATACTCAGTGTAAATGGAAGAACATACAACACAATATGAATAATTTTCAAGCTTCAAGTGGATTGAACTACTTGCGGAAGTGGTCAGTCGAGTTTACGGAGGGAGAAACTGTTTGGAGTCTGATCCCCTGTACAATATATCTAGCAGCACATGCTTCAGTACTTGTGTATGTAAAATGAAGCAATTAGAGCAGTGTATTGCGTGAAATGATTTATGTTCCCTCGATTATTCAGACTGCTAAAACATATGAAACCCCGTGATCGAACCTTGTCCCTCGACTCGAACAGACGTTTAAATCATCATTCCAAAGTTAATATATCTATCGAATATTAAAGCATTCGGAGCAAAATTTCAGGAAAAGAGAGAGTTTAAGAAAATATGGTCTTCAATACCCATTGTGTTAAAAGTACTACCGGTATAGGATATTTACAAAATGCACACACCGTGAGAAGATCTCAGTCAAGTTCAATATTCACCAAATAATCTTGGCTTTTGTAGGAGTTGTGCCCCTTTTTGTTGGAAATTTGATAATGATAACGACTTTGAACGCGATAACTTGCACAAATGTGACTAGGTTTTCAGGAAACTTGCTATTTATATTCATTTTGAAAAGATCTTGGTCGGCAGTTGTTGGAGTTATGCCCCTTTTATATTGGAACTCTATGTTTGTCAGATATTGACGTTGTGAACACGCCAGTTTGAAAAAAATGTTATCAGATTTTTTTAAACACCCCAAATATCCTTTGCGTTTGTGGGAGTTATGACACTTTTTGTTTGAAACTCGGTGTTCGTCTGATGACAATATTGTGAACGCGATATACTGAAAAAATGTATTCGTGTTTTCACGAAACTGGCTGTGGGCATACATTTGAAGATCTCAATCAAGTTCGATATTTACCAAATTGGATTTCGTTGGAGTTGTCACCAATGTTGTTGAAAACTTAGTATTTGCTTTACATTGACTTTGTGAACGCGTAAACTCGAAGAAATGTAATCATATTTTCAAGAAACTCGCTCAAGGCATATACTACAAGATGAAACATTCAGATCCATTTCTCTCTTTGCGGGCGGGGGATTTTGGCATCTCGTGGTACTTGTTTTTTGAGACACGTAATAAGATCGAAGCAGCAAGCCGGAATCACAGTAGGAGAAAACCGAGTTTCACAATACACCCAGAATTCTGCTTAAAAATGAATCACCGTGCACGAGTAAGACGCCCACCCAAAGAAAATGTCAAGTTTCCAGTAATTTGTGAAAGGGGAAATAACCATGTCACTTATATGTATGCCTTTATTATTTTTTCATGGTTGTTTTTGGATAAAAATAGGTGCCGATTTCCCAGAGTTTGATAAAAAAATGTGTCAATTTTCGCTACTTTTCATAGTTCAGTCGTTCATTTTCCATCAATTTTAAATTTTTTTCAAATATACCCATTTTCAGAAAAATTAGGATAGATTCCAATAAAGAACATGCCATTAAAAAGTCTAGCGTTGTTGAGCACGTTGTGTCCGTCGTGATTTTCTCTCTAATACTGTTGCTGTCTCTCTGTATCGAGGACACAGTTTACATATCGTGGACCTGGTGTGCGGGTTTCTGTAACAATGGCGCGAATTCCACCGCTATAACATCCGTTCACCGATCGCGGGCTGTACGGCGTGTTACTGGAAATTTCATTTCGCCGAGGACATCGTTTACATGGTGTGAAACGGTTCATTTACAACATATCTCGCTTCTTTGTTGTCGAAAGTTGGATTTGTTCGCCAGTCGAACACTTTGGGGCGTGATCTCATTTAATGACAGAAATAGAAATATTTTCAAAACGTCTGTGAATTTGCATCATAAAGGTGGAAGGTCGGGAAGAATTTGTATCATATACACCTGGAACTTAATTAGGCAGCACCCCCGTTTCTTCGCAGTGGTGTTAATAGAAACTGTCATCACGTTATGCTATCTTTAAGATGGCCAAAAGCGATTGTTTGCGGAAAGGATGGTCTATTGACAAATGAAAGACAACACAATGACGAAAATATGCAGCATTACTAATTGCACATATCTGTCACTAATGTTTTTGATGGAAAAATGTTCTCTCTACAAGTACGGTGCTGGAGCGGTCCATGATGAAACAATGCCGGTAATTACTGACAAAAATTGTAACTTGTGATCTCCTGAACACATTAGCAGTGTCTGACATCAGTAACGAGTGTGTCCACCACGTGCCCGGATGACAGCCTGAATCCTCCTCCTAATGCCTCCAGTGAGTCTTATGATACGGTCCAGAGACAACTGCTGTCACTCCTCGTGCAATGCAGCTTCCAAATCAACCAAATTCTGTACAGGGGGATCTCTTGCTTGCACACGACGTCCAAGAAAGTCTCATCTGATTTCTAGAGGATTCAAATCGGGGCTCATTGCAGGCCAAGGTAGTGTTATAATGGCGCTGTTTTGAAGTAATGCTCTCACAGCATGGGAACGATGTGGCCTTGCATTGTCGTCCATGAATATAGGGCGAGTAGCCAATGAATGGGTGGTTGTAAAAATGAGGCACGACAACCGGATTGAGAATGTCCCGGATGTACTGATTACCATTGATATTCCCACGGACAGTTACCATATCAAGCTTAAAACCACGAGAGAGACATCCCCATATAATTACTGACCCCCCATCATAAGAAACAGTATATTCTTGGGCACGTAAGCAGTATCTCTATGCCTCCACACTCTCATTCGACCACCTGTGGCGTGAAGCAGTAACCAACTCTCGTCTGACCAATGGACTCCCCTCCATGTCCTTAGATTCAAATGTTGTCGTGCGACACACCACTCCAAACGTCTTCTTTGATGCTGATCGGACAGAGGGGAACGCTTAATGGCCCTTCTGGACCCCATACCCAGTGCTTTGAAACGGTTTCGGACTTTTCTGTCGCACAAACGCCTGTTAGGGAGCCAAATGCGTTTCAAAACCCCATTTGAAGCAAAGAGTTCACGCCTAACGAGGCGTGCGAGACTCCGATCTTCCCGAAGAAATGTCTTTCGGGGTTGTCCAGGCCTTGGTCGGTCATTCACATCGTTGGTTTGTTGATTTTTTTCGGACAGGTCTGCTGATAACATATGACTATAGCAAAGCTGCCCTCCAATAGCTTTGAATGACATGCCTGTTGCATGCATGCCAACGATTTGCCATCTTAGTGCCTTTGACAGTCTCCTCCTTGCCATGTCAACAATTACAGACAAAGGAAGTGACAAATTTTCTTGTTTTATACCCAGATATTGCATGTGGATGACAGTGTTTTTTGTGGCATTCGTGAGTAGCATGCTTCACGTGGATGATGGTATGCTATTATCCAGAAACACCATGTGCCACGAGATGAAATGTACTGCAAGACATGCCAATCATTAAAACATAATAACCAGTAACAGCAACTTCAAACCAATCATTAAAGCACAATAATCAGTAACAGCAACTTCACTGTCATGGAACATTTCAGGGGATGCTTAATTAAGTTCCAGGTGTACACAATAATTGTTGACAATTGAGACTCCATGAACGGCTTAGTAGTACTTAAATATTAAATTTTCTAGATCCAATGACAACAAGATACCCATTTTGAAAATAACCACCCTTAGCTGATCCAAAAGAAACAGTTAATGTGAGAGTTCTGTCCAAGCTCTCAGGCCACCAGTCCAATTCTGTTCGTTTTTTTTTTTATTTTGCTTACACACTTTTTGTGGACATGTCCGCACACGACCGTTGATTTAATATGATGTTCATTCGCATACAACGATCTACGGTATTCTTTTTTGCTTCAGATACATAGGTATTCTTTGTGCCCAAGTTAAAGATATTTCAATCAATAAGTATTTGTCTCCCCTTGGGAAGATCAAGATATTAACATAATTTGTGGAACAACCCGACTTAATCATTAAACTACGACTGTGACGAGTCTTCACATCCGATTGTACTGCCATCAAAATGTCCATCAATTCAGCTCTCGATTGAGCAACATTTCTAACTTTGATTTACAGAGAATGAATCTTTATGACATTTTTCAGATTGAATCGTCCGGAATATGTAAGTTGGTTAGAAAAGCACGCCGTTGGTTCGTTTTCCACACTACTGAAATATTCCAGGCGATTGAACCTAAACGTCTGAGCCGATCTATTTGAGGGCCAAACTTTTTAAATTTTTAGAAACGCCAAGATGTCCTCAAAACCCAACTATGTGTCCTCTTTTGAACTCTTCTTCTGCAATCAGGTCTCCTCACTCTCCTGTACAGGAGAAGTAATGTCGGAAGAAGAGTTCAAGGAAGTTTCGGTACCAATTCGTTGCACGAGTGCTAGAATGTTCTATGTCCCCATGGGACATAGAACATTCTAGCACTGAGCCGACGAATTCTACTTTGATTCTGGTTTCTGGAATATTTCACTCTTTGATGGACTAGACTGAACATAAGAGTCATCGTTTAATACATTTCTTGAGTGTAGACCGTCAATACTTGCTAAATTTCAGGGTTGTAAGAGGGTGTCATATCTACAACTTGAAAAGCGGTATGATTCGATTAGAAATTATCTGCCTGGGTCGATTCTACTTACAATTTTGGGATTCGCGGGGACCACGTGATAATGTAACTTTTATAATCTCCTCCCTTTAAGTTTTCTGAACTTGAAAAGGTAAATAAGTTAAATTGAAGCGAAACAACTGAAATAAAGTCTGTGTTGAGAAGACGCCATTCTTCAAGCTCTCGGGCCACCAGTCTAATTCTGGAAGAAATTCGACGTCGTTATGTTCTGGAACCAGTGTAGCTCTCAAATAGGTAATCCGCTATATTTAGATTCACTCATCAGGAATCTTTCAGTTGCTTGGTAAAGCGAGACGATGGTCCGCTTTTCATAAGATTCATTTTCTATTATTCAAAGCTATAAATATTGCTCAATCGAGACTTAATTTGATCAAAATTTTGATCACAATAGAATCAGAAATGAAGACTCACCACAGCCGTAGTTGGATGATTACGCCGGATAGTTCCTGACATTATGTTAATATTTTGGTGTTTTCAAGGGCATGAAATACGTATTGATTGGAAAATCTATGACTTAGGAACAAAGAATACCGGCATATCTTTGAAATTGAAGGCACATCACATTACATCAATAGTCGTCTGCCCGTAAATTTCGACAAAAAGTAGGTAAACAAATAACCCATAACAGTGTCGAAGTCCGAACAGAAGAAGACTGGTGGCCCAGGAGCTTGGTTATTCATATCACATGTTCAACCAATCAGATATTAGTATCCGTCAGTCCAGATAGTCCGTTGTAAGTCAGTTTTAGTTTGATTGTAAAAAAAAATAATGATTTTTTGTGATGTCACATTATATTATGTTATAATTTTGTTTAGCATCATGTTACATTTTTGTGTATTTTTGTTCTTTCTATGTTTGTTTACCTTTGTACAATAAACTTTTGTTGTGGACAACAAGACATTTTTAATCTAGGCCTTTCTCTGCTGTGACATCTCTAAATTTAGAAATGTAAACAATCTATTTTTTCGGTCATCAACCGCCAACTGTAAAAGGAATTTAACGCTTTCTTGAGATTCAGATGCAAACTAAAGAGCACGCAGCTTGTAGCTTTTTAGCTAGTTTTGTTTTTCTCTTTTGTCATTTAACCCTCTGCACACCGATGTCAACATATCAAAGTTTCAAGCAACACATTTTCCCAATAATACACAAAGAAAATGAAGAAATTTAAACTTGTTTGACAGAGCTCAACAAACCATGTTAGACAAGATTGAATAGATCAAATTCTGATTGTAAAAATTAATTATCTGCATCCTGTATTTTATATTTCGACATCTGTGTGTAAGGGCCTGGCGCTCAGCCCTGTTATGTGTCAAACTGCTGTACAATGTACACTTTAAAACATTTGCAACTTTTGATTTATTCTAAGAACACTCATCTGGAGGTTCTGATTTCCGGAGATGAAAAATAATAAGTAACACAAATTGAAGGAACTTATGCTGAAAATCAGTCCCCCCCCCGATTAGTTGTAGTAGTATCAGTATAGCGAAGAAGTAAGAGGGGATTTGTGGACACCTGGTTACTTTTAGAGACAGGCAAATTAAACGCAAATAGTATACATCGTAGCAAAGCACTAGTTCGAAGTTGGGGACGGCGATAATGAAAACTGTAGTATAAAGGAATATTGGCAGCCATGATAATAAGCCTAGATCACAAAGAATCCGGAGAGTGGTTGCACATCCCTCAAACTAACTTTGACTTTTTAAAAAAAAAAATTTACCATGCTGATCGAAGGTCACATGTGAGAGAAATACTCATCTAAAGAACGTTTTATTCAACAGGACATTCAACCAGAGGTTTCTATTCAATTCCCTCGAACAGCAACGCTTCAGCTCAATTCTTGGGAGTTCAAACACACATTTAGAATACTCAAACTGCGCGACAATTAATTCAAATATTACTGCAGAATCTAATATATGAATTGACATAAGCATATACATCACATTTGTTGGACATTTCAATTATAACATTTCTGACATCCCAAAACGCAGATATGGTGTGAATTTTCCTATGTGGATTCCTATCTTACATACATCTTTGCATGGTAACATTTTTGGGTAGGGGGAGTTTTGCAGTAAATCATTTTCACCGTATCGGGAGGCTCCACTACTATGGACATAGCACAGTCATAGTCAAGTTTAGCTACCCGTTCATACCACAACTGCCCACCTCGACGTCATACCGCAGGGCTTAGTTACTGGGTCCACTCATATGAGTGAAACAGAACGTTTTCACTACAGTAATAAAGCTCTACTTCACTTGCCGGAGTTCACACTGGACAGCAGCTTTATTTACCTCTATACTACAAACAAACGCTTCCAGAAGATCAACGTGCAAGAGTTCTTTTTTTGGTCAAAACAGTCGGTTTATAATAAAATGTACAGTATATGGCGATGGGTAGCAACTAAAGCCCCCGCATTGTGAATTTTGCACACAGGTCATGTCATGTTCTCTGTCGAAAAGCTAGAGAAACACAAAGTTCAAGCTTATGGGCCCCAGGTTCATACAAGTTGAAATTCTGTATTTTTAATCAAACATTTGAGTTTTTCTTTCTAATCAAAAGCTCAACTCTGTGGCTAGTTTAGTGGGAATTCACCTTAAAAATGTCGTATTTCACAAAATGAGAGAAAACTTCATTCAAGATAATATGGGATAAATCCCAAAGAGGTGTGCGTTTTCTCTGCCTCACTCGATTTCAGTGCACTGTCCACTTCTCTAATTGTTTGAATATGCCTTTCAAGCATACAAACTGGTGAGTGATGAACTTTTCCTCTTAACTCCCTCTGGTATTCTTTAGTGATCAGAGATCAAATAATTGCATTGATGAACGTCAATCTAAAAGAAGGATTTTTTGTGGAACTGATTTTCAAAAACATTAGGTTACATGCATTTTAATGTTACTTGGTGGTGAAAAGTAATTTAAAACCCCTTTAAGAAATGGATAGAATCATCGTCGTTTCGCCCCTCATACCCAAGTCGTTTTGCGCCACTATAGGGCGAAACGACCCTGGGCGAACGAGAATTGGGGTGAAACTACCCGATATCGTTGACATTGTACCAAAAAATTTGTCGATATTCGCGTCTCAGCTCAGAAACGAAATGACCACACTAGTTATCAAATTTCGCACAATCATTTAGGGTAATTTCCATCTGGTGATTTTTACGAGAGGACGGTGTGTGTGTGTGTGGGGGGGGGGGGGGGGGGGGGAGGGGGGGGGGGGTGGTAGTGACATTTTTTCTTTTTTTTCTTTTATTTCCTCTTCTATTTGAGTTCATTGTACAATATGATGCTAAATTTCATTATTTAGACATTAAAATAGTTTTCTGTGTGTCTCGAGTTGTGTTTTGGTATAGAATTCTCACTTTTGTTATGCTCAAGCTGCCAACAACATTGACGACACAATACATTCTTCTACCATTGGCAGATCGAGGGGTGGTAGGAGGAGGGGTAACAGGTCTATCCGGTTCCAAAGACGATCCATCCCCAGACGATCCGGCCTCAGCCGTTTCCGCGCGCTAGACGATCCGTCTCCAGTCGATCCGTCCTCAGATGACGGTGATATTGGTCCTGGTACTGGCCCTAATGAAGCCTCAAGTTCGTTAAGTGCATCATTCATTGGTACATCACGATCTGGTTCATCTGCAGTCTCGTTGGACTTGCTCTTACAGTCATTGCACAAGATGTTAATGCCTAATTCTCATCGCATAATAGCACGACAATCCTGAATAGATATATCTGTCCTACATAAGCGATGCTGCCATCGGGGACAAGAATCGCACTTTATGGCGATTAATGGTTTTTTTGGTTTATATAGAGACCGTGAATTGTAATCATTGTTAATTGACATTGCTGTTATAAAACAGTTAAGGCATTTATGTTTATATAAGGGTTATGAATAGCCATGTGATAGGTGTTTAGTAACAAAGTCGTTAAAATTCATTTCATGTTTCCATTGCGTTTTCATATTTCCAACCAGACGAATGTATAGTATAAGAAGTGTATAGAGGATATGGAATGAGTGTTTTTCTCGTATAATATTTATGAAACGAGTCTAAGAATTTTCCGTTTTGGCGAGCCACTGGCGAGCCCAAACGGAAAATTCGGACGAGTTTCATAAATATTATATGAGAAAAATACTCATTTCATATTCTATTTATCATACATGTATGACACACACACGCACAAATTAGCCACTTAGTATGACTTTTTAACCCATCACCTAACTGGAGTTGCAGACAGCACTTGGAAAAACATCCCTGTATAACTAAAAATTTTCATTTTTTGCTTCCAAAACATAGATTATGACCTCTCATTGGAACGAGCTCATTGAGCTCGTTCCAATGAGGGGTCATAACCTATGTTTTGGAAGCAAAAAGTGAAAATATAAAAAAAATGAATGGCGTTTTTCTTGTAGGTAAAAGATTAATACAATATAACCCACCCTAAATAGGACAGATAACGTAAATTCTCCCTACTGAAATTATGCAAATGTCACCCAGTGACTCGACAATTGGTATGGCAAGGGTCGGGCGCCGGGCGTAACAATTAGATGTTTCTGTTCACCACGAGGGGATTTAACAGAAAGGTTTTGGGAGAGAAACCATTTATAATTTTAAAATAGTCTTCAATAAAACAAACAATACTTAATCTTCGTTCGACATGTATTTATTATTGCGTGCGCTTCATTAAATTGTCACTTCTCACACATTCAGCTGCACATTTAACATAGTTTTATAATATACTTACCGTCCTTTTTATCGGCAAAAAGTTGTGTTCAAGCTGTTTTTTTAAACGGAGGTTCAAAACTTATTTTCAGTTAGCGTTTCGCCAAACACATGCCGAGGTGATAATAAATATTAAAACCAACCACACATCAGTGGATACTAGTTCCAGATTCCTGTATGTGCAACCCCAATGATACTCACAGGCGCCTATTAAAACTGGAGCGCCTTGTTCTCACTCCACCAGTCCCTATGTGTGAGCTCCCGGTGGTGGGTCAGGGGTGGTGGGGGTGGCTGAAGGCCCCCAAATGCAAACCATAATTATCTGTTTTTAACCCCCATGTTTCCACAGGATGCACCAGAATCAATCTCAGAGATTCAGAATTTGAAGAATAAAAATATCCTGGAAGGGCTCATAATCGTGGGATGGAATACAGAATACACTTTTCACACATTCAGAGGTACATTTAGCGCTTTAAAACGTAGTTTTTTTTTACACTTGCCGTCCTTTTTACCGGATACCGTCCTTGATTACCGGCAAAAAGTATTACCCCGATAACTTCAACAAAAGTCAACCGGTTTGACTGATATTTGGCATACGGATTTCAAGGAACAATGTCTTGATCGAGTTCGAAAAATGGCTCGTCCAATGTACGACAGCAGATTGAGTTATGGTCCTTTGTTAAAATCGACTAATTTTGAGCGTGATAGCACGATAACTTCAACAAAAATCAACTCATTTGACTGATATTTGACACATAGCTTTCAACTTACAATATCTTGCTAGAGTTCCAAAATGTGCTCGGTCCGATGTATGGCAGCAAAATTATTGGGCTGACTTGGTCATTTTTTTTAAAAAATTGTGCTTGATAGCGTGATAACTTGAACCAACATCAACCCAGTCGAATCATTTTTTTTGTTATATGGATTTCTAAGATTATCTCAATTGAGTTTTTAAATGGGCGTGGTCCCTTATGAGGCAGCAAAATTATTGGGCTGGCTTGAGGCATTTTTTTTTAGCTCGATATCTTGAACAAATGTCAACCGATCCAATTCATTTTCATAATGTGGGTTTCCAGGAACATTTTCTTGATAGGGTTCGAAATTGGGATCGGTCCATTTTGTTTTAGTGCATAGCTACCCATGTCTGAATAATTATCAACTTTATTTTGCTGGTGCCGATTGCACTGAAGATGCACTGTATTCTTGTTCCAATGAGAGATTGCGTGTCTGTCTGTATGTTGGTGGTGGGGGGGGGGGGGGTGAGGAGGGGTAGGGATGTACTATTGATAAATTTACTAAATTCCAAATTTCTTGGTAACAACGGAAGGGCAGTTCTAAATACAGCAAGTCCCTAATAAGTCGCTAAGTCCGGTCATGTACTAATTACAGCAAGTCCCCTTTAAAACACCTCATTTATCATGTAAAACACTCACAAAATTTAACCCCAGACATGAATTTGCAAAGGACTGTCAAATTTGTTTATTATATATGTGTAATTATTAAGTATATATCGAGCATTTTCATAGATAAAATCGGAACTTTTTTGGACTGTTTATAAACAAACACTTCGGAAATTCGGGTTGGCAGTTTCGTTGTTTATAATTATTTATTTCATTATTTACTGAAATTGTAATTTTCAAAGCATGCTTCTTAATGATGATTTTCGTAAATTATTTTCTAGATTCAATTCACAAAACATGATGAAATTAAAGCAAACTTGCTATTCGGTGTTTGCGTTTGTTTGACCCGTTACGACTTGCGTCGACTAGTTTTGCTTAAACTATTTATTTATTTATTTATTTATTTATTTATTTATTTATTTATTTATTTCTCTGCACTTTTAGCAGCCAGGGTCGGAACAGAAAGATTTAATTGTGGATGAAAGCCGGACAGAACTTAAGCACTAGCTTGTTTTGAACAGGTAAAATACTAGAGTGCTCAAGCCGGTGGACCTTCTTTAAACATGATAAAATAAAAAAAAAAAAAAAAAAATGAAATAAAAAAAAATAAAATAAAAAATAAAACAAGTAAGTATCAAAAATACATTTTCAGATAGCATTTTAAAAGCATCTCTTTTAAAAGTTGTACTTTTATTTTACACACACGCGACTCGGAAATCGCCGGAACTGCTGTTCAAAACAACAAAAGATTGTCAAGCACCTACTGCTTTTAAATTTGAAAAAAACAAACAAACAAATAAAAACAAAAATAAATAGTCAACATGCAGTTTTATGATAAAGTCTCTAATTTTTAATTTTTGACGCTATTAGCGGTGTGTTTTGAGGGACTTGCTGTATTTTTGTATCCGAGGGGACTTGGGGACTTAAGGACTTATTAGGGACTTTCTGTATTTAGTACAACCGCAACGGAAGATATTCCCACTATTTGGAGGGCCTTAAAGCCCCATTTCCAAAGCAGTCACAAAAATTCCCCAGCATGTAATGACAGAATTGCTGCCGAAAGCCACAATCGAATGAGTCCCCTGACTTCCACCTTATACACACAACAAGTGTATACATACATCTGCCGAGTCCATAAGATGAAAATCAGAGGAATAATGTGGCTTCTATCATGCCTACAAAGATTTTTTTCGGTGTGATTGCATGATCTTGTTTTTTTTTGGGGACATACTTTTTGCCGGTAAAAGGACGGTATCTGGTAAAAAGGACGGTAAGTGTCTAAAAGCTACGTTTTAAAGTACTAAATGTACCTCTGAATGTGTGAAAAGTGACAAGTTAATATAAATAACAAAGATTAAGTATTGTTTGTTTCATTGTATTTTCAATTGTTCAAAAGTTGAAGCCCGTTAGTTGCAGACCCCCCCCCCCACCCCCGCACCCTGAACCTCAACACACACACCAAAAGATGCTGAAAACTAAATAGAAAAAGATTCTGACTGTAGATTTGAAGAGGATTTTTAAGAATTTTGCTTATCTTGTACCAAGGTAAATTCTGGTTCCCACAAGCAGCTCAATACGAATCCAGGGAGTTGACATGAACAAACTGGAATCTGACCCCACTAAGAATGACACATACCAAATATCAAAAGATCCTTACTTGTGGATCTGATAAGGAAGAGCTTTAATTTTTTAATTTTCCTCATATTGCACTGCACAGAAATTAGGGTTCGCATAAGCATTTTTTATTTATTGGTGTTTAAGATCACTTTCCACACCTTTGACTATCTCATGACCGCAACAAAGGGATGAAGTCAAATTTAGCCAATCGTTTATAACTATGCTGCCCACCTTAGAAGACCTCCTACCCAGGCATTGGTTCCGGCTCCTATTTTACCAGTAAAGCATAACTAAGTTGTTTACTTAGATGGGTTCCAGGAGGGGAGGGGGGGGGGGGGGGGGCAGTGTACCATATCTCATAAGATACCGAAACATGGATCCAGAGACATTTGACTTATACAAATATAACAAATATGGATATGCCCAATCCTCCTTCCCTAATCACAAAGTGTGCTGTATACCAAATATCAAAATATTCTGTATGGTGGATCTAAGAATGCTGATTTTTAAGGAATATTCTTCATATTCTACTATGTTAAAATTCATGCTCACACTGGAAGCCAAAAAATATGAAGCCAAGAACTTGATTTCAACATAACTTAAATCTGACTGTCTGAGGATGCCGCATATTAAATACCAAATTATGTAAGATGAAAACTTTAAAAAAAATGTTCCTCACAGGGCCAGAAATTAAAATTTGAGCTCCCAAAGCTTCCATATCTTTGAACAATCTTGAATGAACTCTCACCCACCCCAACTATGACGTATCCCAAATAACAAAAGATTTTGGCAGTTCTGGAGATTTTTTAATTTATGAAAAAATCAAATGGGTACAAACAGAATTATGCCCTTTGGGAGCCACATGTGGGCATGGATTAGTTGATGCTCAACACCATTTTAAACTGTTTATCATCTTAAGATGTAACAAAGATACGAAATCAGGAAACGACAATAACTCATGTCTCTGCCACAAATAGTGATTATGAATGCCATAATATTCTGCAGCAAGCTAGCCCATGCCAAAATTAGGCTATAACTGCAACTAATTTGTATCAGAATTGCTGCAACACAGGCTCATTATTGTTACTTTGGGTTCATCTCAGTTCATCGGGATATTTCCATTAGGAGTAAGAACTTGGCTATGATACAACAGTTCATATATCAGCATAGTTACGATGCATATATATTTAGGTTACCTTACAGCTTACCTGAATCAAATACAGGGGAACAACCGATAGGTTACCAAAGCTCAGACCAGGTGAACAATAAATGGGTTATGCAAAATTTTGAAAACAGGAGGCCTGAAATCAGTACGACTCGACTTGAAATGAATCCAAAGAACAATTTCAAATCAAACTGATTTTTGAAGCTTTGCAGGGCTGCAATTCTAACCTCATTTTTAATTGTTTCCTTGTAATAGAGATGAGTGGTATTGGAATTTTGAGTTTGCATTACGTGTACGCCCCGTCTTCGTCACACCCGATGATCACTCTGTAAAATACGGGTCCACCACCCACCAATCGAGGCTAATTATAGATGAGTGGGGAAACCATACTTCAAATAGAACACCGATGACATGCATCAACGCGGGATAGCAGCGAGTGGTGCACCGATATAATATAGTTACACAAATAAACTCCTGATTGCAAACTCGACCAATAAACAAAAAATATGTTCGAAAACACAACATTATTCCATTACGATAAAGTTACTACGTTTATTTGTATTTTTCTTACAAGAAATGGCCCATTAAGCTAGCATTTAAGAGAGTGGATAAATACATTTCTTCCACTTTATACTGTCCAATGAAACTAAGGTCCGAACTATTCCGAAAAAGGTTTCCTTTTCTTCTTTATTCTTTTCGTCCCTTGTTGACTGACTGACAGTTGATGGACGTTGGCCATACCCTTCCTCCAGATTTGCTAATGAAATCAATAAAAATTAGTGTGTGTGAAGGGGTGTGTGTGGATGGGGGCGTGGGGGGGGGGGCGAATAGATTTATTTTTTTATTTGAATGCGGACACGCACAGAAGCAGATTGGTGAGGTAAGAAAGTGGGATAAAGCCTGTTTTATGAGGGTCGACCATCGCCTTTAGTGCCACCCTTGCCGACGAGCCTCATTCTGTAAAATGTCGGTGAACTTGGTGTGAAGCCAACCAGGCATGTTTTAAGGCATTTTCAATTGCCGCGTACTTGACATTGTTTTCAGTTTGAAATACACTATATGGATGGAGCTATATGTAGATGGGAAAACAGGAGAAGTGGGTTTAAAGGAAGAGATTATTTCACAGAAAATAAACATTGTAAAAATGAAACCTGTTAAAAAATTAAGAAGCCCCAACTGCATGGGAACATTGGCTTTATTTATTCCCACTATAGTGCTTGCATTAGGCCTACTATGCTTCTTACAGGGAATTGTTACGGTGATCAGGGTATGAATCGGTGGCGTACCACACATCCCCCCCCCCCCCTCCACAAGAAAAAAAATCCCCCCACCCCCCGCCCCATGTTAACCCATATATGGAACATCAGGCAAGAAACTATATGTTCACTATTTATACTTGTAAGATGTCTGAGACGTGTCATTCCAACAAAACGAATGGCTGGAATATCCCAAAAAGACGGATTCCGACAGGACGAAAACTTCTTTTTTATTCACTTTTGGGGAAATTCATAAAAAGAGATTTATAAAGTGTATAATCAGGCTCTTTTGGGGTGGTTGTTTCACATGCTTCAGTAATTGCTGAGCAGTTATTATTAATATTTTTATTTTTCATCTCTTGATCGCCCACATTCACTGTCTGACTTTAGCAAGAGTGTATTTCCGTAGTGAGTTCAGTTGGTGTATCCTTGAGTCTTACTTTGTCAGGCAATCGCGTCGTGCCCTTGGGCAAGACACTTCACCTCCACTGCCCACGTGAGGGAGGAGCGGTGGCGTTGTGTACTAAGGCGTATTGCACGTCGATGGGGCACTTGTCTTCAACCAATGCTAACCCTGCTTGTGTGGAGTTAGTATCTTAGGGAGCTGACAGTTGCTCGCCAATGTTCGGTGGTTCTCTCCGGGTACTCTGGCTTCCTCCAACCGTAAACTATCGTTGCCATGATTAGCCACTGTGCAGAAATATGTGACCTTAAACACCAAAAAATAACTTACTTTGTCAATACTTTATGTTTACTAAATGCAGTAAAACTTTCAGTCAGCAATTTTAATGAAGACGCACTTGTGATACTAAAAGCGCATTTTACAAAACAGATATTGCCGTCATTGTTGAAAAAACATGCTCGAAAAATGAAAAATTCATTGTAATTTGTATATTTTTATACTTACCAATGGCCCAGACATAGCTGATGCTAACTGTAAAATATCCAGGGCCAAACACAAATTTTGCCCCCAATCCCCAAAAATTGCATCAAAACCCGAAAATTTAATGTCCAATGTGGCCCTCCATACATTTGACATCTGTGCATGCACAGTGTTCAGGAAGTACCGAAATTACCGCCAAATATCATTCCTACTACATTGCTTGCTAAATGTTATAATCAGCGGGGAGGTATGAGTGCCCACTCATGGGAGGGCCGTCCCCGTCTGGGCCATTGGTAAGTATAAAAATATACAAATTACTATCAATTTATCATATTTTTACACAGTAACCAATGGCCCTGACAAAACTGAATGGTAAATAGGTTGGAGGGCCTAGGATTTAAAGGAAAATCCAATTACTCAATCACTTCTAACAGATTATCTCCTACAGGAGAATAGGAGAGAACGGAATTGCATATGTCTTTCATATTTATTTAAAATAAGAAAGCCATAACACCAACAATGTAATTGAGCATAACTCAATATATATATTCTCCATTTAATGCCAGCATAACACATTATGCTAATTTCGTGAAGGGAAGCCAATATATAAAGATAGTCCAGAGAATGAGACTCTTTAAACTCAATTAAAAGTGTCCGAGGATTGTATATTAACGCCCGTTTGACACGTGACATATACAAATGCTTCACACCGAGCTACACTTTAAAAATATTACATAATGACATCATAATTGCTTCCACCGAGCTTGCACATTAAGACCATCCCAGTATAGACTGAGATCTACTGACACCGAAGCAGGCCTTCCCTTGATTTTCATTATAAAGCCAGGTGGTATTAAGGGATCCCCCTTCCCCTTGTTCTGGGTCACACAACCACAGGACGAAGAGGGCAGCGGAACAGCGTCAAAGCTGGAACGGTAAGAATAAATAACTATAGCTGTAATCATTAAGTGGACGACATTCTGAGCAACAGAAAGAGGACCTAAACTTCTAAGGTCACCGGAGATGGCCTCTATAGTTCTAAGGTAAAACCTAGTGAAAGTAGAAGGCTGTGTCCAGTATGCAGCTTTCACGAGATCAGTTATGGCTATACTGTGAGAATAAGCCCAAGAAGTTGACAGCGCTCTGACTTCATGTGCTGAAATCTTATTAACAGAACGCTGATCTGAAGAAAGATTATAATAAGCAAAACGTACTGCTAATTGAATCCATCTAGCTATAGATTGAACAGAAATATCTTTTCTGTTTGGTACTGATGATAGAAAGAAGCGTTTCCTTCCTTTCCTAATAAAATCAGATCGGCGTTTATAAATGCGCATAGCCCTGACTGGACACAACAAAGGTCTACGGTTGTCCATAGAAGGCAGGGCCTTTATAATAATAGGCTCTGGCCTTACAAAAAGAATTTGATTCTTAGCCCAAAATCCCACTTGTGTAATTAAAGTGATGGTATTTCCAACACTGCGGTAGTGAGATTCGTCCACGGATAACGCATGGAGTTCACTAACTCTTCTAGCGGATGCAAAGGCTAAGAGAAATGCAGTTTTATAGGTTAAAAACTTGAACTCTACAACGTCTAACGGCTCAAATGGAGCTTCTTTGAGCTTCAACAGAACCCAAGCCAAATTCCATTTCGGAATTAATCCGAGTGTTTTAGGTCTATTAATAGAGAAATTTCTAACTAATTTGGATAAAGAAATATTATATCCGATATTCAAGCTATCAGGATGTGCGTAAGTGTCTGACAGCATAGACCTATGACCCTTAATAGTGATGGGCTGCAGGTTGAGAACGTCAAACAAGTAGACCAGAAAATTAGCAATGTCTGGTATGGATGGATCATAAACGTCTATCGACTGAACCCTACGCCAACGGAGGAAAACCTTCCACTTTGTTGCATAATTTAGCAAAGAGGAGGCCCTCCTACAGTTAGAAATTGCGTCCACTGCTCGTCCTGTAAAACGCTTGCCGTGTAAGAAGGACCGTACAATGGAAATACGTGAAGGTTGAGACCTTGTGGATTGTGATGCAGTGCGCGCGACTTCCTCTGATAAAGAGGTCCTCCCACGGAGGAAGCTTCCGGAGAATGTCCCATAACAGATACCTGAGAAGATTTATCCAACGTTTCTGTGCCGACAGAGATGCTACTAACAGAATCTTGCAATGGGATTGCTTGATCTTTGGCAAGATCTGTTGAATTAACGGAGTTGGAGGATATGTGTATCCTATCATTCCGTCCCATAATATCGAGAGAGCGTCTACTGCATACGCTCGTGGGTCTGGACATGGCGACACATAAGTCTGCAACTGATTGTTGAGGTGTCACAACTGTCTATCATTGGTTGATCCCATTGGTAGCAAATCTGTCTGAACACTCGCTTGTTGAGAGTCCATTCTGAAGGCAACAGACGACATTTCCGAGAGAGTGAGTCTGCTAATACGTTCAGATGACCCGGAATATAACGGATAGACAGTTGAACTTGATGATTCAAGACAAACAGAAGGATTCCTTCCATTAACTGGTATAACGGAATCGAATGCGTGCCTCCCTGGTTCCTTATGTACGCTACCACTGTCGGGTTGTCCGACAATATTTGAACATGCGCGTTCTCTTTTATGTGAATTCATTGTTGTAGCGCTAGCCATATTGACATCATTTCCTTGATGATTATGTGTTTGACTAGGAACTCTGGGTTCCAAAGACCCTGGGATTTCGAGTCTGTCGGAATCAGGATCGTGCCCCAAGCTCTGACTCGCATCCGTCGTATTCGTGAAAGCCGGATCCGGCAGATGCAATGGAACTCCTTGAGTTAACCACTGAATATCTGCCCAAATCTGAACCTTTTGTTTTAATTGGTTCGTTAAAACAATATTGGTTTCGAGCGAATGCGTCTTCACACTCCAGTTCTGAGTAAAAAATATCTGGAGAAGACGTGTGCGTAAGCGGTCCATCGGAATAAGATCCGCGGCCGCTCCGCACAGCCCTCTCAGTCGCATAAATTCCCTCGCTGTTAATGAGTCTGAGTGTAGACAAAAGAGAGTATAACAACTGACTAATTTGTACTGGATAACGGCAGACGGGCCAGATTGTTGTGAGTCTCGAAGCTCATGCCCAAGTGGATGAACGGCTTACGGAGCTAGATCCAACTTCTTCTCGTTTACGATGAAAGCAAGATGTCGGAGAAGTCGAAGCAGACTCTGAACATCGTGCCGAAGAGTATCTTTGTTGCCGTTCCTCTGAAGAATGTCATCCAAGTAAGCCGACGTTACCGCAGACGAATGGGCTCGGAAATAAGACATTACCGAGTTCATTATTCGAGTGAATGCACAGGGAGCTAGATTCGGGCCGAATCACATTGCTCGGAACTGATAAACCGTCCCCTGAACGGCGAACCGTAGGTACTTTCTGAATGCCAGATGTACCATGACATGAAAGTACGCATCTTTTAGATCTATGCTTGCCACATAGTTGTTCACTCGTATGCTCGCTCTTACTGGCCGTATAGTTTCCATACAGAACTTCGGAGCTACGATAAGTTTGTTTATCCAGCTCAAGTCTATTACTGGTCGGAACGAGCCGCCTGGCTTCGGTATGAGGAACATGTGACTGTAGAAACCTAAAGATTCCTGTTTTTCTATGACCTCTATTGCGTTCTTTTCTAGAAGAGATCTTACCTCCGAAAGGAGAGCCTCTCTTTTTGAAGGATTTGGTGGAAGTTGAGTCCATTGTGGACATCATGTTAGCAGTGGTTTGGCTCGGAACGACAGTCTCAGTCCTTCCGAGATCACATTTCTCACCCACCGATCTTCCATCATAGTTATCCAGTTTCTTTCGAATCTTGATAAGCTTCCGCCAACTGGAACACAATAGAGGTCCTGACCTTCGCCTGTAGGACCTGCGAGGCTTGCAAGAGGAGAAACCACGTCCTCCCCATGATGAGCCTCGACCTGCCGGCTTGGGGGGATCTGACCGTTTGCCTCGGCCAGACCCACGCCCCCAACCTGAGTCGCTAAACTGACGATTATGTAATTGTAAGAGGATTTCTTAAATCCTCGCGAGAAGTTCCCTCTGAACGATCTTTGTCCAAAACCTCCTGCTTTACTCTTCTCTGCAGGTGCGGGTTTATTGACGCCGACTTTAAAAGCAGAGTGTTTGACGCTTTCTTTGTTGCTTGGTCATAGACCAAAGAAAGCTTATCGTCAAACATATCATGTCCTGATACAGGAGCGACTCTAAGAGAGTTTTTCACCTTGCCATCTATTAACAATGATGACACAAGGGCTCCATCACGTCTAACAAACTCCAAATTAGCCACTCTAAGGGCGGAGTTATACATGGTACACAGTATAGCCCTGAAAAGAACCCTTAAGGAAGAACGAACGTCCTCAAACTCCTTTCCATTGAGACGTTGTGCAATGGCTTCCGTCAGGTGATCTGCGTAAGACATAGCGTCTAAATTTGCTCTATTTGAAGAAATTGCCGTCTCAATTGTATCCGAGCGAATTGTAAATGAAGGAGGTAAGGCCAAATCTAGGTCCTCAGCCTGCTCATTTAAACGCAGAGGAACTCTCTGTAACCTTCCCCTACCGTTTTAAATGGACGTGGTCATACAGACAGTATACAAACGGAAGATGAAGAAAAAAAGCTGCCGTTTCTCTTTCCACTTGAAAGACTGAATATAGCGTCGTTGAGGAGAGTAAAAGTATTCGACACTTGTTTCGACTGCACTGTGAAGGAAAGGACTTCCTCCCTTGACCGGATATAGTCCGCGTCTAACAACGCTAGCAGCTTTTTATGAGTAGACGCAGCAGTCTGATTCACTGGAACAATCTCAGGAAAGTATTGATGGATAAAATCCATCGCTACCATGTGTTGTTCCGAAAGGGATGGGTCCGTATCCTCCATTTCCCTTTCTGCATCCGATGGAATCAGATTCTCCTCATGGTCCTCTGCCTCTGAATGGGCAGATGACTGGACCGACCCAGCATCATCGGACAGCTCGAGTTCCGAGACTGCCGTAATTTGCTCCTGACTATGCTGGGATGCTGCGATTAGCTGCGGAATCTGCGACAGCAGGTCCGTAACCGAGGCCTGAGGAGCAGCGGTCTTTTGTTGCTTGGCTACTCCTGGGACTGTGTGTTCGAGACGGCTCTTTTCTGCAGGCGTCCCATCGAACGAGGTCTCATTTCCTTGGCTATTGGATGCTGTGACTTTTTAACGGAAGAGCGGTCCTTGCTCGGCAATTCCGGCTGGATATCGGACATCACATAGCCAAGGTGCGGTCGAGTGTGCTGCACAATATCGGAGGAAGCCCTACTTACAGCCGTCCCCGGCTGACTATTTGACGGAGTGTCCCGGGATGGATGCGTGGATGTAAGCTCCGATTGAAGCATGTTTCGAACTACAACATCTGGCCCCAGATGTTATCGACAGAGAAAGGGGTCTCTCTTGCTCGCAGTCCTGCTAGACCTCGCTGAGCTGACCGACGAACTTGCTGGCTTCCTCCTTTCCGTCGTCGCTGGGTGAGCCTGATTTGAGATTATAGTGCTCGCTCTACCCTTTTTCCTTTCCTCGACTGCAACGGACACAGCTGGTGTTGCGGTGCCCACCGCTTCACAGGTCGAGCTAGCTGGCGACAGGGCTATGTAACCACTGGCACGTGGTTTATTGCCCTGTCTAATATTTGAGAGCACTTTTGCCACTAGCTCTGATTATCATTAGGCGACGACGGAAGCACACTATCGGACGGAGTCACGAAACCATCAACATGTTCTTGTTCCTCTGAAATGGAAACTGAAATACTAGAGTGACTGTGCGGGGTCCAGATCGTTTCGTCCCCGGAACGATTCGTCCCCTACTTGGTGGGACGTTTCGTCCCCGTGACAGGGTGGGACGTTTCGTCCCCGGTTGGGGACGAAACGTCCCACTTCAATACCAAATTACTGAGAAGATATGGGATTGGATTTTTTTTTCATAAATGAGGGAAGCATCTGTTCGTAACCAATGATGGTCACTCATATGGCATCGAGGTTGGATTTTATGCATAATTAGATATCATATTAGCAGACTATAATACAAACAATGAATTTGAAGTTTTTATAACCACTCAACGATAAAAGATCTCACTGATAAGTCGGTACCTCTAGGAATGTTTCTTTGTTATTTATTTATTTATTGATGTTTACAGTCACATATTTATGCACAATGGCTAACCATGACCGTGGCAGTTTTACGGGTGGAGGAAGCCGGAGTACCCGGAGAGAACCACCGAGCAACGACGAGCAGCTGCCAGCTCCCCAACTTTGTAACTCCGCACTGCCGCACAGGCAGGGTTAGATTGGTTGAAGACATGCGTACCATCGACGTGCAGTACGCCTTAGTACACGGCGTCATCGTGCCCCCACGCGGGCAATGGAGATGAAGTGTCTTGCCCAAGATCACAACGCGGTTGCCGCAGGTGGAATTCGAACAGAGGACCTCTCAATGAATGGTTGTTGATATGTAATTATATTTAATTATTAATAATTATTAGTATGTTTTCATTCGCACTCGAGGATAGTGCAGTTCACTGACATGTCGGCGCAACAAAGAAAGTTTAATAATTGATTAAAAATATCTTCTAACAATTAACTTTTGGAAATCAAATGAAGTTATATCAATGAAATATACCACTGTTAGTTATTTATAACACTCATCCTTTTCAGGAATTTGCATTGGGGACGAATCGTCCAGGGGACGAAACGTCCCACCAATAGGGGTCGAATCGTCCCGGGGACGAAACGTCTCGGGACGAATCGTCCCGGGGACGAAACGACCCGATTCACTGTGCGGTGAGAGAACCGGCATAGTCCTCTCACCACTAACAACATACCGTGATACACGTCTCCAACGTTTGTCATCCCAACTGACACAAGCAGCACAGGAATTGGTGCGAGTACAGTGACTACAAGAAACACAAAATTCATGTGAATCTGAGGAAGACTTCCTTGAATTACAATTTGAACAAAAAACTTTCATTTTAAATAAAGATGAAAGTCAACAGTACTAGCACCAACTCCCAAAATACCGAAAAAGATACATCAAAACAATTTATCAAACAATGATTCGAAAATGATTCTAAAAAAAATTTTTGAAAAATTTGACATGAGCCCAAGTTCCCAAAGAGAACCCTGAGCCCAAATGGATGCCGATAGAGCACAAGTGTGGACAATTTTTTTTTTTCACTGCCAAAAATTAAGGCTACACTATCGGAATAAAGTATTATCTTACTCTAGTCCTAACATAATTCATAGGAAAATTACATGTCAAAGGAAGCGTTGTCAAAGTAAACAGCACCACAGAAAAACCGGAAACAAGACTCGAGGCTCTAAAAATATGGCCTGAAGTCAGTAACAGATTTAACACTATCCGATGCAAAGCAAGATCTTCATCAGAAGAAAATGCAATACATCGGATGGATGATGCATGACTACAAATGCCTAAACACCCCTAGGGTGAGGGCGTAACCATGGGGATAGACAGAATAAACATTCTGTGAAAAAACGTTAAACTCCCAAGAAATTTAATAAAAAAAATTCAACAAAAAGCCCAAAAGCCTGGGAGTTTAACAGGAGGGCTTCAGGGAAGGAGCACTTAACAAACAGTGGCATGATCATTAGAAAGAATGATAATTTCAGGCGATACCGCGAAAATGGGTAACTAGAAATAATTTCGTCAAAAATTATAAAGTTACAGCCCTGAAGATAAAAAACCACTGCTTCTTCCATCCATGACTCTATTCTTTCCTCTGATCCACCACAATTATCTATGATCTGTGTCTGGCATCATCAAAAAAGTCAGTTTGTTGTTATCTGACAGAGGGCCAAACAAGGAATGATATTCGGCGGCAATTTCGGTACTTTCTGGACACTGCGCAGATGTCAAATGTGTCAAAAGGACATTAAATTTTCGGTTTTTGATGCAAATTTTGGGGATTAAATATGTGTTTGGCCCTGGATATTTTAGAGTTAGCACCAGCTATGTCTGGGCCATTGGTTACTGTGTAAAAATAAGAGATTTTTATATAAATTCTGATACTGGACCCGAAAGCTAAAACATTTCTGGTAAAATATTTTAATAGACTTCTTGTATATTCCTTGTCATAATTTCCATCTCCACGTAATTTACACTTTATAAAATTGAGAGGATAATTTGCAGTTCAAAACCGAACCTTTACCACAACTTATCGTTGCCGAATGGAAAATTTTCCTCGCAATTTTATGAAGGATAAATAACTTGCAAATAGATAAAAATGCTTAAATTATTATTATTGTTGGGATTCGTCTTTTTGGGATAACCAATTTCAACATTCATCTTGTTGGGAATAAACTGTCTGAGGGGGTGCGTAACAGCAAATTTACATGTGAAATATTTCATAATTTATTTGGATTATATTTGGTGGTAATGTGGCATAATTATTGACGCTTTTCACAACTTATAAATTATAGACACAAACCGACAGAGACAAGGAAATTGCGTTTAAAATTTTGTTCTTCCAGAATTTGAAAATTATTCCCCTGGGAAGGCAACAGGTCCCGCCCAACGAGAGGAGGCACTACCTCTCGTGCTACCCACCATCTCGCTGCTACGTGGCTGGAATGATGATGCGCATCATATTCTGTATGCCCCGATGCAGATGCCTAAGGCATGAGCGATGATAGGTGGTTTGGGGTGGGGGACCCCCCCCCCCCCCCGCTCGCGTAAGAAAATTGGGAAATCAGTTATTGAATGGAGACTTCGGGTGGTTTGGGGGGGGGGGGAGGAAAAATTGCATTAATTTTTGGCCGGTAGAATAACGCTTTCAACCGGGGAGGTGTGCGTCAATTGCCTGATTGATCCAAAGCTGGTCATTACTGAATAAGAAAAACAATTGTTTTCTGCTGAATTTGTGATCAACATGTGGATGTAATTATGATTAGGCTAAAATAATACTAAAAATGATTGAAAATGTTGATAACAGTCTCTTGTTTTTCCTCAACCATAATGTGCAGAGGTGTTAAAACAGATGTTTGTTTGGAGAATAAAAGCTTCTGTTGTTTTGTCGCGCCACCCAAATGTTATTTCACACCTTGTGCAATTAGTAGTTAATTCAATCTACATCTGTGATTATGAACTGTCTGACAACTGGGGTGTCTGACTAATGGGGGGATACCCTTAAATTAATTCCTTCAATGAATCATCAGCTTAATTGCATAGCCCTCCAACATAACAATTCAGTTGAATGATTTGTTACCAGGGAGAGAGAGAGAGAAGATTGTAATTAAGTTTATATCTGATTTGCTTTTGTTTAAGAAATCACCGTGGTGACCCAGAAAAAGTCCCAGAAGTCAATCAGGCTGATTAGGCTATTTTTAGCACAACTGTTACATGATAGCAAAAAGGAATCGGCAATACTGGTATCAGTTTTAAATGAGATGTACATGTAATGGGTATTAGTATTTGTAGGGGGAGTATATCTTGGTATCAGTTCGGTATTCAGCATCTGATTTGACGGAGAATCGCGGATAGTACCAAATAGGAATTCACATCAGGAAAAACAGAATAAATTATTGTAGTATCATTCTACACTATAAGCACTCTTTCATGATCACAAATCACATCTACAGTAATTTTGAAAGTTGTTTTAAACACACAGTTCAAAGACCTATTTTAGGCTTTTGCGATCTCAGATCATGTGCCCTGACCGTGCCATCTTTAGGAGGTCCTGCTGACAATAAACAAAACGCCTGTGCAATGATTTCTAGTCAGGTCTTGACCTGACTAGAAATCACTGCAAAGCAATTGGACATGTGCAGGTTGTAGTCTAGTGGGAATTCAGGACAGTTGTCTCGTCCATTGAGGGCTAACAAAACTGAATAGAAAATCAGTCACTTCTTTCATAAGAATGATCCCTTCCAGACCTGTTAACCTCTGAAGGTGACTGTCAGTGAGATTTTGATGAGCTCTCAGTGAGATTTGGATGCTTGTCAGTGAGATTTTTGCGCGCGGCCAATACATCAATATTTTCCTTTTTATGCCTGCCACAGTCCCACCCTGGCACCCCCCCCCCCCAACCCAAATGCATTATATATTTCATTTTAATAATTTATTTTAACACTTTTAATGGTATTTGTCAGTAAAAGCATACAAATATGGATATCACTGGTCTAAGCCCCTCACCCCCTCCCCCCTCTGACACAAACACAAATTTTATGTGAGTGCGGACATTTTACATTTTTCCTTGGTCATGCAAGCCCATCCCGGTGCTTCAAAACATGGAGACTGAAACATCTTGGGCTGAAATGCCCCAGGACCAAAACGTTCAAGAACCAACAGTGGCAACACAAGCATTCCTTCTTCGTTCATGCCATTTATTCATGTAAATTCTTTGTTCAGTCTGTACATTTTTAGTTTGAAAATATTCATTCTTATTATCTTTGGACAGGTTTTATTGTACAATAAAAATTACTCAATGCTAGCAATACATATCATTTTGTTTAAAAAAAACCACCTGTTGTTGCCGGTACAATGAAGTTGTGTGTGATTGTGGTAATTTCGTTTTCGTTTTTTATTAAAAAAAATATTTGAATTGTGTTTTGTATTACTCACATTAGAGAAGGTGCCCTCAGTATTCATAATGCCCATTGTGAAAAAAAAACAAACAAAATAATCCTGTTGGTTCAAAATGAAGACAAAATACTCTGCTGGATTTTGGACATGATTGTTCTGAATCTGTTTGTATATAAGTAAGGGGAGGTAACTTAATTCTTGTGATATCTCACAACAGATTTTTTTCAGTTTTCACAGGTTTTCAACAAACTTTCAATTATATTTTTTTTTACACAAAGCAGATAAATTTGGTATGAACCATAACAATAGTATATATAAAAGGTCAGCTGAAGTTAATTATACTTGAGAGATTATGTTTTTATTTATTTTATATTTTGAGTTTATATACTTTTGATTTATTTCATGTAACCGCGACAGTATGAGAATATATTTGGCATACAATGCAACTTGTTTATTTTTCAAAATAGAACAGGACAATTATTTCTGAAAAATGTCAAATCGGGAGAAAGTTAAAAAATTTATAGTAATTTATATATTTTTTATACTTACCAATGACCCAGACTTAGCTGGTGCTAACTCTAAAAAAATCCAGGGCCAAACACATATTTTGCCCCCCAATCCCCCAAATTTGCATCCAAAACCAAAAAAAATCATGTCCTTTTGGACCTCCATACTTCGCCCCTACTGCGCATGCGCAGTGTCAAGGACGTTCCGAAATTGGCGCCAATTATCATTCTTACTGGCAGTGCCTGGTCAGCGCTATGTACTCAGGGGGGAGGTAAGAGTTCCCAACTCCTGGGAGGGCCATCCCCGTCTGGGTCATTGGTAAGTATAAAAAATATATAAATTACTATAAATTTTTTAACATTTTTATACTGTACCAATGACCCAGACTTAGCTGAATAGTAAAAAGGCTGGAGGGCCTAGGACATAGAGGAAAATCCAATAAGCTCAACTATATAATATAGAGGCAACCCCTCAAGGAGAAAAGGAGTATTAGGCTTTACATGTATCTTTCTTATTTTAGGTTAAATTAGAAAGATACAATACCCTTCATAATTGAGCACAATAACATTCATGTTCTCTATTAACATCCAGTATAACCCTTTATACTAATTATTTTTAAAGTAAGCCAATAAATAAAGTTAGTCCAGAGAATTGAGACTCTTTATATTCTTTTAAAAGTGTCCGAGGATTGTATATTAACGCCCGTTTGACACTTGACATATACAAATGCTTCACACCGAGCTACACTTTAAAAATATGACATGAATGAATTTTTAACATTAATATTACACTTTAAAACCATCCCGGAAACGACTCAGAAATACTGACTTCGGAGGAGGCATTCCCTTGCTTTTCACTATAAAGCAGGTGACCTAAGGGAACACCCTCCCCCCCCCCCCCCCTTCCCCTTGCCCTGGGTCAAATAGCCCAGAGCGAAGAGGGCAGCCAGACGGAGTCACTGCCGGAACAGAAAGCCTGCATAACTATAGTTGCAACTGTTTAGTGGACGACATTCTGAGCAACAGATAACGGACCTAAACAATGCAGGTCTCCAGAAATGGACTCAATATTTCCGAGATAAAAATTCGTGAATGTGGATGGCTGAGACCAATAAGCAGCCTTCATTAAATCTGTAATAGCAATACTATTAGCGTAAGCCCAAGAAGTAGCAAGTGCTCTTACTTCATGAGCCGAAATCTTAAGCACAGACTGCTGAGAAGATAAACTCTCATAAGCAGTACGGATAGTTAATTGAATCCATCTAGCAATAGAATGGACCGAAATGTCCCTTCTATTAGGCATCAGAGACAGAAAGAAACGTTTTCAACCCTTTCTGATAAAGTGAGATCTCTGTTTATAGATACGTAACGCTCTAACAGGACAGAGTAAAGGCCTACGCCCGTCTGAAGACGGAAGAGCCTTAATAACAATAGGTTCCGGATATTTATTAGGAGCCTGATTCTTAGCTAAAAAACCCACATTAGTAGTGAAGGTGATAGTGTTCCCGACACTACGATAGTGAGAATCATCCACCGACAGTGCATGAAGCTCACTGACTCTTCTAGCAGAAGAGAAAGCTAAGAGAAAAGCTGTCTTATAAGATAAGAATTTGAAATCTACTGTCCCAAGAGGTTCAAATGGCTTTTCCTTCAGTTTAAGAAGAACCCAAGCTAAATTCCATTTAGGAATTAACCTAAGAGTTCTGGGTCTATTTATTGAGAAGTTTCTAACCAACTTAGATAAAGAGACATTAGATCCAATTTGTAAACTATCATGATGTGCATAGGTATCAGATAACATAGACCTATAACCTTTAATAGTAACAGGCTGCAGTTTGATTTCGTCAAACAAGTATACTAGAAAGTTTGCAATGTCTGGTATAGAGGGATCAAAAATATCCACAGAATGATCCCTACATCAACGATAAAAAACCTTCCACTTAGCCGCATAGTTTAGCGAAGAGGAGGTCCTCCTACAGTTAGAAATCGTGTCCACTGCTCGTCCTGTAAAGTGCTTGCCATGCAAGAAGGACCGCACAACGGAAAAACGTGAAGGTTGAGACCTTGCGGGTTGTGATGGAGTTGACGCGATTTCCCCTGCGAAAGAAGATCCTCCCGTGGAGGAAGCTTTCGCGGTAGGTCCCACAACAGACACCTGAGTAGATTTATCCACGGTCTCTGTGGAGACAGAGATGCTACCAACAGAATCTTGCATTGAGATTGTTTTATCTTTAGCAATACTTGCTGAATTAACGGCGCTGGAGGATACGCATATCCTATCATTCCGTCCCAAGGGATCGACAGAGTGTCTACTGCAAATGCTCTTGGATCCGGACACGGAGACACATACGTCTGCAACTGATTGTTGAGATGTGTCGCAAATGAGTCTATCATTGGCCGTTCCCATTGGTAGCAAATCTGATTGAATACTTGTTTGTTGAGAGTCCACTCCGACGGCAACAAGCCACCCTTTCGTGAAAGGGAGTCTGCTAGTACATTCAGACGACCCGGTATGTGACGGACCGAAAGAAGAACCTGATGTT
Organism: Pictodentalium vernedei; assembly: GCA_031216915.1. Lineage (NCBI taxonomy): Eukaryota > Metazoa > Mollusca > Scaphopoda > Dentaliida > Dentaliidae > Pictodentalium > Pictodentalium vernedei. The sequence goes on along the minus strand of CM062296.1, from coordinate 404,610,886 downwards.
CTAGAGCAAACAGAAGGATTCTTTCCGTTAGATTGAACAACGGAACTGAATGAGTGCCTCCCTGATTCCGTATATACGCCACTACTGTCGAATTGTCGAATAGGATTTGGACATGAGCATTGTGAATAATGTCCATCCAATGACGTAACGCAAGCCAAATTGACATCATTTCCTTGATGTTTATGTGCTTGCCCAGGAATTGCGGATCCCAAAGACCCTGGCATCTCGAATCCGTTGGGATCAATGATGCACCCCAACCTGTTTGACTGGCATCCGTCATAATGGTAAAACTCGGATCCGGCAACTGCAGCGGAACTCCCTGAGATAACCACTAAATGTTTGCCCAAGTCTGAATCTCTTGTTTCACTTGATCTGACAAGAGAACGTCTATGTCGAGCGAATGAATTTTCACACTCCAATTCTGAGTCAAGAAAATTTGGAGAGGACGCGTGCGTAACCGCCCCATCGGAATGAGATCCGCAGCGGCTCCGCACAGACCTATCACTCTCATAAATTCTCTCGCCGTGACTTTGTCTGCGTGCAGACAATAGCGAGCGTAACAACTGACTAATTTCGCTCTGGTTAACGGCAGACGAACGAGATTGTTGTGCGTCTCGAAGCTCATTCCCAGATGTGTGAACGACTTGGACGGCACCAGATCCGACTTCTCCTCGTTTACTATAAAACCGAGACGTCGGAGCAATAGAAGTAGATTCTGAACATCGTTCTGAAGCGTTAACTCGTTGCCGTACCTCTGAAGAATGTCGTCCAGGTAGGCCGACGTTACCGCAGACGAATGAGCTCGGAAATAGATCATTACTGAGTTCATTACCCGAGTGAAAGCCCAGGGTGCTAGATTCAATCCGAAGCACATTGCCCAGAATTGATACACCACTCCTAGGACTGCAAAGCGTAGATACTTTCTGAATGTCGGATGTACCATGACGTGAAAGTACGCATCTTTGAGATCTATGCTCGTTGCATAATCGTTCACCCGAATACTCGCTCTGACCGACCAAATCGTCTCCATATAAAACTTCTGAGCGACGATCAGCTTGTTTATCCAGCTCAAATCTATGACCGGACGGAACGAGCCGTCTGGTTTCGGAACCAGAAACAGATGGCTGTAGAATCCCGGAGTCTCCTGGTTTTCTACGACCTCTACCGCGTTCTTCATTAAAAGAGACTGCACCTGTGATAACAGAGCGTTTCTTTTCTGCGGATTTGATGGAAGTTGAGTCCATTTTGGACTTCGAGTTAATGGAGGCTTTCGTTTGAAGGATATCTTTAGACCTTCCGAAGTCACCCCTCTCACCCAAGGGTCGTCCGTAATCGACGCCCACTCTTGTGAAAAACTCGACAACCTTCCGCCAACCGGTACGCGATAGAGGTTTAAGCCATCACCTCCTGGACCTGCGAGGCCTGCGGTAGGAGAAACCACGTCCTCCATGACCCGCACCTCGTCCCGTCGACCTCGGGGTGTCCGACCGGTTGTCCCGGCCCGAAGGACGTCCCGAACGTGAGTCGCTACCTTGACGGTCTCTTGAATAAGACCAAGAGGACGCACCGGAACCTCTATAGGAACCTCTCTTGGGCGCATTAGACCCAGAAGTGCCTGTCTTACTCTTATCTGCCGTGTCCGACTTCTTAGAAGCAGATTTGAACAGCAGAGAATCCGAAGCTTTCTTTGTAATTTTATCGTAAATTGCAGAAAGCTTGCCGTCAAAGAGAAGTTCTCCGGAGACCGAAGCGACTCTGAGAGAGTTATTCACCTTAGTATCCACGAGTGTGGATGTAGCCAGGGCTGCGTCACGTCTAACCAACTCCAGGTTTGCCACTGAAAGGGCGGAGTTACACGTGGAATAAGCTACTGCCCTTGAAAGAAGTCTTAAAGAGGATTGTATATCCTGAAATTCTTTCCCTTGAAGGCGCAGTGATAACGCCTTAGTAAGGTGATCTGCGTAAGATAAGGCATCTAAACTGGCTCTGTTAGACGAAATAGTTGTTTCCAACACCGCGGTTGGAATAGACGCCGACGACGGTAATGATAACTCTAAGTCTTCCGCCTCGTCGTCCATACGCAGAGGAACTCTCGGAATACCCTGTCCTGCCGTGTCGAATTTATTCCTTGCATTAATGAAAGGCAGGTTGAGAGTATTGGCGGACAAGAAACCTGCTTTCCCCGTTTTGGAAGCAAGTTTGAATATAGCGTCGTTCAATAATTCAAATGTTCTTGCAACATTATTGGACTGAGACGGAAACTCGGGAGCGATGTCCCTGAACCGCTCAAAGAAATCAGAATCCAATGACGCTATAATTCTCTTGTCCGGAACCGCAGCAGTCTGACCTGACGGAACAACTTGAGGGAGAAAGTGCCGAATGAAGTCCACGGCAGCTTTATGTTGTTCCGAAAGGGATAGCTCCAAGTCATCCGTATCCCTTTCACCATCCGGTCGGACCTCATGATGCTCCCGGTCGTCCGCCCCCGATGCTTCGGCGGAGCGTACCGACCCAGCGCCGTCGGATAATTCCTGATCTGACACCGTTTCTGTCGGCTGCTGGGATAAGTTGTGCTATCTGCACAAGTACGTCCGACATCGAGGCCTGCGGAGGCGCAGTCTTTCGCTGCTTCGCCGAGGGCAGCTCCGCATCTGATGACTCCCGCATACTTTTCCTATGCGAACGTCCAGAGTCCATCGGCCTCGTGTCCCTGGCTACCGGATGGTGTGACCTGGTCGCCGAAGAATCCCTGATCGGCGAAGCTGGTAAAATATCGGCGGTCACGTAGCCAAGGTGCGGTCGTGTGCGCTGACGAGAGGAAGAAGCCTGAGCAGTCTCCGCGGACTGCCTATACAACGGAGCGTCCCGAGCGACGGACGTATGCTCCGCTTGCGACACATTTTGTACCACAACATCTGGTCCCAGATGTTGTTGTACGAGAGAGGGGCCTCTCTCGCTCGCGGCCCGGCTGGACCTGGACGAGCTAGGAACCGGACTCAAAGGCTTCCTCCGATCTCGCCTACTATCCGCCGTCACTGGGTGTGCACATTGAATGTTTATAGTGCTCGCATCACCCAACATTTCCTCCTGGACCGCATCGGACGAACCCGGCTGCCGAATCATTCGGTGAATGGACGCTACACCGGGCGAGCTAGCGGACGACATTTGTTTAATCTCCATGAGCACTTTTGCCGCTAGCTCTGTATTCATTTGTGACGACGGAAGCGCACTTGCGGAAGATAACATGGAAACATCACCCTGTTCTTGTTCCTCTGAAATAGAAACTGAGAGAGTAGAGTGACCTTGCGGAGAAAGAGCCGGCATAGCCCTTTCTCCACTAACAACATATCGTGACACACGTTTCCAATGTTTGTCATCCCAATATTGACATATAGAACAGGGATTAGTGCGAGAACACTGACTACAATAAATGCAATGATCATGAAAGTCAGAGGAAGATTTCTTCCTATTACAATTTGAACAATATCCTTTCATTGTGAAAAGTCAACAAGTCCTAGTTACTCGCACAAACCCCTGACACAAAGATACATAATAACATGATCCATTAATAATGAAAAAACAATTGCAAATCAAAATAATTTTTGAAAAATATTTTTTCAGCGAAGCCCAAGTTTCTGAAAAGTAACGTTGAGCCCCAATGGATCCCAAGGCTAAGTGTGGTCAAAAATTTTAAAATTATATTAAATAATTAATGCAACACTTACGGATAATAATAATGTATCTTATAGTGAGATAAACTACACCAAAGGCAAACAGCCCCCCTCAAAAGAGACTGTTGCCAATGTAAACAAACAGTGTAAAACACCAGAAAACATGACTCCAGGCACTGACAAAATTGGCCCGAAATCAGTCATCAAAATTACACTCTATCTGATGCAAGACAGAGACTCCCAGGGGAGAATCTGCAGAACATCAGATGGAAGATGCAGAACACAACGTTTATACACCCATGGGTGAAAACGTAACTGTGGGGAAAATAACAGAAAACATTCTGTAACCAAGCAACTCTCCCAAGAGAATTTAGAAATGATCTTTCTCAAAAATATGCCAAAAGCATGGGAGAATTGCAAGGGGGGACTTAGAAGACCAGAGGAGAGGAAACACTGAATAAGCAGTGCAACTTTTTAGCAAGAATGACAACAAGAGGCCCATGCCTCGAAAATAGGCAACTTAACATAATTTCATAAAAATTTTTAAGTACAGCCCTGATTATTTTTTGTCACTCCTTTTTCCTCTCCTCCTTCTATATCCTCCTTAGAATCACCATTTCTCCAATAATTACGTGTCCGGCATCCTTTAAACTGAGATTTACAAGCACAAAGGTCAGTGAGATGTTGACTGATGAAGGGCCAAACAGAGAATTGGCGCCAATTTCGGAACGTCCTCGACACTGCGCATGCACAGTAGGGGCGAAGTATGGAGGTCCTATAGGACATGATTTCTTTTGGTTTTGGATGCAAATTTTGGGGATTGGGGGGGCAAAATTTGTGTTTGGCCCTGGATTTTTTAGAGTTAGCACCAGCTAAGTCTGGGTCATTGGTACAGTATAAAAATATAGGATGTGAGAGTGTGAGTTGGTGCCTCAAACCGGGAGACTCACGGTGAAACCGGGAGGGTTAACAGGTCTGATCCCTTCGACTGTTATCCAGCCTCAATGGGGACTTATAAATAGCGAATGCACAAAAATTTGAAAATTCAGACAGTTTCGGTATTCAACGATTGGTTCAGTTCACTATTCCCCATAATATCGGTTTGGTTTATCTTTATATTGACCATCTCTACCTTGTAATGAACTATGTAATAATGAATTAGATTTTATTTGTCTCAATAAAGTTCAGTAGTTTGTTACAGATATGCAAATTTAGAACATCTGCTTTTTTTCCAAAACTTTGCCTCCAGAAAGAAAACATGAAACACAAGAAATCGAAAAGCTTCGTTTACTCCTTACCAAACATGGTAAGCAGATGACACTTGCGGAGAATTTTCTTAAGATAACTAAAATTTTCAATTTTGCCTTCAAAACATAGCTGGTGTTCCTTCATTGGGATGAGCTAAATGTGCTTGTTCCATCAAAGGATTCTAAGCGACAATTTGGAGCCAAAAATTTACTGAAAAACAAATAAAATATGAATAGTGTTTTTCTGTGAATATCACTAGCTGGATAGGGTCATTACATCAGGTAAAGGGTTAAGTGAAAAAGTGGACCGGAGAAGAGTCGAGAAATATTTGGAGAAACTAAGTATAAAAACAACTCAGAATTATGGTCTGTATGGTTTTAATTATACACCATTTTTCATGATACACACTTTTCATGATACACATTTCTCTTCAAGTTACAATATTCAGTAAAACATTACCAAAGAATAAAAGGACATAATAATTTATCTGTGAGGGTTCCTTGACAAACAATAATTTAAAAATACTTACAAAAATGAAACAAAAATGACCATCTATGCAAAGATTTATCTTTGTTCTATTTATTAGAATATGCATGGCTTCAGGGGTATAGAAATTCTCATTCCAACAAAAGGTGGAAGAATCAATTGAAAATGTGTGCAAAAACTGTCTTTGCAGTACAATAAATTTTGGGAGTTGAAAATCCTCTCACATGATGTTCTGAGGAGTTTGAATGCCACATCCAAGCAAGCTAGTATGGGTATGAAAAGAGCTGAAAGATGATTCAATTCGCAATTACAGTACGTGCCAAGTGTATTACGTCTCAATCACCCGCCCCCGTGATGAGTGAAAATGCATTTTTCAGCCAGTGTCACACGGTGTTGATTTTTGGATTTTTACTTTTGTCGATTTGAAAAGTGGGGTTGGAGGGGGGGGGGGGGGGGGGGGGGTAATTTTGGTTTCTTTAAGTACATGTAGCCTAATCTGTGTTTGCTTTGGAATTATGGTTTTGGATTTGACCCTTGTTCTTATGTTTCCATTTCGTTTGTAAAGTTAACCTTAATGTCACCGAACTTTCGATAAATTGGAACTTTTCGGATCCATGCAGCGTCAAATGTGAACATTGTGTCAGTCACATTATTTTTTATTTTTATTTCCGATTTCAACTGCATGTGAGATTGCTGCCTATACTGCCTCAGTCTGAGTATTTTCATTCTGATCACACGTTAGAGGTTGAGTAATATCGCTTTTTTAAAATGTTTGAAAGTTTTTTAAATGCGGATGAGACTCAACCGGCCAACAAACTCACTCAAAAGCCGATTTCTGAAACCTACAATATGACCAGAAATCTAGTTTACTTGCATTTCCCATGGTGTTTGCAAATGGGCGACAAGGGCGTTTGGGCCTGTGGGTTCAAAAGTCTCGTGAATAATTTATTGTTCAGCTTTCAAACAAATGCATATTTTTATTACAGAAAACTAACTACATGTGTGTGTTGAAATTGACCCCCTCCCTCATGTCCCCACCTCAGCCATCTATCCTTTGTTTCTTCACCCAATTTCTTCATTATACATCCAGTAAATTTTATTCTATGAGGTATATACTGTGGGCATTACGAGAGAAAATGTTCCAGGGTCTCCACTAGTACAGAGTGGCACATTTGGCATCCCTTTTCCCCATCTCTCCCAATTTTCCCCCCAATTAAGATCCGGTGACCTTGATCTTAGTTTGAACAGCAGTGACCCCCCCCCCCCCCCCCCCCTCCCCAAAGGTGCCATCTAGGTACTTTTCAAGGGCTGGCTATTCTTTATATTGTAACCACAGCGGTGATATCTTTACGCTAACCCCTCCTCGCCAGTTTCGATTGCAGTCTTCCGATGACTTGACGATTTGGGGGAAATTGCAGCAGACGATTTGGGTAAATTTGCTGAGGGCGGTTTGGCTGGTGGACGATAATAACTATTTGGCTAGCCGCTGATTTGTCGCAATATCGGTACAAGTGTAATTCACTTCTTCTGATCTGCATTTATAATTAAATGTCAGTCCATTTTCTGGAAAGGGATATGAGATATTTCCTGTCTGTGGAGGGAAGGGTGTCAGAAACAATATCCACGTGTCTTTTAATTTTAAGTTTTAATTTTCAAGTTTGTTTTATCTCCGGCGGCACTTCAAAAGAGTAACAGGAGCACATTGTTTTATTGGTAATCAAGACTTCCAGTGTAAAAAAAAGTCACTAATCTTTTTCACCCTTGAACGCGGTATGGACACAGTGATTTATTCATTCATAATTACACCATGTGACACGGTGTCTGCCAGTGATTTTTTAAAAAACAACCACCGCGTTGGGTGTTTGAGACGTAATACACTTGACACATACTGTATGGTGCAAATATGATTTGCTTCTAATCAAAGATGTTTACATTCAAAACTTCTAAAAATTGCACTGCTACATCAAGGTCACATCTTCAATTTTACCATGATTAACCCTCTTCACATCAATGTCAATTAACAAAATTTTCAATCTACAATTTTTTTGCCATAATGCAACTAGGAACTTAATCAATTCAATCTTAATGAGCTCTGTCACAAAAGACTGAACTGGTTAAATTCCTTGTTGCATTATGGGAAAACTTGCAGCTTAAAATTTTGGTATTTTACATCATTGTGCAGAGTATTAAATGAGCTCTGTGTGTGATATGAAAGCATGGCTGTGTGGCACTCGATTGTTATGAGTATTTGAGATAAACTAGCTCACACTGTGTGACTACTTCCACTGTAGACAAACTTGGACGGTAAACTAGTATCTCAACTGTTGACTATGATATGACCTTTGGCTGAAACACAGTAAAAAATTTCACTAAAAGTCCAGTTCAATTTTGGACATTTCCTTGCGTTGCTCATGTGCGCATATCACAAATTGCCAAACACTTTTGTGTGTCTAGCACATCAATACATCACTTAATCTGCAGTTTGATTTGATTTGTAATCCAATTCTGTTTACAGATTTGAACCTGATCTGTTCTGAGGTTTGATAATATTGATTTGCAAGGCCTCACAAAGTATGACATATATTTCTTAGTGTAAACCAATAAACTTCCTAAAAAAATCATGAACCACATCAATGCTGTAGAGAAGGAAAGACAATGGTAAGGGATGCCTCATTGACAGATACGGTGGAACCTTGTTAATTGAAAACTCACTTTGCCAGTGAAAATATTATTCAAAAAGCATGAATATCCAATTAACAGGAGACATTTTCATGTATTTTTTTAATTCAGGGAAGTCTGTCAAACAAGATACAATTGATTGTATGCTTATATTAGATGCACTAAGGCTGGATAAGAGAAATATGTAGAGAATTCAGTGCTTATCAAAATTCTATATTTTTTATTCAATTTATAGGACATTTCCCCATAACCTATAAATTGTATGGTATTTGGATGTTATATGGAATTAACAGGGGGGATTCAATGAAAAAAAAAACAAATTTAGTGGGCTCCACTGTATTGTGATTCCACTACTTTTTGAATGCTAACTTTGGGTTTTATCTGCATGGCAAACAAACTGCCAATTTAAAAGTTGGTGATCTGGAAAGAGACCGACCACTCAATGGACATCCAATCGCATCCATAAATGCTAGTCGAGAAGCAGACTTGTGGGTCCAACAAACAAATCTAGAGTTCATGGCCCACTGACATGACTTCCCAATGCTCCACAAACTTCAGATTTTCTGGTTTTTAGGTTGCCAAGCTCCTCTGGATAGCAAAAATGATACAGGTTTTATGTCCACTCTTTGAGTGGTCAAATAGAAAATCACCTGTGTGTACTTTCTATGTTAAATATCCCTTTACCCACAGAATACTACCAGTCACACTTGTAGAATGTGTTGAAGAAATAAAAGTCTTGTCAAATCTAAGATTGAAATAAATTAGTCCTTTGCCAAGTACTTGTCAAAGAAAAGCTGTATTTCTAAACTATAGCTGTAGCTAAAACTTCAGACACTACAGGATCGGATGATCTGATCGTCAGCTGCATGGTTACACCACTCTCTGTTAGTGCCAGTTTAGTTCTAACAAGTGCATCATGACCACCTCTATAAACTCCAGCTAGGTACAAAGTGTGTGAACTCTTATCCTCTGGTATTTTGTCAGATCTCTCACACGGCTGCATTCCCATTAACTGGATGATCTGTTTAACAGCTTCTGAAAAATAAAAAAGAAAATTTATGAGAAATGTTTTTTTTTTTAATAAAGGTGCTAACTAAACCCATTTGCCATATTATCAGAATTTAATAGAATATTCAATCAAAAATACATAACACTATCAACATCAAAACAAGTGGCCCTAAGGGGCCTGCAGTACTCACCTGACAATGTCCACTGATTCTTCACAAAGATTTTAAAAATAATCAGATGCTTATTATTAACCGGATATTAGATATCAAACACTACAAACGTGTGGGAGAAGATTTTTCTTACTGTTTCCCCCATTACCAACCATATTAGAATTTGGATGGGGGAGAAAGAGAGAAGGGCTAACACCCCTCAACCAGGCCTGAAAATAACCAAATGATTGCTTAGGTTATGATAAGGCAATGCAACATAATTTGATAAATTGGCCAATCTCAAATGTTTTGCCGAAAAGACTTTACAATCTTTCGGGACTGTCTTGACTCAAAGAATGAGCATTATATCCATATGTGAATTGAATGGCCTGTTGTTGAACAATAACTTCACAAGTGAATTATGCAATCAACAATTGTGTCATGTATCAGTAAGTGCAAACGAAGATGCTTTGCCATGGGTGTAATGGGGACTTCATTGCTTTTTGTTTTTTTAACCCTTTACCTAACACGAAAAGCAGACGACACTTGCAAACAAAATTCTTGAATAACTATTATTTTCATTTTTTGTCTCAAAAACATAGGTTATGACCCCTCATTGGAATGAGCTGGATGAGCTCGTCCCAATGGGAGGTCATAACCTATGTTTTAGAGACAAAAAATGAAAAAATAATGAAAATTAATTGGCGAGTTTTGAGAATAGCGCTGGCCGTTTTTGGTCATTACGTTAGGTAAAGGGTTAAATAATATAATTATCATTAAAAATGAAAAACAATAAACAAAGTAATCGCTTGACTGGACTGGTTATGTGAAATAATTCATTCAAGGCGAGGGGCTATATTGTAAAACACTTGTGCGCATTCGGGCACTCCTGTTTGTACAACGTCCCTCACAACTCATCAATTATTTCACGTAACCAGTTCAGTCAAACGATTTCTCTCTATGTGTTATGTAAAACATTAATTTATTTAGATTAGTGGTTTGTGAGAAAATTTTTAATGTTGCCCCATTTAACCCTTTACCCAACATGAAAGGCAGACGACACATGCAAATAAAATTCTTGAATAACTATTTTTTTCATTTTTTGCATTAAAAACATATATGACCCCTCATTGGAATGAGCTCAAGGAGCTCGATCCAATGAGGGGTCATTAGCTATGTTTCTGAGACAAAAAATGAAAAAAAAATAATGAAAATTGAATGGTGATTTTTGTAAATAGCTGGTCGGTTTTGGCCCTTATGTTGGATAAAGGGTTAACAGTTTTAAAATGTCTTCTCTCCAACCACCTCATCATAACTGCACTGAGTTCATTCGAACAAACATGTAAATAAATACTCCTTAGGCAAACATGAAAGCATTTGAAGCAGTGGTTTAGTAGCAGAAGATTTTTAATGTCTTTTCCATTACCCACAGTGTTAAAATCTGGGAGCCCATTAACTCCTTACTAGAAGCTGCCAACCGGGCGCATGCCCCCTCCCACCGTGACCCCCCCCTCCCCACAAACACCACAAACACCCCAATCAAAGAGTCATTTTGACTTTGACGAATTGTCCACAAGAACTCGAAGCGAGTCGTCTGTGTGGGTAAATCGTCTTGTAACCCTTATAAGACAAGTGTAGGCCACACAAGGATCCAACCAGGGACCAGCCGTGAGGGCGACTAGGGCGATTAAGTCGCCCTTCTAAGCCCAAAGTCGCCTAGAAAAATAGTCGGGGCGATTACAAGTCGCCCTCTAAAAATTGGCCAAAATGAGAAAAGGCTGAACTGAGTGATGCGAGGTTTACATGAAAACGAGTATTTTCAAAAATCGAATGTGCTCGAGTGTGATAAATGGGCATTTTAATTCGTCAAATAAACGTCCATTTATTTGAAATCACACGACAAGCAATTGTCCATTGTCGCTTTTGGCAGATTTTTTTATTTCTATTTTGTTGCGTTCCAGTCGGAGCTTCAAGTGTCGAAACGAAAATAGGTGACTTACGCGACTCAACAAAACAACCCAGTTTGAAAGTAGGTTACGTCGCTTAGGATGCCGAAAATGTATACACAACATATGTATTTTATAACACAGTATTTTCATTTCGATTTGCTGACGACTGTTAACTGTTGGGCTGTCTATTCCCAGAAAAACACGAATGGAATTGAAACACATGAAAAAAAGCTTTAGTGATGTCAAGAAAAGCTTTGTACAGGACACAAGTGTGCCTGTGAACGATCTTGAAGAAGGGTCCTCCTAAACATCGGAATGACATGAAATGACGCGGAATGACACCGGAATGCCATAAAAATGATGCGGAATGACATTTCTTTTTCAAAATACTCGACCCCAGAATGTATTTTGTTTATTAACTAACAAGGTACCTCCCAAGCAACCTTCTTACATCTGGTCCTGTTCACACTTTCAGACTTAGGAAATTATTAGCTTAGTAGACTTTGTTGAAAGGCAACCACAGGAGGGTGAGGGGGATTAGCACGAAGAAGAGGTGAGGGGTCATGAAGGAGAAGGTAGCAGTGGGGGATTTTCAGTCAATAATTACATTGTGATTTTTTAACCTGGCACAGATGCATCATAGACAACTGGACCTGGATTATTTGTACGTTAATGGAGGACCATAAATTGAAAATATGAAGGGGCGGCGGGGGTGGTACATGAATATTCTTAATTTTCCCCACTTGCCTATGAAGTCTCCCTACATGACTCTGCAGTCTCCCTATTTTTTCTGGAGGGAGACTTGAAGTCTCCCTAAAATTCCCCCCTAGGCTGGTCCCTGGATCCAGCGTGTTCTTTTGAATTCTTGGGAGTGGAAAGTTAAAAAATTTATAGTAATTTATATATTTTTTATACTTACCAATGACCCAGACTTAGCTGGTGCTAACTCCACAAAAACCAGGGCCAAACACAAATTTTGCCCCCCAATCCCCAAAATTTGCATCCAAAACAAAAAGAAATCATGTCCTAAAGGACCTCCATAGTACGACTCTACTGCGCATGCGCAGTGACGCAGTCGTCCCGAAATTGGCGCCAAATATCATTCTTACTGGCAGTGCCTGGTCAGCGCTATGTACTCAGCGGGGAGGCAAGAGTTCCCAACTCAGGGAGGGCCATCCCCGTCTGGGTCATTGGTAAGTATAAAAAATATATAAATTACTATAAATTTTTTAACATTTTTATACTGTACCAATGACCCAGACTTAGCTGAATAGTAAACAGGCTGGAGGGCCTAGGACATAGAGGAAAATCCAATAAGCTCAATTATAAAATAAAGAGATAACCCCTTAAGGAGAAAAGGAGTATTAGGCTTTACATGTATCTTTCTTATTTAATATTTAAATTAGAAAGATACACTACCCTTAATAATTGAGCACAATAACATTCATGTTCTCTATTAATATCCAGTATAACCTTTATACTAATTATTATTAAAACAAGCCAATAAATAAAGTAGTCCAGAGAATTGAGACTCTTTATAATCATTTAAAAGTGTCCGAGTATTGTATATTAAAGCCCGTTTGACACTTGACATATACAAATGCTTCACACCGAGCTACACTTTAAAAATAAGACATGAATGAAATTAAACATTAATATTACACTTTAAAACCATCCCGGAAGCGACTCAGAAATACTGTCTTGGAGGAGGCATTCCCTTGCTTTTCACTATAAAGCAGGTGACCTAAGGGAACACCCGCCCCCCCCCTTCCCCTTGCCCTGGGTCAAATAGCCCAGAGCGAAGAGGGCAGCCGGACGGAGTCACTGCCGGAACAGAAAGCCTGCATAACTATAGTTGCAACTGTTTAGTGGACGACATTCTGAGCAACAGATAACGGACCTAAACAATGCAGGTCTCCAGAAATGGACTCAATATTTCTGAGATAAAAATTAGTAAATGTGGATGGCTGAGACCAATAAGCAGCCTTCATTAAATCTGTAATAGCAACACTATTAGCATAAGCCCAGGAAGTAGAAAGAGCTCTTACTTCATGAGCAGAAATCTTAAGCACAGACTGCTGAGAAGAAGATAAATCTTCATACGCAGTACGGATAGTTAACTGAATCCATCTAGCAATAGAATGGACTGAAATGTCCTTTCTATTAGGCATCAAAGACAGAAAGAAACGTTTCCGTCCCTTTCTGATGAACTGAGATCTCTGTTTATAGATACGTAGTGCTCTAACAGGACAGAGTAAAGGCCTACGCCCGTCTGAAGACGGAAGAGCCTTAATAACAATAGGTTCCGGATATTTATTAGGAGCCTGATTCTTAGCTAAAAAACCGACGTTAGTAGTGAAGGTGATAGTGTTCCCAACACTACGATAATGAGAATCATCCACCGATAGTGCATGAAGCTCACTGACTCTTCTGGCAGAAGAGAAAGCTAAGAGAAAAGCTGTCTTATAAGATAAGAATTTGAAATCTACTGTCCCAAGAGGTTCAAATGGCTTTTCCTTCAATTTAAGGAGAACCCAAGCTAAATTCCACTTAGGAATTAATCTAAGAGTTCTAGGTCTATTTATCGAAAAGTTTCTAACCAATTTCGATAAAGAGACATTAGATCCAATTTGTAAACTATCATGATGTGCATAGGTATCAGATAACATAGATCTATAACCCTTTATAGTAACCGGTTGCAGTTTGATTTCGTCAAACAAGTATACTAGAAAGTTAGCAATGTCTGGTATAGAGGGATCAAATATATCAACAGAATGATCCCTACACCAACGACGGAAAACCTTCCACTTAGCCGCATAGTTTAGCGAAGAGGAGGTCCTCCTACAGTTAGAAATCGCGTCCACTGCTCGTCCTGTAAAGTGCTTGCCATGCAAGAAGGACCGCACAACGGAAAAACGTGAAGGTTGAGACCTTGCGGGTTGTGATGCAGTTGGCGCGATTTCCCCTGCCAAAGAAGATCCTCTCGTGGAGGGAGCTTCCGCGGTAGGTCCCACAACAGACACCTGAGTAGATTTATCCACGGTCTCTGTGGCGACAGAGATGCTACCAACAGAATCTTGCATTGAGATTGTTTTATCTTTAGCAATACTTGTTGAATTAACGGCGCTGGAGGATACGCATATCCTATCATTCCGTCCCAAGGGATCGATAGAGCGTCTACAGCAAATGCTCTTGGATCCGGACACGGGGACACATACGTCTGCAACTGATTGTTGAGATGTGTCGCAAATAAGTCTATCATTGGCCGTTCCCATTGGTAGCAAATCTGATTGAATACTTGTTTGTTGAGAGTCCACTCCGACGGCAACAAGCGACCCTTTCGAGAAAGGGAGTCTGCTAGCACATTCAGACGACCCGGTATGTGACGGACCGAAAGAAGAACGTGATGTTCCAACGCAAACAGAAGGATTCTTTCCGTTAGATTGAACAACGGAACTGAATGAGTGCCTCCCTGATTCCGTATATACGCCACTACTGTCGTATTGTCGGATAGGATTTGGACATGAGCATCGTGAATAATGTCCATCCAGTGACGTAACGCAAGCCAAATTGACATCATTTCCTTGATGTTTATGTGCTTGCACAGGAATTGCGGATCCCAAAGACCCTGGCATCTCGAATCCGTTGGGATTAATGATGCACCCCAACCTGTTTGACTGGCATCCGTCATAATGGTAAAACTCGGATCCGGCAACTGCAGCGGAACTCCTTGAGTTAACCACTGAATGTTTGCCCAAGTCTGAATCTCTTGTTTCACTTGATCTGACAAGAGAACGTCTACATCGAGCGAATGAATTTTCACACTCCAATTCTGAGTCAAGAAAATTTGAAGAGGCCGTGTGCGTAGCCGTCCCATCGGAATGAGATCCGCAGCGGCTCCGCACAGACCTATCAGTCTCATAAATTCTCTCGCTGTGACTTTGTCTGTATTTAGACAATAGCGAGCGTAACAACTGACTAATTTCGCTCTGGTTAACGGCAGACGAACGAGATTGTTGTGCGTCTCGAAGCTCATTCCCAGATGAGTGAATGACTTGGACGGCACCAGATCCGACTTCTCCTCGTTTACTATGAAACCGAGACGTCGGAGCAATAGAAGAAGATTCTGAACATCGTTCTGAAGCGTTAACTCGTTGCCGTACCTCTGAAGAATGTCGTCCAGGTAGGCCGACGTTACCGCAGACGAATGAGCTCGGAAGTAAATCATTACCGAGTTCATTACTCGAGTGAAAGCCCAGGGTGCTAGATTCAATCCGAAGCACATGGCCCGGAACTGATACACCACTCCTAGGACTGCGAAGCGTAGATACTTTCGGAATGTCGGATGTACCATGACGTGAAAGTACGCATCTTTGAGATCTATGCTCGTTGCATAATCGTTCACCCGAATACTCGCTCTGACCGATCGAATCGTCTCCATATAAAACTTCGGAGCGATGATCAGCTTGTTTATCCAGCTCAAATCTATGACTGGACGGAACGAGCCGTCTGGTTTCGGAACCAGAAACAGATGGCTGTAGAATCCCAGCGATTCCTGGTTTTCTACGACCTCTACCGCGTTCTTCATTAAAAGAGACTGCACCTCTGATAGCAGAGCGTCTCTTTTCTGAGGGTTTGACGGAAGATGAGTCCACTTTGGACTTCGAGTTAATGGAGGCTTTCGTTTGAAGGATATCTTTAGACCTTCCGAAGTCACTCCTCTCACCCAAGGGTCGTCCGTAATCGACGCCCACTCTTGAGAAAAACTCGACAACCTTCCGCCAACCGGAACGCGATAGAGGTTTGAGCCATCACCTCCTGGATCTGCGAGGCCTGCGGTAGGAGAAACCACGTCTTCCACGACCCGCACCTCGCCTCGTCGACCTCGGGGCGTCCGACCGATTGTCCCGGCCTGAAGGACGTCCCGAACGAGAGTCGCTATCCTGACGGTCTCTCGAATAAGAGCTAGAGGACGCACCGGAACCTCTATAGGAACCTCTCTTGGGCGGATAAGACCCAGAAGTGCCCGCCTTATTCGTGTCTGCTGAATCCGACCTTTTAGGAGCGGATCTAAACAACAGAGAATCACTAGCTTTCTTTTTAATATTATCATAAATAGCGGAAAGCTTGCCGTCAAAGAGAAGATCTCCTGAGACCGAAGCGACTCTAAGAGAGTTCTTCACCTTAGAATCCACTAGTGTGGATGTAGACAGGGCTGCGTCACGTCTAACCAACTCCAGATTAGCCACTGAAAGGGCGGAGTTACACGTGGAATAAGCTACTGCCCTTGAAAGAAGTCTTAAGGAGGATTGTATATCCTGAAACTCTTCCCCTTGAAGACGCAGTGATAACGCCTTCGTAAGGTGATCTGCGTAAGATAAGGCATCTAAATTGGCTCTGTTAGAAGCAATAGCTGTTTCCAACACTGCGGTTGGAATAGAAGCTGACGACGGTAATGATAGCTCTAAGTCTTCCGCCTCGTCGTCCATACGCAGAGGAACTCTCGGTATACCCTGACCTGCCGTGTCGAATTTATTCCTTGCATTAATGAAAGGCAGGTTGAGAGTATTTGCGGACAAGAAGCCTGCTTTCCCTGTCCTGGAAGCAAGTTTAAAAATAGCGTCGTTCAATAATTCAAATGTTCTTGCAACATTATTGGACTGCGACGGAAACTCGGGAGCGATGTCCCTGAACCGCTCGAAAAAATCAGAGTCCAATGACGCTATAATTCTCCTGTCCGGAAGCGCAGCAGTCTGGCCCGACGGAACAACTTGAGGAAGAAAGTGCCGGATGAAGTCTACGGCAGCTTTGTGTTGTTCCGAAAGGGATAGCTCCAATTCATCCGTATCCCTTTCACCATCCGGTCGGACCTCCCGATGTTCCCGGTCGTCCGCCCCCGATGCTTCGGCAGAGCGTACCGACCCAGCGCCGTCGGATAATTCTCGATCCGACACCGTCTCTGTCGGCTGCTGGGATGCTGCGATAAGCTGTGCTATCTGCACTAGAATGTCCGACGTCGAGACCTGCGGAGGAGCGGTCTTTCGCTGCTTTGCCGAGGGCAGCTCCGCATCAGATGGCTCCCGCATACTTTTCCTATGCGAACGTCCGGAGTCCATCGGTCTCGAGTCCCTGGCTGCCGGATGGTGTGACCTGGTCGCCGAATAATCCTTCCTCGGCGAAGCTGGCAAGATATCGGAGGTCACGCAGCCAAGGTGCGGTCGTGTGCGCCGGCGAGAAGAGGAAGCCTTAACAGTCTCTGCGGACTGCTTATACAACGGAGCGTCCCGAGCGACGGACGTATGCTCCGCTAAAGACACATTTTGTACCACAACATCTGGTCCCAGATGTTGTTGTACGAGAGAGGGGCCTCTCTCGCTCGCGGCCCGGCTGGACCTGGACGAGCTAGGAACCGGACTAAAAGGCTTCCTCCGTTCTCGTTCACTATCCGCCGTCACTGGGTGTGCATCTATTATTTTTATAGTGCTCGCATCACCCAAAATTTCCTCTTGGACCGCCTCGGACGAACCCGGCTGCCGAACCATTCGGTGAATGGACGCTACACCGGGCGAGCTAGCGGACGACATTTGTCTAATCTCCATGAGCACTTTTGCCGCTAGCTCTGTATTTAATTGTGACGACGGAAGCACACTTGAAGAAGATAACATGGAAACATCACCCTGTTCTGGTTCCTCTGAAATAGAAACTGAGAGAGTAGAGTGACCTTGTGGAGAAAGAGCCGGCATCGCTCTTTCTCCAGAAACAACATATCGTGACACACGTTTCCAATGTTTCTCATCCCAATGTTCACATACAGGACAGGGATTAATGCGAGAACACTGACTACAATTTATGCAATAATCATGAAAGTCAGAGGAAGATTTCTTCCTATTACAATTTGAACAAGTTCCTTTCATTGTGAAGGAACAACAATAAGTCCTAGTTACTCGCAAAAACCCCTGACACAAAGATACATAATAACATGATCCATTAATAAATGAAAAAACAATTGCAAAACAAAATAATTTTGAAAAAATATTTTTTCAGAGAAGCCCAAGTTGCTGAAAAGTAACGTTGAGCCCCGATGGATCCGATGGCAAAGTGTGGTCAAAAATTTTAAAATTATATAAAATAATTAATGAGACACTTTCGGATAATATAAATGTATCTTATAATGAGATAAACTACCTCAAAGGCAAACAGCCCCCCTCAAAAAAGGCTGTTGCCAATGAAAACAAACAGTGTAAACACAGAAGAAAACATGACTCCAGGCACTGAAAACACTGGCCCGGAATCAGTCCTCAATTACACTCTATCTGATGCAAAACAGAGACTCCCAGGGGAGAATCTGCAGAACATCAGATGGAAGATGCAGAACACAAACGTTATACACCCATGGGTGAAAACGTAACTATGGGGAAAATAACAGAAAACATTCTGTAACCAAGCAACTCTCCCAGGGAAATTTTAGAAATGAAACTTCTCAAAAATATGCCAAAAGCATGGGAGAATTGCAAGGGGGGACTTTAGAAGGTTAGGGGAGAGGAAACACTGAATAAGCAGTGCAACAATTAGCAAGAATGACAACAAGAGGCGTTTGCCTCGAAAATAGGCAACTTAACATAATTTTAACAAAAAATTTTAAGTACAGCCCTGATTATTTTTTGCCACTTCTTTTTTCCTCTCCTCCTTCTATCCTCCTTAGAATCACATTTTCTCCAAGAATTACGTGTCTGGCATCCTTTAAACTGAGATTTACAAGCACAAAGATCAGTGAGATGTTGACTGATGAAGGGCCAAACAGAGAATGATATTTGGCGCCAATTTCGGGACGACTGCGTCACTGCGCATGCGCAGTAGAGTCGTACTATGGAGGTCCTTTAGGACATGATTTCTTTTTGTTTTGGATGCAAATTTTGGGGATTGGGGGGCAAAATTTGTGTTTGGCCCTGGTTTTTGTGGAGTTAGCACCAGCTAAGTCTGGGTCATTGGTACAGTATAAAAATATTGGGAGAAATTAAAAATAAAAACAACAAACAGACAGTAGTCAGGTACGTTTTATTGTTTAATTGGGAATGCTGTGAAATTTATTGCTCGATAATAAAATATACTCTCACACTGCGCCGTTTTCATCACTTTCCCATTTTCGATGCAAGCTGTGCACCCTGAACATTTTTCAACCTGTACGTATATGGCATTGGGTAATTTGTTTCATTTTTTGATATTTCGAATGTCTAAAAAAATTTTTGGTGTTCGAAAATTTAGATGAAATACGCCCGTTGAGGTGCTCACTCAGATGCAAGGAAATGCATTTTTTTTGACCCTGGAAGGGTCGGCCCATCGTACCGGCGGCCCTTGGTCGCCACACTGGATTCTGGTGGATTCCCGTCAAGAAAATTTACGGGAATCCAATTGGATTCCCGGAAAATTGGACAAAAAACGAGCCCTGGGAAGACTGGACACAGGCCGGCATGCCGTTGATGTACACAGGGAATAGTAGGGGCCTAGGACTGCTCCAGACATCAAGCAGCATCTTGGTAATGTTGCTCCATTGGAGCAACATTACCAAGATACAGCGTGACACCAGGAGTTCCCTGTGGAACAGTCCTAGCCCCCCCCCCCCTATTATTCTCCATGTGCACCAATGACATGTCAGTCTGTGTCCAGTCGCCTGCTCACATGTTTGCGGACACCATTGCTCAACTGAAAAAGTAAATTCTTGGACTAGTCTACACTTAAGACTTTCTAATTATAACAAAATAACTCTGGAGTGATTTAATATTAGGTATGGCTTCTTCACAGTTTTAATGGAAGATTTTTCAAGTGATTTTTTTCTGCTCATTTGATACCTTAACTTATGGCATTCCCTGTGTCACAGGACTTAAAAGTAAATGCAGGAGAAAAGTCATTGCTTAACCTTGAATCTGAAAATTGCAACGTAAAGTAAAACTTTAACTTTAAAGTCTGAACGAAATTAATATAAAAGAAAGTCTTGTTCATCTTAACCACTTTAAAGTTCTGAGTCGTTACGATTTTAATTATTGTAGGTTTTGCTACAAAATTATGACATGTTGTCACAATGGTCTTACAATGCTTCAAGCATAATTGGCAGATGGCCTTTATAATTTTCGACCCAGATTCATTTTTAGTGAAAATGAAACTTTCTTTGACTTCGTTTGGCCACAATTCAAAAGAAGCAGCTGAAATTGGCTTTCCCTTTTTCTCATTATCCTCAATTGATGTCATTTTGAGTGTGAAGTGAAATGCCGGTGCTAAACAATAACAATAACAATACCGTACTGGTAGTCATAACAACAAGGAACCAGAGTTTCTACAGACAGCGGATAAAAAAGTGGCCCCCACCAACTCGCCCTTGTTGAAATTAAGTTTACACTTTCAATTTTGATTTTACTTCATCATCTGATCACGTCAACACCTGGTTACTTTATCACCGAGGCATTCAGTACTTCTTTGGTCGTTTCGGACTTTTATGGTAATTTCAAAACCAAGTTTCTCTGGCACTTGGTCATTTCGCCATGTGGTGTTTTTTTTTTTTACTATAAACGGGGGACGAAATGACTTGGGAAACATGGCCGAAATTCTATTGCGCAGGAATGGTGCATTTTTAAAGTCTACCAGTTCTACTCCACTTCCAGTTCAGTTGTGTTCAACCAAATATGTCACAATTCTGTAAACAATACATTCAAACTTACTAACTAACTGGTATTGTCATTGAGATCGAATTTTCAGTTTGCGAATGCAACTTAGGTCAAAAAGGTAAAAAGAAAACTCAAAAATATAAGATTTATACATTGGGATACACGGGAATCCATTTGGATTCCCATTGGTTGTGTTTACGAGAATATTACGAGAATCGGATTCCCGGATTCCCGTCGAAAAACGAGCCCTGAATATATGAAGCAGTAGTCTGAAGGAAAAAAACTAAAAAAAAACAAGAGGCCCCAAGGGGGCTGAAAGCGCTCACCTGACACAGACAACTACCAACCGAATTTGAACAAACTTGCATCTGTCCCATTAAGAAAACCATACACCAAATATCAAAACATTCAAACCGGTGGATCTGAAAAATCCCATAGGGAGCCCAAATATGAACCCAGGGACTTGGCTTGAACAAACTTGAATCTCACCTCCCTGAGGATGCTGTATTCCAAATATTAAAAAATTCTGACTACTGGATCTGAAGAATATTTAAAGAAATATTCCTCATGTTGAACTAAATTATAATTCGAGAGCCCAAATATGAACTAAATTATAATTTGGGAGCCCAAATATGAACCCAGTGACTTGGCTTTAACAAATTTGAATCTTACCTCCCTAACAATACAGTACACCAAATATCAAAAGATTCTTACTGGGGGAAGTGAAGAAGACGACTTTTAAAGAATGTTCCTCATATTGAACTAACTTACAATTTGGTCTCCCATAGGGGATTTGCTTTCAACAAACATGTGAAACAGTCTTCCAAAGCAGTGGTTTGGGAGAAGAAGAGTCTTAAATGTTTTCCCCATTACCCACAGTGTCAAAAAATGCTGACTCGGCATTTTTTGAAAGTCCCGAAAAAGTACCCTATAATAAACCCCGATAGCAATTTTTTTTGACTATTTCGTTCCGTTGGTCCTAAGGAAGCTGCACACCAAATAAGAATTCTCAGTGCCTTGTAGTTTTGACGATATGGGTGTTTTGAATTTTTTTCTATTTTTAGCTCCTGTGACTCCCACGGAGCATTTTGAAAAAATGTTTTGGCATAAATCAAGTACTTATGACCCATTAATACTTCATATCAAATTTGGTTCAAATTGGCCTCTTGGTTTGAAACAAATAAATTTTGGGTGGGGCAAAAATTCTTGCCCCTCATGTAACGACAGCAAATATTGCCCTTCTAACTTATTTTGAACAAACTTGGGTCTACACCTCAAAAGGAAGCTGTATACCAAATATCAAGTCTCTGCTACAGCTGGTTCATGAGAAGATTTTTAAAAAAATTGGGGCATTTGGCCCCACCCCTCCTTAATATGAGAAGAAACCAATTTGAAGAAAAACCCAAATGCCCCTATATAACCACTACTCATGAAATTTCATTAAAATGTGGCCAGTGGTTTGGCAGAAAAAGACCCAAGCACCACTTTCACGACGGACGACAGACGAAATGTGATCAGAACAGCTCACCCTGACTTTCAGTGTGTTCTCATGGTAGTGAACATCCATACCAAGTTTCAAAGGAATTGACACCTAAACATCTGAGAAAATCTCCAAACAAAATTCAGGCATTTTAAGATGAAAAGGGGCATAACTCTTGACAAAAAAGTCTGATTGTAACTACAATTGGAGGTGCGCAGGTTCCCATGGTAGTGAACACCAATACCAAGTTTCAAAGGAATCAACCCATAAACATCAACTCAAACGTTTTTATGATGACAGATGGACAAAGAGTGAGTGCTATAGATCACCCCGGTTTCCAGTCAAGTGAGGGAAAAAGATCTACTTGAAAGTTTACCTTCTAGTGTCTTCATAGTTGAAAGAGCATATGTGTCTTCCAGTTCATTCTCTGGTCCAACTTCTTCCCATGATGCACCAAAATTAGGCTTCATTACTTTCTGAACATGATCAGCTACTGTCACTTCAACGTCTTCAAGCTAAGAAAAATGCAAAAATGAAATTTAAACATCAATGTCACCAAATTGTAAAATAATTTATAAATACCTCATATTTATAAACATATAATTAATCCAAACATCAGATAATACACTGGAACTCTGTTAATTGAATAGCCCAAGCAGAAAATATTCCAGGATTTCAAGTGAATTTTCTAAAATTTTGAAGGGATTGCAGGGGCAAATGTGGACATGAAAGTGCAATTTATAAGCATCAGAGTCGTGGAAAGGTCCTGGATTATTCAGGACTTTTCAAAGGCCAAGATGCTTGAAAACTTCCATTGTTCTCACATTACACAGAACTGTAAGAATCAATAAAACAAAATGCAACATTGAATGAATGAATCATAATGAAAGTGTCAATGACACTGTAGCTCAACTTGACAAACTTGAACTTGGTAAGTTATAAATGAAATGGCAAAATTGAAGATCACTGGTACCAATGTCATTTTTTTTGCCAGTGGCAACATTTTTTGACAGAAACCGAAGAAAATTGATAGCTCCCATCTAGAGGCCTCCCCAAACAAGCATGCCAGGTTTCAAAGCAATCTGATCATAAATGTGCCCTGTAGGGTGTATAAAAGGGAAATATTGTGGTCTGACTAGACTAAATTCTAAGAACGTTGGCCGTGGCAACATTTTTTGACGGAAATGGAAAAAAATCGATAGCTCCCATCTAGAGGTCACCGTAAATAAGCATACCAGGTTTCAAAGCAATCTAATCATAAATGTGCCCTGTAGGGTGAGCCAAAGGGAAATATTGTGGTTTGACTAAACTAAGTTCTAAGAATGTTGGCAGCGGCAACATTTTTTGATGGAAATTGAAGAAAATCGATAGCTCCCATCTGGAGGTCACCCCAAACAAGCATGAAAGGTTTCAAAGCAATCCGATCATAAATGTGCCCTGTAGGGTGTGCCAAAGGGAAATATTGAGTCTTCTGCCTAAAACAAGTTCTAAGAACGTTAGCCGCGGCAACATTTTTTGACGGAAATTGAAGAAAATCGATAGCTCCCATCTAGAGGTCTCCCCAAACAAGCATACCAGGTTTCAAAGCAATCAAATCTTAAATGTGCCCTGTAGGGTGTGCCAAAGGGAAATATTGTGGTCTGACTAAAGCGAGTTCTAAAAACGTTGGCCGCGGCAACATTTTTTGACGGAAATTGAAGAAAATCGATAGCTCCCATCTAGAGGTCACCCCAAACAAGCATGCCAGGTTTCAAAGCAATCCGATCATAAATGTACCCTGTAGGGTGTGCCAAAGGGAAATATTGAGTCTTCTGACTAAACTAAGTTCTAAGAAGGTTGACCACGGCAACATTTTTTGACAGAAATTGCAGAAAATCGATAGCTCCCATCTAGAGGTCTCCCCAAACAAGCATACCAGGTTTCAAAGCAATCTGATCATAAATGGGCCCTGTAGGGTGTGCCAAAGGAAAATATTGAGGTCTGACTAAATTAAGTTCTACAAACGTTGGCCGTGGCAACATTTTTTGATGGAAATTGAAGAAAATCGATAGCTCCCATCTAGAGGTCACCCTAAATGAGCATACCAGGTTTCCAAGCAATCAAATCATAAATGCGCCCTGTAGGGTGTGCCAAAGGGAAATATTGTGGTTTGACTAAACTAAGTTCTAAGAACGTTGGCCGCGGCAACATTTTTTGAAGGAAATTGAAGAAAATAGATAGCTCCCATCTAGATGTCACCCCAAACAAGCATGCCGGGTTTCAAAGCAATCCGACCATAAATGTACCCTGTAGGGTGTGCCAAAGGGAAATATTGAGTCTTCTCACTAAACTAAGTTCTAAGAACATTGGCCGCGGCAACACTTTTTGACAGAAATTTAAGAAAATCGATAGCACCCATCTAGAGGTCTCCCCAAACAAGCATACCAGGTTTCAAAGCAATCTGATCATAAATGTGCCCTGTAGGGTGTGCCAAAGGGAAATATTGAGGTCTGACTAAACTAAGTTCTACGAACGTTGGCCGTGGCAACATTTTTTGCCGGAAATTGAAGAAAATCGATAGCTCCCATCTAGAGGTCACCCTAAATAAGCATACCAGGTTTCAAAGCAATCAAATCATAAATGTGCCCTGTAGGGTGTGCCAAAGGGAAATATTGTGGTTTGACTAAACTAAGTTCTAAGAACGTTGGCCGCGGCAACATTTTTCGACGGAAATTGAAGAAAATCGATAGCTCCCATCTAGAGGTCACCCCAAACAAGCATGCCAAGTTTCAAAGTAATCTGATCATAAATGCGACCTGTGAGGTGTGCCAAAGGAAATTGTGGACGTACGTACTAACGTACTAACATACTAACGTACGTACGTACGTACGCCGACGGACGAGAAGTGATGGCAATAGCTCAGCTTGACTTTGTCAAGTTGAGCTAAAAATGATAAATTCATAGTAATTTGTATATTTTTATACTTACCAATGGCCCAGACATAACTGGTGCTAACTCTAAAAATATCTAGGGCCAAACACAAATTTTGCTCCCCAATCCCCAAAATTTGCATCCAAAAATTAAAATTAGAAGTCCTAACTGGTCCTCCATACATTTACCCTCTGTGCATGCACAGACGTCAGGAAGTGACCGGAATTGGCGCCAACACCATTCTATGTAAAAGAGAGTATTACATAATAATTCAGTGGGGAGGTATGAGTGCCCACTCATGGGAGGGCCCTTCCTGTCTGGGCCATTGGCAAGTATAAAAATATACAAATTTATTAATACTATGAATTTATCATATTTTTACACAGTATACCAATGGCCCAGACATAGCTGAATCCTAAATAGGTGGAGAGCCTAAGACTTGTGAAATAATTCCAATCCTGCAACCCATGATGAAGGAACTTAGAATAGTTAGGAATTACATGTATGTCTCTCTATACAGTAATAGAGGAGACATATTCTAAACAAGGAGCCCAATTAAGTAATTCCTTATTGTAAGTATGAATACAAGTTCCTAATTTTCCAAGGCTAGTCCGGACTAAGCCCCAAAAATTAGGATGGCGTATCCGAGAAAGAGAAAATCTCCCACAAACATACGCCTTACAATAACATTTCAGCTGTATGCAGGATATAAATACAGATAAAAACAGCATCCTTCGAAGATACATACATTTTAAGCCAGATTATGGGTAAAAACAACCCCCCCCCCCACCCCCCACTTTTTGGAAGAAATCTTCTAAAGAAAAAAGGGGAGAGCTCTGGAAACAATAAGAGCGGTACCCAACAACAATATAATTAATTGTCAAACAGGCACTCAGGTATTAATTCAAGATTATTAAATGGTGCTTAACGTTACTTCAGAAGTTATGGCTATAGCGACGATCCTGGTAATTAATATTGCACACTAAATAGCATACACCACAGACAATGTACACAGATACATCGAAAACCAGTGATATATAAAAATATAACATACAGATGTCTAATCAAGCTACACTGAACGATTCCTGAAGAGAAAACACACTTCCTACGTAATCCATAGGTGGCCAATGTACAATAAATTCCAGTAACAACACTCTCCAATGTGAATAATCTGATATCTATGATCGTAAAAGCACGTGTAATATGAGTACAAAACAAAATAGAAACTTGGATCTAGAGATGTACATAGGTATGATTAGCAGGCTCCTACACGGACCGCCCCCAAAATAGATTATTATTTCAAGTTTCACCAAATACAATAAAGCGTAGCCTAATAATAAAAATGCGTGAGTGCATATATATTTAGCATGTAATCATCTGAATACCAGTTAACTGGTTATGCAGCCTGCGAAGTACTCAGGAGTAGCAATTTAATTGTGATGATTCATAAATAAACACTTGTATATAACAAATCAATCAAAATAACGGGATTAATTCAGCTAAAAAGTGGATGAGCCCATGAGGTCGCCATAGAACACGACATAAATGCATAAAATGCATGTATTAGATTAATGAAGCTTGCGGGAAGAGAACTGTGTCTTGCCCGGTAATTGCCTATAACACATAAGGAAGTGTCTGAGTGTGGGGGAGTTCGAAGTCATAACGAAATCTCCTCACCCGCATTATTCAATCATACTTGTGTCAGTTAACAGAAACATATAGGAACCGCGATGGTTCTCTCACAGAGGGGGGGGGGGGGGGGGGGTGGGAATTCGAAGTCGTAACGAAATCCCCTCACCCGTATTATTTAATTGTACATGTGTCAGTTAAGATACAAAAAATGTTAAAAAATTTATAGTAATTTATATATTTTTTATACTTACCAATGACCCAGACATAGCTGGTGCTAACTCTCAAAAATCTAGGGCCAAACACAAATTTTGCCCCCCAATCCCCCAAATTTGCATCTAAAAGCAAAAGAAATCATGTCCTGAAGGACCTCCATACTTTGCCCCTACTGCGCATGCGCAGTGTCAAGGACGTTCCGAAATTGGCGCCAATTATCATTCTTACAAGCAGTGCCTGGTCAGCGCTATGTACTCAGCGGGGAGGTAAGAGTTCCCAACTCCTGGGAGGGCCATCCCCGTCTGGGTCATTGGTAAGTATAAAAAATATATAAATTACTATAAATTTTTTAACATTTTTATACTGTACCAATGACCCAGACATAGCTGAATAGTAAAAAGGCTGGAGGGCCTAGGACATAGAGGAAAATCCAATAAGCTCAACTATATAATATAGAGTCAACCCCTCAAGGAGAAAAGGAGTATTAGGCTTTACATGTATCTTTCTTATTTTATGTTAAATTAGAAAGATACAATACCCTTCATAATTGAGCACAATAATATTCATGTTCTCTATTAACATCCAGTATAACCCTTTATACTAATTATTTTTAAAGTAAGCCAATAAATAAAGTTAGTCCAGAGAATTGAGACTCTTTATATTCTTTAAAAGTGTCCGAGGATTGTATATTAATGCCCGTTTGACACTTGACATATACAAATGCTTCACACCGAGCTACACTTTAAAAATATGACATGAATGAATTTTAACATTAATATTACACTTTAAAACCATCCCGGAAACGACTCAGAAATACTGACTTCGGAGGAGGCATTCCCTTTCTTTTCACTATAAAGCAGGTGACCTAAGGGAACACCCTCCCCCCCCCCCCCCTTCCCCTTGCCCTGGGTCAAATAGCCCAGAGCGAAGAGGGCAGCCGGACGGAGTCACTGCCGGAACAGAAAGCCTGCATAACTATAGTTGCAACTGTTTAGAGGACGACATTCTGAGCAACAGATAACGGACCTAAACAATGCAGGTCTCCAGAAATGGACTCAATATTTCTGAGATAAAAATTCATGAATGTGGATGGCTGAGACCAATAAGCAGCCTTCATTAAATCTGTAATAGCAATACTATTAGCGTAAGCCCAAGAAGTAGCAAGAGCTCTTACTTCATGAGCCGAAATCTTAAGCACAGACTGCTAAGAAGATAAATTTTCATAAGCAGTACGGATAGTTAATTGAATCCATCTAGCAATAGAATGGACCGAAATGTCCTTTCTATTAGGCATCAGAGACAGAAAGAAAGGTTTTCGTCCCTTTCTGATAAACGGAGATCTCTGTTTATAGATACGTAACGCTCTAACAGGACAGAGTAAAGGCCTACGCCCGTCTGAAGACGGAAGGGCCTTAATGATAATAGGTTCCGGATATTTATTAGGAGCCTGATTCTTAGCTAAAAATCCCACATTAGTAGTGAAGGTGATAGTGTTCCCGACACTACGATAATGAGAATCATCCACTGATAGTGCATGAAGCTCACAGACTCTTCTAGCAGAAGAGAAAGCTAAGAGAAAAGCTGTCTTATAAGACAAGAATTTGAAATCTACTGTCCCAAGAGGTTCAAATGGCTTTTCCTTCAGTTTAAGAAGAACCCAAGCTAAATTCCACTTAGGAATTAACCTAAGAGTTCTGGGTCTATTTATCGAGAAGTTTCTAACTAACTTAGATAAAGAGACATTAGATCCAATTTGTAAACTATCATGATGTGCATAGGTATCAGATAACATAGACCTATAACCCTTAATAGTAACAGGCTGCAGTTTGATTTCGTCAAACAAGTATACTAGAAAGTTTGCAATGTATGGTATGGAGGGATCAAAAATATCAACAGAATGATCCCTACACCAACGACGAAAAACCTTCCACTTAGCCGCATAGTTTAGCGAAGAGGAGGTCCTAGAAATCGCGTCCACTGCTCGTCCTGTAAAGTGCTTGCCATGCAAGAAGGACCGCACAATGGAAAAACGTGAAGGTTGAGACCTTGCGGGTTGTGATGGAGTTGACGCGGTTTCCCCTGCGAAAGAAGATCCTCCCGTGGAGGAAGCTTTCGCGGTAGGTCCCACAACAGACACCTGAGTAGATTTATCCACGGTCTCTGTGGAGACAGAGATGCTACCAACAGAATCTTGCATTGAGATTGTTTTATCTTTAGCAATACTTGCTGAATTAACGGCGCTGGAGGATACGCATATCCTATCATTCCGTCCCAAGGGATCGACAGAGCGTCTACTGCAAATGCTCTTGGATCCGGACACGGAGACACATACGTCTGCAACTGATTGTTGAGATGTGTCGCAAATAAGTCTATCATTGGCCGTTCCCATTGGTAGCAAATCTGATTGAATACTTGTTTGTTGAGAGTCCACTCCGACGGCAACAAGCGACCCTTTCGTGAAAGGGAGTCTGCTAGTACGTTCAGACGACCCGGTATATGACGGACCGAAAGTAGAACTTGATGCCCTAGAGCAAACAGAAGGATTCTTTCCGTTAGATTGAACAACGGAACTGAATGAGTGCCTCCCTGATTCCGTATATACGCCACTACTGTCGTATTGTCGGATAGGATTTGGACATGAGCATTGTGAATAATGTCCATCCAATGACGTAACGCAAGCCAAATTGACATCATTTCCTTGATGTTTATGTGCTTGCCCAGGAATTGCGGATCCCAAAGACCCTGGCATCTCGAATCCGTTGGGATCAATGATGCACCCCAACCTGTTTGACTGGCATCCGTCATAATGGTAAAACTCGGATCCGGCAACTGCAGCGGTACTCCCTGAGTTAACCACTGAATATTTGCCCAAGTCTGAATCTCTCGTTTCACTTGATCTGACAAGAGAACGTCTATGTCGAGCGAATGAATTTTCAAACTCCAATTCTGAGTCAAGAAAATTTGGAGAGGGCGCGTGCGTAACCGCCCCATCGGAATGAGATCCGCAGCTGCTCCACACAGACCTATCAGTCTCATGAACTCCCTCGCTGTGACTTTGTCTGCGTGCAGACAATAGCGAGCGTAACAACTGACTAATTTCGCTCTGGTTAAGGGCAGACGAACGAGATTGTGGTGCGTCTCGAAGCTCATTCCCAGATGTGTGAATGACTTGGACGGCACCAGATCCGACTTCTCCTCGTTTATTATAAAACCGAGACATCGGAGCAATAGAAGCAGATTCTGCACATCGTTCTGAAGCGTTAACTCGTTGCCGTACCTCTGAAGAATGTCGTCCAGGTAGGCCGACGTTACCGCAGACGAATGAACTCGGAAATACATCATTACCGAGTTCATTACCCGAGTGAAAGCCCAGGGTGCTAGATTCAATCTGAAGCACATCGCCCGGAATTGATACACCACCCCTAGGACTGCGAAGCGTAGATACTTTCTGAATGTAGGATGTACCATGACGTGAAAGTACGCATCTTTGAGATCTATGCTTGTTGCTTAATCGTTCACCCGAATACTCGCTCTGACCGATCGAATCGTCTCCATATAAAACTTCGGAGCGACGATCAGCTTGTTTATCCAGCTCAAATCTATGACTGGACGGAACGAGCCGTCTGGTTTCGGAACCAGAAACAGATGGCTGTAGAATCCCGGTGTCTCCTGGTTTTCTATGACCTCTACCGCGTTCTTCCTTAAAAGAGACTGCACCTCTGATAACAGAGCGTCTCTTTTCTGCAGATTTGACGGAAGTTGAGTCCATTTTGGACTTCGAGTTAATGGAGGCTTTCGTTTGAAGGATAACTTTAGACCTTCCGAAATCACCCCTCTCACCCAAGGGTCGTCCGTAATCGATGCCCACTCTTGTGAAAAACTCGACAACCTTCCGCCAACCGGCACGCGATAGAGGTTGAAGCCATCACCTCCTGGACCTGCGGGAGGAGAGACCACGTCCTCCGCGACCTGCACCTCGTCCCGTCGACCTCGGGGCGTCCGACCGGTTGTCCCGGCCCGAAGGACGTCCCGCACGTGAGTCGCTGCCTTGACGGTCTCTTGAATAAGACCAAGAGGACGCACCAGAACCTCTATAGGAACCTCTCTTGGGCGCATTAGACCCAGAAGTGCCTGTCTTACTCTTATCTGCCGTGTCCGACTTCTTAGAAGCAGATTTAAACAGCAGAGAATCCGAAGCTTTCTTAGTAATTTTATCGAAAATCGCAGAAAGCTTGCCGTCGAAGAGAAGTTCTCCGGAGACCGAAGCGACTCTGAGAGAGTTCTTCACCTTACTATCCACGAGTGTGGATGTAGCTAGGGCTGCGTCACGTCTAACCAACTCCAGGTTTGCCACTGAAAGGGCGAGGTTACACGTGGAATAAGCTACTGCCCTTGAAAGAAGTCTTAATGAGGATTGTATATCCTGGAATTCTTTCCCTTGAAGACGCAGTGATAACGCCTTAGTAAGGTGGTCTGCATAAGATAAAGCATCTAAACTGGCTCTGTTAGACGAAATAGTCGTCTCCAACACTGCGGTTGGAATAGACGCAGACGACGGTAATGATAATTCTAAGTCTTCCGCCTCGTCGTCCATACGCAGAGGAACTCTCAGGATACCCTGTCCTGCCGTATCGAATTTATTCCTTGCATTAATGAAAGGCAGGTTAAGAGCATTGGCAGACAAGAAACCCTCTTTTCCTGTTTTGGAAGCAAGTTTGAATATAGCGTCGTTCAATAACTCAAATGTTCTTGTGACATTATTGGACTGAGACGGAAACTCAGGAGCGATGTCCCTGAACCGCTCAAAGAAATCAGTGTCCAATGACGCTATAATTCTCTTGTCTGGTACCGCAGCAGTCTGGCCTGACGGAACAACCTGAGGAAGAAAGTGCCAGATGAAGTCCACGGCAGCTTTATGTTGTTCCGAAAGGGATAGCTCCAAGTCATCCGTATCCCTTTCACCATCCGGTCGGACCTCATGATGCTCCCGGTCGTCCGCACCCGATGCTTCGGCGGAGCGTACCGACCCAGCGCCGTCGGATAATTCCCGATCCGACACCGTTTCTGTCGGTTGCTGGGATGCTGCGATAAGTTGTGCTATTTGGACAAGCACGTCCGACATCGAGGCCTGCGGAGGCGCAGTCTTTCGCTGCTTCGCCGAGGGCAGCTCCGCATCTAGTGACTCCCGCATACTCTTCCTATGCGAACGTCCGGAGTCAACCGGCCTCGTGTCCCTGGCTACCGGATGGCGTGACCTGGTCGCCGAAGAATCCCTGATCGGCGAAGCTGGTAGAATATCGGCGGTCACGTAGCCAAGGTGCGGTCGTGTGCGCTGGTGAGAGGAAGAAGCCTGAGCAGTCTCAGCGGATTGCCTATACAACGGAGCGTCCCGAGCGACGGACGTGTGCTCCGCTTGCGACACATTTTGTACCACAACATCTGGTCCCAGATGTTGTTGTACGAGAGAGGGGCCTCTCTCGCCCGCTGCCCGGCTGGACCTGGACGAGCTAGGAACCGGACTCGAAGGCTTCCTCCGATCTCTCCTACTATCTGCCATCACTGGGTGTGCACGTTGAATGTTTATAGTGCTCGCATCACCCAACATTTCCTCCTGGACCGCATCGGACGAACCCGGCTGCCGAACCATTCGGTGAATGGATGCTACACCGGGCGAGCTAGCGGACGACATTTGTCTTATCTCCATGAGCACTTTTGCCGCTAGCTCTGTATTCATTTGTGACGACGGAAGCGCACCTGCGGAAGATAACATGGAAACATCACCCTGTTCTTGTTCCTCTGAAATAGAAACTGATATAGTAGAGTGACCCTGCGGAGAAAGAGCCGGCATAGCCCTTTCTCCACTAACAACATATCGTGACACACGTTTCCAATGTTTGTCATCCCAATATTGACATATTGAACAGGGATTAGTGCGAGTACACTGACTACAATTAATACAATGATCATGAAAGTCAGAGGAAGATTTCTTCCTATTACAATTTGAACAATATCCTTTCATTGTGAAAAGTCAACAACAAGTCCTAGTACTCGCACAAACCCCTAAACACAAAGATACATAATAACATGATCCATTAATATTGAAAAAACAATTGAAAATCAAAATAATTTTTGAAAAATATTTTTTCAGCGAAGCCCAAGTTTCTGAAAAGTAATGTTGAGCCCCAATGGATCCCAAGGCTAAGTGTGGTCAAAAATTTTAAAATTATATTAAATAATTAATGCAACACTTACGGATAATAATAATGTATCTTATAGTGAGATAAACTACTCCAAAGGCAAACAGCCCCCTCAAAAGAGACTGTTGCCAATGTAAACAAACAGTGTAAAAACACCAGAAAACATGACTCCAGGCACTGACAATACTGGCCCGAAATCAGTCATCAAAATTACACACTATCTGATGCAAAACAGAGACTCCCAGGGAAGAATCTGCAGAACACCAGATGGTAGATGCAGAACACAACGTTTATACACCCATGGGTGAAAACGTAAACATGGGGAAAATAACAGAATTCATTCTGTAACCAAGCTAATTCTCCCAAGAGAATTTAGAAATGATCTTTCTCAAAAATATGCCAAAAGCATGGGAGAATAGCAAGGGAGGACTTAGAAGACCAGGGGAGAGGAAACACTGAATAAGCAGTGCAACTTTATAGCAAGAATGACAACAGCAGGCCCATGCCTCGAAAATAGGCAACTTAACATAATTTCATAAAAATTTTTAGGTACAGCCCTGATTATTTTCTGTCACTCCTTTTTACTCTCCTCCTTAGAATCACCATTTCTCCAATAATTACGTGTCTGGCATCCTTTAAACTGAGATTTACAAGCACAAAGATCAGTGAGATGTTGACTGATGAAGGGCCAAACAGAGAATGATAATTGGCGCCAATTTCGGAACGTCCTTGACACTGCGCATGTGCAGTAGGGGCAAAGTATGGAGGTCCTTCAGGACATGATTTCTTTTGGTTTTAGATGCAAATTTTGGGGATTGGGGGGCAAAATTTGTGTTTGGCCCTAGATTTTTGAGAGTTAGCACCAGCTATGTCTGGGTCATTGGTACAGTATAAAAATATAGGAACTGCAATGGTTCCCTCAAGTCTAATCGACTCCATATGCCACTATGGACGG
This sequence comes from Pictodentalium vernedei, assembly GCA_031216915.1. NCBI lineage: Eukaryota > Metazoa > Mollusca > Scaphopoda > Dentaliida > Dentaliidae > Pictodentalium > Pictodentalium vernedei. The sequence goes on along the minus strand of CM062296.1, from coordinate 404,576,653 downwards.
AGAGGAATGTGAAGAATAAAACTTCCCCTGAAAGAAGACCCTCTCATGGAGAAAGCCTCTGGGGAACGTCACATAACAGACACTTGAGAATATTTATCCAAGATTTCTGTGACAACAGAGGTGCTACCAGTAGGATTCACTGTTTAAACTTAAACGTAAACTATTGAATCAAATGAATAGGAGGATACGCATATCTTATTATTCCGCCCCATGAATTTCCCGAGTGTCTACTGCCTGCGCTCAATAATCTGGGCATGGCGACACAAATGACAGTAACTAATTGTTCCAGTGCGTCGCAAACTAAAGAATCATGGGGCGATCCCACTGGTAGCAAAACTGTACAAATAAATGCATGCTGAGCGTATGAAACAGGCGACCTTTCCGAGGAGCGAGTCTGCTAGTAAGTTCAGACGACCCGGTATATGACGGATAGAGAGATGTACATGAAAATGATTCTCCGTTAGGTAATATAACAAAAGTGAATGAGAGCCGCCCTGGTTCCTAATATACGCTACCACTATTGAGTTATCCAACAATCTCTGAACAAGCGTGAATGCACTGATGTAGCGCTAACAATATTGACATCATTCTTGATGATTATGTGTTTCTGCAGGAACCAAGGGTCTCAGACCCCTGCAATTATAGTCTGTAGGACTCAGGGTTGTGCCCCAAACTATTGACTCATACCCGTCATAATCGTGAAAGCCGGATCTGGCAGTTGCAGCAGAACCAAAGAGTTAACCACTGAAAATCTGCCTCAATATGGACCCTTTTGTTTACTATATCCGTTAAAACAGTACTGGTCCTGAGCGAATGCGTTGACACACTCCAGTTCTGTGTACATCCCCATCAGTCGCATAAAACTAATTCGTTCTGGATAATAGCAGATGAACCAGACTGTTATGAGACATTACCAAGTTAATATTCGAGTGACAGCACAGAGCGCTATCTTCTGACCAAAGCTATCCTTAGATCTATGCTTATAGCATAGTCAATCACTCGAACACTCATTTTAACCGACTAAATGATAACCATAAATAAACTTTTAGAGTTTTGATAAACTTGTTATCGTGCTCCATTCTATTATCTGCCAGAACAAGCTCTTTGGCTTCGGTACGAGTAACAGGTGACTACAGAATTCTAGGGAATCTTGATTCTTGACGACCTCTATTACCATCATTGTCAAGCGAACCTTTACCTCCAATTGGAGAGACTCTTATGCAAGGATTAGACGGAAGCATTGTCCATCAGACATTAATTTAGTTGTGGTTCTCTCAGAAAGATAACCGCAGGCCTTCCGAAAACCACACTTCCCGTCTACTAGTCTTCTGTAATAGTTATCCAGACTGATGCTAATCTTGATAACCATCCATCAACCGCAAAACAACAGAGGTCCTAACTCACACCTTTAACACTTGCGAGGCCTACAGAAGAATAACTGCGTCTCATTCGCGAGGAGCCTCGACCCAGCAGTTTAGGAGCGTCTGACAGGAAGTCTCGATCAGACGTAAGCCCCGTATCCGAGTTACTATATGAGGATCCCTAGAGTAATTATAGGAGGGTTAACTATACCCTCACAAGGAGTCCTTATAGGCGACCTTCTATCTAGGACATCCTCCCTTACTCCTTTCTGCTATTGCGGGTCGATTATACGTTGACATAAGGAGCAGAGTATTGATGCTTTGTTTGTAGCTTGGTCATAAACCAATGAAAGCTTATCGTCAAAAACTTAGTGTCCGGAAACCGGAGCGACTCAAAGAGAGTTTTTCACTTTATCATCTATTAAGGATGACGACGCAAAGGCTCTGTCATGTCTATTTAACTCCGAATTAGCAACTTGTTAAGACAGAGTTATACGTGATAAATATATAGCCCTGGAAAGGACTCTAAATGAGGTACAAACGTCCTTCAATTCCTTTCCGTAGAGACGTTGTGTCACAGTTCTTAAAGGTGATCTGCGCAATACAGTGAGTTTAAATTCACTCTGAATGAATAAATGTCGTCTCAATTGTGACCAAGCGAATAATGAATGATGAAGGTAATGCCATAGCTAGGTCCTTAGCCTACTCATTCAAATGCAGAAGAACTCTCAATACCTCTTCACTGTTTTCCGACCAGCAGAACTGCAGAAGAAGATTACAAGAAACCGCCTTACTTCTTTCCACCGGAAAGTTGAATGTGGAGTCGTCTAAAAGGCCAAAAACCTGCGACACCTGTCTATACTTAACCGGAAAAGACATTCCTTCTCTTTTTCCGGATAATTTAGCGTGCAACAACACTGCTTCTTGTAAATAGACGCAGCATTCTGATTCGTTGAAACACATTCAGGGTAGTGTTGATGGAATAAATCCTCTCAACCCTGTATTCTTCCAAATGTGGAGGGTAAATCCCCTCCATATCCCTACATCATTTGTCTGAATCAGTTGAAATCACGGTCAACGGCATCTGAACGCGCAGATAACTGGACCGACCCAGCACCATGTGACAGCTCACATTTTGAGACTGCTGTCGATTGCTACTGCACTTGCTGGGATGCTGCGCATCTGCGTCAGCAAAACTGTAACAGAGGCCTAAGGAGCAGCAGTCTTCTGGCTGCCGGCTGCTCCCGGGATAGTGTGTCCAAGATGGCACTTCTCCAGACGTCCCGATATATGAGGCCTTGTTTAAGCTATTGAATAGTGCTACTTTTGAGCTGTCGCACGATTCTGATTCTCAGGAACAAACTCAGGGAAGTATTGATGCATAAGCGCTATAGCCGCCCTGTTGTTCCGAAAGGGAAGGTTAAGCAGACTGGAGGTGTGGACGTATGCTCAGACTGACGCAAGTTCCGATCCATAACATCTGGCCCCAGATGTTATAATAAAAGAGAGAGGGGGCTTTCTCGCTCGTGGTCCTTCAGACCTCGCCGAGCTTCTTGCTGAACTTGCTGGCTTCTTCCTTTCCGTCGTCGCAGGGTGAGCCTTATACTGATATTATATTATAGTGCTTGCTCTACCCTTTCTATTCTCCTTGACCGCAACGGACACACCCAGTGTCACGGTACCCTCAGGCAGTGTACCGCTTCACCGGTCGAGTTAGCTGGCGACAGGGATTTGAAACCACACTGTGGTTTATTGCCCTGCCTAATATTCATGAGCACTTTTGCCGCTAGCTCTGATGGTCTATTTAATGCGGTGACGGAAGCACACTATCTGACGGCATCACGTAAACATCTCCATGTTCTTGTTCCTCTGTAAATATAAACTAATAAACTAGAGCGACCTTAGGGCGAGAGGACCGGTGGCAGCCTCTCATCGCTAGAGGACCTGCAGTGGTCCCTCGCTAACAACGTACCGTGACACCCGTCAGCAACGTTTGTCATCCCATGCAGCACTTATGAGCAAGAATTAGTACATAAGACTTCCTCGCCTTGCTTAAAGAGCAATATGCTTAAATAATGAAGCAGACTAAGTCGATCATACTCCAACCAATTCCATATTAAATACAAATAAAAAGATACATAACAAAAACATTCAAAATATAAATCGAAAAATAGTTTACACAAAAAAAAATGTTCGAAAAATTTTGACAAGATCCCAAGTTCCCAAAGGGAACGAAGTGCCCAAATGTATCCCAAAAGAGCCCAAGTGTGGACAAAATTCATTTTTTCCTCCCAAACATTAACTACCACACTACAGGACTGTATAATGTATCTTACAACAGACCTACCATATCAAAAATAGGAACCTACACATAAATAACAAACGTTGCTAATTTAAACAATGTCAAACTGAAAACCGGAAATGAGACACCAGGCAACACGGCCCGAAGTCAGTAACTGATTTTTGAACTATCCAATGTAAGGCAAGATCCTCATCAGAAGAAAAAACAATACATTGGATGTATGATGCATGACTAAAAATGCCTAAACACACTAAGGGTGAGGACGTAACCCTGGGGAAATACAGAAAAAAACTTTCTGTATAAAACGCTAAACTCCCAAGAAATTTTATATAAAAAATAAAAAAAAAAAACAAGCCAAAAAGCTTGAGATTTTAACTGGGGGGGATTAAGGGAGGTTAGGGAAGGAATACATCATAACCAACAGTGGAAAAATAATTATCAACAATGATGACGTCAGGCCCTATGTCCCAAAATTAAGGAACATGAACTAATTTTTATAAATATTATAAAATTACAGCCCTGAACGTTTTCAAACCACCGTTTCTTCCTTCCTTCATCCAAACATGTCCTTGGATCCACCAATTTAACCACTGATTTGTGTCTGGCATCATTAGTAATTGAGATTTAAAAAGCACAAAAGTCAGTTTGTTGTTATCTGACAAGGGTCAAACAAAGAATGGTGTTGGCGCCAATTCTGGTCACTTCCTGACGTCTGCGCATGCACAGAGGGTAAATGTATGGAGGACCAGTTAGGACTTCTAATTTTCGGTTTTGCATGCAAATTTTAGGGATTGGGGGGCAAAATTTGTGTTTGGTCCTTGATATATTAGAGTTGGCACCAGCTATGTCTGGGCCATGATTATACTGTGTAAAAATATTCGAGAGAGAAAAATTATCATTTAAGACTGAGAAATACGAGAAGAAAAAAGCGTTAACCAATGTGAAACACAATTCAATAAGTAACATGATTTATTCTTATCCCATGTATAGATACTCCGGTAGGTGCACAAAAGTAAAATGGTGCACCTGCATTCAAAATCAGGAGCACATTTTATTGTGTGCCTTCATTTTTCAAAATAGAAAATCTGCACATATAATTAAGATTTGCAATGTAACTAAGCAATATTTTCAGTCAAAACAAAATTTGAAGTGTGTCTTATTTGTATTCAAACCAATGCTCATCGCACAGATTTCCAAATTATGACACAATCGAGATTGGACGATGACAAAAAGATCTATTTAATTTGAAAGAGTATCCAATACTTTATCCTTGTAAGACTTGCATTGAAGTGGATTATGTTTTTGCAACGCTGAATACAAAAAACTCCAGAAATTTGCTCAATTAACTCATCTGACAATTATGTAGTTACCAAATAAAAATGTCACATGGAATAGTAGTAAAAGTGAGATGCAAGAAAAGATGACTGAAACTCACCACATATTCATCATCATAGCCCTCATCATCGGGTTCTCCAGTGTTTGGGTCACAATCTTTCACAATATATTTTAGAGTGCATGCAAAGGAACCAGTAACTAAAAATAAAACAAATGAAAATAGACGTAATTTGATGGACAAAGAGAAAATAAAATTTCTTGACATTTCATAACATAACAATTTAGTTAACTTTAAGTCCCTCCTTCCGAGAAGTTTATTACTTTTCTAATTTTTGCCTCATGAACAAAGTTTATGGCCCCTCGTTGCAACTGGAATAAGCTTGTTGTGCTTTGTCCAATAAGGGGTTCAGAAGTTATGTTTTGGTGGCAAAAAGTTAAAAAATTTATAGTAATTTATATATTTTTTATACTTACCAACGACCCAGACTTAGCTGGTGATAACTCCTTAAATTATAGGGCCAAACACAAATTTTGCCCCCCAATCCCCAAAATTTGCATCAAAAACCAAAATTTCAATGTCCAATGTGGTCCTCCATACCTTATATCCACTGCGCATGCGCAGTGTCAAGGAGGTCTCGAAATTGGCTCCAAAAGTCATTCTTATAACCAGTGCCTGGTAAGTGTTATGTAATCAGCAGGGAGGTAAGAGTTCCCAACTCATGGGAGGGCCATCCCCATCTGGGTCATTGGTAAGTATAAAAAATATATAAATTACTATAAATTTTTTAACATTTTTATACTGTACCAATGACCCAGACTTAGCTGAATAGGAAAAAAGGCTGGAGGGCCTAGGACATAAAGGAAATTCCAATAGACTCAATTACATGGAAAAAGAATTATCCCCTCAAGGAGAAGAGGAGAAGAGGTTTTACATGTATCTTTCTTGTTTGCATCAAAAAAGAAAGATACAATACCATTCCGTAAATTGAGCACAATAATCATCAGTGATCTCTATTAACATCCAGTATAATCCCTTATACTAATCTTATTAAAGGAAAGCCAATAATTACAGATAGTCCAGATAATGAGACTGTTTATACTCATTAAAAAGTGTCCGAGGATTGTATATTAGCGCTCGTATGATACGTGACATATACAAATGTTCCACACTGAGCTACACTTTAAAATAAAAATATTATATGAATTAGCTTTACACTTTGAAACCATCCCGGCACCGACTCAGAATTACTCACTCCAGAGGAGGTATTCCCTTGCTTTTCAAAACAGGTGATATAAGGGAACACCATCCCCCCCCCACACCCTTTCCCTTGCTCTGGGTCAAATACCCCAGAGCAAAGAGGGCAGCAGGACAGATACGCTGCCGGAACAGGTACTTCAGATAAATCTTAAGCACAGACTGCTGAGTTGAAGATAATTTTTCATAAGCAGTATGGATTGTTAATTGAATCCACCTTGCAATAGAATGGACCGTAATGTCCCTACTATTAGGCAGCAGAGACAGAAAGAGACGTTACAACCCTTTCTGATAAACTCATATCTACGTTTGTAAAAACGCATAGCTCTAACAGGACAGATTAACTGGTAGAGTGCTGGAAGCCCTATTTTGGGCTTTACTAAAAGTGACATGCAATAACTGCCTGTAGCTACATTCTGCCTGAGGAAGCCTTTATTGTCCCTGATATGGATCAGATTTTTTATACAATACCTTGCTCTCTGACATTTAATTGGATAGTGCCTATAAGGCACTATCCAATTAAATGTAATAGAGCAGTATATGATGAGCTTTGATTTGTTGTCAGAAAAAACTCAGCACTTTACCAGTTAAAGGCCTATGCCCGTCTGAAGATGGAGGAGCCTTAATAACAATAGGTTCCAGATACTTATAGGAGCCTGATTCTAGCCAAAAATCCAACCATAGTAGTCAAGGTAATAGTATTACCTGCACTATGATAGTGAGAATCATCAACAGCTAGTGCCTGAAGCTCACTAACTCTTCTAGCCGAAGAGAAGGCTAAGAGAAAGCTGTCTTATAACATAAGAATTGAAGTCCACTGTATCAAGAGGCTCAAAAGGCACTTCTTAAGCTTAAGAAGAACCCAAGCTAAATTCCATTCAGGAATTAGTTTAAGGGTTCCAAGTCTATTTATCGAAAAGTTTTCCGTAACTTAGATAAAGAGACATAGATCCAATCTGTAAACGATCATGATGTGCATAGGAATCAACAGAATGATCCCTACCTCACAGTGAGAAAATCTTCCACTTAGCAGCATAATTTAGCGAAGAGGAGGTCCTCCTACAGTTAGAAATTGCATCCACTGCTTGTCCTGTAATTGCTTGCCGTGCAAGAAGGACTGCACAACGAAAATACGTGAAGGTTGGGACCTTCCGGGTTGTGATGCAGTGTGCGCGATTTCCCCTGCGAAAGAAGATCCTCTCGTGGAGGAAGCTTCCACGGCATGTCCCACAGCAGACACCTGGGAAAATATATCCATGGTCTCTGGGGTGTCAGAGATGCTACCAACAGCAGTGCTTCTGGACTTCTCCAAAGCATTTGACAAGGTCCCAGATGAGAGATTGCTTACCAAACTTCATTATTATCGTGTCCGAGGCGGTCTGCTTAACTGGATACAGAGTTTCCAGTCTGGCCGCACACAACGAGTACTGGTGGAGGGCCATTTCTCTTCAACTGCGCCTGTTACATCTGGAGTGCCCCAAGGAACGGTCCTTGGACCGTTGCTGTTTCTGGCCTACATCAATGACCTACCCAGCAGAGTCAGCTCCAAGGCCAGACTATTTGCAGATGACTGCCTGCTATATACAACGATCAATACAGAGACCGATGCCAGTCAACTCCAAGACGACCTTGACAACCTCCAGCTTTGGGAATCTGACTGGTTAAGGCACTTTAACCCAGACAAGTGTGAAGTTATCCGTATCACGACCAAACGGAAGCAACGCATCACCCCATATTACATCCATGGGAAGGAGCTAGCTATTACAACCAAGGCCAAGTACCTCGGGGTCAACATCTCCAACAACCTGTCATGGAACCGTCATATCGACAGCATATGCAAGAAGGCCAACAACACCACTGCATTCCTACGGAGAAACCTCTCGTCATGCCCAACTTCCATCAAGGACAAATGCTACAAGACGCTGGTCAGACCCCAGATAGAGTACGCATCCACTGTCTGGGACCCACACACTAAGAAGAACATCGGAAGAATAGAAGCAGTGCAGATACGAGCAGCACGGTTTGTGACAAGCAACTACAGTTCCACCAGTAGTGTCACAGCTATGATAGACAGGCTAGAGTGGGATAGCCTATACCAACGAAGAGCCAGAGCCAAGGCCTCCATGATGTACCGTGTTGTCCATTCCCTAGTTGCCATCTCACTGCCCTCACAATTCAGCCAAACTGGAGCAGCCACAAGAGGACATGAACACCGGTACAGGATCCCATTCTGCCGTACCACCGTCTATAAAGAATCCTTCTTCCCATCTGCCATCAGGGTATGGAATCAGCTACCAGATGAGGCCATCATAGCCATGTCCTTGGAGTCCTTCAAGACCAGGATCCAGGGATTTGCAGTACCACAGAAGGAGGCTGTACATGTTTTTATCCGCATTTTTAACCTGTAAATACCAGCGTGGACTCCCCCTCCCGCACACGCTTTTAAATCACAGTGAGACAATGCCGCAGGAGCGGCCCTTCACTATAATGGAAGAAGAAGAAGAACAGAATTTTCAGTGAGATTGCTTTATCTTGAGCAATATCTGCTGAATCAATGGCGCTGGAGGATATGCATATCCTATCATTCCGTCCCAAAAGATCGAGAGAGCGTCTACTGCAAACGCTCGAAGATTTGGACACAGCGACACATGCGTCTGCAACTGATAGTTGAGATGCGTCGCAAATAAGTCTACCATTGGACGATCCCATTAGTAGCAAATCTGATTGAAAACTCGTTGTTGAGAGTCCATTCTGACAACATACGACCTATCCGAGAAAGGGAGTTTGCTAGAACGTTCAGACGACCTGGAATATAACGGACCGATAGAACTTGATGCTCTAGGACAAACAGAAGGATCCTTTCCGTTAAATTGAATAACGGAATGGAATGAGTGCCTCCCTGGTTCCTAATATACGCTACTACTGTCGAATAGTCGGACAGAATTTGAACATGCGAATTCTGAAGAATGTGCATTCATTGAAGTAGCGCAAGCCATATTGACATCATTTTTTGATGTTAATGTACTTGTTAGGAACTGCAGATCCTAAAGACCCTGGCACCCTGAATCTGTTGGGCTCAGAGTAGTGCCCCGACCTGTTTGACTCACATCCGTCATTATCGTTAAACTCGGATCTGGCAGTTGCAGTGGTACTCCTTGAGTTAACCACTGAAAATCTACCCAAGGCTGAATCTCTTGTTCACTTGATTCGACAAGAGGATGTTCGATTCGGGCGAATGAGTCTTCACACTCCAATTCTGTGATAAAATATCTGTGGAGTGGACGAGTGCGTATCCGTTCCATCAGAATAATATTCGCAGCGGGTCCGCACAAACCTGTCAGTCTCATGAATTCTCTCGCTGTTAATACATCTGAGTGAAGGCAAAAGCAAGCATAACAAATGACTAATATCGCTCTGGTTAACGGCAGACGAATGAGATTGTTGTGCGTCTCTAAGCTCATTCCCACGTGGGTGAATGAATAGGACGGCACTAGATCCGACTTCTTTTTGTTTACTAAGAAACCGAGACGTCGGAGCAATTGAAGCAGACTCTGAACATCGTTCTGAAGCATTAACTTGCTGTCGTAACCCTGAAGAATGCCGTCCAAGTTCTTCTTGGTATGGTGATCTGCGCAAGATAATGCGTCTAAATTCTATTAGACAATATTGTCATCTCCAGTATGCTGGAGCAATAGACATGGACGCCGGCAATGACAATTCCAGGTCTTCAGCCTAGTCATCCAAACGCAGAGAAACTCTCGGCATGCCTAGTCCTGCCATTTCAAAATTATGTCTTGCATTGATGAAAGGCCGCTGAATAGCACTAGGCGATAAGAAACCTAATTTGCCAGTCTTTGAGGCTAGCTTGAATATAGCGTTATTCAAAAGTTCAAATGTCGGTGTCCCTAATCCGGCCGAAAAAAGTCTGTGTCCAGTGAAGCTTTCAGTTTTTTATCAGGTAACGCGGCATTTTTGTCCAGAGAAACAACTTCTAAAAGGTGATGCCAGATGAAATCTACGGCCACCTTAAGTTGTTTGGAAAGGGAAAATTTTAGCTGTGCTGATTCCCTTTACCATCCGCATGGACCACATAATAATTTTGGTCATCCCTTACTGACTCTGCAGGGGAACGAGCCGACCCAGCTTGCTCAGATAGCTTCTTTACTGAAAAAGTTTCTGATAGCTGCTGGGATGCTGCGATGAATTGAACTATCTGCGATAGCAAGTCCGTCACAGAGGCCTGTGGAGCCACGGTCTTACGTAATTAGCCACTGGAAGCTCCAGGGACGTTAATTCCTGCATTTATATAATATGTGAACGTCCCAAGTCCTAGTCCTTGGCTAGTGGATGGCGTGACCTGGTCAACGTGGAACCATCACCTCCTGGTCCTGCTAGGATTGCGGAAGGAGAAAACACATCCTCCACAAACTGCACCTCGCCCAGTCAACCTAGGTGCATCTGACCCGATATCTCAGGCCAGCATTAAAACCCCTATGTGAGTCGCTACTCTGACGGTCTCCGGAGAAAGACGTAGAGGCTTTGATCCTATATAGGAACTTCCTTGGACGTATTCGCCCGCGAAGAACCTGCCTTACTCCTCCCTGCTGAGTCCGACTTTTTCAAAGCGGAATAATGCAGAGAATCCAGAGCTTTCTTAGTAATCGAATAGACTGTAGAAAGCTTAACGACGAAGAGAAGCTCTCCTGAGACCGGAGCGACTGGAAGAGAGTTTTTTCACCTTACTATCCACTCTTGTGGATGCAGACAGGGCAGCATCACGACTAACTCCATACTGCCACTGAAGGGTGGAGTTATACGTAGAATATGCTATAGCCCTCGAAAGAACTCTTAAGGAAGATTGAAGATCCTGGAATTCTTTCGCTTCGAGACATAGTGATAACGCTCTGGTAAGGTGATCTGTGTGAGAAAATGCGTCTAAATTTTGTTCTCCAGTATACTGGAGTAAATAGACATGGACGTCGGCCACGACCGTTCCAGGTCTTCATCCTAGTCGTCCAAACGCAGAGGAACTCTCGGCGCGCCTTTTCCTGCCGTTTCAAATTATGTCTAGCATTGATGAAAGGCAGCTGTATAGCACATAGGCGATAAGAAACCGGATTTGCCAGTCTTAGAGGCTAGCTTGAATATTGCGTCATTCAAAAGTTCAAATGTCGATGACATTTCTGGACTGGGTCGGAAACTCAGGGATGGTGTCCCTAATCCGGCCAAAAAAGTCTGTGTCTAGTGACACTTACAGTTTCTTATTAGGTAACGCAGCATTTTTGTCCAGAGAAACAACTTCTAAAGGTGATGCCGGATGAAATCTACGGCATCTTAAGTTGTTCAGAAAGGGAAAATTTCAGCCGTGCCGATTCCCTTTTACCATCCGCCTGGACCACATAATAATCTCGGTTGTCCCTACTGACTCTGCAGGGGAGCGAACCGACCCAGCTTGCTCAGATAGTTCTTTATTGAAAAAGTTTCTGATAGCTGCTGCGATGAATTGAGCTATCTGCGATAGCTAGTCCATCACGGAGGCCTGTGGAGCCACGGTCTTACATAATTAGCCGCTGGAAGCTCCAGGGACGTTCATTCCTGCATTTATATAATATGAGAACGTCACAACTGGAAAGGCCTCGTGTCCTTGGCTAGCAGATGGTGTGACCTGGTCGACGTGGACTCCCTCGTCGGCAAAGCAGGAGCTCCAGGGACGTTCATTCCTGCATTTATATAATATGCGAACGTCCCCTGAATATCTGTGGTCACATAGCCAAGGTGCGGTCGTGTGTGCTGACGTGAGGATGAGGAAGCCAATAGACCAGCCGCGTCGGACCGTCTATGCGATGGAGCGTCCCGAACAGGAGGAATGGACGTATGCTCCGACTAACGAACAAACATACAACAACATCGCAGCCCAGATGTTGATGTAAGAGAAAGGGGGCCTCTCTCACTCGCGGTCCGGATAGACCTTGACAAGCTAGCTACCGGACTGACAGGCTTCCTCCGTACTATCCTCGGATACGTCGTCGCTGGGTGTGCGCGTTCAATGTTTATAGTGCTCGCATCATCCAAACTGCTTCCCTGGACCACAACGGACGAACCCGGCTGCCGAGCCATTCGATGAATGGTTGCTACACCGGGCGAGCTAGCGGACAATCAACGCCGTCGATCCTACTAGGGACCTCCTAAGCAATTGTCGTATTTCCATGAGCACTTAGCCGCTAGCTCTTATTATACTGCAACGACGGAGACACACTTGTTGAAGACATCACGGAAACATCACCCCGTTCTTGTTCTTCTGAAAAAGAGATTGATAGACTAGTGACCTTGCGGAGCGAGGACCGGCATGGACCCTTCACCGCTAACTAGTGTTGTATGGTTAACCGGTTTTATACGTCGGTTTCAGTTTTGCTTGAAAACCAAAACCGAAACCGTGTAACTGGTAAATGAGTAGGGTTTCGGTTTTTTCCTAAAATGTCGGGAAGAGATGTTTTCTTTATTCAGTTTACACTAACAATGTCTGAAATGTCAAGCTTTGTCAGGAAATAACAGTGTCGTCAATGCACGCCACATTCTGGGTGTAAAGGGGCCACTGCAGCATGTCCAGATCACTCGAGAATAATGTATGACAAGTTGTCAATCACACATCGTTGACGTAAAAATGGGTTGTGTTTTCTGTGAGAATGACAAAACAGACAGCCAACACGCCTACATTTCACTGATTACAGGAAATACCTTGCGCAATTGGCTTCGTTTTTGAACAGGTTTGTATGACATAGTCAATCAGTTTAATTAAAATTACTTATCTATAATCTGTTGGACAGGGAATAATATCATATCAGAAAAAGGTCTTGGCATTTCACTGTCGTATTCGAAAATAACATTTGTCACGGGTTGCCCCACCACGTGTTTCGGATGTAGTCTGTTGCCTCCCTTGATGTGCTTATCTGGGAAGAGGTTTTACTGCAATTCAGTCTTGGGACGTTCCGACCCGAGACAATTTGTCCTGAAGGCTTCGGCCCACTAAAAACACGAAATCGCAAGTTCTTATTCTATTTAGTTCAATATATGAAGGCCAAAACGTCTTGAACTGAAACGTCCCGAGGCCGAAACGTCCCAAGACCGAATCGTCCATATCCATGGGAAAAAGCTGCGTTCCGTAATATCGCTGTCAACGTGCCACGGTTGCATTCCCACACAACTTACTTTAAGGGGGCCAACCAAAGGAAAAAATCAGCGGTAGAAATAGAAATTGGAATGGCAAGAGGCAAACGCAAAAAAGTTACAATATATAACAGTACACCAGTGAATTTGTGAAATCAATTCCGTTGAGCTAAAACCATTGCGTGCACGAGGTGTGTGTGTGTGTGTGGGGGGGGGGGGGGGGGGGGGGGGGGGAGACAATAGGTATTTGGTAAAGTGGTTCGTTTTGAAGCCCACCCAGCTACAAACAATATGACTTACCCATTCCAGGCTGACATGAAATGATTGCTGATTATTTTACTGGGGCGGGTGGTGGCACTAGTCACCACTGTGTGTGTGTGGGGGGGGGGGGGGGGATATTGAAAAGAGTCCATACATCAGTTCATTGTCAAATATGTTAGGATGGGTGTCTAGGTGACTCACTTGGCAAAGCTTGTTATTATTTGCAATGCCTGGTAGGGTCATTTTGTTAGGTTGCCCAGGGCACCACCCAGGAGTGAGCACTGAACAGAGCCCAGGGAAATTGTGAATTAGATCTTTTCATACCCATGTGTTAATATCAATTCATCATAGACTCTCTATGTCTAACTTAAAGACAAGAGGTGTGGGGGGGGGGGGGGCGTGGGGGGGTGGGGGGGGGGGGTGGGCATGTGCCTAGAATTGGTGAGTGGTGATATTCTACGAACACTGTTACATTTTATTTTCTTTTATATTATTTTGTGTTGATAATGCCTGCCATTTATACACTAAGCACAAATGCTAGGCAATGCCAATTAAATCATCATTGAAAATATGACAGTATGGGCATTATATCGACATGACATAGTTTCTGTTGGAAACTGCAGATGTCTTACTATAAAAAACCGAAAACCGACCTATAAACTGAGTTTTTTTTAAAAAAAACGAACCGAAACCGAACCAAAACAAGAAAAATAAAACCGCACAACACTACTGCTAACAATATACTGTGACACACGTCTCCAACGTTGTCATTCCAATTAGCACACACTGAGCAAGAATTAGAGCGAGTACATCGACTACAAGAAACACAATGAACATGAGAATCAGAGGAAGATTTCCTCGCATTCCAATTTGAACAATATTCTTTCATCATGAAAAAATATAAACAGTCATAGTACTCGCACTAACCCTTGAAACAAAGATACATAATATAATATAATCCATTATAACATTTTGAAAAATAATTTCAAAAAAAAAAAAAATTTTTTTTTTGAAAAATTTTCAGAAGAGCCAAAGTTCCCAATGAGAACAATGAGCCCAAATGGATCCCAAAAAAGCCTAAGTGTGGACAAAATATTTTAAAACATTTTTAAAAATTAATGCAACACTTCCGGACAATATTAATGTATCTGGCTAAGAGCAGAACTAATAGAAGACATGTAATCACTATCAGAAGTAACCGTTGTCAACATAAACAAAAGTGTACAAAAACCGGAAACATGACTCCAGGCACTGTAACCATGGCCCAAAATCAGTCGCCAATTTAAACACTATCCGATGTAAAACAGAGGCTTCCAGAGAAGAAACTGCAGTACATCAGATGGTAGATGCCGATAACAAGGCCTAATCACCCAAGGGTGAGGATGTAAACATGGGGAAAAAACAGAATAATCATTCTGTTACCAAGCCAAAACTCCCAAGAAATTTTAGTAAAAAAAATTCCAAAATTATGCTAAAAGCACGGGAGAATAGCAAGGGGGTATTAAGGAAAGGGAGAGAGGAAACACTGAATGAACAATGGTAAGTTCATAGCCAGAATGACAACATAAGGCTCATGCCCCGAAATTAGGGGACGTGAAATAATTTCGTAAAAAGTTAAAAAATTTATAGTAATTTATATATTTTTTATACTTACCAATGACCCAGACTTAGCTGGTGCTAACTCCACAAAAACCAGGGCCAAACACAAATTTTGCCCCCCAATCCCCAAAATTTGCATCCAAAACAAAAAGAAATCATGTCCTAAAGAACCTCCATAGTACGACTCTACTGCGCATGCGCAGTGACGCAGTCGTCCCGAAATTGGCGCCAAATATCATTCTTACTGGCAGTGCCTGGTCAGCGCTATGTACTCAGCGGGGAGGCAAGAGTTCCCAACTCAGGGAGGGCCATCCCCGTCTGGGTCATTGGTAAGTATAAAAAATATATAAATTACTATAAATTTTTTAACATTTTTATACTGTACCAATGACCCAGACTTAGCTGAATAGTAAACAGGCTGGAGGGCCTAGGACATAGAGGAAAATCCAATAAGCTCAATTATAAAATAAAGAGATAACCCCTTAAGGAGAAAAGGAGTATTAGGCTTTACATGTATCTTTCTTATTTAATATTTAAATTAGAAAGATACACTACCCTTAATAATTGAGCACAATAACATTCATGTTCTCTATTAATATCCAGTATAACCTTTATACTAATTATTATTAAAACAAGCCAATAAATAAAGTAGTCCAGAGAATTGAGACTCTTTATAATCATTTAAAAGTGTCCGAGTATTGTATATTAAAGCCCGTTTGACACTTGACATATACAAATGCTTCACACCGAGCTACACTTTAAAAATAAGACATGAATGAAATTAAACATTAATATTACACTTTAAAACCATCCCGGAAGCGACTCAGAAATACTGTCTTGGAGGAGGCATTCCCTTGCTTTTCACTATAAAGCAGGTGACCTAAGGGAACACCCGCCCCCCCCCTTCCCCTTGCCCTGGGTCAAATAGCCCAGAGCGAAGAGGGCAGCCGGACGGAGTCACTGCCGGAACAGAAAGCCTGCATAACTATAGTTGCAACTGTTTAGTGGACGACATTCTGAGCAACAGATAACGGACCTAAACAATGCAGGTCTCCAGAAATGGACTCAATATTTCTGAGATAAAAATTAGTAAATGTGGATGGCTGAGACCAATAAGCAGCCTTCATTAAATCTGTAATAGCAACACTATTAGCATAAGCCCAGGAAGTAGAAAGAGCTCTTACTTCATGAGCAGAAATCTTAAGCACAGACTGCTGAGAAGAAGATAAATCTTCATACGCAGTACGGATAGTTAACTGAATCCATCTAGCAATAGAATGGACTGAAATGTCCTTTCTATTAGGCATCAAAGACAGAAAGAAACGTTTCCGTCCCTTTCTGATGAACTGAGATCTCTGTTTATAGATACGTAGTGCTCTAACAGGACAGAGTAAAGGCCTACGCCCGTCTGAAGACGGAAGAGCCTTAATAACAATAGGTTCCGGATATTTATTAGGAGCCTGATTCTTAGCTAAAAAACCGACGTTAGTAGTGAAGGTGATAGTGTTCCCAACACTACGATAATGAGAATCATCCACCGATAGTGCATGAAGCTCACTGACTCTTCTGGCAGAAGAGAAAGCTAAGAGAAAAGCTGTCTTATAAGATAAGAATTTGAAATCTACTGTCCCAAGAGGTTCAAATGGCTTTTCCTTCAATTTAAGGAGAACCCAAGCTAAATTCCACTTAGGAATTAATCTAAGAGTTCTAGGTCTATTTATCGAAAAGTTTCTAACCAATTTCGATAAAGAGACATTAGATCCAATTTGTAAACTATCATGATGTGCATAGGTATCAGATAACATAGATCTATAACCCTTTATAGTAACCGGTTGCAGTTTGATTTCGTCAAACAAGTATACTAGAAAGTTAGCAATGTCTGGTATAGAGGGATCAAATATATCAACAGAATGATCCCTACACCAACGACGGAAAACCTTCCACTTAGCCGCATAGTTTAGCGAAGAGGAGGTCCTCCTACAGTTAGAAATCGCGTCCACTGCTCGTCCTGTAAAGTGCTTGCCATGCAAGAAGGACCGCACAACGGAAAAACGTGAAGGTTGAGACCTTGCGGGTTGTGATGCAGTTGGCGCGATTTCCCCTGCCAAAGAAGATCCTCTCGTGGAGGGAGCTTCCGCGGTAGGTCCCACAACAGACACCTGAGTAGATTTATCCACGGTCTCTGTGGCGACAGAGATGCTACCAACAGAATCTTGCATTGAGATTGTTTTATCTTTAGCAATACTTGTTGAATTAACGGCGCTGGAGGATACGCATATCCTATCATTCCGTCCCAAGGGATCGATAGAGCGTCTACAGCAAATGCTCTTGGATCCGGACACGGGGACACATACGTCTGCAACTGATTGTTGAGATGTGTCGCAAATAAGTCTATCATTGGCCGTTCCCATTGGTAGCAAATCTGATTGAATACTTGTTTGTTGAGAGTCCACTCCGACGGCAACAAGCGACCCTTTCGAGAAAGGGAGTCTGCTAGCACATTCAGACGACCCGGTATGTGACGGACCGAAAGAAGAACGTGATGTTCCAACGCAAACAGAAGGATTCTTTCCGTTAGATTGAACAACGGAACTGAATGAGTGCCTCCCTGATTCCGTATATACGCCACTACTGTCGTATTGTCGGATAGGATTTGGACATGAGCATCGTGAATAATGTCCATCCAGTGACGTAACGCAAGCCAAATTGACATCATTTCCTTGATGTTTATGTGCTTGCACAGGAATTGCGGATCCCAAAGACCCTGGCATCTCGAATCCGTTGGGATTAATGATGCACCCCAACCTGTTTGACTGGCATCCGTCATAATGGTAAAACTCGGATCCGGCAACTGCAGCGGAACTCCTTGAGTTAACCACTGAATGTTTGCCCAAGTCTGAATCTCTTGTTTCACTTGATCTGACAAGAGAACGTCTACATCGAGCGAATGAATTTTCACACTCCAATTCTGAGTCAAGAAAATTTGAAGAGGCCGTGTGCGTAGCCGTCCCATCGGAATGAGATCCGCAGCGGCTCCGCACAGACCTATCAGTCTCATAAATTCTCTCGCTGTGACTTTGTCTGTATTTAGACAATAGCGAGCGTAACAACTGACTAATTTCGCTCTGGTTAACGGCAGACGAACGAGATTGTTGTGCGTCTCGAAGCTCATTCCCAGATGAGTGAATGACTTGGACGGCACCAGATCCGACTTCTCCTCGTTTACTATGAAACCGAGACGTCGGAGCAATAGAAGAAGATTCTGAACATCGTTCTGAAGCGTTAACTCGTTGCCGTACCTCTGAAGAATGTCGTCCAGGTAGGCCGACGTTACCGCAGACGAATGAGCTCGGAAGTAAATCATTACCGAGTTCATTACTCGAGTGAAAGCCCAGGGTGCTAGATTCAATCCGAAGCACATGGCCCGGAACTGATACACCACTCCTAGGACTGCGAAGCGTAGATACTTTCGGAATGTCGGATGTACCATGACGTGAAAGTACGCATCTTTGAGATCTATGCTCGTTGCATAATCGTTCACCCGAATACTCGCTCTGACCGATCGAATCGTCTCCATATAAAACTTCGGAGCGATGATCAGCTTGTTTATCCAGCTCAAATCTATGACTGGACGGAACGAGCCGTCTGGTTTCGGAACCAGAAACAGATGGCTGTAGAATCCCAGCGATTCCTGGTTTTCTACGACCTCTACCGCGTTCTTCATTAAAAGAGACTGCACCTCTGATAGCAGAGCGTCTCTTTTCTGAGGGTTTGACGGAAGATGAGTCCACTTTGGACTTCGAGTTAATGGAGGCTTTCGTTTGAAGGATATCTTTAGACCTTCCGAAGTCACTCCTCTCACCCAAGGGTCGTCCGTAATCGACGCCCACTCTTGAGAAAAACTCGACAACCTTCCGCCAACCGGAACGCGATAGAG
This sequence comes from Pictodentalium vernedei, assembly GCA_031216915.1. Classification (NCBI taxonomy): domain Eukaryota; kingdom Metazoa; phylum Mollusca; class Scaphopoda; order Dentaliida; family Dentaliidae; genus Pictodentalium; species Pictodentalium vernedei. The sequence continues at coordinate 404,557,439 of CM062296.1, read as the reverse complement.
GTTTGAGCCATCACCTCCTGGATCTGCGAGGCCTGCGGTAGGAGAAACCACGTCTTCCACGACCCGCACCTCGCCTCGTCGACCTCGGGGCGTCCGACCGATTGTCCCGGCCTGAAGGACGTCCCGAACGAGAGTCGCTATCCTGACGGTCTCTCGAATAAGAGCTAGAGGACGCACCGGAACCTCTATAGGAACCTCTCTTGGGCGGATAAGACCCAGAAGTGCCCGCCTTATTCGTGTCTGCTGAATCCGACCTTTTAGGAGCGGATCTAAACAACAGAGAATCACTAGCTTTCTTTTTAATATTATCATAAATAGCGGAAAGCTTGCCGTCAAAGAGAAGATCTCCTGAGACCGAAGCGACTCTAAGAGAGTTCTTCACCTTAGAATCCACTAGTGTGGATGTAGACAGGGCTGCGTCACGTCTAACCAACTCCAGATTAGCCACTGAAAGGGCGGAGTTACACGTGGAATAAGCTACTGCCCTTGAAAGAAGTCTTAAGGAGGATTGTATATCCTGAAACTCTTCCCCTTGAAGACGCAGTGATAACGCCTTCGTAAGGTGATCTGCGTAAGATAAGGCATCTAAATTGGCTCTGTTAGAAGCAATAGCTGTTTCCAACACTGCGGTTGGAATAGAAGCTGACGACGGTAATGATAGCTCTAAGTCTTCCGCCTCGTCGTCCATACGCAGAGGAACTCTCGGTATACCCTGACCTGCCGTGTCGAATTTATTCCTTGCATTAATGAAAGGCAGGTTGAGAGTATTTGCGGACAAGAAGCCTGCTTTCCCTGTCCTGGAAGCAAGTTTAAAAATAGCGTCGTTCAATAATTCAAATGTTCTTGCAACATTATTGGACTGCGACGGAAACTCGGGAGCGATGTCCCTGAACCGCTCGAAAAAATCAGAGTCCAATGACGCTATAATTCTCCTGTCCGGAAGCGCAGCAGTCTGGCCCGACGGAACAACTTGAGGAAGAAAGTGCCGGATGAAGTCTACGGCAGCTTTGTGTTGTTCCGAAAGGGATAGCTCCAATTCATCCGTATCCCTTTCACCATCCGGTCGGACCTCCCGATGTTCCCGGTCGTCCGCCCCCGATGCTTCGGCGGAGCGTACCGACCCAGCGCCGTCGGATAATTCTCGATCCGACACCGTCTCTGTCGGCTGCTGGGATGCTGCGATAAGCTGTGCTATCTGCACTAGAATGTCCGACGTCGAGACCTGCGGAGGAGCGGTCTTTCGCTGCTTTGCCGAGGGCAGCTCCGCATCAGATGGCTCCCGCATACTTTTCCTATGCGAACGTCCGGAGTCCATCGGTCTCGAGTCCCTGGCTGCCGGATGGTGTGACCTGGTCGCCGAATAATCCTTCCTCGGCGAAGCTGGCAAGATATCGGAGGTCACGCAGCCAAGGTGCGGTCGTGTGCGCCGGCGAGAAGAGGAAGCCTTAACAGTCTCTGCGGACTGCTTATACAACGGAGCGTCCCGAGCGACGGACGTATGCTCCGCTAAAGACACATTTTGTACCACAACATCTGGTCCCAGATGTTGTTGTACGAGAGAGGGGCCTCTCTCGCTCGCGGCCCGGCTGGACCTGGACGAGCTAGGAACCGGACTAAAAGGCTTCCTCCGTTCTCGTTCACTATCCGCCGTCACTGGGTGTGCATCTATTATTTTTATAGTGCTCGCATCACCCAAAATTTCCTCTTGGACCGCCTCGGACGAACCCGGCTGCCGAACCATTCGGTGAATGGACGCTACACCGGGCGAGCTAGCGGACGACATTTGTCTAATCTCCATGAGCACTTTTGCCGCTAGCTCTGTATTTAATTGTGACGACGGAAGCACACTTGAAGAAGATAACATGGAAACATCACCCTGTTCTGGTTCCTCTGAAATAGAAACTGAGAGAGTAGAGTGACCTTGTGGAGAAAGAGCCGGCATCGCTCTTTCTCCAGAAACAACATATCGTGACACACGTTTCCAATGTTTCTCATCCCAATGTTCACATACAGGACAGGGATTAATGCGAGAACACTGACTACAATTTATGCAATAATCATGAAAGTCAGAGGAAGATTTCTTCCTATTACAATTTGAACAAGTTCCTTTCATTGTGAAGGAACAACAATAAGTCCTAGTTACTCGCAAAAACCCCTGACACAAAGATACATAATAACATGATCCATTAATAAATGAAAAAACAATTGCAAAACAAAATAATTTTGAAAAAATATTTTTTCAGAGAAGCCCAAGTTGCTGAAAAGTAACGTTGAGCCCCGATGGATCCGATGGCAAAGTGTGGTCAAAAATTTTAAAATTATATAAAATAATTAATGAGACACTTTCGGATAATATAAATGTATCTTATAATGAGATAAACTACCTCAAAGGCAAACAGCCCCCCTCAAAAAAGGCTGTTGCCAATGAAAACAAACAGTGTAAACACAGAAGAAAACATGACTCCAGGCACTGAAAAAACTGGCCCGGAATCAGTCCTCAATTACACTCTATCTGATGCAAAACAGAGACTCCCAGGGGAGAATCTGCAGAACATCAGATGGAAGATGCAGAACACAAACGTTATACACCCATGGGTGAAAACGTAACTATGGGGAAAATAACAGAAAACATTCTGTAACCAAGCAACTCTCCCAGGGAAATTTTAGAAATGAAACTTCTCAAAAATATGCCAAAAGCATGGGAGAATTGCAAGGGGGGACTTTAGAAGGTTAGGGGAGAGGAAACACTGAATAAGCAGTGCAACAATTAGCAAGAATGACAACAAGAGGCGTTTGCCTCGAAAATAGGCAACTTAACATAATTTTAACAAAAAATTTTAAGTACAGCCCTGATTATTTTTTGCCACTTCTTTTTTCCTCTCCTCCTTCTATCCTCCTTAGAATCACATTTTCTCCAAGAATTACGTGTCTGGCATCCTTTAAACTGAGATTTACAAGCACAAAGATCAGTGAGATGTTGACTGATGAAGGGCCAAACAGAGAATGATATTTGGCGCCAATTTCGGGACGACTGCGTCACTGCGCATGCGCAGTAGAGTCGTACTATGGAGGTCCTTTAGGACATGATTTCTTTTTGTTTTGGATGCAAATTTTGGGGATTGGGGGGCAAAATTTGTGTTTGGCCCTGGTTTTTGTGGAGTTAGCACCAGCTAAGTCTGGGTCATTGGTACAGTATAAAAATATTATAAGTTACAGCCCTGAACACATTCTGCCACTGTTTCTTCCTCTCATCCTTTATTTCATCCTTAGATCCACCATTTCTTTCATAAATATGTGTTTGGCATCATTTAAACTGAGATTTACAAGCACAAATATCAGTGACATGTTACTGTTTTTAGGGCCAAACAAAGAATGACTTTTTGAGCCAATTTCGAGCCCCCCTTGACACTGCGCATATAAGGTATGGAGAACCACATAGGACATTGAAATTTCGGTTTTTGATGCAAATTTGGGTGATTGGGGGGCAAAATTTGTGTTTGGCCCTATAATTTAAGGAGTTAACAACAGCTAAGACTGGGTCATTGGTATAGTATAAAAGTTAAAAAATTTATAGTAATTTATATATTTTTTATACTTACCAATGACCCAGACATAGCTGGTGCTAACTCTTAAAATATAGGGCCAAACACAAATTTTGCCCCCCAATCCCCAAAATTTGCATCTAAAACTAAAGAAAACATGTCCTGAAAGGCCCTCCACACTTCTCCCCTACTGCGCATGCGCAGTGTCAAGGACGTTCCGAAATTGGCGCCATTAATCATTCTAATAACCAGTGCCTGGTAAGCGCTATGTACTCAGCGGGGAGGCAAGAGTTCCCAACTCCTGGGAGGGCCATCCCCGTCTGGGTCATTGGTAAGTATAAAAAATATATAAATTACTATAAATTTTTTAACATTTTTATACTGTACCAATGACCCAGACATAGCTGAATAGTAAAAAGGCTGGAGGGCCAAGGACATAGAGCAAAATGGAATACGCTCAATAAAATAAAATAGAGTCATCCCCTGTAGGGAAAAAGAAGTAATAGGCCTTACATGTATCTTTCTTATTTATGATAAATTAGAAAGATACAACACCTTCCAAAATTGAGCTTCATACATCCATGTACTCTATTAATATCCAATATAATCCTTATACTAATAATTTTTAAAGTAAGCCAATAAATAAAGTAAGTCTACAGAATAGAGACTCTTATACTCCTAAAAGTGTCTGAGGATTGCATAATCATGTCCGTTGACATATGCAATATTGAAAAGCTATACTTTAAAAACTAAGACTTGAATGAATTTTAAAAACCTAAACTTCTCACTAAACAACCATCCCAATAACAGCTCAGAATTACTAACTCCGGAGGAGGTATCCCCTTGTTTTCATAGTAAAACAGGTGACCCAAGGGAACACCCTCCCCCCCCCACCCCCTTTTTCTTGCCCTGGGTCAAATAGCCCAGAGCGAAGAGGGCAGCCGAACGGAGACACTGCCGAAACAGACAGCCTACCTAGCTATAGTAGCAACTGTTAAGTGAATGACATTCTGAGCAGTAGATAATAGACCTAACAATAGAGGCCTCCAGAAATGGACTCAATATTTCTAAGATAAAATTCATGAATGTGGATGGCTGAGCGCAATGAGCGGCCTTCAAAAATCTATAATAGCGACACTATTAATGTAAGCCCAAGAAGTAGAAGAACTCTTACTTCATGAGCCGAAATCTTAAGCACAACTGCTAAGTCAATGATATACCATAAGCAGTACCGATAGTTAATAGAATCCATTAACAATAAAATGGAGCGTAACGTCCTTCTACTAGACATCAAAGACAAAAGAAGCTTACGCCCTTTGTAATAAACAGATATCTGTTTATAAATACATAAACTGTACCCGGAAAGAGTAAAGGCCTATGCCCATACGAAGACGGAAGGACCTTAAAATAATAGGTTCCGGATAATAGGAGCCTAACTCTTATGCAACAATCCAACCTAAATAGTAACGGAAGTATTGATTCCGAAACTATGAAAGTGAAAATCATCCATCGATAGTGCATGAAACTCACTGACTCTACAGTAAAAGAGAAACCAACAGAATTACTGTCTAAAAGGTCAGAATTTGAAAACTACTGTTTCCAGAGGCTCAAATGATTACTTAGCTAAATAAGAACCGAAGTTAAAATCCGTATAGGAATTTAATCTAAAGATTCCAAGTCTATTTATCAAAAAGTTACTAACTGACTTAGATAAAGAGACAAAAGACTCAATTGTAAACTATCGTAGAGTGCATAGGTATGAGGTAACATAAACCTATAACCTAAATAATAACAGGCTGCAGTAGATCTTGTGAAACAAGTATACTAAAAAATAGCAATGAGTAGTATGGAGGGATCAACAATATGAACATAATGATCCCTACACCACGATGGAAGAGCCTCCACTTTAGCCGCATAGAATAGCGAAGAAGAGGATCTCCTATAGTAAGAAATCGCGTTCAAAGCTCGTCCAGTACAGTGCTTACAATGCAATACGGACCACACAACGGAATACATGAAGGTTGCGACCTTGCTGGTTGTGATAAAGATGACACGATTTACCCAGTGAAAAAGATCCTCACATAGAGGAAGATTTCACGTTAAGACCCACAGTAGACAAGAGAGTAAATTACTCATGATCTCTGTGAAGATAGAGATGCTATCAACAGAAATGTATTGTGGTTGTTTATCTTAGCAATACCTGCTAAAACAACAGCGCCGGAGGATACGCGTATCCTATCATTCTGTCCTATAGATCAATAGAGCGTTAACAATATTAGCTCAGAGATCTGGACAAGCCAACACATACGTCTGCAATTGATTAGCAAGCTGTGTCATAAATAATCATCATTGGGCGCTCCCATAGATAGCAAATCTGATTGAATACTTGTTTGTTGAGAGTCCATTCTGACAGCAACAAGCGACCCGTAAGAGAACGGGAGTCCGATAAAACAATCAGACGACCCGGAATATGACGGACCAAAACTGAACTTGGTGTACTATAACCAACAGACGGATTCTTTCCATTAAATTGAATAACGGAAACGAAAGAGTGCCTCCCTGGTTCCGGAGATACGCCACTACTGTCGAATTAAAGGACAGGAATTTGGGCATGCGTTTCTGAATAATGTTCATGCAATGACATAAAGCAAGCCTAAAAAACATTATTCCGCGGAAGTTAAACTGATTGCTAAAAGACTGCGGAAGCCAAAGACCCTGGCACTTCGAATCCATAGGGATCAGTATTATATCCCAATCTGTTTGACTGGCAACCATCATAACAGCCACACTCGGGTCCGGCAACTGCGGCGGCACTCTCTGAGTCAACCACCGAATGTTTGCCCCAGTCTGAATCTCTTGTAACACTAGATAGACAAGAGAACGTATAAATCGAGCAATTCATGGATTGCCGAAAAGTTGCCGTCGAAGAGAAGCTCCTCCGAGAACGAAGCGACTCTGAGAGAGTTCTTAACCTTACTATCCACGCGTGTGGATGTAGCTAGGGCTGCGTCTAACTAACTCCAATCAGCCACTGAAGGGCGGAGTTATACGTGAACAAACTACTGCCCTCAAAAGAAATTACATTGAGAATAATATCCCGTAAATCTTTTCTTGAAGACGTAATGATAACGCCTCAGTAAGGCGGATTACGTATAATAAAGTGTCTAAGTTAAGTCTACTATACATAATGTCGTTCCCAACATTGAAATTGGAAAAGACATAAACGGCGAAAAAGAATATATGCAGTCTTTAATCACACCGTCTAGACGCATATGAACTCTCGGTATGCCCTGCTCTGCCAAAATAAACTATTTGTATAAATGATAAAATGGCAGAAATGAGCAACGCGGACAAGAAACTAAACTATCATGCTTAGTAGCAGGCTTGTATATATATAAATATATAGCGTCGAAAAATAAAACACATGTTGTAATGACAATATTGGACTGCGTCGGTAAGTCAGGGACCCCTGAACCGATCGAAAAATCCAAGTCCAATGACGCTATAAGTCTCTTATCCAAGATCGCAGCAATGAAGTCTGAAATAATAATCACTGGAAGATAATGCCAGAAGATATGAAAGGCATCTTCCGATACTAGTAAAGGGAAAACTCGAAATCTTTCGAATCCCTTTCGCCATCCTGTCGGACCCTATAAAGCGTTCGGTCGTCCGTAGCTGATGCAACCGCGGACCGCACCGACCCAGCGCCGTCGGATAATTCCTGATTCGACCGAGAAACTGTCAATTGCTGGGATGCTGCGAAACAACTGTGCTAACTCGGATAGCACGTCCGTCACTGAGGCCTGAGGAGAAGCGGTCTTACGATGCATTGCCGCTGGAAGCTCCGTGATCGTTACCCCGTGCATACTACCAATATGCGAGCGAACGGAGTGTATAGGCCTCGTGTCCCTTGGCTACCGGATGGCGCGACCTATTCGCCGTGGAATCACTGAATGCCGAAACTGATCGGATACTCGAGGTCACGTAGCCAATGTGCGGTCGTGTGCCCTGCTGTGAGGATGAGGAAGCATTAAAGACAGTCTCTCGGACTGTCAATATAACGGAGCGTCCCGACCAACGGACATATGCTCCGAATGTAAAATATCTGAACCACAACATGCGGTCCCCTATGTTGTTGGGCGAGAGAGGGACCTCTCTCGCTCACAGCCCGGACGGACCTGGACAAGCCAGGAACCGGACTAACAGGCTTCCTCCGATCTGTCCTCAATCTGCCGTCACTGGGTGAGTACTAAAGTAATTAAAGTGCTCGCATCACCCAAATCTCCTTCCTAGACTGCAACGGACGAACCCGGCAGCCGAACCATTCGATGAATGTACGCTACACCGGGTGAGCTAGCGAATGTCACTCCGTAGGCGATAGACATATTCCATGAGCACTTATTGCCGCTAACTCTTCATTAACTATGACGACAGAGGCACACTTTTGAAAGACATCTCCATAACTCTTCGAACAAGAAACCAGAAATGCTTGGATAGCAAGCATAAAATAATAATATATATAGCGTCGTTCAATAATTCGAAAGTTTGTGTGACATTATTGGACTATGTCGGAACTGAGGGACGATGTCCCTGAACCGAACCAAAAATTTCTAAGTCCACCGACGCTATCAGTTTCTTATCCGGCATCGCAGCATTCTGGTCCGACGAAAGAAGCTGTAGAAGACCAAGTCAGATGACATACACAACAGCATATGTTGTTCCGAAAGGGAAAGCTCGAAATCCTCCGAATCCCTTTCGGTATCCCGTCGAACCGGATGAAACTTTTGGACGTCCGTACCCGCTTCCGCGGAGCGTCCCGACCCAGCATCGTCGGATAAAATATATGCAACAGATTCAGTTGATGCTGGGATGCTGCGATAAACTGTGCTATTAAGGAAAGCACGTCCGTTCCCGAGACCTGTGCAGTAGCGGTCTTACGATGCATTGCCGCCGGAAGCTCCGTGTACGTTGACTCCCGCACACTTCCTATGCGAACGTCCGGAGTCTGCAGGCCTCGTGTTCCTGGCTACCGGATGGTGTGACCTGGTCGCCGAAGAATCCTTGATCGGCGAAGCTGGTAATATATCGGCGGTCACGCAGCCAAGGTGCGGTCGTGTGCGCTGACGAGAAGAGGAAGCCTTAGCAGTCTCAGCGGACTGCCTATACAACGAACGTCCCGAGCGACGGACGTATGCTCCGCTTGCGACACATTTGTACCACAACATCTGGGGCCAGATGTTGTTGAACGAGAGAGGGGCCTCTCTCGCTTGCCGTCCGGATGGACCGGAACAAGCTATGAACCGGACTAAAAGGCTTCCTGCATTCTCCCTCCGATCCGCCGTCACTGGGTGTGCATTAAGTTAATTTATAGTGCTCGCATCACCCCAAAATTCCTTCTAGACCGCAACGGACGAACCCGGCTGCCGAACCATTCGGTAAATGGACGCTACACCGGGCGAGCTAGCGGACGTCAAAGGCCGTCGAACCTACTAGGGTCCTCTTAGGCAATTGGCGTATTTACATGAGCACTTTTCCGCTAGCCCTTCATTAATTGTGACGACGGAGGCACACTGTTGGAAGACATCACAGATACATCACCCTAATCTTGATCGTCTGAAATAGAAATTGATAAAGTAGAGTGACCCTGCGGGGAAAGGACCGGAGTGTCCAAATCCCCAACAACATACCGTGACATACGCTTCCCATATTGTCATCGAAATCATACGATACAGAACAGGAGTTAATGCGAGTACACTGACCACATATAGAATGATAATAAAGTCAGAGGAAGACTTCCTCTTAAAACAATTGATCAATATCCTTTCAATGTGAAAAGAAAACAAGTCCTGGTACTCGCACTAACCCCTGGCAATCAAAATACATAATAATAATATGATCCATTAATATAGAAAAAATAATTGAAATCAAAATATTTTGAAAAAATATTTTTTCAGAACAGCCCAAGTTTCTGAAAAGTAACGTTGAGCCCCAATGGATCCCAAGCCTAAGTGTGGACAAAAATTTTAAAAATATTTTAAACAATTTATTCAACACTTACGAACAATAATAATGTATCTAGTTATGATTAAAATAACATAAAGATATTATTTTTTAGAAATCCCCCCCTCACACAGAGGGCTGTTGTAAATGTAAACAATGAGTGTAAAAACACTAAAATAAGACTCCAGGCACCCAGGCCCGAAATCAGTTACCAAAAATACACTATCTGATGCAAAACAGAGACTTCCAGGGAAGAAACTGCAGAACATCAGATGGTAGATGCAGAACACAACGCCTAACCACCCGTAGGTGAAGACGTAAACATGGGGAAAGAACAGAATTCATTCTGTTATTCAGCTAAAACTCCCAAGAAATTTTAGTAATAATAATTACAGAAACTATGCCAAAAGCATGGGAGAATAGCAAGGGGGAACTTAAAGGACAGGGAGAGAGGAAAACACTTAAAAAACAGTGTAACTAAATAATCAGAATGACAACAAAATGGCTGCTGCCTTGAAAATAGGTAACTTAACATAATTTCATTAAAAAATTTTAAGTTACAGCCCTGATAATATTCTGTCACACATTCTTTTCCTCTCCTCCTACTCTATCCTCCTTAGAATCATCATTTCACTAATATTTATGTGTCTGGCATCATTTAAACTGAGATTTATAAGCACAAAGATCAGTCAGATGTTAACTGATGAAGGGCCAAACTTAGAATGATTAATGGCGCCAATTTCGGAACGTACTTGACACTGCGCATGCGCAGTAGGGGAGAAGTGTGGAGGGCCTTTCAGGACATGTTTTCTTTAGTTTTAGATGCAAATTTTGGGGATTGGGGGGCAAAATTTGTGTTTGGCCCTATATTTTAAGAGTTAGCACCAGCTATGTCTGGGTCATTGGTACAGTATAAAAATATATGACAATGTTTTGCTATTGAAGAGATTAATTTGCAAAGGTTGTCTATATTCCTGTTCGGTAAATGAGTATTTTGGTAGTATTGAGGTAAAAAAGATTTGTAAAATTCTGCAAATTCACAGTATTGGTAATGGTTCACAACATTTTTGTTCACTTACCTGGAGTTTTACTCAACTAAAATGCTGTTAACTGAAATTTGATCCAAAGGTATGGTAAATCAGTTAAGCACGTGTTGAAAAGGATATACCAGTTAACAGGTTTATCTATTAATAGGTGTTCAATCAACTCATTTTTATTTCAAAGACCTTAGTTTTTAGCAGAAAAATAAAAAATTTTGTTTGACAAGAGCTCTGTCAAACAAGATAATTGGTTAAATAGCTTGACTTACATAATAAAAATATTGTCACAGAAAAGAAGGTTTCAATGTTGCCAGCAAGCTAGACAGTATTTGAGGCCTATTGAATATACAGTTTAACCCTTTGACTCAAGAAGCCCTTTTTTCTGGTCCAGGACATTGCTATGTCATAATTTTAATTACTTTTATCAAGTATGATGATTGCTCAGTGAATGTGTAGGGTTGACCGATCAATATTTTCAATGTGCAGCCCCAAGGTGGCACATTGAAAATATGAATTGGACAACCCCCAAATAATGATTATGGACTCTTCCAACTGCTGTTATTGAACTGAACTGAAAGATACCATCAGGGTTTAAGGAGTTAACCCTTAAGGGCCTGGACAAGGGTCTTGAATTCTCACCATTCCACAGTCTCTATATGCTTAATGGATTACCACTTCCTAGGTAATTTGTCTATTGTCAGCAGGACCTCCTCACGATAGCTTGTTAAAGGCACCTGTTCTGAGGTCAGAAAAGTCAGAAAAATGCCCAAAGGGTTAATGGAGTTCAGCGGTTTCTTCTACTTTATAATGAAGCTTGGGTGTTCTTGGCCATCTTCCTGAGGTTTGTTTTAATGAAGAGACTTTTCTCAGTTCAGAATTTTTCATCAGTGAGGGGAAAATGTATGTATGCTGGAAATTTGAAAATATAGAATAAAGCATTAGCCACACAAAATAGATCGTCTGTTTCTCAGGCCATTATTTGTGAAATTGCATGTGGGCGAGCGTTTTTTTATTTTATTTTTTATTTCAGTAATTTCTTCTTTGCCATCAAAATTTCATGTTCTTGGTTCAAGTTTTAGGCCTCAATCTACAGAATAGCATGGGTGGTGGTGTATTTCATCCCTTGAGTGCAAGCTAAAGCATTGCAAAGCCTTCTTGCACTCAAGGGACAAATTCATCAATTTTTTTAACTTGGGTAAAATATCAGACATAAACCATTTAATTTTTATTTTTATTTTTTTATGTTTAAATTGGTTATAAAAAGAGAGCATGCGGCAGACAAAAGGACCATGCAGGAGGGCCTGAGAAACAGATTTTTTATTTTTTTAGGCCTTATGAAATAACTCATACCACATGTTGGTTCTTCAGGAAGCTTAACGAGTGTGTATGTAACACCAGGTTTATTATATGTCAGACTTGGACAAGGAATGAACTTGATGACTTCAAATCCTTCTGATGGTTCCATGTGCACTGTTGCATTCTCCAATATCTGATCATTAAGGGTATTGGTGCAGTCAAACTGAAAAATACAAGTATTAAACAGAGAATATTTTAATCAGTGATTCAAGTGTAGTCAACTGCTTTAGACAGAAAATCTTACATAGCAACTTTGAAAAGATTGCAAAGCACTTTTTTTACAACCTAAAAATCCAGGCCTTGAAATTTGTTCTGATTTGCGAGAACTGGTTTTGATTCTCGCAAACTCCTCTTGTGAAAATCAATTTTCAGTTCTTGAATAATTTAGAAGTTGAGAATACTGTTGTATCTTTGTAAATGCGACCAGTGCAAATTTAAAGGCCTATTAAAAAGGTTTCGCAGGTAGTTTTCCCTAAATTTTATGAGGGAGGGAGGCTTTTTCTGTTTTTCTATAATTGTTAATCCACAATCCTGAAATAGTTGAAATTATTAATGTACCTCCTTGCACTCTTCTGTGGTAAAACAATATTTTCAGCTGTTTTCAGTGGTAAAAATTTCCCATCCCGCACTTGCAAATTTGATCTACTATATCCTGTTTGACAGAGCTCAGTCAACTCTGTCAAACAAGTTATAGTTGGTTAAATTTTAGTCCTTCAAGTGCAAAATAGCATCAATGAAAAGATTTCCAGGTAAAAAAAGGGGTGATAAAGCAGATTTTCAATTATGAGGGAGGTGCCTGAGAAACAAGAACTTTTCTTTATTAGCCAAACGAACAAACCTCATTTTTCTATATATTTATTATTTAGTGATGTTAAAGGACATATATTTTTGCACAATGGATAATCTTGACCACAACATAAGTATCAAGTCAAGACCGGGGTGAGCAATAATAAGCCATGTTGCCCATTTTAGAGAGGGTTCACACCTCCCAAGCATTGGTGATTGGGTCCTATTTTACCAGTAAAACAGAGCCTGTTTACCGCAGTGAACAGGCACTGCAGCACTTTCTGGGGTTCCCGCAGGGAATTTTTCTATATTTACAAGAGTTTAACCCTCAGTGAGCACCTAGTTCCAAGTCTGGTGTGTTTACTTGCCTTATTATTTGTTAAGTATCGTCTTCTATTCGTGTCAGGAAAAGGAATAAATGATGATCTACCAGCATTTTACAAACATTTTTCTGGATTTTCAGGGATTTTAGTGAAAAAAATAGTGTATGCCATGAAAGGCCTCGAAAGTAATGTTAAAAGTCAATAGAAATTCGAACATTAGAAAGCCCTATGCTAAATCAAGCTCTCAGGCCACCAGTCTAATTTTGTTCAAAATTTTAAGCTGTTATGGGCTGTTTGTTTACCCAATTTCATGGTAATTTGCACACACAGGCCGTTGATGCAATTTTTTGTGCTTTTACTTACAAAGATACACAGGTATTCCTTCCTGTTGCAGTTATAGATATTCCATTCAATAAGTATTTAATTCCCCTTGAAACATCAAGATATTAACGTAATTTGTTGAACTATCTGGCATAATCACAATGATCGCTGTGGTGAGTCTTCATATTTGATTGTAATGTCATCAAAATGTTGATCAAATCAAGTCTTGATCAAGCAACATTCCTAGCTTTGATTCACAGAAAATGAAGCCTTACGAAATTTTCAGATTCAATCGTCCAGAATATATCAGTTGGTTGGAAAAGTGAACTGTAAGTACACTTTTCCAATCAACTGAATTATTCCGGACAAGTGAATCAAAACATAGGCGATGAGGTTCTGCTCTACAGTTTCACACTATTGCAGATGGGTGAAATCCTAAACATAGGGCATATGATGGCTTTTTGCTGGACAAGAGAATCTAAATTTTGGTCCCCAAATTGGAGTCTGATGCATTGGGGTAAATTACCAGATGAATTATGGGAAATGGTGGCTTCGAAAATTTGGCTAGTCAGGTAGTGTCATTTTTACGAGTTTGTTACCTGGCATGTAACTAAATAAAAAATGAGACGGAAATATGCAATTTTTTTTTAACATTTTAGAAACAAGGTTATATGCTACAGGCTAAGGTGAGTGGGGATAATGGGAAAATTCTGCTTTTGAGGCCGCTGGATGGCTGAAAATGTCGGGTATGGTCATTTTTTTATGCAAGTTTACAGGCTGAAGTTTTGCCTTTGACAATAACTTATTTCACCCACATTCAGATTGTTTATTTCTACTTAGTCAGATAGTGTTATGTTTTTAGTAGATTTGGGAAATGTAATACATGCTTTGGGTTAGATAACTAAGTTACAGAATATTTGCATTAGAAGTGAGTGCATGGCATGTCATTTTTGGAAATGCCTGGAAATCTGTGGAGCGGAACCTTAGGAGGATTTTGTTGTCAGTATCAACTCTTGAACCAGGAAGTTATTTATTCGTGTTTGAGTTCTAAATACACCATTTTTCAAAACATCTTTTATTATTTCTGGTTTGTGTGCAATTTTTAGTGATAGTTAACATTCATCAAGTGATATATCTGCACAACTGGAATGAAATAAGTGGAAAGTTCAAGAAATTTGTTGATGTAGCCTAATTTCATAACTTTTTTGAATTTATGTCCAATTTCGAAAACACATTAAGGTAGAGAACTGCATTTCCTAAACATATAATAAAATATTATCTCCAGTGGCTCAGAACAATGTGGGGCCTAAGAAGGTTTGGAGTGGTTGTGAAAATCAAGCAAAAACTGCCCACAAAAGCTATACTGCAGTCACAAAGACCATGCTGAATCTTTTTACTAGTTTAAAATAAAGACCTGTGGTTTTTGTTCATTCAACTCAGGATAGGCTCCAGATTCTTTTGCCCGAGTGAAATCCAAGGGGAGATCACGCTTGTTTTCTTTTAAGGTTCTGCTCTACAGTTTGGCACTATTGCATTGGGGTAAAATTGTAAACATAGGGCATATGGTGAAACTAATGCCTGTAAATTGGAGATATATCTTTAGTATCAGATATATGATTACATTTGGCTTTCTACTGGACAAAAGAATTTGAATTTTGGTCCTCAAATTGGAGTCTGATGCATTGGGGTAAATTACTAGATGAATTATGGGAAACAGTGGCTTCGAAAAATAGGCTATGCTTTAAAATGTCATTTTTACACAGGTTTGTTACCCAGCATGTAACTAAAAAATTATAAATTTAAAGTAACTAGTATATTTTTTATACTTACCAATGGCCCAGACTAGCTGGTGCAAACTCAAAGTTATCAAGGGCCAAACACAAATTTTGAACCCCCCCCCCCCCCCCCTCCATCCCCAAAATTTGCTTGCAAAACCGAAAATTAAAAGTCCTATCTGGTCCTCCATACTTTTACTCTCCATGCATGCACAGCTGTAAGGTAGAGATGGGAGGTTAACCAAAAATTCTACTCGGTTTTGGTTGTTGAAAAAAAAAAAAGAAACCGTGCAGGTAAAAAAAAAACGTACTTTCGGTTTCCGTATATTTTTTTTGTAACTCTCAGTCATGGCTGACAACACGCTCGGTATGCTCTCCAGCGATCAATCAAAAAATATTGAAAAGGACAACAAAAGTCCTGTATGGCAGTACTTTGAACTGCAGGGTTGCAAAAGTAAATATGCCACCTGTACCTGTAAACTCTGCTTGAAGACAATAACAGCTGAATATGGAAACACGAGTAACTTAAAATGACACACTGAATGCAAACACAAAAATGAATACACTGACTTGAAGAAAGTCATGGATGCAAAAGCGTCTGCAAAACGCCCAGTGACGGTGAGTACGGAATATCATTGGATGTCACCAACCCGAAATGAAGTATACAGTATACACTATACTCCACTCCGCTGGGTGGCTTGACTGGGCTTGGGGCCAAATTTTGTTCCCATATTTTTAAAGAAAAATTTTCCAACTCTCAACGTCGACACTGTGGAAGCTGAAGGCTGAAACAAATTACTTTTTCGCCGAGTCGCTCGACTGACTCGAGTGTGATATCATACCCATGGGGCAGAGTGAACAGTGAGATTGACAGATGGTGCCACAGTGCCAGCACTGTGACTGTCAGACTCCTGAAGACATTTGTCAAATGTCGTAATTTACGCTGTAAATCAATCTGATCAAAATCAAATCAGCTTGAATCAAATCAAACACAGTGAAAGTGAAATGCAAAATCGAGTGTATGGTGTGTGTGACTGTATGTGTGCATGTGGGGTGGGGTGGGGGGGGGCAGGCCATAGGCATTTAAGCTGGTTGGGTCCGCAGATGCGAGGGGTTTAACGCTTTGAAATCAGCGAACTGACAAATCGAGTGAGTGTGCTGTGTGTGTAGGTGACAGTATAAATGCCAGTATTCCCCACCCCACCCATGGGTATTGACCAGTGCCCACCCACCCCACCCACCTCATGACTATGAAGTATGAATTGAATGAATTCCCAGCTACATGTCTGATTGCATGACACAACATTCACGATGTTCATGGCATGTGAAAAGCTTCAGAACTCTCAGATTTAAACTGACTGGGAGACTACTCTTTTAACAGGAGAGATATTGATGTATTTCTAATTTTTCTTCCTGCTGAAAGAAAACACATTCAAATCTAATGATCGTCGCGGTTCTTTACTGTAATACAGCAAATATAACTCATTCTCTCAACAAAATAAACATCATTTTGCGTTAAACCCTGAAAACTTATATTCTGAATAAAATCCTTTCCCCTTACGAAACGGAACACATTTGGGGATGCGCCGTTTTTTCAAATGTGAACTAAACTTTCTTCATCCCTCATTGGCCTTGTTCCAGATAGTACTCAATGGTCTGTTTGGAGTTCAGGCTGAAAACGCTTCCCCAGGAGCAAGTAAAATACCAAATCAAATTGACATAGTAGATCAATTCTCTTTTTATTTTGTTCTTATTTTTAATAGCCCTGTTGTGTTTAGTCAACAGTCTTGTAAAGAGTGTTGTCTTTTTTCAACTCTGCTGTGTTTCCAAGATTTACTGAAACAGGTCCAATATTTCCACATGAATACAATTTAGCTCCCCCACCCCCACCCCACCCCTCCACCTGACTTCGTCCATGATGTGACAAACAGTCCTGGCCTAATCCAGTAATCCTCCTGGTGATCCTAGGAAGTGAAGCAGTGCTTGTTTACTGTGGCAAACACCACTCACTGAACTAGCAGTGTTTTACTTGTAAAAGTGGTCCCAGACCCCAGTAACCAATGGCCAATGCTTTGGGTAGAAGTCCTCTAAAAGGCTAAAGTGGGTCACATGGGTAAAAATGATTGATTTCAGGACTCATTCTGCAAATGGGAGATTGCTTACTCCATGGTTTGAAAAGAAAACCGAAAAACCAAACCGAACCAAGGTTTTTTTTACATAAAAAAATCGAAACAGAAAAGTAAATTTGAAAACCGCCCATCTCTACCGTAAGGAAGTGACCAGAATTGGTGCCAACATCATTCTTTGTAGAAAAGAGTACTACATAATCACTCAGAGGGGAGGTCTGAGTGCTCACTCATGAGTGGGCCATACCCATCTGGGCCATTGGTAAGTATAAAAAACTAAGATGTGAGTCTTCCATGGAAGACGTGTGTCGCCTGGCATTTCAGACAGAATTCTAAGTGGAAGAGGGGCATAACTCTGGAAAAAATACAGCGGATCAAAAAATAAAATAGGAGGTGCACAATGCCATTATGTGATAAAGAATCACTGAAAGTTTCATCAAAATCCATTCATAGGTTAAAGAGGAGTGGCGAATAAGAGAAAGTGTGACGCGGACGACGATGCGGACAACGACGCGGACGACAAAAGTAATCCCTATATGTCGCTCCCCACTTCGTGGGGCGGCGACACAAAAAGTGACATAACTCAGGAAAAAAATGTGTGGACAATCATGGTTGTAAGTGGATATCCTTTCTTCCATCCTGGTTGATGTGCATACCAAATATCATTAAAATTCGCCTGACAGTGACTGAGATATATTCACTCAAAAGCATTTCAGACAGAATTCTAAGTCGAAAAGGGGCATAACTCTGGAAAAAATACAGCTGATCAAAAAATAAAATAGGAGGTGCACAATGCCATTATGTGATAAAGATTCTGTGAAAGTTCCATTAAAATCCATTCTTTGATTAAAGAGGAGTTGTGGATAAATGATGTACACCCCCACCCCTACATGTAATTGTAATTCCAAGTTGAAAAAGGGACATAACTCTGAAAAAAATGTGTGGATGATAACGGTTGTAAGTGGATATCCTTTCCCCGTCCTGGTCCATGTGCATACCAAATATCATTAAAATCTGCCTGACAATGACTGAGATATATACACTCCAAGGCGTTTCAAACAGAATTCTAAGTTGAAAAGGGGCATAACTCTGGAAATAATACAGCGGATCAAAAAATAAAATAGGAGGTGCACAATGCCATTATGTGATAAAGAATCACTGAAAGTTTTATCAAAATCCATTCATAGGTTAAAGAGGAGTGGCGGATAAGAGACACTCCAAGGCATTTCAGACAGAATTCTAAGTGGAAAAGGGGCATAACTCTGGAAAAAAATACAGTGGATCAAAAAATAAAATGGGAGGTGCACAATGCCATTATGTGATAAGAATTACTGAAAGTTTCATCAAAATCCATTTATAGGTTAAAGAGGAGTGGCGGATAAGAGAAAGTGTGACACGGACGACAACGCGGACGACGCAAGATGACAAAAGAGATCCCTATATGTCGCTCCCCACTTCGTGGGGCAGGCGACACAATAAACAAATTACTTTAAATTTATACTACACAAAGTTTGCTAAGCACCAAGTATATCCAACTACTTGTTTTACGTTTTCGTTGAAGCACTGGAATGAAAAGTGTATATATTTTTTATTTAATTATATCTTTAATGATTTAAGTACAGAAGTTAAAAAATTTATAGTAATTTATATATTTTTTATACTTACCAATGACCCAGACATAGCTGGTGCTAACTCTTAAAATATAGGGCCAAACACAAATTTTGCCCCCCAATCCCCAAAATTTGCATCTAAAACTAAAGAAAACATGTCCTGAAAGGCCCTCCACACTTCGCCCCTACTGCGCATGCGCAGTGTCAAGGACGTTCCGAAATTGGCGCCATTTATCATTCTAATAACCAGTGCCTGGTAAGCGCTATGTACTCAGCGGGGAGGCAAGAGTTCCCAACTCCTGGGAGGGCCATCCCCGTCTGGGTCATTGGTAAGTATAAAAAATATATAAATTACTATAAATTTTTTAACATTTTTATACTGTACCAATGACCCAGACATAGCTGAATAGTAAAAAGGCTGGAGGGCCAAGGACATAGAGCAAAATGGAATACGCTCAATAAAATAAAATAGAGTCATCCCCTGTAGGGAAAAGAAGTAATAGGCCTTACATGTATCTTTCTTATTTATGATAAATTAGAAAGATACAACACCTTCCAAAATTGAGCTTCATACATCCATGTACTCTATTAATATCCAATATAATCCTTATACTAATAATTTTTAAAGTAAGCCAATAATAAAGTAAGTCTAGAGAATAGATACTCTTATACTCCTAAAAGTGTCTGAGAATTGCATAATCATGTCCGTTGACATATGCAATATTCAAAAGCTATACTTTAAAAACTAAGACTTGAATGAATTTTATAAACTTAAACTTCTCATTAAACAACCATCCCAATAACAGCTCAGAATTACTAACTCCGGAGGAGGTATCCCCTTGTTTTCATAGTAAAACAGGTGACCCAAGGGAACACCCTCCCCCCCCCTTTTTCTTGCCCTGGGTCAAATAGCCCAGAGCGAAGAGGGCAGCCGAATGGAGACACTGCCGAAACAGACAGCCTACCTAGCTATAGTAGCAACTGTTAAGAGAATGACATTCTGAGCAGTAGATAATAGACCTACAAAAGAGGCCTCAAGAAATTGACTCGATATTTCTAAGATAAAATTCATGAATGTGGATGGCTGAGCGCAATGAGCGGCCTTCAAAAATCTATAATAGCGACACTATTAAAGTAAGCCCAAGAAGTAGAAGAACTCTTACTTCATGAGCCGAAATCTTAAGCACAACTGCTAAGTCAATGATATACCATAAGCAGTACCGATAGTTAATAGAATCCATTAACAATAAAATGGAGCGTAACGTCCTTCTACTAGACATCAAAGACAGAAGAAGCTTACGCCCTTGTAATAAACAGATATCTGTTTATAAATACATAAACTGTACCCGGAAAGAGTAAAGACCTATGCCCATACGAAGATGGAAGGACCTTAAAATAATAGGTTCCAGATAATAGGAGCCTAACTCTTATGCAACAATCCAACCTAAATAGTAACGGAAGTATTGATTCCGAAACTATGAAAGTGAAAATCATTCATCGATAGTGCATGAAACTCACTGACTCTACAGTAAAAGAGAAACCAACAGAATTACTGTCTAAAAGGTCAGAATTTGAAAACTACTGTTTCCAGAGGCTCAAATGATTACTTAGCTAAATAAGAACCGAAGTTAAAATCCGTATAGGAATTTAATCTAAAGATTCTAAGTCTATTTATCAAAAAGTTACTAACTGACTTAGATAAAGAGACAAAAGACTCAATTGTAAACTATCGTAGAGTGCATAGGTATGAGGTAACATAAACCTATAACCTAAATAATAACAGGCTGCAGTAGATCTTGTGAAACAAGTATACTAAAAAATAGCAATGAGTAGTATGGAGGGATCAACAATATGAACATAATGATCCCTACACCACGACGGAAGAGCCTCCACTTTAGTCGCATAGAATAGCGAAGAAGAGGATCTCCTATAGTAAGAAATCGCGTCCAAAGCTCGTCCAGTACAGTGCTTACAATGCAATACGGACCACACAACGGAATACATGAAGGTTGCGACCTTGCTGGTTGTGATAAAGATGACACGATTTACCCAGTGAAAAAAGATCCTCACATAGAGGAAGATTTCACGTTAAGATCCACAGTAGACAAGAGAGTAAATTACTCATGATCTCTGTGAAGATAGAGATGCTATCAACAGAAATGTATTGTGGTTGTTTATCCTAGCAATACCTGCTAAAACAACAGCGCCGGAGGATACGCGTATCCTATCATTCCGTCCTATAGATCAATAGAGCGTTAACACTATTAGCTCAGAGATCTGGACAAGCCAACACATGCGTCTGCAATTGATTAGCAAGCTGTGTCATAAATAATCATCATTGGGCGCTCCCATAGATAGCAAATCTGATTGAATACTTGTTTGTTGAGAGTCCATTCTGACAGCAACAAGCGACCCGTAAGAGAACGGGAGTCCGATAAAACAATCAGACGACCCGGAATATGACGGACCAAAACTGAACTTGGTGTACTATAACCAACAGACGGATTCTTTCCATTAAATTGAATAACGGAAACGAAAGAGTGCCTCCCTGGTTCCGGAGATACGCCACTACTGTCGAATTAAAGGACAGGAATTTGGGCATGCGTTTCTGAATAATGTTCATGCAATGACATAAAGCAAGCCTAAAAAACATTATTCCGCGGAAGATAACTGATAGCTAAAAGACTGCGGAACCCAAAGACCCTGGCACTTCGAATCCGTAGGGATCAGTATATATCCCAATCTGTTTGACTGGCAACCGTCATAACAGCCACACTCGGGTCCGGCAACTGCGGCGGCACTCTCTGAGTCAACCACCGAATGTTTGCCCCAGTCTGAATCTCTTGTAACACTAGATAGACAAGAGAATGTATAAATCGAGCAATTCATGGATTGCCGGAAAGTTGCCGTCGAAGAGAAGCTCCTCCGAGAACGAAGCGACTCTGAGAGAGTTCTTAACCTTACTATCCACGCGTGTGGATGTAGCTAGGGCTGCGTCACGCCTAACCAACTCCAATCAGCCACTGAAGGGCGGAGTTATACGTGAACAAACTACTGCCCTCAAAAGAAATTACATTGAGAATAATATCCCGTAAATCTTTTCTTGAAGACGTAATGATAACGCCTCAGTAAGGCGGATTACGTATAATAAAGCGTCTAAGTTAAGTCTACTATACATAATGTCGTTCCCAACAATGAAATTGGAAAAGACATAAACGGCGAAAAAGAATATATGCAGTCTTTAATCACACCGTCTAGATGCATATGAACTCTCGGTATGCCCTGCTCTGCCAAAATAAACTATTTGTAAAAATGATAAAATGGCAGAAATGAGCAATGCGGACAAGAAACTAAACTATCATGCTTAGTAGCAGGCTTGTATATATATATAAATATATAGCGTCGAAAAATAAAACACATGTTGTAATGACAATATTGGACTGCGTCGGTAAGTCAGTGACAATGTCCCTGTACCGAACGAAAAATCCGAGTCCAATGACGCTATAAGTCTCTTATCCAAGATCGCAGCAATGAAGTCCGAAAAATAATCACTGGAAGAAATGCCAGAAGATATGAAAGGCATCTTCCGATACTACTAAAGGGAAAACTCGAAATCTTTCGAATCCCTTTCGCCATCCTGTCGGACCCTATAAAGCGTTCGGTCGTCCGTAGCTGATGCAACCGCGGACCGCACCGACCCAGCGCCGTCGGATAATTCCTGATTCGACCGAGAAACTGTCAATTGCTGGGATGCTGCGAAACAACTGTGCTAACTCGGATAGCACGTCCGTCACTGAGGCCTGAGGAGAAGCGGTCTTACGATGCATTGCCGCTGGAAGCTCCGTGATCGTTAACCCCGTGCATACTTCCAATATGCGAGCAACCGGAGTGTATAGGCCTCGTGTCCCTTGGCTACCGGATGGCGCGACCTATTCGCCGTGGAATCACTGAATGCCGAAACTGATCGGATACTCGAGGTCACGTAGCCAATGTGCAGTCGTGTGCCCTGCTGTGAGGATGAGGAAGCATTAAAGACAGTCTCTCGGACTGTCAATATAACGGAGCGTCCCGAGCAACGGACATATGCTCCGAATGTAAAATATCTGAACCACAACATGCGGTCCCCTATGTTGTTGGCTTCCTCCGATCTGTCCTCAATCTGCCGTCACTGGGTGAGTACTAAAGTAATTAAAGTGCTCGCATCACCCAAATCTCCTTCCTAGACCGCAACGGACGAACCCGGCAGCCGAACCATTCGATGAATGTACGCTACACCGGGTGAGCTAGCGAATGTCACTCCGTAAGCGATAGACATATTCCATGAGCACTTATTGCCGCTAACTCTTCATTAACTATGACGACAGAGGCACACTTTGAAAGACATCTCCATAACTCTTCGAACAAGAAACCAGAAATGCTTGGATAGCAAGCATAAAATAATAATATATATAGCGTCGTTCAATAATTCGAAAGTTTGTGTGACATTATTGGACTATGTCGGAACTGAGGGACGATGTCCCTGAACCGAACCAAAAATTTCTAAGTCCACCGACGCTATCAGTTTCTTATCCGGCATCGCAGCATATGTTGTTCCGAAAGGGAAAGCTTGAAATCCTCCGAATCCCTTTCGGTATCCCGTCGGACCGGATGAAACTTTCGGACATCCGTACCCGCTTCCGCGGAGTGTCCCGACCCAGCATCGTCGGATAAAATATATGCGACAGATTCAGTTGATGCTGGGATGCTGCGATAAACTGTGCTATTAAGGAAAGCACGTCCGTTCCCGAGGCCTGTGCATTAGCGGACTTACGATGCATTGCCGCCGGAAGCTCCGTGTACGTTGACTCCCGCACACTTCCTATGCGAACGTCCGGAGTCTGCAGGCCTCGAGTCCCCGGCTACCGACCCAGCGCTGTCGGATAATTCTCGATCCGACACCGTTTCTGTCGGCTGCTGGGATGCTGCGATAAGCTGTGCTATGTGCACAAGAATGTCCGGCGTCGAGACCTGCGGAGGCGCAGTCTATCGCTGCTTCGCCGAGGGCAGCTCCGCATCAGATGGCTCCCGCATACTTTTCCTATGCGAACGACCGGAGTCCATCGGTCTCGAATCCCTGGCTGCCGGATGGTGTGACCTGGTCGCCGAAGAATCCTTGATCGGCGAAGCTGGTAATATATCGGCGGTCACGCAGCCAAGGTGCGGTCGTGTGCGCTGACGAGAAGAGGAAGCCTTAGCAGTCTCAGCGGACTGCCTATACAACGGAGCGTCCCGAGCGACGGACGTATGCTCCGCTAGCGACACATTTTGTACCACAACATCTGGGGCCAGATGTTGTTGAACGAGAGAGGGGCCTCTCTCGCTTGCCGTCCGGATGGACCGGAACGAGCTATGAACCGGACTAAAAGGCTTCCTCCGTTCTCCCTCCGATCCGCCGTCACTGGG
This sequence comes from Pictodentalium vernedei, assembly GCA_031216915.1. NCBI lineage: Eukaryota > Metazoa > Mollusca > Scaphopoda > Dentaliida > Dentaliidae > Pictodentalium > Pictodentalium vernedei. Next base: position 404,533,118 of record CM062296.1, on the reverse strand, counting down.
TGTGCATTAAGTTAATTTTATAGTGCTCGCATCACCCCAAAATTCCTTCTAGACCGCAACGGACAAACCCGGCTGCCGAACCATTCGGTGAATGGACGCTACACCGGGCGAGCTAGCGGACGTCAAAGGCCGTCGAACCTACTAGGGTCCTCTTAGGCAAATGGCGTATTACATGAGCACTTTTCCGCTAGCCCTTCATTAATTGTGACGACGGAGGCACACTGTTGGAAGACATCACAGATACATCACCCTAATCTTGATCGTCTGAAATAGAAATTGATAAAGTAGAGTGACCCTGCGGGGAAAGGACCGGAGTGTCCAAATCCCCAACAACATACCGTGACATACGCTTCCCATATTGTCATCGAAATCATACGATACAGAACAGGAGTTAATGCGAGTACACTGACCACATATAGAATGATAATAAAGTCAGAGGAAGACTTCCTCTTAAAACAATTGATCAATATCCTTTCAATGTGAAAAGAAAACAAGTCCTGGTACTCGCACTAACCCCTGGCAATCAAAATACATAATAATAATATGATCCATTAATATAGAAAAAATAATTGAAATCAAAATATTTTGAAAAAATATTTTTTTTTTTTTTTTTTCATAACAGCCCAAGTTTCTGAAAAGTAACGTTGAGCCCCAATGGATCCCAAGCCTAAGTGTGGACAAAAATTTTAAAAATATTTTAAACAATTTATTCAACACTTACGAACAATAATAATGTATCTAGTTATGATTAAAATAACATAAAGATATTATTTTTTAGAAATCCCCCCCTCACACAGAGGGCTGTTGTAAATGTAAACAATGAGTGTAAAAACACTAAAATAAGACTCCAGGCACCCAGGCCCGAAATCAGTTACCAAAAATACACTATCTGATGCAAAACAGAGACTTCCAGGGAAGAAACTGCAGAACATCAGATGGAAGATGCAGAACACAACGCCTAACCACCCGTAGGTGAAGACGTAAACATGGGGAAAGAACAGAATTCATTCTGTTATTCAGCTAAAACTCCCAAGAAATTTTAGTAATAATAATTACAGAAACTATGCCAAAAGCATGGGAGAATAGCTAGGGGGAACTTAAAGGACAGGGAGAGAGGAAAACACTTGAAAAAACAGTGTAACTAAATAATCAGAATGACAACAAAATGGCTGCTGCCTTGAAAATAGGTAACTTAACATAATTTCATTAAAAAATTTTAAGTTACAGCCCTGATAATATTCTGTCACACATTCTTTTCCTCTCCTCCTTCTCTATCCTCCTTAGAATCACCATTTCACTAATATTTATGTGTCTGGCATCATTTAAACTGAGATTTAAAAGCACAAAGATCAGTCAGATGTTAACTGATGAAGGGCCAAACTTAGAATGATAAATGGCGCCAATTTCGGAACGTCCTTGACACTGCGCATGCGCAGTAGGGGCGAAGTGTGGAGGGCCTTTCAGGACATGTTTTCTTTAGTTTTAGATGCAAATTTTGGGGATTGGGGGGCAAAATTTGTGTTTGGCCCTATATTTTAAGAGTTAGCACCAGCTATGTCTGGGTCATTGGTACAGTATAAAAATATTAAGATTTTGTTTGTGCTTGACATTATTTTTTAGCTTTTGAATACGATAACCATGGAAAATAGATATTATTGGTAAAAGAAATTTTACAATGTGCCAAAAAGTTGATGGAGCGAACTGGTATGGGTTCAGCTTGTCAAATATTGTGTGTCCGGATACCAGAGCGACCCATAGAGAGTTTTTCACCTTGTCATCTATTAAAGATGACGATGCAAGGGCACCGTCACGTCTGATTAACTCCAAATTAGCCACTGTTATGGCAGTGTTATACATGGTAAACATAACTGCCCTGGAAAGAACTCTTAAAGAGGTACGAATGTCCTCAAATTCCTTCCCGTTGAGACATTGCGCCACAGCTCTTGAAAGGTGATCTGCATAAGACATAGTGTCCAAATTCGCTCTGTTTGAAGATATTGCCGTCTTAATTGTGTCCGAGCGAATTGTGAATGAGGCAGGCAAGGATAGCTCTAGATTCTCAGCCTGTTCATCCAAATGCAAAGGAATTCTCTGTACATCTTCCTGACCATTTCAAATGAACGTGGTCCAATAAACGGTAATTTTATGGAAGATGATGTCAAGAAACCACCTTTCTTCTTCCCACTGGAGAGTTTGAATATGACATCGTCTAAATGGCCAAAGGCCTGCGACACCTGCCTAGACTGAACCAGAAAAGACAGGACCTCGTCCTTTGTCCAGATAAAGACTGCTTCCAACGATGCCAGCGGTTTCTTTCTAGTAGTCGCAGCATTCTGATTTGCTGAACAAATTCTGGGTAGTATTGATGGATTAAATCCATCGCAACCATGTGCTGATCCGAAAGGGAAGAGTAATCTTCGTCCATAACCCTTTCACCATCCGGTTGAATCAGTTGAGACTCTCGGTCTGGGGCATCTGAACGTGCAGATGACTGGACCGACCCAGCACCATCCGACAGCTCAGGTTTGGAGACTGCCGTGGGCTGCTCCTGCACTTGCTGGGATGCTGTGATGAGCTGCGCAATCTGCGAAGCAAGTCTGTTACGGAAGCCTGAGGAGCAGCTGTCTTCTGGTTCTTGGCCGCCTGCTGCTCCTGGGACGGTGCGTCCGAGATGGCTCTTTTCTCCCGACGTCCCGATAAATGAGGCTTCGTCTCCTTAGCTATCAGATTGTCCGTCTTCTTTAACGATAAGTGGTCCCTTCTCATTGATGCAGGCTGGATATCCGAAGTCGTGTAGCTAAGTTGAGGGTGTGTGTGCTTTGAAGATGACGTTGTAGAAGCCGTAACTGCAGCAGAGGCCCGGCTGCGAACTATATGGAGCATCCGAGATGGAAGGTGTGGATGAATGCTCCAATTGACCCAAGTTTCTAATCACAACATCTGGCCCCAGGACACACCCGGCGTCACGGTACCCACGGACAGAGTAACCGCTTCACTGGTCGAGCTAGCTGGCGACAAGGGACTAAAACCACCGGCTAGTGGCTTTTTGCCGTCTAATATTCATGAGCACCTTGGCAGCTAGCTCATCTCAGCACGACAACAGTAGCACACTATCTCTAGGGGTCTCGTAAACATTACCATGTTTTCGTTCCTCTGAAAAAGAAACTGAGAACCTTGATTGACTTTGTGGCGAGAGGACTGGCATTGGACTCTCGCCACTAACAACGTACTGTGACACCCATCTCCAACGTTTGTCATTCCATCCGACACAGGTTGGACAAGAATTAGTGGCAGTATATCAACTACAAGCAAGGCAACAAGCATGTAAATCCGAGGAAGACTTCCACGCCTTGCATTTTGAGCATAAGCTTTCATACTGAATCAAAACAAAGTTGACAGTACTCCCATCAACTCCACAATAAAAATATGAAAAAGATACATAATAAATAACATTCAAAATATAAATTGAAAAATTAATTGAAAAAAAAAATTTTCGAAAAATTTTGACAGGAGCCCAAGCTCCCAAAGGAAACAGAGGCCAAATGTATCCCAATAGAGCCTAAGTGTGGACAAAATTCCAAAACATTAACTGCTACACGACCAGAATATTTTAATGTATCTTACAACAATCCTACCATGAACTAAATAGGAAAATACATATATTTATACAACGTTGTCAATGTGAACAACGTCAGAAGAAAAACCGGAAACAAGACCCCAGGCACTGAATAAGAAGGCCCAAAGTCAGTAACAGATTTAGAACTATCCAATGTAAAGCAAGATCTTCAGTAGAAGAAAAAACAATACATTGGATGTATGATGCATGACCCAAAATGCCTAAACACACCTAGGGTGAGGACGTAACCCTGCGGAAATACAGAATAAACATTCTGCATAACACGACAAACTACCAAGAAATTTATAAAATGAAAGTGTCAATGATACTGTAGCTCAACTTGTCAAGACAAAGACATGTACATGTATAGTATGTGACACAGCAATGACAAACATCTAGGTAATGACATGATAACAAAGGTACATATAAAGTATTGTAACGGTCTGTACATAAATACTGACAAATGTATAGGTAAAGTATTGTAAAGGTGGGTGACAAGTCAGATGCTAAGCTAGAAAAAAATCTTTGAGTCCCAGAGTGGGTCTGACTGAACCCCAAAATATTTGTTCTCATAGCACAGTGATAACAAAGGCACCCCAAAACACACTCATTCCTGTCCCAAGGTGAAAACAAAGGTACCCAAGAAGTTTCGTAAAGATCAGTTCACAAATATGAGCTGTGTAGAAGTTGTGACAAAAAACTGATTGGACCTAATTTTGGTACAAAATGGCCACTTGCAGCCATCTTGAATTTTGGACCGCACCCAGAAACACTCGTTCTCATCCCAAGGTGATAACAAAGGTACCCAAGAAGTTTTCTAAAGATTGGTTCATAAATACAGCCTCTAGCCCGAGCCGTATTGACATGTGCACTTACAGTGTATAAATGGCACTGAATAAATCAAAGTTCATCTAATTTGCATAATTTCTGCATGAGAAAAAAACCTGTACTATATGTGATGTATTCCATGTTACTAAACATTCATACAAAAATTTATTCAAATCAGAACTTTCATACAGAAGTTCTGTACAAAAGACTGATTGCACTAATTTTGGTACAAAATGGCTGCTGGTGGCCATCTGGAATTTCGGACCACACCCAAAAACACTTGTTCTCATCCCATGGTGATAACAAAGGTACCCAAGAAGTTTCGTAAAGATCGGTTCATAAATATGGCCTCTAGCCTGAGCCGTATAGAAGTTGTGTACAAAAAACTGATTAGACCTAATTTCGGTACAAAATGGCCACTGGCAGCCATCTTGAATTTTGGACCGCACCCAGAAACACTCGTTCTCGTCCCAACGTCACAACAAAGGTACCCAAGACGTTTCGTGAAGATCGGTTCATAAATACGGACTCTAGCTCGAGCCGTATTGACATGTGTACTTACTGTGTGTAAGTAGCACTGAAAAAATCAAAGTTCATCTAATTTGCATAATTTCTGCACGAGAAAAAAACCTGTATTATATGTGATGTATCCCATGGTACTAAACATTCACACAAAAAATTATTCAAATCAGCGCTTTCATAAGGAAGTTCTGTGCAAAAATCTGATTGCACCAAATTTTGTACAAAATGGCTGCCATCGGCCATCTTGAATTTCGGACCTGACACCAAAACACTCGTTCATGTCCCACGGTGATAACAAAGGTACCCAAGGAGTTTCGTAAAGATCGGTTCATAAATACGGCCTCTAGCCCGAGCCGTATTGGCATTTGCACTTACAGTGCTGAAAGTAACACCAAAAAACATCAAAGTTAGTCTAATTTGCATAATTTACGCACGAGAAAAAACCCCGTATTATATGTGATGTATCCCATGGTACTAAACATCCATACAAAAAATTATTCAAATCAGAGCTTTCATATGGAAGTTCTGAACAAAAAACAGATTTCTGCATCGTCGGTACAAAATGGCGGCTGGCAGCCATCTTAAATTTCGGACCGCACCCAAAAACACTTGTTCTCGTCCCACGGTCATAACAAAGGTACCCAAGAAGTTTCGTAAAGATCGGTTCATAAAAACGGCCTCTAGCTCGAGCCATATCCAATTGTTGACGGACAGACGGACGACGGGCCATGGCATAAGCTCAAATTTGGCTTTGCCAAAGTTGAGCTAAAAATTTCAATAAAATAAGCCAAAAAGCTTGGGAGTTTAACTGGGGGCTTCAAGGAAAGGTAGGGAAGGAACACTTAACAAACAGTGGAAAAATCATTAGCAAGAATGATGACGTCAGGCCCATGTCCCGAAATTGGGAAACATGAAATAATTTATCTAAAAATTATAAAGTTACAGCCCTGAACGTTTCCAACCACCGTTGCTTCGTTCCATCATCCAAATGTGTCCTTGGATCCACCAATTCTACCATTGATTTGTGTCTGGCATCATTAAAACTGATGTTTAAAAGCACAGATGTCAGTATGTTGTTTCTAACAGAAGGGCCAAACAAAGAATGATGGTTGGCACCAATTTCGGTGTCTTCCTGGATACTGCACATGCGCAGTTCGCAAAAGTATGGAGGGCCAGATAGGACATGAAATTTTCGGTTTTGCATGCAAATTTGGGGGATTGGGGGCAAAATTTGTGTTTGGCCCTGGATTAATTTTCGAGTTAGCACCAGCTAGTCTGGGCCATTGGTTGTTGTATAAAAATATTCTGCTTTTGAGGCTGCTGGGTGGCTGAAAACAAACGGTACTGGCATTTTTTGATATGCAATTTTGCAGGCTGTGGTCTTGCCGTTGACAATAAATTATTCCGCCCACATTCAGATTGTTTATTTCTATTAAGTCAGATAGTGTTATATGTTTTTAGTGAATTTGAGAAATGTAATACATGTTACGAGTTAGATAACTAAGTTACAGAATATTTGCATTAGAAGTGAGAGCATGGCATGTCATTTTTGGAAATGTCTGGAAAACTGTGGAGTGGAAACCAGACCTATTTCAGAGCTAGCCTGGTTCCAAGCAATAACATCAAGTTTCTTACAGAATTTGACTTGTGGACTGAGAGTTTGATGTGAACTGTGAAAGAGAAGAGTTCCTCCTTCAACTCTGTAAAGAGTTGTTTGATTAGCAATGGAAAACAATCTTCCACTTCAAAACATAATGAATTAGATCCTCACCTGAAACACCATGTAGCGACTGAATGTGTGTTTGACACATCTGATTGTGTATTCAGTTTCTGATTCTGTGAGTTCAGTTGGCATATTTGATGATTTGAACAGAGGACCAAGGGCTGCAAACTCCGGTACTGCTCCAAGTTGCTCTGAAAAATTGGATGTTCACATTAAACTTTGAACTTCAGTCACTTCAGTACAAATTAAACAAGAGGCCCCAGGGGGCCTGAGGGCGCTAACCTGACATGGTAGTCTAAATATCAAACCAGGGACTTGATTTGAATAAGCTGCATATGCACCTCCTAAAAAAACATATACCAACTAGATGAAGCAGCTGTGCCCACACAATACACAGGATTTTTCCTTCTATTTTCGGTTCCTGTACTTTTACGTCCAAAAATTGAGATAAAAGCATAAAAAACATATTTTTTTTTATTTTTGTTCGGAAATTTTCGAAGTCCCAAACAAAATATTTTCACCCTAAAATTTTTTTTTCTTCTTAAAATTGACCAAAATGCATAACAAACAAAAAATTAATTTCTGGATTTTGGTCCAAAATTTTCTAAGTGCCACCCGGCCCCCAAATTTTCAGTGTAAAAAAGTTAAAAAATTTATAGTAATTTATATATTTTTTATACTTACCAATGACCCAGACATAGCTGGTGCTAACTCTTAAAATATAGGGCCAAACACAAATTTTGCCCCCCAATCCCCAAAATTTGCATCTAAAACTAAAGAAAACATGTCCTGAGAGGCCCTCCACACTTCGCCCCTACTGCGCATGCGCAGTGTCAAGGACGTTCCGAAATTGGCGCCATTTATCATTCTAATAACCAGTGCCTGGTAAGCGCTATGTACTCAGCGGGGAGGCAAGAGTTCCCAACTCCTGGGAGGGCCATCCCCGTCTGGGTCATTGGTAAGTATAAAAAATATATAAATTACTATAAATTTTTTAACATTTTTATACTGTACCAATGACCCAGACATAGCTGAATAGTAAAAAGGCTGGAGGGCCAAGGACATAGAGCAAAATGGAATACGCTCAATAAAATAAAATAGAGTCATCCCCTGTAGGGAAAAGAAGTAATAGGCCTTACATGTATCTTTCTTATTTATGATAAATTAGAAAGATACAACACCTTCCAAAAATTGAGCTTCATACATCCATGTACTCTATTAATATCCAATAATCCTTATACTAATAATTTTTAAAGTAAGCCAATAATAAAGTAAGTCTAGAGAATAGAGACTCTTATACTCCTAAAAGTGTGTGAGAATTGCATAATCATGTCCGTAGACATATGCAATATTCAAAAGCTATACTTTAAAAACTAAGACTTGAATGAATTTTATAAACTTAAACTTCTCACTAAACAACCATCCCAATAACAGCTCAGAATTACTAACTCCGGAGGAGGTATCCCCTTGTTTTCATAGTAAAAACAGGTGACCCAAGGGAACACCCTCCCCCCCCCCCCCCTTTTTCTTGCCCTGGGTCAAATAGCCCAGAGCGAAGAGGGCAGCCGAACGGAGACACTGCCGAAACAGACAGCCTACCTAGCTATAGTAGCAACTGTTAAGTGAATGACATTCTGAGCAGTAGATAATAGACCTAACAATAGAGGCCTCCAGAAATGGACTCGATATTTCTGAGATAAAATTCATGAATGGATGGCTGAGCGCAATGAGCAGCCTTCAAAAATCTATAATAGAACACTATTAATGTAAGCCCAAGAAGTAGAAGAACTCTTACTTCATGAGCCGAAATCTTAAGCACAACTGCTAAGCCAATGATATACCATAAGCAGTACGCTAGTTAATAGAATCCATTAACAATAAAATGGAGCGTAACGTCCTTCTACTAGACATCAAAGACAGAAGAAGCTTACGCCCTTGTAATAAACAGATATCTGTTTATAAATACATAAACTGTACCCGGAAAGAGTAAAGGCCTATGCCCATACGAAGACGGAAGGACCTTAAAATAATAGGTTCCGGATAATAGGAGCCTAACTCTTATGCAACAATCCAACCTAAATAGTAACGGAAGTATTGATTCCGAAACTATGAAAGTGAAAATCATCCATCGATAGTGCATGAAACTCACTGACTCTACAGTAAAAGAGAAACCAACAGAATTACTGTCTAAAAGGTCAGAATTTGAAAACTACTGTTTCCAGAGGCTCAAATGATTACTTAGCTAAATAAGAACCTGAAGTTAAAATCCGTATAGGAATTTAATCTAAAGATTCTAAGTCTATTTATCAAAAAGTTACTAACTGACTTAGATAAAGAGACAAAAGACTCAATTGTAAACTATCGTAGAGTGCATAGGTATGAGGTAACATAAACCTATAACCTAAATAACAACAGGCTGCAGTAGATCTTGTGAAACAAGTATACTAAAAAATAGCAATGAGTAGTATGGAGGGATCAACCATATGAACATAATGATCCCTACACCACGACGGAAGAGCCTCCACTTTAGTCGCATAGAATAGCGAAGAAGAGGATCTCCTATAGTAAGAAATCGCGTCCAAAGCTCGTCCAGTGCAGTGCTTACAATGCAATACGGACCACACAACGGAATACATGAAGGTTGCGACCTTGCTGGTTGTGATAAAGATGACACGATTTACCCAGTGAAAAAAGATCCTCACATAGAGGAAGATTTCACGTTAAGATCCACAGTAGACAAGAGAGTAAATTACTCATGATCTCTGTGAAGATAGAGATGCTATCAACAGAAATGTATTGTGGTTGTTTATCTTAGCAATACCTGCTAAAAACAACAGCGCCGGAGGATACGCGTATCCTATCATTCTGTCCTATAGATCAATAGAGCGTTAACAGTATTAGCTCAGAGATCTGGACAAGCCAACACATACGTCTGCAATTGATTAGCCAGCTGTGTCATAAATAAAACATCATTGGGCGCTCCCATAGATAGCAAATCTGATTGAATACTTGTTTGTTGAGAGTCCATTCTGACAGCAACAAGCGACCCGTAAGAGAACGGGAGTGCGATAAAACAATCAGACGACCCAGAATATGACGGACCAAAACTGAACTTGGTGTACTATAACCAACAGACGGATTCTTTCCATTAAATTGAATAACGGAAACGAAAGAGTGCCTCCCTGGTTCCGGAGATACGCCACTACTGTCGAATTAAAGGACAGGAATTTGGGCATGCGTTTCTGAATAATGTTCATGCAATGACATAAAGCAAGCCTAAAAAACATTATTCCGCGGAAGTTAACTGATAGCTAAAAGACTGCGGAACCCAAAGACCCTGGCACTTCGAATCCGTAGGGATCAGTATATATCCCAATCTGTTTGACTGGCAACCGTCATAACAGCCACACTCGGGTCCGGCAACTGCGGCGGCACTCTCTGAGTCAACCACCGAATGTTTGCCCCAGTCTGAATCTCTTGTAACACTAGATAGACAAGAGAATGTATAAATCAAGCAATTCATGGATTGCCGGAAAGTTGCCGTCGAAGAGAAGCTCCTCCGAGAACGAAGCGACCCTGAGAGAGTTCTTAACCTACTATCCACGCGTGGATGTAGCTAGGGCTGCATCACGTCTAACCAACTCCAATCAGCCACTGAAGGGCGGAGTTATACGTGAACAAACTACTGCCCTCAAAAGAAATTACATTGAGAATAATATCCCGTAAATCTTTTCTTGAAGACGTAATGATAACGCCTCAGTAAGGCGGATTACGTATAATAAAGCGTCTAAGTTAAGTCTAATATACATAATGTCGTTCCCAACATTGAAATTGGAAAAGACATAAACGGTGAAAAAGAATATATGCAGTCTTTAATCACACCGTCTAGACGCATATGAACTCTCGGTATGCCCTGCTCTGCCAAAATAAACTATATGTAAAAAAAGATAAAATGGCAGAAATGAGCCACGCGGACAAGAAACTAAACTATCATGCTTAATAGCCGTCTTGTATATATATATAAATATATAGCGTCGAAAAATAAAACACATGTTGTAATGACAATATTGGACTGCGTCGGTAAGTCAGGGACAAAGTCCCTGTACCGATCGAAAAATCCGAGTCCAATGACGCTATAAGTCTCTTATCCAAGATCGCAGCAATGAAGTCCGAAAAATAATCACTGGAAGAAATGCCAGAAGATATGAAAGGCATCTTCCGATACTACTAAAGGGAAAACTCGAAATCTTTCGAATCCCTTTCGCCATCCTGTCGGACCCTATAAAGCGTTCGGTCGTCCGTAGCTTGATGCAACCGCGGACCGCACCGACCCAGCGCCGTCGGATAATTCCTGATTCGACCGAGAAACCGTCAATTGCTGGGATGCTGCGAAACAACTGTGCTAACTCGGATAGCACGTCCGTCACTGAGGCCTGAGGAGCAGCGGTCTTACGATGCATTGCCGCAGGAAGCTCCGAGATCGTTACCCCGTGCATACTTCCAATATGCGAGCGAACGGAGTGTATAGGCCTCGTGTCCCTTGGCTACCGGATGGCGCGACCTATTCGCTGTGGAATCACTGAATGCCGAAACTGATCGGATACTCGAGGTCACGTAGCCAATGTGCGGTCGTGTGCCCTGCTGTGAGGATGAGGAAGCATTAAAGACAGTCTCTCGGACTGTCAATATAACGGAGCGTCCCGAGCAACGGACATATGCTCCGAATGTAAAATATCTGAACCACAACATGCGGTCCCCTATGTTGTTGGCTTCCTCCGATCTGTCCTCAATCTGCCGTCACTGGGTGAGTACTAAAGTAATTAAAGTGCTCGCATCACCCAAATCTCCTTCCTAGACCGCAACGGACGAACCCGGCAGCCGAACCATTCGATGAATGTACGCTACACCGGGTGAGCTAGCGAATGTCACTCCGTAAGCGATAGACATATTCCATGAGCACTTATTGCCGCTAACTCTTCATTAACTATGACGACAGAGGCACACTTTTGAAAGACATCTCCATAACTCTTCGAACAAGAAACCAGAAATGCTTGGATAGCAAGCATAAAATAATAATATATATAGCGTCGTTCAATAATTCGAAAGTTTGTGTGACATTATTGGACTATGTCGGAACTGAGGGACGATGTCCCTGAACCGAACCAAAAATTTCTAAGTCCACCGACGCTATCAGTTTCTTATCCGGCATCGCAGCATATGTTGTTCCGAAAGGGAAAGCTTGAAATCCACCGAATCCCTTTCGGTATCCCGTCGGACCGGATGAAACTTTCGGACGTCCGTACCCGCTTCCGCGGAGCGTCCCGACCCAGCATCGTCGGATAAAATATATGCGACAGATTCAGTTGATGCTGGGATGCTGCGATAAACTGTGCTATTAAGGAAAGCACGTCCGTTCCCGAGGCCTGTGCAGTAGCGGACTTACGATGCATTGCCGCTGGAAGCTCCGTGTACGTTGACTCCCGCATACTTCCTATGCGAACGTCCGGAGTCTGCAGGCCTCGAGTCCCCGGCTACCGACCCAGCGCTGTCGGATAATTCTCGATCCGACACCGTTTCTGTCGGCTGCTGGGATGCTGCGATAAGCTGTGCTATGTGCACAAGAATGTCCGGCGTCGAGACCTGCGGAGGCGCAGTCTATCGCTGCTTCGCCGAGGGCAGCTCCGCATCAGATGGCTCCCGCATACTTTTCCTATGCGAACGTCCGGAGTCCATCGGTTTCGAATCCCTGGCTGCCGGATGGTGTGACCTGGTCGCCGAAGAATCCTTGATCGGCGAAGCTGGTAATATATCGGCGGTCACGCAGCCAAGGTGCGGTCGTGTGCGCTGACGAGAAGAGGAAGCCTTAGCAGTCTCAGCGGACTGCCTATACAACGGAGCGTCCCGAGCGACGGACGTATGCTCCGCTAACGACACATTAGTACCACAACATCTGGGGCCAGATGTTGTTGAACGAGAGAGGGGCCTCTCTCGCTTGCCGTCCGGATGTACCGGAACGAGCTATGAACCGGACTAAAAGGCTTCCTCCGTTCTCCCTCCGATCCGCCGTCACTGGGTGTGCATTAAGTTAATTTTATAGTGCTCGCATCACCCCAAAATTCCTTCTAGACCGCAACGGACGAACCCGGCTGCCGAACCATTCGGTGAATGGACGCTACACCGGGCGAGCTAGCGGACGTCAAAGGCCGTCGAACCTACTAGGGTCCTCTTAGGCAATTGGCGTATTACATGAGCACTTTTCCGCTAGCCCTTCATTAATTGTGACGACGGAGGCACACTGTTGGAAGACATCACAGATACATCACCCTAATCTTGATCGTCTGAAATAGAAATTGATAAAGTAGAGTGACCCTGCGGGGAAAGGACCGGAGTGTCCAAATCCCCAACAACATACCGTGACATACGCTTCCCATATTGTCATCGAAATCATACGATACAGAACCGGAGTTAATGCGAGTACACTGACCACATATAGAATGATAATAAGGTCAGAGGAAGACTTCCTCTTAAAACAATTGATCAATATCCTTTCAATGTGAAAAGAAAACAAGTCCTGGTACTCGCACTAACCCCTGGCAATCAAAATACATAATAATAATATGATCCATTAATATAGAAAAAATAATTGAAATCAAAATATTTTGAAAAAATATTTTTTCAGAACAGCCCAAGTTTCTGAAAAGTAACGTTGAGCCCCAATGGATCCCAAGCCTAAGTGTGGACAAAAATTTTAAAAAATATTTTAAACAATTTATTCAACACTTACGAACAATAATAATGTATCTAGTTATGATTGAAATAACATAGATATTATTATTTAGAAATCCCCCCTCACACAGAGGGCTGTTGTAAATGTAAACAATGAGTGTAAAAACACTAAAATAAGACTCCAGGCACCCAGGCCCGAAATCAGTTACCAAAATACACCATCTGATGCAAAACAGAGACTTCCAGGGAAGAAACTGCAGAACATCAGATGGTAGATGCAGAACACAACGCCTAACCACCCGTAGGTGAAGACGTAAACATGGGGAAAGAACAGAATTCATTCTGTTATTCAGCTAAACTCCCAAGAAATTTTAGTAATAATAATTACAGAAATTATGCCAAAAGCATGGGAGAATAGCAAGGGGGAACTTAAAGGACAGGGAGAGAGGAAAAACACTTGTAAAAACAGTGTAACTAAATAATCAGAATGACAACAAAATGGCTGCTGCCTTGAAAATAGGTAACTTAACATAATTTCATTAAAAAATTTTAAGTTACAGCCCTGATAATATTCTGTCACACATTCTTTTCCTCTCCTCCTTTTCTATCCTCCTTAGAATCACCATTTCACTAATATTTATGTGTCTGGCATCATTTAAACTGAGATTTAAAAGCACAAAGATCAGTCAGATGTTAACTGATGAAGGGCCAAACTTAGAATGATAAATGGCGCCAATTTCGGAACGTCCTTGACACTGCGCATGCGCAGTAGGGGCGAAGTGTGGAGGGCCTCTCAGGACATGTTTTCTTTAGTTTTAGATGCAAATTTTGGGGATTGGGGGGCAAAATTTGTGTTTGGCCCTATATTTTAAGAGTTAGCACCAGCTATGTCTGGGTCATTGGTACAGTATAAAAAAAATAATTTTTTTTTGTCTTAAAATTGACCGAAACGCATAAAAAACAAAAAACAATTCCGGATTTTGGTCCAAAATTTCTAAGTCTGGAATGGGACCTCAAAATTTCAGCCTAAATATGAACCCAGGGACTTGGCTTGAACAAACTTGAATCTCACCCCCCTTAGGATGCTGCATACCAAATATCAAAAGATTCTTATTGGTAGATCTGAAGAAGAAGATTTTTAAAAAATATTCCTCATAATGCACTAATTTAAACCTTTGGGCTTTCCCATCACCCACAGTGTTAAAAAATGCAGTGACTCAGCACTTTTTCAAAGTCCCAGAACACAACCCCATGATAAAACCGATAGCAATTTTTTTGGATCATTCCATTCTGTTGGTTCTAAGGAAGCTTCACATCAAATAAGAATTCTCTGAACCGTGTAGTTCTGGAGATATCGGTGTTTTAAGTTTTTTTCTATTTTTAGCTCCTGCGGTTCCCATGGGGCGACGGGCAAACAATTTTTTGCATAAATTAAGTACTTATGACCCAATAAGCCCTCATTTCAAATTTGGTCCAAAATCTGCCTCTCGGTTTGGAAAATAGAAATTTTGGGAGGGGCAAATATTCTTGCCCCTCGCATAACGATGGCAAATATAGCACCACAAACTTTTCTTGAACAAATCTGAGTCTACACCTCAAAAAGAAGCTGCACACCAAATATCAAATCTCTACTACTGCTGGTTCATGAGAAGAAGATTTTTTAATATTTCAGCACACTTTTTGGGTGTGGCCCCACCAAGGGGCAAGGCAACTTGATTTGAACAAAATCAAATTGCGATGTCATAACAAACTATTATCTCAAATATCAATTAACTTGGTTCAGCGGTTTGGGAGAAGACGCAAACACCATGTTCCCGGATGACGGGTGGTGAGAGATCACTTTTGCTCTCCTGACTGAAAGTCAGATTAGCTAAAAATATGAAGAACATGCCCTTACTACAAGTACACAGCTGTTCCACCTGCTCATTGATATGGAAAATAGAGATGAACAACATACCAATAAAACTTAACTGATAACATGGGGATACCAAAAAACAAACCAAAACAATCATTGGATATCAAAACCGTCTGCATTTTTAAATTTTTCTCCATTTGCTTTTTATAAGGCCTGATCATTTCGATAGCTGTTGAAGTGTTCAAGTTTCAACAAAGAAGTGACAGCGTTTCTTTTCAATTTTGTTAATGGTTAAGGGCCCCGCGAAATTGTCCAAAATTCCCACTAAGACTACAACCAGTACATGTTCAGTTGCTTAGCAGTGATTTCCAGTCAAGTCAAACCAAGACTTTACTAGAAATTAGTCTAGAAGATTGGTCTTTTGATGCAGAACATCCTGATGATGGCATGTTAAGGGCACATGCTCTAAGTTATAAAAGCCTGAAATAGACCTTTACAGGTTAACCCTTTGCTACTTTTGTATGTGTTATTACGTAGGAAATCAAACAGCGACTTGATACTTTGTGGTCATTTGTTTTGTTATTATTTTTCGATTTTGTTCAAATTTTAACCTCAGTTACTATTTTCTCCCGTATGGTGCCCAGAGACAACCGTTGGGCCAAATGTTATTGCAGCTTAAAATACTAATATAATCCTGCTGTCAAGACTTCTTAGCTGGTTAAGTACAAGAAGCCACTATCAGGGCTTTCAAAAAATGAGGACACCAGAGCAAAAGCCTACACTTCCCTTGTTTATATTTCATATTCAGTCAAACACAAATATAATTTTGTTTATATAAATTTGTATTGAAACAAGTTTTGAACAACAAATTCAGACCACCAAAAATAATATAGCCTTCAACCAGACAATCACTGATGTAAAAAATATCTTATTTGTACTTTCCGACGTTTGACGTCGCATTTTGGAAAACATTAAAGAAACTGCATTCCCAGTGATGTTTGAACGTCAGAATAATTAAAGTCTCAAAGGGTTAAGGTGTGTTTGGAACAAGTCACAAAATTACTGCAGATATGATTAGTGTTGGCAAACGAATGCCACCGTTGAGCTCACCAACAGTGGCATTTGTGGCAGACTGGTAGAATTATATAAAAAAAAACTTGTTCCGTATATTCCCTTTGGTTCTATCGGCAAATCAAGGCCAAGTCAGATATCAAATACAAAACCAATACCCTGTTATACTCCATAAATTGTAAAATACCTTTTATTTATTTTTGGTCTTTACATCACCTTTAGCATCCATGGCTACATGGAGATTGCAATACAAATATGAAGTCAAGTTCAGCCAATCATTCAGTCTATTTTTGAGGGCTCAAACTCCAGGCATTGGTTACCAGTCAATTATACCAGTTAAGCTGCCTTCCACAGTAATTTAACACAGCTCTTTTTGGGGTCCCGCAGAAAAAACTAAAGGTACTGTGAGCAAACTCACAAAGTGATACCCCCCCCCCCACACCTGAAATGTATAAGTTAGATTATCTCCCCTTGGAAATGTCAGAACGGAATTATATTGCTTCATGCACATCTTCATATGGAGTTCTTCCATTGTGTAAAGTTTCATGAAAATTCTTCAAACGGTTTAGGAGGAGTTGCGCTTACAAGTATGGACAGACGGTATAAGTTAGATTATCTCCCCTTGGAAATGTCATAACGGAATTATATGGCTTCATGCACATCTTCATATGGAGTTCTTCCATTGTGTAAAGTTTCATGAAAATTGTTCAAACGGTTTAGGAGGAGTTGTGCTTACAAGGATGGTCAGACGGACAGATTATCTCCCCTTAGAAATGTCAGAACGGAATTATATTGCTTCATGCACATTGCCATATGGAGTTCTTCCATTGTGTAAAGTTTCATGAAAATTCTTCAAACGGTTTAGGAGCAGTTGTGCTTACGATGGATGGACAGACGGACGGACAGGGTGATTCCTATATACCCCCCCAAACTTTGTTTGCGGGGGGGGTATAAAAATACTATTAAATATTATAGGTTTCACTGCAGCATATTTAGCACTGCAGCAAAATTAATACAGACCAGTTTCAAGAAAATGGATGCATAAATGAGGCCTACAGAATATTCTGAAAAAATCCAAGTTGTCCACGATGGTGGCCATTGTGGATGGATGGGATGTGGGATGTGGGGGGGGGGGGGGGGGGGGGGGGGGGTGTCACATGAAAATATTACAAATGTAGAATTCAAGAACAAGAACTCTGTAATGTTAATATCGAGCCACTGCAAATATAAGTCACGTCCACCATCTGCGCTTGATTTATGATCATGTATCTTAAGTTTCAGACTGATATAAGAAATGCTGAAGTTGGAATATAACATTTTTCCATACCATTACAACAGTGGAAATGAAGGGCAATAACTCCAATAACTCTGTGTCTATTGACCTGAGGAAAGCAAATTAATGTCAAGGACAGCAGCTCTGAATGTTGATCATGCATACCAAGTTTCAAAACAATATCTTAACTCATTAAGTGTAGACTGAGTGTGGTAGAAGCCACTGTCAGGGTTTTTTTGAAAAGTGCTGAAAGCCACTTTGGTGGCTTGAAATATAATGCATTAGGTTGTTGTTCACTCAGTAGTAGAGAAAAAAAAAGTTCATGTAAAATTTGGTTATCATTTGTTGGCAAGTACCCACTGACACTCTCCAATAAATGGTAATAAAAACATTATTTATCAACAAAATCCTGTTACACATGGGCTTCCCTGGATGGTTGCATAGTATCACGAAAGAAAACTACCCATGTTACAAATCACCTTTGAAATATAATTTAGCACTCAACCAGTTAAGAAATGTAGAATTAGTTCATTCAGCAAGATTTCAACAGACACATTGACCAACCAAGTATTCCAGTATACTCCCTTAAAACTATGACTGTGGGGGTTTAAAAATTCTATCAAATCATTTGAAATTCTATTTTTTTGGAGAACAGAAACATGAAACTCCTGCCAAAATTCTCTGAGAAGATATTCATTCACCTTCCAGAATGTCAGTGAAAAACAAATTTCTAGCGAAGACATAAAATAATAGACAAGTATATACCTGCATAAATGTCTTGCCTTGTTGCTACTACTTTGTCTGCTGCTTTAGTAATCTCACCAGGTTCTCTTGCTGTAAAAATGAAATATTTTTGATATATCAACGAAGGCAATATTGACAGTAGAGAGAGAATGCAGCACAGTACCCAGAGCTTCATTCACTAACTTTTTGATGATTATTCCTATAATTAGTGTTTGCAATCTAATATTATTGCATCTGTGGAAATACTGCCAACCCCATGGCAGGTGACCAGTCTAAAGCGGTCATACTGTACCTACTGTTTTTGAGTAAGTTGCTAGAATTATGTTATGAGTGGCTGCAAGGAAATGAAGGCTTTCATGAGTGGCAGAAAGCCACAAGTGAAAACTTAAGATTTCCTCATGGCACCACATGAGATAATTCTACTTCTTACTCAAAACAGGACATATTCTTTTCATCAAATATATCACAAAGTTTTAATGGCAATTAAAACAACCGAATGCCAAAAACCCACAGTGTTATCAATCTCAATTTACTGAATAATATGTACCATTTCCAGACATTCTCTTGAATCTATCTTGACAAATAGTGATTAACTGATATGGATTTGCGACTGCCATCCGCTTGCCTATTAGTTGAGCAGACAATCAGCTGATTGTGAATGCCGATGTCAGAGAGCCACAACCAAAAGGAGTAGTGTGTTCAAGAATGCATAGAATAGTGTTAATTCTACAGTACAGTCAGGTTGATTGGTGCACTGGCCTCAAAAGCATGTCACAGAGTCAAAATAAAAATATGACATCCGTGAAAACAAGTTATCAGAGTGGCATCTTTGATCAATGATCAAAGATGTCATGCTGTTAACTTGTTTCTGCTGATGGCATATTATTGCATAGACATCACACATGTGGCACAATGAGTAGTTTTAAGCTTATTACTGCTTGTCTGAGATAATGAATCAAACATAGATACAAAAAAAATTGATCCTGTGGTGTTCCATGTAACCATCAGCACGAACTGATGTTCAAACACTTCTACCATTTGCCAATCGATGGCTTAAAATCAGCCGATGTCAGAATCGATTGCCAAACATCAGTTAATCACTACTGACAATGGACATCCAAAAATATTTGTTAACATTTCTTGCTCTCTTATCATTTTTTATAGGTAGCATGTAATATAGGATATTATCTAAATAATTGTAGAGAATTTGAAGCAACAGATGGTTCAATTCCAAGTTCAGTGTATTTTTAAATGAATGCTCTCCCCTAATTCCAATGACTAATTTGACTGAATGCATCTGAAGAAGAAATTATAGGATTCCACCGTTAAAATTAATCAATTCTTTAAGAGCAACACCTTTTCTAGAATGGGAGCAATCTTATTGTCCATCTTTGACTTGATGAAGAGCCATACTTATTGGCACTGCATCAGAAATGGAATGCATATCACTGGAGAAACTGAGAAACCATACAGCTTAACTTTTTACAATGACTCTTGTTTTTTTTTTCATTCAACAATGAATTTTACAAATTATGTCTTGTTTGATAGAGCTCAATGAGCTCCATCATATAGGGTATATTTGATTCAATATCACACAGCATTACGGGAAATATGTGCTGCTGGAAACTTTGCCATTTTGATATCAGAGTGTGGATGATTAACCTAAACAATTATGCTGAAACTGAATAAGGAATGAGACAAGATCACTGAAACATACTGTATTACTTCCAAGACACAATGATTTACCTATATTCAAAATTTTATTTCCATATCTTCAAAATACCAGTGTGCAAAGCTGCCAAAACAAAAGAGAGGTAAGGCCCCCACAAAGTAGATCTTCCATGTGGGTGGGCATTTTTTTATATTATTTTTTGCTTTTGTAATTATTTCTTTTCCATCAAAAGTTCATGTTCTTGGTTTGTTTTCTGTTTTAGGCCTCATAATCTACAGAATAGCATGGGTGGTGGTGTATTTTGTCCCTTGAGTGCAAGAAGCCTTTCCAATGCTAAAGAACTGCAAAGGCTTCTAGCACTCAAGGGACAAATTTATCAATTTTATTAACTTGGATAAAATAACAGACATAAACCATTTAAATTTTTTTTTTAAAAGTTTGTATTAGTTATAAAAAGAGAGCATGCAGCAGCCAAAAGGAACATGCAGGAGGGCCTGAGAAACAGATTTTTAATTTTTTTAGGCCTAATTTGTTTGTTTTTTTAGGCATACATATTCTGTTTCCAGTAGTTTGTCAACATTTAAAACAATTAGCCCTCTGCATACTGATGCCAAAATACCAAACTGTCAAGACACCTTTTTCTTTGGATAATGTAACTAGTAAGTGAACCAATTTAACCCTTTAACAATGCACACAGTTTTCAAAATTTACTATTTTAATTATTATATTTTCAAATTAGTTTTCATCAAATTTCAACAGAACTGTACTATGTGATCCCTCTTTGAAATAGGTTCGATGAAATTGTTCCAATGAGGGAGTCACATGATATGGTTTTGTTTAACCCTTTGAGACTTTAATTATTCTGGTGTTCAAACATCACTTGGATTTCAGTTTCTTCAACGTTTTTCAAAATGCAAAGTCAAATGTCGGAAAGTACAGATAACAGGAAATTTTTCAAATTAGCATAACTGGTTGAGGGCTAGATTATTTTTGGTGGTATGAATTTGTTATTCAAAACTTGTTTATTATAAATTATTGGGGAGTGCCCACAGGCACTCTCCAATAATTTTTAATAAAACATAAATATATAAGCAAAATATTATTTGTGTTTGACTGAATATGAAATGTAAGCAAGAAAAGTGTTGCTTTTGCTCTGGTATCCTCATTTTTGGAAACCCTGATAACGGCTTCTAGCACTCAGCCCATTAGGAAGTCTTCACAGCAGGATTAAATCAGTATTTTAAGCTGAGATAACATTTGGCTCAACGGTTGTCACCGAGCACTATTTGGGAGAAAATATGAACTGAGGTTAAAACTTTAAAAAATCAAAAAATGGTAACAAAAGTTACAAAGCAAATTACCACAAAGTATCAACGCGCTGTTTGATTTCATACGTCATAAGATGTACAAAAGTATTAACGATCTGTTTGTGATTTCGTACGTCGTAAGACATACAAAAGTATCAAAGGGTTAAAACATTTTTATTAGCTGCATAATTTGTAAATTACAAGGGCAGGTGTGGCCAATTCGTTATGTAAAGGGTTAATCTTGGCGACAAAACTCATTGAACTCTGTCACACTGGACTGAATTTGCTAAATTCCAAGTTGCCTCAAAGGAAACATTTGCAGTGGGCATTTTTGAAATTTTGACATCAATGTGCAGAGGGTTAAGTTTCGTAACTAATTTTTTCTCCATGTTTAAATTTTTTGTGTAAATCCTTTACTAAGCAAATTAATGAAAACAGCACAAATTCTTATTCCTCATATTTTTGCCTTTAAAACATAGCTTAACATCAATCATCCCAAAGGAGGGGTATGATTTGTTTTTGAACCTATGCTTTGGAATACAGACCTTGTTTCTGTTCAGCGAGAGGCTGTGTCTCAATCGGAACTGATTTTATATCAAATGGCGTTTCTGTTGGTTCCATAGTATATTGATGTAATGCTCTCTCTAGACCAACAATGGAAACTTGTAAACCTGAAATAATATTTGATCCTCAGTAAACTAAGATAAAACTTTGGTATAAAAAAAAACACCAACTTTTGCTCGAGTATGTTTGGTGCCACTTAATCTAAAGAAAAAGACAACATCCATTTTAAACTTGAAGGACCTTCTTCCAACTTTATTATGTTCCATTAAGAGTAAAATCCTCACTCTCTGATTGGATGAGAGCTCACTTAGTATATTCTATGTTTATGGCTAAAGTGGCAAATGTTACCGTCTGACGTCACAACGTGAAATATTTGAAATGATGTCGCCCGTTTCGCAATTGCTTCACCAACAGTGATGAGCAAGCCTCTTCATTTTTCTGGATTTTTCTCTCGTGCAGCAGACGGTGTTCCGGATGAAGTGTTGTTTAAATTACAAACCGATTTACAATTTGAACTGAGATGGAATGAGTTTACCTGGTTTATTGATTATTTATCCAGTGCCGTCATGGGACACACAAGAGGTTTATTTACTAATCCTGTGATCGTTAAAAGTTGCCTTGTTTAGTAAATAAACCTCTCGTATTTCACGATGTAGGTTTTGTGTTATAAGTAGTGTCTTATTGGAACATATATGTTATTGTGATGAATTGACGGTAACATGGTCTGAGGTTTGCGGATTGGAGCGTATGTTCAACCTCGACGCTTCGCGTCTCGGTTGAACATAAGCTCCAAGGTGCAAACCTCAGACCATGTTATCATCATTTCATTATAATAACTTATACTGTGGCATCAATACAGGTATGTCAACAAGATAAAGTTTTCAAGACAAGAACAAGTGCAATGCCATGAGATGGCCACCCAAGTCCAACAAGAACAAATGAAAATGTCAATGACACTGCAGTGCTTGATTTAATCTGAAAATTTTGAATAGCAATTTACTATTCACCCTGGACAATTGATTAGCAGTTGATCCAAAAGCACTTGAAACTAATAAATCTTGAATAGCAAAATTCAGAAATTGGAGAGCAAAGTGCTATGCTAATCCAGTTAACCAGTTAAATCGAGCCCTGCACTGTAGCTCAACTTGTCAAGACATGTACATGTATAGTATGTGACACAGCAATGACAAACATCTAGGTAATGACCTGATAACAAAGGTACATATAAAGTATTGTAACGGTCTGTACATAAATACTAGACGTGGCCTGTAACAAATGTATAGGTAAAGTATTGTAAAGGTGGGTGACAGTCAGATGCTAAACTAGAAAAGAAATCTTTGAGTCCCAGAGTGGGTCTGACTGAACCCCAAAATATTTGTTCTCATAGCACAGTGATAACAAAGGCACCCCAAAACACACTCATTCCTGTCCCAAGGTGAAAACAAATGTACCCAAGAAATTTCGTGAAGATCAGTTCATAAATACAAGCTGTATAGAAGTTGTGACAAAAAACTGATTGGACCTAATTTCGGTACAAAATGGCCACTGGCAGCCATCTTGAATTTTGGACCGCACTCAGAAAAACTCGTTCTCGTGCCAAGGTTATAACAAAGGTACCCAAGAAGTTTCGTGAAGATCGGTTGATAAATACAGCCTCTAGCCCTAGCCGTATTGACATGTGCACTTACAGTGTATAAGTAGCACTAAATAAATCAAAATTCATCTAATTTGCATAATTTCTGCATGAGAAAAAACCCCGTACTATATGTGATGTATTCCATGTTACTAAACATTCATACAAAAATTTATTCAAATCAGAACTTTCATACAGAAGTTCTGTGCAAAAGACTGATTGCACTAATTTGGGTACAAACTGGCTGCTGGTGGCCATCTTGAATTTCCGACCACACCCCAAAACACTCGTTCTCATCCCACGGTGATAACAAAGGTACCCAAGAAGTTTCCTAACGATCGGTTCATAAAAATGGCCTCTAGTCTGAGCCGTATAGAAGTTGTGTACAAAAAACTGATTAGACCTAATTTCGGTACAAAATGGCCACTGGCAGCCATCTTGAATTTCGGACCGCACTCAGAAACACTCGTTCTCGTCCCAAGGTGATAATAGAGGTACCCAAGAAGTTTTGTGAAGATCGGTTGATAAATACAGCCTCTAACCCAAGCCATATTGACATGTGTACTTACTGTGTGTAAATAGCACTGAAAAAATCAAAGTTCATCTAATTTGCATAATTTCTGCACGAGAAAAAAACCTGTATTATATGTGATGTATCCCATGGTACTAAACATTCATACAAAAAATTATTCAAATCAGAGCTTTCATGTGGAAGTTCTGCGCAAAAATCTGATTGCCCCTAATTTTGAAGCAAATGGCTGTCAGCGGCCATCTTGAATTTCTGACCGAACTCAAAAACACTCGTTCTCGTCCCACGGTGATAACAAAGGTACCCAAGAAGTTTTGTAAAGATCGGTTCATAAATGTGGCCTCTAGCCCGAACCGCATTGGCATTTGCACTGACAGTGCTGAAAGTAACACTAAATAAATCAAAGTTAGTCTAATTTGCATAATTTAAGCACGAGAAAAAAACTTGTATGATATGTGATGTATCTCATGGTACTAAACATTCATACAAAAAATTATTCAAATCAGAGCTTTCATATAGAAGTTCTGTTCAAAAAACAGATTTCTGCATCGTCGGTACAAAATGGCAGCTGGCAGCCATCTTGAATTTCGGACTCTACCCAAAAACACTCGTTCTCGTCCCACAGTCATAACAAAGGTACCCAAGAAGTTTCGTAAAGATCGGTTCATAAATACGGCCTCTAGCCCAAGCCGTATCCAATTGTTGACGTACAGACAGACGGATGACGGGCCATGACAAATGACAAAAGCTAAAATTGGGCTTTGCCAAAGTTGAGCTAAAAATCTCAAAAGTCTTCTTGTGCAGTTCAGTATGGACACAAAGTAGTATGCCATGTACTATTTCCGCTAGTTAGACCGGTTTTGTCTTTTTTCTGTCAAATTTGACTTTTCTGATCTCTAGGGGTCTCTCTCAGAGAATACGCTAAGTTTGCTCATTTTCAAATAGAAATTACCCACTGGCAAACTCCTCACTTTATCAAATTCTGGTCTGTCTTAGCAGAAAAGCCAACTTAATATGTCATTTGTGACCGGTTTAGTTAACCATGCACTCTGGATTTAAATGAGATTTTTTTTTCATCAAAGTGCTGTCAATACTGATTATTACTTTCTCGATTTGATATTCGATTTGCTTTGTGAATAGTGTGCAGTATTCGATTGGGTATTCAATTTGGCCATATTCAAATATTTGCAGGGGCCCCAAGGTTTCTTTGAAATGTGATGACAAGAAATGGTAATGGGCTAACAAATTTTCAGTTTAAATTCACATTCTGATATGCTCAGTAAAAGAAGCTAGAATTTAAATTTGGAACAAAAAATCTTGAAAGATTTTCTTTGAAATGTGATAACAAAAAATGGAAATATGATGACAAAAATTCTAACAAGTGCAATCCTATCATGATATTACCAAAAAGCTACATATTGAATAGGGCAAAATATCTAGAACAGTTTTCTTTAAAATGTGATAAGAAATGGGGCAGAGCAGAGAGAAAGAACCTATTCCTTTATTCCCTTCCCACCATGTAGTCGGGGATTATAAACTGGACAGTAGTTTCAGTTAAGTCTTGGCTTCCAATACAGGCTGCAAAGGCATTCCTAAAAATCGGTGCCCTGCGACAAGTTGAGTAAAAATTTCGGAAAACTGTCCACACCTGATTATAACAGGCATGTAAGCAGGAATGGACAAAAATGCCTGAAAAAATATGGAGCAAGAGCCAAAGGCTCTTGCCGAGTGCCGAAGGTGGGGGTTTCAAAAGCAAATATGATTGCTTTTGAAACCTCAATCAAAGAGACTTGATAATAAATAGACGATCTAGATTCAGCAGCCCTTCTGTGAATCTGGCAATCACAGTGACGTTCCAAAGATTTTCCTCCACCCTTCCCACCATAGTCTTTTTCATGGTTGCACCAAACACATTGGGTGCCTGGTATATCAATTGTGAAAATAAATTCTTGCAGAAAAGTTAAAAAATTTATAGTAATTTATATATTTTTTATACTTACCAATGACCCAGACATAGCTGGTGCTAACTCTTAAAAATGTAGGGCCAAACACAAATTTTGCCCCTAATCCCCAAAATTTGCATCTAAAACCAAAGAAAACATGTCCTGAATGGCCCTCCATACTTCACCTCTACTGCGCATGCGCAGTGTCAAGGACGTCCCAAAATTGGCGCCATTAATCATTCTTATAATCAGTGCCTGGTAAGCGCTATGTACTCAGCGGGGAGTTATGAGTTCCGAACTCCTGGGAGGGCCATCCCCGTCTGGGTCATTGGTAAGTATAAAAAATATATAAATTACTATAAATTTTTTAACATTTTTATACTGTACCAATGACCCAGGCATAGCTGAATAGTAAAAAGGCTGGAGGGCCTAGGACATAGAGGAAATCCCAATAAGCTCAATTATATAAAATAGAGCCATCCCCTCGAGGGGAAAAGGAGAATTAGGCCTTACATGTATCTTTCTTATTTATGATAAATTAGAAAGACACAACACCTTCCATAATTGAGCATCATAACATCCATGTACGCTATTAATATCCAGTATAATCCTTATACTAATAATTTTTAAAGTAAGCCAAAAAATAAAGTTAGTCTAGAGAATAGAGACACTTTATACTCCTTTAAAAGTGTCTGAGGATTGTATAATAACGCCCGTTTGACACGTGATATATTCAAAAGCTATACTTTAAAAACTATGACCTGAATGAATTTTTAAAACATAAACTTATCACTAAAAAACCATCCCAGTAACAGCTTAGAATTACTAACTCCAGAGGAGGTATCCCCTTGTTTCATAATAAAACACGTGACCCAAGGGAACACCCTCCCCCCCCCCCCCCCTTCTCCTTGCCCTGGGTCAAATAGCCCAGAGCGAAGAGGGCAGCAGGACGGAGTCACTGCTGGAACAGAAAGCCTACCTAGCTATAGTAGCAACTGTTAAGTGAATGACATTCTGAGCAGTAGATAATAGACCTAACAATGGAGGCCTCCAGAAATGGACTCAATATTTCTGAGATAAAAATTCATGATTGTGGATGGCTGAGCACAATGTGCAGCCTTCATAAAATCTATAATAGCAACACTATTAATGTAAGCCCAAGATGTAGAAAGAGCTCTTACTTCATGAGCCGAAATCTCAAGCACAAACTGCTGAGTTAATGATATACCATAAGCAGTACCGATAGTTAATTGAATCCATTAGCAATAGAATGGAGCATAATGTCCTTCTATTAGGCATCAAAGACAGAAGAAGCTTACATCGTTACTAATAAACTGATATCTGTTTATAAATACGTAAACTCTAACCAGACAGAGAAAAGGACTATGCCCGTACGAAGACGGAAGGACCTTAATAACAATAGGTTCCGGATATTATTAGGAACCTGATTAACCAAAAATCCAACCTAAGTAGTAAAGGAAGTAGTGTTTCCGAAACTACGAAAGTGAGAATCGTCCACCGATAGTGCATGAAGCTCACTGACTCCTCAAAAGGAAAAGACTAAGAGAATTACGTCTTAAAAGGTCAGAATTTGAAAACTACTGTTTCCAGAGGCTCAAATGATTACTTAGCTAAATAAGAACTGAAGCTAAATTCCGTATAGGAATTGAATCTAAGGATTCTAGGTCTATTTATCGAAAAGTTTCTAACTAACTTAGATAAAGAGACATAAGGCTCAATTGTAAACTATCATAGAGTGCATAGGTATGAAATAACATAGACCTGTAACCTTAATAGTAACAGGCTGCAGTTGATCTTGACAAACAAGTATACTAGAAAGTTGCAATGTCTAGTATGGAGGGATCAAAAATATCAACATAATGATCCCTACACCAACGACGGAAGAGCCTCCACTTTAGCCGCATAGTATAGCGAAGAGGAGGTCCTCCTACAGTAAGAAATCGCGCCCATAGCTCGTCCTGTACAATGCTTGCCGTGCAAGAAGGACCACACAATGGAATTCGTGAAGGTTGAGACCTTGCGGGTTGTGATGAAGTTGACACAATTTCCCCAGCGAAAGAAGATCCTCTCATGGAGGAAGTTTTCGCGGTAAGTCCCACAGTAGACACCTGAGTAAATTTACCCACAGTCTCTGTGAAGACAGAGATGCTATCAACAGAATTGTATTGTGGATGTTTATCTTAGCAATACTTGCTGAATCAACAGTGCTGGGGGACACGCATATCCTATCATCCCGTCCTATTAGATCAATAGAGCGTTAACAACATAAGCTCAGGGATCCGGACATGGAAACACATACGTCTGCAATTGAATAGTGAGTTGTGTTGCAAATAAATTATCATTGGGCGCTCCCATTGATAGCAAATCTGATTGAATACTTGTTTGTTGAGAGTCCATTCTGACGGCAACAAGCGACCCTTACGTGAAAGGGAGTCTGCTAATACAATCAGACGACCCGGAATATGACGGACCGAAGCAGAACTTGGTGTACTATAACAAACAGAAGGATTCTTTCCGTTAAATTGAATAACGGGATCGAATGAGTGCCTCCCTGGTTCCGGAGATACGCAACTACTATCGTATTGTCGGACAGGATTTGGACATGCGTTTCTGAATAATGTTCATCCAATGACATAGTGCAAGCCTAAATAACATCATTTCCTGAAAGTTAAGTGCTTGCCTAGAAACTGCAGAACCCAAAGACCCAGGCACTTTGAATCCGTTGGGATCAATATTGTACTCCAACCTATTGGACTGGCATCCGTCATAATCATGAAACTCGGATCCGGCAACTGCAGTGGCACTCTCTGAGTCAACCACCGAATGTTTGCCCCAGTCTGAATCCCTTGTTACACTTGATAGACAAGAGAACGTGTATATCGAGCAATTCATAGATTGCTGAAAAGTTTCCGTCGAAGAGAAGCTTCTCCGAGATCGAAGCGACTCTGAGAGAGTTCTTCACCTTACTATCCACGCGTGTGGATGCAGCTAGGGCTGCGTCACGTCTAACCAACTCCAGGTTGCCACTGAAGGGCGAAGTTATACGTGGAAAAACTACTGCCCTTGAAAGAAATCACATTGAGGATCATATCCTGGAATTCTTTCTCTTGAAGACGTAATGATAACCCCTCAGTAAGGTGGTCTACGTATGATAAAGCGTCTAAGTTAAGTCTATTAGACACCATTGTCGTTCCAACATCGTAGTTGGAATTGACATAGACAGCGAAAAAGATAATTCCCAGTCTTCAGCTCCGCCGTCTAGACGCATAGGAACTCTCGGTATGCCCTGTTCTGCCAATATAAATTATTTCCTGGAATTGATGAAAGGCAGAATAGAGCATTGCAGACAAGAAACTAGACTATCATGCTTGGTAGCAAGCTTATATATAGCGTCGTTAAATAATTTGAATGTTCTAATGACATTATTGGACTGTGTCGGCAAGTCAGGGACAATGTCCCTGAACCGATCCAAAACTCTGTGTCCAATGATGCTATTAGTCTCTTATCCAGCATCGCAGCAATGTAGTCCGACGGAACAACCTCTGGAAGATAATGCCGGAAGAAATGTATGGCAGCTTCTGTTGTTCCGAAAGGGAAAGCTCGAAATCGTCCGAATCCCTTTCGCCATCCTGTCGGACCCTATAAAGTGTTCGGTCGTCTGTACCTGATGCAACAGTGGAGCGCACCGACCCAGCGCCGTCAGAATATTCCTGATCCGACCGAGAATCTGTCGTTTGCTGGGATGCTGCGATAAGCTGTGCTATTTTGGATAGCACGTCCGTCACTGAGGCCTGTGGAGAAGCGGTCTTACGATGCATTGCCGCTGGAAGCTCCGTGTTCGTTACCCCGTGCATACTTCTATTATGCGAGCGAACGGAGTGTATAGGCCTCGTGTCCCTTTTCTACCGGATGGCGTGACCTGTTCGCCGTGGAATCACTGAATGACGAAGCTGGCCGGATACTCGAGGTCACGTAGCCAATGTGCGGTCGTGTGCGCTGCTGTGAGGATGAGGAAGCATTATCGACAGTCTCTCGGACTGTCAATATAACAGAGCGTCCCGAGCGGCGGACATATGCTCCGAATGCGAAATGTCTGTACCACAACATCCGGTTCCATATGTTGTTGTACGAGAGAGGGACGCTACACCGGGTGAGTTAGCGAATGTCAACTCTGTCGATCCTACTAGGGACCTCTTAGGCGATTGACGTATTCCATGAGCACTTATTGCCGCTAGCTCTTCATTAACTATGATGACAGAGGCACACTTTTGAAAGACATTTCAGTAACTTTGCGAACAAGAAACCAGACATGCTTGTTAATAGCAAGCATATAATAATATATATAGCGTCGTTCAATAATTCGAAAGTTTGTGAGACATTATTGGACTGTGTCGGAACTGAGGGACGATGTCCCGGAACCAAACCAAAAATTTCTGTGTCCACCGACGCTATCAGTTTCTTATCCGGCATCGCAGCATTCTGGTCCGACGAAAGAACTTCTAGAAGATAAAGTCATATGACATACACAGCAGCTTATGTTGTTCCGAAAGGGAAAGCTCGAAATCCTCCGAATCCCTTTCGGCATCCCATTGGACCGGATGAAATTTTCGGACATCCGTACCTGCTTCCGCGAAGCATCCCGACCCAGCGTCGTCGGATAATACATGATGCGACAGAGATTCTGTCGTTGCTGGGATGCTGCGATAAGCTGTGCTATTTGGGATAGCACGTCCGTCACCGAGGCCTGTGCAGGAGCGGTCTTACGATGCTTTGCCGCTGGAAGCTCTGTGTACGTTGACTCCCGCATACTTTCTTATGCGAACGTCCGGAGTCTGCAGGCCTCGTGTCCCTGGCTACCGGATAGTGTGACCTGGTCGCCGATGATTCTCTGATTGGCGAAGCTGACTGGATATCCGAGGTCACGTAGCTAAGAGCGGTCGTGTGCGCTACCATGAGGATGAGGAAGCCTTATTGGCAGTCTCTCCGGACTGACTATATATCGGAGCATCCCGAGCGGCGGACGTATGCTCCGAATGCGAAACAATCTGTACCACAACATCTGGGGCCAGATGTTGTT
Source organism: Pictodentalium vernedei (assembly GCA_031216915.1). Classification (NCBI taxonomy): domain Eukaryota; kingdom Metazoa; phylum Mollusca; class Scaphopoda; order Dentaliida; family Dentaliidae; genus Pictodentalium; species Pictodentalium vernedei. The sequence continues at coordinate 404,502,014 of CM062296.1, read as the reverse complement.
GTACGAGAGAGGGGCCTCTCTCGCTCGCAGTCCGGATGGACCTGGACAAGCTAGGAACCGGACTAAAAGGCTTCCTCCGTTCTCTCCTCTAATCCGCCGTCACTGGGTGTGCATTTGGTTGATTTATAGTGCTCGCATCACCCCAAAACTCCTTCTAGACCGCAACGGACGAACCCGACTGCCGAACCATTCGATGAATGGACGCTACACTGGGCGAGCTAGCGGACGTCAAAGGCCATCGAACCTACTAGGGTCCTCTTAGGCAACTGACGTATTTACATGAGCACTTTTCCGCTAGCTCTTCATTAATTGTGACAACGGAGGCACACTTTTGGAAGACATCACGGATACATCACCCTGTTGTTGATCGTCTGAAATAGAGATTGATAAAGTAGAGTGACCCTGCGGGGAAAGGACTGGAATGGCCATTTCCCCACTAACATACCGTGACACACGCTTCCCATGTTGTCATCGAAATTATCACATACAGAACAGGAGTTAGTGCGAGTACACTGACTACATTTATACAATGATTATGAAAATCAGAGGAAGATTACCTTTTATTACAATTGAACAACATCCTTTCATTGTGAAAAGAAAACAAAGTCCTAGTACTCGCACCAACCCCTGACAATCAAAATACATAATAACATGATCCATTAACATAGAAAAAATAATTGAAATCAAAAAATTTTGAAAAAATATTTTTTCAGAACAGCCCAAGTTTCTGAAAAGTAACGTTGAGACCCAATGGATCCCAAGCCTAAGTGTGGACAAAAATTCTAAAAATATTTTAAAAAATTTATGCAACACTTACGAACAATAATAATGTATCTAGTTATGATTAAATTAACATCAAGATATTATTTCAAGAAATCCCCCCTCACACAGAGGGCTGTAGTAAATGTAAACAATAAGTGTAAAAACACCAGAACAAGACTCCAGGCACCCTGGCCCGAAATCAGTTATCAATAATACACTATCTGATGCAAAACAGAGACTTCCAGGGAAGAAACTGCAGAACATCAGATGGTAGATGCAGAACACTACGCCTAACCACCCATAGGTGAAGACATAAACATGGCGAAAAGAACAGAATTCATTCTGTTATCCAGCTAAAACTCCCAAGAAATTTTAGTAATAATATTACAGAAAATATGCCAAAAGCATGGGAGAATAGCCAGAGGGGACTTAAAGGAAAGGGAGAGAGGAAAACACTGAACAAACAGTGTAACTTGATAACAAGAATGACCACAACAGGCTCTTGCCTCGAAAATAGGTAACTTAACATAATTTCATTAAAAAATTTTAAGTTACAGCCCTGATTATTTTCTGTCACTCATTTTTCCTCTTCTCCTTCTATATCCTCCTTAGAATCACCATTTCTCTAATATTTATGTGTCTGGCATCATTTAAACTGAGATTTACAAGCACAAAGATCAGTCAGATGTTAACTGATGAAGGGCCAAACAAAGAATGATTAATGGCGCCAATTTCGGGACGTCCTTGACACTGCGCATGCGCAGTAGAGGTGAAGTATGGAGGGCCATTCAGGACATGTTTTCTTTGGTTTTAGATGCAAATTTTGGGGATTGGGGGGCAAAATTTGTGTTTGGCCCTACATTTTTAAGAGTTAGCACCAGCTATGTCTGGGTCATTGGTAAGTATAAAAATACACTTTTTCCCATCTCCCACTTTTACTTGCCGGCAAGCCAATCCCAGCTAAACTGAATTTTAACTGTACGGTAAATTTCCTTGATATGTTGTTCCTCTTTCCTGTCCAAAATGAATAATATTAATTAATTTTATATAGCATAAACCCGCCAAGGGTGCACCAAAACACTTTACAGATTAAATTGGTATCTTGTTAGCAGTAAAAACACTTACAAATGGCATTCCAGCTTACTCTAGTTGAAATTTGAAGATAAGACAGACATCTTTATTATTATTTGAGTTATCAGTCAATTTTTTTTTCTGCACAGTCACTCCAAATCCTTCAAAATGCATTTGGGGACTTGAGGTAGACATGTTCCCAAAAAGATATATGCCAAAAAAATTGATATTTGGTTAGTAATGTTTAAGTAATTCCATACACTCACATTACATGATATTTTTTAACAAAGAGCAATAACTCCCATAATTTTCATCACATATCGCTGGTCATTGAACTTGTTGTAAACATTGTTTCAAGAGATAAATACCAAAAAGAATCAAAATCCATTAACTACTATTTAAGTTATGTCATAGACAAAGTTCATACAAAATGTTTATGGAAATATGCAATTTCTATGTCAAAAAGGCCCATAACTCTTGTAAAAATCATCAGACCATGCCCCGATTCAAATTTAACCTTCATTTTGATATAACTGAAGCATAAAGCAAGTTTGGTCCTGATATATAAATCCATGCTCAAGTTATCATCTGGAAACCAAAATGTTGATGGAAATGTGAAATTTCAAAGTTGAAAAAGCAGATAACTCTTGTGAAAAACATCGAACCAAGCCCCAATTCGAACTTAACCTTCATTTTGATATAACTGAAGTAAAGGCCAAGTTTGGTCCTAATCTATGAATCCAAATTAAAGTTATCATCCAGAAAACCAAATGTCAATGGAAATGAGCAATTTCTGTGTCAAAGGGACCATAACTCTTGTAAAAATCATCGGACCAAGCCCCAATTCGAACTTCACCTTCATTTTGTTATAATTGAGGCAAAAACTAAGTTTGGTCCTGATCTATAAATCCAAACTCAAGTTATTATCTGGAAACGGAAAACTTTATGGACACATGGAGAGACCAATCACATAATAGAACTGCTTTTTCAAATGGGCATATAAAAACCAGTTGGTGCAATTCATAAAGGTTTCCATTGAAATTTCATCATATTTTTCAATTTTTGCCTCGAAATCAAAGCTTATGACCCATCACTGGAATGGGTTTGTTAAACTCATTCTAATGAGGGGTCATAAGCTATGTTTTTGAGTCAAACATTTTTTTTTAGTTATTCAAGAAATATATTTTGCAAGTATCATCTATTTGTGAAAGATAAAGAGTTAAATACTATTTATAAGTTTGCACAAAACCCAATTCAGAAAATATGAGTGTTTAAATGCCAACAGTTAGAAGTCTTAAAAACTAATAATTACTGTTCAAGATGAATATGGAATTGAGAGATTTCTGTTGCTGTTTCAAAATGCTGACATAGAAAGTTGCTCTGTCTCTCACTTCATCATCTGTATCCATCAGGCACCTGTGTAAAATTGTTAAATAGGTTAACTGTATGAAGCAGGGTAAATATGATGACTAAAAACTGTTCTGACTGACTTCTTCAGCTTTCACTCCCAAGTGCTGTTGTCATGATTTATTTGGTTAAAATCAGGGTTAAAAGAAAATCTGATAAATCATTCAAGAGGAGACACTCAAGATTTTGCATCCCAAGGCAACTTCCTGGATATTCAGTGAGTACTTGTATGCAAGCCTGAATATAAGCAATCTGTCATTTGCAAAATGAGGTCCTCAGAGGGTGAATTTGCTGATGCCATCCCATACAGTGGGCCAATTGATCCTCTAGGTACATCTTTCTGTTTTGGCTTGAGACCTTGACTCAGACTGAGGTTCACAGGGGTTAAATTTTGTGATGTTGCCTGCTGTGCAGGGTAGCATCACCAAATTCACCCCCTGGGGACCTCATTTTGCATATGACAGTCTGCTTATTTTCAGGCTTGCTTGTATATTTTCTCTCTTGCTTGTATATTTTCTCTCAAACTAGGCTCCTGCAAAAATGCGATTCGAAAGACAATATTCGATTCAATTCAAAATCGGAAACACAAATATTTTTGAATATACTTTGGCCATAACCGTGAATGTTTACAGATTGTAATTGATCACATTATTTTATATTGAGTATTGTTCTGAGCAGAAACATAAGACTTCTAGTGGTAACACTGTTTGTAGCAATGTAGCTACAACTGTACAACAGTTGTAGCTACATTACTACAAACACAATTACTGCAACAAATGTTTATTTCAATTTATTGTGCATTATGACCTGAAAACATTTATAAAAGGTTTTGAACTTTGTAAAGTTATTCAGCTGTTCAACTTCAATAACAACATGATCACATTATTTTATATTGAGTATTGTTCTGTTCAATCAGTTACTGGATATAAGAGTACCCCTGATTATTTTCTAAGCAGAAGTAAAACAGGCTTTAATTTACAAGTGGACTGCCTCCATTAAGCATTGAATTATTGTTTCGTTTTAGTCATTCCGCATTTTTATTAAAAACAAATGGCTTCACGACTGAATGGAGTCAATCCTATTTGAAACAAGTTTTTGTCCATAAAAACGAGATAAAAGTGAGATACCAGCTCCATCAGCCAGATTCGTTTAAAAATGTTTATAGCTGCATTTTCGAAGCTACAAAGTCAACAATTCGAACAGTTTAAATCAATAGCTAATATATGGGTTTTAATCTTAATTTATAGTGTGGGAAGAGGTGAGGCAAAAAATGCTCTCCACATAACTGTGTGTCTTTAATAATCAGGGTTATTATTTTAGAAAAAAAGCTTTTCTTTTGATGATGTATCCATTAACTGTGATTTGATTTGAAATACGATTAAAAATTTGAATCATTTTCACAAATATGATTCGATATTCGATTAAAATCGGCAATTCGCAGGTCCCTATCTCAGACTATGAATTCGTTTAAAGGAACTTCAAGCAATGTAGTTGGAACCTTTTAGCTTTAAAAATTTGTCTCAATTGGCAAAGATAGCTTTCGATTCTCACAAACTCCTGCTGTGAGAATCCATTTCCAGTTGTTAACCCTTTGAACCCTGGTGGTATCTTCCATTTCAGTTCCACGGTAGTCCATATTTATTATTTGGGGGTAGACCAATTAATATTTTCAATGTGCAGCCTTAGGGCTGCACGTTGAAAATATTGATTGGTCTACACTACACTTTTACCTTGCAGTCATCCCCCTTAATGACATTATGACATAGCTTATAACCTGGCTGGAACAAGAAGAATGTTACTAAGGTAACACATGCCCCACCCACCCTTGTGACCTTCACCTTGCAGATGCGGCGGAAACTATTATACGCAACACACCTTCTGACTGTCCTTAACATTTGTAAAAAGTTTAACAATTGTACTATGATTCGTTTCTGAATTATGGCTGAGACACGAATATTGACCGATTTTTAGTGTGACCTTGAAATGTGACCTTGACCTTGAAGGTACGAAACCGGCTATGGTGTGTGACACGTCCTCCCATGGTCCTTTATAATTGTGTGAAGTTTGATGACTGTGGCCCTAACCATTTTCAAGTTATCGGCTCGGACACACACACACACACGGACAGATGGACAGACGGACACACGCACACTTCAAACACAATATGCCACCCGACCTAAGTTGGGGGGCATAAAAATGGCCTCTAGAGTTTAAAGGGTTAAATAAATTAGGCCCACAAAGTAGATCTTCAGGTTCTCAGGCCATTTTTTGTAAAATACATATGCGCAGGTATTTTTTTATTTTTTTTGTATATGAGACATAAACCATTTAATCTTAATTTTTTTAAGTTTGCATTGGTTATAAAAAGGAAGCATGCAGCACCAAAATAACCATGCGGGAAGCCTTGAAAAACAGATTTCAAACTTTTTTAGGACTCACTGTTATACCCTTATAAGTGGAAGTAGTATCTAGTCCATACTAAAAGAAACAAAACTTATATTTACATATTTACTGGAGTTTAACTATGAGAGGCGTAGTTCCATTTCTGTTAAGTTTCTAGTTTGTACAACACAAGTTCAAAGAGGCTTCTGATGTTCTTGCTGATGGATGGAAGTTACAGTACCTTGGCAGTGGTTCCTAGTGAAATCATGGCTGCTTGTATAAACAGCCAAGACTTCACTAGGCATCAGTACTACACTAAAGTATTTCCTCATAATTTATGAGGGAGCCAAAAATATAAGGACACTTTCCGGATCTGTGACAAGAATCAAAATAAGCATTCTGCGAGAATCAAAGTTGATTCTCATCATTTTCCATGAGAGAATCATTTGCGAGAATTGTTTCTCATTCTTGCATGAATTTTAAGCCCTGTGAAAATTTAGCAATTTGAAGGACCCACTTGAATACTGCTATCGATAGCACAGTTCAATAATTTTGTAACTCTAAAGCCCCTTACCTTTCTAACAAAACAATGCAGCTTGGAAGCAATTCTTCGCAATGGGCTCCAAACTTAGCCAAAGCAGTGACAGCAGCTGAAATATAAAATTAAGTTTTACTCTCTTGAACATGGATGAAAATTTAGTAATTGTCACAACACCATTTCAGCTATGCATAATTCAACCATATGCCTTGTCAAACAGTCATGTTAAGTCCTGTTCAATAAAATAGTTTGAGTTTCTAAATATCTTAGAGAAACTGTTCTTGTGCATCATGAAATTTCAATGTCAGTGTGAAAAAGAACTGAGCAACAACTTCCAAATTTGGAAATATTCAATATGTGACAATATCCACCAATGATACATAAAGCTATAAGTGTACACATTTATTTCATATTCAGGCCTCACAAAGTTGATCTTCTGTTTCTCAGGCCATTTTTTGTAAAATTGCATGCAGGCGGGCAGTTTTTAATTTTATCTTTGTTTCTTTGCCATTAAGAAGTTAATGTTCTTGGTTTGTTTTACGTTTTAGGCCACATAATCTACAGAATAGCATGGGTACTGGTGTATTACGTCCCTTGAGTACAAGACGGCTTTACCATGCGGGGCAACATAAGCCTGTCAAAAATTGGAACATGCACAAGTTTCTCTGGGGTAAAGTTTGAAATTTTTGTTGACTTGACTATGTCTGTCCTCCCCACCTCCAATCATTGCCCATTCCCCTGCCCTGTCTGAGGAAAAGGGTTTCAAATTGTATGCTTGTGTGCACACATTTCATATTGTTTTTATGAAATTTTAGTATGCAGAATGGAAATGCAAACAATTTTTAGGTGTAGAAGATTCTCCTCGGCGTTCACAATGGTAGCGTCCATTCATTGACAGGTTAACTTCATTGGTAACAATTGATGACAGGTGGCGCCAAGGAAAAGGACATAACAGCTATAAACAGCGAGTATTCTCGTCAGTTAAAAATAAAATGGGTTATCTGCTCCTGTCACATGCACAACGACAAATGATGATCAACATGTGTGCAAAGTTTGAACAATATAGCATGCAAAATGTTGAAGGAGAAGGCGACAATACTGTAATGTTTTAAGTACTAAAAGGGGTATAACTCTGGAAATACAAAATGGAGTTACCTGCTCTTGTCACATGCACAATGGCAAATGGTGATCAACATGTATGCAAAGTTTGAACAATATAGCATGTAAAATGTTGAAGGAGTTGGCGATGCAGTACTGTGATGTTTCAAGTACTAAAAGGGAGCATAACCCTGGAAATACAAAACAGAGTTATCTGCTCTTGTCACATGCACAATGGCAATTAGTGATCACCATGTGTGCAAAGTTTGAACAATATAGCATGTAAAATGTTGAAGGAGTAGGCGGCACAACACTGTGATGTTTCAAGAACTAAAAGGGGGCATAACTCTGGAAATACAAAACAGAGTTACCTGCTCTTGTCACATGCACAACGGCAATTAGTGATCAACATGTTTGTAAAGTTTGAACAATATAGCATGTAAACCTTTGGAGGAGTAGGCAACACAATGAAAGTGTCAATGACACTGTAGCTCAACTTGTGTAAGACATGTACATGTGTAGTATGTGACACAGCAATGACAAACATCTAGGTAATGACCTGATAACAAAGGTACATATAAAGTATTGTAACGGTCTGCATACAAATGCTGACCATTGCCTGTAACAAATGTATAGGTAAAGTATTGTAAAGGTGGGTGACAGTTAGATGCTAAACTAGAAAAGAAATCTTTGAGTCCCAGAGTGGGTCTGACTGAACCCAAAAATATTTGTTGTCATAGCGTTCCTGCCCCAAGGTGATAACAAAGGTACTCAAGACGTTTCATGAAGATCGGTTCATAAATACAGACTCTAGCCCAAGCCATATTGACACGTGCACTTACTGTGTATAAGTAGCACTGAATAAATCAAAGATCATCTAATTTGCATAATTTCTGCATGAGAAAAAAACCTGTATTATATGTGATGTATTTCATGTTACTACACATTCATTCAAAAATTTATTCAAATCAGAACATTCATATAGAAGTTCTGTACCGACAACTGATTGTACCTAATTTGGGTACAAAATGGCCGCTGGCAGCCATCTTGAATTTTGGACCGCACCCCAAAACACTCATTCTTGTCCCAAAGTGATAACAAAGGTATCCAAGAAGTTTTGTGAAGATCGGTTCATAAATACAGCCTCCAGCCCTAGCCATATTGACATGTGCACTTACAGAGTGTAAGTAGCACTGAATAAATCAAAGTTCATCTGATTTGCATAATTTCTGTACAAAAAAATTTTGGTACAAAATGGCTGCTGGTGGCCATCTTGAATTTCAAACGCACCCAAAAACACTCGTTCGCATCCCACGATGATAACAAAGGTACCCAAGTAGTTTCATAAAGATCGGTTCATAAATACGGCCTCTAGCCTGAGCCGTATAGAAGTTGTGTACAAAAAACTGATTAGACCTAATTTCGGTACAAAATGGCTGCTGGAAGCCATCTTGAATTTTGGACTGCACCCAGATACACTTGTTCTCGTCCCAAGGCGATAACAAAGGTACCCAAGACCGAGCCATATTGACATGCGTACTTACTGTAAGTAGCACTGAAAAAATCAAAGTTCATCTAATTTGCCTAATTTCTGCATGAGAAAAAAAACCCTGTATTATATGTGATGTATCCCATGGTACTAAACATTCACACAAAACATTATTCAAATCAGCGCTTTCATATGGAAGTTCTGTGCAAAAATCTGATTGCACCTTATTTTGTACAAAATGGCTGCCAGCAGCCATCTTGAATTTTGGACCGGACACAAAAAACATTCATCCTCGTCCCACAGTGATAACAAAGGTACCCACGAAGTTTTGTGAAGATCGGTTCATAAATATGGCCTCTGGCCCAAGACGTGTTGATGCTGCGACGGACAAACAGACAGACGACAGGCCATGACAATACCTCAAATTTGGCCTTGCCAAAGTTGAGCTAAAAATTGTTTACGGACAGACAGACGGATGGACAGATGACAGACGGATGGATGGACAGACAGAAAGACGGACAATGCCATAACAATGTACGTCCGTCAAAAAATGACAGGCATATAAAAATTCTTCAATAAAAAAGCCGAAAGAGCTTGGGAGTATAACTGGAGGGTTTAGGAGAGGGAAGGGAAGTAATACTAACAAAACAAAAGTGGAGTCATATTATAATGACGATGTTCAGAAGCATATCCCGAAATTGGCGAACATGAATAATTTTACATAAAATTTATAAAGTTACAGCCCTGAACATCCGAAACCACTGTTATTCACTTCTAGCATCCTGCTACACTGTTGATTCCATGAAAACCATCATAGATTTGTGTCTGGCATCTTCAAAATGAGATTTTAAAGCACAGATGTCAGTTCAGTTGTTATTGAATTTGGGCCAAACAGAAGAATGATGTTTGTGCCAATTATGGTCTCTTCCTGGGTACAGCGCATGTGCAAGTACTAAAAGTATAAAGGGGCCAAAGATGACTTGTAATTTTTGGTATTGTATGCAAATTTGGGGGATTGGGGGTTCAAAATTTGTGTTTGGCCCTTAATAATATTGAGGTTGCACAAGTTAAGTCTGGGCCATTGGGTAATTTGTAATTTGTATATTTTTTATACCTATCAATGGCCCAGACAAGCTGGTGCTAACTCAAAAATTAATCAAACACAAACTTTGCCTCCCAATTCCCCAAATCTGCCTGCAAAACCGAAAATTCAATGTCCTATCTGGTCCTCCATACTTTTCAGATCTGCGCATGTGCAGTATCCAGGAAGACACTGAAGTTGGCGCCAACCATCATTCTTTCTATAATTGCCTGTTAAGTGTTGTAAACAGTGGGGAGGTATGAGTGTCCACTCATGGGAGGGCCATACCTATCTGGGCCATTGGTAAGTATAAAAATATACAAATTACTCAGAATTTATAATATTTTTATACAACAACCAATGGCCCAGACTAGCTGAATTGTAAAAAGGCTGGAGGGCCTAGGACATAAAGGAAAATCCAATCACTCAATCACATCAGTAAAGATTATCTCCTACGTGAGAATAGGAGAAAAAAAGAATTATATATGTCTTTCTCCTTTACAAGAAACGAAGAAGACAAAACACCAGCAGTGTAATTGAGTATTACATAACATATAATTCTCCATTTAATGCCAACATAACCCATTGTTGAGGAAGACATCAATAAGATAGAGTTGCACATTAAATATGCAGTCATTCCACTGATACTCTGCAAGTCCTTCATAAATTAATTTGAAGGCGGACAAATTCTGAGTCCATAAAGGGCAATGAAATCTTGAACGATACCTGCATTTCACTATGGGTATACAGCAATAGGATACACTTGCATACCAAATATCAAGTCTCTCAACCAAGTCCTTTACAAGTTACTCATGACTGAACTTTAGGACATAAAATTACATAAAACCAAATCTAACTAAAAAAATGAACATAAAATAATAAAATATCATGAAACAAACATATCCAAAGTATAGCACGTCAACAGAAATTTGCACCTCAAAGATTTATATGTTAACTAACTGACATGTGGAATTGAAACCTTTGTCATTTTATTACTGTGTTAATCTTTGATTTTGGTTAATGGGGAAAGTACCACCAACAATTAAAGACAATTGATAATCTAGCCTTTTGTTCGCTGGTTAAGAAACAAAGCATGCGTTGTTTACACAATACACAACTTAATCCAAGGTCACCAGTAAGAAGAATTGGAGAGTGACTTGCTATTGTGTGCACAGTTGACTGAGATTACTTTTTGATATATTAAACTTATCATTTATTTGCATTACTAGGAGAATATGTAATATATACTTGGTTTTGGCAAAGTCAGAAATGGCTGCCTTAAGGTCAAATGTTGCACGAAAATTAATAATATACCAGGTTCATGCTTTTGAATTCATGTGCCAAATTTTTGTGCCAAACACTCACATTTACGTGCCAGATTTTTTAAAAATGTGCATTTGGCACATGCCAGTGTGAACACTAGGTGTGACTTGAAAATGTTTACTGGATGAAAAGAAACCTTTATTAAAACCTTTTCCTTAATTTATAAAAAGTCTATAGAACCAACCTGCTCTGACTGAAGCATTTTCAAGGATCACTCTGTTGTAAATGAACCTGATATACTTTGATGGGGTTGGAGTCCGTGGTCCTTCACGACCTAGTAAGTGAAGAATTCTCGTTGCTAGAACAGTGTGTTCACAGTCTTCTATAAACTCACAAAGATGTGCCAAACCTGTAATAAAAGAAATTGTTATATTTAGTTGTTCTATTTATGAGGGCATTATCAGGGCTCATATAACTTTTGGGAAAATGTAATTCTATGATATTACAGGAAACATTTTTGTAAATCTACAATAATTTACCAGGTTTGAAATGCAAAAAAATTCCATACTTCATCATGCCTTCAAATGGATAATATTTTGAGGGTGACCTTGTGTTTCAAAATGGATACAATTATCCTATGAGCGGGTACAAAAATAGGTATTTCCACTCATGGCAACGCTGCTCACGAAAATACACACTTTGTTGTGCCGACATATCACTGACAGTACACTTACAAAAACACAAGATTTTCATTTTATTATGCATGCTCCAGAAAAAAACATACTATTTTTAAGTGAGCCACTATCAAATGAAAGTGTCAACAACACTGTAGCTCAACTTGTTAAGACATGTACATGCATAGTATGTGACACAGCAAAGACAAACATCTAGGTAATGACCTGATAACAAAGGTACATATAAAGTATTGTAATGGTTTGTACATAAATAATTACTGTAGCCTGTAACAAATGTATAGGTAAAGTATTGTAAAGGTGGGTGACAGTCAGATGCTAAACTAGAAAAGAAATTTTTGAGTCCCAGAGTGGGTCTGACTGAACCCCAAAATATTTGTTCTCATAGCACAGTCATAAGAAAGGCACTCCAAAACACACTCGTTCCTGTCCCAAGGTGATAACAAAGAAGTTTCATGAAGATCAGTTCATAAATACGAGCCTTTCAAAGTTGTGACAAAAAACTGATTGGCCCTAATTTCGGTACAAAATGGCCACTGGCAGCCATCTTGAATTTTGGACTGCACCCAGAAACACTTGTTCTCATCCCAAGGTGATAACAAAGGTACCCAAGAAGTTTTGTGAAGATCGGTTCATAAATACAGCCTCTTCACCGAGCCGTATTGACAAGTGCACTTACTGTATACAAGTAGCACTGAATAAATCAAAGTTCATCTAATTTGCATAATTTCTGCACGAGAAAAAAACCTGTACTATATGTGATGTATTCCATGTTACTAAACATTCATACAAAAATTTATTCAAATCAGAACTTTCATACAGAAGTTCTGTACAAAAAACTGATTGCACTAATTTTGGTACAAAATGGCTGCTGGTGGCCATCTTGAATTTTGGACCACACCCAAAAACACTCGTTCTCATCCCATTGTGATAACAAAGGTACTCAAAAAGTTTCGTAAAGATTGGTTCATAAATACGGCCTCTAGCCTGAGCTGTATAGAAGTTGTGTACAAAAAATTGATGGCACTAATTTCGGTACAAAATGGCCACTGGCAGCCATCTTGAATTTTGGACCACACCCAGAAACACACGTTCTCATCCCAAGGTGATAACAAAGGTACGCAAGATCTTTCGTGAAGATCAGTTCATAAATACAGACTCTAGCCCGAGACGCATTGACATGTGTACTTACTGTGTGTATGTAGCACTGAAAAAATCAAAGTTCATCTAATTTGCATAATTTCTGCACGGGAAAAAACCTGTATTTTATGTGATGTATCCTATGGTACTAAACATTCACACAAAAAATTATTCAAATCTGCGCTTTCATATGGAAGTTCTGCGCAAAAATCTGATTGCACCTAATTTTGTACAAAATGGCTGCCATCGGCCATCTTGAATTTCGGACCGGACCCAAAAACACTTGTTCTCGTGCCACGGTGATACCAAAGGTACGTAAGAAGTTTCGTAAAGATTGGTTCATAAATACAGCCTCTAGCCCGAGCCGTATAGGCATTTGCACTTACAGTGCTGAAAGTAACATTAAATACATCAAAGTTAGTCTAATTTGCATAATTTACGCACGAGAAAAAAACCTGTATTAAATGTGATGTATCCCATGGTACTAAACATTCATACAAAAAATTATTCAAATCAGAGCTTTCATGTGGAAGTTCTGCACAAAAATCTGATTGAACCAAATTTTGTACAAAATGGCTGCCAGAGGCCAACTTGAATTTCGGATCGGACCAAAAACACTCGTTCTCGTCCCACGGTCATAACAAAGGTACCCAAGAAGTTTCGTAAAGATCGGTTCATGAATACGGCCTCTAACCCGAGCCGTATTGAATTGTTGATGGACAGGACGTACAGATGGCCAGACGGATGACTGGCCACGGCATAAGCTCAAATTTGACTTACGTCAAAGTTGAGCTAAAAATGAAGTCACAAATAAGCTAATCTTTGTTCAACCATTCGCCACACCAATTATTGATCTATGGAAGCAAAATCTACCTCCCAAAGTTTTTCACAAATGGGCAGAAATTGTTTTATTATTTTATCACCATCAAACATCTCATTATGGAAAATATTGTTCACAACACTTCTAATACAAGAAAGCCATCAGAAGTCAATGTTGACATGTTGTGAATTGGTTTAAGTAGAAGTGAATTACTCTTCTCTTATATTTCATTAAGTGTTTACCTAATACAAATAGCAAATGACAATTGCCAAGAAAACCAATCTTTCCTGAATAAGCAGTTTCATTTTTTTGCCCCAGAAACATAGCTTATGATCCCCCATTGGAATGAGCTCAAGCGTGTTCCAATGAAGGGTCATAAACTATGTTTTCAAAGTGAAAGCTTAACAAGAGATTGTCACTTGGAAGTGACTATGCCCCCAGTGTGGTAATTACCTTAATCTGTGATCTTAACCTCCATCAGACAAAAAAAAAGAATTTTGTGCATGACACATCATCTCCTCATAAGCAACATGTATGCCAAGTTTTAACAAAATCCAATGAATCATCTCGGAGTTATGGAGTGGACACGGAAATCTTCCTGGCGGACAGAAAGACAGATGGATGAACAGATGGAAATGACAAAAAGTATAAAGGCATAAAAAAGTTAAAAAATTTATAGTAATTTATATATTTTTTATACTTACCAATGACCCAGACATAGCTGGTGCTAACTCTTAAAAATATAGGGCCAAACACAAATTTTGCCCCCCAATCCCCAAAATTTGCATCTAAAACCAAAGAAAACATGTCCTGAATGGCCCTCCACACTTCACCTCTACTGCGCATGGGCAGTGTCAAGGACGTCCCGAAATTGGCGCCATTAATCATTCTTATAACCAGTGCCTGGTAAGCGCTATGTTTTCAGCAGGGAGGTATGAGTTCCCAACTCCTGGGAGGGCCATCCCCGTCTGGGTCATTGGTAAGTATAAAAAATATATAAATTACTATAAATTTTTTAACATTTTTATACTGTACCAATGACCCAGACATAGCTGAATAGTAAAAAGGCTGGAGGGCCTAGGACATAGAGCAAGTTGAAATACGCTCAATTATATAAAATAGAGTCATCCCCTCTAGGGGAAAAGGAGTATTAGGCCTTACATGTATCTTTCTAATTTATGATAAATTAGAAAGACACAACACCTTCCAAAATTGAGCATCATAACATCCATGTACTCTATTAATATCCAGTATAATCCTTATACTAATAATTTTTAAAGTAAACCAATAAATAAAGTTAGTCTAGAGAATAGAGACTCTTTATACTCCTTAAAAGTGTCTGAGGATTGTATAACGCCCGTTTGACATGTGATATATTCAAAAGCTATACTTTAAAAACTATGACCTGAATGAATTTTTAAAACATAAACTTCTCACTTAAAAGCCATCCCAGTAACAGCTCAGAATAACTAACTCCGTAGGAGGTATCCCCTTGTTTTCATAATAAAACAGTTGACCCAAGGGAACACCCTCCCCCCCCCCCCCTTCTCCTTGCCCTGGGTCAAATAGCCCAGAGCAAAGAGGGCAGCAGGACGGAGTCACTGCCGGAACAGAAAGCCTACCTAGCTATAGTAGCAACTGTTAAGTGAATGACATTCTAAGCAATAGATAATAGACCTAACAATGGAGGCCTCCAGAAATGGACTCCATATTTCTGAGATAAAAATTCAGGAATGTGGATGGCTGAGCGCAATGAGCAGCCTTCAAAAATCTATAATAGCGACACTATTAATGTAAGCCCAAGATGTAGAAAGAGCTCTTACTTCATGAGCCGAAATCTCAAGCACAAACTGCTGAGTCAATGATATACCATAAGCAGTACCGATAGTTAATTGAATCCATTAGCAATAGAATGGAGCGTAATGTCCTTCTATTAGGCATCAAAGACAGAAGAAGCTTACGTCCGTACTAATAAACTGATATCTGTTTATAAATACGTAAACTCTAACCGGACAGAGTAAAGGCCTATGCCCGTACGAAGACGGAAGGACCTTAATAACAATAGGTTCCGGATATTATTAGGAGCCTGACTCTTAACCAAAAATCCAACCTAAGTAGTAAAGGAAGTAGTGTTTCCGTCACTACTAAAGTGAGAATCGTCCACCGATAGTGCATGAAGCTCACTGACTCCTCAGTAAAAGAGAAGACTAACAGAATTACTGTCTTAAAAGGTCAGAATTTGAAAACTACTGTTTCCAGAGGCTCAAATGATTACTTAGCTAAATAAGAACCGAAGCTAAATTCCGTATAGGAATTTAATCTAATGGTTCTAGGTCTATTTATCGAAAAGTTTCTAACTGACTTAGATAAAGAGACATAAGACTCAATTGTAAACTATCATAGTGCATAGGTATGAGATAACATAGACCTATAACCTTAATAGTAACAGGCTGCAGTAGATCTTGTGAAACAAGTATACTAGAAAGTTGCAATGTCTAGTATGGAGGGATCAAAAATATCAACATAATGATCCCTACACCAACAACGGAAGAGCCTCCACTTTAGCCGCATAGTATAGCGAAGAAGAGGTTCTCCTACAGTAAGAAATCGCGTCCAAAGCTCATCCTGTACAATGCTTGCCATTCAAGAAGGACCACACAACGGAATACGTGAAGGTTGAGACCTTGCAGGTTGTGATGAAGTTGACACGATTTCCCCAGCGAAAGAAGATCCTCTCATGGAGGAAGTTTTCGCGGTAAGTCCCACAGTAGACACCTGAGTAAATTTACCCACGGTCTCTGTGAAGACAGAGATGCTATCAACAGAATTGTATTATGGGTGTTTATCTTAGAAATACTTGCTGAATCAACAGCGCTGGAGGATACGCATATCATATCATTCCGTCCTATTAGATCAATAGAGCGTTAACAACATAAACTCAGGGATCCGGACATGGAAACACATACGTCGGCAATTGATTAGTGAGTTGTGTCGCAAATAAATTATCATTGGGCGTTCCCATTGATAGCAAATCTGATTGAATACTTGTTTGTTGAGAGTTCATTCTGACGGCAACAAGTGACACTTACGTGAAAGGGAGTCTGCTAATACCATCAGACGACCCGGAATATGACGGGCCGAAACAGAACTTGGTGTACTATAACAAACAGAAGGATTCTTTCCGTTAAATTGAATAACGGAATCGAATGAGTGCCTCCCTGGTTCTGGAGATACGCAACTACTGTCGTATTATCGGACAGGATTTGGACATGCGTTTCTGAACAATGTTCATCCAATGACATAGTGCAAGCCTAAATAACATTATTCCCTGGAAGATAAGTGCTTGCCTAGAGACTGCGGAACCCAAAGACCCTGGCACTTCGAATCCGTTGGGATCAATATTGTACCCCAACCTGTTTGACTGGCATCCGTCATAATCATAAAACTCGGATCCGGCAACTGCAGTGGCACTCGCTGAGTCAACCACCGAATGTTGCCCCAGTCTGAATCTCTTGCTAAACTTGATAGACAAGAGAACGTGTATATCGAGCAATTCATAGATTGCTGAAAAGTTTCCGTCGAAGAGAAGCTTCTCCGAGACCGAAGCGACTCTGAGAGAGTTCTTCACCTTACTATCCACGCGCGTGGATCTAGCTAGGGCTGCGTCACGTCTCACCAACTCCAGGTTGCCACTGAAGGGCGGAGTTATACGTGAAAAACTACTGCCCTTGAAAGAAATCACATTGAGGATCATATCCTGGAATTCTTTCTCTTGAAGACGTAATGATAACGCCTCAGTAAGGTGGTATACGTATGATAAAGCGTCTAAGTTAAGTCTAGTAGACATCATTGTCGTTTCCAACATCGTGGTTGGAATTGACATAGACGGCGAAAAAGATAATTCCCAGTCTTCAACCCCGCCGTCTAGACGCATATGAACTCTCGGTATGCCCTGTTCTGCCCAAATAAATTATTTCCTAGAATTGATAAAAGGCAGAATAGAGCATTGCGGGCAAGAAACTAGACTATCATGCTTGGTAGCAAGCTTATATATAGCGTCGTTAAATAATTCGAATGTTCTAATGACATTATTGGACTGTGTCGGTAAGTCAGGGACAATGTCCCTTAACCGATCCAAAACTCTGTGTGCAATGACGCTATTAGTCTCTTATCCAGCATCGCAGCAATGTAGTCCGATGGAACAACCTCTGGAAGATAATGCCGGAAGAAATGTATGGCAGCTTCTGTTGTTCCGAAAAGGAAAGCTCGAAATCGTCCGAATCCCTTTCGCCATCCTGTCGGACCCTATAAAGTGTTCGGTCATCCGAACCTGATGCAACAGCGGAGCGCACCGACCCAGCGCCGTCGGATAATTCCTGATCCGACCGAGAATCTGTCGATTGCTGGGATGCTGCGATAAACTGTGCTAACTTGGATAGCACGTCCGTCACTGAGGCCTGTGGAGAAGCGGTCTTACGATGCATTGCCGCTGGAAGCTCCGTGTTCGTTACCCCGTGCATACTTCTATTATGCGAACAAACGGAGTGTATAGGCCTCGTGTCCCTTTGGCTACCGGATGGCGTGACCTGTTCGCCGTGGAATCACTGAATGACGAAGCTGGCCGGATACTCGAGGTCACGTAGCCAATGTGCGGTCGTGTGCGCTGCTGTGAGGATGAGGAAGCATTATCGACAGTCTCTCGGACTGTCAATATAACGGAGCGTCCCGAGCGGTGGACATATGCTCCGAATGCGAAATATCTGTACCACAACATCCGGTCCCATATGTTGTTGCTCTCGCTCGCAGCCCGGACGGACCTGGACAAGCTAGGAACCGGACTAACAGGCTTCCTCCGATCTGTCCTCTAATCCGTTGTCACTGGGTGTACTAAAGTTTATTATAGTGCTCGCATCATCCAAATCTCCTTCCTAGACCGCAACGGACGAACCCGGCTGCCGAACCATTCGATGAATGGACGCTACACCGGGTGAGCTAGCGAATGTCAACTCCGTCGATCCTACTAGGGACCTCTTAGGCGATTGACATATTCCATGAGCACTTATTGCCGCTAGCTCTTCATTAACTGTGACAACAGAGGCACACTTTTGAAAGACATCTCCATAACTTTGCGAACAAGAAACCAGACATGCTTGTTAATAGCAAGCATATAATAATATATATAGCGTCGTTCAATAATTTGAAAGTTTGTGTGACATTATTGGACTATGTCGGAACTGAGGGACGATGTCCCTGAACCGAACCAAAAATTTCTGTGTACACCGACGCTATCAGTTTCTTATCCGGCATCGCAGCATTTTGGTCCGACGAAAGAACCTCTAGAAGATAAAGTCAGAAGACATACACAACAGCTTATGTTGTTCCGAAAGGGAAAGCTCGAAATCCTCCGAATCCCTTTCGGCATCCTGTTGGACCAGATGAAATTTTCGGACGTCCGTACCTGCTTCCGTGGAGCGTCCCGACCCAGCGTCGTCAGATAAAACATGATGCGACAGATTCTGTCGTTGCTGGGATGCTGCAATAAGCTGTGCTATTTGGGATAGCACGCCCGTCACCGAGGCCTGTGCAGTAGCGGTCTTATGATGCATTGCCGCCGGAAGCTCCGTGTACGTTGACTCCCGCACACTTTCTTATGCGAACGTCCGGAGTCTGCAGGCCTCGTGTCCCTGGCTACCGGATGGTGTGACCTGGTCGCCGATGATTCTCTGATTGGCGAAGCTGACTGGATATCCGAGGTCACGTAGCCAAGAGCAGTCGTGTGCGCTACCATGAGAATGAGGAAGCCTTATTGACAGTCTCTCCGGACTGACTATATATCGAAGCGTCCCGAGCGGCAGACGTATGCTCCGAATGCGAAACATTTTGTACCACAACATCTGGGGGCCAGATGTTGTTGTACGAGAGAGGGGCCTCTCTCGCTCGCAGTCCGGATGGACCTGGACGAGCTAGGAACCGGACTAAAAGGCTTCCTCCGTTCTCTCCTCTAATCCGCCGTCACTGGGTGTGCATTTGGTTGATTTATAGTGCTCGCATCACCCCAAAACTCCTTCTAGACCGCAACGGACGAACCCGGCTGCCGAACCATTCGATGAATGGACGCTACACCAGGCGAGCTAGCGGACGTCAAAGGCCGTCGAACCTACTAGGGTCCTCTTAGGCAATTGACGTATTTACATGAGCACTTTTCCGCTAGCTCTTCATTAATTGTGACGACGGAGGCACACTTTTGGAAGACATCACGGATACATCACCCTATTCTTGATAGTCTGAAATAGAGATTGATAAAGTAGAGTGACCCTGCGGGGAAAGGACCGGAATGGCCAATTCCCCACTAACATACCGTGACATGCGCTTCCCATGTTGTCATCGAAATTAACACATACAGAACAGGAGTTAGTGCGAGTACACTGACTACATATACAAAGATTATGAAAGTCAGAGGAAGATATCCTCTTATTACAATTGAACAATATCCTTTCATTGTGAAAAGAAAACAAAGTCCTAGTACTTGCACCAACCCCTGACAATCAAAATACATAATAATATGATCCATTAACATAGAAAAAATAATTGAAATCAAAAAATTTTGAAAAAGTTAAAAAATTTATAGTAATTTATATATTTTTTATACTTACCAATGACCCAGACATAGCTGGTGCTAACTCTTAAAATATAGGGCCAAACACAAATTTTGCCCCCTAATCCCCAAAATTTGCATCTAAAACCAAAGAAAACATGTCCTGAAAGGCCCTCCACACTTCGCCCCTACTGCGCATGCGCAGTGTCAAGGACGTTCCGAAATTGGCGCCATTAATCATTCTAATAACCAGTGCCTGGTAAGCGCTATGTACTCAGCGGGGAGGCAAGAGTTCCCAACTCCTGGGAGGGCCATCCCCGTCTGGGTCATTGGTAAGTATAAAAAATATATAAATTACTATAAATTTTTTAACATTTTTATACTGTACCAATGACCCAGATATAGCTGAATAGTAAAAAGGCTGGAGGGCCAAGGACATAGAGCAAAATGGAATACGCTCAATAAAATAAAATAGAGTCATCCCCTGTAGGGAAAAAGAAGTAATAGGCCTTACATGTATCTTTCTTATTTATGATAAATTAGAAAGATACAACACCTTCCAAAATTGAGCTTAATACATCCATGTACTCTATTAATATCCAATATAATCCTTATACTAATAATTTTTAAAGTAAGCCAATAAATAAAGTAAGTCTATAGAATAGAGACTCTTATACTCCTAAAAGTGTCTGAGGATTGCATAATCATGTCCGTTGACATATGCAATATTCAAAAGCTATACTTTAAAAACTAAGACTTGAATGAATTTTAAAAACCTAAACTTCTCACTAAACAACCATCCCAATAACAGCTCAGAATAACTAACTCCGGAGGAGGTATCCCCTTGTTTTCATAGTAAAACAGGTGACCCAAGGGAACACCCTCCCACCCCCACCTTTTTCTTGCCCTGGGTCAAATAGCCCAGAGCGAAGAGGGCAGCAGAACGGAGACACTGCCGAAACAGACAGCCTACCTAGCTATAGTAGCAACTGTTAAGTGAATGACATTCTGAGCAGTAGATAATAGACCTAACAATAGAGGCCTCCAGAAATGGACTCGATATTTCTGAGATAAAATTCATGAATGTGGATGGCTGAGCGCAATGAGCGGCCTTCAAAAATCTATAATAGCGACACTATTAATGTAAGCCCAAGAAGTAGAAGAGCACTTACTTCATGAGCCGAAATCTTAAGCACAACTGCTAAGTCAATGATATACCATAAGCAGTACCTATAGTAAATAGAATCCATTAACAATAAAATGGAGCGTAACGTCCTTCTACTAGGCATCAAAGACAGAAGAAGCTTACGCCCATAGTAATAAACAGATATCTGTTTATAAATACATAAACTGTACCCGGAAAGAGTAAAGGCCTATGCCCATACGAAGACGGAAGGACCTTAAAATAATAGGTTCCGGATAATAGGAGCCTAACTCTTATGCAAAAATCCAACCTAAATAGTAACGGAAGTAGTGATTCCAAAACTACGAAAGTGAAAATCATCCATCGATAGTGCATGAAACTCACTGACTCTACAGTAAAAGAGAAACCAACAGAATTACTGTCTAAAAGGTCAGAATTTGAAAACTACTGTTTCCAGAGGCTCAAATGATTACTTAGCTAAATAAGAACCGAAGTTAAAATCTAGATAGGAATTTAATCTAAAGATTCTAAGTCTATTTATCAAAAAGTTACTAACTGACTTAGATAAAGAGACAAAAGACTCAATTGTAAACTATCGTAGAGTGCATAGGTATGAGGTAACATAAACCTATAACCTAAATAATAACAGGCTGCAGTAGATCTTGTGAAACAAGTATACTAAAAAATTGCAATGAGTAGTATGGAGGGATCAACAATATGAACATAATGATCCCTACACCACGACGGAAGAGCCTCCACTTTAGCCGCATAGAATAGCGAAGAAGAGGATCTCCTATAGTAAGAAATCGCGTCCAAAGCTCGTCCAGTACAGTGCATACAATGCAATACGGACCACACAACCGAATACATGAAGGTTGCAACCTTGCGGGTTGTGATAAAGATGACACGATTTACCCAGTGAAAAAAGATCCTCACATAGAGGAAGATTTCACGTTAAGACCCACAGTAGACAAGAGAGTAAATTACCCATGATCTCTGTGAAGATAGAGATGCTATCAACAGAAATGTATTGTAGTTGTTTATCTTAGCAATACCTGCTGAAACAACAGCGCCGGAGGATACGCGTATCCTATCATTCCGTCCTATAGATCAATAGAGCGTTAACAACATTAGCTCAGAGATCTGGACAAGCTAACACATACGTCTGCAATTGATTAGCAAACTGTGTCGTAAATAAATCATCATTGGGCGCTCCCATAGATAGCAAATCTGATTGAATACTTGTTTGTTGAGAGTCCATTCTGACAGCAACAAGCGACCCGTAAGAGAACGGGAGTCCGGTAAAACAATCAGACTACCCGGAATATGACGGACCAAAACAGAACTTGGTGTACTATAACCAACAGACGGATTCTTTCCATTAAATTGAATAACGGAAACGAAAGAGTGCCTCCCTGGTTCCGGAGATATGCCACTACTGTCGAATTAAAGGACAGGATTTGGGCATGCGTTTCTGAATAATGTTCATGCAATGACATAAAGCAAGCCTAAAAAACATTATTCCGCGGAAGAAAACTGATTGCTAAGAGACTGCGGAACCCAAAGACCCTGGCACTTCGAATCCGTAGGGATCAGTATTATATCCCAATCTGTTTGACTGGCAACCGTCATAACAGCCACACTCGGGTCCGGCAACTGCGGTGGCACTCTCTGAGTCAATCACCGAATGTTTGCCCCAGTCTGAATCTCTTGTAACACTAGATAGACAAGAGAACGTGTAAATCGAGCAAATCATGGATTGCCGAAAAGTTGCCGTCGAAGAGAAGCTCCTCCGAGAACGAAGCAACTCTGAGAGAGTTCTTAACCTTACTATCCACGCGTGTGGATGTAGCTAGGGCTGCGTCACGTCTAACCAACTCCAATCAGCCACTGAAGGGCGGAGTTATACGTGAACAAACTACTGCCCTCAAAAGAAATTACATTGAGAATAATATCCCGTAAATCTTTTCTTGAAGACGTAATGATAACGCCTCAGTAAGGCGGATTACGTATGATAAAGCGTCTAAGTTAAGGCTACTATACATCATGTCGTTTCCAACATTGAAATTGGAAAAGACATAAACGGCGAAAAAGAATATATGCAGTCTTTAACCACACCGTCTAGACGCATAAGAACTCTCGGTATGCCCTGCTCTGCCAAAATAAACTATTCGTATAAAAGATAAAATGGCAGAAATGAGCAACGCGGACAAGAAACTAAACTATCATGCTTGGTAGCAGGCTTGTATATATATATATATATAGCGTCGAAAAATAAAACACATGTTGTAATGACAATATTGGACTGCGTCGGTAAGTCAGGGACAATGTCCCTGAACCGATCGAAAAATCCGAGTTCAATGACGCTATAAGTCTCTTATCCAAGATCGCAGCAATGAAGTCCGAAATAACAATCACTGGAAGATAATGCCAGAAGATATGAAAGGCAGCTTCCGATACTACTAAAGGGAAAACTCGAAATCTTTCGAATCCCTTTCGCCATCCTGTCGGACCCTATAAAGCGTTCGGTCGTCCGTAGCTGATGCAACCGCGGACCGCACCGACCCAGCGCCGTCGGATAATTCCTGATTCGACCGAGAAACTGTCAATTGCTGGGATGCTGCGAAACAACTGTGCTAACTCGGATAGCACGTCCGTCACTGAGGCCTGAGGAGAAGCGGTCTTACGATGCATTGCCGCTGGAAGCTCCGTGATAGTTACCCCGTGCATACTACCAATATGTGAGCGAACGGAGTGTATAGGCCTCGTGTCCCTTGGCTACCGGATGGCGCGACCTATTCGCCGTGGAATCACTGAATGACGAAACTGTTCGGATACTCGAGGTCACGTAGCCAATGTGCGGTCGTGTGCCCTGCTGTGAGGATGAGGAAGCATTAAGGACAGTCTCTCGGACTGTCAATATAACGGAGCGTCCCGACCGACGGACATATGCTCCGAATGTAAAATATCTGAACCACAACATGCGGTCCCCTATGTTGTTGGACGAGAGAGGGACCTCTCTCGCTCACAGCCCGGACGGACCTGGACAAGCCAGGAACCGGACTAACAGGCTTCCTCCGATCTGTCCTCAATCTGCCGTCACTGGGTGAGTACTAAAGTAATTAAAGTGCTCGCATCACCCAAATCTCCTTCCTAGACCGCAACGGACGAACCCGGCAGCCGAACCATTCAATGAATGCACGCTACACCGGGTGAGCTAGCGAATGTCAACTCCGTCGATCCTACTAGGGACCTCTTAGGCGATTGACATATTCCATGAGCACTTATTGCCGCTAGCTCTTCATTAACTGTGACAACAGAGGCACACTTTTGAAAGACATCTCCATAACTTTGCGAACAAGAAACCAGACATGCTTGTTAATAGCAAGCATATAATAATATATATAGCGTCGTTCAATAATTTGAAAGTTTGTGTGACATTATTGGACTATGTCGGAACTGAGGGACGATGTCCCTGAACCGAACCAAAAATTTCTAAGTCCACCGACGCTATCAGTTTCTTATCCGGCATCGCAGCATTCTGGTCCGACGAAAGAAGCTGTAGAAGACCAAGTCAGATGACATACACAACAGCATATGTTGTTCCGAAAGGGAAAGCTCGAAATCCTCCAAATCCCTTTCGGTATCCCGTCGGACCGGATGAAACTTTCGGACGTCCGTACCCGCTTCCGCGGAGCGTCCCGCCCCAGCATCGTCGGATAAAATATATGCGACAGATTCAGTTGATGCTGGGATGCTGCGATAAACTGTGCTATTAAGGAAAGCACGTCCGTTCCCGAGGCCTGTGCAGTAGCGGTCTTACGATGCATTGCCGCCGGAAGCTCCGTGAACGTTGACTCCCGCACACTTCCTATGCGAACGTCCGGAGTCTGCAGGCCTCGTGTCCCTGGCTACCGGATGGTGTGACCTGGTCGCCGAAGAATCCTTGATCGGCGAAGCTGGTAATATATCGGCGGTCACGCAGCCAAGGTGCGGTCGTGTGCGCTGACGAGAAGAGGAAGCCTTAGCAGTCTCCGCGGACTGCCTATACAACGGAGCGTCCCGAGCGACGGACGTATGCTCCGCTTGCGACACATTCTGTACCACACCATCTGGGGCCAGATGTTGTTGAACGAGAGAGGGGCCTCTCTCGCTTGCCGTCCGGATGGACCGGAACGAGCTATGAACCGGACTAAAAGGCTTCCTCCGTTCTCCCTCCGATCCGCCGTCACTGGGTGTGCATTAGGTTAATTTATAGTGCTCGCATCACCCCAAAATTCCTTCTAGACCGCAACGGACGAACCCGGCTGCCGAACCATTCGGTGAATGGACGCTACACCGGGCGAGCTAGCGGACGTCAAAGGCCGTCGAACCTACTAGGGTCCTCTTAGGCAATTGGCGTATTTACATGAGCACTTTTCCGCTAGGCCTTCATTAATTGTGACGACGGAGGCACACTGTTGGAAGACATCACAGATACATCACCCTAATCTTGATCGTCTGAAATAGAAATTGATAAAGTAGAGTGACCCTGCGGGGAAAGGACCGGAGTGTCCAAATCCCCAATAACATACAGTGACATACGCTTCCCATATTGTCATCAAAATCATACGATACAGAACAGGAGTTAATGCGAGTACACTGACCACATATAGAATGATTACAAAGTCAGAGGAAGACTTCCTCTTAATACAATTGATCAATATCCTTTCAATGTGAAAAGAAAACAAGTCCTGGTACTCGCACTAACCCCTGGCAATCAAAATACATAATAATAATATGATCCATTAATATAGAAAAAATAATTGAAATCAAAATATTTTGAAAAAATATTTTTTCAGAACAGCCCAAGTTTCTGAAAAGTAACGTTGACCCCCAATGGATCCCAAGCCTAAGTGTGGACAAAAATTTTAAAAATATTTTAAACAATTTATTCAACACTTACGAACAATAATAATGTATCTAGTTATGATTACAATAACATCAAGATATTATTTTCCAGAAATCCCCCCCTCACACAGAGGGCTGTTGTAAATGTAAAAAATGAGTGTAAAAACACTAAAATAAGACTCCAGGCACCCAGGCCCGAAATCAGTTACCAAAAATACACTATCTGATGCAAAACAGAGACTTCCAGGGAAGAAACTGCAGAACATCAGATGGTAGATGCAGAACACAACGCCTAACCACCCGTAGGTGAAGACGTAAACATGGGGAAAAGAACAGAATTCATTCTGTTATTCAGCTAAAACTCCCAAGAAAATTTAGTAATAATAATTACAAAAACTATGCCAAAAGCATGGGAGAATAGCAAGGGGGGACTTAAAGGACAGGGAGAGAGGAAAACACTTAAAAAACAGTGTAACTAAATAATCAGAATGACAACAAAATGGCTGCTGCCTCGAAAATAGGTAACTTAACATAATTTCATTAAAAAATTTTAAGTTACAGCCCTGATAATATTCTGTCACACATTTTTTTCCTGTCCTCCTTCTCTATCCTCCTTAGAATCACCATTTCACTAATATTTATGTGTCTGGCATCATTTAAACTGAGATTTATAAGCACAAAGATCAGTCAGATGTTAACTGATGAAGGGCCAAACTTAGAATGATTAATGGCGCCAATTTCGGAACGTCCTTGACACTGCGCATGCGCAGTAGGGGCGAAGTGTGGAGGGCCTTTCAGGACATGTTTTCTTTGGTTTTAGATGCAAATTTTGGGGATTGGGGGGCAAAATTTGTGTTTGGCCCTATATTTTAAGAGTTAGCACCAGCTATGTCTGGTTCATTGGTACAGTATAAAAATATATTTTTTCAGAACAGCCCAAGTTTCTGAAAAGTAACATTGAGCCCCAATGGATCCCAAGCCTAAGTGTGGACAAAAATTCTAAAAATATTTTAAACAATTTATGCAACACTTACGAACAATAATAATGTATCTAGTTATGATTAAATTAACATCCAGATATTATTTTCAAGAAATCCCCCCCTCACACAGAGGGCTGTTGTAAATGTAAACAATAAGTGTAAAAACACTAGAACAAGACTCGAGGCTGCACAATGAAAATATTGATTGGTTTACCCCCCACATTTACTGAAGAGCCATGCTATTTAATGACATAATGGCGTATCATGTTCCTGGCCGGAAAAGCGGCCCTTAGAGTTCAAAGAGTTAAATTACACATTATGTGATAAGAAGAATCTCAAATTCATGATCTGACATGAAATTTCTGAACCTCATTCGTTAAAATTGATTTGAGCATCGGTAAACCTTGGCTCAGATTGATATTAGTGAACTTTGTACAGAAATTTCATATGAAATCGCGATTCATTAGAGATCCTATATTTAAAGTCAAATTTTGATGAGAGGTAAAACATCAAAGAATGATACTTCTGATTAGGGTTCAACAGTTTTTTGAATTATCACATCTGGCAAGCTGTAAAATTTCATTGCATATATCGTGGTGGACATTCACTTTTGTGAAACCAATTCTTTTTTTTCTCCCACTCCAGAGATAGTGAGTTTTACACCTTTTAACATTTTCTCAATGCTTCAAAGGTATGCATAAAAAAAATAGAGAGCATCTTATACTTTTTGAATAGATACCAAAACTATTTCCGAAGTGCGGATGAAAAATAACTCATTTTAATGGTGGCAAACAGGGGCATAGTCAGACTAAATGGAGGGGGAAGATATAAATATATTTCTGATGCCATTTTTTTTGGTCCCTTCCCACTTCAATTTTCCGGAGGCAGAGTTGATAGAGTTCATCACCTATAGGTTGGAGTCTGGGATCTTCTTTGGGTAAAATTTTCATGTCAACTGGACAGCCTAAGCACTTGAAGCTTTTAAGTATTCAGAATATGATGGCGTAAATAACTATAATAAAATGGCCCATGTTAAAGTGTACATTTTTGTCTGCAAATTAGCAAAGCTCAATTAAATTTCTAAAAACATTTTGAAATACTTTTGTGATCAAACTTCAATTATTCAACAGCTGCAGTCAACAATGATCAATAAGGTAATCAAATATCCTAGACAACCACCTGGCGACTATTTTGGGTTGAAGGGGACAGGAAGCAAGTTACAAAATATAGAGTTCCGAATAAAAGTTGGCTGGACATTTCAAAATGGTGACTGATAAATTATCATAAGTAGGTAATAAGTTGTTTCATGCAAGTTTACTCAATAAAAGAATTCAATACAACAATTTTGTTATGCCTCATTACTGAAAATGCATGGCTCAGTTTTCTGTTGAGCCAACAAGATGATGACCACTTAAAAACAGCTAACAGGCTATCAAGATTTTAAATTCATATAAAACGGGAAAAACTCAATTTGCCAGAAATAAAATCAACACCGATACTTCACGTTAAAAAACTACTTTATTGCAAGTAATCTGCATATTTATTTATTCAACAAAGAAGCCATTATGGGCTGATTTGCAAATACAAAATGGCTCTGGACATTTTGTTTGAAAACTACTAAACTGTGTCATGTATCAGAGTACTTTTTACTGAACAGTATCTGTGTCCAACCATTTGTTTTTAAGCTAAGGTAGCATCACTCCAAACCAAGTCAGAGAAACACAAGTATAGAATTCATGTATCATTTTTTGCAAATTCATGCAGCATTCATACACATACTGTGTAGAAAGTAACAAAAGGAATGCTCTAACCTACCTAGACCCTTTTCAGACCTTTAACAAAATTTGTGAACCAAGAACAGGCACTCTAACATAAGATCAAGAGAAATTCTCATCAACTGGTGGAGTGCTTGATTAGTTTTGGTAGTCAAGATTGGGTCATCAACATGGATTTAATGGCAGCGATGTTGTAGACACGAATTTCACAGCTCTTCTTTTTTAAGCGGGGTTATGGCATTTTGCGTAATTATGTGAGAAGATTTTGTGCACAAAACACGTTCTTGGGAGCTGGATATCAGGACCAAGTTTGAATATTGCAATTTGAAAACAATTGCTAGTACTTTCATTTGTTTTGTTAGTTAATCTTTTTTTTTCAATGGAAAAAACATTTTCAACATGGCGTCAAGGACAGACAATGCTGGTGATTTTGATTCTCATGTGGAAGCAGAGGACATTAACAGTAAGTTAGACATTGTAAACATTTCAAAAATTGTCTTTGACACTATGACCTCAGAAAGTTTCTTATGAGATTCCATGCCACACATCATTTTACAAGACATTTGAGGGGAAATAAAAACAGAGATAAAGGCATGTATTCGTGAGTCATTGCGGGAAGAAATGGAGGGAGTGATGGAAAAAGTAAATCAGTTGGAAGAAACCACCGTCACCCTTAAAAATGAAAACAATGAATTGAAACGAGAATTAAGTACACTTAAGTCTAAGCTTGACAACAGTTCATTCATGGAGTCTCGAATGGATGAACTTAGTATTCATGACTGTCTTGTGTCTAGTAACGTCCCGTTATCTCACTACTCACAAAAACACACCGATGAAGCTATTATCAGTATTTGTAACACCAAACTCGGGATGCACATCAGTAAATCCGACATAAGCAGGTCACATCCACTCAGTGTAGGTCAAAGCAACCCATCTCGGAATAGATCGAGAGAGCAGAATCTGAGACAGGGAGCAGAGGAAAGCAATCAGCACATGAAAATAATTTGTAGGTTTATAGGTTATCGGGTGAGGCCGGCAGTATACAGTCCAAAAAAATGATTGAAAAACGTTGGAAGTAACAT
The DNA here is from genome assembly GCA_031216915.1 of Pictodentalium vernedei. NCBI lineage: Eukaryota > Metazoa > Mollusca > Scaphopoda > Dentaliida > Dentaliidae > Pictodentalium > Pictodentalium vernedei. Next base: position 404,471,805 of record CM062296.1, on the reverse strand, counting down.
TTTTATTACTGAGTCTTTCACTGCGTCTTGGTATAAGTTAATTAACAAACTCAGCACCCACAAAAGACAGAAAGAAATTGCCTCCTTCTGGACCAATGACGGTCAAATCTTTGCTGTCAAAAATATGAATGGCCCCAAAATTCTTATTAAGACAGCGAACAACATTACGACCCTGTGTGCACCTAGCCAGTGAAGGCAAACTGTTATCATGGCATTATTTTTCAGTTCTTTAGTTTGATTGTTTTTAACTGGTTGAATGATAAATCACTTATGATAGTCAACATTTGTTCCCCCAAACATGCTTTGTTATGAGTTATTGGAGGGTGTCACAAGGCACCCTCCAATAACTTATAATAGAGCATGTGTCCATTGCCGAAATGTTATTTGTTTCCCTAAATAATAATTTAGAATAGGGCAGGTACCCGTCGATCAAACGTTCCACAAATGTGAATGCCCAGCCAGTGAATGCAAACTGTTTTCCTGGAATTGTTTTCTCAGCTATTTTGCTTCATTGTTTCCACGATTTGGAGTGCCAGACTATTTTTTGACAATTAACATTTGTTCCCCAAATGTGTTTTGTTATGAATTATTGGAGAGTGTCAGAAGGCACCCTCCAATAATTTATAATAGGGCAGATACCCACTGATGAAATGTTATTCGCTTTTGGTTCAATATGAAACAGGAATCAAGAATACAAAGACAACAGCATGGCATGACTGTTAGATTATTACTGAGAGTCAAGATTTGCTTCCCTTAATGTATGCACCAAGCATGTGAACACTGAATGTCTTTTTTTAAATTTTTTTTGCAGCTCGATTGTTTCCACCATTTGAGTGTTAGACTACTTTTGATAATTAACATGTGTTCCCCAAATTAGTTTTGTTGTGAATCATTGGGGAGTACCTCAAAGCACCCTCCAACGATTTCAAATAGGGCAAATACCTTTTGAAAAATGTTATTTGCTTTTGAACATGAAACAGAATCAATAATACAAAGACAATCTACTGAGTTCCAGCCCAAAGTTGAAAGATACCATCGATCATTTCAACTTGAGGAATGTTATTACTAAACCTACAAGAGTCACTCCCAATTCTAGTACTTTACCTGAACCCACTCTAATTTGCGATACTGTAAATGTTATTGAAGTAGACATTCTCAACCTGGGACTATAGGATCACCACGCAGCTTATACATACATTTCATTCAACCATAAGCAAAGAGAGCCATATTTTAGAATGATCAACTATCAAAGTGCTGATTTCGATAAAGCAAACGCATTGCTAATGGGTGTTAACTGGAATATTCTTATAGATACTACCCAGGATGCAAACGAATTGCAAACAAAATTTGGTGACACGTTTCTGAAAATAATTAACGAAACAGTCCCTCTTCAGAAGATACTAATTCGTCCAAACGACAAACCTTGGTTTAACCCTGAATTGTGTAATGAAATACGGTGAAGAGACAGATTAAGGAAAAGAGCTTTATACTCGAACGGTGAAGATGTCTGGAGAGCTTATAAGCACTCTCGCAATAAGGTTAACAATATGAAGAAATACGCAAAATTAGTTTATGAAGATACTCTCCAAGAACAACTCTGTGGCTCTACCAAACAATTTTGGCACATAATTAAAGACCTTCTTAATAAAAATAAAAGCAATATAACCCCTCCTCTCCACCGTAACAGCTACCACGTACCCCACAACCTCATTGTCGATGATCACAAAAAAGCCGAATTACTAAACGATACTTTGTCAGAAATACCTTTATCAATGACACAAATCATAATCTTCCTGTGTTCACCCAAAGAAGCGACAGAACTATTTCAGAAATCATTATTTCAAATGAGGATACAATAAATGCTATCAAATGCTTGAAAACTAATAAAGCCCATGGCTATGATGATATAGCAGCTCAAATGATAAAAAAGACTGCAGATGCAATAGTGATTCCCTTAACCTGTCTGTTTAATAAACTCCTCCAGCTTGAAACCTTTCCCAACAAGTGGAAAAAGGCTAACGTTATACCACTATTAAACAAGAGCACCGCCTAGCGGGGCAACATACGCCCGTAAAAATTGGACCATGCACAACTTTCTTTTGGGTAAAGTTTTAAATTTTTGTTCACTCGACTATGTTTGTCCCCCCCATCCAATCACTGCCCAATCCCCTGCCCTTCATATTAAGCGATTTGAGGTCTTCACAAAATAAAAAAAATAGGCCGGTGAAATCGTCAGATGTGTACTCATACATGCAACTGGTAGAAAGCTGTATGATGGAGGGCCACCCTGGATGCCGACATTATGTACACCATACATGGTATGGGTACATATAGAAATGGATTGGAGGAGAGCCTGATTTGATGGATAAAGGGTTAATATCTCCGGATTAAATTATTAGATTTACATAACGAGATATTATGCCCATGAAGCTGCGTATTAAATTTGAAAAGAATCTGATTAAGTTCACGGTCTGTAGAGCACGGAAAGCATAATTTGCCTGATTTCTAAGTATTAAAGGGCAATAACTCCTATGGAAATTGACAAAAATGACCCGAATTTGCACTTGTGCAAGATACCATGCTCATGAAGCTGCATATTAAATTTCAAAAGAATCCAATTAAGTTCACGGACTGTACAGCACAGAAAGCATAATTTGACTGATTTCGAAGTATGAAAAGGGCAATAACTCCTAAGAAAACCGAACACGACCCAAATATGAACCTGTGCGAGATATTATGGCCATGAAGCTGCGTATTAAATCTGAAAAGAATCTGATTAAGTTGATGGTCTGTAGAGCATGGAAAGCATAATTTGCTCGATTTCTAAGTATTAAAGGGGGAATAACTACTAGGAAAACTGTCAAACATGACCCAAATTCGAACTTGTGCGAGATCTTATTCTGGTTGTGCAGTATATCAAATATTTATTAAATCCGATTGAAATCACGCTCTGTAGAACACGGAATACAACTGTCCCTGGATGGACAGTGGATATTTCAAACGGCGTATAAAAAACCGGAGCCATCGAATGTTAATAACTACAGGTCAATTTCCCTACTGTTATTACTTCGAAAAATATTTGAAAAGGTTGACCTCATACAAGTCTTTCCCACTTTCAGGAAAATAACCTTTTTATATAAGTACCAGTCAGGATTCATCCCGGGACACAGCACAACTTTCCAACTACTGGAATTATATCATTCCCTTTGTCAGTCCCTCGATAATCGTCTTTTTACGTGTGCAGTGTTTTGCGATATATCAAAAGCCTTTGAAAGAGCTTGGCACAATGGTTTAATACATAAACTACAAGAATATGGAATAACGGGTGGGCTACTTAACTAGTTCATGAATTATCTCGATGGACGAAAACAAAGAGCCCTGGTAAATAACGTGTTTTCGGAGTACCTACCAATGAAAGCGGGTGTACCCCCAAGGGTCTCTTCTTGAGCCATTTTTATTCCTCGTCTACATCAACGATATCTCAGACAGCTTGGAGTCACTCACAAGACTATTTGCAGATGACACATGTCTTTCAAATAACAACCAGAATATAACTGACCTAACGTCTGTACTTAACTCCGATATCAAGAAGATCAACTAGTGGTCTTCTCATTTAACCCAAACAAAACTAAAGTCGTTTTCTCCTCATTTGCACACAATTCAGATAACCCACACTTAAAATTCGATAATTCCACTGTGGAATTCACAGCAACTCACAAGCATCTGGGAATACAGCTCCAATCTAATTTAAATTGGAATGTTCAAATCACAGAAATATGCAAGAAGGTCAGTACTCGATTATCGATGTTAAGAAAGCTAAAATTTAAACTAAGTAGGAAAACTCTTGAAAAAATAGGCCGATGAAATCGTCAGATGTGTACCCATACGTGCAACTAGTAGAAAGCTGTATGACGGAGGGCCACCCTGGATGCCGACATTATGTACACCATACATGGTATGGGTACAAATAGAAATGGGTTGGAGGAGTGCCTAATTTGATGGATAAAGGGTTAATATCTCCAGATCAAATTATTAGATTTACATAAAAAACTATACAGCACAGCACATCAGTAACCTGAATACATATGTAAAGTAACCTGATAATCGGATTAATATTTATTGAGTTATCGCATGCTGAAGAAATGGGTTAAAGGAGTTCTCAATTTGAAGGATAAAGGGTTAATATCACATGATCAAATTATCAGATTTACACCAAAAACTATACAGCTCGGCACATCAGTAACCTGAACGCATATATGAAGTAACATGACAATCGGATTGATATTTTTTGAGTTATCTCATGCCAAAAGGATTGGAGGAATTTTCAATTTGAAGGAGAAAGGGTTAATATCTCAGGATCAAATTATCAGATTTACACTAAAAACTATACAGCTCGGCACATCAGTAACCTGAACACAAATATAAAGTAACTTGACAATCCAAGCAATATTTTTTAAGTTAGCGAATGCCAAAGGGATTGGAGAAATTTTCAATTTGAAGGATAAAGGGTTAATATCTCAGGATCAAATTATCAGATTTACACCAAAACCTATACAGCTCGGCACATCAGTAACCTGAACACAAATATAAAGTAACTTGACAATCCAAGCAATAATTTTCAAGTTATCAAATGCCAAAGAAATGGATACGGATGCCGGACGGATGGACGGACGGATGGACAGACAAGGGATGGATGAACGATGGATGGCCACCCCGGATGCCGGCATTATGTGTACCATACATAGTATGGGTACACATAAAAATTTACTTGTCATTTATTTTACCACTTATGGATTATGGCGACATAATTTGGGCCTGTGCTCCAAATTATTTGTTATACAAGCTGGACAGGCTCCATCATGAGGCTGGACGGATTGTTTCAGGACTTACACGTTCAGTCTCCAAAGAACGTCTACTAACAGAACTTGGGTGGCCCACCCTTCAGCAGTGACGTACCTTCCACAAATATTGTACATTGTATAAAATTATTAAAGGATGCAGCCCAGACTTCGTCACAGAACTTCTGCCCTCAGGCCTGGCCTAAATACGCAGTATAACTTCAGAAATCCATCAAAATTTTCAAGATACCGAACGAGAGTGTTTCAAAAAATCCTTCTTCCCTTCAACTACAGACACGTGGAATAATTTGCCCCAAAATGTCACAAATTCATCTTCTCATTGTGAGTTCAAAATTTTACTTCACGAAAACGGGATTATGTGTACTCCTAAGCCACCTGTGTATTTCAACCTTGGGAATAGATGGGTAAATATACTCCACTGCAAACTAAGAAATAACTGCTCTGACTTGAACTTCGACAAGTATTCCAATTACATATCCCCATCTCCAGAATGTGACTGCGGTAATATGCAAGAGGACGCGTACCATTTCTTCTTCCAATGCCACAACTCTGATAACGAGACTTACACTTTTTAATAGTCTCAGCCACCTGCACATCACATTGCAGGATGATCTTCTATACAGTAAACTATCGTTAACTGCAAACGAGAATAGATTAATTTTTCTAAAGGTCCAGTCTTTCATTCAGTCTAGCGGTTGCTTCCAAGAATGAGTATAAGTTTATTTCCAGATTTACTGTCTGGCTCATTTCTCTGTTGTACTGAAAGTTAAAAAATTTATAGTAATTTATATATTTTTTATACTTACCAATGACCCAGACATAGCTGGTGCTAACTCTTAAAATATAGGGCCAAACACAAATTTTGCCCCCCAATCCCCAAAATTTGCATCTAAAACCAAAGAAAACATGTCCTGAATGGCCCTCCACACTTCACCTCTACTGCGCATGAGCAGTGTCAAGAACGTTCCGAAATTGGCGCCATTAATCATTCTAATAACCAGTGCCTGGTAAGCACTATGTACTCAGTGGGGAGGTAAGAGTTCCCAACTCCTGGGAGGGCCATCCCCGTCTGGGTCATTGGTAAGTATAAAAAATATATAAATTACTATAAATTTTTTAACATTTTTATACTGTACCAATGACCCAGACATAGCTGAATAGTAAAAAGGCTGGAGGGCCAAGGACATAGAGCAAGATGGAATACGCTCAATAATATAAAATAGAGTCATCCCCTCTAGGGAAAAAGAAGTAATAGGCCTTACATGTATCTTTCTTATTTATGATAAATTAGAAAGATACAACACCTTCCAAAATTGAGCATCATACATCCATGTACTCTATTAATATCTAGTATAATCCTTATACTAATAATTTTTAAAGTAAGCCAATAAATAAAGTAAGTCTAGAGAATAGAGACTCTTTATACTCCTTAAAAGTGTCTGAGGATTGCATAATCATGTCCGTTGACACGTGCTATATTCAAAAGCTATACTTTAAAAACTAAGACTTGAATGAATTTTTAAAACATAAACTTCTCACTAAACAACCATCCCAATAACAGCTCAGAATTACTAACTCCGGAGGAGGTATCCCCTTGTTTTCATAGTAAAACAGGTGACCCAAGGGAACACCCTCCCCCCCCCCCCCCCTTTTTCTTGCCCTGGGTCAAATAGCCCAGAGCGAAGAGGGCAGCAGAACGGAGTCACTGCTGAAACAGACAGCCTACCTAGCTATAGTAGCAACTGTTAAGTGAATGACATTCTGAGCAGTAGATAATAGACCTAACAATAGAGGCCTCCAGAAATGGACTCAATATTTCTGAGATAAAAAATTCATGAATGTGGATGGCTGAGCGCAATGAGCAGCCTTCAAAAATCTATAATAGCGACACTATTAATGTAAGCCCAAGATGTAGAAGAACTCTTACTTCATGAGCCGAAATCTCAAACACAACTGCTGAGTCAAAGATATACCATAAGCAGTATCGATAGTTAATTGAATCCATTAGCAATAGAATGGAGCGTAACGTCCTTCTAATAGGCATGAAAGACAGAAGAAGTTTACGCCCGTAGTAATAAACAGATATCTGTTTATAAATACATAAACTCTAACCGGACAGAGTAGAGGCCTATGCCCGTACGAAGACTGAAGAACCTTAATAACAATAGGTTCCGGATATTAGGAGCCTAACTCTTATGCAAAAATCCAACCTAAATAGTAAAGGAAGTAGTGATTCCGAAACTACGAAAGTGAAAATCATCCACCGATAGTGCATGAAACTCACTGACTCTTCAGTAAAAGAGAAGCCAACAGAAGTACTGTCTAAAAGGTCAGAATTTGAAAACTACTGTTTCCAGAGGCTCAAATGATTACTTAGCTAAATAAGAACCGAAGTTAAATTCCATATAGGAATTTAATCTAATGATTCTAAGTCTATTTATCAAAAAGTTACTAACTGACTTAGATAAAGAGACATAAGACTCAATTGTAAACTATCATAGAGTGCATAGGTATGAGGTAACATAAACCTATAACCTTAATAATAACAGGCTGCAGTAGATCTTGTCAAACAAGTATACTAAAAAGTTGCAATGAGTAGTATGGAGGGATCAACAATATGAACATAGTGATCCCTACACCAATGACGGAAGAGCCTCCACTTTAGCCGCATAGAAAAGCGAAGAAGAGGATCTCCTATAGTAAGAAATCGCGTCCAAAGCTCGTCCAGTACAATGCTTACAAAGCAATACGGACCACACAATGGAATACGTGAAGGTTGCGACCTTGCGGGTTGTGATAAAGATGACACAATTTTACCCAGCGAAAAAAGATCCCCTCATTAAGGAAGATTTCGCGTTAAGTCCCACAGTAGACATCAGAGTAAATTTACCCACGGTCTCTGTGAAGACAGAGATGCTATCAACAGAAATGTATTATGGTTGTTTATCTTAGCAATACCTGCTGAAACAACAGCGCCGGAGGATACGCATATCCTATCATTCCGTCCTATTAGATCAATAGAGCGTTAACAACATTAGCTCAGAGATCCGGACAAGCAAACACATACGTCTGCAATTGATTAGCAAGCTGTGTCGGAAATAAATTATCATTGGGCACTCCCACTGATAGCAAATCTGACTGAATACTTGTTTGTTGAGAGTCCATTCTGACGGCAACAAGCGACTCATAAGTGAACGGGAGTCCGGTAAAACAATCAGACGACCCGGAATATGACGGACCGAAACAGAACTTGGTGTACTATAACAAACAGAAGGATTCTTTCCATTAAATTGAATAACGGAAACGAATGAGTGCCTCCCTGGTTCCGGAGATACGCCACTACTATCGAATTAACGGACAGGATTTGGACATGCGTTTCTGAATAATGTTCATCCAATGACATAAAGCAAGCCTAAAAAACATTATTCCGCGGAAGATAAGTGCTTGCTTAGAGACTGCGGAACCCAAAGACCCTGGCACTTCGAATCCGTTGGGATCAATATTATATCCCAACCTGTTTGACTGGCCACCGTCATAATTATAACACTCGGATCCGGCAACTGCAGTGGCACTCTCTGAGTCAACCACCGAATGTTTGCCCCAGTCTGAATCTCTTGCAACACTAGATAGACAAGAGAACGTGTAAATCGAGCAATTCATGGATCGCTGAAAAGTTGCCGCCGAAGAGAAGCTTCTCCGAGAACGAAGCGACTCTGAGAGAGTTCTTCACCTTACTATCCACGCGCGTGGATGTAGCTAGGGCTGCGTCACATCTAACCAACTCCAATCAGCCACTGAAGGGCGGAATTATACGTGAACAAACTACTGCCCTCAAAAGAAATCACATTGAGGATAATATCCCGTAATTCTTTTCTTGAAGACGTAATGATAACACCTCAGTAAGGTGGATTACGTATGATAAAGCGTCTAAGTTAAGTCTACTAGACATCATTGTCGTTTCCAACATTGTGGTTGGAAAAGACATAGACGGCGAAAAAGAATATTTCCAGTCTTTAACCACGCCGTCTAGACGCATATGAACTCTCGGTATGCCCTGCTCTGCCAAAATAAATTATTCGTATAAATGATAAAAAGGCAGAAATGAGCATTGCGGACAAGAAACTAAACTATCATGCTTGGTAGCAGGCTTATATGCATATATAGCGTTGATAAATAATACACATGTTCTAATGACAATATTGGACTGTGTCGGTAAGTCAGGGGCAATGTCCCTGAACCAATCCAAAATTCCATGTCCAATGACGCTATAAGTCTCTTATCCAACATCGCAGCAATGTAGTCCGAAATAACAATCACTGGAAGATAATGCCAGAAGATATGAATGGCAGCTTCCGATGCTACGAAAGGGAAAACTCGAAATCTTTCGAATCCCTTTCGCCATCCTGTCGGACCCTATAAAGCGTTCGGTCGTCCGTACCTGATGCAACCGCGGACCGCACCGACCCAGCGCCGTCAGATAATTCCTGATTCGACTAAGAAACTGTCGATTGCTGGGATGCTGCGAAAAAACTGTGCTAACTCGTATAGCACGTCCGTCACTGAGGCCTGTGGAGAAGCAGTCCTACAATGCATTGCCGCTAGAAGCTCCGTGATCGTTACCCCGTGCATACTACTAATATGCGAGCGAACGGAGTGTATAGGCCTTGTGTCCCTTGGCTACCGGATGGCGTGACCTATTCGCCGTGGAATCACTGAATGACGAAACTGATCGGATACACGAGGTCACGTAGCCAATGTGCGGTCGTGTGCCCTGCTGTGAGGATGAGGAAGCATTATCGACAGTCTCTCGGACTGTCAATATAACGGAGCGTCCCGACCGACAGACATATGCTCCGAATGTAAAATATCTGAACCACAACATGCGGTCCCCTATGTTGTTGGACGAGAGAGGGACCTCTCTCGCTCACAGCCCGGACGGACCTGGACAAGCCAGGAACCGGACTAACAGGCTTCCTTCGATCTGTCCTCAATCCGCCGTCACTGGGTGAGTACTAAAGTAATTATAGTGCTCGCACCAAATCTCTTTCCTAGACCGCAACGGACGAACCCGGCAGCCGAACCATTCGATGAATGTACGCTACACCGGGTGAACTAGCGAAGGTCACTCCGTCGATCCTACAAGGGACCTCTTAGGCGATAGACATATTTCATGAGCACTTATTGCCGCTAGCTCTTCATTAACTATGACGACAGAGGCACACTTTTGAAAGACATCTCCGTAACTTTGCGAACAAGAAACCAGAAATGCTTGGTAATAGCAAGAATATAATAATAATATATATAGCGTCGTTCAATAATTCGAAAGTTTGTGTGACATTATTGGACTATGTCGGAACTGAGGGACGATGTCCCTGAACCGAACCAAAAATTTCTAAGTCCACCGACGCTATCAGTTTCTTATCCGGCATCGCAGCATTCTGGTCCGACGAAAGAAGCTGTAGAAGATAAAGTCAGATGACATACACAACAGCATATGTTGTTCCGAAAGGGAAAGCTCGAAATCCTCCGAATCCCTTTTGGTATCCCGTTGGACCGGATGAAATTTTCGGACGTCCGTACCCGCTTCCGCGGAGCGTCCCGACCCAGCATCGTCGGATAAAAAATATGCGACAGATTCAGTTGATGCTGGGATGCTGCGATAAGCTGTGCTATTTAGGAAAGCACGTCCGTTCCCGAGGCCTATGCAGTAGCGGTCTTATGATGCATTGCCGCTGGAAGCTCCGTGTACGTTGACTCCCGCACACTTTCCTATGCGAACGTCCGGAGTCTGCAGGCCTCGTGTCCCTGGCTACCGGATGGTGTGACCTGGTCGCCGATGATTCTCTGAATGGCGAAGCTGACTGGATATCCGAGGTCGAGTAGCCAAGAGCGGTCGTGTGCGCTACCATGAGAATGAGGAAGCCTTATTGACAGTCTACTCCGGACTGCCTATATGTCGGAGCGTCCAGAGCGACGGACGTATGCTCCGAATGCGAAACATTTTGTACCACAACATCTGGGGCCAGATGTTGTACGAGAGAGGGGCCTCTCTTGCTCGCCGTCCGGATGGACCAGAACGAGCTATGAACCGGACTAAAAGGCTTCCTCCGTTCTCCCTCTAATCCGCCGTCACTGGGTGTGCATTTGGTTGATTTATAGTGCTCGCATCACCCTAAAACTCCTTCTAGACCGCAACGGACGAACCCGGCTGCCGAACCATTCGATGAATGGACGCTACACCGGGCGAGCTAGCGGACGTCAAAGGCCGTCGAACCTACTAGGGTCCTCTTAGGCAATTGGCATATTTACATGAGCACTTTTCCGCTAGCCCTTCATTAATTGTGACGACGGAGGCATACTGTTGGAAGACATCACAGATACATCACCCTAATCTTGATCGTCTGAAATAGAAATTGATAAAGTAGAGTGACCCTGCGGGGAAAGGACCGGAGTGTCCAATTCCCCACTAACATACCGTGACATACGCTTCCCATGTTGTCATCGAAATCATACGATACAGAACAGGAGTTAATGCGAGTACACTGACCACATATAGAATGATTATAAAAGTCAGAGGAAGACTTCCTCTTATTACAATTGATCAAAATCCTTTCAATGTGAAAGGAAAACAAAGTCCTGGTACTCGCACCAACCCCTGGCAATCAAAATACATAATAATAATATGATCCATTAATATAGAAAAAATAATTGAAATCAAAATATTTTGAAAAAATATTTTTTCAGAACAGCCCAAGTTTCTGAAAAGTAACGTTGAGCCCCAATGGATCCCAAGCCTAAGTGTGGCCAAAAATTTTAAAAATATTTTAAACAATTTATTCAACACTTACGAACAATAATAATGTATCTAGTTATGATTAAAATAACATCAAGATATTATTTTCAAGAAAACCCCCCCTCACACAGAGGGCTGTTGTAAATGTAAACAATGAGTGTAAAAACACTAAAATAAGACTCCAGGCACCCAGGCCCGGAATCAGTTACCAAAAATACACTATCTGATTCAAAACAGAGACTTCCAGGGAAGAAACTGCAGAACATCAGATGGTAGATGCAGAACACAATGCCTAACCACCCGTAGGTGAAGACGTAAACATGGGGAAAGAACAGAATTCATTCTGTTATTCAGCTGAAACTCCCAAGAAATTTTAGTAATAATAATTACAGAAACTATGCCAAAAGCATGGGAGAATAGCAAGAGGGGACTTAAAGGAAAGGGAGAGAGGAAAACACTGAAAAATCAGTGTAACTAAATAACCAGAATGACAACAAAATGGCTGCTGCCTCGAAAGTTAAAAAATTTATAGTAATTTATATATTTTTTATACTTACCAATGACCCAGACTTAGCTGGTGCTAACTCCACAAAAACCAGGGCCAAACACAAATTTTGCCCCCCAATCCCCAAAATTTGCATCCAAAACAAAAAGAAATCATGTCCTAAAGGACCTCCAGAGTACGACTCTACTGCGCATGCGCAGTGACGCAGTCGTCCCGAAATTGGCGCCAAATATCATTCTTACTGGCAGTGCCTGGTCAGCGCTATGTACTCAGCGGGGAGGCAAGAGTTCCCAACTCAGGGAGGGCCATCCCCGTCTGGGTCATTGGTAAGTATAAAAAATATATAAATTACTATCAATTTTTTAACATTTTTATACTGTACCAATGACCCAGACTTAGCTGAATAGTAAACAGGCTGGAGGGCCTAGGACATAGAGGAAAATCCAATAAGCTCAATTATAAAATAAAGAGGTAACCCCTTAAGGAGAAAAGGAGTATTAGGCTTTACATGTATCTTTCTTATTTAATATTTAAATTAGAAAGATACACTACCCTTAATAATTGAGCACAATAACATTCATATTCTCTATTAACATCCAGTATAACCTTTATACTAATTATTTTTAAAGCAAGCCAATAAATAAAGTAGTCCAGAGAATTGAGACTCTTTATAATCATTTAAAAGTGTCCGAGTATTGTATATTAAAGCCCGTTTGACACTTGACATATACAAATGCTTCACACCGAGCTACACTTTAAAAATAAGACATGAATGAAATTAAACATTAATATTACACTTTAAAACCATCCCGGAAGCGACTCAGAAATACTGTCTTGGAGGAGGCATTCCCTTGCTTTTCACTATAAAGCAGGTGACCTAAGGGAACACCCGCCCCCCCCCCCCCTTCCCCTTGCCCTGGGTCAAATAGCCCAGAGCGAAGAGGGCAGCCGGACGGAGTCACTGCCGGAACAGAAAGCCTGCATAACTATAGTTGCAACTGTTTAGTGGACGACATTCTGAGCAACAGATAACGGACCTAAACAATGCAGGTCTCCAGAAATGGACTCAATATTTCTGAGATAAAAATTAGTAAATGTGGATGGCTGAGACCAATAAGCAGCCTTCATTAAATCTGTAATAGCAACACTATTAGCATAAGCCCAGGAAGTAGAAAGAGCTCTTACTTCATGAGCAGAAATCTTAAGCACAGACTGCTGAGAAGAAGATAAATCTTCATACGCAGTACGGATAGTTAACTGGATCCATCTAGCAATAGAATGGACTGAAATGTCCTTTCTATTAGGCATCAAAGACAGAAAGAAACGTTTCCGTCCCTTTCTGATGAACTGAGATCTCTGTTTATAGATACGTAGTGCTCTAACAGGACAGAGTAAAGGCCTACGCCCGTCTGAAGACGGAAGAGCCTTAATAACAATAGGTTCCGGATATTTATTAGGAGCCTGATTCTTAGCTAAAAAACCGACATTAGTAGTGAAGGTGATAGTGTTCCCAACACTACGATAATGAGAATCATCCACCGATAGTGCATGAAGCTCACTGACTCTTCTGGCAGAAGAGAAAGCTAAGAGAAAAGCTGTCTTATAAGATAAGAATTTGAAATCTACTGTCCCAAGAGGTTCAAATGGCTTTTCCTTCAATTTAAGGAGAACCCAAGCTAAATTCCACTTAGGAATTAATCTAAGAGTTCTGGGTCTATTTATCGAAAAGTTTCTAACCAATTTCGATAAAGAGACATTAGATCCAATTTGTAAACTATCATGATGTGCATAGGTATCAGATAACATAGATCTATAACCCTTTATAGTAACAGGTTGCAGTTTGATTTCGTCAAACAAGTATACTAGAAAGTTAGCAATGTCTGGTATAGAGGGATCAAATATATCAACAGAATGATCCCTACACCAACGACGGAAAACCTTCCACTTAGCCGCATAGTTTAGCGAAGAGGAGGTCCTCCTACAGTTAGAAATCGCGTCCACTGCTCGTCCTGTAAAGTGCTTGCCATGCAAGAAGGACCGCACAACGGAAAAACGTGAAGGTTGAGACCTTGCGGGTTGTGATGCAGTTGGCGCGATTTCCCCTGCCAAAGAAGATCCTCTCGTGGAGGGAGCTTCCGCGGTAGGTCCCACAACAGACACCTGAGTAGATTTATCCACGGTCTCTGTGGCGACAGAGATGCTACCAACAGAATCTTGCATTGAGATTGTTTTATCTTTAGCAATACTTGTTGAATTAACGGCGCTGGAGGATACGCATATCCTATCATTCCGTCCCAAGGGATCGATAGAGCGTCTACTGCAAATGCCCTTGGATCCGGACACGGGGACACATACGTCTGCAACTGATTGTTGAGATGTGTCGCAAATAAGTCTATCATTGGCCGTTCCCATTGGTAGCAAATCTGATTGAATACTTGTTTGTTGAGAGTCCACTCCGACGGCAACAAGCGACCCTTTCGTGAAAGGGAGTCTGCTAGCACATTCAGACGACCCGGTATGTGACGGACCGAAAGAAGAACGTGATGTTCCAACGCAAACAGAAGGATTCTTTCCGTTAGATTGAACAACGGAACTGAATGAGTGCCTCCCTGATTCCGTATATACGCCACTACTGTCGTATTGTCGGATAGGATTTGGACATGAGCATCGTGAATAATGTCCATCCAGTGACGTAACGCAAGCCAAATTGACATCATTTCCTTGATGTTTATGTGCTTGCACAGGAATTGCGGATCCCAAAGACCCTGGCATCTCGAATCCGTTGGGATTAATGATGCACCCCAACCTGTTCGACTGGCATCCGTCATAATGGTAAAACTCGGATCCGGCAACTGCAGCGGAACTCCTTGAGTTAACCACTGAATGTTTGCCCAAGTCTGAATCTCTTGTTTCACTTGATCTGACAAGAGAACGTCTACATCGAGCGAATGAATTTTCACACTCCAATTCTGAGTCAGGAAAATTTGAAGAGGCCGTGTGCGTAGCCGTCCCATCGGAATGAGATCCGCGGCGGCTCCGCACAGACCTATCAGTCTCATAAATTCTCTCGCTGTGACTTTGTCTGTATTTAGACAATAGCGAGCGTAACAACTGACTAATTTCGCTCTGGTTAACGGCAGACGAACGAGATTGTTGTGCGTCTCGAAGCTCATTCCCAGATGAGTGAATGACTTGGACGGCACCAGATCCGACTTCTCCTCGTTTACTATGAAACCGAGACGTCGGAGCAATAGAAGAAGATTCTGAACATCGTTCTGAAGCGTTAACTCGTTGCCGTACCTCTGAAGAATGTCGTCCAGGTAGGCCGACGTTACCGCAGACGAATGAGCTCGGAAGTAGATCATTACCGAGTTCATTACCCGAGTGAAAGCCCAGGGTGCTAGATTCAATCCGAAGCACATGGCCCGGAACTGATACACCACTCCTAGGACTGCGAAGCGTAGATACTTTCGGAATGTCGGATGTACCATGACGTGAAAGTACGCATCTTTGAGATCTATGCTCGTTGCATAATCGTTCACCCGAATACTCGCTCTGACCGATCGAATCGTCTCCATATAAAACTTCGGAGCGACGATCAGCTTGTTTATCCAGCTCAAATCTATGACTGGACGGAACGAGCCGTCTGGTTTCGGAACCAGAAACAGATGGCTGTAGAATCCCAGCGATTCCTGGTTTTCTACGACCTCTACCGCGTTCTTCATTAAAAGAGACTGCACCTCTGATAGCAGAGCGTCTCTTTTCTGAGGGTTTGACGGAAGATGAGTCCACTTTGGACTTCGAGTTAATGGAGGCTTTCGTTTGAAGGATATCTTTAGACCTTCCGAAGTCACTCCTCTCACCCACGGGTCGTCCGTAATCGACGCCCACTCTTGAGAAAAACTCGACAACCTTCCGCCAACCGGAACGCGATAGAGGTTTGAGCCATCACCTCCTGGATCTGCGAGGCCTGCGGTAGGAGAAACCACGTCTTCCACGACCCGCACCTCGCCTCGTCGACCTCGGGGCGTCCGACCGATTGTCCCGGCCTGAAGGACGTCCCGAACGAGAGTCGCTATCCTGACGGTCTCTCGAATAAGAGCTAGAGGACGCACCGGAACCTCTATAGGAACCTCTCTTGGGCGGATAAGACCCAGAAGTGCCCGCCTTATTCGTGTCTGCTGTATCCGACCTTTTAGGAGCGGATCTAAACAACAGAGAATCACTAGCTTTCTTTTTAATATTATCATAAATAGCGGAAAGCTTGCCGTCAAAGAGAAGATCTCCTGAGACCGAAGCGACTCTAAGAGAGTTCTTCACCTTAGAATCCACTAGTGTGGATGTAGACAGGGCTGCATCACGTCTAACCAACTCCAAATTTGCCACTGAAAGGGCGGAGTTACACGTGGAATAAGCTACTGCCCTTGAAAGAAGTCTTAAGGAGGATTGTATATCCTGAAACTCTTCCCCTTGAAGACGCAGTGATAACGCCTTCGTAAGGTGATCTGCGTAAGATAAGGCATCTAAATTGGCTCTGTTAGACGCAATAGCTGTTTCCAACACTGCGGTTGGAATAGAAGCTGACGACGGTAATGATAGCTCTAAGTCTTCCGCCTCGTCGTCCATACGCAGAGGAACTCTCGGTATACCCTGACCTGCCGTGTCGAATTTATTCCTTGCATTAATGAAAGGCAGGTTGAGAGTATTTGCGGACAAGAAGCCTGCTTTCCCTGTCCTGGAAGCAAGTTTAAAAATAGCGTCGTTCAATAATTCAAATGTTCTTGCAACATTATTGGACTGCGACGGAAACTCGGGAGCGATGTCCCTGAACCGCTCGAAAAAATCAGAGTCCAATGACGCTATAATTCTCCTGTCCGGAAGCGCAGCAGTCTGGCCCGACGGAACAACTTGAGGAAGAAAGTGCCGGATGAAGTCTACGGCAGCTTTGTGTTGTTCCGAAAGGGATAGCTCCAATTCATCCGTATCCCTTTCACCATCCGGTCGGACCTCCCGATGTTCCCGGTCGTCCGCCCCCGATGCTTCGGCGGAGCGTACCGACCCAGCGCCGTCGGATAATTCTCGATCCGACACCGTCTCTGTCGGCTGCTGGGATGCTGCGATAAGCTGTGCTATCTGCACTAGAATGTCCGACGTCGAGACCTGCGGAGGAGCGGTCTTTCGCTGCTTTGCCGAGGGCAGCTCCGCATCAGATGGCTCCCGCATACTTTTCCTATGCGAACGTCCGGAGTCCATCAGTCTCGAATCCCTGGCTGCCGGATGGTGTGACCTGGTCGCCGAATAATCCTTCATCGGCGAAGCTGGCAAAATATCGGAGGTCACGCAGCCAAGGTGCGGTCGTGTGCGCCGGCGAGAAGAGGAAGCCTTAACAGTCTCTGCGGACTGCTTATACAACGGAGCGTCCCGAGCGACGGACGTATGCTCCGCTAAAGACACATTTTGTACCACAACATCTGGTCCCAGATGTTGTTGTACGAGAGAGGGGCCTCTCTCGCTCGCGGCCCGGCTGGACCTGGACGAGCTAGGAACCGGACTAAAAGGCTTCCTCCGTTCTCGTTCACTATCCGCCGTCACTGGGTGTGCATCTATTATTTTTATAGTGCTCGCATCACCCAAAATTTCCTCTTGGACCGCATCGGACGAACCCGGCTGCCGAACCATTCGGTGAATGGACGCTACACCGGGCGAGCTAGCGGACGACATTTGTCTAATCTCCATGAGCACTTTTGCCGCTAGCTCTGTATTTAATTGTGACGACGGACGCACACTTGAAGAAGATAACATGGAAACATCACCCTGTTCTGGTTCCTCTGAAATAGAAACTGAGAGAGTAGAGTGACCTTGTGGAGAAAGAGCCGGCATCGCTCTTTCTCCAGAAACAACATATCGTGACACACGTTTCCAATGTTTCTCATCCCAATGTTCACATACAGGACAGGGATTAATGCGAGAACACTGACTACAATTAATACAATGATCATGAAAGTCAGAGGAAGATTTCTTCCTATTACAATTTGAACAACGTCCCTTCATTGTGAAAGAACAACAATAAGTCCTAGTTACTCGCAAAAACCCCTGACACAAAGATACATAATAACATGATCCATTAATAAATGAAAAAACAATTGCAAAACAAAATAATTTTGAAAAAATATTTTTTCAGAGAAGCCCAAGTTGCTGAAAAGTAACGTTGAGCCCCGATGGATCCGATGGCAAAGCGTGGTCAAAAATTTTAAAATTATATAAAATAATTAATGAGACACTTTCGGATAATATAAATGTATCTTATAATGAGATAAACTACCTCAAAGGCAAACAGCCCCCCTCAAAAAAGGCTGTTGCCAATGAAAACAAACAGTGTAAACACAGAAGAAAACATGACTCCAGGCACTGAAAAAAAACTGGCCCGGAATCAGTCATCAATTACACTCTATCTGATGCAAAACAGAGACTCCCAGGGGAGAATCTGCAGAACATCAGATGGAAGATGCAGAACACAAACGTTATACACCCATGGGTGAAAACGTAACTATGGGGAAAATAACAGAAAACATTCTGTAACCAAGCAACTCTCCCAGGGAATTTTTAGAAATGAAACTTCTCAAAAATATGCCAAAAGCATGGGAGAATTGCAAGGGGGGACTTTAGAAGGTTAGGGGAGAGGAAACACTGAATAAGCAGTGCAACAATTAGCAAGAATGACAACAAGAGGCGTTTGCCTCGAAAATAGGCAACTTAACATAATTTCAACAAAAAATTTTAAGTACAGCCCTGATTATTTTTTGCCACTTCTTTTTTCCTCTCCTCCTTCTATCCTCCTTAGAATCACATTTTCTCCAAGAATTACGTGTCTGGCATCCTTTAAACTGAGATTTACAAGCACAAAGATCAGTGAGATGTTGACTGATGAAGGGCCAAACAGAGAATGATATTTGGCGCCAATTTCGGGACGACTGCGTCACTGCGCATGCGCAGTAGAGTCGTACTCTGGAGGTCCTTTAGGACATGATTTCTTTTTGTTTTGGATGCAAATTTTGGGGATTGGGGGGCAAAATTTGTGTTTGGCCCTGGTTTTTGTGGAGTTAGCACCAGCTAAGTCTGGGTCATTGGTACAGTATAAAAATATAGGTAACTTAACATAATTTCATTAAAAAATTTTAAGTTACAGCCCTGATAACATTCTGTCACACATTTTTCCTTTCCTCCTTCTCTATCCTCCTTAGAATCACCATTTCACTAATATTTATGTGTCTGGCATCATTTAAACTGAGATTTACAAGCACAAAGATCAGTCAGATGTTAACTGATGAAGGGCCAAACTTAGAATGATTAATGGCGCCAATTTCGGAACGTCCTTGACACTGCGCATGCGCAGTAGAGGTGAAGTGTGGAGGGCCATTCAGGACATGTTTTCTTTGGTTTTAGATGCAAATTTTGGGGATTGGGGGGCAAAATTTGTGTTTGGCCCTATATTTTAAGAGTTAGCACCAGCTATGTCTGGGTCATTGGTACAGTATAAAAATATTTTATTTTTTATCTTCCAATCATAAAGAAATTAATTTGTTGGTTTAACAATAGTTACACTAAACATGGATTCTAAGAGCCTCAGAAGAGTATCCGTATCCCATGATAGTGCTCTGGTGCACCGACGCACTGTGTCACTATCTCTAGATGGTGCTTTAGTGTGCAGGTGCATCGAATCGCTGTCACTGCGTGCCTAAATTCCTCGGTACGGTTCACTTGCCAAGACATTTTTCGGAGACAGCACAATCTTTACAGTAATCCTTCCTCGACCGCACAAAATGGATTCTTCGGGGGTTTTCTGAAAACGACGATCTGGTAATGTCATGGTTAACTTCTGGTAAATTTCTAATGTTCCATCTAATGTTCTTTTATTTTAGTCTCAATTTCTGTGTTTTTTACATTTATATTCTGCTTTGTCGCCAAATTGTGTTATTTTGTTAACGGGAGAGGAGTTTAAATAAGTTGAAATAACTTTTCTCCAATCCCTTTTGCATGTATTGTTTGGCAAATAAAATATGTTTAAACTAACATATGTTTGGTTAAATTTTTTTAGAAAGTGCCTACAAGAACTGTTCAATAAATTGTAACAGAACAAAACCATATTATGAAAACATCAGTACTTCTAGCTGAAAAGCAAGCACCCACTAAAATTAGGAGAACTTTATTGTGACAACTTGACTATTTAATAAAGCCCAATTTGGGCTTCTAGCACTCAACAGTTCACCCTTAAGGGCCTTGAGAATTCTCCTGATTGTTTGTACCCTCATAAAAAGGTAACACCATGGCATAGCAGTCGTGTCTAATTAAGACCCATAACTCCACTTCACAAGAAACCAATGCCAAGACAAAACAACATCCATTTGCAAGACCATCAAAAGGCTGCATGTTGGGACATGTCTTAGACAAGAGGTGTGCATCGAAGATGCAGGCGTTGAGTTGTGGTGACAATCGGAGAGTGTTGTATGTCCATTAACCGGGTATCAATCATATTCTGGTTGTCCATTCTGGAATCTTTGTCAAGTTATAATGCTAACAAGTTCAGAATCCGGAAAAATCATTTAATTAAGGCCCATAACTCCATAACAAGAAATTGGACCAGGCCACTTTTTTAACTTGTTTAAGATATTATTAAAAAAGACCTGTATGGCATATTTTAGTCAAATCAGAGAATGTTTATTCAAGTTATTGTGCTAACAGTGTAAGGATGATTGGTCACCCACCTGGACGCACACTGACTATCGTCGAACCTAAGACCTTGGTTGTTAAGACAACTAGACCAATAAGAAAACTCACCAAACTTAAAACTTGGCCCTTAGGGCTTATTATAGTCAAATCAGCTTGGCAGTGATCTTTAGTGAGGAGGTGACTGACTACCTAAATAGGGGCCAATAAGAGGGGACAAAACCTGATCTGAAATCAATCACTGCAAAATCACCACACTTATAGATTGGGGATGTAGAATTTCTAGAAAACCATCTAGACCTTCAGGGGTTAAATTCTAATCCAACCAACAGGTGTTTCCTGGATTATTTAAACAGCACTAAAATCATAAACTAGTTAAATTTACACTGTAACAGAAGGTAGGCATGTCTTGTCTTTAATGATGGAAAGCTCTTATGTGACTTAATGTTGAAAACAAAAACAATTAGTCATTTACCTGTTTCTTTTGCATCAACATTCTCCTCAATAATGATGATAATACTGTCAACAATTGCTTTTTTGTAATCAAATCCTCCCTGAAAAATTGGAAAATTAAAATAATTTTGATATTTATGCTACCTACCACAGGCCCAGATTAGCTAGCTACCTAAATTCGAAGAATCAGGCCAAACACTTTATTTTTTGACCATCCCCAACACCCCAAAATTGAGCCAAATAACAAAATAGAGAGAGTTCTGCATGGCGCTTGATAGAGGACATCAGCACACGCGCAAAAATCCAGAGAGTGTCCTCCAAACCCACCATTAACCATTCCTTTGTAATGCTTGCTAAGGGGGGGGGGGGGGGGGGGGGGAGTGTAAGTGAACAACTCATGTGAGGAAGGGGCACTTCCTGTCAGGGCCAGTGGTAGGTATGATTATTATAGAAATTATTTAAAATTTCCAATATTTATCCACCATTACCACTGGTCCAGACTAGTTGGATAATTAAAAGAAAGGAGGGATCATACAAGATTAAGGATAATATTTAAAGCATAGATAAAGTATAATTAATTCAAGAAACCTTTAACCCTGAAGGGCATGGAGGTTTTTATATATTTTTGCTACACTTTGGTGACAGTTTACATCCTGTGGCTTAGTAGTTGTTTTTAGGCAAGTCTTGGCTGCCTATATAGAAGAAGTTGCAGCAAAAACTTCAGATAGCAGGCCAGAAAATAAGCAGACTGTCACCTGTAAAATGAGGTCCCAAGAGGGTGGATTTAGTGATGTTACCCTGCACAGCATTAAGTTTGAGACAGTTGACTAGTATAAAATTAACACCTGGGATGCTCACCAATCGTAATCATCACTCTTCAGTCACGAGTTCTGGAAGATACTTATTTTCTTACTTAATAATGTCGAGAGAAGAAGAATCTATTTTTCAAAGAAGAACCGACTTTTTAATGGTCCTACTGTTATGAAACAATCATAACACTATGGACACCAGAGCTGAATCTTCTTTCTCAAAAAATATTACCATCGGATTTGTGGAAGAAAATGACATGTCATCTGATGACTTTTTTCTTCTATTAATGCTTCAAACATGAATAGTGAAGGTTGTATTGGAAGAGCAGAGTCTGTACTTCCATATTTGGAACTGCGCTTAAGACACTAATGCTCAATGAAGGCATAGTTTCAGTATGATGCACTGATAAAACATGTACCACTGTAGCCTTCTAATGATAGCACAGATGTATATGTATGCAAGTCGATCACAGTATTCCTAAAGATGATCAGAAAGAGAGTATGCACTGAGCAGTTGAGTCCGAGGAAGCAGTGAACAACCAACTAGGTGGCTTCTCCCTCAAGTAATCCATGTGTGCAGCACCGCTTGTATATTTATCAAAGAAAATTACCCCTGTGAGGTGCCATCAGTAAAGGTCACGATAAA
The DNA here is from genome assembly GCA_031216915.1 of Pictodentalium vernedei. Taxonomy (NCBI): domain Eukaryota; kingdom Metazoa; phylum Mollusca; class Scaphopoda; order Dentaliida; family Dentaliidae; genus Pictodentalium; species Pictodentalium vernedei. Next base: position 404,449,016 of record CM062296.1, on the reverse strand, counting down.
GTGAATAGCATAATGGCCAAGAGAGAGAAAATATAGTAACTGATCAACTGAAGACTTTCCTCTCAAAAACATATCTATATCAGTGAATATAAAACTAGAATGAAACTATAAATTACCAAAACTCACGACATGTTTTGAAAATACAATTTTGAAAATGTACATAACATATATATACTAACCTCATCTCGCAGCATAGAAGAGAGAAAATTCATCAGCACTGAATGTTTCCTTGGGAACTTGACACATAAAGATCTGAAAAAGGGTACACAAATAAAAACATTAAACAGAAAACTAAATTAACACTTACAGGTCAAAATACAACTTTGGATAATTTTTCTACTCCAAAACAGGATAGCCAAATCAGAGCCTTAAGCTTTGTGTCAACTTAACAACTGAATTTGAAGTTTACTGTCAGTGGTTTCAAGTCCTGTCTTGGCTGGCTTTGTAGGCAGCCATGACTTGATTGGAGATCACTGAAAAGACCAATGCCATTGTTTGTCAAGTGGGGCAAAAAGTGTGGAAAATTGTCCAGGTGTTTAAGGGTTAAAACAGACCATTTACTGCGAGGTGCACTTTATTGAATCAACATTTTTGTTTCATTACCAGAAATACAACAGTGCATCATAACAAACTGGAAGCATCATAAATATTGCTTCAATAAGACATGATGACTTTTCCTGCATCAAGCACTTCAGTGCCGTGACACAATGGACTGGCACATAAAATACCAGATCATTTTTCGACTCTCATCATTAAGCTTTTATGCTCAGAATGCACATAAAATTTTGTGTAAAGACAAAAAATGTATGTCTGAGAGAAGACAACACAATACATACTTACTTGGTCATGCTGAACAGTGTCAAGTAAATTATAACTAAACCTCCCAAGATAAAATGAGACAGACTCGCTCATTTTGCAGTATACTTCAGTGTATGGGATGATAGGTTTCAGAGGACTGGGGATGAAAGGCTTAAACTATGTACAGTTACAGATATTATTCTGTTATAAAGGGAATTCATCACTCAACATTTCTCTTGTAAAGGAAATTTGACCTAATGGAAACCTTCACAATTTTTTAAAAATTTTCAAACAGTAATTTACCTGTGCTGTAATGTCAGATCTGTCATTTTGACCACAATTTTGGTGCTTGGCACAAATTGAGAATTGAAAAACATATTTGATATTTTTTCTGTGCAGAATCGATGAAAAAAATGTTATCAAATATAATTTTTTTGACTTCCGGGCTTGTCATCACATAAATGGGTCATTCTTTTTGGAAACAAAAAACATTTTCATACATGTGATGGATTATTAATACTGTTTAAAATTTAAAGCATACTTGTAGATCCAAAATTATATCTGGTTTATTTTAATGCTTCTCATACAGAGCTACGCCTGTGATGTACTATTATATGACACCCCTTAAAAGGGATTGTAGAGAATTTCCAACAACTCTCCATTCTGCCAAAGTGAAGTTGACCTAAATTGTGTTGTCCCCATTTTAGAATGGCAAACATCACCAGGACATTTAATGGTATATCCAGATCACAGCAGAACCAGACAATTACACTTTTTTTTAAATACTGGAGGACTTGCATGCAAACTATGTTGAACAATATTTGGCCTGCAGAGAGACCTAGCTAACTGCTGCAACTTAACATGACATTTTTCAAATGTGGGTGTCTCTAGGCCTATGTGCTCAAATCGCATATTTAGAGCCCATTGCTGAATTGGAGAACTTCCAAAGTGAATTTTTAACACAAGTCAAAGGATGAGACATGACTTTCAACATATGGCACTCAAGCATGACCCTTACCTTGAAGATGTTCAAATAAGTATTGCACACGACACAAAGTTTGATAATTGTAGTTAGATTTCTTTCCATGTTATGGCACAGACATAAATATAAATAGAATTTAAGTTTGACCTTCAAACTGGACCTTGACCTTGAAATTACCAACTCAGATGTGGTGTGCGGCTCATCCTCCCACTGTTCTTTATAATTGTGTGAAGATTGCAGCTTCATCAGTTTTTGAGTTGTTGCTCGGACAACCCCTCCCCACCTTCCTCCACCCCTTCAGTCCTCTGTACACTCTTCCCCATGCACCCACTCACAAGCACTCTTCAATCAATATTTGCCACCCAATGTGAGTTAGGGGAGGGGTGTAACTACTGAAAAATCTCAGCCCTTTCTATACCATCTGTTTTCAGAAGTATTAATAATTGTCCAAACCTGTGAACTGGAAACACTGATGGATGGGTATGAAAAAATCAGTTGTTGAACACATCTGAAAAGCTGATATGATAAACAGTCATGACTGCCACCTTAGCAAATTTTAGAACTGGCTTTCAGTTTCATTTCTTCATATTATCAGATGTAGGAAACGCTGCTTTATCTTAGTATTATATCAATGTTCAACTGTTAGTGAACCTCCTCCCCACCCCCCCCCCCCCCCCCAAAAAAAAAAAAAAAACAAAGATTTTTTTAAAATGGCCAACATAAAACATATTCGCAGAAAAATTTAATGGTTAACTCAATTTTCTAACTGCAGAAGCCTAAACAAGTAAGACATCTACTTATTCTTTTCTGTATGTTTAGTGCTGGTGTGTTGTTTTTAAACAAGCAAGAATATCCATTCTTTCACAGCTACAGATTGCTTCAATTCCCACAAGGTGTCAAGGAGAAACAAACTCACAATGAAATCTGATATAACTTTACCTTATGGCTTGAACAACAACTATTTTGAATTCATCTGATATTTCCGACATAAAGCTGGAGATTTGCTTCATGAGTCTGTCGACACTGCTTTCACTACCAGTCTGCAAAAAAAGCCAATATCAAAATATTATTGTGTCAATCTGCAGAGGAAAGATCATCACAATCTTTACTCGAAAAAGTGATTTATTACAAATATATTAATGGCTCAGGAAAACCACTTGTCTGAACACCCAGGCCGAGTGAATATCAGAATTAGCAAATGTTTTCACATCAAGGAGGCATCATAAACCATGTTTTTGAAGCCAAAAATAAATGTTTTTTGGTTAGTCCTTAAAAATGTGAAAATTTGTTTCTCAGGCCCTCCCAAATGGTCCTTTTAGCTGCCGCATACTCTCTTGTTATAACCAATGCAAACTTAACAAAATGGAAATTAAATGGTTTATGTCTATTTTACAGAAGTTAATAAAACTGATAAATTTGTCCCCCGAGTATAACAAGGCTTTGCAATGCCTAGCATTGCAAAGCCTTCTTGCACTCAAGAGACGAAATACACCACCTATGCTATTCTGTAGATTGATGATGCCTGAAACATAAAACAAACCAAGAAAATGAACTTTTGATGGCAAAGAAATAATTACAAAAATAAAAAAGAAAATAAACAAGAGGCCCCAAAGAGCCTTAATCGCTCACCGGCCATTGTGGTTCAAAGAAGTATTTGGGGTCACATTCAGTTAGACATGGTTCATCAACACTACAAAGGAATGAAATCATGAGACAAATTTTATGGAACTGGGGACATGGCTTGAACAAACTTGAATCTTATCCCCCAAGGATGCTGCATACCAAATATCAAAAACATTCATCTGCTAGATTTGAAGAAGAAGATTTTTAAAGAAAATTCCCCATTTTGAACTAAGTTATCATTCGGGCTTCCACAGTGAGCCCAAATATGAACCCAGGGACTTGTCTTGAACAAACTTGAATCCCACCCCTAAGCATGCTGCATGCCAAATATCAAAACATTTCGACTGCAAAATCTGAAGAAGATTTTTAAAGAAAAATTCCTCATATTGTCTAAGTTATAATTCGGGCTCCCACAGGGAGCCCAAATATGGACTCAGGGACTTGGCTTTAACAAATTTGAATCTCACCCCTCCCCAAGGATGATACACACCACATATCAAAACATTCCGACTGCTGGATCTGAAGAAGGAAATTTTTTAACAAAATTCCTCATTTCGAACTTAGTTACAATTCAAGCTCCCACAGTGAGCCCAAATATGGACCTAGGGACATGAATTGAACAAATTTGAATCTCACTCCCCTAAGGATGCTGCATACCAAATATCAAAACATTATGACTGCTAGATCTGAAGAAGAAGATTTTTAAAGAAAGTTAAAAAATTTATAGTAATTTCTATATTTTTTATACTTACCAATGACCCAGACATAGCTGGTGCTAACTCTTAAAATATAGGGCCAAACACAAATTTTGCCCCCCAATCCCCAAAATTTGCATCTAAAACCAAAGAAAACATGTCCTGAAAGGCCCTCCATACTTCGCCTCTACTGCGCGTGCGCAGTGTCAAGGACGTTCCAAAATTGGCGCCATTAATCATTCTAATAGCCAGTGCCTGGTAAGCGCTATGTACTCAGCGGGGAGGCAAGAGTTCCCAACTCCTGGGAGGGCCATCCCCGTCTGGGTCATTGGTAAGTATACAAAATATAGAAATTACTATAAATTTTTTAACATTTTTATACTGTACCAATGACCCAGACATAGCTGAATAGTAAAAAGGCTGGAGGGCCAAGGACATACAGCAAAAAGGAATACGCTCAATAAAATAAAATAGAGTCATCCCCTGTAGGGAAAAAGAAGTAATAGGCCTTACATGTATCTTTCTTATTTATGATAAATTAGAAAGATACAACACCTTCCAAAATTGAGCTTCATACATCCATGTACTCTATTAATATCCAATATAATCCTTATACTAATAATTTTTAAAGTAAGCCAATAAATAAAGTAAGTCTAGAGAATAGAGACTCTTATACTCCTAAAAGTGTCTGAGGATTGCATAATCATGTCTGTTGACATATGCAATATTCAAAAGCTATACTTTAAAAACTAAGACTTGAATGAATTTTAAAAACCTAAACTTCTCACTAAACAACCATCCCAATAACAGCTCAGAGTTACTAACTCCGGAGGAGGTATCCCCTTGTTTTCATAGTAAAACAGGTGACCCAAGGGAACACCCTCCCCCCCCCCCCCCCCCCCTTTTTCTTGCCCTGGGTCAAATAGCCCAGAGCGAAGAGGGCAGCAGAACGGAGACACTGCCGAAACAGACAGCCTACCTAGCTATAGTAGCAACTGTTAAGTGAATGACATTCTGAGCAGTAGATAATAGACCTAACAAAAGAGGCCTCCAGAAATGGACTCGATATTTCTGAGATAAAAATTCATGAATGTGGATGGCTGAGCGCAATGAGCGGCCTTCAAAAATCTATAATAGCGACACTATTAATGTAAGCCCAAGAAGTAGAAGAACTCTTACTTCATGAGCCGAAATCTTAAGCACAACTGCTAAGACAATGATATACCATAAGCAGTACCGATAGTTAATAGAATCCATTAACAATAAAATGGAGCGTAACGTCCTTCTACTAGGCATCAAAGACAGAAGAAGCTTACGCCCCTAGTAATAAACAGATATCTGTTTATAAATACATAAACTCTACCCGGAAAGAGTAAAGGCCTATGCCCATACGAAGACGGAAGGACCTTAAAAATAATAGGTTCCGGATAATAGGAGCCTAACTCTTATGCAAAAATCCAACCTAAATAGTAACGGAAGTAGTGATTCCAAAACTACGAAAGTGAAAATCATCCATCAATAGTGCATGAAACTCACTGACTCTACAGTAAAAGAGAAACCAACAGAATTACTGTCTTAAAAGGTCAGAATTTGAAAACTACTGTTTCCAGAGGCTCAAATGATTACTTAGCTAAATAAGAACCGAAGTTAAATTCCATATAGGAATTTAATCTAAAGATTCTAAGTCTATTTATCAAAAAGTTACTAACTGACTTAGATAAAGAGACATAAGACTCAATTGTAAACTATCGTAGAGTGCATAGGTATGAGGTAACATAAACCTATAACCTTAATAATAACAGGCTGCAGTAGATCTTGTGAAACAAGTATACTAAAAAATTGCAATGAGTAGTATGGAGGGATCAACAATATGAACATAATGATCCCTACACCAACGACGGAAGAGCCTCCACTTTAGCCGCATAGAATAGCGAAGAAGAGGATCTCCTATAGTAAGAAATCGCGTCCAAAGCTCGTCCAGTACAGTGCTTACAATGCAATACGGACCACACAACGGAATACATGAAGGTTGCGACCTTGCGGGTTGTGATAAAGATGACACGATTTACCCAGTGAAAAAAGATCCTCACATAGAGGAAGATTTCACGTTAAGACCCACAGTAGACAAGAGAGTAAATTACCCATGATCTCTGTGAAGATAGAGATGCTATCAACAGAAATGTATTGTGGTTGTTTATCTTAGCAATACCTGCTGAAACAACAGCGCCGGAGGATACGCGTATTCTATCATTCCGTCCTATAGATCAATAGAGCGTTAACAACATTAGCTCAGAGATCTGGACAAGCTAACACATACGTCTGCAATTGATTAGCAAGCTGTGTCGTAAATAAATCATCATTGGGCGCTCCCATAGATAGCAAATCTGATTGAATACTTGTTTGTTGAGAGTCCAATCTGACAGCAACAAGCGACCCGTAAGAGAACGGGAGTCCGGTAAAACAATCAGACGACCCGGAATATGACGGACCAAAACAGAACTTGGTGTACTATAACCAACAGACGGATTCTTTCCATTAAATTGAATAACGGAAACGAAAGAGTGCCTCCCTGGTTCCGGAGATACGCCACTACTGTCGAATTAAAGGACAGGATTTAGGCATGCGTTTCTGAATAATGTTCATGCAATGACATAAAGCAAGCCTAAAAAACATTATTCCGCGGAAGAAAACTGGTTGCTAAGAGACTGCGGAACCCAAAGACCCTGGCACTTCGAATCCGTAGGGATCAGTATTATATCCCAATCTGTTTGACTGGCAACCGTCATAACAGCCACACTCGGGTCCGGCAACTGCGGTGGCACTCTCTGAGTCAACCACCGAATGTTTGCCCCAGTCTGAATCTCTTGTAACACTAGATAGACAAGAGAACGTGTAAATCGAGCAATTCATGGATTGCCGAAAAGTTGCCGTCGAAGAGAAGCTTCTCCGAGAACGAAGCGACTCTGAGAGAGTTCTTAACCTTACTATCCACGCGTGTGGATGTAGCTAGGGCTGCGTCACGTCTAACCAACTCCAATCAGCCACTGAAGGGCGGAGTTATACGTGAACAAACTACTGCCCTCAAAAGAAATTACATTGAGAATAATATCCCGTAAATCTTTTCTTGAAGACGTAATGATAACGCCTCAGTAAGGCGGATTACGTATGATAAAGCGTCTAAGTTAAGTCTACTATACATCATGTCGTTTCCAACATTGAAGTTGGAAAAGACATAAACGGCGAAAAAGAATATATCCAGTCTTTAACCACACCGTCTAGACGCATATGAACTCTCGGTATGCCCTGCTCTGCCAAAATAAACCATTCGTATAAATGATAAAATGGCAGAAATGAGCAACGCGGACAAGAAACTAAACTATCATGCTTGGTAGCAGGCTTGTATATATATATATATAGCGTCGAAAAATAAAACACATGTTGTAATGACAATATTGGACTGCGTCGGTAAGTCAGGGACAATGTCCCTGAACCGATCGAAAAATCCGAGTCCAATGACGCTATAAGTCTCTTATCCAAGATCGCAGCAATGAAGTCCGAAATAACAATCACTGGAAGATAATGCCAGAAGATATGAAAGGCAGCTTCCGATACTACTAAAGGGAAAACTCGAAATCTTTCGAATCCCTTTCGCCATCCTGTCGGACCCTATAAAGCGTTCGGTCGTCCGTACCTGATGCAACCGCGGACCGCACCGACCCAGCGCCGTCGGATAATTCCTGATTCGACCGAGAAACTGTCAATTGCTGGGATGCTGCGAAACAACTGTGCTAACTCGGATAGCACGTCCGTCACTGAGGCCTGAGGAGAAGCGGTCTTACGATGCATTGCCGCTGGAAGCTCCGTGATCGTTACCCCGTGCATACTACCAATATGCGAGCAAACGGAGTGTATAGGCCTCGTGTCCCTTGGCTACCGGATGGTGCGACCTATTCGCCGTGGAATCATTGAATGACGAAACTGATAGGATACTCGAGGTCACAGAGCCAATGTGCGGTCGTGTGCCCTGCTGTGAGGATGAGGAAGCATTAAGGACAGTCTTTCGGACTGTCAATATAACGGAGCGTCCCGACCGATGGACATATGCTCCGAATGTAAAATATCTGAACCACAACATGCAGTCCCCTATGTTGTTGGATGAGAGAGGGACCTCTCTCGCTCACAGCCCGGACGGACCTGGACAAGCCAGGAACCGGACTAACAGGCTTCCTCCGATCTGTCCTCAATCTGCCGTCACTGGGTGAGTACTAAAGTAATTAAAGTGCTTGCATCACCCAAATCTCCTTCCTAGACCGCAACGGTCGAACCCGGCAGCCAAACCATTCGATGAATGTACGCTACACCGGGTGAGCTAGCGAATGTCACTCCGTAGGCGATAGACATATTCCATGAGCACTTATTGCCACTAGCTCTTCATTAACTATGACGACAGAGGCACACTTTTGAAAGACATCTCCGTAACTTTGCGAACAAGAAACCAGAAATGCTTGGTTATAGCAAGCATAAAATAATAATATATATAGCGTCGTTCAATAATTCGAAAGTTTGTGTGACATTTTTGGACTATGTCGGAACTGAGGGACGATGTCCCTGAACCGAACCAAAAATTTCTAAGTCCACCGACGCTATCAGTTTCTTATCCGGCATCGCAGCATTCTGGTCCGACGAAAGAAGCTGTAGAAGACCAAGTCAGATGACATACACAACAGCATATGTTGTTCCCAAAGGGAAAGCTCGAAATCCTCCAAATCCCTTTCGGTATCCCGTCGGACCGGATGAAACTTTCGGACGTCCGTACCCACTTCCGCGGAGCGTCCCGACCCAGCATCATCGGATAAAAAATATGCGACAGATTCAGTTGATGCTGGGATGCTGCGATAAACTGTGCTATTTAGGAAAGCACGTCCGTTCCCGAGGCCTGTGCAGTAGCAGTCTTACGATGCATTGCCGCCGGAAGCTCCGTGTACGTTGACTCCCGCACACTTCCTATGCGAACGTCCGGAGTCTGCAGGCCTCGTGTCCCTGGCTACCGGATGGTGTGACCTGGTCGCCGAAGAATCCTTGATCGGCGAAGCTGGTAATATATCGGCGGTCACGCAGCCAAGGTGCGGTCGTGTGCGCTGACGAGAAGAGGAAGCCTTAGCAGTCTCCGTGGACTGCCTATACAACGGAGCGTCTCGAGCGACGGACGTATGCTCCGCTTGCGACACATTTTGTACCACAACATCTGGGGCCAGATGTTGTTGAACGAGAGAGGGGCCTCTCTCGCTTGCCGTCCGGATGGACCGGAACGGGCTATGAACCGGACTAAAAGGCTTCCTCCGTTCTCCCTCCGATCCGCCGTCACTGGGTGTGCATTAGGTTGATTTATAGTGCTCGCATCACCCCAAAATTCCTTCTAGACCGCAACGGACGAACCCGGCTGCCGAACCATTCGGTGAATGGATGCTACACCGGGCGAGCTAGCGGACGTCAAAGGCCGTCGAACCTACTAGGGTCCTCTTAGGCAATTGGCGTATTTACATGAGCACTTTTCCGCTAGCCCTTCATTAATTGTGACGACGGAGGCACACTGTTGGAAGACATCACAGATACATCACCCTAATCTTGATCGTCTGAAATAGAAATTGATAAAGTAGAGTGACCCTGCGGGGAAAGGACCGGAGAGTCCAATTCCCCAATAACATACCGTGACATACGCTTCCCATATTGTCATCGAAATCATACGATACAGAACAGGAGTTAATGCGAGTACACTGACCACATATAGAATGATTATAAAGTCAGAGGAAGACTTCCTCTTAATACAATTGATCAATATCCTTTCAATGTGAAAAGAAAACAAGTCCTGGTACTCGCACTAACCCCTGGCAATCAAAATACATAATAATAATATGATCCATTAATATAGAAAAAATAATTGAAATCAAAATATTTTGAAAAAATATTTTTTCAGAACAGCCCAAGTTTCTGAAAAGTAACGTTGAGCCCCAATGGATCCCAAGCCTAAGTGTGGACAAAAATTTTAAAAATATTTTAAACAATTTATTCAACACTTACGAACAATAATAATGTATCTAGTTATGATTAAAATAACATCAAGATATTATTTTCCAAAAATCCCCCCCTCACACAGAGGGCTGTTGTACATGTAAACAATGAGTGTAAAAACACTAAAATAAGACTCCAGGCACCCAGGCCCGAAATCATTTACCAAAAATACACTATCTGATGCAAAACAGAGACTTCCAGGGAAGAAACTGCAGAACATCAGATGGTAGATGCAGAACACAACGCCTAACCACCCGTAGGTGAAGACGTAAACATGGGGAAAAGAACAGAATTCATTCTGTTATTCAGATAAAACTCCCAAGAAAATTTAGTAATAATAATTACAAAAACTATGCCAAAAGCATGGGAGAATAGCAAGGGGGGACTTAAAGGACAGGGAGAGAGGAAAACACTTAAAAAACAGTGTAACTAAATAATCAGAATGACAACAAAATGGCTGCTGCCTCGAAAATAGGTAACTTAACATAATTTCATTAAAAAATTTTAAGTTACAGCCCTGATAATATTCTGTCACACATTTTTTCCTCTCCTCCTTCTCTATCCTCCTTAGAATCACCATTTCACTAATATTTATGTGTCTGGCATCATTTAAACTGAGATTTACAAGCACAAAGATCAGTCAGATGTTAACTGATGAAGGGCCAAACTTAGAATGATTAATGGCGCCAATTTCGGAACGTCCTTGACACTGCGCATGCGCAGTAGAGGAGAAGTGTGGAGGGCCTTTCAGGACATGTTTTCTTTGGTTTTAGATGCAAATTTTGGGGATTGGGGGGCAAAATTTGTGTTTGGCCCTATATTTTAAGAGTTAGCACCAGCTATGTCTGGGTCATTGGTACAGTATAAAAATATTCCTCATTTGGAACTAAGTTATCATTCGGGCTCCCATAGTAAGCCCAAATATGGACCTAGGGACATGGCTTGAACAAATTGGAATCCCACCCCCTAAGGATGCTGTATACCAAATATCAAAACATTCCAACTGCTGAATCTGAAGAAGAAGATTTTTAAAGAAATTTGCCTGAAATGCACTAAGTTCGAATTTGAGCTTTTATAGTGAGCCCAAAAATGAATCCAGGGGGTCGATTTGAACAAACTTGAATCAGATCCACCCCACAAAGTTGCATACCAAATATCAAAAGATTCTGCCTGCTGGATCTGTAGAAGAAGATTTTTTAAGAATTTTGCCTGAAATGCACTAAGTTCAAATTCAGGCTCCTATACTGAGCCCAAATGTGAATCCAGGAGGCCGATTTGAACAAACTTGAATCAGATCCACCCCACAATGTTGCATACCATATATCAAAAGATTCTGCCTGCTACATCTTGAGAAGAAGATTTTTTAAGAAATTTGCCTGAAATGCACTAAGTTCGAATTTGAGCTTTTATAGTGAGCCCAAATATGAATCCAGGGGGCCGATTTGATCAAACTTGAATCAGATCCACCCCACAATGTTGCATACCAAATATCAAAAGATTCTGCCTGCTGGATCTGGAGAAGAAGATTTTTTTAAGAAATTTGCCTGAAATGCACTAAGTTCAAATTTGGGCTTCTATACTGAGCCCAAATATAAATCCAGGGGGCCGATTTGTACAAACTTGAATCAGATCCACCCCACAATGTTGCATACCAAATATCAAAAGATTCTGCCTGCAGGATCTGGAGAAGAAGATTTTTTAAGAATTTTGCCTGAAATGCACTAAGTTCAAATTCAGGCTCCTATACTGAGCCCAAATGTGAATCCAGGAGGCCGATTTGAACAAACTTGAATCAGATCCACCCCACAATGTTGCATACCATATATCAAAAGATTCTGCCTGCTACATCTTGAGAAGAAGATTTTTTAAGAAATTTGCCTGAAATGCACTAAGTTCGAATTTGAGCTTTTATAGTGAGCCCAAATATGAATCCAGGGGGCCGATTTGATCAAACTTGAATCAGATCCACCCCACAATGTTGCATACCAAATATCAAAAGATTCTGCCTGCTGGATCTGGAGAAGAAGATTTTTTTAAGAAATTTGCCTGAAATGCACTAAGTTCAAATTTGGGCTTCTATACTGAGCCCAAATATAAATCCAGGAGGCCGATTTGAACAAACTTGAATCAGATCCACCCCACAATGTTGCATACCATATATCAAAAGATTCTGCCTGCTACATCTTGAGAAGAAGATTTTTTAAGAAATTTGCCTGAAATGCACTAAGTTCGAATTTGAGCTTTTATAGTGAGCCCAAATATGAATCCAGGGGGTCGATTTGAACAAACTTGAATCAGATCCACCCCACAAAGTTGCATACCAAATATCAAAAGATTCTGCCTGCTGGATCTGTAGAAGAAGATTTTTTAAGAATTTTGCCTGAAATGCACTAAGTTCAAATTCAGGCTCCTATACTGAGCCCAAATGTGAATCCAGGAGGCCGATTTGAACAAACTTGAATCAGATCCACCCCACAATGTTGCATACCATATATCAAAAGATTCTGCCTGCTACATCTTGAGAAGAAGATTTTTTAAGAAATTTGCCTGAAATGCACTAAGTTCGAATTTGAGCTTTTATAGTGAGCCCAAATATGAATCCAGGGGGTCGATTTGAACAAACTTGAATCAGATCCACCCCACAAAGTTGCATACCAAATATCAAAAGATTCTGCCTGCTGGATCTGTAGAAGAAGATTTTTTAAGAATTTTGCCTGAAATGCACTAAGTTCAAATTCAGGCTCCTATACTGAGCCCAAATGTGAATCCAGGAGGCCGATTTGAACAAACTTGAATCAGATCCACCCCACAATGTTGCATACCATATATCAAAAGATTCTGCCTGCTACATCTTGAGAAGAAGATTTTTTAAGAAATTTGCCTGAAATGCACTAAGTTCGAATTTGAGCTTTTATAGTGAGCCCAAATATGAATCCAGGGGGCCGATTTGATCAAACTTGAATCAGATCCACCCCACAATGTTGCATACCAAATATCAAAAGATTCTGCCTGCTGGATCTGGAGAAGAAGATTTTTTTAAGAAATTTGCCTGAAATGCACTAAGTTCAAATTTGGGCTTCTATACTGAGCCCAAATATAAATCCAGGGGGCCGATTTGTACAAACTTGAATCAGATCCACCCCACAATGTTGCATACCAAATATCAAAAGATTCTGCCTGCAGGATCTGGAGAAGAAGATTTTTTAAGAAATTTGCCTGAAATGCACTAAGTTCGAATTTGAGCTTTTATAGTGAGCCCAAATATGAATCCGGGGGGCCGATTTGAACAAACTTGAATCAGATCCACCCCACAATGTTGCATACCAAATATCAAAAGATTCTGCCTGCTGGATCTGGAGAAGAAGATTTTTTTAAGAAATTTGCCTGAAATGCACTAAGTTCAAATTTGGGCTTCTATACTGAGTCCAAATATAAACCCAGGGGGCCGATTTGTACAAACTTGAATCAGATCCACCCCACAATGTTGCATACCAAATATCAAAAGATTCTGCCTGCAGGATCTGGAGAAGAAGATTTTTTAAGAAATTTGCCTGAAATGCACCAAGTTCAAATTTGGGCTTCTATAATGAGCCCGAATATGAACCCAGGGAGCCGATTTGAACAAACTTGAATCTGCCCCCCTAGAGATGATGTATACCAAATAGGAAAGAATTCTGCCTGGTGGATTTGAAGAAGAAAATTTTTTTGAATTTTGGAAAGAAATTCATGGGTGCTATCAGAGTTATGCCCCTTGTGATGCCCCCTGTGGGTGCGGCAAGTTTATTTGTACAAGTTTGAATTGACATATGATGGGGAACATGCACACCAAATTTGGTTCAATTTGATCCAGTTATTTGGGAGGAGTAGTCGTTAATGTAAAGTTCATGACAGACGGCGACGGACGGCAAGTGATAAGTTAAGCTCCCTTCAGTGAGCTAAAAACTGCCCATCCACATGCAGTTTTAAAAAAATGGCCTGAGAAACAGGAAATCTACTTTGTGGGGCCTTATTTAAGAATTTATTTTTCACAAATGTCATCTACACTCCTGGTCAGGTAAAGGTCAATCAGACAATACTGAAGCACAGTGACACAAGAAAAGTAGTGGTACAGTATGAGATGCAAGCTATAAAGGTTAAATGTTTATGTTCAATGAAAGATGAATATTACAGTAGATGTTTAAACACTAAAATCCCCTATGCTTCAACCTTACAGGAAGCTTCATCTTTGAAGTAAATGAATTTAATTAATCTATTATTACCACTGTAGCAGGTGTTCCTTGCATCGTAACAGAGTTTTACTGAGCATTAATGCACCGTAGCACTTAACAGATCATGTGACATGTTGGGCCATTAATGGGTTACAATGTCTAATAACAGCCCGACATGTCACGTGACACGAGAATTCGCTCAAATGATAATTTCACTTCCGACAATCCTTCAGTGCTCCAAAAATAAATTCAATTTTTAGCGTAAACACATCAGAATTTGGCTAGTAATCTACATTCAAATTACCTTCAATAATGTAGTGATAGCAAGAGTGGCTATGCTCCTGTTGACATCTGTGATAAGATTCTCCAGGTCAAGATTACAAGCTGTAACTGCAGCAGGATGTTTCATTGCTACCTGAAAAAAGAAGAAAATAGTATAGCATTGAGCATTAGGTGTGTAAGTGAAAGACGGGGATCTAGCAAAAAAAAACCCAAAACAGATGCAAACAGTCCATTGAATGAACCAGGCCTTTGAATTTAAATGAGTGTCAATGACACTGTAGCTTAACCTGACTGTGTGTTGCATTTGATGAAAAGGATAATATTCAATGTTTATGAAAGGATTATGAAATAAGACAAGAATTGTGATAATTGGGAATATGTTAATTTCTGTTCCCTGTATGCTATGTTTTCAATAAAAATAATTTGAGGTGTAGACTGTACTAAAGAATTGAGGGGTAGGTTAATGTGGCCCTCACAGTTAATGTATGTGGCACTCACAGTTTATGTATGTCAACCAAAGTTACCAAGTTACAGTGAAATTTTTCCAAAACGAGTCATCCTATTAAGTTACAATGAAATCCCTTCATAAATACGGCCTGTAGACTGTGCTAAAGGTTTTTGGGCTTTGGGCCTGTTTAGCGATCACTGGTGACTGATCACAACCAAAAGGGGACATCCTCATCTAAACATCATTACAATGAAATCCCTCCATATTAAATATGACCTGTAGGTTGTGCTAAAAGTTTTGGGTTTCGGGCTTTGGCAGCCATCATGGTTGACAGATCATGACCAAAAGGAGACATTCTCATCTAGATATTATATAGAGTCATCCTACCAAGTTACCATGAAATTCCTTCATAAATATGACGTGTAGATTGTGCTAAAGGTATTCAGGTTTTGGGCTCAGGCAGCCATTATGGTTGACTGATCTCGAGCAAAAGGAGATGTCCTCATCTAAACATTATTCTGAGTCATCCTAAATCCCTTTATAAATGCGACATGTATTCTGTGCTAAACATTTTCGAGTTTTGGGCTCGGGCTGCCATCAAAGCTGA
This sequence comes from Pictodentalium vernedei, assembly GCA_031216915.1. Lineage (NCBI taxonomy): Eukaryota > Metazoa > Mollusca > Scaphopoda > Dentaliida > Dentaliidae > Pictodentalium > Pictodentalium vernedei. The sequence goes on along the minus strand of CM062296.1, from coordinate 404,433,304 downwards.
ATGATTGCGACCAAAAGGGGACGTTCTCATCTAGACATTGTCTGGAGTCATCCTACAAAGTTAGATGAAATCCCTTCATAAATATGACCTGAATAGTGCTAAAGGTTTTCGGGCTTTGGGCCCCTGTAGCTGTCACAGTTGACCAATCGCGACCAAAATGGGACATTGTCATCTTGACATTATATGGAGGCATCCTACTAAGTTACAATGAAATCCCTCGATAAATACGACCTGTAGACTGTGCTACAGGTTTTGGGCTCGGGCATTCATCACGGTTGACAGATCGTGACCAAATGGGGAAGTTCTCATCTAGACATCATACAGAGTCATCATACCAAGTTACAATGAAATCCCTCCATATTAAATACGATCTGTAGACTGTGCTCGAAGTTTTTGGGTTTCGGGCAGGGGCAGCCATCATGGTTGACAGATCATTACCAAAAGGGGACGTTCTCATCTAGATATTATACACAGTCATCCTACCAAGTTACCATTAAATCCCTTCATAAATATGATTTGTCGACTGTGCTAAAGGTTTTCGGGTTTTGGGCTCGGGCAGCCATCATGGTTGACTGATCGCAACCAAAACTGAACATTCTCATCTAGAAATCACCTCAAACCTGCATATGAAATTTTGTGACGATCGGACAAGAACTACAGGGTGTAGCCTGTGCTAAAGGAAACTGTGAACAGACTTACAGACATCTGCACGCGTGATGGCAAAAGTTAATCAGGACTTTGTCAAGTTAACCTAACAAGAGGCCCCAGGGGGCCTGAGGGTGCTCACCTGCCAAGGTAGACTAAATATCAACCCAGGGAATTGATTTCAACAAGTTGCATCTGCCCCTCCTAAGAAAAGCTTATACCAAATATCCAACGATTCTGACCAGTGGATCTAACAAAAAAGATTCTTAAAGAATATTCCGCATATTGAATTAAGTTATAATTCGGGCTCCCTGTGGGAGCCCAAATATGAAACCAGGGTCTTGGTTTTAACAAACTTGAATCTCCCCCTCCCCAAATTTTCAGTGTAAAAAAAAAATTTTTTTTTGCCTTAAAATTGACCAAAATGCATAAAAAACAAAAAAAACCCTCATTTCCGGATTTTGGTCCAAAAATTTTCTTAGTCCCTCGAGGACCCCAAATTTTCAGTGTAAAAAAAATAAATAAATATTTTGTCTAAAAGTTAAAAAATTTATAGTAATTTATATATTTTTTATACTTACCAATGACCCAGACTTAGCTGGCTGGTGCTATCTCTAACAAAACCAGGGCCAAACACAAATTTTGCCCCCCAATCCCCAAAATTTGCATCCAAAACAAAAAGAAATCATGTCCTAAAGGACCTCCATACTACGCCTCTACTGTGCATGCGCAGTGACGCAGTCATCCCGAAATTGGCGCCAATTATCATTCTTACTGGCAGTGCCTGGTCAGCGCTATGTACTCAGCGAGGAGGCAAGAGTTCCCAACTCCAGGGAGGGCCATCCCCGTCTGGGTCATTGGTAAGTATAAAAAATATATAAATTACTATAAATTTTTTAACATTTTTATACTGTACCAATGACCCAGACTTAGCTGAATAGTAAACAGGCTGGAGGGCCTAGGACATAGAGGAAAATCCAATAAGCTCAACTATATAGTAAAGAGGTAACCCCTTAAGGAGAAAAGGAGTATTAGGCTTTACATGTATCTTTCTTATTTAATATTAAATTAGAAAGATACACTACCCTTAATAATTGAGCACAATAACATTCATGTTCTCTATTAACATCCAGTATAACCCTTATACTAATTATTTTTAAAGCAAGCCAATAAATAAAGTAGTCCAGAGAATTGAGACTCTTTATAATCATTTAAAAGGGTCCGAGTATTGTATATTAAAGCCCGTTTGACACTTGACATATACAAATGCTTCACACCGAGCTACACTTTAAAAATAAGACATGAATGAAATTAAACATTAATATTACACTTTAAAACCATTCCGGAAGCGACTCAGAAATACTGACTTGGAGGAGGCATTCCCTTGCTTTTCACTATAAAGCAGGTGACCTAAGGGAACACCCCCCCCCCCCCCCCTCCCCTTGCCCTGGGTCAAAATAGCCCAGAGGGAAGAGGGCAGCCGGACGGAGTCACTGCCGGAACAGAAAGCCTGCATAACTATAGTTGCAACTGTTTAGTGGACGACATTCTGAGCAACAGATAACGGACCTAAACAATGCAGGTCTCCAGAAATGGACTCAATATTTCTGAGATAAAAATTCGTAAATGTGGATGGCTGAGACCAATAAGCAGCCTTCATTAAATCTGTAATAGCAACACTATTAGCATAAGCCCAGGAAGTAGAAAGAGCTCTTACTTCATGAGCAGAAATCTTAAGCACAGACTGCTGAGAAGAAGATAAATCTTCATAAGCAGTACGGATAGTTAACTGAATCCATCTAGCAATAGAATGGACTGAAATGTCCTTTCTATTAGGCATCAAAGACAGAAAGAAACATTTCCGTCCCTTTCTGATAAACTGAGATCTCTGTTTATAGATACGTAGTGCTCTAACAGGACAGAGTAAAGGCCTACGCCCGTCTGAAGACGGAAGAGCCTTAATAACAATAGGTTCCGGAAATTTATTAGGAGCCTGATTCTTAGCTAAAAAACCGACATTAGTAGTGAAGGTGATAGTGTTCCCAACACTACGATAATGAGAATCATCCACCGATAGTGCATGAAGCTCACTGACTCTTCTGGCAGAAGAGAAAGCTAAGAGAAAAGCTGTCTTATAAGATAAGAATTTGAAATCTACTGTCCCAAGAGGTTCAAATGGCTTTTCCTTCAATTTAAGGAGAACCCAAGCTAAATTCCACTTAGGAATTAATCTAAGAGTTCTGGGTCTATTTATCGAAAAGTTTCTAACCAACTTCGATAAAGAGACATTAGATCCAATTTGTAAACTATCATGATGTGCATAGGTATCAGATAACATAGATCTATAACCCTTTACAGTAACAGGCTGCAGTTTGATTTCGTCAAACAAGTATACTAGACAGTTTGCAATGTCTGGTATAGAGGGATCAAATATATCTACAGAATGATCCCTACACCAACGACGAAAAACCTTCCACTTAGCCGCATAGTTTAGCGAAGAGGAGGTCCTCCTACAGTTAGAAATCGCGTCCACTGCTCGTCCTGTAAAGTGCTTGCCATGCAAGAAGGACCGCACAACGGAAAAACGTGAAGGTTGAGACCTTGCGGGTTGTGATGGAGTTGGCGCGATTTCCCCTGCGAAAGAAGATCCTCTCGTGGAGGAAGCTTCCGCGGTAGGTCCCACAACAGACACCTGAGTAGATTTATCCACGGTCTCTGTGGCGACAGAGATGCTACCAACAGAATCTTGCATTGAGATTGTTTTATCTTTAGCAATACTTGTTGAATTAACGGCGCTGGAGGATACGCATATCCTATCATTTCGTCCCAAGGGATCGACAGAGCGTCTACTGCAAATGCTCTTGGATCCGGACACGGAGACACATACGTCTGCAACTGATTGTTGAGATGTGTCGCAAATAAGTCTATCATTGGCCGTTCCCATTGGTAGCAAATCTGATTGAATACTTGTTTGTTGAGAGTCCACTCCGACGGCAACAAGCGACCCTTTCGTGAAAGGGAGTCTGCTAGCACATTCAGACGACCCGGTATGTGACGGACCGAAAGAAGAACGTGATGTTCTAACGCAAACAGAAGGATTCTTTCCGTTAGATTGAACAACGGAACTGAATGAGTGCCTCCCTGATTCCGTATATACGCCACTACTGTCGTATTGTCGGATAGGATTTGGACATGAGCATCGTGAATAATGTCCATCCAGTGACGTAACGCAAGCCAAATTGACATCATTTCCTTGATGTTTATGTGCTTGCACAGGAATTGCGGATCCCAAAGACCCTGGCATCTCGAATCCATTGGGATTAATGATGCACCCCAACCTGTTTGACTGGCATCCGTCATAACGGTAAAACTCGGATCCGGCAACTGCAGCGGAACTCCTTGAGTTAACCACTGAATGTTTGCCCAAGTCTGAATCTCTTGTTTCACTTGATCTGACAAGAGAACGTCTACATCGAGCGAATGAATTTTCACACTCCAATTCTGAGTCAGGAAAATTTGAAGAGGACGTGTGCGTAGCCGCCCCATCGGAATGAGATCTGCGGCGGCTCCGCACAGACCTATCAGTCTCATAAATTCTCTTGCCGTGACTTTGTCTGCGTGCAGACAATAGCGAGCGTAACAACTGACTAATTTCGCTCTGGTTAACGGCAGACGAACGAGATTGTTGTGCGTCTCGAAGCTCATTCCCAGATGAGTGAATGACTTGGACGGCACCAGATCCGACTTCTCCTCGTTTACTATAAAACCGAGACGTCGGAGCAATAGAAGAAGATTCTGAACATCGTTCTGAAGCGTTAACTCGTTGCCGTACCTCTGAAGAATGTCGTCCAGGTAGGCCGACGTTACCGCAGACGAATGAGCTCGGAAGTAGATCATTACCGAGTTCATTACCCGAGTGAAAGCCCAGGGTGCTAGATTCAATCCGAAGCACATCGCCCGGAATTGATACACCACTCCCAGGACTGCAAAGCGTAGATACTTTCGGAATGTCGGATGTACCATGACGTGAAAGTACGCATCTTTGAGATCTATGCTCGTTGCATAATCGTTCACCCGAATACTCGCTCTGACCGATCGAATCATCTCCAAATAAAACTTCGGAGCGACGATCAGCTTGTTTATCCAGCTCAAATTTATGACTGGACGGAACGAGCCGTCTGGTTTCGGAACCAGAAACAGATGGCTGTAGAATCCCAGAGATTCCTGGTTTTCTACGACCTCTACCGCGTTCTTCATTAAAAGAGACTGCACCTCTGATAACAGAGCATCTCTTTTCTGTGGATTTGACGGAAGATGAGTCCACTTTGGACTTCGAGTTAATGGAGGCTTTCATTTGAAGGATATCTTTAGACCTTCCGAAGTCACTCCTCTCACCCAAGGGTCGTCCGTAATCGACGCCCACTCTTGTGAAAAACTCGACAACCTTCCGCCAACCGGAACGCGATAGAGGTTTAAGCCATCACCTCCTGGACCTGCGAGGCCTGCGGTAGGAGAAACCACGTCTTCCACGACCCGCACCTCGCCTCGTCGACCTCGGGGCGTCCGACCGATTGTCCCGGCCTGAAGGACGTCCCGAACGAGAGTCGCTATCCTGACGGTCTCTCGAATAAGACCAAGAGGACGCACCGGAACCTCTATAGGAACCTCTCTTGGGCGCATTAGACCTAGAAGTGCCTGTCTTATTCGTGTCTGCTGTATCCGACTTTTTAGGAGCCGATCTGAACAACAGAGAATCATTAGCTTTCTTTTTAATTTTATCATAAATAGCGGAAAGCTTGCCGTCAAAGAGAAGTTCTCCTGAGACCGAAGCGACTCTAAGAGAGTTCTTCACCTTAGAATCCACTAGTGTGGATGTAGCTAGGGCTGCGTCACGTCTAACCAACTCCAGATTTGCCACTGAAAGGGCGGAGTTACACGTGGAATAAGCTACTGCCCTTGAAAGAAGTCTTAAAGAGGATTGTATATCCTGAAACTCTTCCCCTTGAAGGCGCAGTGATAACGCCTTAGTAAGGTGATCTGCGTAAGATAAGGCATCTAAATTGGCTCTGTTAGACACAATAGCTGTTTCCAACACCGCGGTTGGAATAGAAGCTGACGACGGTAATGATAGCTCTAAGTCTTCCGCCTCGTCGTCCATACGCAGAGGAACTCTCGGTATACCCTGTCCTGCTGTATCGAATTTATTCCTTGCATTAATGAAAGGCAGGTTGAGAGTATTAGCGGACAAGAAACCTGCTTTCCCAGTCCTGGAAGCAAGTTTAAATATAGCGTCGTTCAATAATTCAAATGTTCTAGCAACATTATTGGACTGCGACGGAAACTCGGGAGCGATGTCCCTGAACCGCTCAAAAAATTCAGAGTCCAATGACGCTATAATTCTCTTGTCCGGAAGCGCAGCAGTCTGGCCCGACGGAACAACTTGAGGGAGAAAGTGCCGGATGAAGTCCACGGCAGCTTTATGTTGTTCCGAAAGGGATAGCTCCAAGTCATCCGTATCCCTTTCACCATCCGGTCGGACCTCACGATGTTCCCGGTCGTCCGCCCCCGATGCTTCGGCGGAGCGTACCGACCCAGCGCCGTCGGATAATTCTGGATCCGACACCGTTTCTGTCGGCTGCTGGGATGCTGCGATAAGCTGTGCTATCTGCACAAGAATGTCCGGCGTCGAGACCTGCGGAGGCGCAGTCTTTCGCTGCTTCGCCGAGGGCAGCTCCGCATCAGATGGCTCCCGCATACTTTTCCTATGCGAACGTCCGGAGTCCATCGGTCTCGAATCCCTGGCTGCCGGATGGTGTGACCTGGTCGCCGAAGAATCCTTCATCGGCGAAGCTGGTAATATATCGGCGGTCACGCAGCCAAGGTGCGGTCGTGTGCGCTGACGAGAAGAGGAAGCCTTAACAGTCTCTGCGGACTGCTTATACAACGGAGCGTCCCGAGCGACGGACGTATGCTCCGCTAAAGACACATTTTGTACCACAACATCTGGTCCCAGATGTTGTTGTACGAGAGAGGGACCTCTCTCGCTCGCGGCCCGGCTGGACCTGGACGAGCTAGGAACCGGACTAAAAGGCTTCCTCCGTTCTCGCTTACTATCCGCCGTCACTGGGTGTGCATCTATTATGTTTATAGTGCTCGCATCACCCAAAATTTCCTCTTGGACCGCATCGGACGAACCCGGCTGCCGAACCATTCGGTGAATGGACGCTACACCGGGCGAGCTAGCGGATGACATTTGTCTAATCTCCATGAGCACTTTTGCCGCTAGCTCTGAATTCATTTGTGACGACGGACGCACACTTGAAGAAGATAACATGGAAACATCACCCTGTTCTGGTTCCTCTGAAATAGAAACTGAGAGAGTAGAGTGACCTTGTGGAGAAAGAGCCGGCATCGCTCTTTCTCCAGAAACAACATATCGTGACACACGTTTCCAATGTTTCTCATCCCAATGTTCACATATAGGACAGGGATTAATGCGAGAACACTGACTACAATTAATACAATGATCATGAAAGTCAGAGGAAGATTTCTTCCTATTACAATTTGAACAACGTCCCTTCATTGTGAAAGAACAACAATAAGTCCTAGTTACTCGCAAAAACCCCTGACACAAAGATACATAATAACATGATCCATTAATAAATGAAAAAACAATTGCAAAACAAAATAATTTTGAAAAAATATTTTTTCAGAGAAGCCCAAGTTGCTGAAAAGTAACGTTGAGCCCCAATGGATCCGATGGCAAAGTGTGGTCAAAAATTTTAAATTTATATAAAATAATTAATGAGACACTTTCGGATAATATAAATGTATCTTATAATGAGATAAACTACCACAAAGGCAAACAGCCCCCCTCAAAAAAGGCTGTTGCCAATGAAAACAAACAGTGTAAACACACTAGAAAACATGACTCCAGGCACTGAAAAAACTGGCCCGGAATCAGTCATCAATTACACTCTATCTGATGCAAAACAGAGACTCCCAGGGGAGAATCTGTAGAACATCAGATGGAAGATGCAGAACACAAACGTTATACACCCATGGGTGAAAACGTAACTATGGGGAAAATAACAGAAAACATTCTGTAACCAAGCAACTCTCCCAGGAAATTTTAGAAATGAAATTTCTCAAAAATATGCCAAAAGCATGGGAGAATTGCCAGGGGGGACTTTAGAAGGCTAGGGGAGAGGAAACACTGAATAAGCAGTGCAACAATTAGCAAGAATGACAACAAGAGGCCCATGCCTCGAAAATAGGCAACTTAACATAATTTCATCAAAAAATTTTTAAGTACAGCCCTGATTATTTTTTGCCACTTCTTTTTCCTCTCCTCCTTCTATCCTCCTTAGAATCACATTTTCTCCAAAAATTACGTGTCTGGCATCCTTTAAACTGAGATTTACAAGCACAAAGATCAGTGAGATGTTGACTGATGAAGGGCCAAACAGAGAATGATAATTGGCGCCAATTTCGGGACGACTGCGTCACTGCGCATGCGCAGTAGAGGCGTAGTATGGAGGTCCTTTAGGACATGATTTCTTTTTTTTTGGATGATAATTTTGGGGATTGGGGGGCAAAATTTGTGTTTGGCCCTGGTTTTGTTAGAGATAGCACCAGCCAGCTAAGTCTGGGTCATTGGTACAGTATAAAAATATTGACCAAAACGCATAAAAAACAAAAAAAACGAATTTCCGGATTTTGGTCCAAAATTTCTAACTCTGGAACGGGACCCCAAATTTTCAGCCCAAATATGAATCCAGGGATTTGGCCTGAACAAACTTGAATATCACCTCCCTAAGCATGCATGCTGCATACCAAACATCAAAAGATTCCTATTGGTAGATCTGAAGAAGAAGATTTTTAAAGAATATTTCTCATACTGCACTAATTTAAACATTTGGGCTCCCATATAGAGCCCAAATATGGACCCAGGGAATTGATCTCAATAAACATGTGAATCAATCTTCCAAAGATGCTATATGTGAAATTATAAAGCTTTTGGAGCATTGGTTTGGGAGAAAAGTAGAGTTAAATGATTTTCCCATTACCTACAGTGTTAAAAAATGCTGACTCAGCACTTTTTCAAAGTTCCAAAAAAGTACTCGATGATAAAACCGATAGCAATTTTTTTTGACCATTCCATTCTGATGGTTCTAAGGAAGCTTCACACCAAATAGGAATTCTCAGTGCCATGTAGTTTTGGAGATATGGGAGTTTTAATTTTTTTCTATTTTTAGCTCCTGTGGTTCCCATGGGGCAACGTGAAAAAAAATTTGAGCATAAATTAAGTACTTATGACCCAATATGACCTCATATCAAATTTGGTTCAAATCTGTCTCTCGTTTGGAAAATAGAAATTTTGGGCTTGGTGAAAATTCTTGAACCTCCCATAACGAAGGCAAATACAGCTCCTCGAACTTCCCTTGAACAAATCTGAGTCTACACCTCAAAAGGAAGCTGCACACCAAATATCAAGTCTCTGCTACTGCTGGTTCATGAGAAGATTTTTTAAGATTTAAGCACACTTTTTGGGCGTGGCCCTTCCGATGGGCGGGTCAACTTTATTTGAACAAACTCGAATTAACATATGATAGGGAACATGTAGAGCAAATTTTATTGAATTTGGTCCAGCAGTTCGTGAGAAGTTGATAATGTAAAGTTAACGACCGACGGACGACGGATGGATGGAAAGCGATCAGTTAAGCTCCCCTTGAGCTTCGCACAGGTGAGCTAAAAAAAATAAAGATGAATCAGAATAACTGAAAGTGACAGCAAGAAAATTTTGAAACATCATGTTAATCTCACAGTGGTTTGCATGCTTCTAACAATTATGAATGAAGTGACATCATGTATTTAAGGAGATCCTTGTGCACTACAAAAATACAATACCCCAGTTGTTTTTGAAATCACCCATTTATCCCTTTGATTACCTTACGGACTACACTGAATTTGGAACAAAATATCATTACCAAACGGTAAAAGCATACTTGGGATGAAAAAGCATACTTGGGCTGAGTCTGATAATAATAATAATGATAATACCAAGAGGGATGTTACATCCCAACGCTCACCTACATTCGCACTTGATAGGGTCGTTCCAATGTAACATGCCTAATATTTAGTTAATATAAATCATTAACTAGGCATCAAATGATTAATGTGGTTTATGTGATGGCTTTGGAAAGTCTATATTTCTGCATTTATTATATATCAATTCAACATAGAATCATTGGATATAAAAGCATTTTTTTCTTTTAGAAATGTTTATGATTAAGAATATGAATTGTGAGGACAGATATTAAATCATATACTTATTCATTCATTTATTTATTTATTGATGTTTAAGGTCACATATTTATGCACAATGGCTAATCATGACCGTGACAGTTTTATGGGTGGAGGAAGCCGGAGTACCCGGAGAGAACCACCGAGAAACGTCGAGCAGCTGCCAGCTATTAAATCATAAATAAGAATTAGGAAAGGCTTTCATAAATTTATTTTAGAAGAAATTGCAGTTAAATGTCTGCATACAGTCGGGTTAATACATACAGTTGTTATTGAAATATGAAAATCAACGGTAATGAGAAGTTAAAGCAGCACAATCTGCACAAAAGCTGACTTTAACGCAAATTCTTACAACACCTGAACGCAAATTCTTACAACAAGTTTTGGCTGAAAATTGTAGGTGAAATTTGAAAGAAAGTTGTAGTATCAGGGTTAAATAATGTGCTGATAGTCGCCTACAACGTACATATGCAATATGAAAGGCCTGAGGCCAGTGATCTTTGAAAAAATAACCTTAACATTAAATCTTATAATATTGGACACGCCGGACACCGATGCTGACGCCCGAGGTCATCATATAAGCTCACCACTTGTAATAGAAGTAGGTGAGCTAATAAAAATACAACAGATCAAAAAATAAAATAGGAGGTGCAAAATGGCATTATGTAATGAAGAATCACAGAAATTGTAATTGAAGTACATTCATTGGTTAAAGAGGAGTTGCGGAAAAACATTCGTTCAAGAAAGTGACTGTAAGTCCCAACAAAAATACATCAAATACATCACATCAACAACTAAAAAAATAAGCCTTAATGTTACTAGTAACAAGTATGAGAAAGTATTAAACAAAAAAAAAAAGTTAAAAAACAATTTTTTTAAAGAAAGTGAATATAAGTCCCAAAAATCCCCCTCAAATTCCTCAAATATGCATGTAATGAGGGTGCAACATTACCGCAATGCAGTTCAGTAACCATGTGTACAATATCAATTGCCTGGAAAGACACATAGAAACAGAACTCACCTTAACATAAACTTTTAGAACTAAAAATTGAGTAAGTCAGGGAAAAACGTGAACATTGTGACTGAAAAAAAGAGAAGAAATCAGTTAAATTTCTGCATACAGTAGGGTTAATACCTAAAGTAGTTATTGAAATGAGAAAATAAACAGTAATGAGAGGTGAAGGCACCACAATCTGTACAAAAGCTGACTTTAACGCAAATTCTTACAACACCTAAACGCTAATTCTTACAACAAGTTTTGGCAGAAAATCAGCCTCAAATATGCATGTAATGAGGGTTAAATATTACTGCAATGGAGTTCAGTAACCCAAGTGTAGAATATTAATCGCCTAGAAAGACACATAGAAACACAACTCACCTAAACACAAAGTTTACAAAGTTTTACAACTTAAAATTTACTAAGTCCGAGAAAAGCATGAAAATTTTGACTGAAAAAAAAGAAGAAAATTTCTGCATACAGTAGGGTTAATACCTACAGTTGTTATTGAAATATGAAAATCAACAGTAATGAGAAGTTAAAGCAGCACAATCTGCACAAAAGCTGACTTTAACGCAAATTCTTACAACACCTAAACGCAAATTCTTATAAGTTTTGGCAGAAAATTTTAGGTGAAATTTGGAAAAAATCATAGTATCAGGGTTAAATACTGTTCTGATAGTCCCCTACAACCTACATATGCAATATCAAAGGCCTGAGCCCACTGATCTTTGAGAAAACACTTTGGCCAGTCGCTGATTTGTTGGAATTCTTACATGAGAAGGGCCTAGTCACCCCCGTTGTCCCAACCACCTCCCCACTCCCACGCCTCCCCTCTCCTCCCAACACTCGGAGACGAACTGCTTGATGACATCCCTTGCCCCATTCTTCCCAATCTCTCTGATCACAATATTAATCCTCTTCTTTGAGTCTCCCACTAACCACATGTCCTTCATTCTCCCATCCCACTTCTCCATTATACTCCCAGTGAATCTTATTCTTTTAGACCCGACACCACCCCCCCCCCCCCCTCCACCCAGGTGCCATCAAGGTACTCTTCAAAACCAGGCTTCTCTTTATCAAGACCTCTTTGAGTTGACCCCTCTTGCCAATTACGGTTACCATTCTCCATGAACCATTGTCTGATGATTTTTTTTTTCCCCTGGTTTGCCCCAATGTTTAGGTCCGAGATCTCCAATGAGTAGTTCTCTATCAGCTCCCTCACTTGGACCATCCAACCTGTCTTGATATTTGAGTTGAAAATTCTCAGGAACATTACTTTACACCATCGGTTGTCTGGGAGATTTAACAAATAATTAAGGTAACCGAGTTTCAATAAGTCTCTCCTGTTCTTGATCCTCATCCACACAAACTCACCCCTGATTGCTTCTAGTGCTGCGTCATTACTTGACCCCGTTATCCATCAGCCTGCATCGTTCTGCATGATTTCCAAGCTCTTTACAGCCATCTGGTTTAGGGGTACCACTTCCGTACCGAATGTTATACTTGGCAGATCCACCATTTCCCAAATGGTTTTCCCCACGAAAACCTTTTCATTTTATCAGAATGTACCATTTTCGTTCAAGAGAATGGAATTTCCTCATGTGTCATTAGGTTGAGAGAATTGAAATTTAGTCCTATTATTCTGATCAATTAGGCCTCACAAAGTAGATCTGTTTCTCAGGTCATTTTGTGTAAAATTGCATATGGGCAGGCATTTTTTTATTTTATTTTTGTAATTATTTCTTTGCCATCAAAAGTACATGTTCTTGGTTTGTTTTATGTTTTAGGCCTCATATTCTATAGAATAGCATGGGTGGTGGTGTATTTCGTCCCTTGAGTGTAAGACAAATTTATCAATTTTATTAACTTGGCTAAAATTTTTTTTTTTTACCATGTGGAAGGGCCTCAGAAACAGATTTTTAACTTTTTGAGGCTTTTAAGTGTAGTTTTTTCTCTTGTTAATGACCATTTTCAAGGAATGAGGTTTATGGGTTTTGTTGACTTAACCCTTTACCTAACATGAAAAGCAGACGACACTTGTAAAAAAAATTCTTGAATATCTAATGTTTTTCATTTTTTGTCTCAAAAACATATGTTATGACCCCTCATTGGAACGAGCTCGACGAGCTCGTTCCAATGAGGGGTCATAACCTATGTTTTTGAGACAAAAAATGAAAAAAATAATGAAAATTAATTGGTGATTTTTGAGAATAGCGCTGGCCGGTTTTGGCCGTTACGTTGGGTAAAGGGTTAATGGTAGGTAAAAGTGTTATATGCTCATTGTGCTTGTATATGTTACAGTCAATGTCCAAAATCAGTCTTACACTCAAGGGACGAAATACACCATTCCAGTCAATTTACAAAGTGACTGATTGAAACAGGCAATTTACAAACTGACTAAAAATTTCAGGCAATTTACAAATTGACCGATTTTGTTCACTAACTGTAACATATATATACAATTTTTTATCGCAACTCAACTCAATTTTTGGGGCGTATAACTATTCATCACAAAAGCACATCTCATAGCTAAACAATTTCAAAATTGTCTCATTGAGATAAAAGATAAAAGATTTTGAACAATCACAATGTGCACATATTTATCCCATAAATGATCGTTTATTTGAACAATAAAGGCCTTGCATAAATTTTTGCTTTAATTACCTAGTAGGGTGATAAATTTTCCCTGTAGGTTTAACACATGAAAAATTTATCACCCTAGTAGGGAGTTGGAAACTATACTATGTTGACCTCTGGCATTCCATTTGAAAGGTCGGGATATCTTGACCTGATTTATGCATATAAGAAATCTGTGGAAACGAAGAGACGATCATCACTTAAACGTAATTAAATGAGTTGTACCGGTATAACATTATATGCCGCATGTAAGACGTTCATTGCGAGCAAACAATAAAGAATATTCATAATTAATTAACAAAAGTATTCAAAAATAAAACTCAATTTTGAAATACCTAATGCCAGTAGTAACTGGTGTAGTGTTAATTTGGATTTTGGGGATGTACATATGCTGAATGGGCGGTACCTCGCATCGATAAACGATTATTCTGTTTCAGGAGAGAAAGAATGTGAATTATGTTCTTTAATTATGAGTAACCTTACCTCTCCCACAGCAACGCGTAACACGAAGTACACTCTGCACAATTCCAATACAACAGAAATCACACATTGTTAAAATAATTTGAACACACCTGTATCACATGCTGTTGAACCCATGGCTTCCACACACGAATCTCGGGTAACCACAATAACTATTTCCTCATTAGAACGAAATGGTGGCACAAGTGTTAACATTAATGACTTCCATTGGCCTCTCGAATCCAAGCATATTATTGAATAGTTTATTTCAAGGACGTATAAACAATAAAAGTTACTTACTTTATTTAGGGTTCTGACAGCAGCAAATCTCAGTGTTGGCTTTGGTGAACTGCAGAACAACTGCAGTACTGAGACAGCTGGAGCCAGTTCCTTAGCAGTTGTATGTTTCATATTCACAATGGCATGAGCTGCCTCGTAGATAACCATCTCATTCTTATGTCTTAAACAGCTTTCAACAAAATCAAACATTGGACTGTCAGATCTGAAAGTTAAGAAGGTATAGTCAATCTTCTATATAAATTTCTGGGTTCAATTAAGAATTGAATGCAATTTTTATAATCTTTATTGGAGTATGAAAGTGTGGGAATGGGTACAAGTTATGTATGAATGCCGAAGGGATTCATACAATTTGTACCCATTCCCACACGTTCATACTCCAATAAAGATTATAAAAATTGCATTCAATTTTTTTATTATATTCCATAACTGTTTAAACTACTTTTTACCAAACAACAAAGCAGAAAGACGAAATGAAACATGTACGAACGAACGAGGTGAAAAACCACCCTCACACAATAGACAAAGCGCACAACTATGAGTTGAGCGCCAGTTTTTGGCATTGACCCAAATTTGTCAAATTGCCGTCTTTCGCAAAGAAACTTGGAATGTTCAAAACAATTTATTTAACATATCAGTAAACTATAATCACTGATCACTGCGAGAGGTGCTAAAAGTTATAAACCCATCCAAACACCGCCCAAATTACATTCTGTCAACTGTGTTCTACTGTAAATTCGGGTTAAAGTTCGGCCAAATGTAACTGGAAAATGAATTACATTTGGTCATGACGTTTTCATCCAGCTGACCAATGGGAATTGAGTATTTGGACCCAAAACGTTTAACTACATTAACAATGTAATTATTGCATTGTAAAATATAAAATTAGGTTTTCACTGCACTTCATATCTTTTTCAAGGACTCAAAAACACTAATTTTGAAAATGCATTCCAGTAAATTGTCCATTGTTTGGAACACGGTACCTCGGCAATGCTAAAGCATTGCAGATGGCATCTTGTTCCATTCAAGGAGTGAAATAATTTATGAATTTAATTTTAATACACTTGAAAACACAGCATTGACAGCAATCCTTTAAGAATTGCACAAACAATTGCTTCATTCAAGCTATGCTTAGCAGTCACCATAACTTAACTGATTTTTCCATTCATGTAAAATTCCCCCAGAATGTGTAAAGTGGGACCTAAATATAAACCAAACTGATTATCACATTTTTTTGGGCACAGCTGAATCCAACCATTATGCATAAAATGAGCACTCCATCCTGAATGCAGCACTGTCAAGCACGTCTCTAATTACCTTAGCCATCACATGCGATTGCTTGCGAGTGGTTACTCAAACATATGTATCCATGCCAACTTGGGAAAATTGCCGACTCGAAAGTTAAAAAATTTATAGTAATTTATATATTTTTTATACTTACCAATGACCCAGACTTAGCTGGTGCTAACTCTAACAAAACCAGGGCCAAACACAAATTTTGCCCCCCAATCCCCAAAATTTGCATCCAAAACAAAAAGAAATGATGTCCTAAAGGACCTCCATACTACGCCTCTACTGCGCATGCGCAGTGACGCAGACGTCCCGAAATTGGCGCCAATTATCATTCTTACTGGCAGTGCCTGGTCAGCGCTATGTACTCAGCGGGAAGGCAAGAGTTCCCAACTCCAGGGAGGGCCATCCCCGTCTGGGTCATTGGTAAGTATAGAAAATATATAAATTACTATAAATTTTTTAACATTTTTATACTGTACCAATGACCCAGACTTAGCTGAATAGTAAACAGGCTGGAGGGCCTAGGACATAGAGGAAAATCCAATAAGCTCAACTATATAGAAAAGAGGTAACCCCTTAAGGAGAAAAGGAGTATTAGGCTTTACATGTATCTTTCTTATTTAATATTAAATTAGAAAGATACACTACCCTTAATAATTGAGCACAATAATATTCATGTTCTCTATTAACATCCAGTATATCCCTTATACTAATTATTTTTAAAGTAAGCCAATAAATAAAGTAGTCCAGAGAATTGAGACTCTTTATAGTCATTTAAAAGTGTCCGAGTATTGTATATTAAAGCCTGTTTGACACTTGACATATACAAATGCTTCACACCGAGCTACACTTTAAAAATAAGACATGAATGAATTTTAACATTAATATTACACTTTAAAACCATCCCGGAAGCGACTCAGAAATACTGACTTGGAGGAGGCATTCCCTTGCTTTTCACTATAAAGCAGGTGACCTAAGGGAACACCCCCCCCCCCCCCCCCTTCCCCTTGCCCTGGGTCAAATAGCCCAGAGCGA
Organism: Pictodentalium vernedei; assembly: GCA_031216915.1. Lineage (NCBI taxonomy): Eukaryota > Metazoa > Mollusca > Scaphopoda > Dentaliida > Dentaliidae > Pictodentalium > Pictodentalium vernedei. The sequence continues at coordinate 404,416,632 of CM062296.1, read as the reverse complement.
AGAGGGCAGCCAGACGGAGTCACTGCCGGAACAGAAAGCCTGCATAACTATAGTTGCAACTGTTTAGTGGACGACATTCTGAGCAACAGATAACAGACCTAAACAATGCAGGTCTCCAGAAATGGACTCAATATTTCTGAGATAAAAATTCGTAAATGTGGATGGCTGAGACCAATAAGCAGCCTTCATTAAATCTGTAATAGCAGCACTATTAGCATAAGCCCAGGAAGTAGAAAGAGCTCTTACTTCATGAGCAGAAATCTTAAGCACAGACTGCTGAGAAGAAGATAAATTTTCATAAGCAGTACGGATAGTTAATTGAATCCATCTAGCAATAGAATGGACCGAAATGTCCTTTCTATTAGGCATCAAAGACAGAAAGAAACGTTTCCGTCCCTTTCTGATAAACTGAGATCTCTGTTTATAGATACGTAACGCTCTAACAGGACAGAGTAAAGGCCTACGCCCGTCTGAAGACGGAAGAGCCTTAATAACAATAGGTTCCGGATATTTATTAGGAGCCTGATTCTTAGCTAAAAAACCCACATTAGTAGTGAAGGTGATAGTGTTCCCGACACTACGATAGTGAGAATCATCCACCGATAGTGCATGAAGCTCACTGACTCTTCTAGCAGAAGAGAAAGCTAAGAGAAAAGCTGTCTTATAAGATAAGAATTTGAAATCTACTGTCCCAAGAGGTTCAAATGGCTTTTACTTCAATTTAAGGAGAACCCAAGCTAAATTCCACTTAGGAATTAATCTAAGAGTTCTGGGTCTATTTATCGAAAAGTTTCTAACCAACTTAGATAAAGAGACATTAGATCCAATTTGTAAACTATTATGATGTGCATAGGTATCAGATAACATAGATCTATAACCCTTTATAGTAACAGGCTGCAGTTTGATTTCGTCAAACAAGTATACTAGAAAGTTTGCAATGTCTGGTATAGAGGGATCGAATATATCTACAGAATGATCCCTACACCAACGACGAAAAACCTTCCACTTAGCCGCATAGTTTAGCGAAGAGGAGGTCCTCCTACAGTTAGAAATCGCGTCCACTGCTCATCCTGTAAAGTGTTTGCCATGCAAGAAGGACCGCACAAAAACGTGAAGGTTGAGACCTTGCGGGTTGTGATGGAGTTGGCGCGATGTCCCCTGCGAAAGAAGATCCTCCCGTGGGGGAAGCTTTTGCGGTAGGTCCCACAACAGACACCTGAGTAGATTTATCCATGGTCTCTGTGGCGACAGAGATGCTACCAACAGAATCTTGCATTGAGATTGTTTTATCTTTAGCAATACTTGTTGAATTAACGGCGCTGGAGGATACGCATATCCTATCATTCCGTCCCAAGGGATCGACAGAGCGTCTACTGCAAATGCTCTTGGATCCGGACACGGAGACACATACGTCTGCAACTGATTGTTGAGATGTGTCGCAAATAAGTCTATCATTGGGCGTTCCCATTGGTAGCAAATCTGATTGAATACTTGTTTGTTGAGAGTCCACTCCGACGGCAACAAGCGACCCTTTCGTGAAAGGGAGTCTGCTAGCACATTCAGACGACCCGGTATGTGACGGACCGAAAGAAGAACGTGATGTTCTTGCGCAAACAGAAGGATTCTTTCCGTTAGATTGAACAACGGAACTGAATGAGTGCCTCCCTGATTCCGTATATACGCCACTACTGTCGTATTGTCGGATAGGATTTGGACATGAGCATTGTGAATAATGTCCATCCAGTGACGTAATGCAAGCCAAATTGACATCATTTCCTTGATGTTTATGTGCTTGCACAGGAATTGCGGATCCCAAAGACCCTGGCATCTCAAATCCGTTGGGATTAATGATGCACCCCAACCTGTTTGACTGGCATCCGTCATAATGGTAAAACTCGGATCCGGCAACTGCAGCGGAACTCCCCGAGTTAACCACTGAATGTTTGCCCAAGTCTGAATCTCTTGTTTCACTTGATCTGACAAGAGAACGTCTACATCGAGCGAATGAATTTTCACACTCCAATTCTGAGTCAAGAAAATTTGAAGAGGACGTGTGCGTAACCGCCCCATCGGAATGAGATCCGCGGCGGCTCCGCACAGACCTATCAGTCTCATAAATTCTCTCGCTGTGACTTTGTCTGCGTGCAGACAATAGCGAGCGTAACAACTGACTAATTTCGCTCTGGTTAACGGCAGACGAACGAGATTGTTGTGCGTCTCGAAGCTCATTCCCAGATGAGTGAATGACTTGGACGGCACCAGATCCGACTTCTCCTCGTTTACTATAAAACCGAGACGTCGGAGCAATAGAAGAAGATTCTGAACATCGTTCTGAAGCGTTAACTCGTTGCCGTACCTCTGAAGAATGTCGTCCAGGTAGGCCGACGTTACCGCAGACGAATGAGCTCGGAAATAGAACATTACCGAGTTCATTACCCGAGTGAAAGCCCAGGGTGCTAGTTTCAATCCGAAGCACATCGCCCGGAATTGATACACCACTCCTAGGACTGCGAAGCGTAGGTACTTTCGGAATGTCGGATGTACCATGACGTGAAAGTACGCATCTTTGAGATCTATGCTTGTTGCATAATCGTTCACCCGAATACTCGCTCTGACCGACCGAATCGTCTCCATATAAAACTTCGGAGCGACAATCAGCTTGTTTATCCAGCTCAAATCTATGACTGGACGGAACGAGCCGTCTGGTTTCGGAACCAGAAACAGATGGCTGTAGAATCCCGGAGATTCCTGGCTTTCTACGACCTCTACCACGTTCTTCATTAAAAGAGACTGCACCTCTGATAACAGAGCGTCTCTTTTCTGCAGATTTGACGGAAGATGAGTCCACTTTGGACTTCGAGTTAATGGAGGCTTTCGTTTGAAGGATATCTTTAGACCTTCCGAAGTCACTCCTCTCACCCAAGGGTCGTCCGTAATCGACGCCCATTCTTGTGAAAAGCTCGACAACCTTCTGCCAACCGGTACGCGATAGAGGTTTAAGCCATCACCTCCTGGACCTGCGAGGCCTGCGGTAGGAGAAACCACGTCCTCCACGACCCGCACCTCGCCCCGTCGACCTCGGGGCGTCCGACCGATTGTCCCGGCCTGAAGGACGTCCCGAACGAGAGTCGCTACACTGATGGTCTCTCGAATAAGACCAAGAGGACGCACCGGAACCTCTATAGGAACCTCTCTTGGGCGCATTAGACCCAGAAGTGCCTGTCTTATTCTTGTCTGCTGTATCCGACTTCTTAGAAGCAGATTTGAACAACAGAGAATCCGAAGCTTTCTTTGTAATTTTATCATAAATAGCAGAAAGCTTGCCGTCAAAGAGAAGTTCTCCTGAGACCGAAGCGACTCTAAGAGAGTTCTTCACCTTAGTATCCACTAGTGTGGATGTAGCTAGGGCTGCGTCACGTCTAACCAACTCCAGATTTGCCACTGAAAGGGCGGAGTTACACGTGGAATAAGCTACTGCCCTTGAAAGAAGTCTTAAAGAGGATTGTATATCCTGAAACTCTTTCCCTTGAAGGCGCAGTGATAACGCCTTAGTAAGGTGATCTGCGTAAGATAAGGCATCTAAATTGGCTCTGTTAGACGCAATAGCTGTTTCCAACACCGCAGTTGGAATAGAAGCCGACGACGGTAATGATAGCTCTAAGTCTTCCGCCTCGTCGTCCATACGCAGAGGAACTCTCGGGATACCCTGTCCTGCCGTATCGAATTTATTCCTTGCATTAATGAAAGGCAGGTTGAGAGTATTAGCGGACAAGAAACCTGCTTTCCCCGTCCTGGAAGCAAGTTTAAATATAGCGTCATTCAATAATTCAAATGTTCTTGCAACATTATTGGACTGCGACGGAAACTCGGGAGCGATGTCCCTGAACCGCTCAAAAAATTCAGAGTCCAATGACGCTATAATCCTCTTGTCTGGAACCGCAGCAGTCTGGCCCGACGGAACAACTTGAGGGAGAAAGTGCCGGATGAAGTCCACGGCAGCTTTATTTTGTTCCGAAAGGGATAGCTCCAAGTCATCCGTATCCCTTTCACCATCCGGTCGGACCTCATGATGTTCCCGGTCGTCCGCCCCCGATGCTTCGGCGGAGCGTACCGACACAGCGCCGTCAGATAATTCTCGATCCGACACCGTTTATGTCGGCTGCTGGGATGCTGCGATAAGCTGTGCTATCTGCACAAGAATGTCCGGCGTCGAGACCTGCGGAGGCGCAGTCTTTCGCTGCTTCGCCGAGGGCAGCTCCGCATCAGATGGCTCCCGCATACTTTTCCTATGCAAACGTCCGGAGTCCATCGGTCTCGAATCCCTGGCTGCCGGATGGTGTGACCTGGTCGCCGAAGAATCCTTGATCGGCGAAGCTGGCAATATATCGGCGGTCACGCAGCCAAGGTGCGGTCGTGTGCGCTGACGAGAAGAGGAAGCCTTAACAGTCTCCACGGACTGCTTATACAACGGAGCGTCCCGAGCGACGGACGTATGCTCCGCTAAAGACACATTTTGTACCACAACATCAGGTCCCAGATGTTGTTGTACGAGAGAGGGGCCTCTCTCGCTCGCGGCCCGGCTGGACCTGGACGAGCTAGGAACCGGACTCAAAGGCTTCCTCCGTTCTCGCTTACTATCTGCCGTCACTGGGTGTGCATCTATTATGTTTATAGTGCTCGCATCACCCAAAATTTCCTCCTGGACCGCATCGGACGAACCCGGCTGCCAAACCATTCGGTGAATGGACGCTACACCGGGCGAGCTAGCGGACGACATTTGTCTAATCTCCATGAGCACTTTTGCCGCTAGCTCTGAATTCATTTGTGACGACGGACGCACACTTGTAGAAGATAACATGGAAACATCACCCTGTTCTTGTTCCTCTGAAATAGAAACTGAGAGAGTAGAGTGACCTTGCGGAGAAAGAGCCGGCATAGCCCTTTCTCCAGAAACAACATATCGTGACACATGTTTCCAATGTTTCTCATCCCAATATTCACATATAGGACAGGGATTAATGTGAGAACACTGACTACAATTAATACAATGCTCATGAAAGTCAGAGGAAGATTTCTTCCTATTACAATTTGAACAATGTCCCTTCATTGTGAAAGGACAACAACAAGTCCTAGTTACTCGCAAAATCCCTGACACAAAGATACATAATAACATGATCCATTAATAAATGAAAAAACAATTGCAAATCAAAATAATTTTGAAAAAATATTTTTTCAGCGAAGCCCAAGTTGCTGAAAAGTAACGTTGAGCCCCGATGGATCCGATGGCAAAGTGTGGTCAAAAATTTTAAATTTATATTAAATAATTAATGAGACACTTACGGATAATATAAATGTATCTTATAGTGAGATAAACTACAGCAAAGGCAAACAGCCCCCCTCAAAAAAGGCTGTTGCCAATGTAAACAAACAGTGTAAAACACCAGAAAACATGACTCCAGGCACTGAAAAAACTGGCCCGGAATCAGTCATCAAAATTACACTCTATCTGATGCAAAACAGAGACTCCCAGGGGAGAATCTGCAGAACATCAGATGGAAGATGCAGAACACAACGTTATACACCCACATGTCGTGTACGCTGCCCATATGAACACAGAAATTGAGACCCCACTAATTACATTACGAGGTGGGGTCTCAAAACCCCACCACGTGACTTCAATTTGTCTATAATTAACTTGTGTTTTTTGCAAGTGCGGTAATCAGGTTTATTCTTCCACTAAAAATAGTTTCAGTTCATTGTTATTTAGTGATTGTTAGGTATAGCACTTAAGTATAAATTGAATACGTATGCTCCATACATGTTTTTTGATAATAAAAAGTATTAATATGGCAGAAAAAACGATCCAAATATGGAGTTTGAATCGTGTTTTTAATCTCGCATGAATATATCAAACTGTGTGATGGGATGTTCGGCTAACGTCGGTTTATCTTTTGATCTCTCAGTCACCGGCTCTTAATTAGATCAATTTTTTTCACAGTCAGTGAAATATTACTTTTACTTTTACTTGAAATATTAAAAAGATAGTTCAATATTTGAAAAAGTTATTGAAAGCTATTGCGATTCGGAATGTTGTTCATCAAAATCGATTCAGAACTAGAGGAATTACGAAAAAATAAATAGTATACCGTACTGAAATCATGGATGTGAGTTGAAAAAAATATAACTTGACCAGCACAATATCTGGACATTCCCCCGACGGTCTTTTACCTAACTGTAGCTATTGACGGAGAAGAATCATCTTACCGGTACTGAATTTTGAATAAATTGTGGGTTGGGGAGGAAGGGAATCCGATTTACGATTTTAAAAGTTAAATTCAGAGTGGAATGTTAAAATGTAAATGTTGAGAGTGGAATTAACATAAATAAACTACATTAACGAAAAAGGAATGCTTGTGGTGGCCCTGGGACGTTTCAGCCCAAGAAGCTTCGGAATCCATATATTGAAGCGCCTGCATGCACTAGCAAGGAAAACTGGCCAAGATGGGGGGGGGGGGGCAAGCAATCAATGATATAGGCCTATTTGTGCGTGTGGGTTTATGGGAGTCTGGGACCCAATTGCCTCGTTTCGGGATGGGGAGGGAGGGGGAGGGCTGTTTACTCCACCATTTAGGAGTGGTATGGATGACTGAATCTTACACTGCCAAGACACTGAAATTTCAGATGTGCTGGCTGCACGCAAAAATCAGGGGTGGCGTCGGAAAATCTCCGATAGAGGAACTAAAATCTCCTGTCTGAAAGACCTATTTTAATTTTGGGGGTTTCAAGACACGTGTGGGGGGACAAAACAAAAAAAATTATAATACGAAATTTCGGGGCATGTTTGAGCTAGGGTTACGATGTATGGTGGTCTGGCTTGTCGATCGGCATGTCATTATTGGAAATAAAAAAAATATTATTTTCTATTGATTTTATTTACATATGGTTATAATTATGATTACTGAATTAATAAAAAGTCATTGAAAATATTGATTTGTCTCTTATTTTTTCTCAAGCTTGTCATGTGCAGAGGTGTTAAAACAGATGTTGGTTTGAAGGACAGCTCTGTGCTTTGTCGCACCACTCAAATGTCATTTCACACCTTGTGCAAGTGGTAGTTTAATCTACTGTACCTAATTAATCACTTCAATCCCGACTACTTTTATGTAGTAGCCGTAGAATAATATTTTATTTAAGTGTCAGATTTCAATACACATGCATAATATTCATACATGTGGAGTATTTTCAAAATATTTATATGAAATCCAGCCTATGGAGGCTTATGAGACAAATTTTCATCAGATGTAGGTCTTTTTTTACAGTAGTTCATAAAAAACAAAAAAAACCAACAAAAAACCCAAACCGAAAGACCAAAACACATGCACGCACACCAAAATACACACCCTTGCGTACCCCCCCCCCCCCACACACACACAGTAATATGCAGACATACGCCCACATGCACTTGCGTATAATTTCGTGTACTAATTTTCTTTCACTTTTTCTTACTCCCCCCCCCCCCCTCATCACGTATATCTGTCTCTCTTTATCTCTTTCCCACTGAAGCGTACTCTCTCTTAGAATGGCACATTCGCAGATATTTTAATTCGGCATCTCCCTTATATTCACCCACGTATTTTTACATACACACAGGCTTAGCTATTTTAGTTGTTAATACAAATAACAACAATGTAGAGGAACGTTGAAAAATCCGCAAATGCAAAGAGTATAAAAGTATGTACAAACCCCTACAGAATTGGATGAAGGATATTTATTTCTGTATGCAAATATCTCCCGTCCACCCCCCTCCCAGCCCCCCACCCCTCCCAGCCCCCCACCCCCCTGTGAAATAATCATTAGTTTCAGTCTCGAGTGAGATACTTTTTGGTATCCATTCAAAAACACTATATTTTCTTTTTACTATATCCTTTTTATAAGAATCTTTAATTGCGTAGCCCGACAAGAGTAAGACAGGAAAGAGGATGTGCTGGTCGAGTTGACTCAATGTCGTGAACTGGTATCACTTCGATCATTAGCGTGCGCCGTGGGCGCTTTCGTGGCGCAACAGGCTTTTTCGCCCCCACTTCCCACCCAAGAAAAACACGGTTCTTCACGTGTTGGCCTACAGCTGTAAACAAAATGTGAAATTGGGAACTTCGCGAATATTATTTGTTTTTCTCAAGTCTGGTTTATTTATTTCCTCGATCAAATCGATTGCGTAAACACAACAGATTAGTTTCGAAAGTGACGAGGACTTTGTACTTAACCAAATGGAACTGACTGTTCTATTCCCAATTTACAATTTCAAACCGGAGCAATAGTCGTCGTATGCCTCCTCCAAATTCCAATTTTAATTTAAAATAAATTATCTACTACCAGTAACAAACGCAGTTGTCTTGCCAGTTGACGTCACAAGACAGTATTTATTAATCAGCAGAGAAACTGACATACAAAAGCAAACTAATCGTTAACGCTTGTGACCACGGTGGGTCACAGTGTTTTGAAAACTGTCTTCCACTGATCAGACACTGAGGTTCACTGGAACTCCACGGAGGAGAACACCCCACGGCGGCGTTTTTGTTTCAATCCACGTTGAACGTACTGCAATGTTAGTTATAAGAAACCAAATGAAGTTAAAAGATTAAAAAAAGACAACTCATTTATGTAAATATCAATGTGCAAAAAACAAACTTATTTATGTTAATATCTATGTGCAATGTATTATGTTTCTATAGTTTATCGCTTGTTAAAAGTTGAAACACTTGAATGAAATAAAATATATCAAAGCCAATGTTCCTGTTATTGTTGCTCTGTTGTCAATGAAGATAAGTAATTAATTATACACGCCCACTCATAAATAGTTCCTCTATAAATAGACAGCACTAATCTAAATTTAGCATCAATAACTGGGGTATTTATTGACCAGTCTCATATGGGTACTGTACACGTAATGTGGGTGAAAACGTAACTATGGGGAAAATAACAGAAAACATTCTGTAACCAAGCAACTCTCCCAGGAAATTTTAGAAATGAATTTTCTCAAAAATATGCCAAAAGCATGGGAGAATTGCAAGGGGGGACTTTAGAAGGCTAGGGGAGAGGAAACACTGAATAAGCAGTGCAACATTTAGCAAGAATGACAACAAGAGGCCCATGCCTCGAAAATAGGCAACTTTACATAATTTCATCAAAAAATTTTAAGTACAGCCCTGATTATTTTTTGTCACTTCTTTTTCCTCTCCTCCTTCTATCCTCCTTAGAATCACATTTTCTCCAAAAATTACGTGTCTGGCATCCTTTAAACTGAGATTTACAAGCACAAAGATCAGTGAGATGTTGACTGATGAAGGGCCAAACAGAGAATGATAATTGGCGCCAATTTCGGGATGTCTGCGTCACTGCGCATGCGCAGTAGAGGCGTAGTATGGAGGTCCTTTAGGACATGATTTGTTTTTGTTTTGGATGCAAATTTTGGGGATTGGGGGGCAAAATTTGTGTTTGGCCCTGGTTTTGTTAGAGTTAGCACCAGCTAAGTCTGGGTCATTGGTACAGTATAAAAATATTCTTTTTCTTATTTCTTCCAATATTAACTTATGCTGCATATTTTTACGCAGATGAGTATTTACACATGCACCGTGAAACAAATGCAACCTTGTGGGAGTGGAAGCATCTGAGAAATAAACTTGGAAGGTAAAACCTAACAGAAACAAGTGCAAAGCCGATCGCCAGTGATCAGCCAATAGTCCCCCACCATTGGGGGTGTTACCAAAATGTTTATCTTATGCTGCTACAAGACCATACCAAAATTAATTGAAACCGGGGCGGGTGTTTCTAGGAAAAAAACTAATTACACGCAATTTTCAACCTAATAGCCAGCCAATCGGCCATCTTGATTTTAAAAAAAAATAAAAAATTTACATAATGTCTGATCATTGATGAAAATTTTAAACAAAAGAGTCAAAGTATCTCTGAGATACAGGTTGTATAATAGGACACACAAAGATAATATATACAAAAATGGCTGAAAAAATCTCAAGTTTGTCTAATTTTTGCATAATTTATGCACAAGAGAAGAACCTGTATGATATGTTATTTATCTTATGCTGTAATACCTCCATACCAAAATGTATTGAAATCGGAAAGGTCATTTAGAAGTTCTTGGTAGAAAACTAATTACACGCAATTTCCAACAAAAAATGGCCACCTGTCGCCCATTTTGGAATTTTTTTCCAACAAAAATTGATATGCATCAATTTTACATAATGGCTGATCATTGCTGAAAATTTGAAACAAAAGCATTGAAGCATCTCTGAGATGCAGGTGGTAACAGGACACACCAACATAATATACACAAAAATGGCTGAAAAAAATGCTTAAATATGTCTAATTTGCATAATTTATTCATGATAAAAAAACCCTGTATGATATGTTATTTATCTTATGCTACTACATCTCCATACCAAAAATGACTGAAGTCGGAAATAGGGCTGGGTGGTTTATCGTTTTTTCGGTTCGGTTCGTTTTTTTTTTTAAAACCCAAACCGAACCGGCACCTTAATAAAACGAGACTTTCGGTTTCAACAAATTTCCCAGAATTGGTTAAGTTTATGACCACTCAATCACTTGCTTTCCACATGCCAATGGCTTAAATGTCGGGCAATGTCTGTGCCATTTATGCTTACTTCGAGAGGACTGACAACAAATCCCCCCTCCCCCCCCACAAATAGTAGTAGCAAATTTCTTGTATCTCAAACAATATCTACAAAACCACCAGCAGATGGAATATGAAAAATTAAAAAGTCTTAGTAAAAATCCACACATGCAATTCAAGAATCATTAAGTAAATTTAATGAACCGGGCACAGCCCCATGCTCACTCATATTCGACCAAAGCGGTATTGCAAGTTACCTGACATGGTGTAAAAGTATTATAAATTACCTTTGACCCAAAGTCATCTGCATACGGCACAACGTAAATTAGATTGGAGGTAAACATAAAATTTATTGAGTTTCAAAACCTCAAAGTTCACATGGGAAAAATGATGAGTACCGTATTTACTCTATGTATTGGGACACTCTATGATTTGGGACACACATTTTTTCCAGAAAACTATATTTTTTTTATGCTCTAAAGTTTGGGACATTCAGGAGATTTGTTTCCAGTTGGCCCGTCGCTAGTAGCAGACGACACTCATAAAAAAAATTCTTGAGTAACTAAAAATTTTCATTTTTTGCTTCCAAAACATAGCTTATGATCCCTCATTGGAACAGGGTGCCTCTTCCAACCACAGTTCCTTCAGACATTTTACGTCGGGAACTTTTGTCCAAGGAGATAAACAATCTTCTGACAAAGGGGGCTATTGAGATCATCAAGAATATTAGGTCAGTGGGTTTCTATTCCCGCCTGTTCTTGGTGCCGAAGAAGGACGGCCGACTCCGACCGGTTATCGATCTGAGTTTCCAGAACCAGTCTATCATTCCTTCCAAGTTCAGCATGGAGACTTTCAGGTCAGTCCTCCGTTCAATTCACCAGATTTCGCTTCCAGCTTCGACCTACGAGACGCTTACTTTCACGTTCCGATTCATTGGGCGTTACGGAAGTATCTCAGGTTCGTTTTTCTGGGGCGAGTTTACCAGTTCAAGGCCATGCCTTTCGGCCTCAACCTGGTTCCTTGGGCCTTCACCAGACTGATGTCGCATGTGATAGCTTTCCATCGCACACAGTCCAGGGTGACTACTTCGGCATATCTGGACGATATCCTCCAGGGGCATTCCAATGCTGCCTTACTGGAGTCGGATGTCGTCACTCTATTGAGCTTGCTCACGTCGCTAAGAAATGGCCACAAGAATGCACCAAGGCGAGGGCAAAAGGAATTGCCCTAAAGGAACCGAACTGGAAATAACAGAGGTGAGGGCAGTAGAAGAAAAAGGTGAACTCAACAGAAACAGAAAGTAGAAGAACACCCTCAACTACGAGAGAAGGTGGCAGAAAAAAACCGGAACATGACAGAACCCAGACGGTCGACAGGGACCGAAAAAAACAGAAATTCAGCCCTCAACAGAGTGAAGAAATCCTGTCCAGACAGTCCCAGATTGACACCTGACTCCAAAAATTAATTCATCAACCGAAAAATTCATTGTCGAATCACGTGATGTCGAAAACAAAACATTCGCGAAAACGGAATAGTAAATAATATACAATGAGAATGTGGTTGAAAATATAAACGAGAATATATAAAACACAGTGCTGTTATTATACGATCTTCAGATCCATAAATCCAGTCACAGGAAAACCATTAGCGACGAGTTAAAATATCACTGTTACTGAGCAATGATGGCACACATCCACCACGTGTGCAGATAATCAAAAGAATGACGAATTGCGCACTGTTTTACGGTAGTCGTGGATTTGTACTATGGAAGAGCGTCCAATACTGGGTGTGCGCCGATGGCGCTCGGAAAGATTAAAATAGAGAGTATTTTATCCGTGTTAGGTTCTTCCACTGTAGTGCAAGCCAGTAGTAAACAAATGAGGTAGGTTGATAAGAAATGGCCGCCAGTCGGCATTCTTGAATTCTTTTTTGAAAAAAATTGATGTGCACCACCTTTCCATAATGTCTGATTAATGTTGAAAATTTGAAATGCCAACATTCAACCATCTCAGAGATACAGGCAGTAACAGGTAAGAGGGACAGACCAGACAGAGTGCAATCAGTAAGTCCCCTTCGGAGTGAAACCACGGGAGACTAATAATTCTGGCGCTACAAAATGCTGAATAATCCAGTTTTGATCCACCTAGTACTTTAGTGTATGTTTTCAACAGAACCAACATTATAATCACTAAAACTCCAAGTCGGCAGTGGATTGAGTGACAAACTTTCTCGTTAAAATTATTTTCATTGTTTTCATGATATTATGCTTCAAGACAATGTTGAAGAACACAACTGATTATTTTATGAGGGCAAATATTTTGAAATAGGTTAAGCACAAACAAAAAAAGTAAAGCAATTTTTGGAGCGCTCAACCCTTTTTTACAGGTAAGCAAATTTTCAATTTTTAAAGGCCTGTGACAGTTGAATTTAGAGATATGAAGAAAATCTACCAGCATCATAAAACAGAGGATTCATCTGCTTCCCAACAAATATTTATCTATTTTCTTCGTAACTGTTGTTTAAGTTCACATTCAATATCTATAGCTATATCGTAACTGGAACATAAGCATGAAGTAAAGTTCAGCCAATATTTATACACCAATACTGCTGCGCACTTTAGAGGTCTATCACTCAATCGTTGGTTATGGTTCCCATTATTTCATAAGTAAAGCAGAGTTTGTTTACTACAGTAAACCGGCACTACTCCATTTCAAGCATTCCTGGAGGAAAATTTTTATCCACTTTTCCAGTAAACAAAAGTGCTGACACAGGCTTTTGCATCAATAGGTCAATTACTTGAAGCCCAAATTTTGGCTTTATTAAAAAAAAAAAACTTACCCTGCATCTTCTTCCTCTATGAGTTTACTTGCAATTCTCACCTATAAAAAAAATGTAGTTTGTGAAATTTCTTGCCTTGATTTGAGATGGGCGGTAGTGAAATTTTGAGTTCATTGTTGGTTTCGGTATTTTAAGGAGGGTATACCACAGTATCAGGTTGGTATTCACTATCTGACTTGATTGAGATTTGCTGACATTTTATCTCACAATCGGGGCGTTTTTGCACTGTGATGCAACTAAAGTTTAATGTATCTGGGCCCTTGTTCTGAATCCGTATCAAGGGCCCCTGATACAAGCATGTGATTCTGCTGTTGCCAAAACAACGCCATTAATATCATTTTTCGATCACTTCACGTTTTTCCCTTCAACTCAGGCCTTGGCCGTTTAATTAGTATTGAAAAAAAAATGCGCTTAAGACATCTCCCGGTTTGTTGATGAAGGAGTGTTGTAATAAACATCAGGAATTGTAATTTTAATGTTCCAAACCTTCTGGCCACAACTTTGTATGTGAATCATTACGAATGAACAGCAACTGAATGCTCCACACATTAATATTACAGTCCGTCAGGTTGGGAATCCCACGACCTTGAACCGAATCAATGAATTTATCGATCGGTGATACAGTCGGAAACAGAAAAGATAAAATGAGCCAATGAAATGGAAAGTAATAAGAACTGAACGATAAATAAAAAAACAAAAATACTCCAACTATTATGAATCTGGATCACAAATTGCAAATGACATTTACAATCTACTTGAAAAATTTTATATTTTTCTTTTGAATAAAATATACAAACGAATCCCCTGTGCCGTCGTCTGCTGTTTACGATTTTCCGAAAGCCTAAAATTACAGTTCGTGCCGAAATAGTTTAATTTTCTACTTTAAAATGGATGATTTGAATTCTGATGAGATAAAATCTGTAACCAGGGGTGATCTCCACGAATCATAAATTAGGAGTTCAGGGTCCAATAACACTTTATCACATGCATCCAATAATCTCTTTATTTACATGGTTATTAAAACCTATAAAATAAATATACAACAAGCAGGAGTTTTCAGAATATTGCACATAATAATAAAATGACAGAATGTGAAAGGAATCAATATGTATCGAAATATAAATATGAATCGCAGAACACGACGAAATCGAAAATCGACCCATAAGCAGTAGAAATGGAAACTCACCAGATATGCACAGTATATAAATGTTACAAATCTTCACAGATAAGTAAAATACTTTAAATTTGAATACTTTCACTAACACACTTGAAACAATCAGTTGTAGAGCTGACAGATTCAAAATGGTTATGACAAGGAGTGTTAGTTAGGCGGGAAATGGTGAGTGCTCATTCACAAAATCATGCACATGCAGTGAACTGTCGTGAGGTAGTTGGTCATTGGTTAAACATCACTGCAGATATGTTTAACCCATTGCCAAAAAGTGCAAATTACACACCCATAGATGTAATTGAATAAATAATTAATTGATATGAATAATTAATACATATATATTTCACAATATATATGGGCAGCTCTGGTTACAAATCATTAATGGACACTGATGATGAAACATATTTTAACTTTGACCACTCATTTGCAAACTCACAGGAACTTGAAGCCAATTTTTTAAGTGTTGGTAGTAGTCCTGCACCTCTTTGGGGATGGAGATCAAGTGGCCAGGCAGAGTCACTGCAGCATAGTGAACACCCCCAATCTGCTTTTAATGGTATCAGAAGTGGAAATAATGCCCAAGCTAACCAGGTGGATAATTTAGGAGGGGCAGGACCAAGCAAAGATCATAGGATGGTTAATAATTCAAAAAAGAGGGCCCCAGTGTTTATTGACATTGATGATCCAGAGAAGGATGAATTTGTAGAATCTGTGAAAAATGAGAACACTTGCAGAAAGACCCATTATGTTATTAATTTATTTGAAAATTTTCTGAGGTCATGCAGAGTGACAGACCTTTAGGACAACTGAACCCATATGAATTAGACAATCACTTTGGGACTTTTCTTATGTCAATTCGAAAAGCTCATGGCAGTGAGTACATGCCGGACCCATTAACCTCATACCACAGAGCTATCGACAGACATCTTAAGGAAATAAAGTCAAATTTCAGAATTATGATTGACCGTCCTTTTGAAAATTCAAGAAATGTTCTTTGTAGTAAGAGAAAAGAACTTAAGGAGAAGGGAAAAGAGAATCGGCCAAACAGAGCTGATCCCTTAACTGAAAGCGAAGAAAATAAACTATGTGAAAAAGGCTTGATAGGCCTTTATATCCCTCAGAGTTTGCTAAACTTAAGTGGTTGAACAACACAAAATTATTTGGAATGTGGGGTGTCAAAGAACATCACACATTACGATGGGGGGATATTCAGCTACAAGAAGATGAGAATGGCAATGAATTTTTACTGTACAATGAACGCTGTACAAAGACCTGCACTGGTGAGAGCACCACAGGTCATTTAAGGGCTTCCCCCCCCCCCCCCCCCCCCCCCCCCCCCCCCCCCCCGAAAGCATTTGCAATTGCTAATGTCCGACCAGAATTGTGCCCTGTTCAGACATACAAAGAATACCGTAACAGACGACCAAACAATACATTGAAGGAGGACAGTCCATTTTATATTCAAATTAATCATAACCGAAAGGGGGCAGCTTCAGTTTGGTATAAGGCACAACCTGTAGGAAAACACAATTTGGCCAAAATAATGGAACAAATGGCAGAAAAAGGTTAACTGTGTGGAAAGAAAATGAATAGTAGTGCAAGAAAGGCATTATGTACAAGACTCCTTCATCAAGGTGTGGCCCCAAACACAATAGCTCAACTGTCCACACACAAGAACATTCCAAGTATCAATAATTACTCTGTTGCAAGTGTAGAAATGCAGAGACAGATGTCCAATATTTTATGCAACATACCTGAACAAAATCTTAATTATTCTAACCCGCAATCTACTACATGTAGTAATACTTCGCGTTTGACTTCAAATCCCAAAAGAAAGTGTTTTACTTCAGTCACTGAAAAAAACTCTGAAATACTGACTCAGACTGAGTCACATCATACTGGCAAATGTCATTAACATCAGAGGTAATTGTACAATTCAGTACATTAATAATAATTATACCAGTACCAGTGAAAGAGAATCTGATATTTGTCCACTTGCCCAACATGAACAGCAAACATCATTTGGAGTCCGTAACTACTCAAATGTTCACCCTTTTTAGCCTACAAACTTAACTTTGACTTCTGAATGGAATCCGCTCATTGACATCATTAAGCTCATTCCAATGAGGGGTCATAAGCTATTCTTTAGGTGTTGTTAACAGATGACATTGGCCAAAAATATTTATTTCAGTGATATCTCCATTCCAAATAGGTTGGGAAATATTGACTTATTGTGGAAACTTTCAGGCAAAATTAAATAGGCCACTAAAGTGTGTAATTTTCAAGTAAAAGTATCACATATGACAAGTGACGGAACATTGAGACAATAAGAAGAACGCAAATGTTTATACAACTTCTGAAGTAGTCTTACTGAATTAGTTTCCCATTTTTTTCTGGGTTCCAATGCCACTGGTTTCATCTTTCAAGAAGACGAGGAAGCTCATTTCGGTTTTTCAATGTTCTTTTAGTGTTTGAAGACTCACATTCGCAAGCAGAGTTGCAGCTGTTTTTGCTGTAAATTGTGCAAAACTCCTTCTATAACCGATTAACAGGATCCTTTTAAATATAATAAAATTTACACCAAGAGAAACATTTAATTCATCAGTTATTACTGCAATTAACAATCAAATTCACGTTGACAAAATACACGTGAGATCAATTCTCGCAAAAGCACAGTGAATCCCAGTGACAGGAAATTTCTCAGAAGCATGACGTCATTCTATTTTTAAATTAGCATTCTTTCGCCCACTGCGAAAAAGAAATAGTTCCTATTAAAATATTCTTTTAAGACATTTTGTGGTCAAGTATTGTGAGATAAATTTATCATCACCACAGTGTGTGTGTCCAGGAATTCGGATCAAGTCTCGTTGAAGGAACGGAATCACATTTCGACTCGCCCTTATGGGCTCGTCGAAATACTATTCTGTTCCTTCAACTCGACTTGATCCGAATTCCTGGACACACACACTGTGGTGATAATATATATATCAAAGGAGAATACACATAAGAAAGTACAGAATAAGTTGTTCTTGTATCATTCTACCACAGTGCCACAAATGTTGATGCCAATGAGCTCAACAATAGCATTCTTCTCCCAATGCAAATCATATCTGTAGCTGTAGTAATTTTGTGACTTGTTCCAAATGCATCTTAACCTTTAAAGGCCTATTTCAGGTTTTTGCAATCTCAGAGCAGGTGCCCTTAACATGCCATTATTAGGAAGTCCTGCTGACAATAAACAAATTACCTGGGCAGTGATTTCTTACCAAGTCTTGGCTGCACTAACAGGCAGCCAGGACTTGAACTGAAATCACTGCTAAGCAACTGGACAGGTACAGGCCGTAGTCTAGTGGGAATTCAGGGCAGTTGCCAGGACCTTAAGGGTTACCAAACTGAAAACAAAATCAGTCACTTCTTTCATCAACTGCTATTAAGCCTGAACAAGGACTTATAAATAGCAAATGAAGGAAAAGTTAAAAAATTTATAGTAATTTATATTTTTTTTATACTTACCAATGACCCAGACATAGCTGGTGCTAACTCTTAAAAATCTAGGGCCAAACACAAATTTTGCCCCCCAATCCCCAAAATTTGCATCTAAAACCGAAAAAATCATGTCCTAAATGGTCCTCCATACTTTCCCTCCACTGCGCATGCGCAGTGTCAAGGAGGTCTCGAAATTGGCACCAATTATCATTCTTACAAGCAGTGCCTGGTCAGCGCTATGTACTCAGCGGGGAGGTATGAGTTCCCAACTCCTGGGAGGGCCATCCCCGTCTGGGTCATTGGTAAGTATAAAAAATATATAAATTACTATAAATTTTTTAACATTTTTATACTGTACCAATGACCCAGACATAGCTGAATAGTAAAAAGGCTGGGGGGCCTAGAACATAGAGAAAAATCCAATAAGCTGAACTATATAAAATAGAGTCATCCCCTCGAGGAGAAAAGGAGTATTAGGCTTTACATGTATCTTTCTTATTTTATGATAAATTAGAAAGACACAACACCCTCCATAATAGAGCATAATAACATTCATGTTCTCTATTAACATTCAGTATAACTTTTTATACTAATTATTTTTAAAGTAAGCCAATAAATAAAGTTAGTCCAGAGAATTGAAACTCTTTAAACTCTTTTAATAAAAGTGTCCAAGGATTGTATATTAACGCCTGTTTGACACGTGACATATACAAATGCTTCACACCGAGCTACACTTTAAAAATATGACATGAATGAATTTTTAAACATTAACTTTACACTTTAAAACCATCCCGGTAACGACTCAGAATTACTGACTCCAGAGGAGGTATCCCCTTGCTTTTCACTATAAAGCAGGTGACCTAAGGGAACACCCCCCCCCCCCCCCCCCCTTGCCCTGGGTCAAATAGCCCAGAGCGAAGAGGGCAGCAGGAAGGAGTCACTGCCAGAACGGAAAGCCTGCATAACTATAGTTGCAACTGTTTAGTGGACGACAGATAACGGACCTAAACAATGCAGGTCTCCAGGAATGGACTCAAATATTCTGAGATAAAAATTTGTGAATGTGGATGGCTGAGACCAATATGCAGCCTTCATTAAATCTGTAATAGCAACACTATTTGCATAAGCCCAAGATGTAGAAAGAGCTCTTACTTCATGAGCCGGCACAGACTGCTGAATTGAAGATAGATTATCATAAGCAGTACGGATAGTTAATTGAATCCATCTAGCAATAGAATGGACCGTAATGTCCTTTCTATTAGGCATCAGAGACAGAAAGAAGCGTTTTCGTCCCTTTCTGATAAACTGAGATCTTTGTTTATAAATACGTAAAGCTCTAACCGGACAGAGTAAAGGCCTATGCCCGTCTGAAGACTGAAGGGCCTTAATAACAATAGGTTCCGGATATTTATTAGGAGCCTGATTCTTAGCCAAAAATCCAACATTAGTAGTAAAGGTAATAGTGTTCCCGACACTATGATAGTGAGAATCGTCCACCGATAGTGCATGAAGCTCACTGACTCTTCTAGCAGAAGAGAAAGCTAAGAGAAACGCTGTCTTATAAGACAAGAATTTGAAATCTACTGTCTCAAGAGGCTCAAATGGCTTTTCTTTTAGTTTAAGAAGAACCCAAGCTAAATTCCATTTAGGAATTAATCTGAGGGTTCTAGGTCTATTTATCGAGAAGTTTCTAACTAATTTAGATAAAGAGACATTAGATCCAATTTGTAAACTATCATGGTGTGCATAGGTATCAGATAACATAGACCTATAACCTTTAATAGTAACAGTCTGCAGTTTGATCTCGTCAAACACGTATACTAGAAAGTTTGCAATGTCTGGTATGGAGGGATAAAAAATATCAACAGAATGATCCCTACACCAACGATGAAAGACCTACCACTTAGCCACATAGTTTAGCGAAGAGGAGGTCCTCCTACAGTTAGAAATCGCGTCCACTGCTTGTCCTGTAAAATGCTTGCCGTGCAAGAAGGACCGCACAACGGAAATACGTGAAGGTTGAGACCTTGCGGGTTGTGATGAAGTTGACGCGATTTCCCCTGCGAAAGAAGATCCTCTCGTGGAGGAAGTTTTCGCACAGCAGACACCTGAGTAGATTTATCCACGGTCTCTGTGGAGACACAGATGCTACCAACAGAATTTTGCATTGTGATTGTTTTTATCTTTAGCAATATTTGCTGAATCAACGGCGCTGGAGGATACACATATCCTATCATTCCGTCCCACGAGATCGATAGAGTGTCTACTGCATATGCTCGGGGATCCGGACATGGTGACACATACGTCTGCAACTGATTGTTGAGTTGTGTCGCAAATAAGTCTATCATTGGCCGCTCCCATTGGTAGCAAATCTGATTGAATACCTGTTTGTTGAGAGAGCCATTCTGACGGCAACAAGCGACCCTTCCGTGAAAGGGAGTCTGCTAATACATTCAGACGACCCGGAATATGACAGACCGAAAGCAGAACTTGGTGTTCTAGAACAAACAGAAGGATTCTTTCCGTTAAATTGAATAACGGAACGGAATGAGTGCCTCCCTGGTTCCGGATATACACTACTACTGTCGCATTGTCGGACAGGATTTGAACATGTGCTTTCTGAATAATGTTCATCCAATGACGTAGTGCAAGCCAAATTGACATCATTTCCTTGATGTTTATGTGCTTGCCTAGAAACTGCAGATCCCAAAGACCCTGGCACTTCGAATCCGTTGGGATCAATGTTGCACCCCAACCTGTTTGACTGGCATCCGTCATAATTGTAAAACTTGGATCCGGCAACTGCAGTGGAACTCCCTGAGTCAACCACTGAATGTTGGCGTAAGTCTGAATCTCTTGTTTCACTTGATTTGACAAGAGAACGTCTATATCGAGCGAATGAATCTTTACACTCCAATTCTGAGTCAAGAAAATTTGGAGAGGACGAGTGCGTAACCGCCCCATTGGAATGAGATCCGCAGCGGCTCCGCACAGACCTATCAGTCTCATGAACTCTCTCGCTGTGACTTTGTCTGAGTGAAGACAATAGCGAGCGTAACAACTGATTAATTTCGCTCTGGTTAACGGCAGACGAACGAGATTGTTGTGCGTCTCGAAGCTCATTCCCAGATGAGTGAATGACTTGGACGGCACCAGATCCGACTTCTCCTCGTTTATTATAAAACCGAGACGTCGGAGTAATAGAAGCAGATTCTGCACATCGTTCTGAAGCGTTAACTCGTTGCCGTACCTCTGAAGAATGTCGTCCAGGTAGGCCGACGTTACTGCAGACGAATGAGCTCGGAAATGAATCATTACCGAGTTCATTATTCGAGTGAAAGCCCAGGACGCTAGGTTCAAACCGAAGCACACCGCTTGGAACTGATATACAACTCCTAGGACTGCGAAGCGTAGATACTTTCTGAAGTCGGATGTACCATGACGTGAAAGTACGCATCTTTGAGATCTATGCTTGTAGCATAGTCGTTCACCCGAATACTCGCTCTGACTGATCGAATTGTCTCCATATAGAACTTCGGAGCGACGATCAGCTTGTTTATCCAGCTCAGATCTATGACTGGACGGAACGAGCCGTCTGGTTTCGGAACCAGAAACAGATGGCTGTAGAAACCCGGTGATTCTTGGTCTTCTACGACCTCTACCGTGTTCTTCGTCAGAAGAGACTGTACTTCTGATAAAAGAGCATCTCTTTTCTGCGGATTTGACGGAAGTTGAGTCTATTTTGGACTTCGAGTTAATGGAGGCTTTCGTTTGAAGGATATTCTTAGTCCTTCCGAAATTACCCCTCGGACCCAGGGGTCGTCCGTAATTGACGCCCACTCGTTTATAAAACTTGATAATCCTCCGCTTACCGGAACACGATAGAGGTTCAAACCATCACTTCCTGGACCTGCGAGGCTTGCAGAAGGAGAAACTACATCCTCCACAACCCGCACCTCGTCCCGTCGACCTAGGGACGTCTGACCGGTTGTCTCGGCCAAAATAACGTCCCGTACGTGAGTCGCTGCCTTGACGGTCTCTAGAATAAGACCTAGAGGACGTATAAGAACCTCTATAGGAACTTCTCTTGGGCGTACTTGTCCCAGAAGTGCCTGTCTTACTCTTTTCTACTGTATCCGACTTTTCGGAAGCAGATTTGAATAGCAGAGAATCCGAAGCTTTCTTAGTTATCTTATCATAGATTGCTGAAAGCTTGCCGTTGAAGAGAAGCTCTCCGGAGACCGAAGCGACTCTGAGAGAGTTCTTCACCTTACTATCCACGCGCGTGGATGTAGCTAGGGCTGCGTCACGTCTAACCAACTCCAGGTTTGCCACTGAAAGGGCGGAGTTATACGTGGAATAAGCTACTGTCCTTGAAAGAAGTCTTAATGAGGATTGTATATCCCGGAATTCTTTCCCTTGAAGACGTAATGATAACGCCTTAGTAAGGTGGTCTGCGTATGATAAAGCGTCTAAGTTAACTCTGTTAGACATTATTGTTGTTTCCAATGTCGTAGTTGGAATTGACATAGACGACGGTATAGACAATTCCAAGTCTTCAGCCTCGTCGTCTAGACGCAGAGGAACTCTCAGTATGCCCTGTCCTGCCGTTTCGAATTTATTCCTTGAATTGATGAAAGGCAGATTTAGAGCATTTGCGGACAAGAAACTAGACTTGCCTGTTTTGGTAGCAAGCTTATATATAGCGTCGTTCAATAATTCGAATGTTCTTGTGACTTTATTGGACTGTGTCGGAAACTCAGGGACGATGTCCATGAACCGATCAAAAAATTCCGTGTCCAATGACGCTATCAGTCGCTTATCCGGCATCGCAGCATTCTGGTCCGATGGAACAACCTCTGGAAGATAATGCCGGATGAAATCTACGGCAGCTTTATGTTGTTCCGAAAGGGAAAGCTCCAAATCCTCCGAATCCCTTTCGCCATCCTGTCGGACCCTATGAAATTCTCGGTCGTCCGTACCTGATGCTTCAGCGGAGCGTACCGACCCAGCGTCGTCGGATAATTCCTGATCCGACAGAGATTCTGTCGTTTGCTGGGATGCTGCGATAAGTTGTGCTATTTGGGATAGCACGTCCGTCACTGAGGCCTGTGGAGTAGCGGTCTTACGTTGCTTTGCCACTGGAAGCTCTGTGTACGTTGACTCCTGCATACTTCTCTTATGCGAACGTCTAGAGTCTACAGGCCTTGTGTCCCTGGCTACTGGATGGCGTGACCTGGTCGCCGTGGAATCCCTGATTGGTGAAGCTGGCTGGATATCCGTGGTCACGTAGCCAAGGTGCGGTCGTGTGCGCTGCCGTGAGGATGAGGAAGCCTTATCAACAGTCTCTCCGGACTGTCTATATAACGGAGCGTCCCGAGCGGCGGATGTATGCTCCGAATGCGAAACGATTTGTACCACAACATCTGGTCCCAGATGTTGTTGTACGAGAGAGGGACCTCTCTGGCTCGCAGCCCGGATGGACCTGGACGAGCTAGGAACCAGACTAATAGGCTTCCTCCGTTCTCTCCTCTGATCCGTCGTCACTGGGTGTGCACTTTGTCTATTTATAGTGCTCGCATCACCCAAATCTCCTTCCTGGACCGCAACGGACGAACCCGGCTGCCGAACCATTTGATGAATGGACGCTACACCAGGCGAGCTAGCGGACGCCAACGCCGTCGATCCTACTAGGGACCTCTTAGGCAACTGACGTATTTCCATGAGCACTTTTGCCGCTAGCTCTTCATTTAACTGTGACGACAGAGGCACACTTTTGGAAGACATCACGGAAACATCACCCTGTTCTTGTTCCTCTGAAATAGAGATTGATAAACTAGAGTGACTCTGCGGAGAAAGGACCGTTATGGCCTTTTCCCCGCTAACAACATACCGTGACACACGTTTCCAATGTTTGTCATCCCAATTGACACATACTGAACAGGAGTTAGTGCGAGTACAATGACTACAATTAATACAATGATTATGAAAGTCAGAGGAAGATTTCCTCTTATTACAATTTGAACAATATCCTTTTATTGTGAAAAGAATACAAAAAGTCCTAGTACTCGCACCAACCCCTGAAAACAAAGATACATAATAACATGATCCATTAACATAGAAAAAATAATTGAAATCAAAAAAATGTTTTGAAAAAATATTTTTTCAGAAAAGCCCAAGTTTCTGAAAAGTAACGTTGAGCCCCAATGGATCCCAAGAAGCCTAAGTGTGGACAAAAATTTTAAAAATATTTTAAAAAATTAATGCAACACTTACGAACAATAATAATGTATCTTGTTATGATTAAGCTAATACAAAGACAAGAAATCCCCCGCCACAAAGACTGATGTCAATGAAAACAAGAAGTGTATAAACACCAGAAACATAACTCCAGGCACTGATAACCATGGCCCGAAATCAGTTACCAATAACACACTATCCGATGCAAAACAGAGACTTCCAGGGAAGAAACTGCAGAACATCAGATGGTAGATGCAGAACACTATGCCTAAACACCCATGGGTGAGGACGTAAACATGGGGAAAAAAACAGAATTCATTCTGTTACCCAGCTAAAACTCCCAAGAAATTTTAGTAATAATATTACAGAAAATATGCCAAAAGCATGGGAGAATAGCAAGGGGGGACTTAAAGGAAAGGGAGAGAGGAAACACTGAACAAGCAGTGTAACTTTATAGCAAGAATGACAACAGGCCCATGCCTCGAAATTAGGCAACATATCATAATTTCGTAAAAAAATTTTAAGTTACAGCCCTGATTATTTCCTGCCACTCATTTTTCCTCTCCTCCTTCTATTTCCTCTTTAGATCCACCATTTCTCTAATATTTATGTGTCTGGTATCATTTAAACTGAGATTTACAAGCACAAATATCAGTCAGATGTGAACTGATGAAGAGCCAAACAAAGAATGATAATTGGTGCCAATTTCGAGACCTCCTTGACACTGCGCATGCGCAGTGGAGGGAAAGTATGGAGGACCATTTAGGACATGATTTTTTCGGTTTTAGATGCAAATTTTGGGGATTGGGGGGCAAAATTTGTGTTTGGCCCTAGATTTTTAAGAGTTAGCACCAGCTATGTCTGGGTCATTGGTACAGTATAAAAATTATGAAAATACAGGTTTAGATATTCAATGATTGGTTTGGTTCAGTTTTTGGGTATCCTCATGATAT
The DNA here is from genome assembly GCA_031216915.1 of Pictodentalium vernedei. Classification (NCBI taxonomy): domain Eukaryota; kingdom Metazoa; phylum Mollusca; class Scaphopoda; order Dentaliida; family Dentaliidae; genus Pictodentalium; species Pictodentalium vernedei. The sequence goes on along the minus strand of CM062296.1, from coordinate 404,391,296 downwards.
CGGTATCAGTTGTTTTTTGGTATACTGCCCATCTGTAGCCTTGGTGTTTAACACTTTTTCCACATTTGCAAGAGCAACAGAAACTGTTAGCAAATGAAGTTTGTTAACAATGATCATTACAACATTCCATTCAAAGATTTTAAATTTATAGGGCAAGCAAAAAAAACCTCAACAAATGCCCCCAAACTCCAAGAATCTTTTACCTCACTATCCATGGATAATATACCTGTTTAATTATTTACAGGCCTTAAAATTCATTTTTTTGGGGCACACCGTTTTGCGCTAATTTGGGTGCATTATAACGAGAAGTATAAATTTTATAGTAAATTTCCTTTCTTATTATACCTACCGAAATTGTTTACAACAGGCTTGCACTACAGTGGAAGAACCTAACTCGGATAAAACACACTCTATTTTAATCTTTCCCAAGATTTGGGAAAGAAAAGTGGTGTAAAAACACCACGAAAAAATAAGCCAAAACTGGGCCGAGCGCCATCGGCGCACACCCAGTATGGGACGCTATTCCATAGTACAAATCCCTGACTTCCGTCACAGTGCGCAATGCTTCAATTCGTCATTCTTTTGATTCCGAACAACACAGGAGTTATGTGATCAGCGGGGAGGAAGGATTCTTACCCGAATAAGAAGACGGGAGGGCCTCCATGTAAACAATTTTGGTAGGTATAATAAGAAAGGAAATTTACTATAAAATTTATACTTCTTATCAACCTACCTCAATTGTTTACAACAGGCTGAATAGACAAAAGGCTGGAGGGAATCACATAACCAACCCACACATAACTCAATAGCACTGGGACCATGGACAGAGGAAGAGATCCCTAGGCCTATCAAACCATAGCATCAAAGACATTAGAAAAGCCAATGAAAGATGAGGCTTATGGTGAAGTGCGACGCACAGACAGAAAGGGCAGTAACAGCACAAAGGTGGAACCAACCCTGAAAAAAGCTGAAAAGCTTGGATAGACAACATCCTGAGCCGAAGAAAGAGGGCCCCAAGGGTCTCTGTCGGCTCCTGCAACTGTCGCAGAGAAAAGGAGAATGTAGCATTTCTCCAGAAGGCTGCCAGTATAACATCAGTCATCCGACAACATGACAGAGTTATGAAAAGAGGAAGACAATGCACGCACCTCCTGGCAGAAAAAACAATTGGTAATACAATCACCAGTAGCTAGACGAGCGGAAGCCGCACGAATAGCAAGACAAGTCCATCAAGAAATGGATGCAGGAGAGGTCTGGCATGTGGGAAAACGCATATTCATCCAGGATAAAGGCGTGAACGCCCCCCACCCCAAAGCAGAGCAGCGCCCAAGAAAGTGACCATCTTGGAGTAAACTGCAAAGTCCTAGGCCTTTTCAAGGAAAAGAGCTGAACAAGCTTGGAGAGGCAAGGATGAGTGTCGAAACAATGCGGTATCACATAGGAAAAAAAGTCTCTGAAGCATGGACAAGTACACATAGCTGGAGACCCCCAGAAACAAACATATACCAGAAAACTCCGCAAGCAGTGTGATCGAAGGAGTGACAGAAGCAACAGAGTGATCACACACCATCGACAGAAGAACCTTCCACTTAGCCACAGAGGCTAAACCAGTGGAGTGAGTGCCTCCTTGAAGAAAAGCAACTCCACTGCGTGTCTCGAAAAACCACTACGGAGGAGACAGGACCCGATAAAAGACATGTGCGAAGGCACAATGAAATCGGGTCAACTTGAAAACCTCCCGGGCGACTTTGGCAAAGAAAGTCGCGAGGTAGAGGGAGACATGCCGGAACCGCCGCTAACAGAGAGCAGAGCAGAATGATCCACACCCACCGAAGCGACGGGTGTGATCGAAAGGATTCGACGACTGCAGGTTCATATCTGGGTGAGAACCTGAGGCGGAATCGGAACCGGCAGGAAGGGGTAGCCGACAAGACCATCCCAAAGGAGGGCCAGAGCGTCCACGGCGAAAGCCAGAGCATCTGGACACGGGGACACGAAAGTGTCCACCTGATGGTTCCAACTAGTCACAAGAGATCGATGGAACCCACCATGTGGAGCATCCACCTGGTGGAAATGACCCTGCCCCGACGGGACAGGGAGTCGGCTAGGATGTTCAGGAGACCGGGAAAGTGACGAACAGCCACCCCGGCACGGACATCCTGAGCGAGCAGTATAAGATCCCAAGCCAATCGTACAGTGGAACAGAGTGTGTGCCGCCCTGGTTCCGAATGTAAGCAACCACCGTCGAATGGTCGGACAACAGAAGGACCTGGCGATTTGATAGGTGAGGGATCCACTGCCTGAAATGCAGAAGAGCAAGAAGCTCCTTCTGGTTGATGTGTAGAGCTGCATGATCCTGGTCCACCATCCCGTGAATGGAAAGACCAAGAGGATCCAACGTCGCACCCCATCCAAGATCGCTGGCATCTGCTGTCAGAATGCGATCGGACGTGGGGAAGTCCAACAAAACACCCTGCGAAAGCCACTGGACATCCGCCCAGAGGAGAAGGTGAGGATAAAGATAGTCTGGAAACTGAAGCACCAGATCCAGAAAATCTACATTCGGCCTCCAACGACTGAGCAGAAAGTGTTGGAGAGGTCTGACACGCAGCCGACCTAGAGGAATGAGATCCGTCACCAAACAGCAGAGACCGATTAGCCGGAGAAAACTCCGAGCAGTCGCGGATGTGGACTGGGACAGAGTCGGAGCAAAAGCTGAGGGAATCACAGCCTTGGCCTGGGGAACCGCCACCAAATTGAATTGTGTGCGGAAAGCCATCCCCAGATGATAAAACGACTTGAGAAGGGACCAGGTCCGACTTCTCCTCGTTGACTCTGAAACGTAGCGACGTGAGCAAGCTCAACAGAGTGGCGACATCCGACTCCAGGAAGGCAGTATTGGAATGCCCCTGGAGGATATCGTCTAGATATGCCGAAGTAGTCACCCTGGACTGTATGCGATGGAAAGCTATCACAAGCGACATCAGTCTGGTGAAAAACCAAGGAACCAGGTTGAGGCCGAAAGGCATGAACTGGTAAACTCGCCCCAGAAAAATGAACCTGAGATACTTCCGTAACGCCCAATGAATCGGAACGTGAAAGTAAGCGTCTCGCAGGTCGAAGCTGGAAGCAAAATCTCCCTGGTGAATTGAACGGAGGACCGACCTGAAAGTCTCCATGCTGAACTTGGGAGCAATGATAGACTGGTTCAGGAAACTCAGATCGAGAACCGGTCGGAGTCGGCCATCCTTCTTCGGCACCAAGAACAGGCGGGAATAGAAACCCACTGACCTAATGTTCTTGATGACCTCAATCGCCCCCTTTGTCAGGAGATTGTCTATCTCCGTGGACAAAAGTTCCAGACGTAAAATGTCTGAAGGAACTGTGGTTGGAAAAGGCATCCCAGACAGAGTGGAGTGTCGTCGGAAGGATATTCGCAGCCCGGACCAAACAACACCTAACATCCAAGGATCGGATGTGATGGTGGCCCACGGTCTGCGAACTCTGCTATCCTTCCGCCAACCTGGGACGAGTCGAGGTGAGGACCTTCATTGCAAACCCCGACGAGGCTCGCGAGAGGAGAAAACACCTCTACTGAATGAAGAATCCTGGGAGTTCCCTCAAGACTGCCGACGCTTACCCTTACCCCTTGAGTAAGAAGTAGAAGCGGTGGCAGAAGGATCAGCCCCTTTTGCTTCGCAGAGGAAGCAGAGGGTACTTGTTAGGCTTGGAATGGCCCGTGCCTACCCTACTAGGCTGATCAAGCTGAAGAAACAGGAGCTGATCGTTGGAATGACGTAGGACGTCATCCCGGACCGTCAACACAGAATCATGGAAAAGTTGCGGACCTGTCAAAAAAGCAGATCGAAGAGCAGCGTACTGCTCCTCAGGAAGGGATCGGCCTGTGTCCCGCACAGAGTCCCTTCGAACTAATTCCAGATTAGCCGTGTTACAGGCATGCGCGTGAGTAAGATGCATGAGCGCCTTGGACAGCATACGCAAAGGAGCCTGTACCTCGTCAATCTTATCTGAAGGCAGATAAGCAGCAAAAGCTGAGACGACGTGATTGGAGAGAGAAAGCATACCAAGCATCTCTCTCGATAAGCCCAATGTGGACTCCAGAGTCGTCATCGGAATGACGGCAGACTTGGACTTGGAAAGCCCGAGGGAAGTGGAGTCCTGATCCAAAACCGTCAAAGTCTGGTAGACCGACGGATTGGCGGAATCGTAGGAATGATAACGCGCCGGAGGCAAAAAGGTGTCAACCCTGGTGAAGAACGGAGCCTTCATAGCCTTGGAACTTAGCTTGGAGTCCAAGGCTGAAAATGCTTCAACCAACTGTACCGAAGGGCACGGTCGAAGACGCCCAGAAGCAGGTTGCTCCATAGACTGTTGGCACGCGACCGATGATCGTGGCCTGGCTGACACTGTCGACTGGTTAGATGGTTTGAGATCCGGAAGGAAACCAAACACGAAATCAAGAGCTGCCCCCAAGTCCGAAGACTGCTGGCTCTCGACATCAAGCATGTCTGACTCTTCCCCTGAGTTGGAAGACACATAGCTCATCGTGGGCAAACCAGGCGACGCCTCCCATGGTGTCGGAACACAAGGGGATCAGAAAGCGGCCTGTTTCTAATCCCGGGAGGCGGCGCCATAGGAGGCGCCTGGAAACCACTCGCTGCCTCGCTGGAAGCAACAGGAAGGCTCATTGACAGAACCTGAGTGAGTAAGGAGAGGGCCTCCCTAAGCTCACTGCCCGTACTGGCCGGTTCGACAGGGGAACGAACCGGCAAAGTGGCTTCACCGCTGACCCTCTGAACCAACGAAGGGTCACGATCCTCCAAAAAACCCGACATGGGACGATGGGCGGCAGCCGAAAACGTCTGAAGCCAGACGTGTATAGGGGTGTGACACACCCCGAGGATCAACATAGCAGGAACTCATGAGAGTCACCGCTGACCTCTGCAGGGCAGAAGGTCCAGGCTGCACAAAAGATGTTGGACCCCAAAACTGGTCGTGTGGCCAGAATGAGGGACGGAAACGCCACGGAGTTCATAGTGTCCCACTAAGAACAACCAAATCCAATGACAACTGTGGTGCTCGACGGCGCAGACCACAGGAGAGGGTCCGGCCGGCAGCCACTTCCAACTTCGCCGAGTTGAAGTCAGGGAAGGCTGAGGCAGATACCCCCACGTCTACACAACCAGACACCGCAGCAGACCACTGCAGGTATAAAACTACTGTGCTCAATGGCTGAGAGGACACAGTATGGGGTTCAGTCGGAAGCCCCATTTGACTTCGCCGAGTGGAAGTCTGGGAAGGCTGAGGCCGAAACCCCACAACCACACTACGGACATCCCTGCAGACCCTGGCAGGGAGAAGCCGAGGCCGGCTAAAAACGGTGCCCAATGACGTTGTAGACGGAACAGCAGTAGCAGCAGATACGACGGGAGCTGTTGGAACTGACGGAAAAGCGGAGAGAACCACCAAGCTCGGCCTCCAAAGGAGGAGTCACAACCCTAGTGACAGCCTCAGATGTCGACTGGAGAGGGCGCATAGTCCCGGAACCAGGCATCTCTACACCAGAAAACCAACAGCTCCCGCAGTATCCACCACGGTAAAACACTGCACATTCCCCATGGAAGGGTAATAACTCTCACCAGACATGGTCGAATCGGGAAGCCCCGAAACGAAAGCGGTCCCCACCCCCCGCTGGTGCGGGAGGAGCTGCACATCCCCCACGGAGGAGGAGCAATTCTCATCAGACATGGTCGAATCGGGCGACCCGAAACGAAAGTGTTCACCACCCCCCGCGGGAGCGGGAGGAGCTGCACATCCCCCACGGAGGGAGTCAAACTCACACCAGACGTGGTCGAGTCGGGGGGCCCCGAAACGACAGTGCCCCCCCCCCCCCCCCACGGGTGCGGGAGGAGCTGCACATCCCCCACGGAGGGGTTAAACTCACATCAGACGTGGTCGAGTCAGGAGGCTCCCGAAACGACTGCATTCCACACCACCCGCGTGTGCGGACAAAACGGACACGAGAACGCACCAATGGCGAGGGCAAAAGGAATTGCCCTAAAGGAACCGAACCGGAAAGAACAGAGGTGAGAGCAGTAGAAGAAAAAGGTGAACTCAACAGAAACAGAAAGTAGAAGAACACCCTCAACTACGAGAGAAGGTGGCAGAACCCAGACGGCCGACACCGACTCCAATAAAATTTTTTTTTTTTTTATTATCAACCAAAAAAATTCATTGCCGAATCGCGATGACACGATGTCGCAAAACATTCGCGAAAACGGAATAGTAATTAATAAACAATGAGAATGTGGTTGAAAATATAAACGAGAATATATAAAACACAGTCCTGTTATTATACGATCTTCAGATCCATAATTCCAGTCACAGGAAAACCATTATCCACGAGTTGAATTATCACTGTTTCATAATGCATATGGCGGAAACACATCCTGCTCGTGCTTCGGATAGCAAAAGAATGGCGAACTGAAGCATTGCGCACTGTGACGGAAGTCAGGGATTTGTACTATGGAAGAGCGTCCCATACTGGGTGTGCGCCGATGGCGCTCAGCCCAGTTTTGGCTTATTTTTTCGTGGTGTTTTTACACCACTTTTCTTTCCCAAATCTTGGGAAAGATTAAAATAGAGAGTATTTTATCCGAGTTAGGTTCCTCCACTGTAGTGCAAGCCTGTTGTAAACAACTGAGGTAGGTTGATAAGAAATAACAGCCTTATCCTGTTATGTTTAACTGTCATGCATTTATTTGTGTTTTTATGATCATATTATGGAACAAAGGAACATAGAATTGATATATTTTTCTTGATGTCTTCACACCTTCTCTACTCTGGGCACACCTGTAAAGGGAGTGAAATTGGGGTAATCTGAAGGCCTGACTCTTTAACTAACACATCTGCCATATCTGGCCATTACTACTAAAAAATCCACCAAAAGACATGTGGATTTGTCGAGGGCTAAACTACTATACCCATATCTCAATTAGTTAAGAAATTAGTTAAGAAATTTACGCAGAAAAAAATGAAAAATATTCATGTTTTTAAGGGAAGGGAAGGGAAGGGAAAAGAAGGGAGGAGAGGGGAGGGAAAGGGCAAGGGAAGAAGGGAAGGATTAAATGGGAAATACGTTGCTATAATTTATGAAACACTTACCAGGAGACAGTATGCATAAGGTGACTTCAGTGCATGCTTACTATATTTGGACACAAGCTTTGTAACAGCCAATTTGTCACTCTTTCTAATATGGTACAGCAAACCAAGGGCATGGTACTGCAAAGAATACAAACAGAACAAACATAATTATCATTTTCAATGTCTGTACTTAATACAGAAAAAAATTCTGAAGCAAAAAAGCATGTTTCCTTGTCTGGCAAAAATAGATGATGAAACAAAACCAATTCAACCATTCAATGAGGACAACCCCAACAACATTCTTGTCCAAACTTGAAATTTGCTCTTTTTTCAACTTTCAAAAGCACAGCACATGATTCCTAACTATAAACTTGCTTACCTGTTCCAATGAGGAAAATAGGCGGTGCGGTGGCATTGCGGTAATCGGTTCTCGTCCAATCACCAAAGTTAAGCAATGTCGAGCCCGCTTAGTCCTCAGATGGGTTACCGTCTGAGTGATCACTTTGGACTCCTGTGTTGTGTCCTTGGGCAAGGCACTTGAACCTGATTGACCACATGGGGGCAGGTTGATGCCAACACTAAGGTGTACCGCAAGTCGATGGTGTGCATGTCTTCAACCAATCTAACCCTGCCTGTGCTGCAGTGGGGAGTTAGGACATTTTTTTTGTAAAATAGCATGTGGACGGGCATTTTTCTATTTTACTTTTTATTTTTATAATTATTTCTTTGCCATCAAAAGTTCATGTTCTTGGTTTGTTTTATGTTTTAGGCCTCATAATCTATAGAATAGCATGTGTGATGGTGTAATCTCCCTTGAGCACAACAAAGCTTTACAATGCTAAAAGATTGCAAAGCCTTGTTGCACTCAAAGGACAAATTTATCCGTTTTATTGGGGAAAATATCAGACATAAACTAAATTAAATTTTATTTTTCCTCAGTTTACATTGGTTATAAAAGGAAAGCATTCCAAGGACCATGTGGGAGAGCCTGAAAAACAGATTTTTAACTTTTTTAGGCCTAATGGATACAAGGACACCAAACAATAAAAGAGGATCAGTAATAATTTAATCCTACAGCCCTATGGGGCTGTAGGATTAAATTTTGACTTGAACCTCACTTGTTTTTTGGATGATTAAATACCTCGGTATTCAGAAAATGATACCATGGATACTGTTATACTGTTTATTTTTGGCTGCGATAAGCCAAACAACGTATAGGGCAAAAATGTCTACTTGCACCTTCGCCCAAAATGTCTGCCTGAAAGACCAAAACATCCACTAATAATTACACCCAAAATGACAGTTAATTAGGAGATGCTTTATTCACGATTGCATTGGACATTTCAAGTGTAATTCTTCAACTCTATAACAAAACAGACTCTGAAGAATCTTCATAAAATTATAATATTCTGCAGTCCTCAGATTCTGAAGTGTGCATTCACATGCCTCACTTTATCACAATAAGTATTAAAATTAGCACAACTCAGCACTTAAAATAAATTGCCTTTTTAAGTGATTGCGGTAATGGGCTGGTTAGTACTGATTGTAAACATATTTCTTTCAAAAGATAATATTGCTGACTCTCATATACGGTAGTATTGAAAAGCATGTTAGGCCTAAAAAAGTAAAAAGTTAAAAAATTTATAGTAATTTATATAATTTTTATACTTACCAATGACCCAGACTTAGCTGGTGCTAACTCTAACAAAACCAGGGCCAAACACAAATTTTGCCCCCCAATCCCCAAAATTTTCATCTAAAACAAAAAGAAATCATGTCCTAAAGGACCTCCATACTACGCCTCTACTGCGCATGCGCAGTGACGCAGTCGTCCCGAAATTGGCGCCAATTATCATTCTTACTGGCAGTGCCTGGTCAGCGCTATGTACTCAGCGGGGAGGCAAGAGTTCCCAACTCCAGGGAGGGCCATCCCCGTCTGGGTCATTGGTAAGTATAAAAAATATATAAATTACTATAAATTTTTTAACATTTTTATACTGTACCAATGACCCAGACTTAGCTGAATAGTAAACAGGCTGGAGGGCCTAGGACATAGAGGAAAATCCAATAAGCTCAACTATATAGTAAAGAGGTAACCCCTTAAGGAGAAAAGGAGTATTAGGCTTTACATGTATCTTTCTTATTTAATATTAAATTAGAAAGATACACTACCCTTAATAATTGAGCACAATAACATTCATGTTCTCTATTAACATCCAGTATAACCCTTATACTAATTATTTTTAAAGCAAGCCAATAAATAAAGTAGTCTAGAGAATTGAGACTCTTTATAATCATTTAAAAGTGTCCGAGTATTGTATATTAAAGCCCGTTTGACACTTGACATATACAAATGCTTCACACCGAGCTACACTTTAAAAATAAGACATGAATGAATTTAAACATTAATATTACACTTTAAAACCATCCCGGAAGCGACTCAGAAATACTGACTTGGAGGAGGCATTCCCTTGCTTTTCACTATAAAGCAGGTGACCTAAGGGAACACCCGCCCCCCCCCCTTCCCCTTGCCCTGGGTCAAATAGCCCAGAGCGAAGAGGGCAGCCGGACGGAGTCACTGCCGGAACAGAAAGCCTGCATAACTATAGTTGCAACTGTTTAGTGGACGACATTCTGAGCAACAGATAACGGACCTAAACAATGCAGGTCTCCAGAAATGGACTCAATATTTCTGAGATAAAAATTTGTAAATGTGGATGGCTGAGACCAATAAGCAGCCTTCATTAAAACTGTAATAGCAACACTATTAGCATAAGCCCAGGAAGTAGAAAGAGCTCTTACTTCATGAGCAGAAATCTTAAGCACAGACTGCTGAGAAGAAGATAAATCTTCATAAGCAGTACGGATAGTTAACTGAATCCATCTAGCAATAGAATGGACTGAAATGTCCTTTCTATTAGGCATCAAAGACAGAAAGAAACGTTTCCGTCCCTTTCTGATAAACTGAGATCTCTGTTTATAGATACGTAGTGCTCTAACAGGACAGAGTAAAGGCCTATGCCCGTCTGAAGACGGAAGAGCCTTAATAACAATAGGTTCCGGATATTTATTAGGAGCCTGATTCTTAGCTAAAAAACCCACATTAGTAGTGAAGGTGATAGTGTTCCCAACACTTCGATAATGAGAATCATCCACCGATAGTGCATGAAGCTCACTGACTCTTCTGGCAGAAGAGAAAGCTAAGAGAAAAGCTGTCTTATAAGATAAGAATTTGAAATCTACTGTCCCAAGAGGTTCAAATGGCTTTTCCTTCAATTTAAGGAGAACCCAAGCTAAATTCCATTTAGGAATTAATCTAAGAGTTCTGGGTCTATTTATCGAAAAGTTTCTAACCAACTTCGATAAAGAGACATTAGATCCAATTTGTAAACTATCATGATGTGCATAGGTATCAGATAACATAGATCTATAACCCTTTATAGTAACAGGCTGCAGTTTGATTTCGTCAAACAAGTATACTAGAAAGTTTGCAATGTCTAGTATAGAGGGATCAAATATATCTACAGAATGATCCCTACACCAACGACGAAAAACCTTCCACTTAGCCGCATAGTTTAGCGAAGAGGAGGTCCTCCTACAGTTAGAAATCGCGTCCACTGCTCGTCCTGTAAAGTGCTTGCCATGCAAGAAGGACCGCACAACGGAAAAACGTGAAGGTTGAGACCTTGCGGGTTGTGATGGAGTTGGCGCGATTTCCCCTGCGAAAGAAGATCCTCTCGTGGAGGAAGCTTCCGCGGTAGGTCCCACAACAGACACCTGAGTAGATTTATCCACGGTCTCTGTGGCGACAGATGCTACCAACAGAATCTTGCATTGAGATTGTTTTATCTTTAGCAATACTTGTTGAATTAACGGCGCTGGAGGATACGCATATCCTATCATTCCGTCCCAAGGGATCGACAGAGCGTCTACTGCAAATGCTCTTGGATCCGGACACGGAGACACATACGTCTGCAACTGATTGTTGAGATGTGTCGCAAATAAGTCTATCATTGGCCGTTCCCATTGGTAGCAAATCTGATTGAATACTTGTTTGTTGAGAGTCCACTCCGACGGCAACAAGCGACCCTTTCGTGAAAGGGAGTCTGCTAGCACATTCAGACGACCCGGTATGTGACGGACCGAAAGAAGAACGTGATGTTCTAACGCAAACAGAAGGATTCTTTCCGTTAGATTGAACAACGGAACTGAATGAGTGCCTCCCTGATTCCGTATATACGCCACTACTGTCTTATTGTCGGATAGGATTTGGACATGAGCATCGTGAATAATGTCCATCCAGTGACGTAACGCAAGCCAAACTGACATCATTTCCTTGATGTTTATGTGCTTGCACAGGAATTGCGGATACCAAAGACCCTGGCATCTCGAATCCGTTGGGATTAATGATGCACCCCAACCTGTTTGACTGGCATCCGTCATAACGGTAAAACTCGGAACCGGCAACTGCAGCGGAACTCCTTGAGTTAACCACTGAATGTTTGCCCAAGTCTGAATCTCTTGTTTCACTTGATCTGACAAGAGAACGTCTACATCGAGCGAATGAATTTTCACACTCCAATTCTGAGTCAGGAAAATTTGAAGAGGCCGCCCCATCGGAATGAGATCCGCGGCGGCTCCGCACAGACCTATCAGTCTCATAAATTCTCTCGCCGTGACTTTGTCTGCGTGCAGACAATAGCGAGCGTAACAACTGACTAATTTCGCTCTGGTTAACGGCAGACGAACGAGATTGTTGTGCGTCTCGAAGCTCATTCCCAGATGAGTGAATGACTTGGACGGCACCAGATCCGACTTCTCCTCGTTTACTATAAAACCGAGATGTCGGAGCAATAGAAGAAGATTCTGAACATCGTTCTGAAGCGTTAACTCGTTGCCGTACCTCTGAAGAATGTCGTCCAGGTAGGCCGACGTTACCGCAGACGAATGAGCTCGGAAGTAGATCGTTACCGAGTTCATTACCCGAGTGAAAGCCCAGGGTGCTAGATTCAATCCGAAGCACATCGCCCGGAATTGATACACCACTCCCAGGACTGCAAAGCGTAGATACTTTCGAAATGTCGGATGTACCATGACGTGAAAGTACGCATCTTTGAGATCTATGCTCGTTGCATAATCGTTCACCCGAATACTCGCTCTGACCGATCGAATCGTCTCCATATAAAACTTCGGAGCGACGATCAGCTTGTTTATCCAGCTCAAATCTATGACTGGATGGAACGAGCCGTCTGGTTTCGGAACCAGAAACAGATGGCTGTAGAATCCCAGAGATTCCTGGTTTTCTACGACCTCTACCGCGTTCTTCATTAAAAGAGACTGCACCTCTGATAACAAAGCGTCTCTTTTCTGTGGATTTGACGGAAGATGAGTCCACTTTGGACTTCGAGTTAATGGAGGCTTTCGTTTGAAGGATATCTTTAGACCTTCCGAAGTCACTCCTCTCACCCAAGGGTCGTCCGTAATCGACGCCCACTCTTGTGAAAAACTCGACAACCTTCCGCCAACCGGAACACGATAGAGGTTTAAGCCATCACCTCCTGGACCTGCGAGGCCTGCGGTAGGAGAAACCACGTCTTCCACGACCCGCACCTCGCCTCGTCGACCTCGGGGCGTCCGACCGATTGTCCCGGCCTGAAGGACGTCCCGAACGAGAGTCGCTATCCTGACGGTCTCTCGAATAAGACCAAGAGGACGCACCGGAACCTCTATAGGAACCTCTCTTGGGCGCATTAGACCCAGAAGTGCCTGTCTTATTCGTGTCTGCTGTATCCGACTTCTTAGGAGCCGATCTGAACAACAGAGAATCATTAGCTTTCTTTTTAATTTTATCATAAATAGCGGAAAGCTTGCCGTCAAAGAGAAGTTCTCCTGAGACCGAAGCGACTCTAAGAGAGTTCTTCACCTTAGAATCCACTAGTGTGGATGTAGCTAGGGCTGCGTCACGTCTAACCAACTCCAGATTTGCCACTGAAAGGGCGGAGTTACACGTGGAATAAGCTACTGCCCTTGAAAGAAGTCTTAAAGAGGATTGTATATCCTGAAACTCTTCCCCTTGAAGGCGCAGTGATAACGCCTTAGTAAGGTGATCTGCGTAAGATAAGGCATCTAAATTGGCTCTGTTAGACGCAATAGCTGTTTCCAACACCGCGGTTGGAATAGAAGCTGACGACGGTAATGATAGCTCTAAGTCTTCCGCCTCGTCGTCCATACGTAGAGGAACTCTCGGTATACCCTGTCCTGCCGTATCAAATTTATTCCTTGCATTAATGAAAGGCAGGTTGAGAGTATTAGCGGACAAGAAACCTGCTTTCCCCGTCCTGGAAGCAAGTTTAAATATAGCGTCGTTCAATAATTCAAATGTTCTAGCAACATTATTGGACTGCGACGGAAACTCGGGAGCGATGTCCCTGAACCGCTCAAAAAATTCAGAGTCCAATGACGCTATAATTCTCTTGTCCGGAAGCGCAGCAGTCTGGCCCGACGGAACAACTTGAGGGAGAAAGTGCCGGATGAAGTCCACGGCAGCTTTATGTTGTTCCGAAAGGGATAGCTCCAAGTCATCCGTATCCCTTTCACCATCCGGTCGGACCTCACGATGTTCCCGGTCGTCCGCCCCCGATGCTTCGGCGGAGCGTACCGACCCAGCGCCGTCGGATAATTCTCGATCCGACACCGTTTCTGTCGGCTGCTGGGATGCTGCGATGAGCTGTGCTATCTGCACAAGAATGTCCGGCGTCGAGACCTGCGGAGGCGCAGTCTTTCGCTGCTTCGCCGAGGGCAGCTCCGCATCAGATGGCTCCCGCATACTTTTCCTATGCGAACGTCCGGAGTCCATCGGTCTCGAATCCCTGGCTGCCGGATGGTGTGACCTGGTCGCCGAAGAATCCTTCATCGGCGAATCTGGTAATATATCGGCGGTCACGCAGCCAAGGTGCGGTCGTGTGCGCTGACGAGAAGAGGAAGCCTTAACAGTCTCTGCGGACTGCTTATACAACGGAGCGTCCCGAGCGACGGAAGTATGCTCCGCTAAAGACACATTTTGTACCACAACATCTGGTCCCAGATGTTGTTGTACGAGAGAGGGACCTCTCTCGCTCGCGGCCCGGCTGGACCTGGACGAGCTATGAACCGGACTAAAAGGCTTCCTCCGTTCTCGCTTACTATCCGCCGTCACTGGGTGTGCATCTATTATGTTTATAGTGCTCGCATCACCCAAAATTTCCTCTTGGACCGCATCGGACGAACCCGGCTGCCGAACCATTCGGTGAATGGATGCTACACCGGGCGAGCTAGCGGACGACATTTGTCTAATCTCCATGAGCACTTTTGCCGCTAGCTCTGAATTCATTTGTGACGACGGACGCACACTTGAAGTAGATAACATGGAAACATCACCCTGTTCTGGTTCCTCTGAAATAGAAACTGAGAGAGTAGAGTGACCTTGCGGAGAAAGAGCCGGCATCGCTCTTTCTCCAGAAACAACATATCGTGACACACGTTTCCAATGTTTCTCATCCCAATGTTCACATATAGGACAGGGATTAATGCGAGAACACTGACTACAATTAATACAATGATCATGAAAGTCAGAGGAAGATTTCTTCCTATTACAATTTGAACAACGTCCCTTCATTGTGAAAGAACAACAATAAGTCCTAGTTACTCGCAAAAACCCCTGACACAAAGATACATAATAACATGATCCATTAATAAATGAAAAAACAATTGCAAAACAAAATAATTTTGAAAAAATATTTTTTCAGAGAAGCCCAAGTTGCTGAAAAGTAACGTTGAGCCCTGATGGATCCGATGGCAAAGTGTGGTCAAAAATTTTAAATTTATATAAAATAATTAATGAGACACTTTCGGATAATATAAATGTATCTTATAATGAGATAAACTACCACAAAGGCAAACAGCCCCCCTCAAAAAAGGCTGTTGCCAATGAAAACAAACAGTGTAAACACACTAGAAAACATGACTCCAGGCACTGAAAAAACTGGCCCGGAATCAGTCATCAATTACACTCTATCTGATGCAAAACAGAGACTCCCAGGGGAGAATCTGTAGAACATCAGATGGAAGATGCAGAACACAAACGTTATACACCCATGGGTGAAAATGTAACTATGGGGAAAATAACAGAAAACATTCTGTAACCAAGCAACTCTCCCAGGAAATTTTAGAAATGAAATTTCTCAAAAATATGCCAAAAGCATGGGAGAATTGCCAGGGGGGACTTTAGAAGGCTAGGGGAGAGGAAACACTGAATAAGCAGTGCAACAATTAGCAAGAATGACAACAAGAGGCCCATGCCTCGAAAATAGGCAACTTAACATAATTTCATCAAAAAATTTTAAGTACAGCCCTGATTATTTTTTGCCACTTCTTTTTCCTCTCCTCCTTCTATCCTCCTTAGAATCACATTTTCTCCAAAAATTACGTGTCTGGCATCCTTTAAACTGAGATTTACAAGCACAAAGATCAGTGAGATGTTGACTGATGAAGGGCCAAACAGAGAATAATTGGCGCCAATTTCGGGACGACTGCGTCACTGCGCATGCGCAGTAGAGGCATAGTATGGAGGTCCTTTAGGACATGATTTCTTTTTGTTTTGGATGCAAATTTTGGGGATTGGGGGGCAAAATTTGTGTTTGGCCCTGGTTTTGTTAGAGTTAGCACCAGCTAAGTCTGGATCATTGGTACAGTATAAAAATATCTGTTTCTCAGGCCCTCCCCGCATGGTCCTTTTTGCTGCAGAGTGCTCTCTTTTTATAACCAATGCAAACTTAAAATAAAAATTAAATGGTTTATGTCTGATATTTTACCCAAGTTAATAAAATTGATAAATGTGTCCTTTGAGTCTAACAAGGCTTTGCTATGCTTTAGCATTGCAATGCCTTCTTGCACTCAAGGGACGAAATACAACACCACCCATGCTATTCTGTAGTTTATGAGCCCTAAAACATAAAACAAACCAAGAACATGAACTTTTGATGGCAAAGAAATAATTAAAAAAATAAAAGATAAAATAAAAATCTGCCAACCCATATGCAAGTTTACAAAAAATGGCCGGAGAAACAGAATATCTACTTTATGGGGTCTTATTTGTTTTTAGTTGATTTATAAGCTGCACAATGAGTTAAGAATTTGGAAAAGTGACAGTAAAATAGTATGATGCATTACCTGAACCATAAAGTTATCACTGCTCACGGCTTCCATAGCTTCATTAACCCATCTCTTTGTTACTTCTTGACTGCTCTTACTCAAATGCTGAAAATATTTAAATGAATTTCAGTGATGCATACAGTACTGTGATCGCAATAACAGTCATTTCTTGCTGAGGGTTCCTACATTTTAAGTAGTAAATTGAAGGAGTTTCCAGGAACTTCCCACCATATTCTCAAGAACTTCAAGAAGCCAAAGAAGTTGAATTCCAGAATTTTCATGGCTGTTCTGATGCAAAACAAGAAAGATTCTCTCCAAGAGTGGCAAATAGTTACATGTAAATAAATGTAGGGTGAGGAATGTATACTTAACCCTAAACTGGTAGAGTGATGGGAGCCCATATTTGGCCTTTATTCTGAAGTGCAGGTACCCCAACTTGAAGCCTCACATTCAGTAGATGCGGGTCAAGGGTTATTGCAATGTCGCAATCATATATGCAATCTAATGCATGATTCTCATTCTGTTAGGAAAACATCCTTCTGGGCACAGAAGATTCATTCCCCATTATTCAACTTGGTATGAAGTGTGGTGAATAATGATGAAATGAATCTCTAAATAACCGATATTTGATTTTTCAAAGATTTTCAAGCAAGTGAAGGTTCCAATATTAAAGTATTTTGTAGACCCTCGACAAGGGAATTCTAAATTACTGAACTTTCGAGGATTTAAAGGGGTCACAGGAAAGGTAAGGTAAATAGTTTTATGTTTTGAGGATATATTCGATCAACAGGGTTATTCAGTAATCAGTTAACAAATTAAGTGGACTCCACTAAAGGGTGTGTGCTGGGGCAGAGGTAAGCTGTAACAGCCCCCCCCTCACCCCCCCCCCCCCCCCCCCCCCCCCAATTAAAAAAAATCAGAGTAAATGAAAACATCTGATGGGGAGAAATCTAAGGACACAAATATACCAGAAAGTCTGCATATTTTTTAAGTGGTTGAGAGCTTGAAGTCTAGGCCTGGAAATAACAATCATTAGGTTACATTGGAGTTACATCAATTGAAAATGCATGAACAAAGTACAGGTTATTACAAAATACTACAACATAAATTAAATTAAATTAAATCCTAATGCTGAACGTTTGATGGTCAGACTAGACAATTCTTTGGGACTAACTCAACTCATGGTTTGCAAATTACATCTGCATATGAATAACCCTATTAATTGTATGTAATTTACGAACACTATTTACCATGCACATATCCAATCCAAATTTGACCTGTTAATTGCATAAAGGTTTGTCCTTAAAAAGTTAAAAATCTGTTTCTCAGGACCTCCCACATGGTCATTTTGGCTGCTGCATTCCCTCTTTTTATAACCAATGCCGACTTAAAAAATAAAAATTAAATGGTTTATGTCTGATAATTTGCCAAAGTTAATAAAATTTATAAAGTTGTCCTTTGAGAGCAACAAGGTTTTGCAATGCTCTAGCATTGCGAAGCCTTCTTGCACTCCAGGGATAAAATACACCACCACCCAAGCTATTCTGTAGATTATGAGGCCTAAAATATAAATCAAACCAAGAACATGAACTTTTGATGAAGTAATTTCAAAAATAAAAAATAAAATAAAACTAGATAATTGTAATTTGTTGAACAAATTACGAGCTTTCCTAACTTTTTACTGTAAAAGGGCAGACTGCATATAACAAAGCAATGTGTTTGAAATTAACCCTTTCCAAAATGATAGAAAAAAAACACCAAAGTTGGCCAATTCTGTCATTTTCAAATGATACTCTTTTTATAGCCATCAGTATCATGGAGTTGTAAATGTGAGACTAAAACATTAACAACAATGCTCCTCTATATGTGCAAAACATTTTTCGGCAAACAGTTAGTTATTTTAATAGTCATTTTAGCAGAAATAAAGTTGTGTGGGTTTGGATTTAATGACAAAGAAATGAGTATACATGTGGAATGCAGTAAAATTCATGAAAATAAATTTTGTCTGACAGTACTCGTGTTTGTACAGCCAAATTTGGTATTGGATAAAGCAGGACACAAAAACCTATAACACAAAATTTGTTCGCCATTGATTTTTGATGCAGTTTTGGAAAACACAATGAGCTACTTCTTTCTTGTTCTAGAATTTTGCAAAATTCACTAAAAATCCATTTTTTTCTGACAGCACTATTCTTTAAGTGGCCAAAGCATATATTTGAATACACCCCAGAGCATAACTTACCACAGCAGATTTGTTCATCAAGCATTCTACATATAGCAAAGCAAAGTGTTAGAAATTAGTGTTAGAAATTAACCCTTTCCAAAATGTTAGAAACAAGCTGCCAAAGTTGGCTACTTTTGACATTTTCAAATGGTACTCTCATTCTCACCATCATTGTGCTTGAAGGTTAATTCTGAGGTTGAAAGTAAACAGCAACTTTCTTCTGTAATCATTGTTGAATCTATCCTCACCAAAATAATTGTTACAGTAGCTTTGCAATTAGACAAATTTGCCCATGAAGTTAGTCAATTTTGAAATTCACATCAGTTTTGGCCAATAGAGATTAATTTTGAAATATTTGTGGGGTGATTTTGGTGTATCATATTATGCACTAAATGTGTGGACATCAATCACAGACTGTGTGTCTAATAAGAGACATGGAGGAATCTTGAATCTTAGTATTTGAATGAACATGTGCAAGTTGAGGGTACTCCAATTCAAAGCCTGAAAACTATGTGAGGGTTAAATTTTTGAATAAAACATATAACAGCAAAACTTTTCTTGGATGATTGCCCTATCTTCTCATCGGAAACGTTTTGAGGAAATATGGCTCCAGTGCTAAGAAATCGCATGTAAAGTTGGCAAAAAATAACAGTTATTCAGGCAGTACCCTAATGGGGCGTCTCAAATCTTGCAAGGGTTAAACTTTTAATAATAACATATAAAACAAAATTTGTCATACTCTAATTGCTGCATGCAGCCACAGAAAACATTCAGCGCTCAAATCAATTAGAAATGGAGTAAATTGCCACTTAATCTTACCAAATTCTGAAATATATGCGAGTTTTTTGGACGATACCTACTTTTATGCAACCAGAATGGGCATAGGTTTCAACTTTTCAACCTAACTTACAACAGCAAATATACTCGGTAGTCAGTTGAGAATACGGATATGCAAAGTGTTTGAATTTAACCCATTCCAAAATGATAGAAAAAAAGCAACCAAAGTTGTTTAATTTTGACATTTTCAAACGGTACTCTTATTCTCTCCCTCATTGTGCTTGAGTTTTAAATCTAAGATCAATAAATAAACAGTAACTTTCTTCTGACATCACTGTTGCATCTATCCATAGCAAAAAAAAAATTGTTACAAGAACCTTGCAATTAGAGAAATTTGCCTTTGAAATTGGAATTCTATATTCATATCATTTTTGGCCAATATGGGTTAACTTTGAAATATTTGTGTGGTGATTTTGGTGTATCATATTATGCTCTAAATGTTTTGGAAGTTTGAGCTAGTTAACTAAACAATTTTGCGACTTTAGAAAAACAGTGAAATTTTGATGGTTTTGGCAGAAAATTTTGAAAATAAGTGTTTTTTACGAATATGATGTTACCTCATTTCACTAGATGTTCTGAAAATCCATAAGTTTGCCAAATTTGGTTGAAATCGTGCAGCTTGTTTTTGAGCTATGTTGAAAAATGGTGAAATTTTGAAGGTTTTGGCAGAATATTTTCAAAATAAGCATTTTCACTGACATGATGATAGCTCATTTCACTAGATTATATGGCATTACGTAAGTATGCCAAATTTGATTAAAATCATACAGCTTGTTTTTGAGCAGTGCAACAGACAAAATTGACAGTGGAACAAAAAAAAAACAGAGAAGAAAAATTTTGAAAAAGAAGAATAACTAATAACAAGAGGCTTTCTCAAACTGGGTGTGGGAAAGCCTAAAAAATGACTGCCCACATGCTATTTTACAAAACTAGAGTGATGTCACGCATGCAGCCCGACTGTCCCAGGAACGGCAATGCTTAGACACAAAATAGTCGAAGCCATTTTTTGTTAACAGTTTACCTAAAGAATCTGCCATATCTGCACTCGTTATATACAAAATTTGCTATTCATATTTTATTTTTTCATTTCTCTACTTCAAAACATACCTCATGACCTATTAATGGAACAAAATTGATGAGCTTTTTCCAATAAGGAGTAATAAGCCATGGTTAGAAGTAAATAAAAAATGAAAAAATCTGATGTTTCAGAAAAATAATTTGTACTGTTGGCTTCAACTTGTGTAAGGTAAAAGATTAAAGATGCAGTACATAAAGCAATGTTGGGCTATATGAGCCAATTTTCTTTTTTGCATGTAATAACTCCCAATCCTTCAAAATGCATTTTGGGAATAATTGCCTAAGTGGCAATTTGTGTGTGTGTGTGTGTGGGGGGGGGGGGGGGGGGGGGGGGGGGGGGGGGCGTGTGTGTGTGAGTGTGGGGAGGGGGCAATTGTGGAACCTATATTGAAACCTGGCCTGTATTACTAGCTGGAAATTACACATATCAACTTTGGTTGAAAGCAAATAATCCAAACTGGAGTTATCAGTCTGAAACCAATTGTTTACAGACAGATGGATGGACCGACAGTTGGACGGACGAAAGTCATGACTATAGCCCTGACTATAAACAGTCAGGCTAAAAATGCATAAGTACTAAAGAAAAAATATTGCATGAATGGCCCTGGGTGAGGAGAAGGTGGGGTGGGGGATGAGGGGTATGTTAGGGAGTCCATTTTTTCTTTTCCACATGTGGTCAGTCTAAATCCTTCAGAATGCATTTTGAGCAGAGAAAAAAAAAATACCTAACTGGCACCATGGGGGTGGGGTGGGGGTGTTTGTCTGGGTTTTTAACCACAAACATTAACGAAAACTGTAAAAAAGCATTTTTGATGAAAGAAAAAAATGGCCTAGTTGGCCCCCCGGGGGGTGGGGGGGGGGGGGGGGATGTGAGTTTAAAAAAAAGTTCCGCATGTAGTGACTGTAAATAATTCAAAATGCATATTCGAGGAAAGAAAGAAAAAAAAAAATGCCTAATTGGGAGGAAGGGAGGGGGGGGGGGAGAGGCGGGTGGTAATTTCTGTCTGGATTTTTAACCACAAACTTTAACCAAAACTGTAAAAAAGCATTTTTGACAAAAGGAAGAAAAGGGTTCTACATGTAGTGACTGTAAATAGTTCAAAATGCATATTGGAGGAAATAAAAATAAAAAAAAAATTGCCTAATTGGGGCGGGGGGGGGGGGGGGGGGGTTAGTTGGGCTCAAGCATTTTTGACGAAAGAAAAAAAAGTGGCTAATTGACCCCCGGCAGGGGGAGGTGGGGGGGGGAGGTGGGGTACGTAAGTGTAAAAAAAGGTTCCGCATGTAGTGACTGTAAATAGTTCAAAATGCATATTGGAGAAAAGAAGAAAAAAAAGCCTAATGGTGGGGGGGGGGGGGGGGGGGTAGGGGCTGGTGGTGTTTGTTTGGGTCTTTAACCACAAACTTGGAGTCATCCTACCAAGCTACAATGAAATCCCTTCATAATTATGTCCTGTGGAATATTCTAAAGGTTTTCGGGCTTCGGGCCTCTGTTGCTGTCACAGTTGCCAAAAGGGGACGTTCTCATCTACACATTATATGAAGTCAACCTATCAAGTTACAATGAAATCCCTCCATAAATATGACCTGTAGACTATGCTAAAGGTTTTCAGGCTTCGGGCCCCTGTTGCCGTCACAGTTGCCCAAAAGGGGACGTTCTCATCTAGACATTATATGAAGTCAACCTATCAAGTTACAATGAAATCCCTCCATAAATATGATGTGTAGACTGTGCTAAAGGTTTTTGGGCTTTGGGCTCGGGCAGCCATTATGGATGAATGATCGCAACCAAAAGGGGACATTCTCATCTGGGCATCATGGGGATTGATCCTACGAAGTTGCAATGAAATCCCTTTATCAATATGACCTGTAGACTGTGCTGAAGGTTTTCGGACTTTGGGCACCTGTAGCCATCACAGTTGCCCAATCACGTCCAAAAGGGGACTTTCTCATGTGTAGAAATTATATGAAGTCAACCTATGAAGTTACAATGAAATCCCTCCATAAATATGACCTGCAGACTGTGCTAAAGGTTTTCGGATTTTGGGCTTGGGCAGTTGTGATGGTTGATAGATCACGCCCAAATGGGGAAATTCTCATGTAGACATCATACGGAGTCATTGTATCAAGTTACAATGAAATCCATCCATATTAAACATGACCTGCAGACTGTGCTAAAAGTTTTTGTGTATTGGGCTTGGGCAGCCATCACGGTTGACAAATCATGCCCAAACGGGGACGTTCTCATCTAGGCATTATACAGAGGCACTCTATGAAGTTGCAATGAAAGCCCTTCATAAATACGACCTGTAGACTGTGCTAATGGTTTTCGGGTTTTGGGCTCGGGCAGCCATACCGGTTGACCGATCACAACCAAAAGGGGACATTCTCATGTAGACATGACCTAAAACCTGCATATGAAATTTTGTGACGATCAGACAAGAAATACCGGGTATAGTCTGTACTTGAAGGCTGAATAAAAAATTTCAACCACAAACTTTAACCAAAACTCCAAATGTCAACTGAACAGGAATAAGCAAAAAAAAACCCCAAAAACCCCACTTGAACCTTCAGTAAAAAACACAGACAGATGGATGGACAAAAGTCATTACTATAGCCCTCACTGTAAACAGTCGGGCTAAAAAATGGCCTGAGAAACAGAAGAGCAACTTTTAAGATCAACTTTTTGGGGCCTTTTTGACTAAACGTCTGTTTATTGAGGAAAGAATCTGGTAATCTGCAGAAGAATAACACCAACATCTACTAAATTTCTCACATTTACAGACATTTAGGCCCCAATGCATCCAATATAGACATTTAATTAGACTTTCAGAAACCCAGTTTGAGAAAGACTCTTGTTATTCTTCTTTTTCAAAATTTTTCTTCTCTATTTTTTTTGTTTTTTTTTTCTGCCATCAATTTTGTCTGTTGCACTGCTCAAAAACAAGCTGCACGATTTTAACCAAATCTGGCATACTTATGTAATGCCATAAAATCTAGTGAAATGAGGTATCGTCAAGTCTGTGAAAATGCTTATTTTCAAAATATTCTGCCAAAACCGTAAAAATTTCACCATTTTTCAAAAGTCGCAGAATTGTTTACAGTTATTTAGCCCAAATTTCCCACCCATTTAGAGCATAAAATGATACACCAAAATCATCACAAAAATATTTCAAAATTAACCTCCACTGGCCAAAAATGACATGAATATAGCTTTTTTTTTTCTCCGAAATTCACCAACTTCAAGGGCAAATGTCTTCAATTTCAAGGTTGTTGTAACATTTGTTTTGGTATGGATAGATGCAACAATGATTGCGAAAGACAGTTGCTGTTTACGCTTTAATCTCAGATTTATCCCTCAAGCACAATGGGGGTGAGAATAAGTGTACCGTTTGAAAATGCCAAAATTAGCAAACTTTGGTTGCTTTTTATATCATTTTGAAAAGGGTTAATTTCAAAAGTTTTGCATGTCCGTATTCACAATTGACTCCCGAGCATATTTGCTGTTGTAAGTTTGGTTGTAAAGTTGAACCCTATGCCCATTCTGGTTGCATAAAAGTAGGTCCTGTCCAAAAAAGTCTCATTTTTTCAAAATTTGGTAATTTCAAGGGACAATTTACGCCATTTCTAATTTATTTAGCATTGAATGTTTTCTATGGCTGCATGCAGCAGTCAAGGTATGACAACTTTTATTTTATATGTTATTATTAAAAGTTTAACCCTTGGCAGATTTGAGACTTCCTGTAAGTGTACCGTCGGAATAATTGTTAATTTTGCCAACTTTTTTTACATGCAATTTATCAGCATGGGAGCCATATTTTCTCAAAACACTTCCCATGAGAAGATAGGACATTATTCCTAGAACAATTTTGCTGTTATATGCTTGATTCAAATTGTACATGTTAATTCAAATACCAAGATTCAAGATTTCTCCTTGTCTCTTATCAGAAACTCAAGCTGTAATTGATGACAGGTCTCTGGAAAGTGAAATGAGGTATCGTCATATTCGTGAAAACACATATTTTCAAAATATTCTGCCAAAACCATCAAAATTTCAACATTTTTCAAGTCTCAAAATTGTTTACAGGTATTCAGCTCCGATGTTCCAAACATTAAGAGCATAATATGATGCAACAAAATTACCACACAAATATTTAAAATTTAACCCCTATTGGCTAAAAATGACATGAATATAGCATGTTTTGCTACAAACTTTTAGGGTGCATGCCAGTGTGAAAGAGTAGTCAGTAGAGTTGTTATACAGGCCTGCCTGCCCATCATTAACCGTACACCATTCATGTCATTGTTGTAAGAAAAATAGTCTCCCTGCCTGCTTGATTTGGTCATTTCTGGCAATTAAATTGCCCAAAATTCTCGGCTCCTTCCCGACTCAGGGGAGAGGGGGCACAGTCCTCCCACACACTCCAGCCTGTATGCCCATGATTCATCTGTACTTATTTTTTCCAAAGCAAAACGGACATGGCTCGTTTTGCTTTCCATGAAAATATTCAGTAATTATTGAAGAGCAAATTTTGTGTTAAATGTTTTGATGTCCTGCTTTATCGCAAATACCTGTTTTGGCTGCATAAAACCTAGTTAGCATAACAAAAAACTTTGCTTCAAGTATATTTTTCTATTTTCAAAACTGATCGATAGTTTTGGGAACAATACAGTTTGCCTTTTTACCTTAAAAAGTTGGGAAAGCCTGTAATTTGTCCAACAAATTACAATTCTCTAGTCTTTTATATCTTGTTTGACAGAGCTCAATGTTCACTAGCAATCAAGATAAAATAGAATAGAATATATGCTCAGATTAGAAGGTATGAAAATTCCTGTTTACTGTCTACTCCAAGACCACCAGACTGTCACTGCTAAAAAAAGGATATAGAATAAATTCTTACCAGAGATGACACTAGAGCAGCTGTAGATACTGCAGGGTTCTTATCCACTATGGCTTGTTTCATGTGTCTTTCAATGCTTTGGAGCATTGTATGCTGTAATACAATAAAAGTTTATGATGGAACTGGTGAAGCAAATATTTTTTTGTCAATAATTGATGAAAGCATCTTATAATAGTTCAGAAGGAATGGAGAATATACTGTTCAATAGAAAGTCAAAAGACTGTACAATCTCGCTGGCTAGTTGTTTTATTAACTTGTCAGTTGGCTCAATGAAAATAGAGCAAACATTTGTTTGTTTATCTGCATTTCTAGATCTTAACCCTCTGCACACTAACATCAAAATAAAGAAACTTTTTTGCACTGGAATAAAATCATAAATCCTTTCTGTGTAGCCCAAAAGGGTGATTGTCCTTTTGACGGTAAATACAGTTGCTCTCAGTCTCCTTTCTGTGTTTTGTGGAGATGTTTGTTGTGGACAAGTGTATCATACACTTTGGGGGCCACCTGATGTTCATGGCAATCCGTGTCGAACTGGATGACCAAGTCTTTCACTCACATGTTTCTGATATTCTTATACAGAATAATGCTCTCTGGCTCGATTTTTAGTTTTTCTACTGGAAGAGAGTCCATGTACCTCTTTGTCTGTTCCTTGTCATTTGGATAGGAACTGTTTTCCATTTTGACGATGATTGTATTAGAGTTAAGGTTGAATGACAAAAGGCTGTCGGTAGACATCATTTTCATTGTGGCAAAATTCTTAGTCATCACGCTTATTGATTGATTGCTCAAAATGCAAACATTCTGAGCAAAATTTAAGTAGTATTTATTTCCATTAATGCAACCAGGAATTTAATAAATTCATTCTTGTTTGACAGATCTCAATGAGCTCTGTCAAATAAGACTGAATTGGTTAAATTCCATATTGTGGTATGGAAAAAATCTGTAGTTTAAAATTTCAGTATTTGACATCAAAGTGCTAAATAACTGCCAAGAATATTTCATTCATTTGCCCTTAATATTCCTTTGCCAACTTCTATGGAAGATAATTTTTCATCATGATGATAACCTCATGCTCTTTGGCTTTAGTGATTAAATTCTATTATGTAACAAACTAATGGAAAGGGCCCTTACCCAACAAGCATTGTATTCTAGATTAACCCTTTACCAATCAAATCTGTTTCATCTACATGCGTAATTTACAAATTTAGTAGTTGAAAAAAATTGGCAGTAGTTTCTCTTCAACTCTTGGCTGTTTGTGCAGGTAGCAAAGACTTGACTAGAAATCACTGCCATGGGACTCTGAATTTTCCTGCAAGTTAACACGAAGCCTTGATGGTAGGGGCTCATGTTCTAAAGAAAAAAAAACTGACCACAGTAAGAATTAGACCCTTAAAAGTAAGTGTAACCTTTTCTGGGGTCATATTAATTTCTCATGTACTTCATTACTTACTGGTTCCATTTGTGAAGTTTCTACGAAATGAAACCAACATGTAAAACCAAACAGTTGTGAATATGAGAAATTTTGACAAATTGGTGTATATTTTGAAGGACAGGATTGTTT
Source organism: Pictodentalium vernedei (assembly GCA_031216915.1). NCBI lineage: Eukaryota > Metazoa > Mollusca > Scaphopoda > Dentaliida > Dentaliidae > Pictodentalium > Pictodentalium vernedei. The sequence goes on along the minus strand of CM062296.1, from coordinate 404,364,343 downwards.
TAGGGGAACTTGGAACATAAGTTTCTGATCTAGCACTGAGGACTGAGCCCTTGACAACACTGCCTAGCAATCAGGAGGCAACACCTAACCCACTAGACTGACACAATGATAACTTAAATCTAGTGTTTTGCTGATTAACTGAGTCACATTTCCTTTCCTGACAGATGCATGAATGTACGAAATATGGTGGCTGCAATACTATGAAAGTGAAAAGTTGTAAGTTGTAAGTATGATGGCTTGCTAGATGAAAAATGTTATTAATGACCCCAGAGAAGTACCACAGAGTTGATTCAATCTTACAAAGTCTCTGAGTGTAAGCATTATATTGGCAATTGCCTAATTTTCACAACTTCATACAAGATAGTAGAGAAGACCTCTTAGATATTTCTTTATTGGATAATCCTGTTAATTGCATATAGATTTTTAAGTATTGTCTTGTTAATTGAATACAAAACCTTGTGATATATCAAAGAATTACTCTAACAGTGACTGAAGTTCCAACATGTACAGCCTCTTTGACCTCAGTAAATTCAATTTAGGCATTTAATCTTTTACATGATCTTAGTCAAACAAGATATAACAGAATGCATGCTCAGTACTTTACAAAAATACAGTAAAATGACCAAATTTCTGGTTACACTTAAAGGCCTATTTCTAAATTTTACAACCTCAAAACAGGTGCTCTTAACCCTTTACCTAACGTAACGACCAAAACCTGCCAGCGCTATTCTCAAAAATCGCCAATTAATTTTCATTATTTTTTTCATTTTTTGTCTCCAAAACATAGGTTATGACCCCTCGTTGGAACGAGCTTGTCGAGCTCGTTCCAACGAGTGGTCATAATCTATGTTCTGGAGACAAAAAATGAAAAAAATTAGTTATTCAAGAATTTTTTTTTGCAAGTGTCGTCTGCTTTTCAGGTTAGGTAAAGGGTTAACATGCCATCATGAGGAGGTTCTGCAGACAATAGGCAAATTATGTAGGCAGAGGTTTCTAATTATGGTCTTGGCTTGACCAGACTTGACTAGAAATCACTGCTAAACCACAAGACGTTTTCAGGCTGTGGGCTGGTGGAAATTCATGATACTTGTCCTGGCCCTTAAGGGTTAAGTGAATACTATTAACCCTTTACCTAACATGAAAAGCAGACGACACTTGCAAAAATAATTCTTGAATAACTAATTTTTTTCATTTTTTGTCTCAAAAACATAGGTTATAACCCCTCGTTGGAATGAGCTCGTTCCAACGAGGGGTCATGACCTATGTTTCTGAGACATAAAATGAAAAATATAATGAAAATTAATTGGCGATTTTTTAGAATAGCGCTGGCTGGTTTTGGACGTTATGTTAGGTAAAGGGTTAATTGAATACCTTTCACTGGCAAGGTAGCTAATCAATTAAGAGTGCTCCCAGTAATGTAAAGTTAAGATAATATTCAAAGAAACAGTTTCTGAAATGGCCCTAACATTGTCCTTAATGTTCACTCACCCCTCGGTATTTGAGAAGATCTCTGTGGAAGAGGATATTGTTGGTTAAACTGTCAGTTGCAATGTGGGAAATATTTGTTCCTGAGAACGAGGGTTTGCCCTCATCAGGCTACCGAGGGTTGAAGTTTGATTTCATCCTAGTAGGTGATGGGTTGGGAAAAGAAATAATTTTGACACAAAAATGAAAGGTTCAACAGTGTATGTCTTCTGGAAAGCTGAGCGCATAAAGCTAATCTATTTGGAATGGGTTGGCTACAGTACAGACTCCTTGTGCTGGTCATTTTCCACGGGTGGGCAATATTTCCATGGGCGCAATAATATTAGATTCCAAACACTAATGATAGGAATACCCATCAAAAATTTATTTAATGAAGCACTGGATACAACCTAGCGTTTCATTAATTAAAATTTTGCTGATGATGTTTTTATTACCTGGTAAACGTATGTGTGGACATAGCTGAGTGGATTACGACCAGTCAATGGCAAATGTACTGTATCTATATCATATTCATTACACTGAGCTATAGTTTGGGAAAATATTAACATCTGAGAAAGAAAGCAGTACTTCTTTTAGAATTCACTTACATCAGTAATTGAACACAGAGCTCTGATAGCTGGACCTCTAAACTGATCTTCCTTTCCAGTCATGTCTTTCATCAAGCTTAAAAAAGTGAAAAAAAATCCCCTTTACTGTTTATTCAAACATACTTTCATATTTGTAACATCTGCATGAAGGAAATCAAAATAAAATCATAGACAAAGTATCTCTAATGAGTCACAATTGTATGTGAAATTTCTAAACTCTGTTCACTAAAATCAAGCTAAGCTGAGGTTTGCTGATGCTTGATTTTTGTGAAGAACATTCAGCAATTTCTTATCAAAACATGACAAATTTGAGATTCCTTTTACCAATAATGTGTAACTGGCCCTTTAGCTAATGTAGCAGCTAAACTTGCTGGTGCCGTTCACAAGTGCCAACCAAATTTTTTTTTTTTCGATTTTACTTCAAATACATAGCTTATGACCTCTCGTTGGAATGAACTCACTGAGCTTGTTCCAATGGCATGCTATAAGCTATATTTTCAAGGCAAAAATTTAAATTTTTAGCAAATGCCCTCTCATACTCAGATTAAGTAAACAGTTAATAATAATAATACTTTGGCCAGGCACTGATTTGTCGCGGTTCTCAGGTGAGAAGGATTTGATTAGCCCTGTTCTCCCAAATGCCTCCTTATCCTCCATGCCTGATTTCTCCTCCCAACATTTGGAGACGAACTGCTTGAAGACCTTTGCTCAGTACTTTACTAGAACACAGGAAAATGACCAAATTTCTAGTAACATTCTTCCCAATCTCTCTTATAAGCATACTAACCCTATCTTTTGTGTCACTCACTAACCACGTCCTTCCCACTTTCCCATCATAATCCTGGTGAATCTTATTCTGTTAAACTGGTATTTTGGACATTCTAATACAAAGTGTATAAGAGAAGATTAATTCTATTTCCAAAACGATCACAGGCACAATCTTATTCTGTAGCGGTTGACTTCTGACTTTACATGTTTATTAGACATATTGCAAATGCTTTTTCCATAATAAGCTATTTAATGGTGATTATTTGAAAAAAAGGAAAACAAAATTTAGGTTGTTTGTTGCAATACCATCTATCAAAGCTTGAATTAGTTCATCAAATGTGTAGTCCACCTTCTTAATTCCTTCTAGTAAACCTAACATGACTAGCAGACAGCACTTGTACATAAATTTCTTGAAAAACTAAAAATTTTCATTTTTTGCCCTCAAAATATAACTTATGATTTCTCATTGAACTAATACCAATAAAGTGTCATAAGCTATACTTTTGAGGCAGAAGTTGGGAGAAAACAACAAATTTGAATGTTTATTCTTGTGAACAGAGTTGGTTGGATATGGCAGGTTAGCAGGTCAACTGTTGTAGACAACATTAAGCAAGCGATTTTCATTTGCCAAGCAGCTGTTATCTGAACGTTACATGAGAAGTGAAAAATTAAGTTAAATGCTAAAAAATTAAAAAATTTAAAGTAATTTATATATTTTTTATACTTACCAATGGCCCAGACTTAGCAGGTGCGAACTCAAAAATATCTAGGGCCAAACACAAATTTTGTCCCCAAATCCCCAAAATTTGCATGCAAAACCAAAAATTAGAAGTCCTATCTGGCCCTCCATACATTTGCTCTCTGCGCATGTGCAGATGCCAGGAAGTCACCGAAACTGGCGCCAACATCATTCTTTGTAAAAAAGATGATAATATAATAATTTAGCGGGGAGGTATGAGTGCCCAGTGCTGCCCACTCATGGGAGGACCATTCCCGTCTGGACCATTGGTAAGTATAAAACATATATAAATTACTTAAACTTTTTTTCATATTTTTATACTGTATACCTATGGCCCAGACTTAGCTGAATCGTAAAAAGGTGGAGGGCCTAGAACTTCCGAAATAGTAGATCAACATAGATCAAATCCTTCAATCCATGATGAAGAAAATTAGAATAATTAGAATTAACATGCATGTCTCTTTATACCATAATAGAGGAGACATATCCTAATATGGATCCAATTATGTAAATCCTAAATCTGAGCATGAAATCATGCTAATTAGGATGTTAACGAGTACACAACTTTTAAGGCTAGTCTGGACTAAGCTCTAAAATTAGGATGGAATATTGAAAATGAGAGAAAAATGCCCATAAACCTATGCCATACAATAATACTGAACGCCGAATATAGTATGGATAAAACAGCTTCCTTCATAGTTACATACCCAATAAACCAGAGAAGTGGAGAAAATGCCCCCTCCCCCCCCCCACCCTTTATTGAACATATCTTCAAAAGAAAGAATCGAGAGCTCTGGAATCAATAAGCGGTACCAGGAAACAAGATAAATAAACATCGATCAGGCACTCAGGAATTAATTCATGAATAATAAATGGTGCTTAACGCCACTTCACAAGCCAAGGCTATAGTGACGATTTTGGTAAGTAATATTGTCCGCTACAAAATATGCACTGCGGACGGCGTATACAGGTATGACGAAATCAGTGAAATAATAATATAACATACACATATTAAAACAAGATACGATGAACAATCTCTGTAGAGAAAACCACACTTCAAAGATCATTCACAGGCGGCCTCTGTACAATAAAATCAGGTAAGAACACTCTCCAACATGTACTATTTGGTATCTACAACTATAAACACATGAGAACATGCGATTTGAGAACCGTCAAAATAGAGACCAGGATCTAGAAATGGAGGTAGGTATGATTAACCGGCTCCAACACAGACCGCCCCCGAAATATATAATAATTTCAAGGTCCACCAAAGCGATAGCATAATAAAATATTGCGCAAGTGCCTTAAAATCCAGCATGTAATCATCTAAAAAACCACTAACTGGTTATGCAGTCACCTATGAACTCAAATTACAGCAATTATGATGAATTAATAAGGGCTTGTATATTAGAAATCAGAAAATAAACACTGGAAACTAATGCAATAAAACTGCATATATGCCTATGAGGGCGCCATCCAATATGACCCAAACCCATAGTATGTATTAAGATATATATACACGACAGTGTGTGAGTGTGTGTGGGGGGGTGGGGGGGGGGGGGGGGATTCGAATTCATATCGAAACCTCCTCACCCACATTACTTAATCATTGATGGTCCAGACAGCAAAAATATAGTAACCGCAAGGCTCCCTCACGTCTGACATACTCCGTTATGCCACTAAGAGCGGAGAATGATGTTAAGAACAAAACTTCCCCTGAAGAAGAAGACCCTCTCGTGGAGGAAGCTTCTGGCGAATGTTCAATAACAGACACTTGAGAAAGCTGATATGGTATTAGCAGGAATCACCCTGAGACTGTTTAACCTCAATGTAATCAACAGAAACAAATGAACTGAAGGATACACGTATCCTATCATTCATTCCCATGAATACGGCTGAGCGTCAATTGTATGCGCTCAAATGCCTAATACTGGTGACACAAATGATGGAAACTATTATTCCTGTGTGCCACAAACTTAACTATCCTGATGCGATCCTACATAAGGTCATGTAATAGCCATAGTGTTAGAATAAACCGAAGATGCTGACAGCGCTTTAACTTCAGGTGCTGAAATCTTAAGCACTGACTGCTGATTGGAAGATAAATTTTCCTAAGCAGTAATTCATCTAGCAATAGAATGAACCGAAGTGTCCCTTCTATTGGAAATTAATGACAAAAAGAAGCATTCTCTCCTCTTCAGATAAACTCTGATCTGCGTCTATAAATACATGATCGCTAATAATATAAATTCAATGATGTAAGACATCATTTCTGAATATGTGGTCTCCAAGAACCGAGGGACCCAAGAACACTGCATAGAGAGACCATTGAACTCAGGATTGTAACCCAATATATGAACTCACGTCCGTCATAATTGAGAAAACCGTTGAATATAAGCCCAAATTTGACCTTATGTTAAAAGATGCGCTAAAACAAAACAGGTCTAGAGCGAAAAACATCTACCACTCCAGTTAAGAATAACTGGAGGGGACGTGTGAATAAGCGACCCATCGAAATAACATCCGTAGCCGCTCCGCACAACCCCATCAGGTGCATAAAATCTTCTGCTGTTAATGCGTCTGATAAAAGACAAAAGCGAGTCTAACAACTGGCTAATTCGCTCTGTGAAACAACAGACGAACCAGCTTGTTGAAAATGAATTGTAGGATACGTATATCCTTTCATTCATTCCAAGAGACAATATCTAATTTATTCTTCAAGTGATCGAAAGAACTATACTCGCCGCATCGTCGATCATATGAACGCTTGCTTTTTCGACTGAATGATTATCATAAATAACCTAATTATCCAGCTCCAGTCAAAATCTGTCGGACCGAGCTCTAGAAGAGCCTCGAGCCACCGGCTCAGGGGTGTCTGATCAGTAATCTCGAACAGACTTAAACCCCCTACCCAAGAGGCTGTATAGTCGACCCTAAAGTAATTATAGGAGGGTTACCTTTACCTTCGCTAAGAGTCCGTACAGACGATCTGAGTCTAGGACATCCTCTCCTATTCTTTCTGCTGTTGTTAGTCGATTAGACCCCAACTTAAAGAGCAGAGAATTGATGCTTTCTTGTAGCTTAATCCTACATAAATGAAAGCTTATCATCAAAGACTTAGTGTCTGGAAAACCAGAGCCACCTGTAGAGAGTTTTCCACCCAGACATGTATTAAGATGACGACGCAAGGCTTCGTCACATCAGACTAACTCCCACTTAGCAACTGTTAAGACAGAGATAAGATTGATAAATAGGTCTGGAAAGAAATTTAAAAGAGGAACAAACGTCCACAAAACTCCTTTCCATATAGATGTTGTGCCACAGTACTTAACAAGAGCACCGCATAGCGGGACAATATATGCCCGTTTTGTATTTTTGAAGGGTTGGGATAAGGATGGGGGTGAGGGTGAAAATTGTTTGGACCAACCCCATATTCGAACTTGACCTGTATTTTGTTGTGATTAAACAACATACCAAGTTTGGAACCAATTGGAAAACAAATAATAAAAGTTATCATCCGGAAACCAAATATTTGATGCATTCTATGTCCAACAAGGTCCATAATTCAGGGAAACTTCGAAGTTCGAACTGACCCTATATTCAAACTTGACCTGTCTTTTGTTTTGATTATACCACATACCAAGTTTAGGAGTCAATCGAAAAAAAAATACTAAAGTTATCATCTGGAAACCAAATGTTGATGAATGGCCAGACCGACGGATGGACAAATGGACAAGCAGACAGACTGATTCCATAATTTGACGTTTTTTCAACAGGTATACGTATAAAAAATCAGTTAGGCCATACTAAAGTTATAATCCGGAAAACACAAAATGCACAAATTCAAGAGGAATAACTCTGGAAAGGTACATGCAATTTTGGCCGAAAGTGAATCTGAGCTGCGCTTTGTGGTCATAAACAAAATCTGAGAATTTGAAACAAATTAGTCAAGGCAAACTAAAGTTATCATCTGGAAACCACATAATTCACAAATTTGCAATCATTCAAGGGGAATAACTATGGAACAGTACATGCGATTGTGGCCAAAGGTGATCTTGAGCTGTACTTTGTGGTCAAAAACAAAAAACTGAAAATTTGAAATAAATCGGTCAAGGCAAACTAAAGTTATCGTGCGGCAACGAAAAGTTGGGCTAAATTCCCATAAATAAAGGGCCATAACTTTACTGCAAATGGGCCGCTAGAAATGGAAATCGAACCCATCCTGTATTTTGTCATACTAAATCCACATGCCAAATTTAACTCAGCTCAATCCATTACAACTAAAGTTATCGTCCGGAAACGAAATGTGTCCATGGACGGACAGACAGGTGGAGAGACCATTCACATAATACGTCCCGTTTTTCAAACGGGTGTATAAAATCAACATCTGAAAAATTTGGTGTCAATCCGTCAAGGCATTCGGATTTAAATGAACGGAAACCAATTTTTTTTCAAAAATTGTGTTTTCAAAAGGCCATAACTCTGCAGCGGATGGACTGAGAAACACCAATATCAAACTTTACCTGTATTTTATTGCTACAAACAACATCTGAAAGTTTGATGTTGATCCGTCAAGGCATTCGACTTTACATGAAGGGAAACCAATTTTTTTAGAAAGATTGTATTTTTAAAGAGCCATAACTCTGCAGTGGATGGACTGAGAAACACCAATATCGAACTTGACCTGTATTTCATTGCTAAAAACAACATCTGAAAAATTTGGTGTCAATCCGTCAAGGCGTTCAGCTTTAAATAAACGGAAACCAATTTTTTTAGAAAAATTGTGTTTTCAAAGAGCCATATATCTGCAGCAGATGGACTGAGAAACACCAATATCAAACTTGACCTGTATTTTAATGCTAAAAACAACTTCTGAAAGTTTGATGTGATCCGTCAAGGCGTTTGTCTTTAAATGAACGGAAACCAAATTGTTTACTGACAGACAGACGGACAGATGGATGGACAGACAGACAGACAGACAGACAGACAGACAGACAGACAGACAGACAGACAGACAGACAGACAGACAGACAGACAGACTGTTAACATAATACGACCGTTTTTTATTTAAATGGGCATATAAAAATGAAGTACATAAGAGTGAGACTAAATTCGCTCTGAGTAAGAAAATATCTTCTCGATTGTGTCTGAGCAAACCGCTAAATGATGAAGGTAATGGCACAACTAAGCCCTTAACCTGCTCATTCAAACGCTGAGAAACTCTCAACACATCTTCCCCTGCCGTTTTTAAAATGAATGTGATCAAAGAACGGTTAAAAATACAGAAGATGATGATAAGAAACTGTATTACTTCTTCCTACAGGAAGTTGAATATGGCGTCGTCTACACAATCAAAGACCTGTGACACCCGTGCAGACTTAACCGGAATAGACCTATCGTCCTCTTTGTCCGGATAAAGTCAGCGTTTACAATGCTAGTGGTTTCTTACAAACAATCGCAGTATTGTGATATACTGGAACAAGTTCAAGATAGCGATAATGGATCATCCAGGGGCGCGGTGGTTTAGTAGGTAGAGTTGCAGGCTGCAAGCCGAGATGTCCTCGGTTCGAATCCCACCTGCAGCAACCGCATTGTGTCCTTGGGCAAGACACTTCACACCCATTGCCCATGTGGGGGCACAGTGACGTCGTGTACTAAGGCGTACTGCACGTCAAAGGTGCACTTATCTTCAACCAATGCTAACCCTGCTTGTGTGGAGTTAGTATGTTGGGGAGCTTACAGTTGCTCACTGTTGCTCACCGTTGCTCGGTGGTTCTCTCCGGGTACAATGGACTTTGTGCTTTTCAAACGCAGAGGAAGCTTTAAGACTAGCCGACCCGGCAGCCTATTAGAAGCAGCGCCCCAGACAGGAAGGCATGGACGTAAGCTCCAACTGACGCAACTTCTTACTAAAAACCTCTGACCCCAGATGTTGTTATAAGAGAGAGGGCCTCTCTCTTACTCACGATTATGGTAGACCTGGACAAGCATACCTCAGAACTTGTCTGCTTCCTCCTTCCCTGTGCTTCTTCCTTTCCGCCGTCACAGGGTGAGCATGTTTGTATTTTTAAAGTGCTCGCTACACCCTTATTCCTCTTCTCGACCACTACGGACATACCCGGCGTCACACCACCCATATTCTGCGTGATAGATCTGCCGGTTGAGCTAGCTGGAGACAAGGGGCGTAAACCTTAGTTCAAAAATCTAGCCCTTGTCTTATATCATTGAGCACTTTTCCGCTAGCTCTAATAGTATAATACGACGAGGGAAGCACACTCCCTGACGGCGTCACAAAACCACACCATGTTCTTGTTCCTCTGTAAATAGAAGCTAAAAAACTATAGTGACATTTTGGCAAGAGGACCAGCAATGTCCCCTCGCCACGATAGGCCCAATAGTGTTCACTTGCCTAACACAAACCATGACACCCGTCATCAACATTGCCAAAACCTGACACATGGAGCAAGAATTAGTGGTAGTACATCGACTATACACAAGACAACGACCATGTAATTAGAGGAAAGGCTTCCTCTATTTGCCCTACTATTAGATAAACATTATATCTAAAATCTAACATAAGTCAATTGTACCACCACCAAATCTACTTAAATATAAGATAACATTAAAATACAATCGATGAAATAAATGCATCCAAAAGAAAAATTCTTTCCGTGTGTGCTTTTCGAACGTAGAGGAAGCTATAAGACTAGCCGACCCCGGCAGCCTATTAGAAGGAGCGTCCCGGACATGAAGGCATGGATGTATGCTCCAACTGACACAAATTCCTACCAACAACCTCTGACCCCAGATGTTGTTTTAAGAGAGAGGGGCCTCTCTCTTGCTCGCAATCATGGTAGACCTGGACGAGTATACCTCAGAACTTGTCTGCTTCCTCCTTTCCGCCGTCGCAGGGTGAGCATGTTCGGATTTTATAGTGCTCACTACACCCTTGTTCCTCTTCTCGATCGCTACGGACATACCTGGCATCAACACTACCCATATTCTGAGTAATGATGGTTGAGCTAGCTGGAGACAAGGACGTAAACCCTATATTCTAAGCTCTAAGCCCTTGTCTTATATCATTGAGCACTTTTCCGCAAGCTCTTATAGTATAATGCGATGACGGAAGCACACTCTCTGACGGCGTCATGAAACCACACCATGTTCTTGTTCCTCTGTAAATAGAAACTAAAAAAATTGCGACATCGATGCCGTAGCTGCGACGGGTGGTGCAATCTCACAAAATTCTAAGTTCATCAAGGGCCATATCTCCAAGAAAAATAATTGGAACAACACATGCATTGAACAGTGGCTAGACATCAATAAGATACACTTACATGCCAAATATAAAGTCATTCCATCAAGGATTTCAAAAGTTATTGAGTTTTGAAACTTGTTGGTCACAGACAAACTCATTGGTCACAGACAGACCGACTGACCGACCGACAGACAGATCGACATTGCCACTTATAGAGCTACTAGTCGCAGCTAAAAACTATAGCAACATTTTGGCGTGAGGACCAGCATTGTCCCCTCGCCTCGAGAGGACGTTTAGTGTCCACTCACCAAACAACAAACCAAGACACCAGTCATCAATATTGTCAAAATCTGATACATGGTGCAAGAATTAGTGGTAGTACATCGACTATAAGCAAGACAACGACAATGTAAATAGGGGAAAGGCTTCCTCTTATTTGCCCTGCTATTAGAGAAATATAATTACCTAAATCTAACATAGGTCAATTGTACTACCACCAAATCTACATAAATATAAGATAATATTAAAATATGATCGATGAAATAAATACATCCAAAAGAAAAATTCCTTCAAAAAATAAAAAAAAATTTTAAAAAACATTTCTTATATAAGAGCCCAAGTTCCCAAAGGGAACAATGAGCCCAAAAGAGCCTAAGTGTGGACAAAATTATAATAATATGCCATAAAATTATTAACTGCCACACTATCAGAATATTTTATGTTACTTACAACCGTCGTTCCTTAAGCATTGTCAATGTGAACAACTTCAAAACTAAAAAAACGGAAACAAGACGCCAGGCAACAAGGTCCGAAGTCAGTAACAGAAATAAGACTACCCGATGTAAAGCCAGATCTTCATCAAAAGAAAAAAAGATACATCGGATGAATGATGTATGACCAAAACGCCTAAACACCCCTAGGGTGAGGACGTAACCATGGGGATGTACAGAATAATCTTTCGTATAATACATTAAACTCCCAAGAAAACAAAATTTGTGTTTGGCCCTAGATATTTTTGAGTTAGCACCAGCTAAGTCTGGGCCATTGGTATACAGTATAAAAACATAACCCAAGAAAGTCATGAAAAGGTCTGAAGCTAATTTTAAAACTATTTGTTAGGCTTAAAAAAGTTAAAAATCTGTTTCTCAGGCCCTCCAGTATGGTCCTTTTGGCTGCCAAATGCTCTCTTTTTAACCAATGCAGGACTTTAAATTCATTTATTTTGGGGACACTAGTTTGCCCTAATTTGGAGATAGTTTATGCTGTTCTGTTTTATTGTCATGCCTAATTTGGAGACATTAAAACCAGAAATAACAGATTTTTCTTGATGCCTTCACACCTTCTCTAATTTGGGGACACCTGTAAAAGTTGTGAATTTGGGGTAATCTGAAGGTTTGCAATACAAACTTGAAAAATTAAAAATTAAATGGTTTATGTCTGATATTTTGCCCAAGTTAGTAAAATTGATAAATTTGTCCCTTGAGTGCAACAAGGCAACAAGGCTTTGCAAAGCTTTAGCATTGCTAAGTCTTCTTTCACTCAAGGGATGAAATACACCACCACCCATGCTATTCTGTAGAAACATAAAACAAACCAAGAACATTAACTTTTGATGGTAAAGAACTAATTACAAAAATAAAATAAAAAATCTCCAACCCACATGCAATTTTACAAAAAAATGGCATGAGAAACAGATGATCTACTTTGTGGGGCCCTATCCATAATCTCGAGATGCCTACTGGGTCTGTACAACAATTCCAGTTTACCATCAAAAGCATTACTGACTCACCTGCTGGTTACAATGATAACATCCTGTGCTATCTTTGACATCTCCTTGATACCCAAATACACTAGTCTTCTTAATGTTACCTAAGGTCAAATAGAGAAAATATACAAAAAATACTATTATTTTGGTAAAATTCTCAAGTTCATCATACATATCACAATGTAAAAACAGCCATTTTTATAATTACTTTATTTATTTTTCTTTATTTACTAGGTTTAATGAGATTTCCAACAGACAGGGTCATACTGTTTCAGGCAGTTTGATGGGTAGAGGAAGCCAGTGTATCCAAGGAAAAGCACCAAGGAGTTGCAATTAATTTTGCATTCCCAAACTTATTAACCCTTCACTACAGCCACCATGCTTCCCCTTGGAGAATCGATATTAAGTGGCTTTATTAAAGATAAAATGCAGATGGTGTGGGTCAGAATCAAAGCATCAACATTTGAATCATAGGTCCAATATGTTCAGCAATAACCAACCACCCTCCCAGTTTAATCCCCTTAACTCCTTGCATGCTGCTGGCAGATATTCCTGCCCAGCACAGGATTTCTCTTATCAATGTAAAAAGTATTATTTGGGCATACTTAATCAAATTTTCCATCTCTAAATTGCATGGATGTTTTCACCAATGATTTCTTAAGTTAAAATTAAAGGCATTTTTCATCAAATCTAGTCATGGCTGCTTTATAGCAGCCATGACTAGATTTGATGAAAAATATCTTGAAAATAGTCAGCAGGTTAAGAGTTAACCCTCTGTACACTGATGCATGGCGCCCGAATATTAACCCAGGCACTCGAATTGAACAACCTGGAATCTGACCCCCCTAGAGATGTTGTATACCAAATATAAAAGCATTCCGACTGGTGGATCTGAAGAAGAAGATTTTTAAAGAAATTTCCTCATATTGCACTAAGTAAAAATTTGAGCTACCATAGTGAGCCCAAATATATACCTAAGGATCTGATTTGAACAAACTTGAATCTGACCCCCATAGAGATGTTGCATACCAAATATCAAAGCATTCTGACTGATGGATCTGAAGAAGAAGATTTTTTTAAATTACCCTCCATATTGAACAAAGATAAAATTTGGGCTTCCGTAGGAAGCCCAAATATTAACCTAGGGACTTGGTTTGAACAATCTAGAATCTGACCCTCATAACAATGATGTATACCAAATATTAAAAGATTCTGACTGGTGGCTCTGAAGAAGAAGATTTTTAAAGAATATTCTCCATATTACCCTATGTTAAAACTTTGGGCTCCTGCAGAGCCCAAATATGAACCAATGAGCTTTATTTCAACAAACTTTTATCTGACCCCCTTATGAATGCTGTATACCAAATATCAAAAGATTCTGATGATTGGTTCTGGAGAAAAGATTTTTTAAAATTTTTATTTGCAAATATGCGGACTCAGCATTTTTTCGATGCCCATTACAGAACACCCTAACATAACCGATGGCAATTTTTTTTACCGTTCAGTTCTACAGGTCATAAGGATACTTCATACCAAATAAAAGCTCTCTGTTCCGTGGGGTTTGGGAAATGGGCGTTTGAAAATATTTCTATTTTTAGCTCCCAGGGTTCCCATGGGGATGCGGAAATTTTTTTTTTTTGCATGGGTCAAGTACTTATGACCCAATACTACCACAAACCAAATTTGGTTCATACCAGACCATCGGTTCAGAAAATAGAAATTTTGGGCGGGCCCAAAAATCTTACCCCACTCCTATTACAAAGCCAAATATTACTTCACGAACTTCGTTTGAACAAGCTTGATTCTACACCTCATATGGAAGGTTCTTGAGAAGATTTTTAAAATATTTTGGAGCATTTTCCCCCACTCCGTCCCTATGGGGCTGGGCATGCTGAGTTGAACAAAAATGAAATGCCCCTTTGGGACCATCACTCACACAAACTTTCACTTGAATTGGCCCAGTGGCTTTGGAGGAGAAGACCAAAACATGGTGTTGACGGACGACGGACGGAGAGCGATGAGATTAGCTCAGCTTGACTTTGTCAAGATGAGCTAAAAACAAAAACAAGATAACCATACGGATGCCACCTCCATACTGGCAAACGTTTTTTGGGTCTTTTTTTTTGCATAAAATATCTCAACTCCTGCCACTAATTTGAAAAAAAGAATTACTTGAAGAACTTCAAAATGTGTTTAACACATTACAATTCATGGGAGAGTGGCAATAGGAATAAATTGTAAAAAGGAAAATCAAAGAGATGAAATAATTTCAATTCAAAGATAAGCAATTCCACAGAATATGAAGCCTTTACCTACATAAGCCTAAATGTGTCTAAATATGGGATTCCATCACTCAGTCAATTAACCAGAGCCAGTGTGACATACCTCCACCAGATAGCAAAATATTTTAGTTATGCACAAGAAAATCCACATGCAAAAGGCAACAAATTAACTACAAAATTCCCAATTCCCAATGATTGATCATTCTCACAGTTTGTCAATTTCTGGAGTTCAATTCAGAAATTACATTGGTGGGACATCACCTAAAACAAGACAAACTGATTCCTCCCAAAATTATCGATACCATACTGAGCAAGCCTGAAAATAAGCAGACTGTCATCTGCAAAATGAGGTCCCCAGAGGGTGAATTTGGTGATCTGTGCAGGGTAGCATCACCAAATTTACCCTATGTGAACCTCAGTCTGAATCAAGGTCTCAAACCAAAACAGAAAGATGTACCTAGAGGATAAATTAACCCACGTTATGGGATAGCATCAGCAAATTCACCCTTCGGGGACCCCATTTAGCAAATAACAGGTTGCTAAAATTCAGGCTTGATACTGAGTACATACTTGATAATTTGATATATATATATTTTGTTCAACATCAAAATTATTGAAAAAAAACATTAACCCATAACTGGATGCGAGGTAGATTATATTTTGTGGTCAGAATTTGTTATTGAAAATTTGTTTTATTACTAATTATTGGAGAGTGCCCACAGACACTCTCCAATAATTTGTATTAAAACAAATTTATGTAAACAACATATTATTTGCACTTGACTGTATATGAAACATAAGCAAAGGTTAATGTTGGCTTTTTCTCTGGTACCCACATTTTTCTGAAAGCCCTGATAGTGGCTTCTAGACATCAACCAGTTAAGAGCGAAGAGATTTTTTATACATTTTTGCTTTGCTTTGACAAACCACAACCTCTAACATTGCAGTTGTTTCTTGGCAAGTCTTTAATGCTATGAAGGCAGCCAAGACTCGCTTAGAAACTGCCATGGCATTTTGAATATAACTTGAAGCCTTACCCCCAACCTGTATGTTGGGGCACCTGTTTTGTTGTAGAAAAATGTGATTAAAGACAGAATTAGGCCATTGGGGGTTAAACCCTTTATCAAACACATATAGACGACTTGTGCAAAACAATTTCTTGAATAATTATACCACTATATATAAATTGGACATTCTTTCCTTAAAGACATGGCTTATGAACTCTCACTGAAATGGGTTCAATGAATTCATTTCAATGAGGGTTCATAAGCAATACTTTTGAGACAAAAATGAGGGGAAAAAATGAAATTTAATAGGAAATTTTTGTGAATAGAGGAGGCCAGGTTTGGTAATTGCATTAAGGAAAAGATTAAGGAAAAGGCAAAAACAAATGCATAGGTAATTTAACTCTTTACACGACGTAATTTTCAAAACCGGCCTGCGCTATTCACAAAAGTCACTATCCAATTTTCATAATTTTTTTCACTTTTTGTCTGAAAAACATATCTTATGACCCCTCACTGGAACGAGCTCAATGAGATCATTCCAATGATGGGTCATAAGCTATGTTTTTGATGCAAAAAATGAAAAAAATTAGTTATTCAAGAATTTTACTTGCAAGTGTCGTCTGCCTTTCGTGTTAGGAAAAGGGTTAAGCTCAGGGATATCTTATTTCCAATGGTCAAACTTCAAAGGAGAAAATTCTTTCAGGTTGGTGTGACCTTCATTCTTGCAACAATATTACTCACATCTCGAGCCTGGAACAGTTTGGTCATAGCAAAGAAAGCTTCCGTAGCTTCTGTTGTGCCAATATGTTCTCCCTGAAAATAGAATTGATGAATTTACTGTATCATATGATCTGGCTCTTTTTCCGACAATTAAACTCAACATTTAAATGCTTCATCTGGTTGAGTGCTGAAAGCCATCATGGCTCTACTGAAAAGTGCTTAGTCACTTCAGTGGCATTACATTATTTGCATTCCTATTTGCATTGCTCAGCAATCTTTGAAAAAAATCCTCAAATTTACAAACCATCTTTGAAAAATAATTTAGCACCAGACCAGTTAAAGCATGATCATTCAATAACATTCTGGAAGTACATAGGTGTATCTAGTTGTATGCTTACACTATAAAATAATCAACATGTTTACAGAGATGAGGAATCCAACAGAAATATCATTTCATTAATACTGAAGCATGGTTTTAATAAAATTCTATTAATGAATGTATCAAAATTTGATAAATTTAAAGTAATTTGTATATTTTTTATACTTACCAATGTTAGCTGGTGCAAACTCAATATTATCAAGGGCCAAACAGAAATTTTGAACCCCCCCATCCCCCAAATTTGCATACAATACCGAAAATTAAAAGTCCTATCTGGCCCTCCATACTTTTACTACTTGCACATGCGTAGCACTCAGGAAGAGACTGGGATTGGCGCCAACATCATTCTTTGTAGACGAGCCTACTAAAGTAATAACTCAGCAGGGAGGTATGATTTCCCACTCATGGGAAGGCCATCCCCGCCTGGGCCATTGATAAGTATAAAAAATATACAAATTATTTTAAATTTATCATACTTTTATACTACAACCGATGGCCCAGGCTCGTAAAAAGGCAGAGGGCCTAAGACTTAAGAATTAGCATATCAAATACAGTTCCTAAAGCTAAGGTGAAAAGGAGATTGAATTTTTAAAGGAATTACATGTATGTCTCTCTATACAATAATAGAGAAGACATATTATCAATAAGGAGCCATATCCAAGTAATTCTGAATTCTTAGCATGAATGATTATGCTAATTAGGTGTAAAAAGCCCCCAATTTTAAGGCTAGTCCAGACTAAGCCACTTAAATTAGGATGGCGTATTCAAGAGTGAGTGACTAGCCCCCCACAAACACATGTCATATATATATAACAAGAGCGCATGTATCGTTGAAGCAATACAATGTTCCCTACCGGAATAATGAGCATTAATAATTATACAAATGTTATAACCTAGATGTGATCAGCATGAATTCCATTGAAGTGTTTCCAAAAAAAGTCCAGAAAACTGATATTTTGGTGCTTTCCCATATTTCCAAGGGCCATAACTCACACAAGAATACGGCAATCAGCATGAAACTCAAAGTTGATCTGTAACTCATCATTCTATAGTAGGTTACCAAAAATGATATCATTCTGTTGAAGCGTTTCAAAAAAAAGTCCGGAAAACTAATATTTTGGCACTTTTCCATATTTCCAAGGGCCATAACTCACACAAGAATAATGCAATCAGCATGAAACTGAATCTTGATCTGTAAGTCATCGTTCTATAGTAGGTTACCAAGAATGAAATCTTTCGGTTGAAGCATTTCCAAAAAAAGTCCGGAAAACTAAAGTATGACTGACAGACTGAATGACAGACTGATGGATGGACAGAGTGTAAATAAAACTTACCTGTAAGTCATCGTTCTATAGTAGGTTACCAAAAATGAAATCATTCCTTTGAAGCATTTCCAAAAAAAGTCCAGAAAACTGATATTTTGACACTTTTCCATATTTCCAAGGGCCATAACTCACACAAGAATAAGGCAATCAGCATGAAACTCAAACTTGATCTGTAAGTCATCGTTCTATAGAAGGTTACCAAAAATGAAATCATTCCGTTGAAGGTTTACAAAAAAAGTCCGGAAAACTGATATTTTGGCACTTTTCCATATTTCCAAGGGTCATAACTCACACAAGAATAATGCAATCAGCATGAAACTCAAACTTGATCTGTAAGTCATCGTTCTATCGTAGTTTACCAAAAATGAAATCATTCCGTTGAAGTGTTTCAAAAAAAACTCCGGAAAGTTAAAAAATTTATAGTAATTTATAGTAATTTATATATTTATATATTTTTTATACTTACCAATGACCCAGACTTAGCTGGTGCTAACTCTAACAAAACCAGGGCCAAACACAAATTTTGCCCCCCAATCCCCAAAATTTGCATCCAAAACCAAAAGAAATCATGTCCTATAGGACCTCCATACTACGCCCCCACTGCGCATGCGCAGTGTCAAGGATGTCCCGAAATTGGCGCCAATTATCATTTTTACTGACAGTGCCTGGTCAGCGCTATGTACTCAGCGGGGAGGCAAGAGTTCCCAACTCCTGGGAGGGCCATCCCCGTCTGGGTCATTGGTAAGTATAAAAAATATATAAATTACTATAAATTTTTTAACATTTTTATACTGTACCAATGACCCAGACTTAGCTGAATAGTAAAAAGGCTGGAGGGCCTAGGACATAGAGGAAAATCCAATAAGCTCAACTATATAATAAAGAGGTAACCCCTTAAGGAGAAAAGGAGTATTAGGCTTTACATGTATCTTTCTTATTTAATATTAAATTAGAAAGATACAATACCCTTAATAATTGAGCACAATAATATTCATGTTCTCTATTAACATCCAGTATAACCCTTATACTTGATTAATTATTTTTAAAGGGGGCGAGGGGGCTCAGTTGGTAGACGTGCAGACTGCAAGCCGAGAGGTCCTCGGTTCGAATCCCACCTGCGGCAACTGCGTTGTGTCCTTGGGCAAGACACTTCACCCCGATTGCCTACCTGGGGGCACGATGACGCTGTGTACTGAGGCGTACTACACATCGATGGTGCGCATGTCTTCAACCAATCTAACCCTGCCTGTGCTGCGGTGCAGAGTTCAGAGTTACGATGTTGGAGAGCTGACAGCTGCTCGTCGTTGCTCGGTGGTTCTCTCCGGGTACTCCGGCTTCCTCCACCCGTAAAACTGTCACGGTCACGATTAGCCATTAGTATGTGACCTTAAACACCAAGAAATAATAAAATAATAATAATTATTTTTAAAGTAAGCCAATAAATAAAGTAGTCCAGAGAATTGAGACTCTTTATAATCTTTTAAAAGTGTCCGAGTATTGTATATTAAAGCCCGTTTGACACTTGACATATACAAATGCTTCACACCGAGCTACACTTTAAAAATAAGACATGAATGAATTTTAACATTAATATTACACTTTAAAACCATCCCGGAAGCGACTCAGAAATACTGACTTGGAGGAGGCATTCCCTTGCTTTTCACTATAAAGCAGGTGACCTAAGGGAACACCCGCCCCAAACCCCCCCCACCCCCCCCACCCCCTTGCCCTGGGTCAAATAGCCCAGAGCAAAGAGGGCAGCCGGACGGAGTCACTGCTGGAACAGAAAGCCTGCATAACTATAGTTGCAACTGTTTAGTGGACGACATTCTGAGCAACAGATAACGGACCTAAACAATGCAGGTCTCCAGAAATGGACTCAATATTTCTGAGATAAAAATTTGTGAATGTGGATGGCTGAGACCAATAAGCAGCCTTCATTAAATCTGTAATAGCAACACTATTAGCATAAGCCCAAGAAGTAGCAAGAGCTCTTACTTCATGAGCGGAAATCTTAAGCACAGACTGCTGAGAAGATAAACTCTCATAAGCAGTACGGATAGTTAATTGAATCCATCTAGCAATAGAATGGACCGAAATGTCCCTTCTATTAGGCATCAAAGACAGAAAGAAACGTTTCCGTCCCTTTCTGATAAACTGAGATCTCTGTTTATAGATACGTAACGCTCTAACAGGACAGAGTAAAGGCCTACGCCCGTCTGAAGACGGAAGAGCCTTAATAACAATAGGTTCCAGATATTTATTAGGAGCCTGATTCTTAGCTAAAAAACCCACATTAGTAGTGAAGGTGGGAGTGTTCCCGACACTACGATAGTGAGAATCATCCACCGATAGTGCATGAAGCTCACTGACTCTTCTAGCAGAAGAGAAAGCTAAGAGAAAAGCTGTCTTATAAGATAAGAATTTGAAATCTACTGTCCCAAGAGGTTCAAATGGCTTTTCCTTCAATTTAAGAAGAACCCAAGCTAAATTCCATTTAGGAATTAATCTAAGAGTTCTGGGTCTATTTATCGAGAAGTTTCTAACCAACTTAGATAAAGAGACATTAGATCCAATTTGTAAACTATCATGATGTGCATAGGTATCAGATAACATAGACCTTTAACCCTTAATAGTAACAGGCTGCAGTTTGATTTCGTCAAACAAGTATACTAGAAAGTTTGCAATGTCTGGTATAGAGGGATCAAAAATATCTACAGAATGATCCCTACACCAACGACGTAAAACCTTCCACTTAGCCGTATAGTTTAGCGAAGAGGAGGTCCTCCTACAGTTAGAAATCGCGTCCACTGCTCGTCCTGTAAAGTGCTTGCCATGCAAGAAGGACTGCACAACGGAAAAACGTGAAGGTTGAGACCTTGCGGGTTGTGATGGAGTTGACGCGATTTCCCCTGCGAAAGAAGATCCTCCCGTGGAGGAAGCTTTCGCGGTAGGTCCCACAACAGACACCTGAGTAGATTTATCCACGGTCTCTGTGGCGACAGAGATGCTACCAACAGAATCTTGCATTGAGATTGTTTTATCTTTAGCAATACTTGTTGAATTAACGGCGCTGGAGGATATGCATATCCTATCATTCCGTCCCAAGGGATCGACAGAGCGTCTACTGCAAATGCTCTTGGATCCGGACACGGAGACACATACGTCTGCAACTGATTGTTGAGATGTGTCGCAAATAAGTCTATCATTGGCCGTTCCCATTGGTAGCAAATCTGATTGAATACTTGTTTGTTGAGAGTCCACTCCGACGGCAACAAGCGACCCTTTCGTGAAAGGGAGTCTGCTAGCACATTCAGACGACCCGGTATATGACGGACCGAAAGAAGAACCTGATGTTCTAGCGCAAACAGAAGGATTCTTTCCGTTAGATTGAACAACGGAACTGAATGAGTGCCTCCCTGATTCCGTATATACGCCACTACTGTCGTATTGTCGGATAGGATTTGGACATGAGCATTGTGAATAATGTCCATCCAATGACGTAACGCAAGCCAAATTGACATCATTTCCTTGATGTTTATGTGCTTGCACAGGAATTGCGGATCCCAAAGACCCTGGTATCTCGAATCCGTTGGGATCAATGATGCACCCCAACCTGTTTGACTGGCATCCGTCATAATGGTAAAACTCGGATCCGGCAACTGCAGCGGAACTCCCTGAGTTAACCACTGAATGTTTGCCCAAGTCTGAATCTCTTGTTTCACTTGTTCCGACAAGAGAACGTCTACATCGAGCGAATGAATTTTCACACTCCAATTCTGAGTCAAGAAAATTTGGAGAGGACGCGTGCGTAACCGCCCCATCGGAATGAGATCCGCAGCGGCTCCGCAGACCTATCAGTCTCATAAATTCTCTCGCTGTGACTTTGTCTGCGTGCAGACAATAGCGAGCGTAACAACTGACTAATTTCGCTCTGGTTAACGACAGACGAACGAGATTGTTGTGCGTCTCGAAGCTCATTCCCAGATGAGTGAATGACTTGGACGCCACCAGATCCGACTTCTCCTCGTTTACTATAAAACCGAGACGTCGGAGCAATAGAAGTAGATTCTGAACATCGTTCTGAAGCGTTAACTCGTTGCCGTACCTCTGAAGAATGTCGTCCAGGTAGGCCGACGTTACCGCAGACGAATGAGCTCGGAAATAGATCATTACCGAGTTCATTACCCGAGTGAAAGCCCAGGGTGCTAGATTCAGTCCGAAGCACATCGCCCAGAATTGATACACCACTCCTAGGACTGTGAAGCGTAGATACTTTCTGAATGTCGGATGTACCATGACGTGAAAGTACGCATCTTTGAGATCTATGCTTGTTGCATAATCGTTCACCCGAATACTCGCTCTGACCGACCGAATCGTCTCCATATAAAATTTCGGAGCGACGATCAGCTTGTTTATCCAGCTCAAATCTATGACTGGACGGAACGAGCCGTCTGGTTTCGGAACCAGAAACAGATGGCTGTAGAATCCCGGAGTCTCCTGGTTTTCTACGACCTCTACCGCGTTCTTCATTAAAAGAGACTGCACCTCTGATAACAGAGCGTCTCTTTTCTGCGGATTTGACGGAAGTTGAGTCCACTTTGGACTTCGAGTTAATGGAGGCTTTCGTTTGAAGGATATCTTTAGGCCTTCCCAAGTCACTCCTCTCACCCAAGGGTCGTCCGTAATCGACGCCCATTCTTGTGAAAAGCTCGACAACCTTCCGCCAACCGGTACGCGATAGAGGTTTAAGCCATCACCTCCTGGACCTGCGAGGCCTGCGGTAGGAGAAACCACGTCCTCCACGACCCGCACCTCGTCCCGTCAACCTCGGGGCGTCCGACCGGTTGTCCCGGCCCGAAGGACGTCCCGAACGAGAGTCGCTACCCTGACGGTCTCTCGAATAAGACCAAGAGGACGCACCGGAACCTCTATAGGAACCTCTCTTGGGCGCATTAGACCCAGAAGTGCCTGTCTTATTCTTGTCTGCTGTATCCGACTTCTTAGAAGCAGATTTGAACAACAGAGAATCCGAAGCTTTCTTTGTAATTTTATCATAAATAGCAGAAAGCTTGCCGTCAAAGAGAAGTTCTCCGGAGACCGAAGCGACTCTAAGAGAGTTCTTCACCTTAGTATCCACGAGTGTGGATGTAGCTAGGGCTGCGTCACGTCTAACCAACTCCAGGTTTGCCACAGAAAGGGCGGAGTTACACGTGGAATAAGCTACTGCCCTTGAAAGAAGTCTTAAAGAGGATTGTATATCCTGAAATTCTTTCCCTTGAAGGCGCAGTGATAACGCCTTAGTAAGGTGATCTGCGTAAGATAAGGCATCTAAATTGGCTCTGTTAGACGAAATAGCTGTTTCCAACACCGCGGTTGGAATAGAAGCCGATGACGGTAATGATAGCTCTAAGTCTTCCGCCCCGTCGTCCATACGCAGAGGAACTCTCGGAATACCCTGTCCTGCCGTGTCGAATTTATTCCTTGCATTAATGAAAGGCAGGTTGAGAGTATTGGCGGACAAGAAACCTGCTTTCACCCGTCTTGGAAGCAAGTTTAAATATAGCGTCGTTCAATAATTCAAATGTTCTTGCAACATTATTGGACTGCGACGGAAACTCGGGAGCGATGTCCCTGAACCGCTCAAAAAATTCAGAGTCCAATGACGCTATAATCCTCTTGTCCGGAACCGCAGCAGTCTGGCCCGACGGAACAACTTGAGGGAGAAAGTGCCGGATGAAGTCCACGGCAGCTTTATGTTGTTCCGAAAGGGATAGCTCCAAATCATCCATATCCCTTTCACCATCCGGTCGGACCTCATGATGCTCCTGGTCGTCCGCCCCCGATGCTTCGGCGGAGCGTACCGACCCAGTGCTGTCGGATAATTCTCGATCCGACACCGTTTCTGTCGGTTGCTGGGATGCTGCGATAAGCTGTGCAATCTGCACAAGGATGTCCGGTGTCGAGACCTGCGGTGGCGCAGTCTTTTGCTGCTTCGCCGAGGGCAGCTCCGCATCAGATGGCTCCCGCATACTTTTTCTATGCGAACGTCCGGAGTCCATCGGCCTCGTGTCCCTGGCCGCCGGATGGTGTGACCTGGTCGCCGAAGAATCCTTGATCGGCGAAGCTGGTAAGATATCGGCAGTCACGCAGCCAAGGTGCGGTCGTGTGCACTGACGAGAAGAAGAAGCCTTAGCAGTCTCCGCGGACTGCCTATACAACGGAGCGTCCCGAGCGATGGTCGTATGCTCCGCTTGCGACACATTTTGTACCACAACATCTGGTCCCAGATGTTGTTGTACAAGAGAGGGGCCTCTCTCGCTCGCGGCCCGGCTGGACCTGGACGAGCTAGGAACCGGACTCAAAGGCTTCCTCCGATCTCGTTTACTATCCGCCGTCACTGGGTGTGCACACTGAATGTTTATAGTGCTCGCATTACCCAACATTTCCTCCTGGACCACATCGGACGAACCCGGCTGCCGAACCATTCGGTGAATGGACGCTACACCGGGCGAGCTAGCGGACGACATTTGTCTAATCTCCATGAGCACTTTTGCCGCTAGCTCTGAATTCATTTGTGACGACGGAAGCGCACTTGCAGAAGATAACATGGAAACATCACCCTGTTCTTGTTCCTCTGAAATAGAAACTGAGAGAGTAGAGTGACCTTGCAGAGAAAGAGCCGGCATAGCCCTTTCTCCAGTAACAACATACCGTGACACACGTTTCCAATGTTTGTCATCCCAATATTGACATATAGAGCAGGGATTAGTGCGAGAACACTGACTACAATTAATACAATGATCATGAAAGTCAGAGGAAGATTTCTTCCCATTACAATTTGAACATTATCCTTTCATTGTGAAAAGTCAACAACAAGTCCTAGTTACTCGCACAAACCCCTGACACAAAGATACATAATAACATGATCCATTAATAAATGAAAAAACAATTGCAAATCAAAATAATTTTGAAAAAATATTTTTTCAGCGAAGCCCAAGTTGCTGAAAAGTAACGTTGAGCCCCAATGGATCCGATGGCAAAGTGTGGTCAAAAATTTTAAATTTATATTAAATAATTAATGAGACACTTACGGATAATATAAATGTATCTTATAGTGAGATAAACTACACCAAAGGCAAACAGCCCCCCTCAAAAAAGGCTGTTGCCAATGTAAACAAAACAGTGTAAAACACCAGAAAACATGACTCCAGGCACTGAAAAAACTGGCCCGAAATCAGTCATCAAAATTACACTCTATCTGATGCAAGACAGAGACTCCCAGGGGAGAATCTGCAGAACATCAGATGGAAGATGCAGAACACAACGTTTATACACCCATGGGTGAAAACGTAACTATGGGGAAAATAACAGAAAACATTCTGTATCCAAGCAACTCTCCCAAGAGAATTTTAGAAATGAACTTTCTCAAAAATATGCCAAAAGCATGGGAGAATTGCACGGGGGGACTTAGAAGGCTAGGGGAGAGGAAACATTGAATAAGCAGTGCAACATTTTAGCAAGAATGACAACAAGAGGCCCATGCCTCGAAAATAGGCAACTTAACATAATTTCATAAAAAATTTTAAGTACAGCCCTGATTATTTTTTGTCACTTCTTTTTCCTCTCCTCCTTCTATATCCTCCTTAGAATCACCATTTCTCCAAAAATTACGTGTCTGGCATCCTTTAAACTGAGATTTACAAGCACAAAGATCAGTGAGATGTTGACTGATGAAGGGCCAAACAGAGAATGATAATTGGCGCCAATTTCGGGACGTCCTTGACACTGCGCATGCGCAGTGGGGGCGTAGTATGGAGGTCCTATAGGACATGATTTCTTTTGGTTTTGGATGCAAATTTTGGGGATTGGGGGGCAAAATTTGTGTTTGGCCCTGGTTTTGTTAGAGTTAGCACCAGCTAAGTCTGGGTCATTGGTACAGTATAAAAATACTGATATTTTGGTGCTTTTCCATATTTCCAAGGGCCGTAACGTAACTGACACAAGAATAATGCAATCAGCATGAAACTCAAACTTGATCTGTAAATCATCGTTCTATAGTAGTTTACCAAAAACGAATTTATTCCGTTGAAGTGTTTCCAAAAAAACTCCAGAAAACGGATATTTTGGTGCTTTTCCATATTTCCAAGGGCCGTAACTCACACAAGAATAATGCAATCAGCATGAAACTCAAACTTGATCTGTAAGTCATCGTTCTATAGTAGTTTACCAAAAATGAAATCATTCTGTTGAAGCGTTTCCAAAAAAAGTTCGGAAAACTAAAGTGTGACTGACAGAATAACAGACTGACGGAGTGCAAACCTATAGTCCCCTCCAGCGATGCCGGTAGGGGACTAATAAACAAGCTGTATCTAATATCAGTAATAATCTATAGACAAAACAGCTTCACTCGTAGTTACACACTTACCGGTATTATCAAGCCAAAAGAGATGAAAAAAAATCGCCCCCCCCCCCCTTTTTTTTGAAGGAATATTCTTCAAAACAAAGAGGGAAGCACTCTGGAATCAGTGAAAAGCAAGCGGTACCAAATAATCTTCATATATTCGCTCAACAGACATCCAGTTATTAATTGTTATTAAATATTTGTGCTTAACGCCACTTTAGTAGCTAAGGCTATCGTGGAGATCCCGGTTATTAACAGCACAAGCTTCTAACGTATGCCGGAGTCGGAATATGTAGATAGGTCGAAAACTGGTGATAAAATGTTTACAACCTTACACTTGTCAAATTGAATCCCAATGGAAAGTATCTGTTAGAGCAAACACATTTCTGAGGCAACCAACAGGCGACCCCGTTCAGGTGTACAATAATTCCGATAATGAAACTCCAATTGAAGCGTGCAAAAATATGAGAATGTGAATTCTCTTGTGTACCGTCTGGTAGAAAGGTGGATTTAGAACTTGGAACAGGCTATGATTAACTGACACGTCACAGACTGTCTCCCAAATAATTCATTGTTCCCTAAGTCTGTTTCAACCAATGACTGTTCGGAGAAAGAATCTACTACTCCGAATAATGAAGCCAAAAATTGAGAAACTAGACAAAAGGCACACAAAAGGCACACAAAAGGCCCAAGCCTGTAAATAATTAACTGATACCTGATGCAAAGCTAGATCTTCATGTGAAGAAAAAATAATGCATCCAGT
This sequence comes from Pictodentalium vernedei, assembly GCA_031216915.1. Lineage (NCBI taxonomy): Eukaryota > Metazoa > Mollusca > Scaphopoda > Dentaliida > Dentaliidae > Pictodentalium > Pictodentalium vernedei. Next base: position 404,336,861 of record CM062296.1, on the reverse strand, counting down.
AGGAGATGCAAGACAATAAAGGCTCAACATCCCTAGGGTGAGGACGTAACAGTGGGGATAAACAGAATAAATCTTCTGTACAACACGTTAAACTCCCAAGAAATTTAATAAAAAAAATTCAATAAAAAACAGCCAGAAAGCTTAGGAGTTTAACCAGAGGGTTGATGGAAGGACAGGGAAGGAACACATAACCAACAGTAGGTAAATCATAAGCAAAACTAATGACGTCAAGGCCAGACCTGTTAACCTCTGAAGGTGACTGTCAGTGAGATTTTGATGAGCTCTCAATGAGATTTGGATGCTTGCCAGTAAAATTTTTGTGTGCAGCCAAAACATCAATATTTTCCTTATTAAGCCTCCCACGGTCCCACCCGGCAACCCCCCCCCCCCCCCACCACAACCCAAATGCATTATATTTCATTTTAATAATTTATTTTAACACTTGTAATGGTATTTGTCAGTAAAAGCATACAAATATGGATATCACTGGTCCAAGCCCCCCCCCCCCCCTCTCCAGGGACAATGACCCCCCCCCCCTCCTGACACACACACAAATGTGAGTGGATGCCTATCTAGACTTTGCCTGTAGGAACCCCCCCCCCCCCCCCCCACCCACCCACCCTCAGTCCGGCCATTTTTCCTTGCTCATGCAAGCCCATCCCGGTACTTCAATACATGGAGGCTGAAACATCTTGGGCCGAAACGTCCCAGAACCAAAACGTTCAAGAACCAACACAAGCATTCCTTCTTCTCTGGTTCATGCCAGTTATTCATGTAAACTACAACTTCAGTGGTTTATTTCACAAAGAATACAATTCCAAACTCACCTTAGCTTATAAAATCGTAAATCTATATTTTTTTCCAATTTATTCACAATTACCACAATACATTTCAGTCAATATTTCATCGGCAAATGATATTTAAAAATTTTTAAAACCGACAGAAAATCAAATGTTTGCGTACTGACACAGGAATAAGCCCAGGGGGCACAGGCAGTGAAAAAGCAAAAAAGACATGGGTGGGCTTACTTTCGGGTAAGGCAGTCTGCAGAATAAGGGAAAAGTTCGAGACGGCCATTTGCAGCACTGTTATTGGAGAGTAGTTTCCCACTGTCCATTTTATCATGCCACTTCATATTTTGTCTTCTGTGTGTGAAATTGAAATGGTTTGTAAATTGTATTGAATAAAGAATGTGATAACATACCAAAAACTATCCTACTTAATTTTTCCGTCTTGTTTTTACTGAAATGAGTTCCGAGAATTGTGAGGGTGAATTCCCATGTTGTTGATGGAAAAGTCATGGTAATTGAAAGTAGTATTTCGAAAATGAGTGTATTATAGTCTGTTTTTAAAGACGTTACTTTCATGAAGCCATGCTGGACTGGGACATTTTGTCCCAAGGTTTTTGGAGCAAGGAAGAAGACCCAATTATTACTATTACCTGATGTGATCCCTGCAAAAATAGCTGCTCAAAAATAAATATGAATTAATACCCCCCGAGTTGTAAAGTGTATTTTTTGAAAAGTCGGGAGAAAATAGGATGTGACCGTGAGAGCGTGAGTTGGTGCCTCAAACCGGGAGACTTACGGTGAAACTGGGAGAGTTAACAGGTCTGGTCAAGGCATATATCCCGAAATTGAGTAACATGAAATAATTTTCATATTATTTAAAAGTTACAGCCCTGAATATCTCAAACCACTGTGTTTACTTCCATCATCCGTTTAGTGCCATGAATTCACCATATACTTCATTGATTTGAGTCTGGCATCCACCAAAAGAGAGATTTAAAGCACAGATGTCAGTTGAGTTGTTTACTGACCTAGGGCCAAACAAAGACTGATGTTGACACCAATCCTGGTCTCTTTCTGAGTACTGCGCATTCGCAAGTAGTAAAAGTATGGAAGGCCAGATAGGACTTTTAATTTTTGGTATTGTATGCAAATTTTGGGGATTGGGAGAGGGGTTCAAAACTTGTGTTTGGCCCTTGATAATGTTAAAAAATTTATAGTAATTTATATATTTTTTATACTTACCAATGACCCAGACATAGCTGGTGCTAACTCTTAAAATATAGGGCCAAACACAAATTTTGCCCCCCAATCCCCAAAATTTGCATCTAAAACTAAAGAAAACATGTCCTGAAAGGCCCTCCACACTTCGCCCCTACTGCGCATGCGCAGTGTCAAGGACGTTCCGAAATTGGCGCCATTTATCATTCTAATAACCAGTGCCTGGTAAGCGCTATGTACTCAGCGGGGAGGCAAGAGTTCCCAACTCCTGGGAGGGCCATCCACGTCTGGGTCATTGGTAAGTATAAAAAATATATAAATTACTATAAATTTTTTAACATTTTTATACTGTACCAATGACCCAGACATAGCTGAATAGTAAAAAGGCTGGAGGGCCAAGGACATAGAGCAAAATGGAATACGCTCAATAAAATAAAATAGAGTCATCCCCTGTAGGGAAAAGAAGTAATAGGCCTTACATGTATTTTTCTTATTTATGATAAATTGGAAAGATACAACACCTTCCAAAATTGAGCTTCATACATCCATGTACTCTATTAATATCCAATATAATCCTTATACTAATAATTTTTAAAGTAAGCCAATAATAAAGTAAGTCTAGAGAATAGAGACTCTTATACTCCTAAAAGTGTCTGAGAATTGCATAATCATGTCCGTTGACATATGCAATATTCAAAAGCTATACTTTAAAAACTAAGACTTGAATGAATTTTAAAAACTTAAACTTCTCACTAAACAACCATCCCAATAACAGCTCAGAATTACTAACTCCGGAGGAGGTATCCCCTTGTTTTCATAGTAAAACATGGTGACCCAAGGGAACACCCTCCCCCCCCCCCCCCTTTTTCTTGCCCTGGGTCAAATAGCCCAGAGCGAAGAGGGCAGCCGAACGGAGACACTGCCGAAACAGACAGTCTACCTAGCTATAGTAGTAACTGTTAAGTGAATGACATTCTGAGCAGTAGATAATAGACCTAACAAAAGAGGCCTCCAGAAATTGACTCGATATTTCTAAGATAAAATTCATGAATGTGGATGGCTGAGCGCAATGAGCGGCCTTCAAAAATCTATAATAGCGACACTATTAATGTAAGCCCAAGAAGTAGAAGAACTCTTACTTCATGAGCCGAAATCTTAAGCACAACTGCTAAGTCAATGATATACCATAAGCAGTACCGATAGTTAATAGAATCCATTAACAATAAAATGGAGCGTAACGTCCTTCTACTAGACATCAAAGACAGAAGAAGCTTACGCCCTTGTAATAAACAGATATCTGTTTATAAATACATAAACTGTACCCGGAAAGAGTAAAGGCCTTTGCCCATACGAAGACGGAAGGACCTTAAAATAATAGGTTCCGGATAATAGGAGCCTAACTCTTATGCAACAATCCAACCTAAATAGTAACGGAAGTATTGATTCCGAAACTATGAAAGTGAAAATCATCCATCGATAGTGCATGAAACTCACTGACTCTACAGTAAAAGAGAAACCAACAGAATTACTGTCTAAAAGGTCAGAATTTGAAAACTACTGTTTCCAGAGGCTCAAATGATTACTTAGCTAAATAAGAACCGAAGTTAAAATCCGTATAGGAATTTAATCTAAAGATTCTAAGTCTATTTATCAAAAAGTTACTAACTGACTTAGATAAAGAGACAAAAGACTCAATTGTAAACTATCGTAGAGTGCATAGGTATGAGGTGACATAAACCTATAACCTAAATAATAACAGGCTGCAGTAGATCTTGTGAAACAAGTATACTAAAAAATAGCAATGAGTAGTATGGAGGGATCAAGAATATGAACATAATGATCCCCACACCACGACGGAAGAGCCTCCACTTTAGTCGCATAGAATAGCGAAGAAGAGGATCTCCTATAGTAAGAAATCGCGTCCAAAGCTCGTCCAGTACAGTGCTTACAATGCAATACGGACCACACAACGGAATACATGAAGGTTGCGACCTTGCTGGTTGTGATAAAGATGGCACGATTTACCCAGTGAAAAAAGATCCTCACATAGAGGAAGATTTCACGTTAAGACCCACAGTAGACAAGAGAGTAAATTACTCATGATCTCTGTGAAGATAGAGATGCTATCAACAGAAATGTATTGTGGTTGTTTATCTTAGCAATACCTGCTAAAACAACAGCGCCGGAGGATACGCGTATCCTATCATTCCGTCCTATAGATCAATAGAGCGTTAACACTATTAGCTCAGAGATCTGGACAAGCCAACACATACGTCTGCAATTGATTAGCAAGCTGTGTCATAAATAAATCATCATTGGGCGCTCCCATAGATAGCAAATCTGATTGAATACTTGTTTGTTGAGAGTCCATTCTGACAGCAACAAGCGACCCGTAAGAGAACGGGAGTCCGATAAAACAATCAGACGACCCGGAATATGACGGACCAAAACTGAACTTGGTGTACTATAACCAACAGACGGATTCTTTCCATTAAATTGAATAACGGAAACGAAAGAGTGCCTCCCTGGTTCCGGAGATACGCCACTACTGTCGAATTAAAGGACAGGAATTTGGGCATGCGTTTCTGAATAATGTTCATGCAATGACATAAAGCAGGCCTAAAAAACATTATTCCGCGGAAGTTAAACTGATTGCTAAAAGACTGCGGAACCCAAAGACCCTGGCACTTCGAATCCGTAGGGATCAGTATATATCCCAATCTGTTTGACTGGCAACCGTCATAACAGCCACACTCGGGTCCGGCAACTGCGGCGGCACTCTCTCAGTCAACCACCGACTGTTTGCCCCAGTCTGAATCTCTTGTAACACTAGATACACAAGAGAACGTATAAATCGAGCAATTCATGGATTGCCGGAAAGTTGCCGTCGAAGAGAAGCTCCTCCGAGAACGAAGCGACTCTGAGAGAGTTCTTAACCTTACTATCCACGCGTGTGGATGTAGCTAGGGCTGCGTCACGTCTAACCAACTCCAATCAGCTACTGAAGGGCGGAGTTATACGTGAACAAACTACTGCCCTCAAAAGAAATTACATTGAGAATAATATCCCGTAAATCTTTTCTTGAAGACGTAATGATAACGCCTCAGTAAGGCGGATTACGTATAATAAAGCGTCTAAGTTAAGTCTACTATACATAATGTCGTTCCCAACATTGAAATTGGAAAAGACATAAACGGCGAAAAAGAATATATGCAGTCTTTAATCACACCGTCTAGACGCATACGAACTCTCGGTATGCCCTGCTCTGCCAAAATAAACTATTTGTAAAAATGATAAAATGGCAGAAATGAGCAACGCGGACAAGAAACTAAACTATCATGCTTAGTAGCAGGCTTGTATATATATATATATATATAGCGTCGAAAAATAAAACACATGTTGTAATGACAATATTGGACTGCGTCGGTAAGTCAGGGACAATGTCCCTGTACCGATCGAAAAAACCGAGTCCAATGACGCTATAAGTCTCTTATCCAAGATCGCAGCAATGAAGTCCGAAATAATAATCACAGGAAGATAATGCCAGAAGATATGAAAGGCATCTTCCGATACTACTAAAGGGAAAACTCGAAATCTTTCGAATCCCTTTCGCCATCCTGTCGGACCCTATAAAGCGTTCGGTCGTCCGTAGCTGATGCAACCGAGGACCGCACCGACCCAGCGCCGTCGGATAATTCCTGATTCGACCGAGAAACTGTCAATTGCTGGGATGCTGCGAAATAACTGTGCTAACTCGGATAGCACGTCCGTCACTGAGGCCTGAGGAGAAGCGGTCTTACGATGCATTGCCGCTGGAAGCTCCGTGATCGTTACCCCGTGCATACTTCCAATATGCGAGCGAACGGAGTGTATAGGCCTCGTGTCCCTTGGCTACCGGATGGCGCGACCTATTCGCCGTGGAATCACTGAATGCCGAAACTGATCGGATACTCGAGGTCACGTAGCCAATGTGCGGTCGTGTGCCCTGCTGTGAGGATGAGGAAGCATTAAAGACAGTCTCTCGGACTGTCAATATAACGGAGCGTCCCGAGCAACGGACATATGCTCCGAATGTAAAATATCTGAACCACAACATGCGGTCCCCTATGTTGTTGGGCGAGAGAGGAACCTCTCTCGCTCACAGCCCGGACGGACCTGGACAAGCCAGGAACCGGACTAACAGGCTTCCACCGATCTGTCCTCAATCTGCCGTCACTGGGTGAGTACTAAAGTAATTAAAGTGCTCGCATCACCCAAATCTCCTTCCTAGACCGCAACGGACGAACCCGGCAGCCGAACCATTCGATGAATGTACGCTACACCGGGTGAGCTAGCGAATGTCACTCCGTAAGTGATAGACATATTCCATGAGCACTTATTGCCGCTAACTCTTCATTAACTATGACGACAGAGGCACACTTTTGAAAGACATCTCCATAACTCTTCGAACAAGAAACCAGAAATGCTTGAATAGCAAGCATAAAATAATAATATATATAGCGTCGTTCAGTAATTCGAAAGTTTGTGTGACATTATTGGACTATGTCGGAACTGAGGGGCGATGTCCCTGAACCGAACCAAAAATTTCTAAGTCCACCGACGCTATCAGTTTCTTATCCGGCATCGCAGCATATGTTGTTCCGAAAGGGAAAGCTTGAAATCCTCCGAATCCCTTTCGGTATCCCGTCGGACCGGATGAAACTTTCGGACGTCCGTACCCGCTTTCGCGGAGCGTCCCGACCCAGCATCGTCGGATAAAATATATGCGACAGATTCAGTTGATGCTGGGATGCTGGGATAAACTGTGCTATTAAGGAAAGCACGTCCGTTCCCGAGGCCTGTGCAGTAGCGGACTTACGATGCATTGCCGCCGGAAGCTCAGTGTACGTTGACTCCCGCACACTTCCTATGCGAACGTCCGGAGTCTGCAGGTCTCGTGTCCCCGGCTACCGACCCAGCGCCGTCGGATAATTCTCGATCCGACACCGTTTCTGTCGGCTGCTGGGATGCTGCGATAAGCTGTGCTATGTGCACAAGAATGTCCGGCGTCGAGACCTGCGGAGGCGCAGTCTATCGCTGCTTCGCCGAGGGCAGCTCCGCATCAGATGGCTCCCGCATACTTTTCCTATGCGAACGTCCGGAGTCCATCGGTCTCGAATCCCTGGCTGCCGGATGGTGTGACCTGGTCGCCGAAGAATCCTTGATCGGCGAAGCTGGTAATATATCGGCGGTCACGCAGCCAAGGTGCGGTCGTGTGCGCTGACGAGAAGAGGAAGCCTTAGCAGTCTCAGCGGACTGCCTATACAACGGAGCGTCCCGAGCGACGGACGTATGCTCCGCTAGCGACACATTTTGTACCACAACATCTGGGGCCAGATGTTGTTGAACGAGAGAGGGGCCTCTCTCGCTTGCCGTCCGGATGGACCGGAACGAGCTATGAACCGGACTAAAAGGCTTCCTCCGATCTCCCTCCGATCCGCCGTCACTGGGTGTGCATTAAGTTAATTTTATAGTGCTCGCATCACCCCAAAATTCCTTCTAGACCGCAACGGACGAACCCGGCTGCCGAACCATTCGGTGAATGGACGCTACACCGGGCGAGCTAGCGGACGTCAAAGGCCGTCGAACCTACTAGGGTCCTCTTAGGCAATTGGCGTATTACATGAGCACTTTTCCGCTAGCCCTTCATTAATTGTGACGACGGAGGCACACTGTTGGAAGACATCACAGATACATCACCCTAATCTTGATCGTCTGAAATAGAAATTGATAAAGTAGAGTGACCCTGCGGGGAAAGGACCGGAGTGTCCAAATCCCCAACAACATACCGTGACATACGCTTCCCATATTGTCATCGAAATCATACGATACAGAACAGGAGTTAATGCGAGTACACTGACCACATATAGAATGATAATAAAGTCAGAGGAAGACTTCCTCTTAAAACAATTGATCAATATCCTTTCAATGTGAAAAGAAAACAAGTCCTGGTACTCGCACTAACCCCTGGCAATCAAAATACATAATAATAATATGATCCATTAATATAGAAAAAATAATTGAAATCAAAATATTTTGAAAAAATATTTTTTCAAAACAGCCCAAGTTTCTGAAAAGTAACGTTGAGCCCCAATGGATCCCAAGCCTAAGTGTGGACAAAAATTTTAAAAATATTAAAAACAATTTATTCAACACTTACGAACAATAATAATGTATCTAGTTATGATTAAAATAACATAAAGATATTATTTTTTAGAAATCCCCCCCTCACACAGAGGGCTGTTGTAAATGTAAACAATGAGTGTAAAAACACTAAAATAAGACTCCAGGCACCCAGGCCCGAAATCAGTTACCAAAAATACACTATCTGATGCAAAACAGAGACTTCCAGGGAAGAAACTGCAGAACATCAGATGGTAGATGCAGAACACAACGCCTAACCACCCGTAGGTGAAGACGTAAACATGGGGAAAGAACAGAATTCATTCTGTTATTCAGCTAAAACTCCCAAGAAATTTTAGTAATAATAATTACAGAAACTATGCCAAAAGCATGGGAGAATAGCAAGGGGGAACTTAAAGGACAGGGAGAGAGGAAAACACTTGAAAAAACAGTGTAACTAAATAATCAGAATGACAACAAAATGGCTGCTGCCTTGAAAATAGGTAACTTAACATAATTTCATTAAAAAATTTTAAGTTACAGCCCTGATAATATTCTGTCACACATTCTTTTCCTCTCCTCCTTCTCTATCCTCCTTAGAATCACCATTTCACTAATATTTATGTGTCTGGCATCATTTAAACTGAGATTTAAAAGTACAAAGATCAGTCAGATGTTAACTGATGAAGGGCCAAACTTAGAATGATAAATGGCACCAATTTCGGAACGTCCTTGACACTGCGCATGCGCAGTAGGGGCGAAGTGTGGAGGGCCTTTCAGGACATGTTTTCTTTAGTTTTAGATGCAAATTTTGGGGATTGGGGGGCAAAATTTGTGTTTGGCCCTATATTATAAGAGTTAGCACCAGCTATGTCTGGGTCATTGGTACAGTATAAAAATATTGAGTTTGCACCAGCTATGTCTGGGCCATTGGCTGTAGTACAAAAATATGTGTTGTTGGGAACTATTTTTTTTAAGTCTCCAACAAAGCAGTGTTTCTAACAACGTACATGAACTTTCCATATTACTGAACGTGCCATTTGTTTCTCGTTCCATTTGGGCAATCTTTTCTCAGCTCAGACCAATTTTACTTAACCTATTTCATAAACTTCACTATAAACGTGGGATTCATTGAATATTGTAAATACAAATTTTTTTTTAATAAGTTGTATTACTTGCATCAAGAAGAAATCTTCAAGGCTCTTCAAATTACATTTTGAAAAATCCATCAAGAAAAGCATCGTAAAGCAATTCCAATTCCCCCTCACCCCCACCACAAACAAATATATTCAAAACCAATCACAATCAGGCCCCATCAAAATTTACATGGAAGTTTTATCACAGAAAATTTGACATTCCCATAATTTTCATCAGATAGCAGTTGTTACTGAACTTGACTTAAGATATTGTGGCTACAGACATATGCTAAAAATGAAAGTGTCAATGATACTGCAGCTAGACTTGTCCAAGGGACTGAACTAAATAGAAAGATCCAGTGATGCCCAGTCATTCACTCAAGTTTCTACAGAAACGACATCACACCAAAGCCACGTATGAACTTTGAAAAAGATCTGGAGAGAGGTGTGGCCTGTAGGGTTTGCTAATGGAATTGCTGACAATTTATATGCCAAATCCAAGATGGCCACTGACAGCCATGTTTTTCAATGAAATTCAGAAAAATTTGACAGTTCCCATCTAGACATCACACCAAAGGTACATACAAAATTTCGAAGAAGATGGGGTGAGGGATGTGGCCTGTAGGGTGTGCTGATGGGATTGTTGACAATTTATAAGCCAAATCGAAGATGACTGCTGGTGGTCATGTTTTCCAACAAAATTCAGAAAATTTGAACGCTCTCATCTAGACATCACATCAAAGCTACATATGAAATTTGAAAAAGATCGAGCGAGAGATGTGGTCTGTAGGATGAGCTAATGGAATTGTTGACAATTTATATGCCAAATCTAAGATGGCCATTGGCGGGCATGCTTTTCAACAAAATTCGGAAAAATTTGATAGCTCACATCTACATATTGGCCCAAAGCTACATATGAAATTTGGGACTGACCGGGTGAGAGCTGCAGTCTGTAGGGTGTGCTGAAGAAATTGTTGGACAGTTTATATCCCAATCCAAGATGGCCACTGGCAGCCATGTTTTTCAACAAAATTAAAAAAAAATTGATAACTCCAATCTACATTGCCCTAAAGTCACGAATGAAATTTGGAACTGATGAGAGCTGCGGCCTGTAGGGTGTGCTAAAGGAATTGTGGACATACAGATGGATGGATGTATGGATGGACCACAACCCATCCCAATAGCTCATACCTGACATTTCCAGTTGAGCTAATAATTGAAATCTGCTTACTATTGTTAAAGTTATGCCATAAACAAGCTTAACAGAATAGTTTTTTATATATTAAAAAAAACTGAAATTTGCTTACTAATGTTTAAGTTATTCATAAACAAGCATTACATGATATTTTTAGCAAATGGCAATAACTTCCATAATTTATACTGGATATTGGTGGTCATCAAACTTGACATAGACATTGTTGCTATAGAGAGATAAACTGAAAAGAATTGATATCTGTTAACTATTGCTGAAGTTTTGCCATAAACAACTTTTACAGGATATTTTTATAACAAAAGGCGATAACTCCCATAATTTTCAAGAGATATCAGTGATCATCAAACTTTTCATAGACATCATTGCTAAAAAGACACATATGAAAAAAATTGAAGTCCACTAACTATTGTTCAAGTTATGCCAAAAACAAAGATTGGATGGATGAACAGACGGAAGGCAAGATGGATGGGCAGATGGATGAATGTCTTTGCTATACCCTTCCCTTGTGAGGGGGGGAGAGAGGGGGATAATAATAATCCTTCTTGATTAAACTATAAGTAATGTCATAACAAGCCAAGACCAATACCTGGTCTGGACCTGCGTCGCTGCATGCAATTGAATTGGCAAACAGGAAGTGGCTGCATGGCAGATCTGAAAATTGCATACACGATACAACTGATCATTATCAGGCTCCAGATGAAATATAAAATCAATCCCTTGCATAGAAGCCGAGAAAAGTTTGAAGAAAAATATCAATGTTCAGTGGGTACAGTAAAATTTCAAAGTATCAGCAAACAGGAAGTGGCTGCACGGCAGATCTGAAAATTGCTTACACGATACAACTCATCATTATGAAGCAGCATACCATATATAAAATCAATCCCTTGCATAGAAGCTGAGAAAACCTTGACGAAAAATTTCAATGTTCAGTGGGTACAGTAAAATTTCAAAGTATCGGCAAACAGGAAGTGGCTGCATGGCAGATGTGAAAATTGCTTACACGATACAACTCATCATTATGAAGCAGCAGACCAAATATAAAATCAATCGCTTGCATAGAAGCCGAGAAAACCTTGACAGAAAATTTCAATGTTCAGTGGGTACAGTAAAATTTCAAAGTATTGGCAAACAGGAAGTGGCTGCACGGCAGATCGGAAAATTGCTTACACGATACAACTCATCATTATGAAGCAGGAGACCAAATTTAAAATCAATCCCTTGCATAGAAGCCGAGAAAACCTTGACGGAAAATTTCAATGTTCAGTGGGTACAGTAAAATTTCAAAGTATCGGGAAACAGGAAGTGGCTGCACGGCAGATCTGAAAATTGCTTACACGATACAACTCATCATTATGAAGCGGCAGACCAAATATAAAATCATTCCCTTTCATAGAAGCCAAGAAAACTTTGATGGAAGAAGTGTTTTGGACGGACTGACAGACTGACGGACAGACAGAGTCGAGCGGTTACTAGACCTGCTCTGCCGCTGGCGACACAGGTAATAATAATAAAAAAATAAGGGTAACCCAAATAAATTGTAGACCCTAGGCAAAATAGATGGAAAAACTTAGGCACTGCTCTGTTAATTCCAACAGTAGAAAAAAAGTTGTTTACAATAGGTTAATTACAAACTAGAGGTACTGTGAGCAAACTCACAAAGTGATACCTCCCGCGCCTGAAATGTATAAGTTAGATTGTCTTCCCTTGGAAATGTCAGAATGGAATTATATTGCTTCATGCACATCTTCATATGGAGTTCTTCCATTGTGTAAAGTTTCATGAAAATTCTTCAAATGGTTTAGGAGGAGTTGCGCTTACAAGGATGGACAGAAGGTATAAGTTAGATTATCTCCCCTTGGAAATGTCAGAATGCAATTATATTGCTTCATGCACATCTTCATATGGAGTTCTTCCATTGTGTAATGTTTCATGAAAATTCTTCACACGGTTTAGGAGGAGTTGCGCATACAAGGATGGACAGACGGTATAAGTTAGATTATCTCCCCTTGGAAATGTCAGAACGGAATTATATTGCTTCATGCACATCTTCATATGGAGTTCTTCCATTGTGTAAAGTTTCATGAAAATTCTCCAAACGGTTTAGGAGGAGTTGCGCTTACAAGGATGGACAGACGGACAGACGGACAGACGGACGGACAGGGTGATTCCTATATACCCCCCAACTTTGTTTGCGGGGGGTATAAAAATCCAAGTCCTCAATATATAAAAAAAAACGAGAAATCAAGGTAGTGGGATGCATCTCAATAGAATATGAGATGAAATCTTTATACTGTGTATTTCCAGCTTCCATCAGTTAAAATTCAATAATTAAACTAGACTTACCTGTAAGGTGAGTTTTGATTGGAATTCTACCGACACATGTAGACTAAGGAGGCTAAGCGAGATAAGCGCATGCGCATGGACGTCCTATTCACCGCGTGAGGTCTTGTGGTCACTATCGATGGATTGTTTGTTTGTTTGTTGGTGGTTAACGTCACATATTTATGCACTATGGCTAATCGTGACACAACATGGAGATGAAGTCAAGTTTAGTCAATCGTTGATCAACATGTTGCCCATTTTAGAGGACTTTCACCCCAAGCATTGGTGACTGGGTCCTATTTTACTAGTAAAGCGGAACATCGATGGATTGGGTAAACGTTTTTGTCAAAGAATGTGGGCGGGTGCTTAGCCTCCTTAGTCTACTTGAGTCAGTAGAATTCCAATCAAAACTCACCTTACAGGTAAGTCTCATTTAATTTTTTAATTCTACCCCCCATCTGACCTAGGAGCCTACGTGAGACTTCAAAGCCCACAAGACTGAACCGAGAGTCTGATCAAACATGCAACTCTTATATGTATATGGTCTGAAGTAAACTGAATTCACATACCTCTCTACTTTGCTGCCAACACATAGTCAGCAAATCGTTTTGATTTCTGTATTGGTTTGCAGTAAAACTTTGCAAATGTTGAAGAATTTGACCATCCTGCCGATGCCATGAAGGTGTTGAGGTCACATTTCCTGTGCAAGGCTATACTGGTGGAAGCAGCACGCAAACTATGCGGTTTGAACACTGTAGTACCTATGCCTGCCGTAAGCATGACTGTTCGGATCCAGCGTGCTAAAGTGTCTTTTGAAACCCACTGATATGGTTTGCAAAAACTAATAAAAAGTCTCTTGTCTTTACGAAAAGCCGGAGTTCATTTAATATAGGCATCTAAATATGTGACCACACACAAGCGTCTTTCTGCAGGGAAAGATTGCAGTTTTAGAAGGTTGCACTCTTCCTGGTGCTGATTGTTTTATCAAGTCATGTATGTGAAATGTATAAGAGCACTTTCCCCATACATGTAGTCACAATTCATAAAAGTAATAGTTTGACATCTCTGTCCAGTAACCAGCATGCATAAAACAACTGTTTTTAGAGTCAATTGTTTCAAATTTAAACATTTCGCTGGTGACAATTTTTTTCAAATAGGTTAGTGAAATATCTACATCCCAGATATCTTTATATCTAGCTAAAACAGGCCTTTTCACAAAAATGCTTCTGAGAAATCGCCGTATAACGGATGTTCTCCCACAACAAACTCTGAGTCTGAAAATTTTATAAATTGCGCTAAGGCAGAGTGTGCAGTGTTGATAGCACTGTAATGTAATCCACTTTGAAAAAGATGTGTCAGGAATTCAATAATGTTGTTCACAGTCGGAGACATGGTATTGTTGTTTGGAAAATCTGGTCCATTTAACCAGATACACTTGGTGTTGTGAAATTGAAATTTTTCTTCATGATGAAAAGATGATATCTTGAGCTGCTGATGAAATTCCTGTCTGTCTGATGTTCTCCCTGATAAGAGACAGGCCTTCAAAATCATTTTTCCCTCAAGTGGATGTTTCGTTGCTTGGTTGAATGGCAGCTTAAAAATGTTTTTCTTGGGCAGCAAAACTGGTAGATCTATTAGCAGTGATATAAACACTAGAAACCAAACTTGTGTTTCCCAAAAGGGTACAATAAGAATCGCTTTGCTCTGGTCGTTCATTACTTTTGTTGAGCGCTTGTGGGATAAGGCTAAATAGAGGAAAAAGGTATAGAAATTTATTAGCCCAGATTAAAACTTCCAAACAACACCCCAGCCCGAGCCAGATGCATCCATTTGGATAATTATTTGTGAAATATGTCAGGGGCTTTGGAAAGCATGTGTTAACCACCAGGTAATATTGCCTTTGGCATCCTCAGATAGGTACATATAGCATCAAAATTACCATTAGCCTGCACAAGTGCTTCATTTTTCTCAATTTCCAAGTGTCAACAATGTAAAGCTCCATATTCGACTCCTGGACACTAAGAGACCATGAGACCAATGAGTTTGGCTATGTGGCGAATGGAAGGTGCAGAAAGAGCCATGATGCTTCTCCTTAAATTTGTTAATTTCTCATTCTTTTCAGTACCAATAGAAACCGTCATGTTCGTAGAATCAAGTATAAACCCCAAATGTTCTATTACCTGTGTGGGTATTGTAATAGATTTTTCACATGAAATATAGAACCCAAGCTTCTGAAGCAGGTCACAAGTGCCATCTAGATTAAGCTTACAATCATTACATTCTTTCGCTGTTAAAAAGAAATCATTCATATGACCACTCGATAGAAAACCTTGTGCCCTCAATTTTGGAAATACAGGTTTCAACAATTTTGTAAACACCCTAGGTGCACATCAGACCTGTTAACTCTCCCAGTTTCACCATGAGTCTCCCGGTTTGAGGCACCAACTCACACTCTCACAGTCACATCCTATTTTCTCCCGATTTGACACTTTTCAAAATAGTTGTCCTGAAAAACATCACGGACAGTATGGACAGAATGGTTTCACGATCCAAAGGCGCGCACGGACGGTTTGGGGAGCAAGCCCCTTTCGAACCTCGGTTACTGTATCGTAGTGTTCCTATTGACTATTTCGTTCTGCACCATGTCTCGACGTGTTAGAGGAGGAAAAGGAAAGGGAGAAGGTTTAGCCGCGTTTGTTCTTTTTCCGGTGTTTTTTTCTTGGAGGTGGTTGTGATGGCGATGTTGCTTGGATTTCTTGAGCCGCTGTGGTGTGCGTCTCTTTAGGAAAGTATTTGTAGCTTTCTTCTAACGTTCTTCTGGATTTTCTGAGGATTTCTTCTATCATCGTCTCGTTGACCGGATCTGCCTGGCCCAGGCTTTCCGGGAGTGAAGGAAGAGGGGAGTGAGGGGTGGGAGGTGGTGAAAATGCAACTTCCAGTTCCTCCTCAGTCTCCACTGGACGTTCCTCATCCAACTGTACTGGCTCAGGTTTGGTTTGGTGTGCCAATGGGACTAGGAGGGGAACTGGCGGCTGCCTCCAGAACATCCACCCCCTCACTCAACTCCTTCTTCCTATTCTGGAAGGCCTCCAAGCGCCGGGCGTCCCTGCGCTTGGTCGATGGACTCTTCTTCTCTACCTTGTTGTTGCTCTTTTCAGGGCCTCCGTGCCCCTTCGGGTGAGGACCAGTGGGAGAGGGGATACTCTCGACAAGGGTACTACCTCTCCCCGATGCGGGTGGTGCCTTGGTCGTCTCAACTTCGAATTCCAGTTTCAGGAAGACACTCAAGCCTATTTCCTCGATAGTTCAGGAGAGACGGCATGAGACGCCCAGAGCTGAGATGGCTTTCACTAGTCGGTCAGGAAGTTCCATGTTGTCCAGGTGTTCACGCTCTGAAGTCAGAAGTGTGAATGATGATTTGTGAAATCCAACAAACGAAACGTGCAAAACCATCACATTTTACATGCATGCTTTACATGCCAAATATATTCTCATACTGTCTCGCGGTTTACGTGAAATCAAAATTATATAAACTCGAAATATAAATTAAATCACAAGAGGCCCCAAGGGGCCTGAGGGCACTCACCTGACTTGGTAGCCTAAATATCAACCCAGAGAATTGATTTCAACAAGTTGCATCTGCTCCGCCTAAGAAAAGCTTATACCAAATATCCAAAGATTCTGACCAGTGGTTCTAAGAAAAAAAAAAGATTTTTAAAGAATATTCCTCATATTGAACTAAGTTATAATTCAGGCTCCCACAGGGAGCCCATATATGAACCCAGGGACTTGGCTTTAACAAACTTGAATCTCACCCCCTAAGGATGCTGCACACCAAATATCAAAACATTCCGACTGCTGGATCTGAAGAAGATTTTTAAAGAAAATTCCTCATTTTGAACTAAGTTACAATTCAAGCTCCCACAGTGTGTCCAAATATGGACCTAGGGACATGGCTTGAACAAACTTGAATCTCACCCCCTAAGGATGCTGCATACCAAATATCAAAACATTCCGACTGATGGATCTGAAGAAGATTTTTAAAGAAAATTCCTCATTTTGAACTAAGTTATCATTCGGGCTCCCACAGTGAGTCCAAATATGGACCTAGGGACATGGCTTGAACAAACTTAAATCTCATCTCACTCCCCTAAGGATGCTGCGCACCAAATATCAAAACATTCCGACTGCTGGATCTGGAGAAGAAGATTTTTAAAGAAAATTCCTCATTTTGAACTAAGTTATAATTCGGGCTACCACAGTGAGCCCAAATATGAACCCAGGGACTTGGCTTGAACAAACTTGAATCTTACCCCCCCCCCCCCCCCCCCCCCCCCCAAATATGAACCCAGGGGGCCAATTTGAACAAACTTGAATCAGATCCACCCTACAATGTTGCATACCAAATATGAAAAGATTCTGCCTGCTGGATCTGGAGAAGAAGATTTTTTAATGTTTTTCCCATTGCCTACAGTGTTAAAAAGTGCGGACTCAGCACTTTTTCAAAGTCCTGAAAAAAGTACCTTGTGATCAAACCGATAGGGATTTTTTTTTAACCATTCTATTCTACTGGATAAAAGTAAGCTTTATACAAAATAAGAATTCTCTGTGCCGTGTAGTTTTGGAGATATGGTAGTTTTAAGGTTTTTCCTATTTTTAGCTCCCGAGGTTCCCGCAGGGCAATGAGAAAATTTTTTTTTGCATCAATCAACTACTTATGACCCATTATCATCTCATATCAAATGTGGTTCAAATTGACCTCACGGTTCAGAAAATAGAAATTTTAGGCGTGGCCAAAATTTTTGCCCCTCCCATAACGAAGGCAAATAATGCCTGACAAACTTCTCTTGAACAAAAAATGCCTGACAAACTTCTCTTGAACAAACTTGATTCTAAACCTCAAAAGGACTCTGTATACCACATATCAAGCCTCTGCTACTGGTGGTTCATTAGAAGAAGATTTTCAAAAAATTTGGCTATTTTTTCCCCACACCTCTGCTCAATATGAGCCGAAACCTAATTTGGATAAAAATCAAAATGCCCCTATATAACCACCACATACATGAAATTTAATTAAAATGTGGCCAGTGGTTTAGGAGAAAGAGGCTCAAACACCACCTTCACGCAGGACGACGGACGACAGACGACGGACGACGGACAAAGAGTGATAAGAAAAACTCACCCTGACTTTCAGTCAGGTGAGCTAAAAATATAATCTCTCAAGTATAATTAACTTCAGCTGACCTATTATATATACTATTGTTATGGTTCATACCAAATTTACCCGTTTTGTGTAAAAAAAAAATATAATTGAAAGTTTGTTGAAAACTGAAAAATATCTGTTGTGAGATATCATAAGAATTAAGTTACCTCCCCTTACTTATATACAAACAGATTCTGAATAATGTATTGTTAGCATTGAGTAATTTTTTAGTACAATAAAACCTGTCAAAAGATAATAAGAATGAATATTTTCTTACTAAAAATGTACAGATTGAACAAAGAATTTACATGAATAAATTGCATGAACAAAGAAGGAATGCTTGTGTCGGTTCTTGAACGTTTTGGTTCTGGGACATTTCGGCCCAAGATGTTTCAGCCTCCATGCATTGAAGCACCGGGATGGGCTTGCATGAGCAAGGAAAAATGGCCGGACTGAAGGGGGAGGGTTCGGGGGAGGGGGGGGGGGGGGGGTTACAGGCAAAGGCTAGATAGGCATCCACTCACATTTGTGTGTGTGTTGGGGGGTGGAGGGGGAGGGGGGAGGGTATCTCACCAGTGATATCCATATTTGTATGCTTTTACTGACAAATACCATTAAAAGTGTTAAAATAAATTATTAAAATGAAATATAATGCATTTGGGTTGGGGGGGGGGGAGGGCCAGGGTAGGACCGTGGGAGGCATAAAAAGGAAAATATTGATGTATTGGCCGCATGCAAAAATCTCACGGACAAGCATCCAAATCTCACTGAGAGCTCATCAAAATCTCACTGACAGTCACCTTCAGAGGATAACAGGTCTGGTGCACATGCAAGGCCATTTGGAAAGGACAGTAATTTGAAAGTTGAATACTTGAACTTTTATTTTCTATAGCTTTTGTGCACCAGTACTGAATAATGTGCATCTGTTAGGTCAACTGAAGCCATAAAGCAATTCGGTCTCATCAATTCTATGCAAGACTGCAATGTATCCATTTTAAAATGCTGATATTTTAGAATTTTCTTGAAATTTTTCAAATTTAAAATTAGCCGAAAGGATCCGGAATTCTTAGGACGGAGAAAAATATTCGATATAAAATCTCCAGCTTCCTTTATACATTTTTCAATGATTCCTTTATCTGCAAAATCATGTATCTGAGCTTGAATGGCTGATTTCTCATGAGCTTGAAACCGAATTTCTTTAATTTCAACAGGCTGAAAAGGCTGTTTATCTAGTTCGAATGTACAGCCTTTTTATGAGGGAAAGAAGCCATGGATCACTACTTAAATATAGCCACATATTATACTTATTAATAAACTGAATATTTCCAGCTATAAAAGTATTTACATTTGAGCTATATACAGGGTTACTACTGCCAGTCGTGCTATTTGTTACTGTTTCTTGTGGTCGTTTTTGTAAGCATTCGTGCCCTTGTTCTGGAACCCAGCTGATGTGTTGTTCTTGGAGTATGGGTATCACTGGCGGTACCCTGTTCGCTAGCCTAAAAAAGGAAATTTGCGCTGTCCATATGTGCCCATACAGGGTTGGCAGGGCTGATGTCTGACTGCTGTTCCTGGCTTAGGAACCCTGGTGGTGAGCCACTTCATTACAGAGAGGACTTTGACAGTTTGCACCAAGTCAACCCCAAACAGTTGTGTGCCAATGGGATCCAGTTCATTGCAAAGGGATTCTTCACATAGTCGGCTAAGAGCCCAACAGCATCTGATAGGCTCCTCATAACTTCATGGGGGTCAGGTGTTTCACCCCTCCCTCCTTCACCTTCAACAAAAGCATTTAGCAGGTTGATAATAATGGTGGTGCCCTTCAAAAGTGACCTCCGAATTTTTTGCAGAAGAATGTCCAGTGTTGTGGTAGATTTTGACACAGAGCTGAAAATTTCCGAATTTACTTTGACAACATCCAGTCTAGGGCAATTTTCAGGTCTCAGAATGGTATCAAAGCAGGTTTGTTTTGTGTCTTTATCCATCCCATGCTCAAGTAGTTGCGTTGTAAGCTTCGCCAGCTGGGGGTTAATGTTACCTCCGGTCGTCTCATCCTTGTGCACAGACTTTTCCAGAATTGCGAAAATGATGTTGTCTGTAGACACGTCTCCACTGGTGACAGTTAGGTCCACTTCCAGTTCTAAGTTGTTCCTATTATCAAGATTTGACGACTATTCCTCTGGTTCTATGCTGGTATTATAGTTGTCATAGGCACCCTTAAGTTCTTGCACCACGGGTGCCAATTTTCCCCACAGTCGCTAGAAGCTGTGAAAGTTGATTTTTAATTGACTCCAGGTCATTGTTTTTATTTTGATTAATTTCCTGGTCTGCGTGCTCATACGAAACAGATGCGCGCGTACACTGCACAATGTCACCTACCGGTTCACTGTCCACATTTTGCGAGTTATCACCGTTCGCCTTTCACGAGTTGGTGTTCTTTGTTTTGCTGCCTTTCCCAGTTTTCCAGTTTGCAGTGCTGTCAGCCCTTTCGGCCTTTTCATGACAAAGACTGTTCATGCCTTTAAATACAGTGTCCAGAATGGCATTCTGTGCACTCAAGTCAGTGGGGCCTCACCCTGCTTCAGAGGGAGACACAACACACGCTTCTTTCGAAGCACTAGCAGTGTTGGCTGGAAGTGATTCACACTTTGATAATGGCATTTCGCCTGTGTTATTATTAAATCCAAAAATGACGATGAAAAGAGTATTAACTGATGTTGGTAACTTCTCGACGATGTTTTGGAATCCACTCCACAATGATTGAAACAAAATTTTAAACTTTTAGGAACAATGTAACTATAGAAAATGTAATAAACACATGAGTAAAAAACTTTTAGAACTATCCGCTTGCACGAATGCTTCAAGAGGACGTCCGTGCGCATGCGCTTATCTCGTGTAGCCTCCTTAGGTTGGAATGGGAGGTAGAACTAGAATTCTAGTGTGTACTAAAAGAATTTGATATTCTATTTGATTTCTGTTTCTATCACAGCATCTACAATTAATTTGTTATATTACCTGGTTTATCATGTACAACAATTTTGTCAGAAGATGACCACATTTTCTTGGATTGATTGGCGTTTCATTAAATGTTCTGGCCTGAAAAAAAAAGATACAATGGTAAAGGAGTGAATAATAAAATATCTTTCATACAAGAAAACAATACAGTGATCACAAAACCTGACATGGAATTTTGACCAAATCAAAACTGGAAAGTGATTCAGTAAAAATTATCTTTCAGCTTTTCACCCAACAGAACTAGAGAATCCCACCCATCAGAAAAGAAATAGGAAAACATTAATTCTGCGATGCCATTTTCATGTTTAGTTTTTTAATAGGCCTTCATTTTGCAATATTTTATTTATAAAATCTTGACTTTGGCCTAAAAAAATTAAAAATCCATTTCTCAGGCCCTCCTGCATGATCCTTTCGGCTACCATATGCTGCTATCTTTTTATAACCAATGTAAATTTTAAAAAAATAAAAAATTGAATGTTTTATGACTGATACTTACCCACGTTAATAAAAAATTGATAAATTTGTCCCTGGAGTACAAAAAGGCTTTGCAATGCTTTAACAAGCATTCCAAAGACTCCTTGCTCTCAAAGGATGAAATACACCACCATCCATGCTATTCCGTAGATTATGAGGCCTGAAACATAAACCAAGAGCATGAACTTTTGATGGCAAAAAAATAATTTCAGAAATAAACAATAAAATAAAAAACTGTTCGGCCACATGCAATTTTACAAATAATGACCTGAGAAACAGAAGATCTACTCTGTGGGGCCTTATGGTGTATAAGAATGTTGCGAACTGATGATGAAAGAGCCCCACAACAAAAATCCCTGAAAATCTTTTGATCAAGAGCTAAAGGCTATAAAGTAGTGCTGAAGGTACAAGCTTGGTAGAGCCAGATAAGAGCCAGTACTTGTCATATGTGCAGGGATAGAAGTATATTTGAACACATTCAACAGTCTTTATCCCAATTATTCTCCCTTCCTCATGCACACAAACAATGACACCCATATACAATTGATTACACACACACAATGACACCCATCATGCACACACACAATGACACCCATATACAAATGATGATTACATAAATGCAGTAGGAGAAACAATGCATCATAGAAATGGAAAGGGTCCTAAAATAGTTGTCTTGAATGTTTTATCACTTTCATATTTACTGTTTGCAGCATGTGCTTGACTAAGCACTGCCAGAACAAAATTCCAAAAATGATAGCTAAGGGTCAAATTTGTCGTATTAACAGGTTCGGTATGAGAAACTTCAAATAAGGAACAAATTATTGTTACCACATTTTTTTGCGATATTCAAGTAAGAATGTGGGAAAACTAGAGGGGGTATCAGTACCCCTTGGCTCTCCAACAGGTGGTCAATGTAAAGGGGTGGCTGGAGTAAAAAAAAAGTTCAAAACTTGCAGACAAAAGTCCAAAATTAAAGAAAATAAGCAGCTAAAGGGTTAAATAATATAATAATAACCCCTAAGAAGCATGCTAACATAAAATAGGAACCATGGCAATATGCTACAAGGTAAGTCTCCTCTTTGAAGAAAAGAAAGACAAACCTCAAAACCTGCACAAAAAAGTAAAAAAAAAAAGTATCACATTTGTTTCAATGGGTTAAAATTGAGAAAAATACCCTGATAATGTCACAGCAACCACCATGGCAATATGCCAGTAAGGTGAAACCCTACATGAAAATATCCACTTGGAAGAAAAGAAAGAAAAACCTCAAAATCTGCACATTAAAGTAAAAAAAGTATCACATTTGTTTCAAAGGGTTAAAATTTAGAAAAATACCCTGAAAATGTTACAATAACCACCATGGCAATATGCCAGTGAGGTAAAACTCCACTTAAAATAAATATCAAAACCTGCACAAAAAGTCCAAAATTAAAGTAAATAAGCAGCTAAAGGGTTAAATAATATAAAAATAGCCCTAAGAAGCATCCTAACATAAAATAGGAACTATGGCAATATGCTACAAGGTAAGTCACTACTTGGAAGAAAAGACAAACCTCAAAACCTGCACATAAAAGTAAAAAAAAGTATCACATTTGTTTAAAGGGTTAAAATTGAGAAAAATACCCTGTCACAGTAACCACCATGGCAATATGCCAGTAAGGTGAAACCCTACATAAAAAATATCCACTTGGAAGATAAGAAAGACAAACCTCAAAACCTGCACATAAAAGTAACAAGCCAAGACCAATACCGGGTCTGGACCTGCGTCGCTGCATGCAATTGAATCGGCAAACAGGAAGTGGCTGCACAGCAGATCTGAAAATTGCATACACGATACAACTGATCATTATCAGGCTCCAGATGAATATAAAATCAATCCTTTGCATAGAAGCCGAGAAAAGTTTGACGAAAAATTTCATTGTTCAGTGGGTACAGTAAAATTTCAAAGTATCAGCAAACAGGAAGTGGCTGCACGGCAGACCTGAAAATTGCATACACGATACAACTCATCATTATGAAGCAGCAGACCAAATATAAAATCAATCCCTTGCATAGAAGCCGAGAAAACCTTGACGGAAAATTTCAATGTTCAGTGGGTACAGTAAAATTTCAAAGTATTGGCAAACAGGAAGTGGCTGCATGGCAGACCTGAAAATTGCATACACGATACAACTCATCATTATGAAACAGTAGACCAAATATAAAATCAATCCCTTGCATAGAAGCCGAGAAAACCTTGACGGAAAATTTCAATGTTCAGTGGGTACAGTAAAATTTCAAAGTATCGGCAAACAGGAAGTGGCTGCATGGCAGATCTGAAAATTGCTTACACGATACAACTCATCATTATGAAGCAGCAGACCAAATATAAAATCATTCCCTTTCATAGAAGCCAAGAAAACTTTGACGGAAAAAGTGTTTCGGACGGATGGACTGACGGACGTACGGACAGACGGATGGACGGACTGATGGACCGAGTCGAGCGGTTACTAGACCTGCTCTGCCGCTGGCGACGCAGGTAAAAAAAATATCACATTTATTTCAAAGGGTTAAAATTTAGAAAAATACCCTGAAAATGTTACAATAACCACCATGGCAATATGCCAGTGAGGTAAAACTCCACTTAAAAAAAATATCAAAACCTGCGCACAAAAGTGCAAAACCTGCACACAAAAGTCCAAAATTAAAGTAAATAAGCAGCTAAGGGTTAAATAATATAAAAATAGCCCCAAGAAGTATCCTAACATAAAATAGGAACTATGGCAATATGCTACAAGGTAAGTCACTACTTGGAAGAAAAGAAAGACAAACCTCAAAACCTGCACATAAAAGTAAAAAAAAGTATCACATTTGTTTAAGGGGTTAAAATTGAGAAAAATACCCTGACACAGAAACCACAATGGCAATATGCCAGTAAGGTTAAACTCTACTTGAAAAATATCCACTTGGAAGAAAAGAAAGACAAACCTCAAAACCTGCATATAAAAGTAAAAAAAAGTATCACATTTGTTTTAAAGGGTTAAAATTTAGAAAAATACCCTGAAAATGTTACAGTAACCATCATGGCAATATGCCAGTGAGGTAAAACTCCACTTAAAAAACTTTTTTTTTAAAAAGCACAAAATCCAAACCTGTAAACAAAAGAAGTCCAAAATTGAAGTAATTAAGCAGGAAAAGGGTTAAAGAATATAACGTAGCCCTAAGATGCATGTTTACATACAATAGAAAGCATGGACATATGCTACAAGGTAAATCTACACTTGGAAGAAAGAAAAAAAAAAACCCCATGAAAACCTGCACGCAAACGTCAAAATAAGTCTAAAAATCTATTCAAAGGGTTAAAAAATTTTTAAAAATGCACTGGAAAGATATCAATGTTATAATAATCACCACTGCAATATGCAGTGAAGTCAACCTTACTTGAAATTGTTTTTTTTTTATCACAACCTGTACATAAAAGTCAGAAGCTGTAAGCCTAAGTCCAAAAGCTGTACAAAAAAATCCAAAATTGAAGTAATTCAGCAGGAAAAGGGTTAAATAATACAAACATAGCCCTAAGATGCATGTTTACATACAATAGAAAGCATGGACATATGCTACAAGGTATATCTCCACTTGGAAGAAAGGAAAAGAAAAAGCATCAAAACCTGCACGCAAACATCAAAATATGTCTAATAAAAATCGATTGAAAGGGTTAAAATTTAAAAAAAAAATGCACTGGAAAGATATCAATGTTATAGTAACCATCACTGCAATATGCAGTGAGGTCAACCTCAATTTAATTTTTTTTTTTTATCGCAACCTGTACATAAAAGTAAAAAGCTGTAAGACTAAGTCCAAAACCTGTACATAAAAGTCCAAAATTGAAGTAATTCAGCGGGAAAAGGGTTAAATAATACAAACTTAGGCCTAAGATGCATGTTTACATACAATAGAAAGCATGGCCATATGCTGCAAGGTAAATCTCCACTTGGAAGAAAGGAAAAAAAAAAACCCATCAAAACCTGCACGCAAACATCAAAATAAATCTAAAATTTGATTCAAAGGGTTAAAATTAAGACAAAATACCCTGGAAAAGAGTTAAATGTTACAGTGAACCACCATAACAATATGCAGAAACTAAACAAAATTTTAAAAAAGCCAAAAAATCAAAACCTGTACACAAAAGTTCAAAATATTTGAGAGCGGACGCCGACATGAGGGCTATGCCATTGGCTCACACAACTAACGTTGGTGAGCCAAAAATAGCCTCAATTAGGTGCTAATAACATGTTCAGATTTCTACTTTATTTTAGGCTGTACTTTAAAACTAGCACACAAAAACAAAAAACAAATAGCTAAGTTTTGTTTAATCAATGATCATGACTCTGAAACTACTTGCACAAAAATTCTGAAAAATGCACAGATGCAAATTTTGACAACAAAAGAAACTGAAGTTATCTAGTATATATCCCCAAAATACTGCATACCAATTTTTGTTCAAATCAGGTGCCTGGTGGGTGGAGAAATTTTCAAACCTGCAACTCTCAATAGTTTAAGAGAAATCACTGCAGATGAACAGATGGACACATGCAGTCATTTCTAAAGTTCTCAGACACTGCATCTGAGGACAATTATGTCTGATGCAAAATAAACTTGAAAACAATAAATATAATAAATACCTCCTGGAGGACTGTACTTTTATCAATGTTACCAAATGGATTTCCACCACCTGAAAACAAAAAAAAGAAGAAAATTATTATAGCTAGTGTAGGTTCTAGTGTAGAGCTCACAGAGCCAGTGAAAATTATTCAATTAACAGGAGTATACAATTAACAGGGATTTGGTCAGTTTTCTGTGTTCTGGAGGTAAACTTAGCATTTATTCTATTATATCTTGTTTGACAGAGCTCATAGATCTCTGTCAAACAAGATATAATAGAATAAATGCCTGCATTGGAAGTAGTGAGGCCAAAAAGGTTGATAAATAAGGGAAATTTGGTGTGTGTAACAGTAATTTTTTCTGACGTATATTATAAAAATTTATATACAATTAACAGGAGTTTACTCTACAACCCATATGCAATTAACAGATCAAATTTGTACTGAAGGTATGGTAAATGGTTTTGTGTTTGAATTACACATAATTATGGCAAAGAGAGTCTTACAGAATGGGTAAAATAACCTGTACACCCACAGATCAGAAAATTCCTAAAAAAGTAATTTCTAAATTTTGTGAAAACCATATCATGTGACACCTCTTTGGAACGTGACCGTCAAGGCACTCTCCAATAATTTGTAATAGAACAAATTTGTATGAACAAAATATTATTTGTGTTTGCCTGAATATGGAACATGAGTGAGGAAAATGTTGGCTTTTGCATTTGTACGGGCCTCATTTTTTCGGAAAGCCCTGACAGTGACTTCTAGCACTCAACCAATTAATTTTGAGGGAAATGTTGGCGATCACTATTAATTTGTGATGAGATGTAGAGTGAAATTACCATCAATATCATTAATTTCATAAAAAAAACAGACAGACCATCACTATTATTAGGCTTGTGAGAGTATACAATTAACATGGCTCCACTGTGAAACAAAATCCAATAAACTAAATAATCAACTCTTGTGATGCGAGTCCTCTAGCAAGGGAAGCATAAGTACCATTGATTGTCTTTCATTTTATACTTGTGTGGGGCAGTGCGGATGGAATCAAAGATGCAGAGGCAGCGGAGCCAGGGGGGCACGTGCCCCTCCACTTTTTTCCCCACAGATATGTTTAGCAGTTACACAATGAATTAAAATGAGTACATGCAAACATGTCAATATAAGCCATTCCTGTAACATTATTTGCAAATCCAAACAATATTTAGCAAGAGAATCCCTCTTTTGGTCGCTTCAGTCCATTTCTTCTACTTCAGCTATCTTTCAACATGAAGACTAGCCTTCCAGTTGGAAGATAGTTGAAGTAGAAAAAATGGACAGGGCAATGACCACACAGCGGCATATTCATCTAAACAAGAGACTATATCAAGTCATGGTACATTTACTGATATATGATTATATCTTACCTCCTACAAGTATCTGGGAATTTCATTGGTTCAAAGATGTCACATGCAGACTTCATATAAAACCATATACTGTCTGTCAACATCAATATACGCTGACAGCTATGGGTAATCTCCCCTTTGTTCATTGATTATTAAAAATGGCGGCAGCCAATAAATGCTTCAAGTTGAAAGATTGAGTGTTGGAAGCCCATATTTGGTCTGAAGTGCAGGTTAGGCAACTTAAAAGGCTTCATATTCTGTGGATGTGTGTCACGTTACCTTCGAAATGAAACTGTTTGGTATGTATGAATTTGCCTTGTTACAATTTATGGGGCACTCTCCAATAAATTGTAACAAGGCAAAGATACATGGACACATTGTGAGAATTCTCTTATTTAATTTTGATCGCTGTTGTTATTAGCTCTGTAGATCGATGCAGCAGTCAGTAAGATATATTCGTTACACAATTTGTTGGTGGCATAATATGGTATATATGGTGTCAGTTAATTCCATATTGGACTCGAGCTGTGCTCGAGTCCAATATGGAATTAACTGACACCATATATATAATTAACTGACACCATATATACCATATTAAGTCACCAGAAAACTGTGCAACTAATAGTAACCTTTCTCACACTGGATAGAACCATGATAACATTGTAAATTAGTGCCCGTCCACTTTTATCGAACTTCCACAGTCCCTGCAAAGATGCGCAAAGCAACCTTAAACACCAATGACCAAATAAACAATTTACTGGTGTTTAAGGTCACATGTTTCTACACAATGGCTAATTATGACCTCAGCATGGAGATAAAGTCAAGTCTAGTCAATTGTTTTTACCCAAGCTGCCCATTTTAGAGGACTTCCAACCCAAGCACTGGTGACAGGGTCCTATTTTACTAGTAAAACTGGGCTTCTTTACCACAGTAAACAAGCACTGATTCACTTCCTGGGGTTCCCATAGGGGAATAAACAAATAAAGAATTAAAACAGTAAATTAATATTGAGGACAGTTTTTATTCACTGGGATACATCAATTAACATATGCCGTATATATAAACATGTTTTCTAAAACAAAAACAAAGTGAACTAGAGCTGTGTGGTATTGAAATTTCAGGTTCGGCATCGGTATTTTTCGGGTGGGTAAATATCTCGGTTTCGGTACGGTATTCGGTATATGCATAGAACACTGAAAATGGTGGCTAACTCACCCAATTTCCCAACATTAAACCATATAGTAACTTAACTGGTTCGGCGCCGACATCTCGTTAATTGACAAGTTACTGTGATAACTCATCAGTCTAGCAACTTATTTAATGAATCAATCCATTCATTGTGAATCATCACACTGCATCGAGTGATTCATTAAATAACTTGACAAGCTAATCAGTTGGCCTCCCCGTCCTTCATACATGTACCATGCCCCTCCCCCATTGAATTGGATGGAAGAAACATATATGATCTTCAACTTCAGGCCTTAGCAGTAAGTTTTCGCTGGCAGAAACACTCTTGGTCTACCCCCTCCCCCCCCCCCCCCCCACCTCATCTTTCGAAGAGGCAACAAGATTGTTCTCCAGTGAATCCAGTGTGACAGTGTCCAATATCCACACAAATATGCAATTAAATTGAAGTAAACTCTCTATGATAATCCCAGTTGTGAAAACATTGTGCAATCATTATCAATCATGCAATGCATCAATGACATGGTGTTATCCACCTTTCACTGTTTGGGTTCATTCATGATAAAGGTATAAAATAACATGTTTTATGACATTCACCTAGTTGAAATTATAGGGGATTATGAGTGGAATCACTCTATCAGTGTTCACTAACTTCAATTCTGGTTCTTTGCCTCATACACGTTTCTGAAAATTCCAGAGAATCTACGATTTCCAGGATAAATTAGGATAAATTTTCAGTTTCTATAAAAAAAAAGGTGCAAATCGATTATTTACTAATAACAGCAAATCATTTTCAAAGCATTTGCTGCACCTCAATCGACCAAATGAACTTCGATAATGCTAAATCTGATGTCACCTGTTGGCTTCTGTACATTGTTTTTTAATGTGTCTTAAAATTAAGGCCAATCACGTCTTTCCCATGTACGCTGGTGAGCAGTATAAATTATCTATTCAAAAGAAAATAAAGCAGATGATCGGGTGTTAAAGTTTGGGGGCTTGTATTGTAATAAAATGATCATTTGTTAAAAGTGTCCGCAACTTAAAATATTAATGCTGAATTGAAAGAAATGTTGTAAAAAATCACGGAGACAATAACCACTTGCAGTATTAACATTTGTATGTCAAGTTGTCAACGTATTTAATTTTCAAAACAAGTGGAGTATTTCCAACCATATATCAACTTTTTTATTTTTATTTTTTTATTTCTTTCTCTGATGTGTTCAGCAGCGTTTGCTGCTACCTGTAGCTTACAAAGTCCACATTTGCCTGTTTTCTTATCAATTTGATCAAAATATGCTACCCACAGGCTTTTAGATTTACGATCCATCTTGATGAGTTGACTTTCTCTCAATTTCGCAGAAAAATATAAAAACGAAATAACCGTTATTTTGATTTGGTTTTGGTATGGTTTTCGATATCCCTCTAATACCAAAACAGTACCGAAAATTCGGTATACCGCACAGCACTAAAATGAACATATGTGGATAATATCCAAAATGAATTAAAGGCAAATAACAAATTAGAACAGATTCTTCCGTCAACTAACAGTTGCAGAAAAAGATATGGAAGGAAAATGACAAACTGGTAGTACCAATCTGGTCCAGTATGGAGTATGTTAACCCTTTCAAAATGATATGCATAAATTTGGGTGTGAAGCATAAGTTGAAAGACCATAAAACAAGCTATTAATTGAAAATAGAAATTGTTTTCCTTTTTGGAATTCACCAAAAAACCTTTTCACAATTGTTTCTAATGAGGAGTCAAAGCTGACTTTGAAAGCTTTTTGAGAATATTACTGGCTGGTTTCGGCCATTATTTTGGATAAAGAATTTACATAGATGAGATTTACTCCAAGGCTGTAGAGTCCACAGGGATATTTACTCAGTTAAGGCCTAAAAAAATTAAAAATCTGTTTCTCAGGCCCTCCCACATGATCCTTTTGGCTGCCGCATGCTCTCTTTTTATAACCAATGCAAACTTAAAAAAATAAAATTAAATGGTTTATGTCTGATATTTTACCCAAGTTAAAAAAAATTGATAAATTTTCCCCTTGAGTGCAAGAAGGCTTTGCAATGCTTTAGCATTGCAAAGCCTTCTTGCTCTCAAGGGACGGAATACACCACCACCCAAAATTTAGGCCTCATAATACGAAATACACCACCACCCATGCTATTCTGTAGATTATGATCCCTAAAACATACCAAGGACATGAACTTTTGGTGGCAAAGAAATAATTACAGTAATAATAAATAGAATTAAAACCCGCTTGCCGGCATGAAATTTTACAAATAATGGCCAGAGAAACAGAAGATCTACTTTGTGTGGCCTAATAATGAATATTTTTTATATCCAGAAAGTGTGACTAATCCTGTACAATGCACAGGGTTAGTCACACTTTCTGGTGATAAAAAATTGATAACTGCTATGTCATTCACTACTTGAAAATGTGCACTCACTAAGGCTGTGCAATGCACAAGGTTAGTTGCATAATCGAGTTTATTTTATTTATAACCAGAAGGATAAAAATGACTAACAGAGTTAGTTGGTAGGTTAACTGACTTACCAACGGCATTGCATAGGCTGCCATATAACAAACTAAATGAAAATAGACACTGATTAAGGCTGTAAAAATGCACAGGGTTAGTTGGTTACATGATACATACGGTGGAGGATTCAAGTCAGTAATGGAATTACTTATACTGGATTGTGTAAATTTTTTAAAAGTGAATTCCAAAAATGAAAACATATTCTATTTTCATTTAATAGCTTGTAAAAAGTAGACAACAATTAGGCCATAAAAAGTAAATCTGTTTCTCAGGCCATTATTCGTAAAATTGCATGCGGGCGAGCGTTTTTTTATTTTATTTTTTATTTCTGCAATTATTTCTTTGCCATCAAAAGTTCATGTTATTGGTTTAGGTTTTAGGCCTCATAATACGGAATAGCATGGGTGGTGGTGTATTTCGTCCCTTGAGAGCAAGAAAGCTTTGCAATGCTAAAGCATTGCAAAGCCTTCTTGCTCTCAAGGGACAAATTTATCAATTTTTTTAACTTGGGTAAAATATCAGACATAATCCATTTAATTTTTATTTTTTTTAAGTTTACATTGGTTATAAAAAGAGAGCATGCGGCAGCCACAAGGACCATGTGGGAGGGCCTGAGAAACAGATTTTTACTTTTTTTAGGCCTTAGAAACTAATTGCACATGAGGATATCAGAGACAATTTAATCCTAAAGCCTCATAGGGACTGTAGGATTAAATTATTACTGAAGCCTCCTGCAATTACTAGATAATAATAATAATACTTGTTTTTTCCACTCATTTGCAGTGGTCTTCCAATGAGGTGGCCTGCATAAATCCTGTCCCCTGCCAGGTATTTCCTCCACCACTCTCCCTCCTAATTCCACACCATTCAGACAAAGAATTTAATAATTTCCCCTACTGGCATTTTCTCAATCTCTCCAACTACAATACTGACCCTTTCAAACCTCGCTCACCCACACATCTCCCATGTTTCCAACCCATTCTTCTATTAGTTTCTCTAGGTGGCTTATTCTACTGGACAAGTATTTGGGGCATTGTGAAAAAAAAATATTCCAGGCTCTCTGTTACTCCCAAGCTGCACATTTGGCAGCCTCTTCCTTTGCCTTTCCCCATTTTTCCTCTCAACAAAACTTAAAAGAGTCTGGTGCCCTAGCAGGAGTTTCTAGCCTGGTCTTTGCTGCCTGTGTCAAGGCAATCTGACTTGGCTGTATCAGGAAAACATTCTCATGAATTATTAGGCGCACATTCTGATGCAACACAGTCTGCCAAAGTTGCAATTAGGTGTTACAGGTTAAAGCTAGATCTTTAAAATTGGTTGGCTACTTTTTTTCTAATACACTGAGCATAACGTACAGAACCCATTGAAATAAGCTACAAAAGCAAGTGAATTTATGTTTCATTTTAAGCCAGTGATTTCATTACTTGACAATCTTAGTGGTGAGAGCTGCTTGATAAACCAGGCCTGGCATTCTTGAGGAGTGCAGGAGTGATGCATGCCTACTACACACCTAGAAAAACTTGAGGGCAATTTTTTGCGCCCCTTGATTTTCTGGAAAGCCAAACCTGTTTGGGACTGCCTCTAAAATCTATTATCATTTCGTCCCCTGAGTTCCAATGTGTTCTATGTGCCTACTGGCACATAGAACACTCTGGAACTCAGGGGATGATTTGTCAATGTTGCATTGATTCGCAATAATACATGACCCATTCTGTGGTACATTTCGATACATTTTGAGTGTAGAAGGCAGTCACATAAGAATTGAATGCAACATTTTGAATAATGAGATGATGTGTGTGCCAATTTTTCCAATAGGTAGATGAATGTAGTACAATTTTTCAGTCACAATATTAATACCTTGAAGTGAATATAACCAAAATAGCATACAAGTTTTTGGATTGAACATTTCAGGTGCAATTGCACTCCCAGGCAATCTGTGGAGGGCAACTGTTTTGCACTCCTTGATTTTCTACATTGCCAGGCCCAACAAACAAAAAAATGTCTAAGCTTTTCAAGTCGATACAACTGGAACTGTAATTTCAAACGTGGACAGAGAATTTTGAACAGATCACCAGCCGGTTGAAATTCTTTGTTCACACCTCAAAATTTCAATTGTTGAATGAGATATGCAAATACATGTCTATCAGTCAATTGCATTAGTCTTTCTTCAATGGGTCATGATTCAGACTTTATTACTTGATTAGTTTAATATCAGCCGAGATATAAGTCCAGAGTAACTTCAAATCAGTCTGAGACTGAAGGTTGAAGGCTGATATGGAGTTACCCAGGGCTGATCCAACTGCTTTTGTGATATATGTTTCAGCAAAGAAAATGATAAATTTTAAGTAATTTGTATATTTTTTATACTTACCAATGGCTCAGGCTAGCTGGTGCTAACTCAAAAATTAATCCAGGGCCAAACACAAATTTTGCCCCCAATCCCCAAAATTTGCATGCAAAACAGAAAAAAATCTAATCCTATCTGGTCCTCCATACTTTTGAGATCTGTGCGTGTGCAGAATCCAGGAAGGTACCGAAATTGGCGCCAACCATCATTCTTGCTACAGATTGCCTGTTGAATGTTATAAACAGCGAGGAGGTATGAGAGCCAACTCATGGGAGGGCCATACCCATCTGGGCTATTGGTAAGTATAAAAAATATACAAATTACTTAAAATTTATCATATTTTTATACAACAACCAATGGCCCAGACTAGCTGAATCGTAAAAAGGCTGGCGGGCCTAGGATTTAAAGGAAAATCCAATCTCTCAATTACTTCAGTAAAGGATAGCTCCTACAGGAGAATAGAGAAGATAGGAATTATACATGTCTTTCTCCTTTACGAGAAAAGAGAAAGGCATAACACCAGCAATGTAATTGAGTATTACATAATATATAATTTCTCCATTTAATGCCAGCATAACCCATTATACTAATTCGGTGAAGGAAAACCAATATATAAAGATAGTCCAGAGAATGAGAATCTTTATACTCATTTAAAAGTGTCCGACGATTGTATATTAATGTCTGTTTGACAAGTGACATATGCAAATGCTTCATAGTGAGCTACACTTTAAAAACTGTACATAAATGAGATATAGTTATTGCTTCACACCGAGCTACACATTAAAACCATCTCAGCACCGACTCAGGATTACTGACACCTGAGGAGGTCTTCCCTTGCATTTCACTATAAAGTCACATGATCATAGGGGAAAAAAACATCCCCCCTTCCCCTTGTTCTGAGGTAAATATCCACAGAATGAAGAAGGCAGCAGAACAGCGTCAATGCTGGAACGGACTGCCTAAATACCTATAGATGTAACTATTAATGGATGACATCCTGAGTAACAGAAAGAGGACCCAAAGATCTAAGGTCACCAGAGATGGACTCTAAATTTCTCAGGTAAAACTTGGTAAATGAAGAGGGCTGTGTCCAGTATGCAGTCTTCATGAGATAAGTAATGGCTATACTCTTGGAATAAGCCCAAGAAGTGTACAGTGCTTTGACCTCGTGCACTGATATCTTATTAACAGAACGTTGATCCGAAGATAGATTTTCATAGGCAATGCGTATTGCCAACTGAATCCATCTAGCAACTGAATGAACAGAAACATCTTTCCTGTTAGGAATCAATGAAAGAAACAAGCGTTTTCTTCCTTTTCTAATGAAATCGGATCGACGTTTATATAAGCGCATAGGACACAGCAAAGGTCTACGGTTGTCCAAGGATGGTAGAGCCTTAATGATACGAGGCTCAGGCTGCTTGACTGGAATCTGATTCTTAACCAGAAATCCCACTTCCGTAGTGAGGGTAATGGTATTACCGACACTACAGTAGTAAGATTCATCAACAGATAAAGCATGATGTTCACAGACTCTTCTAGCAGATGAAAAGGCTAAGAGTAACGCCATTTTATAGGTCAAGGATTTGAACTCTATGACATCCAATGTCTCAAAAAGAGCTTCGAGCTTCAACAGAACCCAAGCCAAATTCCACTTAGGAATTAATCTGAGGATTCCAGGTCTACTGATAGAGAAATTTCTAACCAGCTTGGATAATGAAGTATTTGATCCAATAGCCAAGTTATCATGATGGACGTAAGTATATGAAAACACAGACCTATAGCTCTTAATAGTGACGGGCTGCAGTTTGAGATCGTCAAACAAGTAGACCAAAAAATCAGCAATATTTGGTAAGGACGGATCGAATACGTCTATCGACTGATCCTTACACCAACGGAAGAAAACCCTTCACTTCGCTACGTAGTTCAACGAAGAGGAGGACCTCCTGCAGTTAGAAATTGTGTCCACTGCGCGTCCTGTAAACTATTTTCCGTGCAAGAAGGACTGCACTAAGGAAATACGTGACTGACCTTCCGGGAGGTGATGCAGTGCGTGTGACTTCCCCTGATAAAGAAGGTCCTCTTGTGGAGGAAGCTTCCAGGGAATGTCCCATAACAGACACCTGAAAAGATTGATCCAAGGTTTCTGTGACGACAAAGGTGCTACTAGCAGAATTTTGCAACAAGACTGTTTGATCTTTAACAGAATCTGCTGAATCAATGGAGTTGGAGGATATACATATCCTATCATTCCGTCCCATTAAATTGACAGAGCGTCTACTACGTGCGCTCGATGATCGGCACATGGCGACATGAACAGAGGTAACCGATTGTTCAGGTGTGTTGCAAAAAGATCTATCCTGGGGCGATCCCACTGGTAGCAAATCTGTCTGAATATTCACTTATTGAGAGTCCATTCCGATGGCAACAGGAGACTTTTCCAAGAGAGTGAGTCTGCTAGTACGTTCAGACGATCCAGTATATGACGGACAGAGAGATGAACATCATGATTCATGATGTATAGGAGAATCCTCTCCATTAATTCGAATAATGGAATCGAATGAGTGCCGCCTTGGTTCCTGAGTAAGCAACTACTCTCGAATTGTCCGACAGAATTTGAATGTGAACGTTCACTTTTTGGCGAATCCAATGTTGAAGTGCTGGCCATATTGACATCATCTCTTTGATGTTTACATGCTTCTCTATGAACCGAGACTCCCAAAGACACTGACACTTCAAGTCTGCGGAACTTACGGTCGTGCCCCAGCCCATCTGGCCGGATCTGGCAGTTGCAGTGGAACTCCCTGAGTTAACCACTGAAGATCTGCCCAAATCTGAACCTTTTGTTTTACTAGGTCTGTTAAAACAATACTGGTTTCAAGCGAATGCGTCTTCACACTCCAGTTCTGAGTAAAGAGTATCTGGAGGGGACACATGTGCAGGCAGCCCATCAGAATAAGATCTGCAGCTGCACCGAACAGACTCATCAGTTGCATGAATTCCCTCGCTGTTAATGTGTCTGAGAGTAGACAAAAGCAAGCATAACAACTGACTAATTTTGCTAGGGTAATGGAAGATGAACCAGACTGTTGTGAGTCTCGAAGCTCATTCCCAAGAGAATGAACGACTTGGATGGAGCTAGATCCGACTTTTTCTCGTTTACGATGAAACCGAGACGTCGGAGTAATAGAAGCAGACTCTGAACATCGTTCTGAAGTATAATTCTGTTGCCGTATCTCTGCAGAATGTCGACCAAGTAAGCAGACATTACTGCAGATGAATGAGCTTGGAAGTATGACATTACAGAGTTGATTATTCGAGTGAATGCCTAGGGAGCACGGTTCAGGCAAACGCACAATGCTTTGAACTGATAACCTTCCCTTGTACGGTGAATCACAGGTACTTTCTGAATGCCGGATGTACCAAGACTTGAAAGTAAGTGACCTTTTGATCTATGCTTGCCGCATAGTCGTTCACTCGAAAGCTCACTTTTTCCGACCGAATGGTCTCCATATATAACTTTGGAGCCATGATAAGCTTGTTTATCCAGCTCAAGTCTATTACCAGTCGGAACGAGCCGTCTAGCTTCGGTATGAGGAACAGGTAACTGTAAAAACCCTGAGAATTTTGATTCTCGATGACCTCTATTGCTTCCTTTAATAAGAGAGCCCGTAACTCCGCTATTAGAGACTCTCTTTTGAAAGTTTCTGCTGAAAGATTTGTCCAATGTAGACATCTCGTTAGTGGGGGTTTCGCTCAGAATGATAGCCATAAGCTGTCCGAGACTACACTTCTCACCCACTGATCTTCCATGACTGCTATCCAGTTTCTCGCGAAGTTTGATAACCTCCCGCCAACTGGCAAGCAATAGAGGTCTTGAACATCACCTGTAGGACTTGCAAAGCTTACAGGAGAAAAACTTCATCCTCCCCGAGAATATCCTCGCCCCATCGGCTTAGAGGTGTCTGACCTATAGTCGCGATCAGACTTACGCCCCTTTCCCCGAGTCGCTATTTTGAGCTCCTCTGGCAGTAATTGTTTCTTGTACCCTCGCGAGGAGTTCCCTTTTGATGATTTTGATTTGGAACGCGTCCTCACTTACTCCGGTCTGCTGAAGCGGGTTGTTGAGACGTTGACTTCAATAGCAGAGCACTGGACACTTTCTTAGTAGCTTGTTCATATACTAACGAAAGCTTGTCGTCAAAGATAGTATGTCCGGAGACCGGAGCGACCCAGAGAAAGGTTTTCACCTTGTCATCTATAAGTGATGATGATGCAAGGGCAGCATCACATCTAATTAACTCCAGATTAGCCACTGTCAGGGTGGAGTTATACGTGGCATACATTATTGCCCTGGAAAGAACTCTAAGAGGGGTATACACATCCTCAAATTCCTTCCTGTTGAAACGTTGCGCCATAGCTCTGGTAAGGTGATCTGCGTAGGACATTGCGTCCAAATTCGCTCTATTCGATGAAATTGCAATTTCCATTACATCTGAGTGAATACTGAATGATGCAGGTAAGGATATATCTAAATCCCGGCCTGCTCATCCAAACACAGTGGAGCTCTCTGCACATCTTCTCCAACCGTTTTAAATGAAAGTGGTCCAAGGAACGGTATATTTATGGAAGATGTTGAAAAGAAACCGCCTCTTTTCCTCACGCTCGAGAGGTTAAATATGGCGTTGTCTAAATGGCCGAAAGCCTGTGACACCTGCCTGGACTGAACCGGGTAACAAAGGAAGTACTTCTTCCTTCCTCCATATAAAGTCGGCACCTAGAGACAGAAGCGATTTCTCTCTTGTTGTCACAGCTTGCTCAGGGTAGTATTGATGGATAAAATCCATCGCAACCATGTGTTGTTCCGAAAGGGAAGGGTAATCCTCTTCTTTATCCCTTTCACCATCCGCGAGAATCAGTTGCGAATCCATTGCATCTGCGTGAACAGACGACTGGACCGACCCAGCACCATCCGACAGCTCAGGTTCCGAGTCTGAGGGAGGTTGCTCCTGCACTTGCCGGGATGCTGCGATCAGCTGCGCAATCTGCGACAGCAAGTACGTCGAGGCCTGAGGAGCAGCGGTTTTCTGTTTCTTAGCCACTTGCTGCTCCTGGGATGGCGTTCTGGAGATGGATCTCTTCTCTAAACGTCCCGATGATCGAGGCCTCGGCTCCTTAGCTACCAGATGGCCCAACTTCAAGTGTGAACTGTGGCTCCTTCTTTGCATAGCAGGCTGGATATCTGAAGTCGGGTAGCTAAGAAGCGGTTGTGTGTGCGTAATGATTGTAGCGGAAGAAGCCGTGACTGTAGCCAATGCCGGCTGCACTCTAGACAGAGCGTCCCGAGCGGCAGGTGTGGAAGTGTGCACGGCCCGCGCAAGTTTCTCATAACAACATCTGGCCCCAGATGTTGCTGGGTGAGAGAAGGACCTCTCTCGCTCGGCCTTTTCAGATCTCACCGAGCCTCCAGACAAGAAACTTGCTGGCTTCCTCCCTAGTTCGGTCATCACTGGGTCAGCTTGTTTTGTTTTTGAGGTGCTCGCTCTACCCACTACACTTCCTTCAACCGCAACGGACATACCCGGTGTTAGGGCTCACACAGTAACCACTTCATTGATTGTGCTAGTTGCTGGCAAAAGATTACAATCACCGCCCAGTGGCCTTGTCCCTTGCCTAATATTCAAGAGCACCTTAGCAGCTAGATCTGTTTTCTCATCAGAGCACGACGACGGTAGCACACTTTTGGTAGGTGTCACATTACCATCACCATGCTCTTGTTCCTCTGAAAAAGAAACTGATAAACTTGAATGACCTTGCGGCGAGAGTACCGGCATCAGCCTCTCACCGCTAACAACGTACCGTGACACCTGCGCCCAACATTTGTCATCTCAATCAACACATGTAGGACAATAATTCATAGGAGTACATCGACTACAAGCAAGGCAACGCACATGTAAATCTGAGGAAGACTTCCTCGCCTTGCATTTTGAGCAATAAGCTTTCATGATTAATCAACACTAAGTCGATCGAACTCCCACAAACTCCACAATAAATATATGATAAAGATAAAGAATAATCAACAAGCAAAATCGAAATCGAAAAGTTAAAAAATTTATAGTAATTTATATATTTTTTATACTTACCAATGACCCAGACATAGCTGGTGCTAACTCTTAAAAATCTAGGACCAAACACAAATTTTGCCCCCCCAATCCCCAAAATTTGCATCTAAAACCAAAAGAAATCATGTCCTGAAGGACCTCCATACTTTGCCCTTACTGCACATGCGCAGTGTCAAGGACGTTCCGAAATTGGCGCCAATTATCATTCTCACAAGCAGTGCCTGGTCAGCGCTATGTACTCAGCGGGGAGGTAAGAGTTCCCAACTCCTGGGAGGGCCATCCCCGTCTGGGTCATTGGTAAGTATAAAAAATATATAAATTACTATAAATTTTTTAACATTTTTATACTGTACCAATGACCCAGACATAGCTGAATAGTAAAAAGGCTGCAGGGCCTAGGACATAGAGGAAAATTCAATAAGCTCAACTATATAATATAGAGTCAACCCCTCAAGGAGAAAAGGGGTATTAGGTTTTACATGTATCTTTCTTATTTTATGTTAAATTAGAAAGATACAATACCCTTCATAATTGAGCACAATAACATTCATGTTCTCTATTAACATCCAGTATAACCCCTTATACTAATTATTTTTAAAGTAAGCGAATAAATAAAGTTAGTCCAGAGAATTGAGACTCTTTATATTCTTTAAAAGTGTCCGAGGATTGTATATTAACGCCCATTTGACACTTGACATATACAAATGCTTCACACCGCGCTACACTTTAAAAATATGACATGAATGAATTTTTAACATTAATATTACACTTTAAAACCATCCCGGAAATGACTCAGAAATACTGACTTCGGAGGAGGCTTTCCCTTGCTTTTCACTATAAAGCAGGTGACCTAAGGGAACACCCTCCCCCCCCACCCTTCCCCTTGCCCTGGGTCAAATAGCCCAGAGCGAAGAGGGCAGCAGGACGGAGTCACTGCCAGAACAGAAAGCCTGCATAACTATAGTTGCAACTGTTTAGTGGACGACATTCTGAGCAACAGATAACAGACCTAAACAATGCAGGTCTCCAGAAATGGACTCAATATTTCTGAGATAAAAATTCGTGAATGTGGATGGCTGAGACCAATAAGCAGCCTTCATTAAATCTGTAATAGCAATACTATTTGCATAAGCCCAAGATGTAGAAAGAGCTCTTACTTCATGAGCCGAAATCTTAAGCACAGACTGCTGAGAAAAAGATAAATTTTCATAAGCAGTACGGATAGTTAATTGAATCCATCTAGCAATAGAATGGACCGAAATGTCCTTTCTATTAGGCATCAGAGACAGAAAGAAACGTTTTCGTCCCTCTCTGATAAACTGAGATCTCTGTTTATAAATACGTAACGCTCTAACAGGACAGAGTAAAGGCCTACGCCCGTCTGAAGACGGCAGAGCCTTAATAACAATAGGTTCCGGATATTTATTAGGAGCCTGATTCTTAGCTAAAAATCCCACATTAGTAGTGAAGGTGATAGTGTTCCCGACACTACGATAGTGAGAATCATCCACCGACAGTGCATGAAGCTCACTGACTCTTCTAGCAGAAGAGAAAGCTAAGAGAAAAGCTGTCTTATAAGACAAGAATTTGAAATCTACTGTCCCAAGAGGTTCAAATGGCTTTTCCTTCAGTTTAAGAAGAACCCAAGCTAAATTCCACTTAGGAATTAACCTAAGAGTTCTGGGTCTATTTATCGAGAAGTTTCTATCTAACTTAGATAAAGAGACATTAGATCCAATTTGTAAACTATCATGATGTGCATAGGTATCAGATAACATAGACCTATCACCCTTAGTAGTAACAGGCTGCAGTTTGATTTCGTCAAACAAGTATACTAGAAAGTTTGCAATGTCTGGTATGGAGGGATCAAAAATATCAACAGAATGATCCCTACACCAACGACGAAAAACCTTCCACTTAGCCGCATAGTTTAGCGAAGAGGAGGTCCTCCTACAGTTAGAAATCGCGTCCACTGCTCGTCCTGTAAAGTGCTTGCCATGCAAGAAGGACCGCACAACGGAAAAACGTGAAGGCTGAGACCTTGCGGGTTGTGATGAAGTTGACGCGGTTTCCCCTGCGAAAGAAGATCCTCCCGTGGAGGAAGCTTTCGCGGTAGGTCCCACAACAAACACCTGAGTAGATTTATCCACGGTCTCTGTGGAGACAGAGATGCTACCAACAGAATCTTGCATTGAGATTGTTTTATTTTTAGCAATACCTGCGGAATCAACGGCGTTGAAGGATACGCATATCCTATCATTCCGTCCCAAGGGATCGACAGAGCGTCTACTGCAAATGCTCTTAGATCCGGACACGGAGACACATACGTCTGCAACTGATTGTTGAGATGTGTCGCAAATAAGTCTATCATTGGCCGTTCCCATTGGTAGCAAATCTGATTGAATACTTGTTTGTTGAGAGTCCACTCCGACGGCAACAAGCGACCCTTTCGTGAAAGGGAGTCTGCTAGTACATTCAGACGACCCGGTATATGACGGACCGAAAGTAGAACTTGATGTTCTAGAGCAAACAGAAGGATTCTTTCCATTGAATTGAACAACGGAACTGAATGAGTGCCTCCCTGGTTCCGTATATACGCCACTACTGTCGTATTGTCGGACAGGATTTGGACATGAGCATTGTGAATAATGTCCATCCAATGACGTAACGCAAGCCAAATTGACATCATTTCCTTGATGTTTATGTGCTTGCCCAGGAATTGCGGATCCCAAAGACCCTGGCATCTCGAATCCGTTGGGATCAATGATGCACCCCAACCTGCTTGACTGGCATCCGTCATAATGGTAAAACTCGGATCCGGCAACTGCAGCGGAACTCCCTGAGTTAACCACTGAATATTTGCCCAAGTCTGAATCTCTCGTTTCACTTGATCTGACAAGAGAACGTCTATGTCGAGCGAATGAATTTTCACACTCCAATTCTGAGTCAAGAAAATTTGGAGAGGACGAGTGCGTAACCGCCCCATCGGAATGAGATACGCAGCGGCTCTGCACAGACCTATCAGTCTCATGAACTCCCTCACTGTGACTTTGTCTGCGTGAAGACAATAGCGAGCATAGCAACTGACTAATTTCGCTCTGGTTAACGGCAGACGAATGAGATTGTTGTGCGTCTCGAAGCTCATTCCCAGATGTGTGAATGACTTGGACGGCACCAGATCCGACTTCTCCTCGTTTATTATAAAACCGAGACGTCGGAGCAATAGAAGCAGATTCTGCACATCGTTCTGAAGCGTTAACTCGTTGCCGTACCTCTGAAGAATGTCGTCCAGGTAGGCCGACGTTACCGCAAACGAATGAGCTCGGAAATACATCATTACCGAGTTCATTACCCGAGTGAAAGCCCAGGGTGCTAGGTTCAATCCGAAGCACATAGCCCGGAATTGATACACCACTCCTAGGACTGCGAAGCGTAGATACTTTCGGAATGTCGGATGTACCATGACGTGAAAGTACGCATCATTCAGATCTATGCTTGTTGCATAATCGTTCACCCGAATACTCGCTCTGACCGATCAAATGGTCTCCATATAAAACATCGGAGCGACGATCAGCTTGTTTATCCAGCTCAAATCTATGACTGGACGGAACGAGCCGTCTGGTTTCGGAACCAGAAACAGATGGCTGTAGAATCCCGGTGTTTCCTGGTCTTCTACGACCTCTACCGCGTTCTTCATTAAAAGAGACTGCACCTCTGATAACAGAGCGTCTCTTTTCTGCGGATTTGACGGAAGTTGAGTCCATTTTGGACTTTGAGTTAATGGAGGCTTTCGTTTGAAGGATATTTTTAGACCTTCCGAAATCACCCCTCTCACCCAAGGGTCGTCCGTAATTGACGCCCACTCTTGTGAAAAACTCGACAACCTTCTGCCAACCGGCACGCGATAGAGGTTGAAGCCATCACCTCCTGGACCTGCGGGAGGAGAAACCACGTCCTCCACGACCCGCACCTCGTCCCGTCGACCTCGGGGCGTCCGACCGGTTGTCCCGGCCCGAAGGACGTCCCACACGTGAGTCGCTGCCTTGACGGTCTCTTGAATAAGACCAAGAGGACACACCGGAACCTCTATAGGAACCTCTCTTGGGCGCATTAGACCCAGAAGTGCCTGTCTTACTCTTATCTGCCGTGTCCGAC
Organism: Pictodentalium vernedei; assembly: GCA_031216915.1. Lineage (NCBI taxonomy): Eukaryota > Metazoa > Mollusca > Scaphopoda > Dentaliida > Dentaliidae > Pictodentalium > Pictodentalium vernedei. The sequence continues at coordinate 404,292,947 of CM062296.1, read as the reverse complement.
TTCTTAGAAGCGGATTTAAACAGCAGAGAATCCGAAGCTTTCTTAGTAATTTTATCGTAAATTGCAGAAAGCTTGCCGTCGAAGAGAAGTTCTCCGGAGACCGAAGCGACTCTGAGAGAGTTCTTCACCTTACTATCCACGAGTGTGGATGTAGCTAGGGCTGCGTCACGTCTAACCAACTCCAGGTTTGCCACTGAAAGGGCGGAGTTACACGTGGAATAAGCTACTGCCCTCTGAAAGAAGTCTTAAAGAGGATTGTATATCCTGGAATTCTTTCCCTTGAAGACGCAGTGATAACGCCTTTGTAAGGTGGTCTGCGTAAGATAAAGCATCTAAACTGGCTCTGTTAGACGAAATAGTCGTCTCCAACACCGCGGTTGGAATAGACGTAGACGACGGTAATGATAATTCTAAGTCTTCTGCTTCGTCGTCCATACGCAGAGGAACTCTCGGAATACCCTGTCCTGCCGTATCGAATTTATTCCTTGCATTAATGAAAGGCAGGTTAAGAGCATTGGCAGACAAGAAACCCGCTTTCCTGTTTTGGAAGCAAGCTTGAATATAGCGTCGTTCAATAATTCAAATGTTCTTTTGACATTATTGGACTGAGACGGAAACTCGGGAGCGATGTCCCTGAACCGCTCGAAGAAATCAGTGTCCAATGACGCTATAATTCTCTTGTCCGGTACCGCAGCAGTCTGGCCCGACGGAACAACCTGAGGAAGAAAGTGCCGGATGAAGTCCACGACAGCTTTATGTTGTTCCAAAAGGGATAGCTCCAAGTCATCCGTATCCCTTTCACCATCCGGTCGGACCTCACGATGCTCCTGGTCGTCCGCACCCGATGCTTCGGCAGAGCGTACCGACCCAGCGCCGTCGGATAATTCCCGATCCGACACCGTTTCTGTCGGTTGCTGGGATGCTGCGATAAGTTGTGCTATTTAAGCAAGCACGTCCGACATCGAGGCCTGCGGAGGCGCAGTCTTTCGCTGCTTCGCCGAGGGCAGCTCCGCATCTAGTGACTCCCGCATACTCTTCCTATGCGAACGTCCGGAGTCAACCGGCCTCGTGTCCCTGGCTACCGGATTGCGTGACCTGGTCGCCGAAGAATCCCTGATCGGCGAAGCTGGTAGAATATCGGCGGTCACGTAGCCAAGGTGCGGTCCTGTGCGGTGGTGAGAGGAAGAAACCTGAGCAGTCTCAGCGGACTGCCTATACAACGGAGCGTCCCGAGCGACGGACGTGTGCTCCGCTTGCGACACATTTTGTACCACAACATCTGGTCCCAGATGTTGTTGTACGAGAGAGGGGCCTCTCTCGCCCGCGGCCCGGCTGGACCTGAACGAGCTAGGAACCGGACTCGAAGGCTTCCTCCGATCTCTCCTACTATCCGCCGTCACTGGGTGTGCACCTTGTATGATTATAGTGCTCGCATCACCCAACATTTCCTCCTGGACCGCATCGGACGAACCTGGGTGCCGAACCATTCGGTGAATGGACGCTACACCGGGCGAGCTAGCGGACGAGAACTGTCGTATCTCCATGAGCACTTTTGCCGCTAGCTCTGCATTCATTTGTGACGACGGAAGCGCACTTGCGGAAGATAACATGGAAACATCACCCTGTTCTTGTTCCTCTGAAATAGAAACTGATAGAGTAGAGTGACCCTGCGGAGAAAGAGCCGGCATAGCCCTTTCTCCACTAACAACATACCGTGACACACGTTTCCAATGTTTGTCATCCCAATATTGACATACTGAACAGGAGTTAGTGCGAGTACACTGACTACAATTAATACAATGATCATGAAAGTCAGAGGAAGATTTCTTCCTATTACAATTTGAACAATATCCTTTCATTGTGAAAAGTCAACAACAAGTCCTAGTACTCGCACAAACCCCTAAACACAAAGATACATAATAACATGATCCATTAATATTGAAAAAACAATTGAAAATCAAAATAATTTTTGAAAAATATTTTTTCAGCGAAGCCCAAGTTTCTGAAAAGTAACGTTGAGCCCCAATGGATCCCAAGGCTAAGTGTGGTCAAAAATTTTAAAATTATATTAAATAATTAATGCAACACTTATGGATAATAATAATGTATCTTATAGTGAGATAAACTACTCCAAAGGCAAACAGCCCCCCTCAAAAGAGACTGTTGCCAATGTAAACAAACAGTGTAAAAACACCAGAAAACATGACTCCAGGCACTGACAATACTGGCCCGAAATCAGTCATCAAAATTACACACTATCTGATGCAAAACAGAGACTCCCAGGGGAGAATCTGCAGAACATCAGATGGTAGATGCAGAACACAACGTTTATACACCCATGGGTGAAAACGTAAACATGGGGAAAATAACAGAATTCATTCTGTAACCAAGCTAATTCTCCCAAGAGAATTTAGAAATGATCTTTCTCAAAAAAATGCCAAAAGCATGGGAGAATAGCAAGGGGGGACTTAGAAGACCAGGGGAGAGGAAACACTGAATAAGCAGTGCAACTTTATAGCACGAATGACAACAACAGGCCCATGCCTCGAAAATGGGCAACTTAACATAATTTCATTAAAAAATTTTAAGTTAAGCCCTGATTATTTTCTGTCACTCCTTTTTCCTCTCCTCCTTCTATATCCTCCTTAGAATCACCATTTCTCCAATAATTATGTGTCTGGCATCCTTTAAACTGAGATTTACAAGCACAAAGATCAGTGAGATGTTGACTGATGAAGGGCCAAACAGAGAATGATAATTGGCGCCAATTTCGGAACGTCCTTGACACTGCGCATGCGCAGTAAGGGCAAAGTATGAAGGTCCTTCAGGACATGATTTCTTTTGGTTTTAGATGCAAATTTTGGGGATTGGGGGGCAAAATTTGTGTTTGGCCCTAGATTTTTAAGAGTTAGCACCAGCTATGTCTGGGTCATTGGTACAGTATAAAAATATTAAATTCAAAAACTTTTTCGAAAAAATTTTGACAAAAGCCCAAGCTCCCAAAGGGAACATGAAGAGACCAAGGTTATCCCGATAGAGCATAAGTCTGGACAAAATTCCAAAAATTATTGCTACACTACCAGAATATTAACTAATGTATCTTATAACAATCCTACAGTAATAATAACTAAATAGTACATATATTTACAGACATTGCCAATGTAAACAACATCAAGGAAAAAACTAGAAACAAGACATCAGGCACAACAAAAATGTAAAGCAAGATCTTCAAACAAAGAAAAAGCAATAAATCAGATAGAAGATGCATGACCCAAATGACCCAACACCCCTAGGGTGAGGACGGAACCATGGGGATAAACAGAATAAACATTCTGTAATACAAGTTAAACTCCCAAGAAATTTAATAAAAAATTTCAATAAAATAAGACAAAAAGCTTGGGAGTTTAACAGGAGGGCTTCAAGGAAGGATAGGGAAGGAACACTTAACAAACAATGGATTTATTTATCATTATTTATTTATTGGTGTTTAAGGTCACATATTTATGCACAATGGCTAATCATGACCGCACAAACAATGGATAAATCATTAGCAAGAATGATGACATCAGGCACATGTTCTGAAATTGGAAAACATGAAATAATTTTGATAAAAATTATAAAATTACAGCCCTGAACGTTCCTAACCACCGTTGTTAACTTCCATCATCCATTTATCTCCTTGGAGCCACCAATTTTACAATTTTGATTTGTGTCTGGCATCCTCAAAAAAGGAGATTTAAAAGCACAGATGTCAGTTGAATGTTGCTGACTTTAGGGCCAAACAAAGAATGATGGTTGGCACCAATATTGGTACCTTCCTGGACACTGCGCATGCGCAGATCAAAAAAGTATGGAGGACCAGATAGGATTGATTTTTTCAGTTTTGCATGCAAATATGGGGGATTGGGGGGCAAAATTTGTGTTTGGCCCTGGATTAATTCTGAATTAGCACCAGCTAGTCTGGGCCATTGGTTGTGGTATAAAAATATTACTTCCCAAGTGAGCAAAGCCTAATCAAAAAGGGTTTTCGCCATCACAAGTGCCCACACAAAATGTGTAGATTTTCTTTCCATTATATTGTATCTCACTACACTCTGCGCGAGCACTTCAGAACATAACAGAAGATGAAGTTCACCTTGCACTTGAAGACATATGTCACTTCATATTTTTTGGTACGTATGTAGTTTGGAAACCTGAAATTTGCATTACTTTAATGCAGGACCATATATTTTGCTCTCCTGAATTGATCCCCAAACCCTTCCCCCTCCCCAATTCTGTAAAGAAACGAGTAGTAAATTCTCCTTAGGGTTCTATGTTAAATTCTGAACCCCTATGGTGCCATCCAAAAGGAGCAAAGCATAATGCCTTGGACAAACTTAACACTAATCTAGGAGTTATACTGATTAGGTCCCTGCGAAGGTTCGAGATTCAATTTGAATCGTAAGTTGATATGCTACTCGATTCGAAATCAGCTGCCAGACTTGTTTCCTTTTGGAGTATTTACACATGAATATAGCTTGGTATCAGTCTTGGCCATCATCTCACAAATGTATAGTTCAAATGGAATTTGCATGTAAATAATGAGGAAAATAAAGACAGAGTGTAATTTCATCTACATTAACATAAACTGCATCTGACCCATGTCACCTCCCATGCTAATTCCAGTTTCATTATTCACTACCACACTTGAAAACAAAGTTAAAGTTTCCAAACAAATTTGACAAGCAGTTTCTAGTGGCTAGTCCTGTGCAGTACTTAGTGCTGGGAAGTATCGCATCCATTCCTGGGTAACATTCCAACTACATCATCAAAGCATGCCTTCCAGAAAAGCATGCCTTGATGATGTAGCTGGAATATTTTATTAGTAGGGATTGAGCTGTCATAGTTGGAACAATCAGGTGTACAACTCACCCCCCACCCCTACCCCTTATCGATCATCATCAATACATAGATTCACAGGACCCTAATACTGATGCTACTACCAAATATCAAAACCCTCTGCCTGGTTGATCTGAAGAACTGGATCTTTGAAGAATATTCCTCAAATAGCACAGAGTTAGAATTAAACAAAATGAACCCAAGGACTTGATTTGATTACTCACACAAACCTGTAAGAATATCTTGACAAATGTAGAAGTAGTTATCTGAACAAGACTTTACCATACTATTTCTTCACATCTGTAGAATTTAAAAGACTTAAAAGATTTTTTTATGACAAGAACGGTACCTGAGAGACAAGAATTTATTTTTAAAAGCCTTAACTGAACTGAGTCACAGCAACTTTATGTCATGCATTTTTGCACTTGAGAGTGATCGAGTATAGTTATTTATTTATTAGGGTTAACAAAATGGCCAAAACAGCCCTGTGCTATTCCCCAAAAAAACTGCCATTCATATTTTTTTCCCTCAGTTTTGCCACAACAACAAAGCTTATGGAGGGCCTCATTGAATTTAACATGGCTCATGGAACCTTACTGGAAGGAGCTCAATATGACTGTTCCTCTGCTTGCTCCAATGATGGATCATAAGCTATCTTTATGGGGAAAATAATGCACTTTGTTTAGTTATTCAAGAAATTATTTGCAGGTCCAGTTTTCTAGTTGTGTTCAGGGATGAGAGTACTGTGCATACAAAGTAGTTGACATTTTTTATATGTCAAGTACTTTATATGCACAGTACTGGAGGACACCTCAAACAAGCACACCAAGATTCAAAGTGAACCGATCAAAAATGTGGACTGCAATGTGTGCCAAAGGGAAATATTGATGCATAACTGCACTAAGTCCATCGAAGGTCATTGCCAGCGGCAACATTTTTTTACAGAAAGCGACAAAAATCAATAGCTCCCATCTAGAGGTAACCCCAAACAACAAGCATGCCAAGTTTCAAACCAATCTGATCATAAATGTGCCCTGTAGGGTGTGCCAAAGGAAAATATTGATGCTTGACTAAACTAAGTTCAAAGGTCATTGCCAGCGGCAACATTTTTTGACAGAAATTGACAAAAATCGATTGTCCCATTTAGAGGTAACTGCAAACAAGGATACCAGGTTTCAAAGCAATCCGATCATAAATGTGCCCTGCAGGGTGTGCCAAAGGGAAACATTGAGGTCTGACTAAGGTAAGTTCAAAGAACATTGCCAGTAGCAGCATTTTTTGATGGGAATGGAAGAAAATCGATAGCTTCCATCTAGAGGTCACCCCAAACAAGCATACCAAGTTTCAAAGTAATCTGATAATAAATGCAATCTGTGCAGTGTGGCAAAGAAATTATGGACATATGTATGTACGTACATACAGCTTGACTTTGTCAAGTTGAGCTAAAAAAGAATTAGACATTCATCAGTTCTACGGATATCACAGGAACTATGTCCAAGTGCACAGTATCCATAAGGAGATACATATTTTGTTACCCTCTGTGAACCTCAATCTGAATCAGGGTCTCAAAACGAAACAGAAAGAGGTACCCACAGGATAAATTAGCCCACTGTATGGGATATCATCATCAAATTCATCCTCTGGGGACCTCATTCTGCAAATGTGAGACTGCTTATTTTCTGGCCTGCCTGTAAAGTTATTTGCTTGTGAAGCACAAACTTGAGGGCCCAACAAAACACCTTTACTGTTCATAGACCATTTGGAAAAATACTATGTACTACAAATATATCTCGTCCCTTGAATGCAACAATTCACGATCTGCAATGTTTTTAGCACTGAAGTCGGCACCTTATTGCACTCAAGGGATGATTTATTGTGTTTTCAAGTTTCTATTCCATTATTAACTATGAGTAGTATGGATGGATGTCTGGTGCACTGGGGCAGGAGGAGGAGGTACAGCACCAGATAACTCCATTATCTAATCTATTCTCATCCATTCAACTCAAAACCAGAACAACTTTTGAGAACAACGCTGGCAGAAATATCTCCTTCAAGATAATTATCCCACGCCTGGAAAATCTTGCTTTCTGGGGATGTAGATTTTTTTTTCTGATGCTGTTTCAGTTCCTCATCTGATATTACTCTAATACTGTTTTGGGTATCAACAAAACTTTGTGAAAATAAACTCTGGATGAAGGAATAAAAAGTAGGTTTCAAAGTCACGACACCACAATATGGATCAAATTCTTTGGTTATACAAATACTTTTGTAAAAAATGCTCCATGTGTGAGGTGGCCAGATTGAACTTTCAATCAAATTTGCGGAAATGTTACGCATAACTTTCTTAAGTTTGGATGACTGTGTTTTTCCAAACAACTTTGCAATGCATGTAGAGATTTTGTTTGATGGTAGAAATAATAATGCCATCAGACTTTTTAAACAATTATCCTCGGGTATAAAAGGATCCATGATATTGAAACCATGCTCCTGAATTATCCTTTTCACAATCTGAATAAAACAGCTGGGACATCCCCTAGTTTCAACTTCAGGGAATATCTCTTGAACAACATGCCACATATCTTCCTTAAAATCCAGTATAATTTCTTTCACTCGATATTTATCCAGCAACTCCTTGATATTTTGCAATACACACTTGAAGTCTCTTTTTTGTTCTCTGGACATCACTGCGAAGAATAGGGGAACCTTCTTCACCTCATCTCCTTGTTTGATAAAAGCATGTATGCTCAATAACTGTTTGAATGGGAATGGTACCTGAAGTACAAATAATAATAAAAGATAAGGCCTAAAAAAATAAAAAATCTGTTTCTCAGGCCCTCCCGCATGGTCCTTTTGGTTGCCGCATGCTCTCGTTTTATAACCAATTTAAACTTTAAAAAAATTAAAAATTAAATGGTTTATGTCTGATATTTTACCCAAGTTAAAAAAACTGATGAATTTGTCCCTTGAGTGCAAGAAGGCTTTGCAATGCTTTAGCATTGCAAAGCCTTCTTGCACTCAAGGGATGAAATACACCACCACCCATGCTATTCTGCAGATTATGAGGCCTAAAACTTGAACCAAGAGCATGAACTTTTGATGGCAAAGAAGTAATTACTGAAATAAAAAATAAAATAAAAAAACGCTCGCCCGCATGCAATTTTACAAATAATGGCCTGAGAAACAGAAGATCTACTTTGTGTAGCCTAATATCATGGTTGCACCAGTGAGTTAGTGCACCAACCCCAAATTCAGCCAAGCTTTGAGAATACTCTCAAATAACACAGTTGTGAAGAGCTTGAACAATATATAGATAGAACGACATTCACGTTCGAACTGTCATTTTTATCGGACAAGATTGATTTGGGTTGAGGGCTAATATTGAACGAGAAGCCAAAGGCTTCCAGATCAATATTATCCCTCTGTCAAAATTGATCGAGTGCGGTCAAAAATGACAGTTCGAAAATGTATGCTGTTCTGTATTTATTGCACGCCTACAGTTTACGAAGAAATATTAATCGATTTTGCAGAGGGATATGAGAATACACTCCTATAATACAGCTGTGAAGAGATTGAACAATATTTAGACAGAATGATATCTGCATTCGAATTGTCATTTCTTATTGCACGAGATCGATTTGGGAGGAGGGATAATATTGTACAAGAAGCCAAAGTCTTCCAGTTGAATATTATCGATCTGCCAAAATTAACTGAGTGTGGTAAATGAAAGTGTCAATGACACTGTAGCTCAACTTGTCAAGACATGTACATGTATAGTATGTGACACAGCAATGACAAACATCTAGGTAATGACCTGATAACAAAGGTACATATAAAGTATTGTAATGGCCTGTACATAAATACTGACCGTAGCCTGTAACAAATGTATAGGTAAAGTATTGTAAAGGTGGGTGACAGTCAGATCTTACCGGTAAACTAGAAAAGAAATCTTTGAGTCCCAGAGTGGGTCTGACTGAACCCCAAAATATTTGTTCTCATAGCACAGTGATAACAAAGGCTCCCCAAAACACACTCATTCCTGACCAAGGTGAAAACAAAGATACCCAAAGAGGTTTCATGAAGATCAGTTCATAAATACGAGCTGTATAGAAGTTGTGACAAAAAACTGATTGGACCTAATTTCGGTACAAAATGGCCACTGGCAGCCATCTTGAATTTTGGACCGCACTCAGAAACACTCATTCTTGTCCCAAGGTGATAACAAAGGTACCCAAGAAGTTTCGTGAAGATCGGTTGATAAATACAGCCTCTAGCCCGAGTAGTATTGACATGTGCACTTACAGTGTATAAGTAGCACTAAATAAATCAAAATTCATCTAATTTGCATAATTTCTGCACGAGAAAAAAACCTGTACTGTATGTGATGTATTCCATTTTACTAAACATTCATACAAAAACTTTTATTCAAATCAGAACTTTCATACAGAAGTTCTGTACAAAAGACTGATTGCACTAATTTTGGTACAAAATGGCTGCTGGTGGCCATGTTGAATTTCGGACCAAACCCAAAAACACCCGTTCTCATCCCATGGTGATAACAAAGGCACCCAAGACGTTTTGTAAAGATCGGTTCATAAATACGGCCTCTAGCCTGAGCCGTATAGAAGTTGTGTACAAAAAACTGATTCACACAAAAAATTATTCAAATCAAGAGCTTTCATGTGGAAGTTCTGCGCAAAAATCTGATTGCCCCTAATTTTGAACAAAATAGCTGCCAGTGGCCATCTTGAATTTTGGACTGCACCCAAAAACACTCGTTCTCGTCCCACAGTGATACCAAAGGTACCCAAGAAGTTTCGTAAAGATCGGTTAAGAATACGGCCTCTAGCCCGAGCCGTATTGGCATTTGCACTTACAATGCTGAAAGTAACACTAAATACATCAAAGTTAGTCTAATTTGCATAATTTACGTACGAGTAAAAAACCCGTATTATATGTGATGTATCCCATGGTACTAAACATTCATACAAAAAATTATTCAAATCAGCGCTTTCATATGAAAGTTCTGTACAAAAAACAGATTTCTGCATCGTCGGTACAAAATGGCGGCTGGCGGCCAACTTGAATTTCGGATCGGACCCAAAAACACTCGTTCTCGTCCCACAGTCATAACAAAGGTACCCAAGAAGTTTCGTAAAGATCGGTTCATAAATACGGCCTCCAGCCCCGAGCCGTATTGAATTGTTGACGGACAGACGGCCAGATGGACAGATGGACGACAGACAACTAGCCATGGCATAAGCTCAAATTTGGCTTCGCCAAAGTTGAGCTAAAAATATATAAATTACTATAAATTTTTTAACATTTTTATACTGTACCAATGACCCAGACTTAGCTGAATAGTAAAAAGGTTGGAGGACCTAGGACATAAAGGAAAATCCAATAGGCTCAATTACATGTGACAGAATTATCCCCTCAAGGAGAAAAGGAGAGATAGGCTTTACATGTATCTTTCTTATTTATATCAAAGAAGTAAGACACAACACCATTCTGTAATTGAGCACAATAACATCAATAATCTTTATTAACATCCAGTATAACCCTTTATACTAATTATTTTTAAAGGTAAGCCAATAAATAAAGGAAGTCCAGAGAAATGAGACTCTTTATACTCATTAAAAGTGTCCGAGAATTGTATATTAACGGCTGTTTGACACGTGACATATACAAATGCTTCACACCGAGCTACACTTTAAAAATATTACATGTACGAGTAAACATTAGCTTTACACTTTAAAACCATCCTGGTACCGACTCGGAATTACTGACTCCAGGGGAGGTATTCCCTTGCTTTTCATTATAAAGCAGGTGACCTAAGGAACCCCCCCCCCCCCTTCCCCTTGCCCTGGGTCAAATACCCAGAGCGAAGAGGGCAGCAGGACAGAGTCACTGCCGGAACAGAAAGCGTACATAACTATAGTTGCAACTGTTTAGTGGACGATATTCTGAGCAACTGATAACGGACCTAAACAATGCAGGTCTCCAGAAATGGACTCAATATTTCGGAGATAAAAATTCGTGAACGTGGAAGGCTGAGACCAATATGCAGCCTTCATTAAATTTGTAATAGCAACACTATTAGCATAAGCCCAAGATGTTGATAGAGCTCTTACTTCATGAGCTGAAATCTTAAGCGCAGACTGCTGAGTAGAAGATAATTTTTCATAAGCAGTACGGATAGTTAATTGAATCCATCTAGCAATAGAACGGACCATAATGTCCTTTCTATTAGGCAATAGAGACAGAAAGAAACGCTTACGTCCCTTTCTGATGAACTCAGACCTACGTTTGTAAATATGTATTGCTCTAACAGGACAGAGTAAAGGCCTATGCCCATCTTAAGACGGAAGGGCCTTAATAACAATAGGTTCCGGATACTTATTAGGAGCCTGATTCTTAGCCAAAAATCCAACATTGGTAGTAAAGATAATAGTATTACCGACGCTACGATAGTGAGAATCATCCACAGATAGTGAATGAAGCTCGCTAAACTCTTCTAGCAGAAGAGAAGGCTAAGAGAAAAGCTGTCTTATATGTTAAGAATTTGAAGTCCACTGTGTAAAGAGGCTCAAATGGTGCTTCTTTTAGCTTAAGAAGAACCCAAGCTAAATTCCACTTAGGAATTAATCTAAGGGTTCTAGGTCTATTTATCGAAAAGTTTCTAACTAATTTAGATAAAGAGACATTAGATCCAATCATTAAGCTATCATGGTGTGCATAGGTATCGGATAGCATAGACCTATAACCCTTAATGGTGACAGGCTGCAGTTTGATCTCATCAAACAAGTAGACCAGAAAATTTGCAATGTCTGGAATGGAGGGATCAAATATCTACAGAATGATCCCTACTCCACTGGCGAAAGACCTTCCACTTTGCAGCATAATTTAGCGAAGAGGAGGTCCTCCTACAGTTAGAAATCACGTCCACTGCTCGTCCTGTAAAATGCTTGCCATGCAAGAAGGACCACACAACGGAAATATGTGAAGGTTGAGACCTTGCAGGTTGTGATGGAGAGTGCGCGATTTCCCCTGCGAAAGAAGATCCTCCCGTGGAGGAAGCTTCCATGGCATGTCCCACAACAGACACCTGAGTAGATTTATCCACGGTCTCTGTGGAGACCGAGATGCTACCAACAGAATCTTGCATTGCGATTGTTTTATCTTGAGCAATATCTGCTGAATCAACGGCGCTGGAGGATACGCATATCCTATTATTCCGTCCCACGAGATCGATAGAGCATTTACAGCAAATGCTCGAGGATCCGGACATGGGGACACATACGTCTGCAACTGATTGTTGAGATGCATCGCAAATAAGTCTATCATTGGCCGCTCCCATTGGTAGCAAATCTGATTGAATACTCATTTGTTGAGAGTCCATTCTGACTGCAACAGGCGACCCCCCCGTGAAAGGGAGTCCGCTAATACGTTCAGACGACACGGAATATGACAGACCGATAGGAGAACCTGATGTTCTAGTACAAACAGAAGGATTCTTTCCGTTAGCTTGAACAACGGAATGGAATGAGTGCCTCCCTGATTCCGAATATATGCTACCACCGTCATGTCGGATAGAATTTGCACATGTGCATTCTGAATAACGTCCATCCAATGACGTAGCGCAATCCAAATTGACATCATTTCTTTGATGTTTATGTGCTTGCATAAAAACTGCAGATCCCAAAGACCGTGGCACTTCAAATCCGATGGGCTCAGCGTCGCGCCCCAACCTGTTTGACTGGCATCCGTCATAATTGTAAAACTCGGATCCGGCAATTGCAGTGGAACTCCCTGAGTTAACCACTGAATGTCTGCCCAAGTCTGAATCTCTTGTTTCACTTGGTTTGACAAGAGGATGTCCGTATCGAGCGAATGAGTCTTCGCCCTCCAATTCTGAGTCAGAAAGATTTGGAGAGGACGAGTGCGTAGCCGCCCCATTGGAATGAGATCCGCGGCAGCTCTGCACAGACCTATCAGTCTCATGAACTCTCTCACTGCAACCTTGTCTGAGTGAAGACAATAGCGAGCGTAACAACTGACTAACTTCGCTCTGGTTAACGCTCTGGACGAACGAGATTGTTGTGCATCTCGAAGCTCATCCCCAGGTGGGTGAACGACTTGGACGGCACCAGATCCGACTTCTCTTCATTTACTATGAAACCGAGACGTCGGAGCAATAGAAGCAGATTCTGCATATCGTTCTGAAGCGTTAACTCATTGCCGTACCTTTGAAGAATATCGTCCAGGTAGGCCGACGTTACCGCAGATGAATGAGCTCGGAAATGAGTCATTACCGAGTTCATTATTCGAGTGAAAGCCCAGGGTGCTAGATTCAGACTGAAGAACATTGCTCGGAACTGATATACGACTCCTAGGACGGCGAAGCGAAGATACTTTCTGAATGCCGGATGTACCATGACATGAAAGTACGCATCCTTGAGATCTATGCTCGCAGCATAGTCGTTCACTCGAATGGTCGCTCTGACCGATCGAATGGTCTCCATATAGAATTTTGGAGCCATGATCAGCTTGTTTATCCAGCTCAGATCTATGACTGGACGGAACGAGCCATCTGGTGGTTTCGGAACCAGAAAAAGATGGCTGTAGAAACCTGGAGATTCCTGGTTTTCTGCGACCTCTATCGCGTTTTTCACTAAAAGAGACTGGACTTCTGATAGAAGAGAGGCTCTTTTCTGCTGATTTGACAGAAGCTGAGTCCATCTTGGACTTTGAGTTAACAGAGGTTTTCCTTTGAAGGACAGTTTCAGTCCTTCTGATACAACCCCTCAAACCCATGGATCCTCCGTAATTAATTCCCAATTGTTTGAGAAACTCGACAGTCTTCCACCCACTGAAATGCGACAGAGGTTCAAACCATCACCTCTTGGATCTGCGAGGCTTGCGGTAGGAGAAACCACGTCCTCCATGGCCTGGTAAGGTAAGACCTAGAGGACGCGTACGATCCTCTATAGGAACTTACCCTGGACGTACTCGTCCCAGAAGTGCCTGGCCTACTCTTCTCCGCTGGCTCCGACTTTTTGGAAGTGGATTTAAATAGCAGAGAGTCTGAAGCTTTCTTAGTTAATTTATCATAAATTGCAGAAAGCTTGCCGTCGAAGAGAAGCTCTCCGGAGACCGGAGCGACTCTGAGAGAGTTTTTCACCTTACTACCCACGCGCATGGATGTAGCTAGGGCCCCGTCAGGTCTAACTCCAGATTTGCCACTGAAAGGGTGGAGTTATACGTGGAGAATGCTATGGCCCTGGACAGAACTCTTAAGGAAGTTTGTACATCCTGGAATTTTTGTCCCTCAAGGAGTAATGACAACACTCTGGTAAGGTGATCTGCGTACAAAAGTGTGACTAAATTAGCTCTATTAGACAATATTGTCGTTTCCAACGTCGAGTTAGGAATTGACATAGACGACGGCATGGATAATTCAAGGTCTTCAGCCTGGTCGTCAAGATGCAGAGGAACTCTCTGGATGCCCTGTCCTGCCGTTTCAAATTTATTCCTTGGATTGATGCAAGGCAGAAGAAGAGCAGTTGCCGGTAGGAAGGCTGACCTGCCCGTTTTGTTAGCAAGTTTACTTATAGCGTCATTCAATAATTCAAATGTCCGTGAGACATTTCTGGACTGTGACGGAAACTCAGGGACAGTGTCCCTAAACCGATTGAAGAAATCAGTGTCCAGTGGCGCTATAAGCCTCCTATCCGGCTGCGCAGCATTTTGGTCCATAGGAACAACATCAGGAAGGTAATGCCGGATGAACTCTACGGCAATTTTATGTTGTTCCGAAAGGGAAAAATCCAATTCCTCCGAATCCCTTTTGCCATCCTGTCAGACCACTTGCAAATCTCGGTCGTCTGTACCTGATCCAGCGGCAGAACGTACCGACCCAGCTTCGTCTGATAATTCGTGTTCCGACAGAGTCTCTGCCGGTTGCTGGGATGCTGCGATGATCTGCACTATCTGTGATAGCACGTCCATTACAGAGGCCTGAGGAGCTGCAGTCTTACGGGATTCAGCCACCGGAAGCTCCCTGGATGTTAAATCCTGCATACCTCTTTTATGCGAACATCCGCATGAAGGCCTCGTATCCCTGGCTACCGGATGGCATGGCCTGGTCACCGTGGAATCCCTGGTCGGCGATGCTGGCTGGATATCACTGGTCACGTAGCCAAGGTGCGATCGTGTGTGCTGCCATGAGGATGAGGAAGCCGTATGAACAGTCTTGCCGGACTGTCTATATACCAGAGCGTCCCAAGCGGTGGATGTACGCTCCAACTGAGGAACGTTATGTACTACAACATCTGGGCCCAGATGTTGTTGTATGAGAGAGGGGCCTCTCTTGCTCGCAGCCCGGATGGACCTGGACAAGCTAGGAACCGTACTAACATGCTTCCTCTGTACCATCCTCTGTTCTGTCGTCACTGGGTGTGCACGTGGTAAGTTTATAGTGCTCGCAACATCCAAATCTTCTTCCTGGACCGCAACGGATGAACCCGGGAGCTGAGCCATTCGGTGAATGGTCGCGACACCGGGCGAGCTAGCGGACGTCAAAGCCTTCGATCCAACTAGGGAACTCCCGGGCACTTGGCGTATCTGCATGAGCACTTTTGCCACTAGTTCTTCATTTGATTGTGACGACGGAAGCACACTTCTGGACGACATCACACTTCTGGACGACATCACGGAAACATCACCCTGTTCTTGTTCCTCTGAAAAAGAGAGTGAAAAACTAGAGTGACCCTGCGGAGAGAGGACCGGCATGGTCCTCTCCCTGCTAACAACATACCGTGACACACGTCTCCAATGTTTGTCATCCCAATTGATACACACTGAACAAGGGTTAGTGCGAGTACATTGACTACAATTAATACAGAGATCATGAGAATCAGAGGAAGATTTCCTCCCATTACAATTTGAACAATAATCTTTCATTGTGAAAAAAAGTAAAGTCATAATACTCGCACTAAACCTTGAAACAAAGATACATAACAAAATAATCCATTATAACATTACAAAAAAATGATTCAAAAAGAAAAAATTTTTTGAAAAAATTTTTTCAGAAGAGCCCAAGTTCCCAATGGGAACAATGAGCCCAAATGGATTCCAAAAAAGCCTAAGTCTGGAAAATTTTTTTTAATCATTTCGAAAAATTAATGTAACACTTACAGACAATATTAATGTATCTTGCTATGAACTGAACTAAGCAGAAGACAAGTAATCACTATAAGAAGTAACCGCTGTCAACCTAAACAAAAAGTGTAAACAAACCGGAAACATGACTCCAGGCACTGGTAAACATGGCCCGAAATCAGTTACCAATTTAAACACCATCTGATGCAAAACAGAGGCTTCCAGAGACGAAACTGTAGAACATCAGATGGTAGATGCAGACCAAAACACCCAAACACCCAAGGATGAGGACGTAAACATGGGGAAAAAACAGAAAATAATTCTGTTACCAAGCCAAAACTCCCAAGAAATTTTAGTAATAAACATTACAAAAATTATGCCAAAAGCATGGGAGAATAGCTAGGGGGAATAAAGGATAGGGAGAGAGGAAACACTGATCAAACAATGGAACATTCATAGCAAGAATGACAACAGGGCCATGCCTCGAAAATAGGCAACATGAAATAATTTCGTAAAATAATTATAAGTTACAGCCCTGAACATTTCCTTCCATTGTTTTTCCCTCTCCTCCTTCTATTTCCTCCTTATATCCACCATTTCTCTCATAATTATGTGTCTGGCATCATTTAAACTGAGATTTACAAGCACAAATAACAGTGAGATGTAACTGTATTGAGGGCCAAACTAAGAAAATGACATTTGGCGCCAATTTCGAGACCTCCTTGACACTGCGCATGCGCAGTGGAGTAAAAGTATGGAGGACCATAGAGGACATCTAATTTTCAGTTTTTGATGCAAATTTTGGGGATTGGGGGGGCAAAATTTGTGTTTGGCCCTGAATAATTTAGAGTTAGCACCAGCAACTAAGTCTGGGTCATTGGTACAGTATAAAAATATTGATAGCTCCCATCTAGAGGTCACCCCAAACAAGCACGCCAGGTTTCAAAGCAAACCGGTCAGAAATGTGCCCTGTAGGGTGTGCCAAAGGGAAATATTGAGGTCTGACTAAACTAAGTTCTAAGAACGTTGGCCACGGCAACATTTTTTGATGGAAATTGAAAAAAATCGATAGCTCCCATCTAGAGGTGACCCTAAACAAGCATACCAAGTTTCAAAGCGATCTGATCATAAATGTGACCTGTGAGGTGTGCCAAAGGAAATTGTGGACGTACGTATGTACGTACGGCAACAGACGAGAAGGGATGGCAATAGCTCAGCTTGACTTTGTCAAGTTGAGCTAAAAAATTATGTCACGCACTGCTCCTCATGTGTCGATCATTTATATTGAAGTCTCATGAAAATGTAGCAAAAACTGTAGAAGTAGTTTGCTCTCAAACTTCATTTTGTGGGGGGTATAAAAATGCTAACTTTATCTCTAGACTACAGGAAAGTGATAAAATCCCTGTTAATTGAATCCTCCTGTTGAATAATTTTCATTGGCACAGTTCCACTTGTAAGCTGAAAAATTTAACTGAATCCTCCTGTTGAATAATTTTCATTGGCACAGTTCCACTTGTAAGCTGAAAAATTTAACTAACTATACCCTTAGACCTCAACCTCAATCAAATAAGATCGAATTGCTTAAATTTGCAACTGTATTATGGGAAATTGTTCCTGCTAAAAACATTGTTTTTTCCAAATAATATTGTAAGGAATTAAATTTCCAATTTCATCTATATTCAGGACTGTTAGTGAATAATCCAAATAAGAAAATCCTCTCTCCCTCATCATAAAATTGAGAAAAAAAGTTGCATGATAAGCAAGAACTTTAACAAACTGTTTACTGTTTGTATTCACTTGCTTTAAAGCACACTCAACTGAAGTGCAGGTTTAAGCATTACTGCATGACAAAATACCCAACTATACCAACAAATTATATGAACAATTTTTTTCATTTTCATTTTTTGGCCTGAGGTTTCCTGTGGGGCTGCAAAAATTTGGATGCTGGGCATAAAACAAGTGCTTTTGGCACAATTATACTCTGACAAATTTGGTTCCCTTTGAGCAAACTTGAATCTGCATCACTAAAGGAAGTCCCTTACAAGACATCAAAGCATTTTTTTAAGTGATTTATGAGGAGAAGATGATTTTAAAAGCATTTTAGGCTCTCTCGACATTCACCCCACTCTAAGGAGAGTAGCAACTTTTGGGGAAAAAAACTCAGAAGAGGAAACTCCACCAAGATGCTTGGTTTAGATTTGGCCCAAAGGTTAGGAAGAAGATTTAGTTGGTGGAGCACAAGAAGTATGAATGAGCATTTTGCTTTGCTAACAGTTTTAAAATGGACATCTCCATATAATACCCCATGACAAAACTAATAGCAATTTTTGGCATCCATCTAATTCCACTGGTACTAAGGAGGCCTCAAACCAAAAAACGATATTCTGTTCCATGCAGTTTTTGAAATATGGGCATTTGGATGGATTTTTTTCCATTTTAGCTTCTGGAGTTCACATGGGACTGTAGAAAATATATTTTCAGGCATATTTCAAATACCTATGACCCAATTATACTACATGCCAAATCTGGTTCAAATCAGCCCATCGGTTCTTGAAATAGAAATTTTGGGTGGAGTCCAAAATCGACATGTTACCACCAAGAGCCAAAATATTGACCTACAAACTCGCCTTGAACAAACTTCAATCTCCACCCCACAGGAAGTTCCAAACCAAATATCAAAGCATTCTCTCCCGTGGTTCATGAGAAGATCAGAGTAAACTCCTTTTAACTGAATAAAAGATCTTTTGAAATGTCAAGAAATTACCTGAATGAAGGATCGATCGAACTGAACTGTGCTGTAAACATGGCCACAGTGACATCTCATGATCTGACAATGCTATTTTAAACTCAGTTCAGCTCTGCACAATGATTAGTGAGGACAATGTCATTACGTTGGCTATATTTAGCTACAGGGAATAATCTGAATTTGGAATCTTTGTGAACATTTGAATGACTATTTTTACCTCAGTACATGTGCTTTCTTCAAAGATTCTTGAAGCGATATGCAGCCGACAGTCTGTATTATTATTATTGCCCTCAATCTCTGATGCTGATTGATTGCTTTAGTTGTTATCAATTGTTGCATGACAAAATTATAAATTCAGGAATCCCAGTTGTGTTGATGTTTTTCATGGTTTCACAGTACTGTTACAATGTGAAACGAATACCAACTTGTGACAAGTTGTCGAAGTCACAAATTAATTTTGATCACCCACACTTTTTATATTTTGTATAATTCTCTTCATCTGTAGTTTACTGGGTGGATTTTAATTTATTCTGATCAGCATTTTTTCGAAATTTAGCTCATGGACAAAACTATTAACAGGCTTGGTATTGTGTAGAACATGTCAAAAGGTACACAAAAATTTGAATATCGATTTTTTGGCTACAACACTGGATTGCTGTAGCCAAATCAATCTACTGTGGCATTTACCATGGCATTGCTGACTGACGTGGCTAATTTCGAGGGCTGCTTTCAATTCAATACACCTTTTAACTGGTAGACTGCTGGAAGGCCATCTTTGGGCTTTATTCTTTAGTATCGCAATTTAAAGGCTTCATAATCTGTGGATCCTATTTTGTCTGTTAGGATTTGCCTTGTTACAATTTATGGAAGAGTGTCAACTGGCATTCTCCCATAATTTGTAACAAGAGGCCCCACGGAGCCTGAAGCGCTCATCTTGTACAAAACACAATTTAAACAGAGTCCAAGAATGAGTCTACATTAAGCAAGCCATCTCCATAGGCTACACTGTCAATCCTTGAGTCCCTCAGGAGTGACAAAAATAATCTGGGCATCATGCCTTTTCTTCAGTCGTTCATAAGTAAAATGTAGAGCTCCCCTATGAAGCCCCTTGATACAACCTATGTGGATTAATCTTAGTACCTCTAGAGGGTACTGAATACAAAATTTTGAATTCTTCAGCAAAATGGCCAATTCCGGCTCCCATAGAGAGCCTGTAAAGAAATTTCTTCGAATTGCACTAAGTTCAAATTTGGGCTACCATAGCAAGCCCAAATATTAACATTAAGGCTTCCACATTTACACGTGTAAACGTGAACGTTTCGTTTATGGGCATTAAACGTTTACAGTTCTGGTAAACGTGTACACGGAAAAAAAAAATCCAACTTTGCAATGCAATATTTTGGTAATGCTACAGAAAAACTGTGTACTGGTTCCGACTAGCGCCGCCGCCACAGTAACCGAACAAAATCACCTTCAAATCATGTGATATCATATGTGACACAGTCACGTGAGCCGCATGGCACGTGCTTATCTTTGGTGTTTCCTTCGAAACATGTGTGGGATGTTTTAGTTTATTCGGATTTACATGTATATTCCCAAAGTGATACACAATTGTTCTCGATGATTTCGTTCACTTGACATGGATTATTAATTTATTATTCACACATGGGATGATCTTAGGATCGATTTATGGAGTTTGACAGACAGACTGGCACTTGCGTGTTTGAAAATTTGGATTCCCCTGCATGGTTTGTAGACTTTGTTTATTTTTGCGACATTGTATTCCACTCTCAAGTCCGGTATTGTCACTATTGTGTGCCATGGCAACTCGCTCCAAGATAATTACTGTTTGAAAAAACACAAGGAATTTCACCCCGAACCCACCAGAATGAGCTCAGAGACCCCGATAAATTTCAAAATTTACCTGGGGGAGAATCCCCCAGACCCCCCACCCCCCCCCCCCCCCTCCACCCATAGACCGGGTGACTTTGCCTTCGGCATCTGCATGCTGTGATCGTTTGTCTACGTCGTTTTTGGACGAAACATAAATCGGCTGTCTCAATAACATAAATTGTATGCCCTGTACGCAAAGATATGATGAACTTACTGTGTAATATTACACACTTCTATCAAATATTGACTACTTGCATTGTTACTGTTAGTACACATGTACGTGTAAACATTTCCGTTTCGTTTACAGACAGTCGTTTAAACATTTACAATTTTGTCTAAACGTGGAAGCCTTAATTAACATATGGATCCGATTTGAACAAACTTGAATCTGACCCCCCTAGAGATGTTGTATACCAAATGTGAAAGCATTCTGGCAAGTGAATCTGTAGAAGAAGATTTTTGAAGAAATTCCCTCATATTGTACTAAGTTAAATTTCATGTTCCCATATGGAGCCCAAATATTAACCTAGGCACTCGAATTGAACAACCTGGAATCTGACCCCCCTAGAGATGTTGTATACCAAATATAAAAGCATTCTGACTGGTCGATCTGAAGAAGAAGATTTTTAAAGAAATTTCCTCATATTGCACTAAGAAAAAATTTGGGCTACCATAGTGAGCCCAAATATATACCTAGGGATCTGATTTGAACAAACTTGAATCTGACCCCCATAGAGATGTTGCATACCAAATATCAAAGCATTCTGACTGATGGATCTGAAGAAGAAGATTTTTTTAAATTACCCTCCATATTGAACAAAGATAAAATATGGGCTTCCGTAGGAAGCCCAAATATTAACCTAGGGACTTGGTTTGAAAAATCTAGAATCTGACCCTCATAACAGTGATGTATACCAAATATTAAAAGATTCTGACTGGTGGTTCTGAAGAAGAAGATTTTTAAAGAATATTCCCCATATTACCCTATGTTAAAACTTCGGGCTCCTGTAGAGAGCCCAAATATGAACCAATGAGCTTTATTTCAACAAACTTTTATCTGACCCCCCTATGAATGCTGTATACCAAATATCAAAAGATTCTGATGATTGGTTCTGGAGAAAAGATTTTTTTTAATTTTTGCAAATATGCTGACTCAGCATTTTTTCAATGCCCATTACAGAACACCCTAACATAACCGATGGCAATTTTTTTTTACCATTCAATTCTACTGGTCATAAGGATACTTCATACCAAATAAAAGCTCTCTGTTCCGTGGGGTTTGGGAAATATGGGCGTTTGAAAATATTTCTATTTTTAGCTCCCAGGGTTCCCATGGGGATGCGGGAATTTTTTTTTTGCATGGGTCAAGTACTTATGGCCCAATACTACCACAAACCAAATTTGGTTCATACCGGACCATCGGCTCAGAAAATAGAAATTTTGGGCGGGGCCAAAAATCTTACCCCTCCTATTACAAAGCCAAATATTACTTCACGAACTTCGTTTGAACAAACTTGATTCTACACCTCATATGGAAGCTCCATAGCAAATATCAAGTCATTGTACACACTGGTTCTTGAGAAGAAGATTTTAAAAATATTTTGGAGCATTTTCCCCCACTCCCTCCCTATGGGGCTGGGTATGCTGAGTTGAACAAAAATGAAATGCCCCTTTGGGACCATCACTCACACAAACTTTCACTTGAATTGGCCCAGTGGCTTTGGAGGAGAAGACCAAAACATGGTGTTGACGGACGATGGACGAGAGACGACGGACGACGGACGGAGAGCGATGAGATTAGCTCAGCTTGACTTTGTCAAGATGAGCTAACAAGGCAAAGATACACAAAGAATTTTTAAGGACCAAACATAATCTAGCACTTTACCAGTTAACCACATAATTTTCATCAGCAGGCCTTCTTATTATTTATATATTTATGTTTAAGGTCGCATATTTTTGCACAATGGCTTATCATGGCCACAACATGAGTATCAAATCAAGACCAGGGGTGAGCGTTAATAAGCCACATTGCCCATTTTAGAAAGGGTTTGCACCTCCCAAGCATTGGTGACTGGGTCCTATTTTATCAGTAAAACTGATCCAGTTTACCGCATCAGCAAGCCTTAAAAATGGACCTGACCTGTGAGAATCACTTTTGCTTAGCATAAACTCCTGCTGAAAGAATCAATTTTCAGTTCTCTATACACATTCCTTAGTAAAATACAAAATTTGTCTTTATATATTTACTAGAGTTGAAACATTAGGAATTCAGATCCAATTTTGGGGAGCTTTTTGTCATAAATGCACAAGTGGAACACATGTTCCCACGTATATTGTACAGGCATTTGAAAACTTGCTGGCAGTGGTTTCTAGTGAAGTCTTAGCAGCCTGCATAGGCTTTTGGGAAGCAACAAATAAGAAAAATTCTCTAAACCTTTAAGTACACTTTCCAAATCCATGACAAGAAATAAATGAACATTTTGCAAGAATCAAAGTTGTTACTCATTCTTGTCCTTTCCGAGAGTCATTTGCAAAACTCACATGAATTGTAAGCTCTGATTATTAAAGTGGTTATTCAATAAGCCTTTTTCAAAACTGCCATCTTGGCTTTTAATCTATGCAAGGTCACAGGTTGTGAGGTTTACAAATTTCAAGAAAACACGTTGTAAGCAATGGGAGAAGAGAGCAGGTGGATGGCTTTGGCCCCCATTACATTCATTAGTGCAAATTCAAAAAACATTTATCTAAGGTTATCATTTGTTTAAGGCAATGACAATGTTGTATGAAAACTTTCATTATTTCGAATTCTTATTGACTGAAATGGTGTTTGAATGCATGCTGTGTCATCACCCTGTGGCCATTAGCACTGTTTCAACAACTTTCCCAAGGCGAGAAACTCTGTACAAAGAGTGCTTCCTTGTTGCCATTCAAAACAAGTTCTTGGCTCTGTAAAAAATTCTTTAAACCTATGATATCTCATCATTTAAAGTCATCTGGGGTTACCCCTTTAGTTAATGCGAATGATGATATCGGTTCTCTGAATTTAAACTTGATATTTCACAAATCTAGTGGATTTGGCTGACATAGAACTCAATGTGACAAACATGGAAATCGCTTTGTTTACACCCCTCGACCTGTGATCTTGCATAGATTTAAAAGCCAAGATGGCAGTTTCGAAAAAAAAGTCTCATTAACAGGGTTCCATTGTACCAAAGAATAGTATCCTTTTAATCTTACCGCTGAGATGATTTCTATATACCATTCTTTGGCCTTTTGAAGAAGATGTAGCTGCATATCTGTCGCAAACAAGATGTATCGTGTTGACTTTATGGTAATATCTTTTCTCAGAAAGCCTGAGGGAATGTTGTATTCTTGTAAATCAAAGTTGACATCCTCTGGACTATCCAAGTCTTCAGTCTGTGCTTCTTTTTTTATCATCAATGCTTTGTCTGTTGGTTTCTCTTCACAATCATGCAAGCAAGAATTGCCTTGAGTTGACTTCTGTATGTAGGAACTAACCTGAAACAGTTTTTACTTGTGATGAACCCTCAAGGAAATATTTCATAATGTACCAGTCCTTTAACCCTTTACCTAACGAATCGCTTGCATCCACATGCATAAAATGCAAATTAAGCAGTTGAAAAAATTAAATTTTTCAAAATATTTCAACAAAACCATATCATGTGACCCCTCATTGGAACGAGCTCATTGAGTTTTTACTTGTGATGAACCCTCAAGGAAATATTTCATAATGTACCAGTCCTTTAACCCTTTACCTAACGAATCGCTTGCATCCACATGCATAAAATGCAAATTAAGCAGTTGAAAAAATTAAATTTTTCAAAATATTTCAACAAAACTATATCATGTGACCCCTCATTGGACCGAGCTCATTGAGCTCGTTCCAATGAGGGGTCACATGATATGATTTGTTGAAATTTTTTGAAAAATTGAAAAAAAATGATATTTAAAATAATCAATTTTGATATAGTCTGCATTGGGTAAAGGATTAAATACCATCAAAATGGTGACTGCAATTGTTATATTCAAACAGTGGTAATTAGGCCAAACACAAAAAAAAACAAAACATTTATTTCTCGAAGATTTGATTTTTCCTGCGTATCCTTTTTCTGTCAGTATATTTGCAAGTGTTTAACCTGAAATGTCCTTGTTCTAATTTTGGTGAGCACACGTTCCAACATGCAGTATTTTGGTGGTGTTGCTAATGCAAGTTACAATAGCCTGGCAGTGGTTCCTAATGAAGTACTGGCTGCGTGTATACAAAGACTTCGCTTGCACTACTGCTAAATCAAAAGTGCTATCTTATTGTGAGAAAGCAAAAATAAGTAGAATTCTCCAAGAATTTAAGGACACTTTCAAAATATAAAACAAGAATCAAATAAACATTTTCATAAAATCAAAGTAGACTGTCATTGTTTTCACAGTGTGAATTATTTGTGAAAAGTGATTCTGGTTATTGCATGAATTTTAAGCCCTGCAGTCTAACAAAGTCATTTCCATAACATTCCTGAATGTTACAGCTAATTGCAGTGGTTGTAGACTCATTGTTTGGAGAGCTTAAAAACTGCAAAAGCAAATGTACATGAAGCCACACAAAATAAATTATCCGATACTCAGGCAATTCTTTTTTCCAAATCAGTTAAGGAGGGAGGGTTTTATTTAACTTTTTTTTTGTTGCAGTAAGCATGGATTGAGAGGCTTTCTGCAGTCTTTTCACATACAGAATACATAGAAAGTACATAATTATACAAATAAACTCATTTATCTTTAAAAAGAAAACTGTTTTGCATCTTTAGTTATGTTCTTCAGATTTCAGTTAAAAACGTGTAAAAAAGTTTACAGTACCTCAATTTTGTAGTAATATTGAATAAATTTGTCTTGGTTGGGTACACATGGGTCTTACCCATAATAACAAAAGATAGTTAATGGCCTGGGTACAGGTGGATAAACCTCTCTCATTGGTGGGGCTTGGGGTGATCTATCCATGAAGGAATGTGAAAGGAATGTAGTCCTTTTAAAAAATGTGAGGACAACAACCAATTTTAAAAGCTTTATAAATTTACAGGCATCTTTGGTTACAGAACTTCCAGCATCAGTATTTAACCCCTCCACACTGATGTCAAAATATCAAAATTTCAAGCTTCAAAATTTACAACATAATGCAACTAGGAATTTAACAAATTCAACATTGCTTGACAGAGCTCGCTGAGATGTCACACAAGACTGAATTGTATAATTCCTGGTTGCATTATGAGAAAATTTTTCAAGGTTTCTACTGCAGTTCACTCTTCTTGTATCTTATCTTACAATAGGTATGTACTGAGTTAGTAACTGTAAGAATATGTCATGTATTAGTTGCTCCTTGCTAAGAATTCTGGGAAAATGAATACAAGAATATGCTTTGTCAGGAATTGGTTACTTTAGTATTTACAGCCGCCGTGGACTGGTTGTAATCCATGTGTGGGCAGTATGTCCATGCATACTTTTAACTAGGTAATAAAAATCATCATCAGCAAAATTTTAATTAATGAAGCATCAGGTTATACCTGGTGCTTCAATAATTAAATTTTTGATGATTATTCCAATGATTAGTGTTTGGAATCTAATTTTATTGTGCCTGTGGAAATATTGCCCACATGTGAAAAGTGATCAATCCACATCGGCCTTAACATATAGGTTTCTTGATATTAACCCTCTGAACACCAGAGGCCGAGTTTCCCGGCGGGTCACAAGCTATGTTATAATGTCATTGTGGGGGATAACTGCAAGGCCGCACATTGAAAATATTAATTGGTCTACCCCCAGATAATAAATATGGACTCTTCCTATTGCTACCATGGAACTGACATGGAAGCTACCACCAGGATTCAAAGGGTTAAAGCAGCTGATTAAAAGGGAAAAACACAGCTCAAAGGTATAATTATGAAACCACATTGCTTTTAATGTCTGTACCTGAATCATTGGAATCATTTATTTATTGGGGATTTTAACGACACTTTCGACAGTCAGGGTTTCCTTGTTTTGGACAGTTTTATGGGTGGAAGAAGCCGGAGTACCCAGAGAGAACCACTGAGCAATGGCTAGTAATTGTCATACTCCCCAACGTACGAACTTCACATAAGCAGGGTTAGCATTGCTTGAAGTCAATTGCACCATTGACATGTAGTACGCCTTAGTTCACAATGCCCCCATGTGAGCAACTGGGATTAAGTGTCTTGCCTAAGGACACAATCAAACTGAGGACCTCTTGGCTTGCAGCCTGCATCTCAACCTACTGAGCCACCACACCTCCATTGGAAGCATTCGAGCTGAAAGAACATGCAGTTAGTCTTTACGATTGTGAAACAAACTTGCTCATATTAAGTTTATTTATTAGGAAAGTTAGATACAACTGAATCCAGTTTTGATTGAAACGACCAGCATTGTTTTAGTGTCAAATGAAATTGAAGTTAAAATACTAGTTAATCAAGCTATTGCTACTAAGTGCAGTTAAGAATTGTAAGATAAATCTATCATCATTATATTTATGTACAAAATGTTGTACAGTGGAACCCTGTTAATTAAATACCGGTAGCCACTTTGCCAATGAAAATTATTCAATTAACAGTAGTATTCAATTAACAGGGGTTGTGTCACCCTTCTGTATTCTAGAGATAAACTTAGCATTTATTCTATTCTATCTTTATCAACCTAGCTCATAGAGCTCTGTCAAACAAGATATAATAGAATAATAGCCAGAATTGGATGTACTGAGGCCAAATAGGGCTATAAACAAAGGAAAACTGAGGAGAGTCTGGGTAATTTCTTGACAGGTTAAGATTTTTTATTCAATTAACAGTAGTTTACTCTATAATCTATATTCAGTTAACAGGCTAAATTTGAACTGGTGGTATGGTAAATGGTTTTGTGTTGGGAAATTATATTCAGTTAACAGGGTTATTCAGATAAGAGATATCCAATTAAGTGAGCTACACGGTGTCAGAGTCTTGCTCTTGTTTCATATGCAACATCTAAACTCGTTGAGACATGACATTAGAAACAACATCTTGATTCTAAAACATTTGGTAGATAAACACAGTGGTGATAACATATATCTATATGGATTATAGGATATAATTCTTGCCTCGGTGATATCTTTTCTTGTTATCTGTGAAGGAATGTTCTCTTGCATGTCATGAATCTTGTCCTTTGTGTGCTCAAGTTGTCCGGTTTCTGAATGATGTGCTGCTTCCATGATAGTTGGCACATTTTCACATTTTATTGAGTTGGAACCACTCCGATGACCCTCACCTAGGCTGGAACAGCCCTAAAACAAAAATGACATGTCATAAAACTTCAATGAGAATTTTTATCCATATACATGTATTACCAAACACATTTTGTGTGTGAGTTACTACACATTTCACAAGCAGGCAGGACAGATAGCCGAATGGACAGTGGTAAAAAAATATGCCCCTGTGATGCATCAATGGCAGCTTGTGTTTGTATGGGAAATAGGGGGTTAATTACTGGTCATGCATATGGTAGATCAGGTCCTAAATTTCAATCTTCAGTAAGTATCGGTGAATAGTGATGTGATCTCAAAAGCATTTTTTTTGTGATTAGATCATGAACACATAGACAAGGAAGTCAAAATTTCTCACACAACATTTTACCTAACATAATGACCAAAAATGAACGCCATTCTTTTCAAAAGTTTGTCTCAAAGACATAGTTTCTGACACCTTACTGGAAAGAGCTTGTTGAGACCCTCCAATCAGAGATTATAAACTATGTTTTTTGAGACAAAATTAAACTTTTTTAGTCACACATTTTTTGCAGTGTCGTCTTCTAATAGTGTTTGGTGAAGGGTTAAACAAAATGTTGTGATATCATGACCATTTCTAAATTAGAGGCTCAAGTGAGCCTAAAATGCTCACCTGGTTAAAGTTATCCCTGGAGAGAGTGAAGGTGTAAATGGGCTGTGTGGAACCATTTCGTAGAGGCCAAACTGCAACTATGATCAATTTTTACTGAAGCAAAAATGGTGCCAAATATGGAGTATTTGGATACATTAAACTATTATGAGTACGAACCCAGGAGTGAAATGGGACAAACCTCAAAAAAGTGATTTCAAGATCTCAAAATATGTCCAAAAATCTTGTAATACCTTTGCTTATATGTTTTGAGTGAGGTATATTACTGGCTGAAACTTTGCACTAGTTATTTATTTGTTTATTTATTGGTGTTTAAGGTCACATGAGCTCGTTCCAAAAAGGGGTCATAACTTATGTTTTTGAGACAAACAATGAAAACAATAATGAAAATGAACTGGCGATTTTTGAGAATAGTGCTGGCCGGTTTTGGTTGTTAAGTTGGGTACAGGGTTAATACAGATGGAGGAAGTCAGAATTCATGGAGAGAACCACCAAGCCAAGACTAGCAACTCTCAGACTGGTAATAAGTGATAATTAATACTGACTAGGAAAACAAAAAGATCATAGATAACTTAAGGAAAAATGACAAAGAGACTGTAGCTAATAAAAGACCTGAGATAATAACTGCTTTTGCTGCTACCATGATATCCACTGAACTGACTCTGCACAAGTATGGTTTACATTGGCTGAACCGAAGCACACCATCAACATTCAGTACGCCTTAGTACACAATGTCACCAAGCCCCCAGATGGGCAATCATGATTAAATGCCTTGCCCAAGAACACGCAACAGTTACCTCTGGTCAGAATAGACCATGTAACTTTCGGTCTGAAGGTCAATGCTCTATCCACTGACTCCTGATTATCACAGTTAACCCTTTACCTAACATGAAAAGCAGACGACACTTGCAATAAAAATTCTTGAATAACTATTTTTTTCATTTTTTGTCTCAAAAACATAGGTTATGACCCCTCGTTGGAACTTGTAATACCTTTGCTTATATGTTTTGAGTGAGGTATATTACTGGCTGAAACTTTGCACTAGTTATTTATTTGTTTATTTATTGGTGTTTAAGGTCACATGAGCTCGTTCCAAAAAGGGGTCATAACCTATGTTTTTGAGACAAAAACTGAAAAAAATAATGAAAATTAATTGGCGATTTTCGTGAATAGTGCTGGCCGGTTTTGGCCGTTACGTTGGGTAAAGGGTTAGTGAATGACATATTTGGTCAATGTGTCTGGTTTGGGGATAAAAACACTGTAATTCAGAGAAAATCAATAATTTTTTTCATGTTTGGGTTACAATGATATGGAACTATGAAATATATCACCTATCAATCTCCACGATATGATACATATCCTGAAAAACATTATCCTTCATGGCATGTAACTACAATTATCAAATACTTTGGATTATACATCTTCATTTCAAGTAGTTTCCATTTAACTCTTAACCTGTGGAGTATTTATTTTCAAGATATTTTTCATCATATTTAGTCATGGCTGCTGTGAAGCAGCCATGGCTAGATTTGAAAAAAAAAATAACTCCAGAAATCATTGGTGAAAAAATCCATACAATATACAAGGAATAAGTTGGACTAAAAGTGGCCAAATTATACTTGTTTCAGTGGCAAGAGAAATCCTGTCCTGGGTGGGAATAGCTGCCAGCAGCATGCAAGGAGTTATCTCTTTACTTGGAATGAGCTCTCTGGTGGTTCCAATCTGGGGGTCACATAATACGATTTTATTGAACATTTTGGAAAAATGAGAACACACAATAATTAAAGTAATACATTTTGATATCCTATGCATTGGATTACGGGTTATTACAAATTTTTGAATGCACACCTTGAACAATATGCAAATTCTCAAGATGATAACCAATGGTGGTATTCAGTAAATTAACTACATGTAGATTATTTTGTGCCCCATTTCCAATACTTTTCTCCATTAGAAAATACGTTCTAACCATTTAATCTCTTATATTTTGTTTGACAGATCTCTGCAAGCTCTGTCAAACAAAATATAAATGAAAGTGTCAATGACACTATAGCTCAACTTGTGTAAGACATGTACATGTATAGTATGTGGCCCACCAATCACACACATCTAGGTAATGTCCTGATAACAAAGGTACATATAAAGTATTGTAACGGTCTGTACATAAATGCTGACCGTAGCCAGGAACAAATGTATATGTAAAGTATTGTAAAGGTGGGTGACAGTTAGATGCTAAACTAGAAAAGAAATCCCAGAGTGGGTCTGACTGAACCCAAAAATATATGGTCTCATAACACGGTGATAACAAAGGCACCCAAAAACACTCGTTCCTGTCCCAAGGTGATAACAAAGGTACCAAAGAAGTTCCTTGAAGATCGGTTCATAAATACAGCCTCTAGCCCAAGCAGTATTGACATGTGCACTTACAGTGTATAAGTAGTACTGAATAAATCAAAGTTCATCTAATTTGCATAATTTCTGCACGAGACAAAAACTCGTATTAAATATGATGTATTCCATGTTACTGAACATTCATTCAAAAATTTATTCAAATCAGAACCTTCATACAGAAGTTCTGTACCAAAAACTGATTGTACCTAATGTTGGTACAAAATGGCCACCAGCAGCCATCTTGAATTTTGGACCTCATCCAAAAACACCCGTTGTTCTTTCATCTGTCATTAATTATATTTATTGTATCATGATACATTGTGATCAGCGATATGAACTGAATCATGAGCAATGATATTGATTCAATATCATGATAAACGATTCTGCCCCATGTGACCTACAGGACAGTCACAGTGGGCTGGTCATAATCCATGTGTGGGAAGTGGTGATGTCCATGCATGCATTTACCAGGCATATGTCATAAAAATCTTCATCAGCAAAATTTTAATTAATGAAGCACCAGGTTGAATCTGTGCTTCATTAATTAATTTTTTTACGATTATTCCTGTAATTAGTGTTTGGAATTTAATACTACTGCATCTGTGGAAATACTGCCCACCCGCAGAAAGTGATCAGTCCACAGTGACCATACTGTATCGCCATACAGTTCAAATTCTTTTAGGTCTACAGGTATCTTAGCCCTGGGTCCACTGCATCATCACTGAAAAAATCGAGAGAATTTTATTTGGAGGTTACTTTACAACTTATCCAACTGGTAGTTAACTCTTTCAACATAAACGACTGCTTTTCTGATCCAGCAACACGATACGTAATTACTGCATTAAGTAGTATGGTTATTAAGTGAATGTGTTCGGTAGAGCAATTAATTTTTTTAATGGGCAGCCTGAAGGATAAACGTTGAAAATATTAATTGCTCAACCCCCAAATAATTAATATGGACTCTTCCAATTTCTGCCATTTAACTGGCATGGAAGATACCACCAGTGTTCAAAGGGTTAACATACCTCTTCAGGTTCAACTGCACCTCTTCTAGAAAGTGATACTTCATTTCTTTTTGCTCTCTTTTTGGGGACAATGGATGCATCACCCTCTGTTTGGTTTACCTGATTCTGTAGTTTGTGTTTTCTCTTGGAAGCAACATAACCCTCTGAATATGGGGAATGGTTGTGTTTGCCTTTACCAGGTTTAAAATCATTCCAATTCTGTTTGACTGTCGCATGGCAACAAACTTTTTTGTTTCGAACAGTACATCTCCAAATCACTGTGTTTTCTAAATGCAAATACAAATTATAGAGAAAATGACTGATTTAAAGTCAACAAATATCAATCCATATAATAGCCAGAATACAGCAATTAATGGCAAACATGACTTTTGCCAGTACAGGGTAGGGGGAGGGGGGGGGGGGGGGGGTCGAGACTAGGGACTTTGAAGCATTTAGATTTGATTATGATAACTGATGTGAATTTCATCGCAAGATTTAGAGTTTCTAGCAAAGGCTGTTGTTTTCTCATATTCATCATGGAGATCTAGTCAAACAACAGTGCAGTTAGGGCTGCACGGTATATCGATAAACCGATACATACCGGTATTCAAACCAGTATCGATTGCATACCGGTGTAATTGCAAAAATATCGGTTTATCGTCATTATTTATTTACCCACAGTTCAATTTTCAAGATGTCCCGAGATTTTTAATTGTAGTCCCGAGCGAATAATATATTATCCATGTACCTGACAAATTGGCCACATCCTCCCGGGTAATATACAAATCGTACAGTTGAACAAATATTATTTTTCAAACAAATTCAACAAAACCATATCATTGGAACGAGATCGACAAGCTCATTCCAATGAGGGGTCACTTGATATGATTTTGTTGAATATTTTTTGAAAAAAAAAAAAAATCGATAAGCAAAATTTAAAAAAAATAAAATTTGATATCATCTGCGTCGGGTAAAGTGTTATTCGAACTGTATCATCAAGACATGCTGGTTTGTTCTGATTGTGAATGATCAAGTCCCAATTATGGTACGTGTGTCCTGATATCTGAACAGTCTTTCTATATACCGGTATAGCGGTATTTTTTTGAATACCGATACCGGTATTTTTTTGAATACCGATACCGGTATTCAGTTTCGAATACCGTGCAGCCCTAAGTGCAGTAGAACCTCAGTGGGCTGGTTACTTTTCACGCAAGGGCAATATTTCCACGGATGCAATAATATTAGATTCCAAACACTAATTGTAGGAATAATCATCAAAAACTTAACTAATGAAGCACCAGGTACAACCCGGTGCTTCATTAATTAAAATTTTGTTGATGATAATCTTTATTACCTGGTAAATGCAAGCGTGGACATCACTGCCCACACGGAGATTATGACCAGCCCACTATGAATGTACTGTAGCATTTATGCATCTAAATAAAATAATCCTGTTTGAACTGAGAACCTAGTGAGCGGTCAGACATCTGTGATCCATCATTTGTGTGTACCTCTGAAATTTAAACTCCTGTTGCTCAGTTTCACGCAAAAAGTCAAACCAGCAAAAATAAAAATATCAAACAGCAAGGCCCCAATAATACATCGGAAATCGAGTTGATGCACTAATTAACCCTTTACCTAACGAATCTTCCGCATCGGCCCGTGTAATATGCAAATTGAGCAGTTGAAAAGATTAAATTTTTCAAAACATTTCAACAAAACCATATTATGTGACCCTTCATTGGAACAAGTTCATTGAGCTCGTTCTAATGAGGGGTCACATGATATGGTTTTGTTGAAATCTTTTGAAAAATTTAAAAAAAATGATATTTAAAATAATAAATTTTGATATCGTCTGTGTTGGGTAAAGGGTTAACCATTTCAGTCTAAAAGTACTGTAATCACAAAAGTAGACAGAAAATTTTGACAAGATGTAACTTGGTCATGATCAGTCAAAATTATACTTTTGCTTTTCTCCTCTTAGCACAATGTATAGAGGATATCTACGCTATTTTTGTAAATATTGAGAATCATCTCTTGAGTGTGGATCTGAAAGTTAAAATTTATTTTAAATAATACTTTCAGGTCCATGAGTATGAAATCATTCCTGATATTCACTAAAATAGCGCAGATTATCTTTCTATTATATGCTATGTGACATTTTACTGTGTAATATTCAGCCTAATTCGGCTGAAAATAGTTTCAAGACAATATAACAAAGATCTGTTAATCGATTCTTCACGGCAATGTCATGCGTCAAAGGGTAATGCAATTTTCATGTAGAAAGCTACTGAAAAAAAGCATCATGTGGACCTGAAAGTATTATTTTTCACTCGTGCATGTGCTCATGAAAAATAAAACTTTCAGGTCCACACTCATGAGTAAGTCCAGATACTGACTAAACTAGAGTAGATATTCTTTTTTATTATATGCTATGAGACATTTTATTGGACAATATTTAGCCCAATTCGACCCCAAATGCATACGTTTCAAAACAATAACAAAGATCAGCTGATTGTTCCTTCAAGGTGATGTGATGCACCATAGCTTGAGGTCATTTAGGAAGATACTGAGGGATATCCATATAATAAAAATTCATATGCTAGAAAAGAAATGAGAGAACATTAAATTTGATTTGCTGTTTTCATTTCTTTTTCTTGATTTGGTCTTAATTTCACAATATTTCATTTATGGCACAGAGCATTTTGTGGCGAGTGGTGTCGTATAAAACATTGGGAATTTTTTCCAAGTTAAGGAGCCTGAAGTGTTAGTTACTTTATGTTCTTACGAGATGAAGAAAAAAGCCCTGTTTTGTTCCTCTTAAACTCAAACTGCCCCATTAGCATAATTCAATTTCTGTCGAAAAACAGCATGGCCAAGTATTTATAATTGTTCATAACAGCACAAGAAACACTTGCAACTTTCATCACATAGACCACCGGTTATAACCTGGTGATCCATGTGATGAAGGTTTGCATGCGCTTCTAGTCCACAGCTATTTAGCTGTAATCCACCCTCGACATACTGTAGTCTCAATATTTTTTTTTCTGTTTGCTCAGTAGTTAGTGATTTCACCACCGACCTCGATATTAGCGCATTATATTTTGCATTGCACAGCACAAATGCTCTTGTGTATTTCAAACTTCATTCTTTTTCAGTAAGAAGCACATTAACTAACAAGTATTTTCAGCACTAATTGTGACAGGACTTCTAGATTCAACTGAATATATAAAATTAAACGAAAATTTTTCAGTTTTGGAAATACAGTGCAAATTTCAGTGACTCCACATTACGAGTCTATTTGACCCTGGATAGTGATTAACCGATAAGGATTTCCACCCGTCATCTGCTTGCCGATTAGTTGAGTGCACAATCAACTGATTGTGAATGCCGATGTCAGATGTCACAACCAAAAGGATTAGTAGATTCAAGAATGCATAGAATAGGGTTAATTTTACAGTACAGTCAGGTTGATATGTCCGTTGATCTCAAGTGCGAGTCACTGTGTGTATCAAAATAAAAGTATGATGTCAGCAGAAACATGTTAACGGTGCAGCATCTTTGAGCAATGCAAAAACAGGTGACTTTTTTAAATTCCACCTCCATTTAAATTTAGTTTCAAGATGAATTTGAAAAAAATATATCAAAGGGAATTAAATAACATATATATTTATTTACTTGATTTAATTACTGATTTGTGTTTTAAAGCAAATTTTAGATTCAAAATCCATGTGGATATACAGGTCAAAACAAGGGTAGGTCCCGTTTTGTACACAGTAATTCAGATTGCTTTCATTGTGGGGTGGAAATCAACGACTTAAAATACATTCACAACGGCTGTGTTTTCAAATAGCATTTCACTCTATTTCATAGATTTGTATTCACATGTTTAGTGCCGGAGAATCCTGAATGGAAAAACATAATGTTTCACAAATGATAACCAATCCCAGAAGTCCATGCACAAAATAGCCATATACTATTTTTAGATTGTTTACATAAATAAGTAACATGCACAACAGACTGAGGTTATACTTCGACTGAAAAAAATCATTTGTTATTGTCCACTTTGTGTTGACAGTAAATAAAGAAGAATTGGGTAACTAGATTGTTTACAAATGACCTGACAGTGATATCAAACGATGAAACAGCAATTCATAGTATTGGTGGGGTGCTGTCAGTGTTTGTTTAAGTTGTAAAGGGAGTTAGATATTACGTTGAATAATCAACAAATGATCATTTCAACACTACTGCCAATCATCGAGGCAACTTATGAAGCTTATTACTGCTTGTATGAAGGTTGTGAATGAAACGTAAATTTGAACAATTTTGATCCCGTGGTGTTCCATGTAACCATTGGCACGAACCAATGTTCAAACACTGCTACTGATGGTCAGCCGATGGCTTACAATCGGCCGATATGAGATGCGATTGCCGAATATCGGCAATCACTAACCCTGGATGTACTTACTATGATCACAAAAAGCAGACAGAGGATTTTGAATAAATCATGACTCAGTCAAGATATAATCAAAATTATCTTTCCACTTATCTTCCCAGCAAATTGTAGAATCTCATCTACCAGAAAAAATGTGAGAATATTGAATCTAAGATGCTCTTTTTTGTTTTTTGTGAATCAGTATTGAATTCAGAACATTTTCTAGAATTTGCGAAATCCTGACACACTGGTGTATACATTTAAGTTTGTTGTGACCCAGTTGCGATCTGATCGAGAAATTACCACTAATGTGATTGCAGAACTCTATTTCCATGTCACAGAAAGAAATGATTTCACTAGAAGTAAATATTTTGAATAAACTTAAGCCACACAAAGTTGATCTTCTGTTTCTCAGGCCATTATTTGTGAAATTGCGTGCAGGCGAGCGTTTTTTTTTATTTTATTTTTTATTTCAGTAATTACTTCTTTGCCATCAAAAGTTCATGTTCTTGGTTCAAGTTTTAGGCCTCATAATCTACAGAATAGCATGGGTGGTGGTGTATGTCATCCCTTGAGTGCAAGAAGGCTTTGCAATTCTAAAGCATTGCAAAGCCTTCTTGCACTCAAGGGACAAATTTATCAATTTTTTTTAACTTGGGTAAAACATCAGACATAAACCATTTAATTTTTATTTTTTTTAAGTTTAAATTGGTTATAAAAAGAGAGCATGAGGCAGCCAAAAGGACCATGTGGGAGAGCCTGAGAAACAGATTTTTTTTTTTTAGGCCTTATCACAATTTATTGGAGAGTGTTTTGGGGCACCCTCCAATAAACTTTAACAAAACCACTACTTCTGACAAAATTTTTAACACCAAAAATACTCCACCGGTCTACCAGTTAAGAGAAAAAAAATCATGAAAATTCAACTTACGCCATTCTTCTTTCCTTGTGTATGTATATCCAAGTGGATCAACAAGTTTATGAGCTTTACGCTGTGTACAACTTTCCACTATCTTATAGTTGAAATCATTTTTTAATGGGGTGTCTGTTTTGATTATGTCAACCATGACCAAATTACAGTTTTTCAAATAAGCATCAAATTTGTGATGGACTGTTCCTCCTTTTCATTCAGTTTCTTATGTCAGCAACAACAATATACTTGATCAGTATATGTTTTCTGAAATTAAAAAAAACAACTTTCATTGATCAACAACTATCAACATTCACCATGCCATTTCACATTATGTCATTTTATGTGCAGAGTGGATTACTTTTAACCCTCTGCACTCTGATGTCAAAATGGTTAAGTTTTTAGAAGCAAATATTTCCAATAATGCAGTTTGATATTTAACCCAATATGCCTTGTTTAACAGAGCTCATCAAGTGGTGTTTCCACATGCACATGTTCACTTGTCAGTCCTCAAAGTTACCCTAATGGGATCGTGGTGGCTCAGAGGAAGACTGTTGGACTTCTATGCAGGAGGCCCCGCATTCGATCCCCGTCTGTGACTACCCGTGTTGTGTCCTTGGGCAAGGCACTTTATCCCGGTTGTCTACATAGGGGCACGATGAGGCATGTACTAAGGTGTACTGTACGTCGATGGTGCACTTGTCTTCAACTGCTGTAACCCTGCATGAGCAGAGCTTGAGCAGATTTAGAATGTTGAGGAGTTGACAGTTGCTCGGTGGTTCTCTCCGGGTACTCCAGCTCCCTCCACCCAAAAAACTGTCATGATTACGATTAATGTGACCTTAAACACCAACAAATAATTGAATAAATAGTTATCCTAATCCAAGAAGATAAAAGATTTGCCCGAAATAGGCAAGACACAGGCTAAAATACTGTCCTTCATTTGCATTGGTGAACCCTTTACCCAGTGCACATGATATATCAAAATTTATTATTTTAATTAATTTTTTTAATCAATTTTTTTTCAAAAACTTTAAACTGAACCACATCATATGGCCCCTCATTGGAACAAATTCATTTTATAGAAATGTTATAAGAAATATATTTTTCCAACTGAACAGTTTAGTTTGTAAATTATTGGGACAGTTATGGATGTTTTATTGTTTTTCAGCTTGCTGAGTGTTTTTCTTTACTTTTATGCAATGTATTGTTACTTTCAGCTTAAAACTCAGCAATGTAGCCACACATTGTAAATTAATTGATTCTCAGGCATTTTTTTTTTAAATCAGTGTGGGAAGGAGGATTTTATTTTTAATTTTTGTATTATTCTTGTATATAATGAGCATGGATCGAATGGCTTTCCAGTGCTTTTTCACATGCACAAAATACCATACTTATACAAATTAACTTAACTTTTAACTCTCATGGGCCTGTTTCTGGCTCTCAGCACTGTAAGAGAACAGATGCCCTAACACAAGTGTTGAAACAATTAATGCCATTTACAGGGCTTATATTTCGTCTAAATTTGTGAGAATCCATTTGGATTCTCGTGAAAATGGTTGCGAGAATCTATACCTGCTATGAGTGTCCCAGGATTCCATGAGGCCACCATGGTTCAACCACTGTTGTATATTGATAACACATGTTAACCTTTTACCCAACACACCTTTTTAATTTTTAAAACTAAGTTTGATAATTTTTAAACAATAAATAATAAATAAATGATAAAATAATTAACTGAACAATATTTACCAATAAAATCTTACAAATATGGCTGTCGTTGGAACCGGCTCAATGAGCCGGTTCCAATGACAGCCATATTTGTAAGGTTGCATTGGCAAAGTGTCAGGATATTTAAGGTCATATTAACCTTCTATTTGTTAATTTGTTGCCGCTGTGTTAGTTAAAGGGTTAAATTGGCTCAATTTGTTTTTCACGCGAATCCTAGCAGAGGTGCAGCGAGAATCTACATGGATTCTCGCCGGTTTTATTGCACGAATCTTTGTGCGAATCGATTCTCGGATTCTCGTCGAAATATAAGCCCTGATTTAGTGATGAACCAATAATTGGAATCGGCAATCGGAACTGGCCGGTTATGGGGCACCGGCTGATTATGACAACCGGCAGTTTAATCTATATTTAACACTGACAATTAAAAATCCCTTTGATATCTGCCCATTTCAATAAAGTTTCCCCATTAAAAACGTGTGTAGTGAATAGCAGAAAATTTGCAGAGCAGAGATGTTACAGAATTTACCAACTGCAATTGATCTGAGATTGCCACCATTTCCCGAAGATTGTAGATTTCAGGTAAACATTAAGAGAAACGCATCAAGGGAAGAAACACATTGAAAAAAGACCATTGAATAATACATTCTGACAAATGTGTAACCCATGCATCATACGGCTTCACAACACACATTAACATCAAAGTTATTATTCATTTAAGACACAAAGTATGTGTGCTCAGTATATTCCTTGTTAATAAAGCCAAGTGTCTAGTATCCTTACGCAAAACCATATTAACACTATTTACCGGAATAAAACACAATCTTCGCGAGAAAAATATCGTGTGATTGTATCGTTAATAACGATCTTTTCCCCACACCCCAATCAAAATGCAAATATTATTTTGGCTAATATTGCCCAGCACTAAGACCACACAAAATAAATAAATTGATTTCAGGCAATTTTTTTTTTAAATCAGTGAGGGAGAGAGGGTTTTATTTTTAATGTTAATTTTATTTTTCTTTTGCAAAAAGTGAGCAAATATGGAAAGGATTTTGGCTGTATTTTTACACACAGAAATATAGAAAGTGTATATTTAAACAAATAAATTCATTTTTAATTTGAAAAATAAAGCATTCCTCTAAAAACAAAGTGTAGTACTGCAATTCAAAGGCTTCATATTCTTTCGATGCTCTTCATATTATCTTTGAAGTAAAAGTATTTAATCAAAAGGAATTTCCCTCATTACAGTTTATGGGAGAGTGCCTAAATTGTCACAAGGCAAACACATTGGAGACGCAACTGAATAAATATATATCATTAAAAACAAGGTAAAAAGTTTCAGGTCTCCATGAGTTTGTACTTATATTGGAAGACACCGA
The DNA here is from genome assembly GCA_031216915.1 of Pictodentalium vernedei. Classification (NCBI taxonomy): domain Eukaryota; kingdom Metazoa; phylum Mollusca; class Scaphopoda; order Dentaliida; family Dentaliidae; genus Pictodentalium; species Pictodentalium vernedei. Next base: position 404,252,483 of record CM062296.1, on the reverse strand, counting down.
GAGGCAATAAAAACATCCAATGAGGGGGTTCAAATTCAATAAGGGATTTCCTGAGAATCAAAACACTTTTTAGCCAAATGTATACGACATATTGCATCGCAAATCGTGATGCGATACTGCTAAAATCACACTCTATGATGGTTTTATACATTTTGAATTTTGCCTCCAAAATAAATATGACGAACGTGGGCTGAAAAAAAAGGAATGCATCATTTGTTTAGCCTAAATACAAATGTATGCATACTCTGAGAACTCAAGTAGTATTACGCTTTCGTAATTGATGATTTATCAATGAAATTTCTGTAGTATAACAGGCACCAACAGATTTTCTTCAGTGTCCTACTTCAGCCATAGGAATAGGCATAATCAGCAGAGAAATAACCGGTAATCGGTTGATAGCAAGTTTTGATAATCGGTTCATCACAAATGCCATTTGGATTTTTACTAATCGTTTAATCGCCAGGTAATGTCAATGATGAATTGACTAGTCGGTTATGCGCTGTCAGGTGTTCAACTAGAATCTATCTGCGGTTGAACTAAGCACAAATGGAGACGGTATAATTATATCTGTCAATCTTATGGTGTTTCCGACCCGTCATATAATGTCAGAGGTCAAACAGAATTTGTTTTGCTTCTGTAATAACTGGGACTTAGGTTATTGGTAGAAGAACCAAAGATACAAGAAGTGATGCCAGGTGTACAATGGCGGCTAATTCAGTTCAATTTATTATGTTCTGGTATGTACACTTTCCTATTTCATCTCTCACTCAACACATTCTGCATATTGCAGTGCAATACCTTTGATCTTGTGAGGTGTGTAACAGCATTTAGACAATGTAGCAACTAGCAAAATGTCACAAAGTGGAAACTTCAAGGCTTTAGAGAATGCACTCAGGCAACTAATCAACGAGTGATTCACTGACCGGTTAATAGACTTGTTTAGTACTAATTGGATAGGCGTCGACTAGTCGAAAAATCATTTCAACAATACCTAACATGTTGTCTCTGGAGAAACTTGTAAGTTACATTCTAAGTAGCCTGGCAGTTGTTTCTGGTCAAGTCTTGGCTGCCTATACAAGCAGCCAAGACTTGCCTAGAAAGAACTGCAAAGCACACAAAGTGAACTGTCATTATTTAGTTATGCTCTTCAGCTACATATGTACATCAATCAGAAAATATAATAAGAGGCCCCAAGGGGCCTTAAATACTCACCTGACATTTTGTTCAAAGAAGTATTTTGGATCACCTTCAGCTAACCATGGTTCATCAATACTTCAGAGGAATGAAGTCATGAAATTATTATACATGTAGGAGTCCCTTTTTTTACATAAATTCACTCTAATTCCTTCAAAATGCATTTTGTAGCAATATTTTTTCCACCGCTTAATTAACCCCCAGGGGTGGGGTTGGTGGTCACAGGGGTATTTGGGGGGGAGGGGGGGTGCATAAAACACTCCAAATCTGTCAAAATATATTTTGAAGCCAAACATTTTGTTACATCTAAATGTACCACCACCCCCCTCCCCCCCCCCCTGCAAGGAAGGGAGGGGATGACATAGGGTAAATTCATTTTCGCATTAAAACCACTCTAATTCATCTAGGAACTTGATTTTGAGAAGAATCAAAAAAAAAATCCTAATTTTGGTCCAAAATTTCCAAGTCGGAACCTGACCCAAAATTTTCAGGCTAAAAAAAAAAAAAATTCTCAAAATTAAACGCATAAAAAAATCAAAAAAGTCCAAATCAGGCCCATAATTTTCAACCCAGGGACCCGATTTGAACAAACTTGAATCTGCCCCCCCCCCCCCCCACCCAAGAGATGATGCATACTAAATTTCCTCATACTGCACTAAGTTAAAATTTGGGCTCCCAAAGGGAGTCCAAATATTAACAGATGAACTCGATTTGAACAAACTTGAATCTCACCCCAGCCCCCCCCCCTCCTCCCACCCCCCGAAGATGATGTATACCAAATATTAAAGGATTCTGACTGGTGAATTTGAAAAAGATTTTTAAAGAATATTCCACTTATGGCACAAAGTTAAAATTTGGGTTCCCATAGGGATCCCATATATTAACCCAGCGACTCGATTTGAATAAACTTGAATATACTACCCCCCCCCCCCCCCACCCCCCCCCCCCCCCCCCCTCCGAGATGTTGTATACCAAATATGAAAAGATTCTGACCACTGGTTCTGAAGAAGATTTTTTTTGTATTTTATGAGTGCTATCAGTTATGCCCCTTGAGGTGACCCCTATGGGCACGGCAACTTTATTACAACAAACTTGAATTGACATATGATGAGGAAAATGCGCACCAAATTTGGTTCAATTTGGTCCTAGAGTTTGTGAGGAAAAGTTGAAAGTGATAAGAAAAGATTTTCTGGAATTTGGGCACATTTAAATCCCTGAACAGGATGTGTTAAAAAAATGCAATCTACTTGTAAAGGCCCAAAACTGTCAACTGCAGTCATATAATGCATTAGGCAGTGATGAGCCGATAAGAAGAAAGCTCAATCAGACAAATACTGATGATCTGAATGTACAATCAGTCGACTGTTGAATGTCGATTCCAATGTCAGAAGGTCAGTTTTAAAACTGCTTTGGTGTTTGAGTAGTTAAACTACATGTTAATTCAACCTCTAAACCTCCTGTCCTGGCAGTATTTGTTATTTTTTGAAGCTGAAGACATCAAAAGGAAAAAAATACAACCTGGCAGTGTCGATCATATTACTTCAGTCCAAGAGCATAATCACCGATATTAGACTATGATAATTGTCAAATCAGGTGTCTTGTGTATTACATTAAGTATAATGGAAATCATCAGTGTCTAAAGAGTTTTTTCAATTTCTAATAACCACAAAATGTATCTACATGAAATTTTGGTTACCACTGTAGGCCTATTCCAGGCCTCTCGATTTGAGGCAAATGTCAGTTTGGGTCCTGTGGAGGTTACTTAAAAATGAAAAACATACGAACGGGGGAAAATGGGCCACACCAAATTACCGCTGGGTCATGCAAAACTTTTGCTAAGATGAAAGATCTAGTACGAATGAACGGTGGAATAACGTTGAGCATCAACCAATCATCAGCTGCACAGGTGTTTGCATCTGCCTGACGTATAGCAGCTCTGTTGGCCAATTACTGGTCAACAAAGCAGCTACATGTGCAGATGCAAACACTTATGCTGATGATTGGTTGATGCTCAACATCATTTTAAACTGTTGATCATCTAAAGATGTATCATAGATACAAAATCAGGTAATAGCAATAATATAGTGAGACATATAAATTTAGGTTACCAAATGGGTTACCTGAATCAAGTACAGGGGAACGAACAATAAGTTACCAAAACATAGACCAGGTGAACGACAAATGGGTTATGCAAAATTTTGAAAACAGACGGTCTGCTATTCCATGAATCATGTTGTACTGTAGCAGCACCACAAGACTGCCATGAAACCACAAATTCTCAGTTAAGATTCAGCTGCTCAAAATATCAACTTTACTAAGCAATTACATGTACATATGCATGTTTTTGATCAAAACCACAACAGAGAAAAAATTAACGATAAAAGAATATAAAGTCTAATTATACGAACCCAAGCAACTTTTTGTTCCTGGCTGTGCGACAGATATTCTGTTAACTTGCAGGTACTTTGGTTAGTCAACGTCCATTCCCATACTTCAAAAAGTAGCTCGAAAAAGTCGGAAAACCATGTCAATCTCATTAGTCTGGCATTTTGGCCCCACAAAGTCGATCTTCTGTTTCTCAGCCATTTTTGTAAAATTGCAGGTGGGCGGGCGTTCTTTTTGTTTTATTTTTGTAATTATTTCTTCGTCATCAAAAGTTCATGCTATTGGTTTCTTTTATGAGTGGTGGTGTATTTCGTCCCTTGAGTGTAAGAAGGCTTTGCAATAGCATTGCAAAGCCTTGTTGCACTCAAGGGACAAATTTATCAATTTTATTTACTTGGGTAAAACATCAGACATAAACCTTTTAATTTTTATTTTTTTAAGTTTGCATTTGTTATAAAAAAAAAAGAAGAAAAGAGCATGTGGCAACCAAAAGGACCATGAGAGAGGGCCCAAGAAACAGATTTTAAACTTTTGCCTAGGTCTTATTAAAGATGGTGGTCGCATATTATTTTTCAGTTGGTACATGTACACTGTAGGTACATTTATAAATGTAATATCTGGTGAGTAATTAATATATTTTCATCAAATGTACAAATATAAGTTTCAGCTAGTTAAAACACAAAAATATCAGGAAGTATACAATTTTGGTGTTCATAATATGCCTCCTACATGTATATGTGTGACCAAAGAAAATACATCAACCAGACCTCAAAATAAAGAACTTACATGTACATGTACATTTTAACCAGCTAACATGTTATAATTGTAATATGATGGTAGCCTGTAAGAAAGAGGGAGTTAAGGCGCTTTCCTGTCTTCTCTGATTTTTCAATGCCAGCAGACCTGGAAATAAGGAATTACTTCAAAATCTATCCACATGAACATGTTATGCCTAATTTGGTGGCCATAACCTGTTTTGTTATGTAGTCCTGCAATCTTTATTTTATCACTCTTTGTGATAAAATATTGAAATAAACAGGCCTGGCATTTTCAGGAGAGTGATTTATTTGCTCACCTACTGCTCGCCTCTGTAATGTTAGTGGTCTCTGTACAATGGCCACACTGCTCCTCCCATGCCTCCAGGCCTTGTCAAAGCCGGAGTAGTGGGGGAGGGGGGGGGGGGGAGTGTAGCTGTCTCACAGAGACTGCCTTGTTAGCAGGACCAAATGAAACGCAGAAAGCCCACCACTAAGCTGAATTCATTAATAGTAAAACTTCATTTTGTCCCTTCTAGCTTTTGTAAGCTTGAGGAGAGCTAATCACTCACCTAGGCCATGCTAGGTGAGCGATTTTCAGCCCGCCTGCATTTTTAAGGATGCCAGTCTTGAATAAAGTTGATTTTATTCGGAAAATATAGTGGTTATGTGAATTTTTACCACCATGAGATTGAATGACAAATCAAGTACTTTTAATGAATTGTGGGAAGTTTCTGGGATGAATTTTTTTACAGGATGGTTTGGACCTTTGATGAATGGGCCCCTGCAACAGAGCACAAAATTTCAGAAATGACCCTGATTGACCGTTCACCTGGTTTCAGGATGGCTAACCGATCATTTGGTTATGCCAAAAAATCTTGATGAACCGATTCATTGTCATGAAAAAGTATTTGTTATGATTGGGGCCCACCAACTTTAATATGCCTGGGGATGTTTGCTTTGTGTTTGTAATCAACTCCCTCCCCATACTTGAGGATATCTAGCTTTCAGAATAACACCCTTGACACCACGTCAGTGTGCCTCCTGATTTATCTCAGAAATGTGTTCGGCACAGACGGAACAATGAAGTTCAGTTATGTTTCTGTCACCGTCTTCTGAAATGATTTTGAAATCATATTTAAAAGGCCACTTTTGGAAAGTTTTTACGTTTACAGTTTCTTTCAGCTTGTTTGGCTTTTTATCAGCCATGTTATTATTTGAGAATGGGTACAAAACGCATTAATCAGAGACTGAGTCTAATCGAATGGAGAGAAAAAAATTCAGAGAAAGTAAACATTAATACAGGGATACTTTTTTGGACTTCACGGTTATCAATGTCATTGTGTAGAAATAGAGTTCCTTCCCTTATTCCGCTCGCATTGTGAAATGGGATTTTCCAAGAATTCCCAGTTACGTATTTTGTTTATTGATCATAAATATAGTTCACACATAGTTTACATAAGTAATTTTGTGTGTTGCGCGTAGTATAAGATGAAAATATAAGTAAAAGATGAAAAAGATAAATGTGAGAAAAGATGACTTGAAGTTGAAAGCCTGGTTAAATCATTCAGACTTGGCCAGACCTGCCATTCAAGATGTAGCTGTTCCAACTTTTATTACATTAACTGCTCGCCAGTTTGCGTGGATTTTCATTTGTGTAACCCGCACTCGAACGGAATGAACATTTGCATCAAATTCTGATCCTGCTGCAAGATTCAGAGATAAACAATGATGTCCAACTTGTCCCAAGGTCTAAGTCGAACAGGGTCTGAATTGTCTCCAAGATGGTCTGATGTATCCCAGGTCTGTATCATCCAAAGTGTCTGAAAACTGTCATCTTGCATCCATATTCTCAAGGACATTCAAATTTAAACCCATGAAAGTTGGAGAGACCATGCTCCAGGTTTTACATGTATACTGTTCATCAATTTGCGAATTATGAACTTGAAAATGCCAGCTATGTTAGTCATTTTAACAGCACCAAGGTAAATATTTCTGGAAGTGAACCAATTCAGAATAACAAACTTTTTGTGGTCTTTCATGATGGCATTGTTACTGTACCTTGTTTTAACATTGAGAAAAAGTAGGTCACCTGGAATATCAAGTGAGTTAACAGAATGTGACTGGCGACAAAATACAATTCAACATGGAAAACTACCATTTAAAATGATGAATTTAACAGATTTTTTCACATTGTCAATTTGTCAGTGTAGATGCCATAGAAACCTTTTTGAGGCAGTGCCATTAAGTTTCTAAAAAAATGTCAGCCGGGTGTTTGATCACAGCATGAAGCTGAAAGGGAGCCCACCCAATTACTGTAGCTTACTCCAAATGTTGCTGTCAAGGCTGACTCTGAGTAAGAGAATGACAATTAGAGTTGGGCGGTTTTGAAATTCCAAGTTTGGTTTCGGTATCGGTATATTTAGAATGATTTACCTTGTTATCGGTACAGTATTTGGTGTCTACAACATACGTGTACTCACACAGGTACCCATATCGAAAAGTATTTTTGGTATACCATTTTACAGCCTACAGAGCCACAGAATTGTCAAAATGTTGGAAGCCACCGGTCATTTGATGTAACAAAAAAGCTGAGAGAAAATACCCTAGGGTATTTTCTCTCAGCTTCTTTGTTACATCAAATGACCGGTGGTGATTGCCTTTAGAAATACGAAGTCCATGGTCTTTTCTTGTCATTAAGTTTGCACTATGTTGTGTTGTTTGTCATTTTATTTTTTAACTAATGTCAAAAATATTTTTCCAACACCCAATTTTGGTATTCCCAGGGTCTATACAGATACCAAAAGGTATTTACGGTAAATCACGCATCTCTAGTGATAATACAGTAACACTGTTCGTCTGTATATTTTACCGTAATCATTCTATATAGATAATGAAGTAGGCCTATCCAAAATAATTTTCTTAAAATCCCTTTCTCTGTCCAGTCAACTCTGTAGCAGGGCTCAAAATAAATTTTTTTCAATGCGTAGAAAAATGGTGCACAATTTCGAAAATTGCATAGCATTTTTTTAAAATTCCATAGCATCGTTCTAGTACCAAGTTGTGAGTACCTCTGTAGATAGACTATACTCGTGTACTTGTAGGCTATATATCTATATTACATCATACATGCACAATAAATTCATGAATTCACACCAGTATTTCTTGCACAATTAGTTGATCTGACCCTGCACCTCCACATATTCAATACACATTCATAACTCAGAAAAAAACGATGTTCTAAGTGTGATGTCTCGACCCCCCCCCCCCCCCCCCTAATCAGGGCTGAAAACGTCCTGTAACCTAAATAAGCACAAATCACACATATCTCATACTTCCATGTGTTGTAGCCACCCCGTATTTCAACATTTAAGCAACAGGTTATCGTACCTACACAGGTATGTCATAACTCAAAAAAACGAAGTTATAAGTGTGACGTCGTCAGCCTGGCAGCTGATTTTAGGGAGAAGTGACTTCTCCCTCCAGAGACTTTAGGGAGAAGTCAGGATCCAGGAGGGAGAAGTCAGCGGACATGAAGGAGAAATCAGAAAAAAACATAAAACGTATATGACATCGTGACAAAATAAATTACAAAGACTAAGGCAAATTGAGTCCCGGATGTAAGATGGCGCTATGTAAACACGTCTTTTTACACAAATGATACCCAAATGTACCCAAATGTACCCAAATGATACCCAAATGTAACTAAACAATAACTTTATGTTGGATACTTGCCTTTAAAGGTGGTTACCATTAATTACATCCCTGTAGCGTGCATTATGTGAATGTAGCATTCTAGTGATATAGCCGGTATTTGCTAAATTCGCGCTAAGGAAATATTCGATTCTCACGAACAGATTCCTGATCATGTTTAGTTCTTGAATATTTTACGGAAACCACAACTGGTAAAATGAATTTGACTTTGTCATAATCTAAACTGACTTCTGTCCCAAACCGTTCTTCAACAGGCGAACCTACTGGTGTTGATGTAGTTATTTCTATGCACTCTCTAGGAGAAGCTTCGGACTATGATCGTTTTATCGGTAATATTGAAAACGTTTTTGAGCCGTCATCATCTTTAGAAAACGACCAAATCAACAGTTAAGTGTAGTCAAAACAAACTCGGTAATATCTTCTAGCTGTTCATTGTTATAGTATCATTTTTGTGGAGCAGCAGATTGAATGGCAGCTGCAGTGAGTTGTTTTATTTTTGTCTTAAAACTGAATAATATGCTTTTTTTTTACTAAAACGTAAGAGTAGGCTGCATTAGAATCTATAATTTGGTTACATTTGGGTTACATTTGGGTATTATTTGTGTACATTTGGGTAAAAAGACGTGCCGAAATTGTCTATTCCGCGTATTTCTGAGTAGATCGGTGCTTAGGACCCAGTTGAGGGATTTGTTTTGTAAAAGCCTTGTTGTGTATACCATTCTATTTAGAAGGGTCGATCAAAAAATAGTTATCAAACATAATTGTCCGTGTTCTCAACTTGCGCTGAGTTGATGTCACTGGCGGAAGCAGAGATAATAGATATGTCACTATTGCGAAAAAGGGAGAGGCGAGCCATCAAGATCAATTTCACGGCAATCGCGATTTCATATTAAACCTATCGTTATACCATCCTCTTCTTCCTTTTTGTCTTTTCTTAACATGTGCATCTTCTTAATTGTATCAAATCAACAATATTTGTGAGAGATGTGCAATAATAAACAGCTTTTCATCACACGAACACGCGAATGAAGGCCACGTCACTCCGTGCGGTTCAAGAAGAATTACAGACAACAACACCAAAGACAACTCGGACCAAGACAACTCGGACCGACTTTGAAGACAACTCGGACCAACTTTGAAGACAACTCGGACCAACTTTGAAGACAACTCGGACCAACTTTAAAGACAACTCGGACCACTTTTGAAGACAACTCGGACCAACTTTCAAGACAACTCGGCCCAACTTTTGAAGAAGTCGACCCAAGTTTCAAGACAAGTCGGCCCAACTTTCTAGGCAACTTGGACTGACTCGGTGAATAATTCGGACCTGAATAGTGCACAAACGAAGATTCGGAGTTGGTGGGGAAAGTCACAGAACAATCAATCACGCTTTAAAAGATTTATTAAAAATTGAGGCATGACCATCAAAGACATGAATAAATGAATGAATAAAAGTTTTCACATAAAAAACAATGTTCAGCACATACATGATTCGCTCGTTCCAATGAGGGATCATAATCTAAGTTTTGGAAACCCCAAAAATGAAAAAAAGATTGAATAGCAATTTTCGTGTATGAAGGTAAAAGTTAACGATTCATTCTCACGTAGCCAACATTTTGAAATTAGCTAGCAACATTTTCCATTTCACACCTTTAGGAGATTTGATTATGGTCTGTTTCTGATTAAAATTAAAACCTTCAGCTCAGCAAAACATAATATTTTTTTTGTTGAACTGTTTTCAATGAAAAAAGACTTTTGGCTTGGCAATTAGTTGTAAAAACACAGGTGTTCTTTGAACCTAGTCATTGTTTTATCTGTTTTTGATAGTTTTGATAAGTTTGAGATGACTTCAATACTTTATTATAAACTGTTGCTTTTATCTTTTTTGATTAGAAGATTTATTGTTTATTCAATAAACCTATATAAGTAAAGAATCAGACAAAATATGATCAAGTCGTTTATTGACAGTCGTACTGATCGGACGTGTCTGTGAAAGCTCCTGACTAAACACATCTCACAGCTTGGATATTAACAAAGCCTATTGTTCTCTGTACCACTTCTGTGCACTCTAGTGTAATTTTGTAAGTGTTTATCTTTAACTCTATCTATTTTCTGTCTGCTTTTCTTTTGTTAAAACTAAAAACGAATATTTAAGTCAATACAATTTAAGTCAACACAATTAAATTAAAATCTTGAATAACTTAAAAAATAAAATTTAGAATTTTAGAATTATTTACAAATAAAAATAATGGATAAACAAAGTCAAGCTCAGTTAAACAGTTCTGCCTTTAATTCTGGTAGTCTGAGTAACAGTGGAAATTCCACTAATACTGATATGACATCGATGATGTCGATGATGTCTGGCTTCCAGAAAGAAATAGCCAGATTAAATGACACCATAGAGGGTTTGCGGTCAGAGCTTCAAGCCCAGAAGCTGCAGGCAGATAAAGAAAAGGCTGAATTGAGAAGGGAATTGGAAAAGGCAATTCTGAAAGCCAAACCAGGTAAGGAGGACCATGCTCCTCCTGTTCCCGAGTTACCATGTATTGACGCTGCTACAGAAATGAGAAGACCTGCGTCCGCCGGCTCACTGCCGGGGAGATCTGAAATAGATTCAGATCTAATTACCCCCAGCCAGGATAACTGGCTGCGTTCCATAGTAGAAGAAGCTACCAACACGGTCGCAGTTTCCCCGGCCATGGCGGTTGAAATTCAATTGGATAAAAATTCAGTTAAAGTCCCCAAATCGCAGCGACAGAAAAAATCACCAAACCAAAATCGATCGAAAAGGAAACTCTCAAATGAGTTCCGTGAAAATGATGAAACCGTGGACGTCGAAGACGAAAATGGTTTCTGTATGACTATTGATCGGCATGTCAAGAAGACAAAAATCATCAAGAAAAATTCACAGAGCACCGCTACTGAAAAGGACTCGGTGGTCACACCAAGAAATGGGGACTCTGTTAACGCAACAGAGTCTACATCACCGGAAATAGTGAATGCGACAGCCAGCCCAACCAATAGAGCGACGTATGCCGATAAAGTAAAAGCCAAAACGCCCCCTAAGGTGACCAATAAAACCAACAAAACACAGGGCCACCCGCAACCAAACCCCTGTGTCGTAATCACACGCGTCCACCCCAAAACGGAAAAAACTCGATTGATAAAGCCCTTCCAGGATGCTCGTGGGAGAGACTAATCTCCAAAGCCACGGGTAACCATACTTGGAAAATAAAAGTAAAATGCCCTAATAGAGCAACGAAATTAAATCTGATAAGCAAAGGGGTAATTATTAATGGCAAAAAATACGAAACCGAGGAATATCGTGTTCTTCCGCAACCCGTTCAGTGTCACAAGTGTCAGAAATTTGGGCACTTGTCACACAAATGCAACGGGGAGCAACGATGTATGAAATGCGGTGACAAACACATCGCGAAGGCATGTAGTGCTAAAACTCTGAAATGCCCGAATTGCGGTGGTCAACACCCCAGCAACTACCGGGGTTGTAGCCACTTCAAAAAAGTTAAAACAAACATCCAGCTTAAAGCTCTAAATGTAAGTAATGTCGAGAACTCATCTTCCCCTTATTCCACGTGTACTCTAATGGCTGGCTCTATTTTCAGCATAATGAAGAAACACTTGGACACTAGTCTTTCGGACGTTTGCAAAGAGATTAGTAAAACAGCTTCTAAGTTATATAATACTCAAATATCTCACACGCTATTAGAAGCGGCCGTCAACAGAATATAATTATGTAACAATATTACAAATAGTAATTAAACTTAAATAAACTTAGTACAGTTATTCCTAAACCATTCATGGATACACTAAAAATAGTCCAGTGGAACGCTCGAAGCGTTAATCAGAAAAATTTGCAAATGTCACATTATTTAAAAAATACGGACGTAATTGGAATTAGCGAAACCTGGCTTAAACCAAACAAACAATTCTGGTTAAGTGGTTTTGATATTATTAGAAGAGATCGCCCCGCCCAAAAAGGCGGCGGTGTCGCTCTGCTAATAAGACAGGAGATTAAATACAAATCAATACCATGCGACCACCTCAATGCTGAAGTGATTGCAGCTGAAATTGAACTTGACCACAAACACGTGGCCATCATATCATATTATAACAAGCTGCAAGCAACAGTAGACAGTAAAGTATTTGAATTTTTTACCAACAAGTACAAGCACTGCATATTCTTGGGGGATTTCAATTCCAAACACCAGGTATTCGGTTGTCATAAGACTGAGCCTAATGGTGACGCCCTTTTCCACATCATTGAAGAACTCGATCTATTTGTGGTAAATAACGATCAAGACGTAACATACATAAGCAACAACCCACTCCATCAATCAGATATCCTAGACTTGATTATCACCAGCAAATCACTAACCAGCCAAATGCAAGACATATTTGTAGGAGATGATGATCTAGGCAGTGATCACCTGCCGGTTCCCGCCACTCTGAAATGTAATACTGGTCCCGCAAGGTATCCTCCCGTGAATAGGAGGAACCTATCAAAAATTGACTGGAACCTCTTCAGAAACATCATCGAAGTAAAAATAAAGGCAAATGACCCCTCAAATGTTCATGAACTAGAAAAAGCCTGCACCCACCTTAACGAGGTTATCAACAGTACACTAGACGAAATCTGTCCCAAGCAAACAGTAAAGACGCGGATAAACAGAATAACCCAAACAACTCTTCAAATAATCAAACAAAAAAGAAAAGCCTTCCGGGCTTACCAATCAGAGAATGATCAAATGAAACGAGCAGAACTTAAAACCGCGTATAATCGCCTTCATGGGGAAGTAAAAAAGGCCATAGCTAACGACAATCGCGTGAGATGGGAAAAAGCAACCGAAAACCTAAATGGGCTGAGAGAACCTAAGAGGTTCTGGGATACATTTAAAACTCTTACTGGCCAAAAGAGCAAAATTGCCAATAATAATGCGCTAAAGACTAGCGACGGATCTATGGCCATAGACGACAAGGCAAAGGCCAGTGCTTTTGCCGAACTTCTAAAGAAGGCACATCGTCCGCAAGAAGGGAACAGATATGACAACGATTTTAAGGTACGAGTAAATAAATTTGTCCAAGATAACAACTCAATCTTCAATGAACCGAACTTCGACCAAAGGCATGAAGACGGGGACGACCATGAATTAACCGAACCAATAAGCGTAGAAGAGGTCATGGGTATAATCAGAAAATGCAGGTCATCTTCGTCCCCAGGAGAAGACGAAGTCTCTTACAAAATAATGAAACAGTGCCCCAACATCTTCTACTGCAGACTTACCAAACTCTTTAACTGCTGTCTCTCCTGTGGGTACTTCCCAAAATGCTGGAAAGTGGCCACGGGAGTCATGATACCTAAACCCGACAAAGACCTTACCAACCCTTCCAACTACCGCCCAATCAGCTTGCTTAGCTGTGTTGGGAAAATATTTGAGCGGATTCTCACTACGAGACTTCGCAGCTATCTCGAATCAATCAACTTTTTCAACAAATGGCAAAGAGCGTATAGGAGTCAGAAAGAGGGAATCGAACACGTATATAGACTGGTCGATTATATGAAAACAGCATTTAGTCAAAACGAATTCGGATGTAGAAAAAGCGTTCGACTCGGTATGGCACAATGGCGTGAGATATAAACTAGCGAAAATGGGATTACCCACTAAATTTCTAAGGATCATATCATCATTTCTAACTGACCGAAAAATCAAGGTGAAGGTTAATCGCGAGGTGTCAGAGGAAGTAATACTCGAAGCGGGAACACCACAAGGGTCGGTTCTAAGTCCGCTTCTTTTCATAATATATGTGAATGATATAGAAAAAGTAGGGAAAAACTTTGTTGAACTATCGCAGTTCTCAGACGACAAAGGCATTTGGACAGCCAGCAAGTCCAGAAACATAATTAAAAATCGTCTACAGGATACCATTCGCGATCTTGAGAGCTGGTGTGCCCTGTGGCGCATCAAACTCAATGCAACCAAAACTCAAAAAGTTACGTTCTTCAAAAAGCAAAGGAAAAAACCAGTCCCGAGTATCGATCTCCAGTTATACGATCACAAACTAGAAGCAAACAAAGAAGCCAAATTTTTGGGATTTATCCTAGATAGCAATCTCAGTCTAAACAGTCACGTAAACTCCATTACGGTTAGAGCTACTAAACGTATCAATTTTCTGAAGATGATCAGGGGTAGAAAGATGTGCTTCTCAAGCTCTACAAAACATTTATACGTCCGGTACTAGAATACGGTGCCATAATAACAAGCGACCTAAGCAAAACCAACATTCAGAAGCTACAGAGGGTTCAAAATTATGCCCTGCGAGTGGCACTATGCAAACCCAAATGGACACCGATAAAGGAACTTCACGAGCTAGCAAAAATAGAAACTATTGATACGCGATTAAAAGACCTACAAAACAAAACCCGCAACAGACTCCAAGATAGTGAATTAATGGTTGAGCTGAACGAACACCGATCCCTTAACAGAAAAACAAAATAAGTTTCCAGAAAAAAAAAATAAAATAAAATAAAAATTATACAATATAACTAAATCGCGTGGAGTCAGTGAGGATTGCCTCGCTACTCATTTGGAACTTTAGGATAGAGTCTGTGAGGACTGCCTCGCAACTCTGCTGAAGCGCGATTGAAACGCGTTTAATAAGATCTATATAACAAAACCCTCCACACTCTCCAGGACAGTGAATCAATGGTGAAGCTGAACGAACACCGAACCCTAAACAGAAAAACAAAATAATCCACAGTAAATTAAAAGTACTCAATAGCATGGAGTCAGTGAGGATTGCCTCGCTACTCATTGAGATCTTTAGGATTGAGTCTGTGAGGATTGCCTCGCAACTCTGCGTGTGGGGAGTGGGCTCCGAAGAAACACACCCCTTACCCCATCCATAGCAACAATCAGACAGCATGCACAATATACAATAGCGGATACCTATCTTTCTCTCTACCTATAACTTTTCTAACTGAACATTCTCAAATTTTCTTGCAACACTCTAATCAAGAAGACGCATGGAAATAGTAGACAAAGCGTAGGAGGAATTGGTGCAACCTACCTTTCTGCAACATATACAACAAAAACCACCAAACGATAGGCAAGGATTGAAACAAGCTTGTCTGGCTGGGAACGAGTGTACATTTGATATAAATAAACATTTGAATAAAGATTTAACAGCCCTTTTGAGGGCTTGATGGTGTGTGTCAGTGAGAGTTTTTTTTGTTTTTTTTTTTGTTTTTTTTTGGGGGGGGGGGTGTGGAGGAGGTCATTTGGAATTCCCGAAGGATAACCAGATACCTCAAAATCACATACGGCATCCTATCTCCCAGAAGGCTTGATGGATGACTCCCGGTTTTTTAAAACTATACTGTTGGAGCTTTCTCCACTTCTTTTTTGTAACCGCTATGGTCATATACCGGGGCCGCTACCAAACCGGCGTTGCTGTTTGGTTTTCTTTTCTCTTCTTCCCTTTAACTTGCCATCGCTCAACTTTACATTCTGGGGCTCGCCACCATGGTAGGACTCAAACCTCTACCATCGCCGAACTGGAACCGAATAGAACTCGCCCTCTAATAGTTTTAAAGGCGTTGAGGGATTGAGTATTGACCATCTAACACTACAACGTAAACTGCCGGGTATTCTAACCGCGTGCATAACCCCTTCAGACTCCATTTTGGGCAATAGGAAAGCTAGGCCTGTGTGATCCAAGGGAAAAATAAGGTTAACCGGGTCGCAAGGGATTTGTAAATCCCACATCGTCCCTGCGCGCCTTCGGCGCGCTAAAACCTTTCATTCATTCATTCATTCAATATGATCATAAATTTATCATGGCCACTGCACAGATTGATGTTAATTTCTTGGAAAATGGTAGAGGTGGTCACTTTTTGATTCATGCTGGCTATAAATTTTCAATTCGGACAAGAAGAAATGAAAGGTGTTATTGGAGATGTGTAATTCGTGACTGCAGAGCCAAAATTGTTACCGTGGATAACATTCCAGTGTCAATAGGACAAGATCACAATCATGATAGTGACAATATGGCCCTTGCTGCCAGTGCTTTTCTAAATAAAGTTAAAAAAAGATGCCGTGATGAGGTTTCTCCCATTCCAAGAATATACGACGAAGAACTTGGCAGTCTCAGAGATAATGAGTTTGATGAAGTGACTGCAGATATGATAAAAAAAATTCCAACATTTGACAGTTGTAAAGCTGCCTTGTATAGAAGTCGTGCAAAAGTGTTGCCCAAATTACCAAAAACACAAAGAGAGATAGAGTTAAATAATTCCTGGAAAGAAACATCAGCTGGAGAAAGATTTTTATTGTGTGATAATACCAGTGAACAGGGTCATAGAATTATCATTTTTGGCACTGATGAAAATCTGAAACAATTGTGTGATTCACCTGTCGTGTTTGGAGATGGAACATTTTATTCGTGTCCTGGCTTATTTTACCAGCTGTATACCCTTCATGGTAGAATTGAAGGATCAGTATTTCCATTAATATTTGGCTTATTGCCTAACAAGACAGAACAATCTTACCGCCGTTTTTTCTCTTTAATTAAAGACGCTGTTATTGAGCGAAATTTAACCCTTGAACCAGCGATATTTCTAATGGATTTTGAGGTAGCTGCAAGAAATGCTGTGGTCGCTATCTATCCTTCCGTTTCACCAAAAGGATGTTTTTTTTCATTTTACACGGTGCATATGGAGAAAAACACAAGCTGTTGGGCTGGCAGCCAGATACAGAAATGACGAGAACATAAAACTGCTGGTGCGTCGAGCAGCAGTCCTGCCGTTAGTTCCCATCCACCTAGTTGAGGATGTGTGGTTTAATGCTTTAGAGAGTAGTGAAGACAATAGTTCAGAAGTGACTCAATTTACAGATTATGTGACTGAGACATGGGTTGAAGGTTCACCCTTAGAAATGTGGAATCATTTTGATAATGACGGTGCCCGTACCACAAACAACGTTGAAGGATGGCACAGCAAAATAAACAAATTGTGTGGGCATTCACACCCAAATATATTTTCATTAGTGACTTTATTAAAGCAAATCCAGGCAACAAATGAGGCCAGAATTATTCAGCTGCAAGCTGGGGGAGTACCACGCCCCAAAAAAAGAAAATACAGGCAATTGGATTCTCGTCTTTCATTGCTGAAAACCCGCCTACAAATTGGAGAAATTGACATTATGACATATGCAGATAAGGCTTCAGATTTAGTTCATTTAGAATAAATTTGGTGCTAGATTTTACTTGCAGTGCTCAATGTTCAGTGTTGTGTATCTTCTGATTTTTGTTTTTGCATTTATACCACTGTGAATAAAGGATTGTTTGTCCTTAACATATCTGTTCTTCTCTATTGAAAAATTCTAAGGGAACCTGTCCCAGCTCTTCTTCACTTTTACTGTTTCTGTGTTACTAAAGCTATTAATAAAAATTTATTTCAAATTTAATTATTTAAAATAAATAAACCTTATCAATAAATAATAACACAGAAACACTTTGCTGTCAGAGAAAATTAATAATCACCAAATATGAAACAGAGTATAGCTTAATTGGGGATTAACACCTATTGTTCTCCTTAACATCAATTCTCACTCAGCCAACATTTTTCAGCTTATCTGGTTACCCCAAAATTAAAAATGTTGGCTCCGTGAGAAGACACCAAGTTAACTTATCCTCTTACAATTATGAGATATTTCTTTCAAGCCCTGTTGACACTTCTTTTGTGAAATTACAATTAATAACAATAACCTTTGAGTAAATGGATAAACCCGAGACAACGAGTAATAAAAAAGTCAGTTAACAAATGACACGCTAATTGTTTAACAATTGGTAAAACAAACATTGTATTGTGAAGGTTACCTAACGCTAGTAGCAGACGACACTCGTAAAAAAATCTCGTGTTACTATAAATTTTCATTTTTTCTTGCAATACATAGGTTATGACCCGTCATTAGAACGCGCGCGACGCGCTCGTTCCAGTGAGGGGTCATAACCTATGTCTTGGAAGAAAAAACAACACTATAAAAAAGATTTCATTCGTGAATAGTGAATTTACGTTAGGTAAAGGTTTAATAACCATACAGTTTAAGATAGTGGCCCATAGTAACTCCCACACTTTTTCAACAGTTGGTGGGCACTGATTTCCCCAACTGTGTACCTATTCCATACATCGAAAAGTTTACCTTGTACACAGCAACATTTTTTCCTTGTATTCTTTTCAACTTACCTTCCGAGACCATTTTTACGGGAAGCTGCTTAGCTTCAGCATACATAAAGTTGATAACAAATAAAAATGTATATTTCCCTCTTTGGCTTTCTGATTTAGCCTAACATGTCACCCTTCACAGTCATTATTGGTACGTATGGTGCGACCAAAAACACTCCAAGACTCCAATGGCCACACAGAATGAATGAATGAATGAATGAATGAATGAATGAATGAATGAATGAATGAATGAATGAATGAATGAATGAATGAATCTTTGCTTTTACCAGACAGGATGACGAATGAATGAAAGAACGCATCTTTACTTCATCAGCCATGATTGAATGATTAAAATTCTTGAAACGAACATAATATATAGAAAAACTAGTGCCTAAAACAACATGTCGGTAATCTGTGAGATCACATTTAATTATTTTCTACATCATTCTTTTCTTCACAGTTGGTTCAACCTGTCTTATAGTCGTTACAACTTGTCTTGAAAGTTGGTCCGAGTTGTCTTCAAACTTGGTCCGAGTTGTCTTTAAAGTTGGTCCGAATTGTCTTCAAAGTTGGTCCGAGTTGTCTTCAAAAGTGGTCCGAGTTGTCTCGGTCCGAGTTGTCTCTGGTCAGATTGTCTTGATCCCGTTCAAGACGTAACATCCCGAAACCGGTTCGTCTCGGTACATTTCGTCCCAAGTCGACTTGGATTATCGTTCCGGGACGAATAGCCTGGAGAGTTTTCACCCCGCAAAAGTCTTATAGTAATATAATTCAACAGAAGACAACAGTAGCCTGCATATAGTCTGCCACTTGTGATGTCGTTGCTGAGTGGGGAACTGGACAACTCAGCCTCGGGACAACTCGGCCTCGGGACAATCCACCCTCGAGACAACTCGGCCTGGACAAGTCGGCCGGGACAAGTTGGCATGACTTCAAATTTATATGATTATATCCAAATTGATTATGCCGAAGAAATCTTATAATTTTACATTTATTTATTGAAAGGCGCCACCGGCGTTTAACAATGAATTATCGCAAAATTATTCGCAAATACATTATAAGAATTAATTATATTAAAAAACGCATCAAGATTTATAGTATTTTAACTTAAATAAAAAATAAAGTATTCATTGAAAGTCACCACTGTGCTTAACCACAAAAGATTGTAAAATTATTATTTGAAAGATGAGCTTTTTGATAGTGAATAAGTATGATTCAAAACCTTAGAGGGCGATTTGGGTAAAATTACAAGCGGACAGGTTTAAAACAACAATAATTATTAACAGTGGCCATTTCAGTGATAAAAGCACAAACAATTAGTGAAGTCAGATCAAAGTTAACACAAACGGGCAGGATATAGAGGCTAATATAGGTCTTAGTCCTTCGAAGATTCTAAGGTGTCCTAAGGTAATTGTTTACAATGATCATTGCAATCATTACAAAACACACAAGTACACACAGACATGGTTTTTAATTAACACGAAGCTTAAAAAAACAATCCCGAAATAATTGAACACAGTATTTTCCTGTCTGTTCTCCAGATTGTAGTGAGTGGTGGACATTTTCTTTCTTATGCGGATATAATTCTGGATAATTTTCGAACATTATAAATGATTATAAAGGATATTTTTCACGATGGAATTTAAGTCAAACAAACATGTAAGTACTTCATATTTTGTTATAAATTATAGTAAATATTTTTGAAACGTGTCCTAAAAGTATCGCAAACATATTAATAATACAGTTAATTTAATTTTAAAATTCTTGAAATAAAAAAAAGTCATAAAAATGTTTTAAAATATCGGGACACGTCGGACCCCGAAATCGGGACAACTCGGCCCCAAATGGGGCCGAGTTGTCCCGGAAATTGTCCCGGGCCGAGTTAACAGGGAACCGCTGGTGTCTGACTGGGTAATGCTCAATGCGTCATCAAGTCAATTCGTTATCAAGTCAATTCGTCACCTAGTCAATTCGTAATCAAGTCAATTCGTAATAAACTTAATTCGTAATCAAGTCAATTCGTAACCAGTTAACTGCCAACATAGTTTTCAAGTGAAAACGTGAAATATTCAGCAAAACAAACACAATCATGTAGAGATTAACCTGTTATGTTCCAAGATACACACGGATGGTTTGTGCTCAGTTAAACAAACATAGACTTGAAGTCCTGTGTGTGAATCGCATCCAAACTTGGCGCACGGCGGTATGAAAGATCGGAAGAAGCTGAAAATTAAAAGATAAACAGACATAAATGGCGACCTAAATCACCACAGAGAATCTTCTGAGACAAGGGAAGTTGATGATACACGACGTTCTGTTCAGTACCTTCGAGCAGCCCAATGTTCGCGAAGAAAGGTAATATTTACTTTTATTTATTATTTGTAAATCATATTTTTTTAAAAAGCTGTGTTTGGTTAATATATTTAATAATGACGTAGAGGGTGGGCCTTTTCATTCGGGTGATGGACGTTTCGTACACGGGCGTTTCGTACACGGCCAATTTAGGACGTTTCGTACACAAAAAGCCTGGACGTTTCGTACACAGATTTCAATTTCGCATTTTTTCTTTATATCTCACTTTTTTTTCCTTCTAATTTCAGATTTTGGGCTTAAAAGAAAGAAAGAAGACTGTTTTCTTGCATGAAATAATTTTATTTTCCAATAAATACGTGGTGATTTTAGTTGAAATCTCATACATACTAAATTAAAATAAATTCATTAAACAAAAATAACATGTTTTGTTTTTATGTGTTTGTTGTATTCTGTGTGTGATTTTATTGTATTACATCAATATAAAATATATTGCTATCTTTGATATCGATAAAATTTTATTGCTTTTTTATGACAACTTATCTGCAGCGATACTGTATATTTTCGGCGAATCACCTCATTGAATTATGGACAAATAAAGGGCAAATATCGATAAAATAAAACCAGTTTAGCTTAATGCAATGAGGTGATTCGCCGAAAATGTACAGTATCGCTGGAGATAAGTTGTCATAAAAACGCAATAAAATTGTATCGTCGGATATTTGCCCTTCAAAGGTAGTACTAGTCTCTGGTTCCATTTCATGGGAATCCCTTGGTTCTTTCCATTAAATGACACCAAATACTGTTGCTATCAATAAAGGGCAAATATCAATAAAATAAAATCAGTTTAGCATAATGCAATGAGGTGATTTGCCGAAAATGTACAGTATCGCTGGAGATAAGTTGTCATAAAAACGCAATAAAATTTTATCGATATTTGCCCTTCAAAGATAGTACTAGTCTCTGGTTCCATTTCATGGGAATCCCTTGAACTTTCCATTAAATGACACCAAGGATACTGTACATTATGGAACCAGAGACTAGAGACTAGTACTATCTTTGAAATTCAGATTTGACAGGACACCGCTTGTTGTTTTTCCAAGTCAAAGGTCACTTGTAGACTCCAGTGAAAGCTTGTCAGACTCTTTGCAATTTACCACTGACTAGATTAGTCATCGCATGTACATACAAACAAACAAAATAATCTAAAAACATCCTGGCAATATTCAAACAAGTCACTCATCGGTAAAATCAAACAGTAAATCAAACAATAAATCAAAGAAATCAAGGAAAATTAACCTATTCAACATGCAATTAAACACCAACAGTATCTATAAAAACAGGAATAATTTTACATAAATATTCACAGTAGATATTCATAAATATAAAAATATTAATTTAATGTAACAAAAATAATAAATAATTTTATAATACAAGGTCTAAAACAGATAATTAAACACGTGTACGAAACGCCCACTTCGTGTACGAAACGTCCAATTTTTGTGTACGAAACGTCTTATTTGTGTACGAATCGACGCGTGTACGAAACGTCTTGTGTACGAAACGTCAGTAAACCTTTTCATTCCTGTCAAAAATTCAAAATGTAGATTTCAAGTAAATGATCATTTATTAAAAGGTTTGTTGTGTAAAGGGTTAACATATTTTTAATTATTTTTATTACAGGCCAGCATAGACGCATAAATTACAGCCTTTGGAATCCCACCTTTCTACTTCCTTATTGGTTGGCTCAACGACTACTTGGCTCAACGGCAAATCTCAGTTTCTGACGAAAAAGTGGAAATTGCCGAAAGAAAGGAAGTTGAAGAAAACTCGGAGAAAATCCCAGAACAGGAAAGAGAAATATTCGTTATGCTTGTTATATTTGTTATTTTTGTGTAAATAAAAGTAATTCTCGTTTCAAGTCTCTCTTTTTTCGTTATTTTGCCATTTCTTACCTCTGTATCTTTTCTGTGGTCACCTCGTAATCAGTTTTCACTGGGTACGAACTGACTTGATTATGATTGACCATGTACTCACATAGTCAATTCGTAGTCAAATGAAAACCGATTACGAATTGACTAGAAACCACTGAGAATGGATTGACATAATTACGATTGACCAGCACCCGTCTGACTGGTCATTGACAAGTAAAGTCTGTCTCCGAATCGATCAGTTCGAAGTTCTAGAAGTCTTCAGGCAAGTACAATCTGACACTTGCAGTTTCGGGGTATCAGGCGAGTTCGGCCAATTGCAAGTTCGTCCAAATTAGTGCATGAGTTTGAGTGGTTTCGGCCCAGTCATAAGTGAGTTCGGCCCCCGTCAATAGTAAAACAGTCCGATCGATATCGGAAGAGCACATCACAGTCATGAGTATTTTTTTTTATTATTTAACTATTCTAATGCCTATTATCTTATGTTATCTGATGTGTTTCAGCAAGGGCTACTTTGTTCTTTATTATGATGAGCAACTGGACCTGTTGCGCGTAGCAACACGGCGATGCATAGACAATAACATCGATGTAACAGTGTTGTTACCACTTGTTGACTGAAATGATTCACATGAGGGTTGATCTGCCTCGACCATGATGTACATGTAGAAAAGCATCGTTACGCGGATATTGGTATTGTTAATCAAGATAAAAACGCACATTAGAACTAGACTTTATGATTCTGGAGAATCATGGCTTTTCCCGATGAGATTTCATGATTTGTCATGACCCCACAGTGTCTGATGAATTGTTTTTAACTGTCTCACTGAAGTTCCTTCATTGATGTTATGAGAAAGGTGAGTATAGTAGTCTCAAATGACACAGTTTTATAAAAAAAAAATTGTTTAGGTAAAAACCATCATTAACGGTGGAGTGGGATAATATCAATATCGTCGTCCAACAAGTCAATGACCGACAAAAGGAATTATGTTTCTTTGACACATACGCACTGAGCGTTGTGCCTATTTGAAAATGGTCCATTTTATCTCAAATGTATCCAAAATATTGATGTCTGGCAGCTTGTAGAGTGTTAACAAGTGCTAACAGGAATATTTATTCATGCATCTGGTAATGTCATACCAAGAACTGTGAATGGCCATTTTTTCTTTAAAATCTACAAGATGTTTTCAGAGAAATCCAGGGAGGACATGAATTTTAAGCTTTTGATGGGTATAATTGTTTATCCAACCCAAAGCGGGTTAAGTGTTGTTTTTTGAATAATTTTATTACTTTCAAAAATAATTCTCAGAGAATTCTACTTCCACTTATTTTGATCTCTCCTCTCAACTTCGGGTGCTGTGGGTACGCAAACACAGCCCATTTTATCAACATTTTGATGTTTGAGAACCTGCATAGGGTTAACAAATGCTTACAGGAATATTTTGTACATGCAACTTGTAATGTCACACTAAGATCTGAGAATGGCCATTTTTGCTTGAAAATCTACGAGATGTTTTTAGAGAAATCCTCAGATAACCTGAATTTTTAACCTTCTGAGGGGTATCGATCTGTAACCAGCCCTAAACGGGTTAATGCTTGGTTTTATGAATACCTTCATTACTTACAAAAATGATACTCGGGGAATTCCACTTCCAAAGAAAGAGGTTATGTTTATCTCGCAGGTACATATTGTGTGCAATGGGTGCCCAAGAACAGCCCATTTTCTCAAAATTTCTATGCTTTGCAGCCTCTGGAGGGTTAACAAACGCTTACCAGAATATTTTGTCCATGCAACTTGTAATGTCACTCCAAGACCTGCAAATGATAAATTTTTCTTGAATACTTACTAGATTTTTTGGAGAAATCCACAGAAAATGGGAATTTTAAGCTTTTAAGGAGTACATCTTAACCAGGCGAAAATGGGTTAAGACCTCGATTTTTTAATACCCTTACTACTTACTAAAAGTTTTCCCTATCAGTTTTGCATCCGACAAAAGAAGTTACGTTTCTTTGTGGCATTCCCATTTGTTGTTGTTGGTGTCCAAAAACAGACTATTTTTTCAAAATGTTGACATTTAGCAGGCCATGGAGGGTTAACAAATGCTTACCGGAATATTTTATCCATGCAACTGATAATGTGACTCCAAGACCTATCAATGGCCATTTTCTGTTGAAAAGTGACAAGATGTTTGGAACGAAATCCACGAAAAACATGATTTTTTAAGCCTTTGATGCGTATCGCTATTAACCACCCCAAAAGGGGTTAGCGCTTGGGTTTTTGAATACCCTTATTACTTACAAAAATGGTCCTCAGTGAATTCCACTTCCAACAAAGGAGATTATGTGTATCTCTCAGGCATATATTGCGTGCTGTGCGTGTCCGAAAACAGCCCATTTCAGCAAAATTATGATGCTTGGCAGCCTGTAGAGGGTTAATAAACGCTCATCGGAATATTTTGTCCATGCAACTTGTAATGTCACACAAAGACCTGCGAGTAGTCAACATTTCTTGAAAACCTACAGGATGTACTTAGAGAAATCCACAGAAAATAGGAATTTTTAGATTTTAAGGGGTCTCTCTCTTTAGCCTGCCCAAAATGGGTTAAGACTTCGACTTTTGAACACCCTTACTACTTACAAAAATGTTTCCGTATGGATTGTGCGCTCGACAAAGGAAAGCACTTCTCTTTGTGGCCTACCCATTGGGTGCTGTTGGCGTCCAAAAACAGCCCATTTTATCACAATTTTGACTTTTAGCAGACCGTGGAGGGTTAACAAAAGCTCACAGCAGTATTTTCTCCATGCAACTTCTATTGTCACACCAAGGCCTGGGAGTGAAAATTTTTTCTTGAAAATCTACAAGACTCGTTTAGAGAAATCCATGGAAAACATGATTTTTTTTAGCTTTATGGGGGTATTGTTGTTTAACCAGCCCAAAAGGGGCTAACGCTTGGTTTTGTGAACACCCTTATTACTTACAAAAATGATCCTCGGTGCATTCCACTTCCAATAAAGAAAGTTATCTTTATCTCTTGTGTATTGTTTGGGTGCAGTGGGGGCCTGAAACTGACCTATTTCATCAAAATTTCGATGTTTGGCAGCCTGTGGAGGGTTACCATATGCATCGCCTGATATGTCGTGTGTATCAAAGGTCGTGTCATAGGCAGGTCTAGCAATGATGAATGTTTAAAAAAAACCTACAAGACGTGTTTCGAGAAAGTGCCGATAAACCCCAATTTTGGCAGTTTTTTGCCAATTCTGACGAAATAAGGGTTAAATCGAAAATTCCGCTTCTGTACATTTTTAGATTTTATGCCCCTCTATGCGTGTACAAAATTTCGTGAAAATCCGTTCGAAACTGGCTTCTGAATCGTACGGACAAAATGTGTGGGGGAAAAAAAAAAAAAACATCTTGTAGATTTTAAAGAAAAAATGTCCATTCACAGTTCTTGGTGTGACATTACAAGTTGCATGAATAAATATTCCTGTTAGCACTTGTTAACCCTCTACAAAATGCCAGACATCAATATTTTGGATACATTTGAGATAAAATGGACCATTTTCAAATAGTCACAGCAGTAGTATAGCACGCATGAATCGTGCCCCATTACCTGGACTTTTGGGGGGAGCAGCTAGTGTTAAATTCACATAGGAACCGGACTTTTGGGGGAGCAACTTTGGGGGAGCAAAAGTTCGGCTCCTTGCAGCTAGATCCGCCAAATGGTGTAGGTACTGTATATATAGTATGCTATGGCATGTATAGTGATATATGCACGCATGGGGCTATAGGTATATATTATGGGTAAGTGGTGGAAAGATGATGGGAAAATTAGGTTTTCTTGAAAGTTTTTCCCGCAAAATGGTTGACGTTAGTAGGTAATAAATGCCGATTCAAACTCAGATGTACATGTACATGTACACGTACATCGATGTACACCTCCATAGGATTTAGTGTTAAAATCGTGTACAGGTACACGATTTGTCGTTTTTTTTAGGGTGATTTAGAATCGGCTTTGCCGATTCTACATCACTGGATTCTATATACACATCGCTCAAAAGTGAAAAAAAACGTATGAAATTTTAAGGAAAAAGAGGTGTATCGTCTGATTTAGAATCGGCAAATGGGTTCCCCCATAGGATTCAGGGTTAAAATTGCGAGCAAAAAACGTGTTGCCGTTTCTAAATCATCATCTTGCTGATTCTAAATCATCCGTGTCTGTACACGATTTTAACACTGAATCCCTATGGAGGCATACACGGAAATCCATTTGCGGATTTTACGTCAGAAATTGAATCGTGTACGGTACACGGAAAAGAGGTGATTTTGAACCGGCAAACCCACTACCACATTTCCTGAGGAAATAAAAAAGTGATTGATATATATAGGAGAGAAAAAAATATATAAATAAATAGTTATTTAAAAAAATAAATATATCAAATCGAATAGATAATAAAAAAAATAAGTAAATCATGTGCGCTTCCCAGACTATTAGAGCAAGGTTTCTTTTAAAAATGCTGATGAGAGCCTACACATTCTGTGTGAACGAACAACTAGGTCGCCTCTTGTTAGAACGATGCGTCGGATGTCGGGATCACCTAGACTTCGATCACGAAAATCATTCGTGTCTGTCGATGGAAAGGAAGATATGGTCGTCAAGTATTTTGAACCAGCGTTCGAACGCGTTCAAATCGACAAAGTGATCGCGTTTTGGAAGAGATTACTCTTCTGTAAGGATCAAAGCAAGCCCACAGTTTCGGAAGAACTGAAATTGGCGCGTAAAAGTCTGACTTTAGAAGACAAGGGATGCGTCATGAAATTATTGTTCAATGAAGCATACGTCTAAGTTTTCTTGTTGATATAAAATAAGGGAGAATAGAAAATAAAATAAATACACACATAAATTTTTTATCTAATATTAGAAAGATAACAAAACACAAAAATGAGAACCCGAAATAAATTGTATGCGACGTTAGTGAATGACGAGGATGAGAATCCGATCAGCGTTTTGCCAACGGCACCGTCGCTAGAAGAAAAAGAAAGAGGAGAGAGGTATCGCATTGATCAAATCAGTAGAATCCAAGAGTATCTAACTCGAGAGAGAGATTCTCGTCATTCTCTCAAGAAGAAATATTCATGTTTCGTGAAATTCGTCAACTCGATCGACACGACACTCATCACGATTTCCATGGGTTTACACACGGCAGGCATTGGATTGTTGTCAACCACAGTCGGTATTCCGATCGTGTTAACCATAGAATGAGTGGCTCTCGCTGCCGGATTGTTTAGCACGCTCGGAAACTTTTTGAGTAGGAAATTATATCTGATGGCGAGGAAACACGACAAGATTCGCGTCTTGGCCGACTCCAAGATCGACATGATATCCGAAATGATCTCTATGGCATTGAAAGACGGTAGGATATCGGATGGAGAATACTTCGCGATATTGAGTGAGAAAACAAAATACGATGCCATGAAAGAAGACGTGAGAATCAAAACTCGTCAGATCATCAAAGAAGAGATGAAGGATTCTCTCATGGAAAAGGGGAGGAAAGAGGCCAGGGAGGAATTCAGTAAGATGATAGTACTCAAGAGCAGCGATTGAATAAAATATATATATATATAATAAGAACAGAATTAATTAATTATTAAATTTATATATAAAATAAAAAACAAAATTAATTAAATAACTCTTAAAAATGTATTGCGTAAAGTGTAAGAGAGTTACCGAGACGAGTAATTCTCGAGAAGTACGAACTAAAAACGAAAGACAGATGCTTCGTGGAATTTGCGACGTGTGTGGTTCTATCAAGACTCGATTCATCAAAAAAAAGAATGCGAGCAAAGGTAAAGGCATCGTGAATAAAATGATAAATAATCTCCCTTTCGAAATGCATCTGCCTGGTCACAGTTTCATGGGACCCGGAACGAAATTGAACAAGAGACTCAACGCCGATATGACTCCTAAATCTTGGAGCAAACCTGTGAATAGGGTGGATGTGGCCGCGTATGATCATGATCTGTGCTACGCCGGACATCCCAACACCAAGACTCACAACGACGTCTGCGATAAAAACATGTTGGGGAAATTGAGAGGCATATCGAATCCGACCAGAAGAGAGAAGATAGAATGTTTGCTGGTCGGCAATCTGATCGGTGCGAAACGTCGATTTGGATGGGGCATTCAAAAAAAAAAAAAAAGCGTATCTGAAAAGAAGAAGAAACGATTATTGATGAGCGAATTGGCCGAGGAGTTACACAAACCCATCGTGTGTAAATTTCAAAAGAGAAGGGTGTTCGTGAAGGGTTTGGATGATATTTGATCTGCCAACTTCGTCCACATGAGATCATTTTCGAGGTGGAACGAGGGTGTCAAATATCTATTGACGGTCATCGACATGTTTTCCAAATACGGTTGGATCAGAGCTTTGAAGAATAAATCGGGACCTTGCGTCGCCGAGGCTCTGAAGAGCGTGTTCGACTCGTCTTCTCGAAAACCGAGTAAATTGTAGGTGGATAAGGGAAAGGAATTCTACAAAAAGCACGTTCATCGATTGGTCGACCTCTACTCGATCGAAAACGAAGAGAAAGCCAACGTGGTGGAACGTTGGAATCGAACGATGAAGGAAAAGATGCACAGATACTTCACGGCGAATTCGACCAAGAAATACATATACGCTCTGGTCAAAGATTACAACAACACGCGACACAGATCGATCAAGATGACTCCTGTGGAAGCTAGCGATCCTCGAAATGAAAAATGGGTCTACGCGAATCAATATCCTGAAAGATCTATGATTAGGAAGAAGCCTAGAACGCCGAAATTTGTGGTCGGTGATCGAGTGAGAATCTACGCTTATAAGAAGCACTTCGAAAAGGGTTATACTCCTCGATGGACCTCGGAAATCTTCATGATAATCAAAATATTTCACACCGATCCAGTGACTTACGAAATCGAAGCTTTGTATGGAGAAGAGATCATCGGAAAGTTTTAAAAACAACAATTACAGAAGACAAAGTTTTGATAAGAAAACAAATTTCTTTTATTTACTCTCTTTAACATTTTCTTGTTTACACACATATATATAAGAGAGAAAAATAATAATAAAAAATAATTAAAAACTATTTTTAGATAAAAAAAGCAAGCTAATTAATAAACAAAAAAAACAAAAATCCTTTAAAAATGACAAATATACTAGATATAGCACAAAGCATAGTGAAAGATGAAAGTATTCAAGAATATGAGGTTCACGAATATGAACCGGTAACCGGAACGAGTTTGAACAATGCGGGAGAGATAAGAATCAACGTCGAAACTCAAGATCTATTCATACATCCTAGCGAGAGTTACATAAGGGTGCGGGGACGTCTCACCAAGGAAGATGGGAGTTACTACAACGACGACAACACGGTTACTCTAGCCAATAATGGCATCATGCATCTATTCAGCATCTATTCAGTAATATAAAATACATGCTATCCGGACAAGAGATAGAATCTGTGTTTCATCCCGGTCAGGCCACCATGATGTTCGGACTCTTGACGTATCCTGATGATTTTTCGAAATCCAGAGGACTTAATCAGTTGTGGGTGAAAGACACCGTCGGCCCTGCTAGCGGCGGCGCCGCCTTGATATTCGACTACGTCGTCAAGACGTCCAGACCTAAAGGAACGCTTTCATTCAGGATATCTTTGAAACATATCTTCGGATTTGCAGACGATTACAACAAGATCATGTATGGATTCAAACACGGTGATTCGGAAAGGAGATGATGATGCAATAGTGAGACTCACTGCGACCAATGTGGGTAAGATAACTCTACCCAAGATATCGTGATTCGTTCTGCACGTGGAGCCTTCGATCGTGGAAAAGCACGTCTCTACAAGATCATAGAATCCAAGAGTAAATTACCCTTGGGATTTAGAAAGAGACAGTGCGACACGGCTAGCATTCCTCTCTCCACGAATCACTTCGATTGGAGATTGGCGGTGAAATCCACTTCCGTGAGACCACGTTTCATCGTGGTTGCATTTCAGACTGATAGGGACGGGTCTCAGGAAAAGAATGCGTCGCTGTTCGATCACTGCCATTTGAGAAACATGCAAGTGTTTCTGAATGCCACGAGATATCCAGCAATCGATTACAATGCGTCGTTCGACAAGAACGATTTCTGCAGACTGTACGGTGACGCCGCTGATTTTAGAAAGAAGTATCACGGTCTAGACGAATTGATGAGCAACCCTAACATATTTCCCGGCAAATACAAGTTGATGTATCCCATGTTCGTATTCGACATCAGTAAACAGAGTGAATGACTCAAAAGTAGCGTCTTAGACATTCAGATCAAGATGCAATTCGATAGGAACGTGCCGAGAAAAAACAAAGCCTTCGCCCTGGTCCTGTCGGACAGAGAATTACAATTTGAATCGGATAGAAATAAGATGTCGATCATTCGATGAGAGACGTGTGTGAAAAAAATAAAAAAACAAAACAAAAAAATTAAAAAAGTTATGTGTAATTATTAAAAATAAAAAAAAAACAAAAAAAAAATAAATGAAGTGATGTGATCTAGAGAGATTAAACATCTTTCTAAATTTCATTTTTTTGTTTTTTTTTTGTTTTTAATAAATCACACATTATTTTTTTTTTTTTTAATTCATTATTTTCCACGCGTTCACTGTTTGTTCAAAGGAAATAGTTCGATCAGTAGACTCACCATGGAAGTGGCAGCTTCGGGATTATTGGTTTTCGTAACGTTCACTTTGAGAGGCGTGCCGAATGTGCTAACATTCACATGTTGATTCTCAGTCTTTTCGACGCTGTATCTCTTATCGCTCTCTACTCCATTCACCTTAAGATTGACGACCGCTCTGTTATTCAAATCCGAGGAAGCCAGACTCATTCGAAGGATTTCACCTCCCAGCGGCATGGGATATCCCACCTGACCATGTTTCGATCCGCTACCTCCATTTCCGAAAGACCACTCAGTTTTTCCCTCATCTAAGGTGCCGGCCTCCTCGGCCCACACGGTGATCAATTGT
Source organism: Pictodentalium vernedei (assembly GCA_031216915.1). Taxonomy (NCBI): domain Eukaryota; kingdom Metazoa; phylum Mollusca; class Scaphopoda; order Dentaliida; family Dentaliidae; genus Pictodentalium; species Pictodentalium vernedei. The sequence goes on along the minus strand of CM062296.1, from coordinate 404,220,917 downwards.
CTAGCATATTTGACTTTCTCCACCACCGAAATCAGGGTGCAGGCATCCGTCATGTTCAAGGGATCCGGTAGATTTGTGAGCGCATGTCCACCCATGTCTAGTTTACCTTCCATGATGTCACCCTTTCTCCAGACCGAGTTGTCGTCCACGTACTTTCTGCTGGCTGTGCTGGAATCGAATTCGGGATCGTGACTGAGTCCGAATAAATTCTCACCATTCATGTTGATACCACCCTCCATGGTTCTGCCAGATTGTTTGTTCAGGTAGAGATTGTCCACTTGCAATTCTAGATATTCTTGTGATCGTATCACGGCAGAATCTACGTAGCCCTTGTTGACCGCTGTTGAGTCTGCATCCCTGTTGTCGACCTTCGACAGATTCAATATCTTGTTGAATCCCGCATTCAGATCCGATTTCATTTCTCGTCTGTCAGACTTTCTCTGTTCCAGATCTACGTAGTGTTTGGTCGCCACGTCCTTGGGATTCATGGGAGAGGCCACATTCGTTATCTTGTTAGAACTGGCGTTCAATTCCGAGTGTATCATTTTCTGAACATATCTGTTTCTCAGGTGTTCGCTGAATCTCGCGTGAGAGTCGTCCGCGTATTTCTTGGTCGTGGCATCCGTGGGATCTATGGGATTCGCGACGTTCACCAAAATTTAGATTTCAGATCGAGGTCGTCGGTCATGGTTTTATCCACATAAGTATCTAGCATGATTCGTTCGAAATCGGCGTTCCCCCTGTCAACGTATTTTTTAGTCGCAGCATCTGTGAGATCTACTGGCTCGGGAAGATTGTAGAGCTTCTTATCGTTCATATTCAAAGGTTCCTCTCGAGGTTTGTTTCTCCGAACGTAACGTTCGTCCAAGTTGGCAACGTCGTAACCATCGTCGACTTCGAACGTCTTCCTCTTTTTTCTTACGTTGACTTTTTCGTCATCACTTCTACCAAATTTATCGACTGGCATGTTGTTTTTGAGATTTTTTTGTTTTTTTAAAAAAATATATTTCAAACGCAGTTTATTAAAAATGAATTATTTTATTTATTTTTTGTATTCATTCGATTAAAAATTTTTAAAATAATTTTTTTATCTTTATATATACTATAAAATCTCTCTCTAATGTAAATCATTGAGAATGTCTTGAAACCGATCTCCTTCAGACCATCTCTTGAGAACGTAGAGACATAGGTGACCACAAACACTTGATCTGGTGATTGCACTCGTTCCGTGTTGTAACGATCCATCGATTTGTTGAAATAGTTTTTTATTTCTTTTGGTGGTGAGATTCCGTAGCTGTCGAAATAATAATTGTTCTTCCCGTTCTTGAACCATGCCACCCAGTGAGTGCCTTCACCCGATAAATCGTCTAGATTTAAAATTCCGCATTCCGATTGTCGAGGTCTTCTCTTCGGCAAGGCATCTCTGGAATACACACCTAGAAAATCTTTGATTTTCAAATCCTTCGCTGCATTCGACAGATCAATGTTGGATGGGGGTTCATTAGGTAAGACGACACCTTCTACGGATATCTCTATTTTCTTATTCATAAATACGTATATATTTTTTTAAAATTTTTTTTATTTATTTATTTATTTATTTTATTATAATTCACTAAAATGACGTTATTTTTTTATTTTTCTTTTTAAACTAACTCTCTCGATGTCTCTATCGATTTCTATAATTTCGAATCCATCTAATTCCTCTTGATTTTCTGGAATCCTATCATCTACAATCATATCTGGCATCCAATCATCCACATTCATATCGTCTAAAATTAGATCCAAAGTCCAATGTCCGCATGCCAAAGTGCTTATTTTATCGTCTAACATGAATCTCTTATCGTCGTCGGCCGTCAGCGAAATCTTGTTGACTATTTTGGTATACAAGTCGTGATTTTCGCATCGAATCAATTTGATAGTCTTATACACCGGACCACTTCCTAACAGACAATCTTTATACTCTTGGAAAGAGATGTTTTTCTTCACCACGCATGCTTTAACCCCTTTGCACTTCTTGATCTCTTCATCTTCTAGACGATAAGCATACAGTTTGGGTCTCAAGCCCACAAATTCGATGATTTGTTTACCGCCGCTCTCGTCCTTAAATTTACCCAACACCTTCTTGTTGTCGTTCGATTGAATGTTCGACGGGTGATCGATGGGATAATTGCTCGTGTCAAACCATGCAGCCACGTCCTGAGATATATCTCGGTAGACGTCTTTCGTCTCTATCTCATAAACTAAACTGTCCGTGTCGGTGAACAGTAGTTTGGCTTTATCACCAAATTTTCGTTTGATGTAATCATAGTGAAACTCGTACATCAATCGCTTGCTGATATCTAAGATGATTGGTCCGAGATAATACGGTTTGTCAAACTTCAGGTGCGTCTTTTGCATTTGAATGGCCACTAGATTTTCGTCGAATATGGTTCGGTGTTTGTAATTGGGTTTCGCCACTAATTTTTTAGCTCTTTTCTCAGACGTGACGAGTCAAACGTCGGTACTCTTCCTGATGTTTTCCATCGATTTACCGTACACGCAGTTGTTCATGACATGAGTTTGAAGAAATCTTTTTCGAAATCATTCTCGGCTCGAATTCTGAGATTCATGTTGAGATCGATGTATTTTTTCATCCAAGGCTCTTCATTGAATCGAATGATGCGATGTATGTTGACTAATTTCATTCCATAATCGATGTATTGTTTCAAAGTGTCGCTGTAGACGACGTAGTTACGTTTGTTAAATAAATTGGGAATGAGTTTTTCCTCGTCTCCTTCGTTCAGTTCCATTCGTTCGGGAGCCAGCGGATAATCGTTGTGTAGATCATGTAATTCTTCCGGATAGTTCAAATCGACTTCTAAAATGCAAGGATAGTCTCTCCATTTTTGCATCTCTTCCGGTTCCATCACCCATTCGAAATTTCCAATCGGTAAAGGATAACTCATAGCCCAACCGTACAGATTATTAGCGTCCCAATACTGTATGTATTTATTCGATCGTTTCAAATCGAAACCTTCTTTCATGTAGGGATTGTTAGCTTCAGAATATCTGTGGGAGATCATCGAGACGCCACCTCTCGCAGCCCTTTCGAACATGAGCAACATGTTCACATCGGATAATAATTCCAATGGAACTTCAGTGGTCTTCAACAGAGCGTCCCACGCCAGACCGGGTGCGGTGAAATACCAAGCGGGATCTAGATCATAATTTCGACGACAGACGTCTCGAAAATTTTCGAACACATCTGCCAAGAGCAGAACGTCAGTCTTCAGATAGAGATCATGATAATCTCTCATGGTTTTCATATTGAATGATTTCCACACGTTTTTGGCATATTCGTAATTCTCGTCAGAAATGTCAGATTCGTATAATTTCGAATAAAAATCTTCTTTCGAAGGTAGTGCGGTGTCTTCAGATCTCTTTAGCTCGCTCATGTAATCGTAAGGATAGACTCCTTTCCTCAACATGACGTCTACTCATTCTCTGAAATGTTCGCTCGTGATTTTAAATTTATCCTTACTCATGTTATCAACTAATTTTTCCAGAGCGGTCAACATGAATTTAAAACTGTCGATGAAACGTATGCTTCTACGAATGGATTTAATTTTTTCTTCCAACGTCTCTCCATCGATTACTGTTTTTTTCTCCATGAGCTTCCATTTCGTGAAGGAAATGTATCTTTCTTCGCTGTTCGTGATGCAATTTAATTCTTCGTGGGAAGTGCCAAGATTTTTCACGAACAGATGACTGTCGTAACCCGAGAGATTGTGAAATATCACCGGATAGAAAACGGCGTCTCGATATTTTAAATTACACTTGCTGTGAGCCGGACCGTGATACAGACTCGTGTAATGATCATGGTCTCTGACCTTCTTATTTTCCTCCGAATTCTCGTCGAACGATTGTCTCCATATGTGACATTCGGTGGCTCTGTTATTTTCGTCCTGCTGCTCTCGCGTGATGATCATTTTCGCCGGAGTTTTGAATTTGTCGTATAACATTTGAATTTTCGATTCTAACTCTTCCACGAACCTTTGGGCCACGTCGTCATCTTCATACTGTTTCACGTAGATGAAGGGACCCATGTTGTGTTGCGAGTCAAAAGCACATTTCACGTAAATGCAATAGCCTGAAGGTATGTGTTTTTGATATCTTTTGACGTAACTTTGAAGAGCGTTGGGTTGACAGGAACTCATTTTCGCAGTGAAACATTCGAAATCGGCATACACGACGAATGGTACTTTTAACCTTCTATTATGATTTTCAAACTTCACGATGGTGTTGGGTTTTGGGCATTTTGAATGCGACACCTTTATTTTCGTTGCAATATTCCTGATGTTTCGCTACAGATTTTTTGCTGTGAAACGCGTTCATGCAGTTGCAACATAAACATACCTTATGTCCATGTTTATTATTTTGTCTCGACAGTAATCGGCTCGGATGTTTAACCCAACAATAATGACGATTGTCACCATTCGAAATGAATAATAAAATAATCGTTGTTTCTCTTTCGAGATACGAAGTCTGTCTGAGAGGATAGATCATTCGTTTTTCATCATCGTATCCCAAGACATTCACTGTTACGGTGGGATTTTGAGCCTCGAAACGTTCGATGTGTTTTAATTCTGTTGGAAAAGTCACTCCGGTCCAATCGAGATTTTTAGAAGTCTCCTCATAATGAGAAATTCTATCGGGGTTCATTTTGACAGGGTATAAAGTGGAAGTGACTGCCCATTTAAAACACTGATCATCTTTATTTCTCACGTTGACCACGGCATGTTTTTTAGCTAGGAAATACTGTAATTTCACGTAGGAAGACCCTTTCAACGAATCATTTTCAGTTATGTGAGTTTCAACACCTCATCGAACGTCCAATTACTACCTTCATGTTGATAATTCGCGAGGGATGTCAACATATTGTCTTTCATCTTTTCGAAAACGTCCGATAAATCTGAACCTCGAAATATGGGTTCGATGTTAGATCTGAAATATGCATTTTTCACGATGCTCTCGCACGTCGATTTTATTCATCACGCAATGGAGTATCATCTTAATTTTTAGTCCCACGTTCATGTATTTGCGAAACAAATCCATTACTTTTTTCTTCACCCGTTCCATGAACAATTTCGGATTGATTTTCTTCAACGAGGGAACCACGTCGAAAGTTTTAAAAATGCCTTTGATCGCACTCTCCCATTCTACGGACTTCGATTGAAATAGTTCTGCGGCGAGTCGTGCTAGATATTATTTTCCTTTCCCTTCGTTCAATGCTCGTCGAATTTCGCTTGATATATCTCGTTTGTCTAGAATCTGAAGTGCATCACTCGTTTTCGTTTTAGTTTTTCTTTTCTTTTCTTTTGAAACTTGAAGTTCTTCAATGGCTTTTCGTTTAGTCATCTTCTTATTTTTCGCAATCAAAACGTTTTTGTTTTTTTTCGACATCAGCATTTTGATTCCTTTTACTATCTTTTTCTTCTTCTCATTTTTCACAACCGATGCATTTTTTGACGTCGTTGCTATCGGCATTTTGTTTGCCTTTCCATCGTTTTGCAAATATTTCTGTATGACTTCAATTTTTGTTTGATTTAGTTCTATGATTTCTGAAATGTGAAATTTTTAATAGTTTACAAATCTCGTTTAACTGAGGTACGGTTTTCTCATTTAAATTTTCCATTTTTTTATATGTTTGCTCCATTTGTAAGAATATTTTTTTTCGAATTTTGTTTTAAATAATTTGTTAAAAAGTTTTGTTTTTTTACTCTTTATATAAAAAAAAAGTTTTTTAATTTCAATTTTTTCTTTCTTTAATGTTTTTTATTCAAAACAATTTATGATTGCTTTTATTTCTTGTTTGCAAAACGAACATGTTTTCTCATCTCTAGAATAACATTCCTTACAATAACACAAATGTGCACACAGTAGAAACAAAACATTTGCGGATTTGTTTTCGCAAAGCAGACACGTGTTCATATTACCCGACTCCTTCTCAACAGATGATGATAACTCATCTGCTTCTTTCATGAATCGAATCAAATCTTCTAAAGTCAAGAATTGAGATAACGTCTTGTTTGCGTAATTCAATGTATTGTACAATTGGTCCTTCGTGTATCCGGATTGTAAAATACCCCTTAATAAACTCTCGTTTTTATTTCTTTCCCATTCTTCGTTTTCAATTTTAATCAATCCCAATGACTGGATCTTCTTCAAATAATCGCAACGACCTTTGGTATTATTTATGTGTTCTACCAAAGGTCTGTCGTGAGGTTCCCAATTCATTAAATGTATGTTGCAACAAAAACATTTAACTCAATCACTTTTACCCACATAAATGAAACCCACAGCAGCTAAATCTTCGGGTTTTTGAGCAAGACGCAAAGGCCAATTTTTAAACGTTTGAAGTCTTGCACGTTCTAAACTATAATTCGGATGTTCGGACTTGATCATTGTTTTTACCTCAAAATTGGGTTTGTAAGAATATTTTTTTTCGAATTTTGTATTTAATGATAATTTGTTAAAAAGTTTTAAAATTGTTTATATATGTTTTAATTCCTTCAAAAAGAATTAATCAATTTTATGTTCTTAACGTGAAAAAAAAATTGAATTAATACGAGGAAAAAAAGGATGTTAAAATTTAACTTTTATTTATATATAAAGAGAAAACAAACTTTTTTTTTTTAACAAATTATTATTTAAATACAAAATTTAAATATACATTATTTGCAAGAATTCATAAAACAAAAAAAATAAATAATCGATCATGACAACAACACCTAAAAGATGCGAATTGAAATTGAAACAAGTTGAAGTGAATAATTTATTAGATTTTAAAATCTATACATTAGAACAACACGATCCCATCGAATTGAACGAGGTTGAGATGGAGGGCTTAAAGCGCCACTACAACGAATATCAGATGTGTTTGAAATTGGATGAAGCCATGCTTGATTTGTTTTACGAGTACCAAAGCGATCTGGTGAATAATATCATCATCGCCGAAGACAGAAAATTCGACAAGGACGATTTGATGTTGTTCTATGGAAAATACATATATCCAATAATCTCACTCGAACTCGTGGACAAATCGGGTGGTGAGAGCGCGTTCACCGATGTAAAAAATCTCATAAGAGTAAAGATAAACATTCAAGACATTTTCGTAGATAGAAAAATGATGCATGTCAACATGCTAATAACGGATTTGGAAATATAAACAATAGAGAGATTGATTTTTAGCGAAGAAGAAGGAAAAAAAGTAATGAGATCATCTTTAGATCTCATTACTTTTTTTTTTGATAATTTGCTAAAAAGTTTAAAATTGTTTATATATGTTTTAATTCCTTCAAAAAAAATTTAAACAATTTTATGTTCTTAACGTGAAAAAAATTGAATTAATACAAGAAAAAAAAAGGATGTTAAATTTAATTTTTTATTTATATATATAAAGAGAAAAAACTTTTTACAAAAAAAATTTTCACATTAAAGAAAATTAAAAATTAAAAACTTTTATATATATATAAAGAGTAAAAAAAAACAAAACTTTTTAAAAAAATTATTAAAATACAAAATTTAAAATATACATTATTGCAAGAATTCATAAAACAAAAAAAACCAAATAATCGATCATGACAGCAACACCTAAAAGATGCGAATTGAAATTGAAACGAGTCGAAACGAATAAGAAATTAGGTTTTAAAATCTATAGATTACAACAACACCTTCCCATCAAATTGAACGAGGTCGAGATGAAGGACTTAGAGTATAAATACGATAGATATAAGATGTCTTTGAAATTGGATGAAGCCATGCTCGATTTGTTTTACGAGTACCAAAGCGATCTGCAGAAAATCATCATCGCTAAAGATAAAGAATTCGACAAGGACGATCTGACGTTGTTCTATGGAAGTTACATATATCCAAAAATCACACTCGAACTCGCGGACAAATCGGGTGGTGAGAGCACGTTCACCAATGTAAAAAAACTCAAAAGAGTAAAGATAAACATTCAACACATTTTCGAAAAAGGAGAAACACGAGTGTCAACATGCTAATAACAGACTTGGAAATATAAACAATAGAGAGATTGATTTTTTTAGTGAAGAAGGAAAAAAAAAGTAATGAGATCATCTTTAGATCTCATTACTTTTTTTTTTTTTTCCTTCTTCACTATTACCCATATAATATAATAATGTTTTCTTTTCTCTGAAATTTCAGCGTCGATTCTTCTTTTCTTTTTTTTGTGATATGCAACGTTTTTTATAACAACACATTTGTTTATCCGAATCATAATTATGAATGAATGGTGTGCATCTCTTGGTAACACTCGCATCATTACCATTCTCTTCAGAAGATAGTGGTGACGGTGGAAAACGTCTCATTCTTCTAAATTTCATCCGCATATCCCAATCTTTATTTAACTCTTTTATTATTCCTTTCCTAAGATGTCCATCATTAGCGTCTAATCGTTTTTCCACATCTTTTTCACTCTATCTCGCGATATTCATCATTATCGTCTAATTGTTTCTCCACCTTTTTATTCATTTTATATATTATTTTATACTTTCTATGATTTATATTTTATATAATTATATAATTTTATATTATAATAACATATTCAAAATCGGTATATTCTTAAATGGTGAATTCTTACCAAACAACAAACCCTTGCCGAGTCGCTCAACGTTCCGTCCACTCTTCAGATAGAGACCGTTTTCACTCAAAGAGTTGTCACCTCTAACAGGTTGTAGATACAATCCTTTACCGCTGTCGTTTATGTGAACGCGACACACGGCTCCTCCCTTCTTCAAAAACAGTCCGCTGCCACCCATTAATTTCTCAACTGCCGAACTCGCGAGTCCCGTGAGAGCTCCCACGCCGAGAGTCTTTCCGAGAAAGGGCAGTGCCTTTGTGGCGAAGGGTAATGCTTTTTGCGGCGATTCCTGCCAATAGCGGTATGAAACCACCTTTCATTCTCAAATTGTATCTCAATTGAGCGGGACTCAATCTCACCGTCAACCCTCTTCCATCACGAATCACTTTCTTCATCCTTTTGATTTGACTTTTGGTCCAGGCGATCGAATCCTGACCGCCTCTCGTCAGATCTTCGTGCGTGAATTTGAATTTCACCGCCTCGCCTCGAGTTCTTAACGCTCTCTCAAATTTCTTCCTCTGTCCTGCGGATATTTTCACGTTTTTTTTCATGTATTCTGTCATAATTCTTTTTTTAAAATATATTTTCTTCAATTGTTTTCTTGTTTAATGATAATTATTTATATTAAATAATTTTTGTAAAATTAATATTGTGTTTATTTATTTTTTGTTATTTATATATATTATACACAATATTTTTTTTTTTTTGCTTTTATATTTCTCTTATGTGAAATCGTATCGTCACCATCTCTCCGCGAAGATCTAACAGTTCACCATTTTGATCCGTCAACGTGGTTTTGAGACTATACAACGTGTCTAAAATCACTGGTAGATAAACTAAATTTCGAGGTCGCTCCACGATCTTATAACCCGGCGACACGTTTGGAAAGAAGGAATTGATCATCAGTTGAGCGCTACCATTCACGTAGCTTCCAACAATCACATCCACGTTCACCAGAATGCTATTGACTGAGAGAATGTTGACCGTATTTTCAGATGCCGCGTGCCTCGATACATCTTTCGATCGAATCCCAGCATCTTGCCTACAGAATCGTCCGTGTTGAAATCCACTCGAAAATTATCTTCCAAATCCAACATCGTCTGTAAGGTATTAGGATTGGGAACAAGTCTGATCTTGTTGCTTCCCTTTCCATCCGTCTTCATTCGTGTCTGAATGTAATTGTTCAAATCATCTATGTCGTAACTTCCTTTGGGAATTCGAATCTCCAACCAATCCACTCCGTCGGAATACTTGAACGAGTTATTCTTTTCGGTGATGTTGGGAAAGGAATAATAAGTCTCCAGATTCACCAACGCCATCTTGTATCTTTTCTCTCTATTCAATTCGATGGAAGGTTCGGATTTTGCAGCGAATCGAGTCGAATCTCCACTCACCACAATTTGAATGGATTGTTTTGCAGCCGTATTCTTGGCTATCCGTTCTAACAATTCTCCTTGTTCGAACATTATATTTTAATTTTATTTTTTATTTTTTCAAAACTAATTATTTGAAGATTTATTATTTTCTAAATTTTTTTTATTTTCACGCTCTATCTTATTATCATCAGAAACATAAAACTTGTCGAATCCACACCGATATTTTCCGCGATTAAATTCGCTAGTCAAATCGATCATGACGAAATTGTAAAGTCCTCCATCCCAAACCCTCTTTCAGAATCTCCTGAATTCCACCACGCTCATTTCGTTTGCGACATGATCGCCAATGATGTGATTGAGATTCTTGAGATCTTGGCGAAAGAGACATAGAAAATTAGCGTTCTCACTTATCGTCTGTCTGGGCAATCGAAAATAACTCTGCGACAGGTAGAAACAGTCCATGTTGCTATGTCGACCCCTAATGTAATACGATTCACATCGGTTCTGTCTCTCCAAAAGCAGATCGTCAAAAATCATGAGATTCTTATCTTCCGATTTCAATTCTCTAGGATCCGGAACGTCGCTAGCGTTCTCATAAAATCGACACTCGGCGTTCGAAGATGCACTTCTCTTCATCAGTTCCATTGCCGCACCGTCCAAAATGGTCGAAAGAGGAGCTTCACTTTTGTCGAATTCCTCCCAGTAGGTGATAATTGAGAATTCACGACCACTTTGTACATGTACGTGTACAAAATACGTACACGATGCGTTTACCAACGTGGGATTCAGTGTTAAATCGCACGCTTGTTCACAAAAATGTCCAATGGTCTTGAATTCACTGGTTTTTTTGTGACTCCTAGATCGCACTTTTAACGTTCAAATACTCGTGGTGAACGTTGAATGTTACGCGTTTTTTTAAAAAAAGTGAAATTGTACATTTTCACTTTTTTTTTTACTTTAAAAATTTTTGCCAATGTTCCCATCGCAGATCAGACCATCGATCCAGCGTTGGTGAACGCGAGCAAAATTCTGGGCTAGCATAAAAAAAAATGGTTTGCGGTTTCTGGACCAGTGGTCTAGAATCCACAATTGTTTTGAGGCGGTGGGTTTTTCCCATTTATGACTAAGTAGGGGAATACCCATAGTGGGATTTTCCAATCTCAGCTAATTAACCAATCAGATTGCTTGATTCTCCGCTAATTAACCAATCAGATTGCTTGATTCTCATAAACTTAATCATACAAAGTTATCTCCCCTCGTCGTGGGGTGGGGGGTCACACCCATCATAAAAAGGTGAATCGCATTTAATAACGTGGATATAATGGCTAGAGCAATGTATACAAAAAAAGTGATTGATATATATAGGAGAGAAAAAAAATATATAAATAATAGTTATTTAAAAAATAAATATATCAAATCGAATAGATAAAAAAAAAAAATACGTAAATCATGTGCGCTTCCCAGACTATTAGAGCGAGGTTTCTTTTAAACATGCTGATGAGAGCATACGCAATCTGCGTGAACGAAGAACAACATCCCATCTTGTTAGAACGATGCATCAGATGTCGGGATCATCTAGACTTTGATCACGAGAATCATTCGTGTCTGACGATGAAAAGGGAAGATATGGTCATCAAGTATTTCGAACCGGCGTTCGAACGCGTTAGATTCGACGATGTGATCACGCTTTGGAAGAGATTAGTCTTCTGTAAGAATCAAGACAAGCCTACAGTTTCAGAAGAACTGAAATTGGCGTGTAGAAGTCTGACTTTAGAAGACAAGGGATGCATCATGAAATTATTGTTCAATGAAGCATACGTCTAAGTTTTCACGTTGATATAAAATAAGGGAGAATAGAAAATAAAAATAAATACACACACAAAATTTTTTATCTAATATTGGAAAGAAAAAAAAAAATACCAAAATGAGAACGGGAAATAAATTGTATCAGACGTTAGTAGACGATGAGGATGAGAAGCTGATCAACGTTTTGCCGACGACACCGTCGCTAGAAGAAAGAGAAAGAGGAGAGAGGTATCGCATCGATCAAATCAGTACAATCCAAGAGTATCTAACTCGAGAGAGAGATTCTCGTCATTCCCTCAAGAAGAAGTATTCGCGTTTCGTGAAATTCGTCAATGCGATCGACACGACACTCATCACGATTTCCATAGGTTTACACGCAGCCGGCATCAGATTGTTGTCAACCGCGGTCGGCATTCCGATCGTGTTGACTGTAGAAGGAGTGGCTCTCGCCGCCGGATTGTTTAGCACGCTCGGAAACTTTTTGAGTAGGAAATTATATCTGAAGGCAAGGAAACACGACAAGATTCGCGTCTTGGCTGACTCCAAGATCGACACGATATCCGAAATGATCTCTATGGCGTTGAAAGATGGTAGGATATCGGACGGAGAATACTTCACGATATTGAGTGGGAAAACGAAATATGATGCCATGAAAGAAGCCGTGAGAATCAAGACTCGTCAGATCATCAAGGAAGAGATGAAGGATTCTCTCGTGGAAAAGGGGAGGAAAGAGGCCAGGGAGGAATTCAGTAAGATGATAGTACTCAAGAGCAGCGATTGAATAAAATATATATATATATAATAAGAACAGAATTAATTAATTATTAAATTTATATATAAAATAAAAAACGAAATTAATTTAAATAACTCTTAAAAAATGTATTGCGTAAAGTGTAAGAGAGTTACCAAGACGAGTAATTCTAGAGAAGTGCAAACTAAAAACGACAGACAGATGCTTCACGGAATTTGCGACGTGTGTGGTTCTAACAAGACTAGATTCGTCCAAAAAAAGAACGCGAGCAAAGGTAAAGGCATCATGAATAAAATGATCAATAATCTACCTTTCGAAATGCATCTGCCCGGTCACAGTTTCACGGGACCCGGAACGAAATTGAACAAGAGACTCAACGCCGATCTGACACCCAAATCTTGGCGCAAACCTGTGAATAGGGTGGACGCGGCCGCGTATGATCACGATCTGTGCTACGCCGGACATCCCAACACCAAGACTCGCAACGACATCTGCGATAAAAACATGTTGGGGAAATTGAGAGGCATATCAATCCGACCAGGAGAGAGAAGATAGAACGTTCGCTGGTCGGCAATCTGATCGGTGCGAAACGTCGATTTGGATGGGGCGTTCAAAAAAAAAAAGTGCATCTGAAAAGAAGAAGAAACAATTAATGACGAGCGAATTGGCCGAGGAGATACACAAACCTATAGTGCATAAATTTCGAAAGAGAAGGGTGTTAGTGAAGGGTTTGGATGATATTTGGTCTGCCGACTTGGTCGACATGAGATCGTTTTCGAGGTGGAACGAGGGCGTCAAATATCTATTGACGGTCATCGACGTGTTTTCCAAATACGGTTGGATCAGAGCTTTGAAGAATAAATCGGGACATTGTGTCGCCGAGGCTCTGAAGAGCATGTTCGACTCATCTTCTCGAAAACCAAGTAAATTGTGGGTGGATAAGGGAAAGGAATTCTACAACAAGCACGTTCATCGATTGGTCGACCTCTACTCGATCGAAAATGAAGAGAAAGCCAGCGTGGTGGAACGTTGGAATCGAACGATGAAGGAAAAGATGCACAGATACTTCACGGCGAATTCGACCAAGAAATACATATCTGCTCTGAATGGTCTAGTCAAAGATTACAACAACACCCGACACAGATCGATCAAGATGACTCCCACGGAAGCTAGCAATCCTCGAAACGAAAAACGGGTCTACGCGAATCTATATCCTGAGAGATCTAAGATCAGGAAGAAGTCTAGAACGCCGAAATTTGCGGTCGGTGATCGAGCGAGAATTTACGCTTATAAGAAGCACTTCAAAAAGGGTTATACTCCTCGATGGACCTCGGAAATCTTCGTGATAATCAAAATATATCACACCGATCCGGTGACTTACGAAATCGAAGCTTTGGATGGAGAAGAGATCATCATATATAAGAGAGAAAAAATAATAATAAAAAATAATTAAAAACTATTTTTAGATAAAGAAAGCAAGTTAATTAATAAACAAAAAAACCCTAAAAATCTTTTAAAATGACAAATATACTAGATATAGCACAAAGCATAGTGAAAGATGAAAGTATTCAAGAATATGAGGTTCACGAATACAAACCGGTAACCAGAATGAGTTTGAACAATGCGGGAGAGATAAGAATCAACGTCGAAACTCAAGATCTATTCATACATCCTAGTGAGAGTTACATAGTGGTGCAGGGACGTCTCACCAAGGAAGATGCGAGCGACTACGCCGACGACGACATGGTTACTCTAGTCAATAATGGCATCATGCATCTATTCAGTAATATAAAATACATGCTATCCGGACAAGAGATAGAATCTGTTTTTCATCCCGGTCAGGCCACCACGATGTTCGGACTCTTGACGTATCCTGATGATTTTTTGAAACCCAGAGAACTTAATCAGTTGTGGGTGAAAGACACCGTCGGCCCTGCTAGCGCCGGCGCCGGCGCCGCCTTGATATTCGACTATGTCGTCAAGACGTCCAGACCTAAAGGAACGTTTTCATTCAGGATACCTTTGAAACACATATTCAGATTTGCGGACGATTACAAGATCATGTACGGATTCAAACACAATCTGACGTTGATTCGAAAAGGAAACGATGACGCAATAGTGAGACTCACTGTGACCGATGCGGGTAAGATAACTCTACACAAGATATCATGGTTCGTTCCGCACGTGGAGCCTTCGATCGTGGAGAAAGCGCGTCTCTACAAGATCATAGAATCCAAGAGTAAATTACCTGTGGGATTTAGAATGAGACAGTGCGACACGGCTAGCATTCCTCCCTCCACGAATCACTTCGATTGGAGATTGACGGTGAAATCCTCTTCCGAGAGACCGCGTTTCATCGTGGTTGCGTTTCAGACCGATAGGGACGGGTCTCAGGAAAAGAATGTGTCGCTGTTCGATCACTGCAGTTTGAGAAACATGCAAGTGTTTCTGAATGCCACGAGATATCCAGCAATCGATTACAACGCGCCGTTCGACAAGAACGATTGCTGCAGACTGTTTGGCGACGCCGCTGATTTTAGAAACAAGTATCACAGTCTAGACGAATTGATGAGCAATCCTAACATATCTCCCGGCGAATACAAGTCGATGTATCCCATGTTCGTATTCGACGTCAGTAAACAGAGTGAACGACTCAAGAGTAGCATCTTAGACATTCAGATCAAGATGCAATTCGATAGGAACGTTCCGAGAAAAACCGAAGCCTTCGCCCTGGTCCTGTCAGACAGAGAATTACAATTCGAATCGGATGGAAATAAGATGTCGATCATTCGATGAGAGACAAATGTGTGAAAAAAAATAAAACAAAAATAAAAAAAGTAATGATTTATTAAAAACAAAAAAAAAACAAAAAAAAATAAATAAAGTAATGTGATCTAGAGAGATTGAACATCTTTCTAAATCTCATTATTTTTTTTTTGTTTTTTTAATAAATCACACATTATTTTTTTTTTTAATTCATTATTTTCCACGCGTTCACTGTTTGTTCAAAGGAACTAGTTCGATCAGTAGACTCACCACAGAAGTGGCAGCTTCGAGATTAATGTTTTCATAATGAAATTAATCCTGTCTCCAGCATTCACTTTGAGAAGCGTGCCGAACGTGCTAACATTCGCGTGTTGATTCTCAGTCTTTTCGACGCTGTATCTCTTATCGCTCTCTACTCCATTCACCATGAGATTGACGACCACTCTGTTATTCAAATCCGAAGAAGCCAGACTCGTTCGAAGGATTTCACCTCCCAGTGGCATGGGATATCTCACCTGACCATGTTTCGATCTGCTACCTCCATTTCCGAAAGACCATTCAGCATTTCGCTCATCTAACGTGCCGGCCTCCTCGGCCCACACGGTGATCAATTGTCTAGCATATTTAACTTTCTCCACCACCGAAATTAGGGGGCAGGCATCCGTCATGTTCACGGGATCCGGTAGATTCGTGAGCGCGTGTCCACCCATGTCTAGTTTACCTTCCATGATGTCACCCTTTCTCCAGACTGAGTTGTCATCCACGTACTTTCTGCTGACCACGCTGGAATCGAATTTGGGATCGTGATCGAGACTGAATAAATTGTGACCGTTCATGTTGATGCCACCCTCCATGGTTCCACCAGATTCTTTGTTCAGGTAGAGATCGTCCACTTGCGATTCTAGGTATTCTTGTGATTGTATCACGGCAGAATCTACATAGCCCTTGTTGACCGCGGTTGAGTCTGCATCCGTGTCGTCGATCTTCGACAGATTCAATATCTTGTTGAATTCCACATTCAGATCCGATTTCATTTCTCGTCTGTCAGACTTTCTCTGTTCCAGATCTACATAGTGTTTGGTCGACACGTCCTTGGGATTCGTGGGAGTGGCCACCTTCGTTATCTTGTTAGAATTGGCGTTCAATTCCAAGTGCATCGTTTTCTGAACGTATCTATTTCTCAGGTGTTCGCTGAATCTCGGGTGAGTGTCGTCCGCGTATTTCTTGGTCGCGGCATCGGTGGGATCTATGGGATTCGCGACGTTCACCAAACGTTTGGATTTCAGATCGAGATCGTCGGTCATGGTTTTATCCATGTAATAATCTAGCTGGATTTGTTCGAAATCGGCGTTCCCCCTGTCAACGTATATTTTAGTCGCAGATCTTGGCAACGTCGTAACCATCGTCAACTTCAAATGTCTTCCTCTTCTTTCTTAGGTTGACTTTTTCGTCATCACTTCTACCAAATTTATCGACTGGCATGTTGTTGTGAGATTTTTTTTTGTTTTTTAGAAAAAATATATTCAAAACAGAGTTTATTAAAAATGAACTATTTTATTTTTATTTTTCGTTTTTATTCAATTAAAATTTTTTAAAAATAATTTATTATCTTTATATATACTATAAAAAAAAATCTCTCTCTAATGTAAATCATTGAGAATGTCTTGAAATCGATCTCCTTCAGACCATCTCTTGAGAATGTAGAGACACAGGTGACCGCAAAACACTTGATCTGGTGATTGCACTTGTTCCATGTTGTAACGAACCATCGATTTGTTGAAATAGTTCTTTATTTCTTTTGGCGGCGAGATTCCGTAGCTGTCGAAATAATAATTTTTCTTCTTCCCGTTCTTGATCCATGCCACCCAGTGAGTGCCTTCACCCGATGAATCGTCTAGATTTAAAATTCTGCATTCCGATTGTCAAGGTCTTCTCTTCGGCAAGGCATCTCTGGAAAACATGCCTAGAAAATCTTTGATTTTCAAATCGTTTGCCGCATTCAACAGATCGATGTTGGATAGGGGTTCGTTAGGTAAGACGACACCTTCTACGGATATCTTTATTTTCTTATTCATAAATGCGTATATATTTTTTTTATTTATTTATTTTATTATAATTCACTAAAATGACGTTATTTTTTTAAATTTTTTTCTTTTTCTTTTTAAACTAACATTCTCGATGTCTCTATCGATTTCCATAATCTTTCATCCGTCTAATCCCTCTTGATTTTCTGGAATCCTGATATTACCATCTTTTAGTAGAACAGATTCGATCGTTTTGTAGTGATTTAACAAATGAAATTTTTTAGATACCGTGTCGTAAATGTATTTCTCTTGATCTTTTGACAATTTTTTGAACAGGAATAACAACTGCAAATATATATTATATTCAAATACGTCTTTTTCGCTATCTGCGAAAGAAGACGACACAAAAAGAGATATCAAACATAGTTTGTCTCTCTTAGTTCGAACGTTTTCGGAATTTAAGAATTGGGTTTCGTTAGGTAAGATGACACCTTCTACGGATATCTTTATTTTCTTATTCATAAATGCGTATATATTTTTTTTATTTATTTATTTTATTATAATTCACTAAAATGACGTTATTTTATTTTTTTTTTCTTTTTCTTTTTAAACTAACACACTCGATGTCTCTATCAATTTCCATAATCTCGAATCTGTCTAATTCCTCTTGATTTTCTGGAATCCTATCATTCTTACTCATATCTAGAATCCAATCATCCACAATCATATCATCTAAAATTAGATCCAAAGTCCAATGTCCAAGTGCCAAAGTGCTTATTTTATCGTCTAACACGAATCTCTTATCGTCGTCGGCCGTCAGCGAAATCTTGTTGACTATTTCGGTATACAAGTCGTGATTTTTGCTTCAAATCGATTTCATAGTCTTATACACTGGACCACTTCCTAACAGACAATCTTTATAATCTTGGAAAGAGATATTTTTCTTCACCACACACGCTTTAACTCCTTTGCACTTCTTGATCTCTTCATCTTCTAGACGATAAGCATACAGTTTGGGTCTCAAGCCCACAAATTCGACGATTTGTTTACCATCGCTCTCATCCTTAAATTTACCCAACACCTTCTTGTTGTCGTTCCATTGAATGTTGGACGGGTGATCTACGGGATAATTGCTAATGTCGAACCACTCGGCCACGTCCTGAGATATATCTCGGTAGACGTCTTTCGTCTCTATCTCGTAAACTAAACTGTCCGTGTCGGTGAACAGTAGTTTGGCTTTATCACCAAATTTTCGTTTGATGTAATCGTAGTGAAACTCGTACATCAATCGCTTGCTGATATCTAAGATCTTCCTGATGTTTTCCATCGATTTACCATACACACAGTTGTTCATGAGTTTGAAGAAATCTTTTTCAAAACCGTTCTCGGCTCGAATTCTGAGGTTCGTGTTGAGATCGATGTATTTTTTTATCCAAGTCTCTAATTTCATTCCGTAATCGACATACTGTTTCAAATTCTCGATGTAGACGATGTAGTTACGTTTGTTAAATAAATTGGGAATGAGTTTTTCCTCGTCTCCTTCGTTCGGTTCCATTCGTTTGGGAGCCAGCGGATAATCGTTGTGTGGATCGTGTAATTCTTCCAGATAGTTCAAATCGACTTCTAAAATGCAAGGATAGTCTCTCCATTTTTGCATCTCTTCCGGTTCCGTCACCCATTCGAAATTTCCAATCGGTAAAGGATGACTCATAGCCCAACCGTACAGATTATTAGCATCCCAATACTGTATGTATTTAGTCGACCGTTTCGAATCGAAACCTTCTTTCATGTAGGGATTGTTAGCTTCAGAATATCTGTGAGAGATCATCGAGACGCAACCTCTCACAGCCCTTTTGAACATGAGCAACATGTTCACGTCGGATAATAATTCCAATTGGACTTCGGTGGTCTTCAACAGAGCGTCCCACACCAGACCGGGTGCGGTGAAATACCAAGCGGGATCCAGATTGTAATTTTGACGACAGACGTCTCGAAAATTTTCGAACACGTCTGCCAAGAGCAGAACGTTGGTCTTCAGATAGAGATCGTGATAATCTCTCATGGTTTTCATATCGAATGATTTCCACACGTTTTTAGCGTGTTCGTAATTCTCGTCAGAAATGTCGGATTCGTATAATTTCGAATAAAAATCTTCTTTCAAAGGTAGTGCGGTGTCTTTGAATCTCTTTAGATCGTTCATGTAATCGTAAGGATAGACTCCTTTCCTCAACATGACGTCTACTCGTTCTCCAAAATGTTCGCTCGTGATTTTAAATTTATCCTTGCTCATGTTATCGACTAATTTTTCCAGAGCAGTCGACATGAATTTAAAACTGTCGATGAAACGTATGCCTCTACGAATGGATTTCGTTTTTTCTTCCAACGTATTTCCATCGATTACTCTTACTGTGAGGTGCCGAGATTTTTCACGAACAGATGACTGTCATAACCCGAGAGATTGTGAAACATCACCGGATAGAAAATGGCGTCTCGATATTTTACATTACACTTGCTGTGAGCCGGACCGCGATACAGACTCGTGTAATGATCGTGGTCTCTGACCTTCTAATTTTCCTTTGAATTCTCGTCGAACGATTGTCTGCATATGTGACATTCGGTGGCTCTGTTATTTTCGTCCTGCTGCTCTCGCGTGATGATTATTTTTGCCGGAGTTTTAAATTTGTCGTATAACATTTGAATTTTCGATTCTAACTCTTCCACGAACCTTTGAGCCACGTCGTCGTCTTCATACTGTTTCGTGTAGGTGAAGGGACCCATGTCGTGTTGCGAGTCGAAAGCGCATTTCATGTAAATGCAATAGCCCAAAGGTATGTGTTTTTGATATTTTTGACGTAACTTTGAAGAGCGTTGGGTTGACAGGAACTCATTTTCGCGGTGAAACATTCAAAATCGGTGTACACGACGAATGGTACTTTTAACCTTCTATTGTGATTTTCAAACTTCATGATGGTGTTAGGTTTGGGCATTTCGACGGCGACACCTTGATTTTCATTGCAATATTCCTGATGTTTCGCTAACGATTTTTCGCTGTGAAACACGTTCATGCAATTGCAACATAAAGATATCTTTCCGTTATGTTTATTATTTTGTCTTGACAGTAATCGGCTCGGATGTTTAACCCAACAATAATGACGATTGTCACCATTCGAAATCAATAATAAAATAATCGTCTTTTCTCTTTCAAGATACGAAGTCTGTCTGAGAGGATATATCGTTTGTTTTTCATCATCGTATCCCAAGACGTTCACCGCTACGGTGGGATTTTGAGCCTCAAAACGTTCGATGTGCTTTAACTCTGTTGGAAAAGTCACTCCGGTCCAATCGAGATTTTTAGAAGTTTCCTCGTAACGAGAAACTCTATCGGAGTGTATTTTGACAGGGTATAAAGCGGAAGTGACTGCCCATTTAAAACACTGATCATCTTTATTTCTCACGTTGACCACGGCGTGTTTCTTAGCCAAGAAATACGGTAATTCCAAGTAGGAAGATCCTTTCAATGAATCGTTTTTAGTTATGTGAATTTCGAGTTTCAACACCTCATCAAACGTCCAATTACTACCTTCATGTTGATAATTTGTGAGAGACGTCAACATCTTGTCTTTCATCTTTTCGAAAACATCCGATAAATCTGAACCTCGAAATACGGGTTCGACGTTAGATCTGAAATATCCATTTTTCACGATGCTCTCACTGGACTTCACGTCGATTTTATTCATCACACAATGGAGTATCATCTTAATTTTTAGTCCCACGTTCATGTATTTGTGAAACAAATCCAATACTTTTTTCTTCACCCATTCCATGAACAATTTCGGATCGATGTTCTTGAACGAGGGAACCACATCAAAAGTTTCAAAAAACGCCTTTGATCACACTCTCCCGTTCTACGGGCTTTGATTGGAATAGTTCCGTAACGAGTCGTGCTACATATTCTTCTCCTTTCCCTTCATCGATTGCTCGTTGAATTTCGCTCGATATATCTCGTTTGTCTAGAATCTGAAGTGCATCACTCGTTTTCGTTTTAGTTTCTCTTTTCTTTTCTTTGGAAACTTGATGTTCTTCAATGGCTTTTCGTTTAGTCGTCTTCTTATTTTTCACAATCGAAACGTTTTTGTTTTTTTTTGACGTCGGCATTTCGATTCCTTTTACTATCTTTTTCTTCTTCTTCTCATTTTTCACAACCGATGCATTTTTTGACGTCGTTGCTATTGACATTTCGTTTGCCTTTCTAGCATTTCCCAAATATTCTTGTATGACTTCAATGTTTTTTGATTTAGTTCTATGATTTCTGAAATGTGAAATTTGTAATAGATTACAAATCTCGTTTAACTGAGGTACGGTTTTCTCATTTAAATTTACCATTGTTTTATCTGTTTGCTTCATTTGTAAGAATATTTTTTTTTTGAATTTTGTATTAAATAATTTGTTAAAAAGTTTTGCTTTTTTTACTCTTTTTATATATATAAAAAGTTAAATTTTAACATCCTTTTTTTCTTTAATGTGAATTTTTTTATGTTCGTTAACGTGAAAAAATTGAATTAATATGAGAAAAAAGGATGTTAAAATTTAAATTTTTATATATATAAAAAGAGTAAAAAAGCAAAACTTTTTAACAAATTATTTCAATACAAAATTTAAAATATACATTATTTGTAAGAATTCATAAAACAAAAAAACAAATAATTGATCATGACAACAACACCTAAAAGATGCGAATTGAAATTGAAACGAGATGAAGCGTATAAGATATTCGGTTTTAATATCTATACATTACAACAACACGATCCCATCGAATTGAACGAGGTTGAGATGGAGGGGTTAGAGCACTACTATAACAAATATCAGATGTGTTTGAAATTGGATGAAGCCATGCTCGATTTGTTTTACGAGTACCAAAGCAATCTGCTGAATAATATCATCATCGCCAAAGACAGAGAATTTGACAAGGACGATTTGTTGTTGTTCTATGGAAGTTACATATATCCAATAATCGCACTCGGACACATGGACAAATCGGGTGGTGAGACCGCATTCACTGATGTAAAAAAACTCAAAAGAGTAAAGATAAACATTCAAAACATTTTCGTAAGTGGAAAAATGACGAATGTCAACATGCTAATAATGGACTTGTAAATATAAACAATAGAGAGATTGATTTTTAGCGAAGAAGAAGGAAAAAAGTAATGAGATCTAAAGATGATCTCATTACTTTTTACAAAAAAATTTTCACATTAAAGAAATTAAAATTAAAAACTTTTTTTTTTATATATATAAAGAGTAAAAAAAAAAACAAAACTTTTTAAACAAATTATTAAAATACAAAATTTAAAATATACATTATTTGCAAGAATTCATAAAACAAAAAAAACCTAAATAATCGATCATGACAGCAACACCTAAAAGATGCGAATTGAAATTGAAATGAGTCGAAACGTATAAGAAATTCGGTCATAAAATCTATAGATTACAACAACACGATCCCATCGAATTGAACGAGGTTGAGATGAAGGACTTAGAGCATAAATATGACAGATATAAGATGACTTTGAAATTGGATGAAGCCATGCTCGATTTGTTTTACGAGTACCAAAGCGATCTGCAGAAAATCGTCATCGCTAAAGATAAAGAATTCGAAAAGGACGATTTGACGTTGTTCTATGGAAGTTACATATATCCAAAAATCTCACGTGAACTCGTGGAGAAATCGGGTGGTGAGAGCGAGTTCACCATTGTAAAAAAACTCAAAAGAGTAAAGATAAACATTCAACACATTTTCGAAAAAGGAGAAAACACGAGTGTCAACATGGAAATAACAGACTTGAAAATATAAACAATAGAGAGACTGAAATGTTACAATTTAACTTTTTATATATATATAAAGAGAAAAAAAAACTTTTACTAAAAAATTTTACATTAAAGAAAATTAAAAATTAAAAAAAACAACTTTTTTTTATATATATATGAAGAGCAAAAAAAAAATAAACAAACTTTTTTAACAAATTATTATTTAAATACAAAATTTAAAATATACATTATTTGCAAGAATTCATAAAAACAAAAAACCCCCAAATAATCGATCATGAGGACAACAACACCTAAAAGATGCAAATTGAAATTGAAACGAGTCGAAGCCTATAAGAAATTCGGTTATAAAATCTATAGATTACAACAACACAATCCCATCGAATTGAACCAGGTCGAGACAAGGGCTTAGAGCACAAATACGACAAATATCGCATGCCTTTGAAATTGGATGAAGCCACGCTCGATTTGTTTTACGAGTACAAAAGCGAGCTGCAGAACATCATCATCACCGAAGATAGAGAATTCGACAAGGATGATTTGTCGTTGCTCTATGGACGTTACATATTTCCAAACATCTCATTCGAACTCGTGAAGAAATTGGCCGGTGAGTGCGAGTTGACTGAAGTAACAAAACTCAAAAGAGTAAAGATAAACATTCAACACATTTGCGAAAAAGGAGAAAACACGAGTGTTAACATGCTAATAACAGACTTGGAAATATAAACAATAGAGAGATTGATTTTTTAGCAAAGAAGAAGGAAAAAAAAAAGTAATGAGATTATCTTTAGATCTCATTTTTTTTTTGTTTGCTTTCTTCACTATTACCATATATTATAATAACGTTTCCTTTTTTCTTAAATTTCAGCATCGATTCTTCTTCTTTTCTCTTTTTCTTTTTTTTGTAATATGATACGTTTTTATAATAACACATTTGTTTATCCGAATCATAATTATGAACGAATGCTGTGCATCTCTTGGTAACACTCGCATCATTACCATTCTCTTCAGAAGGTAGTGGTGACGGTGGAAAGCGTCTCATTCTTTTCAATTTCAACCGTCTATCCCGCTGTTTATCTAACTCTTTCATCAGTTCTTTCCTTAGATATCCATCATTAGCGTCTAACCATTTTTCCACATCTTTTTTTTTTTTTTTCGCACTCTATCTCACGATATTCGTCATTATCGTCTAATTGTTTCTCCACCTTTTTATCCATTTTATATATTATTTTATACTTTCTATGATTTATATTTTATATAATTATATAATTTTATATTATAATAACATATTCAAAATTGGTATATTCTTAAACGGTGAATTCTCTCAGAGCAACAAACCCTTGCCGAGTCGCTCAACGTTCTGTCCACTCTTCAGATAGAGACTGTTTCCACTCAAAGAGTTGCCACCTCTAATGGGTTCTAGATACAATCCTTTACCGCTGTCGTCTAGGTGGACGCGCCACACGGCTCCTCCCTTCTTCAAAAACAGTTCGCTGCCACCCATTAATTTCTCAACTGCCGAACTCGCGAGTCCCGTGAGAGCTCCCACGCCGAGAGTCTTTCCGAGAAAGGGTAGTGCCTTTGCGGCGAAGGGTAATGCTTTTGTGGCGATTCCTGCCAATAGCGGTAGGAAACCACCTTTAATTCTCAAATTGTATCTCAGTTGAGCGGGACTCAATCTCACCGTCAACCCTCTTCCATCGCAAATCGCTTTCTCCATCCTTTTGATTTGACTTCTGGTCCAGGCGATCGAATCCTGACCGCCTCTCATCAGATCTTCGTGAGTGAATTTGAATCTCACTGCCTCACCTCAAGTTGTTAACACTCTCTTAAGTTTCTTCCTCTGTCCTGTGGATATGTTCACGTTTTTAATCACGTATTCTGTCATAATTCTTTTTTTAAAATATATTTACTTCAATTGTTTTCTTGTTTAATAATAATTATTTATATTAAAATAATTTTGTAAAATTAATATTGCGTTTATTTTATTTTTGTTATCTATATATATGCACAATATTTTTTTTTTTTTGCTTTTATATTTCTCTTATGTGAAATCGTATCGTCACCCTCTCTCCGCGAAGATCTAACAGTTCACCATTTTGATCCATCAACGTGGTTTTGAGACTACACAACGTGTCTAAAATCACTGGTAGATAAACTAAATTTCGAGGTCGCTCCACGATCTTATAACCCGGTGACACATTTGGAAAGAAGGAATAGATTGTCGGTTGAGCGCTACCATTCACGTAGCTTTCAGCAATCACGTCCACGTTCACCAGAATGCTATTGACTGCGAGAATGTCGACCGTATTTTCAGATGCTGTGTGGTCTCGATACATTTTTCGATCGAATCCTAACATCTTGCCTATAGAATCGTCTGTGTTGAAATCCACTCGAAAATTATCTTCCAAATCCAACATTGTCTGTAAGGTATTAGGATTGGGAGCGAATCTGATCTTGTTGCTTCCCTTTCCATCTGTCTTCATTTGCGTCTGAATGTAATTGTTCAAATCGTCTATGTCGTAACTTCCTTTGGGAATTCGAATTTCCAATCAATCCACTCCGTTGGAATACTTGAACAAGTTATTCTTTTCGGTGACGTTGGGAAAGGAATAATAAGTCTCCAGATTCACCAACACCATCTCGTATCTTTTCTCTCTATTCAATTCGACGGAAGGTTCGAATTTCGTAGCGAATCGAGTCGAATCGCCACTCACCATGATTTGAATGGATTGTTTTGCAGCCGTATTCTCGGCTATCCGTTCTAACAATTCTCCATGTTCGAACATTATATTTAATTATATTCTTTTTTATTTTTTTTTAAAAAACTAATTATTTGAAGATTTATTATTTTCTAAAATTTTTTTTTTATTTTCACGCTCTATCTTATTATTATCAGAAACATAAAACTTGTCGAATCCGCACCGATATTTTCCGTGATTAAATTCGCTTGTCAAATCGATCTCAACGAAATTGTAAAGTCCTCCATCCCAAACCCTCTTGCAAAATCTCATGAATTCCGCCACGCTCATGTCGTTTGCGACGTGATTGCCGTAGATGTGATTGAGATTCTTGAGATCTTGGCGAAAGAGACATAGAAAATTAGCGTTCTCCCTTATCGTCTGTCTGGGCAATCGAATATAATTCTGCGACAGGTAGAAACAGTCCACCTTGCTGTGTCGACCTCTAACATAATACAATTCGCATCAGTTCTGTCTCCCCAAAAGCAGATCATCGAAAATCATGAGATTCTTATCTTCCGATTTCAATTCTCTAGGATCTGGAACGTCACTAGCGTTCTCATAAAATATTTCTCTTCATCAGTTCCATCGCCGCACCGTCCAAAATGGTCGAAAGTGGAGCTTCACTCTTGTCGAATTCCTCCCTACTGTCAAAGATTCTGGCTATGACGTCCTTGGGCAATCTACGATCCATGCACTCTCGAAGCAATCTGTATTCGAGTTGAAACAAGCTCTTGCCAAACATGAACAATCTGTCGTAATCCAACCAGTCGGGTCGGGACAACAGATTCATCAACAGATTGGTCTTTCCACAATTCGATTTTCCCACTATCAAGCCTCTTATGCTTTTGGGAAAGAACTCGTTATTCGACCTCTTGGTTGCGGCGTCGTTCCAAGACATATCTTTAATGTTCATCTTTGTTTTATTTTTTTTTTGTTTGTTATTTTAGATTCTTTTCAAACACAAATTTTTTATGTTTTTCAAACTCAGTTTTTAATATTATTATTTATTTATATCACACCGTTGTGAGTTCTCTTCAATCCAGATCCACTCGTCATTTTGGCTAAATCTTGTATGGGTACCACAGCATCCTTAAAATCTTTCCAACTTTTCGGCATTCGCTCTAACGCAGCTCGCTTCGCCGGCGGACTGATCAACTTGTCGATCAACGCTTCGGCTGCCCTCTTGCCAGCCACTGAAGCTATCCTACCACTGGCTTCGGAAGCGGCTTTCTTACCAGCATCCAAAGCCGTCTTCTTACCGACCTCAAACGTGGTCGATGCGAGTTTTCTACCCGCATCGCTTGTGAACGCTCTCATTATAGAATCGACGATGCCAGGACCGCCTTGAACGTAAGTTCTGACGTATCCCCTGTTCTTTATCACCAACATATTTTATTTTTATAATATAGTTTGTTTTTTTTCACTGGTAAATCGTTTTGTTGTTTTTAAATACTTTTATTATTCTAGTGTAAAAATTTACTGTTTTATTTTTGTTTGTTTGTTTGTTTCTCTCTACTTATTATATACACATCAATCCTTCAATTCGTTCATCAGCCTTTTATAATGGTTTTTATTCAAAACCTTCTGTCTTAACAATTCGTCAGATATAGTAACTATCTGATTATCTAATCCTGTGTTACCAGCCCGTCTGCTCGCCATCAACAAACTCAATCTCTGAGACAGAGCGTCAGAATCGCTCGGAAGAAAAGTGGTTTTCACCCCTTTGCCAGTCACCGATTCGATGAACTTCTTGTTCATATCCCATATGGGTTTCACCACTTTCGTCCACTTGTAACCTCTGTTGGCTTTGGGTCTCGTCTCTTTGGCATCGTTATTTCTCTTCATGGCGTGGGTCTGAACCAGAATGTCACTGTAATTGTCGAAATCCTGTTCCGTGTAATCGCTAGGATTGTCGTAAAGGAGCAATTTGCGCAATCCATCAGTCAATTCGTATCTGTTCGAACCAACGATCAATTCATCATCGCCAATATCTACTTCTGTGTCACCGACAAAAATTCTCCCCTCTGATTCCTTATAAAATCCATACAACAGATCTCTCTTACCGCCATCATCAGACGATGCGACACTACCAGTGGTGATAGTCGAAGCTGTATCGGTGTCGCTCTCGCTCTCTGTTTGAATTCCCGTGGGAACGTAATCCAGTGTAGATTGAACGGAATGCCGATTTCCAAAACTAAGAGGCAACGAACCCATTCTCAAAGAACTCTCTTTTATGGGTCTCAATTCTTCAACTATCTCCTTCCTGCTTCGCTCTTGACCCTCCGTCACGGGTTTAAATATTTTTGTGGCTTCGCGTTTGAGTTCCATCTCACCAAGACGTCTGCTTCTGTCAGCCGACTGAATGCCCTTCTTAGCACGTTCATACTCCCCTAAAATTCGATCTCGGCGTCTAGAATCCATCTGTAAAAACATTTTTCGTTTTTAATTGTTAATGTTCCTTTAAGTATGCTAATGCGAGTTATTTTATTATTTTCAAAATTAAATGTATAATTATTTTTATGTTTATGCTTTTTTTTATCTCCTATATATATCAATCACTTTTTTTTATTCCCTCGGGTATTCCCCCCACTCACGTCAGAAATGGAAGCGTTCAATAGTTGTCTGTTAAGTTTTTGGGGAAAAAAATCCGGGTATTCCACCCACCCCACGACGAGGGGAGATAACTTTGTATGATTAAGTTTATGAGAATCAAGCAATCTGATTGGTTAATTAGCGGAGAATCAAGCAATCTGATTGGTTAATTAGCTGAGATTGGAAAATCCCACTATGGGTATTCCCCTACTTACGTCATAAATGGGAAAAACCCACCGCCTCAAAACAATTGTGGATACTAGACCACTGGTCCAGAATCTGCAAACCGTTTTTTTGATGCTAGCCCAGCATTTTGCTCGCGTTCACCAACGATGGATCGATGGTCTGATCTGCGATGGGAACGTTGGCAAAAATTTTTAAAGTAAAAAAAAAAGTGAAAATGTACAATTTCACTTTTTTTAAAAAAATGCGTAACATTCAACGTTCACCACGAGTATTTGAACGTTAAAAGTGCGATCTAGGAGTCACAAAAAAACAGCGGATTCAAGACCATTGGCAATTTTTGTGAACAAGCGTGCGATTTAACACTGAATCCCACGTTGGTAAACGCATCGTGTACGTATTTTGTACACGTACATGTACAAAGTAGTCGTGAATTCTCAATTATCACCTACTCCTCCCTACTGTCAAAGATTCTGGCTATGACGTCCTTGGGCAATCTACGATCCATGCACTCTCGAAGTAATCTGTATTCGGGTTGAAACAAGCTCTTGCCAAACACAAACAATCTGTCGTAATCCAACCAGTCGGGTCGGGACAACAGATTCATCAACAGATTAGTCTTTCCACAATTCGATTTTCCCACTATCAAGCCTCTTATGCTTTTGTGAAAGAACTCATTATTCGACCTCTTAGTCGTGGCATCCAAGACATATCTTTAATGTTCATCTTTGTTTTATTTTTTTTGTTTGTTATTTTAGATTTTTTCAAACACAATTTTTTTATGTTTTTCAAACTCAGTTTTTAATATTATTATTTATTTATATAACACCGTCGTGAGTTCTCTTCAATCCTGATCCACTCATCATTTTGGCTAAATCTTGTATGGGTACCACAGCATCCTTAAAATCTTTCCAACTTTTCGGCGTTCGCTCTAACGCAGCTCGCTTCGCCGGTGGACTGATCAACTTGTCGATCAACGCGTCGGCTGCCCTCTTGCCAGCCACAGAAGCTATCCTATCACTGGCTTCAGAAGCGGCTTTCTTACGAGCATCCAAAGCTGTCTTCTTACCGACCTCAAATGCAGTCGATGCGAGTTTTCTACCCGCATCGCTCGTGAACGCTCGCATTATAGAATCGACGATGCCAGAACCGCCTTGAACATAAGTTCTGACGTATCCCCTGTTCTTTATCACCAACATATTTTATTTTTATAATATATTTTGTTTTTTCACTGGTCAATCGTTTTGTTGTTTAAATACTTTTATTATTCTAGTGTAAAAATTTACTGTTCTTATTTTGTATATTTTGTTTGTTTGTTTGTTTCTCTCTACTTATTATATATACATCAATCCTTCAATTCGTTCATCAGCCTTTTATAATGGTTTTTATTCAAAACCTTCTGTCTTAACAGTTCGTCAGATATAGTAACTATTTCATTATCTAACCCTGTGTTACCAGCCCGTCTACTAGCCATCAACAATCTCAATCTCTGAGACAGAGCGTCAGAATCGCTCGGAAGAAAAGTGGTTTTCACCCCTTTGCCAGTCACCGATTCGACGAACTTCTTATTCATATCCCATATGGGTTTCACTATTTTCGTCCACTTGTAACCTCTGTTGGCTTTGGGTCTCGTCTCTCTGGCATTGTTATTTCTCTTCATGGCGTGGGTCTGAACAAGAATGTCGCCGTAATTGTCGAAATCCTGTTCTGTGTAATCACTAGGCTTGTCGTAAAGGAGCAATTTGCGCAGTCTGGACGTTAATTCATACTTATTCGAGCCAACGGTTAATTCATCATCACCTATTTCGATTTCTGTATCGCCGACAAAAGTTCTACCATCCGAATCCTTATAAAATCCATACAACAGATCTCTCTTACCGCCATCCTCGGACGACGCGACGCTATCAGTGGTGATAACTGAAGTTGCATCGTCGCTCACGTCTGTTAGAATTCCCGTGGGAACGTAAGCCGGTGTAGATTGAAAGGAATATCGATTTCCAAAACTACCGGGCAACGAACCCATTCTCAAAGAACTCTCTTTTATAGGTCTCAATTCTTTGACTATCTCCTTCTTGCTTCGCTCTTGACTCTCCGTCACGGGTTTAAATATTTTTGTGGTCTCGCGTCTGAGATCCATCTCTCCAAGACATCTGCTTCTGTCAGCCGATTGAATGCCCTTCTTAGCACGTTCATACTCGTCTAAAATTTGATCTCGGCGCCTAGAATCCATCTGTAAAAACATTTTTCGTTTTTAATTGTTAATGTTCCTTTAAGGATGCTAATGTGAGTTATTTTATTATTTTCAAAATTAAATGTATAATTATATTTTTATGTTTTAAGTTAATAAAAATCTTCTGTCTTTAATATAATAACTAAAAAATTCATATCTCAACTCAGTATTGATTGAATTGGGAAAACTTGAAAGTTTAAAAACGTTTAATCACATGACAAACCAGTTTCTGATTTAACGCATTTGAGAGTAATTTACGTTTGTTAAAAGGAATTCCATTCATATATCAAAAAAACATTCACTCAATGTCGAATTAAGAGAGAACCTTTGAAGACAGTTAAAAAAATTCTAGCACATAAAAGAAACCGTTTTTTTCTAATTTAACGTTAAAAGGATTCATTCATTCAAATCTCTGATCATTATCATGAATATATTAAAAATTTACCACTCAAACCTAATTGAGTGGAAAATGCGTTTTATTATACATTATTAAAACGATCCATTAAAAACGAAAACCTTCATTCACACCACAACAAAAACATGATCGACATTTTCATCAAACATTACATTAAGTGTTTATTAAGATTACTTCACAAAAATAACAGTGACAAAACGCGAACAAACGATTTTTACCTCTGATTTTTTCTAATTGTTTCTAAACTCAATTTCTTTTCGTTACATTGAAACAAAACACGAATGTCCATTTTTACAGATCATATTTTATAGTTGACTCTTTTGAACGAATGCCTTTCATTCACGCAACTCTTTTAAAACTGACACTTATATTTATAGTCGACTCTTTTGAACGAAAACCTTCATTCAATCACAACAAAAACATGTGTGTTAGTTTTTACTATCATCGTGACAGTGGGTTTGCCGATTCAAAATCACCTCTTTTCCGTGTACCGTACACGATTAGATTTCTGACGTAAAATCCGCAAATGGATTTCCGTGTACGCCTCCATAGGGATTCAGTGTTAAAATCGTGTACAGACACGGATGATTTAGAATCAGCAAGATGATGATTTAGAAACGGCAACACGTTTTTTGCTCGCAATTTTAACACTGAATGCTATGGGGAAACCCATTTGCCGATTCTAAATCAGACGATACACCTCCTTTTCCTTAAAATTTCATACGTTTTTTTCACTCTTGAGCGATGTGTATATAGAATCCAGTGATGTAGAATCGGCAAAGCCGATTCTAAATCACCCTAAAAAACGACAAATCGTGTACCTGTACACGATTTTAACACTAAATCCTATGGAGGTGTACATCGATGTACGTGTACATGTACATGTACATCTGAGTTTGAATCGGTATTTATTACCTACTGACGTTGCTATTGACGTCGTGACGTCATGATACGCGCGCGACGTCATACAGATGCTGACCGCTATTAGTGTCAAGTATACAATCTGACATAACGTTATTCGGGTCAGTGGATGTCAGACTTCTCGTATGGGGTGGCGGCGATATGGTAGTGGTGGTATATATCCATGTAGGTCCCAAGTTAGCCCTTAGTACTATTAATCCACCTTATGCTTCATATCACATAGTCACATACGGGTATTTGAGGATACCTATGGCCTGGTATTGTATTCTTTGAGGATACCTATTGAGGATACCTATCGAGGATACCTTTTGGATAATCTCTTTTTTGTCGCATAAGGCTATGTAAAAACCCTCAATGGGTCTAATGTAGTCTTAGCAACCGCTTCCATCTTGTCGCCAAAGCTCCAAGGCCATTGCAGGTCTATGGCCTATCTGTCGTATCATTAGCTTCTACAACAGTCTTGTTCCATTGATGCCTTGTACCAGTACTATTGGCTTCTGTTATTCTGCCCCATATCTCACCCATTACTTCCTAGCTATACCTATCTCAGTCTCGACTATAACATTGATCAAAGTTGAACCAGATTTCCCGTGTATACATATAAGGCATTCCGTTATTGAGATTCCTAGCCGAGTCCGTAAAATTTGGATTCCGTGTTTTGACATCAGGCATTACACTTACCCACAGTACCCCTTGGCCTAGCATTACATACTACCTATACAAGTCATACGATAACATGAAGCATTAGGCGGATTAATAGTACTAAGGACTAACATGGAACCTGTAGGGGGAGAACGCGTACATCCTACACTACCACACTAGGCGACCATGCATTACACCCACCCACCCACAATAACGTCTGGCCCCACGTTACTTACTACCTATATTAGTTATAGGGTGACATAAAGCATTAAGTCGATTAGTAGTATCAACGGCTGTCGGGGGGCCCACAGAGCTACATATTGTTCATACTATACTGTTGTTCTATACTGCCAGGCATTACCCCCACCCCACAAAATCACTAGATCTATCATAACGTACTACATATACCAGCCATATAATAAAACAAAGCAATCGGTTGGTTAATAGTACCAAGCACTAACAGGGGGCCTATAGGTGTATATACAGCCCATACTATAGTACCGTTCTAAACTACCAGGCAGTATCCCTACCCACAATACCCCTATGTCTAGCATTGCATACTACCTATACCAGTCATAGGATAACATGAAGCATCAGGTGAATTAATAGTACTAAGGGCTAACATAGGACTGCAGGGGCCCACAGAGGTATATATCGTCCATACCGCTGTTCTATACTGCCAGGCATTACCCCCATCCCCACTCCACAATACCACTTGACCTGCCATAACGTACTCCCTATACCAGTCATTGAATAGTACAAAGCAATCGGCTGGTTAATAATATCGAGGACTGGACCTACAGGGGTATATACCATGCATCCTATACCAACCGTTCTAAACAACCTAGTATAATATTGCCTGGCCTAACACTAAACTACCAATACCAGCCATAAGATAATACAAAGGATTCGGTAGGTTAATAGTACTAAGGGGGGTAATAGACCAACAGATCATTCATCCTGTACTGCCAATCTAAACCACCAATGACTATCTCACAATACCACACTACCACCCACCCACCCTACTGCTTGACTTAGCTATAGCAGACATAGGATAATATGAAGCATAAGGTGGATTAATAGTACTAAGGGCTAACTTGGGACCTACATGGATATATACCACCACTACCATATCGCCGCCACCCCATACGAGAAGTCTGACATCCACTGACCCGAATAACGTTATGTCAGATTGTATACTGGACAATAATAGCGGTCAGCATCTCTATGACGTCGCGCGCGTATCATGACGTCACGACGTCAATAGCAACGTCTACCGTTTCGCGGAAAAAACTTTCAAGAAAACCTAATTTTCCCATCATCTTTCCACCACTTACCCATAATATATACCCATAGCCCCATGCGTGCATATATCACTATACATGCCATAGCATACTATATATACAGTACCTACACCATTTGGCGGATTTAGCTGCAAGGAGTCGTACTTTTACTCCCCCAAAGTTGCTCCCCCAAAAGTCCGGTTCCTATGGGAATTTAACACTAGCTGCTCCCCCAAAAGTCCGGGTAATGGGGCACGATTCATACGTGCTAAACTACTCACAGCACTCCGTGGGTATGTGTCAAACAAACATAACTCCTTTTGTCGGGCATTAACTTGTTGGACGACGATATTGACATTAACCCACTCCACCGTTAATGATGGTTTTTACCTAAACAATTTTTTTTATCAAACTGCGTCATGTGAGACTACTATACTCACCTTTCTCATAACATCAATGAAGGAACTTCAGTGAGACAGTACAAAACAATTCATCAGACACTGTGGGGTCATGAAAAATCATGGAATCTCATCGGGAAAAGCCATGATTCTCCAGAATCATAAAGTCTAGTTTGTTATCTATAATTGAAATTTGTTATGAAACTGGTAAGTTTTAATTTTAGTCAATAGGTTAGAATAAAAAAAATGAAATATCAACCTTTTTTGTTCCTCAATCATAGATGCACTAGCTTTTGGTTGTGACATCAGCCGACGCATGCCATGATTGGGACCGAACTCACTTACGTAAGGGCCGAACTAACTCAGGGAAGAACTGAACTTTTTTGGTCGAACTCACTTTTGTGGGCCGAACTCAACTGGGCCGAACATGCAATGGCGCTACATCACTGGCATTCCAGTTTCGACCCAACCCACACTCCCCATCGATAAGTTTAGTCTATCATAGGCGCGATAAGCTCACCCCAGGTGACAAACAAAATTAAAATCTTCAAAAAAAAAAAAAGATTTACATGTAAAAAAAAATGTAAAATATGTACATACCGTAGTAAAATGTATAAACGTCTTTGTAAAATATGAATGTATATATTAAACATGTATGTGAGTACGTGTGATTCTAGAATAATGTACATTTTGTAAATATTGTTAATTAGTTCTATGCATAAATTACTACACAAAAGTGACTTGATTGGTATCCTGTAGAACAAAGTTGCACGATGTTCGGAAACAAGGTCTCCATCTTATAATAATGAAGCCAGGACCGGAGGCGAGATCTCCCTGAATTGTTGTCCGAGTACACCAAGGAACAGATGATAACCCAAGCAGGGAAAGTAAGTGACCAGGACTCTACAGTGGCTACTATATGAAATCAACTCACTATATGCACGCAGAAGGCTGCGAGGATCCAGAGTGAACGAATAATACTTTAGTTTCATAACAGAACAATTTTTGCACGAAATAGTATTCGTGATCTTTATTTATTGGGGTTTAACGACACTCTCGGCAGCCAGGGTCACCTTGTATCGGAAGTACGAAATTATTCTTACTAAACCCACCTGTCCATTGCTACTCTTAAAACACCGTGCACGGAATACTTTCCCCACTTTTCAAGAATAACCTTCTGAGGCGCCCTCATTGTGATGAGATGCTCCACACTTCGCATCTCGGATGATTTTGTTCCTCAAACTTACATTTATACTACTGACGTTGCCATTTTATCAAACAGTTCTCAATTTATATAACTGGTTTTCATTAGCAACCCCCCCCCCCCCCCCCTCACCAAAAAAAAAAAAATCAAAACAAAACAAAACCCCAAAACAAAACAAAACCACAAGAGAGAGAGAGAGAGAGAGAGAGAGAGTAAAAAAAAACAAAAACAAAAAAAACCCCAAAAAAACCAAAAAAACCAGCAGCAGATATGCTGCGTTGCAAGGGCGAACACATATTATCTATTCCTGTGGGTCACAAGAAATTGGATGTCCCAATCGCCAGTTGGGATTAAATGCACGAGCTTTTGCCTCAAACTGCGCTTAAATTAACATTAATTTTGTAAATTCGAGGCAAGCAGAAGGTTATTAGACTGTTCACCAGCTGAGACTGTTCGCAATTTATTTTACCGGGGTGTTTGAGTCGTGAATTTAGGTCTCTGATTGGGCTCTGAACACATTCGCAACACAACTTTCTGTATTGTTAATATTCAATAATTATTTGAGATATTTCTTACATTAAAAAATAAACTACAACAATAAGTGGCAGTCTATACAACAAAGACAACTAGAGATAAACTTAGCATTTATTCTATTATATCTTGTTTGACAGAGCTTCGTGGGCTTGTCAAACAAGATATAATAGATTCAATGACTGCATTAAATTACAACATTTTTTATTCACAGGAGTTTACTCTATAACCTATATTCAATTAACAGGTCAAATTTATACTGGAGGTATGGTAAATAGTTTGTGTTGGGAAATTATATTCAATTAACAGGATTATTCAGTTAAGGGATATCCAATTAAGTAGGCTCCACTTTACTGACCTGTCGGATTCTTGAATACATGTAAATCTGCTTGAAATTTCATCTGGCAATTCTGCTTAGTTTTTGAATAGCTCATATCCAAATCCAATTCTACAAGAACTCTTGCTAATTTTTTTTATGTATACGTATCCGTTTCCATTGTATTTTATATTTGAATTGTTGGCCATAAATGAAGTACGTGTTTACATCATTTTTGGAAAATTCATACTTGATGTATATGATTTTGTTTGAAAAATGTAGGACAAATAAATAAAAAAGGGAAATGTCTTTGTTTTTATTTGCGCCATATGTTTGTATGTGTTTGTCATGTATGTATTTATGTCATCTCTCATGGCAACCCATGTGATTACAACTCACGAAGAAAATTCAAGATTGTTCTCTGGAGTTGTTTATAAGTATTTCTTTTTTATTAGTTTATTTTTAGGAGTGGGTATTTATATATTTAGTTTTGTATGTGTGTTAGGGAATGATTTTAGGGTAAAATAAGGAAGTTTAACTAATAGGTTTTCCCGAGTTTGGATTTTTTTTTACGCTAGTTGCTTCTGTTCGTGAGTTTTGTTTTTCTGGCGATTTCGGTCATTACGCTCTGTATATTATACGTGTAAACATGAATGGTAAGTGCTCGACGGGTGTCCAGACGGAGGTAAGTATGGTCACTAAAGGGGGTCAGGGGGAGATGAGTCGAGGGGTGCAGGCGCAGGTGGGGGAGATTGATGATACAGAGGCGTGCAGACAGTGTGATATGAGGTATGGTGGTGGTCAGCCAATGGACAGCAGTGAAGGTGTGTGCGAACTGCAGGGATATTTTATAGTTGTTGGAGAAGGATGTTGTGTTCAAGCGCTAAATTGTTGAGCTGAAGGGGGGGGGGGGGTGGCTTGGGGAGGGCTGGTGTATCTGGAATCACACCGTTTAAGGTTACCTATGATGGTGAGGTGGACGGTGGGCGGAGCGTGGTTGTGGATTCAAGGAGGAAACTGTGAGGCAGGAAACGTGGGAGAAGAACGCTTGATGTGGGGGTGTAACCGAGGAGGAGGGGGATCCAGTAGGAAAATTCGGAAGGTTGCGTCAGGACTGGGCTGTGTAGAGTCAGGAAGCCAGAGTCGGCGTAAAGTTGCCAAGGTTACAGGCGGTGTTTAGAGAACAGGTTCAGTGTTTTAGATTCTGGCACCCCTGGGGATGAGAGTGAGGGGGCATTGAGGGGGAAGAGGTGATTGCTGATGTTGCTAGGGCAGGTGGGGTAATGAGGGCGGTGAAGAGAAAGAGGGGGCCGGAGACATGCAAAACGAGGCGAGTTGCAGAAGTTGCAGATGATATGGGAACTGGGGGCAGAAGAAGAAAATTAGTTGTAGCGGGGAGTAGCACTGTACATGGGATCGACAATATGGATTGTGGTCCCGATAGTTCTAATCGAACAGTCTTGTGCTTTCCGGGGGCGAAGGTGGGGGATCTGAGGGACCGGGTAGATGGTATTGTCGAAGAGTCAGGTTTGGAACCGGTAGTGGTGGACCATGTGGGGGACCAACAATATCAGGGAAAGAAAGTGGCGGAGTCGTATAGAGGTTTAGTCAGCAATGTATAACAAGAGTGGACACAGGTGAGGTGAACGAGAGCGAGGGGGCAGAATTAGTTTACCAAGGCTAGCGCCAGAAAACAACGGGACCAGTAGGCGGAAGCCAATGAATCTCGGTACCCTGAAAGTGGGTTATAGCAACATCCAGGGTCTCCACCGGAAAGTAAGTGAAAGGACTTTGATGTCATGGGCTTAAACGAGACGTGGGTAAGACACGAGAAACGGGTAGACCAAGTAAGGGGGGGGGGGGCGTGTGGATTGGTGTAGGGCGAACGGAAGGCCAGAAAAAAGTGTGTGTGTGTGGGGAGGGGGGGGGGGGTGGGGGGGGGTAGGCATGTGCATTAAAGATGATTTAAAACCATCGCTGATGACATGCCTGGAAGATGTAAGCACCTCGGCTGAGGTATCGAAAGAAGAAACTGGATGGGTAAAGATCGATCTAAGAAACAAAAGTATTGCCCTTGGGATTGTGTACTGTGCGGTGAAGGGAGGCAAACCCTAGTGGAATAACTCAATATACTCAACACTAACGTCCAATATCACAGAACTAGAGAACAGGGGGCTCGTTATAATTCTGATGGGTGACTTTAATGGACACACAGGTGAAAGGAAGAAGGCATAGAGGGCAGGGACAAAAAAGTCAACAGGAGTGGAAGGAACTGTTGAACTTCACAAATGAGCTCGCTCTAATGATTCTGGATATGGACGCGAGGTGTAGGGGGAAATGGACCTGGGAGAGGAACGACAGAAAATCAATAATCGACTATATTCTCACCGATTTTAATTTATGGAGGGAGGTGATAAGGATAGAAGTGGACGATGAGGGAAAAATGGAGGGGGATAGTGATCACAACTTGATTACAGTGACGATCAGGGCCAAAAACCTAGTAGAAAGCAAAGGAAGCCTCAAGGAGATTTGGGAACTTAAAAAGGATGCTGACTGGGCGATGAAAAATTGAAACCAAAGCTTGCAACCGTACACAAGGGGGGGGGGGGGGGGGTGTGTCCAGAAGATGGACGACGTCATAGTTGCGAGCCCAATGGAGACAGGGAAGGAAAGTGTATTAGGGTGCCAACACGGGAACTGCATACACTGTGCTGTATACAGGAGAAGTAGAAAACTTAAGGGGGCGGAAAGCAACGAGGCCACGGTAGCAAAAGAAGAATACCAACAAGCACGAAATAAAGTAATTAAGATTAAAGACAATAATCGGAGAGTGCTAAATAGCAGTCTTATTGGGACGATAAGAATGACAGGGGTGGGGGGGGGGGGGGAGGTCGAGTTCGACCGTATTTTGAAAATGGGTGAATAAACGTAACAAAGGAAGTAACCCACAGAGCATTAAAGTAGATGGCAGAGTTACATACGATCAAGATCAAATCGCATTAGAACTGGTCAAACACTGGGAAAAGGTAAGCGATAAGCGATGGGGCATGGAAAACCCACCCGAGTGTCCGAACCAGGTCGAGGAAAATCTTTCAAACTTCGTGTGCAGCGAAATTAAAATGGAGGGGTGAGAAAAGTGATCTCAAAATTAATGAATGGAAAAGCGGGAGGGGTGGACGAAATCCCGAACATGTTTATCAATCCTAACGAGTTTATCAAAAAAGGGGGAGAGGAACTCTTGGAATGCCTAACTGCCCTATTCAATTTAGCCATAGAAAAACAAGACAGAGGTCCCAAATGAGTGGAGAGAAAGCAAAGTGACATTTATTCACAAAAAAGGGAAAAAAACGTTTTGGATAATTATCAAGTATCAGTAGCAACATTTTTATGTAAAGTCCTGTATGGGCGATTAAAGGAGGTGATTGACGAGAAGGGTTTTTTGGAGAGAGATCCGGAATGGCTTCAGGAAGGGAAGGAGAGTCACTGACCATTTTTTCACGCTATCCTAAATGATAGAATCCGCGAAAGCGAAAGCGAAAAGATTATTTATGGCCTTTTTGGAAGTTAAAAAGCCATACGGTAGAGTATGGAGGGGAGGGTATGTGGCACAAGCTTGAGGCTCTGGGCTTGGGGCGCGAGTTTGTTGAAATTATGAAAGCATTATATAAAGACGTACAGAGTGAACTTAGCCTAGAAAACATAACAACAAAACGTATGCATATGGAGATAGGCCTAAAACAGGGGTGTATCCTTCCGACAATTCTTTTTGCATTGTACATGAAAGGTTTAGGAGATGAACTCTTGCATAGCCACGAGGGGGTAGCAGCCGGGGAATTGAAGATCACAGGGCTATTTTTTGAGTTGGGAAATATGGGAGCAAATTGAGACTCGAACTTAATGAAAGCAAGAGCAAAGGTATACCCGTGGGTAAAGTGGACACCACTCGAAGGTGGAGAGTGGGGGACTTCTGTATTCCGGAAGGTAGCAGCAAACTTCTTAGTGTAGGAGAGACAGGTGACTACGAGTATCTGGGCGGTAAATATAAACATCACAGGAAGAGGTATCTACCGAAACCACACAAATACATTGATTCTGAAGGGGAAACAAATCCTTAACCAAATGAAACTTTTTGGGACAAACAGTTTCAATAAGGTTTTCGTGGGGAAAACCATTAGGGAAATGGTGGGTCTGCCAAGTATAACATACGGTACGGAAGTGGTTCCCCTAATCCAGACGACAGTAAAGGGCTTGGAAATCCTGCAGAACGATGCAGGCCGATAGATAACGGGGTCGAGTAATGCCGCAGCACAAGAAACAATCAGGGGTGAGCTTGGGTGGATGAGGATCAAGGACAGGATAGACTTATTGAAACTCGGTTATCTTAATTATTTGGTAAATCTCCCCGACAGTCGATGGTGTAAAGTACTGTTCCTGAGAATTTTCAACTCAAATCTCAAGACAGGGTGGATGGTCCAAGCGAGGGAGCTAATAGAGAACTACTCAATGGAGAACTCGGACCTAGACGTTGGGGCAAACCGGGTAAAAAAGGGTCAGAGAAAGGGTCATGGAGGATGGTAGCCGTAATTGGCGATAGGAGGTCAAATCAAAGAGGTCTTTGGATAGCCTGCGTGTTAAAGAGAAGCCTGGTTTTGAAGAGTACATTGATGGCACCTATGCGGGGGGGGGGGGGTGGGGGGGGGCACTATTGTTCATGCTGAGGTCGCGGTCCCTGGAGCTTAAGGGAAAAATTGGGAAAAACGGTGAAAAGTAGTACCAGATGTGCAATTTGGGCGTGGTGGAAACCCTGGGACACTTTCTTCTAGAATACCCAAAATACCAGTCTAAGATTCCCTGGGAGTATAATGGGGAAGTGGCATGGGAGTATGAAGGACATGCGGTTTGTGAGAGACTCAAAGGAGAGGGTTAATATTCTAATCGGAGAGATTGGGAAGAATGGGGCAAGGAATGTCATCAAGCAGTTCGCCTCCGAGTGTTGGGAGGAGAGAAGAAGCGTGGGAATAGGGAGGCAGTTGGGAGTACAGGGCTAACCAAGGCCTTCTCATCCAAGAACTGCGACAAATCAGCGGCCGGCCAAAGTGTTATTATATTATTACCCAGCGAAGTCGGGTCAGAACACAAAAGCCCATTGTATCGTGATTTGAACTGTCAGCATCTGCATAAAAGAAACGATTTTTGCGAGGCAAAGTGGAGGCGAATAGTCCCCGGGGTTAACAGACTCGTGGGCTTACAGACTTGGGGGCCGGGGGAGTACAGTCCGGTTACGATACCGCGCAGAAGACATCGTTTTCCACTTCGACAATTCTGTTCAACTGGCAACATTGTAAAATTCGGCGTTAAAATTCTGTTTAAATGCAAACTGCATTAAAGTTCTGTCGCATCTGCAATGAATATAAATTCCCACAGAAACTTGAATCGAAATACTTGTGGTGCGTTACCACATTAAAGAAACTTTCAAAACGTTCAGTTCGATTTTCCAAGTTTTCATGACAACCAATTCAAACGCACCTTGAACAAAGATTGAAGGACAAGGAGCTCCATGAAAGTTTCATCACATGCATTCGACACAAGCTGAGAACTCTGAGAAAAATGATACTTGGTAACTTATTTTTATAACATAGACTCTTCTCGAGCCCTTAACTGATATATCGATATAACAAGAAGTACAACTCCCTCTGGACCAATCGACCTTCTTTCTATTCTTCTCAAATGTACAAGTGCACCACTTCGTCGTCTGAGAATTGTAATGTCGCATCTCCATTCTTTTTGAATCTCTGAGAAAATCCAAGTCAAAGTTTTCAGGGTTGAGTTTTTGTATTCGTACCCCCACCAAACTGTGGTGAAAATGATTTAGTTCTATGACCAAAACCGAATGATGACTTCGTGTGAAGATTCGTTGCGAACTATTAGAAAATGACAAAAATGTGTTTGGAGATACATTTTACTAACGAAGTGTCTGATGATTTCCGGATTGTAATGGCATTGGAGATAGGATATTTTTTCAGTAAATGGGGCAAAATCTGAGTATATGCAACATTGTCGAATGATGATTTCGGACTGATTCGGCTGCTGCTGAACATTAAAATCATCATTATGCAACTAAACGTAATTCTATAATAATTCGGAGGTGTTGTTATGGCCCGACGGGCATGGAGACGACCCAACCGCAAAATAGGCCCGGAATAAAGTCAAGAACCAATGATAAGGGAAAGGTCTGTTATCATTTTCTGAAGAGATATTAATGGGTCACACAACCCCCGACCGAGTCATGCCACCGCAATATTTCCGACCCCTGTTCAGTCACGTGACACGTCAGGTTCTTATTGGGCAACCAAGTCTCCGATAGCACAAATTGTATGACATGTATGGTGCGCGGTCCCTTAAGGTCCAATACAAACTGAGTTGTTCTGAGAACACCTTGTCAAATTTATGTTCATAATACTGAACACGCTTAGTTTCAGAAACACTGCATGATCTATTTTCCTACGTATACAGGCTGGTTTATCTATGTTTCTTATACATGTATGTACATGTATGTAAATTATGCTGGAACTGAACCTCCCAATTATCAATCGCGCCCAAGAGGCCATCAGTTAAAAAGAAACTCATTTCATGAAAATATATATAAACATCAATAAATCTGCATTACATCATGATTTCTTTTGTCAGATAATGAGAGAAATATGAGCTATGTTCATAACACCCATTTAATGGGAGTTGTGGACATCGACTTCGTCTCATTACTATGCAACAATAAACAAAGTGCCCTTTAGTTTTAACCAGTAATTTGTTTTACAAAGCCATTGTAGTGTCGTTCCAACTGATGGCGAGAAAGAACGAACTTGAAAACACAAATTCAAGAACGAAAATGTATATTGAAATACGAAGTGTTCAAGCGCATAAAGATGTTGATCTAGCTAGAAAAAATGGAATATACGAAAGAAAATGTAACATGGAGGCTCCATGTTATTGGATTAACTGACAAGCAGTCCACCCGACTGCATAAAACACAAACATCACTAAGTATCCAATATGTTTTGCAACGTATACATTTCAATAGCTTTGACTTCGAATTTCCTCGTTTGAGAACCAGAAGATTCGATCTTCTACTGAAAGGTAGAATCTTCTGGATATCACGCGACGATTTACGACTCTCCGGGTACGTAATTACAATTGAGGGTAGTTGTAACTACAATTCAGTAAGTTGTATTGACAGTTTCGCTAAGTTGTAATTAGAACTTAGTCACAGACTTTCCGGTGATTATGCAATGGCGGATCTGGGGCATAAATCTGTTATCTGTTTTTATAGAATGGGCATCGCACTGTATTGGAAATATGAAATAAAAGAATTCATGTTGCTTGGGTTAATTTTCTCTAATATGACGTCATAAGTTATTTGAGATTCCTGGCTTTAGAAATGAGCTATTGGTGATATTTTTCAAGCAAAAGCGAGAATTTGACAAGATTAATAAAATTATGTTATTTTTGTCTACATTCACAGTTTCATTTTCAGAGAATAACTCTAAACTTTTGTTGTTGAACATTACATGTCTGGTACAACAATTTTGGGATAAAACCCTGTTCAGGCAATACTACTTGCACTGTTTCCAATTCGATTTAGATTTGATGTGGACTCCTGAATCGATTCAAGATACGATTCAAGGATAGAAATTTTCTGTTCGCAGGGCCCTAACTCTCCAGAACCTTTTCCTAGATGGTGTTAGTCATGCTCAGGTGATTTTCAAAATGACATTGTGAAAAATTCCAAGTACAAGTTCAGCATGTCTCTCACAGTAATAATTTATTTGCTTATTTTGTTCAATGTAACTTTCAGCACCTTTGGCTATAGTATGACCACAGCACATGCATAAACTCAAGGTTTGCCAATTGTTTATACTACACTGCCCAATAATGAAGCCTTGCACCCCATGCAGTGGAAACAAATGCTGTAATATCAGTACAACTGAGCTTGATTGCCACAGTGATTGAGGACT
Source organism: Pictodentalium vernedei (assembly GCA_031216915.1). Taxonomy (NCBI): domain Eukaryota; kingdom Metazoa; phylum Mollusca; class Scaphopoda; order Dentaliida; family Dentaliidae; genus Pictodentalium; species Pictodentalium vernedei. The sequence continues at coordinate 404,176,256 of CM062296.1, read as the reverse complement.
GTTTCCTTTCCCACGGTTCCCACTGAGAAGATAGTGACAATTGCTGCTACAGTTCCAAACAGTGAAAAAAAAATTGAATTAATTTTTTCAATCAATTTGGCCTTCACAAAAGTAACGCATTTGCTTATCTTGAAAACGTAGCTAAATATTGTTCACTGACAGATTGTAGCACTTTTGAGCGACAGTGAAAAAAAAAATTCAGCCCTGAAATAAAACCGAACTAATTGGGAGGCTGATTCTAGATTGAATGTTCTCGTGCAGCACTCGAATTTTGTTTGTTAAGAAAAATTACTTCATAGGACTGTTTGTCAACGTCAGGTATCCATTTCATCATGGATTTGATGTCTATAATTTTCTGTTTCTGGAGCTTCGGGCGCATTTTGACTAACGGGGCGTCCGCCAGCACTTGACTTTGTGTCTTTTTTTCTTGAATATGCGGCCAGATTCACAGATGAGAAATTGGCAAAAGAAAACTCGGTTTTGAAACAACACATCGCCGGCTCAACTCTACTAATTACAATATGTTTGACTTGTGAAAATGAGATCAAACTAAATATCATACTTTCAAATTGTCGTGAGAGAACCACAGGGGTCTGTCTTCTTCTGGAAGATAGAATCTAATGTTTTTTGCGCGACGAAATTACAGAACTATTTGTATTACTGAAAGCGATTTTAAGCATTATGCTTCTCATACCCCGATATTTGTGTATAGGCATTCTTTTGGGAGTATAAGTAAAGCAGTAACCTTGTCATCGAAGTCGTGAGATTCATTTTCATACAGCTATATCAAGATCTGATGGGTTGAATTATTCTTTGATCATCATCATCGTCATCCTTTTAAAACTCAGAGTTGTATTTAAGTGACTTCACAGGCTATCCATTTAGGAAACTCTTTTTTACTATTCAGTATTATTACCTTTTCCATGTCAGCAATCTTATTGACGCATCATTTATATGAAAAAATGACTCTCAAATCTCACTAAAAGTTACTAAAAATAAATCCAATTGTGACACTATCCTAACAGAGAGGAGGAAGACAAACTTTGTGGTTATTGGTTATATACTAAAGAAATACTATCTTTACAATGTTCATTTTAACCAGATATAATTCCATCTCTTAAATTTTCATGAAATATTGTTTCACGGCATGCGTGCTGTAATGTCGTTTCTCAATATTCCACTCTGATGTATGAGAATAAGTTATTATCATTTCAGGGCTTTAATGTCGTATCTCCCAGGTCTTAATTAAATGCCTTATAATTCACCCATATCTACATTAACAAAAGAAATGAAGTATTTTTCATCGAAATGATCGTTGCTACGGAGAGAAGAAATGGGTTGAGCAAGATTAAAACGAGATCTACGTGTTTAAACAAACAGTTAACCCTCGTACATGCATCGCGGAATTTTATCCTTGGGCCATTGGTCACGGTTTGTTCACGTTACGATTTCCATCAAAATCATTGATCCTGGAGACGAGACATAACAGTCCAGAAAAAATGTCAAAATGGAGATACAACAAAAATGCACAGCGTTTTACGCGATACCCATCAGAGATGGGTGAGATTTTGTGCGCCATTTGATAGAAAATCGTGAGATGAATCGAATGATACCAATATCTCATTTTCCCGTAAAATGGAGATACGACATTTAAGCACTCACGCGACGACTTGATGTATCCCCATATATCTGGTGTCAAGTGCAAAACGAGGTAAATAAGCTTTACATTGGTAAATCACTTGATCGTTCGGGTTGCTTGGGCTGTTCGCATTTAATGAGAATGTCGCATTGTCGGGGGAAAGCACACGTTATCGGCTTCCGCCAAGTACCTTTGCGTTTCCTGACATAATTTTAGAAAATCCCAGATAACAAGCATGTAGTTCATACGTAAACCTCACTCCTAAACACAATTTTATGGAATTTTTGATTCAGTTTTGGTTTCAAACATGTCAAACCGTTACTTCTCCACGTTTTGGCATTCTTCTTTGAACAGCGTATTTGCATTTGAAAATAAGAGGCATTTTTTTCCTGCGAACAGTTGGGTATATAACACTTTTCCAGCACCCTAGGTCAAACGACGAGAATCGGAACGAACCGATGGGAACCGAATGGTAAAAGTCATGACTACTCAAGATATCGGAACGGGCATTGTCGTTCTTCATAGGGTTGTTTGGAACTGGATGATATGTCCAACGTTAAACTGCGATGCATAAACAGAGACTTTTCGAACAGTTCACAAGTAGTTATAACCTTTAGGTTCTCGAATACTAAAAATTAAATTTCGAAATTCAGTAAATAAGGCGATTAGAAAAAAAATGCACAGAGTCATAAAAATCAAATCAGGTGACGAAAACAACCTTATAAACTCCAGACCAATCAGTAATTCTAAAATCCAAGAAAAGCTCATTCTGGTGAGCCTCATAAAGTTTTTAAATAAATTTCACTTCATCTTTCCCAACCAAAGCGGGTTTAGAAAACTCACAGTATGTTACATCCAATTATGCAGTTGTCAAAACAACCCACAACCATAGAATACGATAAGGCAAGTGAAGACAGTACTCTAGTCCTATTCCTAGATATCTCTAAAGCCTTTGATACCATCAGCCATGAGATATTACTTCAAAACCTTGAATATTATGGAAGAAGTGGTAACGCTAATAACAGGACCCAATGTGTTTCTTTCTGCTACAGGGGAAATCTTGTAGAAATAACATGTGGTGTTCGATATAAGACCTATATTGTTTCTTCTTTACACCAATGGCATAAATACTCAACAAAGCTAAACCTTCTATCATTAGCAGATGACACCACAAGTCTGGGGTGTAGATAAACCCTCTAGTCACAGAATTTGAAGAAGTACAAAAATATCTGGTGCACAGCCAAGTACTTAGTTTTGAACCCCAAGAAAGCAAATTAAATATTTACAAATCCATCCCATAAAGGAACTAGTCACCCTCATGAGAATTTATATCTCTATAATGTCAGATTTTTTTTTGTATAAATATTGATGATAATCTATCTTACAATGCTGATTTATCTCAAGTCTCAAATCAAAAGCCAATCTCAATTGCATTAGGGTGAAGAAAGTTCTAGCTCTTGAAGGTATGAAGACCCCGTATTTCACATTAATAGAGAGTCATTTGATCTATGAAATTCTAATAAGTCGGAGGGGGGGGGGGGGGGACATTAAAAACATGTCCCCAGGTGTTTAAATTACAGAAATGATCAACATGAATCATTGATACTATCTGCACAATGGCTAATCATGACCACGACAGTTTCACGGGTGGAGGAAGCAGGAGTACCCGGAGAGAACCACCCAGCAACGGCGAGCAACTATCAGCTCCCCAACATACTAACCCCACACATACAAGGTTAGCATTGGTTGAAGACAAGTGCACCATCGACGTGCAGTATGCCTTAGTACACAGCGTCACCGTGCCCCCCACATGGGCAATGGGGGTGAAGTGTCTTGCCCAAGGACACAACGCGGTTGCCGCAGGTGGGATTCGAACCGGAGACCTCTCGGCTTGTAGCCTGCACCTATACCCACTAAGCCATATCATTAATACTAAGAAATACAATGTTCACCAGTGACTATAGTGACTAGTGATCAGTAATCAGTGATGAACAGTCTTATCGCCATACAGTAGCCACTGGATACAATGCATGTGTTTGTTTGTGACTGCAATGTTATGCAAATGGCTCTTTTCAAATTGTGAATGATGATTTACATGGATTGTCACAGCCAACAGTTACACGTATGATAGAGGGTATGCCATTTGCTATTTGTAATGTGAAAGTCCTCCGCAATATGTTTTCCATCGGATCGCAGGACATTCCGAAAGACCGTGGCAGACTTTGAGGAATTGGGAGGCATGCCCAGAATAGTCGGGTACATTCTTGGTAACATGTACCGATTTCTCATCCTGGAGGACAGTACGCTCAACACTTCTACATTCGAAATGGGTGACATGTACAACCCGCATATGTGAAAAAATCCTGCATATGTAAAAACTGGAAATGTGAAAGAAAATCAACCGTATATTTCATAAAATCCCACATATGTAAAAAAATGGACCAAATGTAAAAAAAAGTTGAAAAAAGTGTAACCGCATTTGTGAAAACCTTTTTTGCTGCAAATGTAATAAAAAATGAAACTGTATTTGGAAAAACGTTTTTACTGCAAATGTGAAAACTACTCGTACACGAGGATTTAGTATTGAGACTTTCAAATTTATAAAGTTATCCTTAGAGGCAGGAGTTTGGAACATAGTTGGGGGGGGGGGGGGGCTAGGCTGGGGTGGGGGGGGGGGGGGAGGTGATTGTCCAATGATTCTCAACCAATTTGGTGAGCGATGGCAAGGAGGCGAAGGTGTCCTTACAGGTCCATGCATGAGAACAATGTCGAAGTGCTTGACTATAGAGCCCAGGTGTAAAAAGTTACTTTAAAGGAGGCTAATTGTCAGGTTTGTTTTCGATTGGAACCAGGGGTTGCTCCAATGGGATGGGGTATGTTGGAGGTGCGCTTGGTGGCAGGGGGCTACAGCCGAGCCCCCCCCCTCCTTCAGAAAGGTTTAGCCCCACTCCTACTCCCCCCGCCCTCCTCCTGTCGGGCAATTTGGACAGTTGGTCGGGGAGACCAACTCATGTGCGGATCCCGCAGATCTGCGGTGCGGGACTCTCAGATCGCCCTAAAAAGTCGAATTTGCATTGTGCATGTTCAGTTTTGCATTGAATAACATACAGAAAAGTGACAGTTTTAGAAAATTGTTGGACAGAAATTCCTCCTTTTCAAGAGTTCATGACAATAATTCTGTTTTCTCGAAGCGAGTTAGTTGCGTTTCCATTGGCTTATTTTTTCTCACCGCGTCGAGCTATGGTCGGCGCGATGGGTCTCTCGTCCACTCAACCTCCCCTGTCGGAGAGTGTAGGGATTTTCTGGCGCCACCCCTGATTAGAACCACGCTTAGTGGTATTCACAAAATACAAAACTACTGACAGAGGTATACATTTTATTCAAGGAAGAGCGACAACAAACAGAAGATCACTGTTTGGGCTTGAAGATAACGATCCATTGCGAGTAAAATGTTCCTTTTACTCGTCTGGACCACTGTATTTAAGCCCAAAATAGTGATGTTCTTTTTGCAAAGTCACCTTCCTTGAAAAAAATGTCGTTGGCTACAACAATGCCCTTCTAGCATCATTCGCTCCACTTGCCCTGACTTGCGTCCACCAGCCCTTATTATTGGTTATGCCTTCAGGTCACATTTGAGGTTAAAACTAATGGCTATTCCCACTGAGCAAAGATGGTGATGATGGCTGTACTTGACAAGATGACTTCTGAAACCTGATTGGAAAGGAAAGATAGAACAAAGAAAAGTGCCATGTGCGAAAACCATCTATCATAGCCCTGACTTGCTACATTTCAACACAGTAAATTACGCTTATTATATAATTGTTGTCATTTAAATATGTTAGGGCGTGGTGTTAGAATTGAAAGGATTGGCACCAATGCAAGATTGTTTCTCGACTGATAAAGGTTTATTCATTCTGGCTTCCTTTTCAACTATGTCTTCAACAGGCTCCAAAAATAGCAATAAATGTCTTGTCCATGGACACAAATCTGATTGCGTGGGCCAGTATCGAACACATGACCTCTAGATCACAAGTTTGAAGGGCTAACCAAACACCAGTGTTTCTCCTCCGCCACCTTCTCCTCCTGCTACTGTGGTGACCATTGCACTTCTACAACAACTACTTCTCCTACTATTACTGCTAGCAGTAGTACTACGCCAACTACTGCCAACTACTGTCAACATCTGCTCTACTACGGCCACCACTGTGACTACGACTATTACTACCACTACAACTACTCCCCAGTGGGACGCCCGGGAAGTGAAGGTCTGAGTGTCCACCGAGGTAGATTTGTTTTCCTCCACTGATAAAATATGACCCGGAAACCAACACCGATGGGGTGCAATCCCTGGTAAGTAGGCAACATAAGCATAAACGACTGGCAAAACTTGACTTTATACTTATGTTGTCATGATATAGCCTAGATGTTGACAAAGACATTAAACATCAATAAATCCACATAAATAAAGGTGAAAGTCTGTAAAAATGTACGTGCATTCGCTAACTACTTCTAAACCACAGGGCCAATCTTGATAAATCTCGTTATTGAAGATCCCCTACCTATGGGAGTGTCCTCGGGTGGTTAACATTTTCGGGGGAAAGACTCTGACGCCGATGGGGATCGAACCTCTGCCTTGATGAGAGTACACTTCTGTGGCACTATACACTTTAATTTTCCATTTTCCAATCAAATGACAGATACTTTAGCTAGTAAATAAATAAATACAACAACTACTACTATTACTACAATCATGACCACTACTACGATCATTATTACTACTACTTCGATCATTAGTAGGTGTAAACGGCCAGTTTAAGGACACTTTTTTTCAAAAAACTGTACACGTACATGTACGTGTACCGCCATAGGTATTGAGTGTTAAATTGTGTACAGAGTGTAAAAAATGTCGTTTTTACATGGTGTCCCAGAACCGGCCATCGCAGTTCCTCGCACTTTTGACCGTTCAAACAGCCGTTGGCGAACGAGTGAAATTCGACACATCGCTCGGAAGGGAAAAAATGTACAAAATTCGAAGAAAATGTAAATTTAAAATTTTTTTTCGACGTTCCCATCGCGGATCAGACCTTCAATCTATCGTAGGGGAACGCCGGCAAAAAACGCTTTGCCGATTCTAGGACAGCACCAAAAATGCGGTTTGCTGATTCTAGGACACCGACGTTCGCCAACGGCTGTTTGAACGGTCAAGGGTGCGATCCGATCGGTGAAACCGATTGCCGATTCTAGGACTGGAAAAATCGATCTCAATACGTTTTCTCGACGTTCGCCAACGATGAAAAGTGAGTGTAAAGTGTAGTTACTCATCGAGGATTTTTAAATTTTTTTCCAAACTGACTTCGGCTTCCGGTACATAAAAAAAATGCGGTTTGCCAGTTCTGGGACACCGACGTTCGCGATCGCGTTTCGAACGGTCGAGGGTGCGATCCGATCGCCGAAAACGATTTGCGGATTCTAGGACAGCAAAGATCTCAAAACGTTTTCTCTACATTCGCCAACGGCGCGAAGTGGGTGTAAAGCGAAGTTACTCATCGAGGATTTTTTTTTTTAAACCAAAACTGAAAAACTCGAGTTTGGAAAATTAGAACCGATGGAAATCGTCCGTCCACGTTTGTCATAGCGAGTTTTAAGGTAAATCATAATAGATCAGGTTTGTGGAGTTTTCAATATTGCACTCAGTGTAAATAAATAGTATTTAATTCAATAAAAGCAACTATAATATTGCATTCCACTTAGAAAGTTTTAAGTGGTAAAATTTGTGTTTTAATTGACAATATGAAATCTTCGCATATCGTTTCATTTTTTGTTCCGGTGTAAATGAAAGGTTTTTCATTCAGTAAAATCAGCTATAAAATTGCGTTCCACTTAGACAGTTTTAAGTGGTAAAATTTGTGTTTTAATTGACACTATGAAATCTTCACAAATCGTTTAATTTTTTGTTCTGGTGTAAATTAAAGGTTTTTCATTCAATGAATGAAATGGAAAAATTGCGTTCCACTTAGTTAGGTTTTTAAGAGGTAAATTGAATTTTAATTGACTTGTGATAATGTTTCGGAGATATGAATAAACCCTTTTGACGGATACAATTCTTCTCAAACGTGTTACATCAGAAAGAATTACTTAATTATTTTTTGAAAACCGGTTTTCATTTTTCATTCGTAAAATGGTTTTAAAACAGAATTTTTCACTTTATCTAAAATGCTGTTTGAGGATGATGATAAAATGTTTTCGTTCTTATGCGCTAAACTTTCACACTTTTCAAAGTCATTCTATTCATCACAGTGTGAATAATCTGTGATGTGATCTTTAACACATTCGAGGGCAAAACACATTTATCAAGGTTTCATTTTGTAAAATGTTTTTCTCTCAACTGGTTTTAGTTATTATATATTAAAGACAGAAGATTTTATTTACTTAAAACATAAAACATCAAAATAATTATACATTTAATTTTTGAGAATAATAAAATAACTCACATTACCATACTCTAAAGGAAATATTAATAATTTTAGAGAACAAAAAAAAATGTTTTTACACATCACAGATTCCAAGTGGAGAGATCAACTTCTCAACGAATACGAACGAGTCAAGAAAAGCATTCGATCTGCTGACAGAAGCAGACGATTGGGAGAGGTGGAATTAAGATGCGAAACCACAAAATTATTTAAACCCATGACTGAGGTTCAGGAATGAAGTAAGAAGGAGATCGTTGGCGAACTGAAGCCTATAAAAGAAAGTTCTTTGAGAGCGGGTTCGTTGCCAGGTAGTTTTACAAGAGGGTTTTCATTTCAAAGATCATCGCCGGATTACGTTCCCATGAGAATCGAAACTGATGTGAGCGAAAGCGATGATGCAGCTTCGACTATCACCACTGATAGCGTCGCGTCGTCCGAGGATGGTGGTAAGAGAGATCTATTCTATGGAATTTATCAGGATTCTGACGGTAGAACTTTCGTAGGAGACACTGAAGTGCGAGAGGATGATGATAATTTAATCGTCGGTTTGAATAGGTATGAATTAACTCCTGGACTGCGCAAATTGCTCCTTTTCGACAAGCCTGGAGATTACACGGATCGGGATTTCGACAATTATGGTGACATTCTGGTTCAGACCCACGCCATGAAGAGAAATAACGATGCCAGAGAAACGAGACCTGGACGAAGGTGGTGAAACCCATATGGGATATGAATAAGAAATTCGTCGAATCGGTGACTGGGAAAGGAGTGAGAACCACTTTCCTTCCGAGCGATTCTGATGCTCTGTCTCAGAGATTGAGATTGTTGATGGCAAGTCGACGCGCTGGTAATACTGGATTAGATAATGAGATAGTGAGCATATGCGACGAATTGTTGAGGCAGAAGGTTTTGAATAAACGCGATTATAAAAGGCTGATGGACGAGTTGAAGGAATGATATATGTAATAAGTAGAGAACAAACAAACAAAAAATAGATAAAATAAAAACAGTAAATTTTACACTAGCAAATAATAAAAAATATTTAAACAAACGATTTACCGGTGAAAAAAACAAAATATATATTATAAAATAAAAATATGTTGGTGATAAAGAACAGGGGATATGTCAGAACTTACGTTCAAGGCGGTTCTGGCATCGTTGATTCTATAATGAGAGCGTTCACGAGCAATGCAGGTAGAAAACTCGCATCAACTGCGTTTTGAGGTCGGTAAGAAGACGGCTTTGGATGCTGGTAAGAAAGCCACTTCCGAAGCTAGTGGTAGGATCGCTTCTGTGGCTGGCAAGAGGGCAGCCGACACATTGATCGACAAGTTGATCAGTCCACCGGCGAAGCGAGCTGCGTTGGAGCGAACGCCGAAAAGTTGTAATATAAATAAATAATAATATTTATAAAAAACTGAGTTTGAAAAAACATAAAAATTGTGTTTGAAAATCTAAAAATAACAAAAAAAAAATTAAAAAAAGATGAACATTAAAGATATGTCTTGGAACAATGCCGTGACCAAGAGGTCGATTAATGAGTTCTTTCCCAAAAGCATAAAAGGCTTGATAGTGGGAAAATCGAATTGTGGAAAGACCAATCTGTTGATGAATCTATTGTCGCAACCCGACTGGTTGGATTACGACAGATTATTCGTGTTTGGCAAGAGTTTGTTTCAACCTGAATACAGATTGCTTCGAGGGTGCATGGATCGTAGATTGCCCCAAAACATCATAGCCAGAATCTTTGACAGTAGGGAGGAATTCGACAAAAGTGAAGCTTCTCTTTCGACCATTTTGGACGTTGCGGTGATGGAATTGATGAAAAAGAAATGCGTCTTCGAACGTCGAGTGTCGATTTTATAAGAACGCTAGCAACGTTCCGGATCCTATAGAATTGAAATCGGAAGATAAGAATCTCATGATTTTAGATGATCTGCTTTTGGAGAGACAGAACCAATGCAAATCATATTACGTTAGAGGTCATCACAGCAATGTGGACTGTTTCTACCTGTCTCATAATTATTTTCGACTGCCCAGACAGACGATAAGGGAGAATGCTAATTTCCTCTGTCTCTTTCGCCAGGATCTCAAGAATCTCAATCACATCTATGGAGATCACGTCGCAAACGACATGAGCATAGCAGAATTCAGGAGATTCTGCAAGAGGGTTTGGGATGGAGGACTTTACAATTTCGTCGTGATTGATTTGACTAGCGAATTTAATCGCGGAAAATATCGGAGTGGATTTGACCAGTTTTATTTTTCTGATGATAATAAAATAGAGAGCGAAAACAAAAATGAGAAAATAATAAATCATCAATAATTTAGTTTTGAAAAATAAAATAAAAATTAAAAATATAATGTTCGAACAAGGAGAATTGTTAGAACGGATAGCCGAGAATGCGGCTGCAAAACAATCCATTCAAATCGTGGTGAGTTGCGATTCTACTCGAGTCGCAATGAAATTCGAACCTTCCATCGAATTGAATAGAGAGAAAAGATACGAGATGGTGTTGGTGAATCTGGAGACTTATTATTCCTTTCCCAACGTCACCGAAAAGAATAACTTGTTCAAGTATTCCAACGGAGTGGATTGGTTGGAGATTCGAATTCCCAAAGGAAGTTACGACATAGACAATTTGAACAATTACATTCAGACGCGAATGAAGACGGATGGAAAGGGAAGCAACAAGATCAGACTCGCTCCCAACCCTAATACCCTACAGACGATGTTGGATTTGGAAGATAATTTTCGAGTGGATTTCAACATGGATGATTCTATAGGCAAGATGCTGGGATTCGATCCAAAGATGTATCGAGGCCACGCGCCATCTGAAAATACAGTTGACATTCTCGCAGTCAATAGCATTCTGGTGAACGTGGATGTGATTGATGGAAGCTACGTGAATGGTAGCACTCAACCGGCGATCTATTCCTTCTTTCCAAATGTGTCACCGTGTTATAAAATCGTGGAACGAACTCGAAATTTAGTTTATCTACCCGTGATTTTAGACACGTTGTATAGTCTCAAAACCACATTGACGGATCAAAATGGTGAACTGTTAGATCTTCGTGGAGAGAGGGTGACAAGACAATTTCACATAAGAGAAATATAAAAAGCAAAAAAAAAATAAATATTGCGTATATATATAAATAAGAAAATAAAATAAACAATATTAATTTTACAAAAATTATTTAATATATATAATTATCATTAAAACAAAAAGAACAATTGAACAAAATATATTTTAACAAAAAGAAATATGACTGAATACGTGGTTAAAAACGTGAACATATCCAAAGGACAGAGGAAGAAACTTGAGAGAGTGTTAACTCGAGGCGAGCCAGTGAGATTCAAATTCACTCACGAAGATCTGATGAGTGGCGGTGACGGTTGAATCGCCTGGACTAGAACTCAAATCAAAAGGATGGAGAAAGTGATTGGTGATGGGAGAGGGTTGAAGGTGAGATTGAGTCCTGCTCAATTGAAATACAATTTGAAAATGAAAGGCGGTTTCCTACCACTATTGGCAGGAATCGCCGCAAAAAGCATTGCCCTTTGCTGCAAAAGCATTGCCCTTTCTCAGAAAGACTCTCGGCGTGGGAGCTCTCTCGGGACTCGCGAGTTTGGCAGTTGAGAAATTAATGGGTGGTAGCAGACTGTTTTTGAAGAAGGGAGGAGCCATGTGCCGCGTCCACATAGACGACAATGCTGAAGGATTGTATCTAGAACCCGTTAGAGGTGGCAACTTTTCAGTGGAAACGGTCTCTATCTGAAGAGTGGACAGAACGTTGAGCGACTCGGTAAGGGTTTGCTGTTTGGTGAGAATTTGGTGTTTAAGAATATACTGATTTTGAGTATGTTATTATAATGTAAAAAAATTATATAATTATATAACATATAAAAATATAAATCATAGAAAGTATAAAACAAAAATAATATAAAATGGATAAAAAGGTGGAAAACAATAAGACGATAATGATGAATATCTTGGGATGGAGTGTGAAAAAGATGTGGAAAAACAATTAGATGCTAATGATGAATATTGCGGGATAGTGTGGGAAAAAGATGTGGAAAAACAATTAGACGCCAGTGATGGATATCTTAAGAAAGAACTGAAAAAAGAGTTTAAAAACGATTAGGATAGATGGTTGAAATTTAAAAGAATGAGACGTTTTCCACCGCCACCACTACCTTTTGAAGAGAATGGTAATGATGTGAGTGTTACCAAGAGATGCACCACATTCGTTCATAATTATAATACAGATAAACAAATGTGTTGTTATAAAAAACGTAATATATCACAAAAAAAAGAAAAGTAGAATCAATGCTGAAATTTGAGAAAAAAGGAAACATTACTATAATATATATGGGCAATAATGAAGAAGAAAAAGGAAAACAAAAAAATTGTCGTATTTGTGCTCTAAGCCCTTCGTCTCGACCTCGTTCAATTTGATGGCATCATGTCGTTGTAATCTATAGATTTTACAACCAAATTTCTTAGACGTTTTGACTCACTTCAATTTCAATTCGCATCTTTTAGGTGTTGTTGTCATGATCGATTATTTGTTTTTTTTGTTTTATGAATTATTGCAAATAATATATATTTTTGAATTTTGTGTTTAAATAATAATTTGTTAAAATGATTTTTTTTTTACTCTCTATGTATATAAAAAAGTTTTTTAATTTTTAATTTTCTTTAATGTGAAATTTTTTTTTGTAAAAGTGTTTTTTTCTCGTTATATAAATAAAAAGTTTAAATTTTAAAGTCCTTTTTTCTTGTATTAATTCAATTTTTCTCACGTTAAGGAACATAAAAAAATTGATTAATTTTTTTTGTTTTTTGAATTTTATGTTTAAATAATAATTTATTAAAAAAAGTTTTGTTTTTTTTTCTTTCTATATATATACAAAAAAGTTTTTAATTTTAATTTTCTTCAAGGTGAATTTTTTTTTTGTATATATAAAGACTATTTTAAAACTTTTTTAACAAATTATTATTTAAATACAAAATTCCAAAAAAAAAAAATATTCTTACAAATGAAGCAAACAAATAAAAAAAATGGAAAATTTAAATGAGAAAACCATACCTTAGTTAAACGAGATGTGTAAAGAATTAAAAATTCCAAATTTCAGAAATCAATGAACCAAATCAAAAAAAAAAAGAAGTCATACAGGAGTATCATTTGCAAGACAATGGAAAGAAAAAAAAATCAAAAGATCGAAAGTGGACAAACTTAAACAGACTCGAATTGAGGAAAAAAATAAGCTGATGGCAGTAATGCCTGATGATAAAAAACGAAATGTGGAGTGTGATGAAATTAGAAAGATCATGCGTGAGGAGTTACGTAGTTTGCTCAATGAAAAGGCAAATGAAATGTTGATAGCAACGACGTCAAAAAATGCTTCGGTAGTGAAAAATGAGAAGAAAAAGATAGTAAAAGGAATCGAAATGCCGACGTTGAAAAAAAAAGTTTTGATTGCGAAAAATAAGAAGACGACTAAACAAAAAGCCATCAAAGAACTTCAAGTTTCAAAAGAAGAAAAAAAACTATAACGAAAACGAGTGATGCAGTTCAGAATCTAGACAAACAAGATATATCGAACACAATTCGACAAGCAATTGACGAAGGGAAAGGAGAAGAATATGTAGCACGAGTCATCATGGAAGCATTCCAATCGAATCCTGTAGAACGGGAGAGTGTGATCAAAGGCATTTTTAAAACTTTCGACGTGGTTCCCTCATTCAAGAAAGTCGATCCAAAATTGTTCATGGAACGGGTGAAGAAAAAAGTATTGGATTTGTTTCGCGAACACAGGAACGTGGGACAAAAAATTAAGATGATACTCCATTGCGTGATGAATAAAGTCGACGTGAATTCCGGCGAGAGCATCATGAAAAATGCGTATTTCAGATCTAATGTTGAACACATATTTCGAGGTTTAGATTTATCAGACATTTTCGAAATGATGAAGACAAGATGTTGACATCTCTCGCAAATTATCAAGATGAAAGTAGTAATTGGACGTTCGATGAGGTGTTGAAACCATATTTCTTAGTTAAAAAACACTCCGTGGTCAATGTGAGAAATAAAGATGATCAGTGTTTTAAATGGGAAGTCACCTCCGCTTTATACCCCATCAAAATCCATCCCGAGAGAGTTTCTCATTACAAGGAGACTTCTAAAAATCTCGATTGGACCGGAGTGACTTTTCCAACACAGTTAAAACACATTGAATGTTTTGAGGTTCAAAATCCCACCATAGCAGTGAACGTCTTGGGATACGATGATGAAAAATGAACGATCTATCCTCTCAGACAGACTTTGTATCTCGAAAGAAAAAAGACGATTATTTTATTATTGATTTTGAATGGTGACAATCGTCATTATTGTTGGGTTAAACATCCGAGTCGATTACTGTCTACATGTTTATGTTCCAACTGCATGAACGCATTTCGCAGCAAAAAATCATTAGCAAAACATCAGGAATATTGCAACGAAAATCAAGGGGTCGCCATCGAAATGCCTAAACCCAAAACCATTGTGAACTTTCAAAATCATAATAGAAGGTTAAAAGTACCATTCGTCATGTACGCCGATTTCGAATGCTCCACCATGAAAATGAGTTCCTGCCAACCCGATGCTCTTCAAAGTTATGTCGAAAGAAGATATCAAAAACATATGCCTTCAGGCTATTGCATTTATGTGAAATGTGCTTTTGACTCGCAACACGACATGGGTCCCTTCACCTACACAAAACAGTGCTAAGACGATGACGTGGCTCAAAGGTTCGTGGAAGAGTTAGAATCGAAAATTCAAATTTTATACGACAAATTCAAAACTCTGGCAAAAATGATCATCACGCGAGAGGAGCAGGACGAAAATAACAGAGCCATCGAATGTCACATATGCAGACAATCGTTCGACGAGAATTCAGAGGAAAATAAGAAGGTCAGAGACCATGATCATTACATGGGTCTGTATCGCGGTCCGGCTCACAGCAAGTGTAACTTAAAATATCGAGATGCCGTTTTTTATCCGGTGATATTTCACAATCTCTTGGGTTACGACAGTCATCTGTTCGTGAAAAATCTCGGCACCACCCACGAAGAATTAAACTGCATCATGAACAACGAAGAAAGATACATTTCCTTCAGGAAATGGAAGGTCATGGAGAAGAAAAGAGAAATGAATGGAGAGACGTTGAATGAAAACAACGAAATCCATTCATAGAGCCATACGTTTCATTGACCGTTTTAAATTCATGTCGACCACTCTGGAAAAATTAGTCAATAACATGAGCAGGGATAAATTAAAATCACGAGCGAACACTTCGGAGAATGAGTAGACGTCATGTTGAGGAAAGGAGTCTATCCTTACGATTACATGAACGATCTAAAGAGATTCGGCGACACCGCACTACCTTCGAAAGAAGATTTTTATTCGAAATTATACAAATACGACATTTCCGACGAGAATTACGAACACGCCAAAAACGTGTGGAAATTATTCGATATGAAAACCATGAGAGATTATCACGATCTCTATCTGAAGACCGAAGTTCTGCTCCTGGCTGATGTGTTCAAAAATTTTCGAGACGTCTGTCATCGAAATTAAGATCTGAATCCAACTTGGTATTTCACCGCACCCGGTCTGGTGTGGGACGCTGTGTTTAAGATCACCGAAATCCAGTTGGAAGTATTATCCGATGTGGACATGTTACTCATGTTCGAAAAGGCCACAAGAGGTGGCATCTCGATGATCTCTCACAGATATTCTGAAGCCAACAATCCCTGCATGAGAGAAGGATTCGATTCGGAATGATGGAATAAATACATACAGTATTGGGTCGCTAATAATCTGTACAGTTGGGCCATGAGTCGTCCTTTACTGATTGGAAATTTCAAATGTGTGACGGCATCGGAAGAGATGCCAAAAAAAATGGAGAGACTATCCTTGCATTTTAGAAGTGGATTTGAACTATCCGGAAGAATTACACAATCTACACAGTGATTATCTGCTAGCTCCCAAACGAATGGAACCGATTGAAGGAGAGGAGGAAAAACTCATTCCCAATTTATTTAACAAATGTAAGTACATCGTCTACAGCGAGAATTTAAAACAATACGTCGATTACGGAATGAAATTAGTCGACATAGGTCGCGTCATTTGATTTGACGAAGAGCCTTGGATGAAAAAATACATCAATCTCAACACGAATCTCAGAATTTGAGCCGAGAATGATTTTGAAAAAGATTTCTTCAAACTCATGAACAACTGTGTGTATGGTAAATCGATGGAAAACATCAGGGAGAGAACCGACATTCGACTCGTCACGTCTGAGAAAAAAGCTAAAAAATTAGTGGCGAAACCCAATTACAGACACCGAACCATATTCGACGCAAATCTAGTGGCCATTCACATGCAAAAGACGCACCTGAAGTTCGACAAACCCTATTATCTCGGACCGATCATCTTAGATATCAGCAAGCGATTGATGTTCGAGTTTCATTATGATTACGTCAAATGGAAATTTGGTGAGAAAGCCAAACTACTGTTCACCAACACGGACAGTTTAGTTTACGAGATAGAGACGAAAGATGTCTACCAAGATATATCTCTGGACGTGACCGCGTGGTTCGACACAAGCAATTATCCCGTCGATTACCTGTCCAACATTCAATCGAATGACAACAAAAAGATATTGGGTAAATTTAGGGATGAGAGCAGGATTAAACAAATCATTGAATTCGTGGGTTTGAAACCCAAACTGTATACTTATCGTCTAGAAGGTGAAGAGATCAAGAAGTGCAAAGGGGTTAAAGAAAAACATCTCTTTCCGAGAGTATAAAGATTGTCTGTTTGGAAGTGGTTCAGTGTATAAGACTATGAAATCGATTTGAAATCACAATCACGACTTGTATACCGAAATAGTCAACAAGATTTTGCTGACAGCCAACGACGATAAGAGATTCATGTTAGATGATAAAATAAGCAGTTTGGTACTCGGACATTGGACTTTGGATATGATTATGAACCATAGGATTCCAGATAGGATTCCAGATATGATTTAGGATGATAGGATTTCAGAAAATTAAGAGGAATTAGACGGATTCAAGATTATGGAAGTCGATAAAGACATCGAGAGAGTTAGTTTAAAAAAGAAAAAGAAAAAAATACAAAACAAAAAAAAAAACGTCATTTTAGTGAATTATAATAAAATAAATAAATAAAAAAACAATATATACATTTATGAATAAGAAAATAGAGATATCCGTAGAAGGTGTCATCTTTCCTAATGAACCCCTATCCAACATCGATCTGTCGAATGCGGCGAAGGATTTGAAAATCAAAGATTTTCTAGGCATGTTTTCCAGAGATGCCTTGCCGAAGAGAAGACCTCGACAATCGGAATGCGGAATTTTAAATCTAGACGATTTATCAGGTGAAGACACTCACTGGGTGGCGTGGTTCAAGAATGGGAAGAAAAAGAATTATTATTTCGACAGATACGGAATCTCACCGCCGAAAGAAATAAAGAACTATTTCAATGAATCGATGGTTCGTTACAACACGGAACGAGTGCAATCGCCAGATCAAGTATTTTGTGGTCACCTGTGTCTCTATGTTCTCAAGAGATGGTCGGAAGGAGATCAGTTTCAAGACATTCTCAATGATTTACATTAGAGAGAGATTTTTTTTTATAGTATATATAAAGGTAAAAAAAATTATTTAAAAAAAATTTAATCGAATAAAAAACAAAAAAATAAGTGAAATAATTCATTTTTAATAAACTGCATTTGAAATATATTTTTTAAAACAAAAAAACCTCAAAACAACATGCCAGTTGATAAATTTGGTAGAAGTGATGATGAAAATCGACTCAAAAAGAAGAGGAAGACGCTCGAAGTTGGCAATGGTTACGTTGCCAACTTGGACGAATGTTTGGTTCAGAGATATGAACATCAAGAGGAACCTTTGAACATGAACGACAAGAAGCTCTACAATCTTCCCGAGCCGATAGATCTCACAGATGCGCCGACTAAAAAATATGTCGACAGGGGGAACGCGGATTTCGAACGAATCATGCTAGATAATTTCGTGGATAAAGCCATGACCGACGATCTCGATCTGAAATCCAAACATTTGGTGAACGTCGTGAATCCCATAGATTCCATGATGCTGTGACCAAGAAATACACGGATGACTCTCACACGCGATTCAGCGAACATCTGAGAAGTAAATATGTTCAGAAAATGATGCAATCGGAATTGAACGCCAATTCTAACAAGATAACGGACGTGGCCACTCCTACAAATCCCAAGGACGTGGCGACCAAACACTATGTAGATCTGGAACAGAGAATGTCTGACAGACGAGAAATGAAATCGGATCTGAATGCGGGATTCAACAAGATATTGAATCTGTCGAAGGTTGACGATGCGGATGCAGAATCCACTGCAGTCAACAAGCGCTACGTGGATTCCGCCATGATACGATTTCAAGAATATGTAGAATTGCAAGCGGACGATCTCTACCTGAACAAACAATCTGGCGGAACCATGGAGAGTGGCATCAACATGAACGGTCAGAATTTATTCGGTCTCGATCACGATCCTGAATTCGATTCCAGCACGGTCAGCAGGAAGTACATGGATGACAACTCAGCCTGGAGAAAGGGTGACATCATGGAGGGTAAACTAGACATGGGTGGACACGCACTCATGAATCTACCGGATCCCGTGCACATGACGGACGCCTGCACCCTGATTTCAGTGGTGGAGAAAGTCAAATACCCCAGGCAATTGATCACTGTGTGGGCTGAGGAGACCGGCATGTTAGAGGAGGGAAAAGCCGAGAGGTCTTTCGGAACAGAGGTAGCGGATCGCAAAATGGTCAGGTGGGATATCCCATGCTGTTGTGAGGTGAAATCATTCGAATGAGTCTGGCTTCCACGGATTTGAATAACAGAGCGGTCGTCAATCTCATGGTGAGCGGAGTAGAGAGCAATAAGGGATACAGCATCGAAAAGACCGAGAATCAACACTCAGATGTTAGCATGGTCGGCACCCCTCTCAAAGTGAACGCCGGAGACAGGATTAATTTCGTTACGAAAACCAATAATACTGAAGCCGCCACTTCCGTGTTGAGCATACTGATCGAACTAGATCCTCTGAACAGACAGTGAACGTGTTGAAATAATTAATTAAAAATAATGCGTGATTATTAAAAAACAAAAAAAAAGTAATGAGATTTAGAAAGATGTTCAATCTCTCTAGATCTCATTACTTTTTATTTTTTTTGTTTGTTTTATTTTAATACGTTATTTCTCATAATGTTTCATCTCGTGAAATTGGATCACCTATTTCAAAACACGCGTTGACATCTATTTTAGCATTTTGAAGAGCTTTTATAAATTCTCGAAAAGCAATCGGCCCTCTATATGTCAACGTGTCTAAAAGTTTTCTGGTCTTATTTCTATCAAGATTTTACTTTCGATTTTGCATCTCATATAATCAGTCAATATCAAGGGTTCTGTTTCGACTAAAGTGTCTAGAATTATTGCTAGCGAATCTTGCAAAATATTTTTAATCAAAACACGTCTGTTTCTTCTCAAGTATTCTCTTTCTTTATCATTCATTTTTGTAATTATTTTTAAAATTTTTATTTATATATTTTTTTCTTTCTTTCTTTTTTTTTTTCACACACGTCTCTTATCGAATGATCGACATCTTATTTCCATCTGATTTGAATTGTAATTCTTTATCCGACAGGACCAGGGTGAAGGCTTCGGTTTTTCTTGGCACGTTCCTATCGAATTGCATCTTGATCTGAATGTCTAAGACGCTACTCTTGAGTCATTCGCTCTGTTTACTGACATCGAATACGAACATGGGATACATCGACTTATATTCGCCTGGAGATATGTTAGGGTTACTCATCAATTCATCCAGACCTTGATACTTCTTTCTAAAATCCGTGGCATCGCCATACAGTCTGCAGAAATCGTTCTTGTCGAATGATGCGTTGTAATCGATTGCATTCAGAAACACTTGCATGTTTCTCAAATTGCAGTGATCGAACAGTGATGCATTCTTTTCTTGCGACCTGTCCCTATCGGTCTGAAACGCGACCATGATGAAATGCGGTCTCTCAGAAGTGGATTTCACGGTCAGTCTCCAATTGAAGTGATTCGTGGAGAGTGGAATGCTAGCCATGTCGCACTGTCTCATTCTAAATCCCACGGGTAATTTACTCTTGCATTCTATGATCTTGTAGAGACGCGTTTTTTTTCCACGATTGAAGGCTGCACGTGCGGAACGAACAACGATATCTTATGTAGAGTTAACTTACCCACATCGCTCATGGAGAGTCTCACTATCGCATCGTCATTTCCCTTTCGAATCAATGTCAGATTGTGTTTGAATCCGTACATGATCTTGTTGTAATCGTTTGTGAATCCGAAGATGTGTTTCAAAGGTATCCTGAACGAAAACGTTCCTTTGGGTCTGGACGTCTTGACGACGTAGTCGAATATCGCGGCAGCGCCGGCGCTAGCAGGGACGGCGGTGTCTTTCACTGACAACTGATTAAGTCCTCTGGATTTCGAAAAATCATCCAGATACGTCAAGAGTCCGAACCTCGTGGTGGCCTGACCGGGATGAAACATAGATTCTATTTCTTTTCCGGATAGCAAGTATTTTATATTACTGAATAGATGCATGATGCCATTATTGGCTAAAGTAACTGTATCATCGTCGGCGTATTCGGTCCCATCTTCCTTGGTGAAACGTCCCTGCACCACTATGTAACTCTCGCTAGGATGAATGAATAGATCTTGGGTTTTGATGTTGATTCTTATCTCTCTCGCATTGTTCAAACTCGTTCCGGTTATCGGTTCATATTCGTGAACCTCGTATTCTTGAATACTTTCATCTTTCACCATGCTTTGTGCGATATCTAAATATATTTGCCATTTTTGAAGATTTTTTTTTGTTTTTTGTTTATTAATTAGCTTGCTTTTTTTTATCTAAAAATAGTTTTAATTAATTTTTATTATTATTATTTTTTCTCTCTTTTTTATGTGTAAACAAGATAATGTTAAAGAGAGTAAATAAAAAACAATGTTTTCTTCATTAAAACTTCGTCTTCAGCAATTGTTGTTCGTAAAACTTTCCGATGATCTCTTCGCCATCCAAAGCTTCAATTTTGTAAGTCACTGGATCGGTGTGAAATATTCTGATTATCACGAAGATTTCCAAAGTCCATCGAAGAGTGTAACCCTTTTAGAAGTGCTTCTTATAAGTGTAGATTCTCACTGGATCGCCGACTGCAAATTTCGGCGGTCTGGACTTCTTAGATGTCTTGGGATATAGATCTCGTAGACCCGCTTTTTCGTTTCGAGGATCGCTAGCTTCCGTGGGAGTCATCTTGATCGATCTGTGTCGCGTGTTGTTGTAATCTTCAACCAAACCGTTCAGAGCGTATATGTATTTCTTGGTCGAATTCGCCATGAAGTATCTGTGCATCTTTTCCTTCATCGTTCGATTCCAACGTTCCACGACGCTGGCTTTCTCTTCATTTTCGATCGAGTAGAGGTCGACCAATCAACGAACGTCCTTGTTGTTTAATTCCTTCCCCTTATCCACCCACAATTTATTTGGTTTTCAGAGCCTCGGCGACGCAAGGTCCCGATTTATTCTTCAAAGCTCTGATCCAACTGTATTTGGAAAACACGTCGATGACCGTCAATAGATATTTGACACCCTAGTTCCACCTCGAAAACGACCTCATGTTGACCAATTCGGCAGACCAAATGTCATCGAAACCCTTCATGAACACCCTTCTTTTCGAAATTTACACACGATGGGTTTGTGTAACTCATCAGCCAATTCGCTCGTCAATAATCATTTCTTCTTCTTTTCCGAAGTGCTTTTTTTGAATGCCCTATCCGAATCGACGTTTCGCACCGATCAGATTGCCGACCAGCGAACATTCTATCTTCTCTCTCCTGGTCGGATTCGATATGCCTCTTAATTTCACTAACATGTTTTTATCGCAGATGCCTTTGCAAGTCTTGGAGTCGGGATGTCCGGCATAGCACAGATTGCAGCTACGTCCACCCTATTCACGGGTTTACTCGAAGATTTAGGAGTCAGATCAGCGTTGAGTCTCTTGTTCAATTTCGTTCCGGGTCCCGTGAAACTGTGACCCGGCAGATGCATTTCAAAAGGCAGATTATTGATCATTTTATTCACGACACCTTTGCCTCTGCTCATATTTTTTTTTGATGAATCGAGTCTTGATTTAGTTCGTACTTCTCGAGAATTACCCATCTCAGTAACTCTCTTACACTTTATGCAATACATTTTTTGAGAGTTATTTAAATTAATTTCGTATTTATTTTTTTATTTTATATATAAATTTAATATTTTCTTTTTTAAAAATTCTGTTCTTATTATATATATATATTTTTTTTCAATCGCTGCTCTTGAGTTCTATCAACTTACCTCTGTCCTCCCCTTTTCCACGAGAGAATCCTTCATCTCTTCCTTGATGACCTGACGAGTCTTGATTCTCACGGCTTCTTTCATAGCATTGTATTTCGTTTTCTCGCCCAATATCGTGAAGTATTCTCCGTCCGATATCCTACCATCTTTCAACGCCATCGAGATCATTTCGGATATCGTGTCGATCTTGGAGTCGGCCAAGACGCGAATCTTTTCGTGTTTCCTAGCCTTCAGATATAATTTCCTACTCAAAAAGTTCCGGAGTGTGCTAAACAATCCGGCGGCAAGAGCCACTCCTTCTATGGTCAACACGATCGGAACGCCGACCGCGGTCGACAACAATCTGATGCCGGCCGCGTGTAAACCCATGGAAATCGTGATGAGTGTCGTGTTGACCACGTTGATGAATTTCACGGGATGCGAATACTTCTTCTTGAGAGAACGACGAGAATCTCTCTCTAGAGTCAGATACAATTGGATTCTACTGATTTGATCGATGCGATACCTCTCTCCTCTTTCCTTTTCTTCTGGCGATGGCGCCGTTGGCAAAACGCTGTTCGCCTTCTCATCCTCGTCGTCATCTAACGTTGGATACAATTTATTTCTGGTTCTCATTTTTTATGTTTTTTTTTCTTTCTAATATTAGATAAATATTTATGTGTGTATTTATTTTTAATTTTCTATTCTCCTTATTTATATCAACGAGAAAACTTAGACATATGCTTCCTCCAGCAATAATTTCAAGACGCATCCCTTGTCTTCTAAAGTCAGACTTCTGGGCGCCAATTTCATTTCTTCCGAACCGGTGGGCTTATCTCGCCCGCGACAGAAGACTAATCTCTTCCAAAACTTGATCACGTCATCGATTTGAACGCATTCGAACGCCGGTTCGAAATACTTGAGGACCATATCTTCCCTTTCCATCATCAGACAAGAATGATCCTCGTGATCAAAGTCTAGATGATCCTGACACCCAACGCATCGTTCTAACAAGAGGCGACCTAGATCACCGTTCATGCAGAATGCGTAGGCTCTCATCAGCATTTTTAAAAGAAACCTTGCTCTCATAATCTGGGAATCGTTCATGATTTACGATATTTTATTATCTCTTTCAATTCGATATTTATTTTTTTTTAAAAATAACTATTTATTTATATATATTTTTTTCTCTCCTATATGTATATATATATCAATCACTTTTTTATTTCCTCTCAAGAAAACCAATTCTGTTACGATTCACCTTACAAAACTCGCGAGGATTTAACGTTTTCGTCAGTTCCCTCCAATGATTTCATCAGTTCTCGATCGCCAACAGCTCTGACAAAACGTGGACGGTCGATTTCCATTGGTACTAATTTTCCAAACTCGAGTTTTTCAGTTTTGGTTTGTAAAAAAAAATCCTCGATGAGTAACTTCACTTTACACACACTTCGCGCCGTTGGCGAACGTAGAGAAAACGTTTTGAGATCTTTTCCTGTCCTAGAATCCGTAAATCGTTTTCGCCGATTGGATTGCACCTTTGACCGTTCGAAACGCGATCGCGAACATCGGTGTCCCAGAACCAGCAAACCGCATTTTTTTAGATGTACCGGAAGCCGAAATCAGTTTGGAAAAAAAATAAAAAACATCCTCAATAAGTAACTACACTTAACACTCACTTTTTAGCATTGGCGGACGTCGAGAAAACGTTTTGAGGTCGATTTTTCCTGTCCTAGAATCGGCAATCAGTTTCACCGATCAGATCGCATCCTTGACCGTTCAAACAGCCGTTGGCGAACGTCGGTGTCCTAGAATCGACAAACCGCATTTTTGATGCTGTCCTAGAATCAGCAAAGCGTTTTTTGCCGGCTTTCGCCAACATAGATTGAAGGTCTGATCCATGATGGGAATGACCAAAAAATTTTTTAAAATTTACATTTTCTTCGAATTTCGGTATTTTTCGCTTCCGAGCGATGTGTCGAATTTCACTCGTTCGCCAACGGCTGTTTGAACGGTCAAAAGTGTGAGGAACTGCGTTGGCCGGTTCTGGGACACCATGTAAAAACGACATTTTTTTACACTCTGTACACGATTTTAACACTGAATCCCTATGGCGGTACACGTACATGTACGTGTACGTGTACATTTTTTTTGTGAAAAAGTGTCCTTAAACCAGTCGTTTACACCTACTCTCATTACTACTACTTCGAACACTGTATCGACTAAATGTAATGGTAATTAGCGCTCTTATGGGTCTGTGCGTGTGTGTGTGTGTGAGGGAGAGAGAGAGAGAGAGAGAGAGAGAGAGAGAGAGAGAGAGAGAGAGAGCCTTTGTTTGGATGGATGTGTGTGTGTATGATGGATGGGGGAGGGGCAGAGCTCACGTTTGGGGGAATCCCTCCCCCACCACATGTCCTCCTGCAGCGCCACCACTGCTCAAGGTAGCCAGCTACATCGGACCAGTGGCTGCGGAGCAATTTGAAAGTGTGCGCCCGATGCATCCCAGTTGCTGCCACTTTGTGGCAGAAACCAAGGATAAACCCCTCCCCCCTTGCTGGTGGGGTTTGGGGACATGCTCCCCAAGGGAGGTTTTGGGTGGAAAATGTCACTCTAAGGATGCATTTACAGCGTTCTGACATACCAAACCACTTCCAAAATTGCTTGTAACCTGTGTGAACATGATGAGTCAAACATGTAATATCTGGTGTAGATTTTGCAGGAGCGATATTTTATGTTGCCACTAATACCATGGGCTTCAGTACTTTACCTGGTGGCAGATAGGTACCCTATCATATATATGTGTAGGCCTACCAACAGGAGTGAAATAGGGGTGAGATTCGAAATCAGACTGCTTAATAACCGACAGTTCCAATTCCCACCAAGCGATACGCCGTTGCTATACAATTTCCAAACACTCTCCAATAGAACACTATTCTCATCAGATGGGGACATAAATGGCTGACTTCTCTGAAGGTACGAAACAGTATTCCAAACTCAGGTGGGGTGAGTCGGGTTCGTAGTTGAATTCTGGTGTGCAGGGCCAAGGCAGACGCCGGTCTCAATGTGCCATAAGTTTTTTCTCTGTTCTCTTTCTTTTTACCCATGTAACAGCATTTTTGCAAACATGGACGGAAGAAAAAGTGGGTGACCAAGCCCCCCCCTCCCCTCCAGTCCCCCTTGCACGCCCATTTGCTTCCGAGGCTCCTGCACCGTCAGGGAGAGCTTCACATATTGTACCCACCCACTGCTATGATGAAAATGCTGCAAGGCATATGGTAGAATATGATTGACTCGCGGATAGTGGTACTACTACATGTATGTCCAAACTGATTTTGGATAACTCGGCCCCAAAACTCAAACATTGTCATGGAGGAGCATTGAACTCAATAAGTGAAACAGATGGAGGATGTGGAAAGAGGGCAGTGAGTGCGAGGAGTGTGGGATAGAGCGATGGATAGAGGACGGAGAGGGTCATGGAGATGGCAGAGAGACAAACAGACAGACAGACAGACAGACAGACAGACAGACAGACAGACAGACAGACAGACAGACAGACAGACAGACAGACAGACAGACAGACAGACAGACAGAGAGGGAGGGAGAGAGAGAGAGAGAGAGGGAGACAGGCAGACAGACAAACAGACAGACAGACAGAAGAGAGACAGAGCGGCGAGAGAGATGGAGGCAGAGAGACAGACAGGGAGACATAGAGAGAGAGAGAGAGGGAGATGCACAGAGAGAGAGAGACAGAGGGAGACGTATAGAGAGATAGAGAGAGAGGGATGGACGGACGGACGTCCGGAAAATCGGGTTTAGGGGTCATTTGGACACATTTACGGACAGACTAACCCTAACCCTAACCTAACCTTAACCACCCTAGAACTTCTATCTAACACTAACCCTACCCCTCCACCCCCAAACCACACTTTAACCCTACCCTACTCTGACCCTAACCCTAAAACCCCACCCTTGACCCAAAACCCTCACTGAAACCTAACCCCCTGGCCATAAGCCCTACTCTGAGGCTACCCCTATCCCCACCCCACCCCTGATCCTAACCCTATCCTAGCCAAACCCTTTTTTTCTTTGCTTTGCCATTCTTATTTTAAGCCACTAAACTAGATATGGCCCCTTAAAAAAACAAGAAATGACCCCTAAACCATGGACGGACAGCTTTCCACGGCCCCTAAACCTCTTTAATCAACTCGGATGGACGGCCGTTGTATCGCAGATGTACTTGTGAGAGTTTTTGTTTTGGTCTTTCGTCGGTTGCACACCTCACAATTTGTACCTCTCAAATGGGTTAGGAACCTCAAAAGTGATTACTGTACTGCGCAAAACGGCAATTTTGGGCGAAGTGGAGTGGGGGTATACCCATCTCGTCGGTGGGGGTCCGGGAAAACTTTTGTTTTTTAGAGAGTCAAAGGGTTCTTCGATTTTTAGCCGTAAACTTAAACTTTACATTCAAAATAAGGTCACTTATTCTCGCGTGGGGCCCGCAATTTGCACAACATACAATTGCCTACTAAATTGCCACAAACATGACAGACAGAAATGTATTTGTGGGCCCTTGTTAAAGGTGAACTTGAACCCAGGGACCGAGCACCCAAAAACCCCGGGCACCCGGTTTTACCACACTAGCTCCACCCCTCCTATCAATGGCCCCGGAGAACAACGACGAGATGTCGAGATCGTACTGCATCTGAATTGTTCAGTTACCATGCCCAAAATAAGAATGGTGAAACTCCGTGCCAATAATGATATCTTTATAAATTTGAAAATCGCAAGATCAAATCCTCATGTTCGAGTTGTTTTCACATATGCAGTAAAAACGTTTTTACAAATGCAGTTTCATTTTTTATTACATTTGCAGTAAAAAAGTTTTCACAAATGCGGTTACACTTTTTTCAACTTTTTTTTACATTTTTACATTTGGTCCATTTTTTTCACATATGTGGTTTTTTATTACATATGCGGTTGATTTTTTTTTACATTTGCAGTTTTTCACATATGCAGGATTTTTTCACATATGCGGGTTGTACAGAGACATAGCCTTAATATCATGGCCGTATGTGATCACAAGCTAAAATGTATGGCAGAGGTAATTAGATAGTATGGATCGGCCCATGATTCCAGAGTGTTCCAGGAGAGCAGACTGTGTCGACTATTCGAAAGGGGTGAACTCCGAGGAATATTGTTATTGTTGAGTGATGTAGGCTATGAATGTACATGTGATATCTTCAGAGTATCCCTCAATAAATCATCACTAGGTGGCCCCTCTCCTGTGGTATTAACATCCCTACGTTTCACATACTTTTCCTTTTTGGCCTTCAACTTCATGCGACACCATAAATCTTTCATCTCGACGGCCGTTCTGCCCTCTGTTTCTGGGAAACTTTCCCTAAGTGTGCCTAATTTTTCTCCCTTGCCTTTTTTGGCAGTAACTATTTATGTCAGTTTTTTTTATTCTCCACTACATTAACTTTACTTTTAATAAATTCAGTCAATACAGGGTTTTCATTAGACCCGTAATTTTCTTCTGATTTCTGTTTGCCTTTTGACATTTTGGGATTCGACAAGACTTTTCTGAAGAATCTGACCACCTTGAATACAGTCCGCTGACTTAATCGAGTGTATAGTCTGTGTTATACATGATTAACAAAATGGCCTGTGTTGATGCTTCATTATTGTTTCCACCCGATGTAAATCGTTGATTACTAAGGCACATTCATCGCATGACAATCGTTGATTAGAAGTAGTATGTCTCGCACGTTTCAGGGATCATTTGGATGATCTCATTTGGATGATCTCATGTGACGTCATGTCACGTGACCTAGTGCCGCGCGTGTTGTTAGGGTGATACGTGTTTCCGTCGTCCATTTTGTATACTGGAGGCCGTCATCTTGGTTTCTATTGTAGCACGTGATTGGTATGTTACCAATGGCTTCTAACAAGACAGGGGTATGCTCGGGGGTGTGTTCCTTTGTAGAAGAGTAAATCTGATTACCACAAACAACCCGACAATCCCTCCAAATCACCAAAATCCACCCAAAATCACCGAAATTGACTTTATTTGATACGGATTTCCCATGTTATTGGTTTTATTGACTTAGCACGTAGTGCCATAGTACTAAGGGGGTATACGGGGTGCGTTCGATTGAACAGGAGTAATGTTCTGGCTTTGAGTTCGCCCAGATTCCTTTTTTGGATCCTTATCCCATGACGTTGTTCCCGTTGAATCCAAATTTTACGGACTCGAATAGGAATCCCATTTTACAGAATCCCTTTTAAAGAATCCCTTTTTCGAAAACGGCTATGGCTATGGAATCCCTTTTTCTGAAATGAGTTTAAGAGTCGTTCGAGGAGTTACTCGAACGAGCAATTGCTCGTTAGCTCATTTGCTCGATGGGATTCGAGTCGTTCGAGCAGCATGTCGAGTCACTCGATCGAGCAATTACTCGATAGCTCATTTGACAAAAAAGGGATTCTCCAGAAGGCACCCCAATTTCGGCATCCCTTTTTGGAAAACATATAGCCTTCGGCACCCCTTTTTCTGAAATGAGTCTAAGAGTCGTTCGAGGAGTCACTCGAACGAGCAATTACTCGATAGCTCATTTGCTCGATGAGCTTCGAGTCGTTCGAGCAATATACCGAGTCACTCGATCGAGCAATTGCTCTTAGGCTCATTTGCTCGATGAGCTTCGAGTCGATCGAGCAATTGCTCATGGAGCAATTACTCTCTTGCTCTTTAGCTTAAAAGGAATATTTGGGATAGGTATGCCTTGGGATAGGTAATAGTATCCTCAGTATCCTCAGATAAGTATCCTATAAAAGGTATCCTCGATAGGTATCCTCAAATAATACAATGCCGGGCCATAGGTATCCTCAAATACTGAAATGAGTCGAAGAGTCGTTCGAGGAGTCACTCGAACGAGCAATTACTCGATAGCTCATTTGCTCAACGGACTTCGAGTCATTCGAGCAATATGCCGAGTCACTCGATCGAGCAATTGCTCTAAGGCTCATTTGCTTGATGAGCTTCGAGTCGTTTGAGCAATGACTTATCAGTAACTACTCGATAGCTTATTGGCTTTGGGAATGATATTGGCTTTGGGAATGATATTGGCTTTTGTTGTACAGAAGGGAGATAACTCTGCATACAGGTTATGGGAAATCAAGCAATCTGATTGGTTAGTTATAATTTATATAAATGATCTAGATAAATGAAACAACAAAAATACTTGGAATAGGGTCAGAACTAACAAGAATAGAACAAAAATAGCTAAATATAGTAACAATAAGCAAAGCTGTTCCAACTGATACGCTCTTTTATGCTACTGGAGTATTCTCTAGAATAAAGAAACCGGGCCAGATAGACGAAAAGTATTGCATATATAGATAGAAGCAGAGAATTCTGGGTAATGACCAAAGGAACGTGTCTTTTAATGGGAACAACGTCATGGATAGGGACCCAAAAAGGGAATCTGGGCGAATTCAAAGCCAGAACATTACTCCTGTTCAATCGAATGCACCCCTTATACCCCCTTAGTACTATGGCACTACGTGCTAAGTCAATAAAACCAATAACATGAAAAATCCGTATCAAATAAAGTCAATTTCGGTGATTTTGGGTGGATTTTGGTGATTTGGAGGGATTGTCGGGTTGTTTGTGGTAATCAGATTTACTCTTCTACAAAGGAACACACCCCCGAGCATACCCCTGTCTTGTTAGAAGCCATTGGTAACATACCAATCACGTGCTACCATAGAAACCAAGATGACGGCCTCCAGTATACAAAATGGACGACGGAAACACGTATCACCCTAACAACACGCGCTGCGCATGCGCACTCACACCACGTATCACTATTGAGATGACGTCACAACATGGCCACTCACGCGGGTTACCATGACAATACAACATGGCGGCACTAGGTCACGTGACATGACGTCACATGAGATCATCCAAATGAGATCATCCGAATGATCCCTGAAACGTGCGAGACATACTACTATTAGATGATTAGGCAAAGCCACGGCAAACTTTAGGCATTCTTTTTTGTTTAAGCAACAATGGGCAACATCCACAGACCTCCATCAACAGAAAAGTTATAAACTTCAAATATACTGAAATAAGTGTTAAAACCATTTTGATCTTTATACAGTGATGTATATATATCTCGATACCCAAAGATAAATCCTCTCTCTCTCTCACACCCCCCCCCCCCCGCCCCTCTCTCAGATACTTATCCTCTCCTCTTTTGTGACTTGATCGCCACATCTCTTTCTTCCTGTCAGCTCTCTCACTCACCCACACTCTGCCACTCCCCCGCTCTCCCCTCTCTCCCTCTTTCTCGCTATTGCTCACTATCTACTTCTCTCATTTCCCTACTTTTCTCCACTTGTTTCTATTCGTAAATGGATTGATAGGATGCTTCAGTTTCTATTTCTCACGTTTAATGTGTTTTAACTTTACGTTCAAAGATTGTGATGAATATAGTTCTAGTTTATACACAGGCATTGCTACATACTTATATATGGTCTGTCATAATGATCTGTATGTTTATATGTAAGGACATTACACTTTATTGAATAATTTATGGACCATTCTCCAGGGTATACATTATATGTCCAAAAAATAGCATGGGTACATTAGGCAATCCGTCCGTCCCTCTATGTTTGTTTGTATGTACCCATATCATTTTCCTTCACTAGTATACTTGCCCGAATTTTAGTCCCTTTACCCATCTGCATATTCTCTCTCCCTCTCCCTCTCTCTCTCTCTCCCTCCATCTCTCTTCTCTTTCTCTCTCAGACTCTTGTTCTCCCCCCTTTTGTCTTGGGCTCTACCACTTCTCTTTCATTTGGCCAATTCACTCACTCTCACTCTGCCACTCCTCTCTCTTTTCTTTTCCACTCCTCTCTCTCTCTCTCTCTCTCTCCCTCGCACTATTTCTCTCTAGCAACTTCTCTCGTTTCCCTCATTTATCTCTATTTATTTCTATTCATGAATGGATTATATTCCCACCTTTAATGTGTTTAAACTGCATAGCTGACCAGTTCGCAAGATCATGATCATTCTAGTTCTAATATACACACAGATATTGTCACCTATTTGTATATGGTTTGTCATAATGATCTATATGTTTATTTGTAAGGGAGCTCGGGATGCATTATGAACCGTTTACTGATCATTCTCTAGAATATGCATTGTTTTGTTCACAAAATAGCGAGTGAACATCGGGAAATCCGTCTGTCCTAAACAAAGGAGGTTTGAACGGGCATATCGAGTCCCGGGTGTAAGATGGTGCCACGCTAAAGTGGTCTCTCTTGAATTCGACACAACAAGAGTACGCCCGTATGTATCAAATGAAGATCTGACGGATTTCTGACGAATCTAATCCAATATAAATATAACAGGTCTAAGCCGTCACCGATGCCACCCTTTGACAGCACTGGCGTCACGGTTTTGTAATTATAGAACTGGAATTTGGCAAATGGGTATAAGATTGCCCAGAAGGCAACACCGGTTAGTTCCCGATCGCCTTGTACGCCATGTTCCTGTTCCTACCCACCTGACGTCTCTCGTGTAAATAACGTCATTTCTGCGACTTTGCCATTTTCAAAGATATTAACACCTGGGTACAATATTATTCTGGAAGTAACATGAAATTGGTTTTGACCGTTTACGACAGTCACCATTTGACACCACTGACGTCACATTTTCCTTCAGTCCAATTCGTTATCTGTCGCCGTTGTACACTATGCACGCCCCCATTTCACGCGACATTAAGCTGACATTTGGACCATGGGGAGATTTCATCTGAAGGGCAGCATAGTATTATGCAGGACATCGACTTTCTCTGACGCCAAGACAAAATTATCTGTGGTGTCAAATGGTAGCGCAATATCTTTGAAAATGGTGAAGTCCCAAAAAGTGGCGTTACTTACGACAGAGACATCAGATACGTCGCTGCATGACATACAGGACGACCAAGACCATATCCATTTTTCCTTCCGGGATCTTATCCCCAGGTACTAAATTTCTGCTCAATATCTCGGAGTTTTAGAACCACAAAATTCGTAAAAGTGTGACGTCAATGACATCGTCAAAGGTAATGTCGGAGACGAACGGGGCCTTGCTCAGGTAACTCTAAAGACAATATTATATCGCGTGACGAACTTTCAGGTAAAATATTAAGAAATAGAAGAGCCGTAAATGATGTTTTGTCACAATCTGATATCATAAGTAATGTCTTACAAAACGTGTTGAGTTCGAAGACAGATGTGGTGAGCTTGTGTTTTATGGCAAAAGTGGTGAGCTATGACACAACCCGCAGGCGATTACTATCACAAAAAGTGGAAGATGTGACAAAAATTACCAGTTATTACAAAAGTGGGCGTAACATTGTAAATGGCATATTTGTGTCAATGCAATCCTTTTCTATGTTATGGAATAGAAAAACCTAGATTGCAGTAGCATGATTACAAAAGCAGACAGAGATTGCTGGACTTATCGCAATCCGATCGAAATTCTCTGTCCAATCTCTTGCCCGCAAGACTATAGAATTATATCTGTTGAAAATGAAAAACGAAAACATAGCATCTCGGTGGATATTTTCGTTTGATTTTTCATTATTCAGTCTTGATTTCATAAAATGTGTTTATGAGATCTCGATTCACAATATGTGTGGCGATCTATAGAGAAAGAAATTACTTTT
This sequence comes from Pictodentalium vernedei, assembly GCA_031216915.1. Classification (NCBI taxonomy): domain Eukaryota; kingdom Metazoa; phylum Mollusca; class Scaphopoda; order Dentaliida; family Dentaliidae; genus Pictodentalium; species Pictodentalium vernedei. The sequence goes on along the minus strand of CM062296.1, from coordinate 404,142,931 downwards.
ACGATCGCAGTACTTTACAGACACCAGTTAGGTCAAATATGACAAGAAAAGTCGTTAAATGTTACTTTATCGCAATGCTCGAATCTTGTACCGAATATCGCACCCTTAGGCCTTCAGTGTGAGGTGGAGTGAACCATTTTAAGTTCCAGGCTAATCGAACTGGATTACGGTCATGATTAGCCATTGTGCATAAGGATGCGACCTTAAACACCAATAAATAAATAATTAAATATCGAACTGGATTAGCTTATTCTCGAAAGAACGGGTTAAAGCATAATCATCCACCACTGTTCATTACCGTTAAACACAAACGCTAATTCACAAACACAAAACACCACAAAAAGTATAAACGTAATCGTATGAACCAAATTTATCGCTACATCCTGGTGTCGATCACTTCGTGAGGGTGTGCATATTTTGCAGAACTTGAACGTTTCCTGTTCTCAGATTTCATGAATAACACCTCGACCTCTTCAAGCGTTTTGTTTTTTGTTTCCGGCACAAAGACTATGAAGAATATTGTCCCAAGCAAGCATATCCCGGCAAACATATAGAAGGCACCTGCAATGTTAGATAGAAACAATGGAAATACACATTTGGAATTATAAATCAAATTTTTTGAAGGTTACTGGTGCATAGACTAACGCTACCGGACGTGTCTTTTAGGATCTGCGGCGCTTCAAAATTTGGTTCGATTTGATCTCGCCCCGAAGACTTGATTCGATTCGCGCTGATTCGGAAATATTCGAATGATAAGAAATATTAAAAAATCCTACCAAATGTCTTTAATAAACCTTTCTTTCACAATCATGCCTCCTGTAATAGAAGACGAGTTTATGGAGCTTCCACTTCTGAATCTACTTTGATCCCGCTCTGGATTATTCCGCATTTTTGGTGAACTTGCTCAAACAGACGAGTCGTTGTGAATACAATACTCGAGTGGAGACTGACAATATTTACGGCTGGAAGAAGATCATTATACCACGATTGCCGTGAGTTTTCAACGTTAACCAATACAGACTTTGGGAAATGCGCTATGTACTCCACCTGAGGAATCCGGTCTACGTGTACGAACACCATGTAAAAACGTATCTGATTGGTCGTTAGGCACATGAGTGATGTTATGACGTCAATGACATGCTTCGACACAAAATAGTGTCAAGGAACAAACTGAACAGACCGCCGAAGGTGATATTTTTTTTTAAAATCCCAGCTTCAGTCACTTAATTAAGTTCAATAGTGGTAGAAATTCAGAACACAACTCAGGCGGAGCAGGTGGTGTTGGTGGTGGTAGTGGGGGGGGGGGGGGGTGTCAGAATCTACGACCCTTGGTCGTTGATTCCAACTCCAATTACTCTACCCACGTTGAGTTCTGTTTTAATATTTGCAACTCGAAGAAATGTGAGATTCGATTCGAGATGGGATTCGATTCGATATCTCCTACTTGCGTGAACCTGAAGCTCGATTTCATATTTCAGATTCTAATGGCCCCTGTATCTTCGACACTTTCCACACGTCTAATGCGGGGCACCTGTTCCTCTGAACTTTCGCTGCAAGTTTCAGTTCACCGAAATGTCTCAACGAAGAACCCAGTTCAACAAAGAACCTCCGCCTGTTACAACGTTACAACATCAGACGGTGGAATCGAGCTACAACTGACAATACGCGCTTGTTAAAAAACAGGAATTATGTTTTAACTACGTCCGTTGCAACGTTACAGAATCTGATGGAGGAGTCTGTCTATAACAAACTTTATTTCCAAATGAAACTACATACTGCGTTTTGATTGGCTGAGGGTAACTTGCAATCCGCAGCCCCTTTTTTACACCGTGGTTAACAACGGTGTAAAAACAAGAATACACAACAGCAGGCTACGTAGCTAAAAGTACCCATTTTTAATTATTAATTCATATCTTCTGCTCGGTTATGTTTGAACAAAAATAAAAATACAAGACATTTAATATTTATGTGTAACAAAATATTACAGATATGGATGTCAATGGAACTGGCTCGTTGAGCCAGTTCCAATGACATCCATGTTTGTCTCGTTTTATTAAGAAACTTACAAAGTACACATTTTCTGTCAGTTTTTCCACACAATTTAGGTTAAAGAATGAAGTACACCAACATTCTTGGAAATAAATCCGTTATCCTTGTTTTTTTCCAGGGTGTATGGCAGTGTACACGGGTCTGGGAACTCATACACCCTTCGGCTTCGCCTCAGGGTGTATTGGTTCCCTAACCGGTGTAAATTCCCATACACCCCGGAAAACACAGGGATAACTAATAGTATACGCTTATTTGAAAGGGATGTGTCGTATTTGACTGCAACTGTCGTGGTCATAAAGTCTACCAGCGCGTGGATATTTGCTGAAAAGTACCAATTTATATGTGCAGGTATTATTGGATTATACTGGATTATACGGATTTATTTTAATTTCATGCAACTTGATTTACGACTTTCAAATAGTGATGCAACGTGGATTTTATTTTTGGATAACAGTTTTCGGTACTTTATTACATGCGAACGGTAAGTATTCTCATTTACGGATAATCACTTGGGGTTCGGTGGGGACTGTCACCATTATAATAACACTTGTAACCTTTTTATTATCATTTAACTTTTTTTTGTTAGAAGCACATATTGTTTCGCTTGGACAACTTGCGGCCACAAATTCTGGCACCACACTCGACATGGTCCAAAACCAAAACTTCTACGTACTATACAACCTCAAGATGACTGGCTGTGAGTGAGAGATTTGATAAGTTGCATCATATATTCTCAATTGATTTATGGACCAAACTATTCCATAAACTAATTACGCATGTCATTTTATATGGGTGTGAAATATAGGCATCTAATGTCAACTTGCGTTAATTAGATGCAAATCCATGTTAAGTCACTCATTTGAAATTCTGTAAACATTCTCATGGCATGAACAAAATGTCTTGAAATTATGAAGTGCGAGCAGAACTTTGCAGATTCCCATTATCTCACGAGGCTATTTTTAATGCTTTCAGATACTTGGTAAAAGAGTTTGATATGTGAAGTAGCTTTAACATATGGCGACTTCGTAATTCTCGAAAGTACCTCGGTTGAATTGGAAATACCGAAAATGAGTCAAGCCCCCAATGCTCAGATGTGGTTACGGCACTGGACGTCAAACCGAAAGGTTCACGGTTCGATTCCAAACAGCGGTAACTGCGTTGTGTCCTTTGGCAAGGCACTTAATCCTGAATGCCCACGGGGGGCACGGAGGTGCTCTGTACTAAGGCGTACTGCACATTGATGGTGCACCTATCTTCAACCAATGCTAACCCTGTCTGTGCGGAGTTAGTACGTTGGAGAGTCTGGCAGTTGTTCGACGTTGCACAGTGGTTCTCGCCGGGTACTCTGGCTTCATCCATCCGTAAAACTTTCCGACACGAGATGATCATGTCTGACGAAAGTGTCGTTAAACTCCAATAATAATAATAATCATAATGATAATAATAATCACGCAGGTAAGTGAAAATCAAACAACAGAAAAATCGACCATTAAAATAAATTTAAACGAGAAATCTTTGATGACGAGAAATTTAACTGTACGAACAAACTACGAGTTTACAGAGAACTAAAAGAAAACAAACATGATTGAGCACAACTTGAATAAAGTTAAAAAATGTAAAGGTCCGTTGCTTGTTCACTGAATCTAGAATCAATAACCAGTCTTGAAATTGAGAAAGGGAGGCAAAAACTACTATGCCGGTCGCCAGGGTACTGAGCCTCAAAGTGGCGTCCAAAGTTTTTTACTTGGTGGAATGTGTAAAAGTAACATCTCCTGACAACGAAAAGATATACTGGACGTTTGACAGCCTTGAGCAATTTGAAATATCCACGTTTGAGGCGAAATCGTCATTTTGTTGACTGCAATGTTTGACTGTGGCTAATACAACATGCAGGGCGCATACCAGAGGTTGCATCCGACACGCTAAAAACTAAAGTGTTAAAAACTACACTTGATGTGCTGTATTTAACACTTACTAAGAGCTGAACTAGCACTTTCTTCAAGTGTAGATATCAGCAAACTTGACAGGTGTTACAATAATACCACTTGACAAGTGTAATGTCGCGACACTTAAAAGGAAACAACGCAGATGACGCAGATCAGGCTCGAACTCTCGAGCCTGATCTGTGTCATCTGCGTTGTGTCCTTTTAATTATGTACTCACCAAGCGCAAATCAAATTATGGACGATTCTGGAAGAACCACCAATGCTAGACATATGGGAAGTGCCATCCATTCAAGTTTCAGATGTCTGACGATTGTAATGTCTACGTGCTTAAAGCATTGGACTTTGAGTGTTAAAATGAAACCCTAAGAGTTAGAATGGGTTTAACACCTTGAAAGTGTCAGTTTTAACACTTTAGTTTTTAGGGTGGACCCTGTATACATTTTAAGGGATGCTTGGGTGTTTGCTGATTCTATTCATCAGTGCAATTCATAGCTGATGTATCTGTTAGCCTTGTTTTTTTATTGCATCCCTCTAGTATGGCGTTGCAAGAGCAGAATGGGACAAAGAATTTGGGGCGACGGGATGCATCTTTTTGCGTGAGTAATAGGCATATCCGGGCGTTTCGGTACGTGATAACGAACAACATCCAACTGACATTGATATTGACTGATAGTCAATAGTCTCTGACATTTCAGACTTTTTAAGTCGCGGGGTCCGACTGTGTAGCGACTGGGCCGTGTTGTTTGCTTGAGTTAGCACTGCTTGAGTTAACAAAACAGCCAGAAAATGGGGACTAAGTTTTCCATTCTCAGATGCAATGTCTGTATCGAAATTATCTACCATTTCTTGCATTAGCCCACCGCCAGAACTAGATATTGGTGTGAAGTCATCATTGTGAGCTGCCGTATTTTCTGCCGATCTCTTGAAACGCAACAATTTATCACAGGATCATGCTACTCAGAAGTCATGCATCGTTTTTATGACTTTAGACTCCCCCATCATAGCAGCAAGACAAATTCGAATTGTTGTTGGTATCCCAAGTAACAGTGATGTCACAATGTTGTTAATCAGCATTCGGGTGGGGTGTCACCTAATTTCTGTAACAAGCTGACCAGAAAAGTCAACAACTTCCTGCTTGAAAACTCTGATAATTTGTCAAGGTGAGCTCGAGATCATTAGAGTCTCGATCTATCCATACTATCCTTTATTTCGGCGCATATACCTTTCTTCAAAACTTTCATTACGCTTTCTGCATCACAATCATCTGGATCCTATGTAATACGTAGAGCCGACCCAGCTCCCGATCTATCCGCTAAAATCGTGGCTATCCCTAGCGAGGAAAGGTCTAAAGTGTCGTTTCCGTACTTTGCAGCATGCTTAGTAACAAAAACTCAACGGGAAATAGAAGTATCCCCACACTCACCATACAATTTTAACAAGTCGACCGAATTCCAAGTAAAGGATCGGTCACCTCTCATGAAAGCAACCACCGATTTCAAAGCTTCGGCATCGGATGATCGGGATTTGAATCTGTTAAGGTAGTGTCCATGAACTGCTTTGCCGCGAACGCTATAGATCTTGGACTCATAATGTAACTCTACAAACCGAGTGATAACGATCGTCTGCCGCATGCAAATCACTCATAGCACCTTGAACATTTAACCTAACCTCGTTTCCCCATTTACCTTTTCGCTGCTCACAATCCCGCAGTATCTCATCTTTTGCGAGGAAACACTGCTGCTTGACGAAACATATAAGCCTCCATCCACCATGCCGAGTTTTTGGGGTCTTTTGTCACACCACAATTACAACCACAAAGTAGACAGTATCGTTTGAAATAAAACACAATTTGTATCACCTAGATCTTTTCTCAGGTGGTGATCCGCCTCGGTAGGAATACACAATATTTGTCTCTATTTGTGACTTCTCAAAACTAAATTGGCATTCAAATCTAGCCGCGACTGTAAATCTACAGACCATCATTATACAGCGTGCTGCATCTGATTATGTTCTCGATTCGTTGCGATGCCACGTTTATAAGGCAGTCACTTAGTCTAACAACTTCACCGTATTGAGGTGAGCAAAAGCAAATCGCCCGACAGAAAAATTCAAATAATGCCGGACTACAAAAATGAAATGACAAAAGAATAAGGCAAACTTTGCCGTAAAATGCTGTTCGTAAAACGCTTGTTTTCAAAACAAAATATCAGTTTTGGGGCGAACATGGACTTATTTATGCATTGAATAATGTCATTTGTGTCTATATGAGTGTCTAAAAACTTGATTTTTTACCAGTAAATGTCGTCTATATATGAGAATTTCTGCATCTAGGCTAACTATGCGAATTGGAGTCGGGTACCCATTTTTTTGCAACGAATATCTTAAATTGCTCAATGCTGTCAGACGTCCAGTAAACTGTTTTTTCTGGACGAGGAAATTCCCATCGCTATGAAATCCTTTCCTTATTCCAAGTTCCTTATTTAACATTCATCAATCGGCAGATAATGATGGATGATGACTTTATTCAGCAGTATACATTACAATAATTGAAGAAAAAAGACAATAAATATAAACGTACGAATAGGAAAATACATGACATGTACGAAACATTTAAATGGGTTGTCTGAATGCTGCTAGAAGTCATAGTCAAACTGGCAGTCTTCCTGACTTCCCCTTTCCCCGGAATTCGCAGAATAAACGGCGTTGTATATACAAGATTATTGAAATCCCAAGTTTCATTCTCACCCCCCCCCCCTTTAAGGGGTCAGCTTGACCCCTAAAAGTGACCAAATGGTCAAAATGGTAATTATTGGCCGAAATTGGCGGAATAAACGGCGTTGTAGGGTGGCGCCTTAAGATACAAGATTACTGAAATCCCAAGTTTCATCTTCCGACACCTTTCAAGGGGCAAAAAGGGGCAAGCTTGACCCCTAAATGTGACCAAATGGTCAAACTGGTAATTATTGTCGGAAATTCGCGGAATAAACGGCATTGTAGGGTGATTCCCTAACACACTAGATTAATGAAATCCTTAGTTTCATCCTTCGACACCTTTTTAAGCGGTAAGCTTGACCCCTAAAACTGACCAAATGGTCAAAATCGTAAGTATTGGCCGAAATTCGCGGGCTAAAGGGTGCTGTAAGGTGGCGCCCTATGATACAAGATTATTGAAATCCTAAGTTTCATCCTCTGAACTTTTTTAAGTGGTCAGCTTGACTCCTAAAAGTGCCCAAATGGGCCGATAGTCAAAGGTCAAATAGGGGTCAAGTTGATTCCTACATTTGACCAAATGGTCAACATGGTAATTATTGGCCAGAATTCGCGTAATAAACGGCCTTGTAGGGTGGAGTACTATGATACTAGATTATTCAAATCCTAAGTTTCATCCTCAAACCCCTTTTAAGGGCTCATCATGACCCCGGAAAGTGCCCAAATGGTCAAAATGGTAATTATTGGCCAAAATTCGCGAACTAAATGACGTTGTAGGGTGGCGCCCTATGATACTAGATTATTGAAACCTTAAGCTTTTAAAGGGGTCATCTTGACCCATAAAAGAAACCAATGGTCAAAATAGTAATTATTGGCCGAAATTCGCGGACTAAACGGCGTTGCATGGTGGCGCACTACGATACTAGATTATGGAAGTCCTAAGTTTCATCACCAACCCTTTTAAGGGGTCAGCTTGATCCCTAAAAGTGACCAAATTGTCAAAATGATAATTATTCGCGGAAATTCGCGGAATAAACGGCGTTGTAGGGTAGCGACCTAAGAGACGAGATTATTGAAATCCTAAGTTTCATCCACCATCCCCTCTACAGGAGTCAGTTTGTCCCCTAAAAGTGAGCAAATGGTCAAAATGGTAATTATTGGCCGAAATTCGCGGAATAAACGGCGTTGGAGGGTGGCGCCATAAGATACTAGATTACTGAAATCTTAAGTTTCATCCTCCAACCCTAAAAGAGTTCAAATGGTCAAAATGGTAATTATTGATGGAAATTCACGGAATAAACGGCGTTTAGGGTGGCGCCCTAAGATACAAGATTATTGAAATCCCAAGTTTCATCGTGGGATCCCTTTTAAGGGGGTCATCTTGACCCCTAAAAGTGACGAAATGGGCAAAATTGTAATTATTTGCCGACATTCGCAAAACAAATAGCGTTGTAGGGTGGCGGACTAAGATACAAGATTATTGAAAGCCTAAGTTTCATCCTCCGACCCCTTTTAAGGGTCAGGTTGACCCCTAAAAGTGACCAAATGGTCAATATGGTAATTATTGGCCAGAATTCGTGGAATAAGCGACCTTGTGGGTTGGCGTCCTACGATACTAGATTATTGATATCTAAGTTTCATCCTCAGGCCCTTTTGGATGGGTCATCTTGATCCCTAAAAGTGGCCAAATGGTCAAAATGGTAATTATTGGCCGGTATTCGCGGAATAAATGGCGTTGTATGGTGGCGCCCTAAAATATAAGATTACTGAAATCCTAAGTTTTCTTCCTCAACCATTTTTAAGTTTCATCTTCCGACCCCATTTAAGGGGTCATCTAAACCACTAAAAGTGACCAAATGGTCAAAATTGTAATTATGGGCCGAAACTCGCAAACTAAACGCCGTTGTAGGGTGGCGCCCTAAGATACTAGATTATTGAAATCTCAAGTTTCATACACCGACTTCTTTTAAGTGGTCATCTTGATGCCTAAAAGCCACCAAATGGTCAAAAAGGTAATTAATGACTGAAATTAGTGGAATAAATGGCGTTGTATGGTGGCGGCCTGAGATACAAGATTTTTGAAATCTTAAGTTTCCTTCTCCAACCACTTTTAAGGGATCAGCTTGACCCCCTAAAAGTCACCCAAATGGAAAGTATTGGCCCAAATTCGTTGAATAAACGGCGTTGTAGGGTGGCGCCCTTAGAAACAAGATTTTGAAAGTTTCACCCTCGCCCCATTTACAGGGTTCAGCTTGACCCCTAAAAGTGACCAAATGGTAAAATTGGATGGTAATTATTGGCAGAAATTAGCGGAATAAACGGCGTTGTGGGATGGCGCCCTAAGATACTAGATGATTGAAATCCTAAGTTTTCTCCTCCGACTCCTTTTAAGGGGTCAGCTTTACCCTTAAAAGTAACTAAATAGTCAAAATGATAATTATTGGTCGAAATTCGGTGAATAAATGGCATTGTAATGGAGGCACCCTAATATACAAGTTTCAGCCTCCGACCCCTTTAAATGGGTCATCTGGACCCGTAAATGTGACCAGTTGGACAAACTGGTAATTATTTTCCGAAACTCGCGGAATAAACGGCGTTGTAGGGTGGCGCCCTAAGATGCAAGATTATTGAAAACCTAAGTTTTATTCTTCTACCCTTTTAAGGGGTCAGCTTGACTCCTAAATGTGACCAAATGGTCAAACTGGTAATTATTGGCCGAAATTTCCGGAATAAACTGCGCTGTAGAGTGGCGCACTATGATACAAAATTATTGAAATCCCAAGTTTCATCATCCGAACCCTTTTTAGGAGCTATATTGAACCTTAAACTGATCAAATGGTCAAAATGGTAGTTATGGGCCGAAATTCACTGAACAAACGTCGTTCTAGAGTGGCGTCCTAAGATACAAAATTTCTGAAATCCCAAGTTTTAATCTCCGATTCTTTTAGAGCTCCAAATCCTCATAACTGTAACCATTAACCTGACTTTGCAGGCCGAAACAAAAGCTGCAGGTTTACGCTCAAGAATCCACTTGCTTTAAATTCTTCATTCTATTCTGTTTTTTTTTTGACTGTGTTGGCAATTTGAACTGTCCATGCGAAAATTCGCATGGGACAAGTCGGATATTATTGCTCAAGTTCAGTCGATTATTGTGTAGCAACATTTTAAATAGGTGAATACTGATACGGTGAAACATATATTAATTACTTGTAAACGTCCTTGTGGGTGATTTTGCATAAACAGTTGGATGAGACTGCCTGAAGCCCAAATATTTGAGTGAAGTGTGCTTTTCATATGCGTCTTACATTCAGTATCCAATTGGACACAACGATATGTTACTGAAATAGTGCAGCTTGATGTGTGTTGATCTGATACAAAGCGTTTTGTTAACCCACCGTTTGCATTTTCACCTGCTTTTCCGTTAATCCATTTTCCCTCCTTATGTCCTCACTTATTTGGAAGGGGTGAGGCCAATATTTTGCCTCATTTACCCTCGTTTTATAGAAGTTTTATTATAAGTAACTCAGGGCATAAATCAGAATCTTCCATCAGATCATATGCAAATCATCTGAGTGAGAGCAAGAAGCGTCAAAACTATGACATTATTTCGACTGCAACATCGAAGGCCTTGGAAAATCAGCAGCTCGTAGAGAAAGGTCGACTTGAACTTGACGTTGACATTAACCCCTTGCACACTGATGTCGAAATATCTAAAGTTCAGGGTGCAAATATTTCCCATAGTGCAACTAGAAACTTAACCAATTCACTTTTGTTTGACAGAGCTCAATGAGCTCTGACAAACAAGATTAAATTGGTTATATTCCCAGTTGCATTATGGGAAAATCTACTTCAAATCTGGATATTTCGGCATCAGTGTGCAGGGGGTTAATGATATCTTGGACATGAGCGATGATGAACCTGATAAATTGCTTGGACTTGAAATGGATTCTGGTAATTCATTATTAAATTCTACATTCTGACAAAAACACTACTGCCTCAATCCAAAGGGTGATGAGCATGCAACCTAATTTTCTAGTTACTATGAAAATTTTCTATGGCGCAGTGTCAAAACTTGAACAATAATTTACTGGTGCCATCAAGGAAATCAGGCTAATGATGTGATAACATGTATCTTACATTCACTGTTATTTCGGTAAATCATCAATTCCAAAATGATGAATTTGTTAAATTAATATTATTGAACTTTTTCTCACTTTCTCTATTTCAGGCTATCGTGCACTAACGCACCCCCACCCCTGCACCATCCCCCCTCCCATTGTAGAGCAAAGTTAAACGTGACTGGCCTCTTCATTCAATGTAATAAAAATAATGATGATCCTGACTCGATGGTAATATTGCAGATTGTCTCCCCTTGGAACCATTATCTACCTGGGGTGACGTCTCGTAGGACGATGTGAGCCTCGGGGAGACAATCTGCAATACCCCCACCGGCCAGGTCATCAGTTTTATAATAACCCAAAGATGCTTAAATAAACAGGAGTTCTTAGCTGCTATGAAAGCTAAATCCTATTATTGGTGTTTACTCTTTTCTCCTACCAATACGTCGCTTCACGTAGAACAGAGACATGGAGGATCATATCAAACTGTTTTATGATTAACGTTTAATATTGTTTTTTATTACATGTCTATGCAGTCTCTCTTATGCAATACGGCGTGCAATACGGCTGTGCAATACGGAATTCCGTATTGCACACCAACCTGTTCCAACCGGGACTTTTTTATGCAATGCGACTGCATAAAGTGCATGGTGTTCACCACCGTTGATAGAAAAGAAAATTAGGTCAGTAGGTGCTTGGATCATGTAATAAATACAAAACCACATGTATGTTTCAATGAGTCGTTTTGTATTCAATTCGTCAGATGTGCGTAGAAAGAAAACGTCTCGACCTTCGGTCTCGACGTTTTCTTCCTACGCACATCTGACTCATTGAATACAAAACGACTCATTGAAACATACATGTAGTTTTGTCTGTGACATGCATGGCCAGCTTATTGTATATGTCTAGGCAGTGATTGGAGAAACTGGTAAGAAAAGTATTGCAATTGCCGGTGTGACAGGAATGATAGTCCGTAGGAAAATTAGTCCCTCTGGACTATTATTCCGCGGAATTATAGTCCTAGGTCTAACATTTCTAGGAATAGTAGTCCGCCGGACTATCATTCCTATCACACCGGCAGTAATAGCCTCCCAAATACGCAAGAGACACACATGCCCATCGCTGACTGATTGCATCACTCTCTTATTATATGATGAGATTTTGCAGACTTGGCTAAGGTACTGCTAGTATTGAACACCTTATAATAAACCACCCCATCGGGCAATTAAAATATCAGTCAATCAGTGGTGTGTAAAAACATAGATACGGTGTTGGATTATACAATCTGTACATGTATTTCTGTGTTCTTCTTCACAGGCCATTATCAGAGACTTGTGTTCCCAGCACCATAGTCTGCACTATTCATGTATTAACCCTTTACCCAACGTAACGGCCAAAACCGGCCAGCGCTATTCTCAAAAATCGCCAATTAATTTTCAAAACATTTTCATTTTTTGTCTCAAAAACATAGGTTATGACCCCTCGTTGGAACGAGCTCGTCGAGCTCGTTCCAACGAGGGGTCATAACCTATGTTTTTGGGACAAAAAATGAAAAAAATTAGTTATTCAAGAATTTTTTTTGCAAGTGTCGTCTGCTTTTCATGTTAGGTAAAGAGTTAAGTGGCATGCCACTTTTTATCTATCTATTTAATACACGAGTACTTGCATATTCACTGGTCCATTGGGCCTCGTGTGGATACAGTGATAATTGACTGTCAGCGGTTTAGGTATGTTGTAGAGTATCAATTAAGTGTATGGCCTTTGCAACTATTGTCCGATATACATCCCACCTATAAATGGTCTGTGGTATCTAAAAGATGTGAATATAATTGTTGTGGCCCATTTGTTCTTCTTTTATCAGTTTTCCTGTGCCATGATATCACCCCACCAAATCAACCAACATACTACCTGATAATCGAACTTCAATTCCTGTATTCAGTGGCTCATTGGTTAGCGTATCAGACTTCTAATTGAAAGGTTGTGAACTTGATCCCGACCCGCGCCACACGCATTGTATCTATGAGCAAGACACTTAACCGCAATGGCCCCAGTTCACCCATCTATAAAATAGAAACATCTGAAGGTAATTAACGTCAAGCGCTATATTGTCGCAGCATGGGCTGTATGCTGCTCATGGAGTTGAGATTGAATCAAAGTGATTTGTAATGATTAGCCATGGATCAGGGATAATAATGTGCAGCGCCATAGAATGTCTTTCAACCACTTTGTGAAACAGTTATGAACGCTATATTAAGTACAATTGTTTTTATTATTGTTATTAATCAAGATGTATGTGTTTACACGTCCCATTTATATAATATTACAGCGTTGTTCGTCCTTGTGAGGTCCATTCGGACAACTGCAAACTATACGAAGACGCTACCGTCATATCCAACCTTGAAGGGCGAGCGAGTATATTATAAAGGTCATTAATTGCAGCGCCTATTTAACAACAAAGTTATTACTCAGAAACACGAAGGGAAAACTTTATAAACGTTTCGAAAAAAATTGCGTTTCGGCACTTTGAGATCAACAATCCACCTTGCCCTGCGTAAAATTTATTTGCAACCCCGTAACTTATCGAGAAAATTAGAAGGGCATTGTGTGAAATAAAATTCAAAAATAGTTTTTAATGAAGAAAATGTATAAAAATAAAATTATAAAAACAATGACCAACATAACACAGAAGGCACCCGCTAAGTCCATAAAATAATTATTGTAATAAACGATTCAATAAACTCTTCTTAAATGAACAAATTTTCACTATATAAGTAGACAGTATTTTCTGCAATATGTCAGTATCATTGTTGCACACGCAGACTAAACGGTTTTTGCTTACGCTGCATAACAAGTGGCATTACTTTTAAGATTTATGTTTGAAATCATAAATTCTTTATTCTGTCAGTAACATTATACTTTCAATATTTCTGTTCGATCTTGAAATAGACAATATTTGAATATGAACCCAACAAAGGATATCTTGCAGTTATTTTATTTGCTTTTAATTTAAAATGGAATACTATGTTGTCATAACTAAATTTTCTGCCAACATAAGGGAATAAGATTTCAAAATAATGAAAACATCTTAGATTTGGATGGCGGCAAATGATTTTAAAATGATCAACTATTAAATCAAAATAACTAACACTATGTCCGAACATCTGTAATTAGTTTACATCACGAATTTAGAAATACACAAAAATATTACGTTTTAAAGAAAAAATATTTCCAAATTGCAAAAAATCAAGATAACTAAATAGTCTTTTAGAATAACAATTCTGTGCGTAAGCGTGACATAACTCATATTCAAATAAGTTGATTTCTGCTCTGACTTTAAAATTGGGTAACAAAACGAAAGCTTGTCTACATTTATCCCAAATACGATTACTTTATAACGTTTGGCTGCTTTTTGTTTTTATGGTATCCTTTGTCAATGAATGAACAAGAGTGTAGGCCATACGGCTCCTACCCGGAAAAGATAGATTTGTGTGCAGTACCATGGCGTTATCGCAAAGACCGTTAGCCTCCATTTAGTCATCCGCGGAAGTCGTACTGCACTTGAAATAGACCTATATAGCATAGCACTCAGAGGTTATTTCGTCACCGTCTCATCTATATTTACTACGGCCATGGTAAACTGCTGTCGCACCTGTCTGCGGCTGGTTCCCATCTGCGTGAGATAGCACCACCTTCCTCTTCTACAACATTATGTCATTTTCACAGTTGTCGCCCTTTCCTACATAGCCATTGTCAGGCAATATGAATACTCATCTTCCTGAACCAAGTTCTCCAAAGTAAAGTATTACAATCCACGAAAACGACTGGGCGGGATAAGAAGGCCTTCTTGTAATCAGTTGGGTAATTTTAGATCACTCGTGCCACTACATGTGCATCACTATTGGAGAATTGAAGTTTTTAAGAAATTGCGAACATTCTAACAATATTCTTCAATACAATACTGCTCCTTCATCCATCATTAAAACATCGTTTCAAAATCTAGTACAGTCGATGTTGCAACAAGCGTTAAATACTGTAGTTGAGATGAAAATCAGAAGCAATGATAGTAGTGCCGGTGATAGTGATGACAGTGACCAGAGACAATATCAGTAGTAGCAGAACCTAGAGGCTGGTATTGATGAGGGTCGACAAAGGGTAGTTGTTGTAGTACATACCCGAGCAGTTTATATGAGGAGTGGGGATTGGGAGGGAATGCATGCATGCAGTTGGAATAGGGGGGTGCATGCAACCATGGTTCCCGCACAATGGTCTTAATGGTTTTCAGATACCAAGATGAGAACTTGAATGCCACTAGAAGATGACAGCTTCTTGTCAAAGGTGTCATGTTATCTCTCAGAAAATGGAATAACTGACGTCCCGGCCATAAGGGGGGATTTCTAACAGAGGTATAAATAAAGCCAAAGTTGATAGCCATAGCGGTGATAATCGCGGCGGTTGAACGGGTCAATGTGAGTGAAAGGCAATGTCGAGTGAGGGAATGGCAATCGGTCCCGTTTTTTATTTTGTTTATGACAAGTTAGTCGAGATACATGCCCCTTTTTATCATATTATTAATTATTATTTTAGATGTTAATATACAGGTGAAAGCAAGTCCAAGAGTTACATTTTCAACAACAATCTAAATGTTTGTCCTGTAAACGTGTTTGTTTATTAATTTGTTTACAATTGTCATGGAAAAGGTAAAACTTAGTTTCAATTGTTCTACCTTACTCTTACTCACTTATTCACCAAACCGAACCACTCGCCGAACCACCCAACGAACCACTCACTCACCAACCCAATCACTCACCGAACCATTCACCAAACAACTCACTCACCAAACCACTCACTCAACGAACCACTCATTCATCAAACCACCAACCAAATCACTCACTGATCCACGCAACAAACCACCCTGTGAACCACCCACCGAACCACAGACTGAACCCCAAACCCACCTACCGACCCACCTAATAAAACACCGACCCACCCACCCACCGAACCCAAAACCAACCCACCTACTGAACCCAAAACACATCCACCCACATACCCCCAAACCCGAGAACCCACACACCCACACACCCATCCGGCCACCCTCTCACCCACCGAAAAACATATTGACCCACCCACAACCCACCACCCCAAAACCAAAAATCCAAACAAGACCCACCCATCCAATCACCCACCCAACCACCCACCCACCCACTCTCCCATCAGAGTTTTACTTTGATAAAGCCGAATAATTATTCTGATTATAATATAACAAAATAACCAGTCCAATTATGCATTAGTGTGGTTGGTATGTCGTGGTTAAAGGATATCTGTTCCTGTCTGTTCTTACAACTTGGAAAGCGCTGGGAATACGTCTGAAACATTGTGCTCTCCAATTTTATTTGGAAATATGGCTATTATGTAATCGTTTCAAAATGTGCTATGGTGGAATAACAAGGGTGATTAGACCCATTTTGATGTGCGTTTAAATAATAATCAGTCAGCTCTGGTACATTTACCCGTTTCGGATTTTGTTCTTGTCTTGTGGTGCCCAAGCTTTGACACCTATATGGTCCCTCTGTTAGATGACATGGTGGTTGAGTGTGGACAGTCTGTGTCCGTTTTGGCGAGCCTACGGAAAGTTCGTTTGTATTATTAGACTATTGCGGACCTATGCCATACCGATGACCATAACTACCATTTTCGCACAGTTGCAATATAATAATATTGCAGAGATGCTCATTACATGTAATGTTGGTTCTATTGCTTTCGCCTTTACCTACTACTATTATTGTGACCATCTGCGATTGCAGATTACCATGGCGTAGTAAATATACAGATGAGGCGGTGTCGAAATAACCTCTGGGTGGTTTGCTATATGGATATAGGTCGATTTAAAGTGGTGTACTACTTCCCACGATGTCTAAATGGATGCTAACGGTCTGTTCGATAACGCCATTGTACTGAACACAAACCCATCTTTTCCGGTTAGGAGCCGAATGGCCTAGACTCTTGTTCATTCATTCACCATGAAAAACAAAAAAAATCAGCCAAACGTTAGAAAGTAATCGTTTTGGAGATAAACGTGGGCAAGCTTTCGCTTTGTTACTCAATTTTAAAACCAGAGCAGATATCAACTCATTTGAATATGAGTTATGTCACGCTTACGGATAAAATTTTTAAAAAGTCTTCACATGAGTTTCTGGGCTACCCAAGAGTTACAAAACGAATAGAAATTCTTATTATTCAGCCATGACATCACCAATAAAACCATCCGAAATGATGTATAGCATATCTGAAATGATGTAGCTGATAATTTGTTATTCTAAACGACTGTTTGGTTATCTTGATTTTTTGTTATTTGGAAATAATTTTTCGTTACAACGTAATATTTTTTGTGTATTTCTAAGCTATTAAATTCGTGATGTAAACTAATTATTTAGATATTCGGAAATAGTGATAGTTATTTTGATTTAACAGTTGGTCATTTTAAAATCATTGGGCGCCATCCAAATTTAAGATGCATTTCATTATTTCAAAATCTTATTTTGACAGAAAAATTAATTATGACGACACAGTATTCCATTTTAAAATAAGTGTAAGATATCCTTTGCTGGGTACGGAAGCCCATTACGGTCAAATGCGAAAAGTAACTTTTTTTTTAAACGGGGAATGTTTGCGTTATTTCGCAAAACGTTTGCGTAATTTCGCAAATCTTTGCGTTATTTCGCAAAAGTATTGCGATATTACGCAAAAGTATTGCGTTATTTCGAAATAACCTTTACGTTATTTCGCAAAAGTATTGCGTCATTTCGCAAAAGTATTGCGTTATTTCGCAATAACTCTTGCGTTATTTCGCAAAGGTATTGCGTCATTTCGCAAAAGTATTGCGTTATTTCGCAAACCAATTGCGTTATTCCGCAAAACTATTGCGCTAGTTCGCAAAACTTTTGCATTATTTCGCAAAACTATTGCGTTATTTCGCAAAAGTATTGCGTTATTTCGCAAACCAATTGCGTTATTACGCAAAACTATTGCGCTAGTTCGCAAAACTATTGCGTTATTTCGCAAAACTATTGCGTTATTTCGCAAACCTTTTGCGCTATTTCGCAAAACTATTGCGCTAGTTCGCAAAATTATTGCGTTATTTCGCAAAACTATTGCGTTATTTCGCAAACCTTTTGCGCTAGTTCGCAAAACTATTGCGTTATTTCGCAAAACTATTGCGTTATTTCGCAAACCTTTTGCGCTATTTCGCAAAACTATTGCGCTATTTCGCAATAACTCTTGCGTTATTTCTGGGCTGCATGCGGACCATATTGTAATACTGCCTATTTCATGATGAATAGAAAAATAAAAAGTATAATGTTACTGACAGAATAAAGAATTTATGATTTCAAACATAA
Source organism: Pictodentalium vernedei (assembly GCA_031216915.1). Lineage (NCBI taxonomy): Eukaryota > Metazoa > Mollusca > Scaphopoda > Dentaliida > Dentaliidae > Pictodentalium > Pictodentalium vernedei. The sequence continues at coordinate 404,124,715 of CM062296.1, read as the reverse complement.
ATCTTAAAAGTAACGTCACTTGTTAACAGCGAAAGCAAAAACAATTAATTTGTGTGTATAACAACGATACTGGCATATTGAAGAAAATACAGTCTACTTTATATAGCGAAAATTTGTTCATTTTAGAAGGGTTAATTGAATCGTTTATTATTGTAATTATTTCATGGACCCAGTAGTTGTCAGTTGTCTTCTGTGTTATGTCAGTCATTGTTTTTATAATTTTATTTTTATACATTTTATTCATTAAAACCTTTTGGAATTTTATTACACACAATGCCTTTCTATTTTTCTCGATAGGTCACGGTGCCACAAATACAGTTTACACAGGGCCAGGTGGACTGGTGACCTCAAAGTGCCGAAACGCTATTTTCGAAACGTTTATAAAGTTTTCTCTAAGCTTTTCCGAGTAATAACTTTGTTGTTAAATAGGTGCGGCAATTAACGACATTTATAATATACTCCCTCGCCCTTCAAGGTTGAATATGACTGTAGCATCTTCGTATATTTTGCGGTTGTCCGAATGGACCTCACAAGGACGGACAACGTTGTAATATAATTTGCATGGGACGTGTAATCACACAAATCTTGATTAATAACAATAATAAAAAGCTACTGCACTTAATATAGCGTTCATAACTGTTTCACACGGTAGTTGAAAGGCATTCTATGGCGCTGCACATTATTATCCCTGATCCATGGGTAATCATCACAAATCACTTTGATTCAATCTCAACTACCTGAGGAGCGTACAGCCCATGCTGCGACAATACCGCGCTTAGCGTTAATTACCTTCAGAGGTATCAATTTTATAGATGGGTGAACTGGCGCCATCGCGGATAAGTGTCTTGCCCAAGGATACAATATGTGTGGCGCGGGTCGGGATCGAATTCACAACCGTCCATTAGAAGTCTGATGCCCTGACCAATGAGCAACTGATTTCAGAAACGGAAGTTCGATTATCAGGCAGTATGCTGGTTGATTTGGTGGGGTGATATCATGGCACAAGAAATTTGATAAAAGAAAGAACAAATGGGCAACAACAATTATATACACATCTTTCAGATACCACAGACCATATATGGGTGGGATGTATATCGGACAATGGCTGCACTTAACTGATACTCTACAACATACCTAAACCACTGACAGTCAATTATCACTGCATTCCCACGAGGCCCAAAGGACCAGTGAATATGCAAGTACTCATGTATTAAATAGAAAGATAAAAGTGGCATGCCACTTGATACAGGAATAGTGCAGACTATGGTGTTGGAAACACGAGTCTCTGGTAATGGCCTGTGAAGTACAACACAGAAATACATGTACAGATTGCATAATCCAACACCGTATTTATGTTTTCACACACCACTGATTGACTGAGTTTTAATTGCCCGATGGGGTGGTTCATTATAAGGTGTTCAATACTAGCAGTACCTTAGCCAAGTCTGCTAAATCTCATCATATAATAACAGAGGGATGGAATCAGACAACGGCGGCCATGCGTGCCTCTTTGTGCATTTGGGGAGGGGGGGGGGGGGGGGGTATTACTGCAGGCAATTGTTACTAATATACTTTTCTTACCAGTTTCTACAGCAACTGGCTAGACATGTCAAAATAACATTAAGCGCTAACCATAAAACAGTTTGATTTGATCCTCCAGGTCTCTGATCTACGTGAAGCGACGAATTTGTGGGAGAAGAGAGTAAATGGTAATAATAAGATTTAGCTTTCATGGCAGCTAAGAACTCCTGTTTATTTAAACATCTTTAGGTTATTATAAAACTGATGTCCTGGCTGGAGGTGGTATTGCAGATTGTCTCCCCGAGACTATTGTTTTTGTCAGAATGTAAAATTTAATAATGAATTATCAGAATCCATTTCAAGTCCAAGCAATTTATTAGGTTCATCATCGCTCATGGCGAAGATATCATTAATGTCAGCGTCAAGTTCAAGTCGACCTCTCTCTACGAGCTGCTGATTTTCCAAGCTCTTCGATGTTGCTGTCGAAATAATGTCATAGTTTTGCAGCTTCTTGCTCTCATTCGGAAAATTCGCACATGATCTGATGGAAATTTCTGATTTATGCCCTGAATTACGTATAATATGCCGTGCTTCTACAAAACCGAGGTGGAAGGGGGTGTCTAAAAATTAGCCGAAAAAAAAAAATAAATACGGGTACATTTGTACTATAATAATAAAATGTATCATAGTATACCATGCTGTTGTCCCAGAACACCATGTTATACTAGGGTAATACCATGATACATCATGTTGTTTCGAGGCAATACTATGGTGTGCCATGACACATTTTTTTTCAACGGGGATAATTCACCACAGTGTATGAAATAGAAATGTTGGCCTCACCCCTTCCAAATAAGTAAGGATATAAGGAGAGAAAATGGGTTAACGTAAAAGCAGGTGAAAATGCAAACGGTGGGTTATCAAAACGCTTTGTATCAGATCAACACACATCAAGATGCACTATTTCAGTAACATATCATTGTGTCCAATTAGATACTGAATGAAATACGCATATGAAAAGCACACTTCAATTAAATGTTTGGCCGTCAGACAGTCTCATACAACTGTTTATGCAAAATCACCCAAAAGGAAGTTTACAAGTAATTAATATCGGTTTTACCGTGCCAGAACGCACCTATTGAACATTTTGCTGCACAATAACCGACTGAACTTGAGCAATGATATGACACACCCCATGCGAATTAGTGCATGGACGGTTCACATTGTCCGCGCAGTCAAAGAAATAGAATAGAATGAATGATTTAAAGCAAGTGGATTCTTGGGCGTAAACCTACAACTTTTGTTTCGGCCTGCAAAGTCAGGCTAATGGTCACAGTTATGAGCATTTGGAGCCCTAAAAGCATCCCAGGATAAAACTTGGGATTTCAGTAATTTTGTATCTTAGGGTGCCACTCTAGAACGCCGTTTGTTCCGCGAATTTCGGCCAATAATTACCATTTTGACCATTTGATCAGTTTAAGGTTCAATCTAGCCCCTAAAAAGAGTCCTGATGATGAAACTTGGGATTTCAATAATCTTGTATCTTAGCGCGCCATTCTACGTCGCCGTTTATTCCTGAAATTTCGGCCAATAATTATCAGTTTGACCATTTGGTCACATTTAGGGGTCAAGCTGACCCCTTAAAAGGGGTCGGAGTGCGAAACTTAGGTTTTCAATAATCCTACATCTTAGGCGCCACCCTAGAACTTAGAAAATGAAACTTAGGATTCCAGTAATCTAATACCTTATGGCGTCACCCTACAACGCCATTTATTCCGCGCCCTCCGGCCATTAATTACCATTTTGACCATTTGGTTACTTTTAGGGTAAAGCCGACTCCCGTAAAGGGGTCGGAGGATGAAACTTAGGAGTTTAATAATCTTGTATCTTACGGCGCCACCCTACAGCGCCGTTTATTCCGCGAATTTCGGCCAATAATTACCATTTTGACCATTTGGGCACTTTTAGGGGCCAAGCTGACCCTTAAAAGGGGTCGGAGGATGAAACTTAGGATTCAGTAATCTTGGATTTTAGGGCGCCACCCTACAACGCCATTTAGTCCGCGAATTGCGGTTAATAATGGCCATTTAGACTATATAGTCACGTTTAGGGGGCAAGATGATCCCTAAAAAGGGGTCGAAGGATAAATGTTGGAATTTCAGTAATTTTGTATCTTACGGCACCACTCTAGAACGCCGTTTGTTCCGCGAATTTCCTTCAATAATTACAATTTTGACCTTTTAGTCACATTTAAGGGTCAAGCTGACCCCTGTAAAGGATTACAGTCACCTTGTATATTTGAGCATCACCCAACCGCGCCGTTTATTCCACGATTGTCCGCTACTAATTACCAGTTGGTTACTTTTAGGGGTCAAGCTGACCACTTGAAAGGGGTCAGATGATGATACTTAGGATTTAAATAATCTTATATCTTAGGACGTCACTCTATAATGCCGTTTAGTTTACGAATTTCGGCTAATAATTACCATTTTGACCATTTGGTCAGTTTTAGGGGTTAAGCTGGCCCCTTAAAGAGGTCGGAGGATGAAACTTGGGATTTCAATAATCATGTATCTTTGGGCGCAACCCAAAAATGCCGTTTATTCCCCGAATTTCCGCCAATAATTACTATTTTGACCATTTGGTCGCTTTTAGTGGTCAAGCTGACCCCTTAAATAGGGTCGGAGGATGCACCTTAGGATTTTAATAATCTTTTATCTTAGGGCGCCACCCTACAGATCCGTTTATTCCGCGAATTTTTGTCAATAATTATCATTTCGACCATTTGGTCACTTTTAGAGGTCAAGATGACCCGTTGAAAGGGGGAGGGAGGGGTCATTTCAACAATCTAATGTCTTAGAGTACCACCCTACAATTCCGTTTATACTGCGAATTTCGGCCAGTAATTACCATTTTGACCTGGTCACTTTTGGGGGTCAAGTTGACTCCTTAAAAGGGGTCAAAGGATGAAACTTAGGATTTCAATAATCTTGTATCTAAGGGCGCCACCATACAATGCCATCTCGTCCGCGAATTTAGGCCAATAATTACTATTTTGACCATTTGGTCAATTTTAGGGGTCAAGGTGTCCCCTTAAAATGGGATGGAGGATGAAACTTAGGATTTTAATAATCTTGTATATTAGGGTGCCGCTAAAGGACGCCGTTTATTCCTCAAATTTGTGAAAAGCATCAACATATTTATTTTTCTTAGACAACAAAGTATATTGTTTAAAATGCAATCGAAGATTGCGAAACGTCGGGAAACTGAAAACCTTCGAGGAAATTTTATGGTTGAGCATTGTTTATTCACAGCAACTCACCCCCACCCCTCCCCAAGATGGCGGCGCACGATACATTTTTTCTATATTTGACCAATGAGCTTTCTAGCAATCGAGTTACATGGAGATCTGTGATTTCGACACGATTAAAACCTTTATATACCTACCGTGTTTTGATGCTGCATCGAGGAGCGTAAGAAATGTAAATGCCACAATAAGACTGACTGACCAATTAGTTCCAGCAGCCAACGAATTTCCGGTACTCCGAGCCCATAAAGGGTAAATCTCCGAATTAATGGTCCACGGCAAAGGGCCCATACCTAAAGTAAAAAAAAAAAAGACTAAAAGAATAGAATAGAATAGAATAGAATAGAAGAACAGAATAGTTTAATGACATAATATGTTCACTCAGGACCGATGTCAGGAGTACAAAACAAAAGCAACAATCATTCTGTAGAACAATAAGTAAAAGATGAACAAGTAGACAATACTTCTCTAAATTTTTCTAAATTTCTTTCCTGTTATCTTGACACCATTATTGCTGTATCATTTGACATTGGGTAAATTTGATCTCTGTCAGAAAAATGCTTGGAACATGTTGCAGATAAATTTGCACCATTCCTGTTCTCTGTTTTGCTCAATGGAAAGAAATTTCTGCCTCTTGGTCATTTCACTGAAATCGGCAGTTTTGAAGCTATTTCTCCAAATAGACACTCTATGTTTGAAGGAATGAAGTGGTAACTAGACAAACAGCATATAATCCATTATCTAACAGTTTTATCTTATTTCATTAGTAAAATGTGATACTAAATTCCCCAACGCACTGACTGCCACAGATATCACAGTGACACTCAAGATATACACTTGCGGAATGTTTTTTTATAGTAAATTTAAATAACCATTACATGATAATTTTCAATTGTTGAAAATTCGAAGGTATAAATTCCAATAGTCGTCAACCAGTCGATTTGAATTTTCAACCCATGATCACAGTTTTTCGGACTGCGATTGGCGATCAGTTGCGGTTACCAGCACGCAAAACTGGTTTCCAATTTTCGATTAAATTCTCCGACTTTTCCAATCAACTAACAAAATGTTCCGAAATTTCGACTAGAATTTGTGACGGTACGGTCTTTGAATTCATCGTTCCCTTTCCCTTACAATGAGCAGGCTACACAAGGACTATAGACTGGCAGCCATTCAGCCAATACCTACTCCTTCCAACTGACTGGCAGTCAGTTGGAAGAATTGAGTATTGGCTGAATAGCTGTCAGTCTATAGTTCTTGTGTTAGCTGTGTCAGTGTAAGGAAAAACACATGGACCTACCCGGGGAAATGAATTTTTATATTGTGGATGAAATAACTAGACTTAAGCCGGGGGTGGGGGTCAGAATCCATCTCAAGAGTTCAAAAATTAATCATTTTCCCCAGGGAGACCCCCCCCCCCCCCCCCCCCCCAACTCTCACCATCGAGAGGGAGATGCCCTCAATCGGACTCTCCCCAACACTCACGTCGCCAATTTGCGCACCCTCGGAACATGCGTATGGCATGTTGTGCTGAGACCCCAAACCTAGTTAAAACTGATCACTCCACCCATTCAAGACCCTCTTGCTACCTCAATCTGTCGTGTTAATCGCAGATACATACCGGGTGCAAAAGTCATCACATACAAGGCTAATCCCAAAATTGTTACCCATTCTACATCAGTTGGACAATAGTTGGAAGTCCACTTAACTCCATGGAGGTCTCTTGTTGTAGAATTATAGCAATGTCCATAATGTGACCCTGGGTCATCGATGTCAGCATCGAATGACACACACGCACCTCCATATGTGTTCTCTTCACCTTCCACGAAGCAGAATCCACAACCGTCTGATACACAGGAATCGCAGATCCTGAAAAATGTATGTCGTAGATTAGATTCATATTGTGTACAGGCGAAACCTGAGTGGGGAGGTTGAGGGCTTGCAAAGCCCACTTTAATAAGGGTCAGAAATATTTTAAACTTCTTGTGCAAGGTGGTGTACATTTTCCCATAACCCTGTTTAGTGTATAAGGAAACGTTGCATATAATATACTATTTAAAAAAGTAGGGGATATTTGATAAAAGTGAGATACATGAAGAAATATTATTTTGGATAAAAATATTTTCTTTTATTTTTGGATAAAAACAATGTGCGTCGGGGACCTTTATGGCGATGGCCGTCTGATAACATGTACTTTTGACTGTCTTGGAATAGTTCGCGAGTGCAATTGCGGAAAATTCCAATTTGGCCAAAAATTCGGACGTGACAACCGTTACTTATTCCCTGTTCCTTTTTCGACATTTGTTATTAACTGATACTTATTTCCATTTCCTTATTCGGCATTCGTTATCAACCGACTATATCGGTTGATAACGAATGCCGAATAAGGAACTGGGAATAAGTAACTATTGTCACGTCCCCGCCAAACATATCCAGTCAACAGCAGGTAGTCATAGGTCCATGATGTAATACGTCATTGTCCTGTCGGTTAGGCGTATTTTGTCGGTTCCATGCCAGTAGTAAGAACTCTGTTTAGCCAGATTTTCTATCCCAACTAACTTTTCACAAATTACCATTTAAATTATATTAGCTTTTCTATTTTTCGGCCTACAAAATAGGGCCCGTTGAATCACAATTTTTACTCGAACCAAATCTCAATTTGAATATGACAGAAGATCGAAACTGAATCAAATCTTGAACTGAATCCACTTACCAACTTATACGACACTTCGACTGTCTTACCAGTGATGTCTATCTCACATGCGAACCCAATATCAATATGCGTACTGAGTCAGGCTGGTTAGAATATTTCATACCACCAAACAGCAGGTACAAGTAGATGGACCCGTCACTTGTGCTGGAAGGTAGAGCAGTTTATCCATAAAACAACCAAAGGTATTTTGTGTAGAAAATTTCGGGCTGGACCAGGGCACAAACCCGTCGTGCAACGTTGTTTCATTAGTATTAGAACCAGGGATCAAAATACTTTTTTATTGGAATAGTGAAATGCTAAACATTTTCAAAAAATATATAGCATTTTTTGAAAATTGTGTAGCATTTTTATGTTTCAAATTCAATAAACAATAATGAGTGCTTTTGTTACCTAGAAAGCATTTGACACTTAGTTACACGTATATTAGTGGTTGTTCTACTTGAAGGAAAAAAAAATACAAATAAATTTATACAGTCGAGTAATGCTGCTATTAACTTGCAGAAGCAGCATTATCTAGGTCTGTAAATTTCTGTAGTGCCACCTGGCGCCAACAGACGTGGAATCTTTAACTATTTCACAACTGTAGCTCTGAAAGTTTCAAGTGGTTTGATCAATTCATTACCGGTACATTGTTTTTATCCAAAATTAAAGACACATTTTATTTTTATAAAAAATGAAAAACAATAGCCTGAAAATATTTTACTTCCATTTTTGTTTTCAAATTAGACGCGTAAAACATATGTTAAACACCTGTTAATCAAATATTTATTTCAAATGTGTTTATTCCTTGTGGGAGACTATGGTCTTTCAGGCCATAAAAAGTGCTTTTTCATCTAATGTCAGATATTATTTTTCACATTTTCTTCCTCAAATCACAAAATTTTCCGCTCTTCTGTACATCTTTTCACTGTTAATAGCAGTGTATCTGCAAATATTTTATAGTTCTTCATTTACTGTGATATACTTCCCTGCTTTATTTCAGAATACATAAAGGCAGGCTTTGAAACTGACCACGAAGAGAAATCCTTCATCGTTTGCTTGAAAAGCCATTGAAGTTTCGTTACTTTTTCGGAACCTGTGAAGTACTGATTTCTTGCATGCAGACATCATAACTAGAGGTCGTCTCGGCAGCCGGCGGCTATTGTTTCCATGAGTGCGTTTTTTTGTAAATTCTGCGTTTATTGAAAATTGGAAGAATGCAACAACTATTTCAGCCAATCAACACTCTTTTCAATCCTGTGGAGGGAGATAGAGCAGTTAATTTTTTTTGAAGCCAAGAATGATTCCTTCGTGAAAAAGCAGTGATTTCCGTTACATGCAGCTGTACCTATGATTGTCTCAGGTTTCCAAAAAACATATTTTCTTCAAGTGATTATGAAATTCTCAGGTCCATTCGTATTTATAAATAGAAATTCTCAATTCGACGAGCCATTAAGGTCCTCGTGATATATTTATTTATTGGGGTTTAACGACACTTTTGACAGCCAAACGACACTTTTGACAGCCAGGGCCACCTCGCGTCGGCATTATTGTTTTATGTACTTGTCTAATTTAACACCAACCGCACGTTTGTCAAAAATACGAAAGGAAGACAACAATTGCAAACAAAATTTTTGAATAACTATTTTTTTCCATTTTTTGTGTCAAAAATATAGTTTATGACTCTTCACTGGAACGTGCTCGTTGAGCACGTTCCAACATAAGCTATGTCTTTGAGACAAATAATGAAAAAAATAATGAAAATTGAATGGTGATTTTTGTGAATAGCCCTGGCCGATTTTGATCGCTGCGTTGGGTAAAGAGTCAATGCATCAGGAGGATACATGAGAAATTTAGTGAAAATAACCTTTCAAATATGACTGTGTCATTTATTTTCGAAATAAGTCACGTGCTATTAATTAATTTTGTAACAGAACTATGTATCAGAAAAATCGATTGCACTGATTTCGATGTGCAGTTCACTAATGCAGTGATAAGATTTCCATAGCTTGTTTTTTATCCATTCAGTACAGAGTCTACCGAAGTGTTGTGAATATTGTGTGGGTGTGGGAGGTTGGAGGGGTGGTGAGTGGCCGCCCACTAATGATTGTTCTGTTTAATGTTTTTATTACATGCTGGCCTGTTCAAGCTAAAACAGTTATCTGTTAACAGCAATTTAGAACCAAGTGCATTGCGTCTTTCAGAGATCATTTTTGAAGAATGTTCCGTGTTAGGCTAGGAGACACCTCTCCTTCTCTTAATACTGAAAATCGAGACTCAGACCATAAAGTTTCTGAAAGAGCTTAGCGCTTCAGTTGCGCGTAATGCACAAAAACCACACCACAAGACATAGAACGTTGCGTCATTGATCGCGTGAATAGTAACAGTGTGTGGGTTTTCACGGTAACACACGTGTTCTTCCATTAATGGATTTAGCACTCCTACTTTTCTTTTTCTGAGTGCTTGTGATCATTGCCTTGTTAACTTTCATCCAAAGTTATTTCCCTTGAGCAGGCTCTGAACGTATCTTCCTGTGTGATACCCTCTGTCAAATGAGAAAATCGTTTATTCAGGTCACACCAAGCATTCGATATGCCCTTACCTGGGGACTGGAATGATCATAGGGGTATAGTTTACTACAGTGGCGGATCCAGAATTGGAAAAGGGGGGGGGGGGGGGGGGGTGGGAAATTGAGTGGCGGAGCCACGAACCGAGCTCCGTAAGCGCAAGTTGGGGGTGAGCTCGAGAGTGGGCTGTCCCCTCTCTCGTACGGGGGAGTCGGGAGTCCTCCCACGGAAAATTTTTGAAATTTTGATCGCGGGAGACGCATTCTGGATGCATTTCCTTGTGTACTAGAGGCAATTTAATGCTTCGTAAAAAACGATTTTTACACTACATTTCTACGGATCGCAACATGAGTCAAGTCAAATAGGTTGCACTTGATCATCCAAATATTTGATAACATGTATCAGACCATTTTCGTTGATGAATCGACATTTATGTTGACTACGATTGGTACAATGTATGGTCTGTAGTCTGTACCTCATTGAGGTACAGACTACAGACCATACATTGTACCAATCGTTTATACGATGGTGTCTAGTCGCAAGAACTCCTTGTGTAAAGATAATTTCGATATAGCTTGAATTTGACTTTGAAAAATTGCTTGTTGTCTCCCCTTTCAAATATCAAAGGGGTGGAAATCCACCCTATCCACCCCACCCCCACCCCCGTATCCGCCCGTGACTAGCATTGTGTAGGTTTTCTAATAATAAAGGTCAGGAGTATGAAAGTAACTTTGATAAGGTGACAATATAACAAGTTCTGAGTTTTTAAATTGATTTTAATTTTGCAGTTCATGCTATACTGCGAAAAGACGACTATGTAATTTTAAATCAGATATGGCTCTTCTTTTCTGAAGATTTTTCCATACTGTGACTAAATAGTGTCTCTCCTGTTAGGGACGCGTCACCACTGTAACAACGAGACCCCACCCCCCCCCCCCCCCTCTCTCTCTCTCTCCTGTTGGGCTTGCCAGTGATCATTTCTGGTCTGTTCTTGGATATTCATTTTATAATGTGACACTTCCTTGTGATGGGTTGCTTTTTGCTAAGGGTAAGTGCTTCTCCAAACAAGGCTTTTATCTTACCAGCGAAATTATTATTTTTCGGACAGAAATTCCCTAACCACCGTAACTCTAACACGAATTTACGTTGCTTGAATTTTTTCATGTTAAAATTCATGATTGGGCCATGAATATTGATAAACATCCAGAATTAATAAAACTGACCAGTAATTTGTAAAGCAAGTATCTTGGAATACTTCCGCTATGGCATGGACAGCATGTGTTACCAGTTTATTTAGGATACATATAGTGGGATGATGGGAGAATCATTAAGCTCGGATTTTGTTATTTTTTATTCTTAACAATATTTCACCTGTACAGAACTCTAATAAAGAAACGCTTTTCACGGATTTTCCAATTTTTAAATTTTTGGTCCTCTCAAATTCTGCCGAAATTTGAAAATAACTCCTCTAGGCATAACAATTCGTAGTTTTTATGACGTCGACGGGAAAAGTTTCCAGCAAGACTCACCTTATCCCTTTACCTAACAGGAAAGCAGACGACACTAAATTGTTTAATTTATTGCGTCAAAAGCATATCTTATGAACCCTCATTGGAATGAGCTCAACGAGCTCATTCCAATGAGGTATCATAAGTTATGTTTTTAAGACAAAAATGGAAAAAATAATGAAAATTGAAAGGTGATTTCTGTGAATAGGGCTGGTCTGTTTTGGCCGTTACGTTGGTTAAAAGGTTAAAGCCCTTATTCCTTATTTAGAAAAAAGACTTATCATAATCAGATTCGAGAAAAGGGTTTAGTGTCGCTAACAAAGACAAGGAAATGATGTCAGAGCCGCACTGCATGGAGGTTATCGTGACAATTAGCGGTCATGTTTTTATATCTAATGTAATGGCTAACGTCATGCTGCTATTCAGGGTTGAATAACGTGGTTTGTCATGGTAACACGTGCTGTGAAGTCACATCTGTGGTTCCAGATCGTTGCTTTGGTTGAATCGCGTGACCAGCGACAACAAAATTCACATGTTATGTACGGTAAGTACTGGTGTGCAAATGATGCCATCAGGTGAACGAAGATCCATACTTGCCAATACTTATAACAAATTTATGAATGTATTATTTTTTCTAAAGGCGATAGCAAGTCACAAACGGAAGTAAACAAGTCAGAGTCTCTACAAAATGAACAATTTCTGAAAGCTGTCCCAACAATGTGGAAATTGAATCCATGTTGTCACAATCCAACTGAGTATGATGACTTTCTTCGGAAATGCCCGAAACTGATACTCCGTTGCCGTGCTGTGCTTGGTAATTTAATCTCGATTTGCACGAGCGTACGTTTTAAAGTTGACGGAAACTGAGGGAAAGTGTAACAAGGTGGAAATTAGCCTCGGTAGGTTCCTATAAAAAATGATATACCAATGACAACGTTCATGGTGTTCCAATGGTGTGCCAAATGGAGAATTGAGCTGAACGCCAATAAAACCCAACGAATCACCTTCACTCGCAAGACAAACAAACGTGACTTTGACCTGAAGCTAATGGATAACACCCCCCAGAATGCAAAGAGGCGAAATTCCTGGGCATCACCATTGATCAAAAACTGTCCTTTAACAAACACACCGACGACATGGCGAAAAAAGCAACCAAACGCATTAACTTATTGAAAATGCTAAAGGGAACTTCATGGGGAGCCAACCAGTCCACCCTACTCAAACTATACAAAGCCTTTGTGCGCCCAGTACTCGAGTACGGGGCAATCATTCTAACTGACCTCAATCAAACTAATATGGGAAAACTCCGGAAGGTCCAAAACTACGCACTTAGGGTCGCCCTCCGCGCACCATGGGACACACCCATCAAAACACTCCACGATAGAGCCGATATCCCCACCATCAAAGACCGCCTAGCTACCCTGGCCGCGAAAAGTCATGGCCGGCTAGCCGACAGCGAACTAATTTCCGAACTTGGAGCCATCTGCGATAGCCGACAAAAGCCCCAACATTCCAATCAAAACTAAGACTGCTCGAAAAAACTAGGGAACGAGAAGGTGAGCTAACTGGCAGATTAACAGCTTAACTCTGGCCTTCTACCAGAAAGGGCTGCCTTCACCGACTCAAATAAAATTACATCAGGTTTAAACATTATATAAAACTAAACACGCTTAAGAATAAATAAGGAACGAGAAGGTGAGTTAACAGGCAGATTAACTGTGGCCTTCTACCAGAAAGGGCTGCCTTCGACGACTGAACCAAAATTAGATCATGAGTAGTAGTGTATGTTCCCCTACAGGTATAGGTTGGGGGACCCCGGTGGGGGACCCCGGAAGTGACGTCATGTCACGTGACCTAGTGCCGCCATGTTGTGTTGTCATGGTAACCCGCGTGAGCGGCCATGTTGTGACGTCATCTCCATAGTGATACGAGTGCGTGTTGTTAGGGTGATACGAGCTCCCGTCGTCCATTTTGTATACTGGAGGCCGCCATCTTGGTTTCTATGGTAGCACGTGATTGCTATGTTACCCAATTGTTCTGCAATAAGACGGGGTATGTTCAGAGGGTATGTTCGATTGTAGAAGAGTAAATCTAATTACCACAAACAACCCGACAATCTTTCCAAATCACCAAAATCCACCCCAACTTTTACTATTTCGAATTCTTCCAGAATTCTCCGATTCTATCTATATATGCAATAGTTTTCCTCTGCCTAGGCATGTTCCTTTGTTCTAGAGTATACTCCAGTAACGTAGAAGAGCCTATTCGTTGGAACAGTTTTGCTTATTATTACTATATTTAGCAATTTCTGGTCTATTCTTGTTAGTCCTGACCCTATTCCAAGTACTCTTGTTGTTTCATTTATATAACTAAACAATCGGATTGCTTCATCCCCCGTAATCTGTATGCATAGTTATCTCCCTTGTGTATAATAAAAGCCTATATCCAATGGCCATATCCGATGGAATCCCAGTTTTGGGAAACATCCGTGGCTATGCAATCCCTTTTTTGTCATATGAGGCCATGAGGGCTATGTAAAATCCCTCAATGAGTCCTCATTTATTATCCCTCATACCTTCATTGAATTTTGAGGTTATGAGGACCTTGAAAAATCCCTCAATGAGGTATAATTTACTACGACTCTTATCCTCATTTCAGTATTTAACAGGTATATCCTATGGAATCCCATTTTGGAAAACGCCCGTGACTGTGGAATCCCTTTTTTGTCGTATGAGGCCATGAGGGCTATGTAAAAGCCCTCAATGAGTCCTCATTTTTTATCCCTCATAGCCTCATTGAATTTTGAGGTTATGAGGACCATTAAAAATCCCTCAATGAGGTATAATTTACTACGACTCTTAGCCTCATTTCAGTATTTGAGAATACCTATGGCCTGGTATTGTATTATTCGAGGATACCTATCGAGGATACCTTCTGTCGTATGAGGCCATGAGGGCTATGTAAAAGCCCTCAATGAGCCCTCATTTATTATCCCTCATAGCCTCATTGAATTTTGTGGTTATGAGGACCATTAAAAATCCCTCAATGAGGTATAATTTACTACGACTCTGATCCTCATTTCAGTATTTAACAGCCATATCCCCGGGCACCCCAATTTCGGCACCCCTTTTTGGAAAACATGGCCTTCGGCACCCCTTTTTTTGTCGTATGAGGCCATGAGGACATTGAGTAATCCCTCAATGAGGTCTAATGTAGACTTACCAACCGCTTCCATCTTGTCGCCAAAGCTCCACCGCCACTACTGGTCTATGGTCTATCTGTCCTATCATTAGCTTCTACAACAGTATTGTTCCATTGCGGTCTTGTCCCAGTACTATTGACTAAACTACCGTCCATTAATATTGACTTGTATCACTACTTCCTAGCTATATCTATCTCAGTCTCGACTATGACATTGATTAAGGTTGAATCAGATTTCCCCTGTATACATAGAAGGCATTCCGTAAGTGGCCCAGTCCGTAAAAATTGGATTCCGTGTTTTACCATCGTCCACTCGAGGGTATGGAAAGGGATTGATAACAACCAATTCAACAATGACTACAAGACTCTGAACAGATACAACCAGTCACTACAAAGCGACGAAGCAAACAAAAGAAAGTGAAAGAATGTCAAACTAGTCGGATTGATCGAACTAGATGGACAGACTGAACAGATCTGAATTATGAACAGATACAAGACACCTGTTCGAATGAAGTCGTAGTGAACAAAGATCCAATACAACCAAGATGGATGGGAACAGAACAAAGTGAACAAAGATCAAATGAAGTTATCGAAGTGAATTGACCATAACAAAGTTTTCAACTGAATGAACTATAACCCTTAAATATAACCCAATGTTAACCCCCTTAAATTGAACAAACCTGAATGAACCCTTTGAAGTGAACAAAGTTTTCAACTGAATGAACTTTATGTAATTAAAACCCCTTTGAACTGTTTGAATGAACTATAACCCTAATGAATGTATTAACACCCCCTTGAACGGAATGAACTCTATTTTTTAACTATATCCCAATGTTAATACCTTTTGAACTGAACGATTTTTTAAACTTCATGACAATATAACGAAAGGTGATCTGAATTTTTAAACTACAACCCATTGAACTGAACTTTTCTAATAGGGAAGGGAATACCCTCGAGTGGACGATGTTAAAACACGGAATCCAATTTTTACGGACTGGGCCACTTACGGAATGCCTTATATGTATACAGGGGAAATCTGATTCAACCTTAATCAATGTCATAGTCGAGACTGAGATAGATATAGCTAGGAAGTAGTGATACAAGTCAATATTAATGGACGGTAGTTTAGTCAATAGTACTGGGACAAGACCGCAATGGAACAATACTGTTGTAGAAGCTAATGATAGGACAGATAGACCATAGACCAGTAGTGGCGGTGGAGCTTTGGCAACAAGATGGAAGCGGTTGGTAAGTCTACATTAGACCTCATTGAGGGATTACTCATGGTCCTCATGGCCTCATACGACAAAAAGGGGTGCCGAAGGCAATGTTTTCCAAAAAGGGGTGCCGAAATTGGGGTGCCTGGGGATATGGCTGTTAAATACTGAAATAAGGATAAGAGTCGTAGTAAATTATACCTCATTGAGGGATTTTTAATGGTCCTCATAACTTCAAAATTCAACGAGGCTATGAGGGATAATAAATGAGGACTCATTGAGGGCTTTTACATAGCCCTCATGGCCTCATACGACAAAAAGGGGATTCTCCAGGAGGTATCCTCGATAGGTATCCTCGAATAATACAATACCAGGCCATAGGTATTCTCAAATACTGAAATGAGGCTAAGAGTCGTAGTAAATTATACCTCATTGAGGGATTTTTAATGGTCCTCATAACCTCAAAATTCAATGAGGCTATGAGGGATAAAAAATGAGGACTCGTTGAGGGCTTTTACATAGCCCTCATGGCCTCATACGACAAAAAAGGGATTCCACAGTCACAGGCGTTTTCCAAAATGGGATTCCATAGGATATACCTGCTAAATACTGAAATGAGGATAAGAGTCGTAGTAAATTATACCTCATTGAGGGATTTTTCAAGGTCCTCATAACCCCAAAATTCAATGAGGGTATGAGGGATAATAAATGAGGACTCATTGAGGGATTTTACATAGCCCTCATGGCCTCATATGACAAAAAAGGGATTGCATAGCCACGGGTGTTTCCCAAAACTGGGATTCCATGGGATATGACATTGATTAAGGTTGAATCAGATTTCCCCTGTATACATAGAAGGCATTCCGTAAGTGGCCCAGTCCGTAAAAATTGGATTCCGTGTTTTACCATCGTCCACTCGAGGGTATGGAAAGGGATTGATAACAACCAATTCAACAATGACTGCAAGACTCTGAACAGATACAACCAGTCACTACAAAGCAACGAAGTAAACAAAAGAAAGTGAAAGAATGTCAAACTAGTCGGATTGATCGAACTAGATGGACAGACTGAACAGATCTGAATTATGAACAGATACAAGACACCTGTTCGAATGAAGTCGTAGTGAACAAAGATCCAATACAACCAAGATGGATGGGAACAGAACAAAGTGAACAAAGATCCAATGAAGTTATCGAAGTGAATTGACCATAACAAAGTTTTCAACTGAATGAACTATAACCCTTAAATATAACCCAATGTTAACCCCCTTAAATTGAACAAACCTGAATGAACCCTTTGAAGTGAACAAAGTTTTCAACTGAATGAACTTTATGTAATTAAAACCCCTTTGAACTGTTTGAATGAACTATAACCCTAATGAATGTATTAACACCCCCTTGAACGGAATGAACTCTATTTTTTAACTATATCCCAATGTTAATACCTTTTGAACTGAACGATTTTTTAAACTTCATGACAATATAACGAAAGGTGATCTGAATTTTCAAACTACAACCCATTGAACTGAACTTTTCTAATAGGGAAGGGAATACCCTCGAGTGGACGATGTTAAAACACGGAATCCAATTTTTACGGACTGGGCCACTTACGGAATGCCTTATATGTATACAGGGGGAATCTGATTCAACCTTAATCAATGTCATAGTCGAGACTGAGATAGATATAGCTAGGAAGTAGTGATACAAGTCAATATTAATGGACGGTAGTTTAGTCAATAGTACTGGGACAAGACCGCAATGGAACAATACTGTTGTAGAAGCTAATGATAGGACAGATAGACCATAGACCAGTAGTGGCGGTGGAGCTTTGGCGACAAGATGGAAGCGGTTGGTAAGTCTACATTAGACCTCATTGAGGGATTACTCATGGTCCTCATGGCCTCATACGACAAAAAAGGGGTGCCGAAGGCAATGTTTTCCAAAAAGGGGTGCCGAAATTGGGGTGCCTGGGGACATGGCTGTTAAATACTGAAATGAGGATAAGAGTCGTAGTAAATTATACCTCATTGAGGGATTTTTAATGGTCCTCATAACCTCAAAATTCAATGAGGCTATGAGGGATAATAAATGAGGACTCATTGAGGGCTTTTACATAGCCCTCATGGCCTCATACGACAAAAAGGGGATTCTCCAGAAGGTATCCTCGATAGGTATCCTCGAATAATACAATACCAGGCCATAGGTATTCTCAAATACTGAAATGAGGCTAAGAGTCGTAGTAAATTATACCTCATTGAGGGATTTTTAATGGTCCTCATAACCTCAAAATTCAATGAGGCTATGAGGGATAAAAAATGAGGACTCGTTGAGGGCTTTTACATAGCCCTCATGGCCTCATACGACAAAAAAGGGATTCCACAGTCACAGGCGTTTTCCAAAATGGGATTCCATAGGATATACCTGCTAAATACTGAAATGAGGATAAGAGTCGTAGTAAATTATACCTCATTGAGGGATTTTTCAAGGTCCTCATAACCCCAAAATTCAATGAGGGTATGAGGGATAATAAATGAGGACTCATTGAGGGATTTTACATAGCCCTCATGGCCTCATATGACAAAAAAGGGATTGCATAGCCACGGGTGTTTCCCAAAACTGGGATTCCATGGGATATGGCCATTGGATATAGGCTTTTATTATACACAAGGGAGATAACTCTGCATACGGATTACGGGGGATGAAGCAATCTGATTGTTTAGTTATATAAATGAAACAACAAGAGTACTTGGGATAGGGTCAGAACTAACAAGAATAGACCAGAAATTGCTAAATATAGTAATAATAAGCAAAACTGTTCCAACAAATAGGCT
Source organism: Pictodentalium vernedei (assembly GCA_031216915.1). NCBI lineage: Eukaryota > Metazoa > Mollusca > Scaphopoda > Dentaliida > Dentaliidae > Pictodentalium > Pictodentalium vernedei. Next base: position 404,105,872 of record CM062296.1, on the reverse strand, counting down.
CTTCTACGTTACTGGAGTATACTCTAGAACAAAGGAACATGCCTAGGTAGAGAAAAACTATTGCATATATAGATAGAAGCGGAGAATTCTGGAAGAATTCGAAATAGTAAAAGTTGGGGTGGATTTTGGTGATTTGGAAAGATTGTCGGGTTGTTTGCGGTAATTAGATTTACTCTTCTACAATCGATCATACCCTCTGAACATACCCCGTCTTATTGCAGAACAAATGGGTAACATAGCAATCACGTGCTACCATAGAAACCAAGATGGCGGCTTCCAGTATACAAAATGGACGACGGAAGCTCGTATCACCCTAACAACACGCAGCGCACTCACACCACGTATCACAATGGAGATGACGTCACAACATGGCCGCTCACGCGGGTTACCATGACAACACAACATGGCGGCACTAGGTCACGTGACATGACGTCACTTCCGGGGTCCCCCACCGGGGTCATCCAACCTATACCTGTAGGGGAACATACACTACTACTATCATGTTTTAACACTGTTTAAAACTAAAACTGCTCGAGAAAAACTAGGGAAGAGAAGGTGAGCTAACAGGCAGATTAACAGCTTAACTGTGGCCTTCTACCAGAAAGGGCTGCCTTCACCGACTCAGCTAAAAATTAGATCATAAGCCTATTCAATGACTGGATTAAACAAAATGTGCTATTTTTACCTTTTTATATTTTACATATTCTAATGAAAACTAACTCTACCTTCTTCTTTTAAGCAGGTACACAGAAGATACTTTTTGGCCAGCACCCCAATAACCGCTATGGACACTATAAACGTTATGGAAACAGTAACCCCCATGGTTCCTGAACATCCTCCACTCCATCCCTAAAAGTTGTCGACCACTTTAAGGGAGGCGAGCGTTGGTCCTGCGTCCCACCTCTTCCCCTTTTTGTAAGCGCATTTGCGCATCCTTTGTCCCAACCCAATAGGATTATAATGCAGGCCTGCCCCCGAACCAGGGAAGTTCGGGTCTTCTTTCTGGTGGTCCCCGAAAGGGGTCGTTGTTGTTTTCTTTCAAGACGTCCTACCAAAACAGAGACAGTCTGAGGCAGATTATACTTGCCAATGATGGCCTTCATTCGAAACCATCTTCGAAGTGGCAGACTATACTTGCCTGAAAATAAGACTACTGCATCCTCGAGGAGAGATAGTACCTTTGTGAGAGGACCCAACCTCCCACACTGGTACTCACCCGAGGGTTCAACCACCATCAGTCAACGGTGCCATCACGCCGCAACTGGACACCTGCCGAGTACCTGAACCTTTTCCTCCTTCAACACGCCTCGACATGTGAAAACTTATCGTATACAGTCAATGAGGGTCGAAAGGAGCTTGTTCCCTAAACCGTCCCTGTGCGCATTCGGCGCGTGAAACCATTCCGTCCCCACAACGTTCACTTGATTATGCAGACTCCACGTGCATAATCGCAGGTGTCAGACACGAAGACACAGAGACAAGCGAAAAGGTAAATGTTCAAACATGTACTTGGAAAAAGTGTGAGTGGGGAGATGTGTGTTTGATGTTGTGAGGTGTGTTTGTCTATGTATCAGTCGGTCGGTAATGCCAGTTACTCAGTGAATACCAACCAATATGCTGCAGCAAACTCAAAAATATGTTACTGACACTCACGTATAGTTAAAACAGCTGCCATTCTGATGAATTATCGGGTAGTTTTCCAGCTGTAGTGTACTGTTGATGGACGGAGTATGTTCTAGCTGTAACTGAAAGCCAACGGCCAAAATAATACAAGATATCGTTACACCTGTCAAAAGAAGAAAAAATAACTAAACAGTTTCTTAGCTCAAAACTAATATGAATGATACATTCATAAACAATGGAACAAAATATAGGCCAAAATTCAAAAACTGTTTGCTCATCCCATTGAAATCACCCTTAAGATTTATTTATTTATTTATTTATTTATTTATTTATTTATTTATTTATTTATTTATTTATTTATTTATTTATTTATAACAGGCTTTCAAATCCCTTTTGTGAAAAATAAGGGCATTTTCAGGAACAAATTTTTTGTGAAAAGATAAGAAAATTTTTATGGAGAAATAAGGGAACTTTCAAAAAAAAAGAAAGGGCAAATTACTTTCATGTAACCATATCAAATACTGAAAAAATTAAAAAAAAATTAACCCTCCACACAATGTTGTGAAAATTACAAATTTCAAGTAGTGTTTTGTCCCATAATGCAACTAGGAATTCAACCAATTCGATCTTGTTTGAAAGAGATCAGTGACCTCTGTCAAACAAGACTGAACTGGGGCCGATACTATAGAACTTGTACAATTGTATTTTCTAGAATCGTCTTTTCCAGTTATGACTTTAAATGGGTTGATATGATCCATTAGCATTTTAAAAGATCTGGCAATTGTCATATCTTTTAAAATGCTAATGATTTATTTTAGTCAGTTATATTAATGGGCAAAAAATACAATTCTCGAAAATACAATTGTAAAAGTTTGATAGTATTGGCTCCTGTTCAAATTCCTAGTTGCATTATGGGAAATGTTTGCTGTTTTTATTTCATCAGTGTGCAAAGAGTTAAGATAATCGCAGTAGATGTTGGCTTCCAATACTCATTCAGTCAGCGCCCATTCAATGTATTTTATTTGGAGAATAATGATTCCACTTAAGGAATGATCGTTTCTTTTTGTCTATTTCTTGAGTTATGAACCCCAAGAAACAAAGTCCAAACTGTGTAAATGGGCGTAGCCCAATTATACGATGTTTGGACTTTGTTTTTTGGGGTTCATAACTCAAGAAATCGACAAAAAGAAACGATCGTTCCTTATAATTAAACGTTCGCGACCCAAATAAATAAATAGTGTTAGTCGTCCTCTACTTCAGCGAACAAAGACTTAAAAAGTAAAACTGGTAGACATATTATTTTTCTGGCATAAAAGAGGGCGCATATTAGTGAAATACAGGTAGCAATTGACACACTTTCCAAGTCAAATGCACTTATGTCATTAAATTTTTTATTGACCAATGAATTACGTAATGCAAAGAAAACGTTATAAGCCACGCCTCCCTCAAATTTCATTCATTCAACTGTTCACTTAACGTAAAAGTTACGTTCCGTGGTAGGTGGAAGTAGGCCATCAGTATTACATTGTATTTTGGTTTTGACCGTTTCCCGAGAATTGAAAAACACAGTTTGCAAAAGTGGAGTTAGATATAAAGCCAGATGACATTGCCGTATTCAAATTTGCAATGTCAAAATTGCCGTATTCGTCGTGACCAGCCATTGTTTACAATCGATTTGGGTAAAACGATGAACGCAGACGATCACCCAGTGTGGGTAAAAATTGAAATGTCATATAAATACAGTTGTGAAGAAAAAGAAAAATTGACCCACCACGGTCATTTAAATATTTTATAAATAATTTCATGGTGATAAATTAGTAATATAAATATATTTTTCTTTTTCACATTTAGAACGTGCCAGTGTTCTAACTTCTATTGATTTGACACCATGTTGCCACTCCGAAGACTGGTATTTAAGGGGCGTGGCTGGGGGCGGATCTAATTGTGTTTTTTTCGGTTCATTGAGTTATAAAAAGAAAAAACAGAATCGTGTGAGCCAATCGTTTTATCTGAAAACGCATGAACCGAAAACAAGTTTAATTATAATGATCTTGAATTTTACAAGGAGCACAATAAAGCCACAGTTGTAATGAATTTCTTCATTTGAAAAATGCGGTGTCGATTTAATTACCTTCAATGGATGAGGGCCATCTTCATGAGATCCATCGGATAAATGATGAATGCATCTGTTTCCTACTACAACCAACCTCTGGTTGATCTTTATCAGTATGTGAAAGACTAAAACTAAGATCAAATTACCAATAGAGACACCTTATTTCTATTTCTGACTTAAAATGTGCATCATAAACTAACAAAAGAACATTTTAACAAGTAGGAATTTTCTTAAAAATAAGGGACTTTTAGGATTGTTACATAAAAATTAGAAAAATCAGAGTTGGCATAAAAAAGGTGGAAAATTAGGGCCAGTTGTTATTTATTTATTTATATTTTTTACTTCATCTATTTATTTATTTTTCCCCAGATGTTATTTTGATTTGTTTTATTTTATACCATTTCGTTTTTTTCTATTTTTTGTCTCTCTTCTCTTAATCTCGAAAATCAAGTTACAAATTTTTTTTTGCCAAATAGGAAAAATAGAATCAGTTATCCTCTGGTCCTACAAAAATGATAGTAGCTCATGTTTTTGGCACTTTACCTAACGAATACGTCCACGTAATTTACAAATTGAGCAAAGCAACAAAATTCAAAGATTGCAACAAAACTATGTCATGTGACGCCATTGCTGGAACGAGCTGAACGAGATCTGTGCCCTGTTGCCTACTGCAAAATGTTCTCTGTGAATGCACGGATAATTAAGTTTTACCTTGTTGCACGAGAGAGAGAGAGAGAGAGAGAGAGAGAGAGAGAGAGAGAGAGAGAGAGAGAGAGAGAACGCTGAACATGTCATCGCATCCACCACACAAAGTTGTGAAAACGGGAGTCGCGAACTTTACTGTTCAGTCCTTTCGATTCGAAAAAAGAATTGATTCCCGAATGTGTTGTCGGATTCGATTCGAGAATTGTTTCTGAGTAAATTGTCCAGTTCGCAGGGACCTAGTCGTCGGTCGGACAAAATGCACAATACCAAAATTTGTTACAATATCTACATTGTACACTGTTCGAATAGAAAAAGAAATTTGCAAAAGAACAACAGATTCTTAATAACTTAGAAATTGCATTGTTTGCCTCGAAAATAGAGTTTATCGTCCCCGCATTGGAACAGGCTCCATTACAGTACAGACCACGTTGACATTTGGTCCTATGAATCTTACATTTCCAGTCGAATCAAATTCCGAATTTAATCAGGCAGAAAATAAATTTCGAATAGAATCTCACCGCCACTGAAAGTATAGATATTGCACCTTCTTACAGCCAGAAATATTGCCAGTCCCCGCTCAACTGTTGTATTCAAAGACGACTCGTCTGTTTCGTCAAGTCAATAAAAATGCGGAATATTCCAGAAACGGAATCAAAGTAGTTTCGGAAGCAGAACCTCCTTGATCTATCTATCAGGTTTCCTTTTTATCAGAACAATTATTCAAGGGAGACACCGTGTTGGGCTTTGAGAATATCTCGACGAGTCGAAAGTTTCCGAATCTGTGGGACTCGAATGGAATCGTATCGAATTGAATCATCTGGACGATTTCGAAGCGAATCGAAGTTCGAGTCTCCGAGGGGCTCTACGTTGATAACACGTGTGTTATATATTTTACCCCAAATGCGATACTGTATACGTCGAACGGGTGAATCCAATTTTCATTTTTCGGAGAGGTGGTTTACTTATTTTTGAATAATCCTATATATACTACTCGACGGCATAGCACGTTTAAATTATGACTCATCTGCACTAACGATTTGTTGTTCACCATTAGCAGTCACCTCTTCGATTTTAAAATCTTTCTTGATACAGGAATTGATGCTTACGTGATTATGAGATTTAAAAGTAACGATTTACCTGCTATGCTACCAACAATTAATATTTTTCTCCTGCCTTCTCTACTAAATATGATCCACCTAAAGTACTGAAAAAGTTAAGTGCATTCGGTATGGATGCCAACCATATCGCCCGATCATCTGGAAATCCCGCCATTTGTAGTATGGACGCACTGTAGTAACTGTAAAACAAATAAGTTAAGGTAAAATGGCAGGCCCGAACCTAGGATCTCAAAATTTTCCGTCATTGAGTGGCGAGAAATACATTTTTCCGACAGGATTTCCGGATCGCTGACCGCCAGCACGAACTCGAAGCCACCTCAAAATTATGAGTTATTGTGATGAATTGACTGTAACATGGTCTGAGGTTTGCGCCTTGGAGCTTATGTTCAAACGAGACGTGAAGCATCGAGGTTGAACATACGCTCCGAGCCTCAAACCTAAGACCATGTTACCGTCAACTCATCACAATAATGTATATGTTCCAATAGACACTACCCATAGCCCAAAACCTACATTGTGAAACACGAGAGGCTTACACACTAAACGTGTTCAAGGCAACATTTAACAATCACAGGTTTAGTAAATAAACCTCTCGTGTATCCACGACGGTGCTGGATAAATAATCAATGGACCAGATAAACTTATTCCATCTTAGTTCAAATCGTAAATCGGTTTGTAATTTAAACAACACTTCATCCGGAACATCGTCTGCTGCACACGTGAAGCATATATAAAAATGAAGTGGCTTGCTGGCACTAATCTCAATATAAGACACTTTCGGTGCGTTATCAAGGAACGTTCCAGCAATCCAGTTATATTCAGATCAGTGCTTGCTAGTCTCTCCGTTGATGAAGCAGTTTCGAAACGGACGACGTCATTGCAAATATTTCGCGTTGTGACGTCAGACGGTAACATTTGCCACTTGGGCAGTGAACATAGAATATACTAAGCGAGCTCTCGTCCAATCAAAGGAGGAGGATTTTAGTCTTATTGGTACGAACACACCTCTTTCAATCAATAATAAACGAACCAGGTAGGAAATATCCGTTTCTTTTTATTATTTTAACCCTTTATCCAACGCACACGATATCAAAATTTGTAATTTTTATTAATTTTTTTTCAAATTTTTCAACCAATTAACCAAAACATACCAACTCATTTCCTGTGACCACTCAGTGGAACAAGCTCGTTCCAATGAGGGGTCACATGATATGGTTTGGCTAAAGTTGTTTTTGAATACCCTTTTTCAACTGTTCAATTTTTGAATTACACTGGTAGATACAGCCGACATGGGAAGTATAGGGTTGAAGAACTGCCTTCGTTTAAAGTTTTCGCTTCATATTTGAAAGATAAGGCTATTTTTGCTTAATGGAAATTGTACATTCGCCCAAACGATCAATTTCGTTTTTCAATTAGAGGCTTTTACTCCGACTACCACCATTCTTAAAACTGTCCGACGTGAGATGACCCTGAAGGTCGAAAGTGTCGTTAAACTGAAATGAATAAATAAATAAAGGTAAAATAGGATAGAATGTATTGCGAGTTAACCATTTATCACTCATGCTTCCAACGTCGTTTCAACATAGGTTAGGAGATATATAGACGTATATATAGTGTAGTTAAGCCTTAGAAATTGGAGTTTTTGACTGTGTGATTTTCCACCCCAACAATTTTTCCACAATATACTTTTTCGTTTGGATTGGAGTTTAAGATATCGCTTTGCTTTCGCTAGTAATCACGCACTTTCCCGTGAGACTAGATTTGATACTTCGACCAGTTGGAGTAGCAAATTTTGGGCCCATGCAGAATAACTAGTTTGGAGTACTGGATATGCTAATTAAAAAGTTGCGTCACGCGCATTACATGTATATTTTATTTGTGCACACATAAATAACAAAAAACATGTTTTTTCTGTTATCCCGACTGACTAATATTTTAACTACATCATCAAAGCATGCTTTCGTTGAAGGCATGCCTTGATGACGTAGTTGGAATGTTTAACCAGTCGGGACTTGAGCCAACACACTTGGGACAAACCATTTTGGCAGGATCTCATTGCAGGATCTCATGTGACGTCGTAGTCACGTGACCCAGTGGGGGCATGTTGTGTTGTCATGGTAACCCGCGTGAGCGGCCATGTTGTGACGTCATCTCCATAGTGATACGTGTTGTTATTACGCATGGGCAGCGCGTGTTGTTAGGGTGATACGTGTTTCCGTCGTCCATTTTGTATACTGGAGGCCGCCATCTTGGTTTCTATGGCAGCACGTGGTTGCTATGTTACCCAATGTTTCTGCAATTGGACGGGGTATGTTCGGAGGGTATGTTCAATTGAATCGGAGTAAATCTAATTACCACAAACAACCCGACAATCCCTCCAAATCCCCAAAATCCACCCAACTTTTAGAATTTCGAATTCTTTCAGAATTTTCTGCTTCTATCTATATATGCAATAGGTTTCGTCTATCTGGCCATGTTCCTTTGTTCTGGAGTATACTCCAGTAGCGTAGAAGAGCCTATTAGTTGGAACAGTTTACCTTATTATTACTATATTTAGCAGTTTCTGGTCTATTCTTGTTAGTTCCGACCCTATTCCGTGTACTCTTGTTGTTTCATTTATCTAGATCATTTATAACCAATCAGATTGCTTGATTTCCCATAATCTGTATGCAGGGTTATCTCCCTTGTGTATAACAAAAGCAGTCCCAAAGCCAATAAGCTATCGAGCAGTTACTGATAAGTCATTGCTCGAACGACTCGAAGCCCATCGAGCAAATGAGCTATCGAGCAATTGCTCGATCGAGTGACTCCTCGAACGACTCTTCGACTCATTTCAGTATCTGAGGATACCTATGGCGCGGTATTGTATTATTTGAGGATACCTATCCCAAATATCCCCTATGAGCTAAAGAGCCAAGAGAGTAATTGCTCCATGAGCAATTGCTCGAAACACTCGAAGCTCATCGAGCAAATGAACCTTAGAGCAATTGCTCGATCGAGTGACTCCTCGAACGACTCTTAGACTCATTTCAATATTTGAGGATACCTATTGTATTGGGCTATTGGGGGGATACTTGTTGGACTTTACATCCGGGTACTTCTGTTGGGGTAGTAGATAAAATCAAACAACAATATACATAACATTTCATTTTTATTCAAGTATACAATTCAATGTCTCAAGGCATTTCTCTTTGTAGTTCTTCTTGCATGGGCTAACCATTTCATCTTCTTGTGGGTTGGAGCTTCTTCCCATTGCATGGCTAGGTTCTTGATAAAACACATTCTCTTATTTGATAACTTGGCTTTGTTAGTTGTTTTAATTTCCTGTCTGGCATCTTTTGGTTCCTCTTTCTCTAGCTGTTTCATAGTAGTAACTTCAGTCTTCTTAGTTATAATTTCATTTGTGGTTTGAGTGGAAACATCTTTCTTAGCTTCAGTAGTAACTTCATTCGTAGTGGTAACTTCATTCTTTATGAGAGCTGGCATCGTTTTCTTGTCTTCAGTAGAAACTTCATTCTTTATGGGAGCTGGCATCGCTCCCGTTTCTTCAGTAGTAACTTCGTCCTTAATGGAAACATCTTTCACAGTAGAAACTTTGTTCGCAGTAGTAACTTCATTCTTGTTTGTATTGGGAGTCAATTCTTCTGTCTTTATTCTTTTGTTTACTGATCGGCCACTATCCACACATCTTTGTTTCTTTCCACCAGCATCCATGTCTAGATTTTTGTCTCTTGGCTGCATTTACTACACGATTCACTTGGGTCAGTTCCTGGGACGTCAGCTTTAATCCAGCATCATTCTTGAAGATCTGTATATGTAAGTCATCTTTGAATCTGAGCAGTGTTGTTGACACAGACATCTTCACTCTTCGACGTTCAAAACGAAAATGAATTTATTTTTATACCAACACTCCTTTTATACTTTTTTTCTAATCTTCTTCTTCTTCATCATCTTCTACTCGGAATGAGTAGTTTGTCATAAGGTTGTCGAACAGAAATCTTCGCTTTTCCAAGGCATATTTCTGGGATTCTTCAAAGTCAAAATCCTCTTCTTCACGAAGACGCTTGGCAGTTTCTTGAATTTTCTTGTGAATTGAGTCGTTGCGAAAATTTCGAATGCACTCAAGGGTATGAATGTATTTCTCACTAATGGCTTCTTTGACACTCTTTTGAAGTGCTCTGTATGCTGTTTCAACTGCATTTTCACTGTCCATTCCATCTTCGATATATTTGTTCATGAGGTTGTCAAAATCGTTTTGGTATTTGTCATAGGCACTTTGAAGGATAGTTCCCATCATCGAAACGTCTTCTTCCTCTTCTTCTTCTTCATATTCCATATCTTCTGATAGTTCCGACGATTCATCCGAGTACGAATCTCTTGACCAATGTTTTGGTGCACAGCTTGCATTGCGTCCGATCTCTTCGAAGATCAGATTACAAATAACAAGTTTCTTACGAGCACGACCCTTTTATATGATATCGGACAGAGCATTGATGACGGGTTTGATCAACTTTCCTAAAAATCCTCCTTTCTGTATGATCCGTCTTCTTTTCCGATAAGATAGTTCTCTCTTTGGTGAGGCAATTCTCCTAATCTGGTGTTTGTATGGAATCAACTTAGCTCTCTCAGATTTGGTTATAGGTACTGCTCCCTTCAAGATATTCGAGGCACAATCACATATACATTGTATCAAATCATCACTGGCCATCTTGAGTATAGTCTTGGCTTCATATCGATCCGCATCAGATAGGATTCGCAGTGTATCTAAATTTCTCTCTAATCTTGTAGTGTTGCTCGATTTTTCCGTTTGTTGGTTTGGGCAAACTTCTTCTTTGTGTCTCTTCATGTTAAACTTTCGAGAAAAAGTTTTTTCACAGTACTTGCAGTTATGTATCGCCATGTCTTCACTCTTTCGTGGTCGTAGAACAAATGAGTTTATTTTCTCACCAACACCCCTTTTATACCTTTTTCAGAGCTAGGACTGGGTTGATAAGCGCGAGAGAAAGCAACGCTTTCGTAGTATACATCTTTTTATATCTGGAGAAATTCCATCATCTGTTAGCAGCTTCAATGCATGTTCGTATTTTCGCAGGTCATCAAACCTGCTAAATTCAGTGGTATCTTATCTTCGAGAATGTTGGTAGCACATTTACATAAACAGGTAATCAAATCTCCATCAGCAGCACGTAGAACGGCATCGATTTCCACCTTGTCAGCATCCCGTAAAAATTCTAAAAGTGCTTTATTTTGGTCAGTCATGGAATCTCCAGTATCTCTCTCCTCTTCTGTTCTTCTTGGACAGTTATGTTCTTCATGCCTCTTACGTGTGAAGCTCCTGGAGACTTCTTTATCACAATATCTGCAGTGGAGCCGATGATGGGTCTTCTGGCGTCTTCTGGCAATATCCGATCTTGAAAATAACTTGGAACAGTATCTGCATCGAACTGGTAACATGCCTTCACTCGACGACGGTCAGGATACAAATGAATTTATTTTCGTACCAACACCCTTTTTATACCTTTCCCAACAGAAGTACCCGGATGTAAAGTCCAACAAGAATCCCCCCAATAGCCCAAAATGCAAGAGGTATCCTCAAATACTGAAATGAGTCTAAGAGTCGTTCGAGGAGTCACTCGATCGAGCAATTGCTCTAAGGCTCATTTGCTCGATGAGCTTCGAGTCGTTCGAGCAATTGCTCATGGAGCAATTACTCTCTTGACTCTTTGGCTTATTTGGGAAAAAGCCCTACTTATGGAATCCCTTTTAGGCCTTAGAATCCCTTTTTTCTGACATGAGTAGAAGAGTCGTTCGAGGAGTCACTCGAACGAGCAATTACTCTAAAGCTCATTTGCTCGATGGACTTCGAGTCGTTCGAGCAGTATGTCGAGTCACTCTATCGAGCAATTGCTCTAAGGCTCATTTGCTCGATGAGCTTCGAGTCGTTCGAGCAATTGCTCATGGAGCAATTACTCTCTTGGCTTTTTACCGTATAAGGGATATTTGGGATAGGTATCCTCAAATAATACAATACCGGGCATAGGTATCCTCAAATACTGAAATGAGTCGAAGATTCGTTCGAGGAGTCACTCGATCGAGCAACTGCTCGATAGCTCATTTGCTCGATGGGCTTTGAGTCGTTCGAGCAATGATTTATCAGTAACTGCTCGATAGCTTATTGGCTTTGGGACGGCTTTTGTTATACACAAGGGAGATAACCCTGCAAACAGATTATGGGAAATCAAGCAATCTGATTGGTTATAAATGATCTAGATAAATGAAACAACAAGAGTACACTGAATAGGGTCGGAACTAACAAGAATAGACCAGAAACTGCTAAATATAGTAATAATAAGGTAAACTGTTCCAACTAATAGTCTCTTCTACGCTACTGGAGTATACTCCAGAACAAAAGAACATGGCCAGATAGACGAAAACTATTGCATATATAGATAGAAGCAGAGAATTCTGAAAGAATTCGAAATAGTAAAAGTTGGGTGGATTTTGGTGATTTGGAGGGATTGTCGGGTTGTTTGTGGTAATTAGATTTACTCCGATTCAATTGAACATACCCTCCGACCATACTTCATCCCATTGCAGAAACATTGGGTAACATAGCAACCATGTGCTACCATAGAAACCAAGATGGCGGCCTCCAGTATACAAAATGGACGACGGAAACACGTATCACCCTAACAACACGCGCTGCCCATGCGTACTAACACGTATCACTATGGAGATGACGTCACGCGGGTCACCATGACAACAAAACATGGCGCCACTGGGTCACGTGACTATGACGTCACATGCGATCCTGCAATGCGATCCTGCCAAATCCTAGGAAATTGTTGCTATACGTAGACAATGCAAAAAATGAGTATGCTGATGATATGTTGATGATGTGCTCATTGAAAAATGAATATTTACAACCAGTGCAGCAGCCAAGCTCCAGGCTGTTTCTTGAGCCCTACCGACGTATGACAAGCCAAAACTCCGCATATTGTTTATTTGTTCCACGAGCCATCAGAAATTTTGTTGACGTTTGAAATAATGTGAACACATTAAAGGGTTAGTTTTCATCAGAAGTCTTTTTTCGGGGGGGGGGGGGGTTCTCTTATATGTTTCGGCAGACGGTAGATGTGAAAATCCCCAGCGATGAATACATTTCGTATTATTTTAGTAATTATTTGTTCGTGGTAGTTGTAACGGCAAGGTCGAAGTGATGTATGGTGTTAGTACACATGCGCAGCTCGTGTTATAAGGGTACGGTAACATGTGTTTCAATAGTCCATTTTCTATATTAAATACTGCCATCTTTGTTTTTGGTTTCCATAGTTCACGTGGTCGCTATGTAACTAAAGGTCCTACAAAACGGCGGGCTCATATTCGAAGGATATGATCGATGCAAGGTGGGGTTTCTAATTACCGCTAACCGCCCGACAACTGTTTATTTGGCTCAGATGATCACAGAATCCTCTTTTTATTCCCACCTTGGATTTATACGACTACCACGTAGTGCTTAAATAGTGCGAGGTGTCCCTAGATTAATTAGTGGTATGTCAATTCCACAACTTTAAGAAATATCTAAATGGACCCGACAACTGTGTTATCTGGCTAGAATTCTTCAAAAATTCTCCATTTCTGCCTACGTCGAGACCTATTTTTGACTACGTTAGCGGTCTTCCTGTACTAGGTAGTCTTTGCTCTCTCTGGTCCGTATTTTGTCCCTCGACCAAAATTAGGTCAGGCTGCCCCAGACTAAACTTCCAGTCAGCTCGTCCCCATCTTATAGTGAACTTTTAAACACATCCTGTCTAGACTTTAATAAAAGTCCAGTCCATACTATTATACGAAACTCGTTTCGAAAATGCTACTTCACCCGATGACTCGAATAGGGTCCTCTATTTCCTTCGCGGATCACATTTAAAACGGTGTGGATGATAATACTTACATTACAGCGTTGATACCACATAGCTGTTGAAATAACTGCAAACCACACCCGACAAACAATGCCTTTCGAACATGCGGAGTGGTCAGTATTTTAATAAGAGCAGAACCTCCATCTGAAAAAGGGTATTGTGGAAAATGGAATTGTGGTTTAAACAAAGGTGTTAACAAAACACATCATTTTTTTTAAAGCGAAATACATTAAAATAAAGCTCTAAACAACCCATAACGTTTGTTTATCTTTTTATTAGCTTTTGTTATGCAGCTTGTGGCCACTGAAATAAGGAGACAATGATAAGATAGAGCACAACGAGGGTCCACTAAGGAGGGGAGGAGGGTGCGCGCGAAATACAGATAAAACTCCAACAAGGTGGAATTACGTAACGGCGAAATAAAAAAACACGATTGTGACGAGTTTTAATTGCTGGTGGCAATGTCATCAACAATTTGGCCAAATCAAGTCTCGAAAGAACATGAAAGAAAAAATGAATGTTAATTGCACTTTTAGATTCCGTAAATACTCAGAGCGTTCCAATGGGGCGGGAAAAGGTTATTTTTGTTCTTCGGGGAAGACCCTGGACCATCACTCATGACGGATACTGACTATTAACCAAGCACGAGGTGAAGTGAAGTTGGGGAAGAATATTTTTCTGCTGTCACTTACATTAAGCGGAAACAGATGGACCAAACGTTTAGTTCGGGCCATTTAGACATGTCACTAAATATACATGTTGAACACATAGTGTAATAACATTCGAAAATATAGTTCAGCGTTGAATTTTAGGATACGTTACCTTATATTAAAAGGGATAAGAGGAGGACCTTTTACCAGCTTCATCAAAAGTCCTGCAGGGCTTCACTAAAAAATGGTAATTCATACCTTACATGTACATATCCCATGGAAGGTATCCCAGAACCGATAAGAGTCTGAAGTAGTGAACACACATGTTCGCCATAAGTAGATATAGATTATATCAAACAGAAACTAGTGTCAGCCTGAAGAGTGACAGTTTCGCCGATGTTCAGACAAATAGACCACCCTCTCTCTCCACGCGTGCTAGCTCTTGTTGAATTCCGCCAACCACAAACCAACACATTCTACAAGGCCTCTCACGACAACAAATCCTCTCCATCTCTTTCGACCTTCCTTAATCACCTCTCAAGCTATTGAAAGGTTTGTGTTTTGGTATTAAATGAGCTGACGATTACTATTACAAACATGGTTAGCTGTTTTTATTACAAAAGTGGTTTCTCTTATGAAAATGGAGAGAGAGAGAGAGAGAGAGAGAGAGAGAGAGAGAGAGAGAGAGAGAGAGAGAGAGAGAGAGAGAATTATGGAGCCAAAACTGGATACTTTTCCCAATGAAGAGGTGAGTCATTCCCAAACATAGCTCTATGTGTAGTGTTCCTACCAAACCACTAAAGCAAATGGGCTACCTCTGGTATACATCAATGTATGGATGCAGTTCTATGACCGTGCCCACCATCCGTAGTCAGTTCAAGTTCGAAACGATTCCTATTCCCCCTTGCTCTTTCGAAATTCCAAACCGAGGAGAACAGTCACTGATAATGAATTCCTCTTCGTGGGGTTTATATTTAATTTAAAATTGGAAGAATGCATTTGGATTCTCGCAAAAAATGGCTGCGAGAAGCCAGCCATACGTGCTAAGGGTGTCCCAGGATCCCATGAGTCCACCATGGTTGAACACCTGTTGTGTACGTACTGATAAAACATGTTAACCCTTTACCCAACACAGCTTTTTAATTTTTAAAACATAAACTAATTTTTACAATGTTTTAAATAATAAACAACATTAACCAACAGAACCTTACAAATATGGCTGTCATTGGAACCAAGTCGTTGAGCCGGTTCCAATGACAGCCATATTTGTACAATTTTATTGACTAAGTGTTTCCAGGTCTTATTAGCATTGTATTGTTTAATTTGCAGGCGCCATGTGGGTAAAGGGTTAAATTCACTCAAGTCTTTTCACACGAATCCTAGCAGAGGTGCAGAGAGAATCTACAAGGGTTCTCGCCAATTTTGTTGCGTGAATCTTTGCGTGAATCGATTCTCGGATTCTCGTCGAAATATATAATAAGCCCTGCTTCGTGTCGCGCGTAAAGTTCGCATATGTAGTGTGTACCAACCTTAACCCTCTTCATTTCGAATGCTACCTTTCTGAACTTAAAGTAGTTGCTTTCTAACCAGCATAATCCATTTTATTATCTACATCATTACAGGTGGCGCCTAGAGGCACCCAAGAGACGTTATATTCAGACAGAACACTATGTCCAATGTGAAATTATGAAGTAGAGTCTACCGAGGGAGGCTTGCTGAGTAGCTGCTTATAGAGTACATCAACAATCTTAAGTTATCACAGATTTAGATTATAAACATTAAAATACCATTTGTTCTTCTCTTCTGAAAATGAAACTTTTCTGTGCTGAAAACTCTACATTTAAAAGTAGCATAAAGAGACAGGAATCCAGCGGTACTGGTAACGTAAAATCACAGACTATTATATCTTGTCGGTTGTAAATGTTACAGGAAAAAGGGAGAGAATCCGCAATGTTTGCAATGAAGACACAAAGAATCTGGGAACTGACATTTGGTATAGTTTCATTAAAAATAAGGCTGCTCAAATGTCCGGAAAATTGGACCAAATAATATCATTAATCTGCAGTTGTGTGTATGCAGGTTAACATATTAATTGGGCCAACATTAATCTCTCCACACTGGAGTCAAAATACCAAAGTTAAAAAAAATAGCCTCTTCTTGGACAAGATAACCTTCCCCGTGGACGATAGTGCGTGAGCTGCTCATAGACTCTGTTCCCACCCCCATTAGGGAATAATACTGAAGGTTATGATTTTCTGAAAGCTTATTCAAGAAGCTATAATTTGTGCTAATATTTGGCATTAGGGGTTGGGGCATTACTGAGTAATGTGCATGTAAATACCACGACCTAAGGTAAACAAATTTACGTGTTACAGTACTAAATTTGACTTTGGTTTATACATGACTTATGGTTATTTTACCATGACAACACAACATGGTGCCATGTGATATGACGTTACATGAGATCTAGCAGATGAGATCCATAAGACGAGGGGTTTGGGTAGGGCCCCGGGTACATGATATACTATTTTTCCATGTAATAGGCGCACCCCAATTAGTATTTCATTTCGACTCCATTTTATGGATCTCATATGGTGGATCTCAATCGACGTCACAATCACGTGACCCAGTGACATCATGTTGGATTGTCATGGTAGCCCCGTGAGCGGCCATTTTGTGACGTAATTATCATAGTGATACATGGTCTTAGTGCGCATGTACAGCGTGTGTTATTGGGGTGATACGTGTTTCCGTCGTCCATTTTGTATATTGGAGGCCAGAATCGTAGGTTCTATTGTAGCACATGGTTGCTATGTGACCCAAAATCCTCTAATAGCACAGGGAGGTGTTTAAAAGTTGTAATCAATTGAATAGGAGTAAATCTAATTATTCAAATAGACCCAACAATCCCCCAATTCACCAAAAGCAACCCAAAATCACTTTATTTGGTACAGACCCCCACCCCCTCCCCCAGAATCCTGTTTTTCCAATAACAAGTACATTCCTCTGTATAATAGTCAATCTAATTACCCAGAATCCTCTGTTAGAATTACCACAAAGAACTCGACAAGTTGTATTAGTTCGGATTCTTTGAGAATCCTTATTTTAATAGGAGCACATAGTGCTACAGCACCATAAAGGCTTCTGATATCACCCAGAGGCTTATAAAACTAGCATGCTGTGGTATAAGGTGCGTTTCTTTGTATAAGAGCCAATTTAATTACCCAAAATTACCACAAACAACCCGACAATTGTTTTGCTAGTTAAGATTCCTTCGGAATCCCCTGCTTCTGCCTATCCTAGTGTATTTCATAGCTTATTATTCTCTCCATTCCTTGGTCTGGTCTGCCTATGTTAAGAATTCCCCGATGTCTCTATGAATTATTCTGACTTTTCCAGATGTGTTTGTTTGCTAGTGCACAATGTGTACACATTGCATGCAGTACATAGGCGCATACAGGTATCTGAGAATACTTATAAACTATATGAGGATACCTGTTGAGGATACCTTTTGAAGAATACCTTCTGCAGGATATTTATCAGAAGACAGTTATGGCACCTAATCCTGTTCAGCTGCTGGTTCCTATCCACCCCACACCTTTCATAGCTTCAAGACTACCGCTGCCGACTTGTCGTAGTCACCACAATCTGCTCCATATTCAGTATGCACTGTATTCACCTTTAGTATGGTGTTCTACCAGCCTTGCATCCTCATACCATAGTTACCTTTTATCAGTACTATTAGCTACCACTATTCTGTCCTGAACTACTGTGTCTCAATCATTACCAACTTGTGGTACTACAACGGCTCTTAGTACACTACTGCCGCTACGGGCCCCAATTCAAATCACAATCAAAGCTGTATTCCACTACTCATTGCTCGATTCACTCGTCGCATCTTATCGAACAAATGAGCTATCAAGCAGTTACTTGAACGAGTGACTCCTCATGCTGCTCTTCGACTCATTTCGATAAAGAAGGATTCTACGGAAATTCTGAAGAAGGAACTCCATAAGTAATATATATATATAAAGTTTTTTGTGTGTGTGTTAAGCCCAAGAGCTCTATGAGGATTTTCGGGTTTAAACTACATTTATTATTATTATTATAAGTGGAATCCCGTAAATGGGATTCCAAGCTCCTATACAGCACCAGGTAGTCTTACCATCGGATTCCATCCGGTCTTCAACTATCTGTCCTACGATTTGCCTCTGTTGTAGTCACCCAATACGAAAGCCTTCTACCACCCTCACAGCTTTGTGCTATTGCTATTGACTTGTATCACAACTTCATATTTCCTAGCTATGCCTCGCCTGTCTCGACTCTGTCCTAGGTCAGGTCTTTAACAGGCGCAATCGGATTACACACAAAACATACCACATATAAACACATACGATAAAAAGGGATTCTAGAAGTATAGCCGGATATTAGAAATGGATTCCACGGAACGTGGGTCTGGTGGTTGATTGAATGTGCTTGTGTGCTAGTTTACAATGTGTCACAATGTGTGCACACATCATATCCTGGATGTGCCAATATGTACTTATGTGCTAGTGCACAATGTGCGCACCATAAATGTGGCCTATACAACAAAACTGGAAAGCTGTATTGTGTGGGATAGATCGTGTTTGGGTGGGTGTGTGTGTTTGTGGGGTGGTTTGCTGTGATTGTGGTTTGAGAAGGTGGGAATTGGGCTCTAAAGTATAGTAGCAGATAGCCTTGATTATATGGTTAATATAACTAATTCAAATCGTCAGCTTGCTTATAAAACTCTGTACACATTTTAAAAAAAACCAATGTACATGAAGTTTTATAATTAGGCCAACGGAATGCTTGTAAATTATAAAAGCTGCTGTCACCAGCTTGAAAATATGCTTGACCGGTTGAATGCAGGAAGCCATCCAGGGCATATCAGGGCATTCCAAAAAAATAAGGGTACCAGAGCAAGAGCCAATATTTTCCGTGCTCATGTTTCATGTTTATATAAAGTTGCTTTATTACAGTTTATTGAAGACTGCCTTTGGAAACTCTCCAACTATTTATAATAGCATAAATTTTGAATAACAAATTCAGACCACCAAAAATTATCTAACCCTCAACCAGTTAAAACATTTGAATGTTGGACTTTCAAAAAACATAATTTTTGAAAATTTGTTAATATTGATGGTGTGGGGTGGGCTGAGGTGAGGTAATGTTGTTGGGTGGAGGGGGGGGGGGTGGGCTCCGTGGAGTGAGTTGTAGGGGTAGCGTGTCTATATACTGATTCATCGTCAAGGTAACGTCTTTCAAATTTTAGGTCTGTTTATGAAACCTGGTATGCAATTTTGCTAATTTTGTACACGAGCTTTTATGAGCTTATAATCAAACGCCGGTAGCTTCTAAACGCTTCAGCCGCCAGATGGCAGACATGTCTTTAAATGTTTCTTAATTATTGGACTTTCAGAAAAACATAGTCTGGATAATTCCCTAATTGGGTGGGGGCGGGGGGCGTGACCACATACTATCTCATAAACATTAAGAACATTATTTTTAGAAGTGTTGTACACGCCCTGTGCATTTCTGAGCCAATGGTATTCCAATGTGACTAAATATAACTATAAAATGAGTTTGTTGGGCATTGCGGTTTATTAACAGCCCAACAGAAATGATTAACAGTTTGACAACTGAAAAGCGGCCCGAGACTCAGTCGAGTGCCGATAATAAGGTGAAGGGCTGTTAATCTTTTCAGTAGGCCTTAATAAACCGAAATGTTATTGTAACCACTGTTGGTTCTTAGAAAACTCTGAGGAAGGAAAAAGGCTGAGGAGGAAATTTTTTGAAATCGAAACTAATTCATTACGAATTCATTGAATTACGCTTTTCAATGTCATGTGATCTCTTACTGAAATCGTAAACCAATCAACGGACCTACAGGTTTCGGAGGTGTCGTGCTCTACTAAACTCCGTTGATATCCCAGAGAACACCCGCTAAAGTGGTACAAATAAAATTCAAAGTTTACCCCCTAATTTGCTAATGTTCTAAATCCGCTCAGCCTATACAAACAGGCTGTTCAAATATTTTTTCTCTCTTCAGAACTCCAACTCATGGCGTTCGTAAGAACGAGCTCGTTTGCTTTTGGAGAAAATGACTGATTTTAGCCCATTTTTCTTGTGCTTGATTAGAGGCTAGTAGTATGGTTGGTCCATTTCAGGCCTGTTCTGGTGGAGTGGATGGTGGAGTGGATGGAGTGGGTGGATGACGTCATCTTAATTAAAAAGTTACGTAAGGTAATTAACATGACGTCACTTAATGAATATTTTCTTTTTAAATCACTTTAATTAATAACTGTTGCTTAATTAATTTTAATTAATGACTGTTGCATAATTAATATAATTAATGTGATTAATGAGTGTAATTAGGGTTGATTATAACAATTAGTATATTAATAAATGAATTAATAGTGTTTACGTCGATTAGTACATATTTTTTTTTAAAGTCATAATTTGGGATAGATATTATTAGATAAAAAATAATATATTTAAAAATAATATTGACGTATTGGACATATATATGAATGCTATCGACTGCCTCTGACCTGGACACGTGTTAAGGTAATCACTGCATTGTGTCTGGATGTAATTAAATCGATTTTTTTCAAACGCGAACTACAGCACGCGAGTGACAGATGGTGATCACTAATTAATATTGTTCAAAAGTTATGGGTGTAATAAAAACCTCATTAAATTAGCGATCAGCACACAATCTTCTTCCAGACTCTGAGATTGAAATTTTTTTCAAATTTCATCAATTTTTTAACGGTCTGATTTCTGTGTTTTGACTGGTTCTCAAAAAAATCAAACAGTCAATTTTAAAACAATGACAGTAGGTGTTCAGGGGATATGAGGACATTTTTTTCAAAAATGTACATGTACACGTACATGAACCCATAGGATTCAGTGTTAAAATGTACAAAACGTTTTTTGTACATTTTGTCCTCGTATCCCCACAAGTAGCTTATCGTGTTCTAGACGGTTCAAACAACCATTGGCGAATGAGTGCAAATTTGACAGAATTCGTGCAGAAAGAAAAATCGAAGAAGTTGACCTAAATCTTCTCAACGTTTACCATCACATGTTAGACCTTCCGATCGTTTGTCGGTGAATGTTGGCGAACGTTGGCGAATGTTGGCAAACGCCGGCAAACGTTTTGGGGATACGAGGACAGCATGAAAAATGCATTTGGGGATACAAGGACACAACGTTCATGATCGTGTTTTAGACAGTGATGGGTGCGATCTGATCGGTAAAAACGATTGGGGATACGGGGACAGGAAAATTTGATCCTAAATTTTTTCCCAACGTTTGCCAACGGTCGATCAAATGGTCTAGACCACGATGACCAACGTATGGGAATTTCAGAACTGCAAAAATGTAAAAAATTAAGATTTTGAAAAAAACTAGAATCGACGAAATTTCGACGTTCGCCAACAATCGATCGAACTGTCTAACTCACGATGACCAACTTGTGGGGATTTCAGGAAGCAAAACACAAAAAATTAAGGAACATCGAAAATTAGAACTGAGGGGAAATTGTCTCTCCATGTTTGCCATCGCGGTGGTGTGATCGATCACTGAAGAATCAGTGGAGGGAACGGATGAAAATATCCAATCATCACGAGTTTTGAGGTAAATCGTAATAGAATCACGAGATTCAAAAGAGGAAATAAAAAGTGATTGATATAATATATAGGAGAAAAAAAATATGTAAATAAATAGTTATTTAAAAATAAATATTGAATCAAATAGATAATAAAATATATGTAAATCATGAACGATTCCCAGATTATGAGGGCAAGGTTTCTTTTAAACATGCTGATGAGAGCCTACGCATTCTGCGTGAATGAACAACTAGATCGCCTCTTGTTAGAACGATGCGTTGGGTATCGGGATCATCTAGACTTCGATCACGAGGATCATTCATGTCTGACGACAGAAAGGGAAGATATGGTCATCAAGTATTTCGAACTGGCGTTCGAATGCATTCAAATCGACGACGTGATCAAGTTTTGGAGGAGATTAATCTTCTGTGGCGGGCGAGACAAGCCCACTGATTCGGAAGAAAAGAAATTGGCATGTAGAAGTCTGACTTTGGAAGATAGGGGATGCGTCTTGAAATTATTGTTGAAGGAAGCATACGTCTAAGTTTTCTTGTTGATATAAATAAGGGAGAATAGAAAATAAAATAAACTCACGCATAAATTTTTATCTAATTTTAGAAAGAAAAAGAAAACACAAAAATGAGAACTAGAAATAAATTGTATCCGACATTAGATGACGATGAGGATGAGAAGCCAAACAGCGTTATGCCAATGGCACCATCGCTAGAAGAAAAAGAATGAGAAGAGAGGTATCACCTCGATCAAATCAGTAGAATCCAATTGTATCTGACTCGAGAGAGAGATTCTCGCCATTCTCTCAAGAAGAAGTATTCGCAACTCGTGAAATTCGTCAACGCAGTCGACACGACACTCATCACGATTTTCTGGCATCGGATTGTTGTCGACCACAGGTGGCGTTCTGATCATGTTGACCATAGAAAGAGTGGCTCTTGCCGCCGGATTGTTTAGCACGGTCGGAAACTTTTTGAGTAGGAAATTATATCTGAAGGCTAGGAAACATGAAAAGATTCCCATCTTGGCCGACTCCAAGATCGACATGATATCCGAAATGATCTCGATGGTGTTGAAAGATGGTAGCTTATCAGACGGTGAATACTTCACGATATTGGGCGAGAAAACGAAATACGAAGCCATGAAAGAAGCTGTGAGAATCAAGATTCGTCAGATCATTAAGGAAGAGATGGTGGATTCTCTCATGGAAAAGGGGAGGAAAGAGGCCAGGGAGGAACTCGGTAAGTTGATAGAACTCAAGAGCAGTGATTGAAAATAATATATATATAATAACAATAGAATTTTTAAAAATTAAATTTATGTATAAAAAAATAATACAAAATTATTTAAATAACCCTAAAAAAAAAATTGTATTGCGTAAAGTGTAAGAGAGTTACTGAGACGAGTAATTCTCGAGAAGTACAAACTAAAAATGACAGACAGATGCTTCATGGAATTTGCAAGGTGTGTGGTTCGATCAAGACTCAATTCCTCAAAAAAAAAAAACCAGCAGAGGTCAAGGCGTTGCAAATAAAATGATCAATAATCTACCTTTTGAAATGCATCTACCAGGTCACAGTTTCACTGGACCCGGAACGAAATTGAACAAGAGACTCAATGCCGACCTGACTCCTAAATCTTGGAGCAAACCCGTGAATAGGGTGGACGTGGCTGTGTATGATCACGATCTGTGCTACGCCGAACATCCCAACACCAAGACTCGCAATGATGTCTCTGATAAAAACATGTTGGCGAAATTGAGAGACATATCGAATCCGACCAGGAGAGAGAGGTTCGAACGTTCGCTGGTCGGCAAAGTGATCGGTGCGAAATGTTGATTCGGATGGGACATTCAAAAAAAAAAGCGCCTCGGAAAAGAAGAAGAAATGATTATTGAAGAGCGAATTGGCTGAGGAGTTACACAAACCCATCGTGCGTAAATTTCGAAAGAGAAGAGTGTTCATGAAGGGTCTGGATGACATTTGGTCTGCCGACTTGGTCGACATGAGATCGTTTTCAAGGTGGAACGAGGGAATCAAATATCTATTGACAGTCATCGACGTGTTTTCCAAATATGGTTGGATCAGAGCCTTGAAGAATAAATTGGGACCTTGCGTCGCCGAGGCTTTGAAGAGCGTGTTCGGCTCATCTTCTCGAAAACCGAATAAATTGTGGTGGATAAGGGGAAGGAATTCTACAACAAGGACGTTCGTCGATTGGTCGATCTCTACTCGATCAAAAACGAAGAGAAAGCCAGAGTTGTGGAACGTTGGAATCGAACGATGAAGGAAAAGATGGACAGATACTTCACGGCGATATCGACCAAGAAATACATATACGCTCTGAATGGTCTGGTCAAAGATTACAACAACACGCGACGCAGATCGATCAAGATGACTCCCGTGGAAGCTAGCGATCCTCGAAACGAAAAACAGGTCTATGCGAATCTATATCCTGAGAGATCTAAGATCAAAAAGGAGTCTAGCCCGCCGAAATTTGCGGTCGGCAATCGAATGAGAATCTATGCTTATAAGAAGCACTTCAAAAAGGGATACTTCCTCCATGGAGTTCGGAAATCTTCATGATAATCAGAATATTTCACACCAATCCGGTGACTTACAAAATCAAAGCTTTGGATGGCGAAGAGATCATCGGAAAGTTTTACGAACAACAATTGCAGAAGATGAAGTTTTAATAAAAAAAAATGTATATTTACTCTCTCTAACATGCAAGTGTTTCTGAATGCCAAGAGATATCCAGCAATCGATTACAATGCATCGTTCAACAACAACGATTTCTCCAGACTGTATGGCGACACCGCAGATTTTAGAAAGAAGTATCACGGTCTGGACGAATTGATGAGCAACCCTAATATATCTCCTGATGAATACAAGTCGATGTATCCCATGTTCGTATTTGCCGTTAGTAAACAGAGCGAACGACTCAACTCAAGAGTAGTGTCTTAGACATTCAGATCAAGATGCAGTTCGACAAGAACATGCCGAGAAAGGTCTTTGCCCTGGTCCAGTCGGATAGAGAATTACAATTTGAATCGGATGGAAATAAGATATCGATCGATCGATGAGAGATGCGAGTGTGTGAAGAAAAGAAAAAAAAAAGATATATAAATAAGAAATTAAAAAAAAATAATTACAAAAATGAATGGCAAAGAACGTATTAAAAAACAAAAAAAAAAAAAAATAAAAAGTAATGAGATCTAGAGAGATTGAACATCTTTCTAAATCTCATTACTTTTTATTTTTTTTTTGTATTTTGTTTTTAATAATTACTCATTATTTTTTTAATTAATTATTTTTCATGCATTCACTGTTTGTTCAGAGGATCTAGTTCGATCAGTAGGCTCACCACGGAAGTGGCGGCTTCGGAATTATTGGTTTTCGTAACAAAATTAATCCTGTCTCCGGCGTTCACTTTGAGAGGCGTGCTGACGTTCGAGTGTTGATTCTCGGTCTTTTCAACGCTGTATCTCTTATCGCTCTCAACTCCATTCACCGTGAGATTGACAACCGCACTGTTATTCAAATCCGTGGAAGCCAGATCCATTCGAATGATTTCACCTCCCAACGGCATGGGATATCCAACCTGACCATGTTGCGATCCGCTACTTCCATTTCTGAAAGACCGCTCGGCTTTTCCCACCTCTAACGCACCGCTCTCCTCAGCCCACACGGTGATCAATTGCCTGGCGTATTTGACTTTCTCCACCACTGAAATCAGAGTGCAGGTGTCCGTCATGTTCACAGGATCTGGCAGATTCGTGATCGCGTGTCCGCCCATGGCTAGTTCACCTTCCATGATGTCACCCTTTCTCCAGATCGAGTTGTCGTCCACGTACTTCCTGCTGACTGCACTGGAATCAAATTCGGGATTGTGATCAAGACCGAATAAATTCGGACCATTCATGTTGATGCCGCCCTCCATGGTTCCGCCGGATTGTTTGTTCAGGTAGAGATCATCCACTTGCGATTCTATGTATTCTTAAGATTGCATCACTGCGGAATCCACGTAGCCCTTGTTGACCATGGTGGAGTCCATGTCCACATCGTCAATCTTCGACAGATTCAATATCTTGTTGAATCCCACATTCAGATCCGATTTCATTTCTCGTCTGTCAGACTTTCTCTGTTCCAGGTCTACATAGTCTTTGGTCGCCATGTCCTTGGGATTCGTGGGAGTGGCCACGTTCGTTATCTTGTTAGAATTGGTGTTCAATTCCGATTGCGTCATTTTCTGAACGTATCTACTTCTCAGGTGTTCGCTGAATCACGCCTGAGAGTCGTCCACGTATTTCTTGGTCGCGGCATCAGTGGAATCTATGGGATTTGCGATGTTCACCAAACATCTGGATTTCAGATCAAGATCGTCGGTCATGGCTTTATCCACATACTTATCTAGCATGATTCGTTTGAAATCTGCGTTCCCCCTGTCAACGTATTTTTTAGTCGCCGCATCTGTGAGATCTATTGGCTCGGGAAGATTGTAGAGCTTGTTATCATTCATGTTCAAAGGTTCCTCTCGAGGTTCGTATCTCTGAACGTAAAGTTCATCCAAGTTGGCAATGTCGTAGCCATCACCAACTTCGAGTGTCTTCCTCTTCTTTTTAGGTCGACTTTCGTCGTCACTTCTACCAAATTTATCAACTGGCATGTTGTTTTGAGGTTTTTGTTTTCAAAAATATATTTCAACGCAGTTTTTTAAAAAAATGAATTATTTTTCACTTATTTTATTTTTTTTGTTTTATTCAATTAAGTTTTTTAAAAGAATTTTTTACCTTTATATATATACTATAAAAAAAACTCTCTCTAATGTAAATCATTGAGAATGTCTTGAAACCAATCTCCTTTCGACCATCTCTTGAGAATGTAGAGACACAGGTGACCACAAAACACTTGATCCGGTGATTGCACTCGTTCCGTGTTGTAACAAACCACCGATTCATCGAGATAGTTCTTCATTTCTTTCGGAGGTCAGATTCCATAGCTGTCGAAATAATAATTCTTCTTCTTACCGTTCTTGAACCATGCCATCCAGTGAGTGCCTTCATCCGATAAATCATCCACATTCCAATTGTCGTCATCAAGGTCTTCTCTTCAGCAAGGCATCTCTGGAAAACACGCCTCGAAAATCTTTGATTTTCAAATCCTTCGCCGCATTTGACAGATCAATGTTGGATAGGGGTTCATTAGGTAAGATGACACCTTGTACGGATATCTGTATTTTCTTATTCATATATTTATTTATTTTATTATAATTCACTAAATGATGTTATTTTTTTTCCTCTTTTTTTTTTCTTTTTCAAACTAAATCTCTTGTTGTCTCTATCAACTTCTATAATCTTGAATTCGTCTAATAATTCCTCTTGATTTTCTGGAATCCTATCGTCCTTAATTATAACCAAAGCCCAATGTCCGAGCGCCAAAGTGCTTATTTTATCGTCTAACATGAATCTCTTATCGTCGTCGGTCGTCAGCAAAATCTTGTTGACTATTTCGGTATACACATCGTGATTGTTGCTTCGAATCGATTTCATAATCTTGTAGGCTACACCGGTCCACTTCCGAACAGACAATTTTTATACTCTCGGAAAGAGATGTTTTTCTTCACCACGTGCGTTTGAACCCCTTTACACTTCTTGATCTCTTCACCTTCTAGGCGATAAGCATATTGTTTAGGTCTCAAACCTACGAATTCGATGATTTGTTTACCACCACTCTCATCCTTAAATTTACCCAACACCTTCTTGTTGTCATTCAATTGAATGTTGGACGGGTGATCATCAGGATAACTGCTCATGTCAAACCACGCGGCCACGTCCAGAGATATATCTCAGTAGATGTCTTTCATCTCTATCTTGTTAACCAAACTGTCTGTGTCCGTGAACAGTAGTTTGGCTTTCTTACTGAATTTCTGTTTGACATAATCATAGTGAAACTCATACATCAATCGCTTGCTGATATCTAAGATGATCGGTCCTAGATGATAGGGTTTGTCGAACTTTAGGTGCATCTTTTGCATGTGAACGCCCACTAGATTTTCGTCGAATATGGTTTGATGTCTGTAATTGGGTTTCGCCACTAATTTTTTAGCTTTTTTCTCGGACGTGACGAGTTGAATGTCGGTTCTCTTCCTGATGTTTTCCATCGATTTACCGTACACACAGTTGTTCATGAGTTTGAAGAAATTTTCTTCGAAATTGTTCTTGGCTCAAATTCTGAGATTCGTGTTGAGATCAATGTATTTTTTCATCCAAGGCTCTTCATCGAATCAAATGACGCAATGTATGTTGAGTAATTTCATCCCATGATCAACGTATTGTTTCAAATTCTCGCTGTAGACGACATACTTACGTTTGTTAAATAAATTGGGAATGAGTTTTTCGTCATGTCCTTTGATCGGTTCCATTCGTTCTGGAGTCAGGATATAATCATTGTGCTGGTGGTGTAACTCTTCTGAATAGTTCAAATCGACTTCTAAAATGCAAGGATAGTCTCTCCATTTTTGCATCTCTTCCAGTTCCGTCACCCATTTGAAATTTCCAATTGGTAAAGGATGACTCATGGCCCAACCATACAGATTATTAGCATCCCAATACTGTATGTATTTATTCGATTGTTCCAAATTGAAACCTTTTTTCATGTAGGGATTGTTGGCTTTATAATATCCTTTTTGAACACGAGTAACATGTCCACATCGGATAATAATTCCAATTGGACTTTGGTGGTCTTCAACAGAGCGTCCCACGCCAGACCGGGTGCGGTGAAATACCAAGCTGGATCCAGATCGTAATTTCGACAACAGACGTCTTGAAAATTTTCGAACACGTCTACCAGGAGTAGAACGTCGGTCTTCAGATAGAGATCATGATAATCTCTCATGGTTTTCATATCAAACGATTTCCACACGTTTTTGGCGTGTTCGTAATCCTCATCAGAAATGTCAGATTCATATAATTTTGACTAAAAATCTTCTTTTGAAGGTAGCACGATGTTGTCGAATTTCTTTAGATTGTTCATGTAATCGTAAGGATGGACTCCTTTCCTCAACATAACGTCTACTCATTCTCCGAAGTGTTTGCTCATGATTTTAAATTTATCCTTGCTCATATTATATTATAATTTTTCCAGAGCGGTTGGCATGAATTTAAAACTGTCGACGAAATGTATGGCTCTACGAATGGATTTCCTTTCTTCTTCCAATGTCTCTCCATCAATTACTCTTTTCTTCTCCATGACCTTCCATTTCATGAAGGAAATGTATCTTTCTTCACTGTTCACGATGCAGTTTAATGCTTCGTGGGAGGTGCCGAGATTTTTCACGAACAGATGACTGTCGAAATCTGAGAGATTGTGAAATATCTCCGGATAGAGGACAGCGTCTCGATATTTTAAATTACACTTGCTGTGGGCCGGACCACGATACAGACCTATGTAATGATCGTGGTCTCTGACCTTCTTATTTTCCTGCAAATTCTTGTCAAACAATTGTCTGCATAAAATTTATCGTATAAAATTTGAATTTTTGATTCTAACTCTTCCACGAACCTTTGAGCCACGTCGCCGTCTTCACATCGTTTTGTGTAGATGAAGGGACCCATGCCGTGTTGCGAGTTGAATGCAATAGCCGGAAGGCATGTGTTTTTGATATCTTTCGACGTAACTTCGAAGAGCGTTGGGTTGGCAGGAACTCATTTTCATGGTGAAGCATTCGAAATCAGCCTTCGAATGGTACTTTTAACCTTCTATTGTGATCGCAAAAGTTAACAATGGTGTTGGGTTTAGGCATTTCGATGGCGATGCCTTGATTTTCGTTGCAATATTCCTGATGTTTCGCTAACGATTTTTCGGAGCGAAACACGTTCATGCAGTTGCAACATAAATATATATTTTCTTTATGTTTACCATTCTGGCTCCACAGTAATCAGCTCGGATTTGTAACCCAACAATAATGACAATTGTCACCATTCGAAATCAATAATAAAATAATCATCTTTTCTCTTCCGAGATACGAAGTCTGTCTGAGAGGACAGATCATTCATTTTTCCTCATTGTATCCCAAGACGTTCACCGCTACGGTGGGATTTTGAACCTCGAAACATCCAATGTCTTTTAATGGCATTGGAAAAGTCACTCCAGTCCAATCGAGATTTTTACAAGTCTTTTCGTAATGAGAAACTCTCTCAGGGTGGATTTTGACAGGGTATAAAGCAGAGGTGACTGCCCATTTAAAACACTGATCATCTTTATTTCTCACGTTGACCACGGCTTGTTTTTTAGCAAGGAAATATGGTAATTCCACTTAAGAAGATGCTTTCAACGAATCGTTTTTGGTCACGTGAATTTTGAGATTCAACACCTATTCGAATGTCCAATTACTACCTCTATGTTGATAATTTGCGAGAGATGTCAACATCTTGTCTTTCATTGTTTCGCAGACGTATGATAAATCTGAACCTCGAAATATGGGTTGGACGTTAGATCTGAAATATGCATCTCTCACGATGCTCACGCCGGAGTTCACATCAATTTTATTCATCGCGCTATGGAGTATCATCTTAATTTTTAGTCCCACGTCCATGTGTTCATGAAACAAATCCAATACTTTTTTCTTCACCTGTTCCATGAACAATTTCGGATCGACTTTCTTGAATGAGGGAACCACGTCGAAAGTTTTAAAAATGCCTTTGATCACACTCTCCCATTCTACGGGATTCGATTGAAATGCTTTTGTGATGATTCGTCCTACATATTCTTCTCCTTTCCCTTTGTCGATTGCTTGTCGAATTTCGTTCAATATATATAGGTCATCTCGATTCTGGACCGCATCACTCGTTTTCGTTTTTTTTATTTTTTTTATTTTTGAAACTTGCAGTTCTTCGACAGCTTTTTGTTTTATCGTCTTCTTATTTTTCGACATTTTGATTCCCTTTGCCACCTTTTTCTTCTCATTTTTCACAACCGGAACGTTTTTGACGTTGTTGCTATCGACATTTCGTTTGCCTTTTCATCGAGGAAACCATGTAACTCCTCACGTATGATTTCTCTCATTTTTTCACATCTCCATGTTTCGTTTTCTATTGTCAGGTGTTACTGCAATTGGCTTATTATTTTCGCAATTCGAATCTGTTTAAGTTTGTTCACTTTCGATCTTTCGATTTTTTTCTTTCCATCACCTCATGAATGATACTCCTGTATGACTTTAATTTTTTTTGATTTGGTTCTATGATTTCTGAAATTTGGAATTTTTAATTCTTTACAAATCTCCTTTAACTGAGGTACAGTATACTTATTTAAATTTTCCATTGTTTTTTTATTTTTTTGT
Source organism: Pictodentalium vernedei (assembly GCA_031216915.1). NCBI lineage: Eukaryota > Metazoa > Mollusca > Scaphopoda > Dentaliida > Dentaliidae > Pictodentalium > Pictodentalium vernedei. The sequence goes on along the minus strand of CM062296.1, from coordinate 404,074,759 downwards.
TTTATTTGTAAGAATATATTTGAATTTTTTTTTGGGGGGGGGGGGGGGTTCAATAATAATTTTTTTGTAAAAAAGTTTTTAAAATAGTTTTATATATATGTTTTAATTCCCTCAAAAAATTTTTTTTTTTTGGATGAGATTAATCGATTTTTATTTTCCTTAACGTGAGAAAAGATTGAATTAATATGACAAAAAAAAATAAAAAATAAAGGAAATTAAAATTTAAACTTTATATATATATATAAAGAGAAAAAAACCTTTACAAAAATTTCACATTAAAGAAAATTAAATTTAAAACTTTTTGTATATATATATAAAGAGAAAAAAACAACTTTTTAACAAATTATTATTTAAACACAAACTTCAAAATATATTATTATTTGCAATAATTCATAAAACAAAAAAAAAATAATCGATCATGACAACAACACCTAAAAGATGCGAATTGAAATTGAAATGAGTCGAAACGTGCCAGAAGCTTGGTTGTAAAATTTACAGATTACAATGACACGACACCATCAAATTGAATGAGATCGAGATGAAGGGCTTACAACACAAATACGACAAATATAGCATGTCTTTGAAATTGGATGAAGCCACGCTTGATTTGTTTTACGAGTACGAAAGCGATCTACAGAATATCGTCGTCACCGAAGAGAGAGAGAGAGATTTCGACAAGAGCAATTTGTCGTTGCTCTACGGAAGTTACATATATCCAAAAATCTCTCTCGAACTCGTGAACAATTCGGGTGGTGAGAGGGGTGGTGGGAGCACATTGACTGAAGTAAAAAAAACTCACAAAAGTAAAGATAAACATTCAACACATATGCGAAAAAGGAGAAAACGTGAGCATCAACATGCTAATAACGGACTTGGAAATATAAAAAAAAACAATAGAGAGATCGATTTAGTGAAGAAGAAAGGGGAAAAAAAGAAAAAGTAATGAGATCTAGAGATGTTCAATCTCTCCAGATCCCATTACTTTTTTTTTGTTTCCTCCTTCTTCTTCTTCTTCACTATCTCTCATATACATTGTAATAACGTTTCCTTTTTTCTCCACTTTCAGCATTGATTCTTCTTTTTTTTTGATATATTATGTTTTTTTATAATAACAACACATTTGATTCTCTCTATCATAGTTATTAAAGAATGTGGTGCATCTCTTGGCAACACTCTCATTGTTATTATTCTCTTCAGAAGGTGATGGAGGAGGTGGTGGTGGTGGTGGAAAACAACTCACTCTTCTTCCTCTATTTTTTTCAATTCTTTTTCCAGTTCTTTCCTGAAATATCCATCATTATCATTCAAAAAGGTCTCATAATCCTTTTTATCCATTTTTTAAAAATGTTTTATACTTTGTATATATTTTTTTTTTTACTTCATAATAACATACTCAAAAGTGGTATACCCTTAAACGGCGAATTCGGACCAAACAGCAAACCCTTGCTGAGTCACTTCACGTCCTGTCCACTCTTCAGATAGAGACCATTTCCACTGGAAAAAAACGTCTGTCTTGATGCGACACACGTCTCCTCCCTTCTTCAAAAACAATCCACTGCCACCCATTAATTTCTGAACTGCCGAACTCGCGAGTCCCGAGAGAGCTCCCACGCCGAGAGTCTGCCCGATAGTGGGCAATAGTTTTCCAGCGAGTTCTGCCAATAGTGGTAGGAAACCGCCTTTCATTCTCAAATTGTATTTCAATTGGGCGGGACTCAATCTCACCATCAACCCTCTTCCATCACGAAGTGCTTGCTGCATCCTTTTGATTCGAGTTCTGGTCCCGGCATTCGAATCCTGACTGCCACTCATCAGATCTTCATGAGTGAATTTGAATCTCACCGCCTCGCCTCGATCTAACGCTCTCTCAAGTTTCTACCTCTGTCCTTTGGATATGTTCACGTTTTTAACCACGTACTCTGTCATATTTCTTTTTCTTTTAAAATATATTTTGTTCAATTGTTTTTTTTTTGTTTTAATGATAATTATATATATTAAATAATTTTTGTAAATTAATATTGCGTTTATTTTTACCATTTTGATCTGTCAATGTGGTTTCGAGACTATACAATGTGTCTAAAATCACGGGTAGATAAACTAAATTTCGAGGTCGTCCCACGATTTTATAACCTGGTGACACATTTGGAAAGAAGGAATAGATCGTTGATTGAACACTACCATTCATGTAGCTTCCATCAATCATGTCCACGTTCACCAGAATACTATTGACGGCGAGAATGTCGACCATATTTTCGGATGGCGTGTGGCCTCGATACATCTTTCGATTGAATCCCAGCATCTTGCCGATCGAATCGTCCATGTTGAAATCCACTCGAAAATTATACTTCCAAATCCAACATCGTCTGTAGGGTATTAGGGTTGGGAGCGAGTCTGATCTTGTTGCTTCCCTTTCCATCCGCCTTCATTTGCGTCTGAATGTAATTGTTCAAATCATCTATGTCATAACTTCCTTTGGGAATTCGAATCTCCAACCAATCCACTCCGTTGGAATACTTGAATGAGTTATTCTTTTCGGTAACATTGGGAAAGGAATAATAAGTCTCCAGATTCACCAACGCCATCTCGTATCTTTTCCCTCTATTCAATTCGATGGAAGGTTCGAATTTCGTCATGAACCAAGTCAAATCACCACTCACCATGATTTGAATGGACTGTTTTGCAGCCGTATTCTCGGCTATCCGTTCTAACAATTCTCCTTGTTCGAACATTATATTTTTTTTATTTTTATTTATTTTCAAAACTAAATTATTGATGATTTATTATTATTTTTAATTTTTGTTTTTGTTCTCTATTTTATTATCATCAGAAACATAAAACTTGTTGAATCCACTCCGATATTTTCCGTGATTAAATTCGCTAGTCAAATCGATCACAATGAAATTGTGAAGTCCTCCATCCCAAACCCTCTTGCAGAATCTCCTGAATTCTTCTCTGCTCATGTGGTTTGTGACGTGATCTCCGTAGATTTGATTGAGATTCTTGAGATCCTGGAGACACAGGATACCGTATTTACTCGATGAATTGAAACACTCTTTGTATTGATACACCTGAATTTTTAAGAAAAATAATTTTTAAAATTACTCAAATAGTTGAGACAGTGTAAAAATTATTTTTCCGAATTTATCTTAAGTATTGATACAGGCTGAACATTTGTTTGCAGATTTCGTTTTGAGCACAGTTGTACTTTGTTGATACTTTCGATGTACCAGATTTATTAAAATATATATGTCAACCGTGTTTGTTTTTAATAATCGCCAGGTAGGTTCATGTATGTACTTTGTTGATATTTTAGATGTGTCAGATGTTTTTTTTATTACTCACGCCGGTAAAAGAAAGAAAGATCCAAAGCATGTGTTCAAGGTAAGATCGAGGTAAGCTGAATTCGAATGGTAAATCCTTGTAAATCCAGAAAAGAAAAGGGCTTTATTTCCTTGTCATTCAAGCAAACTGCACGTGCGAATCAAATCAAGTAGGTCAAGTTACCGGTAGCTAGATTTCGGTTCCTCCTCTCTCGCAGTTTAGAAAATGCAGCGAGAACTACTGAGAATGTGAATATCTGCACGAAAAGATTGGACTTTGTACAAAACGGGCAGGACAACTCGGCCCTTTGCCGTAAGTTCAATGTTTGGGTAAACCGAATGATTTCATGTAGTAGTATGTGTGGGTTAAGCCGGGAAATCAATATGTCTGTCGCAAATTACTTATCGATGGGGCTTTGTACAAAACGGGCAGGACAACTCGGCCCTTTTCCATAAGTTCAATGTTTGGGTAAACAGAATGCATTCACGTAGTACCGGTAGTGTGTGTGGGTTAACCCGGGAAATCAATGTGTCTGTCGCAAATTACTTATCGGTTCAATACAAAAAGGTGTTAATAACACCTTTATGTCTTGAACCTTTCAGTAATTTTAGACAGATATGTTTCGCCATTCATGGCAAATCTAATAAATCATTTGGGTCTCTGTGTGAAAGCAACACAATGACAAAGAAAACAGGACACAGCTTAAAATATTTTTTTTATTCTTTCAATTATTTGCATCGGTGTAATCAACAATAACAATATTTCCATAAAAGTACAATATAATTTCATAAAAGCAAAACAAGTGAATATTTCAGACACGATGTACGATTACATAGAGCCACCTGGTTACTGGTTAATTTATCCGTTGACTTTCAGGAGCACCATGGGTGAACCTCAGTTAGGCCTTAACAAACGTTGGCAAGTATATGGTGGTATTTCCATTCATCACATCGGAAGGGGGTGGGGGGTGCTGTATACAAATATTATTTATTTATGAGTTGGAAATCACCAGCAATGATTTTCAATTCACGATAGGAAAATAATATTTTTGAACAGGTGACAGGGGGCTACTTTCTATTATTTTCATACATCAGAGGGGAGGGGCTGCATCTTAGATTGTTACAAATTGCCGGTTGTGAAATTTCAACAAAAGTGAATAGGCATACACCAAGAACGAAATCCTGGGGTACTCCACAAATTTAACGGGGACTGTTTACGGATATTATTTTTTATCATGAGTTGGACATCACTGGGTGTGATTTTCAAATTATGATAAGAAAATAATATTTGTGAACAGGTGATAGGGAGCTACTTTCTTTTATTTCCGTACATCAGAGGTGAGGGGCTGCTTCTTAGATTGTTAAAAATTGCCGGCAGTGAAATTTCAACAAAAATGAAGAGGCATACACCAAGAACGAAATCCTGGGGTACTACACAAATTTAATGGGGGCTGTTTACAAGTATTATATTTTTATCATGAGTTGGAAATCACTGGGTGTGATTTTCAAATTATGATAAGAAAATAATATTTGTGAACAGGTGATAGAGACCTACTTATTATCATTTCCATACATTATTACCAGTACCGTACTTTACATTTTCATTGATACAATTAATTACTATCAGGAAGCTCGTCATCTGAATCAAAAAAATCGTTCACTGCTTCCTCCATTGACATCAATTCACCGAAATTATAACATGTGTGACAAGCATCATCCAATTCACCTAAAGTTTCAAATGGACTCTCCACAGGTATCCATGGGTCCTGCCCCACTAAATTGTCCTCAGCTCCGTTAAGGTGTACATTTATACCACACACTTTAAAAGAACGTTTAATCATGTCTTTCTTTTCTTTCAAATTATTCACTGCGAATTCAATCCAACTGACTACATTCGGCTTTGAAGCGGGCTTTATTTTCTCTTCCTTTTTCTCAATGATTTCCCTTGTTGATTCATTAATGAACTCGGCCCACTTTCGTCTCAAATCACACTTGACTGGTTTATTTATACTCACATCAAGAGGCTGAAGTTTTGATGTGCATCCACCTGGTATAATCGCAGGTAAAATGTTGTTTCTTCGAAGCACTTTCTTAACACTGTCAGTTAAATGTCCCCTGAAACTGTCCATAACAAGGAGACAGCGTTCTTTCTTCGTGTGACGGACAAGTACATCTTTAACCCAAACCTGCATCAAATGTTCATCCATCCACCCCTTCTCCTGAACGCACACTATCCAGTTCTTTGGCACATCAAATTTAAGTTCCCGCTTGCCTTTAAAAATAACCATTGGAGGCAAGACGGCACCACTGCTGGAAACAGCCAAAACAAGAGTCAGGTGCCTCTTTTCGGAACCAGTAGAGCGCATGCGAACTGACTTGGCACCAACTTTGTCTATTGTCTTATTTGGAACGAGATCAAAATATACAGGTGTCTCGTCCATGTTTATAATGTACTCGTCGTCAAAATCGTCTTCCAACCTTTTCTCCTTGATGAACTCTAAGAACTTTGCAGTCTTTTCCTCCAAATCTTTTGGCAGTCTTTGTGCAAGAGATGTTTTGGCACGCAATGTTAGATCATGACGCTGCATAAATCTTACAGCCCAACCATAACTGGCTTGAAAGTCCTTGGGCGTTTTGACTTCCTCTTTCTTAACTAGTTCTCTGGCATACGAACATAAAGATTCAATGGAAACTGGTAATTGCAGGTCCCTCTGTACCAAGACCCACTCTGCAATTTTATCGTCTATATCGGTGCCATATGAAACAGGCCGCCCACTTTTAGCAAGATGTCCTGCCTTGTTTCTCTGTCCTGTTGGGTCATCAAAGTTAATTTTAGACCACCTACTCAGTGATGCAGGATGTACTTTGAGTTTGGAAGCAGCTTTCCTTAATCCAATCTGTTTGGCTAAATCGACTGCCACTTTCTTCTCTTTTGCATTTAAACTTCTGTATTTCCCTCTTACGACTGATGTGGAATTGTCTGTTTCTGTTTCTGAGTTTTTACATATTTTTTTTGGTGGGCTTTCTGTGTCTGTTACCAAATCTATTTTTCTCTTCGCTGGTCTACCCACTGGACGTTTCACAACAGGTTTCAGTGGGCTCAATTTTACTTTGGGTCGCGCTTCCTCTGATGTCCGGTACTTGATCACAAATTTATCCATGTTTACAACTGTTTACAACTGAATGTCGTTGGGTTCAAACCCAGATATTTTATACAGTTTTGGGATTTTAAAAAAAACAACACGGTACTCACTTTGATGCTTTATTGAATTTTTTTCTTTCTTTACTATTATTTTTGTCTCCACACACAAGCCATCACATTTTTAAACAACACTTGAACAGGTGATTACGGCATTGTTTTATTTGGGCCAGTCACTGGCGGCTTTTCGATTGATGGGGTAACACCTGTTTCTTTTCAGTTGTGTTGTTTTTAAACGTAATCGATACTCACCACTGAACTTCATCAATGTTGTTTTTACAACCGAAAACAAATTGAAGGGAAATATTAACATCTTACATTGTATATGTAATCATTATAAGCTACGAAATGGCCATTGTCCCAAATTCCTTGTCAAAAGCACGTCAAATTGTCAATCAAGTGCGCTCTTCGAGATACTTGACCTTCATTCAATTGGCGAATTGGAAATCAGCTGGGGTTTTTTAAATGTGTGTTTTACGTTTTCACTTGGAATATTCTTTTCAAGTGGCCCACTCACAGGTATTTATCATTTTCGAAGAATTGATACACATCGTTTGAGACATTTCCTAAGAATTGAAACAGTTGAAAAAATATTTATTTTAAACTGTATCAATTCATCGAGTAAATACGGTATTAGCATTCTCCCTTATCATATGTCTGGGCAATCAAACAAAATAATTCTGAGACAGGTAGAAACAGTCCACATTGCTGTGACGACCCCTAACGTAATACGATTCGCATCGGTTCTGTCTCTCCAAAAGCAGATCGTCGAAAATCATGAGATTCTTATTTTCCGATTTTAATTCTCTGGGATCCGGAACATCGCTCGCGTTCTCATAAAATTGACACTCGACATTTGAAGATGCATTTCTCTTCATCAATTCTATTGCCACACCATCCAAAATGGTTGAAAGAGAAGCTTTGCTTTTGTCGAATTCCACCCTACTGTCGAAAATTCTGGCTATGACGTCCTTGGGCAATCTACGATCCATGCACTCTTGAAGCAATCTGTATTCAGGTTGAAACAAACTCTTGCCAAACACAAATAATCTGCCGTAATCCAACCAGCTGGGTTGCGACAACAGATTCATCAACAGATTGGTCTTTCCGCAATTTGATTTTCCCACTATCAAACCTCTTATGCTTTTTGGAAAGAACGCATTATTCAACCTCTTGGTTGCGGCATCGTTCCAAGACATATCTTTGATGTTCATCTTTTTTATTTTTTTATTTTTTAGATTTTTAAACACAATTTTTTTATGTTTTTTCAAACTCAGTTTGATAAATATTATTATTATTTATCTATATTACACCATCGCGAGTTCTCTTCAATCCAGATCCATTCGTCATTTTGGCTAAATCTTGTATGGGTACCACAGCATCCTTAAAATCTTTCCATCTTTTTGACGATCTCTCTAACGTAGCTCGCTTCGCCAGTGGACTGATCAACTTGTTGATCAACGCGTCTGCTGCCCTCTTGCCAGCCACCAAAGTGATCCTACCACTAGCTTCGGAAGCAGCTTTCTTACCAGCATCCAAAGCCATCTTCTTACCGACCTCAAATGTAGTTGATGCGAGTTTTCTACCTACATCGCTCGTGAACGCTCGCATTATAGAATCAACGATACCAGAACCGCCTTGAATGTAAGTTCTAACATATCCTCTGTTCTTTATCACCAACATATTTTATTTTATAATATATTTTGTTTTTTTGCTTGTAAATCATTTTTTTGTTTAAATACTTTATTATTTTTAGTGTAGATTTACTTTTTTATTTATCTATTTTTTGTTTTTCTTTCTACTTATTATATATCATTCCTTCAATTCATCAACCTTTTATAATCTGGTCTATCCAAGACCTTCTGCCTCAACAATTCGTCACATATGCTCACTATCTGATTATCCACACCAGTATTACCAGCGCGTCTACTAGCCATCAACAATTGCAATTTCTCGAACAGAGCATTGGAATCGCTCGGATGAAAAGTGGTTGTCACTCCCTTTCCTGTCACTGATTCGATGAATTTCTTATTCATATCCTATATCAGTTTCACCACCTTCGTCCACTTGTAACCTCTGTTAGCTTTGGGTCTCGTCTCTCTGACATCATTATTCCACTTCATGGCGTGGGTCTGAACCAGAATGTCACCATTATCGTCAAAATCCTGATCTGTGTAATCTCCAGGCTTGTCAAAAAGGAGCAATTTGCGTAGTCCAGGAGTTAATTCATACCTATTCGAACCGACGATTAAATCTTCATCATCCTCTTGCACTTCAGTGTTGCCCACGAAAGTCCTACCGCTCGGATCTCTGTAAATTCCATACAACAGATCTCTCTGACCACCATCGTCGGACGATGCGACGCTGCTAGAGGTAATAGTTGAAGCTGCATCATCGTTCTCACTCACATCAGTTTCGATTCTCATGGGAATGTAATCCGGTGAAGATCCTTGAAAGGAATACTTGTAAAACTATCAGGCAATGAACCCATTCTCAAAGAACTCTCTTTTATAGGTCTCAGTTCTTCAATGATCTCCTTCTTGCTTCGTTCCTGAACCTCCGTCACAGGTTTGAATAGTTTGATGGTCTCTCGTCTTAATTCCATCTCTCCCAATCGTCTGTTTCTGTCAGCTGATCGAATACTCTTCTTGACACGTTCATATTCATCAAGAAGTTCGTCTCTTCGCTTGGAATCTTTGATGTGTAGAAACATTTTTGTTCTCTCGATTATTAATATTTCTTTTTAGAGTGTAGTAACGTCGATTATTTTATTATTCTCAAAATTAAATGTAGTTAGTTTTTATCTTTTTAAGTAAATAAAATCTTCTGTCTTTAATATATATATAACTGAAACCAGCTGAGGAAAAACATTTACAAATGAAACCTCGATAAATGCGTTGCCCTCAAACGTGTTAAATCGCATCAGCGGTTATTCTCACCATGGAGAAAACTCAAATAGTTAAAATCTTAAATAAACATATCAGTAATGTGGCGCTTTCAAACACATCATGTAAATCACATCAATTAATCGTTTGAACTGTTCCACTTTCATCCATAGAATAGATTTCAGTTAAAACGATTTAAGTAGAAATTGACTTATTGAATGAAAAACCGTAATACATTCAAGTGTGACAAATGGAGTTCTTCCGGTATTTGCAGTAAGTTTACAGTAAGATCACTTTGAAATGCGACCTGCGCATCAGCCTGATAAAACAGACTGATGATTGTAGCATGCAGGAGACTCTATTTATACTCTCCCCACGCCCACGCACTATGAACGTTTACAATACATTTTGCAATATGTCTGCAGTGCGTTTGCATACGTATTGTAAACGTATTGCAAATGTTCTTAGTGCGTTCAAATCGTTGTCACTACGTTGCTAGTACATTCACAATACATTTGCAAAACGTTCTCTGCGTGGAGAGTATAAATAAAGCCTCCTGCGTGATACAATCGTCAGTCTGTTTTTCAGCAAAATGCAAGCACCAGCCTAATCACAACAGAGTGACTAAGTAGAAATCAAAGAAAACTGAACAAAACCGATCTATTATGATTTACCTCAAAACTCGTGATGATTTGATATTTTCATCCGTTCCCTTCACTGATTCCTTTGTGAACGATCGCACCACCACGATTGCAAACGTGGAGAGACAATTTCCTCTCAGTTCTAATTTTCGACGTTCCTTAATTTTTTGTGTTTTGCTGTCCTGAAATCCTCACAAGTTGGTCATCATGAGTTAGACGGTTCGATCGATCGTTGGCGAACATCGAAATTTCGTCGATTCTAGTTTTTTTCAAAATCTTAATTTTTTACATTTTTGCAGTTCTGAAATTCCCACATGTTGGTCATCGTGGTCTAGACTGTTCAATCGACCATTGGCGAACGTTGGGAAAAAAATTAGGATAGATTTTTCCTGTCCTCGTATCCCCAATCGTTTTTACTGATCGGAACGCACCTATCGCCGTCTAAAATGCGATCGCGAACGTTGTGTCCTCGTATCCCCAAACGCATTTTTGATACTGTCCTTGTATCCCCAAAACGTTTGCCGGCATTTGCCAACATTCGCTAATGATCGATTGGAAGGTCTAACCCGCGATGGTAAACATTGAGAAGATTTAGGTCAATTTCTTCGATTTTTCCTTCCACGCGAATTCTGTCGAAATCGCACTCGTTTGCCAACGGTTGTTTAAACCATCCAGGACACGGTAATCTACTTGTGGGGATACGAGGACAAAATGTACAAACATTTTTTTGTACATTTTAACACTGAATCCTATGGGTACATGTACGTGTACGTGTACATTTTTTTGAAAAAATGTCCTCGTATCCCCTGATTACACCTACTAACGACAGTCACTCATAACTAAATTTGTCATTTGTTTTGCAAATGCTTTGTTGGCAATTCGAGTTTTATTCACATCATATCTACTACATTGTAAGTAACTAGAAAACAAAACCTTTTCCTGTGGAATTTATGAGAAAGGATTTTCATCCAACAACCACAAAAATCGCCACGAGGTTACTGTACACGGGGAGAGGCTATACATGGCTGTACTTTATGCCCCAATACTTTCAAGAGATGAATTAACGGATCATCTGAAAACCCACCAAGAAGGTTCTTTGAACTGTCAATTTTGTGTTTCAATAGCAAATGCAATAAAAGAGAGGCAGTGTACATCGAACAGACGGCGATGTCAAGAAGTTCCAGTGCATGTTTTGTCTGAAATCCTATAGTAGGAAAGATACATTAGAAAAACATATGGAGAAAAGTCAAATCTCGACGTTTAACTGCGCGACTTGCGGGTTTCAGCTGATTCAACTTAACTGTCATCGGGTCACAAATAGCAGAGATGCACAACTCGATTGACCGGTGGAGACGCTCCTCATCAAATAAGGGGGGGGGGGGGGGAAATGAGGTTATGAGGAGGGGTGAAGGAGACAAGTGTGTGCTCATATGTTTAAAAGTTTAATAACCTTAATTGCTATTAATTGCTACGACGTAATCCCCCTAATAAATAGCGTATATTCATTTAATATAATATATTAATAATTTTCGTTAAATAATTCATTTTTTTTATTCCACACCACCCGCAAAACTGTTGTGGTCATGATTAGCCATTGTGCAGAAATATGTGACCTTAAACACCAATAAATAAATATAAATAAATAAATAAATAGTGTCTGTCGGTTATCAAAACAGCCCTTAGGTGTTTAACAATTAATTGTGGACCAGTGCGTTTAAAAATGCCAGAATCTAGTTGATTTTTCTCAAAGTTGATAACAATAATCACTTTTAACTCATGTGAAAATGGAAAAAAATTGGGTGATAACACCACAGCCTGTGTTTAATCATAGAAAAATCACACCCACGCTATCGTGTTTTACTAACCCGTAGGTTTTATTTTTTGAACATTTACTGAAGAATAACTCACCCATCTAAGTAAAAGCATGAAAGAGCTACCATTATCTAATTACCCATGTGGGGGGAGTGGGGGGGGGGGGGTGGGGTGGGGGGGGGTGGGGGTGGTAGCGTTGTGTACTATGGCGTATTACCTTCAGCCAATGATAACCCTGTGTAGAACTTTGACAGTTGTTTGCCTTTGCACAATGGTTCTTTCCGGATTGCTCCAACTGTCGTTAAATAAATAAATGAAAAACTACAATTCTATAATTCTATAATAACAGGCCAAGCCCCCCTTCGTTTTATATGTTTTGGGAGGGGGAAAATCAGCAATACTTTCACCCACCCCCCCCCCCCCTCCACATTTTAATAGTTGAAAAACTCTGTTACGCGATCAAAAAATGGTAAAAGGATACGCGATTCTGTATTAACCATCCATACGCTATTTATTAGGGGGCCAATCTCATAGTAAATAAGGCTTAAGAGTGCAGTAAGTTATGAGAGGAGACTAATTGGGGTAATTTGATCACTCAAAATTGTGGGGACGAGGTATCCGGGGCCTGACATGCCCATTACATTTAGAGAACTGGACTGGGGTTTAAGATAATTTAGCTATTGTGAGGAGTGGGGGAGGAAAGAGAGGTTTCCAAAAGTTTTTTTCGTTTTGGATGACCTGGAGGAGGGGAGTTCATGAAAGTTTTAGGTATTGTGAGGGGTTACAGGGGTGTGGTGGTGAGGGCGTGGGATAATGGAGGTGTCTGCTTGGTTGAAAAAGTGTGTGTTTGTGACAAAGCAACTCTTCTTAAGACTATGGTGGCCCTGAAAAGGGCCGTTTTTTTTTTTTGCTTTCCATAGAAAGCTATCTTTTTCCTCCCATCTCCGCCTCGATGAAGAACTCATTTTCCCAATCTTCGTCGACTGTTAACGACATCTCCGCCTCGGGGAAAAATTTACTATGCCAATCTTCTTTGACTGTTACCGGTGTCTCCAACCTTGGCCCTAAAAGTGCTTCCTCCTGCATGTGTACGGGAAGATCGAACTAGTGTTTGGGTCGATGTTTGTACTGGATCTCCCCGAAAGGACGTCTGGCAGCCTCAACAAAAGGGTAGTCTTTAAGTTTCTTTTCTTCTTCCTTAATGGGGAGCGTCGCTGACCACCACTTTTTTAATGCTAATGCAAATTCTTCATTGGCTTGCTACTTCTTGGTTCGCTCATAGCTGTTCACGGAAGTATAGTCGATGCTTGTCATGTTGGCTTTTCTGACACAGTTTCTAATGAGAGTGAGGGGTGGGGGAGGGGGAAAGGTTTCAAAAAGCTTTTGGGTATTGGATGACCTGGAGGGGGAGTTCATGAAAGTTTTAGGTATTGTGAGGGGTTTCAGGGGAGTGGAATAAAAATAAATTATTTAACGAAAATTATTAATATATTATATTAAATGAATATACGCTATTTATTAGGGGGATTACGTCATAGCAATCGAGGTTATTAAACTTTTAAACATATGGCCACACACTTGTCTCCTTCACCCCTCCTCATAACCTCATTTGACCCGCCCCCTTATTTGATGAGGAGCGAATCCACCGGTCAATCATCGAGTTGTGCATCTCTGCTATTTGTGACGCGATGATGGTTAAGTTGAATCAGCTGAAACCCACAAGTCGCGCAGTTAAATGTCGAGATTTGACATTTCTCCATATGTTTTTCTAATGTATGTTTCCTACTATAGGCTTTCAGACAAAACGTGCACTGGAACTTCTTGACATCGCCGTCTGTTCGATGTACATTGCCTCTCTTTTCTTGAATTCGCTATTGAAACACAATATTGACAGTTCAAAGCACCTTCTTGGCGGGTTTTCAGATGATCCATTAATTCATCTCTTGAAAGTATTGGGGCATAAAGTACAGCCATGTATAGCCTCTCCCTGTGTACAGTAACCTCGTGGAGATTTTTGTGGTCATTGGATGAAAATCCTTTCTCACAAATTCCACAGGTAAAGGTTTTGTTTTCCAGTTCGATTACTTACAACATAGTAGATATGATGCGAGTAAAACTCGAATTGCCAACAAGGCGTTTTCAAAACAAATGACAAATTTAGCTGTGAGTGACTGTCATTGTTTTAAAATTGACTGATTGATTTTTTTGAGAACCAGTCAAAACGCAGAAATTGAACCATTAAAAAATCGATGAAATTTGAAAATTTGAATCTCAGAGTCTGGAAGAAGGTCGCTTGTTGATCGCTAATTTAATGAGGTTTTTATTACACCCATAACTTTTGAACAATAGGAATTAGTGATTAACATCTGTCACTCGCGTGCTGTAGTTCACATTTGAAAAAAAAAATTGATTTAATTACACCCAGACACAATGCAGTGTTTACCTTAGCACGGGTAGCACAGGTCAGAGGCAGTCGATAGCATTCATATATATGTCCAATACGTCAATATTATTTTTAAATATATTATTTTTTATCTAATAATATCTATCCCAAATTATGACTTTAAAAAAAAATATGTTCTAATCGATGTAAACATTATTAATTCATTTATTAATATACTAATTGTTATAATCAACCCTAATTACACTCATTAATTACATTAATTATATTAATTATGCAACAGTCATTAATTAAAATTAATTAAGCAACAGTTATTAATTAAAGTGATTAAAAAATATTCATTAAGTGACGTCATGTTAATTACCTTACGGAACTTTTTAATTAAGATGACGTCATCCACCCACTCCATCCACTCCACCATCCACTCCACCAGAACAGGCCTGAAAAGGACCAACCATACTACTGAGGCTAATAAACTTTTCCCACCGTGCATTCAAAAGTCTGTTGCTTGTGTTTGATTGGAGATTAATAAACTTTTCCCACTGTAACTTCTGGATCCTGCTGCTTGTGTTTGATTAGAGGTTAGCCCTTTGAACTCTAATGGTATCTTCCATGCCAGTTCAATGGAAGCATTCGGAAGAGTTCATATTCATTATTTGGGGTAGACCAATCAATATTTTCAACGTGCAGCCTCGACGCTGCACGTTACACGTTGAAAATATTGATTTGTCTACCTCCACATTTACTGAACAGCCATCCTATACGCATGTTACTTGTGCATAATTAGAGGCTAATAGACTTTTCCTACTGTACTTTCTAGAGTCTGTTGCTTGTGTTTGATTACAGGTTAATAAACTTTACCCACTGTACATTCTGGATCCTACTGCTTGTGTATGATTGAAGGCTAATAAACTTTTCCTACTGCACTTTCTAGAGTCTGTTGCTTGTGTTTGATTAGGGGTTAATAAACTTTACCCACTGTACATTCTGGATCCTGCTGCGTGTATGTTTGGAGGCTAATAAACTTTTCCTACTGTACTTTCTAGAGTCTGTTGGTTGTGTTTGATTAGAGGTTAAGAAACTTTTCCCACGATACATTCAACTAACTTACTGACTTCACTTTCTTGTCTGTCCTTCTCTACGGTCTCTTTGATTTCGTTCAGTTCTGTTTTCACTTCTGAAGCAGGAAGACGTCTAATTCTCACAAGTGCATCCCCAGCCTCTTTAATTTTGTCATTTTTGACAAGCCACCTTGGACTTTCTGGTAAAAATATGAATCCAATAAACTGTAATACTGATGGTACTGCAGCAAGACCCAACATGTACCTTAAATGAAAGTCACAAAAGACTGAACTTCAGGGGCGTTGCAAAGATGAACGATGGGTGTGTGTATGTGTTTGGGGAGAGGAGGGGCGGGGGGGGGGGGTGTAGATCTGATTTGTCCAGACTGTGATAGCACAAGTCCGGACTGACTAACATTCTATCTACATCATCAAGGCATGCCTTCGTCGAAGGCATGCCTTGCTGATGGAGTTGGAATATTAGTTAGTCAGGATTATAGTTAAAGGCTCAAGACTTCTTTGAAATGTACAGTACGTGGAGAGTGTATTATCACTAAATCACCCACAGAGTGGAGATTCCACCCAAGCAATATTTGCAAATTTGTTGCAAAGAATAACAAGCACAAGCACAGTTTCCAGCCAATGGACCCCCGGGTTTAACCCGGAGGTCAATTGTCTGAAACGTTGCTTGTGTTTTTTGTCTATATATACAAAATTTGAAAGAATAACTCCACTGGTGATTTAACCCTTTACCTAACACGAAAGGCAGACGACAATTGCAAATACAATTCTTGAATAACTATTTTTTTCATTTTTTGCCTCAAAAACATAGCTTATGATCCCCATTGAAACGACCTCGTTCTAATGAGGGTTCATGAGCTATGTTTTTGAGACAAAAAGTGAAAAAATAATGAAAACTGGATGGCGATTTTGAATAGTTTGAGCTCGTTCTAATGAGGGTCATAAGCTATGTTTTTTAGACAAAAAGTAAAAAAATAATGAAAATTGGATAGTGATTTTTGTGAATAGCGCAGCATCATATCCTGTGTGTTGCGCAAAGGGTTACATGGTTAAAACTAATGTTGAATTTTGGCTGTGAAACAGTGATGCTTTCCGAGATTAAGAAGTGACGAAACGGCTTCTAACGGCGTCAGTCACAGCTGCTTGTTGAGGACCTGTTCCTAACGGGCGTTCAACGAGCAGCGATGGTCGATGCGGGTCGCATCGTTGGTTGATAACACAAAAGAGGTATACCCCTCCCATAGTAGGAGGACCTGGGTTCACCCTCGGGAAAACTCTGAAGTTTAGTAAACAAAACTCTTCAAAAGAGGTGCGAATTGTTGTCTGGGTGAAGATGCGGACGTTACTCACAGCTAAAATTGGCTTAGTGAGGAGTGAATGCTCGCTGTGTTGGATAGTCGTGACGATCAAGCCATTCCATGTCTTGAAGTTGTAGGAAAACACCATCCCACTTAGAAAAGATATGGGAACTGCGTTCTGATTGAAAACATTCAGTGCCACGCAATGTTCAGGGGGTTAATAACATTTCAAAAATCCTTGAAACCTTTTGTATTACTGGCTTACAGTTCCCACTGCCAGGCGGGGTTTAGCATCACGATGTGGATCGCGGAAGGACACCCAAAAAGAGTTTTGTCGGAAAAGAAATTAGATTCTGTCGAATATGTTTTCCTTAAATAATAGAATAGTATATCTATTGGAAACATCAGGGAATTACACCGTTTAGATGCCCATCTTCATTTTTCTTTCCAAATGCTAGTGGATTGCGTCGTTTACTAAAACCTTTCTCTGCTCTTTGCATTGATACGTTCTGTTGGAAAACGTATGGTCTTGGTCTACCACACGCACACCAGAAAAAAAGTCAGCTTCACCACTGTCAGTCCCTGCACAGTAAGTTACTGTTTCATTAGCAGGAGAGTGGAAGTGTGTCCTGATTCTAGGGTGCCACACTGCTGAATTTCCATCTGTATCTCCTCACCGGCTAAGACCATACAACGTTTGATAAAACCATTTCAAGTCCATTTACATCACACTCTGCTCCCTAGAATGAAAAGTTTCCAACTACCACCTTTGTTCGAAACGTACGACTTTGGGTTCTAACTTTGGAAATCGTCTGTTGAATGCAGCAAAGAGCCGCCTTCACTGCTTTAACTTTAGCTTTAGCAGATGAAACCTTGTTGCACTCATAGGGCGAAATATGGACTCCAGTCAGAAAATCCCGTGAACTACTGTCCCCAAAGCACGAAATGTCTGATACAAACGGCAGAGGCGTGTTGGGGTGGGGAATTTTTTTGAGAGGTACAAGGTCGATACATGCAAACAGGCATATACCAAGGCCATAGGCCTGAGATGGGATAGGTATGGCCTTCGGTTGGGGGCTCCCCCGAACCTCAACAATGGGAAGGCCATACCCCACCCACGACGGGCGTATGGTACCCCCTTCGACTGGTGAGGATTCCGTGACTACCCCGAGAAAATTTTGAAAATTCATTGCTCTGTGAATGAATCTGGGACCCTTTGGTGCTTTAATTTTCCAATTTCGGCCCCCCTCCAATTGATGGAGGTTTGGGGGGGGGGAGGTCCCCAAAAGAATTTTGAAAATTCAATGCCCTGAGAGTGACTCTGGAGCCCTTTGGTGCTTTAATTGTCACATTTTGAGGGGAGAGGCACTGTTATTTTCGGGGGACATTATCACCCCCCCCCCCCCCCCCCCGGCTACGCCACTGACAAACAGGCACAACTACGGATAAAATACAACAAAATCAACTTCTATGGGACATGAAATTTCCAACTGTTGGTGGCATGAGCACTGAGATTCCAACTATTGAAAATTGTGGCCGGGATTTGGATGTCGCTGTATCTCTTTCGCACCCCTCCACTGCCACGTTTCTTTCTTTCTTTCCATCTACAACTGGAGGCCCTCAAAAAATGAGAACAAGAAGGTAATCGACGCTTTAGGTAAAGTGTCATAACAAATAAAAAACTCTTTGTTATCACTGGCTTCATGATAATGCATATAAAAATAGACTTGTCTGTGCTGATTAAGAAAAGTAGTTCCTTGGAGGACGTGCAACATCGCCTTTGCCATTGTTCGAACCACTTCCACATAAGTGATTTGATGGGCACGTTAACACATGGAGTTCATAGTTTCTGGATAATTTGACCGCCTATGGGCCGATTGAATGTTATATTCCACAGCAAGGTCGCAGGCCGCAAGTCACCAGTTTAATTCTCTAAGGAATCAGACGCTATTATGGCCTGGAACCAGTCTGGTCCATAACCCCCTGCACACTGATGTCAAAATATCTAAAGTTCAACATGCAAATTTTTCCCATAATGCAACTAGAAATTTAACCAATTCAATTTTGTTTGACAGAGCTCATTGAGCTCTGTCAAACAAGATTGAATTGGTTAAATTCCCAGTTGCATTATGGGAAAAATGACTACTTGAAATTTGCATATTTTGACATCAGAGTGAAGAGGGTTTAAATAGTCCATGGCCTATGTTTTACATTAAATCATCCGGAATATTTCAGTTGGGTCGATTTTCGACCAACTGAAATATTCCATTCGATTGAATCTAAAAAATATCATAAACATTCAGTTTCATTGAACCAAAGAAAGAAAAGTTTCTCAATCAAGACTTGATTTTATCGAATCTTTAATAACTCACCAATACGACCAGGCATGTTTGACCGTTAATCCTTTACCTAACACGAACAGTAGACGACACTTACAAACCAAGTTCTTGAAGAACTAATTTTTTTTAATTTTTTCATCAAAAACATAATTTATGACCCCCTATTGCAACGATCTCAACGAGCTCGTTCCAGTGAGGGGCCATTACCTATATTTTTTCGACAAAAAAAAAGAAAAAATAATGAAAATTGAATGATAATGCTTTTTGAATAGCGCCGGAAGGTTTTTACCATTACGTTGGTAAAGGGTTAAATAATTATGAATGAAGACTCTTGACAGCAGTTTTTTGATTAGTGCCAATAAGTGTGTTAATGTCTTGACCGTTTGTAAGGTGAATTAAATACCTTTTGATTAGAATACCTGCACATGGGGCACAACAGAATATCTGCATATCATTGTTAGTAAAATGACATCACAAAACATCAACTCCTCGAAAAAAACAAAAACAAAACAAATCAAAACAAAAAAACATATGTATAGTTTGTTTCTTTCGCTTTTATCAGTTAAAGGTGCTTCAGTAGGACGAGCTCAACGAAAAAATAATAATAATATTTTGAATTTGATTTTTGGAAAAGTGCTGGTCGGATACAGCCTCTATGTTTGGGAGAATGTTAATGTGCACGTCGTGTTAATCTATGGATGGGTCTCGACTACGTCCGACGCCGCATTAACTCTTCAGCCAGTGCAACGTCATGTCAAGTTTAACTCTTAATTGCCACGAACGATTAGGATCAGATTTGGTGCCTGGGGGTAATTTGACCAGGAAAGGGACATCGGATGGGCCGCAAGCGTTTCTGACATCGCGTTAATCCTTCAACCAGTGCAACGCCAATTATAGTTCGTCTCAAACGTCCATCACACGTTCAAGAGAAAATGTGGCATCTAGGGGTAATTTGACCAGTAAAGGGGTATGAAATGGCTTCCTATGACGTCTGCTTCTCATTTTGCTTCACCCCTTTAACACATGCAACGCTGGATGTATTTCATTTAAACTATGCCGTGCCTGGTCCGATCGAGATACAATTTGGATGGATGGAGTGCATTTTACGTGCGCGTCGCGTTAACCCTTCAACCAATAACACTTCAACCAGAGCAACGCGGTGATGCAGTCCTCCATTTTCAGAGATATCGAGTCAAAGTTTCTCATATTGTTGAAGATTATCCAGAGCCTCCAAGGTGTCCAGGTTGGGTAACCGCTTCATTTTATCTGTCACACAGAAGAACTGTGCAACTTCGTTTGGCATTGTCCGGGGTATCAAATGAAGGTAGACCTAACGATTTGCTTGCTGCTGGATCCACTTTCATGTATTTTCTTTATGACAAATGAGTTCCTTGTTTTATTTTCTGAACTTTTCTTCTGTTTCTGCATTGAAATAATCACTGTTTAAACTAAACTAACGATTTGGGAAACTGACAGGTGACTATGCTTGAATTGGTAAATCATTTTCATGTAAAAGTCTGATTTTTTTCTCTGGTACTAACTCCGGGTGCGTAAATTCTTGGAAGTCGGGCTGTCTCCTCTCCCCAAGTCTTTGTCGTCTGGGTAGAGCTCTATTGTCCGATAGTACACTTATCTTAACCGTTCACCTGAAGAATCGGCGGCATCCGTCCACGTAATTTATAATTTGAGTAGTTAAAAAAAATTAAAAAAATTAACCCAAACCAAATCGTACACGTTGCATTGAGGTGTCACATGATGATTTTGTGTAAATTTTTTAAAAAGTTGAAAAAAATAATAAAAATAAAAAATTGTGATATCATGGGTGTTGGATGGTTGGGTACAGGGTTAACTGCAATAGTTAGCAGTTGGACACGAAGTTTCACCTTTCTAGGGTTTTCCCGACAAACAGGACATATTGGCACGTTATTATATAGTGTTCTTGTTTGATAATTAATCATTCTTTGGAATCTGTCGCGGCAGAAATTAGCGAAAACTTTGTTATTCCAAGAAGCGAATTAACCATTCTTGGCATTTCTGTGATTAAGGAATGTATGATGTCAAAGCACATATTTAATAAATCCCCCAAAGAATCTAATTCTAGACCTCGAGAGTGGAACCTGGAAAATTTTAGAAAGGAAATCTATGATGATGAAAAAGCATCCGGTTTGAACAAATTGAGAACATATCGGGAATTAAAAATACAATATGAACATGGAGCATACCTTAACTCTTTGAACCCTAGCGGTCGCTTTTCCGGCCAGGAACATGATATGCCATAACGTCATTATATAGGATGGCTGTTCAATAAATGTGTGGGGTAGACCAATCAATATTTTCAACGTGCAGCCCCGAGGCTGCGCGTTGAAAATATTAATTGATCTACCCCAAATAATGAATATGGACCGTTCTAATTGCTACCATTGAACTGGCGAGGAGTATACCGCTAGAGTTCAAAGGGTTAATATAAAGGATTTTGAAACCAGGATAATATTCTACAAACTAACAATTAGCAACCATAATCTAGAAATAGAGCAGGGCCGATATTAACAACCAACGGTGCATTATTGAGAGCGCATATGGAGCAAGTGTGGTCTTGAAGTTGAGACTGAGTTACAATTTTTTACCATGCTCGCCTAAGTTACTACCTGTGAAAAGCATTATGTTAAATTTTAGCTTTCAACCCCACTACTTGTGTAAAACTTTTACTGCGTTAAACGCAATTTACACGTACAGCAGGAAGTTCATCCAACTTGACCTTTAGCATGACGCAATTATTTATTTATTTATTTATTGGTGTTTAATGACACATATTTCTGCACAATGGCTAATCATGACCATGACAGTTTTACAGGTGGGGGAAGCCGGATTACCCGGAATGAACCGCCGAACAACGGCGAGCAACTGTCAGCTCCCCAACATATCAACTCCACACAAGCAGGGTTAGCATTAGTTGAAGACATGTGCACCATCGACGTGCAGTACGCCTTAGTACACAACGTCACCGTGCCGCCACGTGGACAATGGGGGTGAAGTGTCTTGCCCAAGAACACAACGCGGTTGAACATAACGCAATTTGCCGACTTCGATACATTCACACTTCGCGACGTTTTATTCAAACATTCGACGTTTTGCGGTACTATCTACTTCGTACAATGGCTTAATAAGTTTAAAATAGCTACAATTAAATATTTAAAGTAAAATTTAAGAATCGTTAATAATAATTTGACTGAAAAAGCAAGGTAAATTCAATCAACTTTGGCGATGTGTTTTGCTGTCAATCAAGCATTCGCATGCAGCCATGTATCTGCATAGAAAGTGTCGTTTGTTCACCATTTTAAGTGACAAAGTCGATTTTTTATTAAGAGCATGGTATAAATAAAACAAATAGGTACTAGAATCGGTAATCAGATTTAAATCACACGTAGAATAAGGGTTTTAACCACTCGGCAAGACGAATGTTCAAAACCCTTATCCCACTCGTGTTTTAAATCCGATTACCAGCCCTTGTACCTGCTTATTCTATATGTATTGAATTGCAATGCATATGTACATATATGCCGCAAAATTTTCGAAGAAATGCCCTCAACAAATCTTCGATTTCTGTTAAATGACTGAAAGGAGAAATTTCTTTACATTATGCAAAACAAACAACCGGAATTATCTAATGTTATCAGCAAAATAGTCCGAGCATTTTCCAAACATAGATCAAATTTGCCCAACATCAAATCGTCGCCTGAGTGCTAGAATGTTCTATGTCCCCTATGGGACATAGAACATTCTAGCACTCAGGCGACGAAATGATATAGCAATAATCGATCAAGGGAGCAGTAAAGTATCTTGAAAAAAAACTATTGTCTACTTTTTCAGCATTTACTTATTGATATTCAGAATGATTGTTGCTTTTGTTTTATACTCATGACATCGGCCTTGTGTGAAAGTATTATGCCATTGAACTATTCTATTCCATTCTATTAACGTAGTGCGGAGTGACGTGGTCTGCCAGTCAAGGGACTACGCATCAGCATTTCTTTTATCAGAACACAAGGCGCTATTCACCACATGAAAAGTCAAGCTTCGGTCTCAGGCTGATTTGCAATTATCCCGGGCTGGTATCTCGGCCGATATGAAAGTTACCAAGTAATAACCTATGATTATATTAGTTTGTATGCATAGTAGTTGGCTAATTTGTCTTGGGAAAGTCGTTAGAATGCAGTGTGCTGCGCATTTCTGTATTAGTTTCTAAAGCTGGTGGATACGTGGGTTTTGCCCTCAGAGACAGTTGTCTGAGCGTTGGGTCCAGTCAATTCGCCTGCTCTATGCGACAACGCAGATTATACAGATTTAATTAACGATCGCAAGTGCTTCGATGTTGGGGATTCTCAAAATTAATATTAAGAGTCGTGAAGGCACAGCATCTCATTGACGTTTTGAGACTGGGCGTATCTGTGTCATCAAGGTCGTTTGTGGTGGTACATTTGTTGACCCCCAGTTTCTTTTGTAGAGGATCAAGTGGGAAAGCGCGTGACTAGTAACTGGAATTACTGAATGGCGAATTTCTCAATTAATTTACTGGTTGTATTCCCTTAGGGGCGGTCTGATATTTATGACCCGGGGCAGTGGGTTTTCCAGTACAGGTGCAATCTAAAATCAATTGAGTTATAAATCAGCCCAAATCATCTGGTTGAGTGAATATGAACCCAATTGATTTATTTATTATTTATTTACTTACTGGTGTTTAAGGTCACATATTTTTGCACAATGGCTAATCATGACCATGTCAGTTTTACAGGTGGAGGAAGCCGGAGTACCCGGATAGAACCATCGAGCTTCGGCGAGCAACTGTCAGCTCCACAACAAACTAATTCCACACAAGAAGGGTTAGCATTGTATGAAGACAAGTGCACCATCTACGTGCAGTACGCCTTAGTACACAGCGCCACCGTGCTCCCACGTGGGCAATGGGGGTGAAGTGTCTTGCCCAAGGACACAACGCGGTTGCCGCAGGTGGAATTCGAACCGAGGACCTCTCGGCTTGCAGCCTGCACCGCTACCTACCGAGCCACCGCGCCCCCATCCAATTGATTTAAAAGAATGTTTGATTTATTTTACAGAGGTCCAGTAAAACTGCTCTTTTAAGGGTCTGTAATGATATAATATGTTCATTAGGTGAACGTAGATCTGTCCTTCTGTCCTTCTGGTCTTATTGGATCTTTTCGCTACCTTCGATACCGTTGATCATTCCCTTCTCTTATCCACAATGCAACAGCTTGGAATCAATGAAAAAGTTCTTGCCTGGTTCCAATCTCATCTCTCGTTACGTGAACAACAAATAACCATTTCTAAAACGAACTCTGACAGTGAAGTATTAGCGTGTGAGTTCCACAGGGCCCCGTTCTTGGGCCGATATTGTTTACACTTTACACAGCGTCATTGGAAAAGTTGCTGAGGCAGATCGGTGTTCCTTACCATTTGTATGCTGATGACACTCAGTTGTATTTGTCACTGGACTCTTCAATTGGATCTGACCCTATTGCTTCAGTTTCGATGATGGAAGACTGTGTACACAAGGTTATGGACTGGATGGCCTGTCATAGACTTAAAATGAATGACGATAAGACCGAGGTACTAGTCATATCGCGTTCAAAGAATCCATCAAATTTGCAATTCGAGTCACTTGTTATCGGAAATTCTACACAAAATGTATCAAACAGTGCTCGTAACAGTGGAGTGATATTTGACTCTCAGCTATCAATGGAGGGAAATGTCAATACTATTTGTAAGCGCTGCTTCATACAAATTAGGAACCAGAGCTATCTTCGTCGTTACCTCTCCACTAAGTCATTGGGAACTGTAGTTCATGCTTTTATTTCATCCC
The DNA here is from genome assembly GCA_031216915.1 of Pictodentalium vernedei. NCBI lineage: Eukaryota > Metazoa > Mollusca > Scaphopoda > Dentaliida > Dentaliidae > Pictodentalium > Pictodentalium vernedei. Next base: position 404,049,907 of record CM062296.1, on the reverse strand, counting down.
ACTTGGATCTTTCCAACTCACTTCTTATAGGGTTGCCACAGTCATTTATTTCAAAACTACAGAATATTCAAAATACAGCTGTGCGTATCATCACAGGCTCTAAACGCTATGATCATTTAGTACATCACGTGACAAATCCCCGTATTCTCATTGGCTTTATTGATAGGGACTATGAAAGCATAGTGCCCGGAGTCAAGCATAGTGCCCGGAGTCATGCAATAGTGCGCGCGCATTGCAAACAGAATCCCGAGGGGATTCCCCTTTTCTTCTGAGCAGACGGCAAATGTGGAGACGAATAGAAATAAAATGAGCGTTTCGAGATTCGCAAACGAGAATGTTAATTCTTTTCTTGAACAACATCAGAGCCGAAAGACTGTTAGTTTAACCAAATATGCTGTCAATATTCTCCGGCAGTTCTGTTCTGACAGAAAAAGGAATGGTGCATTTGAAACGTTAGATGTTGGAAGATTAACGGAACTATTGAAAGACTTTTATACAAACGTTAGAAATCGCGATGGTGATTTGTATTCCAAAAGCAGTATTTGTGCCATTCGTCAAGGAATAAGAAGATATTTGCAAGAACCCCCACATGAGAGACACTTTGATATAATAACAGACCCAGCTTTCAAAGATGCTAATCGTGTATTCGACAGCATGTTGAAGAAAACAAGAGAAGACGGAAAAGGAACAGTCCGACACAACCCATTCCACCAGGTAACTATAAAAAATACATAATAAAATAAAACACAACAAAACTAGAAAGTGAACAAGTCAGTGTCTGCAATAGACAGTGGTGTTGTAATTATTTGTTCTCGTATAAATACACAGTCTTGTTAATTACAAGAAATAGGCGAGTGTTGTTTATTACTCAAATCGTCAAGAGACACATAAGAACAGTTGTGAGAGAAAGTAAATAAATAACGGGCAGCAATGTTTGCTGAAAGTTATCATAAACATGAATAAATAAATAGATAAATTACGGAGAGAAATGTATGTTGAAAGTTATCATAAACATGGATAAATAAATAAATTGTAGACCTATCAATTAAATAGTTTTGAATAAGAGTGTTAGAGAGGGCACTGAATATTATTTATCTTCGATCACAATAAACGATTGTGATTGACCGTGTAAACGTTTATTCTGCTTTGATGCTTAGTGTTTCATTCTATTTCAGGCGATCTAAGGAAATTATACCAGCACCCAATTGTGTTTAATCCGGACATTCCAAGAGGTCTTTTGAATAAAGTAATGTTTGAGCTTTTATTTTACTTTTGTCGGAGAGGGAGAGAAAACATTCGAGAAATTAAAGCTTGTGATTTTGTAGTTAAAACTGATGACACTGGAAGAAAATACATCCTGAAAACTACTTCTGAGCGAACAAAAAATCAGACAGGTGTAACGAATGAGGATGAAGGTGATGGACCTAGAATGTATGAAACTGGCACAAAAATGTGCCCTGTTAATAGTTTTCAACGAAATCTTATGAAACGAAACCATGAGTGTGATGCGTTCTTTCAAATTCCCAAAAAATCATACCACGAGAATGACGAATGTTGGTTTGAGCGAAGGGCAATAGGAAAAAATTCCATAGGACAGTTCATGGTAAAAATGTCTAAACAAGTTGGTCTTTCTGATACATATACCAACCACTGTGTGCGTGCTACGACCATAACAATTCTTAATGATTGTGGATTCAAAGATCGCGATATTATTTCTTTATCGGGACACAGAAATGAAAAATCATTGTCAAGTTACGTTTCGGACACAAGAGCTGATGTCAAACGAGGTATGTCAGAGAGCTTGAGTTCCATGGTCGATAATGCAGATGCTGAACATTCAGAAATGCCTGCAGCGAGGAATGCTGTTGAGAAAACAACAACGCAACTCTTTCCAGTCAGCAAATTCCACAGTATCAGCACCCGAATTATTAGATACCGATATTGATGACGACGATCTAATAAGTGCGTTGGAGGAAATCGAGTGTTAAAAAAACTCAACATCAATTGACATTCGAAAGCAATCCAAAGAAATATGCAACAAAATGCAGTATTGTGCCCCAAAATTCAATTTCAGCAATTGTGTTGTAAATATTTACAATAATTAAAATGTGCTCGTACATCAGAGGAAGTATTCATAACACGTTCAATGGGGTGAACGTTAATAAAACTTTAGTGCCATAAATAATGGAATTTCTATAGTGCCTCACAAGCTCTGTTAATACCACCATATGTGAGACGTTGATTCTGTTGTATGATATCTCGTGTTAACCAGTCATGTGCCACATGATTGGTTGATCGGTTTCATGTGTTTATTTACATTATTCTACTTTACCCGTTGAGTTCGAATCCAATTGATAGTTTAATGTTTTCCTGACATTTTCATGTTATTAATTTCATTGTTTTATTTTGGATAGTAAAGTGTTAGTTATCTCTCCGTTCCTTCTTTAATATGTTGTGGAGATGGTCTGGGTGTGATGTACTAAACCCATTAATGCCTTCCGTTTCGGGCACTGTGCTCTCATAGCGTTGCTTCGGGAACCAAATAGTGCCCTCGCTATCGCTCGGGCACTATTGCATCCCTCAGCAACACTATAAGAGCATAGTGCCCTCAACGGAAGGCATTAATAGGTAAATAACACCACTACTAAAAAAATGCGCTGGCTCCCTGTACGACAGCGGATTATTTTAAAAACTTTGATTTTGGTATTTAAATGCATTCATGGCTCGGCACCTAAGTACTTACAAGACCTTCTGGAAATTAAAAAACCCGAAAGGAACTTGCGCTCATCCTCACAAGTCAAGCTTCAGATGTCCTTTTCTAGGTCCACTTTTGTAAATAACAGAGCTTTCTCTTTCGCTGGATCTGCACTTTGGAATAATTTACCAGTTCATGTTCAGGGATCGAAAGATCTCAACCAATTCAAAAAAAAATTAAAATCACATCTTTTCAGAGAGGCTTTTGACAGTATGTAAACTGCTGGCCTTCACACCTTTCTCAGTCTGTATATTTCCTTGATAGTCCCGAGCTCATTGTTTATTCAGCTGTTATAGTTATAGTCTTCAGGTAATCGACCGTTGGGTTTAACGGTTTCAGAGGTGTTAGACGTTTAGGCCGTCACCATTACGTCAATATCAAGGAGAAACAACGCGCGAGATTTAGATGTTTGTTGTCGATGATTTTATATTTCATTATTCAGTTTCCAAGAACACGGATAATGTCCCACGAAAAGCGCTTCAAAAAACATATTTGTTGCTATCTGTCGGGGCATTGAGGTTAGGAAATATCCTGTTTGCATTTCGTTCTTCAGGTCAGAAATACTCTTGTGAAACTGGTATTCAAAAGCTTTTTCAGATCATGTGACGTATGAATCACGAAGTATTGAATCTTTTCTTGTGAAATGTTACCTTCAAATTCCAACACTTCGTCGGTGGTTGAGCGATGGTTAGCCAGCGCACATTAGTTTGTGAATGTTATGACGACATCCTTTTTTGATAGGCTCCGCCTGATAAAATGTCAGCGGAGCTTTTCTGATGCTAAGTTATCCGTCGTTAGTACGTCCGTCCGTCCGTCTGTCAGTCTGTGCGTATTTTTAACAAAACTTTGCAACCATATCCATTGTCCTTAGACAGTGTGTCATCAGTCAAAATGAGGACTGCACCCACAAGGTCACTGGTCCCATAGATCAGGTAACAATCGGGAAAACTTTGATATTTTACTATCATTTTTGTCCGGTCCATATAAGTTGATCCAATTGATAGATCTTGTCCATGCATGGTACATTTATTAATCATGGCTCAAAGGTGTGTCGCAACTTTGATCCAAGGTCATATCTCAACGTCAAGGTTACAGAGAGCAAAACTTTGATATTGTTATACAGCCCTTGTCCGGTGCATATAACTTGATATGATTTACAGATCTTATTTATACTTGGTACAATTATTGCTCATGACTCAAAGGTGTGTCGCGACTTTGCTCCAAGGTAATATCATGAAGGTCAAGGTCACAGGAAACAAACTTTGAATCGTTATACAGCCCTTGTCCGGTCCTTATAACTTGATATGATCGACAGATCTTATTCATAGTTGGTATAATCATTGCTCATGACGCAGCGGTTTATCGCGACTTTGGTCCAAAGTCACATCATTAAGGTCAAGATCACAGACAGCAAGACATGGATATTGTTATAAGCCCTTGTTCGTCCATATAACTTGGTATGATTGACAAGTCTTATTCATACTTGGTACAACTATTGCTCATGACTGAAATGTATGTCATAACTTTGATCCAAGGCCATATCATCAAGGTCATGGTAACAGTCGGCAAAATGTGATAGATCTTGTTCATACTTCACACAATTATTACCCATAACCTAACGTTGTGTCATGATCTTAACCCTTAAGTAAATTTTAATAATATTGAGGAAAATTCTATTTTGGTTAAACTTTCACCTCTATTAACCCTTTGAAACCTAGTGGTATCGTTCAATGGTAGCAAGAGTCTATATTCATTATTTGGTCTTAGACCAATTAATATTTTCCAAGTGCAGCCCCAATTATTTGACCTACCCCACACAATCACTTAGCAGCTATCCTACTTAATGAAATGAAGAAGTACCATGTTCCTGGACCGGGATAGCGGCCTTTCGGGTTCAAAGGATTGAAGCGCAACGCCATGAATGAGATCACAAAGGCACAAACATTTCGCATCCATATTCAAATAATCTTAGCAGTATGTGACTGGTAGAGAAATCGATTTTCAATAAAGTAGTAGGAGCTGCATCGATCATGCCTGTTTACCCAGACCACGCGCCCAAAAATCCCAGGCCTTTTTAGACTCCCCTCACCCCTCTCTGTACCCAAGCCCATTAGGCCCCCTCACCCTCCCCGTGCCCAAAGCCATTTTCGGCCAGTCGTACCCTCTTTGTGCCCAAGATGGCGGACCAAGATGGCGGCTTCCCCATGATATCTGTGACGTGGCTACTGTAATACATAAAGTGGGAGGGATCCCCCTCCCTCCCTGTACCCACAGCCTATTGGGACCCAAGATGGCGGTCCAAGATGGCGGATGACAAGATGGCGGCTTCCCCCATGACGTGGCTACCATAATACACAAAGTGGGAGGGATCCCCCTCTCTCCCTGTACCCAAAGCCTGTTGGGACCCAAGATTGCGGCCCAAGATGGCGGATGACAAGATGGCGTCTTCCCCCAATGCGTGGCTACCATAATACATAAAGTGGGAGAGATCCCATCCCTGTACCCAAAGCCTATTGGGACCCAAGATGGCGATGCAAGATGGCGGCTTTCCCCATGACGTGGCTACCATAATACACACAGTGGGAGGGCTCCCCTTCCCTCCCTGTACCCAAAGCCTATTGGGACCCAAGATGGCGGTCCAAGAGGCGGATGACAAGATGGCGGCTTCCCCCATGACGTGGCTACCATAATACACACAGTGGGAGGGCTCCCCCTCCCTGTACAAAGCCCATTGGGACCCAAGATGGCGGCCCAAGATGGCGGATGACAAGATGGCGTCTTCCCCATAATATCTGTGACGTGGCTACCATAATACACACAGTGGGAGGGATCCCCCTCCCTCCCTGTACCCAAAGCCTATTGGGACCCAAGATGGAGGTCCAAGATGGCGGATGACAAGATGGCGGCTTCCCCCATGACGTGTCTACCATAATACCCAAAGTGGGAGGGCTCCCCCTCCCTCCCTGTACAGCCCAAGATGGCGGCGTCGTTAATGCGCATGACATCAACAAGATGGCTGTGCCCATATTGGGCATGCGCAATAAGGATGGTGCCCATGATATGCATGACGTCAACAAGATGGCGGCCCACAGATCTTTTAGAGATGCACTCACGTAAAAGAATACAGCATGGCCGTCACTGATTTGGGATCATAGCGGTCACTGATGGGGTACTTGGGTACGGGGAGGGGTAATGTTCGCCTCAAAAGGCATGGATGCTTTGTGTTCTTAATATGTTTTGGGGTACCAGTCGGTATTTTCATGTCACAAACAAAGTATTAGGTTACATAAACTTTAATTAAAATTGAAGTTTATTTTAAAACAGGGCTTCCCTCATCTAACACAGAATGTGGATGCTTTCAAATACATCTATGTATGTATACATCTGGTAACGTTATCAACAATCATAAAAGGTCTCGAGTTAATCCTCTTACGATTGCGTTGTAAATAAACCGTGTCTGGAGGTTTATTTTCATTCGTGTAACCTTTATTGACAAAGTTACCTTGACTTGGCTTTATCAAATGTCGTTTTTGTCGACAGCGTATCTGGGCAAGAAGAACAGAGTATTAATCTGTTATACAGTCACGTAATCAGTTTTCTTCTGTTGGGTATAGAGTTACAAAATGGAATGTACAACTCTAAATTTTTCTGTCTATTCAGTGTTTTATTTTCACATAAAATCAGTTTTTTTTACATAGTAGTTAATTGGTTTTACAAGCAGTTAAAATGGAGTTTTAATCAGTTTTAAAAGTGATTTTAAAATTGCACCATAAGTAATTTTTTACAACAATAAGTAGTTTTTACAATAAATTTTCTGGTAATCATACAAAAACACACAATTAAATGTTCAGTAACTGACTCGTGGTCCTGAAAAGGGACAGTTTTTGTTGCTTTTCTGGACTTTCTCTAGTTAATCATCTGAAGCTATCTGCACATACAAAAACGTGTGTTTTCTTATGGATCCAAAAGGTATTTTCTTTTCTCAATTGCGAATTTTTCAGCTTCGTTCATTCCGTAACCTTTCTCATCTCGAAGTCGCAGAGCAGTTTTTCTAATTTTTCCATAGACCGGATGTTGTCTGAAGTGCCTTACTCGACTCGTGGCCTTAAATAATTTCTTACAAAGGGAAGCTCTCAAGCTGTCTCTAAGAGCTTCCTCGGACGCTTTGGTAGCCTTGTGCCTGGGCATGCCATTTTCTACGTACGACACTTCCAGTCTCTGAAATTTAGCTGTATTATCTTCATATGCGCTGTTGCTTAAAGTGTCTATTACGCTCGTTTCGCCATCTTCCTCCTCCTCCGAATATTCACTTTCAGTGGTTGTATCACTATCGTCTGACTCTGAATATGTGCTCTCGTTAGAATCAGACGAGTTATACTCTTCGTTTGACTCCGAGTATGTGCTCTCGTTTGACTGATTGCCTTCACCCGTCATCAGAACAAATGAGAATTGGGGTGTGGGGGGGGGGGGGGGGATATCACGATTTATAAGACAGTGGAGAGTACCCCTCCCCCCCCCCCCCCCCCCCATTCTCATTTGTTCTCAGAGCATTCAAAGAGAGAAGACATGCCGAGCCACAACTGAGAATTTTGTAGGAAAGCATTCTCAAGAACCTTCACACGCAAAAGACACGAAGCTGGTTACTGCCCCAAGAGGTTTGGGATGATGGGTGATACTCTGTTCTTCTTGCAATACGCTCTCGACAATAACAACATTTGATAAAGCCAAGTCAGGGTAACTTTGTCAATAAAGGTTACACGAATGAAGATAAACCCCCAGGCACAGTTTATTTACAACGCAATCGTAAGAGGATTAACTCGAGACCCTTTATGATTGCTGATAACGTTACCAGATGCATACATACATAGATGTATTTGAAAGCATCCACATTCTGTGTTAGATGAGGGAAGCCCTGTTTTAAAATAAACTTCAATTTAATTAAAGTTTATGTAATCTAATACTTTTTGTGACATGAAAAGTACTGACTGGTCCCCCAAAACATATTAAAAAACTAAGAGCACAAAGCGTCCATGCCTTTTGAGGCGAACATTACCCCTCCCCGTACCCAAGGACCCCATCAGTGACCGCTATGTTCCCAAGTCAGTGACAGCCATGTTGTGCATCTCTAAAAGATGTGTGGGCCGCCATCTTGTTGACGTCATGCATATCATGGGCATGCCCAATATGGGCGCAACCATCTTTTTGCTGTCATGCGCATCAACGACGCCGCCATCTTGGGCTGTACAGGGAGGAAGGGGGAGCCCTCCCACTTTGTGTACTATGGTAGACACGTCATGGGGAAAGCCGCCATCTTGTCATCCGCTATCTTGGGCCGCCATCTTGGGTCCCAATAGGCTTTGGGTACAGGGGGGGGGGAGCCCTCCCACTGTTTGTATTATAGTAGCCACGTCATGGGGGAAGCCGCCATCTTGTCATCCGCCATCTTGGACCACCATCTTGGGTCCCAATAGGCTTTGGGTACAGGGGAGGAGGGGGAGCCCTCCCACTGTGTGTATTATGGTAGCCACGTCATGGGGGAAGCCGTCATCTTGGGTCGCAATCTTGAGCCGCCATCTTGGGTCCCAATAGGCTTTGGGTACAGGGAGGGGGAGCCCTCCCACTTTATGTATTATGATAGCCACGTCATGGGGAAGTCGCCGTCTTATCATCCGCCATCTTGGGCCGCTATCTTGGGTCCCAATAGGCTTTGGGTACAGGGAGGGAGGGGATCCCTCCCACTTTGTGTATTATGGTAGCCACGTCATGGGGGAAGCCGCCATCTTGTCATCCGCCATCTTGTCATCCGCCATCTTGGACCGCCATCTTGGGTCCCAATAGGCTTTGGGTACAGGGAGGGAGAGGGATGTCCCAATAGGTTTTGGGTACAGGGAGGGAGGGGGATCCCTCCCACTTTATGTATTACGGTAGCCACGTCACAGATATCATGTTGAAGCCGCCATCTTGGACCGCCATCTTGGGCACAAAGAGGGTACGACTGGCCTAAAAGGGCTTTTGGCACGAGGAAGGTGAGGGAACCTAACGGGCTTGGGCACAGGGAGAGGTGAGGGGAGCCTAAAAAAGGCCTGGGAGTTTGGGGCGCGGGGTCGGGGTCGAGGTCAGGGTAAACAGGCATGATCGGTGCAGCTCCTACTACTTGAACAGTTTAACGACTTACTTCCATCCGTTGACTTTGTCGCTGCTGAATGCACCGGCAAGAAGACTCGAGATTACCATTCCAATAGCGAAAAAGACTTGATTCTGATTCACAAGACAGCCTCTGATATCAGGGGGCGCTGCCTCAGCAACATAAATAGGAACTGTCATCGCAACAAATCCTGAAACAATAAACATGACTATTTTACAGAGAGCATGGCAAACAGAACCTGGTGATTTTGTAATCACAAAGAGAATTTCCAGTGGTCATCCAACGAAGTAGGGACAACGCTGAATCGTCTCACAACGAGTCGGTGTTTGTGGCGTTATAGCGTAATCCCCATAATAACGCGCCCCATGTCGCCCCCTTCGCTTGAATACCGAGAGTATCTCACACCGGAATAACAGATTTTCATAGTTATTTGTAGAAATTCTGCCAAATATGGTGATACCATTTTGAACTCATGAAAACTTATTTAACCCTTAACCCTTTACCTATTACGAAAAGCAGACGACACTTGAAAAAAAGTTCCTGAATAACTAATTTTTTTTTTTTTTTTCATTTTTTGTCTCCAAAACATGGGTTATGACCCCTCATTGGAACGAGCTCGACGAGCTCGTTCCAACGAGGGGTCATAACCCTTATATTTGGGGACAAAAAATGAAAAATAATGAAAATTATTTGGTGATTTTTGAGAATAGCGTTGGCCAGTTTTGGCCGTTACGTTGTGTAAAGGGTTAAAAAAGCTTAATGTTTACAATAAAAATGCAACGAATGATCCAGCTTTGAAGCGATGTCAAAAATGATGATAATTCAAAAAATTAAAAAACACCTATCTCCTACTTTTTTGAGTTCTACAACATACTAAAATTAAATTCCCATCCGACGAAATTTATTTTTTGTTATTATATTCTTTATAAATAACCACATTTCTACTGGCTGGATCTTATACACGTGACTGGTACTCAAAAGTCCATGTGCATCCATATAGCTTTTGAACTGAAAACTGTTCCGTTATTCAAATTATTGAATAACTGAACAGTTTCATTTTTCTCTTCAAAAACATAGCTTATAACCACTCATTGGAACAGCTTGTTCCAATGAGGGGTCATAAGCACTGTGTTGAGGGGCGAACACTGGAAGAATAATAAATAAATATGGAGATTTTTGTGAAAAAGTGATGCTTGGTATTGTACGTTATGTTGGGTAAATGTTCACACACTCACCTATTGCTATGCCAAAGATGAGACGAGCCACAAGTAGCATATATTTGTTGATTGATGCACCCATCACCACAGCGCCTACGGAAAAAATGAAACTCGCAATCAAGATTACTTTCCTGCGTCCTAATGCATCGTTCAGATATCCTGCCAAGAAAGATGACAACGCCGCAGTCCCTGTAGCACAACTGACTATTGCCTGCTGCCAAGTCTTTGACAGATCGAAGTCTTTCCTTATTAGGATCATGGAGCCAGACACACTTCCTATGTCATAACCAATAAGAAGTCCCCCGATCGTGGCGAAGCACGTCAACAAATAAATAAAAGTCCTGTCTTGTTTTTCCGATTTCGCCATTTTGTGTGCTTTGAACGATGTCTTTTCCTTCGGCAGGCTTCTACTGTCGCGATTTGAAGAATGAATAATGTTGTACGAAACGGAAACACCTAAGTGTTCCACCTCCTATTGTTGTCAGATACTCAAACAATGCAGACGAGTTTTATATAGTCAGTTTTAAATATCTTCTGTTTTCAAGTGGGTACAGAAAAGGGAATAATAAAAAAATGAGAAGAGCAATGTCCGAGTGTATTGTTATTTTATACATTTACATTTTGTAGTTGTCTCCCGCGAACATTTGTTTGATGTAATGGTGCATCCATGAAGGCTGTTTCTGAACACCTCTTTGTGTTGACCAGATTAACCCTTTTCTTCAAATTTTGGAAGTCATCTTTAAGAATCGTTAGTGCAATGATGGCACTTGGTGTCAGTTATTCCATGACAACTTTTCCCCATGCTCCTCTCATACGTTTATCACACAGCCAATAAACTGAATCATATATCAATTTTCTTGATCTGTAACTAAAGTTTTACTCCTGGGCCACTTGCAGGGGGAGTTGAAACCGGGTCGTGCCGCCCACTTTTGTTGGGCAACTTGTGAAGTTCAATTCTCTGTTTGGTATGGTCAGGTGACCTCCTCTGCTTCATACTGAACATAGATGCAGTACGTATCAGTGTCGGAAACCGAAACTTTTTGTTAGTGTGTGCCTGGGGTCCAAACCAAATTGGTAAGTGGTTCGTGATCACTAAAGTATACGGAAGCTAGAAATTTGTTCGACCCCCCCTCCCCTTATAGAAAAGTAGCATGGTAAACGGTGATATTGTCCCAATATATCCTGGTATACAAGGATACTACCTGGCATACCAGCCTATTTCAGGGAATTTTTAGACAATACCACCGCGTACCTTGGTGCTATTTTATAAGGATCTCTGTGATGCATTGGTGGCTATTTCTTCCCCATGTCGTTTCTGCATGACCTAGGAGGATATTAGGACTACAGTTTGGACGTGGCTAGAGGGTCTTGGTTTGAGGGTGTGCACCCTCTAAATTTCCAGCTGTATAACCCCCCCCCCCCCCCCACCCTCACCCTGCATAACATCCAAGCGTTGAGAAAACCATTTTCAACCGAGACCCACCTTCCAGTGAGTAAGAATTATCCATTTACCACCAATGAATATTCAGCTGCTAAAGAAATCCGAATGCACCCTCTCCTCTTGTATTCGAAATATAGAAACTCGGTGTTCGAGAGATGGAATTCGTCTCTTTAGGGCAACAAATCGCTGTCTGCAATGCTTTAGTATTGCAAACGGCGCAATGTTGGAATCAGGAGACGAAGTATTGATTCCAGTTAGAAAATCGCATGAAATGTTGTCCAAAAGTCACGAAATGTTTGTTAGAAGCGGCCACAGTCACATACTAAAACACATCGTAATCTACTACCATCGGGCATGAAATCTGGTTTTAGGCATAAAACCTCTACCTCTGGAAAAGTTTGGCCAAAATTGGTAGGGGGTGGGGAGCATCCCCCTAAAGCTCTGTTGCCAGGTTCCTGGGGAAAACTGTAAACGTCATTACACAGTTCCATGAAGAACAGATAATCAACATATTTGACAATGCCCACATGTATGCACTTTGGAGAGGAGCATGCGCCGGGTCCTCCATCCTGAATGCGCCACTGCCTACAACATTTTTCAAAAATTCGTCAGAAATGGAGCTTTCTGAGAAGATTTTTAACCCTTCAATACTGTGTTTTCTGAAGGTATCGAACAAGAATTCATCTTCCACAGATGAGCGAATCAGTTTTGTATTTGCAGGAATGCTCAATTATAGTTTAATTTTCCAGCCCTTCGCGGTTCTGTGACTAAACTATTACTGATCCCTTAACTGTTTGATGTTTATTAACCATCTACACACTGATGTCAATGTGCCGTATTTTTACTGGTAGAGTACTGGAAGCCCATATTTGAGCTCGATTCTACAGAACGCGTACTGCGATTTGAGGGCTTTGTATTCTGTGGATGTGCTTCGTATTATCTTTGAAGTGAATTTATTTTGTTTGTTAGGATTTACCTTGCTACAATTTATGAGAGAGTGCCTATAGTTATTTATTTATTTATTTATTTGGGTTTAACGACACTTTCGACAGCCAGGGTCACCTCGTGTCGGACAGTTTTACGGGTGGAGGAAGCCGAAGTACCCAAAGAGAACCACCGAGCAACGGCGAGCAACTGTCAGGCTCCCCAACATACCAACTCCACACAAGCAGGGTTAGCATTGGTTGAAAACAAGTGCACCATCGACGTGCAGCACGCCGCAGTAAACACCTCCACCGTGCTCCCACGTGGGCAATGGGGTGAATTGTCTTGCCCAAGGACACAGCGCGGTTGCCGCAGGTGGGATTCGAACCTACTGAGCCACCGCACCCACGAGTGCCTATAGGCACTCTCTCATAAATTGTAATAAGCCAAGGACACATGGACAAATTTTGATGACTAAAAATAATTTAGCACTCTAGCCGTAAAAAACAGCATGTCTTCTCCATTAGGCAACTGGAAATTTAACCAATTCGGTATTGTGTGAAAGAGCTGGTTGAGCACTGACACACGATTTAATTATACTTTAAACGACAGATTATCGAAGAAATTGCTGAAAGATAGAAATCATATCACCCACTGTGAAGATACAGCAATTTTCACTTTCACGGTATCAATCAAAATGACAGCTTTCAAAGCGTCACTTCAAGGTGAATACGAGTCAACATTATCACTGGAAATGATCAATTTGTTCTAGAAAAGTATGATGATAAGACAATCTAGTGTTTTTGAGTGGATACCGATCATTTCCAGCAATAATTCAAAACTGATGCATGAAACCCGCTAGTCCAAACATGGCCTGAAAGTCCATAATATAAATGTTTGGTTTAGTACGTCCTTTGAAATCAAACCAAAAACTTACTTTACGGACTTTCAGGCCATGTTTGGACCAAAATCCCACCAGCTGAATCAGATTGCAAGACGCTGTCTGTTCCGAGTATCGATCAAATCACTTCCGCGTATCAATGAATCAATGAGATGTTTACTTTCATGCATCAATTCAAGATTGAAGCGAGTGGAATTATCGAATTCTTATAAAAAAACGTATAATGAAAAGAAAATCTAGAGTTTTTGAATGGATACCGAAACTTATCTCACTTGTGACAAAAATAAATGGCAATTTTCACTCGCGTAAGCGCTCGCGAAAAATAAACGTTTGTATCGGTCCCTCAAGAGATAAGTTTCGGTATCCACTCAAAAACATTAGATATCCTCCATGTATTGGGTAAATTCCTAATGCCATCATGGGAATAATGTAGATTAAAACTTTGATCCTTTGGCATCAGTGTGTACGAGGGTGGGGGTGAGGGGACGGGAGGGGAAGGGTAGGTCATTCATCATTCATACACCTTTCGCTGGCCCATTGGAACCTTCTGGACATCTCCAGATGCCAAGCCCGGAAATTCATCTCATGGACATGATGCTTGAAAGCTGCACTTATGCTTGGTATCCTGGTGACAGTGGGAACGGTAGTCCTTTTTATTATGCGCTCAACTGTAGATTGTAGAAACCATCGCTGGAAAATAATGAACGTATTCCACGTAGTGAAGATATAGAGTTTATATTTTCGCTTTTACTGTATCAAGAACATAACAAAATCATTTCCGTTTACGTGTATCAATGCTATTGTTGTTTATAAATGATGGAATATGTTAATTGTTATATATTAAATATACTATATGTTCAAATTTGATAATTTATGAGGTACAGCAACGCAAGTATATTTTAGCACGGCGTATTATCAAAGTGAATATCGCCGATTTATCGCTGAAAATTACCAACTTCTACTGAAACGCGTTTTAAAGGAAAATCTAATGTTTATGGGTGGATTTCGAATATTATCTCATTCGTGGCCGCGATAAATGTTTATTTTTCCGTCGTGGCAAACCACTCACGGAAAATAAACATTTGTCTCGGTCACTCCTGAGATAATTTTTGGTATCCTCTCAAAAATACGTGATAAACTCTATATATCTCAATGATACAAAATGCGGGAACACTGTAACACATTTTTCAAAGAATATATAAATTTTATATTATTTGGGATTTAATGGAATATTTTGTTTTGCTGCGTTTCTTTGTAAAAATAGAGAAAAAAAACTTGTCGTTTATCTATCGTATGCAACATATTCTCTCACAAAAAGGACCATTAATTTTTTTATTCGCATTTGCATGACTGGCATATACACCATTAACCCTTTCAGTCCGATGTGTATAAATATTTGCGTGAAGAAAAAAATGGTAGTGGACGAGCAGATGATATAAAGAGCAAATATTTGAAGCGACACTCGGTAATAATTTTAAGCTGTTGGATTAAATTATCACTGAAGCTTCCAACCAACCAGGGTGGTATCGCCCATTTTACCGTTGACAGTATTGACTAGAATTATAACTTCCAGGGCGCCAGTGTTAAAGGGTCAAACAAACCGGTGGTTTTGTCAAATCTTCCATCACAATAATATGTTTCTGGATTCGATAATAATAGTCGACAAAATCCATCCTTGACAAAATCACCTTTCTGTATATTTAATATTGTGTTAAAACTGTAATACAATTTTATCACCAAACAGCACTAACATAGTTCATCACATACATTTGTACCAGAAAAATTATTTACATATATTTACAAGTTAATAAAGTATAGGTTTCAATACGTTTTAGTTGAACAACAATAAACTTTCGCCTTTATCAGCATTTTTTTCAAAGTTTTGTTTCATTTAAATTGGTAATGGGTGTTTTATTGTGCATTAAATTTGATATTTGCCACATTAACACAAAATGCAGTAAAACAGCACGACAAAAGTTATTTATTTGCAGTAATGGTGACACTTTTGAAAACCAATATCCATGGTAGCGATGAGGTCATTTGGTGTATCTGTTATTGTAGAAAAGACTTTTGAAAATATGGCCAATTATTGCAATTGATTTCAGTATCTGAGGGAACCTGCCCCCACCCATCCAACCCCCCCCCACTGGATTCCCTAAAAATTCTGATTCCTACAATTTGCATGGGGTGTCAGCTAAAGAAATTACAGTTGACATATCATACTTGGGAAAAATTAACATTCAAAATGTCTATCAAAACTTAAAAAAAAGAATCACCTCCCTTATAAAAAAGTACCGTGGTAAACCATGGTAAATCCCAAAATAATAATATTATTACCAGGGTATTTTGGGATTTACCATGGTTTACCATGGTACTTTTTTTATAAGGGCTTGTCGTATTTCTTTCTTTTCTTTTCTTTTATTGGGCTATAACGACAGTTTTGACAACCCGGATCACCTCGTGTAGGACAGTTTTACGGGTGGAGGAAGCCGGAGTACTAGGAAAGGACCATCGAGCAACGGCGAGCAACTGTCGGACCCCCAACGTACCAACTCCGCACAAGCAGGGTTAGCACTGGTTGAAGACAAGTGCGCCATCGACGTGTAGTACGCCTTAGTACACAGCGCCACCGTTCCCCGCTTAGGCAGTCGGGATTAAGTGCCTTGCCCATGGACACTATAAGTTATCTCGGACAACATCCAGGGTACATGGAGATTTGATACCTGGATGTCGGTTTTCAACCATGAGGCGCAAGCCGAATGGTTGAAAAGGAGACATCCAGGTATTAAATCTCCATGTACCCTGGATGCTGCCCGAGATAACGATTTTGTCCCGCCTCTTAACACAGAAATAATGTCGAGATGTAAAATATGATCCCACATTAAGACTCAGGCGACGAAGTTTAAACCCCACACTGAGCCTCATGTTTTGAACCAAACAGCGAAACAAACGTCACAGCAAAACTATAAATAGACCGAGTCTATTTCCGAATTGTTGTTTATAAACCAGGTCATACATGGAGAAGTTTTTCACTTTGGTGAATTTGAGGTAAAGGTGTAGAATAGGGGACTTTTCGTTTTTTGTTTAAAATAACGATTTTCTCGCTATTTTTTCTCTGTTTTCTTAAAGTAAACTATATTTGGAACAAAATGACACAAAATTAGGTACCTCTATCATGTTTTAACATGTCAGAGAATAAATTTTAAATCCCGTTGAATTGCTAGTTTCTCAGTTGCCATTTGTTTCAACCGCTGAAAATTTCGCAGCATCTGTTGTTTTCATCCGTTGTTACGAGTGACATCACAGGGGAGAAATCATTCTACATGATAGCAGGTGCGCTTCGCTTGTGTGCATTTTAGCAGGTGCGCTTCGCTTGTGTGCGTGTTCCTCGATTTAAGGTCAGTTCAGTTAGGACCAGGTTGAGCTAATCGATAAGCTAATCCTGGCCCTTACTAGACTGACCCTAAACTTTGATCTAGGGTCAGTTTAGTGAGGGGACAGGGTTTGTCAGCCGACATTTCAATTACTAAACTCTCCCCCTATGATAGCGATAATGGAACGGAGCGATTGCAGTGAGTTCGACGGCGCTGTCACAATAAAATCGTTAATATTTCTTTAAAAAAAACGATAAAAGTATGTGATTTTGTGTCATTTTGTTCAAAATATAGTTTACTTTAAGAAAACAGAGAAAAATAGCGAAAAAAGCGTTATTTTTTTAAAAAAACGAAAAGTCCCCTATTCTACACCTTTACCGAATTTGAATTCGTTGAAAAAGTTTTAAAACCGTGTAAATTCAGCCTTCCAGAGTGTACTGTATTTCCATGGAACAAGCTTCAGCATGTTAGATGTGTTGTGCTGTGTGTTTTATTCATGTTTTTGGGAGAATAGCTTAAATATTCACTTGAAACGACTCTGGACATGGAACGTGGAAGGTGACATTTTAAATTTCGTGAACGATGTTTCACAATTTCAGACTCCAATTGGGTTTAAACTTGAAGATTTTGAATTGAGCCGCAGTCATTGAATTTTGTAAGAGGTAGGTGGAATTAATAGCATACATTTCTACGCTGACCATCGGAAACCGCAAAATAAATTATGAAGTGAGCAGAGATTTAATGCCCTGGTAATGTTAATTTGTTGTTGACACCAAGTCTTAAAGTTACACTGACTGTGCACGTAATATTATTGCCCGCCGTAGATTTCCTACGTTTATCTCAATTTGGCTCCAAAACCCTCACTGAAATTGTGACCCCTCATTGAAAAAGTACTTTATGGCCGGGATTTACCCCGTTACAATTTATGGGAACGATGTCTCTCTCGGAGTGACAAGCGAAGCGAGAGAATGACATTTTGTATTCGGTCAAGCGATATCGAAGATAAACAGACGAGTTGCTCCCCTTGATGTTCTGACCCCGCAATGCGCAAAAGTATATTTGCGAACCCGATTCATTCTGTTCAGTTCTCATCGAAAACGACAGCCAACAAGTGCTTCTACTGATAGAGCTGCAACGATGTTTTTTAATATAACAATAACTTGTTCTTTTGAGGGCGTTATGGTTCATTAACGGCCCTAGAAAAATTATTAACAGCCCGAGGGCCACTTGAAGGCCCGAGACGAATCGAGGGCCGTTAATGGTCTCGAGTCGAGGGCTGTTAATCAGTTTTCGAGGGCCGTTAATGTACTATGACGCCCGAAAAGGAATATGTTATTACTATTATTACCACTTACCAAAGAACGCCATTTCAAGCCACCGCAGACATGTTTGATTTAGAAATAGAAGAACGCCATTTCAAGCCACTGAGACATTTTTGGTTTAGAAATAGAAGAATCGGATTGTCGTCTGTTTGTTTACAAACAAAGGTCAACGTTCAAAGTTGAGTACAATTTATTGGATGACTCGAAAATAGAATTGCTAGAATTTGGCTGAAGCTCTTCAACAACAAACTCACGCTGTTATTTACAAAATGAGATTATTTATCGTATCAGTACTCACCATCACTTTTAAATCTTAAATGAAGTTAATAATCCGAAATAAATCATGGTTTAATCCGTTTTGTTGGAATAAATGGACAACAAAATTTCGAGCACATTTGTGTCTTTTTTCCGGAACATAAATTACCCACAATTCTGGGCTAGCGAGCCGTTCTCATTATTAACGCTATTTTTGCGGGCTGTTATTGAGGCTTATCGTCCACCTCAGATCATTTTAATAACCCAAGGAGCGCCCTATAAAGTGGTAATAATTTGTATTAGTATTCACTACAATGCGACAATAAGTTGGATATAACAACAGTTCTAATTGGAGTTTCTGCAATCGATGTGACCCAGTCGGGGTCCAAGGTTATTTTTATCACCTGGATGTTTCTCGAGTGACAAACGGGGAACAACGGCGCGCGCTCTTATCACCCGCATGTTTGAAGATAGCCGATACCATGGCTATTTGTTTCGGTCACGTTGACTAATCAGAAGACGCGATGCATACTGATACAGGGACAAAACGCAATTACCTCTGGCGGGGATCGAATTGTGGACCTTTCCATTTGAAGTCCAATGCCGTAGTCACTGAGCCACCGTGCTCCCGCCCAGCTGTATAAACCCTTTACCCAACGCAGACGATATCAAAATTTATTATTTTAAATATCATTTTTTCAAATGTTTCAAAAAATTTCAACAAAACCATATCATGTGACCCATCGTTGGAACCAGCTCGACGATCTCGTTCCAACGAGGGGTCACATGATATGGTTTTGTTGAACTTTTTTGAAACATAATATTTTTTCAACTGCTAAATTTGCATATTACGCGGGCGGATGCGGCCGATTCGTTGGGTAAAGGGTTTTAACACGAGAGAGACACCATCACCATACCTTTCCTCCACTCAAGACTTCAACATTTCATGATGTACCTACGCCATAAAAACGAATGCTTCGCCCGAATGATTCCTGAGCTTCCCCACATAGATACCTGGCTACATGCCTGATTGTTTTTTCCCTTTATCTTACGTTTATATCCTCCAATGAATTAATTTTCGTCTTCCTTGATTATTGGAAGTGAATTTTACATCCATTTGTATTAGTTATGTTGTTATACTTTTATAGCGCAATTGGTTTCAAAATCATTGGCCATTTGGAGAATAAAAATGGTGAGATTTTTAACCATTTGCCTAATACGAAAAAAGAAAGACTTGCCGAAACAGTTCTTGAAAACCTTTACTTTAGAAATATAGCGTTTGACCCATCAATGAAACAAGTTTAGCGAACATGTTCCACGGAGGTGCCATAAGCTATATTATGATGGGAATTTGATAAAATAGTAAAATTTAAAATTGTGAATGGTGCAGGTCGACCGGAATAAGTTCTGTTATACACTCAAAAAGGTAGACACCCTCCTTCTCATCACATTCTAAAACGGACAAAGACATGAAAACACGATGAATACCGACGGAAAATGGCGAATGGGCAAGAGAAGAAAACGCAAGCACCCAGGCCAACAGTCTAAATCTATTCGGAATTCGACGATGTTTTGGGCTGTTTGTTTACCCACTTTTCATGTAAAATTAGGCGCAGACTACCACTGAAGTAATGTGATATTCTTTTCCTCACAAAAGAATACAAATATTTTTTCGTGCTCCATTTATAGATATTTAAATAACAAAAGTATTTACTTCCCCCTAGAAATATCAAGATGTTAACACAATTAGTAGGGGCCGCGGTGGCTCGGTAGGTAGAGGTGCAAGCTGCAAGCCGAGTGGTCCTCGGTTCGAATTCCACCTGCGGCAACCGCGTTGTGTCCTTGGGCAAGACACTTCACCCCCCCCCCCCCATTGCCCACGTGGGGTACGGTGGCATTGTGTACTAAGGCATACTGCACTTTGATAGTGCACCTGTCTTCAACCAATGCTAACCCTGCTTGTGTGGAGTTAGTATGTTGGGGAGCTGATAGTTGCTCGTCATTGCTCGATGGTTCTCCCAGGATACTCCGGCTTCCTCCACCCGTAAAACTGTTGTGCTCATGGTTAGCCATTATGCAGGAATATTTGACCATAAACACCAATAAATAAATAAATAACACAATTAGTGGAACTGCGCAGCATAATCATAAGGTTGTGATGAGTCTTCATTTCTAATGGTAATGTCATCAAACATTTGGTCAAATCAAATCTCGATCGAACAACATTCAGTCTAGCTTCAATTCAAAGCAAATGAACATTTATGGTATTTTTAGATTCAGTCGACTGGAATATATCAGTTGGCCGGAAAAGCGAACCAAGGGTTCGCTTTTCCGACCAAGCAAAATATTCCAGACGAGTAAATCAAAACATGGGCGATGGGCTATTTAAGGACTAGACTGGCTCCAGACTATAATGGCACCGAATTCCTAACAGAATTAGACTGGTGGCTTGAGAGTTTGGGGAAAATGATCTCTGATTTGCGAAGATATCGCCCAGAATTATTTGTTAGTATCATATAAAACATTGGATTTATGACATCAGTAGTAAGTTAAAACTTCCCACGAGTGGATCGCAGTGATTTCCAAACACCTTTCCCCATGTGAAGTGCGTATCTAATGTGATCAAGTATTTTTACGGTGAATAATTTGATACAGACTTTAGAAAACAACTTAATACATTGTTTACACTAAAGCTGGTCTATGTATGTGCGGGTGCATACAAAGATTAAATCAATAGCGCGATTACAAAGTTGACAGGGTGTAGATGCATGTGTGAAATAGGTTTAATGTCTTCACAATAAGTGACCTGAATATGTTTTAACCATTTGCCTAACGTTGCAGCTACATCGTGCCTGTTTTATTTAATAAAATCTTCTTTCAAACTTTAATATCTTTCCAACTTGTTGCCTCAAAAACATAGTTTACGACTCCTCATTTGGACCAGGGACCAATACTATAAAACGTGTACAATTGTATTTGCTAGAATTGTATTTTGTAGTTAAGACTTTAAATGGGTTAAAATGAACCATTAGTATTTCAAATATGTGGCAATTTGCCAGTTGGAAAATTGTCACATCTTTTAAAATGTTAATGATTCATTTTAGGCAGGTATATTAATAGGTAGAAAATACAATTGCGAAAATTTATAAAATTGGCCCCATAAGCGATGTTGTAGAGGGTCATAAGCGATGTTGTAGAGGGAGAAAAATAAAAAAAATTCTGCTTAAGTAAGAATTGTATTTTATAAATTTCGTCCGTTAGTTATTGAAGTTCTATGAGCTCCCGGAGCACGTTCCGGTGAGGGTTTTTAGTGTTGTTTTTGCGACAGAAAATTAAACTTTCTCGATATGCAAGAATTTTGTTACAAGTGATGTTCTGCAGTTATGTTAGGTAAAGAGTTATTATATCCCGACACACTAATATGGTGATTTGATTGGCTGAAAAGTACGAAGTTAATAATACCCTCATCCTGTTGTAATATTTACTTCGTGGCTGAGCCGGGTGTAAAAACATGAATATGCAGACAATGTGATGTTTTTCAAAGTTCAAAGTTCATAAAAATAGTACATGATAACAGTATACATAAAAAATAAACAGTGTTGTAAGCCTTAACCACCCCCCAACACAAAAAAATCTGTGGTTTGGTGTTATTCAAAATATTTAAAATATGACCGCCAATGAAACCATTTTTTAATGTGGAGTTAAAATAGTTTTTTTCTTTTCTTTTTCAAAGTGCCATTTGAATAGCATTTATTGGCATTCTTATGTTGTTTCACCACACAGTAAAAAACCTCTTCAATTCAAGGTACTCATTGATTATTTTTCAAAGAGCTTTTAATAATTAACTCATTTATCTTTGATACATTTCTTCATGTAAATAATATTTATTTCGTGCGGTTCGGCAGAATAGCACGAAATGTTTCTCTTTGTGGCAATCATAAATTGGTCAAATCAAGTCTCGATATTTCGCTTTGTTCGTGATTGCACGGTAATTAAGGCGAGTTTGCGCAGTGCAATATCGGTATCGTTTGATATTCGTTTGATATTCATTCTGACAGCTTGCGCCAGTGCTGTCATCAGGTTCACCAAAAGGGGCATGTAAACAGAAACAATGCGTAGAACGTTACCAAAATAGCACACTTAGTTATTAATTCTAGTTCGTGATTAAGTTAAAACTAGAAGTCCTGTCATGAAATGCGCACAAATAGCACGTCGATCTGCGCGTTAATCTACGCGTTAAGGCCATAGTAAGGCTATCAAATTCTGTGCATATGGCCTGTGCACAAGCAATGTTTCAGCCAATGGACCTCCGGGTAACCCGGAGGTCCATTGGCAGAAACAATGCCTGTGTTTACTATGAGTAACCAGGAGAACCTGCCGTGCTTTGGATGCCAGTCGATATGGCAATTACGCGCAATTCCTACGCGCAATTAAACATAGATAAGCGCACGGTTCGTGGCAGGACTAGTTTTAACTGTATATTGTCAGTTCTTCTGCATTCTATACCATAAATAACATAAGCTGGGGCTGCGGTTTTGTTTTTAACAATTTAAGTATTTAATAAATTCACTGTTAAAGAATATTTTATACTTATTCTCATCGTGATGATGTCCTGTGTCGATATAACCACTACAGACAACTCTGTCCTCTACTGCTATATATGAGCTGAGGGCTGAAAAGTTCATTCATCATGCCACAGAGAAACAAATAGTGAAAGTTTTGAAAATATGTTAATGAAGCTCATGTAAACAAAATCTGACATGCTGTATGATGTAGATTAGGTGAACAGTTTTATCTAGAAAGTATAGTGAGCCATTTAAATTAATATTGATTTCTCTGACAAGTACAAGTCCAAGTACCATTGTGCTAAGAACGACTCAATCGTAGACAAACTTAGATATGACCACTTGATTTGGAGAGCAACATGATTTATGTGTACCATACATGCCATTTAAATGTCCCAAACTCCCACTTGTATTGGAGGAGAAACGTACATCATATTTTAATAATTTGAGCTCATCAGAATAAAACGTGATAAATTATTGCTGCCGCCTCTTTTTAATGCGATCATAGCTATATCAGTTGCATCATATCTCTTCAAGAGGCGTGTTGTCTGAAAGTAGTCACTGAGGTGTCTCAAAGAATAGAGACAAGATTATCCATGGAATTGCTGTGTTTCTGTGATGGTTTTCTCGAGGTATCCCAGACAAACATACTCTGGATAACATTACTGAAAGGTATTGCCCACCATACTTTCTGAAAAAGGTTTACATCCAAACGTACATCAACATGTTCTATTAACATATTTAAATGTTCATTAAAAGCTAGTTTATTAAGTATTTAACTTGTAAAATATTTTTCTGAAGACCTCGGTATATCTTATATATGGTATAGAAAGCAGGTGTACCTAGAATGCACCATAAAGTATGAGTACCAAAATTTAACCATTTAGCCCAACGAATCGGCCATATCCGCCCGCGTAATATGCAAATTCCGCAGCTGAAAAAATATTATTTTTCAGAAAATTTCACAAAACCATATCACGTGACCCCTCTTTGGAACGTGCTCGTCGAGCTCGTTCCAATGAGGGGTCACATGATATGGTTTTGTTGAAATATTTTGAAAAAAAATTAATAAAATGATTTTTAAAATAATAAATTTTGATATCGCCTGCGTTGGGTAAAGGGTTTTCACCGAACGGTTTCTGTTTACGTTCAACTCAGTGGTTCGAACATTATCTTTTGGGTCAATAATCATACTCTGGGTGACAATATTGTATGCATTTACAACAGGTTCCAACGGTTACGCACCAGTCGAATTGTAGCACTAGTTTGGGAACACAGGTTTTCCATAGTTTCTTTTTTTTGGCACCGTAGACAATTTTGAATTGTGAAGAAGAATCACACAGATTTGTGTTGGTTGAGCACAATAACTAAGTTTAATAATTGAGGTGATGTCGTGGTGCTGTTCACAAGGGTACCAGGTTGTTTTGCTCAGGTCGTTTCTCGTTGGGGG
Source organism: Pictodentalium vernedei (assembly GCA_031216915.1). Classification (NCBI taxonomy): domain Eukaryota; kingdom Metazoa; phylum Mollusca; class Scaphopoda; order Dentaliida; family Dentaliidae; genus Pictodentalium; species Pictodentalium vernedei. The sequence goes on along the minus strand of CM062296.1, from coordinate 404,025,558 downwards.
TCGTTTTACCCTATTCAACCAAGTTATTTCGCCCTTCGTTCCAGGGGAGTTGTTTCGCCTTATTATCGAACATCGGAAAGATGATTTGAAAAGCGGGGAAGGCCCGTGTCAATTAACGATTTTTATAAAAAATTTGCAGTTCCTTTAGAATAACAAAAATTAATTTAAGTAGTAGGAGATGTGGAGATCGTGCCCGGTTGGCCGGAGGGAGAGCCAGAGGGGGGAGTGGCGTCATAGTCACGTGACCTGGTGACGTTATGTTGTGTTGTCATGGTAACCCGCGTGAGCGGCCATCTTGTGACGTCATCCCCATAGTGATACGTGGTGTCAGTGCGTATGCGCAGCGCGTGTTCTTAGGATGACACGTGTTTCCGTCGTCCATTTTGTATACTGGAGGCTGCCACCTTGGTTACTATGGTAGCACGTGGTTGCTATGTGGCCCAATGTCCTACAACAAGAGAGTGGTATGTTCGGAGGGTGTGTTCGATTGAATCAGAGTAATTACCCGATTCGTAGAATTACCACAAACAATCCGACAACCCCCCTAAATCACCAAAAACGACTTTATTTACAGCGGATTCACCATTTTATCGGTGTAGCACGTAGTACTATAGTATCAAGGGGGTGCCGGGGTGTGTTCCTTTGTCCTGGAGTATACTCCAGTAGCGTAGAAGAGCCTATCAACTGGACAGCTTTACTTATTATTACTATATTTAGGTTTTTTGATCTACTCTTCTTAGATCTGACCCTGGGAAACAACAGTGGCTATGGAATCCTCTTTTTTGTCGTATGAGGCCATGCGGGCTGTGTAAAAGCCATCAGTGAGGCCTCATTTATTATCCCTCATCGCGTCATTGAATTCTGAGGTTATGATGACCATGAAAAATCCCTCAATGAGGTACAATTTACTACGACTCTTAGCCTCATTTCAGTATTTGAGGATACCTATGGCCTGGTATTGTATTATTCGATGATACCTATCGAGGATACCTTTCGGAGAATCCTTTTTTTGTCGTATGAGGCCACGAGGACCATGAGTAATCCCTCAATGGGGTCCAATGTAGTCTTACCAACGGCTTCCATCTTGTCGCCAAAGCTCCAAGGCTACTGCAGGTCTATGACCTATCTGTCCTATCATTAGCTTCTACAGCAGGCTTGTTCCATTGCGGCCTTGTACCAGCAATATTGACCAAACTATCATCCATTAATATTGACTTGTATCACTACATCATAGGTTTACGCTTTCAAAATGTTCAATCAGTTTTCCCCTGTATACATATAAGGCATTCCGTAATTGTTGGATTCCGTGATTTGACATCAACACTCGAGGGTATGGAAAGGGATTGATAACACCCAATTCAACAACTACAACAAGAACCTGAACAAAGACAACCAGCCACTACAAAACAAAACAGCGAAGGTACAGAACGAAGATCCAACATTACCGAGATCGAAGTGAACATAACAATGTGAAAGACGGTCAAATAGTCAGATTGATCGAACTAGTTGGACAGACTGAACAGATAGACGAGAACCTAGCCAATGAAATTATCGAAGTGAATTGACCATAACAAAGTTTTCAACTGAATGAGCTATAACCCCTAAATATAACCCAGTGTTAACCCTTTGAACTGTTTGAATGAACTATAACCCCTATGAAAACAAAACAGTGTGAACTCCTTTGAATTGTTTGAATGAACTATATTTCTAAACTATAACCCTAATGAAGGTATATAATATTAACACCTTTGCACTGAACAAAGTTTAACTGAATGAACTCTATTTTTGAACCATAACCTAAATGCAGGTATTAACACCCTTTAAACTGTACAAAGTTTAACTTAATAAATTTTAAACTTAATGAAAATATAACGAAGGTGATCTGAATGAATTTTTAAACTAAATTCTTCCAATAGGAAAAGGGAATACCCTCGCGTGTTGGTGTCAAATCACGGAATCCAAATTTTACGGACTCGGCTAGGAATCTCAATTACGGAATGCCTTATAAGTACACAGGGGAAATTTGATTGAACATTTTGAAAGCGTAAAGCTATGATGTAGTGATACAAGCCAATATTAATGGATGATAGTTTAGTCAATAGTACTGGTACAAGGCCGCATTGAAACAAGCCTGCTGTAGAAGCTAATGATAGGACAGATAGGTCATAGGCCTGTAGTGGCCTTGGAGCTTTGACGACAAGATAGAAGCCGTTGGTAAGACTACATTGGACCCCATTGAGGGATTACTCATGGTCCTTATGGCCTCATACGACAAAAAAGGGATTCTCCGAAAGGTATCCTCGATAGGTATCCTCGAATAATACAATACCAGGCCATAGGTATCCTCAAATACTGAAATGAGGCTAAGAGTCGTAGTAAATTATACCTCATTGAGGGATTTTTCATGGTTCTCATAACCTCAAAAATCAACGAGGCTATGAGGGATAACAAATGAGGCCTCATTGAGAGCTTTTACATAACCCTCATGGCCTCATACGACAAAAAAGGGATTCCATAGCCTCGGGTGTTTCCCAAAATGGGATTCCATAGGATATACCTGTTAAATACCGAAAATAGGCTAAGAGACGTAGTAAATTATACCTCACTGAGGGATTTTTCATGGTCCTCATAACCTCAAAATTCAATGAGGCCATGAGTGATAATAAATGAGGCCTCATTGAGGGCTTCTTCATAGCCCTCATGGCCTCATATGACAATAAAGGGATTCCGTAGCCACGGGTGTTTCCCAAAATGGGATTCCATAGGATATACCTGTTGAATACCGAAATGAGGCTAAGGGTAGTAGTAAATTAGACCTCATTGAGGGATTTTTCATGGCCCTCATGACCTCACAATTCAATGAGGCTATGAGGGATAATAAATGAGGCCTCATTGTGGACTTTTACATAGCCCTCATGGCCTCATACGACAAAAAGGGATTCCATAGCCACGGGTGTTTCCCAAAAATGGGATTCCATGGGACGTGGCCATTGGATATAGAGGTGATGAGAATCGGATACGACTTTGTTGTTATAAGGGGAGATAACTCTGCATACAGATTACGGGAAATCAAGCAATCTCATTGGTTAGTTATAATCTGTATAAGTGTTCTAGATAAAGGAAACTACAAGAGTACACGGAATATGGTCAGAACTAAGAAGAATAGATCAAAAAAGCAAAATAAAGTAACAATAAGTAAAGCTGTTCCAGTTGATAGGCTCTTTTACGCTACTGGAGTATACTCCAGGACAAAGGAACACACCTCCGGTACCCCCTTGGTACTATAGCACTACGTGCTACACCGATAAAATGGAGAATCCGTTGTAAATAAAGTCGTTTTTGGTGATTTGGGGGCTTGTCGGGTTGCCTGTGTTAATTCTACGAATCGGGAAATTACTCCGATTCAATCGAACACACCCTCCGAACATACCCCTGTCTTGTTGTAGGCCATTGGGTCACATAGCAACCACGTGCTACCATAGAAACCAAGATGGCAGCCTCCATATACAAAATGGACGACGGAAACACGTGCTACCCTGCTTGTGTGTTGAGGAGTCTGACAGTTGCTCGGTGATTCTCTGCGAGTCTCGGGCTTCCTCCACCCGTGAAACTGTCCGGTGAGCCGGGCTGTAGAAAGTGTCGTTAAACCCCAATAAATAAATAAATTGAGAAATAGAAAGAAAATGTGAAACATAATTAACAAAAACTCGAAGATAACATGACACACACAATGTTTGTCGCATGGAACAAATAGATAACAAATATATTAGCACAAGTTATATCAATGACATACTCATTCACTCAACTACACTTTTAACTCAAGCCAACAAAAAGTATAATATAACATCACACACACAATGTTTGTTCCATGGAACACATGGATGTGAACATAAGAGTCACTGGCGCTGATATATTAAATCACTCTACTGGTGCAAACATCTCGGCAGCTCGTATTTATATTTTTGTTTTCAACCATTATACTTATAAACTCACTCTTTTGTTCCTTCTGGCTCCGGACTCCCGCGTTGTGTCCATGGGCAAGGCACGTAACCCCGACTGTCCACAGGGGCGGGAGGGTGGAGGAGGGGCACGATGACGCTGTGTACTAAGGCGTACTGTACGTCGATGGTGCGCATGTCTTCAACCAATCTACTCCTGCCTGTGCTGCAGTGCGGAGTTACGATGTTGGGGAGCTGTCAGCTGCTCGTCGTTGCTCGGTGGTTCTCTCCGGGTACTTCGGCTTCCTCCACCCGAAAAACTGTCACCGACATGACGTGACCTTGGCTGTTAAAGAGTTAAAACCTAATAAATAAATAAATAAATAAATAAATAAATAAATAAATAAATAAATAAATAAATAAATAAATAAAATCTTCTGACTCAGACTGTCGTACATCACTGGTAGAGAGAGAAATAGAAATCCACTGTTGAATATTGAGACTGTTGAGTGATTGTTGCTGTATTGTCATTTAATGAATGAAAACTTTCAGCGTGTCAAAGGCGCACAGGGACGATGTTGGATTGAAATCCCTTCTGATTGTTGCTATTGATGGGACGAGGGGTGGGTTTCTTCGTAACCACCTGCCGACGCGGAGAGTTGCGAGGCAGTCCTTACAGACTGAAACCTGAAGTTCTCAAAGAGTAGCGTGGAAATCCTAACTGACTCAGCTCCCCCATATCTTTATTAGAGAGAGATAGAAATCCACTGTTGTATGATTGTTGCTATACTGTCATTTCATGAATGAAAAGTTTCAGCGCGCTGAAGGCGCATGGGGACGATGCGGGATTGAAATCCCTTGCGACCCAAATAACTTTATTTGCTGTTGAGTCAATGAGAGCTGGAAGCGAGGGCCAATAATCTTATTTGGTTTGAGTGTTCGCACTGGTAGTAAGGTACTTGGGTCAGACCCCTGAGAACCGCGAACTGGAAGGTGACTTGTTAATTGTGCATAACTACAAGAATACAAGAATGAGAAAAAAATGAAAAAAAGAATACAATAAATTAGATTCTATTAAACTTTTAATTAAGGTCCCTATGAGCCGAGGTCCCAATGAGCCAACGTCCCAATGAGCCGAGGTCCCAAAAATGCAAGGTCCCAAATGAGCCGAAGTCCCAAGGAGCCGAGGTCCCAATGAGCTGGATACCGGGAGACCGCCCACAAAGCTATACAGACACTACTCGGTAATTTTTTTTAAAAACATTATGCGTCATGTTACCTCATTAAACTCTGTAAATTGCAAAGAAATATGCCCGTATATGCAGGTCAAACTACATAAACTTCATCACATGAAAGACAATCTGCAAATGAATTTAGAGCGACGATGGAGCGCCCGTATAAATAAATTTAAGCCATAGTATAATGTATTCCTATACGTGTACACAATTAAAATATAAGTATACATAAGATTTGTGTGTAGACTCAAACATTGTAAGTTGAGTTCGTGCGCCAGAAGACCATTTTACCATAGCGCCATCTTTCATCCGGGACTCGACATGTCCGTCTAAAGGTTATGAACCCTGAATAAATCCCATTGGCCACAGTGTTAACCTTTCACTCTATGTACAACACACCAAGTTGTTTTGAAAAAAATACCTATACACCCACAAAGTACATCATCTCTTGAAAAAATTAAACTGGAAAAAAATATATGTTGCCACATGAAATTTCAGTTTAAATTTAGAATTTTCACAACTACCGTATGGTCTTGCATTGAATGACTAGATACTGTTAACCCTTTCCCCACCCCAACCTATCTCCACTTATTTCGCCTTTTCAAAAAAAATAGTTGTTGAACCCCCTTAGAATCATCAAAGGTGCTGATTCCAGAACGATTCAACAGCATATTTTTACTGAAATATACTGAAACATTAATCCAAGGAGCGGTTAGGTATCTATGTTTCCTGATTTATGATAAAATATGTCATATTGACTGCTACAGCATAACATTAACATAAAGCAAATCTTAGTGAGACTACTTGGCAAAAATAATAATGATTGAGAAACCAATCACAATGACAAGAAGCAAAATTCAATTTTCAAACATATGTTTTTATATTTTGGGAAATTCGGTTTGGTACGGAACACCGTACTTATGGTGGACCCAGCTAGAATAGACTAAAACATTGCTACTGAATCTTGGGATGAAAAGAGGAAAGAATTTTATACAATGTGAATGATGCCGTTGCAATAACTGAAAAAACCTCAAGTTACCTATGGTGTCATGATTTTCAAATCAAGAAAACACTCCAGAATAGCGATTGGAGTCTGATATTCAAAACACTTCAAGGGGGAGTGTGTTTGCTCAGAAATAACTGGAATAAATTTCCAATTGCCCATCAATCGAAGGGAGGTAATCCACTTACAATTCCGATTAAATAGAAAATAAATTCAGCTGTCACATCATGAAAAATCCAAGTAACCCCATACATAAACTGCTCACATGGAGTGAAAACCTTCTGTACACCCCATTAACACAACATTTAATTCATTTCACAGGATGAAACAGGTTATTTCACATTCGATTCACTAAATGAGGACCCCAAGTGTCCATTCTGTGCTGTTTCTGAAGCCTTGGCATGTTAAAGATAACATTTTAGCACATTTATATGGATAGAGGGGGGTTAAAATGTCAGAATGAAAGAAAAGGGACTTACAGTAATTAGATGTGGGATGGGGAATTAGATGGCATGTGGAAAAACATGACAAATTTTATTAATTGTGTTTCAAGATAGCAATACAGTTTATTTAAACTCAAACCGGTATTGGGTTAAACAGATTCATTCTGCAGAAATGGTTGTGTTTGTCACCATTAATTCAGCTGTTCTACCTTGCGGTTGTCCCGAACAACTGGAAATTCAACAACTAACCAGCCGAACAATCTTTCCATACCGCAGATCACCTGCTTATTTAGCAAACATTTTACGCATGCCAGGAAAGCAAAACAGGCACTGTGTCGTGATAATTGAGCATCACACACCTCCAAAATAGCACTTTCCCAAAACTTTCAACCATATTACAAACCCAAAGTGCTTGAAATGAAAAATTAACAAGACCGGGATATCCGAAAACAAAGAAATATCATGAAATCACCCTCAACAACAGTTACAAAGCAATAATCCTTTAGGTGATGAACTCCTAAATAAATCCCATTGGCCACGGTGTTAACCTTTCACTCTCTGTACAACACACCAAATTGTTTTGAAAAAATACCTATACATCCACAAAGTACATCATTTCTTGAAAAAACTAAACTGGAAAAAATATATGTTGCCACATGAAACTTCAGTTTAAACTTCGAATTTACCGTATGGTCTTGCACTGAATGACCTTCACACTTTTTTCCATGCCTCATGTTTTTGAGAGATTCTCACACATTCCAGCACCAATTATAAACAAACTTATTAATCCTTTCTAAAATGGCCGAATCAAAATTTTAAATAATGATTTCAAAGGCAAAATATATTTAACCAATCAGCTGATCAACCCTACTTAATTCTACTCACAACGTGTTCACTTATTTAGTGGTTCATAACCTAAACCAGCAAATCGGGTTTGTTACTAAAAGTGCACCCACGTGTGCTGTACGTTATATTTAAGTCTACTGAACTCTGATCGAAGGAAAAACTTTTGGAAAAAATAATTTTACTCCTTTGAAAATACAACTCTCAAACACAGACACAAAATTGACAAAAATATATAAAAACAGCGCGTAAAAACAAATTGGGACAGCGACACATTTCATGTAGATAGCATGGTTTATTTAACGTGAAAATTGTTATAAAGACTCAAAATTAAAATGTGAAGATGAACAGTGAAAATGGCTCGGTTATTCGATAATTTGTTGATAAAATAATGTTGATGTTTACTTGAAATTAAGAAATGCGACCAACGTCGGGACGAACATGAAGGAGTATAATACGAAAATGATGAATATGGAAATATACTGTTAAAAAAGTAGGGGATATTTGATAAAAGTGAGATATATGAAGAAATATATTTATATGTTTATCAAAAATACAGTTGAGGCATAGCACTGTAACATATGCTGAATGATTTCAGTGATAGTTGGGTGTCGGAAAAGCACAAATTCTACGCCCTGAGCTGCAGAAGACATGGACGATAAATCCGAGAATTTACTACATTCCGTCCAAGACCTTCACACCTTCTAAATACTCTTCGCTTTGCGAGACAAGCGCAGATCCGACGTGACATACTCTTTACCAAACGTCCAATATCAGCTTGACTGATGTTATTCCATTCTTACTGCAATGCAGAGGCGAGTTCCTGGACATTGGTAGGGGACTGCTGGTGTTGTCGTAGGCGCCTGCCAATCATACCCAAGACGTGCTCGAAGGGTGAAAGGACTGGATGTAGTGCTGGCCATGGCAGTGTAGTGATGTTTTGCGCCTGGAGGAACTCTGTAGTGACACGGGTCCTTGTGCTCTTGCAATGCCATCTTGGAAAATGAATCGACGGCCGTGACATCGCACAAATGGCACCACATGAGCTTCTAACATGTTCTCACGTTAGTACCGCCCTGTGACACGCCCTTGGATGACATGTAATGCTGTTCTACTTGCCATTGTTGTTATGCCTTCCCACACCATAACCAATCCACCACCAAAACGATCGTGCTGCCTAACGACCACACTATGGTATCGTTCGTTCCGCTGCCGTCACACTCTGTCTCGCCTGTCGTGGAAGTCGAGCGTGAACCCCGATTCATCGGAAAAATTACGTTGCTCCACCTACGATTGTCATAGCGCTGTCGTGCTCCACACCAATTACGCCTTGCTGCGATGTGACGTTCAGTCAAACGTGGGATTATTCGAGGTCGTCGAGCGTACAAATTCCAGCTGTGTAGGCGATTTCGGATAGTTTGACCAATAGCACGCACATCCGTCGCTCGGTGCAGCTGCTGTCCAATTTCTGAGGCACTTTGATGAGGTTACGTAATGCTGGGGGTCGGATGAAACGATCCTGAGTAGCAGTTGTCACCCTTGAGTAATGTTGAGAATTTGAGCCGCTGCAGTCTCTCTGTTGCCAGCTTCCAACATGCCAATGGCACGTAAACTTTCATCACGTGCCTGTCTTTGCACAGCTCAAAAGTTACAGTTCGTCCAGAAACTATTGATGAACGAGTTTATACCAAGAAAAGAACGACGAGACCTCAGAAAAAACCGTCCAGTACAAATGGAAATTTCAAAACGCATTCCACAGACATTAACGCGGCGCTCGTTCGAAAAACCTGCATGAAGTTTTCGCGGGCCGATGACATTCATGATCCACACAAAACTTGGTAACATATTGATGTGTTCAAATCACGCGTATCCAATACCATTATCCGAAAATGTCAACATCAGATTGGATATCCCCTGCTTTTCTGAATTTTATATAACGTCCACAAAATACACAAATTTCTAACAAGCAACCTTTGTTCTCCCTGGGGATGAAAGCGAACGCGAAGTAAATTATCGAATTTCATTTGATAAAACGCAAACGAAAGACGAAGCTTTCAATGCCGATCAGATGCTCAGTACAAGTATAGGCCTATGCAGCAGTGTTGACAAACAAAGGAGGTTTGAACGGGCATATCGAGTCCCGGATGTAAGATGGTGCCATGCTAAAGTGGTCTCTATTGAATTCGACTCGACAGGAGTACGCCCGTGTGCATCAAATGAAGATTTGACGGATTTCTGACGAATCTAATTCAATATAAATATAACAGGCCTAAGCCGTCACCGATGCCACCCTTTGACAGCACTGGCGTCACGGTTTTGTAATTATAGACCTGGAATTTGGCAAATGGGTATAAGATTGCCAAGAAGGCAACATCGGTTAGTTCTCGATCGTCCTATACGCCATGTTCCTGTTCCTACCCACCTGACGTCTCTCATGTAAATAACGTCATTTCTGCGACTTTGCCATTTTCAAAGATATTAACACCTGGGAACAATATTGATTGATTGATTTATCATTTATTTCAGACACCTGGTCCATATAACAAAATGAGAGAAAAAATGAAATAGTTACAGAATATACACTAAGGTTAACAAACAGTGTCAAACACATGAACACCCTTATCTAATAAGCACTGGAATTAAGAAGTGGTTCTAAGCATCAATCTGAAGAAGGTTATGAAAGTGATGGATGAGTACCCGAATCAATCGTTGCACAAGAGAGAGACCCAGGATTTCATTAAGGGCGAAACATATCTTAAGTCAGAATTGCATATTGCACTAATAACGGAGTTGGTACCGGAGAACAGTCGCCTGCGAAAACTATAAACCAACCTTCTCCTTAGGCACCAGAGAGAGGGGACGTCATTCAGGACAAACATGCCACTGGCACTACAGAATTTGTCGTAGCCCATAAGAAGTCGGAACGCATTATTGTAAAATACAGAAAGTCTCCGGATGCTTTTTTGTGCAAAATTAACCCAGAGGTGACATCAGTACAATGTGGTGATGTATTGAACGAACAAAAGCTTCTTGACACACGGTGAACATTTAAAGAACTTTCTTATAAGCTGATTGGAACGAATACAGATTGCATGGTATTGTCTTTTTATGTCAGCATCATCTGTGAGGTCTGAGTGAATTATGTGACCCAGATACTTGAATTCAGGGAAACCAATAATTCGGTTGTACCAAGATAGACTTTGGGAAAAGTTAAACAATAAAATAATTTCGGTAAGAATGACATGCAAACAGTTTTCTGAGTGTTGTAAATCATATCAATTTCATCGCTTCAAGTTGACGAACCTTCAGCAGAGTACGGAGACCTATAACGGAAGGAGCAAACACACACATATCATCTGCGTAACACAAATGGTTTATGGTTTTCGCTCCTATGCTGCAGCCAACATGCAGCTTGTTCAATGACCTGCCCATATCATCAATATATATAGTAAACAAGAAGGGTGATAATATCCCACCCTGTCTGACACCATTGGTGACAGGAAATGTTGGAGACATGGTTCAACCCTATCTTACAGAAAACTGTTTTGAACCAGTTCAGAAGTAATCGTATTTTGGCTACAGGAACGTTGCGTTTAAGTAATTTCTGAAGAAGTGTAATGTGATTGACTCGGTCAAACGCTTTATTTGCAACAAGAAAACATACAAACACAGGGGTATTGTGGCTTAGAAAATATCAAACTATCTCCTTAAGAGCGAAAATACATCCACCAGTGGAGTGATGAGCCTTAAACCCAAACTGACAATCTGTTGTTGAGAGTTTGTCTATGCATCTACTGAGTAAAACCTTTTCAAGCAGTTTAGACATAATTGTCGCAGGAACAATCGGCCTGTAATTATCTTTATCGGAAATATCTCCAGTTTTGTTTTTAACCAGTAGGATAAGTGTAAAATCAGCCATGGGGATGGAATGTGGCCGTGGATGATAATGGCATTGAACAGCACCTCCAGTATGGCAAACAACCTAAAGTTACTAAATTTCAAGTGTTCAGAGGTCAGCAGATCAGGTCCGCTGGACTTTCCACTGCGAAAGTCTTTAACATATTCTGCTAACTCCTTTGCAGTAACAAAGAGTCAGTCATCAACAGTGACAATATTAAAATGCTCTGCTGAAAAATCCTCGTACGTATTACTGCTGGGTAAGCTATTAAGTATTACATGAAAATGGTCAGCCCACATTTTCGCAATATTATTTTCACCAGAAGTACCACTGACCGTATCAGCGATGGCAGCGCGACTGCTTCTGGAGACAGATTTCCAGAACTGGAAAAATCTCTTCTCATGTAAGTGACGGGCAAGCTGGTCAGAAACAAATGATTCTTTGTATTGTTTACAGAGTCGTAGTGCATATTTGAAATCGGAGCGCGATTTGCGCATCAGGTCGTAAAATGGCCCTGAGCGAGGTTTAATTATGATGCCGCCAGGACAAGTAACATCGGCGAGCTGCATCGTGCCTATCCTTTACCAAATCATTCCAGCCAATAACTTCGGAGAAATGCTTACTTTTCTTTAAGATTGATTTCGGAGCTGCGTCAGCGAGAGCACATACAATGTAGTTGTACAGCTTGTCGATTGCTTGAAAATGAGTTTTTCTGATCAGTTACTATTCTTACACTTCAGTGCATCGTCGACCACGATCTCGGAAAGTACACGATATGTTGTTATAGGCCTCCAACATCTCGGGAGTGGCTTTAGACCAGTTAGCTTGCTGATTAACCTGGTCGTCCTGAACTCCACCCTCGGAGAGACGAGGCAGACTCGCGCAATGAAGTATAAAAGACAGAGGGAAATGGTCTGAAGACATAACAGAGTCGTCAATGAACATTGACGTAATCGATGTACGGATGGCGTGAGAAGACACACAATGATCCAGCCATGACACTGTACCATGTGCACCACTGATAAAGATCTGAGTATCAGAGTCTTTACCAAACCACACAATGTCGAATAATATTAGGCCCATTTCATCGCAAAAATTGTGTAGTTCTATATGACGCCACAACGAATAACATCAGTGTTCCAGTCGCCTGCTACACAAATGTTAGACGTATTGGCCGAGGCAATTATGGACTTTATTTTACCAAGGTAGTCAATAAACACTTCTGTATTCAGACCATCATCGACAGGAAGGTAGACACACAAAATCAAGAGACTTGCGTTATCGTATGATCAAGTTATGCCCACAATTCTTTCATCGGAGTAAGTATGGAAAGAGACACAGTTTCCTGACGACTTTCTCCATAAAATTGCTTCACCCCCGTAGGGGCGGCCCATAATAAGATGCGAATTACTCTCAATAGCAGACACTCCATTACCAGTGATTCATTGTGAATAGAATGCAGAAACGGTATATCATAATCGAACAGCCAGTATTCCTGTAAAAGAACAACATCGCTGTAGTCACAGAGTTCATTCGCGGATACCACGGAGTTTTTCACAGACTTACAGTTAAATGATGAAATTCTAATACTATCCATTAAGAGATTGTTTTGTGTATCAGTTCCAAGTTTCGGTGTAAGAATCAGGAAACATTGCTCGTTTGGGTCGGAAATACTTTCTAAGAACGTCCTGCGGCCAGCAGATAGGGTTAAGTAATTTAGTTAACGTTTGGCGGTCGATCACATCAATTTTAAAAGAAGAATAAGAATTATATTTCGTTTGAAGTTTTTCACACTTTAACACTTCAATCCCAGTCTGAAGTTTAATATACTTACATATATCAGAATTTGTTGTTTCGGGATCAAGGCGAGTTACAAACAACGAAACAGGAGACGATTGTACAACCTTAAGATTAGTTACTTGTGCAGTTCCAATGACAGGTTTCATACGTTGGCGTCTTTTCTTAACAGGAATGAACCCGCTACTTTCCAGCGAGTCACGATCTGAAATTCCAGTGCGTTTAGACATCACAACACTTGCATATGAGCGCGGTCGGCCATTAGGAGCTTGCAGAGAGTTGCCCAGCTGTTCAGGACAAAAGACTGTAGAGTAACGTTTCGTGTTAATTAAATCCAAAGAACCACTAGACGAAGTCCCGTTAATAACGGTATCAGTAACTGTATCAGTACAGTTCACTGGCGAGTCATTGGTTGGCGCTTTGTTCACTCTTGGTATGCCAGACTGCACACTTGACTGGTGTCGATTGAGCGTCGCGTTGTCCTTGCCAGCAAAACTATATACGTGTGAAGATTCATTGTCCTGAGAACTCACAATGTGCATCAGCTCAGATACCATTTCAGACTTGAGACTTGACCTCATGTCACGGAGCTCTTTCAAAATTTCGCCAAGGTTGTCAGTGGGAGAACTTAATGAGTCTTTAATTTGTTCAAGTTCTAGTTTAAGTGTAGAAATGCCACGAAACAACGATGAAACGTCCATGTGTTTAAAAGCAATAGGCGGTAGCTTTAACAGATCGGATGCAACAAAACAGGGAAGGTTATCTGGATCTGATTCATGAAAAACAGTCAATACACCTTCATGTTGTTTACACCTTTATCAGACCCCTTGCGTTTAACAAAACGCGACTGGCATGGCTACACATCGTATAGAATACCTTTAGCTAACTCAATTTCATGATCTGTAAAACTGGACGTGCAAAGTTTTATTATTAAGTCTGTTGGCAGTAACAAAAGTTTGATTGAAACGAAACACAAAAGTTCGTTTATTATTATACCTGGAGCCGAATCAGCATTGTTGGAAACCGGAGTCTTGGCCTCAGCTATGGCAGCATTTGTCGAGTCTTCCAACGTAGTTTGTTTTGCTCCAAAACGTTTCTTTTCGCAGTTTTCACAAAGACATAAGTCAGTCTGTGACAGTTTAACTTTCGACCCGGTACCACAGTCAGTACATTTCATTTTAGCAAATTTTGCAGGAAATTGTGGAGATTTTTTCTTCGATAAAACTGTGAAATTAATGAAGACAGTGTTGACAACATTCCAGGCCGACCGCCATTTTTTTTTCTGGAAGTAACATGAAATTGGTTTTGACCGTTTACGACAGTCACCATTTGACACCACTGACGTCACATTTTCCTTCAGTCCAATTCGTTATCTGTCGCCGTTGTACACTATGCACGCCCCCATTTCACGCGGCATTAAGCTGACATTTGGACCATGGGGAGATTTCGTCTGAAGGGCGGCATAGTATTATGCAGGACATCGACTTTCTCTGACGCCAAGACAAAATTATCTGTGGTGTCAAATGGTAGCACGATATCTTTGACAATGGCGAAGTCGCAAAAAGTGACATCAGATACGACGGAGCATGGCATACAGGACGACCATGACCCTATCCATTTTGCCTTCCGGGATCTCATCCCCAGGTACTAAATTTCTGCTCAATATCTCGGAGTTCTAGAACGACAAAATTCGTAAAAGCGTGACGTCAATGACATCGTCAAAAGTAATGTCGGAGACGAACGGGGCCTTGCTCAGGTAACTCTAAAGACAATATTATACCACGTGACGATCTTTCAGCTAAAATATTAAGAAATAGAAGAGCCATAATCTGATGTTTTGTCACAATCTGATATCATAAGTATTGCCTTACAAAACGTGTTGAGTTCGAAGACAAATGTGGTGAGCTTGTGTTTTATGGCAAAAGTGGTGAGCTATGACACAACCCTCAGGCGATTTCTATCACAAAAAGTGGAAGATGTGACAAAAATTATCAGGTATTACAAAAGTGGGCGTAACATTGTAAATAGCATATTTGTGCCAATGCAATCCATTTCTATGTTCTGGAATAGCAAAACCTAGATCGCAGAAGCATGATTACAAAAAACATACAGAGATTGCTGTACTTATCGCAATCCGATCGAAATTTTCTGTCCAATCTCTTGCCCGCAAGACTATAGAATTATATCTGTCGAAAACGAAACATGAAAACATAGCATCTCGGTGGATATTTTCGTTTGATTTTTCATTATTCAGTCTTGATTTCATAAAATGTGTTTATGAGATCTCGATTCACAATATGTGTGGCGATCTATAGAAAAAGAAATTACTTTTACGATCGCAGTACTTTACAGACACCAGTTAGGTCAAATATGACAAGAAAAGTCGTTAAATGTTACTTTATCGCAATGCTCGAATCTTGTACCGAATATCGCACCCTTAGGCCTTCAGTGTGAGGTGGAGTGAACCAATTTAAGTTGTAGGCTTATCGAACTGGATTGCGGTCATGATTAGCCATTGTGCATAAGTATGCGACCTTAAACACCAATAAATAAATAATTAATTATCGAACTGGTTAGCTTATTCTCGAAAGAACGGATTAAAGCATATTCATCCACCACTGTTCGTTACCGTTGAACACGAATTCTAATTCATATACACAAAACACCACAAAAAGTATTAACGTAATCGTATGATCCAAAGTTATCGCTACATCCTGGTGTCGATCATCTCGTTAGAGTGTGCATATTTTGCAGAACTTGAACGTTTCCTGCTCTCGGATTTCATGAATAACACCTCGACCTCTTCAAGCGTTTTGTTTTTTGTTTCCGGCACAAAGACTATGAAGAATATTGTCCCAAGCAAGCATATCCCAGCAAACATATAGAAGGCACCTGCAATGTTAGATAGAAACAATGGAAATACAAAACTGGAATTATAAATCAATTTTTTTGAAGATTACTGGTGCACAGACTAACCCTACTGGACGTGTCTTTTAGGATATGCGACGCTTCAAAATTTGATTCGATTTGAACTCGCCCCAATGATTTGATTCGATTCGCGCTGATTCGGAAATATTCGAATGATGAGAAATATTAAAAAATCCTACCAAATGTCTTTAATAAACCTTTCTTTCACAATCATGTCTCCTGTAAAGAAGACGAGTTTATGGAGGTTCCACTTCTGAAACTACTTTGATCCCGCTCTGGTTTATTCCGCATTTGTGGTGAACTTGCTCAAACAGACGAGTCGTTGTTGAATACAATACTCGAGTGGAGACTGGCAATATTTACGGCCGGAAGAAGATCATTATACCACGACTGCGCTGAGTTTTCAACGTTAACCAAAACAGACTTAGGGAAATGCGTGATGTACTCCACCCGAGGAATCCGGCCTACGTGCCAGAACGCCATGTAAAAACGCATCTGATTGGTCGTTAGGCACATGAGTGATGTTATGACGTCAATGACATGCTTCGACACAAAAGAGTGTCAAGCAACAAACTGAACAGACCGCTGAAGGTGGGGGGGGGGGGGGGGGGGTTGTCAGAATCTACGACCCTTGGTCGTTGATTCCAACTCCAATTACTCTACCCACGTTGCGTTCTGTTTTAATATTTGCAACTCGAAGAAATGTGAGATTTGATTCAGGATGGGATTCGATTCGTTATCTCCTACTTGCGTGAACCTGAAGCTCGATTTCATATTTCAGATTCTAATGGCCCTTGTATCTTCGACACTTTCCACACGTCTAATGCGAGGCACCTGTTCCTCTGAACTTTCGCTGCTAGGTTTAGTTCACTGAAATGTCTCAACGAAGAACCCAGTTCGACGAAGAACCTCCGTTGGAGGCAACTTCGGGGAGGTCATCGCTAAAGAATGGTACAAATGAGGGCCATCTGCGTGCCACCTCTGATGTATCCGAAACATGTGAACTCGGTTAAGCTCTATTCGGTTTAGGGTAGTGTTACATAAGTGTGTGTGTGTGGGGAGGGAGGGGGGGGGGGGGTCTTTCCTTTATTTTCTTTTGATTCTGAAAATAGCATTGGTGGTTTTACGCATACGCCCCGCCAAAGCCAGAAGAATTGATACCCACAACAGTTTACTGCTACTTGATTTTTCAACACCCGGTCGCGTGACACTAAGGTGCACTGTGGGAGGATATGAATGCAATACACAAAGCTACTGTTGGTACTAACGCACTCAAAAGGTTGAACAAATTGTAAAATTTCACACTCTTTATTCTCTTTTTTAAAATAAAAACGTTTCGGCTACGGAATCAAATTCCAAAATCACATTTTTCGGCTGACAATGAAGGGTGTGAGGCAATAAGAGTATTTGAAACTTACATTAATAGAGCATTCATATAGTGTCATTTATTTTTTATTTAACC
Organism: Pictodentalium vernedei; assembly: GCA_031216915.1. Lineage (NCBI taxonomy): Eukaryota > Metazoa > Mollusca > Scaphopoda > Dentaliida > Dentaliidae > Pictodentalium > Pictodentalium vernedei. Next base: position 404,008,011 of record CM062296.1, on the reverse strand, counting down.
CTTTACCCAACGAGTCGACCGCATCCGCCCGCGTGATAAGCAAATTCAGCAGTTGAAAAAATATTAATTTTTCAACAAATTTCAACAAAACCATATCATGTGACCCCTCGTTGGAACGAGCTCGTCGAGCTCGTTCCAACGAGGGGTCACATGATATGGTTTTGTTGAACTATTTTGAAAAAATGGTATTTAAAATAATAAATTCTGATATCGTCTGCGTTGGGTAAAGGGTTTTAAAAGACCAATCAACTTAACCGATGTATTCTAGCGAAGAACATCGCTGGGTTATAATAGCATCAGAAATATAATTTTATAAATAGCTGTTATTGCCCGTTGGCGGGAAATTGCACGCGAGCTTTTGTATAAATACAAAAAAAAAAAACCCGCTAAATATCTGAGGCCCACAAGGATATCTCGTTTGGCGGAATGAATCCGCAGGAGTAATACTCGACCATGTCTTTTTGAGAATACTTACCGTATTTGGAGAGTTAAAGAGAAAGTGGCTGATAATTATTTATGCGGAGAAGAAATACCGCTTTGTTAACCGCATCTGTCGCTACGGCATAAACGCTGATCGAGGAGTTGCACTCAGGTTTCAGCTAGCTATAGAAGGTTATTGTAAAGGACATTAATGATGTTTTAAACACGCCTGTTACAACGTTACAACATCAGACGGTGGAATCAAGCTATAACTGACAATACGCGCTTGTTAAAAACCAGAAATTATGTTTTAACCACGTCCGGAGCAACGTTACAAAGTCTGATGGAGGAGTTTCTCCATAACAAACTTTATTTCCAAATGAAACTAAATACTGCGTTTTGATTGGCTGAGAGGTACGGTGTAACTTGCAATGAACAGTCGCTTTTTTACACCGTGGTTAATAACGGTGTAAAACAAGAATACACAATAGCATGATATGTGGCTAAAAAAGTATCCATTTTTATTTATTAATTCATACATTCTGCTCGGTTATGTTAGATCAAAAATAAAAATACAAGAAATTGAATATTTATGTGTAATAAAATATTAAAGATATGGATGTCATTGGAACTGGCTCATCGGGCCAGTTCCAATGACATCCATACTTGTCTCGTTTTATTAAGAGACTTACAAAGTTAACATTTTCTATCAGTTTTTTTCCCACAATGTAGGTTAAAGTATGAAGTACACCAAAATTCATGGAAATAAATCCGTTATCCTTGTTTTTTCCATAGTGTATGGGTGTTTACACCGGTCTGGGAACTCATACACCCTTTAGCTTCGCCTCAGGGTATATGGGTTCCCAAACCGGTGTAAATTCCCACGCACCCTGGAAAACACAAAGATATCTAATAGTATACGTTTATTTGAAAACGAGGTGTCGTATTTGACTGCAACTGTCGTGGTCATAAAGTCTTCCAGCACGTGGATATTTGCAGAAAAACAGTACAAATTCATATGTGCAGTTATTATTGGATTATACTGGATTATACGGATTTATTTTAATTTCATGCAACTTGATTTACGAATTTCAAATAATGATGCTACGTGGATTTTATTTTTGGATAACAGTTTTCGGTACTTTATTACATGTGAACGATAAGTATTCTCATCTAGGGATAATCACTTGTGGTTCATTGGAGACTGTCACCATTATAATAACACCTGTAACCTTTTTTATTTTCATTCAAATTTCTTTTTTTTGTAAGAAGCACCACAAATTCTGGCACCACACTCGACAGAGTCCAAAACCAAAATTTCTGCGTACTATATAACCTAAAGATGACTGGCTGTGAGTGAGAGGTTTGATAAGTCGCATCATATACTACATGTACTCAAAGTTTGCTAAGCACCAAATATTTGACACATTATTGTGAAATTTGCTTGCGACTTATTTGCGATTTTTTTGGTGGATATGATTGAGGAATGTATTGAGATGGTCCCCAGTGTTTACATTAGCTCTCTTGACAGGCAGACCTTTCGTGACAGTCATGGAAAGCATTACCCCTCGATTTACATGATGTTTTCGTGTACTATCTACATGAGCATGACATGTGTTGGGTATTCAATCTTCATTTCAACACAAACCCTTGTGATTTAATGACTGAATATGCCAAATGCAAATGCAAAAAGACAGTTGTCTGAAGCAGAAATGTGGCGAGCTGTGGGGATGGTGTAACAAGGGGCTACTCATCGTCAGGTTGGTGAAACCCTCGGTGTGCACCATACGGTGATCACCAGAGCCTGGGTAAGATTTCAGAAGTATGGCACACCGGTAAGACGGCATGGTGGTAGCAGAGACAGAACAACATCTGCAGCTGAAGACCAGTTTTCGATCATTCAGGCCCGTAGGAACCGCTTTGCTACAGCAACCCAGCTTTGCAGTGACCTTCAGAATGCATCCGGGGTAAATGCTTCGACGCAGACTATCCGAGCAAGGTTGCAAGAAGGTGGTCTCCGATCGAGAAGACCATGTATTCGCATTCCGCTGTCCCAGAACCACCACCAGGAACGATATGAATGGGCCATGGACCACGTTGGATAGACAGAGAAGATTAGCAACCTGTCGTTTTTACAGATGAGTCAAGGTACCGCCTAGACCACACGGATAGGCATCCCAGGGTATGGAGAAGACTAGGAGAGCGATTCCATGCAGCCAACATTGCTGAGCATGACCACTATGGTGGAGGGTCAATCATGGTCTGGGGCGGCATCATCTGGGATGGACGTACAGAGCTCTGTGTCCTTGAACATGGTACATTGACTGCACAGAAGTATATTGATGAGATTCTGGATGTCCACGTCAGATTTTATGCAGGTGCAGTGGGTGATAGATTCATTCTGATGGACGATAATTCCCGTCCTCATGTTGCCCATGCTGTCAGGGAGTACCGACAGAGGGAGGGGATTGAGCGTATGGACTGGCCAGCAAGATCCCCTGACCTCAATCCAATCGAATATGTCTGGAATGAGTTGCAGCTTGCAATTTCAGCCCGTCCAGTCCAGCCAAGAAGTGTCCAGGATCTTGGAGCCATGCTGGTCCACGAATGGAACAACACCCCACAAAGGACCACCAGGAATCTGATTGGGAGCATGAGAAGGCGTTGTCAAGGTGCAATTAACAGTAATGGGTCTCATACTCGATATTGAAGCCACATCAGTTCGCTCCGTCAACTTTTTTGGCATATTGAAAAATTTCTTCTTTTACCAATAATATCCATTTTCCATGGTAATCGTATTCAAAAGCTAAAAAATAATGTCAACCACAAGTAAAATCTTAATTTCGGTACTTCAATCATTAAAGATATAATTAACTAAAAAATATACACACTTTTGGTTACAATATTTCAACTAAAACGTAAAACAGGTATTTGGATGAACTTGGTGCTTAGCAAACTTTGAGGAGTATATATTCTCATTTGTTTTATGGACCAAACTATTCGATAAACTAATTACGCCTGTCATTTTATATAGGTGTGAAATATAGGCATCTGATGTCAACTTGCGTTAATTAGATGCAAATCCATGCTAAGTCACCCATTTGGAAATTCTGTAAATATTCTCTTAATAATAATAATAATAATAAATAATAATAATATCACCCAGGTAACTGAAAATCAAACAACAGAAAATCGACCATGAAAATTTAAATTTAAACGAAAAATCTATGATGAAAAGAAATTTGACTGTACGAACAAACTATGAGTTTACAGAGAACTAAAAGAAAACATACATAAATGAGTACAACTTGAATAAAGTTAAAAAATTTAAAGGTCCGTTCCTTGTTCACTGAGTCGAAAATCAATAACCAGTCTTGAAATTGAGAATGGGAATCACAAACTACTATCCGGTCGCCAGGGTACTAAGCCTCAAAGTGGCGTCCGAAGTTTTGTTCCCTATGGAATGTGTAAAAGTAACATCTCCGGACAACGAAAAGATATGCTGGACGTTTGGCAGCCTTGAGCAATCGTTTGTCCACTGCAATGTTTGAATGCGGCTAACAAAACATACCGGGCCATACCAGAGGTTGCATCCGACTCTATGTACATTTAAGGGATCTTTTGGGTGTTTGCTGATTCTATTCATCAGTGCAATTCATAGCTGATGTATCTGCTAACCTTGTTTTATCATTCCAACACTCTGGTGTGGCGTTGCAAGAGCAGAATGGGACAAAGAATTTGATGCGGCGGGATGTATCGTTTTGCGTGAGTAATATGCACATCCGGGCGTTTGGTACGTGATTACCAACAACACCCAACTGATAGTCAATAGTCTCTGACATTTCAGACTTTTTAAATCGCAGGGTCCGACTGTGTAGCGACTGGGCCGTGTTATTCGCTTGAGTTAACAAAGCAGTCAGAAAATGGGTACTGAGTTTTCCATTCTGAGATGCAATGTCTGTATCGGAATTATCTACCACTTCTTGTAATAGCCAACCGTGAGAACTAGATATTGGTGTGAAGTCAACATTGCCAGCTGCCGTATTTTCTGCCAATCTCAACAATTTATCACAGATCATGCTACTCCGAAGTCATGCATCGCTTTCATGTGGTCCTTAGACTCCCCATCATAGCCGCAAGACAAATTTTAATTGTTGTTGGTATCCCACGTACCAGTGATGTCACAATGTTGTTAATCAGCATCAGGGAAGGGTGCCACATAACTTCTGTGACAAGCTGACCAGAAAAGCCAACAACGTTCTGCTTGAAAACTCTGATAATTTGTCAAGGTGAGCTCGAGATCTATCCATCATATCCTTTATTTCGGCGCATTTACTTTCTTCAAAACTTCCATTGCGATCTTGGATTCATAATGTAGCTCTAAAAACCGAGTGATAACGAGCGTTGGCCACATGCAAATCACTCATAGCACCCATAACCTTTAACGTTTCCCCATTTATCTTTTTGCTGCTCACAAACCCACAGTATCTCATCTTTTGCGGGGAACTACTGCTGCTTACGAAAAATATAAGCCTCCATCCACCATTACGGGTTTTTAGGGTCTCTTGTCACATCACAATTACAACCACAAAATAGACAGTGTCGTTTGAAATGAAACACAATTTGTATCGCCTAGATCTTTTGTCGGGTGGTGATTCCGCCTCGGTAGGAATCACAATATTTGTGACTTCTCAAGACTAAATTGGCATTCAAATCTAGCCGCGACTGTAAATCTACAGACCATAATGAATTATGATACAGCTTGCTGCATTTGATTATGTTCTCGATTCATTTCGATGCCACGTTTATAAGGCGGTCAGTCACTTACCCTAACAACTTCAGCGTATTTAGGTGAGCAAAAGAAACTATCGCCCATGGTAACTTCTGCAAATGAACCAACAGAAAAATTCAAATAATGCCGGACTAAAAAAATGAGACGACAAAAGAATAAGGCAAACTTTGCCGTCAAATGCTGTTCGTAAAACGCTTGTTTTCAAATCAAAATATCAGTTTTGGGGCGAACATGCACTTATTTATGCATTGAATAATGTCATTTGTGTCTATACGAGTGTTTAAAAACTTGATTTTTTCCAGTAAATAAAATGCAACCAATGTATGTCAGAATTTCAGCATCTGGGCTAACTATGCGAATTGGAATTGCGTACCCATTTTCTGCAACGAATATCTTAACTTGCTCAATGCGGTCAGACGTACAGTAAACTTATTTTTCTGGACGAGAAGATTCCCAGCGCTGTGAAATCCATTCCTTATTCCAAGTTCCTTAAACTCCTTATTCAACATTCACCGATCGGCGGAAATTCGCGGAATAAACGGAGTTGTAGATACAAGATTATTGAAATCCCAAGTTTCGTACTCAGACCCCTTTCAATTGACTAAATGGTCAAAATGATAATTACTGGGCAAAATTCGCGGAATTAACTGTATTGTAGGGTGGAGCGCTAAGATACAAGATTATTGAAATCCTAAGTTCCATCCTCCAGCCCTTTTAAGGTGTCATTTTGACCCCTAAAAGAGACCAATTGGTCAAAATGGTAATTATTGGCTGAAATTCGCTGTATTGTAGCGTGACGCCCTGAGAAACAAGATTATTGAAATCTTAAGTTTCATTCTCCGACCCTAAAAGAATCCAAATGGTCAAAATGGTAATTATTGATGGAAATTCGCGGAATAAACGGCGTTGTAGGGTGGCGCCCTAAGATACAAGATTATTGAAATCCTAAGTTTTACCGTGAGACCTCTTTTAAGAGGGTCATCGTGACCCCTAAAAGTAACGAAATGGGCAAAATTGTATTATTGGTCCGAAATTCGCAATACAAACAGCGTTACAGAGTGCCAGACTTAAATACAAGATTATTGAAATCCTAATTTTCATCCCCGACCCCTTTTAAGGGGTCAGCGTGACCCCTAAAAGTGACCAAATGGTCAAAATGGTAATTATCGACCGGAATTCGTGGATTAAACGCCTTGTAGGGTGGCGCCCTAGGATACTAATTTATTGAAATCTAAGTTTCATCCTCAGACCCCTTTTGAGGGGGTCATCTTGATCCCTAAAAGTGGCCAAATGGTCAAAATGGTAACTATTTCCGGTATTCGCGGAATAAACGACCACGAAGGGTAACACCCTAGGATACCAGATTATTGAAATCCAAGTTTCATCCTCAGATTCTCTTTAAGGGGTCATCTTGACCCTAAAGGTGACCAAATGGTCAAAATCGATGGTAATTATTGGCCGAAATTCGCGGAATAAACTGCTTTGTAGGGTGGCGCCCTAAGATACAAGATTATTGAAATCCTAGTTTCATCCCCCGCCCCTTTTCAGGGGCCAGTTTGACCCTAAAAGTGATCAAATGGTCAAAGTGGTAATTATTGGCCAGAATTCGCTAATAAACGGCCTTGTAGGGTGGCGCTCTATGATACTAGGTTATTGAAATCCTAAATTTCCTCCTCAGACCACTTTTAAGGGGTCATGTTGATCGTTACATGTGACCAATTGGTGAAAATGGTAACTATTGACGGAAATTCACGAAATAAACGGCGTTGTAGGGTGGCGCCCTAAAATACAAGATTATTGAATCTCAAATTTCATCTTCCGACCCCATTTAATGGGTCACCACTAAAACTGACCAAATGTTCAAAATTGTAATTATTGGCCGAAATTCGCAGAATAAAGGTCGTTGACGGGTGGCGCCCTGAGATACTAGATTATAGAAATGCCAAGTTTCATACATTGGCCTGTTTTAAGTGGCCATCGTGATGCCTAAAAGCTACCAAATGGTCAAAACGGTAATTATTGACCGAAATTAGCGGAATAAATGGCGTTGTAGGGTGGCGGCCTAAGATACAAGATTATTGAAATCCTTAGTTTCCTTCTCCAACCACTTTTAAGGGATCAGCTTGACCTCTAAATGTGACCAAATGGTCAAACTGGTAATTATTGTCCGAAATTCGCGGAATAAACGGCGTTGTAGAGTGACGCCCCAACACACTAGACTATTGAAATCCTTAGTTTCATCCTCCGACTCCTTTTTAAGCAGTCAGCTTGACCTCTAAAAGTGACCAAATGGTCAAAATCATAAGTATTGGCCAAAATTTGTGGGCTAAACGGCGCTGTAGGGTGGCGCCCTATGATACAAGATTATTAAAATTCTAAGCTTCATCTCTGAACATCTTTAATTGGTCAGCTTGATCCCTAAATTTGACCAAAAGGTCAACATGGTAATTATTGGCCAGAATTCGCATAATAAACGGCCTTGTAGGGTGGAGCCCCATGATACTAGAATATTGAAATTCTAAGTTGCATCCTCAAACCCTTTTAGGAGTTTATCATGACCCCGAAAAGTGCCCAAATGGTCAAAATGGAAATTGGCCGAAATTTGCGGGCTAAAAGACGTTGTAGGGTGGCGCCCTAAGATACTAGATTATTGAAATCTAAAATTTCATCCTCCGACCCATTTTAATATTTGTGCTTTCTCAAGACTAAATTGGCATTCAAATCTAGCCACGACTGTAAATCTACAGACCATCATATACAGCTTGCTGCACCTGATTATGTTCTCGATTCGTTTCTATGCCACGTTTATAAGGCGGTCAGTCACTTACCCTAACAATTTCACCGTATTTAGGTGAGCAAAAGAAACTATCGCCCATGGTAACTTCTGCAAACGAACCGATAGAAAAATTCAAATAATGCCGGACTAACAAAATGAGATGACAAAAGAATAAGGCAAACTTTGCCGTCAAATGCTGTTCGTAAAACGCTTGTTTTCAAAACAAAATATCAGTTTTGGGGCGAACATGCACTTATTTATGCATTGAATAATGTCATTTGTGTCTATTCGAGTGTTTAAAAACTTGATTTTTTCCAGAAAATGCCAACAGTATATGAGAATTTCAGCATCTAGGCTAACTATGCGAATTGGCATTGCGAACCCATTTTCTGCAACGAATATCTTAACTTGTTCAATGCTGTCAGACGTACAGTAAACTTATTTTTCTGGACGAGAAGATTCCCAGCGCTGTGAAATTCATTCCTTATTCCAAGTTCCTTATTCAACATTCATCAATCGGCGGAAATTCGCGGAATGAACGTCGTTGTAGATACAAGATAATTGAAATCCCAAGTTTCGTCCTCAGACCCCTTTTAAGGGGTCAGCTTGACCACTAAAATTGACTAAATGGTCAAAACGATAATTACTGGGCAAAATTCGCGGAATTAACTGTATTGTAGGGTAGAGCGCTAAGATACAAGATTATTGAAATTTTAAGTTTCATGCTCCAGCCCTTTTAAGGTGTTATTTTGACCCCTAAAAGAGACCAATTGGTCAAAATGGTAATTATTGGCTGAAATTTGCTGTATTGTAGTGTGACGCCCTAAGAAACAAGATTATTGAAATCTTAATTGTCATTTTCCAACCCTAAAAGCATCCAAATGGTCAAAGGTAATTATTGATGGAAATTCGCGGAATAAACGGCGTTGTAGGGTGGAGCTCTAAGATACAAGATTATTGAAATCCTAAGTTTTACCGTGAGACCTCTTCTAAGAGGGTCATCTTGACCCCTAAAAGTATCAAAATGGGCAAAATTGTAATTATTGGCCCGAAAAAGTCGCAATACAAACAGCGTTATAGGGTGCCAGACTTAAATACAAGATTATTGAAATCCTAACTTTCATCCTCCGACCCCTAAAACTGACCAAATGGTCAAAATGGTAATTATCGGCCGGAATTCGCGGATTAAACGCCTTGTAGGGTGGGGCTGTAGGATACTAGATTATTGATATCTAAGTTTCATCCTCAGACCCCTTTTGAGGGGTCATCTTGATCCCTAAAAGTTGCCAAATAGTCAAAATGGTAACTACTGGCCCGTATTCGCGGAATAAACGGCCACAAAGGGTAACACCCTAGGATACCAGATTATTGAAATCCAAGTTTCATTCTCAGATCCAGTTTAAGGGGTCATCTTGACCCTAAAAGTGACCAAATGGTCAAAATCGATGGTACTTATTGGCCGAAACTCGCGGAATGAACTGCTTTGTAGGGTGGCGCCCTAAGGGACAAGATTATTAAAATCTTAGTTTCATCCCCCGCCCCTTTTCAGGGGCTAGTTTGACCCTAAAAGTGATCAAATGGTCAAATTGGTAATTATTGGCCAGAATTCGCTAATAAACGGTCTTGGAGGGTGGCGCCCTAATGATACTAGATTATTGAAATCCTAAATTTCCTTCTCAGACCACTTTTAAGGGGTCATGTTGATCGTTACATGTGACCAATTGGTGAAAATGGTAACTATTGGCCGAAATTCACGGAATAAACGGCGTTGTAGGGTGGCGCCCTAAAATACAAGATTATTGAATCTCAAATTTCATCTTCCGACCCCATTTAATGGGTCACCACTAAAACTGACCAAATGTTCAAAATTGTAATTATTGGCCGAAATTCGCAGAATAAAGGTCGTTGTCGGGTGGCGCCCTGAGATACTAGATTATAGAAATGCCAAGTTTCATACATTGGCCTGTTTTAAGTGGCCATCTTGATGCCTAAAAGCTACCAAATGGTCAAAACGGTAATTATTGACCGAAATTAGCGGAATAAATGGCGTTGTAGGGTGGCGGCCTAAGATACAAGATTATTGAAATCCTTAGTTTCCGTCTCCAACCATATTTAAGGGGTCAGCTTGACCTCTACATATTGTCCGAAATTCTCAGAATAAACGGCGTTGTAGGGTGACGCCCCAACACACTAGATTATTTAAATCCTTAGTTTCATCCTCCGACTCCTTTTTAAGCAGTCAGCTAGACCTCTAAAAGTGACCAAATGGTCAAAATCATAAGTATTGGCCAAAATTTGTGGGCTAAACGGCGCTGTAGGGTGGCGCCCTATGATACAAGATTATTAAAATTCTAAGTTTCATCTCTGAACCTCTTTAATTGGTCAGCTTGATCCCTAAATTTGATCAAAAGGTCAACATGGTAATTATTGGCCATAATTCGCATAATAAACGGCCTTGTAGGGTGGAGCCCCATGATACTAGATTATTGAAATTCTAAGTAGCATCCTCAAACCCTTTTCAGGAGTTCATCATGACCCCGAAAAGTGCCCAAATGGTCAAAATGGTAATTTGCGGGCTAAAAGACGTTGTAGGGTGGCGCCCTAAGATACTAGATTATTGAAATCGTAAGTTTCAACCTCCGACCCATTTTAAGGGTCATCTTTACCCCTAAAAGAAAACAATGGTCTAAATAGTAATTATTGGCCAAAATTCGTGGAATACACGGCGTTGTAGGGTCGCGCCCTCAGAGACAAGATTATTGAAATCCCAAGTTTCACCGTCGACCCATTTACAGAGTTCAGCTTGACCCCTAAATGTGACCGAATGGTCAAAACGGTAATTATTGGCCGGAATTCGCGGAATAAACATCCTTGTTGGGTGGCGCCATAGGATACTAGATTATTGAAAACCTAAGTTTCATTCTCTGCTCACTTTTAAGGGATCATCTTGACCCCTAAGAGTAACTATTAACGGAAAATCACGGAATAAACAGCTTTGTAGGGCGGCGCCCTAAGACACGAGATTATTGAAATCCCAAGTTTCATGCTCTGGCCAATTTTAAGGGGGACAGTTTGACCCGTAAAAGCGAGAAAATAGTCAAAATGGTAATTATTGTCCGAAATTCGCAGAATAAACAGCGTTGTAGTGTGGTGCCCCAAGGTATTAGGTTATTGAAATATATCATAAGTTTCATCCTCCGATCCCTTTTAAGGCGTGATCTTGACCCCTAAAAATTACCAAAAGGTCAAAATTGTAATTATGAGCAGAAATTCACGAAATAAACGGCGTTGTAGGGTGGCGCCCAAACATACAAAATTATTAAAATCTCAAGTTTCATCATCTGACCCTCTCAAGGGGTCAGCTTCACCCCTAAAAGTGACCAAATAGTCAAAATGGATGGCAATTATTGGTCGAAATTCGCAGAATAAACGGCATGGTAGAGTGGCGACCTGAGATACTACATTATTGAAATCCCAAGTTTCCTCCTCCGACCCCTTTTAAGGGGTCAGTTTTCCCCCTAAAAGTGACCAAATGGTCAAAATGATAATTATTGACCGAAATTTTGGAAATAAATGGAGGCACCCTAATATACAAGATTATTGAAATCCCAAGTTTCATCCTCCGACCCCCTTTAAAGGGGTCGGCTGAACCCGTGAATGTGACCAATTGGACAAACTGATAATTTTTGGCCGAAATTCGTGGAATAAACCCCGCTGTAGGATGGCGTCCTAAGATGCAAGATTATTGAAAACGTAAGTTTCATTCTTCTACCCCTTTAAGGTGTCAGCTTGACTTCTAAATGTGACTAAATGGTCAAACTGATAATTATTGACCGAAATTTCCGGAATAAACGGCGATGTAGAGTGGCGCACTAAGATAGAAGATTATTGAAATCGCAAGTTTCATCTTCCGAACCCTTTTTAGGGGCTAGATTGAACCTTAAACTGATCAAATGGTCAAAATGGTAGTTACTGGTCGAAATTCGCGGAACAAACGGCGTTCCAGAGCGCCCTAAGATACAGAATTTCTGAAATCTCAAGTTTTATCCTCCGACTCTTTTAGGACTCCTAATCCCCATTACTGTAACCATTAACCTGACTTTGCAGGCCGAAACAAAAGTTGTACGTTTGCGCCTAAGAATCCACTTGCTTTGAATCCTTCATTCTATTCTGTTTTTTTTTTTGACTTCGTGGACAATGTGAAATGTCCGTGCGAAAATTCGCATGGGGTAAGTTGGATATTATTGCTCAAGTTCAGTCGGTTATTGTGCAGCAACATTTTAAATAGGTGAGTACTGGCACGGTAATTAATTACATGTAAATTCCTTGTGGGTGATTTTGCATAAACAGTTGGATGAGACTGCCTGACGCCCAAACATTTAAGTGAAGTGTGATTTTCATACGCGTCTCCCATTCAGTATCTAATTGGACACAATGGCATGTTAATGAAATAGTACAGCTTGATATGTGCCGATCTGATACAAAGAGTTTTGTTGACCCATCTTTTGCATTTTCACCTGCCTTTCCGTTAACCCAATTCATCTCCTTTTGTCCTTACTTATTTGGAAGGAGTGAGGCAAATATTTCGTACAATTTAGTGAATTATCCCCGTTGTAAAAAAGTGACATGGCACAGCATAGTATTGCATCTAAACAACATGATACACCATGACATTGCCCTAGTACAACAACGTGTTCTGGGACAACACCATGTTGTACTATGATACTTTTTATTGAGGCTCTTGTACCATGGAACCCGTATTTATTATCCGGTTGATTTTTAGACACGCCATCCAACCTTGTTTTATAGAAGCACGGCATATTATACGTAACTCCGGGCATAAATCAGAATCTTCCATCAGATCATATGCGAATCATCTGAGTGAGAGCAAGAAGCGGCAAAACTCTGACATTATTTCGACTGCAACATCGAAGGCCTTGGAAAATCAGCAGCTCGTAGATAGAGAGGTCGACTTGAACTTGGCGTTGACATTAATGATATCTTGGCCATGCGCGATGAATAACCTGATAAATTGCTTGGATTTGAAATGAATTCTGGTAATTCATTATTAAATTCTACATTCTGACAAAAACACGAGTACCTCAATCCAAAGGGTGATGCGCATTCAACCAAATTTCATCAATTGTGTAGTTACTATGAATATTCACTATGGCGCAATGTGTAAGCTTGAACAATAATTTACTGGTGCCATCAAGGAAATCAAGCTAATGCTGTGATAACATGTATCTTACATTCACTGTTGTTTCGGTAAATCATCAATTCCCAAATGATGAATTTGTTAAATTAAATTAATATTATTGAACTTTTTCTAACTTTCTCTATTCAGGCAATCGTGCACTAACGCACCACACCCCTGCCCCCTCCCACCGCCATGGTAGAGCAAAGTTGAACTTGACTGGTCTCTTCATTCGATGTAATCAAAATAATGATGATCCTGACTCGATGGGAATATTGCAGATTGTCTCCCCTTGGAACCATTATCTACCCGGGTGACGTCTCGCGGGACAATGTGACCCTCGGAAAGACAATCTGCAATACCCCAACAGGCCAGGTCATCAGTTTTATAATAACTTAAAGATGCTTAAATGAACAGGAGTTTTTAGCTGCAATGAAAGAGACATAGAGGATCATATCAAACTGTTTTATGATTAGCGTTTAATGTTATTTTAATATGCATGGCCAGCTCATTGTATATGTCTAGCCAGTGATTGGAGAAACTGGTAAGAAAAGTGTATCAGTAACAATTGTCTGCAGTAATAGTCCCCCCCCCCCCCCCCCCCAAATACACAAGAGACACACACGGCCATAGTTGACTGATTGCATCGCTCTGTTATTACATGATGAGATTTTGCAGACTTGTCTAAGGTACTGCTAGTATTGAACATCTTTTAATGAACCACCCCATCGGGCAATTGAAAACTCAGTCAATCAGTGGTGTGTAAAAACATAGATACAGTGCTGGATTATGCAATCTGTACATGTATTTCTGTGTTCTACTTCACAAGCCATTACTAGAGATTTGTGTTTCCAACTCCATAGTCTGCACCATTCATGAATTGAGCGGCATGCCACTTTTTATCTATCCATTTAATACATGAATACTTGCATATTCACTGGTTCATTGGGCCTCGTGGGGATACAGTGATACTTGACTGTCAGCGGTTTAGGTATATTGTAGAGTATCAGTTAAGTGTATGGCTTTTCCAACCATTGTCCGAATACGCATTCCACCTATAAATGATCTGTGGTATCTGAAAGATGTGAATATAATTGTTGTGGTCCAATTGTTTTTATTTTATCAATTTCCTTATGCCACGACATCACCCCACCAAACCTGCCAGCATACTGTCTGATAATCGAACTTCCGTTTCTGTAATCAGTGGCTCATTGGTCAGGGCATCAGACTTCTAACTGAAAGGTTGTGAACTCGATCCCGACACGCACCACACGCATTGTATCCTTGAGCAAGACACTTAACCGCGATGGCCCCAGTTCACCCATCTATAAAATAGATACCTCTGAAGGTAATTAACGCCAAGCGCTGTATTGTCGCACTACGGGCTGTATGCTCCTCATGAAGTTTTTTATTAGGGTTTAACGACACATTAACAACCAGAGTCATATCATGTCGGTGACAGTTTTACAGGGTGGAAGAAGCCGGAGACCCGGAGAGAACCACCGAACAACGACGAGCAGCTGTCAGCTCTCCAACCTCGTAACTCTGCACTCTGCACCGCGGCACAGGCAGGGTTAGATTGGTTGAAGACATGTGAACCGTCGACGTGCAGTACGCCTTAGTACACAGTGCCATCGTGCCCCCATGTAGACAATTGGGGTTAAGTTCCTTGTCCAAGGACACAACACGGGAGCACGAAACAGTCGCTCAAATGGTCACCCATCCAACTACTAACCGCGCTCGACGTTGCTTAACTTCGTCCTCATGGAGTTGAGATTAAATCAAAGTGATTTGTAATGATTAGCCATGGATCAGGGATAATAATGTGAAACAGTTATGAACGCTATATTAAGTATAATTGTTTTTATTATTGTTATTAATCAAGATTTATGTGATTACACGCCCCATTTATACTATATTACAGCGTTGTTCGTCCTTGTGAGGTCCATTCGGACAACTGCAAAATATACGAAGATGCTACTGTAATATTCAATTTTGAAGGGCGAGCGAGTATATTATAAAGGTCATTATTGGCAGCAGCGCCCATTTAACAACAAAATTATTACTCAGAATCACATAGGGAAAACTTTATAAACATTTCGAAAATTGCGTTTCGGCACTTTGAGATCAACAATCCACCTGGCCCTGTGTAAAATTTATTTGCAAACCCGTAACTTATCGAGAAAATTAGAAAGGCATTGTGTGTAATAAAATTCAAAAATAGTTTTTAAAGAATAAAATGTATAAAAATAAAATTATAAAAACAATGACTAACATAACACAGAATACAACCGCTAAGTCCATAAAAAAAAAAATAATAAGCGATTCAATAAACTCTTCAAAAATGAACAAATTTTCACTGTATTTTCTGCAATATGTCAGTATCATTGTTGCACACGCAGACTAAATGGTGTTTGCTTACTCTGAATAACAAGTGAAATTACCTCCAAGATTTATGTTTGAAATCATCAGTTCTTTATTCTGTCAGTAACATTATACTTTCTATATTTCTGTTCGATCTTTAGATAGACAGTATTTCAATATGATCCGCATGGAGCCCAGCAAAGGTTACCTTGCTTTTAATTTAAAATGGAATACTATGTCGTCATAACTAAATTTTCTGTCAACATAAGGAAATAAGATTTCAAAATAATGAAACACATCTTAGATTGGGATGTCGGCAAATGATTTTAAAATGATCGAATATTAAATCAAAACAACTAACACTATTTCCGAACATTTAAATAATTAATTTACATCACGAAATTAATAGCTTAGAAACACACACTCTCTCTCCTCGTGGCCAGAACGTCAATTATTCCTTTTTCTGAGAGATAACATGATACCCATGACAAAAGCCGTCATCCTCTAATGGCATGCATGCTCTCATCTTGGTATCTGAGGACCATTAAGACCATTGTGTGGAACCATGGTTGCATGCACATCTCTATTCCAACTGCATGCATGCCTTCTCTCCCAATCCCCACTCCTCATATAAACTACACGGGTATGTATCACAACACCTACCATTTGTCGCTCCTCATCAATACCAGCCTCTAGGTTCCGCTACTACTGATTTTGTCTCTGGTCACTGTCATCACTATCACCTACACCATTATCATTGCTTCTGATTTTCATCTCAACTACAGTATTTAACGCTTGTCGCAACATCGTCTGTACTAGATTTTGAAACGATGTATTAATGATGAAGGAGCAGTATTGTATTGAAGAATATTGTTAGAATGTTCGCAATTTCTTTAAAAACTTCAATTCCCCCATAGTGATGCACCTGTAGTGGCACGAGTGATCTAAAATTACCCAACTGATGACAAGAAGGCCTTCTCATACCGCTTGGTCGTTTTCGCGGAATGTAATACTTACATCTTGACTTTGGAGAACTTGGTTGAAGAAGATGAGTATTCATATTGCCTGACAATGGGTATGTAGGAAAGGGCGACAACTGTGAAAATGGCATAATGTTGTAGAAGAGGAAGGTGGTGCTATCTTACGCAGATGGGAACCAGCTGCAGACAGGGGCGACAGCAGATTTACATTTCCTACATACCCATTGTCAGGCAATAGTAAATATGGATGAGGCGGTGACGAAATAACCCCTGAGTGCTATGCTATATATATATATAGGTCGATTTAAAGTACAGTACGACTTCCGCGGATGACTAAATGGAGGCTAACGGACTTTGCGATAATGCCATGGTACTACACACAAACATCTCTTTTCCGGGTAAGCCTACACTCTTGTTCATTCATTGACAAAGGATGCCATAAAAACCAAAAACAGCTAAACGTTATAAAGAAATCGTATTTGGGATAAATGTAGACAAGCTTTCGTTTTGTTACCCAATTTTTGCAGCCAGAGCAGATATCAACTCATTTGAATATGAGTTATGGCACGCTTATAGATAGAATTTAAAAAAAAAAAGGCTTCACATGAGTTTCTGGGCTACTCAAGAGTTACAAAACGAATAAAAATTGTTATTGTTTAGCCATGATATCACTAATAAAACCATCTGAAATGATGTAGACCATATCTGAAATGATGTAGCTGATAATTTGTAATTCTAAAAGACTATTTGATTATCTTGATTTTTTTGCAATTTGGAAATAATTTTTCTTTAAAACGTAATATTTTTGTGTATTTCGGAAATAGTGTTAGTTATTTTGATTTAATAGTTGGTCATTTTAAAATCATTTGCCGCCATCGAAATCTAAGATGTATTTCATTATTTCGAAATCTTATTTTGACAGAAGAATTAATTATTACGACAGAGTATTCCATTTTGAAATAAGTGTAAGATATCCTTTGCTGGCTCCATATTGTAATATTGCCTATTTCAATATGAACAGAAAAATAAAAAGTATAATGTTACAGACAGAATAAAGAATTTATTATTTCAAACATAAATCTTAAAAGTAATGTCACTTGTTATCAGTGAAAGGCAAAACAATTAATTTGTGTGTATAACAATGATACTGGCATATTGAAGAAAATACTGTCTACTTATATTATGAAAATTTGTTCACTTTAGAAGGATTTATTGAATCGTTTATTATTATAATTTTTTTATGGATTAAGTTGTTGCCAGTTTTCTTCTGTGTTATGTCAGTCATTGTTTTTATAATTTTATTTTTATACATTTTATTCATTAAAACCTTTTGGAATTTTATTACACGCAATGGCTTTCCGATTTTCTCGACAGATTGCGGGGCTGCAAATAACGTTTACACAGGGCCAGGTGGACTGGTGGCCTGCATGCCGAAACGCAATTTTGGAAACTTTTATAAAGTTTTCTCCATGCGTTTGCGAGTAACAACTGTGATGTTAAATAGGCACGGCAATTAACGACCTTTATAATATACTCGCTCGTCCTTCAAGGTTGAATATGACTGTAGCATCTTCGTATAGTTTGCAGTTGTCCGAATGGACCTCACAAGGACGGACAATGTTGTAAAATAATTTGAACGAGGCGTGTAATCACACAGATCTTGATTAATAAAAATAATAAAAACTACTGTACTTTATAAAGCGTTCATAACACTGTTTCACAGAGGAGTTGAAAGGCATTCTATGGCGCTGCACATTATTATCCCTGATCCATGGGTAATCACCACAAATAACTTTGATTCAATCTCACCTCCCCGAGGAGCTTACAGTCCGTCCTGCGACAATTCCGCGCTTAGCGTTAATTACCTTCAGAGGTATCCATTTTATAGATGGGTGAACTGGCGCCATCGCGGATAAGTGTCTTGCTCAAGGAAACAATGCATGTGGCGCGGGTCGGGATCGATTTCACAACCGTACATTAGAAGTCTGGTGCTCTGACCAATGAGTCATTGATTACAGAAACAGATGTTGGATTATCAGTCAGCATGCTGTTTCAGCATTTGGTGGGGTGATATCATGACACAAGACATTTGATAAAAGAAAGAACAAATGAGCCATAACAATTATATACACATCTTTCAGATACCACAGACCATTTATAGGTGGGATGTATATCGGACAATGGCTGCACTTAATTGATACTCTACAACATACCTAAACCACTGACAGTCAAGTATCACTGCATTCCCACGAGGCCCAAATGACCAGTGAATATGCAAGTACTCATGTATTAAATAGAAAGATAAAAGTGGCATGACCATGAAGTTGGAAACACGAGTCTCTGGTAATGGCATGTGAAGTAGAACACAGAAATACATGCACATATTGCATAATCCACCACCTTATCTATGTTTTTACACACCACTGATTGACTGATTTTTTAATTGCCCGGTGGGATGGTTCATTATAAGGTGTTCAATACTAGCAGTACCTTAGCCAAGTCTGCAAAATCTCATCATGTAATAACAGAGGGATGCAATCAGGCAACTACGTCCGTGTGTGTCTCTTTGTGCATTTGGGGTGCTATTATTACTAAAATACTTTTCTTACCAGTGTCTCCGGCAACTGTCTAGACATGTCAAAATAACATTAAGCGCTAACTATGAAACAGATTGATATGATCTTTCATGTCTCCGGTCTACGCGAAGCGATGCATTGGTGGGAGAAAAGAGTTAACGGTAATAATAAGATTTAGCTTTCATAGCAGCTAAGAACTCCTGTTTATTTAAGCATCTTTAGGTTATTATAAAACTCATCTTCTCGTTGGTGGTGGCATTGCAGATTGTCTCCCCGAGACTATTGTTTTTGCCAGAATGTAAAATTTAATAATGAATTATCAGAATCCGTTTCAAGTCCAGGCAATTTATTAGGTTCATCATCGCTCACGGCCAAAATAGCATTAATGCCAACGTCAAGTTCAAGTCGACCTCTCTCTACGAGCTGCTGATTTTCCAAACTCTTCGATGTTGGAGTCGAAATAATGTCATAGTTTTGCCGCTTCTTGCTCTCATTCAGATGATTCGCACATGATCTGATGGAAGATTCTGATTTATGCCCTGAATTACGTATAATATGCCGTGCTTCTACAAAACGGGGATGGAAGGGGGTGTCTAAAAATTAGCCGAAAAAAATAAATACGTGTACATTTGTACTAGAGACACAATAAAATGTATCATAGTATAGCATTGTGTTGTCCCAGAACACGATGTTATATTAGGGTAATACATGATACATCATGCTGTTTCGAGACAATACTATGGTGTGCCATGACCCATTTTTACAACGGCGATAATTCACTACAGTGTACGAAATATTGGCCTCACCCCTACCAAATAAGCAAGGACAAAAGGAGAGAAAATGGGTTAACGGAAACGCTGGTGAAAATGCAAACGGTGGGTTAACAAAACGCTTTGTATCAGATCAACACACATCAAGCTGTACTATTTCAGTACCATATCATTAAGTCCAATTAGATACAGAATGAAAAAAAATGCATATGAATGCACTTCACTTAAATGTTTGGGCATCGGGCAGTCTCATACTGTTTATGCAAAATCACCCACAAGGAAGTTTACAAGTAATTAATCTCGGTTTCACCGTGCCAGAACGCACCTATTTAAAATTTTGCTGTACAATACAGTAACCGACTGAACTGGAGCAATAATATGACATACCCTATGCGATTTTTTTGCATGGACGGTTCGCATTGTCCGCGCAGTCAAAGAAATAGAATAGAATGAAGGATTTAAAGCAAGTAGATTCTTGGGCGTAAACCTACAACTTTTGTTTCGGCCTGCAAAGTCAGGCTAATAGTTACAGTTATGAGCATTTGGAGCCCCAAAACAGTCGGAGATAAAACTTGAGATTTCAGTAATTTTGTATCTTAGGGCGCCACTCTAGAACGCCGTTTGGTCCGCGAATTTCGGCCAGTAATTACCATTTTGACCATCTGGTCAGTTTAAGGTTCAATCTGGAAACTTCAAAGGGTCAATAGGATGAAACTTGGGATTTCAATAATCTTGTATCTTAGCGCGCCATTCTACGTCGCCGTTTATTCCTGAAATTTCGGCCTATCAGTAATTACCAGTTTGACCTTTTGGTCACATTTAGGGGTCAAGCTGACGCCTTAAAAGGAGTCGGAGTATGAAATTTAGGTTTTCAATAATCCTACATCTTAGGCGTCACCCTTGAACTTAGAAGATGAAACTTAGGATTTCAGTAATCTAGTACCTTAGGGCGCCACCCTACAACACCGTTTATTCCGCGCATTCCGGCCATTAATTACCATTTTGACGATTTGGTTACTTTTAGGGTAAAGCCGGCGCCCGTAAAGGGGTCGGAGGATGAAACTTAGGATTTTAATAATCTTGTATCTTACTACGCCACCCTACAACGCCGTTTATTCCGCGAATTTCGGGCAATAATTACCGTTTTGACCATTTGCTAACTTTTAGGGGCCAAACTGACCCTTAAAAGGGGTCGATGGATGAAACTAAGGATTTCTATTATCTCATTTTAGGGCGCCACCATACAATGCCATCACGTCCGCGAATTTCGGCCAATAATTACTATTTTGACCATTTGGTCAATTTTATGGATCAAGGTGTCTCCTTAAAATGAGAAGGAGGATGAAACTTAGGATTTCAATAATCTTGTATATTAGAGCGCCGTCCAACAACGACGTTTATTTCAAGAATTTCTGCAGATTGAGGAATGTTGAATAAAGAACTGGGAATTAGTAGAGGATTTCACAGTGCTGAGATTATCTCTTTCAGAAATAACCGAGAAAAAAACTTTGGACGCATCTTTGAAGTTGGCCAGAAAGTTGGCATTTGGAGGTCGGACTACACCCAAATTTCCGGAAAACCTGAGATTATGTAAAAAATGTGTCACAAACATGGTTAATCTGATGAGCACTTCACAATGCCGATGTCCGGTATATTTCAATGTAATAAAAAATCTTGGGTTTCGAGGTATGAATGAAAAGGATAAATTCTTAACTGCGATGACAAACGTAATGTTTGTAGCATCCTCCACCCTATGGTCCGTGGACTTAATGAAAAGTGAATAAGCCCTCTTGGTAAATAGTCACGTCGTTTATTTATATGTTGTCCGACGTATTTCAGTGAATTCCTGCTCTGTCCTCCGGCTCTCACAGGTTACTGTCAGTGTTACACAAGCCGATAACAGCACAGTGGTGAAACATTGGGCTACTGCATTTTCAGTTTTTCACGGTCCGTACAAAAGACCAAGCTTCATTAACAATCTTCCTGAAACTTCTTGCATTGTCAATCTTCCAAACTTCATTAAAAATCTTCCTGAAACATCTTGTATTGTCGACGATACCTGAGGTTTTGTTCACTTTAAAAATGAAGAATTGTAATTTTTGAGTTTTCAAAACATAACTTGTAACCTCGTCGTACTCACTCCATTGAGGAGCCACAAGTTATGAGGTGGAAGAAAAAATTAGGAACCAAATCAGAATTTTGATTTTTAGATATTGCGCTGGGCGTAGATGGTCACTTTCAAATTCCAAGCAGTGCTCTCTGCCCTCGCTACGCTCGATAGATCGATCAAGCGCAGGTAGAAAAGGGAGACGGCACTGTTTGGAGTTTGGGTCACTTCGTCATGTAAGTTGTTAAGATACAACCCTTCAAGTTCAGACATTTGCTGAAATTATTGTTGGACATTGATATAAGTGGTGACAGTTGTAATACCCAGTATGACTCAACCGGGTATATTAAGCCGGAGCACGAATACATTCGTAAATTCGATTTGATTCGTAGTTTTGTCTGAATTCGAGATGCGATGAATAAATGCAATAATTTTACCTCGGTTGGTCCTAACATCAGTGTCGTAATCTTCATTCTGATGCAAAGTAAAAATTAAAACTACAGTGACAGACAGAAAGGTGGCCAGACAGATGGCCCAAAGCACCTATCCACCCATATATGAGGTGGTACATCTGATCATATGTTCAACATTTGTTTCTAAGACAATCGTGTCTTACTGTATTTGTCCACAGAACAAGTGTCAAGGTAGTTCACTTCGTAAATGCTCTGCGTCTGCTGCAATGTGAGCACTTGTTCAGATTCTTTGGTCGAAATCATAAAAAAAATTATGCTGAGGTGATGTAATTTAAAAAATCGTAAGTCCGCGACAAGTTAGGTTTCGACCATACATCTCAATAGAACTGGATTGCTGGAACGTCAGCGAAAAAACGTTTCGACTCAAACTGCCCCGCCCCCTCCCACAGACACACACACCACGATGGCGTCAAGTCAGTCAATAATTTGTTGGTCCCAACCCCAGCGTAACATCTTTTACCACATCAAACGCAATGGCGTTCTACCAACCCTGCAAAAAGTGATAACACTGTTTCAACTTTCCAATCTTGAAACTTGTTTTTGTCAATATTAGAGACCATTTGCATAATGAAAGACGGCTGATGAGAATTAGAAATGGGGTACTGCCTCACTGGAATTTGTGTTCTTTCTATCAGCTATCGTTTTCCCTTATCCGTAGTAACGACTACGATTTCTCATTAAAGCACGCAGATATATCATATTGCTTTAACCCTTTACCTAACATGGAAAGCAGACGACGCTTGCAAAAGAAATTCTTGAATAACGAAATTTTTTCATTTTTTGTCTCAAAAACATAGGTTATGATCCCTCGTTGAAGCAAGCTCGACGAGCTCGTTCAACGAGGGGTCATAACCTACGTTTTTGAGACAAAAAATGAAAAAATAAGGAAAATTAATTGGCGATTTTTGAGAATGGTATCACAAATTCAGTTTTGTCCTGGTTTCGCACTTACTTGAATGGTCGCTCCTAGTCCGTCGAAGTCGGTGACATTTTGTACGACAATCGACAGCTTGAATATGGGGTAGCACAAGGCTCTGTACTTGGCCCTGTTTTGTACACTTTGTGCACCATGCCAATAGGCGACATCACCAGGAAACATTGCATGTTATTCCACATGTATGCTGATGACACGCAGCTATACAAGTCTGCTCATATCAATCATATCGACATTCTTGCATCCAATGCTGAAGCCTGTGTCATGGCTCTTAAAGCATGGATGCTTGATAAAAAGCTAAAACTGAACGATGATTAGACCGAAGTCATCATCTGTTACCCTCCGTACCCTCGGACTTCTAGTAGTAGTATCTCGAGTATCAACATCGGTGGTTGCAGCATTCAGGTTACCGATGACGCCCGAAATATTGGTGTGTACCTGTATACCAAACTGGCCATGGAGGCCCACTTGAACAATATGTGCCGTTCCCTGTCTTTCGAACTCAGGGGGCTTGGACAACTGAGGCCCTATCTGTCATGCGAAGGAGCTAAGAAGGTAGCTTCTTCGACAATCCTCTCTAGGATTGATTATTTCAGTTCGCTTCTTGCGGGGCTGTCGAATGACCAGCTTAATCGTCTTCAACGTATCAAGATTTCAGGTGCATACATAGACATGCACAAGCCCAAAATATCACATGTATCCCCAATCCTTAAAAAACTACACTGGTTGCCAGTTCGCGCCCTTATCGACTACAAATTATCTGTTCTTTGTTACCGACACTTTGAGAAGCCATTACCACCGTACCATTCCGACCTGCTGTTTGGGCACACTCCCAGGCGTGAACTTAGACCTGGATCACAAAGTTGATATGTTGACCTAATACAAACTATGTAAGCATTGGCCGTTGCGCGTTTCATTGCGCCAGCCCTAAAGTCTTGAACTCACTACCACCTGAACTCCGGAAGATGCCTACTCTTAATATATTCAAGAGTGCACTGAAATCCCATCTCTTCAGGCTTCACCACCCACACAACATTAACTAAAGTAAAGACATCACTGCAGACTTTCAGAAATGAGTCTTGTATTATTGTACCTAATGTATGTACATATGTGTGTTTGTACACATGTACACATATGTATTTATGAACATGTGCGTATTTTTATGTTGTAAAACGCTTCGAGCCTCGTGGGGTGAGGCGCTATATAAGAACAATTTATTTTTATTATTATTATTATTATTATTATTATTATTATAAAAGGGTTGGCAGGTTTTGACCGTTACTTTGGGTAAAGGGTTAAGAGCGTTTCCCCGACACTTAATGTGAAATTCACTCTAAGATTATACCCTTAAACTGTAATCGCCATGTGGCCTAAATTCCCATCTCTTTCTCCATCTCTTCCCGGGAAAAATAAATCATTCGTAGTCGCGCAACACGAGAAAACTGCTAAACACAAACGGACTCGTAGCCGTCAGTTCTTCGGAAAGTTTTTTTGACTGTCCGACAAATTTACGACTACTATTAACCATTCGGAGTTTTTTTTATCAGTTGTCGTTCATTGTGCGAAAGGTGTCTAAAAACTAAAATATGCTGTAAATGTTCAATTTGACTTGCCACGAAAAATGTGAAAATCATCAACAAATTTATTTTTCGTAGACAACAAAGTATATCGTTTAAAAAGCGATCGAAGACTGCCAAACGTCGGGAACTGAAAACCTTCGAGAAAATTTTATAGTTGAGCATTGTTTGTTCATAACAACTCACCCCAACCCCTCCCAAAGACGGCGGCGGTGGAGACATTTTTTTCTATATGTGACCTATGAGCGTTCTAACAATCCCGTTACATGGATATCTGTGGTATCGACACGATCAAAACCTTTATATACCAACCGTGTTTTGATGCTGCATCGAGGAGCGTAAGAAATGTAAATGCCACAATAAGACTGACTGACCAATTAGTTCCAGCAGCCAACGAATTTCCGGTACTCCGAGCCCATAAAGGGTAAATCTCCGAATTAATGGTCCACGGCAAAGGGCCCATACCTAAAGTTATAAAAAAGTCTTTAGAATATAATAGAATAGAATAGAATAAAATAGTTTAATGACATAATACGTTCACTCAAGTCCGATGTCATGAGTATAAAACAAAAGCAACAATCATTCTGTAGAACAATAATTAAAAGATGAAATAGTAGCCAATGCTTTTCTAAGTTTCATTACTGTTATCTTGATCCCATTATTGCTATGTCATTTGATATTGGGTAAATTTCATCTATGTTTGAAAAAAGCTTGGAACATGTTGCAGATAATATTACGCCATTCCGGTTCTCTGTTTTGCGTAATGGAAAGAAATTTCTCCCTTTCAGTCATTTCACTGAAATCGGCAATTTTTGAAGCTATTTCGACGTCTGAGTGCTAGACTGTTCTATGTCCCCAATAGGACAAAGAACATTCTAGCACTCAGGCGTCGATTTCTCCAAATAGACACTTTATGTTTGAAGGAATTCAGTGCTTAAAAGACAAACAGCCTATAATCCATTATTTAACAGCTTTATCTTATTTCATTAGTAAAACGAGGTGCTAACTTCCCCAACCGCACTGGATGCCACGGATATCACAGTTACACTCAAGTTAAACACTTGCGAAATGTTTTTTTTTTATCGTTCGTCGGCTGAGTGCTAGAATGTTCTATGTCCCATGGGGCACATAGAACATTCTAGCACCCGGGCGACGAGTTGGCACGGCCAAAAATCTACATTCTATCCATTTCATTTTCTTTGAATGAGATTCCTGTGGGCGCCATGAAGACGGCCGAAATGTAACACAAACATCCCTGACTCCAAGAAACCAGTTGACTTTTAACACTAGATCTGACGAGTCGCATCAGCCCGAGTAATTTGCAAATTGAACAGTCCCCAAAAAATTTCTAAACATTTCAGCAACACCATTCCACGCTCCACTGACTTGATCGCATATGGTTTTGTTGAAATGTTTCGAAAAATCGAAAAAATATATTAAAATAACAAATTTTGATACCATGTTCTTTGGGGAAAAGGTTAGGCATGCTCGTTCGTCAATCTCGAGAGTTTTCTAACCCTCAAAATCAGAGATATGAAGTTTGCGTAACATTGTGGAAGCATTTTTTGTGGCACGCGGTTGCGCTCTACAAAGTCCCGCAGCCAGACGGGTGATGTAAAAGGTTTTTTTGGGTCGTTTTAATGGTAGCCTTTTGCGCTGAATTTGAATCTGAATGATGCCACTCAGTAAACCCTGGCCAACTCGTGATGGAGTTGACAAAAGTAAACTTACTGAACACTTTCATGACAAGTGATTACTTATCAACTTTTCTTTAATATTACATTGGTCATTATGCCAACTGCTCACAAAAAAATTAAAAAATGACACAAGTTAAAGAAAATATATATCTGAAATCCAACCAAGATAGAATAATAAATAATTTTATCCATATTGTAATATTCACCAGATGCCCTGCAGGCACGTAGCGACAAAGTGTGGAGTGGCGGTGGGGAAGTTTCACCATGCCCCACCCCCGCCCCCAATAACCATTATAATTTTCAATTGTTGGAAATTCGAAGGTATAAATTCCAATAGTCGTCAACCAGCCGTGTGAATTTTCAACCCGTGATCACAGTTTTTCGGACTGCGATTGGTGATCGGTTGCGGTTACCAGCAGAGCCAAGCCGGTTTCCAATTTTCGATTAAATTCTCCGACGTTTTCAGTCAACTAACAAAATGTTTCGAAATTCCGACTAGAATCTGTGAAGGTACGGTCTTTCGAATTCACCGTTCCGTTTCCCCTTACAATGGCCAGGCTACAAAAGGACTATAGATTGACAGCCATTCAGCCAATACCTACTCCTTCCAACTGACTCCCACTCAATTGGTAGAATTAGAATTAGGTATTGGCTGAATAGCTGTCAGACTATAGTTCTTGTGTAGCTTGGTCAGTGTAAGGAAAAACTCATGGACCTACCCGGGGAAATGCATTTTTATGTTGTGGATGAAATGACTAGACTTAAACCGGGGGTGGAGGGGGGGGGGGTGGGTGGGCAGAATCCATCTCAGGAGTTCAAAAATTAATCACTTCCCACCGAGAGGAACCCCTAACCCCCACCATCGAGAGGAAGATGCCCCCAATCGACTAATCGAACTCTCCCTCAACACTCCCAACACCGGTTTGCGCACCCTCGGAACATGCGTATGGCATGTTGTGCTGAGATCCCAAACCCAGCTAGAAATCTAACTGATCACACCACCCATTAAAGACCCTCTTGCTACCTCAAACAGTCGTCTTAATCGCAGATACATACCAGGTGCAAAAGTCATCACATACAAGGCTAATCCCAAAATTGTTACCCATGCTACATCAGTTGGACAATAGTTGGAAGTCCACTTGACACCATGGAGGTCTCTTGTTGTAGAATTATAGCAATGTCCATAATGTGACCCTGGGTCATCGATATCAGCATCGAATGACACACACGCGCCTCCATATGTGTTCTCTTCACCTTCCACGAAGCAGAATCCACAACCGTCTGATAC
The DNA here is from genome assembly GCA_031216915.1 of Pictodentalium vernedei. NCBI lineage: Eukaryota > Metazoa > Mollusca > Scaphopoda > Dentaliida > Dentaliidae > Pictodentalium > Pictodentalium vernedei. The sequence goes on along the minus strand of CM062296.1, from coordinate 403,980,060 downwards.
ACAGGAATCGCAGATCCTGAAAAATGTATGTCGTAGATTAGATTCATATTGTGCACATGCGAAACCTGGGTGGAGAGGTCGCGGGCTTGCAAAACCCTTTTTAATAAGGGTTAGAAATATTTTAAACTTCTTGTGCAAGGTTGTGTACATTTTCCTATGACCCTGTTTAGTGTATGTGGAAATGTTGCATATAATATACTATTAAAAAAAAGTAGGGGATATTTGATAAAAGTGAGATACATGAAGAAATATTATTTTGGATAAAAACATTGTTTTTAATTTTGGATAAAAACAATGTGCGTCGGAGACCTTTATGGCGATGGCCGTCTGATAACATGTACTACAGACTGTCTTGGAATAGTTCGCGAGTGCAATTGCGGATCATTCCAATTTGGTCAAAAATTCGGACGTGACAACCGTTACTTATTCCCAGTTCCATTTTCGACATTCGTTATTAACTGATACTTATTTCCATTTCCTTATTCGGCATTCGTTATCAACCGATTATATCGGTTGATAACGAATGTCGAATAAGGAAGTGGGAATAAGTAACTACTGTCACGTCCCCGCCAAATATATCCTGTCAACAGCAGGTATTCACAGGTCCATGATGTAATACGTCATTGTCCTGTCGGTTAGGCGTAAATTGTCGGTTCCATGTCAGGAGTAAGAACTTTTAACCAGACTGCCATAACTAACTTTTCACAAATTACCATTTAAATTATATTAGCTTTTCTATTTTTTGGCCTCCAAAATAGGGCCCGTTGAATCACAATTTTTCACTCGAACCAAATCTCAATTCGAATCTGACAGAAGATTCGAAACTGAATCGAATCTTGAATTGAATCCACTTACCAAATGATACGATACTTCAACTGTCTTACAAGTGCTGTCTATCCCACACGCGAACCCGGTTTCAATATGCGTACTGGGTCAGGCTAGCTAGACTATTTCATACCACCAAACCGCAGGTACAAACAGATGGACCCATCCACTTGTGCTGGAAGGTTGAGCAGTTTATCCATAAAGCGACCAAAGGTATTCAGTGTAGAAAATTTCGGGCTGGACCAGGGCATGAACCCGGCGTGCAACGTTGTTTCATTAGTATTAGAACCAGGGATCAAAATACCTTTTTTATTTTTTTTATTTGCATAGCGAAATTCTATACATTTTCAAAAAAATGTATAGCATTTTTTGAAAATTGTGTAGCATTTTTATGTTTCAAATTCAATAAACAATAATGAGTGCTTTTGTTACCTAGAAAGGATTTGACACTTAGTTACACGTATATTAGTGGTAGGTCTACTTGAAGGAAAAAAAATACAAAGAAATTTATACAGTCGAGCAATCGTCGCCTGAGTGCTAGAATGTTCTATGTCCCATAGGGGACAAAGAACATTCTAGCACTCAGGCGACGTAATGCTGCTATTAACTTGCAGAAGCAGCATTATCTAGGTCTGTAAATTTCTGTAGTGCCACCTGGCGCCAACAGACGTGGAATCTTTAACTCTTTTGCTACTGCAGCTCTGAATGTTTCAAGTGGATTGATCAATGCATTACCGGTACATTGTTTTTATCCAGAATTAAAGACACATTTTATTTTTATAAAAAATGAAAAACAATAGCCTGAAAATATTTTACTTCCATTTTTGTTTTCAAAATAGACGCGTAAAACATATGTTAAACACCTGTTAATCAAATATTTATTTCGAATGTGTTTATTACTTAGGGGAAACTATGGTCTTTCAGGCACATTTTGAAAAGTATTTTTCGTCTAATATCAGATTTTATTTTCCACATTTTCTTCCTCAAATCACAAAATTTTCCGCTCTTTTGTACATCTTTTCAATGTTAATAGCACTGTATCTGCAAATATTTTATAGTTCTTCATTTACTGTGATATACTTCCCCGCTTTGTTTCAGAATACATAAAGGCAGACTTTGAAACTAACCACGAAGAGAAATCCTTCATCGTTTGTTTGAAAAGCCATTGAAATTTCGTTACTTTTTCTGAACCTGTGAAGTACTGATTTCTCGCATGCAGACATTATAAATAGAGGTCGTCTCGGCAGCCGGCGGCTATTGTTTCCATGAGTGCGTTTTTTTTAATTCTGCGTTTATTGAAAACTGGAAGAATGCAACAACCATTTGAGCCAATCAATACTCGTTTCAGTCCTATGGAGGGAGGTAGAGCAGTTCATTTTTTTGAAGCCATGAATGATTCTTTCGTGAAAAACAGTGATTTCCGGAACATGCAGCTGTGTTTATGATTGTCTTGGCTTTCCAAAAAACATATTTTCTTTAAGTGATTATGAAATCCTCAGGTCTAATCGTATTTATCAATAGAAATTCTCAGTTTGGCGAGCCTTTTAGGTCCTCACGATTTAATTATTTACTGGGGTTTAACGACACTTTTGACAGCCAGGGACACCTCACGTCGGCATGATTGTTTTATATACTTGTCTAATTTAACACCAACTGCACGTTTGTCAAAAATTTGTAACCCCTTACCTAATACGAAAGGAAGACAACACTTGCAAACAAAATTCTTGAATAACTGTTTTTTTTCCATTTTTTGTTTCAAAAATATAGTTTATGACCCCTCATTGAAACGTGCTCGTTGAGCACGTTCCAACATAAGCTATGTCTTTGAGATAAATAATGAAAAAAATAATGAAAATTGAATGGTGATTTTTGTGAATAGCCCTGGCCGATTTTGATCGCTGCGTTGGGTAAAAAGTCAATGCATCAGGTGGATACATGAGAATTTTAGTGAAAATAACCTTTCAAATATGACTGTGTCATTTATTTTGGAAATAAGTCACGTGTTTTTAATTAATTTTGTAATAGAGCAATGTATCAGAAAAATCGATTGCACTGATTTCGATGTGTAGTTCACTAATGCAGTGATAAGATTTCCATAGCTTTGTTTTTATTCCATTCAGTACAGAGTCTACCGAAGTGTTGTGAATATTGTGTGGGTGTGGGAGGTTGGAGGGGTGGTGAGTGGCCGCCCACTAATGATTGTTCTGTTTAATGTTTTTATTACATGCTGGCCTGTTCAAGCTAAAACAGTTATCTGTTAACTGCCATTTAGAACCAAGTGCATTGCGTCTTTTAGAGATCATTTTTGAAGAATGTTCCGTGTTAGGCTAGGAGACACCTCTTCTTCTCTTAATACTGAAATCGAGACTCAGACCATAACATTTCTGAAAGAGCTTAGCGCTTCAGTTGCTCGTAATGCATAAAAAACACACCAACAGAACATAGAACGTTGCGTCATTGATCGCGTGAATAGTAACAGTGTGTGGGTTTTCACGGTAACTCACGTGTTCCGCCATTAATGGATTTAGCACTCCTACTTTTCTTTTTCTGAGTGCTTGTGATCATTGCCTTGTTAACTTTCAAAGTTATTTCCCTTGACCAGTCTCCGAACGAATCTTCCTGTGATACCCTCTGTCAAATGAGAAAATCGTTTATTCAGGTCGCACCAAGCATTCGATATGTCCTTACCTGGGGACTGGATTGATCATAGGGGTATAGTTTACTAGCATTGTGTAGGTCTTCTAATAAAGGTCAGGAGTATGGAAGTAACTTTGATAAAGTGACAATATAACAAGTACTGAGGTTTTAAATTGATTTTAATTTTGCAGTTCATGCTATACAGATGTATCATATGCGAAAAGACGACTATGTAATTTTAAATCAGATATGGCTCTTCTTTTCTGAAGATATTTCCATACTGTGACTAAATAGTGTCTCTCCTGTTCGGGACGCGTCACCACTGTAACAACGAGTCCCCCCTCTCTCTCTCTCCTGTTGGGTTTGCCAGTGATCATTTCTGGCCTGTCCTTGGATATTCATTTTATAATGCGAGACTTCCTTGTGATGGGTTGCTTTTTGCTAAGGGTAGGTGCTTCTCGAAACTAGGCTTTTATCTTACTAGCGAAATTATTGTTTTTCGGACAGAAATTCCCTAACCACCGTAGCTCTAACACGAATTTACGTTGCTTGAATTTTTTCATGTTAAAATCCATGATTGGGCCATGGATATTGATAAACATCCAGAATTAATAAAACTGACCAGTAATTTGTAAAGCAAGTATCTTGGAATACTTCCGCTATGGCATGGACAGTATGTGTTACCAGTTTATTTTGGATACATATAGTGGGATGATGGGAGAATCATTAAGCTCGGATGTTGTTATTTTTTATTCTTAACAATGTTTCACCTGCACAGAACTCTAATAAAGAAACGCTTTCACGGATTTTACTTTTTTAATTTTTGGTCCTCTCAAATTCTGCCAAAATTTGATAATAACTCCTCTAGGCATAACAATTCGTCGTTTTTATGACGACGACGGGAAAATTCTTCAGCAAGACTCACCTTATCCCTTTACCTAACAGGAAAGGCAGACGACACTTGCAAATAAAATTCGTGAATTACTAAATTGTTTTATTTATTGCGTCAAAAACATATCTTATGACCCCTCATTTGAATGAGCTCAATGAGCTCATTCCAATGAGGTATCATAAGTTATGTTTTTAAGACAAACATTGAAAAATAATGAAAATGGAAAGGTGATTTCTGTGAATAGGGCTGGTCTGTTTTGGCTGTTACGTTGGTTAAAAGGTTAAAGCCCTTATTCCTTATTTAGAAAAAAAGACTTATCATAATCAGATTCGAGAAAGGGATTTACTGTCACTAACAAAGACAAGGAAATGATGTCAGAGCCGTACTGCATGGAGGGTACCGTGACAATTGGCGGGCATGGTTTTATATCTAATGTAATGGCTAACGTCATGCTGCGATTCAAGGCTGAATAACGTGGTTTGTCATGGTAACGTGTGCTGTGAAGTCACATCTGTGGTTCCAGATGGTTGCTTTGGTTGAATCGTGTGACCAGTGACAACAAAATTCACATTTTATGTACCGTAAGTATTGGTGTGCAAATGATGCCATCAGGTGAACGAAGATCCATACTTGCCAATACTTGTAACAAATTTATGAATGTATTATTTTTTCTAAAGGCGATAGCAATTCACAAACGGAAGTAAACTGGTCAGATTCTATACAAAATGAAACCATTAACAACTTCTGAAAGCTGTCCCAACAATGTTGAAATTGAATCCATGTTGCCACAATCCAACTGAGTCTGATGACTTTCTTCGGAAATACCCGAAACTGATATTCCGTTGCCTTCCAATGCATGGTAATTTAATCTCGATTTGCACGAGCGTACGTTTTAAAGTTGACGGAAACTGAGGGAAAGCGCAACAAGATGGAAATTGATCCTTTTAGGCGACACCTCTGGTTAACTAGACAATAGCCTCGGTAGGTTCCTATAAAAAGTGATATACCAATGGCAACGTTCACTTGATTATGCAGACTCCACGTGCATAATCGCAGGTATCAGACATGAAGACACAGAGACAAGCGAAAAGGTGAATGTTCAAACATGTACTTGGAAAAAGTGTGAGTGGGGAGATGTGTGTTTGGTGGTACGAGGTGTGTTTGTGTCAGTCGGTCGGTAATGCCAGTTACTCAGTGAATACCAACCAATATGCTGCAGCAAACTCAAAAATATGTTACTGACACTCACGTATAGTTAAAACAGCTGACATTCTGATGAATTATCGGGTAGTTTTCCAGCTGTAGCGTACTATTGATGGACGGAGTATGTTCTAGCTGCAACTGAAAGCCAACGGCCAAAATAATACAAGATATCGTTACACCTGTCAAAAGAATATATATTACTAAACAGTTTCTTAGCTCAAAACTAATACGAATGATACATTCACAAACAATGGAACAAAATATAGGCCAAAATTCAAAAACTGTTTGCTCATCCCATTGAAATCACCCTTAAGATTTATTTATTTATTTATTTATTTATTTATTTATTTATTTATTTATTTATTTATTTATTTATTTATTTCTAACAGGCTTTCAAATCCCTTTTGTGAAAAATAAGGGCATTTTCAGGAACAAATTTTGTGAAAAAATAAGGAAATTTTTATGGAGAAATAAGGGAACTTTCCAAAAAAAAAAGAAAGGGCAAATTACTTTCCTGTAACCATATCAAATACTGAAATTAACCCTCCACACAATGTTGTGAAAATTACAAATTTCAAGTTGTGTTTTGTCCCATAAGGTAACTAGGAATTCAGCCAATTCGATCTTGTTTGAAAGAGCTCAGTTAACTCTGTCAAACAAGACTGAACTGGGACCGATACTATAGAACTTGTACTATTGTATTTTCTAGAAACGTATTTTCCAGTTATGACTTTAAATGGGTTGATATGAACCATTAGCATTTTAAAAGATCTGGCAATTTACCAGTTGGCAAATTGTCATATCTTTTTAAATGCAAATGATTTATTTTAGTGAGTTATATTAATAGGTAAAAAATACAATTCTCGAAAATACAATTGTAAAAGTTTGATAGTATTGGCTCCTGTTCAAATTCCTAGTTGCATTATGGGAAATGTTTGCTGTTTGTTATTTCGACATCAGTGTGTAAAGAGTTAAGATAATCGCAGTAGATGTGGGCTTCCAATACTCATTCAGTCAGCGCCCATTCAATGTATTTTATTTGGAGAATAATGATTCCACAATGATCTTGAATTTTACAAGGAGCACAATAAACCCACAGTTGTAATGTATTTCTTCATTTGAAAAATTTTAATTACCTTCAATGAATGAAGGCCATCTTCATTAGATTCATCAGATAAATGATGAATGCATCTGTTTCCTACTACAACCAACCTCTGGTTGATCTTTATCACTATGTGAAAGACTAAAACTAAGGTCAGATTACCAATAGAGACACCTTATTTCTATTTCTGACTTGAAATGTGCATCATAAACTAACAAAAGAACCTTTTCAAAAGTAGGAATTTTCTTAAAAATAAGGGATTTTTAGGATTGTTACATAAAAATTAGAAAAATAACGGTGGGCATAAAAAAGGTGGAAAATTAGAGCCAGTTGTTATTTATTTATTTATATTTTTTAATTCATCTATTTATTTATTTTTCCTCAGATGTTATTTTGATTTGTTTTATTTTATACCATTTCGTTTTTTTTCTATTTTTTGTCTCTCTTCTCTTAATCTCGAGAATCAAGTTACAATTTTTTTTTTTGCCAAATCTGAAAAATAGAATCAGTTATCCTCTGGTCCTACAAAAATGATAGTAGCTCATGTTTTTGACACTTTACCTAATGAATACGTCCACGTAATTTACAAATTGAGCAAAACAACAAAATTCAAAGATTTCAACAAAACTATGTCATGTGACGCCATGGCTGGAACGAGCTCAACGAGATTTGTGCCCCGTTGCCTACTGCAAAATGTTCTCTGTGAATGCACGGATAATTAAGCTGTTTCACTGTGTAGAGATCAACTTCATCTAAAGCAATGCATATTAAAACTTTTTACATCGTTGCACGAGAGAGAGAGAGAGAGAGAGAGAGAGAGAGAGAGCGTTGAACTTGTCATCGCATCTACCGCACAAAGTAGTGAAAACGAGAGTCGCGAACTTTACTGTTCAGTCCGTCCGATTCGATAAAAGGAATTGATTCCCCCTAATGTGCTGTCGGATTGGATACGAGAATTGTTTCTAAGTAAATTGTCCTGTTCGCAGGGACCAAGTCGTCGGTCGGACAAAATGCACAATACCAAAATTTGTTACTATATCTACATTGTACACTGTTCGAATAGAAAAAGAAATTTGCAAAAGAACAACAGATTCTTAATAACTTAGAAATTGCATTGTTTGCCTCGAAAATAGAGTTTATGGTCCCCGCATTGGAACAGGCTCGCTTTACAGTACAGACCACGATGACATTTGGTCCTATGAATCTTACATTTCCAGTCGAATCAAATTGCGAATTAAATCAGGCAGAAAATAAATTTCGAATAGAATCTCACCGCCACTGAAAGTCTAGATATTGCACCTTCTTACAGCCATAAATATTGCCAGGCTCCGCTCAAGTATTGTATTCAAAGACGACTCGTCTGTTTCGTCAAGTCAATAAAAATGCGGAATATTCCAGAAACGGAATCAAAGTAGTTTCGGAAGCAGAACCTCCTTGATCTATCTATCAGGTTTCCTTTTTGTCAGAACAAGTATTCAAGTGAGACATCGTTGTTGAGCTTTGAGAATATCTCGACGAGTCGAAATTTTCCGAATCTGTGGGACTCGAATGGAATCGTATCGAACTGAATCATCTGGACGATTTCGAAGCGAATCGAATTTCGAGTCTCCGAGGGGCTCTACGTTGATAACACGTGTGTCATATATTTTACCCAAATGCGATACTGTATACGTCGAACGGGTGAATCCAGTTTTCGTTTTTCGGAGAGGTGGTTTACTTATTTTTGAATAATCCTATATATACTACTCGACGGGATTGCACATTTAAATTATGACTGATCTCCACTAACGATTTGTTGTTCACCATTAGTAGTCACCTCTTCGATTTTAAAATCTTTCTTGATACAGGAATTGATGCTTATGTGATTATGAGATTTAAAAGTAACGATTTACCTGCCATGCTGCCAACAATTAATATTTTTCGCCCTGTCTTCTCTACTAAATATGCTCCACTTAAAGTACAGAAAAAGTTAAGTGCATTCGGTATGGATGCCAACCATATCGCCCGATCATCTGGAAATCCCGCCATTTGTAGTATGGACGCACTGTAATAACTGTAAAACAAATAAGTTACCGTCCGAACTGAGGATTTCAAAATTTTCCGTCATTGAGTGGCGAGAAATACATTTTTCCGACAGGATTTCCGGATCGCTGACCGCCAGCACGAACTCGAAGCCACCTCAATATTATGAGTTATTGTGATGAACTGACGGTAACATGATCTGAGGTTTCCAGCTCGGAGCTCATGTTCAAACGAGACGGAATGTTGAATGTGAGAAGAGTTACAGTGTCGAAAAGATGAAGAAGCAACATTCGAACACTAGCACCCAATCAGTCATCTTCGAAACGCACTTGGGTAGTGTCTATTGGAACATATACATAACGTATATGTTCCAATAGACACTACCCATAGCCCTAAACCTACATTGTGAAACACGAGAGGCTTATATACTAAACGTGTTCAAGGCAACTTTTAACAATCACAGGTTCAGTAAATAAACTTCTCGTGTATCCACGACGGTGGTGGATAAATAATCAATGGACCAGATAAACTCATTCCATCTTAGTTCAAATCGTAAATCAGTTTGTAATTTAAACAACACTTCATCCGGAACATCGTCTGCTGCACACGTGAAGCACGTGAAACATCTATAAAAATGAAGTGGCTTGCTAGCACTGATCTCAATATAAGACACTTTCGGTGCGTCATCAAGGAACATTCCAGCAATCCAGTTATATTGAGATCAGTGCTTGCTAGTCACTCCGTTGATGAAGCAGTTTCGAAACGGACGACGTCATTGCAAATATTTCGCGTTGTGACGTCAGACGGTAACATTTGCCAGTTGAGCTGTGAACATAGAATATACTAAGCGAGCTCTCGTCCAATCAGAGGAGGAGGATTTGAGTCTTATTGGTACGAACATACTTCTTTCAATCTATAATAAACGAGGCAGGTAGGAAATACCCTTTTCTTTTTATTATTTTAACCCTTTACCCAACTCACACGATATCAAAATTTGTAATTTTTATTAATTTTTTATTCAAATTTTTCAACAAATTAACCAAAACATACCAACTCATTTCCTGTGACCACTCAGTGGAACGAGCTCTTTCCAATGAGGGTTCACATGATATGGTTTGGCTGAAGTTGTTTTTGAATACCCTTTTTCAACTGCTCAATTTTTGAATTACACTGGTAGATGCAGCCGACATGGAGGTAGAGGGTTGAAAAATTGCCTTCGTTTAAAGTTTTCGTTTCATATTTGAAACATAAGGCTATTTTTGCTTAATGGAAATTGTACATTCGCCCAAACGATCAATTTCGTTTTTCAATTAGAGGCTTTTACTCCGACTTCCACCATTCTTAAAACTGTCCGACGTGAGGTGACCCTGAAGGTCGAAAGTGTCGTTAAATTGAAATGAATAAATAAATAAAAGTAAAATGGAATAGGATGTGTTGCTAGTTAACCATGTATCACACATGCTTCCAACGTCGTTCCAACATAGGTTAGGAGATATATAGATGTATATATAGTGTAGTTAAGCCTTAGAAATTGTAGTTTTTGGCTGTGTGATTTTCCACCCCAACAATTTTTCCACAATATACATTTTCGTTTGGATTGGAGTCTAAGATATCGCTTTGCTTTCGCTAGTAATTACATACTTTCTCGTGAGTCTAGGTTTGATACTTCGGCCAGTTGGAGTAGCTAATTGTGGGCCCATGCAGAATAACCAGTTTGGAGTACTGAATGTGCCAATTAAAAAGTTGCGTCACGCGCATTACATGTATATTTTATTTGTGCACACATAAATAACAAAAAACATGTTTTTTCTGTTATCCCGACTGACTAATATTTTAACTACATCATCAAAGCATGCCTTCGTTGAAGGCATGCCTTGATGACGTAGTTGGAATATTTAACCACTCGGGACTTGAACCAACACACTTGGGACAAATCAGGTTTTCACCTACCCCTCCCCAATCAGTCATCTTCGCGACGCACTTGAATTTAGTTTAAAATCTATTTTATTTCTAAAATAATTATACACGGTGGTTGCAAAATGTCGCAGTGTAAGTAACAAAGTAATTAACAATAATTAAATGAAAAGAACACAGCACCAAGCAATAGGTTTTGTGAGGTGAGTCCAAGCCTTCATAATGCATACTATAATTATTATGGAGATGATAAGAGTGGATGAAGTATAGTGACCAGGGTACATCGAGAAACATTTTTAAGAGGGAAAAAAAACGACAACGAACATTCGCAAATTTTGGAATTAACAGAATTTTGGTAAGAAGCTATGTGTGGTGTCGCAGGGATACGTTGGTTACTCACTATGACATAGGAGATGAAGACGATTGTTCAAGTAGTTCGTCTAGTAGTTAATATCGTACATAAATTAATGAAGTTCGTGGGAATTCACGATCAATTGCAATTTTTAATCAATTGGGATCACCTCGACATTATTGAACTAATGCACACACGAAAGATAATTGTCAGTTTTAGCTTTCTCCGATTGTTGTCTCCAGTGAACATTAATGTGCCTGGACTACTACCTACGTTTCTTTGTAGGCTCAGCTGTTCCTTGACCGATCAAGATAAAGCTGGGCAACTGGAGCGGGGGAAGGGACGGAAAAATCTTCAGGAACGTACGCTGATATTTAACCCTTTACCAAACATGAAAAGCAGACGACACTTGCAAATAAAATTTTTGAATAACTACTTTTTTAAAAACTTTTTTGTCCCCAAAACATAAATGAGCTCATTCCAACGAGGGGTTATAACCTATGTTTTTGAGACAAAAATGAAAAAAATAATGAAAATTAATTGTCGATTTTTGAGAATATCGCTGGACGTTACGTTGGTAAAGGGTTAACTGCGACATGGCTAGAATTCTTCAAAAATTTCCCGTTTCTGCCGACGTCGAGCCCTATGTTTGACTACGTTAGCGGTCTGTCCTGTACTAGCTAGTCTTTGCTCTCTCTGGTCCGTATTTTGTCCCTCTACCAAATTAGGTCAGATTGCCCCAAACTAAACTTCCAGTCAACTCGTCCGCATTTTATAGCAAACTTTTAAACACATCCTGTCTAGACTTTAATAAAAGTCCAGTCCTAACCTATTATACGAAACTCGTTTCGAAAATGCAACTTCACCCGATGACTCGAACAGGGTCCTCTATTTTCTTCGCGGATCATATTTAAAGCGGTGTGGATGATAATACTTACATTATAGCGTTGATACCACATAGCTGTTGAAATAACTGCAAACCACACCCAACGAACAATGCCTTTCGAACATGCGGAGTGGTCAGTATTTTAATAAGAGCAGAACCTCCATCTGAAAAGGGTATTGTGGAAAATGGAACTGTGGTTTAAACAAAGGTGTTAACAAAAACACATCATTTTTTTAAAGCGAAATACATTAAAATGAAGCTCTAAACAACCCATAACATTTGTTTATCTTTTTATTAGCTTTTGTTATGCAGCTTGTGGCCACTGAAATAAGCTAGTATAGGAGACAATGATAAGACAGAGCACAACGAGGGTTCATTAAGGCGGGGAGGACGGCGCGCGCGAAATACAGATAAAACTCCAACAAGGTGGAACTACGTAACGGCGAAATAATAAAAAACAAAACACGACTATGACGAGTTTTAATTGCTGATGGCAATGTCATCAACAATTTGGCCAAATCAAGTCTCAAAAGAACATGAAAGAAAAAAATGAATGTTAAATGCACTTTTAGATTCCGTAAATACTCAGAGCGCTCCAATGGGGCGGGAAAAGGTTATTTTTTGTTCTTCGGGGAAGACCCTGGACCATCACTCATGACGGATACAGACTATTAACCAAGCACGAGGTGAAGTGAAGTTGGGGAAGAATATTTGTTATGCTGTCACTTACATTAAGTGGAAACAGATGGACCAAACATTTAGTTCGGGTCAATTAGACATGTCACTAAATATACATGTTGAACACATAGTGTAATAACATTTGAAAATATAGTTCCGCGTTGAATTTTAGGATACGTTCCCTTATATTAAAAGAGATAAGAGGAGGACTTTTTACCAGCTTCATTAACAGTCCTGCAAGGCTTCACTAAAAATGGCAATTCATACCTTACATGTACATATCCCATGGAAGGTATCCTAGAACCGATAAGAGTCTGAAGTAGTGAACACACATGTTCGCTATAAGTAGATATAGATTATATCAAGCAAAAACTGGTGTCAGCCTGAAGAGTGACAGTTTCGCCGATGTTCAGACAAATAGACAACCCTTTCCTCACGCTTGCTAGCTCTTGTTGTATTCCGCCAACCACAAACCAACACATTCTACAAGGCCTCTCACGACAACAAATTCTCTCCATATCTTTCGACCTAGTTTAATCACCTCTCAAGCTATTGAGAGGTTTTTTGGTATTAAATGAGCTGACGATTACTATTACAAAAATGGTTAGCTGTTTCTATTACAAAGGTGGTTTCAAATGGAGAGAGAGAGAGAGAGAGAGAGAGAGAGAGAGAGAGAGAGAGAGAGAGAATTATGGGGCCAAAACTCGGTACTTTCCCAATGAAGAGGGCCGCCATTCCCAAACATAGCTCTATGTGTAGTGTTCCTACCAAACCACTAAAGCAAATGGGCTACCTCTGGTATACATCAATGTATGGATGCCGTTCTATGACCGTGCCCACCATCCGTAGTCAGTTCAAGTTCGAAATGATTCCTGTTCCCCCTTGCTCTTTGGAAATTCCAAACCGAGGAGAACAGTCACTGATTATTAATTCCTCTTCGTGGGGTTTATATTTCATCTAAAATTGGAAGAATGCATTTGAATTTTCGCAAAAAATGGATGCGAGAAGCCATACGTGCTATGAGTGTCCCAGGATCCCATGAGTCCACCATGGTTGAACACCTGTTGCGTACGTACTGATAACACCTATTAACCCTTTACCCAACACAGCCTTTTAATTTTTAAAACATAAACTAAATTTTACAATGTTTTAAATAATAAACAACATTTACCAACAGAAACTTGCAAATATGGCTTTCGTTGGAACCAACTTGTTGAGTCGGTTCCAATGAAAGCCATATTTGCACAATTTTATTGACTAAGTGTCAGGCTATTTCAGGACATATTAGCCTTGTATTGTTTAATTTGCTACCGCTATGTGTGTAAAGGGTTAAATTCACTCAAGTCTTTTCATGCGAATCCTAGCAGAGGTGCAGAGAGAATCTACATGGGTTCTCGCCAGTTTTGTTGCGCGAATCTTTGCGTGAATCGATTCTCAGATTCTCGTCGAAATATATAATAAGCCCTACTTCGTGTCGCGCGTACAGCTCGCACCATGTATTGTGTACCAACCTTAACTCTCTTCATTTCGAATGCTATCTTTCTGAACTTAAAGTAGTTGCTTTCTAACAAACATAATCCATTTTATTATCTACATCATTACAGGTGGCACCTAGAGGCACCCAAGAGACGGAAGAGAAGAGAGATGTGAAATTGTGAAGTAGACTCTACCGAGGGAGTCTTGGTGAATAACTGCTTATAGAGTACATCAACAATCTAAAGTTATCACAGTTACTGGTAAAATCAGGTGGCTTTGTTTTGTTTAAAAAATGTATTCATGTACATGTAGCAAGGAACAATTATTACATTTAGATTATAAACATTTATTTACCATTTGTTCTTCTCTTCTGAAAATGAAACTTTTCTGTGCCGAAAACTCTACATTTAAAAGTAGCATAAAGAGACAGGAATCCAGCGGTACTGGTAACGTAAAATCACGGACTATTATATCTTGTCGGCTGTAAATAGTACAGTAAAAAGGGACAGAATCCGCAATGTTTGCAATGAAGACACAAAGAATCTGGGAACTGACATTTGGTATAGTTTCATTAAAAATAAGGCTGCTCAATTGTCAGGAAAATTGGGCCAAATAATATCATTAATCTGCAGTTGTATGTATGCAGGTTAACATATTAATTGGGCCAACATTAACCTCTCCACTCTGGAGTCAAAATACCAAAGTTAAAAATAGCCTCTTCCAGGACAAGATAACCTTCGCCGTGGACGATAGGACGTGAGCTGCTCATAGACTCTGTTCCCACCCCCATTAGGGAATAATATTGAAGGTTATGATTTTCTGAAAGCTTATTCAAAAAGCTATAATTTGCGCTAATGTTTGTCATTAGGGCTTGGGGCATTACTGAGTAATGTGCATGTAAATACCACAACCAGGTAAACAAATTTACGTGTTACAGTACTAAATTTGACTTTGGTTTGTACATGAATTATGGTTGTTTTACCATGACAACACAACATGGTGCCATGTGATATGACGTTACATGAGATCTAGCAGACGAGATCTATAAGACGAGGGGTTTGGGTAGGGGTCCGGGTACATGATATACTATTTTTCCATGTAATAGGCGCACTCCAATTAGTATTTCATTTCGACCCCATTTTATGGATCTCATGTGGTGGATCTCAATCGACGTCACAATCACATGACCCAGTGACATCATGTTGGATTGTCATGGTAGCACCGTGGGCGGCCAATTTGTGACGTAATTACCATGGCGATAAATGGTCTTAGTGCGCATGTGCAGCGTGTGTTATTGGGGTGCGTGTTTCCGTCGTCCATTTTGTATATTGGAGGCCACCATCTTAGTTTCTATTGTAGCACATGGTTGCTATGTGACCCAAACCCTATAATATCACAGGGAGGTGTTTAAAAGATGTAATCAATTGCATAGGAGTAAATCTCATTATTCAAATAGACCCAACAATCCCGCAATTCACCAAAACCAACCCAAAATCACTTTATTTGGTAAGAACCCCCCCCCCCCCCCCCCACACACACACACTCCCCCAGAATCCCGTTTTTCCAATAACGGGTACATTCCTTTGTATAAGAGAGTCAATCTAATTACCCAGAATCCTCTCTTAGAATTATAAAAAAGAAATCGACAAGTTGTATTGGTTCGGATTCTTTGAGAATCCTTATTTTATTAGGAGCACATAGTGCTACACCACCATAAAGGCTTCTGATATCACCCAGAAGCTTATAAAACTCGCATGCTGTGGTATAAGGTGCGTTTCTTTGTATAAGAGTCAATTTAATTACCCAGAATTACCACAATCAACCCGACAATTGTTTTACTAGTTAAGATTCTTTCTGAATCCCCTGCTTCTGCCTATCCTAGTGTATTTATAGCTTATTATTCTCGCCATTCCTTGGTCTGGCCTGCCTATGTTAAGAATTCTCCGATCTCTGTAAATTATTCTGACTTTCATAGATGTGTTTGTTTGCTAGTGCACAATGTGTACACATTACATGCAGTACAGAGGCGCATACAGGTATCTGAGAATACTTATAAACTATTTGAGGATACCAGTTGACGATACCTTTTGAAGAATACCTTCTGCAGGATATTTATCAGAAGACAGTTATGGCACCTAATCCTGTTCAGCTTCTGGTTCCAAATCACCCCTATACCTTTCATAGCTTCAAGACTACCGCTGCCGACTTGTCCGTAGTCTCCACAATCTGCTCCATATTCAATATGCACTGTATTCAACTTTAGTATGGTGTTCTACCAGCCTTGCATCCTCATACCATTGTTGCCTTTTATCAGTACTATTGGCTACCACTATTCTGTCCTGAACTACTGTGTCTCAATCATTACCAACTTGTGGTGCTACAACGGTTCTTAGTACACTACTGCCGCTACGGGCCCCAATTCAAATCACAATCAAAGCTGTATTCCACTACTGATTGCTCGATTCACTCGTCGAATCTTATCGAGCAAATGAGCTATCAAGCAGTTACTTGAACGAGTGACTCCTCATGCTGCTCTTCGACTCATTTCGATAAAGAAGGATTCTACGAAAATTCTGGAGAAGAAACTCCATAAGTGGAATTCCGTAAATGGGATTCCAAGCTCCTATACAGCTCCAGGTAGTCTTACCATCGGATTCCATCCGGTCTTCAATTATCTGTCCTATGATTTGCCTATGTTGTAGTCACCCAATACGAAAGCCTTCTACCATCCTCACAGATTTGTGCCTTTGCTATTGACTTGTATCACAACTTCATATTTGCTAGCTATGCCTCGCCTGTCTCGACTCTGCCTGAGGTCAGGTCTTTAACAGGCGCAACCGGATTACACACAAACATGCCGCATATAAGCACATACGATAAAAAGGGATTCCAGAAGTGTAGCCGGATATTAGAAATGGATTCCACGGAACGTGGGTCTGGTGGTTGACTGAATGTGCTTGTGTGCTAGTTTACAATGTGTCACAATGTGTACACACATCACAACCTGGATGTGCCAATATGTGCTAGTGCACAATGTGCGCACCACACATGTGGCCTATACAACAAAAATGGGATGCTGTATGGTGTGGGATAGGTCGTGTTTGGGAAGGTGTGTGTGTTTGTGGGGTGTTTTGCAGTGATTGTGGTTTGAGAAGGTGGGAAATGGGCTCTAAAAGTATAGTGGCCGATAGCCTTGATTTTATGGTTAATATAACTAATTCAAATCGTCAACTTGCTTATAAAACTTTGTACACATATTTAAAAAAAAAAAAACAATGTACATGAAGTTTTGTAATTAGGCCAACGAAATGCTTGTAAATTATAAAAGCTGCTGTCACCAGCTTGAAAATATGCTTTGGCCGGTTGAATGCAGGAAGCCATTCAGGGCATATCAGGCCACATACTATCTCATAGACATTAAGAACATTATTTTTAGAAGCGTTGTACACGCCCTGTGCATTTCTGGGCCAATGGTATTCCAATGTGACTGAATATAACTATAACATGAGTTTGGTGGGCATTGCGGTTTATTAAAAACCAGACAGAAATGATTAACAGTTTGACAACTGAAAAGCGGCCCGAGACTCAGTCGAGTGCCGATAATAAGGTAAAGGGCTGTTAATCTTTTCAGGTAGGCCTTAATAAACCGAAATGTTATTATAACCACTGTTGGTTCTTAGAAAAATCAGAAGCAAGGAAAAAGGCTGACGAGGAAAATATTTGAAATCGAAACAGTTACTGTACTAATTCATTACGAATTCACTGAATCACGCTTTTCAATGTCATGTGATCTCTTACTGAAATCGTAAACCAATCAACGGACCTGCAAGTTTCGGAGGTGTAGTGCTCTACTAAACTCCGTTGATATCCCGGAGAATGCCCGCTAAAGTGGTACAAATAAAACTTAAAGTTTACCCCCTAATTTGCTAATGTTCTAAATCCGCTCAGCCTATACAAACAGGCTGTTCAAATATTTTTTCTCTCTTCAGAACTCCAACTCATGGCGTTCGTAAGAACGAGCTCGTTTGCTTTTTGAGAAAATGATTGAATTTAGCACATTTTTCTTGTGCTTGATCAGAGGCTAATAATTGTTTCCCACCGTGCATTCAAAAGTCTTGCTTGTGTTTGTTTAGAGATTAATAAACTTTTCCCACTGTAACTTCTGGATCCTGCTGCTTGTGTTTGCTTAAAGGTTAACCCTTTGAACTCTAATGGTATCTTCCATACCAGTTCAATGGAAACACTTGGAATAGTCCATATTCATTATTTGGGGTAGACCAATCAATATTTTCAACGTGCAGTCTCGGGGCTGCACGTTGAAAATATTGATTTGTCTACTCCCACATTTACTGAACAGCCATCCTATTTAATACGTTATGCCTTATCATGTTCCTGACCGGAAAAGGGCCGCTAGGATTCAAAGGTTTAATCAACCTTTCTCAATGTGCATTCTAGCGCATGTTACATGTGCATGATTAGAGGCTAATAAACTTTTCCTACTGTACTTTTTAGTGTTTGTTGCTTGTGTTTGGTTAGAGGTTAATAAACTTTTCCCACTGTACATTCTGGATCCTGTTGCTTGTGTATTATTGGAGGCTAATAAACTTTTGATATTGTTCATTCTAGAGCCCGTTGGTTGTGTTTGATTAGAGGCTAGTAAACATTTCCCACGATACATTCAACTAACTTACTGACTTCACTTTCTTTTCTGTCCTTCTCTACGATCTCTTGAATTTCGTTCAGTTCTGTTTTCACTTCTGAAGCAGGAAGACGTCTAATTCTCACTAGTGCATCCTCAGCCTCTTGAATTTTGTCATTTTTGACAAGCCACCTTGGACTTTCTGGTAAAAATATGAATCCAATAAACTGTAAGACTGATGGTACAGCAGCAAGACCCAACATGTACCTTAAATGAAAGTCAGAAAAGACTGAACATCAGGGTTCGCGAAGATGAACGATGTGTGTATGTGTGTGTGTGTGTGTGTGTGTGTGTGTGTGTGTGTGTGTGTGTGTGTGTGTGTGTGTGTGTGTGTGTGTGTGTGTGTGTGGGTTTGTCTTACTAACTTGACGAGGTAACTAGACAAAAGAGTTTGCGTGTTTCGCCTTACCGAGGTACAAAAGACAAAAGAAACCCTTTACCTCGGTTGTTTTCCAAGAACTGTACCGGCAAAACGAGGTAGAAACCGTTAGTTCACACAAAGGACAAACAATGGGGTACCTCGGTACGTAGGGTAGACAAGACTGGGTTTGTCTTACCAACTTGACGAGGTAACTAGACAAAAGAGTTTGCGTGTTTCGCCTTACCGAGGTACAAAAGACAAAAGAAACCCTTTACCTCGGTTGTTTTCCCAGAACTGTACCGGCAAAACGAGGTAGAAACCGTTAGTCCACACAAAGGACAAACAATGGGGTACCTCGGTATGTAGGGAAAACAAGACTGGGTTTGTCTTACCAACTTGACGAGGCAACTAGACAAAAGAGTTTGCGTGTTTTGCCTTACCGAGGTACAAAAGACAAAAGAAACCCTTTACCTCGGTTGTTTTCCCAGAACTGTACCGGCAAAACGAGGTAGAAACCGTTAGTCCACACAAAAGACAAACAATGGGGTACCTCGGTATGTAGGGAAAACAAGACTGTGTGTGTGTGTGTGTGTGTGTGTGCGTTTGTCTTACCAACTTGACGAGGTAACTAGACAAAAGAGTTTGCGTGTTTCGCCTTACCGAGGTACAAAAGACAAAAGAAACCCTTTACCTCGGTTGTTTTCCCAGAACTGTACCGGCAAAACGAGGTTGAAACCGTTAGTCCACACAATGGACAGACAATGGGGTACCTCGGTATGTAGGGGAAACAAGACTGTGTGTGTGTGTGTGTGTGTGTGTGTGTGTGTGTGTGTGTGTGTGTGTGTGTGTGTGTGTGTGTGTGTTTGGGGAGGGGGCGGCATCTCCGGTTAACCTTTTACCTGAAGTCAGAGACGTAAATCCCACAATTTTGTCTCGTGGGGAAATAGAAAAGATCAGAGAACTGTTTCCGAATAATGGGCAAGTTCAAAGACCTCCCCATGAGCCTAGTTTGATGATATGTAAGCCAAAGCACTCCTAAAATTAGCCATTGTAATCGGTAAAGGCGCTGTGAAAGGTGTAAGAGAATTCCGTGAGTTTTACCCCAGCATGGTCGATTCTCGTGGTTAATTGTGGTGAAAGTAGACTTTTTTATGAATAGTTTACAGAGAACAACAGACATGCAGGGAATGTCGGGCAAGTCATTGCTATGATCAGGCAAACATGGATCACCTTCCCTACTAGGGCGCTGCGATGCTTCTATTCGATGTCTACATCAATGGCCTAACTGGGGATCGACATCGAATTGACTTCCTGATTCGTAAGTTGTCGAAACGGGTAACTCATGGGTTTTTCACGAAGGGATGATGGCAAATAAATCTTTTCTATCAACGATAATGAAAGAATAGTTGCCTGTTGCGTTTTTAGTTCAGTTGGCTAATTGCGTCTTTAGTTCAGTTGGCTAATAGGCAAGCTTGCCTGCCTTTCAAGTTACATTGTTACAAGATTACTTATAAAGTGAAGCGCGGGACTCCCGATTCGATTTGAATTCTCTCTGTCGGTGTCGATATCAGACCCCAGTTCGATTCGAAATTCAATTTGGGGATAGAATTTCCGATTCGTATGGACCTGATGTATACGTAGGAAGCGCCGGAAAAGTTATTGCTGTGGCCCGGAAAACGTGGATCGCCCTCCCAACGCCCCAATATCTGAATACAGCAAAGGACTTGCCTAAATGAACGGCTATATCCGTTCAGCGAAACTCACAAAAATCGCCCTCAAATGTTGAGGATACCTGTCGAGGATACCTATCAAGGATACTTATCCGAGTATCCTACAAAAAGTATCTCGAAAGGTATCCTCAACCGATACGTAGGTATCCTCAAATACTGAAATTAGTCGAAGAGTCGTATGTGGAGTCACTCGAACGAGCAATTGCTCTATGGCTCATTTTCCCGATGGGATTCGAGTCGTTCGAGCAATATGTGGAGTCATTCGAACGAGCAATTGCTCTAAGGCTCATTTGCTCGATGAGCTTCGAGTCATTCGAGCAATGACTTTTCAGTAACTGCTCGATAGCTTATAAGGGATATTTGTTATAGGTGTGCCTTGTGATACAGGTAATAGTATCCTCAGATAAGTATCCTCGATAGGTATCCTCGATAGGTATCCTCAAATAATACAATGCCGGGTTATAGGTATCCTCAAATACTGAAATGAGTCGAAGAGTCGTAAGTGCAGTCACTCGAACGAGCAATTGCTCTGTGGCTCATTTGCTCGATGGGATTCGAGTTGTTCGAGAAATATGTGGAGTCACTCGAACGAGCAATTGCTTTAAGGCTCATTTGCTCGATGGGATTCGAGTCGTTCGAAGCAGTATGTGGAGTCACTCGATCGAGCAATTGCCCTATGGCTCATTTGCTCGATGAGCTTCGAGTCATTCGAGCAATGACTTTTCAGTAACTGCTCGATAGCTTATAAGGGATATTTGGGATAGGTATGCCTTGTGATACAGGTAATAGTATCCCCAGATAAGTATCCTCGACAGGTATCCTCGATAGGTATCCTCAAATAATACAATGCCGGGTTATAGGTATCCTCAAATACCGAAATGAATGAGTCGAAGAGTCGTATGTGGAGTCACTCGAACGAGCAATTGCTCTAAGGCTCATTTGCTCGATGGGATTCGAGTCGTTCGAGCAATATATGGAGTCACTCGAACGAGCAATTGCTCTAAGGCTCATTTGCTCGATGGGATTCGAGTCGTTCGAGCAGTATGTGGAGTCACTCGAGCGAGCAATTGCTCTAAGGCTCATTTGCTCGATGAGCTTAGAGTCGTTCGAGCAATTGCTCATGGAGCAATTACTCTCTTGGCTTATTGGCTTTGGGAATGCTTTTGTTATACACAAGGGGAGATAACTCTGCATGCAGATTATTGGAAATCAAGCAATCTGATTGGTTGGTTATAATTTATATAAATGATCTAGATAAATGAAACAACAAGAGTACTTGGAATAGGGTCGGAACTAACAAGAATAGACCAGAATAGCTAAATATAGTAATGATAAGCAAAGCTGTTCCAACTGATAGGCTCTTCTACGCTACTGGAGTATACTCCAGAACAAAGGAACATGGCCAGGTAGAGGAAAACTATTGCATATATAGATAGAAGCAGAGAATTCTGAAAGAATTCGAAATAGTACAACTTGTCGGGTTGTTTGTGGTAATTAAACGAGGATTCTGGGAGAATTCTAAGCCAGAAAATTACTCTTCTACAAAGGAACACACCACTGGTACCCCCTTGGTACTATAGCACTACGTGCTACTATTATAAACCAAAAGTTTCGCGATCCTAAATACGATTCTGAAAGAATTCGAAATAGTAAAACTTGTCGGGTTTATTTGGGTAATTAAACGAGGATTCTGGAAAAAATTACTCTTCTACAAAGGAACACACCCCCGGTACCCCCTTGGTACTATAGCACTACGTGCTATACCGATAAATTGGGGAAATAAGGTCAATTTCGGTGATTTGGAGGGATTGTCGGGTTGTTTGTGGTAATTCTACGAATCTGTAATTTACTCTTCTACAAAGGAACACACCCTCCGAACATACCCCTGTCTTGTTGTAAGACTTTAAGTCACATAGCAACCACGTTCTACCATAGAAACCAAGATGGCGGCCTCCAGTATACAAAATGGACGACGGAAACACGTGTCACCCTAACAACACGCGCTGCACATGCGCACTAGGACCACGCATCACTATGGGGATGACGTCACAAGATGGCCACTCACGCGGGTTACCATGACAACCAAACATGGCGCCACCAGGTTACGTGACTATAACGTCACTTCCCCCACTTCCCCCTCCACATCTCCTACTACTGAGGTTTAACCATTTACCCATCGAACACACAGCATCCACCCGCGTACGTCAAAAATTAAGCAATTAAAAAAAAGAAATTTCCAACAAAATTCAATAAAACCATATCATGTGACCATTCTTTGGAACCAGCTCGATGAGCTCGTTCCAACGAGTGGTCACATGATATGATTTTGTTGATTTTTTGGAAAAGTTTAAAAAATAGGAATAACTCGAGAATTGTAATTTGTTGGACAAATTGAGGGCTTTCCCAACTTTTTAATGTAAACAGGCAAACTGTGTTGTACACAAAACTATCGATCAGTTTTGAACATAGAAAAATCTAGCTGAAGCAAAGTTTTTTGTGATGCTACTCGGATTTATGCAGCCAAAACAGATATTTGAGCTAAAGCAGGACATCAAAACATTTAACACAAAATTTGCTCTTCAATAATTTATGAATATTTTCATGGAAAGCAAAACGAACCATGTCCGTTTTGCTTTGGAAAAAATAAGTACAGATGAATCATGGGCATACGGGCCGGGGTATCTGGGAGGACTGTGCCCCCTCCCCAACCCCCGAGTCGGGAAGGAGCCGAAATTTGGGGCAATTCAGTTGCCAGAAATGACCAAATCAAGCAGACGGGGAGACTATTTTTCTTACAACAATTACGTGAATGGTGTATGGTTATTGTCAGGCAGGTAAGCAGGCAGGCCTGTATAACAACTCTACCGACTGTACTCTTTCACACTGGCATGCGCCCTTAAAGTTGGTCAATTTTGTAGAAACAATACCATATTCATGTCATTTTCAGCCAATAGTGGTTAAATTTGAAATATTTGTGTGATAATTTCGTTGCATCATATTATGCTCTAAATGTCTGGAAAATCGGAGCTAGTAACCTGTAAACAATTTTGAAACTTTTGAAAAATGGTGAAATTTTGATGTTTTTTTGCAGAATATTTTGAAAATACGTGTTTTCATGAATATGACGATACCTCATTTCACTTTCCAGAGACAAGTAATCAATCAAAGCTTGAGGTTCTGATAAGAGACAAGGAGGAATCTTGAATTTTGGTATTTGAATTAACATGTACAATTTGAGGGTATTCCAATTCAATCAAGGCCGACAACAGGGTGAGGGTTAAAATTTTGAATAAAACATACAACAGCAAAATTGTTCTAGGAATAATGTAAAATCTTCTCATGGGAAGTGCTTTGAGAAGATTTGGGCCCCGTACTGATAAATCGCATGTAAAAAGCTGGCAAAAATAACAATTATTCTAGGGTTAAACTTTTAATAATAACATATAAAACAAAAGTTGTCATACCCTGACTGCTGCATGCAGCCATAGAAAACATTCAGCGCTCAATCAATTAGAAATGGGGTATATTGTCCCTTGAAATTACCAGATTTTGAAAAAATGTGACTTTTTATGGACGGGACCTACTTTTATGCAACCAAAATGGGCATAAGGTTCAACTTTACAACCAAACTTACACAGCAGGTATGCTCGGTAATCAATTGTGAATACGGACCTGCAAAGTGTTTGAAATTAACCCTTTCCAAAATGATATAAAAAGCAACCAAACTTGGCTAATTTTGGCATTTTCAAACGGTACACTTATTCTCGCCCTCGTTGTGCATGAGGGTTCATTCTGAGATTAAAGTGTAAACAGCAACCGAGTGGCATCTATCCATACCAATACAATTGTTACAACAACCTTGAAATTAGAGACATTCGCCCTTGATGTTGGTCAATTTTGAAGAAAAAAAGCTATATTCGTGTCATTTTTGGCCATTGCGGGTTAATTTTTAAATATTTTTGTGATGATTTTGGTGTATCATGTTATGCTCTAAATGTGTGGGAAATTTGAGCTTAAATTTGAAACAGTGATGCTTCGCGAGATTAAGAAGTGGCAGAACAGTCTGTATCGACATCAGTCACAGCTGCTTGTTGAGGGCCCGTTCAACGAGCAGCGATGACCGATGCGGGATGCATCGTTGGTTGATAGCACGAGAGTAGGAGAAGGACCTGGGTCCACCCTCGGGAAAACTCTGACGTTTAGTGCTCAAAACTCTTCGAAAGAGGCGCGAATTTTTGTCTGGGTGAGGATGCGCGCGTTACCCACAGCTAAAATCGATTTAGTGAGGAGTGAGTGCTCGCTGTGTTGGATAATCGTGACGATCAAGCCATTCCATGTCTTGAAGTTGTAGGGAAACACCATCTCACTTTGAAAGGATATGGGAACTGCGTTCTCATAGAAAACCATCAGTGCCATGCAATGTTTAGGAGTTAATGACATTTTAAAATCCTTGAAACCTTCTGTATTATTGGCTCACAGTTCCCACTGTCAGGCAGGGGTTTAGCGTCACGCAGTGGATCGCGGAAGGACACACAAAAAGAGTTTTGTCGGAAAAGAATTAGGTTTTGTCGAATATGTTTTCCTTAAATAATAGCATATTTTGGAAAAATCACTGTTCAGAGCCAGACTGACGGGAATTACGCCGTTTAGATGCCCATCTTGATTTTTTTTCCAAACGCCAGTAGATTGCGTGGTTTTCTGAAACCTTTCTCTGCTCTTTGCATTGATACGTTCTGTTGGAAAACGTATGGTCTTGGCCTACCACACTCTCCCACACGCACACCAGAAAAAAGTCAACGTCACTTCTGTTAGTCCCTGCACAGTAAGTTACTATTTCATTTGAGGAGCGTGGAAGTGTGTCTTGATTCGAGCGTGTCCCCCTTCTAAATTTCCATCTGTACCTCCTCCCCGTCTGAAGACCATACAACGTTTGATAAAACAGTTTCAAGTCCATTTACACCACACTCTGCTCCATAGAATGAAAAGTTTCCAGCTACCACCTGTGTTCGAAATGTACGACTTTGAGTTCTAAATTTGGAAATCGTCTGTTGGGTGCAACAAAGCGCCGCCTTCACTATTTTAGCAGATGGAATTTTGTTGCACTCATGGGGCGAAATATGGACTCGAGTCAGAAAACCCCGTGAACTGTTGTCTCCAAAGCACGAAATGTCTGTTACAAACGGCAGAGGCGTGTTGGTGGTGGTGGTGGTGGGGGTGGGGGTGGGGCGTAATTTGTTGAGAGGTGCCAAGTCGATACATACCATGTCCAGAAATGTGTATGGTAGGCTTAGTTCGATAACTCATTATCCGAGGTGCTAATTCACAGCTGATCAGTTGGCGAACAATTAGCGACAGAATGGACCAGATAACAATAACACTCACAGTTGCTGTTTGATGTTTATTAAAACAAATACAGCACATGGCTTAATAACACTCAACAATCGGGTTTATACAAAAAAAAGACAATGAAGAGATAAAATATTTGGAGGTGAATTATGAACAGCGAAACAGTTTTTGTCCATGCATATCAGAAATATCATGTGAAAATATTATTTTTTCGATAATGTATAAAAAACAGATTGTACCTTCATGAAAATAAATCCCTCACGATGATATATTTATGGGCGTTAACCCTTTAACTAACCTGAATAGAAGACGCTCCAAAAACATAGTTTATGACCCTCATTGGGACGAGCTCGGCTTTCCAAGCTGTTAAACACCCTATCAACAGAGATATATTATTGTTCTAACTTACATGTATCACAACGTGCCGATTAATTGATCCAAGCTGCCAATACAAAGCACACAGAAAGACAGAACGGGTGTTCTCTCCAATGCGACAAACCAATTATCTCGACAACAGCAAGAGAGAGGGGCGGTTTTATTGGGAAAATGTAAAATGTATGTTTTTCAAAGATATTTGGAAGCAAAAAGATGTGATGACATTCAAATAAAACTTGGATATATGACACATTTGACATTTCTAGTTTCTAGTCTGATGAGGGATCGCAGAAAATGTTTACTTTCATAAGGTCGCAAAATCGTTTTAAAGACCACAGGGGTAGTGAATTTTGCTTAATTTTATAGGGATTATACACAAAATCTACCTCCGATTTAAAATAAAAATGGAAGCAAAAAATAATTATCCTACAATTCAATTAATTACAGCAAAGTGAAGAGGAAATGTTGATTTTTTTATTCAGATGCGGGATGCAAATAGTTTTGAAGAAGGTTTTTCAGAAATAATTGTTTTTTAAAAAATCTCCATAGACTTCAGTGTTGAAAAATTGGATAGATTTTTCGCCGAAAGTCGGACATGCACAGTGGCGATCATACAAATTTCTGGGTATGAAACAGGCAAATACCAAGGCCGTAGGCTTGAGATGGGGTAGGTATGGCCTTCGGCGGGTGGGGTTCCCGACCCCCACCAATGGGAAAACCATACCCCAACCTCAGGCCTACGGTACCTCCTCCCACTGGTGAGGGTTCCGTGAGTACCCCGAGAAAATTTTGAAAATGCAATGCCCTGAGAGTGAATCTGGGACCCTTTGGTGCTTTAATTTTCCCATTTTGATCCCCCTAAAATTGGTGAACGTTTGGGGGTCTCCGAAAGAATTTTGAAAATTCAATGCTCTGAGAGTGAATCTGGGGCTCTTTGGTGCTTTAATTGTCCCATGTTGAGGGTGGGGCACTGTAATTTTTAGGGGGATACAATACCCCTATCCACCCCACCCACCCCCGGCTACGCCACTAACACACAGGCACAACTACAGATGAAATGCAACAAAATCTACTTCTATGGGACATGACATTTCCAACTTTTGGTGGCATGAGCATCAAGATTTCTAACTAATGAAAATTGTGGCCGGGATTTGGAAGTCGCTGTATCTCCCCCCCCCCCCCCCCTCCCCCTCCCCACTGCCACGTTTCTTTATCGTCTAGTTCAGTTGTCGTTATCGCATACCTTTATCACATACGACTGACGTGCCCTCATATACTGCAAACAAAAAGATAAACGACGCTTTAGGTAAAGTGTCATAACAAATAAAAGCTCTTTGTTATCACTGGCTTCATAATAATGCATATAAAAATAGACTTGTCTGTGCTGATCAAGAAAAGTATTTCCTAGGAGGACTTGCAACATCGCCTTTGCCGTTGTTCGAACCACTTCCACATAAATGATTTGATGAGCACGTTAACACATGGAGTTCATAGTTTCTTGATGATTTGACCGCCTATGGGCCGATTGAATGTCATATTCTACAGCAAGGTCTCAGGTCACCAGTTTAATTCTGTTAGGAATCAGACGCTGTTGTGGCCTGGAACCAGTCTGGTCCTTAAATTGTCCATGGCCGATCTTCCGACCAACTGAAATATTCCATTCGATTGAATCTAAAAAATATCATAAACATTCATTTCCTTTGAATCAACGAAAGAAAAGTTTCTCAATCAAGACTAGATTTGATCCAATCTTTAATGACTCGCCAATACGATCAGGCATGTTTGCACGTTAACCCTTTAGCTAACACGAAACCAGACGACACTTGCAAACAAACTATTTTTTTCATTTTTTGCATCAAAAACATAACTCATGACCCCTTATTTTACCTCACAATCGGGGCGTTTTTGCACTGTTACGCAAATAAAGTTTAATGTATCTGGGCCCTTGTTCCGAATCCGTATCAAGGGCCCCTGATACAAGCGCGTGATTCTGCAGTTGCCAAAACAACGGCATTAATATCATTTTACGATCGCTTCGCATTTTTCCCTTCAGAGAAAACAATATTAGGCGAGGCGAAGCCGAACCTAAAATTGTTTTCTCTGAGCTGTATATGGCAGTGTATCTGTCAGATAAACGCCCTGTAACGTATTTATTATGCACGGCATGCTAAAATGTCACTGGGGAAGTTAACTCAACGAATAGTTAAATTAGATCGAGTTATTTGTGTGCAAAGCACACAATGGTGTATCCCCGCATTTCCTTAGCAACACCTTAGCATAGTTTTAACGTTTCGAATTAATACCCAAGGAGCCTTTCGATGAAAACTGATTTTCTAACGATAAAAGTGGTTCCACTGGAACCACATGGGGCCAAATCAAAATTCCGAAACCTTCAAGCACATCTAATGATGCTACCTGAACACTTTAGCATAGTTTAATCGTTTCGAATTAAATACCTTAGGAGCCTTTCGAAGAAAACTGATTTTACAACGATAAAAGTGGTTCCACTGGAACCACCTGGGGCCAAATCAAAATTTCGAAACATTCGTGCACATCTAGAGATGTTACCGGAACACATAGTATAGTTTAAACGTTTCGAATTAAATACCCTAGGAGCCTTTCGATGAAAACTGATTTTCTAACGATAAAAGTGGTTCCACTAGAACCACGTGGGGCCAAATCAAATTTTCGAAACCTGCATGCAAATCTAGAGATGTTCCCGGAACACATTAGCATAGTTTATACGTTTCAAATTAAATATCATAGGAGCCTTTTGATGAAAACTGATTTTCTAATGATTTTCCACTGGAACCACCTGCGGCAAAATAAAAATTCTGAAACATTCGTGCACATCTGGAGATGTTACCTGAACACATTAGCATAGTTCAAACGTTTCGAATTAAATACTCTAAGAGCCTTTCGATGAAAACTAATTTCCTAACGATAAAAGTGGCACCACTGGAACCACCTGGGGCCAAATCAAAATTCCGAAACCTTCATGCACATCTAGAGATGTTACCTGAACACATTAGCATAGTTTAAACATTTCGAATTAATTACCCTAGGAGCCTTTCGAAGAAAATTGATTTTCAAACGATAAAAGTGGTTCCACTGGAACCATCTAGGGCAAAATCAAAATTCCGAAACCTTCGTGCACATTTAGAGATGTTACCTGAACACATTAGCTTAGTTTAAACATTTCGAATTAAATATCCTAGGAGCCTTTCGATGAAAACTGATATTCTAATGATAAAAGTGGTTATACTGGAAACACCTGGGGCCAAATCAAAATTCCGAAACCTTCATGCACATCTAGAGATATTACCGGAACACATTAGCATAGTTTAAACATTTCGAATTAAATACCCCAGGAGCCTTTCGATGAAAACTGATTTTCTAACGATAAAAGTGGTTCCACTGGAACCACCTGGGGCCAAATCAAAATTCACAAATCTTCATGCACATCTTGAGTTGCTACCTGAACACATTAGCATAGTTTAAGCGTTTCTAATTTAATACCCTAAGAGCCTTTCGATGAAAACTGATTTTCTAACGATGAAAGTGGTTCCACTGGAACCACCTGGGGCCAAATCAAAATTCCGAAACCTTCATGCACATCTAGAGTCGCTACCTGAACACATTAGCATAGTTTAAACGTTTCGAATTGAATACCCCAGGAACCTTTCAGGGTGTTACTCGCGGACGGAAAATGCGGGGATAATTATGCGCTCTTTTCGGCATCTTGGGCTGGTTTGTAGCCTATTATTGGGATTTTCCTGGACGCTCGAGTCGAGGCTTCTCTCTTGAAGTTAAAGGATTAGCTTTCGCTATGAAATGTGGAAAACCCCACCTCAATAAAAGACGAACGGCATATTTTAAAATATAATAAACATTTTCACCAAGAGGGATATTTAATTCACCACTAATTATTGCAAAAGTAACAACCAAATTCATATTGACGAAACACCAATAGCTCCACTTCGCAAGACAGTATTCAGTAAAGTGAATCCCAGTGACGTAATTTTCTCTGAAGTATAACGTCATCACTGACCTCAACATGGAGATCTCAATGAACGCTATTCTATTTTTCAATTTGCGTTGTTACATCGACAAGGCAAATGAAAAGGTTCCTCTTAAAATAGCTTTATAACACATTTTGTGGTCAATATTGTGAGATAAATTCATCATTACCACTGTGTGTGTCTCCGGAAATTCTGATTAAGTCTCGTTGTAGGCACAGAATCGCATTTCGACTCGCCCTAACGTGCTCGTCGCAATACTGTTCTTTTCCTGCAACTCGACTTGATCTGAATTCCCGTAGACACACAGTGGTGATAATCTGTATGGAACGATCTCAACGACAGAAAAAAATGAAAAAATAATGAAAATTAAATGATAATGTTTTTTGAATAGCGCTGGATGGCTTTTGCCGTTACGATGGGTAAAGGGTTTTATGATTGGTGCCACTAAGTGTGTTAATGTCTTGACGTTTGCAAGGTGAATTCAATTTTTTGATTCGGATACCTGCACCTGGGGCACAAAAGAATATCTGCATATCTTTGTTAGTAAAATGTTATCACATAACATCAACTCCACGAAAAAAAACAAAACAAAACAAAACAAAAAATAAAACAAAACAAAAAAACATATATATAGTTTGTCTCTATCGCTTTTATCATTTAAAGGTGCTTCATTCAATAACAATATTTTGAATTTGATTTTTGAAATACTTCTGGTCGAATACAGCCTCTACGTTTGGGAGACATGCTAATCAATTATATATATATGGAGAGTGTGTTTCAGCGTCCGTTCATTCTGTTCAATTCAGCTGGAAATTCAAGTTTTACATTTGTTGGTTACGGGACTCCATCGTGTCTCGACGATTGGGATAAAACTTGCCACCTAGGGGTAATTTGACTAGGAAAGGGACGTGGGATGGGCCTCGACCACGTCCGACGTCGCATTAACTCTTCAGCCAGTGCAACATCATGTAAAGTTTAACTACCTGCCACGAACGATTAGGATCAAATTTGGCGCATGGAGGTAATTTGACCAGGAACAGGACAGCGAATGGACCGCAACCGCTTCAGGCATCGCGTTAACCCCTCAACCAGTGCAACGCCGATTATAATTCGTCTCCGACGTCTCTCACCCGTTCTGAACAAAATTTGACATCTAGGGGTAATTTGACCAGTAAAGGGATATGAGACGGGTTCCTATGATGTCTGGCGTCTCATTTTGCTTTATCCCTTTAACACATGCAACATCGGGTGTATTTCATTTAAATTAACCGTGCCTGGATCGATCGAGAAAAAAATTGGATGGGCAGGGTGAATGTTACGTGCGCGTCGCGTTAACCTTTAACCATTATTTCTTCAACCAGAGCAACGCGGAGATGCATTCCTCCATTTTCAGAGATATCAAGTCAAAGTTTCCCCTATTGTTGAAGATCATCAAAAGCCCCCAAGATGTCCAGGTGGGCTAACCGCTTCATTTTATATAGTCACACAGAAGTACTGCGCTACTTCGTTTGGCATTGTCCGGAGTATCAAATGAAGGTAGCCCTAACGATTTGCTTGCTGCTGGATCCACTTTCATGTATTTTCTTTATGACAAATGTGTTCCTTGTTTTATTTTCTGTATTTTTCTTCTGTTTCTGCACTGAAAGAAACACTGTTTAAACTAAACTAACGATTTGGGAAACTGACAGGTGACTATGCTTGAATTTGTAAATCATTTTCATGTAAAAGTCTGCATTTTTTGTCTGGTACTAAATCTGGGAGTGTAAATTCTTGGAGGTCGGGCTGCCTCCTCTCCCCAAGTCTTTGTCATCGGATAGAGCACTATTGTCCAATAGTATGCTTATCTTTACCTAAACAATCGGCGGCATCCGTCCGCGTAGCGCTATTCTAAAAAATCGCCAATTAATTTTCATTATTTTTTCATTTTTTGTCTCAAAAACATAGGTTATGACCCCTCGTTGGAACGAGCTCGTCGAGCTCGTTCCAACGAGGGGTCATAACCTATGTTTTTGAGACAAAAAATGAAAAAAAATAGTTATTCAAGAATTTTTTTTGCAGGTGTCGTCTGCTTTTCATGTTAGGTAAAGGAGTAGTTAAAAAAAATAAGAAATTTAAACCCAAACCACATCGTACACGCAATGATGTGTCACATGATGACTTTGTTGAATTTTTTTAAAAAGTTGAAAAAAATAAATGTGATATCACGGGCGTTAGATGGATGGGTAAAGGGTTAATTACAATAGTAAGCAGTTGGACACGAAGTTTCACCTTTCTAGGATTTTCCAGACAAACAGGTCATCTTGTCACATTATTATACAGTGTTCTTGTTTGAAAATTAATAATTCTTTGGTATCGGTCGCGGTAGAAATTAACTAAAACTTTGTTATTTCAAGGAGAGAGTTATCCATTCTTGGCATTCTTGTGATTAGGGAATGTATGATGTCAAAGCACATATTTAATACATTCCTCAAAGAATCTAATTCTAGACCTCGAGAGTGGAACCTGGAAAATTTCAGAAAGGAAATCTATGATGATGAAAAAGCATCCGGTTTGAACAAATTGAGAACATATCTGGAATTAAAAATACAATATGAACATGGAGCATACCTTAACCCTTTGAACCATAGTGGCCGCTTTTCCGGCCTGGACCATGATACGTCATAACGTCATTATATCGGACGGCTGTTCAATAAATGTGTGGGATAGACAAATCAATATTTTCAACGTACACGTTGAAAATATTGATTGGTCTACCCCAAATAATGAATATGGACCGTTCTAATTGCTGCCATTGAAATGGCGAGGAATATACCGCTAGTGTTCAAAGGGTTAATATAAGGGATTTTGAAACCAGAATAATATTCTACAAACTAACAATTAGCAACCATAATCTAGAAGTTGAGCCGGGTTGATATAAACAACCAAAGGTGCCTTATTGAGAGCGCACATGTAGCAAGTGTGGCCTTGAAGTGGAGACTGAGTTACATTTTTCATACCATGGTACTACCCGTGAAAAGCCCGTATGTTAAATTTAGCTTTTAACCCCACTAGAGGTGTAAAGTTTCTACTTCGTTAAAAGAAATTTACACGTACAGCAGGAAGTTCATCCAACTTGGCCTTTAACATGACGCAATTTGCCGACTTCGATACATTCACACTTCGCGATATTTCATTCAAACATTCGACGTTTTACGGTACTATCTACTTCGTGCAATGGCTTATTAGGTTTAAAATGTCTACAATTAAATATTTAAAATAAAATTTAAGAATGTTAATAATAATTTGACTGAAAAAGCAAGGTAAATTCAATCAACTTTGACGATGTGTTTTGCTGTCAATCAAGCATTCATATGCAGCCATGTGTCCGCGATAGAAAGTGCCGTTTTTCACCATTTTATGTGACAAAGTCGATTATTTATTAAGAGCGTGGTATAAATAAAACAAATAGGTACTAGAGTCGGTAATCAGATTTAAATCACACGTAGAATAAGGGTTTTAACCACTCGGAAAGACGAATGTTCAAAACCCTTATCCCACTCGTGTTTTAAATCTGATTACCGGCCCTTGTACCTGCGTATTCTATATGTATTGAATTGCAATGCATATATACATTTATGCCGCAAAATTTTCGAAGAAATTTCCTCAAAAATCTTCGATTTCTGTTAAATGACTGAAAGGGAGAAATTTCTTTACATTATGCAAAACAAACAACCGGAATTATCTAATGTTATCAGCAAAATAGTCCGAGCATTTTCCAAACATAGATCAAATTTGACCAACATCAAATCGTCGCCTGAGTTCTAGAATGTTCTATATCCCCTATGGGACATAGAACATTCTAGCACTCAGGCGATATAGCAATAATCGATCAAGGGAACAGTAAAGAAATTTGAAAAAAACTATTGTCTACTTTTTCAGCTTTTACTTATTGATATTCAGAATGATTGTTGCTTTTGTTTTACACTCATTACATCGGTCTTGTGTGAAAGTATTATGTCATTGAACTATTCTATTCCATTCTATTAACGTAGTGCGGAGTGACGTGGTCTGCCAGTCAATGGACTACGCATCAGCAGTTCTTTTATCAGAACACAAGGCGCTATTCACCACATGAAAGATCAAGCTTCGGTCTCAGGCTGATACCCCGGGCTGGTATCTTGGCCGATATGAAAGTAACCAAGTAATAACCTTTGATTATGTTAGTTTGTATGCATAGCAGTTGGCTAATTTGTCGTGGGAAAGTCGTTAGTATGCAGTGTGTCGCGCATTTCTGTATTAGTTTCTAAAGCTGGTGGATACGTTGGTTTTGCCCTCAGAGACACCCTAGTTGTCCGAGATTTGGGCCCAGTCAACTCGGCTGCTCTACGCGACAACGCAGATTGTACAGATTTAACTAACGATCGCAAGTGCTTCGATGTTGGGAATTCTCAAAATTGATATCAGGTGTCGTGAAGGCACAGGGGTTCATAGACGTTTAAGACTTGGCGTATCTGTGTCATCAAGGTCGGATCGATGCGTTTGTGGTGGTATATTTGTTGATCCCCCGTTTCTTTGCCAGAGGAGCAAGTGGGGAAGCGCGTGACTAGTAACTGGAATTACTGGATGGCGAATTTGTCATTCTTAATTTACTGGTTGTATTCCCTTAGGGGCGGTCTGTTACTTATGACCCGGGGCAGTGGGTTTTCCAGTACAGGTGCAATCTAAAACCAATTGGGTTATAAATCAACCCAAATCATCTGGTTGAGTGAATATGAACCCAAATGGTTTATTTATTATTTATTTATTTATTGGTGTTTAAGGCCACATATTTCTGCACAATGGCTAATCATGACCATGACAGTTTTACGGGTGGAAGAAGCCGGACTACCCGGAACGAGCAACGGCGAGCAACTGTCAGCTCTCCAACAAACAAACTCCACACTGGCAGGGTTAGCATTGGTTGAAGACCTGCAGTACGCCTCATTACACAGCGCTACTGTGCACCCC
This sequence comes from Pictodentalium vernedei, assembly GCA_031216915.1. Taxonomy (NCBI): domain Eukaryota; kingdom Metazoa; phylum Mollusca; class Scaphopoda; order Dentaliida; family Dentaliidae; genus Pictodentalium; species Pictodentalium vernedei. The sequence continues at coordinate 403,944,554 of CM062296.1, read as the reverse complement.
ACGTGGGCAATGGGGGTGAAGTATCTTGCCCAAGGACACAACGCGGTTGCCGCAGGTGGGATTCGAACCGAGGACCTCTCGGCTTGCAGCCTGCTCCTCTACCTACTGAGCCACCGCACCCCCACCAAATTGATTTCAGAGAATGTGTGATTTATTTCACAGAGGTCCACATTACATACATTTGGTTTATACTACATGAAACGACAGGTTTTTGACGTCAAAATCATGGATATCGCCAGAGTGAGATGTATGGAGTCGCCAAAAAGAGAAGAAGACGTGAGGCGAGATGGTGCATCAATCCGTTTGATGTCGTCAGTTGGGTTAACTGGTTAAAGAAACTGGAGGAGGTATGGTTTTCAATCGTGGTCTGCACGAATCGTCGAGGACTATGTGTGTCCATACCATGATATTAATAAGTACTTAACAGCTCATTCGTAAGACTTGATCCCATGAGTTGTAGAATGAGAGATCAAGACGAGTTCGGAATGCAGTCTGTGGGGTGGGTTATAGTCTTCAGGTATTCGGCCGTTGGGCTTAACGGTTTCAGAGGTGTTAGACTTTTCGGCCGTCACCATTACGTCGATATCAAGGAGAAACAACGCGTGAAGTTCAGAAGTTTGTTGTCGATGATTTTATATTTCATTATTCAGTTTCCAAGAACACGGATAGTGTCCCACGAAAAGCGCTTCAAAAGACATGTTTGTTGCTATCTGTCGGGGCATTGAGGTTAGAAAATATCCTGTTTGCATTTCGTTCTTCAGGTCAGAAATACTTTTGTGAAACTGGTATCAAGAAGCTTTTTCAGATCATGTGAGAATGAAACACGAAGTATTGAGTCTTTTCTTGTGAAATGTTACCTTCAAATTCCAACACTTCGTCGGTGGTTGAGCGATGGTTAGCCAGCGCACATTAGTTCATAAATGTTACGACGACATTCTTTTTTGATTAGCTCCGCCTGATAAAATGTCAGCGGAGCTTTTCTGGTTCTAAGTTATCCGTCGTCCGTCCGTCCGTCCGTCCGTCCGTCCGTCCGCTCCCACTCAGAGGACTTGTGAGGTGAATTGCACGTACAAACCGGACTTGTGTGGTTTTTCGTAGTTGTGAGGTGCAACTCACAAAAAGACAACAGCTGTGAACACAATAACCCCACAAGACTCCAAATTTCAACTGCAGCTCAGACGTTTTCGGACAAACGGACGGCCAACTTTGAAACGGCTAAGATCGTAAGCGAGAATCCTGAAAATCATTATTCTACCACGTGGTACGAGTATCCAATCAAACAGTGTTGCTAAATGAGCCAATGAAAAGGGGCAGTTTGGAAAAGGGCGTGATCAGTATTCCATATTTGGTAACTGGAGATTTTCGCATGCGGAACGTAATTTTGGAAATGTTAACCAGGGCCGAATGAATGTATAATTTTACTTTGGTAAGTTGAAAAGTCGTTAGTAGTCATTGTCCGACCAAAGCATTTTAGGTTCGTTTGTCGAACAGCAAACCTTGAAAATAATGTGTTTTTATTAACAAGCCTTCAGTTGAGGCCAACGATGACGTAACATCGCGAATGTACACAACTTGTCACAAGCTAGGATCGAGCGCTATCTAATTACCACACAAACCTTCACAAATGACGAAAGCGATCAAATGAATACAGGACAATCGGGCCATGTAAGATTCAGACCAGATAATTTTTGGACGATCCCATCCAGATCAGGGGTGGCGCCAACGGTGTCAGAAGAGCTGCGGCTCCCTCCCGGCCTGGAATTTTTGCCAATTCATCAGGAAGGCCACAGTTATTGGAATGGGGTCCGTCGTTTCACTCAATTTACACCCAATTAATACCCAGTTAACAACAACGTCAGAAAATTGTTTTTTTGGGGGGGGGGTGAATTCTAGGAACAAGACTATAGTGCCCGATCGAACCCGTTACTTCGTCGGACAGTTTGAGGTAAGCTGCCACAGAAAATTTAAACAACATTATAATATTTAAACATGAACCTGAAACTAAGAAAATACCCCCCCCCCCCCCCAACATAACCCTTTAGTAACTTTACCCAACGCTGATAGCAGACGACACTTGCAACAAAAATTCTTACAGAATTAAAATTTTCTATTTTTGGTCTCAAAACCATAGCTGCTGACCCTTCATTGAAACGAACACAAGAGGCTTGTTACAATGAGGGGAGCCATAAGCTGTTTTAATATAATGCAGCAAAATTTTGAATGTGTGGGGCGGGGGGGGGGGGGGACTTCATTTTTTTCCAGATAACCACGGAGGTGTAGGATGGAAAATATGTTATTAAGGGTACGATAGTGAGGGGGAGGGGTGGGAATTGAAGGACACTTTGTCATCGCGTATGGCACAAATATGCAGCAATATTATATGCAACTCCAGAAAGGGAGTACATGCACACGTCTTACCATAGTCCAAACTTGGACCCAAATCTGTTACCTGTATATAATTTTGACTCAAAAGGATGTACCAAACCCCAAACATATTTTCTGACTTTTGTTCCTAGTGTGGACTAGTGTTATTCTTACTCTAATAAATAATTGGGATGTGGCTCAATATGGGTGGTGGGGGGAGGGGGCGACCTGTAGTCTGTAACATAATTTGGAGAGGCTAATTTTGTTAGAACCAATTCTATCTCACACGATCAATGTGACCATATTGGTAGTGGAGGGGTGGGGGGTGTATCATCGCGTATGTCATTAATACACAATATCTCAACATATAAAATGTACAGCAACGCTGGCAGCATTATGTTGCTAATTTTGTTAGAACCAATTCTATCTCACACAGTCAATGTGATCATATTGGAAGGGGGGGGGGGGGGTGAGCGGGGAGGGGGGGGGGGGTAGCAGAGACCGACCTGGACACACGCCAGTGCAAATTTGGCTCCCAGGCTTCATGACCTGGCTCTTAAATCTCAGGCCTAGGCTTCTTAATTGGCGCTTAACTTCTAAGGTCTTATTTCAAATTTTGGTACGTCTTAATTTTCTCTCCATGGATAATCTAGAGGTGCTTTTATTAAATATGATTATAACTTATTGTGGTTTCTGTGTACCTTAGCACTTCAATCAATGTCTTGGTCACATTAATCTTCACATTGGTTTCTGATCAAGTCTTGGCTGCCTAAATAGGCAGTCAAGACTTGATCAGAAACTAATGTGAAGATTAATGCTTGCTGTGGTGTACTAAATAAAAATGATGAGAACAGCTATCATAAAACTGCAGTGTATGTTACAAACAGCAGTGTAACTCCACATGTCAGAATCTGGCTAGTAAATTTTAAAAATAGGCTCCAAGACTGGTGTGTATTTTAGACAGTCCTGGTCGGTCTCTGGGAGGTAGGTATTCTGTTATCGCGTATGTCATGAATACACAATGGGTTCGATCGGCGCACTATAGTCTTGTTCCTAGAATTCACCCCAAAAAACAAATTTTTGGCATTTTTATTAACTGTGTATTAATTGTGTGTAATTGGGCGAAACGACAGACCGATTGGAATGGGGTCTGGACTTTTCGTCGGAAAGTCAGTTCGGTGGAACTTAAAATTTTTAATTTGGACACTCCGTCGAAAATATTTTAAATTTAAAAAAAATGACTTTCCACTTTTTAAAATCTGATTAACAGGTCAACGCCAGTCCATTGAGAAAGAAATTCAAAAATGGGGGGGGGGGGGGGGGGGGGGGGGGGGGGGGCAATGTTAAGAAATTTACATCGGGGTTGCTGATATTGCTAATTTGGGTGAACTGGCTATACTAAAGGGGTATTGGGGTATCCAGATGCCGAACACATATGGCTTGAGTGCCGAAGGCACAAGCTTTTTGATGGGGTGTGGGGGTTTTACCCCCTCCCCCTGCCCCCCAGAAAAGTTTTTGAAAAGGGCAATCAAAGGAAACATTCTGGTAGCTTTTGAAGCAAAAACCTCTTGATTTTTTTGAATGTCAAAAGTTGTATTTTTTAACAAAATGTTTCAAAAATCCCAATAGAAAGAACCCCATAACATTTTGGGGACGGTTCAGACAATTCATGTCAACATTCGTTGCCGGCGTAAAGCAGACGCAAATTGCGTTGTACATACAGGGGGGGGGGGGGGGGGGTCTTCCAAAAAATTCCAGACACAAGGCCGGGGTGGGTGGGTGGTCGGATGGGGGCCAAAACACCTTTTTTCCTGGAGTTGCAATTTTTTTCCTGTTTTTTTTTTTCGAATTATTTTCACATAACAAGGCTATATTGTTGTTTAGTAGTCTAATAGGCACCTGTTTGTCAGGTAGGGCTAGTGAATAAGGCCCCCACTAGGCTGATTAGGGGATTTGTTCTCTTTTTTTGTAAATTAAATTAGATGCATTGAAGAATAGTGTACTCCAGTTTGACTAAAAACAATCAGTTGAAATTTATGAATTTTAATTTGGGAATGGTTAACATAATTTTCATAGCTGAATCATCACGGCACAATTTGGATTTTACAATGAGTAGCAATGTATTTAGCAGAACATCTAAAATAATGTAAAAAATTTATGGAAAGCAATCTAAATGCACAGTTTCTCTGAGTAGAGCTCTTGTAACCTGAAACTAATGAAAATTCTCACTGTGCATCTTTGATATAGAACCTCACTTACTCAATTCAAGCTCATAGTGATAGTACCAGGGTTTTCACAGAGGATTTGTCTGGCAATCTCGTGAAAACATGAAACAAAAGTTACAGTTAATATTTGAATTGAAAACTGACCCTGACTGAGCCAGAGTATATAGATGAGTAGCTGAGCATAATACTATGCAGCAAAAGAAGATTATTTTAATCCTCTATTTGATGTTCACAAAAATAGTCTAATTCTTACATTATATGCTGTTATATGCAGAAATCAATGCTGACATTTTTTTCGGAGACGGACCAGGATGGACAGTGAGATTTACAATAGTGTTAGGTGACAGATTTTCAGCTTTCCAACGCTATCAACTATCTTTTGAGTAATGACAATTGGCTGAAACCTCAAACCTAGACACTTAGCTTGTAGTCAGGTCATTAAAATTAAAACTTCTTCACTAAATTTAAACTGTTTCTTCAGTCTCGGAACTTAACACATGAATGATAATTATTATGAGAGCATTGAGGCCAGAACTTTCAGTTCAGCATTTGTAATTCATGCACTTCAATAATATGCCAGTATACACTATGCCATAGTGCATATAGGCATATTATTGAAATGCATGAATTACAAATGCTCAACTGAAAGTTCTGTCGTCAGGTATTAGAACCACCAGAACATAAAGATGTGAAAAAAACAGTTATCAGATAAGGATTCAAATTAAGGCAAGGATTGACAACTGGAAGCTCAGTGTAATAATTTTTCATTACCCACCGTGGTGATACACTGAAAAAATATAGGTGGTGGGGTGGGTGTCCAAGTGGTCAGAGAAAAAAAATATTTTTTTTGCACGTGGGTGGGTGGAAAAAAATATTTTAGGCCTTGTGTCCGGAATTTTTTGGAAGATCCCCCCCCCCCCCCCTGGTACATAGTCAAAATTTTTGCCAATGCAAACTCCACTTTCGATGATCACAAACAAATACATGTAACAATCAGAAACTGAACAATCCAGCCAACATATAAATTGAAAATGTTAGCCCAACAATTGAATAATTTCAGTAATTGTTACGTGGCAAAACTCACATAAAAAATTACGGTAGACTACATTGTCTTTGACAACATTTTTTTTTATTCCAGACCCCTTTAATCTAGAAGCAAAGTGATCACTTTAGTTGATTTATTTACCTTTGGTGGTTTTGAAAAGTCCATTACAGATAAACAAATTTTCTTTTCAAACATTAATTGACAAGCACGTGTTGTCAAAAATCACCAAACAGGTGTGTGTCAGGGGTTCATGGTGGGGAAAACGGAAAAGTCTGGTGTGGAAATACAGTTAAAACTAGAAGTCCTGTCATGAATTGCGCGGAAATAGCACGTTGATCTGCGCGCTTTTTTTCGTAGTTTGGGCGTCAAATTCTGTACATATGGCCTGAGCACAAGCAATGTTTCAGCCAATGGACCTCTGGGTAACCCGGAGGTCCATTGGCTGAAACATTGCTTGTGCTTGCTATGGATAGGCAGGAGAATCTACCATGGTTTGATTGTCATTCAATATGGAAATTGCTTGAAATTCCTACGCAGTTAAGGCCAGATAAGCGCACATTTCATGACAGGACTTCTAGCTTTAACTGTAGAGGGAGCGGGACGTTTCGGCCCTTTACCAGTTCGGCCCCGGGACCTTTCAGCCCGGAACGTTTCGGCATCGATATTTTTTTAAACCTAAGACGAAAAGTTACCGGGGAAAATATTGAGGCCGAAACAACCCTGAACCGAAATAGAAGTCAAAGTTCAATGCTGTGATTTTGTTAAACCGCACTGAACCTCATGCAGTCCAGACTGTTCCTAATTAATATTCAGAAGTTACAGGAACAAACAAAACAAAGCAGTGTTTTGTAATTTATGTAAGTGGATTATTTTCTTTATTGATGTCACAAACTTAAACAAACATCACACAATCTTTTCATGAACACTTCTCGATTGCATTGAACATTAAAGTGGCTATATTGGCATCATTTGAGAAGTGTGAAAATTACGCTGAATGATCATCTCACCTTCCGACAATGTATATGTATATGTATGCAGGTCAGTTCCATTTCAGTCTTCTTTACCGACTTTGTTTATTCATGTTTTGGGTCACCCCAGTCCATCGTTATTTACAAAGATTTATCAGTCGAAGTATGGGGCCTGCGTTATTTAAACGTATCCACAGCAATTCGGCCTATTTTGAATGAAAATTCTGATTTATAAAAAGTGCCGACGCAAACTGTATTTTAGCTGACGTCAGCTGCTTTTGGCTCGGCATTTTGATTGCCGAGTCCAATTCCCTGAATTGTAGGGGCTGGTTGGGCTATACCATTCAACAATGAACAGAGGCTTTTACATTACGGATATCCCTAATGTTGATGTTCTGATTCCAGAATCAAATCATTCACTGATTAACCCTTTACCTAACCTAACCCTTTACCTAACATAACGTCCAAAACCCTTTACCTAACATAATGGCTATTTTTCTTATATTTTCATTTTTTGGTTCCAAAACATAGGTTATGACCCCTCATTGGAATGTGCGCGTCACGCTTGTTCCAATGATAGGTCATAACCTATGTTTTTGAAGGAAACAATGAAAATGTTTAGTTACATATGTATCCAAGAACTTTTTTATGCGTGTCGTCTGCTACTAGCGTTAGGTAAAGGTTAACCCATTATCCAACACTAGTTTTAGACAAAAAACAAACAGAACATTTTTTTCTTCCATAGTTTATGACCCCTCATTGGAAGGAGCTCAATGAGCTCGTTTCAATGAAGGGTCATAAGCTATGGTTTGGAAGCAAAAAAATAAAATATAAAAAAAAAATTGAATGGCGATTTTTGTGTACAGCGCAGGCAAGTTTTGGCCGTTACGTTAGGTAAAGGGTTATTGTTGAAAAATTGTTATTCTCTCTGTTGATGCCAGTACGTGGATGTTGGATAAGTCCGTCCATAATTAGAAGGCGAAGCGCCTTATTCATTGGTCAGTGCGGGAAAGGTTGTAGATTCGATCCTGACCCACATCAGTATGTACACTTGTCCCCAGGGCTAGACACGCCGCCCCAATTTCAGTTAGTTGGAGTGTACGTTGTTGGAAGCAGTGGAGTGGCCAGCGCAAAGCAATTTGGGTGGGGCAAACAGTCTTGCTAGAGCCATTTTGATTGGGTGGGCGGGGTGAACAACATAAACATAAAACGCACGTGGACTGCACACAGCCATGTTGGATGAACAGTGTCTTTACGATTTAGGGCTCAAAAAAGCATTTTAGGTTTGTTAATTGGGTAGCAACCTTCAAAAACCTGTATATTTACAAGCATTTTGTTGATGGTATAAATTGGGGGTTGGGCCCATATGGCGCTTGACAGATGTCAACAACTTGTAACAGTCGCTATCAAATTACCAAAACAAACCACTTTGACACATAATCTAGTCTCTGAACAGTAGCATTACGGCACACCATTCGAATATGCCTTCCGTGCTGGTAACTGCGATATTTCAAGATTATTGATACTGGTGACTGAACACCGCAATATAATTAATGCTTTTGGCAAGATAAATTATGTCAACTCAACCTATGAGTCGCACTCCAGAAACTGGATGCTTCACATACAAGTTCAACAAACCAGATATATGATTATAATGACAAAAAATAAGACTACATGGCAGGGCGACCGGAGAGGAAGATGGTGCGTGGGGTCTACGGCGTCGATGTCGCGATTTTTAAGTGTATACGAATATCAACAGAAACCTTTCTCTGGATATAAACAATGGTGTTTTTTTAACACCCAACAGTGTATTCTGATTATTGACCGAAACAACCCAGACAATACACTGAATGATTTTCCCCCCAACTTTCCCGGGGAGGGGGGGGAGGTATTAATTTTTTTCCGATTTTCAGATCAGATAGGGACTCACGCCATAAGCAATGGCTGTTTTATCCATTTCGTCACGCCAACATTCCATAAAATGTGTATTGCTGCATTCAGAAAGGCTCAAAGTTTAATGTAATGCAATGTGAGGAATTATTTTTGGAAAATCAGCACCAGTCAGAATTTTCAGCGTACCGGTAAGAAAGTCAGGATGAAGTTTTTGTGATCTTTCAATCCCCATCAACTCTCATTCTTAAAGGATTGTTAACAACCCACCCACCACAACCCAATCCACCGCCGTAAGTTCATTCGGAAGAGTTAGATACATGTCTAAGCAGTAAACATCAGAGAAGCATGCCTGAACAATTGGGTTCCGTCATCTTGAAGAAAAATGATCATGAGGAAAAAAATTGCAGGGCCAGGAAAAATGTGTTCTGGGTTGCTGAATCCCCCCACCGAGTGTTGGAACTTGAAAAATTCTCCCCCCACCCCCCCCCCCCACACCCGACTTTTCACTTTTTCCAGTCATATAGTATATGTTAGACTTAGATATAATCGGTCCTGCCTGACTCTCACATCGTGGTTGGGAATATGTAATATGATGTGTGTGTGTGTGTGTGTGTGGGGGGGGGGGGGGGGGGGTACTTGATGTAATGCAATGTGAGGAATTTTTTTTAGCTTGCCTGTACTTGACAGAAAGTCAGGATTAGTTTTTCGTGATTTTTCGATCCGGCCCCCATCAACTCTCATTCTTAATGGATTGTGAACTACCCCCACCCTACCCATCGTCTTAAGTTCATTCGGAAGAGTTAAATACATGCCTGAACAGTAAACACAAGAGAAGCATGCCTGAACAATTTGACTCAGTCATTTTAAAGAAAAATGATCGCAGGGAAAAAAATTTGCAGAGCCAGGAAAAAATGTGTTCTGGGCTGCTGCCCCCCTCCCCATCCCACCCCCGTCCAGTGTTCGAAAAAAAAAATCAGCCCCCCCCCCGCCTTTTCACTATTTTTCCAGTCACATAGTATATGTGAGACTTTGATATAGTCGGTCCTACCTGACTTTCACATCGTGTGTGTGTGGGGGGGGGGGGGGGGGGGGTGGATATGTAAGCTTGGACCCACGGTCTATAATATAGTTTTTTGTTGGGTACGTCCACGGGACGTAACAAAGCCAAAATTAATATTATGAGCTGTGAGTCCAAATTTGGACTATCTCATAATCTCACGCCACTCTCCACTTATGTTTTTTGTTTTGGGGTACCTGGCCATGTACCCCTCTAACAACTTTTGACTATGGACCCACGATACCATCATTTAGTTGGGTTTTTTACCACTTAATATTCAAAGACGCGGGTTTGGTTTGTGGACAACCTTCCCAAGCCTTCCATCCATTTGATGGACAGGTTCCAGTTGCAACCGGTTTCCAAATTTTGTTTTGAAAAAAAAACGCTCATTTGCAGCCACTGACACAGGTAAGTGGTAGGTGTCTGACGGGCTTGCTCGTTGGAGGCCTCATGGCCATGCTACTTGCAACACTGCCAGCAGGACTGAACAGGAAAGGTAAAACAAAAACATCGTTTGACTTCGAACGTGAATTAAAATTACTCGCTGGACAATATTATTATCTGTGCGTTTCGGTCTGTCGATCGTTGAATAATAATATTAATAAGCCGACGGTGAACACCGAGATTTCAGCCGATAAATGTTGAAATAAATCTTGTTGGTTATGCATTTCACTCAACAACTAAAATTATGTATAATTATGACTCGATTTATTCTTTACTTGTTTGCCAAGTTTACATTTACATTTGGGTGACGTCTCGAAATGCATTGCGCACGGAGGATAGCTGATAACATCTAACATAACCATTGCACCACAGGAATTTCTGTCGGGGTAATAACCGCCATTTTAGCAAGAACTCATCAGACACGACTGCCAATCGCGGCCTACAGCCCCATTCCTAAGTCGGGTATTATTGTGTCAATAATACACAAGGGAATATCCATCAGGGTTACAGAAACAGGGTTAAACTGTCACAACTTTTGTCCAAAACTATCGACAAGGAATTACTTAGTCAGGATATCGCGGATGTTGTGATGGCCATGCCATATCTTTTGGGTCAGCGCACAACACATTCATTGCCAAAGTATCAGGGGTGCTCAACTATTTTTCAGGTGTGTATTTGGAGGATCAAATTTGAGAACAAAGGACGTGCCCCCCCCCCCCCCCCCGACATCGCCATTGGTTGAAAGGTCCTATTTGATGAAGTAAACATTTCTGTGTTTTATTTTTCTGTTCTTCGTCACTCCAACCAGTGGCATCACGTGGATAGTTTTCCAAGAAATGAAGTCAGGGGTTGGAATTATGTGAGAGATATCACTGCAAGGCTCAACTCAATATTATTTTCACACTTGACAAAGCTCCATGGTTTTAACAGGTCTCCATGCATTTATATTGTGCACATGCTACTCAAATATTTTGATACAACACCAACCTCCATCAGTTGTATCTGCGAATTGGAACCCATAATTCAACACATAATTCACAATAAGCGCACTATGACGTTTTCAGCAGTGTAAGCCCACAATTAGGACCAGACACCTCACAAACTATATGGACAAATGCAACTCGCAATCTCGGACAAAACGCGATCCCCACAAGTACCATTTCTACGTCCCGCACCCCACAAGTTAAAATATGCACAAGTCCACTGAGTGGTACCTCCTTGCATTTATATTTTGCATATTCTACTCAGATATTTTGATAAAATGCCGACCTCCATCAGTTGTATCTGCGAATTGGAACCCATAATTCAACACATAATTCACAATAAGCGCACTATGACGTTTTCAGCCGTGTAAGCCCACAATTAGGACCAGACACCTCACAAACTATATGGACAAATGCAACTCGCAATCTCGGACAAAACGCGATCCCCACAAGTACCATTTCTACGTCCCGCACCCCACAAGTTAAAATATGCACAAGTCCTCTGAGTGGGTACGTCCGTCCGTCCGTCCGTCTGTCCGTATTTTGTAACAAAACTTTGCAACCATATCTATTGTCATTAGACAGTGTGTCATCAGTCAAAATGAGGACTGCACCGTCAAGGTCACTGGCCCCATAGATCAGGTAACAGTCGGGAAAACTTTGATATTTTACTATCATTTTTGTCCGGTCCAGATAAGCTGATCCAATTGACAGATCTTATCCATGCATTGTACATTTATTAATCATGACTCAAAGGTGTGTCGCAACTTTGATCCAAGGTCATATCATCAACGTCAAGGTTACAGACAGCAAAACTTTGATAGTGTTATACAGCCCTTGTCCAGTCCATAAAACTTGCTATGATTTACAGATCTTATTTATACTTAGTACAATTATTACTCATGACTCCAAGGTGTGTCGCGACTTTGATCCAAGGTAATATCATGAAGGTCAAGGTCACAGGAAGCAAACTTTGATATCGTTATACAGCCCTTGTCCGGTCCATATAACTTGATATGATCGACAGATCTTATTCATAGTTAGTGCAATCATTGCTCATGACGCAAAGGTTTGTCGCGACTTTTATCCAAAGTCACATCATTAAGGTCAAGGTCACAGACAACAAGACTTGGATATTGTTATACAGCCCTTGTTCGTCCATATAACTTGGTGTGATTGACAGGTCTTATTCATACTTCGTACAATTATTGCTCATGACTGAAATGAATGTCATGACATTGATCCAAGGCCATATCGTCAAGGTCAAGATCACAGTCGGCAAAATGTGATAGATCTTGTTCATACTTCACACAATTATTACCCATAATCTAACGTTATATCATGACCTTAACCCATTGTCATATCATGAAGGTTAAGGTCACAAGCAGTAACATTTGGATTCGTGTCTTGTATTTAGCTTCCCTAAAAAACACTGACCATGTACGGAGCTGTCTAGGCCGAGAGGACTCTAGTATGAGAATAGAAATGAATTATCAGCCGCTTTATCTAAGTATGAATGTGGGTTCAGCGTGTTCCGTAAAATGAAGTGAGTAGAACTTCATCCAAAACTTAACACGACAATCTCACATTCATACTTCGACAAAGCGCAGGCCTTTACATTCTTCCCAAATAACGAGGGTAAACGCAGTGCCAAATAAGACAAGTGCGCCCAATTTATGCGTAGTTTGAAATTTTTTCCAAAGTTTTGCAGTGTTTCGGCAAAATATCGTTTGGCCAGGTTTCACTGATGCTTGCAATATATACGACACTGTCGACGGCGATTGCTTTTCGGTAGCGAATCCCATATGATCAGGCATTTAAAGCTTGAGATCTATTATATTTGTTTGTGGCCTTTCCTAGTAAACGCCATGCGTAATTTACAAATAGACCTTTGGCTCGACACTGGGAAACAAAGAGCCTTCTCGAGTGAGTCGAGTAAGCTTACGTCAAAGGGTGGTGGGAGGGAACCAGTGATAATGGCGAAGGACTATAACAAGGGGTTGTAAACTAGAATTTTAAGACGGGGGACCAAAAACCTAAAACAGACGCCAAGAAGAAGAAAATACTGGTGCTTTTTATACAACCATGCTGGTCACATCCATATTTGCCGTTGTGCCCAAATTAGACTGATCTAAAGGTCTGATAAAGCGACAGATAATTATTCAGTGGATAAAATTTAATTCAGAGTGTTTACTTGTATTTTCTGAGCCGGGTACTGCAGGCCTTCTTTTGTATGAACGACTGTGTGTGATGGCATGAGTCGATGTATCAAATTTAGTCTCGTTAGTAAGTGTATGATTACAAGGGCGAGTCGATAACCAATTCCCCCAAATTCCTTAACGACTTCCCTGTTTGTACTGGGCGTGATTATTTATTAGAGCTCTCAGTGAATCACTACCCCTTCCCCCTTAAAACTTTCGAATTTATTCCAGGGAGGGGATGAGCTCCTCCTGACTTCTCTCTCCATTGCAGTCAGTGCTATCTTCTTCAACAGTTGTTGAGAGGAAAGTAAAGTTTTAATAATATTGAGGAAAATTCTGTTTTTGTTAAAATTTCACCTCAATTAACCCTTTGAAACATGGTGGTATCGTTCAATGGCAGCAAGAGTCTATATTGATTATTTGGTCGTAGACCAATTAATATTTTCCACGTGCTGCCCCAATTATTTGACCTACCCCACACAATCACTTAGCAGCTATCCTACTTAATGAAATGAAGAAGTACCATGTTCCTGGACCGGGATAGCGGCCTTTCGGGTTCAAAGGATTGAAGCGCAACGCCATGAATGAGATCACAAAGGCACAAACATTTCGCATCCATATTCAAATAATCTTAGCAGCATGTGCCTGATAGAGAATATCGATTTTCAATACACAGTTTAACGACTTACTTCCACCCGTTGACTTTGTCACCGCTGAATGCACCGGCAAGAAGACTCGAGATTACAGTTCCAATAGTGAAAAAGACTTGATTCTGACTCACAAGACGGCCTCTGATATCAGGGGGCGCTGCCTCAGCAACATAAACAGGAACTGTCATCGCAACAAATCCTGAAACAATAAACATGACTATTTTACAGAGAGCATGGCAAACAGAACTTGGTGGTTTTGTGATCACAAAGAGAATTTCCAGTGGTCATCCAACGAAGTAGGGACAACGCTGAATCGTCTCACAACGAGTCTGTGTTTGTGACGTTATAGCGTAATCCCCATAATAACGCGCCCCATGTCGCTCCCTTCGCTTGAATACCGAGCGTATCTCACACCGGAATAACAGATTTCAATAGTTATTTGTAGAAATTCTGCCAAATATGGTGATACCATTTTGAACTCATGAAAACTCATTTAACCCTTAACCCTTTACCTAACATGAAAAGCAGACGACACTTGAAAAAAGTTCTTGAATAACTTATTTTTTTCATTTTTTGTCTCCAAAACATAGGTTATGACCCCTCACTGGAACGAGCTCGACGAGCTCGTTCCAATGAGGGGTCATAACCTATGTTTTGGAGACAAAAAATGAAAAAATAATGAAAATTATTTGGTGATTTGTGAGAATAGCGCTGGCCGGTTTTGGCCGTTATATTAGGTAAAAGATTAAAAAAGCTTAACGTTTACAATAAATATGCAAGGAATGATCCAGCTTTGAAGCGATGTCAAAAATTATGATAATTCGAAAAATTAAAAAACGTCTATCTCCTACTTTTTGAGCTCTACAACATACTAAAATTAAATTAGCACCCGACGTAATTTATTTTTTGTTATTATATACTTTATTAATAACCACATTTCTATTGGCTGGATCTTATACACGTGACTGGTACTCAAAAGTCCATGTACATCCATATAGCTTTTGGAAATCCCCTCTCTAGTTCTATTTCAATCGACGTAATCTCTATAACATTGTTTATTTTTATGTTATTCTGCAGATGATAACTATTTTATTGTTAAATAAAAGTATTTCTGGTTGATTGAACTTTTAATTGACAAATAGAAGCTTGTTTTTTGAGGATGGTGTATATAATAAAACAGTTAACGCCTCGATCAATATAAGCTTTTTAAGTTCATATCACCTCCCTCATATTCACCACCAAAAAAGTCCATAATTGTATAATAACCTTGATTTCAATAACGGCACTCTTAAATATTAAAATGGCATTGACTAGATCTTCTAATCATAAACAAGTTTACAAACGTTGCATAGCTGTAAACACAGTAATGGGTGGGGGAGGGGTGTTTTAATTTTTAAATGCTAAAGAGTAATAAAATTTCAATTGATGTAAAAACGTAAAAGATAGGGATAAATCGAAAAAAAACCCCAGTTATCTCCTAATTTGTTTAGCTCTACAACATACCGAATAATCATGAGAATCCGACGTCATTTAATTTTTTTATGACTTGACGTCAATAACGCCACTCCTCAGTTCGCTCATAACCGTTGGGAATTCCCCAAGTCGGTTCTTGATTTTTAGATGTGATGTTTCTGTTGGAGATGATATATCCAAAATCTGAAAGTGGGAGGCTTGATACAGACGGTGATATTAAATGACTAAGAAAAAGCGTTAAAACTAACGTTGTTTTGGATAAAGGTTGAAATTTGAAGATATGTAAATGCTGTGCACGCGCCACTTACGTTCTTTTCGGGCGGTTTCCGGGGGAAGGCGTCAATGGTTTTCTATTTGAAAAGTTAAAACTACGCTATGTAGTTGAAACGTGTTCAGCGGATGTGCGAGATAGCTTCAGATTTTCCTGCTTATACCGCATGGCAATACTGCCACTGAATTTAGTCGGTTTTGTTTTAGATTATTTCCAGCCAAAGACTTCATACATGTGATTCGAAATGCTAAAACTATGCACAGGTATTGCAATAGGGTCTGCAATTGTACACAAAGGTCTCAGATTTTGCTACGAGAGCCCCTTTAGTGTTTTCTACATGTACGACCATTTCGAATGACTTTAGGATTTGTAATTGAAAACGTTCAGGTGTTGCAATTGCATCTATAGATGCGCTCGAAGGATTAGAATTTTCTATGTGCGACGTGGCTGAACTGTCATAGCCACTTTAGTGTTCGCAAAATATGCCCAGGTTAGACGATGTACTACAGACGTGCCGTGTCGACAGCACGTTGGTAGAACGTGTTTGATTTTCACTGGTACTATAGCCCAAGAACATTAGGTTTCACTAGGGAAAAAAATCGGAGGAAGCTGATTTTTTCAGGGAATGTCGAGTACATGTCACTGAACGATTAGACAAAAGTCCCCTAAAATCCCAGTTGAGCTTTTTTTCTACAGCCTTTTTCGAAAACGCGTTTGAAAAAAATTTAAAAAAATCGCACGAACTTTGTAACCTCGAATTGATCCAACTGTATTTTTTGTTTACGCGTATTTCGAGCTACATAATGTCTAATATACATTTACCTATAGGAAAATGTGCATTCTGTGACAATTTCTGCGAAAAATTATTGAAAATTCACAAAAAAGTATCGGATTTACGCAAAAAATGACGATTTTCCTAACGGATTTGCCCAAAGGGTCGTAATACAGAACGGGATGTTAGTTGGACAGACGATAAAAAAATCCACCACCATTTGAAGACTTTTATCATTGCTTACAAAATAGACATTATGGAAGACCCCCTCTGCTTCTGGCCGAGTTCCCCTTTTGGCATAAAATTCGTCAGCATGAGAACTCAACTATTTTCGGGCTTGGGACCGAACAGACACGTCTGTGTCTGGCAGCATTAGATCAATAAATAATATTTACAGAATGTACAAAAATCAATAAATAATATTTACAGAATGTACAAATCAATCAACATGGATTAAGTTACATTGACTATTATGAACGCTATATACAGAAATGACATGACCTATATACATATTATTCATCGAACTCAGAAATTTCCGACAGGACAGTGTTTCTGTGGTTGTTACAAGAATCCGAACTGCAATTACACAAACCTGAGCAAGAGAGTCCTGCCTTCTTACACCCACACCTTTTTGTACAAGCACTCTTGCAACCACAACTAATCAGATTCAGTAGGTTATCGGGGGCACATGGCTTTGTTGCTGCAGTCGGTACAAGAAGTCCATTGTCTAGCGACCACCCCCAATCCGTCGGAGGAAGCGAAGTGCCCAGCCATTGTTGGACCTGGAGATAACATCTGTAGACATGTTGTTGTACAGCATCGCTGCTTGGTGGGAGTGAGGCTAGGTCGATGGGTTTATTCAGTTTAGATTTTGCTACATAACGCTTGTAAGTGACATATCTATATTGGTCGAGAGAGGAAACAGTTTTAGTCCCGTATAAGATCAGGAGAAGTTGTTCCCCGGCAGCGGCTACTGCACTTAGTGTACTGTCATCCGCCAAAATTGTGTTGACATACTGTTGTGAGTCGCTAGTAACATCGGAGACAATTGTACTGAATACTTTCTTCTTACCAACTCGAAAGAGTGCAGAAGTAGTGTCACAACCACTTATAGAATGTGCTACAAGGAGGTTGCTTCTATGGTCACCCATTTTGGTTGCTATTTCACTAACTGAAACTAGTAAGTTTGGGGTAATGGAATACATCATGTGAATATTACATCCCGGTTGAACTCGAGAGGTAAGAATGACTAACAAATCTGTGTCTGTTCCCACAACGACAACATTGTTGTCATCTTGAGCGATGTCAAGTGCAGTTTCGGCTATCAGTACATCAGCATCAGCCTCGGCCTGCTTGGACTGAATATTGATAGCAGATAGCTCCTGCATTAGAAGATCGATCAGTTGGGTTTTGTTCTTGGCATTTGCAAGGAAATCGGATTGGGGTGTGGTGGCTGGTAACTCGGGTGAGATATTGATATCAATGGAATACCTGTCTTTAGATCTACGGGCTTGTTCCATGCCCTTTGTCGACATTGTACAAGCATAACCATCAAAAACAACCACGACATTCGACCCAAAATGTCTCACTACATAATTGGAATATGATGTACATATGTCCTTATATGACGACTGTTTAGGCCATACAACTGCCCTCAATAAAAATCCACCATCTACAACAAACAGAGAATGTTCTGGGATTTTAGTTTGCTCGGAACCGTATGTTTTGAGGATCTTACCGAGCGTGCTTTTCTGTGTCTTCCTCATTCCAGCAGAATCAAACAATGCTGGTGGTTTCGGGGCGAGTTCATATTTGAGATACTCTTCCATCTCTGCTTGTGACTGAATAACACATGTGATGCGGTTGAACAGAATTGTGGGGTCAATCACTACCTTACTTCCACGGACTTTGATGCTATTTGCCATCGATGCGAAAGACTTCACAGTGTCAACACGTCGTAGTTTGATGCTGTTGAACGTTTTACTTACAACATTCGATACGCAACATTCACCAATTTTGCGAACTTGGTCACAGTTCACAGTTTCGTCGGCCACAAGCCCGGTCGTTATAGAGACTAATTGTAGTGGATCTCTATTCTGAAAAGGGGAATACACTCTGAGCCAGTTCAATAATTTGGTGATATCATTGGCATCAGTCAATTGTGAACTTTGACGGAGATCCCGATGTTGTTCGCCATGACCAGTGTGAACATGAACAAAATTTTCGAGAGCATTACATATCGGAAGGCAAAGAGGTAGTCCATGTACCCATTTCGCAACAGTGCTATCGGTTATTCCCCTGCCATGTGTGAGACCACCAGGGAGCTTGAACATTCTCATTAAACACTGCTCTATGGTCTGATCAGAATATATCCCGTCCCAGAATTTATCTGAGCGCCTTATGGTAAAGTAACCTTTCTCAGTGAACAACTTCAAATCATCCTGTTGCATTATTTCTGTTAGCTCATTCATCTGCAGCAAACAGAGATGAGAACTTTTTGCGTATGCAAAATGACCACCTGCGTGAAATACTGGAATCATATTGCGAACACAATAGGTGTGGAGTTCCCAGTCGCCTGTGCGCTCTGCTCTCAAGAACAACTGGAGAAGACCTATTTGCTCGTAGTTTTGTACCCAAAGCTTTTCTGTGCGTCCTACGGACGCATTCTGGAGCAGTTCGTGTAATTTTGACAGTAGATGTTTATGAGTACACATCAAGGGCGTGCACACATTACATGCCAATGCATCTTGAGTGTAGGCGAACACCACATTATGTGATTTAATCGAACATGGAAATTGAAACAATGATGCTATAATACGGTATTGGAATGAGAAAAGTCGATGCCGTTTGAATTTGAGTTTAGGGGGTATGGTTAATATTTCACACGTTTCACCAGTTCATTATGGAATAAATGACTATTGTTATATATCATTATAAAGCCACTGCCTTTCTGCAATTTTTGATATATAATTTAACTCCCAAAGTAGTCGTAGATTTGATTTAATGGACGTTGTGTACCGTTGTGTGTATGAAAACAATAAATTTTTTTTCGTAATTTTGTACATTTTCGTGAATATTTCACCATTGAGTGTGAGGATTGGTACAAAGTTGGCATTTTCTGTTGGGGATATGTATTCTCAATATAATTCAGCACGATATTTATGATTCTCACCCTACTAAGGCGAATAAGAATGAGAAATATGGAGCTGGGTCGAATTTTTTTTAAATTTTTTTTTTTCATCAAAAAACGCTATAACTAAAAAAGCTCAACTCGGATTCGCGGGGACTTTTCACACTTTATCCGCAATGTGTGTCCCGGAAACATACAAAAAAATCAGCTTTCACCGATTTTTTTCCTTACTTTCTCATTTTTATGTCTAATGTGCCTGGACTACTACAGAAACTCGTCTTCTTGTCTTTAGTGAATCGGTGGCAGGTCGGAGTGAGGGTATACTGAAGCAAAAATGGCCCGTGTCAGATGGACACAGTGTTGTTGGGGTGTGTGTGTGGGGGGGGGGGGGGGGGGGGGGCTACCTCGATTCACAGGCCTCATCAGGAAAACAGGATGCAAACATCGAAAGTTACAAACAACAGGGACCCATACCATTTAATATGGATCTCGAGTACCCCTCAGTCAATTAGAGATACTCTAGTGTTTTTCTAGACAATTTGCGTCGAAAAGTGTTTTGGATCAGTAGTTTGAAATTCCAAATCTATGCTCAGTTATTGTAATAGGGTTTGTAGATGTGTACGGAGGTTTCGGAGTTTTTGTGTGCTACCAGAGCCATCGTAGTCTTTCTACTTTGTTCAGACCGCTTCAGGAAAAAATGCTTCTTGGGTATGCAATTTGAAACGCTAAAGCTATGCCCAGTTGCTACAAACGGTTGTGTAGATGTTCACGAAGGATTTGCCCACCAGGGCCAATTTAGTGTTTTATTAGATCGTTTCCAACAAAAGGTTACAGGGGTGTTTAATTGAAAGCTCTAAATTTAGGCTCAAGTGTTGCAAAGGGGTCTGTAGATACATTAAAAAATAAGTTGAGTTAAAAATTAACCCAAATCAACTGGGTTGAGTGAATATGAACCCAACTGGGTTCATATTTACTCAACTCAGTCGATTTCGGGTATTTTTTAACCCATCTGATTTTAGAGTGTGTGCACCAAAGTTTCGTTTATTCTACGCGCTGTAACTAGAGCCATTTTAGTGCTTCCGTAGATCGTTTAGGCAAAATGCTTCTGGTGTATGCAAATCGAAACGCCAAAAACTATGCACAGGTATAGTCTCCAAATGTACACGCAGTTTTCTATTTTTTCATATACCACCTGGTTGCAGTTTCTTTGATGTTCAGACGTCGATTCTTTTACTCGAAATCAGAAATGCAAATGAGCTCAGTCAAACAAGATATAACAAAATAAATTTTATATTGGATGAACGGAGGTAAAAGACTCGTGAAAAGCTATAGGATTTGGGTGATTTGGGTACGAATTTTCTAGAGATTACAATATTCCTGATTCAGGTAACGGGAGTCGACACTTCATTCTATTGAATGACTGAAAGTCGGAAGCCCATATTTGAGCTCCATTCTGAAGACTTGGTTAACCAATTCAAAAGCTTCATTTTCTGCGGATGTGAGTCATTTTCTCTTGAGGTAGAAGGTATGGTGTCGGTGCAGCTTTTTTTAATTTTTATGCACCAAAGCGTTCTATGGGCGCTCGCCTATAAATTGTCAAAAAGAATACCCATCTGAGCAATTGTAATGACCCACTCTGTCAGTTGAGCGGTATCCACTTAAGTGAAACCTAAGTTAACATAGCCAAAGTTGATGTCGAAGTTATGTAGATGTGCAATCTGAATTTCAAAACACGCACGTCAAACAAAACAAAGAATTAACGAGCGTAACTCTTCCCTCGAGTAATCAAAAAACGTTCCAACGTCATATAACATGGACCGGGCAAGGAAAATACGTACTGAACAATCCAAAATCTTGTTTATGTTTGACACTTCCTCCACTCGTAAAACTGTCCCACACGAGGTGACCCTGGGTGTCGAAAGTGTCGTTAAACTCACAATAAATAAATAAATTTATTTATTTATTGGTGTTTTAAGGTCACATATTTCTGCACAATGGCTAACCATGACCGTGACAGTTTTACGGGTGGAGGAAGCCGGAGTACCCGGAGAGAACCACCGAGCAACGGCGAGCAACCGTCAGCTGCCCAACATACCAACTCCACACAAGCAGGGTTAGCATTGGTTGGAGAGAGGTGCACCATCGACGTGCAGTACGCCTTAGTACACAACGCCACCGTGCCCCCACGAAGGCAATGGGGGTGAAGTGTCTTGCCCAAGGACACAACGCGGTTGCCGCAGGTGGGATTCGAACCGAGGACCTCTCGGCGTGCAGCCTGCACCTCTACCAACTGAGCCACCGCGCCCCCTAAATAAATAAATAAATAAATAAATAAATAAATATTTGAGACGCATTTATTAACCTTTTACGTAACAAGAAGAGCAGACGATATTTGAAAACAAATTATCGAATAACTGAACAGTTTCATTTTTTTTCTTCAAAAACATAGCTCTTAACCACTCATTGCGAACACTGCAAGAATAACAAATAAATATGGAGATTTTTGTGAAAAAGTGATGTTTGGTATTGTAAGTTATGTTGGGTAAATGTTCACACACTCAACTCACCTATTGCTATGCCAAGGATGAGACGAGCCACAAATAGCATATATTTGTTGATTGATGCACCCATCACCACAGCTCCTACAGAAAAAATGAAACTCGCAATCAAGATTACTTTCCTGCGCCCTAATACGTCGTTCAGATATCCTGCCAAGAAAGATGACAACGCCGCAGTCCCGGTAGCACAACTGACTATTGCCTGCTGCCATGTCTTTGACAGATCGAAGTCTTTCCTTATTAGGATCATGGAGCCAGACATGCTTCCTATGTCATAACCAAAAAGAAGTCCCCCGATCGTGGCGAAGCACGTCAACAAATAAATATAAGTCCTGTCTTGTTTTTCCGATTTCGCCATTTTATGTGCTTTGAACGATGTCTTTTCCTTCGGCAGGCTTCTACTGTCGCGATTTGAAGAATGAATAATGCTGTACGAAACGGAAACACCTAAGTGTTTCACCTCCTATTGTTGGCAGGTACTCAAACAATGCAGATGAGTTTTATATAGTCAGTTTTAAATATCCTTTGTTTTCAAGTAGGTACAGTAAAGGGAATAATGATAAAATGAGAAGAGCAATGTCCGAGTATATTGTTTTTTTTATACATTTACATTTTATAGGTGTTTTCAGCGAACATTTGTTTGATGCAATCCATGAAGGCTGTTTCTGAACACCTCTTTGTATTGACCAGATTAACCCTTTTCTTCATATTTTGGAAGTTATCTTTAAGAATCGTTAGTGCAATGTTGGCACTTGGTGTCAGTTATTCCATGGCAACTTTTCCCCATTCTCCTCTCATGCGTTTATCACACAGCCAATAATCTGAATCATATATCAATTTTCTTGATCTGTAGCTTGATTGAAACGGCGGAGGCAGAAACAAAGGCATGCTTCCAGGCAGTTGTGGGAGTCCGTTACATGACTTTTTGCGAAGAGAGAGTTAGGATGTCTCAAGAGCTAGTCTTGTGGCTGCATGTTTTTTCACTGCACGTTTAGTGCGAAACATTCGGTGGGTCCGACATAGTGTGTATGTGGGGAGGGTGGCACCCCTCCAATACTCTTGGAGTATGCGGTCACGGCTCTCTGCACGCTGAGTATATGGGCAGAGAATTGTTATAGATTGTGGTCCATGTTTTGGACACTCATATGGGTGGACTTCCACCCCGTGGAGTTATATAACTTTTCACTGCTTATGAAAATGGATTGCGCTCTATCAGCTGTAGGTTGAGCTTAGGTACGGGTTACTTATTTAGCGCATGATACGTGTTGTTTGTGGTTTTTGAGTAACTGCTGCGTGTGAGAATACGTGTTTCACTAATTGGGTGCAAATCGAATATACTACGTGTACACTGTTTTATTTGTGAGATCGTATCAGTATTTGGTATGCGTGAAGGTGGATGGCACTGGTGGAGGACCAAAGGTGGATGGCTTAGCTACCGGTTTCCTCCATTCACCCCTAGACCTCGCTCTTAGGCTCATCTATAATTGCATGCTATATTGTTGAATGCATGTGCTTTCCATGATACGACTCCGAGGCCGTCAGCGTTTCCAATAAAATGATCTGGCTCTATTTTTAGCGTGTAAGGCCGAATCAGTGTCGGCGCGCAGTATTAAATATGGCCGTACCAAAAGGCTCATCAGCATGTGTGTGCTGTAGTGAAGGAGGTAATGTGCTTTCCAACTATCAGGCTGAGTAATTGTCGACATTTCAAAGGATATTGTCGATAGATTGAGAGCAAGTGTGCAGTGTACGCTATTATTTGTCAGTTCGTGCCCTTTATTTGCACTTAATTTGTGCTGAAAAATCATGTGGGTGGATTTCCACTCATTGGGATTACATTGCCTGAGTAATTATATAACCCTTTATTGCCATTAAGAATAGATTAGGTTATATCAGATGTCGAGGGGTCATAAGCTATGTTTTTGAGACAAAAAATGAAAAAAAAAAAAGTTATTCAAGAATTATTTTTGCAAGTGTCGTCTGCTTTTCAGGTTTGGTAAAGGGTTAACCATCTACACACTGATGTCAATGTGCCGAATTTTTACTGGTAGAGTCGTGGAATTTGAGCTCGATTCTACAGAACGCGTACTGCGATTTGAGGGCTTTGTATTCTGTGGATGTGCTTCGTATTATTTTTGAAGTGAATTTATTTTGTTTGTTAGGATTTACCTTGCTACAATTTATGAGAGAGTGCCTATAGTTATTTATTTATTTATTTGGGTTTAACGACACTTTCGACAGCCAAGGTCACCTCGTGTCAAACAGTTTTACGGGTGGAGGAAGCCGGAGTACCTCAAGAGAACCACTGAGCAACGGCGAGCAACTGTCAGGCTCCCCAACATACTAACTCCACATAAGCAGGGTTAGCATTGGTTGAAAACAAGTGCACCATCGACGTGCAGCACGCCGCAGTAAACACCTCCACAGTGCTCCCACGTGGGTAATGGGGGTGAAGTGTCTTGCCCAAGGACACAGCGCGGTTGCCGCAGGTGGAATTCGAACCGAGGACGTCTCGGCTTGCAGCCTGCATCTCTGCCTACTGAGCCACCGCACACACGAGTGCCTATGGGCACTCTCTTATAAATTGTAATAAGCCAAGGACACATGAACAAATTTTGATGACTAAAATAATTTAGCACCCTAGCCGTAAAAACAGCATGTCTTCCCCATTAGGCAACTGGAAATTTAACCAATTCAGTCTTGTGTGAAAGAGCTGGTTGAGCACTGAAACAGATTTAATTATACGCAAAACGATAGATCATCGAAGAAATTGCTGAAAGATAGAAATCATATCCCCACTGTGAAGATATAGAAATTTTCACTTTCACGGTATCAATCAAAATGGCGGCTTTCAAAGCATCACTTCAAGGTGAATACGAGTCAACATTATCACTGGAAATGATCAATTTGTTCTAGAAACGTATGATGATAAGACAATCTAGTGTTTTTGAGTGGACACCGATCATTTCCAGCAATAATTCAACACGTATTCACCTAAAATTGATGCATGAAACCCGCGAGTCCAAACATGGCCTGAAAGTCCGTAATATAAATGTTTGGTTTGGTACGACCTTTGAAAGGACGTATCAAACCAAAAACTTATATTACGGACTTTCAGGCCATGTTGGGACCAAAATCCCACCAGCTGAATCAGATTGCAAGACGCTGTCTGTTCCGAGTATCGATCAAATCACTTCCGCGTATCAATGATTCAATGCGATGTTTACTTTCATGTATCAATTCAAGGTTGAAGCGAGTGGAATTATCGGATTCTTATAAAAAGCGTATAATAAAAAGAAAGTCTAGTGTTTTTGAGTGGATACTGAAACTTATCTCACTAAGATAAATGGTAAGTTTCACTCGCACAAGCGCTCGCTAAAAATAAACATTTGCTAACGGTCACTCAAGAGATAATTTTCTGTATCCACTCAAAAACATTAGATATCCTCCTCGTATTGGTTAAATTCCTAAGTGCATCAGGGGAATAATGTAGATTAAAATTTTGATATTTTGGCATCAGTGTGCACGGAGGGGGGGGGGGGGGGGGGGGGGGGGTAGAGCGGTAAGTCATTCATCATTCATACACCTTTCGCTGGCCCATTGGGACCGTCTAGACATCTCCAGATGCCAAGCCCAGAAATTCATCGCATGAATATAATGCTTGAAAGCTGCACTTTATGCTTTATGCTTGGTATCCTGGTGATAGTGGGAACGGTTAGTCCTTTTTATTATGCGCTCGACTGTAGATTGTAGAAACCATCGCTGGAAAATAATGAACGTATTCCACGTAGTGAAGATATAGAGTTTATATTTTCGCTTTTACTGTATCAAGAACATTACAAAATCATTTCCGTTTCCGTATAGTATATCAATGCTATTGTTGTTTATAAATGATGAAATATGTTAATTGTTATTATTAAAGTTATATTAAATATACTATATGTTCAAATTTGATAATTTATGAGGTACAGCAACGCAAGTATATTTTATCACGGCGTATAATCAAAGTGAATATCGCCGATTTATCGCTGAAAATTACCAACTTCTACTGAAACGCGTATAAAAGGAAAATCTAGCGTTTATGAGTGGATTTCGAATATTATCTCATTCGTGGCCGCGATAAATGTTTATTTCGTGGAAAACCACTCACGGAAAATAAAAATTTTCCCTCGGTCACTCCTGAGATAATTTTCGGTATCCTCTCAAAAATACGTGATAACCTCTATATATCTCAATGATACAAAATGCGGGAACACTGAAACACTTTTTTCAAGGAATATATAAATATTTTATATTGTTTGAGATTTAATGGAATATTTTGTTTTGCTGCGTTTCTTTTTCAAAATAGAGAGAAAACTTGTCCTTTACCTATTATATGCAAGAAATTCTCTCACAAAAAAGGACCATTAATTTTATTATACGCATTTGTATGACTGGCATATACAACATTAACCCTTTCAACGGAATGCCTATAAATATTTGCGTGAAGAAAAAAATAGCAGTGGACGAGCAGATGATATAAAGAGCAAATATTTGACGCGAGACTCGGTAATAATTTAATCCAACAGCTCAACAGAGCTGTTGGATTTAAATAATTACAATAAAACCAGTGTGATATCGCCGATTTTGCCGTTGACAGTATTGACTAGAATGATAACTTCCAGGGCGCTAGTGTTAAAGGGTCAAACAAAACCGGTGGTTTTGTGAAATCTTCCATCACAATAATATGTATCTGGATTCGATAATAATAGGACAAATCATCCCTCGACATAACCCCCCCCCCCTCTTGATATACCCCCCCCACCCCCCCCCCCGGCAAAATCCATCCCTGACAAAATCACATTTCTGTATTTTTAATATTGTGTTAAAACTGTAGTACAAGTTCAGCACTAACATAGCACACCACATACATTTGTACCAGAACAATTATTTACATATATTTACAAGTTAATAAAGTAAATATTAATATTTCAATACGTTTTAGTTGAACAACAATAACTTTCGCCTTTATCAGTCTTTTTTCCAAAGGTTTGTTTCATTTAAATTGGTGATGAGTGTTTGTATTGTGCATTTAAATTTGATATTTACCACATTAACCCTTTACCTAACGTAACGGCCAAAACCGGCCAGCGCTATTCTCAAAAATCGCCAATTAATTTTCAAAATATTTTCATTTTTTTGTCTCAAAAACATAGGTTATGACCCCTCGTTGGAACGAGCTCGTCGAGCTCGTTCCAACGAGGGTCATAACCTATGTTTTTGAGACAAAAAAATGAAAAAAAATTAGTTATTCAAGAATTTTTTTTGCAAGTGTCGTCTGCTTTTCATGTTAGGTAAAGGGTTAACACAAACTGCAGTACAACAGCACGAGAAAGTTTATTTATTTGCAATAATAGTGACACTTTTGAAAAACCAATGTCCATGGTAGCGATGAGGTCATTTGGTGTATGTGTTATTGTAGAAAAGACTTGAAAACATGTCCAATTATTGCAATTGATTTCTTTGTCTGAGGGAACCTGCCCCCACCCATCCAAAAAACCCACTGGATTCCCCTAAAAATTCTGATTCCTACAATCTGCATGGGGTGTCAACTAATGAAATTACAATTGACATGTCATACTTGGCAAAAATTAACATTCAAAATGTCTTACAAAACTTCAAGAAGAATCACCTTGTCATATTTCTCTCTTTTCTTTTCTTTTATTGTGCTATAACGACAGTTTTGACAACCCGGATCACCTCTTGTCGGACAGTTTTACAGGTGGAGGAAGTCGGAGTACCCGGAAAGGACCATCGAGCAACGGGCGAGCAACTGTCGGACCCCCAACGTACCAACTCCACACAAGCAGGGTTAACACCGGTTAAAGACAAGTGCACCATCGACCGTGTAGTATGCCTTAGCACACAGCGCCACCCTGCCCCATATAGGCAGTCGGGATTAGGTGCCTTGCCCATGGGCACAACGCAGTTACCCCTGGCGGGAATCGAATTGCTAACCTTTCCATTTGAAGTCCAATGCAGTAGCCAATGAGCCATCTGTATAAACCTTTTACCCAACGCAGACGATATCAAAATTTATTATTATAAATATCATATTATCATATTTTTCAAAAATTTCAACAAATCCATATCATGTGACCCCTCTTTGGAACGAGCTCAACGAGCTCGTTCCAACGAGGGGTCACATGATATGGTTTTGTTGAAATTTTTTGAAACATAATATTTTTTTAACTGCTGAATTTGCATATTACACGGACGGATGCGGCAGATTCGTTGGGTAAAGGGTTTTAACACGAGAGAGACACCATCACCATACCTTTCCTCCACTCAAGACTTCAACATTTCGTAATGTTCCTACGCCATAAAAACGAATGCCTCGCCCCAATGATTCCTGAGCCCCCCCCCCCCCCCCTATAGATACCTGGCTACTTGCCTGTTTGTTTTTTTTCCTTTATCTTGCGTTTTTATCCCCAATGAATTAATTTTCGTCTTCCTTGATAATTGGAAGTGAATTTTACATCCATTTGTATTAGTTATGTTGTTTTACTTTTATAGCGCAATTGGTTTCAATATCATTGGCCATTTGGAGAATAAGCAATGGTGAGATTTTTAACCATTTGAATAATACGAAAAAAAGAAACACTTGCCGAACCAGTTCTTGAAAACCTTTACTTCATAAATATAGCGTTTGACCCATCAATGAAACAAGCTTAGCGAACATTTTCCTCCGAGGTGCCATAAGCTATATTATGATGAACATTTGATAAAATAATAAAATTTAAAATTGTGAATAGCGCCGGTCGACCGGAATAAGTTCTGTTACATACTCAAAAAGGGTAGACACCCTCCTTCTCATCACATTCTAAAACGGACAAAGACATGAAAACAAGATGAATACTGACGGAAATTGGCGAATGGGCAAGAGAAGAAAACGCAAGCACCCAGGCCACCAGTCTAATTCTGTTCGGAATTCGACGATGTTTTGGGCTGTTTGTTTACCCACTTTTCGTGTAAAATTAGGCGCAGCCTACCATTGAAGTAATGTGATTTTTTTTCCTCACAGAGATATACAAATATTTTTTCATGCTCCCTTTATAGATAGTTCAACAACAAAAGTATTTAATTCTCCCTAGAAATATCAAGATGTTAACACAATTAGTAGGGGGCGCGGAGGCTCGGTAGGTAGAGGTGCAAGCTGCAAGCCGAGTGGTTCTCGGTTCGAATTCCACCTGCGGCAACCGCGTTGTGTCCTTGGGCAAGACACTGCACCCTCATTGCCCACGTGGGGGTGCGGTGGCATTGTGTACTAAGGCGTACTGCATGTTGATAGTGCACTTGTCTTCAGCCAATGCTAACCCTGCTTGTGCGGTGTTAGTATGTTGGGGAGCTGATAGTTGCTCGTCGTTGCTCGATGGTTCTCTCTGGGTACTCCGGCTTCCTCCACCCGTAAAACCGTCGAGGTCATGATTAGCCATTGTGCAGGAATATGTGACCTTAAACACCAATAAATAAATAAATAAATAAATAAGTGGAACTGCGCAGCGTAATCATAAGGTTGTGGTGAGTCTTTGTGTCTAATGGTAATGTCACCAAACATTTGGTCAAATCAAATCTCGATTGAACAACATTTCTAGCTTTAATTCAAAGCAAATGAACATTTATGGTATTTTTAGATTCAATCGACTGGAATATATCAGTTGGTCGGAAAAGCGAACCAAAGGTTCGCTTTTCCGATCAAGTAAAATATTCCAGACGAGTGAATCAAAACATGGGCGATGGGCTATTTAAGGACTAGACTGGTTCCAGGCTATAATGGCGTCGAATTCTTTACAGAATTGGACTATTGGATTGAGAGAGTGGGGAAAATGGTCTCTGATTTGCGAAGATATCTCCCAGAATTATTTGTTAGCATCATTTAAAACATTGGATTTATGACATCAGTGGTAAGTTAAAACTTCCCACGAGTGGATCGCAGTGATTTCCAAACACCTCTCCCTATATGAAGTGCGCATCTAATGTTATCAAGTATTTTTACGGTGAATAATTTGATATAGACTTTAGAAAACAACTTAATACATTGTTTACACTAAAGCTGGTCTATGTTTGTGCGGGTGCATAAAAAGATTAAATCTATAGCACGATTACAAAGTTGACAGGGTGTAGATGCCTGTGTGAAATAGGTTTAATGTCTTCACAATAAGTTACCTGAATATGTTTTAACCATTTGCCTTACGTTGCAGCTACATCGTGCCTGTTTTATTTAATAAAATCTTCATTCAAACTTTAATACCTTTCCAACTTGTTGCCTCAAAAACGTAATTTACGACTCCTCATTTGGACCAGGGACCAATACTATAAAACGTTTACAATTGTATTTGGTAGAATTGTATTTTCTAGTTAAGACTTTAAATGGGTTAAAATGAACCATTAGTATTTTCAAATATCTGGACATTAAATGGGTTAAAATGAACCATTAGTATTTCAAATATGTGGCATTTTGACAGTTGGCAAATTGTCATATCTTTTAAAATGTTAATGATTCATTTTAGGCAGGTATATTAAAAGGTAGGAAATACAATTGTATAAATTTATAATATTGGACCGATTAAGCGATGTTGTAGAGGGTCATAAGCGATATTGTAGAGGGGTCATAAGCGATGTTGTGGAGGGAGAAAAATAATTTGTTTTCTACTTAAGTAAGAATTGTATTTTATAAGTTTCGTCCGTTAGTCGAGTTAGGTAAGGGGCTAATATCCTTATTAGCGTTCTATGAGCTCCCGGAGCACGTTGCGGTTAGGGTTTTTTAGTGTAGTTTTGGCGACAGAAAATTAAATTTTTCTCGATATGTAAGAATTTTGTTGCAAGTGACGTTCTTCAGTTATGTTAGGTAAAGAGTTATTATATCCCGACACACTATAATATGGTGATTGGATTGGCTGAAAAGTACGAAGTTAATAATACCCCCATCCTCTTGTAATATTTACTTCGTGGCTGAGCCGGGTGTAAAAATATGAATATGCAGATAATGTGATGTTTTTTCAAAGTTCATAAAAATAGTATATGATAACAGTATAAATAAAAATTAAACAGTGTTGTTAGCCTTAACCCCCACCCCCAACACACAAAAAAATCTGTGGTTTGGTGTTATTCATGACAAAAAAGATGACCGCCAATGAAACCATTTTTTAACCCTTTACCTAACCTGAAAAGCAGACGACACTTGCAAAAATAATTCTTGAATAACTAATTTTTTATATTTTTTGTCTCAAAAACATAGGTTATGACCCCTCGTTGGAACGAGCTCGACGAGCTCGTTCCAACGAGGGGTCATAACCTATGTTTTTGAGACAAAAAATGAAAAAATAATGAAAATTAATTGGCGATTTTTGAGAATAGCGCTGGCCGGTTTTGGCCGTTACGTTGGGTAAAGGGTTAATATGGAGTTAAAATGTTTTTTTCTTTTCTTTTTCAAAGTGCCATTTGAATAGCATTTATTGGCATTCTTATGTTGTTTCACCACACAGTAAAAAACCTCTTCAATTCAAGGTACTCATTGATTATTTAAAAGAGCTTTTAACAACAAACTCACTTATCTTTGATACATTTCTTCATGTAAATAATATTTATTTCGTGCGGTTCGGTAGAATAGCACGAAATGTTTCTCTTGGTGGCAATCATAAATTGATCAAATCAAGTCTCGATATTTCGCTTTGTTCGTGATTGCGCGGTAATTAAGGCGAGTTTGCGGAGTGCAATATCGGTATCGTTTGATATTCGTTTGATATTCATTCTGACAACTTGCGCTATCATCAGGTTCACCTAAAGGGGCATGTAAACAGAAACAATGCGTAGAACATTACCAAAATAGCACACTTGGTTATTAATTCTAGTTCGTGATTCAGTTAATACTAGAAGCCCTGTCATGAAATGCGCACAAATAGCACATCGATCTGCGCGTTAATCTACGCGTTAGGGCCATAGTAAGGCTATCAAATTCTGTGCATATGGCCTGTGTACAAGCAATGTTTCAGCCAATGGACTTCCGGGTAACCCGGAGGTCTATTGGCAGAAACATTGCCTGTGTTTGCTATGAGTAACCAGGAGAACCTGCCGTGCTTTGGATGTCAATCGATATGGCAATTACGCGCAATTCCTACGCGCAATTAAACCAAGATAAGCGCACGGTTCGTGACAGGGCATCTAGGTTTAACTGTATATTGTCAGTTCGTCTGTATTCTATACCATAAATAACATAAACTGGGAGCTGCGGTTTTGTTTTTAACAATTTAAGTATTTAATAAATTCACTGTTAAAGAATATTTTATACTTATTCTCATCGTGATGAGGTCCTGTGTCGATATAACCACTACAGACAACTCTGTCCTTTACTGCTATATATGAGCTGAGGGCTGAAAATTTGATCATCATGCCACAGAGAAATAAATAGTGAAAGTTTGAAACTATGTTAATGAAGCTCATGTAAACAAAATCTGACGTGCTGTATGATGCTGATGAGGTGAACAGTTTTTATTTAGAAAGTATAGTGAGCCATTTAAATTAATAATGATTTCTCTGCCAGTACTGACCCAGTCCAAGTACTATTGTGCTGAGAACGACTCAATCGTAGACAAACTTAGATATGACCACTTGATCTGGAGAGCAACATGATTTATGTGTATCGTACATGTCATTTAAATGTCCCAATCTCCCAGTTGTATTGGAGGAGAAACGTACATTATATTTTAATAATTTGAGCTCATCAGAATAAAACGTGCTAAATTGTTGCTTTTTAATGTGATCATAACTATATCAGTTGCATCATATCCCTTCAAGAGGCGTGTTGTCTGAAAGTAGTCACTGAGGTGTCTTAAAGAATAGAGACCCGATTATCCATGGAATTGCTGTGTTTCTGTGATGGTTTTCTCGAGGTATCTCAGACAAACATACTCTGGATAACATTACTGAAAGGTATTGCCCACCATACTTTCTGAAAAAGGTTTACATCCAAACGTACATCAACATGTTCTATTAACATATTTAAATATTCCTTAAAAGCTAGTTTATTAAGTATTTAACTTGTAAAATAATTTTTTTGAAGACCTCGGTATATCTTATATATGGTATAGAAAGCAGGCGTACCTAGAATGCACCATAAACTATGAGTACCAAGATTTAACCCTTTACCCAACGAATCGGCCATATCCGTCCGCGTAATATGCAAATTCAGCAGTTGAAAAAATACTATTTTTCAGAAAATTTCAACAAAACCATATCACGTGACCCCTCTTTGGAACGAGCTCGTCGAGTTCCAATGAGGGGTCACATGATATGGTTTTGTTGAAATTTTTTGAAAAAAATTTAAAAAATGATTTTTAAAATAATAAATTTTGATATCGTCTGCGTTAGGTAAAGGGTTAAACCACGCCGAGGGTTAAACCACACCTGAACGTTCAATGGCAGCCCACCTAAATGACATTTCGATGGTATGTTCGGAGAGGGGTTTCGATTAAACTTGAGTATTATGCTGCTTCGAAATTTCCCGAAATCCTCGTTTAGAATTACCCAAATAATCCACCCAAACCACCCTAAATCACTTTATGTGGTATGGGTTTCCACCCAAATCCTCCCTTTTCCAGTGATCGTTGCGTTCCTTTGTATAAGGGTCAATCTAATAACTCAAAATCCTCGGATACTTCCTATAATTATCACAAACAATCCGACAGTTATTTATTTGGCGCGTTCATGATGTTCTACTAAATCCCCGTCCTTTGGGGAGCGCGGTGGCTCAGTGGGTAGAGATGCAGGCTGCAAGCCGAGAGGTCCTCGATTCGAATCCCACCTGCGACAACCGCGTTGTGTCCTTGGGCAAGACACTTCATCTCCATTGCCCGCGTGGGGGCACGACTACGCCATGTACTAAGGGTTGATGGTACGCATGTTTTCAACCAATCTAACCCTGCTTGTGCTGCAGTGCGGAGTTACGATGTTGGGGAGCTGGCAGCTGCTCGTCGTTGCTCGGTGGTTCTCTCCGGGTACTCCGGTTTCCTCCACCCGTAAAACTGTCACGGTCATGATTGGCCATTGTGCATAAATATATGACCTTAAACATCAATAAATATAAATAAATAAATCCTCGTCCTCTACCTCTTTATTTGAGGTAGGATTTCCGGGAAATCCACCATTTTTTCCAACAATAGTAGCACGTAGTGCTATAAAGCGCTTTCCTTTGTATAAGAGTATATCTAATTACCAGAAACAACCCGACGACACCCAATCACACGAAAAATTACTGAAACGGACATGGCGAATCCACCACTTATAATAGTAGCACGCAGTGCTATAATGCGCGTCCGTACTCTGTCCAACCCCTCTTGTTCTCACATAAGGACTAGTGGAGGACCACTTCCACCACAGAAGGGCCATGAAGTCGTCCTTGTTGTCAGGCTTTCATGCTTTGGGTGTAGTGAAAAATAGCAGCATATTTTTAACTTTCTAATTTCTTTTATTTAGATAACAATGAAACTGTTTCTTTTTCCTTATGGAAACACTCTTCTATGGCTTGTAAATTGTCAGATATTCATAAACAGTCTTTCTGCAGACTGGACATCTTCTCAATGATTTATAGCGGTATTTGCACAGACACAAATGATTGTATGGTCGCGGGGCGACATTGGCTTAAGCTAATAAGCGGACACAACATTTCATCTTCTGTGAAACTTCTAGTTTTGGAAAATCTTCTTGCACTTCTTCGACGTTCATGAATTCTGGTGGTAACTTATGAATGTAATAAAAGTCTGGAGCATATTTTCTGTGTTCTTGCATGACATCATCTTCATTATCCCAGGAACGTACAATAATACCACAGTGAAAACATTCAGTTCTATCTTCTACCATTCCTTATATACACACTATAAACTAAAGTATTAAAACTGACACTTTCAAGGTGTTAAACCCATTCTACCTCTTAGGATTTGATTTTAACACTCAAAGTGCAATGCTTTAAGCACTCAGACATTACAATCGTCGGACATCTGAAACTTGAATGGATGGCACTACCCATGTGTCTAACATTGGTGGTTCTTCCAGAATCGCCCATAATTTGATTTGCGCTTGGTGGGTATATAATCAAAAGGCCACAACGCAGATGACGCGGATCAGGCTCGAGAGTTCGAGCCTGATCCACGTCATCTGCGTTGTTTCCTTTTAAGTGTCGCGACATTACACTTGTCAAGTAGTATTATTGTAACACCTGTCAAATCCTGGTATATCTACACTTGAACAAAGTGCTAGTTCAACACTTAGTAAGTGTTAAATACAGCACTTCAAGAGTAGTTTTTAACACTTTAGTTTTTAGCGTGTACTCATCTGGGTATCGAGCATATCGTCGCCCGAGTGCCAGAATTTTCTATGTCCCATGGGACGTAGAATATTCTAGTACTCAGGCGACGATATGCAATTTTAATAGATAAAGTCAATCGTTTTATGAGAGGGATGGGGAGACGTTCATCTTAAAAACAAGATGTGAACACCTGAGGTGAATTCAGGTGAACACTCTTCGAACTTACAAATGAATTCATTGATGCTTTTTTTTTCTTTCATGAACATAACCCGTCCTTTATGGCACAAATATTTATGTAATGGTACATTAAAGCTCCCCAATCGAATGATGCTCGAACGGCTTAATGCGTAATACACGTATGGCAATTATGTGCATAATTCAACCCATTCTCGAACACCAGGGTTGTATACCTAAACATTCCTTTATATATTTTAATATACTCGAGTTGGAGTCATAAGCCAGTCGAATTTGGATGCTGAGGAAAACATTCCATTATGTACTGTGGACATTCATTGAAAAGTGATGACACATGTAGGGTAACAGGTTTTTGGATTACATTGCTTTATGTACTTTAATATACGAGAATGATTGTATAGGGTGACAGATGTCGTCTAGTCCAGGACACCCAGTCGCATTTCTGAATAGAAAGTGATATAGATATAGAGTGATATAGAAAGTGATTCTGTGGTGGAATAACGGGTTGCAGTTCTTGATATATTATATTTTATATATTTTAATATACACGAATTATTGAAAAGGGATGCAGGTGTTGCCTAAACCAAGACATCCAGTTGCATTTCCGAAAAGAAAGTGATTTTTCCGTTATCTGAAAATTTTTCATTGTCTTAATTCAAATCACTGAGTGTGCACCATTAGGATATATTTTGATTTTTCGAGGCGACCATTAAGTGGCGCGCCCGCCCCCGCTCTCTCTCTCTCTCTCTCTCTCTCTCTCTCTCACACACACATTCGTGATGTGATAGGAGGCTGAGGAATATAGACAGAGGGTCTGGTGAATGTAGACTTGGATTGAGGAGTATGTATCGGGGGTTATGTCAGGGGGTGAGGTATGGAGACTGCAAATGGGGGTGTGTGGGAAAATATGGGCATTTTTAGAAATCAGGGAAAGGCACTCGAAATAAATTCCTCCCTCCCTTCCTCCCTCCCTCTTTTTTGTTTAGAAATCAGGAAAACGCACTCGAAATAAATTCTTCCCTCCCTCCCTCCCTCCCTCCCTCCTTCCCTCCCTCCCTCAAACTGGAAGATGCTGGTAAGGTAACATGGGCAGTGATGGGGGTAAGGAAATGAGACGGCTGACCTTTCATATTTGATTCCTGCGCTAACAATATCCGTAAGTCTGAACTTGTATTGGATTATTATAGCAACATGCTTGTACGGGAATTATGCGGTGACCACACAACAAAAAGGTCTGGACTTGCACTGTATTATTATAGCTAACTCCTAGTATACATGATGCAACTCATGGGATAGCAGATATAAAACCTTGCGTGCTTCTGGTGGATATTCCTGCCCAGGACAGATACTTCTTGTCATTAAAATAAGTAATGGGCTAAAACGGGGGTTAGTCGAACAATATTATTTTTGATACTGGTCTCCACTACTCCCCAAACATTGATCCCAAAACAATGGTCCCCACAAACCTACAAATGTATCATAGGATGGTCCCTGCTTATGTATCCATGCTGATTCCGCCACGATCTTCGGCGTCCCACGATTACGGCCTACGCCATAACGCCGACCTCGCAGCCCCATTTTGTCGAACCCAGCATCATTACGAATCCTTTTTGCCATCAACAACACGATTATGGAATGCGCTGCCATCACACATCAGAGAAAATAGTTCATTGCAAAATGTCAACTCGTTCCTAAATAGAAATAAACTGTTCGTTCCAAACTGCTTCAAACGTAGTAAAGACCGTAAGGCACAGACCCACCATTGTAGACTTCGCTTGTGTTGTAGCAATCTTAACGATCATCTGTTTAGAAACCATTTATCAAACTCCCCATACTGTTCATGTGGAGCCCGTGAAACGAGTGCTCACTATTTATTGCATTGTCCGTTCTATGTAGAGAGCAGACAGCACATACTAGCAACACTGCCATTCACAATTTCAACGGATATTCTCTTGAATGGAAATGCTGAATACACAGCGGAAGCAAACAGCCTAATTTTTGAAAAAGTACAGAGTTATATTACTGCTTCCAAGAGATTTTACTGAACACACCTGCAGTGCTCGCCCCTCTTGTGCTCTCCCTTTATTAAAGGAAGCAGCTGCCTTTGCCCCAGACACCCCCACCCCTCCACCTTTCCCCTTCTTTCCTCTTTCATATTATTTTGTTTCAATCATAGTCTCTTCCATGCCATGAAAGTCTGATGTATTTGTTGATTGCAGGAGACAGCTTACATAAGCTTCGGCTTGCTGCTGAATCCACTTTTTAATACTGTATCTGAGCATGCTGTTCTATACCTTGTATATTTATATGCAGTATTGAAATAAAATAATGTTTAAACTAAGCATTGGTCCCCAGTAGTCCCCCCAAAATGGCGCCCACTAGTTCACCATAACCGCATGTACCATTGTACCGCATGTGTTGTGTGCACATTGTGCACTTGCTCACAGCCACGTATCAGCACATTTTGCATGTGCTCGTGTGTTCATGTGTTACAAGTGCTATTCGCGCATTGTGTTCAAGCACATGCGTAAACAAAAATCACAATTGTTGGGGCGGAGAAGATGATGAGCGAGGGCTAAGATAAATAGAAGGATTTGATTGATTGTTTAATCCAAGAGAAGTGAGCTGAGTGGTTGTTAATCCAGATTATTAACAAAGAGAAGAAGGTAGACAGAATAAAGCTGGGAGCAATTAGAACAATCGAACAACCTAAAATAGTATAAAATATGTGCACTCCAGAAGAACGGAACAGTACTCTGGGGAAGCAGGACGAGGTTGAAGGAACGAGGATTTTGACCCCAGAATATCGAAGTTCGAGCTGGTGGGGGAGTGTAATGTCCGTTTAAAAAATCCAAGCCAAAAAAGTCCGTTTCCGTAGTTTGGGTAGAATTAGTCGGGCCCATTTTGGTAATTCTTGGAAATAACAGAAGATTTGGAGAAAATCCGAACTACTAAAAGAAGTCTTATAAAATGGAGCGTGCCTTATTGTTCGACAAAAAGGATGCTTGTGGGGACATCCGAGCCAGATAAAGTCTGTTTGTGTAGCTTTGGGGCACATGTCGAGCGCATTTGGGTAATATGTGTAGTTGTAGGGTCTCTTTGGGTAATTAGCTTTATTTCTATTAAATCGGGCACACTTTTTAGAGATCCCATTGGTCGTATTGGAAGACTTCCAGGCTCATAGCAACCACGTGTCAATATAGAAACCAAGATGACGGCCTCCTTTATAAAAATGGACGACGAAAACACGTATAACACTAACAACACGAGCTGTGCATGTACACACACATCACTATGGCAATGACGTCACAACATGGCCACACCCATTAGTTACCATGACAGCCACATGATACCAATAATGCAAAACGGTGTGGCGTTACATGAGATCCACCGAATGAGATCCACCTGGTTAGGGATTAGTTTTCTGATTCATAGAATTACTCAAATCGGGTATTTGGGGACCAGTGTT
Organism: Pictodentalium vernedei; assembly: GCA_031216915.1. Lineage (NCBI taxonomy): Eukaryota > Metazoa > Mollusca > Scaphopoda > Dentaliida > Dentaliidae > Pictodentalium > Pictodentalium vernedei. The sequence goes on along the minus strand of CM062296.1, from coordinate 403,905,517 downwards.
TGGGGACTATCTGGGACCAGGCTTTTGAGACCAATGGAGACAACTGTTTGGGGACCAGGCTTTAGGGACTAGTGATGACCAATGTTTGGGGGCCAGTGTCCGAAATTTCATTCTCGAATTAACCCAGTATTTAGGCTTCTGCTTCTAAAGATGTTACCGTTTACACCCACGGTTAGTGGTGCCGCCTCCTCTACTGCTGCTAAGTTCTTCACTGCCACAATGAGATGTGCTTGTACACAATGTGTAAATAGCACATGTAACACATGAGCACATGCAAAATGTGCCAATATGTGCCCATTTGCAAGCGCACAATGCGCGCACCAAACATGCAGCACATACGCACATGTGGGTATTTGGGGACCAGCAGATAGCATATTTTGGGGACTGCTGGAGACCAGGGTTTGGGGACTATTGGGGACCAAGACTTAGGGGACCATTGTTTTGGGACCAGTGAGGGGTGTTGGGCGACTAGTAAACAAAAAACATAAATACATGACACCCAATTCGTTTTAATTTCACTACTCTCAGTTACATTATGAATACTAGCACACAGTAGTTCAAGTGCTACAAAGTGAATCGTCCAGGAAATCGTTATCGACAAAATTATTTTTGATGGTGTATAGTACGTTGATCTTCGACCCTTTCTTTCCGAAATGGTGGATAACCATCTGCTGATTGGAGGTATCTTGGTTTTAAGTGGTTTTGAAACATCTTCAACTTTGCTGTTTTCTTTGACTGCCGAAGGAGCTTCTTTCGGCGAGTGACCTCCAATTTTATTGTCCGATTTTTAAAAGCGGGCAGCTTGGCTTTTGACACAGGCAGCTCGACTTCGTTGGGGACGACGTAGCCCAGCTCTTGAGCCCCGCTATCCATTTGATCTACATTCACAATTTCAGTCTTCGTTTGGTCCAATGTTTGAGTTGAAGTAGCACTCTTTGTTTTGTCTGAAAGCTGTCCGGTAGTTAAACCTTTGTTCTCTAGTGTAGCAGGACCTTCGCAAGGTTGGATGGGCTTTGTGACTTGGTTCGTTGTGTGGTCATCTTGCTCAGCCGGATTTTCTTTTCTTGGTCTCTTTGCTGCAACAACAGCTTGATCTGGTTCAAGCGTTTTCCGTTTAGCCTTTTCCACTGTTTTATACAACGGCTCTACCTCCTTAGATGTGAATTTCAGTCCAGCAGAAATCTTGAAAACTTTGTTTGTCATTGTTATATCTGAATACAGTTGCGCACATCTTTACTCTTCGATTGTTGGAACACAAATGCTTTTTTTCGCTATCGTCTCTTTTATATATGTTTCGTCATACGAACGCCACTCTTGCTACATTTTAATCTTTCCATTGGAACGACACCACATTCATTTGCCGTAGTTCACACCACGAGAAACAGGTTCATAGGTCATTTATAGCGAGTTGACCACTGAACATAAGCTGGATTCTTCATTTTAGTAATCTCAGAACGTGGTTTACATACTCCATGCATGAAGCCCCACCTTTCTTTATGACGCACTAGCGCCCGAGGATAATTATCTTCTTTACGTGCATGGGCCACCATCACTTGCCATCCTTTAGGTTGAAATGTCTTTCGTTCTCTCAAGAGATCGTTTAAGAGATCGGCGGTGTTGTCTCTCAAGAGATCGTTCAAGAGATCGGTGGTGTTGTCTCTGAAGAGATCGTTCAAGAGATCGGTGGTGTTGTCTCTCAAGAGATCGTTCAAGAGATCGGTGGTGTTGTCTCTCAAGAGATCGTTCAAGAGATCGGTGGTGTTGTCTCCCAAGAGATCATTCAAGAGATCGGTGGTGTTGGAACTCTCAGCTATCTCATTTTTATAAATCAACTCTCCCTTCTCATTCCATGATAGATTTGGGTCTGCTTTCATACGGTTTAGTAGCAACTTTGTTTTACCCGTCATTGTTATTGGAACGGAATCTAAAGTATTCTGTTCGAAGTCTTCACTCTCCCTTTTGATTTCGATTTTGATTGGTTCGGGAGTCTGAGCCTTTTTATAAAATATTAACTGGTAGAGTGCTAAATTATTTTTGGCCACCAGAAGTCTTTGCCTTGTTACAATTTATAGGAGAGTGCCTGTGGGCGCTCTCCTATAAATTGTAACAAGGCAAATCTTAACAGACTAAATAATATCACTTCAAAGATAATATGAAGCATAGACACTGAATTTGAAGCCTTTAAGTTGTAGAACCTGCATTTCAGATTAAAGCCCAAATAAGGGCTTCCAGCACTCTACCAGTTAAGTATCGTTGTAAAAGTTCCTTATCTCGCCTCATTGTGTCTTCCACTGTGAGATGCTCATGTTGGAGGATGTCTCGCATCCCTGGATCGATGACTGATGCAGCTTTAACATTTGGAGTTTTGTTGATTTTGTAGTGCTTCCCGCGTTGTAAACATTCCTGTATCCTAGTTTCCACTAAAACCATATTCTTTTTTTCTGTGTCATTAACTCTGTTAGAATGTTTAAGCGAACCCCCATATAACATGCTCTGTAACGTATATGGGTTTTCTGGCAGTTCCAAAAAGTTCCTTTCTGGAATGTTTGCCCTGGCTGCCCCTTTGCGTTGTGTGTCTTTTGAAATGGTCTTGACTGCTAAATTGTTTCGAACATACAATGCACTTGAAAGTGTCAGTTCCATGGACGATATTTCTGTGACGATTATAATTGCTCCTGTCGTTAAATGTTTTGTTGCAAAACTCACACTGGTGTTCACCATGGAAAGACAGAAGTGCAGTGAATACGTTTTGGAAAACACCCCTTATATACTCTACTCCACTAGACCACATCATTTTTACCCTCGTCTTCGATGGTGTCGTATGTGTATGCGTGCCTGTAGTCAATGCCCTCACAACACATGGCGAACACAGACACATATACAGCCATCGACTCCTGCACAGCCCGCAGAGCGTTGGCTCCTAAATCAACCCGTAAGCTTCTCCCTTCTCCAGACCATGACCGATTTTTTCAACACTAGTGACATCTAGCATCGCTGCAGATAGCAACATAACACTTCTTATTAATATGATTCTACTCTCCTTCTCCTGATGACTTTTCATTCGATTCCATCTCCATTTCAAATATGTATTGATCCAAAATGGGATGGAATAAAAACATTCTCGTTTCCAGAGCAATTTTTTACTTCACCCTTTCTAAGATGTTTTGCAGTTTCCTGGATTTTTTTTATGAATGGGATCTCGCCGAAAAAATTGCACCATCGCGAGTGTGTTTAGATATCTTGCGCCGACTGCTTCTCTTACACTACTTCTGAGATATGCAGCTGCTTCTTCGGCCACTTCATCTTTATCCATTCCTTCTTTTATGCAACCGCTAAGGAGTTTTTGGAAATCCTCCTGGTAATCATCATAAGCACCTCTGACGATACACTCCAATGGTTCAGCGGAATCGTCTTTCTCCGTTAATTCTTCTTCAGATGCTGTATCTGTTTCCTCTTCGCTTTCAGAATCTTCTGATTCCTCGCTGGAATCATCCATTGATGGGGGGGGGGGGGGGTCACGTTCGGGAGGAGCAAGGCAGTATTGCATTGCCTCTTCTCTCCTCAACAGCCAGGGTGGAAATGAACACATTATCGTGTGCGCATACCCTTTATAGAGTTTTTGCAAGGATTGTTGATAGACTATTGTTTTAACCCTTTGATCTCCAGAGACCGTTTTCCGGCCGGGTCACAAGCTACGTCATAATGTCATTAAGGGGGATGACTGCAAAGAAAATATGTAGTGCAGACCAATCAATATTGTCAACGTGCAGCCCTAAGGCTGCACGTTGAAAATATTAATTGGTCTAACCCCAAATAATAAATATAGACTATTCCTATTGCTAGCATGGAACTGACATGGAAGATACCACCAGCGTTCAAAGGGTTAAGCAGCTTTCCGAAAAAGCCACCGTTTTGTATGATTCGTCTTGCTTTCCGTTCTGGTAATATTATGGCTATTTAATAGTCCAAAAGGTTCAAGGAACAATCACATATACATCGAATCAAGTCATTACTGGCCGTCTGCATTGTAGTTCTCGCTTCACGCCTGCCAGCGTGGGCGAGAAATCGTAGAATATCTCGGTTTCTGTTCATTCTCTCTATCCCTATGTTTTTGGAGTTCTCATTCTTCTTGCGCCTCTGAGGATAGTAACCACCGTGTCCTGTGCGTGCGAAGATTCCGAAAAGTGTTTTACTCAAAAACTGCAGCAATGACTAGGCAATTCTTTACTCTTGGAAAGTCAGGGAGTGAATGAGAGATGGGTGGTGTGCATTTGTCTTTTATACTTACTTTTTAAGTGCTTCGGTCGGTGTTCAAGATTTCCTAGACAAATAAGATTGTACCACTTGAACTGTTAGGTGCTATTCACACATTGTGTACAGGCACTTCTCATTGTAGTTGTGAAGAATTTAGCAGCAGCATGGCGCCGGCAGCATTGGCAGCATTGGCCGCAGGTGTAAACGGTAACATCGTTTGTAGCAGAAGCTTTAGAGCTGGGGTAAGATGAGAATGAAACTTCTGACATTGGTCCCCAGATATTGGTCCTCACTAGTCCCTAAAGCCTGGTTCCCAAACTCTGGTTCCTATTGGTCCCCAAAGCCTGGTCCCCAATAGTCCCCAAACAGTCGTCCCCACTGGTCCCCAAATACCCGTATGTGCTGCATGTGTTCTGTGCGCATTGTGCACTTGCACACAGGCACATATTGGCACATTTTGCATGTGCTATTTGAACATTGTGTACAAACACATACGTAGACAAAATCACAATCTTTGCAGCGAAGAAGATGATGGGTGGGAGCTAAGGATAATAGATCGATTTGGTTGGTTGTTTAATCTAGGTGAAGTGACCTGATTGGTTATTTTATCCAAATTAGTAACAAAACAGACGGAAGGGAGCAACTGGACCAGTCATACTCCAGAAGAACGGAATTGTACTCTAGGGAAGCAGGTCGGAGAAACGAGGATTTTGACCCTGAATAGCAAATTTCGAGCCTTCTGAAAATGGGTAATTCTATGAACCGGAAAACGCACGCACGCACGCACGCACGCACGCACGCACGCACGCACGCACGCACGCACGCACGCACGCACGCACGCACGCACGCACGCACGCACGCACGCACGCACACATATATATATATAAATATTCTATAATAAATTGGGAGTTCAAATTTTAATGCCAAACAGACTGGACAGTTGATGCTAGAACCCTGAACCAAATTGATTGAATCAACGGAAATGTAATACTAAAAAGTTGTTTACAAAATGCTCCCTTTTCCCACCTGTCTATGGATCGGACGTGCCTGTGTATATGCTACCCGAAAGAGTAATGTACATATTTAAAAAATAATAAAATATTAAGACGGGCGGGGGATAACATTTTTGAAGTCAGTCCAAATGACTGAATAAGTTGGCCATAGTTTTCTACCTGTTGGTATTTTAGTGGCACTCCACTTTCCATGTACTGCAGACTCGCGATATTTCGGTACTGGGGTCAGTGCAATCGCGTGTAGTCTTTGCATCAGTGAGACACAGAAACTGTTGGTACCACACAGTATCTCAGTTTGAGAGGTGAAGAGACAGAAATGAAAGTGTCAATGACACTGTAGCTCAACTTGACAAACTTGAACTTGGTAAGTTATAAATGAAATGGCAAAATTGAAGATCATTGGTACCAATGTTATTTTTTTTGCCAGTGGCAACATTTTTTGACAGAAACCGAAGAAAATCGATAGCTCCCATCTAGAGGCCTCCCCAAACAAGCATGCCAGGTTTCAAAGCAATCCGATCATAAATGTGCCCTGTAGGGTGTACAAAAGAGAAATATTGTGGTCTGACTAGACTAAATTCTAAGAACGTTGGCCGTGGCAACATTTTTTGACGGAAATGGAAGAAAATCGATAGCTCCCATCTAAAGGTCACCATAAATAAGCATACCAGGTTTCAATGCAATCTAATCATAAATGTGCCCTGTAGGGTGAGCCAAAGGGAAATATTGTGGTCTGACTAAACTAAGTTCTAAGAATGTTGGCTGCGGCAACATTTTTTGATGGAAATTGAAGAAAATCGATAGCTCCCATCTAGAGGTCACCCCAAACAAGCATGCCAGGTTTCAAAGCAATCCGATCATAAATGTGCCCTGTAGGGTGTGCCAAAAGGAAATATTGAGTCTTCTGACTAAACTAAGTTCTAAGAACGTTGGCCGCGGCAACATTTTTTGACGGAAATTGAAGAAAATTGATAGCTCCCATCTAGAGGTCTCCCCAAACAAGCATACAAGGTTTCAAAGCAATCAAATCATAAATGTGCCCTGTAGGGTGTGCCAAAGGGAAATATTGTGGTCTGACTAAACTGAGTTCTAAAAACGTTGGCCGCGGCAATATTTTTTGACGGAAATTGAATAAAATCGATAGCTCCCATCTAGAGGTCACCTCAAACAAGCATACCAAGTTTCAAAGTAATCTGATCATAAATGCGACCTGTGAGGTGTGCCAAAGGAAATTGTGGACGTACGTACTAACGTACTAACGTACGCGCCGACGGACGAGAAGTGATGGCAATAGCTCAGCTTGACTTTGTCAAGTTGAGCTAAAAATGGAATATAATTGCAATAATTGTCACACTATTGTTGGTAAAGGAGTGTTGGAACTTTCAAAACATGATTTCGCTTGCTTTTTGTGTTCCAGGGATTGGATGAAGAAAATATATCGTTCAACTGAATGAATGCAGACAGTATTTCGAAGAAGACCGCAGTTGGATGGGTGTTAATATGCTATTGTTCAAAGTTCAAACAGACTTTAATGTAAATCCAAAGTAAATAAAGAGATGTATTCAACAAAGACATCTCGAACAGTTTGTGTAGTTTCCGCTCTATAGGTTAAACAAACAACTGATAAACTAAATTATAATAATATGTGTTGATTTAATTGAAGTTTTCAGCACGTCTGTTTCGACCGAGTAGGTACGTGAGCCCGATTGTGTCAGCCATCCAATTACATCAAAAGACTGGCCGATGGGCAAACTTCAGGCCGAATTACGTCCCCAGCCGATTGTGTCCACAAGCAAGCCGGGTGTGTATTTTCAGCGAATAGGTCTGCAAGGCCGATTGTGTCCGGAAGCCGATTACGTATGAAAATGTAGATCTGCGGATACAATCGGCTTGCGTTTGCGGCCATAATCGGCCTGAGGTCTGCCCGCGCAATCTGCTCGTTTGCGGTCTTAATTGGATGGCGGACACAATCGGGATTACAGACCTATTGGCTAGAAACACATGCTCATCTCACCTCATTTCAAATTCGACAAAATGAAACTGTAGGTTAGTATTTTACTTCCTTGTGTCAACTGAAGGCCTGTGGAAAATAGCCTGAGATGTTCAGGTTCTGTGCAGGCGGGATATAAACGCATCAGCCTTTTATCAAACGTAAGAATCTTACTGGCCAACGTTATTCATAAATATCGCTATTGAACTGTTTTTACTTTTTTAAAAAAACTACTTCACCCACAAAATATATGTTATGATCCCTCTCATTGAAACGAGATTGTTGGGTTATGTTTTCAGGTCAGAAATGGAATTTTGTTTCTATTGTTAGCGAAGGTCATCTGCTTATTGAACCACGTAAGAGTTAACCCTTTAAAGACGTAAAACCAATTTTCCGGTCAAAGGCATTGTTTCGTCCCATTTTTGTCTTATTATAAGCGGTTTATAGACGGGGCATTTATGATAAAATAATCACACGGCTGCAGACTGCAGTTATTATTTTATCCGCCCTGTATATTGATATTGGACTGACCCATCTCATTGTAAGTGTACACAAAAGCGACACCATTCCTGGAAACGAGGGCTCAAAGGATTAAACGACTCCGTTGCCAGTATAAGCAGTACTCTGATCACAAAATCGGACAGAGAATTTCAACTGGATCGCGATGCGGTCCAAATTATCTTTCCGCTTTTCTCCCGCGGTGACTGTCTTATAGACTCTCACCAGTCGCAAAAGAATAAAAAGTGTCAGGGACGTCGCAATATTATTAATGCATGCTCTCGACCTTACTTGATAATGCAGTTGGAAAAATAGTTAAACATGATTATATAGTTAATAGTAATTCATCAGTTAAATTCGACCTCGTTGTTCTTTCTGAACCCGTAATTTGATTGGCTGGGAGCTAGTCGGCCCCGTGCTCTAATCTTAGGTAAATTCACTCTTACCTTGCTCTAATTGCCGGAAGCGGGTCAATTAGAACATGTCTGTATCCACGCTACCCGCGAGCAATGGCGCTAAACCGCTCAAATCACATATAGAAGACACTACAGAGTTGTTTTCTATGGCAACGGTTGCCAGCGTCCGTGCTTCGAAGTACACCTTGTTAATTCGATCCTGGCAAATAGACCGAGATCGAAACTGACATTTGTTTGATTGTTTTTCTTCAAATAAAACGGGTTTGGAGAATTTTTTCACTTCTTACGACGACAGGAATTACAATGGAGATAAGCGCCTTTTGTTTCGTTAGACATTCGGGAATTTGACTATGGAAATCATTTGTTAACTCGCCCTTTGGGGCTCGTAAACAAATGTTCTTCCATAGTCAGATTGCCGAATGTCTCACGAAACAAGAGACATTTTTATCTCCTCAATGTAGTATTCGAAACACATTTCCTGAATCGTGTACTACAGACCCCAATTTATGTGGCATAAACCTAAGAATCAAAGCAAGTCTCGGAGGAAAGTTTTTGAAGACGGGGTGTATCACCTTCCTACCGTGTCGATTTAATTTCATGGGAATTATAGAATTTTAAGCGAGACTGATTTAAAGTTGCAAGAAACATTTGGTTGTTATCAAACAGATTCGACTATGTGATCAAACTGAAAAAAGTCAATATAATATCATACGAATAACAATCCCCACGGAAATAATTTTTTGACGAGACATAAAATTAAGCAATCTTCATTCAAATACAGCTTATCTCCGAAGGAATCAGATAATAATAATAATAACGCTTTGGCCGGCAGCTGATTCGTCGCGGTTGTCGGGCGAGAAGGCCTTGGTTATCCCTGTACTCCCAACTGCCTCCCTATTTCCATGCTTCTTCTCTCCTCCCAACACTCGAAGACGAACTGCTTGATGACATCCCTTGTCTCACTCTTCCCAGTCCATCCGATTAGCATATTAACCCTCTCCTTTGAGTCACTCACTAACCACATGTCCTTCATTCTCCCACCCCACTTCTCCATTAGATTAGAGTGAATATTATTCTTTTAGACTGGTATTTTGGGCATTCTAGACGAAAGTGTTCCAGGGTCTCCACCACGCCTAAATTACACATCTGGCATTCCTTTTCACCGTTATTCCCAATTTCACCCCTCGGCTCCAGGGACTGCGACCTCGGTTTGAACAACAGTGACCCCCAAAATGCCATCAAGGTACTCTTTAAAATCAGGCTTTTCTTTCTCTCCCAGGCCACCAAAAGACCTCTTTGATTTGACCCCATCTCGCCAGTTAAGGTTACCATCCTCCATGACCCTTTCTCTGACGATATTTTACCTTGGGTTACTCCTACGTCTCGGTCCGAGATCTCCAATGAGTAGTTCTCTGTCACTTGGACCATCCACCCTGTCTTGATATTTGAGTTGAAAATACTCTGGAACATTACTTTACACCATCGAGTGTCGGGGAGATTTACCAATTAATTAAGATAACCGAATTTGAATAAGTCTATCCTGTCCTTGTTCCTCATCCATCCAAGCTCACCCATGGTTGCTTCTAGTGATGTTGTATTACTCGATCTCGTTATCCACCGGCTTGCATCGTTCTGCAGAGAGATGCATCCAACTACTTGACGGGCATATGACAATAATCTTTTATAATCTATGGGCAGAGGTAACAAAGCACTAAATAGCAGAATCAGAGTTATCATCTTAAAAATGACATTCGGCAATAATGTGAGCAAGAGTCCCGGGAGCATCAGAGCGTAGAGGGTGGGGTAGGGGAGAAGGACAAGTGTATCAAAAAGTGCACACGAATCTGGGCACGTTTTAGGACCGGGAGTTTACAACATATCGTAAATTGTAATGTCACACTAAATAGTATTTACATTATATCGTGGATTGAGTGCAAAAACATGCATTCTTGCATTCAATTGACGATAAAGCCTTAGAGCTCACCCCGCCGATTGCATAGATTGTGCGTTTGATGCAACCTCTGTTATTATATAAGATATTTTTAAGATAACCCCCCCCCCTCCCCCCCCCCCCCCCCCATTGCCATTGGCACGCGTAAACTCGTTAGAAACGAATACTCGAGAGTTTCTCAGTTACAGTTCTCAGACTGAAGTGCTGTCTTTTTCATTGCACATCTGACGAAAAGAGGCACGCGGTGCCTCTTAACCCCAGGGTAATAACAGCAAGACCTCGCTTCTGGCGTCCTTGAATATGAGCACATAAACTAAAACTAAATACGCCGGGATGGAGAGTATTTTTTGAAGAATGTGCATTTCATGAGATTTCTATTTCAATGCTAAGCATTCCAGGGAAGAAAAAAAAACGATGACTTGATGAAAGTGGAAAGAACAAAAAAAAAAGGAATAAAAATGGAAGAATAATAACGATATTATTCGTTTTGATATTTTTGTTTGTATTTGACTGAAAGAGTCATACGCGAGAGTGGTCTTTTACATTGTACGTCATGTTGTCTGTACGGTACAGTCGCGGTGGACTGGTCGTAATCCACGCGTGAGCAACGATGTCTATGCATGCATTTAATTAGATAATAAGCAATGAATATTATCATCAGCAAAGTTTTAATTAATGAAGCACCGGGTTGTACCCGGTGCTTCATTAATTAAAGTTTTGATGATTATGCCGATGATTAGTGTTTGAAATCTAATATTAGTGCGAATGCTACCTGAGCCATATTTTTCTGACATTCAAAATAACCTCTACAAATATTTTCCTGCCCTGACTCTACCAGAACATCCGAATGATGAACCTACGATCTCGACTAACAATAATAACCCCCTTTCCTTCGAGTTTTGTGTTTGTTTTCTTCCATTTTGTAACCTTTATGATTTCAATAGGAAAACGAAACGCTGCTCTCAATCAAGCAAGGTTGGGTTGGATGTAAGGCCGTTGATTGAAAACGCTTTTTGCTTCCTGGATATACCACCATGAGCTGTCTGTGACTCACCACAAACTCTCAACAAAAAAAAAAGAGAAAAAAAAAAAACAGTGATAGAAGGCTAGAAGTAGCTAGTAGTATGCTCGGTTAAGATGTCCCATGGTATCAGAAACTGACATTCACATTCTAAGTTTGGTATTTTTTAACTTTTGGCTCAAAAACATAGCTTATGGCCACCCACCCCATTCGAACGACCCCAGCGTGATCATTCCAATAAGGAGTCATAAGATATGTTTTGGGGATGGAGATGAGAATGTTTCGTTGTTCAAGAATTATTTTCAAAGCGTCGTCTGCTATTAGTGTAAGGTGGGGCGCGGTGGTATTGCGGTAACCGGTTCTCGCCAGATCGTCGAAGTTAAGCAACGGCGAGTCCGGTTAATCCTCGGATGGGTGACCGTCTGAGCGATCGATTCGGACTCCCACGTTGTGTCATTGGGCAAGGCACTTACCCCCAACTGTCCACATGGGGGCACGATGACGCCGTGTACTAAGGTGTGCTGCACGTCGATGGTGCGCATGTCTTCAACCAAAGTAACCCTGCCTGTGCTGCAGTGTGCAGTTACGATGTTGGGGAGCTGGCAGCTGCTCGTCGTTACTCGGTGGTTGGTGGTTCTCTCCGGTACTCCGGCTTCCTCCACCCGTAAAACTGTCACGGTCATGATTAGCCATTGTGCATAAGTATGTGACCTTAAACACCAATAAATAAATAAACATTAGTGTAAGGTAAGACTAAAACGCTGTCAGATTCTAGTCGGACTAACCAATCGTTAGCAAGTTCCAATTATCACACAAGAAGTTTCGTTTTTGCTTTCCTTTCCAGCTTTTTGAACAGAAAAAGAATATTCGGGCCTAAGTTGAAGAAGATATTTCGAGCTAAAAATTCAAATGTTACAAATACATCCGTTCGAAGAAACGTAATAATTATACAGTCGTTAATAAAGAGAAGTTCCTCTGGGGTGTTATGCCCTTTTACAAGAATGCCTTCGAGTTATCTCTCTTACATTAAACACGCAGTGTCGAAAGTCTCACTGCTTCAAACTATGGGAAATGCACGTGGATTTCCCAGAAGTTATTAAAACTAAAGAGATTAAGTACAGGGAGGTGGCGATAGGGGGGGGGGGGATCCCCTCCAATTCCGGCCAAAATTTCCTATAGTTGGAAATTCGGAGAGCAGGTCATGAGTAACTGGAAATTCCATCTATATGGATTTTAGAGCTTCTTTGGTGATACTGATGTCTCCTTTACTTCCCAAAATTCCAATTCGATTTCAAATCGGCAAAACTTCTAACTGTTACTCTTTACAACTACAGTGTACGCAATAGCGAGCTTAACCCTTTACCTAACATGAAAAGCAGACGACACTTGCCAAAAAAAATCTTCAATAACTATTTTTTTTCATTTTCGAGGAGCTCGTTCCAACGAGGGGTCATAACCTATGTTTTTGAGACAAAAAATGAAAAATTAATTGGCGATATTTGAGAATAGCGCTGACCGGTTTTGGCCGTTACGTTGGGTAAAGGGTTAATATGTATGCATGATGTCAATTCGTACGAGATTTCTATACGACGTTTAAAATACACTACCCTACCTTCCCCCTCCCCCTCCCCCAATCGGAAACCTCCAGCCACGTCCCTGATTAAGTATAATGTCATACGTCGTCTAAAATACTGAACAACCGTTTGATACAGTATTGTTATATGATTGGAATCATTGCAGCTGTCAAAAATCTGTTAACACCTCGCCCTCTGGTAATGCAGCAGGATTTCCTCCAATCATTCTCTTTTTCTCTTGTTTAACTGAGCTTTGACAAACAAGGCATATTTGGTTAACTATTAAACTGCATTATGGGAAATACTTGCGACTGAAGACTTTGTCATTTTGACATCAGCGTGCAGAGGGTTAACCGTATTCACGAGGAGTGTTACAAATGATACAAGAGAAAGGCTTTCCACCTGTCGAAACTATTTGATTCTCAGTACCTCCTTCACTATGACAAGTAACCAGTCTGAATGGAGAAACATCGCTTGCGCTGATTCAAAGAAAACTCCAGACTTTTAAATGATGTTGATTACTACATCATGCCTGTTGAGATCTACGAAAGCGCGTCATGTGTTTGGAATACTGTGCAGCAGAAATTACGATTTTAAGTTCGATTGGGACACTTCTATGTTTGTGTATATTTTACAAGATATTAGGACACACGGACATTCAAGATTATAAAAAAATCTACGTTGATATGGTAGTTTATTTGACTTACTGCAGAGGCGAACTAGCCGTATGGTCCTCCGGGAAATCTCACGGTGTCCCCACCCCCGTATTGAGAGCCTCAGTGCCCCCACAATTGATGCAGCACAGCACCTGTTGGTGCATGACATTTAGCGAAAATGACCAAAAGGCGAAGTGAATTTGATTGCATAGACTGTCGGTTTATCGAAATGTTCTCTTCCTATAGGGCATTTAGACATACCAGCAGTCCACATGCTAAAAACTAAAGTGTTAAAAACTACACTTGAAGTGATGTATTTAACGCTTACTAAGTGTTGAACTAGAACTTTGTTCAACTGTAGATATCCCATAACTTGACAGGTGTTACAATAATACCACTTGACAAGTGTAATGTCGCGACACTTAAAAGGAAACAACGCAGATAACGCGGCTCAGGCTCGAACTCTCGAGCCTGATCCGCGTCATCTGCGGTGTGTCCTTTTAATTATGTACACACCAAGCGCAAATCAAATTATGGACGATTCTGGAAGAACCACCAATGCTACACACATGGGAAGTGCCATCCATTCAAGTTTCAGATGTCTGACGATTGTAATGTCTAACTGCTTAAATCATTGCACTTTGAGTGTTAAAATCAAACTCTAAGAGTTAGAATGGGTTTAACACCTTGAAAGTGTCAGTTTTAACACTTCAGTTTTAGTGTGCAGTGACTAATCTGCCAATGATTGGCCAGATGCCAGGAAACAGCGTTCTTCCGGTTCGAAACATCAACATTTTCTTCTACTGAACTAAACTGTGACCGGTGTGACGAGTCCTCCTTGGTACAACAAATCTTGCCAACCCAACTGAGCTACAAAGATGATAGATACAAAAACACCATCGAGATGTCCTGTTTGTGGACTGCCATTGATCGCTCAGATGGAAGGAAGTAGTGTTCTTCCAGTTCGAAATATTGAAACTTTGTCCGGGTTCGAGCCCCCTTAGTACATTTTCCGGCAACATTTTTGTCCCAGTCCGCTCCTGACTTACTGCATGGACGGACGACGAGGAATGCCCTCTCATGGATAAAATTCAGAGATACTATTACAATAAAAATCAAACAACCACAGCGACTGTCGACGGTGGCTAGTGATTTTCCCTTACTACCCTCTTCCTAGCACGACTATGAGTTGACATTCGCAAAACAATAACTAAAAAGATTCGTTATTTTTGTTTAATAACAAGGCTTATGACCTATCATTGGAATGAGCTACGAGGTCTTTCCATTGAGGGTTTATCAGATTTGTAACAGAAGAAAAATTGAAAAAAATAATGAAATTTAAATAGCACTTTTTTTTAATAGCGCTAGCCAGATAGGACCGGTTTATTAGCTGAAGAGTTACACATCTGTTCCATTTGGAGGGACAGAGAGCACGTTGGACCATCGGTTAGAGCATTGGACATTAAACCGAAAGGTCGACGGTTTGATCCTAATCTGCGGCATATGTATCCTGGGCAGGGCACTTAATGTCAACTGCCCACGTGGCCACACCAATCTCAACTATAAATACTAACATTTGCGAGAATGTATTTTGGGTTTGTCTCTCGTCTACCCCCCCCCCCCCCCCCTTCCCCAACCCGAATGGTTCTATAATTCGTATATGGTCAGGATGACAACCTGACAAACAAATGTGTGAAATCTCAACAGAGATAAAAAAAAAAAAAAAAAAAAAAACAAATCAGAAGAACTCCTTTTCAAATTGAAATGAAAGTTCGAACACTTATTTCTGGTCGAGTTGTGTTAACAACCGAGACCTATGGTGACGGTCGGTGTGCGTCCGGGCGTCTGGGTGGGTGTCTGTCTCTCATTGTTGGCGCAATAACTTGAACAAACGTTCTCCGATTTGATTAATATTTGCCATACATAAGTTTTGCAATAATATCTCAATCGAGTTCTAAAACTGGCCCAGCCTGATTTTGTTGTTGCAGAGTTATGGGCCTTACTTAGTCAATTTTTTACGAACTTTGAGCTCGTTAGCGCAATAACGTGAACAAACGTTCTCCGGTTAGACTAATATTTCCCATATAGTTCTTTTGCAATAATACATCAAGCAAGTTCTAAAACTGGCACGGCCTGATTTTTCGTTACAGAATTATGGCCCTTAATTAGGCATTTCTATGAATTTTGAGCTCGCTAGTGCAATAACTTGAACAAATGTTCTCACATTTGACTAATATTGCCATGGAGGTCCTTCGCAATAATATCTCAAGCGGGTTCGAAAACTGGCCCGGCCCAATTTTTCGTTACAGAGTTATGGACCTCATTTTTTACGAATTCTGCACTTACTAGCATTATCACTTGAGCAAAGGTTCCAGATTTGACAACTGGCATATAATTGATAACTGGGTTATGGACATGCAACACTCCCCGATTGCTACCACAACGCGACGCCTGCATGAGATGCGCACCTCTTGTTCTGTTTACAAAGTTCAATCTTTGATTGTTATGAAACGATGTCCTGCTTGTTTTTTTCCTATTGTTATATGCATGTATACTATTCAAAAACAGTAGGGGATATTTGATAAAAATGAGATATATGAAGAAATATATTTACATTTTCATCAAAAAGACAGTTGAGGCATTGCAATGGGACATCTGGTGAATGATTTCACCGATAGTTGGGTGTCTGACAAGCAAACATTCCACGCACTGAGCTGTAGAAGACATGGACGGCCAGTCAGAGAATTTACCACATTCAGTCCAAGACCTCAGTACCTTTTAAATCCTTCTCGGTGCGCGAGACAGGCGCAGATTCGACGTGGCATACTCCTCACCAAACGTCCAATATCAGCTTGACTGATACTATTTCATTCTTCCTGCAGTGCAGCGACGGGTTCCTGGAAATTGGTAGAGGACTGGTGGCGTTGTCGTAGGCGCCTGCCAGGCTTATCCCAGACGTGCTCTACTGGTTAAAGAGCTGGGCTTAGTGCTGGCCAAGGCAGTGTAGCGATGTTCTGCTCCTGAAGGAACTCTGTAGCTACACGGGCCCTGTGTGCTTTTGCATTGTAATCTTGGAAAATGAATCGACGGCCGTGACATCGCGCAAATGGCACCATATGGGCTGCTAACATGTTGTCACGATAGTACTGCCCCGTGACACGCCATTGGACCGCATTTAATGCTGTTCTGCTTTTCATGGCTATGCCTCCCCACATCATAACCGATCTGACGTGGCATACTCCTCACCAAGTCCAATATCAGCTTGGATGTAACTGATGTTATTCCATTCTACCTGGAGTGCAGCGGCGAGTTCCTGGACATTGGTAGGGGACTGTTGGGGACTGTAGGCGCCTGCAAAACATATCCCAGACGTGCTCACCCTTGGATGACATGTAATGCTGTTCTGCTTGTCATGGTTATGCCTCCCCACACCATAACCGATCCACCACCAAAACGATCGTGCTGCCTAACGGTTATGTCATGGTATCGTTCGTTCCGCCGTCGCCACACTCTGCTTCGCCTGTGTGGAAGTCGAGAGCGAACCTTGATTCATCGGAAAACATGACGTTGCTCTACCGATGATTGCCCCAGCGCTGTCGTTCTCCACGCCAATTACGCCTTGCTGTGATGTGAAGTTCAGTCAACCGTGGAATTATCTGAGGTCGTCGAGCGTACAAATTCCAGCTGAGTGGGCGATTTCGGATAGGCTGACCTCTGACTCGCACATCTGTCGCGCGGTGCACCTGCAATCCAATTTCTGAGGCACTTTGATGGTGGTTACGTAATGATGTGGTTCGGATGAAACGACCCTGGATAGCAGTTGTCCCCCCTGGACGACCTGACCGACGTCTGTCATCAACGTTACCTGTCTGACGGGAGCGTGATCACAACCTTCTAATCAACGATTGAGTAACGTTGAGAATTTGAGCCACTGCAATCTGTCTGTTGCCAGCTTCCAACATGCCAAAGGTACGTAAACGTTCGTCACGTGTCAGTCTTCGCATACCTCAAATGTTACGTTTCGACCAGAAACTATTGATGAACGAGTTTATACCAAGAAAAGACGATGAGACCTCCGAAAAGCCCGTCCAGTGCAAATGAAAATTTCAAGACGTTTCCCACAGACATTAACGCGGCGCTCTTGTGAAAACCCTGCACGAAGTTTTCGTGGGCTGGTGACATTCATCATCCACACTAAACTTGGTAACATATTGATGTGTCCGATCACGCGTATCCAATACATTTTTCGAAAATATCAACACCAGTTTAGATATCCCCTACTTTTTGAATAGCATAATAAAAAAAAACTCCAACAGGACCAAGTAAGCCGTTTTAACCCCTTTAACCGAAAAGGCCAGCATATTCACAAAATTTATCATTCATTTTTCATTATTTTTCATTTTTTGTCTCAAAAATATAGCTTATGTTCCCTCATTGTAACGAGCTCTTTGAGCCCGTCCCACCGCGTGGCCAAAATTCGGTATTGAATAATTTTGTTTGCAAGTGCCGTCTGTCTTTCCCGTTAGGTGAAGGATTAAACATTTTACATAGAGTTCTACAGGAAGAAAAGTTCTAAACTTCAAATGAAAAATGAAGTTCTACAATATCACACTGGCGATTTAAACCAAACGTCACTTGAAAGTATTTGTCATGATTTCATGAACTGGTATCCGGCTATTTCCAAAATAATCATTGTTTTTCAAATAACAACTTTATTTGTTTCTCCATAGAGTCCCATAGTAAATTTTGAGCTTTGCACAACTCGGATTTTCGCTCATACGTACAAGGGAGATTTTGCTCAAAGGTGGCACTGTGTACTGAAACGGACTGCACGTCCACGGTACTCTTGCATTTAGCCGCTGCTTATCCTGCTTGTGCCGGATTAAGTAAGCTGGAGGCTCTGAAATTTGTAAATCTGTCCGACACGACCTGATTGCTCAAAAAGTCGTTAAACGCCAACAAATGAACAAACAAGCATTTGGTGAACTATCACATCTGTATTATTTTTTCTTTAAATAAAGCTGTTACGAGTTAATAGATACTTTTTGGCACAAATGTATTAACCCTCTGAACGCTGGTGGTATATTCCATGTCAGTTCAATGGCAGCAATTGGGAGAGTCCATCTTTATTATTTGGGGTTAAACCAATTAATATTTTCAACGTGCAGCCATAGGACTGCACGTTGAAAATATTGATTGGTCTATACTACACAGTTACCTTGTAGCCATCTTACTTAATGACATTATGACGTGTTTGTGACCCGGCCGGAAAAACGGCCCCTGTTGTTCAACGGGTTAAAAACATTCTGAGCTGTATTCATCACTTTTCTTTAGTTGCCAATCCAAATTCGGGGTATGCAATTTCTCCCAATGAGTGGGCCTTTTCAATTGATTTTATCGAGTAGTTTGGTGAGGCTGATCTTGGCACTTTCAAGTTATTTCAACATAACAAAAATGATTTCAGACTTAAGCTACACCCACACAAAAAGTGTGAACGCCCGTGGAACTGTGAGGAAGTGACCGGTGTACAGTTGACTTACATTTCACTATTTTGAATGTTACATCGAGTCAACCGTACCGTGCATATAAATCAAACACTGAAATTGCATACACCTCGAGGCATCTCCTTTTCTGTTATGGTCAGGGACGAAGATGACATATTGCTGGGTGGGTTATGTGTAAACTTGATTTTTCTCAACTGTGACAGTTCAAGTCCTGACTGGTGAAATATTCGAACTTTCAACTTCGTCGAAGGCATGATACACCTGGAATATTTGTCAGTCAAATTTATAATTAAAATACTCAAGGATTCTTAGAAATTGATTTATGGTTGAATAGATACATGTAGCAATCGTGACCAAATGGGTCAGCCTGAATCGGGTGACACAGGACTCATTTATATGACCGACCTGTGTGTGTGTGTGTGTGTGTGTGTGTGTGTGTGTGTGTGTGTGTGTGTGTGTGTGTGTATGTGTGACACATTCCTGACTAATATCGTCATGATAACTAAAGTTATCTCCCTTGAAACTGTCGGTCAATCGAGGAAGATTCAATTGAGAAGCAAGTAATTGTTGAGGATACACCTTATGACATTAAGCGAAAATAAGGCCATGTTTCCTCTTGTTACTTTTTATAAACGAAAACCTCAGTCAGCTTTCGGAGCTGTCTGTTGATTTTGTTCATTAAAAGTAATAAAAGGAAACTTGGTTTTTCATGGCAAGCTAATCAGTAAGCTAATTAGAAGCAAGTAGTTCTCAGACAATCCATCATTAAGAATATCTATCAGTATGAAACCTACCAATACTGAGTGTGCACTTTGTCGAAGGAGTTTTTACAGTACTTCGTCAAGTTTTATTCCTCCCAGGAAAAGAAATTATCAAATCTCACCCCAAGAGTTTTACAATAATGAAAAGGACTGTGTCTGTATTATATGCCACGATGTGCACACTGTTGATACAATGAACAGGAAATATGTTACAGAACAAAAAAGAAATGGGTTTAAACAGAGAACAATAGTTAAACGTTCAAATTGTTTGGGAAAAATTGTAAAAAACAAGCTATTGTATTTCTATTCTATCCTACTGGAAAATGCGTGAAGTTTGTGAAATGATGCGCACATCGATGATACAAATTCGCCAACATTTCGAAATTTCAATTTTTATCCGAAATTCCATACGATGAGTGTTAAATTTACTCTGACAGCTTCGGGTAATTAAGGGGAGCAAAAATAACTGTAAATCTCTTCCAGTGACACAAAGAGTCAGCCTTGTATCCAAGTAGAAAATCTGGTCTCGTTAGGAAGTATAGGATTACAACTAGCAAGGACGTGACTCCAGATCAGAAGCAAACATCCCGACTGGACAATATTGGAGGGTGAGCGAAGGAAGGGGTGTCACATCCCACATCCCTTTCGTTGCCCAGCCTGATACCGGTCTGATACCTAACAACCATGTCAAAATATTTAATGCAAGCTTAATCGTTTCCATTGATAATTCTGTCATTGTCGAAAAGATTGATGGTATTTTCAAACCTCAAGTCTTGTGGCAGCAGGTTGCAAATATCATTTGTCTACCCCCAAGCTGTGAAAGCTTTCATTTGTGGTCACGCACCCAAAAGTATGTTTAGCGTATTTGTTGAACTCGTTGGAATGGGGGGTCGTAGGCTGTGTTTTTGACGCTGAAATGAAAGGTAATGATTAATCTATAATTTTGCTTGCACGTGTCGTCTGCATTTCATATTAGATAAAGGGTCAACATTTACACTACATTCATCCATGCTCGTGCGCACTGCCTAACTCTCGGCCAAATAGTATTACAATCGCCAGTGCTAACCGTTTATCTGGTTATGTATATGCGTGATGTGCAGTGGAAATCAGGTATTTATGGGAAACATCCAAGGCCGAAGGTCTTGAGTAAAGAATATTAGTATAATGCAATATTAATTCTTGTCCCATTCACCAATTAAGGGTATACACCCAAGTCAGTATCAGAGTTCATCATACTAGTATAATACCATTTGCCCCATACAATCACTTCTCAGAAACTTGTGCATGATTGATCGATAACTATCGATAACGAAACTCGATTTTGGGGCAATATCACCACCTGTTACTCCTGGGCGCTGAGATGGGGCGTGCCCGTGTGTGTGTGGGGGGGGGGGGGGGGGGATATGTATTGGAAATCAGGTATTTATAGGAAACATCCAAGGCCGATGGTCTTGAGTAAAGAATATTAGTATATTGCAATATTAACCCTTTACCTAACATGAAAAGCAGACGACACTTGCAAAAAAAATTCTTGAATAACTATTTTTTTTCATTTTTTGTCTCAAAAACATAGGTTATGACCCCTCATTGGAACGAGCTCGGCGAGCTCGTTCCAATGAGGGGTCATAACCTATGTTTTTGAGACAAAAAATGAAAAAATAATTAAAATTAATAGGCGATTTTTGAGAATAGCGCTGGCCGGTTTTGGCCGTTACGTTGGGTAAAGGGTTAATTCTTGTCCCATTCACCAATTAATGGTATACACCCAAGTCACCTGTATCAGAGTACAGCATACTAGTATAATACCATTAGCCCCATACAATCACTTCTCAGAAACTTGTACATGATTCATCGATAACTATCGATAACGATGCTCGATTTGGGGCAATATCACCACCTGTCACTCCTGGTCGCTGAGATGGGGCGTGTCTGTGTGTGTGTGTGTGTGTGTGTGTGGGGGGGGGGGGGGGGGTGTTGTAGCTTGTAGTTTGTAGTTCTGCTGTCTATATTGAGTCTTCTTACTTTTCGCGATGTTGCCCAGAATTGAGTATCGTGGCTCTCTTTGCTGACCACGATGCTCGATTTTGGGCAATATCACCACTTGTTACTCCTGGGCGCTGAGATGGGGTGTGTCTGTGTGTGTGTGTGTGTGTGGGGGGGGGGGGGGGGTATACATTGCTCCTATTGAGCGTTCGTGCTGAAACTGATAAATCTGTAGCAGGGGGGTTTTTTTGTTCTTTTTTTCAAAACTCGAGGATAAATGTGCGAGTTAGAGAGCCTCATCCGCAGTTCAATTGTTTATTGCTTTTATATATAACAAGTTCCACTTGGAGCGTAGCAGTGGTCTGGCAAGGCAGATTAATTTTCACGCCTTTGCCACACTAACCGTCACGCACTTGCTACAGGATCTTATTGCACATCTGTAATATATAATCCAATTATGGTGGTACAAGATGTTTAATTAACCCTTTGTTCCTGGGAGATAACTGGCCAGGCATACATATCTATTCAGTAAGCCCCGCCTGTAACGTAACACTGATTTAGAAACGCAGGTCAACTGCCCCAATGTATATCTTATGTAAATGAATATTCGAGTGGTGGTAGTGGTGTTCTTTGCCACAAGGTCCTAATGTATATCTCATGTAAATGCAAATGTACATACAAGTGTAGGTAGTGGTGTTCTTTGCCACAAGGTCCTAATGTATATCTCATGTAAATATATAGTCTGGTGTTGTTGTTGGTGGTGGTGGTATACAGAGTGTTAGATAGCGTTTCGTCATGATCCGGTCAGAGTCCTCTCCACTCCTCTCTGCTCTTGGATACACCGACCAGTCACTCCTATTGAAATGGGAAAGTGCAAACATTCTATCTCAGACTCAATTATTCGCCCTGTTCAATCTAACGCATGCTGTAAGTTAAAACTCTCGGTATGGTCTTCGTGTGGGATACATGGAATGCTTGTGATGTTTGTTCAAAGCTTACTCATGATTTGACCCATTCCCTAGCATATAGGCCAGAACCGATCAGCTATATTAAAAAAAATTGCCACTCAATTTTGAATATTTTTATTCATTTCCTGCCTGGTGGCATAGCTTGTGACCACTCATTCGAACGTATTTGTTGAACTCGTTCGGATGGGGGGGGGGGGGGGGGGGGGGGGGGGGGGGGGTCGTAGGCTGTGTTTTTGACGCGGAAATGAAAGGTAATGATTAATCTATAATTTTGCTTGCACGTGTCGTCTGCAGTTCATATTAGATAAAGGGTCAACATTTACACTATACTCATCCATGCTCATGCGCACTGCCTGACTCCCGGCCAAATAGTATTACAATCGCCAGTGCTAACCGTTTATCTGGGTATATATATATATATATATATATATATATATATATATATATATATATATATATATATATATATATATATATATATGTGTGTGTGTGTGTATATGCAGTGGAAATCAGGTATTTATGTGAAACATCCAAGGCCGAAGGTCTTGAGTAAAGAATATTAGTATAATGCAATATTAACTCTCTTCCCATTCAACAATTAATGGAAAACACCCAAGTCACCTGTATCAGAGTACATCATACTAGTATAATACCATTTGCCCCATACAGTCACCTCTCAGAAACTTGTGCATGATTCATCGATAACTACCAACTGGGATACCCTTATCTCCCGCCGTCTTGCAATTGTCCTTACTAGTACTGGTATCGTTACTGTAGCTATAAGTATTATCTCAGTAGTCTTGATGTTCAACTCCACTGATGTCATTTAGGCGTCCGTTGCCACCAGCGTTTCCCCACCTTGTATGAACATTAAGATTATTATTACTAACAATATCATCATCACGATTATTAGTATTTAATCATTCACCCGTGTAAAGTCACCTGTTGCAAGATGGTTTAACCTCACAAATGATATGGGGTGGATCCCACTTGGCCCGCACCGCTGCAGCACATCATGTAGTCCTTGTCAACTTTCGACATTTCGTGACAGAAGGGCTTCCATTTTCTTTATTGTCCTTACTTTCCGAAACAAAAAATAATGCCTGCTTGTGGTATCTTAATCCCGATGAATTTTGTTCAGGCAATTTTACTACATGACTTTCCGCTCAAAATAGTTCACCATTGGTAAAAAAGAAGCAATTCGTGTTGTATTGCTAGTGATTGTTGGCTCGGGGTCAGTCCCCATAGAACTTAAGTTTTATAGGGACAGACTTTGGGTTGTCAATCGTTGGCAGTACAACATGAATTACTTCTTTACCAAGTTATTTTTACCTGCTTCTTCCATCCATGGCTTGATTTGACACCAGACCCGCGTAGGGCCTGAATCATTTGGTCTCAGACAGCCGTGGGGTTACAAAATCCGCCTGAAGTACCTAGTTGTCACCCCCCTCATGAGGGCCGTCTGCCTTCGAACTTGAAATATCATCAATCCCAAATCCTTCCAAGGCAAATCATGGTCGTTCTAAACACTTGCTCTTCATTCTTACTATATATACATGTCACTAACTCCTACCAATGCAAAGAGTAATGATGCACGAAGCTGACCATTATGCCGGGAGGGGGATTAATTGTGTATAACTTGGAACTGCTACGTCCGCCAAGCAGCAATAACACAACTATCATTTTAGTGAATGTTATAGCTTTATGTCCTCACTTTTGGTTTGTTGCTCGCTTCACAATACACCCACTCCCGAATTATTCTACGTGTGATATCCACTATTATTTTGTTATTCAGTTTGATATTTGACTTTTAATAAGCAGTTCATTTCCTCAGAATATGAATTGCTTTCTTAGCCTGTTTTCCTTATTTTCTTTACTATTTTCTTTTGCCTGTTTCTTCGAGGTTGCCCTCTCCATTTTCATCCAAACACGCGTATAACGCAACCTGAATTCAATTCGTACCACTGCGAAATGATCTCGTCATTGAAAGTTACCAATTTCTGGGCATCATGCATACGTGTGTATTACCACCCACAAATTACATAATGTATAGTCTTGAGTCTTACCGCCCCCGAATTGGTACATTCAATACTGTAGTTTATGCTCGCGGCCTGAAAAGAAGACTACCAAAACATCAGTCCCTTTGTGCTCTAGCGTATCTTTACATGTGGTATATGCGTATTGAGGTTCAGGTCAGCCTTACTGTGACATCAACCTTGTTTCATCTCTTATTCAACAAATTTATCATGCCCTGCCAATGCAGTATTGATCTTTGTACGAATGTTGAAAAACCCAATCTCCGACCGACATCAAATAGACCAGCTGCAACACCATCTTCTTCAGCCATCTATTATTTTGTATATTTTTTGACATTGGTATTGGCTGTGGTTTTGTTATTGTCTGGCGACATTGAATCAAACCCTGGACCAGGCTCTGTGAACACAGAAAATACCCCCGACGCATTAAAAATCTTTCATCTGAATATCCAAAGCCTGAAGCTTAAAGTAGACATAATTGAGTATGAATCATTTCCGATGACATCTTAGCATTCACTGAGACCTGGCTTCAGTGCTCGGACCTAACATCAGATATTATGATCCATGGCTTCCAAGAACCCTTACGGTTTAACCGTTTGTCAATGGGAGGGGGGGGGGGGGTGCCGTCTACGTGAATGACGGCTTGTGCTTTCGGCAAAGAACTGATCTTGAGGTGAATGACATTGAGTGCATCTGGGCTGAAGTGTTCATAACCCATGGTAAGTCGCTGCTACTAGAAGTATTTACCGCCCACCCAATAGTCCTTCATGTTTGGGATAAAATTACGGCATCTATTGACAAAGCCAAAGATACCTTAATTTCAGACATAATTATTACTGGTGACTTCAACGACAACCCATATGGTTCTCCCAAGGGTCGCTTCCAGGAACTAAGTAATTATTTCAATCTTAGACAGCTTGTGGAAGGGCCAACATGCTTTACCGAATCATCTGCAACTCAAATTGACCTATTTGCTGTTGGGGGCGCAGTGGCTCAGTAGGTAGAGGTGCAGGCTGCAATCCAAGAGGTCCTCGGTTCGAATCCCACCTGCGGCAACCGCGTTGTGTCCTTGGGCAAGACACTTCACCCCCATTGTCCATGTGGGGGCACGATGACGCCATGTACTAAGGCGTACTGCACGTCGACGGTACGCATGTCTTCAACCAATCTAACCCTGCCTGTGCTGCAGTGCGGAGTTACGATGTTGGGGAGCTGGCAGCTGCTCGTCGTTGCTCGGTGGTTCTCTCCGGGTACTCCGGCCTCCTCCACCCGTAAAACTGTCACGGTCATGATTAGCCATTGTGCATAAATATGTGACCTTAAACATCAATAAATAAATAAATAAATATACCTATTTGCTGTTAGTAATACTGTACATGTACTGGAATGTGAAGTCCTAGAACCACTTGTACCTGACATGTGTCGTTATCACTGCCCAATTTATATTGCCATTGAATTCAAGAAAGAAAAGCCAAAAAACTTTAAGAGAAGCATATGGTTGTATGCAGCGGGAAACTTTGACGGTCTAAACACTGCATACAATAACGTAGACTGGGAAAGACTGCTTGATCATTCGTGCCCGGACACTATAGTATCCACCTTCACCGATCAATTACTTGAAACAGCATCTAAATTTATTCCCAACAAACTGATAACCTCTAGGGCTAACCAGCCTAAATGGATGCATAATCAAATTCGGTTATTGATTAGGCAAAGAACACGATTATATCGTAGAGCAAAGCGCACTGGTCAACTGCACGACTGGGCGAGATATAAGCATAAACGAAATGAAGTCGTATCAGCTGTTAGGAAAGCCAAATCTACATACATATCGAAAGTCCAATCAGAACTAAGCTGTCCGGAAACACCCTCGTCAGTATGGTGGAAAACATTAAAAACATTTATCTGTAAAAATATTTCCGGAATCCCGACTATAAGTCACCTTGACAAACTCTATTCAACCAATCCCGAAAAGGCGGAAGTGTTCAATGATTTCTTCTGTTCCATTTCGTCATTGGATGACACTAATGCATCCTTGCCAGATTCACCCCTGCCTCCCCTACAATCGCTTGACAAGATAACACTTGAAAGCAAGGAAGTGTACGAAGCGATCAAGAGTATCAAAGTATCGAAGGCGTCTGGTACTGATCTTATAAGTCCCAGGCTTTTAAAAGAATGTAGACACTCATTGTGTGACCCACTTACGGCCCTCTTCAATAGATTATTAGACAACTGTTACTTTCCAACTTTATGGAAAAAAGCCAATGTGACACCGGTGTTGAAAAAGAATCCGTCTAACGTAGTTAATAACTATCGGCCAATATCTTTGCTTAGCTGTACTGGTAAAATACTTGAAAATGTGTCTTCAAACGATTATGGCTTTTTTATGTGATAACAATATACTGAGCCAGTTTCAGTCTGGTTTTACTCCAGGTGACTCTACGGTTCTACAACTGACAGACTTCTATGATGAATTCTGCCATGCTCTTGACGAAGGAAAAGAGGTAAGAGTTGTCTTTTGTGATGTTAGCAAGACATTTGATAAAGTTTGGCATGTTGGTCTTATTCACAAGCTCGAGAGAATAGGCATATCTGGCGACTTGCTTTGTTTCCTAAAATCTTACCTTTCTGATCGGTACCAGCGCGTCCTTGTAGCCTCTGAGGCATCTCCTTGGAAACCAATAACGTCTGGTGTCCCGCAGGGTTCGATCCTTGGTCCCCTGTTATTCCTGATTTACATCAACGATTTTACTGAATACCTACTTAGCAGTATATGCTTATTTGCAGATGATACATCCCTTTTTCTTATAACTGAGAATCCTGACCAAGGTGCCATCATACTCAACTGTGATTTAGCGACAATTCAACACAGGGCTAACACCTGGCTAGTTGAGTTCAACCCCCTTAAAACGGAAACCATGATTATATCACGTAAAAGTAACGCTCCGGTGCACCCACCTACATATTTAGGCGGAACTCAAATTTCCGAGGTGAGTAGCCACAAGCATGTGGGTGTAATCTTGAATAAAGGTTGTACACGGAACGACCATATCGATCATGTGTGCGCTAAAGCCTGGACACGTATAAACATGCTCAGGGCCCATAAGTTTACACTTGATCGGAAAGTCCTTGAAAAGATGTACTTTGCGTTTGTCCGACCTCTTTTAGAATTCGCTGACTCTGTCTGGGACAACTGCTCAGCAACTCAAGCTGCTGACCTGGAGAAAATACAAGTAGCTGCATCGAGAATAGTTACTGGCGCCACTGTGAGCTGCAGTAAAGACCTTCTCTAAACAGAAACTCAATGGGATCCACTGGAAGAAAGACTCCGAAAGCACAAGCTTATCCAGTTTTTTAAGATGTACCATAAATTAACACCTCCATATATCTCCAATAAGGTGCCACCAATTAATTCATCTATTACCCAAAGCCGCAATCTCCGATCCGAAAATAACCACCGTGTTCCCTTTGTCACACCAATTCATATAAGTCCTCGTTTATCCCGGAAGCTACCGACTAGTGGAATAGATTACCCCCCTCAGTAAGAGAAAATTGTTCCCTCATAAACTTCAAGACGTTTTTAAATAGTTCGAACCTACGACCACCAATCTTTTACTATGGAGCCAAATCCCGTGCTGCCCAAATTTATCATTGCAGGTTACGCCTGCACTGCAGTAATATCAACGCCCACTTATACTATAACCATCTCTCACCTTCCCCACGTTGCCTGTGTGGGGATCTTGAAACTACTGAGCACTTTCTTGTGCACTGCCCAATCTATGACGATGCTCGTGATTCCACAATCAATGCTTTGCCATTTACTATTGAGCTCTCCACACTCCTATTTGGATCCGAATAACTGAATAATAACGAAAACCTTCTTGTCTTCAGAGCCGTGCAGGACTATATCATACCGAGTCGACGTTTTAATAAGTAGCAGTGCACTCTTGAACTTTTCCAGTATTTCCTGCCTCACAAATGGGCCACCGTTACCGATACACCCATTGAGGCTGCCCTATTGAATATTCTTTGGTAGCGAACATTGAATTCAGGTTGTTTTTCCTGTTTCCTAGTTAACCCTTTGTCCAATGTAACGGCCTGTGTTACCCATGAAAATCGTCATTTAATTCCTTTTATATTTTCAATCTTTGTCTCGAGAACATGGCTTATGACCCCTCATTGGAATGAGCTCGACCAGTCCGTTCCAGTGAGGGATCGTGAGCTGTGTTTTTGAGACTGACATTGGAAACTTCCAGTTATTCGAAAACTTATTCTTCAAGTGTCGACTGCTACACGTGTTGGGTAAGGGGTTAAGTTTCCTTTTTCTTTTCATTCTCTCATTCTCCCTATTGCTCTCCTTACTCTCTCTCTCTCTCTGTTTTCTATGTTTAAACAATATTTCATTTAGTGTTTGCAGCTACTATTAAACTTTGTCAGTAATCCAAAGGAGACAGCTCATACAAGCTAAAAGCTTACTGCTGAATCCTTTCAACAAATCTCGTTCTTGACTCTTTACGTTAATGCATACCATTGTATTGCGCACTCTGTATGACAATCATGTTGTAGTTTATTATATGTGTGCATCATATTTTTTCATGAATAAATATTGTTTAAACTAAAAGTATGTTTAGATGTAAGGGGTTAACCCTTTGCCCAATGTAACGGCAAAACCCGACCAGTGCCATTCTCAAAACTCGCCAATTAATTTTTATTATTTTTTCATTTTTTTTGTCTCAAAACCATAGGTTATGACAACTCGTTGGAACGAGCTCGTCGAGCTCGTTCCCTCGTTCCAATGAGGGGGTCATAACTTATATTTTTGAGACAAAAAATGAAAAAAATAGTTATTCAAGAATTTCTGTTGTAAGTGTCGTCTTCTTTTCGGGTTATGTAAAGGGTTAAACCTCCATTTTGAAATCCATTGTAGTGTAGTTCTAGCTAGTGTATCCAAAATAACAGAACGCTATGTACATTTGCGTTGTCAGTCACCAAGACGTCATTTGTTTCTTTTTGTTTGGCCGAGAGTTAGTGTGTACATATCAGAGTGTGTTTAAAAGATAAAACTTTGTTTTATTTGACTTTTTGCACATTTACAAGGGGGTGATAAACAAATCTTTAATCCCTACCGGGAAATAGAACAGTTTTCACATCCCTTGCATGGCCACGTCACTATGAAGTAGATACGTCAGTGCCCCGACATGAGTTTTTTTAGTATAAATGAGACGCAATAGCAGGCCTGGAATTCTGAAAAGAGGCAGGAGACCTAAAAATCGCTCTCATAATAAGGATTAGGGGAGCCAAAAGCTCTTCCCAAGCTTACAGTTTACGAGAAACCGTTAATGGAATGACCTACTGGCAAATCCAGCAGTACTGGATCCCGGTCAACGTTTATTTCTAGAGAGTTTCAAAGCAGAGAGAAGTCTCTGTAACTGGCTATATATTACCACTCTCCAACTCCGAGGCTCTCCCTGGAGGTGGGGGAGTGGCAATATATAGCCTTTTTTTACAGAGAAGATGCCGTATTTTTTAAATATAACAAACATATACCACACTAGGAGGTATCATGTTTGAGAGCAAGAGGGCAGTTTTTCTCTCTGCTTTTATTTTCTCGGGTGAGCGGTAGGCGAGCGAAAAGGTCATTCGGTAGAAAATACCAGGCTTTCAATAGCCAATCAATCGGTTCCACACAGTCTTTTTCGATTCTCGGCATTCGACGTCGAGTGCGTGAAAGAAGAGATCTTCCCAGTTGTTTGTTGGAAAAACCCGACCACACAGTTTGAAATGAAAATATGCTGCTTAAAAAATAAATGCACTCCTAAAACAAATACGCTTCTTCTTAAAAACGTATTCCAAAACAAGAATAATAGACGTTCTCAAAAGTTTGAAACAAGAAACAAAAGAGAACCCCACATAAACTTTTGTATGTGAAGAGAAATGTTCACTTGAAATAAATGTTGGTTTTCTGTATCGCCTGAAATGAAATTATGCTACGAAGCCCCAGCTCCGTTTCCACAAAACTTGCCATTGTCATGGTTGGATTTGGATTTAGGACCACGAAAATTTGGAGGATCGAATTAAAACTTTTTGAAAATAATTTAATGTGGCGATAAACAAAATATTTCGATTCAGTTTGCCGCGGGAATTGATTCCACTGTAGATCTTGCTGCGACAGTCAATTTGAACGCCGAATTTTACAAATTCGTCGCCTGAGTGCTAATAATTTGTCGGCTGAGTGCTAGAATGTTCTATGTCCCATAGGGGACATAGAACATTCTAGCACTCAGCCGACAAATTGTTACTGTGTACAGACGGTCAAATGTGTTGTTCACATGAACTTCGAATAGTTCGGTGGTTTTCTATTTTCCGTTAATTTGGTAACAACAGATCGACAGAAACACGGAAATAAGACTCGAGTGCCGAATTACTAAATCTGCGCCCTGTTTGTCTTCATCGTGCTGGAATTCTAGAGATTCCATAGTCTGACCATGGGCGTATGATATTCAGTGCTTCTCGTCATGAGGGTTGTTGGGAACATTGCTTTTTCTCGTTCCGTGTGGTGTTGCCCAACACAGTAAACATCTTGGAACAATATTCGCATTGACACGCAAGCAGTTTGAGGAGGCTTCATTCGACGTGGGGCAGGGGACAGTTGTCTGAAAAGTACAGTGCACTTGTTTGCATCTACCCATCAATATCCAATGAAGCTAGCATAAGTGTATGGAATCATAAACTATTAAATTAACTCTTTACCCAACGTAGCGGCCAAAACCGACCAGCACTATTTACAAAAACTAATTAGTCTGTGTGAAATACACAGACTATTGTTTTTGTACGGTTTCTTTTTCTTCTTTTTTTATTTTTCTTCTTCTTCCCTCTTCTTCTTTTTCTTATTCTCCTGTCTTCTGTCTTCTATACACTTCCTTGTCCTCACGATAACTCGAAAACGAATCGTCCTATCCCGCTGATTTTTGGCATACTGGTTGACAGTCCAAAGTTCTCGGCCACCTATGTTTTTCAGGTCGCTAGAGCCACTGAGTATGGCCTAATCGGCCACAGGGCTTTCACAGCCTCCAATTTCCTGATACAGTAAATTCTCCCCAAGCAATAGGATGCTATCTTATTCACACTGGAGATAATGTAAACACCAGTGGAGTAGCTGTCAAGAAATGAAATATAATCTACTACTAACCTTATTATGATAATGGAATGTGAGTTCCTGGAACTAAGTTGAGAGAAATCATTTACCTTGCAAGGAAATAGATTATAAATTATTCAGTTCAATGCTTTTAACCCTCTCCAGATTTCAATGTGGATTGCACATATTTTATTTCAGGCAGAATAAAGTTAACCCTTTCCATAAAACTACACTGAATAATTGTAAAATTTGTTGAAACCAATCTTATTCAGTTCAATGCTTTTAACCTTCTCAAGACTTCATTGTGGATTGCACATAGTTTATTTCAGGTGGAATAAAGTTAACCCTTTCCATAAAACTGCACTGAATTGTAAAATTTGTTGAAACTGGTCTTTTTCAGTTCAATGCTTTTAACCCTCTCAAGACATCAATGTGGATTGCACATATTTTATTTCAGGCAGAAAAAAGTCAACCCTTTCCATAAAACTGCACTGAATAATTGTAAAATTTGTTGAAACCTATCTTATTCACTTCAATGCTTTTAACCCTCTCAAGACTTCAATGTGGATTGCACATATTTTATTTCAGGCAAGATAAAGTTACCCCTTTCCATAAAACTGCACTGAATAATTGTAAAATTTGTTGAAACCTATCTTATTCTGTTCATTGCTTTTAACCCTCTCAAGACTTCAATGTGGATTGCACATATTTTATTTCAGACAGAATAAAGTTAACCCTTTCCATAAAACTGCACTGAATAATTGTAAAATTTGTTGAAACCTATCTTATTCAGTTCAATGTTTTTAACCCTCTCAAGACTTCAATGTGGATTGCACATATTTTATTTCAGGCAGAATAAGTTAACCCTTTCCATAAAACTGCACTGAATAATTGTAAAATTTGTTGAAACTTATCTTATTCAGTTCAATGCGTTTAACCCTCTCAAGACTTCAATGTGGATTGCACATATTTTATTTCAGGCAAAATAAAGTTAACCCTTTCCATAAAACTGCATGGTATAATTGTCAAATTTGTTGAAATCTATCTTATTCAGTTCAATGCTTTTAACCCTCTCAAGACTTCAATGTGGATTGCACATATTTTATTTCAGGCAGAATAAAGTTAACCCTTTCCATAAAACTGCACTGAATAATTGTAAAATTTGTTGAAACCTATCTAATTCAGTTCAATGCCTTTAACCCTCTCAAGAATTCAATGTGGATTGCACATATTTTATATCAGGCAGAATAAAGTTAACCTTTTCCATAAAACTGCACTGAATAATTGTTGAAACCTATCACAAAACTGTCAGGGTGCCGGTAACAATACTGACATGGTCGACTGTACTGTTAACTGTGTTAGTGCTATGACTGTTTAAAACTCATTTGTTAGAGGAGTTCTATAGTCTTTCACTGCGCTCGACTCGGTCTCACTGAGAGTGCAGAAACCTTTGGTGCCAAAGTGCCATTAAGAGAATGTCTCTGATTTGTGCCGTTCCATCCCCCGGAGTTCAAAAGCAGGTACTGTCAGCTGAGAAACTAAATGTTTTTCGTTTTATTTTCTTAATATTTAATTCTATGTGGAATGGGACACCCTTTCAGTGTGCCTACCAAAGTAAGGGATTCTTAACCCTTAGGCCAACATAACGAGGAAAACCGGTCAACATTATTCACAGAAAACGTCTATTCAGTTTTAATTACCTTTTCATTTTTGCTTGAAAAACATAGCTTATGTCCCTTTATTGGATTGAGCTCATTTTTGGAGGATTATTTTTTCATTGGTATTTAATGTCACATATTTCTGCACAGTGGCTGATCATGACCACGGCAGTTTTTCAGGTGGAGGAAAGCGGAGTACCCGGGAAGAACCACCGGGCAACAACGAGCAACTGTCAGATCCCCCACATACAAACTCCACACAAGCAGGGCTAGCTTTGGTTGAAGACGGGTGCACCGTCGATGTGCAGTACGCTTTAGTACACAGCGCCACCATGCACCCACGTGGGCTATGGGGTGAAGTGTCTTGCCCAAGGGCAGAGTACGTACCTCACGCCTTGCAGCCTGCACCTCTGCCAGCTGAGCCACTGCGCCCCTATTTAAAGATCAAAATGGAGTATTTAAAGGGAATATTTTAACCCTCTAAGGATCTTAATATGGGGGCATTATTCAGAAAGACTGGGAAATGCATTTTATTATACCTTAATGCATTTCTAAAGTTTATGAATGTATTTCATCACTCAAATTAGTGGGCAGAACCAAAAATGTCCATTTCTGATTCGTGTATCGAACCCTTTGAATGCTGGTCACATATATGCCATTTCTGGTTTCTTATAAAAATGTTCTGATTCCTGTATGAATATCTGTAAATACTGCAAACGAAAACCCATTTCTGATTTGTTCAAAACTATTTTACTCCCGAAAAATAAGCCTCCATGAATTCTCTTTCTTTATAGTCTATTCCTGATGCTTTAACCCTTTTCACACAGACTTGAATTTACTGGTGGCAGTAAATTCTGTTTCTCAAGTCATTCAATTCTCTTTCTTTTTTTTATTTTTTGTCTCAAAAACATAGCTTATGGCCCCTCATTGGAACGAGGTCGTGGAGCTCGTTCCAATGAGGGGTCATAAGCTATGTTTTTGACGCAAAAAAATGAAAAAAATTAGTTATTCAAGAATTTTTCTTGCAAGTGTCGTCTGCCTTTCGTGTTAGGTGAAGGGTTAATCAATGATTTGCTCAAGCATTTGCAAAAGGGAGCAACCCTTCGGCCCATTTAAGTCTTTGATTTCGAGAGATCTTGTTGGATAGTACACGGATATGTACAACAGTCATCCACATTCCCGGATACGTCGTCGAACGGCACCAGCAGTCTCCCCCAAAACTGTCTTCTGACAATTCATGCATCATTTAGGGTCTAGCAGAGGCGTCGGAAGCTTCAGAAAAGTGTGTGTGGGGGGGGGGGGGGGGGGGGGGGGGAGGGGGAGTCACACCTTTCTGGGTACCGCGAGGGTGTAGGATGAAAAAAACAATTTTTGTCGGGAGGAGAGGGGTGTCAATGGTGGTAAGGCGGTGTATTAGTGCAAAATATATAAATTTATATACGCTACCCCTAATCCGTGAACCCACTCCTTTTAAGACACTAACCTCAGCGTATTTATTTTGATTTGTTTTCACTTAGCCCTTAAAACCCTGGTGGTATCTTCCATATCAATTTAATGGCAGTAATTAGAAGAGGCGATGCATATTCATTATTTGTTGACAGACCAACTAAGGCTCTGAGGCTGCACGTTGAAAATATTGATTGGTCTTCCACACGCATTTACTTACCAGCTATCATTCTTAATGGATTTATAAAATATCATGTTCATTGGCCGGAAAAGCGGCCTCTCGGGTTCAATGGCTAACCATAACTTTGAAACCGTCCTTTGAAATATTGCGCTCCATTTGGAGCTTTCTATTTTTATTCAATTAAATCTTGAAAATCAATGTGGTCATATATGTGTAAGTGATGTGTAGTGACCATAGGTGTTGTGTATGTTATGTCGGAAGATGCCGCTCGGGTACCTATAATTGGTCAAACAAAAAAAGTGTGTGGGGGTGTGGGGGTGTGGGGGGCACGTACCCATGTGCCCACGGCCCACCGTCCCTGGGGTCTTGCTTCAGGCAAGATAGATAACACTGGTTAGGTAGAGACCAAGGTTAGAGATGCAATTTAGTTGGATGTTTTAACCCAGTGAAACGATCTGATTGGTTGATTCACTACTACATGTAAATCGATAAATGAATAGTTAAGGATAGTCAGAATAAGGAACATAATCTACGTATTGATGATTGATCACCAGTCCCAAAGCTAGTTGGGGGTGCTGGGAGATGGTGTTTTGTTTTACGCAGATGTTGCATGAGTATGCATAGATACAGGTGTGTGTGTGTGATATAGTGGTATTATATTTAGCAATAGGGAGAGAGTGTGTATAGGGGAACTGTTGGCTGCTTGTGTACCGACGGACCACCCCTTATTGTTCGCACGCGGAAGTTTGCGCGCGAAGTGATATGAGATGTGGATAGACTCATGGGTTCCAATGGGGAACCAAGCCGAATTACTGGGGTTATCTGAGGCGCGTGTCAATGGGCGCATGCGTGTGACTGTGTGCGTGGAATTGTGAGTATATCGGTGTAATAGTAGAACGAGATGGTGAGATAGCTCTAAGAGAGAAGTATGAGAGTGGATGCACGCGAATGCTATCCCCTTGGTTTATTTGGAACAAATGAGAGTATATTCCTTGGTGAGGGGGGGGGGGGGGGGGGGGGTTGTCAAGGTGATAGCTTGAAGTTGTGATTTTTTGTTTAAAAGTGTATATATTTTCGATAATCCTTCTCACTCGGGCTAAATATAAATCGTAAAGATAGGTATATGATGAACCCCGAAAACCGATTTGTCATTTAAAGAGACCAGCAATAATTCAAGCGCTGCTAATTAAGCGTGAAATTTTATGTCCATTATCGCGGGTCTGGTGAACCCATTTAGGAGCTATTTAATAACTGATTAAAGAAATAAGAGAGACCAGTGTTCTCCTGCAGTCATTATCCGTGTAATTATGACCAGTCAGTAGGTGATTGTTGTAAAAACAGTACACCGAGGAGGTTCTGGCCACACACCTGTATTACGCATCTAGCCTGTCACCGAATATCAATATATATCGAAATGCGAGTCTTTCAAAGGAACTTAAAAGCGAATATTAAATTAGGATAGACCTAAGCAGCCAAGTTCAAGAAAAGCGATTAAACTGAGAATTAATGTTCTGGCTATTGAAATAATAATCAGTGGGTTTCTCGAAAAAAATCACTCCAGTCTGAAGGGTGTAAGGCTGTGGGTCACAGAAGAAGATACGGGGATGCCCCATGCCATGATCAGGGGAGGTGCCGCATCGGCATGAGAGTTAAGGCACGTTGTAGTGTAGGGGTGCCACAGAGCTCATATTTAGAATAGGGCAGTCGCGGGCCAAGTCGGTGGCCATAAATGAGAATTGGATCAGAAAGGCGAAGCACGAGCTGAGGGAGCGAATTGCATTTAGGTAAGCGGCATTACCTGTTGTAAAAGGAAAGTCATACGTAGGCTGAGTAGGCTTTGCCTGTATGAATATTATTCTAAGATGAAGGAGGGAATCATTTAACCCTATTGATGGCGACTGCTTGAGTGAAAAAACGTCTAATAAAGTGACAATAAGCTAATGACATACAACGGTGGTGGTAGAAAGACATTCCGTCACTTGTTAGAGGGAGGCGATAGAGTAAGTGGACCATTTCGTTCGATGGTGGCCGTGGTGACGACAATATTACATTGACATTCTGTCACATGGTAAAGCAAAGGTGTCCGGTGAAGTGACAATACGTTAGTGGCCGTGCAACGGCAGTAAAGGAATGAAGTGAAGAGACGACCAAAGAACACACCAGCGAGGAGGAAAAAACAGCGACAATAAAGTATTAGGGTCCGCAAGTGACTCGAAAACTGTGTGGTAGGGGGTGGGTGACGTTCTGTTTTTCTTTTTCATTTGGATTACATGTAAGTCACGAATTACCATATTTATTTTTATATATATGTATTAAAATTGTTGTTTCCAGTGAACCCCTGTTGATTTATGCTTTTCGAGGGAAAAGACATTGACCCATTCAGAGAACCACTCCAACAAGAACGAAAACGGGCGGGTTCGTTGCGGTGAGACATAGTTTTACGTTCCCCGCACGGGTTCAGGCAACACCCCTTGATTTTTGGCTGAATACGCGGCGTGAATCCATTTCCCTCAGCAACGATAAAAGTTCGCCTTCTGACAGATGGGACATTCGCCCCTCCCATGACCATGTCTGTCAGAATATGATGTTATCCGTTGGAAAATTGTTGGTTGCTCAAATACTAACATTTCCTCTGAAAGCCGCTAATTTGAAAAACACAAACACCTTGGCCTCATCCTCAATGACCACGGCAACTGGGCGTCACACATTGCAGAAATAACCTCGAGGGGATGGCAATGCATTGCTCTGCTTAGACAATTAAAGTTTAGACTTGCCCGAAAAGTACATGAAAAGATTTACTTTGCATTTGTTCGCTCCATATTATAATATGCGGATGTAGTCTGGGACAACTGCTCCGCCCAGGAAGTTGGGGAGGTTAAAAAAAATACAAATTGAGGGAGCTCGCATTGTTACAGGTGGAACTAGACGTGTAAGTAAACAGTCCCAATAAACTGAAACAGGCTGGGAACCTCTTGAGATCGGAAGGAAAAAAACAAGTTAATTCAGTACTTCAAGATGTTTCACGGCCTTACGCTCCCCTTACCTCTCACTGATTGTACCCCCCATCAGTGGCTGAAACTCAGAGCTACAATTCGCGGAATGATGCCAATCTGAACACAATCCATGCCGTACCCACCTGCACCAAACCTCTTTTCGACCATCAGACTAACCTATTGAATGATATCCCCAATGAAATAAGACAAAATCCTAATACTGCCCACCATTAACGTCTTGCTATACGGAAGTGGACATTTATCACCGACACAGAACCGATCAGTCTTCGAAATGGTCCATAAAATATTGTCTTATCCAAACGGTTCCACAATCAGTAACCCTCAGGTAGCTCATACTTCGCCACTCCGAAGTTACCTACTGCTTTTTGATTATGCTTCTTGTAAATTTTGAAAACTGCGGCGAGAATGAGGTGTGCCCTGTCTCAGCAACGGCTGGGTCGTCCTCTAAATAAGCCGCCGCAGCTGTCTTTAATAATACCAGTCGCTGTTGGCACAGGGCACACCCTAACAGTGGACATATTACTAAATTTGACTGAATTGCCAT
Source organism: Pictodentalium vernedei (assembly GCA_031216915.1). NCBI lineage: Eukaryota > Metazoa > Mollusca > Scaphopoda > Dentaliida > Dentaliidae > Pictodentalium > Pictodentalium vernedei. The sequence continues at coordinate 403,866,914 of CM062296.1, read as the reverse complement.
CTTAACCAATTGTATCCATGTGTGCTCCGCGCGGGCTGGGAGGTCGGGGGAGAGGATGGTATCTGTGGCATTTTTGGTCGATGCTGGCATGCCCCGGTAGTGGTATATGTATATTAACGTTAATGTTTGGGAGTCGCTGTGGGACGCGTCGGCGTCGATTTGGGAGTGCTGTCTGATGTCTTTTGTCTTTGGATTTCTAGGCCTGTGATGAGTGCCTGTGATTGCATTGGGGGAAAAAGAAAACCCACTATACACATCTTAGACCTGTTCGTAATATCTACCGACCCCAAAGGTGTATCTAAATAGTGGGATTCCCCAAGGCACCTCAAGATGTTCCATAATCAGTGAAGCTGTTGACTGTATGCACTCCTGTTGAGGTACCTTAGACTGCATGCAATTGTAGACGCCGGGTGGCAGGCTTGACTGGGGGAGGGGGGGGGGGGGTCCCTTGAAAGTAAGTAGGGTTACTTGTAGGTGTTCTGTGTTATCTTTGAATGTTGCTTTTATTATCAGCTGACACATTATACAAAGTATCATACTGACTCGATCTATCTTTTCCGTGTGTTTTTTTCACATATTTTATATTTACATTTTATTCACACAGGAATCAAAAGTATGGCATGACACAGCGGTGGACTCTAACGACCTCCAACTCCAGTAGAACTTTCGCGGAAAATCGCCACACCCTTCCCTCAGTAGATATAGGACGACCGACCAATCCAACGCAAAACATGAAGAGGTCTTGGTGTCACTCGCAACCAGCGGCGAACTGTCGGTGATACTTGATCCTGATCACGTTCTGTAAAAATACTCTCTCTGTAATTTAGAGCAGTATCGAAGGGTGTTCCGTGCTGGAAATAGTGCCTAACTTTAGAGAAATACTTGGAGCAACAGTGTACCAACTGAGCTGTGTCTCGTATAGTTCATTCCGGTTCAACAATATTTCTAGCAACAGTGCGATTTCGAATACAGTACGTCATGTAGAGGAGATTTGGAGTTGCAGTGTCTTATCGTGCTCTTGTCACTCATAGATTATGGCGCTCTGTTGCCCGTCTTGCAGCTCGTGAAGCTTAGTGATCAAACTCTTAGCTATTTTACAAATTTATCTGCTTGCCTCTGTGCCAGTTAGGATAGGTTGTCCCATAGATGTTTCGTGTTACAGTTGCTTGGCATTTTGGTATTTTGATGTTAGTGTGCAGAGGGTTAATTAAATGGAATCATCTTATGTACTGCCGTTGAAAGAGAAATGGGGGAGTCTATTTTGTATTTGTGTAGAGGTTTAGTAATAATGTAATCCTACAGCCCTTTCTATATATATGATTAGATTATTTCTGATGCTCCTTCCACTTTGGCATTTATTTCCTTGCCCTTCATGGGGGGGGGGGGGGGGGGGGGGCAACATTTTCCATATGCAAAAGAAATTTCGTAATGGTTGAAAGGTTTAAATCATAAGTATTTTTTTATAAAATCTAGTCATGGCTGCTGTGAAGCAGCCATGCTTAGATTTGATAAAAATGCATCTAAGTTTAACTCAAGAAATGGTTGGTGAAAAATCCATTCAACTTACAATAATAGTAATAACACTTTGGCTGGCCACTGATTTGTCGCGGTTGTCGGGTGAGAAGGCCTTGGTTACCCCTGTACTACCAACTGCCTCCCTATTCCCAGGCGTCTTCTCTCCTCCCAACACGCGGAGATGAACTGCTTGATGACATCCCTTGCCCCATTCTTCCCAATCTCTCCGACTAGCATATTATCCTTCTCCTTTGAGTCTCCCACTAACCACGTGTCCTTCATTCTCCCATCCCACTTCCCATTATACTCCAAGTGAATATTATTCTTTTAGACTGGTATTTTGGGCATTCTAGAAGAAAGTGTTCAAGGGTCTCCACCATGCCTAAATTACACATCTGGCACTCCTTTTCACTGTTTTACCCAATTGTTTTCCTCATATCAAGGGACCACGACCTCAGCTTGAACAACAGTGACCCCCAAAGGTGCCATCAAGGTACTCTTCAAAACCAGGCTTCGCTTTCTCACGCAGGACACCCAAAGACCTCTTTGATTTGGCCCCCTCTTGCCAATTACGGTTGCCATCCTCCATGACCCTTTCTCTGACGATTTTTTTTACCCTCGGTTGTCCCAACGTCTAGGTCCGAGATCTTCATTGAGTAGGTCTCTATTAGCTCCCTCACTTGGACCATCAACCCTGTCTTGATATTTGAGATGAAAATACTCTGGAATATAAATTTACACCATCGGCTGTCGGGGAGATTTACCAAATAATTAAGATAACCGAGTTTCGATAAGTCTATCCTGTCCTTGATACCCATCCACCCAAACTCACCCCTGATCGCTTCTAGTGCTGCGGCATTACTTGACCCCGTTATCCATCGGCCTCCGTCATTCTGCATCGTTCTGCAGGGTATCCAAGCTCTTTAAAGCAGTTTGGTTTATGGGTACCACTTCCGTACCATATGTTATACTTGGCAGATCCACCTTTTCTCAAATGGTTTCCCCCGGTGGTAGACTTTACCTGTCTGAACACACCATCACAGCACCCTCGAGGAGAGGTAGCACCTTTGCTGAGAGGACACCCTCTCGTTCTGGTCCTCACCCTTGGGTTCATACCAACGAACATCAAAAACGAGCCACAACTACACCTTATCCTGGACATCTGCCGAGTACCGACCCTTTTCCTCCTTCAACACGCCTGGGCATGTCGCTACTAATGATCTTTTACAGTTCAAGAGGGTAGAAAGGGGCTTGTCTCACAGCATCCCTGCGAGCCATTTAATCTTCAATTTTGTGAACAAAGTTGCGTATGCACAACATGTGTGTACATTCTGTCGAATTATTGGATCCTTCTGTGGTAGGATGATTAAAATAAAATGAAATTTTATGTTTGCCTCACCTCATCCAATCTTTTCTTGGAAGAAGTGATTGTATTTTATTTGTAATTTTGACCATGGTGAAGGATATGTTCATGTTCACTAAAAAATAAGCAGTCTGTCATCTTCAAAATGGGGTCCCCAGAGGGTGAATTTAGTGATGGTATCCTGCTCAGCAGGATAGCATCACTAAATTTACCCTCTCTAAATCTGTCTGAATCAGGGTCTCAAAACTAAACAGAAAGAGGTACCCAGAGGATAAATTGGCCCACTGTATGGAGTAGCTTCATCAAATTCACCCTCTGGGGACCTCATTCTGCAAATTTTTAGGCCTGATGTAGTGTGTTAACGTTTGGCACCTCAAGTAGCTTTCATAGCACACAGCGAGACTGACATTCAAACCCTGCCAATTAACCAAAAAAAAAAAAAAAAAAAAAAATAACTGTTCTCACATAAGACATTAGCTAATTAAAACTTGATCATGGATAAGCTTTAATTAGCGGTATGGAACGCCAGATGCGCGCATAATAAAACATTACAAATTAGTAATTATTTTAAAACACGGACATCCTTGGAATCTTTGAGACATTCTTACCAAAACACAGAAGTGTCTCAATTAGCGGATTCAGTATTATTAGAAGGGACCGCCCTCACATGCAAGGAGGAGGGGTTGCCCTTCTAATAAAACAGAATATTAAACACAAACCGATTAAAACTGATCACCTCGACGCCAAGGTCTAATAAAGCAGAACATCAAAAATAAAACCATACAAACTGATCACCTTGATGCCGAAGTGATTGCAACAGAAATCACAGCCGACAATAAAATCATCGCAATTGCGTGTTATTACAACGACCAAAGCAAAATAGTCCCTGATACCGTCTTTGAATTCTTCATGAGAAAATACAAACACTGTATCTTCCTCGGCGACTTCAACGTCAAATATCTATACTTTGGTTATCAAAACACTGGCCCCAACGGTGAAGCCCTACTCGAAATAACCAAAAAACATAACCTACACGTGGTTATGCAAGATAACTCAGTTTCTCACATCAGTAGTAAACCGCTGCAGCAGTCCGAAATCCTAGATCTAATAATCACCAGCGATTCTCTCATAAGTCACATCGACGACCACTGGGTCGGCGAAGATGACCTGGGCAGCGACCACCTGCTGGTCCATGCCTCAATCCAAATAGGCAATGGGCCCCTCGGATACCTCCCTTCCCCCACCCTCCACAGAAATTTTAGAAAAATAAACTGGAACCTCTACCGTGACATCATCGATATCTAACTGCCCAGCTGCTCCCCTTCAAACGCCAATGAACTCGAAGCCCAATGCGAGGGCCTAGAAAAAATCATCAACTCAACCCTTAATGAAATATGCGCAAAAGAAGAAGTGTGCCCCTGGAGAAGTACAATCTCGGGCGACACACTTTCATTAATCAAAACCAAAAGGAAATCGCTTTGAGACCGCAAACCAGAAAACGACCCCCTAAAAAACAGACCCCAAAAGAACGTATAACCGTCTCCATGGTGAGGTTAAACAAGCCCTCTAAACTGAAAAACAGGCCAACAGGGAAAAAGCAACAGTCAATCTAAATAAGGTCAGGGATGCCAGAAAATTCTGGAACTCTTTCAAAACACTTACTTACTTACTGGGCAAAAAAACAAAACAAAGGTAACAAAGCAGCTGCCAAACCACATAAAAAGGAAGATGGCTGCTTTAAGCGTACCGACAAAGACAAAGCTAACACTTTCGCCAACTTCCTTAGAAAAACCCATCGCCCACATCAAGGCCCTGACAACGATGACGCCATCATAAACGCCATTGATGACTTCATCATTGAAGAACCCGATATCTACCGTGACCCTATAATTTGATTCCAACCCAGAAGAAGGGGCTGACGACGACCTCGTCACACCCATCACTAATGAAGAAATCATCAATATCATAAAAAATGCAAAAATTTTGACTCGCCCGGCGAGGATAAAATCAGTTACCAAATTCTGAAACAGAGCCCAAACTCCCTAATTGACAAACTCAACAACCTATTCAATGCATGCCTCACCCATGGCTACTTTCAAAAATGTTGGAAAACATCCATTGGTGCCATGATACCGAAACCAGACAAAGATCTCTCTGATCAGGCAAGCTACCTCCCAATCAGCCTTCTCAGTTGCATTGGTAAGGTATTCGAAAGAATCCTTACCAATCGACTGAGGGGGGTACCTCGAAGAAACCGACTTTTTCAACATATGGCAAAGAGCCTATAGAAACCGTACATAGTGTTCGATTCCGTTTGGCACAACAGAATGCGCCTCAAACTTTCTAAAATGAAACTACCCATGAAACTGCTTAGATTACTCTCTTCCTTCCTAAACGATCGCGAAATAAAACTCAGAATAAACAACGAAATGTCTCACAGCGTTCCGCTGGAAGCAGGCACCCCAAGGATCCGTCCTCAAACCCCTTCCTATATATCATCTACGTCAATGACCTCAAAATCTCCGAGGATCGCGTTCAAATCTCACAATTTGCGGACGATAAGGGCCTCTGGGACTCTAATAACACTGCTAATCTAGTTCAAAAACCCCTCCAACGCGCTCTCGATGACTTAGAACAATGGTGTGCCAAATGGAGAATCAAACTTAACGCCAGTAAAACCCAAACAATCACGTTCACCCCTAAGAAAAACAATCGGGACTTTAACCTAAAATTACTGGACAAAGTCCTCCCCGAATGCTCTGAGGCGAAATTCCTTGGCATAACCATTGATCAAAACCAGAGCGAGAGAAGAAAAGAAAAAAGGGGGAAACAGGTCTTAACAAAGAACTGCACCCGGGCGTGTGTCCTGCCCTTATCTCCGCAGATTGGTTCCTATTTACACGGTGGTTAGATTTGAATTTCGGCGTTTTAGGGGTTTTGTCGGCTTTTGGAGATGTCCTGTAGTTCGGAGATTATTTGGCTGTCGGCTAGCCGGTCGCAGGCTTTAGCGGCTAAGGAGGCGAGGCGATCCTTTGTGGTTGGAATTTCGGCCCTGTCGTGGAGACAAATAATCTCTCAGAATAACCCAAATAAACTAAAAAATGCAAACACAAGTAAGAATATTAGCGGAGGTCAAAACAGAAAAGTAACACCTTCGGGTGTGGTATTGTGTGTAAGCCTGTTCTTCGCTCTCTCAAAATAACCCAAAATAACTAAAAAGAAAGAAAAAGGACTAATTCAAGTAGGAACATTAGCGGAGGGAAAAACAGGAAAGTAACCACCTCGGGTGTGGTATTGTGTGTAATCCTGTTCTTCGCTCTCTCAAAATTACCCAAAATAACTAAAAAAGGCCAACCCAAGTTAGAATATCAGCGGAGGACAAAACAGGAAAGTAACACCCTCGGGTGTGGCATTGTCTGTTCTCCTCCCGCCACAGCGATCCCGCCCAAAAGCAAAAACAACTTTACCCTCTGCCTCTGAAGGACAGCCCGTGGCGCCGCACAGAAAAGAGCGGAGTGATCGACAACTATCCAAAAATGCAACCACATATTTTTATCTATCCTAAAAATCAACTAATTCTACCTTTTTCTTTTAGCAGGTACATAAAGAAGCTTTCTCTTTTGATCACCAGCTCCCCAATAACCGTTATGGAAACTATAACCGATATGGAGCACAGTAACCTCTATGGACTCTGAACATCCTCAGCTCCACCCACATAGGTGGTCACCCACCTCCAGAGAGGAGAGCGTTGGTCTTGCGCCCCGTCTTTACCCTTTTTGTAAGCATCTGTAGCATGCACTTTTGACCCAGCCAAATAGGTTCCAAGGCAGGCCTGCCCCCGAACCAGGGGAGTCCGGGTCTTCAGCTTTATCAGCATAAACGAGAACTTATTTTGATAAAATATTGCAGGGATAGCCGGTTGATTATTTCCAAGGAGGTTTTTTAATGTCTTCCAAAATTCAGCGGACGATGCACCGGAACTACCTAAAAAGGATTGCATTTTACAGTTGCAGTTAGTCTTTACTATTCTTATAGCGGCCACTACTTCATTCCTTTCGTTACGATATTTAACCCAGGCCTCGCGCAAACCAGTACGTTTAGCGTGTCGGTATAATCTCTTACGCTGACGGATAAACAGTCTTACTCCGCCGTGCATTCAATGGGGGTGGTTTTTTTCTGACTGTGGTTGTTTTATTGGGTATGTATTCGAACGCAAGTTCAAGTAATTTAGAAGTGAGACTATCAGTCATAGTCTCCACTGAATTCTGGGATAGAACACTCTCCCAGTGCTCATTTCGGATAGCCGAGTTGAGGCCTTCATAATTACCATCTTTGAATAGCCAGATAGGCGTTTGAAGTTTCTCAATGGATGCCTTTCGAACCCGATTCTGCAACCGTTGGACAGTGATATCGAATCAAATCAGGAAAAAATGTGTCTAATACTTCACAGGCTATAATATTTACAGAACTACTTACTGCTATCAAGTCAAGTGTAGAGGACGACGCTTCAGTAAAGTAAGTTGATTCGGAAATTAGCTGCTTTATGTTGAAGGTATCTACGACTGCTTTAAATTTGCCCCGCCCTAAAGAAATCTGGCCATCATTGAAGTCACCAAGAATTAAAATGTATGATATTCCAGTATCTTTCGTTTCTTCAATCGAGGATGAAATTAGGCCCCACTGAATTCTATCGGAGTTGGGAGGGCGGGATTAGGCTCCTATTAGTATGGATCTAAGACAAGTTGTTATATCTACCCATATATTTTCAAGATTTGGCATTTCAAGATCGGAACTAGGTATAAAACCTAATTGATCTTTCACATAGAGGGCAACGCCACCACCTCTGCCTAGTCTGTCCTTTCTTAAGGGTTCCCCAAAAGCCGGGTAAGTACACATCAGAATTAGGTTCATTCAGATCTAGCCAAGTTTCTAAAAAGACACAGGTATCAAAGTTTGAGGCCTCACATTGGATTACGTCTAGTTTGGGCTTGAGGCTTTGGACATTGAGATGAAGATTTTTCAGACTAGTACTGTGAGCAAATGCGGCTCCTGATTTGATTCTACGTCTCCCGATAGGATCAGAAGGACACAAACAAGTACACTGAGAGAGGCGAAACAGAGGAGGCGAGTAAGCAGGCTTCTTATGTGTATTAGGGATACACATTTCCATGAACTACAGTTATATTTTTTTGTCTGATAAAATCTGGGATATGACTGAGCAGTCGGGTATCCACACATATTATAGTACAGTGAGTAAGCTAACATCAGTGTGACTGCCTTGTCACGAAACCCGAGAAGAAGGTTCGCCAGTAGTATGCAATTAAAATCCAGGGTATCTTTAGGAGCTGCACCTCGGTGTGCCCGTGGAATGAATAAGCCCACTCGAGCTCTATAAGTAGCCAAATCAGCCATTATTTGTACACACATAACTATTACTTCCAGAGCCGAGCGGGTACCCATGCAGCATTCCTAACGGACGATTCGATCGAGCAAATAAGACAGACTTTGATTTAGGGGGTGACGTAGGCTCATTGTGTAAGAAATCAGTTGTGTATGCAGGCGGGTTGGAGTGGGAAGTACAAAATAGGTTGCTGGAAGGAGTAGTTTTGTTTGGAAAGAATAAAATACATGAAAAGCAGGTAAGAAACATATTTACAAATGAAACAATTAATATCAGCAAATTGAAAAACATGTGGGCGGCTCATGGCTTCTTGTAACCGAACAGCTTACCTTAGTATATTCTATGAATGAAGGTGGATTAATCGATGAAGACAGAGGTGAATGATGAATATCAGAGGACTATTCCAACGACTACTCCAGCACTGAAAGGAAAATGTTGACCAACCAAGCACAAAAAAAGTTCAGAAAAAAAACAAAAAAAAAAAACAACAAAAAAACAAAAACAACCCCCCTCCCCCCCCCCCTCCCAAGAAAAAAGCCCCAAAAAACAACAACATGAAAACAAAAACATAGCACTTATATAGAGGTCTTCAGTACTCAGTATTGGAGTATGTCGAAAATTCGAGACCAGCGTAAATTTACGGTCTTGACAATCCCCGAACAGACGGTATAAGCAGCTAACCAAATTTTAGTATAATGGCGAGCTTGTTCTCCTTTGTTACGCAACGATCGTCATTAAGGTATGTGGGTAGAGAGAGTCTATGATGTGGAATGGGGAGGGGGCGGGGTCTTTTAGACTTCTCACTGGGGGTTAGGATCCCGGTACAACATGCCGCGTACACGTTCACTTGGCCGAAGGCGCTCGGAACTTGCTTACGGCATGTCGTGCCAAGCCCCCACCCCTGCAGTGGGAGTATTTCCTCTCGATGGTGTGGGGCGGGGGTCTCCACCGGGGACATTTTCATTGTTGAACCCCTGCAATTAATTCTGGTACTCCACTCTATCTTAAATTTGTCTAGTCCTTTTGTCTAACTGTGGTTGAGCACGACATGCCACAACCGGATAAAGATCTTTCCAATACAGCCAACTACCGTCCCATCAGACTCCTTAGCTGCATTGGTAAGGTATTCGAAAAAAATCCTTAACAGTCGGCTAAGGGAACATCTCGAAGACACTAGTTTCTTCAATGACTGGCAACGAGCCTATATGGACCGCAGGTAGGGTATGGAGAACACCCATCGCCTCGTGAAACTAATGAAAACAGCGATCGAAAATCAACATCAACAAGTCAGCGCAGCCGTCCTGTTAGATGTCGAAAAAGCTTTCGACTCCGTCTGGCACTACGGAGTAAGCTACAAACTCTCCAAAATGAACCTCCCAAGGAAACTATTAAGACTTCTCTCTTCCTTCCTTAATGATCGAAAAATCAAAGTAAGGGTCAATAATAAAATGTCTGAAAGCTTTCCCCTGGAGGCTGGTACCACCAAGGGTCCGTCCTCAGTTCCCACCATTACATTATTTTGTAAATGACCTTAACATCACTCAGAAACGGTTCCAAATCTCACAATTCGCGGTTCGCAAAGGGCTATGGGGCCCTAATAGTCACCTCTCTTATCTCTAGAAATTCCCTCAAAGCGCACTGGACGATCTTGAGAGTTAGAGCGCTAAATGGAGAATTAAACTCAACATAAACAAAACACAAAGAATCATCTTCACCTGTAGGCTCAAAAACCGCGATTTCGATTTGAAACTAAAAGATAAAGTCCTCCCAGAATGTAGAAAAGCTAAATTCCTCGGTATTACCCTTGACTCGAAATTGACCTTCACTAAACACACTAACAACATCGTCACTAAAGCGCCCCCACGAATTAATTTGCTAAAACTGTTACGAGAAACATCGTGGGGAGAGGGGCGGGCTGGGGCTGGCGGGATCAAAGAAGCTATCCTCCTAAAATTATATAAAGCATTTGTTCTCCCTGTACTGGAATACGGGACCATTGTCCTCAGCGAAACGCTATAAAACCAACCTCAGGAACCTTCAAAAGGTACAAAATCACGCGCTCAGATTTGCCCTCCGTGACCCCCCCCCCCCCGACACCCCCAACAAAACGTCTCCACGAATGGACCGACATCCCAACCTTTCAAGACCACTTATCCACTTTAGCTGCCAAAAACCGGGAACGCTTTAAGGAGAGCAAACTAATATCCGAACTAAACGACATTTGTGCAAGTCGACGAAAATCCAAAAACAAAAAAAGATAAAACCCGACCCACAGCCGCGACCATAATTGACCTGTTCGGACGCCAATGTGAGCAAGCTTTTGACGCGCTATCAAAGCACACTCGCGGATGCGATCAAACAAGCCAATCATGGCCAAACTGTGGAACAATGATTAATAACAACAAACAGGCCGACAATCAGCGAAACAAAACAAAGTAGCACCCCCCCCCCCCCACCAACTAAACTAAAATCCAATAAATTCTAACAAATTACTTAAGGTGGAATAAAGTAAACTAACACCTGAACTTCAAGCAATATTGCCAGCCAGCAAGAAACAAAAAAAAATGACACAAATTAAGCAGCGCGAGCTATCACTTCTACCTGGGGCCATCCTGACCGGGGGAGGGGCGCGACCGGTTGGGCCGGGTGTCCGAATCAAGAGGACTCGGGTCCGCATGACCAGACTGATCCGCTCCCGCCCGCGATCAGAATGGCTCTGAGGTACGTACTCAATCAAGATACCCCTAACCGCGAAAAGCACAAGTAGGAACAAAACCACGCAGGTAAAGAGCAGTAGATACCCTGGCGTGTGGCATATGAGCGTCATACACTGCTCTACTCTCATAATAACCCTCTCCCCAACCCATAAATCTCACCTGACTTAATTAAGATGCCCCCTATAAATACAAGTAGGAAAAAACAGCGTAGGTAACGAGCAGTAAACACCCTCCGGTGTGGCATATTTGCGTCATAGACTGCAATCCTCTCATAATCTAAATCTCAACTTACTTAATCAAGATGACGCATATAAACACAAGTAGGAATCAAATCTCGGAGGTAACAACGAGCAGTAAACGCCTTGGGTGTGGCATATTAGCGTCATAGACTACTGCCCTCTCTTAGAAACCTCCTCTACCACTCAATCTCATCTGAACCTCAAGCCAACAACTCTTCAAAACTACCTGCAGTGGGTTACACGCTGCCTTCAACATTCGTCAGATCATAACCAGCAGGGTTCTGGCAAGTAACAATAACGTATTAGTAGTATGTCATGTACCCGAACGGGTCATATTTGTGGGACCTCAGTGGGGGACCTCGGAAGTGACGTCATGTCACGTGACCTAGTGGCGACATGTTGTGTTGTCATGGTAACCCGCGTGAGCGGCCATGTTGCGACGTCATCTTCATAGTGATACGTGGTGTGAGTGCGCATGCGCAGCTCGTGTTGTTAGGGTGATACGTGTTTCCGCCGTCCATTTTGTATACTGGAGGCCGCCATCTTGGTTTCTATGGTAGCACGTGATTGCTATGTTACCTAAACCCTTCTTATAGGACAGGGGTATGTTCGGAGGGTATGTTCGATTAAATAGGAATATTTTCCCGATTTGTAGAATTACCACAAACAACCCGGCAAGTTGTATTATTTCGAATTCTTTCAGAACCCTATTTAGGACCGCCATTCTTTTGGCTTATAATAGGAGTATGTAGTGCTATAGTACCGAGGGGTCCCCTGAGGTGTGTTCGATTGAACTAGAGTATTTTTCTGACTTACAATTTTCCCAGAATTCTCGAAGAATTGCCCAAACAGACCCGACCACCCTTACAGACCACCAAAATATCCACCAAACCACCCTAAACGGACATGTGAAGCCCCATTTTGGGCATATAAAATAACACGTTATGCTATAGTACCAAGGGGTACAGGGGGTATGTTCTGTTGAATAGGAGTACAGGGCCTGATTTTCCCGGAATCCCATTTTAATGCCTATTGCATATGTTTCAATATCACTAACTGTCTATCCAGTCCAAACTATCTTTGGTTCTCTCGTCCAAGTCTTATAGTTACCAGTGCTTGATTTCCCATAATGCAGTTATCTCCCTTGTGTATATCAAAAAGCATTCCCAAACCCAGTAAGCAATCGAGCAGTTACTGATAAACCATTGCTCGAATGACTAGAACCCCATCGTGCAAATGAGCTTTAGAGTAATTGCTCGATCGGGTGCCTCGACATATTGCTCGAACAACTCGAATCCCATCGAGCAAATGAGCCAACGAGCAATTGCTCGATCGAGTGACTCCTCGAACGACTCATTTCAGAAAAAAGGGATTCCATAGCCACAGGCGTTTTCGAAAAAGGGATTCCACAAATGGGATTCCAAAAAGGGATTCCAAAAGTGGGATTCCGTCTTATGTCGAGTGACTCGCAACTATTGTTCGAATGACTCGAATCCCATCGAGCAAATGAGCCAACGAGCAATTGCTCGATCGAGTGACTCCTCGAACGATTCGATTACTCATTTCAGAAAAAAAAGGATTCCATAGCTACAGGCGTTTTCGAAAAAGGGATTCCACAAATGGGATTCCAAAAAAGGGATTCCACAAATGGGATTCCGTTTCCATCTTGTAGCCAAAGCTCCAAGGCCACTACAGGTCTATGGTCTATCTGTCCTATCATTAGCTTCTACAGCAGTCTTGTTCCATTGCGGCCTTGTACCAGTACTATTGACTAAACTACCATCAATTACTTCCTAGCTATACCTTCGCTCAAGCTTTCAAAATGTTCCGTCAGATTTTCCCTGTATACATATAAAGCATTCCGTAATTGAGATTTCTAGCCGATTCCGTAAAATATGGATTCCGTGTTTTTACATCAACACTCGAGGGTATCCCCCTTCCCTATTGGAAGAATTCATATTTTTGTTAGTGATAGAGAAACATATTCAATAGGCATTAAAAATGGGATTCTGGGAAAATCAGGCCTTGTACTCCTATTCAATAGAACATACCCCTGTACCCCTTGGTACTATAGCATAACGTGTTTTTTTATATGCCCAAAATGGGGCTTCACATGTCCGTTTGGGTGGTTTGGTGGATATTTTGGTGGTCTGTAAAGGTGGTCGGGTCTATTTGTGTAATTCTTCGAGAATTCTGGGAAAATTGTAAGTCAGAAAAATACTCTAGTTCAATCGAACACACCCCAGGGGACCCCTCTGTACTATAGCACTACGTACTCCTATTATAAGCCGAAAGAATGGCGGTCCTAAATAGGGTTCTGAATGAATTCAAAATAATACAAATTGTCGGGTTTTTGTGGTAATTCTACGAATCGGAAAAATATTCCTATTCAATCGAACATACCCTCCGAACATACCCCTGTCCTATAAGAAGGGTTTAGGTAACATAGCAACCACGTGCTAGCATAGAAACCAAGATGGCGGCCTCCGTTTTGGTAACAGCAGTCACGTGCTACCATAGAAACCAAGATGGCGACCTCCAGTATACAAATGTACGGCGGAAACTCGTATCACCCTAACAACACGAGCTGCGCATGCGCACTCACACCACGTATCGCTATGGAGATGACGTCACAACATGGCCGCTCACGCGGGTTACCATGACAACACAACATGGCGCCACTAGGTCACGCGACATGACGTCACTTCCGAGGTCTCCCACCGAGGTCCCCCAAATATGACACGCCCGGGTACATGACATACTACTCATGTCTACTTTATTGTATACAACACACTAATTATGCTTTCTAGCTTTTAAGCAGGTATACCCACAGATGTTTTTTATCCTCCACCCCCAATAAGCGCAATGGAACAACTCTAACCACTATGGATATTAGTAATCGCAACGAATTTTGAACATCCTCCACTCCATTCCTAGAAGTAGTCATCAACCTCCTTTCAGGAGAGCGTTGGTCCTGCGTCCGACCTCAAGCCCCTTTTTTGTAAACGCCACTAGTGCGCAGCCAAATTGGTTAACATACAGGCCTGCTTTCCCCTTCCAAGAATTGCCTGAGGCAGACTATACTTGCCAATGACGGCCCCAGAAACAAAAACCTAGTGGCAGAGTATACTTGCCTGAACACAGCGCCCTCGGGGAGAGGTAGCACCTTTGTCGAAAGGACCCCCCCCCCCCCCCCCCACACACACACACACTGTTACTCACCCGAGAGAAGATAACCTCATCTAGAACACAAAGAAGAACGTCATTCCATCAGTATCATTCACTGCTCTCTTCTACCATGGTCGTGATCTGCGGTAAACATCAATGCAAGACGTCAAAGAAGGGTCGAAAGTGGCTTCCCTACGCGCCTTGGTGCGGGAAATCATTCTCCTCCGTCTCATTCAATTTCGTGAACGAACTTGCTTACGCACAATAAATATGTGCTGTACAACTGCCGAGTTATTGGAACCTACTTTTGTAGGATGATTAAAATAAAAATGAAATTTTATGTTTGCCTCGCCTCACCCAAGCGTATCATGGTAGTGTAGGAGAGACCGGTGACTACGAGTATCTGAGGGTAAATATAAACATCACAGGAAGGGGCATCTACTGAAACAACACAAATAAGTTGAATCTGAAGGGGAGGCGAATCCTTAACCAAATTGATTGATTGATTGATATTTTATTCAACAGTACACATTATACAAGTCAATGGTGAAGGTATTACCCAAAATATTACTACAGTTTTAATGTATACTGTTAGGAAATGGCATAGCCAGATTAGCTGTATACCTGCCATTTTCTCAAGGAAAAAAGAAAATCGTATGGCTCTATATGGTTTCAAACAGACTGTGACAGATGTTTCAGTAAGTGATTATATTAGCAACTGTTATGGGTTAGAATGGTAATTTTTGTCTCTCACTCACCCAGCGTGCTGGAAGGAACGACTAGCGAAATTAAAACTCTTACTTTTAAAATGGTGTTATTTTATAATTTCACTCCTGCAAAGCACTGCCAGTGACGCCCCATCGAAGCGGGATTATGGTTCTCGCTTCGAGGAGGGGTCACAAGCTAACAATTAATTTGTTTAGTTATAATTGTTCTCAGCCTACGCTGAGCAATTTAAGCAATGGGTTAATTTGAAAAAAAATGTTGGTGAAATGTTTCGTAACAACTTCGGTGCTGACAACTGTTTTATTGAAATGAGTCAATTGCTCCGTCCGTGCATTACAAATTTTAGAAGCGCGGACAAAGCAATGGGCCCCTCCAAAATGGATGAGAAAATCAGACATAATGACTGTATAGCGGGAATGAAATAAAACTTGTAGGGAGATACAGTTTCAATAAGGTTTTCGTGGGGAAAACCATTTGGAAAATGGAGGGTCTGTCTAGTATAGCATATGGTACGGAAGTGGTACCCTTAAACCAGACGGCTGTAAACAGCTTGGAAATCCTGCAGAACGATGCAGGCCGATGGATAACAGGGTCGAGTAATGCCGCAGCATTTGAAGCAATCAGGGGTGAGCTTGGTTGAGGATCAAGGACAGGATGGACTTATTGAAACTCGGTTATCTTAAATATTTGGTAAATCTCCCCGACAGCCGATGGTGTAACGTTCCTGAGAATTTTCAACTCAAATATCAAGACAGGGTGGACGGTCCAAGTGAGGGATCTAATAGAGAACTACTGACTGGAGATCTCGGACTTAGACGTTGGGGAAAACCAGAGTAAAAAATCGTCAGAAAGGGTCATGGACGATGGTAACTTTAATTGGTGAGAGGGGGTCAAAGCAAAGAGGTCTTTGGGCGGCCTGCGTGATAAAGAGAAGCCTGGGTTTGAAGAGTACCTTGGTGGCACCTTGGGGGGGGGGGGGGGTCACTGTTGTTCAAGCTGAGGTCGCGGTCCCTGGAGCTGAGGGGAGAAATTGGGAAAAACAGTGAAAAGGATTGCCAGATGTGTAATTTGGGCGTGGTGGAGACCCTGGAACACTTTCTTCTAGAATTCCCAAAATACCATCCTAAGAGAATAAGATTCACTGGGAGTATAATGGGGAAGTGGGATGGGAGAATGGAGGACATGTGGTTAGTTGGAGACTCAAAGGAGTGGGTTAATAAGCTAATCAGAGAGATTGGGAAGAATGGGGAAAGGGATGTCATCAAGCAGTTCGCCTCCGAGTGTTGAGAGGAGAGAAGAAGCGTGGGAATAGGGAGGCAGTTGGGAGTACAGGGGTATAATCAAGGCCTTCTCATTCGAGAACCGCGACAAATCAGCGGCCGGCCAAAGTGTTATTATATTATTATGGGAAGAAGTGATTGTATTTTATTAGCAATTTTGACCATGGTGTAAGATATGTGCATGTTCACAGGTCTGGCCCAAGAATTGCAATTAAAAAGCCTGTTTTTTCAATGTGCTATGTTAACTTTTGGCATCTCAAGTAGCTTTCATAGCACACAGAGAGATGAACATTCAAACCCTGAAGGGGCTTCTTTAATTTTGTTCTCTGATCAATCAACGTGCAAATTCATCAATATGTTTCATTTCTGTGGCAATGATTTTGAACGTATTTTAAATGATCTTCACCATATTTCTCTGTGCTGATCAGGGTACATTATTGCGATATTGAGTAAACTATATGATTGAGGGAGGGGGGGGGGGGGGGTATCAAAAAAGTGAATTTATCATGTTTCTTTTGCCATTTTTCTAAGTTTCCGAAAATGTCTTTTAACTCTTTGAACACTGATGGTATTTTCCATGTCAGTTCAATTGCAGCAAATGAAAGAGTCCATATTCATTATTTAGGGTGACTGGTTTACCCAACACATCCACTTACCAGCAATTCTACTTAATGATATTGCGACGTATCGCGAACATGACAGTTAATAATTCTTCACTCCATGGAAGACAAATGAATGACATAATTAACTAGTTGGGGGTTACTATTCTTATGACTTATATGATATTGGAAGCACCGACGCAGCATGGTATTTCCAAATTACCGATGACCATCAATTGTAAAGAGGGTGGGGTTCAAACAATTCGTCGAGAAATATTAAAATTTTCCCGATTTGGGGTGGGTTGGTTCTGAAGAAGGGTTAACCATTTACCTAACATGAAAAGCAGACGACACTTGGAAAAAAAAATTAAATTCTTTAATAACTAATTTTTTTCATTTTTTGTCTCAAAAACATAGGTTATGACCCCTCATTGGAACGAGCTCGTCGAGCTCGTTCCAATGAGGGGTCATAACCTATGTTTTTGAGACAAAAAATGAAAAAAATAGTGAAAATCAATTCGCGATTTTTGAGAATAGCGCTGGCCGGTTTTGGCCGTTACGTTGGGTAAAGGGTTAAAGCTAAAACTGCCCGAGTATTTTCACCGACACCCTCATAAGTAAGTGAATGTTTTCGTTTTTGGCTTGAAAACATAGCTTATAACACCTCTTTTGAACGAGCACAGCGTGATCGGTCCAATGGTGGACCATAAACTGAGCTTTTCGGGTTAAACTGAAAAAATAACACATTTTCAAAGGCTATTTTTGTTGATACCAGTGACCGGTTATCGTCAAGACCTTAGGTAAATGGTTAAATCCGGAGGTATTACCAGTGTTCCGTTTACAAATCGAATCGAAGAGACATTTAGTGAGCTTCACAAACACATTCACGAACGCACCGGGGCTGTAGAATCAAGATTGTTTCGATGTACACACTTTAGTACAGGAAAATGTCCGACATAAATTACAAGTTTGAAAATCGGCCCTCTTCAAAACAACAACAGTTTTGCAGTCAGTCCGGAATCTTTAATATCCGTGGACCACTACATAAATTGATCTTTCCATCCATTCATCCACCCACCCACCAAAAAACAACCCATCCATCCATCCATCCATCCATGTATAGTACGAATTTTTCAAAGCAATTCTGGACATACAGGAACAATTCTAACATGACAAAATGTAATGTGACTTATTTATTTCTTTATTTGTTAGGCTTTAACGGCACTTTCGACAGCCAGGGTCACCTCTTGTCGGACAGATTTACGGTGAACCCCAAATATCAGACTCCCCGACGGACTAGCTCCGCTTTAGCATGGTTAGCATTGGTTGAAGACAAGTGCACCTTCAACGTGTAGTACGCCTTAGTACACAGCGCCCCGCGTGGTCAATCGGGATTATGCGCCTTGCACAAAGACAGACAACGCAATTGCCCCTGGCGGGGATCGAACCGTGGACCTGTCGATTCGAAGTCCAATAGCGTAACCACTGAGCCACCGCGCTTCCCTGTAATGTAACTAATGAAGTAATAAGAGCCTTTCGCTTATGCGGGATGGCCCTCGTGAGATGAGGATATGCGCAAGGAGTGAAGACTTATTGACACTGGCAAAATACCGATGTTCCGTCGATTGCCATGTGTATTTAGAGCAACATTTTCAGAAAGGAAAAGGTTATCTTTACTCTCGTTTTGCATAAAATAAAATTTTAGCGACCGATATTAAGATCTTGAAATGGGTAAAATACTCACTTTATGTATTCAATTTTAACCCTTTAAAAACGAGCTCATTCCAGTGATGGGTCATAAGCTATGTTTTTCAAGCAAAAATGAAAACAATAATGAAAATTGATAGGACATTTTGTGAATAACGCTGGCCGGTTTTCGACGATACGTTGGGTAAACAGTTAAGAATGCCTTTTTGAGAGAGTTAAATGCAAGCCATTTGAAAAGTACACAGCCTCGCCGTACCCCTTCGTGGGCAATCGGGATGACGTGCCTTGCCAAGGACACAACGCAGATACACCTGGCGACGTTGATACCATGAACCTTTCTGTTTGAAGCCATCACGCGCCTATCAGATCCATTTAGAAGGCCATAAATGCATCTAGGGCCCTAAACAAGTCGTACGGGAAATAAGAGGATAGTTTGATCTCAAGAATGGCGGTTGTTAACAGTAGGTATAAAAGGCGGATTCTGGACCACTTGTACACGATTTTGTACATGTACACGTACATCGATGTACACCTCCATATGATTTAGTGTTAAAATCGTGTACAAGTACACGAAAATGTCGTTTTTTATGGTGGTACAGAATCCGCAAGCGGATTCTATACCACTGGATTCTATATACACGTCGCTCAAGAGTGAAAAAAATGTATGAAATTTTAAGAAAAATGAGGTCGATTGTCTGGTCTAGAATTCGCAAATGGGTTTCCCCCATAGGATTCAGTGTTACAATCGTGAGCAAAAAAACGTGTTGCGGATTCTGTACCAGCATCAAAAAGTGGTTTGCGGATTCTGGACCATCTGTATATGTACACGATTTTAACACTGAATCCTATGGAGGTGTACAGGGAAACCCATTTGCGGATTCTACATCAGAAATCGACTTATGTACGGTACATGGAAAATAGGTGGTACTGAACCCGCAAAACCACTGCCACGTTTCCCGATCATAAGTGGGGGGAATACCCATAGTGGATTTTTCCAAACTTAACAGACTACTATTGGGCACTCCCATTTCTGACGTAAGTGGGGGAATACCCATAGTGGGATTTTCCATACTCAACAGAAAAAAACTAAGTTTTTTTGAAAATCCCCTACTGTATAAACTTACTGAGAACGCCATTTGTCACGCTCGAAATGCATTACGGGTTTTTATTCAAATGAGTATCAATTGTCAGTTAAATAGTTTAACTGAAAAACTATTCTATGGATGAAAGCGGAAACAGTTCAAAAGAATAATTGATATGATTTAAACGCGTTTTTTTAAAAACCGTTACATTACTGATGTGTTTATTTGTGATTTTGATTATCAGATGTAATTATTCTCAAACGCGTTGAATCAGAAACGGGTTTCTTATGTACTAAAACTTTCAAACTTTTCAAAGTTCTCCAGTTCACCATTGAGCGAATAATATGTGATGCGATTTTAACGTGTTCAGAGGCAAAACGCATTTATAGAGGTTTATCATGTAAAATGTTTTTCCTCAACTGGTTTTTAGTTATTATATTAAAGACAGAAGATTTTTATTTACTTGAAACATAAAAATAATTATACATTTAATTTTGAAAATAATAAATAACTCACATTAGCATACTCAAAGGAAATATTAATAATTTAAAAACGAAAAAATATGTTTTTACAGATGGATGCTAAACGCCGAGATCAGCTTTTAAATGAACATGAACGTGCCAAAAAGAGCATTCAATCAGCTGACAGAAGCAGACGTCTTGGAGAGATCGAACTCAAACGCGAGGCCACAAAAATATTTAAACCCGTGACGGAGGTTCAAGAGTGAAGCAAGAAGGAGATAGTTGAAGAATTGAGACCTATACAAGAGGGTTCTTTGAGAATGGTTTGTTGCCCGGTAGTTTTACAAACCAGATTTCCTTTCAATCTACACCGGATTACGTTCCCGTGAGAATCGAAACCGACGTGAGCGAAAGTGATGATAAAGCTTCGACTATCACCACTGACAGCATCGCGTCGTCCGACGATGATGGTAAGAGAGATCTGTTGTTTGGAATTCGCGAGGATTCGGACGGTAGAATTTTTGTGGGCGACACAGAAGTGCGAAAGGATGATAATAATTTAATCGTCGGTTCGATAAGTATAAAATAACATATGGACTGTGCTCATTGCTCCTTTCCAACAAGCCTGGAGATTACACGGAACAGGATTTCGACAATTACGGTGACATTCTGGTTCAGACCAATGCCATGAAGAGAAATAACAATGCCGGAGAAACGAGACCCAAAGCCAGCAGAGGTTACAAGTGGACGAAAGTGGTGAAACCCATATGGGATATGAATAAGAAGTATGACGAGTCGAGAACCGGGAAAGGAGTGAGAACCACTTTTCTTCCGAGCGATTCTGATGCTCGGTTTCAGAGATTGAGATTGTTGATGGCAAGTAGACGTGCTGGTAACACAGGATTAGATAATGAGATAGTTAGCATATGTGACGAATTGTTACGACAGAAGGTTTTGAATAAAAACCATTATAAAAGGCTGATGAACGAATTGAAGGATTGATGTATATAATAAGTAGAGAGAAACAAACAAACAAACAAAAATATATAAAATAAAAACAGTAAATTTTACACTAGAATAATAAAAGTATTTAAACAACAAACGATTTACCAGTGAAAACAAAATATATATTATAAAATAAAATATGTTGGTGATAAAGAACAGGGGATACGTTAGAACTTACGTTCAAGGCGGTTCTGGCATCGTCGATTCTACAATGCGAGCGTTCACGATTGATGCAGGTAGAAAACTCGCATCGACCACGTTTGAGGTTGGTAAGAAGACGGCTTTGGATGCTGGTAAGAAAGCCGCTTCCTAAGCCAGTGGTAGGATAGCTTCTGTGGCTGGCAAGAGGGCAGCCGACGCATTGATCGACAAGTTAATCAGTCCACCGGGGAAGTGAGCTACGTTAGAGCAAATGCCGTAAAGTTGGAAAGATTTTAAGGATGCTGGTGGTACCCATACAAGATTTAGCCAAAATGACGAGTGGATCTGGATTAAAGAGAACTCGCGACGGTGTAATATAAATAAATAATAATATTAAAAACTGAGTTTGAAAAAACATAAAAAATTGTGTTTGAAAAAATCTAAAATAACAAACAAACAAAAATAAAACAAAGATGAACATTAAAGATATGTCTTGGAATGACGCCACGACTAAGAGGTCGAATAATGAGTTCTTTCCCAAAAGCATAAGAGGCTTCATAGTGGGAAAATCGAATTGTGGAAAGACCAATCTGTTGATGAATCTGTTGTCCTGACCCGACTGGTTGGATTACGACAGATTGTTTGTGTTTGGCAAGAGCTTGTTTCAACCCGAATACAGATTGCTTCGAGAATGCATGGATCGTAGATTGCCCAAGGACGTCATAGCCAGAATCTTTGACAGTAGGGAGGAATTCGACAAAAGTTAAGCTTCTCTTTCGAGCATTTTGGACAGTGCAGCAATAGAATTGATGAAGAGAAATGCATCTTCGAACGTTGAGTGTCGATTTTATGAGAACGCTAGTGACGTTGCGGATCCTAGAGAATTGAAATCGGAAGATAAGAATCTCATGATTTTCGACGATCTGCTTTTGGAGAGACAGAACTGATGCACATCGTATTACGTTAAGGGTCGTCACAGCACCGTGGACTGTTTCTACCTGTCGCAGAATTATTTTCGATTGCCCAGACAGACGATAAGGAGAACGCTAATTTTCTATGTCTCATTCGCCAAGATCTCAAGAATCTCAATCACATCTACAGCGATCACGTCGCAAACGACATGAGCACGGCAGAATTCAGGAGATTCTGCAAGAGGGTTTGGGATGGAGGACTTTACAATTTCGTCGTGATCGATTTGACTAGTGAATTTAATCGCGGAAAATATCGGTGCGGATACGACAAGTTTTATGTTTCTGATGATAATAAGATAGAGCATGAAAATAAAAAAAAAATTAGAAAAAAATAAATCTTCAAATAATTAGTTTTGAAAAAATAAAAATAAAATTAAATATAATGTTCGAACAAGGAGAATTGTTAGAACGGATAGCCGAGAATACGGCTGCAAAACAATCCATTCAAATCGTGGTGACTGGCGATTCAACTCGATTCGCGACAAAATTCGAACCTTCCATCAAATTGAATAGAGAGAAAAGATACGAGATGGCGTTGGTGAATCTGGAGACTTATTATTCCTTTCCCAACGTCACCGAAAAAAATAACTCTTTTAAGTATTCCGACGGAGTGGATTGGTTGGAGATTCGAATTCCCAAAGGAAGTTACGACATAGATGATTTGAACAATTACATTCAGATGCGAATGAAGACGGATCGAAAGGGAAGCAACAAGATCAGACTCGCTCCCAATCCTAATACCTTACAGACGATGTTGGATTTGGAAGATAATTTTCGAGTGGATTTCAACACGGATGATTCTATAGGCAAAATGCTGGGATTCGATCGAAAGATGTATCGAGGTGACGCGGCATCTGAAAATACGGTCGACATTCTCGCAGTCAATAGCATTCTGGTGAACGTGGATGTGATTGCTGGAAGCTACGTGAATGGTAGCACTCAACCGACGATCTATTCCTTCTTTCCAAACGTGTCGCCGGGTTATAAGATCGTGGAACGACCTCGAAATTTAGTTTATCTACCAGTGATTTTAGACACATTGTATAGTCTCAAAATCACATTGACGGATCAAAATGGTGAACTGTTAGATCTTTGCGGAGAGAGGGTGATGATACGATTTCACATAAGGGAAATATAAAAGCAAAAAAAAAAAAATATTGTGTATATAAATAAATAACAAAAATAAAATAAACACAATATTAATTTTACAAAAATTATTTAATATATAATTATCATTAAAACAAAAAAACAATTGAAGAAAATATATTTAAAAAAAAGAATTATGACACAATACGTGCTTAAAAACGTGAACATATCCGCAGGACAGAGGAAGAAACTTAAGAGAGCGTTAACAACTCGAGGCGAGGTGGTGAGATTCAAATTCACTCACGAAGATCTGACGAGTGGCGGTCAGGATTTGATCGCCTGGACCAGAAGTCAAATCAAAAGGATGGAGAAAGTGATTTGTGATGGAAGAGGGTTGACGGTGAGATTGAGTCCTGCTCAATTGAGATACAATTTGAGAATGAAAGGTGGTTTCCTACCATTATTGGCAGGAATCGCCACAAAAGCATTACCCTTTGCCACAAAAAGCATTACCCTTTCTTGGAAAGACTCTTGGCGTGGGAGCTCTCACGGAACTCGCGAGTTCGGCAGTTGAGAAATTAATGGGTGGCAGCGGACTGTTTTTGAAGAAGGGAGGAGCCGTGTGTCGCATCCACAGAGATGACAGTGGTAAAGGATTGTATCTAGAACCCGTTAGAGGTGACAACTCTTTGAGTGGAAACGGTCTCTATCTGAAGAGTGGACGGAATGTTGAGCGCCTCGGCAAGGGTTTGTTGTTTGGTGAGAATTCGCCATTTAAGAATATACCGATTTTGAATATGTTATTATAATGTAAAAAATTATATAATTATATAAATATAAAATATAAATCATAGAAAGTATAAAATAATATAAAATGGATAAAAAGGTGGAAAAACAATTAGACGATAATGATGAATATCGCGAGATAGAGTGTGAAAAAGATGTGGAAAAATGATTAGACACTAATGATGGATATCTTAGGAAAGAACTGATAAAAGAGTTAAATTCAGATCGGGATATGCAGTTGAAATTTAAAAGAATGAGACATTTTCCACCGTTACCACTATCTTCTGAAGAGAATGGTAATGATGCGAGTGTTACCAAGAGATGCACAACATTCGTTCATAATTATGATTCAGATAAACAAATGTGTTCTTATAAAAACGTAGCATATCACAAAAAAAGAAAAGAACAATCGATGCTGAAATTTGAGAAAAAAGGAAACGTTATTATAATATATGGGCAATAGTGAAGAAGGAAAACAAAAAAAAACAAAAAAAAAAGTAATGAGATCTAAAGATGATCTCATTACTTTTTTTTCCTTCTTCTTTGCTAAAAATCAATCTCTCTTTTTTTCCTTCTTCTTTGCTAAAAATCAATCTCTCTATTGTTTATATTTCCAAGTCCGTTATTAGCATGTTGACACTCGTGTTTTCTCCTTTTTCGAAAATGTGTTGAATGTTTATCTTTACTTTTTTAATTTTTTTTACATTGGTGAACACGCACTCACCACCCGATTTGTCCACGAGTTTGAGTGAGATTTTTGGATATATGTAACTTCCATAGAACAATGACAAATCATCCTTGTCGAATTTTCTGTCTTCGGTGACGATGATATTCTGCAGACCTCTTTGGTACTCGTAAAACAAATCGAGCATGGCTTCGTCCAATTTCAAAGGCATGCTATATTTGTCATGTTTATGCTCTAAGCCTTTCGTCTCGACCTCATTCAATTTGATGGAGTCGTGTCGTTGTAATCTATAGATTTTATAACCAAATTTCTTATACGTTTCAACTCGTTTCAATTTCAATTCACATCTTTCAGGTGTTGTTGTCATGACTGATTATTTAGTTTTTTGTTTTATGAATTCTTGAAAATAATATATATTTTAAATTTTGTATTTAAATAATTTGTTAAAAAAGTTTGTTTTTTTTTTTACTCTTTATATATATAAAAAAAGTTTGTTTTTTTTAATTTTAATTTTCTTTAATGTAAAAAGTTTTTTTTGTAAAAGTTTTTTTCTCTTTATATATAAATAAAAAGTTAAATTTTAACATCCTTTTTTCTCGTATTAATTCAATTTTTTTTCACATTAAGGAACATAAAAAATTGATTGATTTCATCAAAAAAAAAATTTTTACATTAAAGAAAATTAAAAAACCCAACTTTTTTTATATATACAAAGAGTAAAAAAAAAAAAAAAAACTTTTTTAACAAATTATTTAAATACAAAATTCGAAAAAAAAAATATTCTAACAAATATAGCAAACAAATAAAAAAATGGAAAATTTAAATGAGAAAACCATACCTCAGTTAAACGAGATTTGTAAACTATTAAAAATTCCACATTTCAGAAATCCTAGAACTAAATCAAAAAAAATTGAAGTCATACAGGAATATTTGCGAAACGATGAAAAGGCAAACGAAATGTCGATAGCAACGACGTCAAAAAATGCATCGGTTGTGAAAAATGAGAAGAAGAAAAAGATAGTAAAAGGAATCGAAATGCCGACGTCGAAAAAAAACAAAAACGTTTTGATTGTGAAAAATAAGAAGACAACCAAACGAAAAGCCGTTGAAGAACTTCAAGTTTCAAAAGAACAGAAAAGAAAAACTAAAACGAAAACGAGTGATGCACTTCAGATTCTAGACAAACAAGATATATCAAGCAAAATTCAATGAGCAATCGACGAAGGGAATGGAGAAGAATATGTAGCATGACTCGTCATGGAACTATTTCAATCGAAGCCCATAGAACGGGAGAGTGTGATCAAAGGCGTTTTTAAAACTGTCGACGTGGTTCCATCCTTCAAGAAAATCGATCCGAAATTGTTTATGGAATGGGTGAAGAAAAAAGTATTGGATTTGTTTCACAAACACATGAACGTGGGACAAAAAATTAAGATGATACTCCATTGTGTGATGAATAAAATCGATGTGAAGTCTGGCAA
Source organism: Pictodentalium vernedei (assembly GCA_031216915.1). Classification (NCBI taxonomy): domain Eukaryota; kingdom Metazoa; phylum Mollusca; class Scaphopoda; order Dentaliida; family Dentaliidae; genus Pictodentalium; species Pictodentalium vernedei. The sequence goes on along the minus strand of CM062296.1, from coordinate 403,840,501 downwards.
GAGCATCATGAAAAATGCATATTTCAGATCTAACGTCGAACCCGTACTTCGAAGTTCAGCTTTATCAGATGTTTTCGAAAAGATGAAAGACAAGATGTTGACGTCTCTTGTGAATTATCAACATGAAGGTAGTAATTGGATGTTCGATGAGGTGTTGAAACTCGAAATTCATATAACTAAAAACGATTCGTTGAAAGGGTCTTCCTACATGGAATTACTGTATTTCTTAGCTAAAAAACACTCCGTGGTCAATGTGAGAAATAAAGATGATCAGTGTTTTAAATGGGCAGTCACTTCCGCTTTATACCCTGTCAAAATGCACTCCGATAGAGTTTCTTGTTACGAGGAGACTTCTAAAAATCTCGATTGGACTGGAGTGACTTTTCCAACGCAGTTAAAACACATCAAACGTTTCGAGGTTCAAAATCCCACCGTAGCGGTGAATGTCTTAGGATACGACGATGAAAAATGAACGATCTATCCTCTCAGACAGACTTCGTATCTCGAAAGAGAAAAGACGATTATTTTATTATTGATTTCGAATTGTGACAATCATCATTATTGTTGGGTTAAAAATCCGAGCCGATTACTGTCGAGACAAAATAATAAACATAAAGGAAATATATGTTTATGATATAACTGCATGAACATGTTTCAGAGCGAAAAATCATTAGCGAAACATCAGGAATATTGCAATGAAAATCAAGGTGTCACCATTGAAATGCCCAAACCCAACACCATCGTGAAGTTTGAAAATTGCAATAGAAGGTTAAAAGTACCATTCATCGTGTACGCCAATTTCGAATGTTTCACCATGAAAATGAGTTCCTGCCAACCCAACGCTCTTCAAAGTTACGTCGAAAGATATCAAAAACACACACCTTTGGGTTATTGCATTTACGTGAAATGTGCTTTCCACTCGCAACACGACATGGGTCCCTTCACCTACACGAAACAGAGCGAAGACGACGACGTGGCTCAAAGGTTCGTGGAAGAGTTAGAAATAAAAATTCAAATGTTATATGATAAATTCAAAACTCCGGCGAAAATGATAATCATGCGTGAGCAGCAGGACGAAAATAACAGTGCCACTGAATGTCACATATGCAGACAATTGTTCGATGAGAATTCAGAGGAAAATAAGAAGGTCGGAGACCATGATCATTACACGGGTCTGTATCGCGGTCCGACTCACAGCAAGTGTAATTTAAAATATCGAGATGCCGTTTTCTATCCAGTGATATTTCACAATCTATCGAGTTACGACAGTCATCTGTTCGTGAAAAATCTTGGCACCTCCCACGAAGAATTAAATTGCATCACAAACTGCGAAGAAAGATACATTTCCTTCACGAAATGGAAGCTCATGGAGAAGAAAAGAGTAATCGACGGAGAGACGTTGAAAGAAAAAACGAAATTCATTCATAGAAGCATACGTTTCATCGACAGTTTTAAATTCATGTCGACCGCTCTGGAAAAATTAGTCGATAACATGAGCAAGGATAAATTTAAAATCACGAGCGAACATTTTGGAGAACGAGTAGACATTATGTTGTGGAAAGGAGTCTATCCTTACGATTACATGAACGATCTAAAGAGATTTGCTGACACCACACTACCTTTGAAAGAAGATTTTTATTCAAAATTATACGCATCCAACATTTCCGACAAGAATTACAAACACGCTAAAAAGGTGTGGAAATCATTCGATATGAAAACCATGAGAGATTATCACGATCTCTATCTAAAGACTGACGTTCTACTCTTGGCAGACGTGTTCGAAAATTTTCGAGACGTTTGTCTTCGAAATTACCATCTGGATCCCGCTTGGTATTTCACCGCACCCGGTCTGGCGTGGGACGCTCTGTTGAAGACCACTGAAGTCCAATTGGAATTATTATCCGACGTGGACATGTTGCTCATGTTTGAAAGGGCTGCGAGAGGTGGCATCTCGATGATCTCCCACAGATATTCTGAAGCTAACAATCCCTACATGAAAGAAGGTTTCGATTCAAAATGCTCGAATAAATACATACAGTATTGGGACGCTAATAATCTGTATGGTTGGGCTATGAGTCACCCTTTACAGATTGGAAATTTTGAATGGGTAACGGAACAGGAAGAGATGCAAAAATGGAGAGACTATCCTCACATTTTAGAAGCTGATTTGAACTATCTGGAAGAATTACATGATCTACACAACGATTATCCGCTGGCTCCCGAACGAATGGAACTGAATGAAGGAGACGTGGAAAAACTCATTCCCAATTTATCTAACAAACGTAACTACGTCGTCTACAGTGAAAATTTGAAACAATACGTCGATTACGGGATGAAATTAGTCAACATACATCGCATCATTTGATTCAATGAAGAGCCTTGGATGAAAAAATACATCGATCTCAACACGAATCTCAGAATTCAAGCCAAGAACAATTTTGAAAAAGATTTCTTCAAACTCATGAACAACTGCGTGTACGGTAAATCGATGGAAAACATCAGGAAGAGAACCAACGTTCGACTCGTCACGTCTGAGAAAAGAGCAAAAAAATTAGTGGCAAAACCCAATTACAAACACCGAACCATATTCGATGAAAATCTAGTGGCCGTTCACATGCAAAAGACACACCTGAAGTTCAACAAACCGTATTATCTTGGACCGATCATCTTAGATATCAGCAAGCGATTGATGTACGAGTTTCACTATGATTACGTCAAACGAAAATTTGGTGATAAAGCCAAACTACTGTTCACATGGACAGTTTCGTTTACGAGATAGAGACGAAAGATGTCTACCAAGATATATCTCCAGACGTGGCTTCATGGTTCGACACGAGCAATTATCCCGTCGATCACCCGTCCAGCATTCAATCGAACGACAACAAGAAGGTGTTAGGTAAATTTAAGGATGAGAGTGGTGGTAAACAAATCCTGGAATTCGTGGCTTGAGACCCAAACTGTATGCTTATCATCTAGAAGATGAAGAGATCAAGAAGTGTAAAGGGGTTAAAGCGTGCATGGTGAAGAAGAACATCTCTTTCCAAGAGTATAAAGATTGTCTGTTAGGAAGTGGTCCAGTGTATAAGATTATGAAACCAATTCGAAGCGAAAATCACGACTTGTATAACGAAATAGTCAACAAGATTTTGCTGACGGCCGACGACAATAAGAGATTTGTGTTAGATGATAAAATAAGCACTTTGGCACACGGACATTGGATTTTGGATCTAATTTTAGACGATAGGATTTCAGATATGATTGTGGATGATAGGATTCCAGATGTGATTAAGGATGATAGGATTCCAGAAAATCAAGAGGAATTAGATGGATTCAAGGTTATGGAAATCGATAGAGACATTGAGAGAGTTAGTTTAAAAAGAAAAAGAAAAAAATAACGTCATTTTAGTGAATTATAATAAAATAAATAAATTTAAAAAAAAAAAATACACATTTATGCATAAGAAAATAGAGATATCCATAGAAGGTGTCTTCTTACCTAACGAACCCCTATCCAACATCGATCTGTTGAATGCGGCGAAGGATTTGAAAATCAAAGATTTTCTACGCGTGTTTTCCAGAGATGCCTTGCCGAAGAGAAGACCTCGATAATCGGAATGCGGAATTTTAAATCTAGACGATTTATCGGGTGAAGGCACTCACTGGGTGGCGTGGTTCAAGAATGGGAAGAAGAAGAATTATTATTTTGACAGCTACGGAATCTCACCGCCGAAAGAAATAAAGAACTATTTCAACAAATCGATGGTTCGTTACAACACAGAATGAGTGCAATCACCAGATCAAGTGTTTTGCGGTCACTTATGTCTCTACGTTCTCAAGAGATCGGTTTCAAGACATTCTCAATGATTTACATTAGAGAGAGATTTTTTTTTATAGGATATAAAGATAAAAACTTATTTAAAAAAATTTAATCGAATAAAAACGAAAAATAAATTAAGTGAAATAATTCATTTTTTAATAAACTGCGTTTGAAATATATTTTTAAAAACAAAAATCTCAAAACAACATGCCAGTCGATAAATTTGGTAGAAGTGACGACGAAAAAGTCAACCTAAAAAAGAAGAGGAAGACGCTCGAAGTCGACGATGGTTACAACGTTGCCAACTTGGACGAACGTTACATTCACAGATATGAACCTCGAGAGGAACCTTTGAACATGAACGATAAGAAGCTCTACAATCTTCCCGAGCCGATAGATCTCGCAGATGCTGCGACTAAAAAATACGTCGACAGGGGGAACGCGGATTTCGAACGAATCATGCTAGATAATTACATGGATAAAGCCATGACCGATCTCGATCTGACATCCAAACATTTGGTGAATATCGCAAATCCCCTAGATCCCACCGATGCCACAACCAAGAAATACGCAGATGACACGCACACGCGATTCAGCGAACATCTGAGAAATAGATACATTCAGAAAACGATGCACTCGGAATTGAACGCCAATTCTAACAAGATAACGAACGTGGCCAGTCCCACGAATCCCAAGGACGTGGCGACCAAACACTACATAGATCTGGAACAGAGAAAGTCTGATGGACGAGAAATGAAATCGGATCTGAATGCGGCATTCAACAATATATTGAATCTGTCGAAGGTTGACGACACGGATGCGGACTCAACCATGGTCAACAAGGGCTATGTAGATTCTGCCGTGATACGATCACAAGAATACATAGAATCGCAAGTGGATGATCTCTACCTGAACAAACAATCTGGCGGAACCATAGAGGGTGGTATCAACATGAACGGTGAGAATTTATTCGGACTCAATCACAATCCCGAATTCAATTCCAGCATGGTCAGCAGGAAGTACATGGACGACAACTCAGTCTGGAGAAAGGGCGACATCGTGGAAGGTAAACTAGACATGGGTGGACACGCGCTCACGAATCTACTGGATCCCGTGATCATGACGGACGCCTGCACCCTGATTTCGGTGGTGGAAAGCCTCAAATATGCTAGAAAATTGATCACCGTTTGGGCCGAGGAGGCCGGCACGTTAGAGGAGGGAAAAACCGAGTGGTCTTTTGGAAATGGAGGTAGCGGATTGAAACATGGTCAGGTGGGATATCCCATGACGTTGGGATGTGAAATCATTCGAATGGCTCTGGCTCCCTCGGATTTGAATAACAAAGCGGTCGTCAATCTCGTGGTGAATGGAGTAGAGAGTGATAAGAAATACAGCGTCAAAAAGACTGAGTATCAACACGCGAATGTTAGCACGTTCGGCACACCTCTCAAAGTGAACGGCAGAGACAGGATTAATTTCATTACGAAAACCAATAATCCCGAAGCCGCCAGTTCTGTGGTGAGTCTACTGATCGAACTAGATCGTTTGAATAAACAGTGAGCGCGTGGAAATAATTAAAAAAAAATAATGCGTGATTATTAAAAACAAAAAAAAAAAGTAATGAGATTTAGAAAGCTGTTCAATCTCTCTAGATCTCATTAGCTTATTTTTTTTTGGTTTTGTTTTAATACATTATTTCTCATAATGTTTCATCTCGTGAAATTGGATCACCTATCTCGAAACATGCGTCAACATCTATTTTAGCATTTCGAAGAGCTTTTATAAATTCTCAAAAAGCAGTTGGTCCTCTATACAACAACGTGTCTAAAAGTTTTCTGGTCTTATCTTCTATCAAGATTTTACTTTCGATTTCACGTCTCATATAAGCAGTCAATATCAAAGGTTCTGTTTCGACTAAAGTGTCTAGAATTATTGCTAACGAATCTTGCGAAATATTTTTAATCAAAACACGTCTGTTTCTTCTTAAGTATTCTCTTTCTTTATCATTCATTTTTATAATAATTTTTATTTATATATATATTTTTTTTCACACACGTCTCTCATCGAATTATCGACATCTTATTTCCATCCAATTTGAATTGTAATTCTCTGTCCAACAGGACCAGGGCAAAGGCTTCGTTTTTTCTTTTTCATGTTCTTATCGAAATGCATCTTGATCTGAATGTCTAAGACGCTACTCTTGAGTCGTTCACTCTGTTTACTGACGTTGAATACGAACATGGGATACATCGACTTGTATTTGCCGGGAGATATGTTAGGGTTGCTCATCAATTCATCTAGACCGTGATACTTCTTTCTAAAATCAGTGGTGTTGCCGTACAGTCTGCAGAAATCGTTCTTGTCGAATGACGCATTGTAATCGATTGCTGGATATCTCGTGGCATTCAGAAACACTTGCATGTTTCTCAAATGGCAGTGATCGAACAGTGATGCATTCTTTTCCTGAGACCCATCCTTATCAGTCTGAAATGCAACCACGATGAAATGTGGTCTCTCAGAAGCGGATTTCACCGTCAATCTCCAATCGAAGTGATTCATGGAGGGTGGAATGCTAGCCGTGTCGCACTGTCTCATTCTAAATCCCACAGGTAATTTACTCTTGGATTCTATGATCTTGTAGAGACGCGTTTTTTCCGCGACTGAAGGCTCAACGTGCGGAACGAACCACGATATCTTCTGTAGAGTTTACTTATCCACATCGGTTGCAGGGAGTCTCACTATTGCATCATCGTTTCCTTTTCGAATCAACGTCAGGTTGTGTTTGAATCCGTACATGATCTTGTTGTAATCGTCCGCGAATCTGAAGATGTGTTTCAAAGGCATCCTGAACGAAAATGTTCCTTTAGGTCTGGACGACATAGTCAAATATCGCGGCGGCGCCGGCGTTAGCAGGGCCGATGGTGTATTTCATCCACAACTGATTAAGTCCTCTGGATTTCGAAAAATCATCCGGATACGTCAAGAGTCTGAACATCGTGGTGGCCTGACCGGGATGAAACACAGATTCTATCTCTTGTCCGGATAGCATGTATTTTATATTGCTGAATAGATGCATGATGCCATTATTGGCTAGAGTAACCGTGTCGTCATCGGCGTAGTCACTCCCATCTTCCTTGGTGAGACGTCCCTGCACCACTATGTAACTCTCACTAGGATGGACGAATAGATCTTGAGTTTCGACGTTGATTCTTATCTCTTCCGCATTATTCAAACTCGTTCCGGTTACCGGTTCGTATTCGTGAACCTCATATTCTTGAATACTTTTATCTTTCACTATGCTTTGTGCTATATCTAGTATATTTGCCATTTTTAAAGGGTTTTTGTTTTTTTGTTTATTAATTAGCTTGCTTTTTTTGTCTAAAAATAGTTTTAATTATTTTTTATTATTATTTTCCTCTCCTATATATATATATATGTAAACAAGAAAATGTTAAAGAGAGTAAATAAAAGAAATTTGTTTTTCTTTATCAAAACTTTGTCTTCTGTAATTGTTGTTCGTAAAACTTTCCGATGATCTCTTCTCCATCCAAAGCTTCGATTTCATAAGTCACCGGATCGGTGTGAAATATTTTGATTATCACGAAGATTTCCGATGTCCATCGAGAAGTATAACCCTTTTCGAAGTGCTTCTTATAAGCGTAGATTCTCACTCGATCGCCGACCGCAAATTTCGGCGTTCTAGACTTCTTCCTGATCTTAGATCTCTCAGGATATAGATTCGCGTAGACCCGTTTTTCGTTTCGAGTATCGCTAGCTTCCAAGGGAGTCATCTTGATCGATCTGTGTCACGTGTTGTAATCTTTGACCAGACCGTTCAGAGCGTATATGTATTTCTTGGTCGAATTCGCTGTGAAGTATCTATGCATCTTTTCCTTCATTGTTCGATTCCAACGTTCCACCACACTGGCTTTCTCTTCATTTTCGATTGAGTAGAGGTTGACCAATCGATGAACGTGCTTGTTGTAGAATTCCTTTCCCTTGTCCACCCACAATTTATTCGGTTTTCAAGAAGACGAGTCGAACACGCTCTTCAGAGCCTCGGCGACGCAAGGTCCCGATTTATTCTTCAAAGCTCTGATCCAACCATATTTGGAAAACACATCGATGACCGTCAATAGATATTTGACACCCTCGTTCCACCTCGAAAACGATCTCATGTCGACCAAGTCGGCAGACCAAATATCATCCAAACCCTTCACGAACACCCTTCTCTTTTGAAATTTACGTCCGATGGGTTTGTGTAATTCCTTGGCCAATTCGCTCGTCAATAATCGTTTCTTCTTCTTTTCAGATGCGCTTTTTTTTTTGAACGCCCCATCCGAATCGACGTTTCGCACCGATCAAATTGCCGACCAGCAAACGTTCTATCTTCTCCCTCCTGGTCAGATTTGATATGCCTCTCAATTTCGCTAACATGTTTTTATCGCAGACATCATTGCGAGTCTTGGTGTCGGGATGTCCGGCGTAGCACAGATCGTGATCATATGCGGCCGCGTCCACCCTATTCACAGGTTTGCTCCAAGATTTAGGAGTCAGATCGGCGTTGAGTCTCTTGTTCAATTTCGTTCCAGGTCCTGTGAAACTGTGACCAGGCAGATGCATTTCAAAAGGTAGATTATTGATCATTTTATTCACGATGCCTTTACCGTTGCTCGCATTCTTTTTTTTGTGATGAATCGAGTCTTGATAGAACCACACACGTCACAAATTCCACGAAGCATCTGTCTGTTATTTTTAGTTTGTACTTCTTGAGAATTACTCGTCTCGGTAACTCTCTTACACTTTTTGCAATACATTTTTTGAGAGTTATTTAAATTAATTTCGTTTTTATTTTATATATAAATTTAATATTTTTTTTTAAAAATTCTGTTCTTATTATATATATATATTTTTTTTCAATCGCTGCTCTTAAGTCCTATCATCCAACTGAATTCCTCCCTGGCCTCTTTCCTCCCCTTTTCCACGAGAGAATCCTTCATCTCTTCCTTGATGATCTGATGAGTCTTGATTCTCACGGCTTCTTTCATAGCTTCATATTTCGTTTTCTCGCCCAATATAGTGAAGTATTCTCCGTCCGATATCCTACCGTCATTCAACGCCATCGAGATCATTTCAGATATCGTGTCGATCTTGGAGTCTGCCAAGACGCGAATCTTGTCGTGTTTCCTCGCCTTCAGATATAATTTCCTACTCAAAAAGTTTCCGAGCGTGCTAAACAATCCGGCGGCGAGAGCCACTCCTTCTACGGTCAACACGATCGGAATGCCGACCACGGTCGACAACAATCCGATGCCGGCCGCGTGTAAACCCATGGAAATCGTGATGAGTGTCGTGTCAACTGTGTTGAAGAATTTCAGGAAACGCGAATACTTTTTCTTGAGAGAACGGCGAGAATCTCTCTGTCGAGTTAGATACACTTGGATTCTACTGATTTGATCGATGCGATATCTCTCTCCTCTTTCTTTTTCTTCTAGCGACGGTGCTGTCGGCAAAATGCCGTTCAGCTTCCTGTCCTCGTTGTCATCTAACGTCGGATACAATTTATTTCTGGTTCTCATTTTTGTGTTTTTTTTCTTTCTAATATTAGATAAAAAATTTATGTGTGTATTTATTTTTATTTTCTATTCTCTCTTATTTTATATCAATGAGAAAACTTAGACGTATGCTTCATTGAACAATAATTTCATGATGTATCCCTTGTCTTCTAAAGTCAGTCTTCTACGCGCCAATTTCAGTTCTTCCGAAACTGTGGGCTTGTCTCGATCCTTACAAAAGAGTAATCTCTTCCAAAATGCGATCACTTCATCGATTTGAATGCATTCGAACCCCGGTTCGAAATACTTGACGACCATATCTTCCCTTTCCATCGTCAGACACGAATGATTCTCATGATTGAAGTCTAGGTGATCCCGACATTCGATGCATCGTTCTACCAAGAGGCGACCTAGTTGTTCATTCATGCAGAATGCGTAGGCTCTCATCAGCATTTTTAAAAGAACCCTTGCTCTAATAGTCTGGGAAACGCTCATGATTTACATATTTTTTTATTATCTATTCGATTTGATATATTTATTTTTAAATAATTATTTATCTATATAATTTTTTTTTCTCTCCTATATATATCAATCACTTTTTTTATTTCCTCACCTCCAAACCGATTCCAGTTGAGAAAAAAAACATTTACAAAATAAACCTCTCTAAATGAGTTTTGCTCTCGAAAGTGTTAAATCACAACCGTGCTTATTCTCACCATGAGGAAAACTCGAATAAGCAAAAATCACAAATAAACACATCAGTAATGTAACGCTTTTCAAAAAACGCGTTTAAATCATATCAATTAATCTTTTGAACTGTTTCCGCTTTCATCCATAGAATAGTTTTTCGGTTAAACTATTTAACTGACAATTGACACTCATTTGAATAAAAACCCGAGACCGTCCCAAACGCAATGCAGGTTCAGTACCACCTTTTTTCCATGTACCGTACATAAGTCGATTTCTGATGTAAAATCTGCAAATGGGTTTCCCTGTACACCTCCATAGGATTCAGTGTTAAAATCGTGCACAGATACAGATGATCCAGAATCCGCAAACCACTTTTTGATGGTGGTACAGAATCCGCAACACGTTTTTTGCTCATGATTTTAACACTGAATCCTATGGGGGAAACCCATTTGCGGATTCTAGACCAGACAATCGACCTCATTTTTCTTAAAATTTCATACATTTTTTCACTCTTGAGCGACGTGTATATAGAATCCAGTGGTATAGAATCCGCTTGCGGATTCTGTACCACCATAAAAAAAAGACATTTTCGTGTACTTGTACACAATTTTAACACTAAATCCTATGGGGGTGTACATCGATGTACGTGTACATGTACAAAATCGTGTACAAGTGGGCCAGAATCCGCCTTTTATACCTTCTGTTAACAGAGGAGCAATGTGACAGAAAACGTGCAAAACGTTCTGCTGTCATGAGTTAAAAAGCATTGCACTCACATTGAAATATTAAGAGGGCTATATATGGTATGGTATTAAGAGGGCTATGGTACTTTTCATAGCACACAGGAAGACTGACAATCAAACTCTGCCAATTAACCAACCAAAATCGCAGTGCTCACATAAGACCTCAACTAATTAAAACTTGATCACGAATAAGTTTCAATTAGCGGTATGGAACGCCAGATGCGCTCATAATAAAAAAAAAAATACAAATTAGTAATTTTTAGTTTTTTATTATGAGCGCATCTGGCGTTCCGTACCATTTAAATATTCCATTTCATTAATTTTTAATTGTGATAGTTGCTTCGAGAAAGCTTTTAAATGTATTTTTCATAAAATCAAGTCATGGATGCTGACTAGATTTTATAAAAAAAAATGCATCTAAATTTAACTCAAGAAATGATTGGTGAAACATCTCTTCAACATACAAGGAGTTGAAGATTTGATTATGCCCAAATTATCCTTATTCCAGTGGAAATAGAAATTCTGTCCTCGGCAGGAATATCGTTCAGTCGCACGCAAGGAGTTAAACTTAAATAAAATTAATAACAAATCGATTGAATTTTTTATTGCATTATTGGCGTTACTTTTTGATACCGTTTAAGGAAGTAAGTTAACGTGATATGAGATGAGCAGTTTAACGCAACACATCGACCTTCGCTTATCGAGGGAACACAAGTTAACAGACACAGTCACTGTTTTTATTTTTTCTTGACCGGGTATGACCAGAAATAAAGCCAAACAAGAGCAAGTTGTGTTTAACATATTTGGCGGACATTTAATATTATACATTATACTAATAAGACGGACTGCTTGCATCATTTTATTTGGAAGATAAGTGAGCAGAAACCTCAAGTTGAAGCGAGCCTTAAAATACAAGGGAGATAACAATCTACCAGAATACTAAGAGTACTAAAAGACACCTGAAACTGACATTGTTTCTGGGTAATTGTGTTCGCGAGCACGTTCTTATCAACGAAAATAAAACCAAACAACAGAACGGTGATCACAAAATGTAATTGAACTGAGGGTTCCATTTTTATTTTTGATTTTATTTAAATAAATAAGCTTTTATAATTAGGTTAGCCATTGAACACTTTCGTAGAACTCATACCATTCCTTTTCGAAAATCAATTAGCACAACAATATCGTGAACAAGTTGCGTACGCACATTCGGTGCGTATTTATCTGCTCAATTATTGTATCCATCTTACTGTGGTAGGATGATTAAAATAAAATGAAATTTAATGTATGCCGCTCTGGTTTCTCTACAATGCACGTAAAAATCTTTCGCCTTTACGTAGTAAACCAGATCGGCTCTGTAGGGCGCCTTTTGTCCTACCAGCCACTCATTTTGAGATTATTACAATGGAACGTACAGTGCGCGTTCACATTGGTGGACCTCAACCAGGAAGGGTTACAATGGAGGATTTAGTTCAGGCTTTTTCGACCAAGATGCCTGCAGAGCAAATTGAGGCTCTTTATAAGATGGAAAAGACTTACGAATGGTTTTTGGTGTGCAGACGAGAAGAATATGCTGAGGATTTGGAGATACTGAAGGAGTTCATATGGAATACAAGAAAGCTTTCCATTTCTTGTTGGAATAGGCTGAGGGTTAAGATCAGATGCCATTGGATCCCACATCGCGTGGATGACCTGACTATAAAGTTCTTTTTTGAACAGTTTGGCACTGTGAAGGGCTATAAGAGACTTTGCACCAGTTACAATGATGTGCCGATTTACAATGGTGTACGGGAAGTTACTTTAGAAATTGCAAGGCAGAAGATTGATAGCATTCCGTTTACTGCCCAGATTTTAGATTTCACTACCCTTTTTGGAGTGCAGGGCAGACCACCAGTTTGTCTGAAGTGTCGTAAGTCAGGACACACACGGGCGTATTGCAACATGGACACCGGGATGGTAGGACGTGCTCCATACAGAGCGGCCACGACATACGCAGAGACAGTGAAGAAAACGGTTGCCCCGGAACCCGGTCCGCAGGAAACAGTTCAGATGACTGACGATGATACACCTGATCCACCCCCTGCTGATGTGGAAGGACCTGATGAGCTTGTTGCGGTTTCAGCCCCTGCTGATATCCCCAGTGTGCCGTCTGATTTTGGTTCGCAGTTGGTCATTGATGAGACTGTACCTCCGGAGTCTGATATGCAAGCGGAATCGGCTAATGTGAAGAGGGACTTAGAGGATGACGATGAAGACGATGTTTTAGACTTTCAGCTAGCAGACCGCACTTGGAAGAAGTCAAGGGCAGCTCGTGGTTCCCACACGATAGATTCTTTGGACTTGTTCACGGATACCTTTTTATCTTCGTCACCACCATCTCATGTTAAGTGAACAGGACTCTTTTTCCCTTTGTGTGGTTTTGGACCTACTTTTCGGTTTACGACCTCGGACTGAATTAAGGACTACGGCGGCGGATTATGATTTGACGGATTTACGGACTGCAACTGTACTCAGGATTGTGATGGCGGACTGTGATTCTACGGCTGGTGAACTTGGACCGTCCCTGGACTTTACTTACATTGGTCATGTACCAATGGTGAAATTTCTTGGATATTTTGGTAAATATATATTATTATTTTATCTTGTTATATTTAGGAAAAGCACGGTTGACGCGGCGGTTATGAGATCATTGTCCTATTCGGACAATGCTTTCATGCCCGCCGTGGGAACCTGCTTTAGACTGAAAAATGTCCTTTTATCTTTTTATAATTTGACTGCTTTATTTGTATCAGCTGTACTGCTGGTATTTCATTTCGAAATTTTTATTGACCTCACAGTAAAAATCAATATTTCTGCTCCTGATTTTCCAACTGAGCTTTTTCGGTTTAAGAGTCAACCGTTGTTCTCCTTTACGAACAATGGTGTTTGTAACACACAGATCTGTTCTAGTCAGTTCTTTTTTTCATTATCCGTGCGTGGTCTTTCATTACTTGTGTCTGTATTGTGAAATCTCACCCGAGATGATCGCTGAAGTCATTTGCCCACTTTCAGCTTTTTAATCTATTCCACGTGATTTCGTTCTGGGATCTTTCGGTTATCCTATTTTTTTACTATTTAAAAATTTTATAAATATTCATCATGGCGAATTTAAATATTCTAAAATTTATTTCCATCAATGTTAATGGATTTCGGGACAGTGTGAAGAGATATCAGTTATTTTCTCATTGCCTTCTGAAATCCATTGATATTGCCTTTATTCAAGAGACACATTTAGATAAACTTCAGTTAATTAAGGATATTGAACGTGATTATGGGGGTAAATTTTTTTGTTAATTTGGGACTCACAAATCTTGTGGGGTGGGGATTTATTTTTCAAAAAATCTAAATTTTAAAATTTTGAAATTTCAACATGATTTTGAAGGCCGTATCGTCTGTCTGGACGTGGAGGTTGGGCGGTCTGCCTATAGGCTTCTCAACATCTACGCCCCGACTGGCGATGCGGCCCGTGTCGATTTTTTTATGTCTCTTGAAAATTACTATGTTTCAAAAAATCCCTTAATTCTGGCAGGTGACTTCAACTGTATTTCGAATCCATTACTGGATAAAAGAGGGGGAAAAATTTGTAAGGGTTTGGTGGGGGATAAAATTATTAAATCGGCCTGTACGGCCTTTAATTTTTGTGGTATCTATCGCAAAAAATTCAATCCTAATCAAATTATTACCACTTGGACACGGTGTGGTGTTTCCTGTAGGCTCGACAGGATTTATATTTCCAACAGTTTATATGATTCGGTTCAAGATTGTGCAGCAGTATTTAAAGAAAGAAAGAAAGAAAGATTGTAATATATACCCGTGCTGGTTTTCTGATCACGACTTTGTCACAATGGTGATAGGCCGTGATCAGAAAATCAGCAAGGGCCCATCTTACTGGAAATTTAATACTTCACTGTTGGAGGATGTGAATTTTTGTCGGGCTTTTATCGAATATTTTAAAACACGCGTAGACAATGCCGCTATCTCACCCGAGTGGTGGGATAGTTTCAAAATTGACATTAAAAATTTTGTTATAAATTACTCCAAGAAAAAGGCATCTGTTAGGCGCAAGGTGATCTCTCACTGTGAGAGGAAATTCCGCTAGCTGCAGCAGCAAGAACGTTTAAATCCTGGCTCTTTTTCAGATGAACTCAAAATTATTAAAATTCAACTTCAAGATTTACACGGGAATTTGGCACGAGGGGCGATTATTAGATCAAGGGTTCAAAACGTTGAATGTAATGAAAAGCCCACGAGATTTTTCTTTCAGAAAGAATCTAAAAATTCAAAAGATAAATTTATTACGCTGCTAAAAGATGGTGATTCAATATTTGACACCACTGACACGATTGTAGATCACTGCAGGTCTTTTTATCGACAGCTGTACTCAAAGGAGGCTGTTGATGAAGAGATATGCAGTGACCTCTTGCGTGACGTACCTAAATTAGAAGCCAATCAGTCCGAATTATGTGAAGGTCCCATAGTTTTATCGGAAATTGAGAATTCCCTCAACAAAATGCAAAACAATAAAGCCCCAGGCCCTGATGGTTTACCTAAAGAATTTTACTTGACTTTTTTCAAATTTTTGGCCCAATTCTATTGAAATTATATAATAATTGTTTTTTATTTGGCAAACTTTCGGATTCACAAAGATTAGGTTTTATTACTCTGCTTTGTAAAGATAGGGAACGTGCTGAAGACTTGAGTTTCTGGAGGCCTGTTTCCCTTCTCAACGTGGATTATAAAATCTTATCTAAGGCATTGTCAAACAGATTACGTGAAGTATTGCAGTATGTCATTCACCCTGATCAGACTTGTTCAGTGCCGGGGCGGAGCATAACTGACAATCTTCACCTCATGCGAAACATTATTGATTATGTTAATCAAAAACAACTGTCCGTTGCTTTTGTCTGTCTCGATCAAATGAAACCATTTGATCGAGTGGACCACGCCTACATGTTTAAAGTATTGGAAGCTTTCGGGTTGGCCCCACCTTCCTGTCATGGGTCAAACTCCTCTATCATGATATTAATAGTTCTGTTATTGTTAACGGTCATATATCTGACCCATTTACCTTGTCTCGGTCTGTCAGACAAGGCTGTAGTCTCTCGCCACTTTTGTTCACATTGTGTATTGAACCTTTAGCAATAAAAATTCGGGACGACCCACGTATTCAAGGTATTTCTATTCCTGGCTGTCCCGACGATGCCGAAATATCTTTGTAAGCCGATGATTCCACGGCTTTCTGCACGGACGAAGAGTCTGTCCAGAGAGTTTTGGAGTGGTCGGCGTATTTTGGAAAAGGATCTGGAGCAAAATTAAATTTATTGAAAACTAAAGCTTATGTATTTGGTCATTTTAAGAAACCGGCGGACAATAAATTTGGAATTTCGTGGCCAGACGGGGTGGCAAGATTTCAGGCATTCTTTTTGGGAGGAATCTAACTCCAGATGATAATTGGCATAAAATTTTCACGAAATTTACAAGTTCTCTAAAATTTTGGAAATCCCGTTCTCTTTCTTATTTTGGCAAAAGCATGATTTCTAAGGTTGTGGCCTGTTCAAAATTATGGTATGTGGGTCAAGTTTTAGACCTCCACCCTTTTTATCAGAAGAACTTTCAAAGGGCCTTAGTCCGCTTTATTTGGGGAAATAATATAGAAGTTTTGGCGAGAAGCGTTGTTTACAATTGTATTAAAATTGGCGGCTTGGCTGCTGTTAATATTGAAGCCAAGCTCAAGAGTTTCCGTTTGAGGCATGTCCGTCAAATTATTCTAAATTCAGACGCGAAATGGGCATATTTTGCTAGATATTGGGTGGGGCTGAGTCTGAGAAGATTCAGCCCCTCCCTGGCTAGCAATAGTGTGCCTCATTCCGCAGTTGTCCCAAAATTTTATCGAAATTGTTTGAAAATTGTTAGAGATTTAAATTTGGATTCTGATTTTGATTGGGGGGTCATGACAACTAAATTATTTTATAATATGATACTGGGCAGGGATCGGGGTGTTCCTAAGATCCTTGCCAAGTATCCTAATGTAAATTTCCAAAAAGTTTGGCTTTCTGTAAACAATCCTTTTTGTTCTCCTATCGCTCGGGGTATAAGTTGGCTTACGGCTCATGAAGGGTTGCTGGTTAATGACTTTCTTTATAGGCGTCATATATCGGCAACCCGTAAGTGTGTCTCATGCACTGAAACTGTAACTCACCTGGTATTTATATGTCCATTTTATCAATTATTGCGAATTGAGACTTTCTCAATGCTGGAACGTCTCACGGGGAAGGCCATTGCCTGGACCCGAGAGATGGTCCAGTTTTGTGAGGTTCCTTCTTCGCTAAATTTAGATAAATTTAAAAATGATTCTTTTCTTTTTATTATTGGACTGTTCAAGGAAACAATGTATACAGTTCGGAATATGTTAAAATTTAACACAAAAAGGATTTCTCGGACCGGTCAGAAATTTCGATTTCAGGCTGCTCTGAGAAATCGTTTGCACATTGATTCCTTGAGGTTTTCAAAAGCTTGTCTTTTGGCATATTGGCATCCCCTTGTAATAGAAACAAAACCAGGTGAGTTTGCTTTCACATTTAGAAAAAGTTCTAGTTTTATTGTTCTTGTTTTATGATGGTATTTCTAAGGATACTTTTTATCCATAATTGGGTAATTTAGAATTATTATGTCGAGGAGCTGACAGTTATTCGCCGTTGCTCGGTGGTTCTCTCCGGGTTCTCCGGCTTTCTCCACCCATAAAACTGTCGTCGTCACGTTTAGCCATTGTGCAGGAATATGTGATCCTAAAACACAAATAAATAAAACAAATATATCTCAAACGTTATTTTGTTGACGACTTTAAATAAGGGATAATGAACGAGTGGTGAATCATTCGGTGTTAGAAAACACGAGACCCGAAGGGTGGAGAGTTTTCTAACTCCGAATGATTTACCACGAGTTTATTATCCGACTTAAAACACAACATTCTGTTAAAAGACATGTGTAGTTATAACAGCCGAGTTAAATGTTTGTTCTCAATTTTCGCGTTTTAATAGTATGTTCCTCTGTAACATTTCTATGACTGACGATCGGATTTGGATACATCACCCTTCTGATCCACACTATTCATGAAGCAGAGCGTCGTCCGGTTTTCACGCATGAACCGGGTTGCCTCAAACGCCTGGTAGTATAGGTCGTTAATGAAACAAAAGAAGCCCGTGCATGCTTTGTCGACTGACCATTCGTGATTACTTGCCAATCGGAACATGAAGTAGAGAAAAGAAACGTGTCCCGTTGTCGTTTTGACCCCACAATGGATCAAGACGAAATTGATTTTCGCTGCTCCAGGACTCAAACGGCCCCTACGCATCTGCAAGAATGCTCCGACACGCAAAATATTATTGGGGATATTTTGGATATAGAGAACGATTACAGTGTGTCTGGTTTTGGGGTGTTTTCTGACATTAGTGACATTAGTGTCCACCGGGGATTTTTATGTGCTTGCGGCGGGGGGGGGGGGGGGGGGGGGGTAGGGGAAACAGCCGATTATGAATCGACTCCCGGCGAGCTTTTGTCCTTTTAGGGAGCGTAGTTTCTTTTGCAGAATTGTGCATCGATGGTCCATTTGTTGTGAAATAGGGTAAGGGAAAACGTCCGCGTTGCAGCGCTCTTGATTGGAATGGGTATTCCGGAGCAGGCCGAAGTGGTAACGGAGTTTACCGGAGGAAAACGGAGTCAACTTCGGCGAGAAGCTGCAGCAGCCCTTGGCACTTTGCTGACAGATCCCGGAGGCGAAGGACTTCTTTACCCTGCGAAAGGTAACTTTTGACAGAAGTAAAAGAACTCAGAAACCATTACAAGTCATCACTAACTACAGTGGTGAGTATTAATTACCTCGTCATTATAAGGTCATTGTAGCTTTTTATATTAGAAACCAATGTTACTTTATTTGGCGACGATTTATTAGAACTTGCGTGACCTTCCTCGGTATATTGATACAAAGAGAAATGGCGTATGTAGCGTGGTCGCCGCCATTTTGAATTGTAAATTTGACACTTGAGACAGTTGTCTCTTTTGGATCTTTTTCCTGAATTTAAGATGAAATTGCGTTTTCGTTTTGTTTAGGGAGAAGATAATGAATTTTTTCACCTTGTGAATTTTTTTTTCGATAGGTTGGTGCTTATCGAGATAGATTTTCTCAAATTGAAAACAAAAGGTTTTGTCTTCGATACAGTTGTGGTCGAAAAAATTCGGTTGTCGTTTGTAAATTGATTGAACAGTAGCTCAATCGGAAATTTATAAACAGTTTGGAGTGTCAAAGCAATATTTTCATTTGAGCATTACGTGATTTTGAAAATGTTGCAGGTTTCTCAGTAGAATTTTTGCTTCAAATTTTCCTTGCAAGTTGATGTGAATAACTGAGTTTGCTTGAGCGTCCCGCGAGAGTAAACAACTTGTATAAATATTGAATTTTTTGTGTGAAACATTTAAAAAAAAAAAAATTATTTTTTTTATATTAGTGATTTACAACAATGAGCTTGAATAAAATTAATGTCAATACAGCTTCTTTTCAAGAACTGTTGCTGATTCCTCATGTAGGGGAAACAATTGCTGCTGCAATAATTGAAAGCAGAAAAAGTATGGAGTGCTGAATTGGGATGATTTAACTCAGATCCCATATTTCAGGGGCTCAAAAGCACAGTGGCAGGTTATTGACTTAAGTCAGCCACTGCATCCAGTGTCTATTGACAACAGGATTAGGCTTAGCCAAAGCCCAGGTAGGGGGGTTACCCCACCACCATCATTTATTGCCTCAACCTATGTTGGCCCAGAAAGTAGGGTAAGTCAACAGTATGTAGGGGGAGACAATAAATATACTCCATTATCACCTGTATCAACAGGGTCGAGCGGTCTAAGCTCACATACTGCTTCACCACGTGTACACAGCCTAGGTCAGGGGCAAATACAGGGTACACAAGCAGCAAGCAAAACAGACGGTAAATGTAAGTGATGGTTCCAAAGTGATGGGGGACGAGGAATGCCTGAATTCTCCTGAACCAATCTGCCATGATTATGGAAGCACAGCAGGGGGTACCTGCAGACACATCACACATACACTCAAATAATGTAAGAGGGGTAGAGAGTATGAGTAGATTTTCACCCCAAGCATCTGGTTCTCCAAATAGGGAATACTGGGAGAATAAATTGAGTAAATATAAAAGAATGAGTGTCGAATTGCTTTCTGAAATGAGGGAGGTGGAGAGGCAGTTGCAACTCCAGAAGGCCACTCTCAAAACAAATCCCGATGTGCGACAAAAAGTGGATAGCACACATGACACCATGCAGAGTCGTGCAGAAAATGGACAATCCAGGGTAGGATTAGGTCATGGTGGGGTTACCACACACTCGGGTTATGACAACTACGCACACACAACTCCGGGAAAAACGTTTGATGCAAACTTTGTAACAAATGAAAACATTTTAGATTCCCAGAATTTGGCAGGTTTTTCTGCCTGTAATAGTCAAAAAGTTGTACCGACAATAGCATGCTTGCCCAGTTATACACTGACAGGGCATGGTTCTTTGGCATGTAATAACCCAGCCGTAACGTACACTTCTTCGGCTATTAGGGGAAATATTATGAACACCGGAAGTTTGCACCAGATGACAAGTAGCCCAAATGTTTGTGCCTACAGTCATGGGCCAGGGATTACCCAGCCTATGTATAGTCGTGGGTCACAAATCATAACGGCCACATCCCCGGTACACATTAGTGCGTCACAGCAACAGGGTAATGGTTTAAACACACAGATTAATGACTTGCTGCAATTTGATCCAATTGTATGCAGCAGTCGAACACAAAACCATTTACCACATCACACATTTCATACAGATCAGACACGTGACCACTATCGTGAGAGTTATGCCACAAATGTTCAAAGGGCAACTCAAGGTGTGAGTTACCAACATTTACAATATAACCAATCAAATGCTACTCGAGGGATCGCTGACAGGAGCGGATTGATTGGTAATACATATCCTTTGGTTGATGTTAAAACTGAGTGGTCAAATTCTCGAGGGATCTCTGACGGAAGGACGTCCACTCAAGTATGTCAAAATGCAGTGCAATTAGACCGTGAACTGATAAATTCCCGAAAAATACCTGAAGGAATTCAGTTCCACGATAATAGAAAAACAGTTCTGGTTGAAACACCTTATGTAGATTCCCGAAGACGGCCTGAGGGAATCAGGGACACTAATTGCCAAATTCAGGAAAACCGATCACCTTTTCATTTACGCCACGATATAAATCTTCAGCATGCAAGGGGATCAGGTCCACTGCATGTCCAAAATCAAAATTTAGAATTTCATTCTCATCCTGGCTATACTTTGGGTAACCAAGCACTCTGTCAAGGAAAAGCCCGACCGATCCGGGACGGCGAGTACCTTGCAGATATTCAGCCCAAAATGAATTATCAAGGTTCGGAATTTCCTCAATTTGGTAATCAGGGAAGGTTTTATTCACCACAAGTGCGACTTCAAGGAGATGCACCCCAATTTAGTTTTCGAAATGTTCACCATACCGAAAACCGAAAACATTTGTATGTGCCTAAAGGTTTAAAGTTTGATGGCACTGAATCATGGAAAGCTTTTGAAACTAAATTTAAAAAATATGCATCATTTGAACAATGGTCGCCCGAAGAACAAAAATGTATTTTGTGTTTGAGTTCAAGTGGTAAGCCTAGTACGGTTTATTCATTGTGGTGTGAACAGAACCCTGATATGTCGATTCAGGAACAGCTAAAGCAATTGGAAGCGCGTTTCGGAGATCATAGTTCGCCCGAAACGACACAGCTTGAGTTTCAGAGTGCAAGACAGAAACCAGGTCAGTCTATTGAAGACTGGGCTGAATATGTCTTGTCCTTGGCAACTCACGCTTTTAAAAACTGTACACAGCATTTTGTTTCTCAACAAGCAGTGTTCAAGTTCTGCCATGGGTGCACCAATTCCAAGGCAGCCGAACATGTGATAAATAATCGACCAAAAGATATGGAAGAAGCCGTCCAAATGGTCAAATGGCACCAATATAACCAATTGGCCATGTTTGGGGATAAAGCAAGTCATTCTGACAGTGATGACAGTAGTGGAAATATTCGGGAAGTTTCATACAAAAATAGAAATTATAGAAAAAATAGAAATCAAAGAAACTACCGAAAGTCATCTCCACAGAATGGCAATTCCCCGAATAAGAACAAATCAGGAACTGACATAGAGTATTTGAAATCCAAAACATTTGCTTTGGAGAGTAAAGCAGAGACTTTGGAAAGAAAATTTGAACAGATGTTTGATAAATTAGAAGCTCTGCTCGATTCAAAATCCTCCGACGGCTTGACGGAATCCGGAAAGTCTAAGATGGATAAGAAAAAGTTAAAAGGCTCTCCTACTAAAAATGTGCAATGTTTTGGGTGTCAGGGCTATGGTCATTACAAGTCGCAATGTCCATCAAAAAGCCCAATAAATAAAGCTAAGGGACAAAAGAAAGTCACTTTCAAGGATCAGCCAAAAGAGAGGGGGACGAATCGCGAGGTCTGATCTCGCCCCCACCAACCTCAGGAAATGACCTCAATAAAGAAACGCTAACTATTGAGAAAGAAATAACTGTTCGACGTGTTAAATCACCATCAGCGATTCATGTGGAATTAACTATTGGCAATCAAAAAACTGAAGCAGTTGTTGATACGGCTGCTGATGTAACTGTTTTATCGGACAAGCTGTTTAGGCGCATAATTCCAAAATCACCAGTCATAAAATCTGTTCGTTTTAACACTGCTGCCAGAGACGGACGGATGACAGGCAGTTTTGTAGGTCCTGTCGCCATTCAAATTGGAAATTTGATATTTCATGAACATGTTTACGTTGCGCCAATCGAAGACGATATTTTATTGGGAATAGATTTTTTGAAGAAACATAAGGCAGTGATTGATATCAAAAATGATTCTTTTAAAATCGGAAATGTTGAAATTCCCACTGTGTCAAAAAACTCAAATGATTCCACACGAATTGCTAGAATAACTTTGGATTCGGACATAATTGTTCCACCTAACTCAGCTGTATTAATAAAATGTGAGTTAGATAAATGACAGAATTTGTAGCTGAACCGGCTGAGTCATTGCCGTTAATCGGGTTGCGTTCAGTTCAACGTGGCGATGAGGGAACTCTGATTTGCCTGGTGAATATTAACAATCGCAACATTCGATTGAATAAAAATCATTTAATTGGTTTTGCTTATGAGGTTGATATGATCCTTGAGAATGAAAAAGAAGTCCCAATGTTTAACGAAATAGAGACTGGCCGTGCAAGCGCAAGGGCAGTTAATGTTTCGGAACATAGAAAAAATAAAGTTCCTGATCATTTGACAGACTTGTTCCAAAGATCGTCAAAACATTTAAATATGGAACAAGCTGATCAATTGGCAAACTTGTTGACGGATTTCGGAGACGTGTTTGCCAAAAATGAATTTGACATGGGTAACTTTAAACAAATTGAACATTCAATCGACACCGGAGATCATCCATCAATTCGTCAACCAATGAGGCGAACACCTTTGTGTTTTGCATATGAGGAGGAATCCCATTTACAAAAAATGTTAGAAACTGGGGTTATTCAACCAAGTTTAAGTGAATGGGCCTCACCACCAGTTTTGGTTCGAAAACGGGACAATTCACTCTGGTGGTGCATTGATTATCGGAAAATTAATGCAATCACAAAGAATGAGGTTTATCCCTTACCCCGAATTGATGAAAGTCTTGATTGGCTTTCAGGCAATTTATGGTTTGGAAAAGCGGATTGCATGAGTGCCTATCATCAAGTTAATCTTAGAAAAGAAGATAGGTGCAAAACGGCATTCAGTACCAAACATGGTAGTTGGGAATTTGTTAAAATGCCTTTCGGTCTTTCCGGTAGTCCATATACGTGGTCAAGGGTAATCAATTTGGTTCTCCAAGGATTAACCTGGTCCACTGCTTTAAGTTATTTGGATGATGTGGTGTTCGGTGGGCGTTCATTTGACAGTCATTTGCAAAGTCTTAACCAGATACTGGGAAGATTTCGCAAATATGGTTTAAAGTTAAAACCCTAAAAATGTGAATTTTGCCAACACAAAATTGAGTTTCTTGGAAGAATCGTCAGTAAAGACGGTGTTGAATTAAATAATGAATCCAAGGAAACGATTAAAAATTGGCAAATTCCAAAAACTACAAAAGAGGTTGAAAGCTTTTGTGGTTTGGTGAATTATCACCGAACCTTTATTAAAGATTTTGCCAAAATGGCTAAACCTCTTTATGATTTAACCGGCAAAAAAACATTTAAATGGGGACAAGACCAACAAGATGCTTTCGAAGCTATTAAGACTTGTTTGGTGTCTCCACCAGTTCTCACTCTTCCAAACAATAGTGACACTTTCATTCTCGATACAGACGCCAGTGGGTGGGCGATAGGGGCTGAGCTATCCCAGATTCAGAATGGGGTGGAGAGAGTAATTGCATATGGGAGTTTTGTGTTATCCCCCCCCCCCCCCAGCAAATACGTTTCTGCACAACTAGGAAGGAGTTGCTTGCAGTGGTAAGATTTACTAGGCAATTTAGGCATTATTTGCTGGGACGGCCATTTATTGTTAGAACTGACCACAATAGCCTTAGGTGGCTAATGAACTTCAAGAATCCACAAGGCAAGGTGGCTAGGTGGATGGAGGAACTTAGCCAATATAATATGGTAGTCCAGCATAGGCCAGGGAAATTGCATAGTAATGCAGATGCCCTTTCTAGAATGCCCACAGGTCAGGGGTGTCCAGAGTATTTTTCGGGTTGTAAACTTTCAAAATTACCCTGCCGCGGGTGCAGTTATTGTGCTCGCTTACAGAAAAATTGGGCTAAGTTTGATGAAGAGGTTGATTATGTAGTGCCTCTAGCCCAGGGATCATGTACTTTTGATGATGCAACCGAAATTACAATATCAGAAATCACCCCGGATGACGCAGTGGCAGGTAACAGAATGGAAAATTTAACTTGTGAATTCCAATCAGAGGTTCCTGGAATTCTGCAGGGCTTCAGTGATGGTTGGACAGACACAACACCCAATATTGGTTCAATTTGTCCAGATTCTGGTTGGGTCCATTCCTACCTAGAGATTGAATCCACATATAATGGTTCTCAAATTAGGGCAGTTACGGCTAATAATGATGTCGTTACTCTTGCAGCAGTCTGTTCTTCAACAGAAATGCAAGAAGTGCAGAGAAAAGACCCTGATATTTCACCTATTGTGACATGGCTGGAAACGGGAGAGCAACCCACTGAGGGTGAACTCTTCATTTGCAGCGATGCTACAAAATATATGTGGATTAACAGGAAAAGGTTTCTCTTAAAAGAGGGACTTTTATATAAGGTTAGGAAAAATAGTTTAGATCAAGTTTTAGTAGTTCCCAGTAAATTTTCGGCAGAAATTTTGTCGTTAGCCCATAATATTCCTGCTTCAGGGCACCAAGGGGAAGTACGTACCAGATATAGGGCAACTAAAAACTTTTATTGGTATGGAATGAGTGAGGATATCAGAACGTTTGTGGAAGCCTGTCCACAATGTTCAGTTGGCAAAAAGCCAACTAAAAAGTCAAAATGGGATATGACAATATTCCATGCAGGTTATCCAATGGAGAGAGTTCATTTGGATTTCCTGGGTCCGTTACCACTTACTGACAAAGGGAACAAATATATACTAATGATAATCGACCAATTTACAAAGTGGGTCGAATGTATCCCTTTACCAGATCAGACTGCGGAAACTGCCGCATGTGCTGCGGTTAATGAGTTCTTTTCTCGTTTTGGCTGTCCATTTCAAATTTTCACGGACCAAGGTCCTTGTTTTGAAAGTAAATTGTTTACAGCTATTTGCGAATTGTTGCAGATTCACAAGGCACGAACATCACCTTACCGACCTTCGGCTAATGGTCAAGTGGAACGCCAAAACCGCACCTTAATGAACGCGGTTCGGTGTTTTGTAGACAAAAGTCAGAAGAATTGGGATAAATTTATTCCGCAGTTAGCCGGAGCTTTGCGGTCATCAGTGCACCGGTTGACTGGATTTACCCCAAATAAACTAATGTTGGGCAGAGAAGTAAATCACCCAACAGATTTGGTATTTAACTTCAAAAAAGACGTTCCATCAAAAGAAATTCCAGAGTATGTTCGTGATTTGAATTCCGAGATAAAAAGGGCTCATGAAGTTGCACGTAAGCAGTTAAAATCCGAATGTAAGAAAATGAAACGAAATTATGATCTCACTCTAAATAAGAAAACTTATAAATTGGGTGACGTGGTTTACATGTTAGATGATGCTACGAAAAAGGGTAGATGTAGAAAATTGGCTCCTTTTTGGAAAGGACCAGCTATTATTGGTGAAGTTTATACCCCATACTTATTCAAGGTTATTTTCAAAAATTCTATTTGTGTGGCAAATCATGATAGGTTAAAAAGGTGTCATGATAGGATTCTGCCACCATGGTTAGCAAAATGCCTTAAGAAATTTGAAGAAACAGGGGAAGTTACTGTACTTAGAGCATCTACAGTTTTTTGCATCTGTCGTAAACCATATAATGGACAGTTCATGATACAGTGTGATCACTGTCTAGAATGGTTCCACGGAAAATGCGTTAACATCACCCAAGAGGAAGGAGAGGAGATCGATGAGTACAAATGTCCTAATTGTTAATTTGTTTCATTTCAGAAAATGTCTGAAAACAACTCTGACATAGAGCTGGATCTGGGTCTGGATGTGGATTCAGAAATGATGCTGGCACGCGACGGAGAACGGACCGGGTCAGTAAGTTCCATATCTGTGACGGAGGCCCTTGAGGAACTACTGATAGGGTCAGATCAGAAAGAGAATTTACCAACGGAGGAACCTGTGGAAAACCTGACAACACAGCAGTTGGAAATTCCTGAGGTGGTAAGGACCACACCTTTACCTGATCCTACTCCTGATGAAAAACTGATGGAGTTGGTAGGGAAAGGTAGTTCTCCTAAAAAGGAGACAAAGGAAACACATGACGAATACCGGAGTGTGCTTCCACTTACTGGGTTCAGGGTAGAGAAGGCACAGGAGGAAGAACCAACTGTGCTGGAATCCGGTGGTGTGGAAAAAATGGAGATTCAATCCGAAGCCATTCCCACACCCGACCCAGTAAAACAGGGATCAATTGATAGAATAGAGAAAGATACGTCTGTCCGTGAAAGGAAACTAACAGGCATGGCAGAACGTATTGCTCTATCGGCAATTGGAGCTAAAACTCAGCAGCAGGAACTGAGTGAGCTCCATCAGAAATTAAATAGGCACGTGAAAGAAAATATTTTATTAAAACCTGCATCAAGGTTCATGGCCCTATTATTGGGAACAAATTGGTCCCTGGCAGAAAGGTTAAACGTGCTTAAAAGTCAATATCTCCTAGCCAAAGCACAGAAAAATATAATCTGGCAAAAAGATGTATCGGCTCTTGCTCTGGAGCAGCTGTCATGTCGTTTTTGGGTCAAAAAAAATTTGGGACCATTTCCTAAAATCAAAACACCAAAGGTTAGGACAAGAACGGTGTCTGCTGCTCCCTTCACCAAGGACATTCGGTTCTTGGAGAAGCCAAGTACCATGGCTAGTGCTGCTGAGGCAGAGGCCAGGGTGGAGTCAGTGGACAGTGTTCTTGAGGAAAGGGGTGTTTTTGCACCCAAAGCGAAATCCCACCTCGGTAAGCGGATGTCTGTGGTCAAAGGTTCTCTGACGAATAACGGAGGGGAACAGACCAAGCTGATGTCTGCTCAACTATCTCAGAGCAAGATCAAGTCGAAGGACACCTCGAGGACTGGCCTAGAGGGTTCAAAATCCGGAAGCCAGAAAAAATCTATAAAAAAAGAGGAAGGCCCAAAAGTTAGCAAAGGGCAAGTTAACCAAAGAGGCACAAAAAGGTGCGGAGCCCTTGAGGGAGGCCCAACAGGGTTCCAAGCCTAAAGTGGTGAGAGTTTGTCCCCTGGAAACGTGCGCCATGGAATTCAAAACGGATATACAGAGGCACTTTTCAGGGACTCACTTCCCACCAACTTGGTGGATTGAATTTGGAATCACCACGCCAAAGCCTCTTAGGGTTAAAATGGTACATGACATGGTTCTGCTGGCTAGAACCGTGTTAGGGCTAGAAGAGAAATCATCTGACTTGGTGATTCTAACAAAATTATTAAAACATTTAAGGGCCATAGAATCGTCTGCCAAGTCAGAGCTTTTAAAAGACCTGGTCCCTAGTAGTGGTTATGAGCGAACCATGAAGGCCATTTCTGGGGATCTAGGTATCGCCCTTCCTCCTGAAGGTATCCAAATGGAACAATTAAATACAGTTTCTTGTTTGTTCCACTGGAAGGTGGTATGCCTTGTTCTGAACCAGGTCATGCTAGGTTGTTTTCACAAATCGGCTCTCTAGGATGTTTCCAAAAAATCTAAACCCAAATCAGTTTTTTCATTCCAAAATATGGCTTATGACCCTGCATCAGAACAAACTCACTCCATTGTGGCATCATAAGCTATGGTTTGTTCGTAAAAAATGAAACTCTATGAAAAGGTTTGAAAAATTAATAGAATCGTAAAGTATTTATTTATTTATTGGGATGCACCACTGACATGCAGTACGCCTTACTACACAGTGCCATCATGGGCTATGTTCACCGACAGCAAGTTCTTACATTGGACATATTTCCAGATAACAAATTTTCAAACTCGAAAAAATGGAAAAGGGGCCATAACTCATACCATACTTTAGATATCACTCTGGATTGATGGCCACATGAATGCAGCTGATTAGAATAGTCCTCTGACAAAATGTTTTGTCGGGGGACAATAAAACCTCTAAGCCATTTGTTAAATCTATTGAATTACCTGAGGTTTTTTTGTCATTGATTTTGCAGCAAGGTGAAACAACTGCTCAAAATTTTTGATTTCTTCATCAAGGTTATCTTTTCCTCTGATAATTTTAAATTCATATAAAACCTGCAAAGATAAAAAAAAATTATCTGTATTAAATTCAGATTAAATATACACAAATTATACATCAAAATGAAGGTTGGGATGTGTAGAACACGAAACACACATGTAATCAATGCATAGAGTTGATAGCAGGCACCACTGGTTCCTGGAAGTCTGTTATCGTATTCGTACCAGAACTGATAATAAAATAATATTTCGCAAGAACTCGTGGACGGATGTGCTTTAGATTTTCATTAACAAAGCTAGGCATTCAAAACACTTTCGAGTGCAGCGATAGTACTGCATTTTGGAAAAGGACAACACTGTCTGCATTTTTTATTGAAGATGGTTTCCATGCTCGACAGACATGCGCTAATCACTCAATACGACAAATTTCCATTGAAAAACAAAATCGTAATTCTAAGAAATTTCAAGAGGTATCATGATGTCGATCGGAAATCGAAAGTAAATTCATATGTAAACAAAAGCAAAGGTTTTGGAATTTACCCCCATGCAGCTCTGTCGCTGTTTTGAATTATTTTCATACCCTAGCTTTGTTCTTGGATATGTAAAGCACATTTGGCCACAAGTTGTTCTCGTGAAATATTATTAAATTATCAGTTCTGGTACGAATACGATAGCAGACTTCCATGAACCAGTGGTGCCTACGGTCGACTCTATGAGTTGATTACACATGTGTTTCGTGTTCTATACATCTCAATCTTCATTTTGATGTACATTCTGTGAATATTTAATTTGAATTGAAGGAATATCAGAGGTGAGAATTTTCAAAATAAACAAAATTCCATTACTTATATAGCCCCTTAAGCCACCTAGGCAAGAAAGAGCCAAGTGACATTTCACACTCAAAAGAGTTCTATGAGTTCTATGATGGGAGTCTGCGAGAGGGGTGGGGGGGGGGGGGGGGCGTTCTGCATTTATTGAAAAAATACTCTTAAGATCATCCTGAGTGTATTTGTCATTGTAATAATACTTTACGTGATCAAAACAAACATACATGTACAAATGCAAATTATCCCTACATGTTAGAAATGCATTCCAGATAATATCGCGGTATTTTTTTAAAATACAGCAGTACTTTTTTTTCACAATACCGCCCAGCCCTAGGCCCATGGTAGTGATGACTATCGGTTGCCCCATTATACAGCCTCATTTATTCTCCCCTAGTTGAAACAATGAAATTATATTTTTCCACTTACATGCTCAATGTCAGAAAAGCATGGGAATGCTTTCAATATCAGCTCAACAGCCCCTGCCTCCAATGTTGTCATCCACCGACGTCTATTTGCATATGTTGCTTTGAGAAGCATCTGAATCTGGGAGTTGTTCGGTTTCGACTTTTCCATTTCACACTTCATTTCCTTGAGGTGATGTTCATAATCTTCCTCACTTATAGAAGATGATGAAATGCAAGCAGACCGGCTTCCTGAGCGAGGCATTTTGCATTTTGGTATACTTTCTGGTGCCATGCTTTTCCGTTTAAATGCCCACCTGGTATTGCGGATCTTCTGGCTCAACTTCTCACAAAATAAAGTCTGAATGTAAAATAGAACAAAAGAAAACAGGTTGAGTTAACCATGATTTAAATCAATCAAAATAAACTCTTCCATTCTTTGATTATCCCTTCAGAGCCCTCTCAACAAGGAAAAATACATGTAAGCAAATCCCCCACCCCCCTCCACCAGTCATATGATGTGACAAAAGAATGTTCAAGAGAAAATACCCCCAATGAAGTCGAGTTTATCTCGCCAGTGTACATGTCACACCTTTTCAGTGAAAAAAATTAACCCCAAAATTAGGTTAACCATTGCGTGCATAGTTTACATAATTATTTATTCATTTATTATTTATTTGTGTTTAAGGTCAATACACTTATGCACAATGGACCCTCTAGCATAGAAGTCCACCAGTCTACCACTGAGCGACTGTGCTCCCTGATTAAGACAATTAATTCACAGGAGCTTACATGTTATCAAAAATAAGGCCACCTACTGGTATTGACAGTTTCAGGAATGAAACAAGTCAATGTTGTGTTGTCAATAAAGAAAGAATACTTACCTCATTAAAAGCCCATATAGTTTATTAAATAATAGCTTAAGACGACTTCCTATCTCAATTTTTACAATCATTTTGGAAATCAATTTTCATATATATTAGCCTGAAGACGTCAGGTTGTTTGGCAGTATGATTCACAGGATATTTTGACCCCAACTTTCTGTGGTAATTCACTCTCAACCTACTGTACAAATATGAGAATAAAGTGGCCACTGACTGAAGTTCTGAAACACTCACCCAGGGTTCTGTGCCTGTGGGAAATCTGATGCAGGGATATTTCAAATACAACTGCTCCCCAACTTGTTTGTACTGAGCAGATTCTTGAATGGGATGTACGTTGATGTAGAAATATGCACACTCGGCAATTAAATTTGACAGGCAGTGAAGAATATTTCCATTCCTCAGATCCTCCTCTAAACCTGATGACAAATTTGGCAAAGGAACAGTAAACTTTTCTGAAAAAGAAACAATACACATACCTGTATTCCGTAATAAGGTCCAGAGGTCAAAATAATAAAATTCAAAGTCTGCATATTAGTTATTACAAATAATTTAAGATAATTCAACTCACATTACTCATCTGATTAAACAGTGTTAACTTTCCCTAAATAACTGAAAAGTTTAATATTGTTGCTTTCAATACATATGATATCTTACATGTAGGCCTACATGCATGGCCCCTTGTTGCAATGAGCATGACAAGTTCATTCCAGCAATGAGTCTGTCATACACTGTGAAAATTTCAGAGGCCAAACTTGAAAATGTATCAAAATCCCCTTTAATTTACCATTACAAGTTACATGAGAGGGCAATATTTCCATGAACGCAATATTAGATTCCAAACACTAATTATAGGAATAATCATCAAAAATTTAATTCATGAAGCACTGTGTACAACCTGGTGTTTCATTAATTAAAATTTTGATGTTAATGAATTCTATTACCTGGTAAGTGCATGCCTGGACATCACTGCCCACATGCAGATTATGACCTGTCCATGGTGAGTGTACTGTAATATTAAAGAATACATGTAAATACTGTTCAATTTGTGGTGTGATTTCATGTTTCAGACATCACGACACAACAGGAGAATAAAATGGAGAAAGAAACTAAAACAAATTCCTTTTTTCAACAGCAGATGAACGACATGTCACTGCAAGTTACAACAAAATGCATCATAAACTAAATTCCTACTCGCGTACTGCAAGAATAAATAAAGTGACATATAGTTTTTACACAAAACGAGCATTCTCGTCAAATTTTACAAACTGAATTTCCACCAAAATAAACAGCAAAAGCTATTGTGTGATCTCGCCAAAGTGAAATCGCACATTTGCTATTATTTTTTTTTGGTAAAAATTCTGTTAAGATGTAAATTTATAAACTGCGTCGATGATGTACTACAACAGAGATGGCAGAGTAGTATCACAACACTTCAAGTTATCTCCAGGCCTACAAATCCTATAATCTTTACATGTAGGTACTTACTAGTTACTTTACTGAAAACAGTCGACTGAGACTGCCCATCAGGACTATCCTGGTCCAAATTACTTTGTTGTCTTTCAGTTCCTTTACTGTTGATATAGGGTGGAATCTGGCTTGAACCTGAAGATTGTACATTTTTCTCTTCTTGAAGAACAGTCACCGTTTGCTTTTTGTTGCTGTCTTCCCAAACATCCCCTTCTGCAAGCATCATTAGGACTCCCCCCTTCAACTCCATCAACACCTCATCCTCCTCCACTTCAATGCCGTCTTTTTCTGTCACCACATTATTTACATTTATGGACAACACACCACTTGCTGCAAAACAAATTGAAATCATTGTCTATACATTTGTCCTAAAAATAAATTGAAGATAACCATTATTCTGAAAGGAACCTGTTCATGGCCCAGGGTTTTTTCTATCCGTATTAAGGTCCAGAGTTCTTGTTGGGAAAATTTGAGTCATAGAGGACCACAACTGGGAATTTCTGCTCTTTGTCCCAACTCAACCAATTTCACCTATAACAGCCCAAACATTTTTGAACATTCTTGTTCCACATTGACATTCTACATCCTGGTTTTTTTTTTCAAATATGCCGCCAACTGTTTTGAAGTGAAAACAGTTGTAAGTATGGAAACAGACCTGCTATCTATACATGTATGCATTTGAAAACCAACAATCAATATTATCTGGTTAATTTGGAAGTCCCCACCTGCCCATTGAACTTCCTTAATTAAAAGGATTCAACCAATTTGCTACCCTATCATCCCCCAACCCTTGTATTTATTTATTGGTGTTTAAGGTTACATATTTCTGCACAACGGGTAATCATGGCCTTCACTGTTTTACAAGTGGAGGAAGTCTGAGTACCCAGAAAGAACCACTGAGCAATGGCAAGCAACTGCCAGCTACCTGACATACCAACACCACACAAGCAGGGTTAGCTTTGGTTGAAGACAGGCCCACCTTCGACGTGAAGTACATCTTTGTACACAAAGTTACCATGCCCCCACATAGGCAATAGGGGTGAAGTGTCTTGCCCAAGAACATAATTTGGTTGTCGCAGGTGGGATTCGAACCACTGACATCCCGGCTTGCAACCTGCACCTCTACCTACGGAGCCATGCCCCCCATCCACCCCATCCACCCCAACCCTTGACATAGAAATATAAATGCAAACAACACAATAGGCCTGGCATTCTTTAGGAGTGTTGCACACCAACTGCACACCTAGAAAAAAATGAGGAGGGCAATTTTTTTGCATCTGTGTGTCCACTTTAGTCACAATATTAATACCTTAAAGTGAATATAACTAAAATAGCATACAAGTATATGCATTGAAAATTTCAGGTGCAATTGCTGTCCCAATCAATCTGAGGAGGGCAATTGTTTTGCACACATTGGTTTTCTCGATTGCCAGGCCTGAAACAATGAAAAGATGAACCAAATGAAAAATTTTTAAAATACTTACACTTTTCTTTCAGCTCCTGAATTGACTCTGCTTTCACAAATTTTCTCAATTTTCCCGAGGCACTGCGCACTTTGAACAACATGTTTATTCTAGCTGATTAAATAATATACGCTTTAGAAATTTCAAAGAAAAAAAAATATTAGATTTTTTTTTATATATTGTATAACACAGGTCATCCCAACAATGATCAACTAAAATACATGTATACCTTACAAACATTTGAAATTTGTGATAACAATTTCAGGAACTTGACTCCGAGCAAGCACTCATCTCAAAGACCACAGGTTGATTTGGTGGTCTTAAAATAGCTAGGGAGAGAAATTCACAAATGAACTTACAAGCAGTGCAGACGTACGATCTCATTTGTACGCACAAGTGAATGCAATTAAACCTTGCAATGGGTTTGAGGGGCTGCTGCGGGTTGGGAGTGAATGATGGGCAAAAAAAGCAAACCTGCCACTAGAGAATCACGCTAAGGCAAGCCAAATGAAATTCAAGGCGGTACTATTTAGTTTATGTGCATAACTGCAAATTAAGCATCCCCCCCCCCCCCCCACACACACACACTACTTATTGAAGTTTCAGATTTTGAAATTACCTAAACATCAATAATTTCTGCAATGGGACTACTTCGAAGCATGACATATCTTACTCCATCAATGTCCTGGATGTCTTCGGGCCAAGTAAATACCAACTGCTCGAATTTAACAACAGCAATATGTCTAGAGCTGTTTACAATGTAAGAATTATAATTTTGGTCAAAATCAAGTATTGTCAGATATTTTACTACAAAGTATTTATTTGTGTTGCATATAATCACAGCTTGTATTAGACCCAATATTGGAGTGGGTGGAATCTCTTCAATTTTAAGTAATAATATGCGACCTCTCTTATAAATCTGACCATGTATCTTCACAAAGTTCACTTCATAACCCAAATCAGACTCGAAACAATCAGCTAGGCCAGGGTAAGCCTCAGAAATCAAAATATTTTCCCCTTCTGGAACAACATCACCATCATACAAAAAGTTATGGGCTTTTCTTCCATTGTGACCTAACTGTTTGTAGCAAATCCATTGTTGGTGTTTACTTGCAATGCTATAAGGCAAGTTCTTGAAATTTGTCCACTTAACTTTCTTAAAAAAACCATGTTTTCCTTCAAACCGTAAACACCATTGATTTCTCAAGGGCCCGTATTTCAAAATTTGTTGTGGAAAATGTGTTAGAAAGTGCATCTTTGGTAAGAAAGTTGCCTTTGGGTAACATATTTTAAAATTACTTAGGTATGAGAAAATGATATGCTCAAGATTTGTTGCAGTTGCCTTTGTCACATATGGACTGGTTGAAATTAAAACAATTTGAAGAAGTAGAAGAAAATTTTTCCAGCAATTGTCAACTTCAATTTTTGCACCAATCATAAATGGTAATAAGCACACAAGAGTGAACATTTCCATTGAAGTCTGTTTCACTGTGCCACCTGGCTTCAGGGCCTTGCTATCAATTATCTGTGGTCGGTTTTTCCTATCTATCTCACTGTAAGGAAAGGACTGGATTCTATTATTTAGCCATTTCAAAGAAAAGTAACGCTTTGATATTACACAATGGAATAGCAGTAGTTTTAGGTCACGCTTCAAAATTCCTTCCAAAATGACATGCATTGGATCATGGACAAGTACTGATGGCACATTTAAACCTGCTATATTATTCAAAACACTTTTTCCATTGATACCCCAAATCCTACTCCAGTACACTCTTGTTGATGAACTCAGTGTGTCCAAAATATTACATCTTTCTGCTTGTGCCTTGGCCGTGCGAAGATCTGATGTGGAACTACTGAGATGAGTTTTGAATTTATTGGAGGCAATATCACATGATCTGCAACTTTTGTATGCAAAAGAAACTCCCTCTTTAAATCCACCCAACCATCCTGCTGCTGGTGTATCACAAGGAACTATAATTATATTCCCTTCAATATTCCTCATCACATCACCAATTCTCAGTTCTTTACCACCAGTTGATAAAATATTTACTGATGAAACAAAAACAGCCAGTAATTTATGAAAACCAATTTTTTTTAAATATTTTGTCTTTGCGACAGCTAAAAGTTGCATGGCAACCAGTTTGGATCTAAACATGGGAGGAATGTTTCCTAAAGTATAATAGAACATTGTTAATTTGTGTTTTTTAACATGACTTCCTAGAGGATTAACAACTTCAATGTCGTCAGTGTTCAGAATGATCTGAAGAGCACAGGGATTTCTGGCATAAAGTTCACTCTCTCTAAACATTGCACCATCACAAATATCAAACATATAGTCACTTTCACTCAAATGTGGATTATCTATAAAGCTCGCAACCTCTGGCATTGTGAGAACTGACTGAACAGAATCAAAAAAGGGTATGAAATATCCAAGCTTTTTTATATTTACTATTTTACCTTTTCTTATACATGGTGTTGTACCAAGAACCACCTCGGCTGGGGGAACAAGACCACAATGATTGGTGTAAAATTTCTTTCGGAGATGTTCAGTTGCAAATAATGAGAACATATTTTCAACCAAAACCGAATCAACAATACTGTCATGAAATTCAATCCCACAGTTCCTCAAGGCATGTTTCACACTACATTTGAAAAAGTTTGTATGTTCATTCAGCAAAAATGAGACCGAAGAAACAACCGAGTTCATGGCAGTTTTTGAGAGGTTATGCTGTGCTTCAAGATTTAGAAGAAAATTTGAATTGAAAAATGCCTTCTGTGTGTCTATATTAAAATAACTATCATTATCATCATCATTTAAGTTCACTTCACCAGAATCACCATTATTTTCATAATAATCACTATCTGAAATTGAATGAGCAATTTCTTCATTTTGATAAACAGCCAAAGTATGGTCAATATCTCTATGTTTTCGACTTGCATGTAACTTGAATGCATTCCAACTCTTGGTACTATAAGCACACTGACCAACACTACAATTCACAATGAAATTGGGGTCATGTTTGTGCAAACGCACCACATGTCTGCAGTACCCTACATAAGAATTACAGCTGAAATAACACATTGAGCACAAATATTCTGTACATGTATCCGACATGATCTTAAATTCACAAAACACAATGAATTTAAACAACTAAAAAAACAATTTTGCACGGAAAATAAAATTTTAATTAAAAATGTCTCTGGCCCGGGCGTATTCAGTTTTAGTATGACCAGTTTCAAGACGCATTTTTAAATTTTATTCATGCATTGTCGACCATCACGTTTCTAAATTCTATGTGACAAAATATTTTTTATGTTCTGTTTTCGGCTTTGAAAGTGTTAAAGCAACTCAGAATTTCGGATTAACAAAAAAATGATAGTTAGTAAAATTGAAACCCATACAAAGTTAAGAATTGTTTTCAACACGCAAAAATCCAAAATCAGAACGACACGAAATTGAACAACGGACTTTTCGATCGCGGCATTGGCAAGTTAATAAAGATACAGTTGTAGGTTAACACATTTGATAATAATCTCGACCATTCATATACGATTGATATATACATGTAAATAGATGATCATTGTCGGGAACATACCAGAAATGCTTATTTTCAATGAAAAAAAGAACGCTGACAAGTTTGTAAACACGAATAATTTTCTGAAACTGGCGGTGAATTCCCAGGAACCGGCGCAGAAGAAATGACCGGTTCTTCACATCCGCTGGAATGCAACTGGATAACAGAAGAGAAGATACCAGTCAAAGCACACTTGCAGACTTATTCTAGGTCATCGCCTGACAAGGAATCCACTTAACGAAAAACGGCGCCGTTTATAGTTGTGCGAGGAGAATAAACGGCAACGTTTAATGTGAAATGTTCAGATTATTTCATGCGGGCCTGTGTCGTCATTGCTGTGTGTTTTTCGCAATTTATGTTTTCATAGCTAAATATTTATCTATTTATTTATATATTGAGATTTAACGACACTTTCGACAACGAGGGTTACCTCGAGTAGGGCATTTTTACGGGTGCACAAAGCCGGTGTATTCGGACGTAGGTCGTGGTAATTAATTTAATGAGTTGGATTTGAGTGCAACGGTGGGGGGTGGAGGGCGAGGTGCTGGGGATGATGTTCAAAGGTGTCACAGCCTTCCGATGGATGTTAGTTTATGTTTTTGTTTTTGTTTTTTTTTTTTTTGGGGGGGGGGGGGGTGGTTTGCTTTGAACTACCCATGCATGGCGGTATGGCTATCTAGCCTATATTCTAGCCTACATAGCACAAAGGGTGTGGTGCGGGGTAGGTCGGAAAGATAGTCCCTTGTTGAGATAGGAGAGAAGGACATCATTGTCGAATCTTCAATATACGCTTATACTGCATCAGATAAAGAGATATTTACAGTGCGTAACATTCCCCATTGTTGTTAACTACCACCCCCCCCCCCCCCCCCACGTACACCCACCCGGGCACCCGCTTCTGAGCTACAGATGTCTAATTACATTGTGTAGTGACTATTCAATATTGTATCCCTGTCATTTTTGAAAAAACACGTCGTCCGCTTTATCAGTTAAACGCTGGCGTTTATCGTGATAAAGCCACTTCAAGAATAAACGGACATCCCCGTTTATATATAGACGGCGACGTTTAACCTAAAACACATTGCACGTATAAAACTGCCGGGATTTTTTACAGTGCAGTCTTAGGGTTCAGAGCACCTTCATGAAGACAAAGGTGTCCACTTGGCAGGTGAAGATGCTGGTGAGCAGGGCTCGTAAGGGAGAGATTGGGGCAGAAGAGTGGTTGACTGCTCAGGTTAGGGCGGCACAGCGGGATTATCCTCATGAAGCTGAGGATGGACTGGTTGCTGCTGCCTGGATAATCTCGGCGGTCGCTGCTCAGGAGGTGGCGCTGACGGAAACCGGAAGCGCAATACCCCCTGCTCCTAAGGCCTGGTCGGACCTTGTCATGGAAGTTGCATCAAGGGGATCCCCAGGTGCAGCTGCAACAGTGTCGAAACCTGCAATTTCCAAGTCTAAGTCACCTGTGAAGAGGGGCGCAAAAAAAACAAGGGGGCCCACCATCAAAACAGAAGCGGCTGACCGATTCGGGACGCTCTTCTGTTGGGGAACCCCAAGGTCCCATAATAAAAAGAAAAATGGACCCGGTGACTTTAAAAATTACTGCAGAGAAACAGGGGGCTCCACAATTGAAGCAGAAGCGGCCAACCGATAAGGGAAGCTCTTCTGTGGTGGATTCCTCGGGTCCCTTCGAATATGAAAGGAAAATGGACCCAGTGACTCTGAAGGTGACAGCCACTGGTAAAGTGAGAGACCCCATAGCTATAGACTCTCACTTTCATCTGAACAGAGTTCGGAAAAGTTTCCGCTTGCCAGGATTGACACTGGATCAGGTGCTGGCAAGGACTCGGGATCAGATGAACCCCCAGGTTCCTGTTCAATTAGAAGCTGCTGTCGACGTCTTGTGTGACCCCGAGGAATTCCCGAAGGATCCACAGTCGTTGAGTGGTATTGCAGCAGTAGGGTGCCACCCCTCAAAGTACAATTTGTTAACTGAGGAGGTGAAGCAGCAGCTCAAGGGATTGGTTAATTCCCCCCAAGTTGCCGCCTTTGGGGAAATCGGTTTGGACCGAACCTATGTAGAGGGTCCAGCTGAAATTGAAGAACAGGGCCGTATTTTCGGGGAACTATTGGAAATGGCGCCAAAAGATAAGCCACTGGTGCTGCATGTTCGTGGGGCTGAGGGATCTCTGATGTCCCATGATGTGTTGAACACGGCGCTTATCCAAATCTTGCAGACGACACATGCAAGTCAGGTTATCCACCTTCATTGTTTCACGGGCCTGGAGGTGGACGTTAAGGCCTGGCTACGTCAGAGGCCCAATACATTTTTTGGTTTAACTGGTCTCTGCAGGAGTTTTCCCCCGGAAATGAAGAGAGCAGTGGCTGCAGTCCCCTTAAATCGTCTGTTACTGGAAACAGACGCCCCATATTTTCCCATGGGGGCCAGAAGGCGCTGGTCAACTCCTGCTCTTATAGGGGAGGTTGCCCAGGCGGTGGCTGCAATCAGAGGAGAAAGCCTTCATGAACTGCTGGAGGCCACTGTGGCCAATACCAAGACAGTTTATGGTATTCCATGAATCCGTTAGTGTATGTGACAAAATCTCCAGGTTGATGTAGTCTTCAAGTAAAAGTGAAAAGATTCTGTGTTTATTTTATATTTCTTTTTGTGACTGGGGTAGAGGCTTGGGTGGTTAGCCTAAAATAAGTCCTTTCCAGAATAAGTTTCAAAATTACCCTGGGGGGGGGGGGGGGGGGAAGAAATAAACTATTTCAGATTGAGGTGGGTGACTTGGGTAGTTGTCAGAAGTGTGCTGACGGATCACGGAGGTGCACGACGCTCCCCAGTATAAGTCACATGGGCGCCTCAAGGAAAGGTTTATTAAGTATTATTTCAGCAGTTTCAAAATTACCCTGGGGGGGGGAAGAAATAAACTATTTCAGATTGAGGTGGGTGACTTGGGTAGTTGTCAGAAGTGTGCTGACGGATCACGGAGGTGCACGACGCTCCCCAGTATAAGTCACATGGGTGCCTCAAGGAAAGGTTTATTAAGTATTATTTCATCAAGTTTCAAAATTACCCTGGGGGGAAGAAATAAACTATTTCAGATTGAGGTGGGTGGCTTGGGTAGTTGTCAAGAGTGTGCTGACGGATTACGGAGGTGCACGACGCTCCCCAGTATAAGTCACATGGGTGCCTCAAGGAAAGGTTTATTAGGTATTATTTCACCTAAGTATTATTTTATAGTAAATTGGGTGGGGTCATGATGTAAATTTTTCCGGTATTTGAGGTAGGGTGTTTGGGCGGTTGTCCAGACTTGAGGAGGCCCAGAATTGCCTCAAGTGAATAATTTAATTATGGATCCACTAAAGTTTAACTGCAGTTATGTCAGTTTGTCCCATATTGAGGTGGGAGGCTTGGGCAGTTGTGAGGTGCTAAGGGATACTGAGGCGCTGAAACACTACCCAGGATAAGTCTCACGGGTGCCTCAGGGGAAAGTTGCATGAGTGAGGAGGGGAGCTTGGACAAATACTCGGATCTGAGGAAGCCTGATGGGAGGAGAGATTGTCCAGTAGGAGCCTCCAGGGTGCCTCACTGCATGGTCAAAATTGGTAAGGTGGTTGAGGTTGAGGACTGGGCTGTGTACAGGTAGTCACTCGCCCAATTAGAGCCTCAAGGATGCCTCAACGGTTAGTAGAATTTTTTCCTAGATTGAGGTGAGGTTTTTGGGTAGTTGGCCAAAGGTGCGTCAAGGCAAAGCCAGGCGCGCTTCACTCACCCAGTTAAAAGCCTCCAAGTCGCCTCAAGGATAATGTCATTCTGCTTTTAAACCAGATATATATTTAGTATACTTAGGTGCAAACCCTCATATTTGGTAAACACTCTTGGTATATCTCTTTTGAAAACCTCTGACTTGGTATATCTTATGAAATATGCATACTTGGTATACGCCATGGGTTAACTTGAAAACTACTGTGTAGAGAAAAAGATGTCTTGATCTGACGGATCTCGGAGGTGACGGACACAGTCTGGAAAGACACTTTAAGCACGGATTTCAATGGAGATACCATAGAGGGAAGGCGAAGCAGCCACCTAAGAATTTTAAAGGGGATTTCCAGTTATAATACCGGGTCAAGTTTCTCTTGAGGAAGACTGATAGGGAAACAAGAAAAATGGGACCTAGAAAAGGGCTTTTGGAAATGAGCTGTTCGCGTGTGTGACAGCTCAGCCCTTAATTTGGGCTGTTCGAATGTTCGACAGTCCATTAATTGATTTTTAAAAGAAAAAAATGAATTTTAAAAAAAAAAAAAGATTTAAAGTAAATTAGTAATTTTTTAGGATTTGGAACTGAATGCTTAAATACAGAAAATGGCCATGTAAATTAACTGAAGAATGAAATTAAATTAAAGATCGGCCAGATTAATATATTTTCTATAAAGTTCCAAAATCCAGTAAATCACTCTTTCCCCGTATTTTTATAAGCAAAATGTAAGAGTAATTTAATTAAAACGGGGAAGAGTGTTGTGAAATAGGGTAAGGGAAAACGTCCGCGTTGCAGCGCTCCAGATTAGAATGGGTATTCCGGAGCAGGCCGAAGTGGTAACGGAGTTTACCGGAGGAAAACGGAGTCAACTTCGGCGAGAAGCTGCAACAGCCCTTGGCACTTTGCTGACGGATCCCGGAGGCGAAGGACTTCTTTACCCTGCGAAAGGTAACTTTTGACAGAAGTAAAAGAACTCAGAAACCATTACAAGTCATCACTAACTACAGTGGTGAGTATTAATTACCTCGTCATTATAAGGTCATTGTAGCTTTTTATATTAGAAACCAATGTTACTTTACATTCAACGTTATTTAACCTTAAACAGCCGGTGCACAAATAAAACGCACCACTTTCTAGTACGCACGTTATAAGCCAGGATCCTTAGTTTGTTTGTGTCAGGATGTATCCCCTTTATTTTTTCAAGTCTCATAATGCAGAATCAGTCTTCGGCAAAGATATTTTGAGAGAAAAGTTGCTCTGCTAAAAGAAACCTGGCCGACGGAAGTAGATTCAAAATTGACTACTTTCCCCCCCGCAAGCACATAACCCCCCCCCCCCCACCCCCCCCCCCCCCCTGTGGACAGAAACGAAAAATGTAAATTATTGCATGAAAGTGGGGGAAAACACGTTTGAGGGTGATACCGACAATTTATATCAGTTATTTTTACTCTAAATGCACAATTGAACTGGTTCAAGGCGATACAGAAAAATACTTAATTACTCAACAATCCTCTATCACCTCCAACTTTTCAAACTGTGTCGAAGTGTTTAAAGAAACTAAAGCATAGAGAACCAAGCTGTTGAGGCAGAAATGTAGCCCATTTATCGCCGGGTTCCCTCGCAAATAGCTTTTATAAACAATCGATTTTAATCATTGCCAAAACATAGCTTTTCCTCGATCATCCCCCCCCCCCCCCCCTCAAGATGATCGATTTGCTTCCCCCCACTAGGTCCATTTGCTTTCCCCCCCAAATATGTGCCTGTACACCGTGACTTTCGCCAACGGGAAACAAAAGGCTTGTCGCAAGTGTGTTTTCTGAGAACAATAACTGTGGATTATTTTACGAATCCACAGTCATTGTTCTCCTAAAAC
Source organism: Pictodentalium vernedei (assembly GCA_031216915.1). Lineage (NCBI taxonomy): Eukaryota > Metazoa > Mollusca > Scaphopoda > Dentaliida > Dentaliidae > Pictodentalium > Pictodentalium vernedei. Next base: position 403,797,409 of record CM062296.1, on the reverse strand, counting down.
ACACTTGCGTCGATCCCTTTGTTCACCTTGGCGATTCGGAGTTATAATGCACTGAGGCGGATAACGCGGCTGTGTTTTAACTTTGATTAATGTTTGGATCAATGATAACTTTCTCCTTGAAGTCTGTTGATTATGTTTATAGTGACCCAGTATCGTGTTTTGATACACTCCAGTGCATAGCCCTTTTGATAGAAAGATTTCCACAGGCTGTGATTGTATTATTGGTAACACCTCCCCACGTTTGTTTGTTTGTTGTGGAAATCAATTATGCCAGCTTTGTGCACTCGGAGTTTCAGTCTTTTCACTGATCCACTCTTCGCTGATCGTTGATTGGACGGTTGATAACACACCTCTTTAAGTTTTGTTTTATTTGTATAATAACAGTGACCCACTAATTTGTTGGTGAACTGGAGTATGCAGTCCTTTTCTCCGATCCACTCTTTGTTGATCAGCGATTGGACTATTCATTACACACCCCTTTACGTTTTTTTGTTTGTTATACAATTGACCCATCATCGTATGTTTGATGCACTGTATCGCGCTGAGTATTGTCTTTCATGTCTGTTGGAAAAGTTTGTGGTTGCAAATATGAGACGCGGTACGTGTTCTCTATGTTTGTAACGAGATTTATCTCGCGAATCAATTGGTGTCAATTTTGAGATGGGGGGGGGGGGGGGGTAAAAATTTTGAGGTGATTTTTTGTAAGTCGAGATACTTCAGGGTTTGATTTGAGAATCTATTGAATTACATGCACAACATTGTTCATGGGATTACGGGAGGCGTTTGTCCTCCGTACACCCACTTAGAATATGGTGCAGCCTATACTTATAGCTTGTTATGTTGTTAAGGTTTTGGTAGTAGTAATCTGTGATATTAAATTTTTATGTTCATTTATTTATTTCCTCTTTCATTATTTATTTATTACATACTATGTTATGGTTTCTTTTTTGACTTTGTAAATATTATTTCCATAAAGGTTGTAAAAATCGTAACGGGAACCTTGAATGTATTGTGATGGGTGTGGCTGTATAATGTACCACTAAGAGCGAATGTCGGGTGTGGCTGAGAGAATATTTGTGTGAGTGAATGATATATCACAGGTGTGGCTCGATATTTTTTTCGTCCCGTTTTTCTTGTTTATGTACCCCTATATACACCTGTGATATGGCGGTGGACGTTATGGTTCCCGTTTTTTATTGTATATAGGGCCTTTTGTCACAATAAACTTTATGAAACAAAAAAAAAAAAAAATTATTGTATCCTACTGTGGTAGGATGATTAAAATAAAAAGAAATTTTATGTGTGCCGCTCGTCATCCAATCTTTTCCTGGGAGAAGCGATTATATCCGAAGTGGCAGACTATACTTATTGATACTAAAACACCACAGCACCCTCGGGGAGAGGGTGCACCTTTGTGAGAGGACCCAACCTCTCACACTGGTCATCACCCGAGGGGTCAATCTACGCAACCAACCTTCCACCCGTGACCTCATTGCCAAAAAATTCTGCCGAGTACTTGAACCTTTTCCTCTGTCAACACGCCTTGACATAAATCCAAAAGATCTCAAACACTCATTTTAGGGTCGAAAGGGGCTTGCCCTAAACCGTCCCTGCGCGCCTTCGGCGCGCGAAACCATTCCGTCCGAATTTTGTGAACAAAGTTGCATACGCACAATCTGTGCGTACACCTGCCCAATTATTGGATCCTACTGTGGTAGGATGATTAAAATAAAAAGAAATTTTATGTTTGCCACTCGTCATCCAAACTTTTCTTGGAAGAAGCGATTACTTTAGAGTTTTCATGTTCACTTGACTGGAAAAAGAACTGCATTTAAAAAGCTTATCCGTAAGCAGCATGCAGGGAGTTAAACTTAGCCTAAATGAAGTTAATAAAGAATCGATTGAATTTTTTATTGCATTATTAACGTTACTTTTGATACCGTTTAAGAAAGTAAGTTAACGTGATATGAGATGAGCAGTTTAACGCAACACATCGACCTTCGCTTACCCGGGAAACACTAGTTAACAGACACAATCACTGTTTATAAATTTTTCTTGACCGGTTATGACCAGAAATAAAGCCAAACAAGAGCAGTTGTGTTTAATGTTTGATTGACATTTAATATTAATATTATACATAATACTAATAACACGGACTGTTTGCGTCATTTTATTTGGGAGATACGTGAGTAGATATCTCAAGTTGAAGCGAGCCTAAAAATACAAGGGAGATAACAATTTACTAGAATATTAAGAGTACTAAAAGTCACCTGAAATTAACATTATTTCTGTGTAACTGTGTTCGTGAGCACGTTCTTATCAAAGAAAATATAACCAAACAGCAGAACGGTCATTATAAAACGTAATCTAACTGAGGATTCCATTTTTATTTTGGATTTTATTTAAATAAATAAGCTTTTATAATTAGATTAGCCATTGAACACTTTCGTAGAACTCATACCATTCCTTTTCGAAAATTGGTTTGGCCGCTCTCTGGCAGGTCCTGGAGTAAACATGGCACCTCTGAACAAACGTTCCTGCGATCCCCGACGCCCCCGAATTCCCCTAAACTAAATCAAACCAAATAAGTCCGCAACCAGCGAAGGGTACGACAGGAAAGAAACGCCATCGGGTGTGGTCTAGTGTGCTGACCTGTTGCCCTCCCGCTGACAGCCACAGAAGCTCAACCCGCAGTAAACGACCGCGATCCCCGGCACCCTCAAATTCCAATAAACTTAAACTAACCTAAATAAGGCCGCTACCAGCGAAGGACACAACACGAAGAAACACCCTCGGGTGTGGTCTAGTGTGCTAGACCTGTTACCGTCCCGCTGCAAACTCACGCGCTAACTCACTTTCACCCTCAGGGTACACTATGGTAATCAGCTCACCACCCCAAATGTGTTTTAGATCATAAGGTTCTCTTTCTCCGAAACTGGTGGGCCCTTAAAAGGGCCGTTCGGCAGGCTCCCTACCAAACATTCAATTAGCGTAAGACTTCACTCGGGCCGCCCGAAAGACCCGAATCACCACACGTCCTAGCTGTAGCCGATAGCGCCGGTTCCCCTGTTCATTGAAGTGCACGCCATCAGGAAGGAAGTGCTGGGGATAGCGCACATCCTTCAGTCGAATTACCCTCCCGGGCATCCTCTTATGCATGCGCCGATTAATGTATTTCATCTGTCGTCGGAACTCTTCCTGCGTCAGACCAGGGGTGTACCTCCCGCTAGGCTTCCTCGGCTGGATCTCCACGAAATGGACGTGTTGTATGCCGGCTTCCTCCCTCTCCAATGCCAGCAATCCCTCCAGGACCTCACGGGGATCGCCGCCAGCCCGCACATCATTCCCACCCAACTGCAGGATGACCATGCGAGGAGACGCCCTGATCATCTTCTGGAAAAGCTCTTCGGGGTACGTCTCCACCCGCATACCGCCGCGTCCAACAAACACTACCGGCTCGGGCACGCCAAGGGAACCATCCTCGCAAAAACGTCGCAGTCGCTCAACCAAACTACTCCCAAAGAGTGCCACGAAACTCATGATTCCATGAATATGAACTTTAGAGATGAATGAAAGAATGAAAGGTTTTAGCGCGCCGAAGGCGCGCAGGGACGATGTGGGATTTACAAATCCCTTGCGACCCGGTTAACCTTATTTTATTTTACTTGGATCACACAGGCCTAGCTTTCCTATTGCCCAAAATGGAGTCTGAGGGGGTTTTGCACGCGGTTAGAATACCCGGCAGTTTACGTTGGAGTGTTAGATGGTCAATACTCAATCCCTCAACGCCTTTAAAACTATTAGAGAGCGAGCTCTATTCGGTTCCAGTTCGGTGATGGTAGAGGTTTGAGTCCCACCATGGTGGCGATCCAGAATGTAATGTTGTGCGATGGCAAGTTTAAGGGAAGAAGAGAAAAGAAAACCAAACAGCAACGCCGGTTTGGTAGCGGCCCCGGTATATGACCATAGCGGTTACAAAAAAGAATTGGAGAAAGCTCCAAAGTTTAGTTTTGAAAAACCGGGAGTCATCCATCAAGCCTTCTGGGAGATAGGATGCCGTATGTGATTTTGAGGTATCTGGTTATCCTTCGGGAATTCCAAATGACCTCCTCCACCCCCACCCCCCCACCCCCCCCCAAAAAAAAAACTCTCACTGACACACACCCTCAACCCTTAAAAGGGCTGTTAAATCTTTATTCAAATGTTTATTTATATCAAATGTACACTCGTCCCCAGCCAGACAAGCTTGTTTCAATCCTTGCCTAGCTTTTGGTGGTTTCTTGTATATGTTGCAGAAAGGTAGGTTGCACCAATTCCTCCTACGCTTTGTCTACCATTTCCATGCGTCTTCTTGATAAGAGTGTTGCAAGAAAATTTGAGAATGTTCAGTTAGAAAAGTTATAGGTAGAGAGAAAGATGGGTATCCGCTATTGTATATTGTGCCGGCTGTGTGATTGTTGCTATGAATGGGGTAAGGAGTGTGTTTCTTCGGAGCCCACTCCCCACACGCAGAGTTGCGAGGCAATCCTCACAGACTCAGTCCTAAAGATCTCAATGAGTAGCGAGGCAATCCTCACTGACTCCACGCAGTTTAATTCTATTGAGTAATTTTAATTTACTGTGGATTATTTTGTTTTTCTGTTTAGGGTTCGGTGTTCGTTCAGCTTCACCATTGATTCACTATCCTGGAATATGTGGAGGATTTTGTTATATAGATCTTATTAAACGCGTTTCAATCGCGCTTCAGCAGAGTTGCGAGGCAGTCCTCACAGACTCTATCCTAAAGTTCCCAATGAGTAGCGAGGCAGTCCTCACTGACTCTACGCGATTTAGTTATATTGTATAATTTTTATTTTATTTTATTTTATTATTTTATTTTTATTTTTTTTTTCTGGAAACTTATTTTGTTTTTCTGTTAAGGGATCGGTGTTCGTTCAGTATATTGTATAATTTTTATTTTATTTTATTTTATTATTATTATTTTTTTTTTTTCTGGAAACTTTGAATGAATGAATGAAAGGTTTCAGCGCGCCGAAGGCGCGCAGGGACGATGTGGGATTTACAAATCCCTTGCGACCCGGTTAGCCTTATTTTATTTCACTTGGATCTTGGATCACACAGGCCTAGCTTTCCTATTGCCTCAAATGGGGTCTGAAAGGGTATGCACACGGTTAGAATTCCCGGCAGTTTGCATTTGAGTGATAGATTGTCAAAGACCAAACCCTCAACGCCATTAAGACTATTAGAGAGTGGGCTCTATTCGGTTCCAGCTTGGCGATGGTAGAGGTTTGAGTCCCACCATGGTGGCGATCCAGAATATAATGTTGTTAAGGGAAAAAGAAAAAAGAAAACCAAACAGCAACGCCGGTTTGGTAGCGGCCCCGGTATATGACCATAGCGGTTACAAAAAAGGAATGGAGAAAGCTCCAACATTTTAGTTTGAAAAAACCGGGAGTCATCCATCAAGCCTTCTGGGAGATAGGATGCCGTATGTGATTTTGAGGTATCTGGTTATCCTTCGGGAATTCCAAATGACCTCCAACACCCCCCCCCCTTCCACCCACAAAAAAAAAAAAAAAAAAAAAAAAAAAGAAAAAAGCCCTTAAAAGGGCTGTTTGCTGGCAAGATTGTTTCAATCCTTGCCTTGGTCTGTTAGGTTTTCTGCACATCTTTGCTTGAGGATTGTTTCAATCCCTCATAGTTTGTCATTCAGTTTGGTCGTGTGTCTGATGAGATAGAGGATGTAGAAAAGATAGAGAGCTGGGAATTAGAGCAATTCAGTTTTTAATTTACAACTTTCCCGTCCAATTTTGAATGAATGAAAGGTTGTAGCGCGCCGAAGGCGCGCAGGGACGATGTGGGATTTACAAAAACTTTATCTCCCCCCGAGCAACTTAAATAGCCACAAACCCACCCACCCCAAGCCCCGGTACAATTACAACAGTCTAGGCTTACCAAAACAAACCTGCCTACCGATCACCGTCTAAAAACCGACAAAACTCCTTAAACAAACACGGACGGAACATCAAACGCCGAGCCCAGGACATCAATCAGCGAGATCATAAAAGCCAAACTGATTGCCGTCCTGAACTGGACTTCTTTGATGTCGAGGCCCACCTCCGCCAAATCAAACTAATCTGACCAGAACAAAAAAGGCAGTCCACCGAGACCCCCCGACTACCCTAAATTAAATTAAACTAAGCTAGTCAGCAACCAGCGAAGGGTACAACAGGAAAGAAACAGCCACGGGTGTGGTCTAGTGTGCTAGACCTGTTGTCCTCCCGCTGCAATCTCACTCGAAAACTAGGAAGCTCAGCCCACTTAAAATGCTCGCGATCCCCGGCACCTTCTAAAAAGTTGAACAAATCTCAATGAGACCGCCACCAGCGAAGGGTACAATAGGAAAGAAACACCCTCGGGTGTGGTCTAGTGTGCTAGACCTGTTAACCCTCCCGCTACTACAAACCAAAGGCAGCCCCACACAGCCCCGGAAGCTTGGTCACCAGGGGAAGAATCGCAAAACGGCCATGAAACAACACAAGCAGGTAGGGGTGAGGGCTAGACCTGTTAACCGCCCCCCCCCCCCCCCGCTACCACTAACCCGAGGCAGCCTCGCTCAGCCCCGGAAACTCTGTCACTCGGGTAAGAATCGCAAAACGGCCTCGGGACGACCCAACCAGGTGCGGGAGGGGGGGGGGCGTACTGATCTTTCATCATTTCTAATTCCAGCAGCACCAAGAGCCACAGCACAGACACCCCAACGAAAGAAGCAGACACTCGTCCAACCAGAATCACTCAGACCCATCAGCCACCAACAGAAGAGCTTGAGGCAGACTATACTTGCCAGTGATAGCTCCAACACTCACCCAAGTGGCAGAGTATACTTGCCCGAAGAAACACACAAGACACTAGAGACAATCAACCACGACAACATCCGACAGAACAGCCACACAGCCAAACCACCACAACACGGGAACAGAAGACAGGGGGGGGGGGGGGGGGGGGGGGGGGGGGACTTTAATCATCTTACATTTTCTAATTTCAGCCACGGCAGAGACAGACAAGCTAGTTCCAAAAACACACCAGACCAGACCAGGCACCGCTGCAAGAAAGACCCCCCCCCCCCCTACAGACCACAAAGCAAAGTCACAGCAGCCAGAATAACAACAACAACAACAACAACATGGCAGAAACATGGAATCTAGCATCATCAACGCACAAGACCAATACACCGCCGTAAGAAAGACTCCCCGCCAGCACAATCAACAACGACACAACAGCCCGAACAACAACAACAACAACAACAACAACAACAACAACAACAACAGAAGAGCTTGAGGCAGACTATACTTGCCAGTGATAGCTCCAACACTCACTTAAGCGGCAGACTATACTTGCCTGAAAATCACACTCAACAGAAACACATCCAGAAAAAGACATTGCAAATGCACGGACAAGACCAATACACCGCCGTAAGAAAGACTCCCCGCCAGCAAAATGAACAACGAAACAACAGCCCGAACAACAACAACAACCAGAAAAAGACCTTGCAAATGCACGCACAAGACCAATACACCGCCGTAAGAAAGACTCCCCGCCAGCAAAATCAACAACGAAACAACAGCTCGAACAACAACAACAACAACAACAACAACAACAACAACAACAACAGAAGAGCCTGAGACAGACTATACTTGCCAGTGATAGTTCCAACACTCATTTAAGCGGCAGACTATACTTGCCTGAAAATCACACTCAACAGAAATACATCCAGAAAAGACCTTGCAAATGCACACACTTCTTCACTGTATTCTACCTTTTGCCGCTTTTTGTCTGAGTTTTTTTACTATCTTTCATATTCTATCTTTTCCCCAATAACCGCTATGGATATCAATAACCGCTACGGATTTCAGTAACCGCTATGGCAGCACAATAACCCGTTATGGCTTCAGCACATCCTTCACTCCATCCTTGGAGGTGGGCATCCACCCCTAGGGAGGCGAGCGTTGGTCCTGCGCCCCAATCTCCTAGCCCCTTTTTTGTAAAGCGCTCCTCTAGCGCACAATCTGTCCCGACCCCATGATTATCGCAGGCCTGTTACCTGAACCAGGAATGTTCAGGTTGGGTGGCACCTTGTTAAGGTCCGTTTTGTTTCTTTCAAATTGTCTATCGCCGAAACCATACACGCCAGCGAAAGAGCCCAAGGCAGACTATACTTGCCGATGAAGGCCCATCTTCAACTCCAAATCACAAGCGGCAGACTATACTTGCCTGAAGAACAACAACCAGAAACATCAACTCCTATCCTCTTCCTCCTTTACACCGACCGGACATGATGCGGGTGATGATGACTCAAAAATTATCGAAACTTTAATATACAATAATTGAGGGTTGAAATGGCATGCCCCATATCGTCCCAGCGCGCCTTCGGCGCGCGAAACTATTCTTTAGATTAGAATATCGTTTCATCATCATTCAGGATTTTCATCATCATTCACACATCTGACTTCAGAGCGTGAACAACACCTAGATAGCGATGGAACTACCAGATAGACTAGTGAAAGCCATTTCGGCGTCTCACGCCCTGTCTCCTGGACTATCCAGGAAATAGGCTTGAGCGTCCACCTGAAAGTGGAATATGAAATTGTGAAGCCAACAACAACAACACCAACCTCTTCGGGGAGAGGTAGTATGTTTGGAGAGAGGATCCCCTATCCCACTGGTCCTCACCCGAAGGGGCACGGAGGCCCTGAAAAGAGACACAAGAAAAAGAAGAAGAGCCCATCGACCAAGCGCAGGGACGCCCGGCGCTTGGAGGCCTTCCGGAATAGGAAGAAAGAGTTGAGTGAGGGGGTGGAGGCTCTGGAGGCAGCCGCCAGTTCCCCCCCCCCCCCCCTAGTCCCACTGGTACAACCAGTCAACTGCCGGCTCCTGAGCCGGTACAGTTGGATGAGGAACATCCAGTGGAGACTGAGGAGGAACTGGAAGTTGTTTTTTCACCGCCTCCTACCCCTCACTCCCCTCTTCCTTCGCTTCCGGACAGCCCGGGCAAGGGAGACTCTGCCAACGAACCAACACTGGCCGCACTGATAAAAGAAGCAAGGGAACTGAGGGCGCAGTGTAATAAGCTCCAGGAAAAGTGCAAAGATGGTGATAAGCGCTCGGATGAAATCTCCAGAATGGCCAAAGTTCTCATTAACAAAAGAAACAAGCAAGACCCGACAAACTCATCTCCACCACAACCACCACAATATTCTACAAACTCGTCTCCATCACAACCACCTCCAAAGAAGAAGTCCCGCAAAAAACAAAAAAGAGGATAAGCTGCTTCCTTCTACATTCCTCCTTTGCCACGCCCAGACAATCAAAATCATCTACAGTCACCGAGGGTCGAAAGGGGCTTGTTCCCCATATCGTCCCTGCGCGCCTTCGGCGCGCAAAACCATTGCTTTCAAATATCGTGAAGGGTACAACAGGAAAGAAACACCCTCGGGTGTGGTCTAGTGTGCTAGACCTGTTTCCCTCCCGCTGACAGCCAAGGAAGCTCAAGCCGCATTAAACGACCGCGATCCCCGACACCCTCAAATTCAAATAAACGTAAACTAACCTAAATATGGCCGCTACCAGCGAAGGACACAACAGGAAAGAAACACCCTCGGGTGTGTGCTAGACCTGTTACCGTCCCGCTGCAAACTCACTCGCAGACTAGGAAGCTCAGCCCTCTTAAAACGCTCGCGATCCCGGGGACCTCCAAAGAACTTAAACGAACCTAAATAAGATCGCCAACAGCAAAGGGTACCACAGGAAAGAAACACCCTCGGGTGTGGTCTGGTGTGCTAGACCTGTTAACCCTCCCGCTACAACAAACCAAAGGCAGCATCGCTCAGCCCCGGAAGCTCTGTCACTCGGGTAAGAATCGCAAAACGGCCACGGGAAGACACAACCAGGCAGGGGTGGAGCTAGACCTGTTAACCCACCCGCTACAACAAACCAAAGGTAGCTCAGCCCCGGAAGCTCCGTCACTCGGATAAGAATCGCAAAACGGCAACGGGACGACCCAACCAGGCAGGGATGGGGGGGGGGGGGGGGGGGGCTCACTAACCTCTCATCATTTCTAATTTCAGCAGCACCAAGAGCCAAAGCACAGACACCCCCAACGAAGAACGAAAGAAGCAGACACCCGATCAACCAAAACCACTCAGACCTAGACATCAACCATCAAACGACGAGCTTGAGGCAGACTATACTTGCCAGTGATAGCTCCAACACTCACCCAAGTGGCAGACTATACTTGCCCGAAGAAACACACAAGACACGAGAGACAATCAACCACGACAACATACAACAGAACTGCCACACAGCCAAACCACCACTCAACACGGGAACAGAAGACAGGGGGGCGGGGGGGGGGGGGGACTTTAATCATCATATATTTTTTTCAGCCACGGCAGAGACAGATAACCTAGTACCACAAACACACCAGACCAGACACCGCTACAAGAAAGACTCCCCTACAAACCACATAGCAACGTCACAACAACAACAACAACAACAACAACAACAACAACAACAACAACAACAACAACAACTACACGGCATAGACATAGAATCTAGCATCATAAACGCACCAGACCAAGACACCGCCGTAAGAAAGACTCCCCGCCAGCAAACACAGCAACGACACAACAGCCCGAACAACAACAACAACAGAAGAGCTTGAGGCAGACTATACTGCCAGTGATAGCTCCAACACTCATTTAAGCGGCAGACTATACTTGCCTGAAAATCACACTCTACAGAAATACATCCAGAAAAAGACCTTGCAAATGCACACACTTCTTCACTGTACTCTACCTTTTGCCGCTTTTAGTCTTAAGTTGTTTTTTTACTATCTTTCATATTCTATCTTTTTCCCGATAACCGCTATGGATATCAATAACCGCTACGGATATCAATAACCGCTATGGCAGCACAATAACCGTTATGGCTTCAGCACATCCTTCACTCCATCCTTGGAGGTGGGCATCCACCCCCAGGGAGGCGAGCGTCGGTCCTGCGCCCCAATCTCCTAGCCCCTTTTTGTAAAGCGCGCCTCTAGCGCACAATATGTCCCGACCCCATGATAATGGCAGGCTTGTTACCTGAACCAGGAATGTTCAGGTTGGGTGGCACCTTGTTAAGGTCCATTTTGTTTCTTTCAAATTGTCTATCGCCGAAACCATACACGCCAGCTCAGTAAAGAGCCCAAGGCAGACTATACTTGCCGATGAAGGCCTATCTTCACTACAAAACCAAAAGCGGCAGACTATACTTGCCTGAAGAACAACAACCAGAGACATCAACTTCAATCCTCTTCCTCCTTTGCACCGATCGGACATGATACAGTCTCAAAAATTAACGGAAATATACTATACAGTTAACGAGGGTCGAAAGGGTTTACTCCAAATCGTCCCTGCGCGCCTTCGGCGCGCTAAAACTATTCTTTTGACTTTGAATATCGTGAAGGATTTTGATCATCGCCACATTCATTGATTTCATTCATTGATCATTCACACTTCTGACCTCAGAGTGTGAACAACTAACTGATAATGGAAAACTTGGAGCTACCGGATAGACTTAAAAAAGCCATATCAGCTCTGGGCGTCTCTTGCCCCATCTCCTGGACTATCCAGGAAATGGGCGAGAGCGTCCATCTGAACTTGGAATTTCGAGTCCAACCAACACAGAACACCAAAACACCACCCTCCTCGGGGAGAGGTAGTACCTTTGGTGAGAGGATCCCCTCTCACACTGGTCCTCACCCGAGAAGGACAGGAGGCCCTGAAAAGGAAAAGAGGAAGAGCAGGAAGAAGAGCCCGTCCACCAAGCGCAGGGACTCCCGGCTCTTGGAAGCCTTTCTGGAAAGGAAGAGAGAAAAGAGTGAGGAAAGGGTAGAAGGGGAAGCAGCCACCATTTCTACTCCAACTCCCGCAGATTCACCCATCTTGCCTTCAGCCCCACAGCTGGAGACGCCAGATGTGGACGGTCTTGCGGAGAGAGTTGGAAATGGAAGTTGCCTTCTCGCCACTTCCCGACCCTCTCTCGCCTCTCCCTTCTGCACCAGAAGGCCCGGACACGGAATCACGAGTGGACATCATACGGAAAGAGGCAGAAGATTCACTAGGGAAAGAAAACAAGGTTAGTCAGGGTAGTTTCATCCCAATACACTGCAAGGAAGGGGAAGCGGTTGCCCTTAACAGACCCCATGGGGCAGGAGACCAACCCAAGTTTCCAAAGGGTGGGGGGGGGGGGGGGGGGGGGGGGGGCGAGTGACAATGATAGAGAGAAGGCTGAGCTTATCAGGAAGCTAGCCGAGGCTGAAGCGAGGCATGTCGCCGAAGTGAAGAGGCAGGAAGAGATAATCATTGATCTAAAAAAACAGGTAGAGGAAGAAAAAGCTATAAATGCAAAAGAACGGGCTGCTGCAACCGCAGAGAGAGAGAGGAGAGCAAGGCCAGGTACGACAACACCATGGCCATTCTCAATAAACTAATAATGGAGAGGGGAGGAGAGGCTACTGCAACCAAGAAGGATACCTCATCCCCTGTTTCAAACTCTACCACAGGACCTACAGAGGCTGCAAACTCAGGGCTCTCCACCCCCCCCCCCCCCCCCCCCCACGGAGATCACGGTAGTCCATGCAGTTCCTGGGGGCTCACCAGTACCCGATAAGGAGTTGGACACCAGAACCAACAACAACACCTCCAAGAGCACTGAGTGCATTCACCAAACTCCAGATCCACTTAACACAGCCGACACGGGACCCACCCTGTCCAAATGCTCAGAAGCCAGCATACTCCAGCGAAGAGGAAGCTCAACAGTGATCCAGAGCCGGAGGAGATAACGACAGACGAGGGATTCTCACTAATAAAAAATATATAATATAAAAAGGTCAGGACACCTCATCTCAACAACCCTAGCGCGGGCTCTCGAGCAAGCCTTAAAACTTCGTACTCCGCCATTAGCTCTGACCAGCCTATCACTGACCAAGGCACTAATACCACCCTGAGTTATGCCGCGGCCGTCCAACAAGTTGAGGCGAGCCTTAAAATACAAGGGAGATAACAATTTACTAGAATATTAAGAGTACTAAAAGTCACATGAAATTAACATTATTTCTGTGTAACTGTGTTCGTGAACACGTTCTTATCAAAGAAGATGAAACCAAACAGAAGAACGGTAATTATAAAACGCAATTTAACTGAAGTTTCCATTTTTATTTCGGATTTTATTTAAATAAATAAGCTTTTATAATTAGATTAGCCATTGAACTCTTTCGTAGAACTCATACCATTCCTTTTCGAAGATCAGTTAGCACAACAATATCGTGAACAAGTTGCGTACGCACATTCGGTGCGTATATATCTGCTCAATTATTGTATCCTACTGTGGTAGGATGATTAAAATAAAAAAAAAAATTATGTGTGCCGCTCGTCATCCAATCTTTTCTTGGGAGAAGCGATTATATCCGAAGTGGCAGACTAGACTTTTTGATAATAAAAAACCACAGCGCCCTCGGGTAGAGGTAGCACCTTTGTGAGAGGGCCCAACCTCCCATACTGGTCCTCACCCAAGGGTTCAATCAACATCAATCTACGCAACCAACCTTCCACCCGTGACACCTTAGCCAAAAAATTCTACCGAGTGCCTGAACCTTTTCCTCTGTCAACACGCCTTGACATAAATCCAAAAGATCTCAAACAGTCAATTAGGGTCGAAAGGGGTTTGCCCCAAACCGTCCCTGCGCGCCTTCGGCACTCGAAACCATTCCGTCCGAATTTTGTGAACAAAGTTGCATACGCACATTCTGTGCGTACATCTGCCCAATTATTGGATCCTACTGTGGTAGGATGATTAAAATAAAAAGAAATTTTATGTTTGCCACTCGTCATCCAAACTTTTCTTGGAAGAAGCGATTATTTTAGAGTTTTCATGTTCACTTGGCTGGAAAAAGAATTGCATTTAATAAGCTTATCCGCAAGCAGCATGCAAGGAGTTAAACTTAAATAAAATTAATAAAAAATCGATTGAATTTTTTATTGCTTTATTGACGTTACTTTTGATACCGTTTAAGAAAGTAAGTTATAGAGGGTCTGTAATGAGTTTCTCTTTGATAAAAGATTTATGAAATGAGTGTAGACAATTTTATTTTAGCGAGCTTCTGGCGAGCTAAAATAAAATTGTCGAAACGAGTTTCATAAATGTTATGTCAAAGAGAAACGAATTTCAGATTCTTTTTATCACATGACACACACAAACGAACTTGAACCGATTTATTTTTAACGAGTCTGTGTTCCCGTACATGGAAAAAGAAAATTAACCTACTTTTTCCATGTTGACTGAATGCGTTCAATAATTCCGCTTTACAAAATAGTTCTCAAAACAAACGGTCCTGTTGGCATTTAATAAATAGAATGCAAACAAAAATTAGTAATTCAATTGTCAACAATAAGAGAAGCAAATCCAAAGAAGGGATTTGCAATTTCTATATTTTATAAACTTTAATCCGAGTCGCTGTCGGACACAATGATGCGCCTGCGTTTCTGAGCGGGTTGGGCTGATGATGTTTCTGGGTTATGAACGTGTATTTCAAAGTGCCCACCATAAATGTTGCCTGTGAACATATTCTGTAGTCTACCCGCAAATTGTGTGTTTCGATCAATGGAATTTGTGTTAGAAATTGACTGGTTTTGATAAACTACATCTGTGTCCATGGATTTAGGATATTGAGGCCTATTTTCAGTTTGAAGATTGGAGTTAGATAACACACGAGAAATTTGTTTGTGTTGTTGTTCACTAATATGGCTGTAATTGTTAATTGACTGGATATTCTTGTGTCCTGTGATTTGCATAATCTGGTGAGCAGGGATGTTATTTTCACTAAGTTTCCGAACAAGATGTTTGCGAGCACTATGATTTGTAAGTTTCTTTTCCGGTGACAGACCAGCTGCTTTTGCCATGCGCTTCATGATGGAGGTAAGTTTATTTATTCCAATCGGCTGTCTTTTAAACCACTGATCACCGACATTCATAATATCTTGTTTAGTATGTGTTGCTATATAAAAAGGGTCATTTTCGTCACTGTAACCAGAGGGCCTTAAAAGAGAGTAGTTTTCATAAATATTCACAGGACACCTTTCTGGTAAATCAAAGTTACACCACATTCTGGGTGGCACACTTCGAACATCTCTCACATTGTCACCAGGGCGAGTTTTTGTTTGTCTTTGTGTAAACTGTAAATATTCCTGGCCATTTGGGTCCTTGTGCAAACTAACATCCCCCAACACATTTTATGGTGCTCATCTGAGCCCCGTAAACCAAAGTGAAGAGTGTTTAAAAACCACAAGGAGTTTATTATAGATTCGGGTGTCGAAGAACCCAGTTGACCGCTTTGCCACAAAATGTCAATTTCATTGTCACTTACTGGCTCAGCCTTCATTTCCCGATTGTCCAAGCCACTTCGTTTCAGTTGTCGTTGTTTGGCCTTCAATATGTCTCTCACTTTCACAAATTCTACACTGCTAACTATTGCGTGGCCATAATTAAAACGTTTTAAATTTCTGTCAATACTGGAAATAAATCCACGCAACAAACTTGGTTCATATTCAGAGCCGTCAGATTTTCTGACTGACAGGATAAATTTGCATAAAATAACACACAGTTCACTGGGCGGTATGTTGTGGATTTCACGATGCTCAATTATATCATTGCGTTGAAGAAAATTTCTTACTAACTTCATATCATAAAAGGTCTTGCTTAAAGTGTTTTTATTTGTTTCTTTTTCAACAAATCCATCTATATCTGCACCGATGACATTAACAAAACGACATTGAGTAGCGTCCGTTTGCTTAGCAACGCCAACAGTTTTTTGGCAATCTAGCCTCTGGTAGCCTTCATCGTGTAATGGGCTCAAACATTCTGCCGAGAGAGCCACTTCAAAGTCGATACCTATTATTTTCACAGTGTATAACAAGCCTTTTGTGGAATCAATGATCTTAACAATTTCCCCTTATCCTTTTCCATCTATTTTCACAATTTCATTCACTCGATAGTTGAGTACACGCGACATGTTTTGTTTGTAAACAATGGAGTGGTACAATATGAATATTAATTAAGTGATGAGGCTTAAAATTCAGCCAATGAAAATCCTTGCAGGTCATATTACACGTGTTCTCATATAGAAGAATATCAGATGGACTTTTTCCTTGAACTTTACAATAGTCATGTGATAATTAGAGGATCTGAGATGAGCAGTTTAGCGCAGCACATCGATCTTCGCTTATCGGGGTAACACTAGTTAACAGACACAATCACTGTTAATAAATTTTTCTTGACCGGGTATGACCAGAAGTAAAGCCAAACAACAGCAAGTTGTTTGTAACGTTTGATGGACATTTAATATTATACATTATACTAATAACACGGACTGTTTGCATCATTTTATTTGGGAGATACGTGAGTAGATACCTCAAGTTGAAGCGAGCCTTAAAATACAAGGGAGATAACAATTTACTAGAATATTAAGAGTACTAACAGTCACCTGAAATTAACATTATTTCTGTGTAACTGTGTTCGTGAGCACGTTCTTATCAAAGAAAATATAACCAAACAGCAGAACGGTAATTATAAAACGTAATTTAACTGAGGTTTCCATTTTTATGTTGGATTTTATTTAAATAAATAAGCTTTTATAATTAGATTAGCCATTGAACACTTTCGTAGAACTCATACCATTCCTTTCCGAAAATCAGTTAGCCCAACAATATCGAGAACAAGTTGCGTACGCACATTCGGTGCGTATATATCTGCTCAATTATTGTATCCTACTGTGGTAGGATGATTAAAATAAAATGAAATTTTATGTTTGCCACTCGTTATCCAATCTTTTTTGTGAGACGCGCTTATATCCGAAGTGGCATACTATATTTGCCGGAAAATACAACACCACAGCACCCTCGGGGAGAGGTAGCACCTTTGTGAGAGGACGCAACCTCCCACACTGGTCCTCACCCGAGGGTTCAATCAACATCAACCTACGCAACCAGCCTTCCACCCGTGACACCTTCGCCAGAAAATTCTGCCGAGTACCTGAACCTTTTCCTCTTTCAACACGCCTTGACATAAATCCAAAAGATCTCAAACAGTCAATTAGGGGCGAAAGGGGCTTGTCAAAAACCGTCCCTGCGCGCCTTCGGCGCGCGAAACCATTCCGTCCGATTTTTGTTAACAAAGTTGCGTACGCACATTCTGTGCGTACATCTACCCAATTATTGGATCCTACTGTGGTAGGATGATTAAAATAAAATGAAATTTTATGTTCATCTTTTTTTGGAAGAAGTGATTATATATTATTTGCAATTTTGATTATTGTGAAAGATATGTTCATGTTCACCAGACTGGTACAAAAATTGCAATTAAAGGGCGTGTTTATTTAATGTTCTGTTTTAACATTTGGTATTTCATGTACCTTTCATAGCAGGCAGAGAGACTGACAATCACACTCTGCCAGTTTACCAACCAAAATCACATAAGACCTCAAGTAATTAAAACTTGATCACGAATAAACTTCAATTAGCGGTATGGAACCCCAGATGCGCTCATAATAAAAAAAAAAAATACAAATTAGTAATTGTTTTAAAAACACGAACAAAACACAGAAGTTTTCCAATTAACGGATTCAATATTGTTAGAAGGGGCCGTCCTCACACCCAAGGAGGAGATGTTGCTCTTCTACTAAAACTGAATATTAAACACAAACCGATTAGGGTCGAAAGGGGCTTGCCCCACTCCGTCCCTGCGCGCCTTCGGCGCACGAAATCATTTCATCTACAAACCAATTAAAACTGATCACCTCGACGCCGAGGTCGTCGCCGAACGCCTCAAGGACAGCAAACAAATATCAGAATTGAGGGACCTTTGCGCCAGTCGACAAAGTCTCCAAAATATGCCCCCAACCCTTCAACTCAAGTAGGAATCAAACCGCGGAGGAACGAGCAGGACAGAACACCCTCGGGTGTGGCATTTAAGCATAAAAGCCTGCTCTCCTCCCTCTATCCTGATCTCATTCCACGTAACTAAGACGACCCAAATCAACTCAAATATGAATCAAACCACAGAGAGACGAGCAGGAAAGAAGGAAAGAACACCCTCGGATGTGGCATTTAAGCGCGAAAGCCTGCTACACCCACCCCACCCTCCCCCCTCGAACTTAATCTCATCCTACGCATTTGATCCTTCACCCAATGTAACGGCCAAACCGGTCAGGGCTACTCCAAAAATTATCATTCATCCTTCATGTTTCCGCCTTTTGTCTCGGAGGCACAACCTGTGACTCCGCATTGGAGGGAGCTCTACGAGCTCGTTCCAGTGAGGGGCCAGAGGCTGTGTCTTTGAGGCAGAAACGAAAAACATATCAGTCACACAAAAAGCTATTTGCAAGTATCGTCTGCTCCTCATGTTAAAGGGTTATTATGACCCATAAGTAGGTAAAAAGGGCCGAACTATGACCACTTGTACATGTACGTGTACAAACATACGCACACGATGCGTTCACCAATGTGGAATTCAGTGTTAAATCACACGCTTGTTCACAAAAACTGTACATGGTCTTGAATCCTCCCATGTACAGTCGTAACTCCTAGATCGTGGTTTTAACGTTCAAATACTCGTGGTGAACACGCGTTTTTAAAGAAAGGGTGAAATCGTACAGTTCACTTTCATCTTGTACGTAATTTTTTGTCGACGTTCGCATCGCAGATCAGACCCATCGATCCATCGTCGGCGAACGCGATCGAAAGCAAAAGATTCTGAGTCATCATCAAAAAACAGTTTTGGGGACTCTAAACCAGCGGTTCAGAACCCGCAATTGCGTTGGTACAGATGGTCCAGAACTCTCCCTTGTTTTTTGAGGCGGTGGGTTTTTTCCCATTTATGACATTATTATTAGGGGAATTCCTCCACTATGAGAAATTCTCAAAAAAACTCAGCTGATCGAGCGATCGGATCGCTCGATTCTCGTAATAAACTCGATCTGAACGAAGAGTGTCGTTGTCGTCGGTGTGTTGGAAATTCGCGAGCCCGCTGTCACGTTTTTGATTGATATATATACATATAGGGGAGAAAAAAATATAAATAAATAGTTATTTAGAAAAATAAATATATCAAATCGAATAGATAATAAAAAAAAAAACGTAAATCATGAGCGATTCTCAGACTATTAGAGCGAGGTTTCTTTTAAACATGCTGATGAGAGCATACGCAATCTGCGTGAACGAACAACTACATCCCATCTTGTTAGAACGATGTGTCGGATGTCGGGATCATCTAGACTTCGATCACGAGGATCATACGTGTCTAACAATGGAAAGGGAAGATATGGTCATCATGTATTTCGAACCGGCGTTCGAACGCATTAAATTCGACGATGTGATCACGTTTTGGAAGAGATTAGTCTTCTGTAAGAATCGAGACAGGCCCACAGATTCGGAAGAACTGAAATTGGCACGTAGAAGTTTGACTTTAGAAGACAACGGATGCATCAAGAAATTATTGCTGAACGAAGCATACGTCTAAGTTTTTTTTTTTTCGTTGATATAAAAATAAGGGAGAGAAGAAAATAAACAAAAAATAAATACACACATAAAATTTTTTTTATCTAGTATTAGAAAGAAAGAAAAAAAACAACACAAAATGAGAACCAGAAATAAATTGTATCCGACGTTAGTGGACGACGAGGACGAGAAGCCGAATGGCGTTTTGCCGACGGCGCCATCGCTAGAAGAAAGAGAAAGAGGAGAGAGGTATCGCATCGATCAAATCAATAGAATCCAAAAGTATCTAACTCGAGAGAGAGATTCTCGTCGTTCCCTCAAGAAGAAGTATTCGCGATTCGTGACATTCGTCAATGCGATCGACACGACACTCATCACGATTTCCATGGGTTTACATGCGGCTGGCATTGGATTGTTGTCGACCACGGTTGCCGTTCCGATCGTGCTGACCGTAGAAGGAGTGGCCCTCGCCGCCGGATTGTTTAGCATGGTCGGAAACTTTTTGAGTAGGAAATTATATCTGAAGGCGAGGAAACACAACAAGATTCACGTCTTGGCCGACTCCAAGATCGACACGATATCCGAAATGATCTCTATGGCGTTGAAAGACGGTAGGATATCAGACGGAGAATACTTCGCAATATTGAGCGAGAAAACGAAATACGATGCCATGAAAGAAGCCGTGAGAATCAAGACTCGTCAGATCATCAAGGAAGAGATGAAGGATTCTCTCGTGGAAAAGGGGAGGAAAGAGGCCAGGGAGGAATTCAGTAAGATGATAGAACTCAAGAGCAGCGATTGAAAAAAAAAAAAAATATATATATATAATAAGAACAGAATTAAAAAAAAAAAAATATTAAATTTATATATAAAATAAAAAAAAAACGAAATTAATTTAAATAACTCTTAAAAAAATGTATTGCGTAAAGTGTAAGAGAGTTACCGAGACAAGTAATTCTAGAGAAGTGCGAACTAAAAACGACAGACGGATGCTTCGCGGAATTTGCGACATGTGTGGTTCTATCAAGACTCGATTCGTCAAACAAAAGAACGCGAGCAAAGGTAAAGGCATCATGAATAAAATGATCAACAATCTACCTTTCGAAATGCATCTGCCCGGTCACAGTTTCACGGGACCCGGAACGAAATTGAACAAGAGACTCAACGCCGATCTGACTCCCAAATCTTGGAGCAAACCCGTGAATAGGGTGGACGCAGCTGCGTATGATCACGATCTGTGCTACGCCGGACATCCCGACACCAAGACTCGCAACGACGTCTGCGACAAAAACATGTTGGGGAGATTGAGAGGCATATCGAATCTGACCAGGAGAGAGAAGATGGAACGTTCGCTGGTCGGCAATCTGATCGGTGCGAAATGTCGATTCGGATGGGGCGTTCAAAAAAAAAAGCACATCTGAAAAGAAGAAGAAGAAACGATTATTGACGAGCGAATTGGCCGAGGAGTTACACAAACCCATAGTGCGTAAATTTCGAAAGAGAAGGGTGTTCGTGAAGGGTCTGGATGACATTTGGTCTGCCGACTTGGTCGACATGAGATCGTTTTCGAGGTGGAACGAGGGCGTCAAATATCTATTGACGGTCATCGACGTGTTTTCCAAATACGGTTGGATCAGAGCTTTGAAGAATAAATCGGGACCTTGCGTCGCCGAGGCTCTGAAGAGCGTGTTCGACTCGTCTTCTCAAAAACCGAGTAAATTGTGGGTGGACAAGGGAAAGGAATTCTACAACAAGGACGTTCGTCGATTGGTAGACCTCTACTCGATCGAAAACGAAAAGGAAGCCAGCGTGGTGGAACGTTGGAATCGAACGATGAAGGAGAAGATTCACAGATACTTCATTTCGACCAAAAAATACATATATGCTCTGAACGGTCTGGTGAAAGATTACAACAACATGCGGCACAGATCGATCAAGATGACTCCCGCAGAAGCTAGCGATCCTCAAAACGAAAAACGGGTCTACGCGAATCTATATCCCGAGAGATCTAAGATTAGGAAGAAGTCTAGAACGCCGAAATTTGTGGTCGGCGATCGAGTGAGAATCTACGCTTATAAGAAGCACTTCGAAAAGGGTTATACTCCTCGATGGACCTCGGAAATCTTCGTGATCATCAAAATATTTCACACCGATCCGGTGACTTACGAAATTGAAGCTTTGGATGGAGAAGAGATCATCGGAAAGTTTTACGAACAACAATTACAGAAGACGAAGTTTTGATGAAGAACACAAAATTTTTTTTTTATTTACTCTCTTTGACATTTTCTTGTTTACACACATATATATATAAGAGAGAAAAAAAAAATAATAATAAAAAATAATTAAAAACTATTTTTTTAGATAAAGAAAGCAAGTGAATTAATAAACAAAAAAAAAACAACTAAAAATCCTTTAAAATGACAAATATACTAGATATAGCACAAAGCATAGTGAAAGATGAAAGTATTCAAGAATATGAGGTTCACGAATATGAACCGGTAACCGGAACGAGTTTGAACAATGCGGGAGAGATAAGAATCAACGTCGAAACTCAAGATCTATTCATACATCCTAGTGAGAGTTACATAGTGGTGCAGGGGCGTCTCACCAAGGAAGATGGGAGCAACTACGCTGACGACGACACGGTTACTCTTGCCAATAATGGCATCATGCATCTATTCAGTAACATAAAATACATGCTATCCGGACAAGAGATAGAATCTGTTTTTCATCCTGGTCAGGCCACCACGATGTTCGGACTCTTGACGTATCCTGATGATTTTTCGAAATCCAGAGGACTTAATCAGTTGTGGGTGAAAGACACCGTCGGCCCTGCTAGCGCCGGTGCCGCCACGATATTCGACTACGTCATCAAGACGTCCAGACCTAAAGGAACGTTTTCATTCAGGATACCTTTGAAACACATCTTCGGATTCGCAGACGATTACAACAAGATCATGTACGGATTCAAACACAATCTGATGTTGATTCGAAAAGGAAACGACGACGCAATAGTGAAACTCACCGCGACCGATGCGGGTAAGATAACTCTACACAAGATATCGTGGTTCGTTCCGCACGTGGAGCCTTCGTTCCATGAGAAAGCGCGTCTCTACAAGATCATAGAATCCAAGAGTATATTACCTGTGGGATTTAGAATGAGACAGTGCGACACGGCTAGCATTCCTCCCTCCACGAATCACTTCGATTGGAGATTGACGGTGAAATCCGCTTCCGAGAGACCACGTTTCATCGTGATTGCATTTCAGACCGATAGGGACGGGGCTCAGGAAAAGAATGCGTCGCTGTTCGATCACTGCCATTTGAGAAACATGCAAGTGTTTCTGAAAGGCCACGAGATATCCAGCAATCGATTACAACACGTCATTCGACAAGAACGATTTCTCCAGACTGTACGGCGACGCCGCTGATTTTAGAAAGAAGTATCATGGTCTAGACGAATTGATGAGCAATCCCAACATATCTCCCGGCAAATACAAGTCGATGTCTCCCATGATCGTGTTCGACGTCAGTAAACAGAGTGAACGACTCAGGAGTAGCGTGTTAGACATTCAGATCAAGATGCAATTCGATAGGAACGTGCCGAGAAAAACCAAAGCCTTCGCCCTGGTCCTGTCGGATAGAGAATTACAATTCGAATCGGACGGAAATAAGATGTCGATCATTCGATGAGAGACGAGTGTGTGAAAAAAAAATTAATATATGTTAAAAATGTGGATGTAAGATTAATTAAAAAAAACTAAAATCTCGAAAACAAAATGGATGTTTTTGACACAAAAACAACAAATCATCTGTTCACTTCAGATTACTACGACGTTAAAATAAAATACTTAGAAAAATGGATTCAAATTGAATATGAAGAACGTAACACAAAAAAAGGATGGAATAGTTGTGATTTTAACGAATATCGTTTAAAAGAAAAAGAAAAGTTTGATCTCATAAGATCTAACGAAGAAATTATAAAAAATACAATTTGAAAATGTCGCAAATATAAGAAACGTCAAATAAAAATCGAATCTCAACAAACTAGATCTGGTGATGAACCAACAACCGTATTCACAAAGTGTATAAATTGTAATCATAAATGGATAGAAAATTAAAAAAAAAAAAAAGAAGTAATGAGATATAGAGAACATCTCTCCATATCTCATTAGTTTTTTTTTTGTTTTTAATAATCACACATTATTTTTTTTTAATTCATTATTTTCCATGCGAACCAGTTCGATCAGTAGACTCACCATGGAAGTGGCGGATTCGGGATTATTGGTTTTCGTGACAAAATTAATCCTGTCTCCGGCATTCACTTTGGGAGGCGTGCCGAACATGCTAACATTCGCGTGTTGATTCTCAGTCTTTTCGACGCTGTATCTCTTATCGCTCTCCACACCATTCACCATGAGATTGACGACCGCTCTGTTATTCAAATCCGAGGAAGCCAGACTCATTCGAAGGATTTCACCTCCCAACGGCATGGGATATCCCACTTGACCGTGTTTCGATCCGCTACCTCCATTTCCGAAAGACCACTCAGCTTTTCCCTCATCTAAAGCACCGGCCTCTTTGGCCCACACGGTGATCAATTGTCTAGCATATTTGACTTTCTCCACCACCAAAATCAGGGTGCAGGCATGTTCACGGGATCCGGTAGATTCGTGAGCGCGTGTCCACCCATGTCTAGTTTACCTTCCATGATGTCGCCTTTTCTCCAGACCGAGTTGTCGTCCACGTACTTTCTGCTGACAGCGCTGGAATCGAATTCGGGATCGTGATCGAGACCGAATAAATTGTGACCGTTCATGTTGATGCCACCCTCCATGGTTCTGCCAGATTCTTTGTTCAGGTAGAGATCGTCCACTTGCGATTCTAGGTATTCTTGCGATTGTATCACAGAAGAATCTACGTAGCCCTTGTTGACCGCGGTTGAGTCCACATCTGTGTTGTCGATCTTCGACAGATTCAATATCTTGTGGAATCTCGCATTCAGATCCGATTTCATTTCACGTCCATCAGACTTTCTCTGTTCCAGATCTACGTAGTGTTTGGTCGCCACATCCTTGGGATTCATGGGAGCGGCCACGTTCGTTATCTTGTTATAATTGGCGTTCAATTCCAAGTGCATCGTTTTCGTAACATATTTTTTTCTCATGTGTTCGCTGAATCTCGCGTGAGAGTCGTCCGCATATCTCTTGGTCACAGCATCGGTGGGATCTACAGGATTTGCGACGTTCACCAAACATTTGGATTTCAGATCGAGATCATCGGTCATGGTTTTATCCACGTAATTATCCAGCAGGATTCGTTCGAAATCGGCGTTCCCCCTGTCGACGTATTTTTTAGTTGCAGCATCTGCGAGATCTATTGGCTCGGGAAGATTGTAGAGCTTCTTATCATTCATGTTCAAAGGTTCTTCTCGAGGTTCATATCTCCGAACGTAACGCTCATCCAAGTTGGCAACGTCATAACCATCATCGACTTCGAACGTCTTCCTCTTCTTTCTCGGGTTGACTTTTTCGTCGTCACTTCTACCAAATTTATCGACTGGCATGTTGTTGTGGGATTTTTTTTTTTTGTTGTTTAGAAAAAATGTGTTCAAAACGCAGTTTATTAAAAATGAACTATATATTTTATTTTTCGTTTTTTTATTCGATTAAAATTTTTTTAAAATAATTTTTTATCTTTATATATACTATAAAAAAAAATCTCTCTCTAATGTAAGTCATTGAGAATGTCTTGAAATTCATCTCCTTCAGACCATCTCATGAGAATGTTGAGACACAGGTGACCGCAAAACACTTGATCTGGTGATTGCACTTGATCCGTGTTGTAAAGAACCATCGATTTATTGAAATAGTTCTTTATTTCTTTCGGCGGCGAGATTCCGTAGCTGTCGAAATAATAATTCTTCTTCTTCACGTTCTTGAACCACACCACCCAGTGAGTGCCTTCACCCGATGAATCATCTAGATTTAAAATTCCACATTCCGATTGTCGAGGTCTTCTCTTCGGCAAGGCATCTCTGGAAAACACACCTAGAAAATCTTCGATTTTCAAATCTTTTGCCGCATTCAACAGATCGATGTTGGATAGGGGTTCATTGGGTAAGACGACACCTTCTACAGATATCTTTATTTTCTTATTCATAGATGCGTATATATTTTTTTTTAATTTATTTTATTATAATTCACTAAAAATGACGTTATTTTTTTTTCTATTTTTTTTCTTTTTCTTTTTAAACTAACTTTCTCGATGTCACTATCAATTTCCATAATTTTGTGTTCATCTAATTGTTCTTGATTTTCTAGAATCCTATCATCCACAATCGTATCTGGAATCTTATCATCCACAATCATATCTGGAATCCAATCATCCACATTCATATCGTCTCTAATTAGATCCACAGTCCAATGTCCGAGTGCCAAAGTGCTTATTTTATCGTCTAACACGAATCTCTTATCGTCGTCGGCCGTCAGCGAAATCTTGTTGACTATTTCGGTATACAGGTCGGGATTTTCACTTCGAATCGATTTCATAGTCTTATACACCGGACCACTTCCTAACAGACAATCTTTATACTCTTGGAAAGAGATGTTTTTCTTCACCACGCACGCTTTAACTCCTTTGCACTTCTTGATCTCTTCATCATCTTCTAGACGATAAGCATACAGTTTGGGTCTCAAGCCCATGAATTCGACGATCTGTTTACCGCCGCTCTCGTCCTTAAATTTACCCAGCACCTTCTTGTTGTCGTTTGATTGAATGTTGGACGGGTGATCGACGGGATAATTGCTCGTGTCGAACCAATCGGCCACGTCCGGAGATATATCTCGGTAGACGTCTTTCGTCTCTATCTCGTAAACTAAAATGTCCATGTCGGTGAACAGTAGTTTGGCTTTGTCACCAAATTTTCGTTTGACGTAATCGTAGTGAAACTCGTACATCAATCGCTTGCTGACATCTAAGATGATCGGTCCGAGATAATACAGTTTGTTCAACTTCAGGTGCGTCTTTTGCATGTGAACGGCCACTAGATTTTCACTGAATATGGTTCGGTGTTTGTAATTGGGTTTCGCCACTAATGTTTTAGCTCTTTTCTCAGACGTGACGAGTCGAACGTCGGTTCTCTTCCTGATGTTTTCCATTGATTTGCCATACACGCAGTTGTTCATTAGTTTGAAGAAATCTTTTTCGAAATCATTCTCGGCTCGGGTTCTGAGATTCGTGTTGAGATCGATGTATTTTTTCATCCAAGGGTCTTCGTCGAAGCGAATGATGCGATGTATGTCGACTAATTTCATCCCGTAATCGATGTACTGTTTCAAATTCTCACTGTAGACGACGTAGTTATGTTTGTTAAATAAATTGGGAATGAGTTTTTCCTCGTCTCCTTCGTTCGGTTCCATTCAATCGGGAGCCAGCGGATAATCGTTGTGTGGATCGTGTAATTCTTCCGGATAGTTCAAATCGACTTCTAAAATGCAAGGATAGTCTTTCCATTTTTGCATCTCTTCCAGTTCCTTCACCCATTCGAAATTTCCAATCAGTAAAGGATGACTGATAGCCCAACCGTACAGATTATTGGCGTCCCAATACTGTATGTATTTAGTCGACCGTTTCGAATCTAAACCTTCTTTCATGTAGGGATTGTTAGCCTCAGAATGTCTGTGAGAGATCATCGAGACGCCACCTCTCGCAGCCCTTTCGAACATGTCCACGTTGGATAATAATTCCAATTGGACTTCGGTGATCTTCAACAGAGCGTCCCACGCCAGACCGGGTGCAGTGAAATACCAAGCGGGATCCAGATCGTAATTTTGACGACAGACGTCTCGAAAATTTTCGAACAAGTCTGCCAAGAGCAGAACGTCGGTCTTCAGATAGAGATCGTGATAATTTCTCATGGTTTTCATATCGAATGATTTCCACACGTTTTTGGCGTGTTCATATTTCTCGTCGGAAATGTCGGATTCGTATAATTTCGAATAAAAATCTTCTTTCGAAGGTAGTGCGGTGTCTTCGAATCTCTTTAGATCATTCATGTAATCGTAAGGATAGACTCCTTTCCTCAACATGATGTCTACTCATTCTCCAAAATGTTTGCTCGTGATTTTAAATTTATCCTTGCTCATGTTATCGACTAATTTTTCCAGAGCGGTCGACATGAATTTAAAAGTGTCGATGAAACGTATGCATCTACGAATGGATTTCGTTTTTTCTTTCAACGTATTCCGTCGATTACTCTTTTCCTCTCCATGAGCTTCCATTTCGTGAAGGAAATGTATCTTTCTTCGATGTTCACGATGCAATTTAATTCTTCGCGTGAGGTGCCAAGATTTTTCACGAACAGATGACTGTCGTAACCCGAGAGATTGTGAAACATCACCGGATAGAAAGCGGCGTCTTGATATTTTAAATTACACTTGCTGTGAGCCGGACCGCAATACAGACCCGTGTAATGATCGTGGTCTCTGACCTTCTTATTTTCCTCCGAATTCTCATCGAATGATTGTCTGCATATGTGACATTCGGTGGGTCTGTTATTTTTGTCCTGCTGCTCTCCCGTGATAATCATTTTTGCTGGAGTTTTGAATTTGTCGTATAACATTTGAATTTTCGATTCTAACTCTTCCACGAAACCTTTGAGCCATGTCATCGTCTTCGCGCTGTTTCGTGTAGGTGAAGGGACCCATGTTGTGTTGCGAGTCGAAAGCACATTTCACGTAAATGCAATAGCCCGAAGGTATGTGTTTTTGATATCTTTCGACGTAACTTTGAAGAGCGTTGGGTTGACAGGAACTCATTTTCGCGGTGAAACATTCGAAATCGGCGTACACGACAAATGGTACTTTTAACCTTCTATTGTGATTTTCAAACTTCTTGTTGGGTTTGGGCATTTTGACGGCGACACCTTGATTTTCATTGCAATATTCCTGATGTTTCGCTAATGATTTTTCGGTCTTAAATATGTTCATGCAGTTGCAACATAAACATATCTTATGTTTATGTTTATTATTTTGTCTCGACAGTAATCGGCTCGGATGTTTAACCCAACAATAATGACGATTGTCACCATTTGAAATCAATAATAAAATAATCGTCTTTTCTCTTCCGCGATACGAAGTCTGTCTGAGAGGATAGATCTTTTGATTTTCGTCATCGTATCCTAGGACGTTCACCGCTACGGTGGGATTTTGAACCTCGAAACGTTCGATGTGTTTTAACTCTGTTGGAAAAGTCACTCCAGTCCAATCGAGATTTTTAGAAGTTTCCTCATAATGAGAAACTCTATCGGTGTGTATTTCGACAGGGTATAAAGCGGAGGTGACTGCCCATTTAAAACACTGATCATCTTTATTTCTCACGTTGACCACGACGTGTTTCTTAGTCAAGAAATATGGTAATTCCAAGTAGGAAGATCCTTTCAACGGTTCGTTTTTAGTCATGTGAATTTCGAGTTTCAACACCTCACCGAACGTCCAATTACTACCTTCATTTTGATAATTCGCGAGAGACGTCAACATCTTGTCTTTCATCTTTTCGAAAACGTCCGATAGATCTGAACCTCGAAATACGGGTTCGACGTTAGATCTGAAATATGCATTTTTCACGATGCTCTCGCCGGACTTCACGTCGATTTTATTCATTATGCAATGGAGTATCATCTTAATTTTTTATCCCAAGTTCATGTATTCGTGAAATAAATCCAATACTTCTTTCTTCACCCGTTCCATGAACAATTTCGGATCGACTTTCTTCAACGAGGGAATCACGTCGAAAGTTTTAAAAATGCCTTTGATCGCACTCTCCCGTTCTACGGGTTTCGATTGGAATAGTTCTGCAACGAGTCGTGTTACATATTCTTCTCCTTTCTCTTCGTCGATTGCTCGTTGAATTTCGCTTGATATATCTCGTTTGTCTTGAATCTGAAGTGCATCACTCGTTTTCGTTTTAGTTTTTCTTTTCTTTTCTTTGGAAACTTGATGTTTTTCAATGGCTTTTCGTTTAGTCGTCTTCTTATTTTTCACAACCGGTGCATCTTTTGACTTCATTGCTATCGACATTTCATTTGCCTTTCTAGCGTTTCGCAAATATTCTTGTATGACTTCAATTTTTTTTGATTTAGTTCTATGCTTTCTGAAATCTGAAATTTGTAATAGATTACAAATCTCGTTTAACTGAGGTATGGTTTTCTCATTTAAATTTACCAATGTTTTATCTGTTTGCTTCATTTGTAAGAATATTTTTTTGGGGGGAATTTTGTATTAAATAATTTGTTAAAAAAGTTTTGCTTTTTTACTCTTTATATATAATAGAAAAAAAAAAAAAAAGTTAAATTTTAAAATTTAATTTTTTTAATACAAAATTTAAAATAAATATTATTTGTAAGAATTCATAAAAAAACAAATAATCGATCATGACAACAACACCTAAAAGATGCGAATTGAAACTGAAACGAGACGAAAGGTATGAGAAATCCAGTTTTAATATCTATACATTACAACCACACGATCCCATCGAATTGAATGAGGTCGAGATGGTGGACTTAGAGCGCTACTACCACAAATATCGAATGTGTTTGAAAGTGGATGAAGCCACGCTCAATTTGTTTTACGAGTACCAAAGCGAACTGTTGATTAATATCATCATCGCCGAAGACAGAGAATTCGACAGGGGTGATTTATTGTTGTCCTATGGAGGTTACATATATCCAATAATCTCACCTGAACTCATGAAGAAATCGGGTGGTGAGAGCGCATTCGCCTATGAAAAAAAACTGAAAAGAGTAAAGATGAACATTCACACCATTTTCGTATGTGGAAAAATGATGAATGTCAACTTGCTAATAACGGATTTGGAAATATAAACAATAGAGAGATTGAAATTAAAAAATTTAACTTTTTATATATATATATAAAGAGAAAAAAAACTTTTACTAAAAAAATTTTTTACATTAAAGAAAATTAAAAATTAAAAAAACAACTTTTTTATATATATATAAAGAGCAAAAAAAAATAACAAACTTTTTTTAACAAATTATTATTTAAATACAAAAATTTAAAATATAGATTATTTGCAAGAATTCGTAAAAACAAAAAAAACAAATAATCGATCATGAAGACAACAACACCTAAAAGATGCGAATTGAAATTGAAACAAGTCGAAACGTATAAGAAATTCGGTCATAAAATCTATAGATTACAACGACATGATCACATCGAATTGAACGATGTCGAGACGAAGGGCTTAGAGCACAAATACGAGAAATATAAGATGCCTCTGAAATTGAACGAAGCCGCGCTCAATTTGATTTACGAGTACCAAAGCGATCTGCAGAACATCGTCATCGCCGAAGATAGAGAATTCAACAAGGACGATTTGTCGTTGCCCTATGGAAATTACATATTTCCAAACATCTCATTCGAACTCGTGAAGAAATTGGGTGGTGAGAGCGAGTTGACCAATGTAAAAAAACTCAAAAGAGTAAAGATAAACATTCAACACGTTTTCGAAAAAGGAGAAGACACGAGCGTCAACATGCTAACAACGGACTTGGAAATATAAACAATAGAGTGATTGATTTTTAGCGAAGAAAAAATGAAAAAAAAAGTAATGAGATCATCTTTAGATCTCATTTACTTTTTTTTTTTTTTTTTGTTTTCCTTCTTCTTCACTATCATCATAATATATTATAATAATGTTTCCTTTTCTCTCAAATTTCAGCGTCGATTCTTCTTTTTCTTTTTTTTTTCTTTTTCTTTGTGATGTGATACATTCATAGCAACATTTTTGTTTATCCGAATCATAATTATGAACGAATGTTGTGCATCTCTTGGTAACACTCGCATCATTACCATTCACTTCAGAAGGTAGTGGTGACCGTGGAAAGCATCGTCTCATTCTCAACCATATATCACGCGCTTTATCTATCTCTTTCCTTAGATATCCATCATTAGCGTCTAACCATTTTTTTATTTCTTCGCTCTCTGGCTCGCGATGTTCGTCATTATCGTCAAATTCATCCAGGTGATAAATTTGTTTCTCCACCTTTTCACCCATTTTAAATATATTATTTTATACTTTCTATGATTTTATATATTTTATATAATTTTATATTTATAATAACATATTCAAAATCGGTATGTTCTTAAATGGTGAATTCTCACCGAGCAACAAACCCTTGCCGAATCGCTTGACGTTCCGTCCACTCTTCACATAGAGACTGTTTCCTCTCAGAGAGTTGCCACCTCTAACAGGTTCTAGATACAATCCTTTACCGCTGTCGTCCACGTGGACGCGACACACGGCTCCTCCCTTCTTCAAAAACAGTCCGTCGCCACCCATTAATTTCTCAACTCCCGAACTAGCGAGTCCCATGAGAGCTCCCACGCCTAAAATCACTGGTAGATAAACTAAATTTTCGAGGTCGCTCCACGATCTTATAACCCGGCGACACGTTTGGAAAGAAGGAATAGATCATCGGCTGAGCGCTACCATTCACATAGCTTTCAGCAATCACGTCCACATTCACCAGAATGCTATTGACAGCGAGAATGTCGACCGTATTTTCAGATGCCGCGTGGCCTCGATACATCTTTCGATCGAATCCCAACATCTTGCCTATAGAATCGTCCGTGTTGAAATCCACACGAAAATTATCTTCCAAATCCAACATCATCTGTAAGGTATTAGGATTGGGAGCGAGTCTGATCTTGTTGCTTCCCTTTCCATCCGTCTTCATTCGCGTCTGAATGTAATGGTTCAAATCGTCTATGTCGTAACTCCCTTTGGGAATTCGAATCTCCAACCAATCCACTCCATCGGAATACTTGAACGAGTTATTCTTTTCGGTGATGTTGGGAAAGGAATAATAAGTCTCCAGATTCACCAACGCCATCTTGTAACTTTTCTCTCTATTCAATTCGATGGAAGGTTCGAATTTCGTAGCGAATCGAGTCGAATCGCCACTCACCACGATTTGGATGGATTGTTTTGCAGCCGTATTCTCGGCTATCCATTCTAACAATTTTCCATGTTCGAACATTATATTTTAATTTTATTTTGTTTTTTTTTTTATTCAAAACTAATTATTTGAAGATTTATTATTTTTCTAATTTTTATTTTCACGCTCTATCTTATTATTATTACCATCGGGAACATAAAACTTGTCGAATCCACACTGATATTTTCTGCGATTAAATTCGCTCGTCAAATCGATCACGACGAAATTGTAAAGTCCACCATTCCAAACCCTCTTGCAGAATCTCCTGAATTCGGCAGCGCTCATGTCGTTTGCGACGTGATCGCCGTAGATGTGATTGAGATTCTTGAGATCTTGGCGAAAGAGACATAGAAAATTAGCGTTCTCCCTTATCGTCTGGGCAATCAAAAATAATTCTGCGACAGGTAGAAACAGTCCACGTTGCTGTGTCGACCCCTAACGTAATACGATTCGCATCGGTTCTGTCTCTCCAAAAGCAGATCGTCGAAAATCATGAGATTCTTATCTTCCGATTTCAGTTCTCTAGGATCCGGAACGTCGCTAGTGTTCTCATAAAATCGACACTCGACATTCGAAGATGCATTTCTCTTCATCAGCTCCGTCGCCGCGCCGTCCAAAATGGTCGAGAGCGGAGCTCCACACTTGTCGAATTCCTCGTTACTGTCAAAGATTCTGGCTATGACGTCCTTGGGCAATCTGCGATCCATGCACTCTCGAAGCAATCTGTATTCGGGTTGAAACAAGCTCTTGCCAAACACGAACAATCTGTCGTAATCCAACCAGTCGGGTCGGGACAACAGATTCATCAACAGATTGGTCTTTCCACAATTCGATTTTCCCACTATCAAACCTCTTATGCTCTTGGGAAAGTACTCGTTATTCGACCTCTTGGTTGCGGCGTCGTTCCAAGACATATCTTTAATGTTCATCTTTGTTTTATTTTTTTTTTTTTGTCTGTTATTTTAGATTCTTTTCAAACACAATTTTTTTATGTTTTTCAAACTCTGTTTTTAATGTTATTATTGTTATTTATTTATATCGCACCGTCGTGAGTTCTCTTCAATCTGGATCCACTCGTCATTTTGACTAAATCTTGTATGGGCACCACGCCATCCTTTAAATCTTTCCAATCTTTCAGCGTTCGCTCTAATGCAGCTCGCTTCGCCGGCGGACTGATCAACTTGTCGATCAACGCGTTGGCTGCCCTCTTGCCAGCCACAGAAGCTATCCTACCACTGGCTTTGGAAGCGGCTTTCTTACCAGCATCCAAAGCCACCTCCTTACCGACCTCAAACGCGGTCGATGCGAATTTTCTACCCGCATTGCTCGTGAACGCTCGCATTATAGAATCGATGATGCCAGAACCGCCTTGAACGTAAGTCCTGACGTATCCCCTGTTCTTTATCACCAACATATTTTATTTTTATGATATATTTTTTTTAATTTTTTTTCACTGGTAAATCGTTTTGTCGTTTTTAAATACTTTTATTATTCTAGTGTAAGAATTTACTGTTTTATTTTTGTTTGTTTGTTTGTTTCTCTCTACTTATTATATACACATCAATCCTTCAATTCGTTCATCAGCCTTTTATACTGGTTTTTATTCAAAACCTTCTGTCTCAACAATTCGTCAGATACGGCAACTATCTGATTATCTAATCCCGTGTTACCAGCCCGTCTGCTCCCCATCAACAAACTCAATTTCTGAAACAGAGCGTCGGGATCGCTCGGAAGAAAAATAGCGGTTTTCACCCCTTTGCCGGTCACCGATTCGTGGAACTTCTTGTTCATCTCCCATATGGGCTTCACTATTTTTGTCAACTTGTAACCTCTGTTGGCTTTGGGTCTCGTCTCTCTGGCATCGTTATTTCTCTTTATGGCGTGGGTCTGGACTAGAATGTCGCCGTAATTGTCGAAATCCTGTTCCGTGAAATCTCCGGGCTTGTCGTAAAGGAGCAATCTCCGCAGACCAGCGGTTACTTTATATTTATTCGAACCCACGATCAATTCGTCATCGTACATTTCCACCAACGTATCACCTACAAAAGTTCTACCCTCAGAATCCTTATAAATTCCATACGACTGATCTCTCTTACCGCCATCATCATCGGACGATGCGACGCTACTAGTGGTGATAGTCGAAGCCATATCATCAGACTCGCTCATATCTGTTTGAATTCCCGTGGGAACGTAATCCGGTGTAGATTGAACGGAATACCGATTTTCCAAAACTAGGAGGCAACGAACCCATTCTCAAAGAACTCTCCTTTATGGGTCTCAATTCTTCGACTATCTCCTTCCTGCTTCGCTCTTGACCCTCCGTCACGGGTTTAAATATTTTTGCGGCTTCGCATCTGAGTTCCATCTCACCGAGACATCTGCTCCTATCAGCAGCCTGAATCGCCTTCTTAGAACGTAAATACTCGGCTAAAATTCGATCTCGGCGTCTAGGATCCAACCTCCAAAACATCTTTCGTTTTAATTGTTTTTATTTATTTTTCAAAATTAAATGTTTAATTATATTTTTATGTTTTTGTGTTTTAAGTAATAATAAAAAAACTCTTTCCGTCTTAATATAATATATAATAATCTGAAAATATTCACATCTCAAACTGACTGTGTTAATTGAAGTTTAAAAAAAAAAATACGTTTAAACAGTACATGACAAACCGGTTTCTGATTTAACGCATTTTTTGACAGTAGTGTTTACATTTTGTCAAAAGATCTTCATTCATTCACACATCAATTCATCGAGTGTCGAATTAAGAGAGAATCCTTTTTTTGATGACTGTTAAACAGTTTCAACACACAATGGAAAACTGATTTTAACAAATCGCTCTCCGATTGCTATCATGAATATATTAAAAAATTTACCACTCAAAACCTAATTGAGCGGAAAATGCGTTTTAAACATTCCGATAAGTGTTTTTTGACTTTTTTCAACGAACGCTTAACAGTCAATCTCTCAATCAAGGCAAAACACAAATTATCTATTACAGATCAACTCCCTTCGAAAAAAAAACAAACCTCAAAACTCAATTTTTATCCGTCCCATCAACAGAAAACATCAATGTCTATAATACAGACTATATATTGACAATCGACTCTTTTTGAACAAAAAAACCTCATTCACTCATTACGATAACGTGTGTTAGTTGTTTACTTCAGGAAGACGTGACTGGGTTTGCAAATTTCCAACACACACCGACGACAACGACACTCTTCGTTCAGATCGAGTTTTATTACGAGAATCGAGTGATCCGATCGCTCGATCAGCTGAGAGTTTTTTTTTTTGAGAATTTCTCATAGTGGAGGAATTCTCAAAAAAAACCCAAAACTCAATTTTTATTCGTCCCATCAACAGAAAACATCAATGTCTATAATACAGACTATATATTCACAATCGACTCTTTTTGAACAAAAAAACCTCACCACCGCCTCAAAAACAAGGGAGAGTTCTGGACCATCTGTACCAACGCAATTGCGGGTTCTGAACCGCTGGTTTAGAGTCCCCAAAACTGTTTTTTGATGATGACTCAGAATCTTTTGCTTTCGATCGCGTTCGCCGACGATGGATCGATGGGTCTGATCTGCGATGCGAACGTCGACAAAAAATTACGTACAAGATGAAAGTGAACTGTACGATTTCACCCTTTTTTTAAAAACGCGCGTTCACCACGAGTATTTGAACGTTAAAACCGCGATCTAGGAGTTACGACTGTACATGGGAGGATTCAAGACCATGTACAGTTTTTGTGAACAAGCGTGTGATTTAACACTGAATTCCACGTTGGTGAACGCATCGTGTGCGTATGTTTGTACACGTACATGTACAAGTGGTCGTAGTCCGGCCCTTTTTACCTACTCCCATATCAAAACAAAATAATCTAACCGCGAAGGAGGGAACAGGAAACACCCACGGGTGTGGCAAATAATCGCCATAAACTGTTCTCCCCGCATCTCTTTAACAAGAATTAGAGTCGGGGGGGGGGGGGGGGGGATTCGACTAACCACGCCTCCAGCTTTTTGCTTTCAGCCACAGCCTCAGACAAGCAAACCAGCACACGGACTCAACGCCATTCCAGCTCTCAAAAAACCTTCGCCAACAGACTACGAATACCGGAAAAAAGCTTGAGGCAGACTATACTTGCCAAAGATAGCTCCACCGAACTACTAAGTGGCAGACTATATATGCCTGAAAAAACTTAAGACAGGAACAGATTCTGAAAAAAGGGGGAGGGACTCTAATAATCATTTCTTGCCACTCTACTATCAGTAACACCAGACACACAGTACAGACCACCACAAGAGAACCCAACACCAGGAATCAAACCACCACCGACCACCCAAGTCCCAACACCACTACCCACCATCAAAAACACCAAGATCAACCACCAACAGAAGAGCTTGAGGCAGACTTTACTTGCCAGTGATAGCTCCAACACATTACTCAGTGTCAGACTGTAATGGCCTGAAAAACAGAAGGCAAGAACAAACGACAGAAAAAAATGTGTGTGTGTGTGTGGGAGGGGGGGGGGGGGGGGGCGCAGTAATAATTTTTCACTTCTCTATTTTCAGTCACATCAGACACACAGAACAGACCACCACAAACGAACCCGAGTAGATACAACGAATGAAACAGCCTCCAACCAACCTATACCCAGAACGACCAAGAGCAACGCCGAAAGCAGCCAACAACCGCCAACAGAAGAGCTTGAGACATACTCTCCTTGCCAGTGTTAGCTCCAACACTTATCTAGTGGCAGACTATACTTGCCTGAAAAATACACAAGACAAAGATATGACAACACCTAAAAGACGCACATCCCTCGCACCATCCCCAGAGGCAGGCATTCTCCTTCAGGGAGGCGAGTGTTGGTCCTGCGTCCCGCTTTCTTGACCATTTTTGTAAAGCACTTTTTAGCGCACTTCAGGTCCCGGCCCAATAAGAAATAGCGGGCCTGTTACCCGAACCAAGAATTTTCAGGTTGGTGGTACCTTGTTAAGGTCCGTTTCTGAATTTCATGTTCCTCAATAATTGTTCACGTTTTCTACAGAGCCCAAGGCAGACTATACCTGCCGATGAAGACCTCATCTACAACAAAATAAGTGGCAGTTTATACTTGCCCGAAGAACAATGACACAGAGTACCAACACCCGTCCTCTTCCACCTTTACACCGTCTAGACATGAAGCAGATGATGATATCTCAAACTTACTGTAAAAATAATATACACAGCGTACCAGCACCACTACTTCGGCTGTAATTCCACCAGCTCTTCGGCGATTTAAAACTATACGTTTCGTTTCGAGGTCGTCGCCACAGAAATGATAGCCGATAACAAAAAAATCGTGTCTGTATGTTATTACAATCCCTCTGATAAAATAGTCGATGCAGAGGTGCTTGAATTCTTCTCGGGTAACCGCGACAAATCAGCGGCCGGCCAACGTGTTATTATTATAAACACTGTATCTTCCTGGGAGATTACAACGCCAAGCACCACAACTTCGGCTCTAATTCCACCAGCCCTAACGCCAAAGCCCTGTTCGAAGTTATTGAAAATTGTAACTTACAGGGCATCAATGAAGACAACTCCGCAGCCTACATCAGCTCCAACCCACTCCACCATTCTGACATTTTAGATCTAACAATTAACAGCCACTCTCGCAGCAAACACATCACCGACAACAAGGTTGTCGACGGTGATCTAGGTAGTGACAATCTACCGGTTTATGCCAAATTTGGTAACGGCCCTCTTGATTACCCCCCCCCCCCCCCCCACCATCCGTAGGAAGCTCACCAAAATGAACTGGACCTGTACCGCGACGTTATGGATGCCAACCTACCCCAACACTCCTTCCAGCTTGACCGACATAGAGACTGAATGCGCTAGCCTCAGTAATATAATAAATTCATCCCGTTACGATTTATGCCCCAGAGACGAAGTGCGCCCTTGGAGACGTACAATCGCAAAGGCCAAACTTTCTCTAATTAAAACAAAGTCCGAAAACGATCCCAGTAAGCGAGTGGAACGAAAGAAACCTACAAGCGCCTTCATGACGAGGTAAAGCAAGCTCTTTAAGCCGAACAGTAAAACAACTGGGAACGGGTCACATCCAAATTTAATGGGACCAATGACGCCAAACAATTCTGAAACACCAGAGGCCATCCAAACCCATAATTAGAGAAGACGATTCAATCGCTGCAAGTGACAAGGAAAAGCCCGTGGACCTTTGCAGGTCTTCTCAGAAAAATCAATCTCCCCCACAAGGGGCACGAAAATAATGATACGATTATAAACGCCATTGACGACTTTATAAACAGCTATTCTCAAATTTACCGCAACTTCTATTTTAACTCTGAACCAGAACTAGGAGACGATCATGACCTCGTCACCCCATCGTAAATGACGAAATCATCAATATCATATAAAAGTGAAAATGCTCTTCCTCACCCGGGGGGTGGGGAGGGGTGAGGGATGAAATTAGCTACACAATTCTTAAACAAATCCCCAACTCATTCATTTCAAGGTTCAGAACTCTCTACAACGCATGTTTCACCCATGGTTACTTTCCAAAATGCTGGAAATCAGCGTTTGGAGTCATGATACCAAAACCGGATAAAGATCTCTCCAATTCGGTAAACTACCGTCCTATCAATCTCCTTAGCTGCATTGATAAGGTATTCGAAAGAATCCTTACCAATCGGCTAAGAGAACATTTCGAGGACACTAATTTCTTCAACGACTGACAACGGTACCGCGTGGGGGGAATGGAGAATATCCATCGCCTCGTGGAACTTACGAAAAGAGCGATCGAAAATCAACAAGTCGGCGCAGCCGTCTTGTTAGATGTTGAAAAAGCCTTCGACTTCGTCTGGCACAACGCAGTAAGCTATAAACTCTCCAAAATGAACCTCCCAAGGAAACTATTAAGACGTCTCTCCCCTCCTTCCTAAATAATCGTAAAATTATTGTAAGGCTCAATAATGAAATATCCGAAAGCATTCCCCTGGAGGCTGGTACCTCCCAAGGGTCCATCCTCAGCCCCCTCCTTTACATTATTTTTGTAAATAACTTTAACATCACCCAGAAACAGGTCCAAATCTCACAATTCGTGGATGACAAAGGGCAATGGGACTCTAAAAGTCAACCGTCTTTTCTCCAGAACTCCATTCAAAGCGCACTGGACGATTTTCTGTCGAATGCCTCCTTTAAATTGTATATTCTCTATTCTTATGCTGTGTAATATTGTATAATACTAAGTTTTGTACAGATATTCCATATTGTATACAACAAATGTCATATGTTCCAATAAATATTGTTTAAACTAAATGCAGAATTAAACTCAACATAAAGAAAACCCAAAGAATAATATTCACCCGTAGGCTGAACAGCCGCAATTTCGATTTGAAACTAAAAGAATGCACAGAAGCTAAATTCCTCGGTATTACAATTCAATCGAAATTGACCTTCGCTAAGAACACTAACAACATCTCCACTAAAGCGCCCCACGAACTATTTGCTAAAATGCTACGAGGAACATCATGGGCGACAAACGAAACTATTCTACCAAAATTATATACAGCATTTGTTCTCCCAGAAATGGAATACAGGCAATTGTCCTCAGTGAAACGCACAAAACCAACCTCAGTAACCTTCAAAAGGCCCAAAATCACGCGCTCAGAACTGCCCTACGTGCCCTCCCTCCGTGATACCCCAACAAAACTTCTCCACGAATGGGCAGACATCCCAACCATTGAAGGCCACTTAGCCACTCTAGCTGCCAAAAACCGGGAGCTCTTTAGGGACAGCAAACTAATATCCAAACTGAACGACATCTGTGCAAGTCGACAAAAATCAAAAAAACACAGAAGAATAATATCCGATCCAAAGTCGCGACCACAATTGACTTGTTTGGACGCCAACGTGAGCAGGCTTTTGACACGCTATCAAAGCACACTCGCGGATGCGATCAAACCAGCCAATCATGACGATACCATGGAACAATGATTAATAATAACAAACAGGCCGGCAATCAGCTAAACAAAACAAAGCAGCAACTACCGCCCCTGACTAAACTAAAATCCAATAAATTCTAACAAATTACTTATAGTGGAATAAAGTAAACTAACAACTGAACTTCACGACACCTGTACCAGTCGACAAGAAACAAAAAGCGACACAAAATAATTACCGCGAGCTATCACTGCTTCCTGGGGCTATCCTGATCGGGCGAAGGCGGATCCGGTCCGGCCGAATCTAGTGCACTCGAGCCCGCTTGACCCGACCGATCCGCTCCCGCCCATGGTCGTAATGGCTCCGAGGTCCGTACTCAATCAAGATGACCCCTATCCGCGAGAAGTACAAATGGGAACAAAACCACACAGGAAACGAACAACAGTAAACACCTCGGGTGTGGCATATGAACGTCATAAACTGGTCTACCTCATAATACCCCCCCCCCCCCCAACCCATAAATCTCAACTTACTTAATTAAGATTATCCCTATAAACAAAAGTAGGAATAAAACCGCGTAGGTAACGAGCAGTAAACACCCTCGGATGTAGCATATTAGCGTCATAGACGGCTCTCTTCTCAAAATCTAAATCTGGAAGTACTTAATCAAGATGCCCCCTATATACAAACAAATGGGAAACAAACCGCGGAGGTAACGAGCAGTAAACGCCGTAGGGGTGTGGCATATGAGGGTCATAAACTGCTCTACTCTCATACCCCCCCAACCCATAAATCTCAACTGACGTAATCAAGATGACACCTATAAACACAAGTAGGAATCAAATCGTGGAGTTAACGAGCAGTAAGCACCCTCGTGTGTGGCATATTAGCGTCATAGAGTACTCCCCTCTCTTTGAAACCTCACCTACATTGGGTTACATGCTGCCTTCAACATTCGTCAGATCGTAACCAGCAGGCAGCTGGGTTCTGGCAAGCAATAATTATATATTATATTATTGTATAAAACACACTAATTCTGTTTTCTCTCGTTTAAGCAGATATGCCCCCAGATATTTTTGATCCTCCACCCCCACCCCACCCCAATAACCGCTATGGAACAACTCGAACCGTCAAGGACATTAGTAACAGCAACGAACTTTGAATATCCTTCACTCCATCCCTAAAAATAGTCATCCACCTCCGGGGAGCGAAGGTTGGTCCTGCGTCCCACCTTTAGCTCCTTTTTGTAAACGCCACTAGTGCGGATTAAGTCCCCGCTGAATTGATTAACATGCAGGCATGCCCCCGAAACAGGGAAATTCGGGTTTTTCTTCTTCGAGTAGCACCCCGAAAGGGGCCGCTGGTTGTCAAAACTGTTTGTTTGGTTGCATGGTTGTTGAAGCAGAAATATGCTCTCCCCTTCCACGAATTGCCTACATGAGGCAGACTATATTTGTCAATGATGGCCCCCAGAAACAAAAACCTAGTGGCACACTATACTTGCCCGAGGACCGTACCCCAGCACCCTCGGGGAGAGGTAGCACATTTGTCGAGAGGACCGCCTCTCACACTGGTCCTCACCCGAGGGAAGATAACCTCAACAAGAACACAAAGAAGACCGTCAAAGCTTTTTCCATCAGATTTTCGTCCTCTGCTCTCTTCTGCCATGGCCGTGATGTATAGTGAACATCAATCCAAGACTTCAAAGAAGGGATTGAAACGGGGTTGCCTCAAACCGTTCCAGAGCGCCTTCGGCGCGCGAAACCATTCTTCTCCGTCTCATTCAATTTTGTGAACAAACTTACTTTTTACATCTGTGCTGTACATCTGTCGAATTATTATGATTAAAATAAAAAAAAGATCTTTAATGATTGCCACGCCTCACCCAAGCGTATCATGGGAAGACATGATTGTATTTTATTTGCAATTTTGACCATGATGTAGGATATGTGCATGTTCACTGGATTGGCCCAAGAATTCCAATAAAAAAGCCTGTTTTTTAATATGCCGTGTCAACTTTTGGCACCTTAAATAGCTTTCATAGCACACAGAGAGACTGACATTCAAACCCTTTTTTAATTTTGTTCTCGGATCAATCAAGATGCAATTTCATCAATATATTTCATTTTTGTGGCAATGATTTTGAACGTATTTTAAATGATCTTGACCACGTGCTAACCAAGGTACATAATTGCGATATTGTGTAAACTATATGATTGAGGAGGATTTATAAAAAAAAGTGAATTTATCATATTTCTTTTGCCATTTTTCTAATTTTCCTGAAAAGTCTCTTAACTCTTTGAACACTGGTGGTATCTTCTATGTCAGTTCAATGACAGCAATTGGAACAGTCTATATTCATTATTCGTTCGAGCAGTATGTGCGAGTCACTCGACCGAGCAATTGCTCTAAAGTTCATTTGCTTGATGGGCTCCAAGTCGTTCGAGCAATGACTTTTCAGTAACTGCTAGTAGGTGTAAAGTGCAGATACCAGGACACTTTTTTCACTTCCACATGTACATGTACACGTACATGTACCCATAGAGTTCAGTGTTAAAATGTAACACGAAATGTACAAAATATGTTTTGTACATTTTGTCCTGGAATCTGCACAAGTTGGTCATCGTGTCTTAGATGGTTCAATCACCAATTGGCGAACGAGTGC
Organism: Pictodentalium vernedei; assembly: GCA_031216915.1. NCBI lineage: Eukaryota > Metazoa > Mollusca > Scaphopoda > Dentaliida > Dentaliidae > Pictodentalium > Pictodentalium vernedei. Next base: position 403,754,180 of record CM062296.1, on the reverse strand, counting down.
GGATTTCAGGACAGCAGAAGAAAATCGACCTAAAATTTACTCAACGTTCACCATCGTGAGTTAGACTTTTCGATCGGTCGTTGGTGAACACTGTGCGGATTCCAGGACAGCATTAAAATGTCGAAAAAATTAGAATCGACGAAATTTTCCCCGACGTTCGCGATCGCGTTCTAGACGGCGTTGGATGCGATCCAGTCGGTGATGAACGATTGCGGATTCCAGGACAGGAAAATCGATCATAAATTTTTTTCTCGACGTTCGCCAATGATCGATCGCACCATCTAGGACACGATAACCAACTAGTGTGGATTCAAGGACAGCAAAATATAAAAATTAAGAAATGTCGAAAAAATTAGAATGGACGAAAATTTTCTCTCTACGTTTGTCATCGTGGTCTAGACAGTGTGCAATCGATCGTGGACGAACGGCGAAGATTTCTAGTGGAGGCAACAGATGAAAAATAAAATCGTTAGGAGTTTTTTTTAGATAAATTGTAACTAATCAGTTTTGTCGAGTTTTCTTTCATTTCTTCTTTGTCGTTTAACTAAGGTGAAATGGGCGAAGTGTGTCTGAATTAGTTATGATAATGGTCTGTTTTCAAAAACGTTTTGTCGGTATTTCTCGAAGCGAAGCAAGACGCTCTTTGTGTAAATCTATCTGTTTTCTCTTTGTAAGTGTTATTTTTGCTTTGAATAAACTCTTTACTATTAAAGGTTGAAAATACCTTTAATCATAAAACTGTGCATCAATAATTCAAACACGATTCTGTTTTTTGACGATATTAAGTTTGTTTAACTGAAAAACTGTTCTAAGGATGAAAGCTGAGCAGTTCAAAAGATTAACTCCAAATTGTTCTCACCATGGAGAAAATAACCACTGATGTGATTTAATACGTTTGAAAGCGATGCATAATCGATGTTTTTTATTTTGAGATTAACTCCAAGTTGTTCTCACTGTGGAGAAAATAACCACCGATGTGATTTAATGCATTTTGAAAGCACTGCATTATTGATGTTTATTTTAGATTAACTTTTGAGTTTCTCGCCGTGGAGAAAATAACCGCTGATGTGATTTAACACGTTTGAAGTGATGCATTATTGATGTTTTTATTTTGAGATTAACTCCAATTTGTTCTCACCGTCGAGAAAATAACCACGATGTGATTTAATGCGTTTTGAAAGCGCTGCATTATTGATGTTTATTTGAGATTAACTTTTGAATTTCTCATTGTGGGAAATAACCTCTGATGTGATTTAACACGTTTGAAGTGATGCATTATCGATGTTTTTATTTTGAGATTAACTTCAAGTTGTTCTCAGTGTGGGGGAAAATAACTACCGATGTGATTTAACGCGTCTGAAGCAGTGCATTATCGATGTTTATTTGAAATTAACTCCAAGTTTCTCATTGTGGGAAAATAATCATTGATGTGATTTAACGAGTTTGAAGCGATGTATTATCGACGTTTCATTTGTAATGTTTTTCTTTTTCTTTACAACTGATTTTAGTTATATATATTAAAGACATAAAATTTTATTTATTTAAAAACATAAAAATAATCACATTAATTTTGAGAATAATAAGTAATCGACGTTACCACACTCTAAAAAGAAATATTAATAATCGAGAGAAAAAATGTTTTTACACATCAAAGATTCCAAGCGAAGGGATGAACTCCTCAACGAATATGAATGAGTCAAGAAAAGCATTCGATTTGCTGACAGAAGCAGACGATCGGGAGAGATGGAATTAAGATGAGAGACCACCAAACTATTCAAACCCGTGACAGAGGTTCAGGGACAAAGCAAGAAGAAGATCGTTGAGGAACTGAAACCCATAAAAGAGAGTTCTTTGAGAATGGGTTCAAAGTTTTCCATTCAAAGATCTCAGTCGGATTACGTTCCAATGAGAATCAAAACCGATGTGAGCGAGAGTGATGATACAGCTTCGACTATTGCCACTAGTAGCATCGCGTCGTCCGACGATGGTGGTAAGAGACTTTAGAGACTTGTATGGACTTTACAGGGATTCGAGTGGTAGGACTTTTCGTGGGCAACACTGAAGTACGAGAGGATGATGAGGATTTAATCGTCAGTTAGAATAGGTATGAATTAACTCCTGGACTGTGCAAATTGCTCCTTTTTGACAAGCCTGGAGATTACACGGATTGGGATTTCAACAATTACAGCGACATTCTGGTTCAGACCCACGTCATGAAGAGGAATAATGACACCAGAGAGACGAAACCCAAGGCTAACAGAGGTTACAAGTGGACGAAGGTGGTGAAACCCATATGGGATACGAATAAGAAATTCATCGAATCGGTGACACAAAAGGGAGTGAGAACCACTTTTCTTCTGCGTGATTCTGATGCTCTGTTCGAGAGATTGAAATTGTTGATGGCTAGTCAGCGTGTTGGTAATACTGGAGTGGATAATCAGATAATGAGTATATGGGGCGAATGTTAAGGCACAAGGTCTTGGATAGACGAGATTATAAAAGGCTGATGAATGAATTGAAGGATTGATATATAGTAAGTAGATAGAAAAAATAAAATAGATAAATGAAAGTAAATCTACACTAAAAATAATAAAAGTATTTAAACAAAAAAAAAACGATTTATGAGCGAAAAAGAAAATATATATAAAATAAAATATGTTCGTGATAAAGAACAGGGGATATGTTAGAACTTATGTCCAAGGTGGTTCTGGTGTCGTTGATTCTATAATGCGAGCATTCATGAGCGATGCAGGTAGAAAACTCGCATCAACCACACCTGAGGTCGGTAAGAAAACGTTTTTGATGCTGGTAAGAAAGCTGCTTCCGAAGCTAGTGGTAGGATCGCTTCGGTGGCTGGCAAGAGGGTGGCAGATGCATTGATCAATTAATTGATCAGTCTGCCAGTGAAGCGAGCTACGTTAGAGCGATTGCCAAAAAGTTGGAAAGATTTTAAGGATGCTGTGGTACCCATACAAGATTTAGCCAAAAGGACGAGTGGATCTGGATTGAAGAGAACCCACAACGGCGTAATATAAATAAATAATAATAAATATTTATAAATCGAGTTTGAAAAACCTAAAAAAATTGTGTTTGAAAATCTAAAAAAATTTAAAGAAAAAAGATGAACATCAAAGATATGTCTTGGAACGACGACACGACCAAGAGGTCGAAAAACGAGTTCTTTCCCAAGAGCATAAGAGTCTTGATAGTGAGAAAATCGAATTGTGGAAAGATCAATCTGTTGATGAATCTGTTGTCGCAACCTGGCTGGTTGGATTACGACAGATTATTCGTGTTCGGCAAGAGTCTATTTCAACCCGAATACAGATTGTTTCGAGAGTGCATGGATCGTAGATTGCCCAAGGTCGTCATAGCCAGAATCTTCGACAGTAGGGAGGAATTCAACAAAAGCAGAGCTTCTCTTTCAACCATTTTGGATGGTGCGGCGATGGAATTGATGAAGAGAAATGCATCTTCGAACGTCGAGTGTCAATTTTACTAGAATGCGAGCGATGTTCCGGATCCCAGGGAATTGAAATCGGAAAATAAGAATCTCATGATTTTCGATGATCTGCTTTTGGAGAGACAGAACCGATGCGAATCGTATTACGTTAGGGGTCGTCACAGCAATATGGACTGTTTCTACCTGTCTCAAAATTATTTTCCACTGCCCAGACAGACGATAAGGGAGAACGCTAATTTCCTGTGTCTCTTTCGCCAGGATCTCAAGAATCTCAATCACATCTACAGAGATCACGTCACAAACGACATGAGCAGAGAAGAATTCAGGAGATTCTGCAAGAGGGTTTGGGATGGCGGAGTTCACAATTTCGTCGTGATCGATTTGACTAGCAAATTTAAAAGCAGAAAATATCAGAGCAGATTCGACAAGTTTCGTGTTTCTGATGATAATAAAATAGAGAGCGAAAACAAAAATTGAAAATAATAATAAATCATCAGTAATTTAGTTTTAAAAAATAATAAAAAAATTAAAAAAATAATGTTCGGAAAGGAGAATTGTTAGAACGGATAGTCGAGTATACAGCTCCAAAACAGTCCATTCAAATCGTGGTGAGTGGAGATTTGACTTGATTCAAACAAAATTCGAACCTTCCGTCGAATTGAATAGGAAGAAAAGATACGTGATGGCGATGGTGAATCTGGAGACTTGTTATTCCTTTCCCAACGTCACTGAAAAGAATAACTCATTCAAGTATTCCGATGGAGTGGATTAGTTGGAGATTCGAATTCCCAAAAGAAGTTACGACATAGGCGATTTGAACAATTAGATTCAGATGCGAATGAAGACGGATGGAAAGGGAAGCAACAAGATCAGACTCGCTCCAAACCCTAATACCCTACAGATGATGTTGAATTTTGATGATAATTTTCGAGTGGATTTCAACACGGATGATTCGGTCGGCAAGTTGTTGGGATTTGATCGAAAAATGTATCGAGGCCACGCGGCATCTGAAAATATTATCGACATTCTCGCCGTCAATAGTATTCTGGTGAACGTGAACGTGATTGGTAGCATGCAACCGAAGATCTATTCCTTCTTTCCAAATGTGTCGCCAGGTTATAAGATCGTGGAACGACCTCAAAATTTAGTTTATCAACCTGTGATTTTAGACACATTGTATAGTCTCAAAACTACGTTGGCGGATCAAAATGGTGAACTGTTAGATGTTCATGGAGAGAGGGTGATGATACGATTTCACATAAGAGAAATATAAAAGCAAAAAAAAAAATAAAATAAAAAAAATATTGCGTATATATATATAAATAAGAAAATAAAAGAAACACAATATTAATTTACAAAAGTTATTTAATATATAATTATCATTAAACTGTAGCGGTTGAGGTATAACGGCCATTTACCAACCAGCCTGTTGGTCCGGATCTCTTAGTCTCGTGGTAAATCGGTCGCTTTGTGTGCTAGAGGTCGACGGTTCAAACCCCTGCTCCCGCACTTATCTCTCCTCCTGTTACATTTGGGGGCTCATCCAATCCTCAGCAGTAGGTGGCACTGTGAGTGTTTCAACCGCTCTGAGGGAAGAACTTGGGTGAGATTCACATGTGGTGAATCTCAGAAGAAGGGGAGAGTAGTGTAGTGGTCGAGGTATAACGGCCATTTATCAACCAGCCTGGTTGGTCCGGATCTCTTAGTCTCATGGTAAATCGGTCACTTTGTGTGCTGGAGGTCGACGGTTCGAACCCCGGCTCCCGCACTTATCTCTCCTCCTGTTACATTTGGGGGCTCGTCCGATCCTCAGCAGTAGGTGGCACTGCGGGTGTTTCGACTGCTCTGAGGAGGAACTTAGGTGAGATTCACATGTGGTGAATCTCAAAAGAAGGGAGAGTAGTGTAGCTGTCGAGGTATAAAGGCCATTTACCAACCAGCCTGGTTGGTCCAGATCTCTTAGTCTTGTGGTAAATCGGTCGCTTTGTGTGCTATAGGTCGACGGTTCGAACCCCAGCTCCCACACTTATCTCTCATCCTGTTACAAAACAAAAAAAACAATTGAACAAAATATATTCAAAAGAAAAAAGAAATATGACTCGATACATGGTTAAAAACGTGAAGGACAGAGAGACAAATTTCGGAGAGCGTTAAGAGCTCGAGGCGAGGTGGTGAGATTCAAATTCACTCACGTAGATCTGGAGAGTGGCAGTCACGATTCGATCGCCTGGACCAGAACTCAAATCAAAAGGATGGAGAAAGCAATTCGTGATGGAAGAGGGTTGATGGTGAGATTGAGTCCCGTTCAATTGAGATACAATATGAGAATAAAAGGCGGTTTCCAACTGCTATTGGCAGGACTCGCTGGAAAAGCATTGCCCTTTCTCACAAAGACGCTGTTGCCGGCTCTCGGCATGGGAGCTGCCTCGGGACTCGCGACTTAGGGAGTTCAGAAATTAATGGGCGGCAGACTGTTTTTGAAGAAGGGAGGAGTCGTGTGTCACGTCGACACAGGCAGCGGTAAAGGATTGTATCTAAAACCTGTGAGGTGGTAACTTTTTCAGTGAAGAGAGAAAAAGAACGTGAAGCGACTCAGTAAGGGTTTGCTGTTTGGTCCGAATTTGCCATTTAAGAATATACCACTTTTGAGTATGTTATTATAAAGTAAAAAAAAAAAAAATTATATAATTATATAAAGTATATAATATAAATTATATAAAGTCTAAAAAAAATAATATAAAAAATGGATAAAAAGGATTACAAGACCTTTTTGAATGATAATGATGGATATTTTAGGAAAGAACTGGAAAAAGAATTGAAAAATAGAGGAAGAAGAGTGAGTTGTTTTCCACCACCACCACCACCATCTTTTGAAGAGAATAAAGATGTGAGTGTTGTCAAGAGATGCACCACATTCATTCACAAATATGATAAAGGGAATGAAATGTGTTAGTATAAAAAAGGTAATATATCAAAAAAAAGAAAACAAGAATCAATAATGAAAGTGAAGAAAAAGGGAAACGTTATTACAATATATATGAGCAATAGTGAAGAAGAAGAAGAAAAAAATAAAAAAATAAAAAGTAATGAGATTTAGAAAGATGTTCAATCCCTCTAGATCTCATTACTTTTTTCCCTTCTTCACTAATCGTTCTCTCTATTGTCTTTTTTATATTTCCAAGTCCGTTATTAGCATGTTAATGGTTGTGTCTTCTCCTTTTTCGCATATGTGTTGAATGTTTATCTTTACTTTTGCAAGTTTTTTTACTTCGGTCAATGCGCTCTCACCACCCGATTTGTCTACGAGTTGGAGAGAGTTTTTTTTTGATATATGTAACTTCCATATGGTAACAACAAATCGCTCTTATCAAATTCTTTGTCTTCATCAACGATGATATTCTGTAGGTTGCTTTCGTACTCGTAAAACAAATCAAGCGCAGCTTCGTCCAATTTCAAAGGCATGCTATATTTGTTGTATTTGTGCTGTAAGCCCTTCGTCTCAACCCCATTCAATTCGATAGCTTCGTGTTGTTGTAACCTATAAATTTTACAACCAAGTTTCTTGCACATTTCGACTCATTTCAATTTCAATTCGCATCTTTTAGGTGTTGTTCTCATGGTTGATTATTTTTTTGTTTTATGAATTATTGCAAATAATAATAAATTTTTGAATTTTGTGTTTTTTTGTTAAATAATAATTTTTGTAAAAAGTTTTTCTCTCTCTATATATACATAGAAAGTTTTTAAATTTAATTTTTCTTTAATGTGAAATTTTTTTTGTGAAAGTTTTTTCTCTATATATATATAAATACAAAATTTAAAATTTTTAATTTCCTTTATTTTTGTCATATTAAATCAATTTTTTCCATGTTAAGGAAATAAAAATCGATCAACCTAAAAAAAAATGTGTTTTTTTTTAGGGGAATTAAAAACAAATATATAAAAGACTGTTTTAAAAACTTTTTACAAAAAATTATTATTTAACAAAAAAATTCAAAATATATTCTTACAAATAAAGAAAACCAATAAAAACAGAATGGAAAATTTAGATAAGTATACCATACCCCAGTTAAATGAGATTTGTAAAGAATTAAAAATTCCAAATTTCAGAAATCATAGAACCAAATCCAAAAGAATTAAAGCCATACAGGAGTATCATTCGTGAGGAGATGAAAAATAAATCGAAAGATCGAAAGTGAACAAACTTAAACAAACTCGAACTGAGAAAAATAAGCCGATGGCAGTAACATCTGATGATAGAAAACGAAACGCGATAGCAGTGCAGCATGATGAAAAACGTAGATCATATGTGAGGAGTTACGTAGTTTGCTTGATGAAAAGGGAAACATTCCAGTTGCAAAAAGTGAGAAGAAAAAGGTGGCAAAGGGAATCGAAATGCCGACGTCAAAGAAAAAAACGTTCTGTTTGCGGAAAATAAGAAGAAGACCAAACGAAAAGCCGCTGAAGAGCTAAAAAAAATAAGAAAAATGAAAACGAGTGATGCAGTTCAGAATCGAGACGAATGACATATATTGAATGAAATTCAATGAGCAATCAATGAAGGGAAAGGAGAAAAATATGTAGGACGAATCGTCATGAAAGCATTCCAATCAATCCCATAGAACGGGAGAGTGCGATCAAACTTTTGACGTGGTTCCCTTGTTCAAGAAAGTTGATTTGAAATTGTTCATGGAGCGGGTGAAGAAAAAAGTATTGGATTTGTTTCGCAAACACATGGACGTTGGACTAAAAATTGCAATGATACTCCATTGCGTAATGAATGAAATCGATGTGAACTCTAGTGAGATCATCGTGAGAGATGCATATTTCAGATCTAGACCATATTTCGAGCTTCTAATTTATCGGACGTTTTCGAAACGATGAAAGACAAGATGTTGACGTCTCTCACGAATTATCAACATAGAGGTAGTAATTGGATATTTGAAAGGGGTTGAATCTCGAAATTCACGTGACCAAAAACGATCCGTTAAAAGCGTCTTCCTATGTGGAATTACCGTATTTCCTAGCTAAAAAAAGTGCCGTGGTCAACATGAAAAATAAAGGTGATCAGTGTTTTAAATGGGTGGTCACCTCCACTTTATACCCTGTCAAAATCCACCCCAAGAGAGTGTATCATTATGAGGAGACTTGTAAAAATCTGGATTGGACCAGAGTGACTTTTCCAACACTGTTAAAAGACATCAGACGTTTTGAAGCTCAAAATTTCACCGTAGGGGTGAACATCTTGAAAAATGAACGATCTATCCTCTCAGACAGACTTCGTATCTCGGAAGAGAAAAGACAATTATTTTGTTATTAATTTTGAACGTTGACAATCGTCATTATTGTTAGGTTAAATATCCAAGCCGATTACTGTCAAGACAGAATAATAAATATAAAAGTATGATATATTTATGCTGCAATTGCATGAACACATTTCACAGCAAAAATCGTTAGCGAAACATCAGAAATATTGAATATGAAAATCAAGGCGTCAGTGTCGAAATGCCCAAACCCAGCACCATCATGAACTTTCACAATTACAATAGAAGGTTAAAAGTGCCATTCATTGTGTACGCCGATTTCGAATGCTTCACCGTGAAAATGAGTTCCTGCCAACCCGACGCTCTTCGGAGTTATGCTGAAAGATATCAAAAACATGCATCTTCGGGCTATTGCATTTATGTGAAATGCGCTTTCGACATGCAACATGACATAGGTCCCTTCACCTACACAAAGCGGTGCAAAGACGATGACGTGGCTCAAAGATTCATGGAAGAGATAGAATCAAAAATCCAAATTTTATACGACAAATTCAAAACTCTGGTGAAAATGATCATCACGTGAGAGAAACAGGACGAAAATAACAGAGCCACTGAATGTCACATATGCAGACAATCATTCGGCGAGAATACGCGTGAAAATAAGAAGGTCACAGACCACAACCATTACACTGGTCTGTATCATGGTCCGGCCCACAGAAAGTGTAATTTAAGATATCGAGATGCCACTTTCTATCCGGTGATATTTCACAATCTCTCGGGTTACAACAGTCATCTGTTCGTGAAAAATCTCGGCACCTCCCACGAAGAATTAAACTGCATCGTGAACAGCAAAGAAAGATACATTTCCTTCACGAAATGGAAGGTCACAGAGAAGAAAAGATTAATCGACAAAGAGACATTGGAAGAAAAACAAAATACATTCCTGGAGCCATACGTTTCATTGACAGTTTTAAATTCATGTTGACCGGTCTGGAAAAATTAGTCGATAACATGAGCGAGGACAAATTTAAAATCATGAGCAAACACTTCGGAGAATGAATAGACATCATGGTGAGGAAAGGAGTCTATCCTTATGGTTACACGAATGATCTAAAGAGATTCGATGACACTGCACTACCTTTGAAAGAAGATTTTTATTCAAAATTATATGAATCCGACATTTCTGAAAAGGAATACGAATATGCTGAAAACATGTGGAAACCGTTTGATATGAAAACCATGAGAGATTATCATGATCTCTATCTGAAGACTGACGTTCTACTCCTTGCAGACATGTGCGAAAATTTTCGAGACGCCTGTCATCGAAATTACGATCTGGATCACACTTGGTATTCCACCGCACCCGGCCTGGCATTGGACGCTCTGTTGAAGACCACCGAAGTCCAATTGGAATTATTATCCAATGTGGACATGTTGCTCATGTTCGAAAAGGCCACAAAAGGTGGCATCTCGATGATCTCCCACAGGTATTCTGAAGCCGACAATCCCTACATGAAGGAAGCTTCGAATAAATACATACAGCATTGGGATGCTAATAATCTGTATGGTTGGGCCATGAGTCATCCTTTACTGACTGGAAATTTCAAATGGGTGATGGAACCAGAAGTGATGCAAAAATGGAGAGACTATCCTTGCATTTTAAAAGTCAGTTTGAACTATCTGGCAGAAGAGTTACACGACCTGCACAATGATTATCTGCTGGCTCCCAAATGAATGGAACCGGTCAAAGGAGACAACGAAAAACTCATTCCAAATTTATTTAACAAACTTAAGTACGTTGTCTATGGCGAGAATTTGAAACAATACGTCGATCACGGGATGAAATTACTCAACATACATCACATCATTCCATTCGACGAAGAGCCTTGGATGAAAAAATATATCAATCTCAACACGAATCTCAGAATTCGAGCCAAGAACGATTTTGAAAAAGATTTCTTCAAACTCATGAACAACTGCATGTATGGTAAATCGATGGAAAACATCAGGAAGAGAACCGACATTCGACTCGTCACGTCCGAGAAAAGAGCTAAAAAATTAGTGACGAAACCCAGTTACAGACACCAAACCATATTCGAAAAAAATCTAGTAGCCATTCACATGCGAAAGATGCACCTGAAGTTCGACAAACCCTATTATCTTGGACCAATCATCTTAGATATCAGCAAGCAATTGATGTACGAGTTTCACTATGATTACGTCAAACGGAAATTCCGCAAGGAAGCCAAACTACTGTTCACCAACATGGACAGTTTGGTTCACAAGATAGAGATGAAAGACGTCTACAGAGATATATCTCTGGACTTGGCCACGTGGTTCGACATGAGCAATTATCCCGTCGATCACCCATCCAAAATTCAATCAAACGACAACAGGAAGGTGTTGGGTAAATTTAAGGATGAGAGCGGTGGTAAACAAATTGTCGAATTCATGGGTTTGAGATGCAAACTGTACGTTTATCGCCTAAAATGCGAAAAGATCAAGAAGTGCAAAGTGGTTCAAGTGTGCGTGGTGAAGAAAAACATCTCTTTCCGAGAGTATAAAGATTGTCTGTTCGAAAGTGGGCCAATGTACAAGACTATGAAATCGATTCGAAGCGACAATCATGACTTGTTGTGAGAATCAACATGAAATAATCAACAAGATTTTGCTGACGGCTGACAACCATAAGAGAATCATATTAGATGATAAAATAAGCACTCTGGCACTCTGACATTGGGTTTTGGATATGATTAAGGACGAGAGGATTCCTGAAAATCAAGAGGAATTAGACGAAATCAAGACTATGGAAATCGATAGAGAATTGAGAGATTTAGTTTAAAAGCAAAAGGAAAAAAATAAAAAAATAAAAAAAATACACCATTTAGTAAATTATAACAAAATAAATAAATGAAAAAAAATACACATTTATGAATAAGAAAATACAGATATCCGTAGAAGGTGTTGTCTTACCTAATAAACCCTTATCCAACATTGATCTGTCGAATGTGGCGAAGGCCTTGGAAATCAAAGATTTTCGAGGTGTGTTTTCCAGAGATGCCTTGCCGAAGAGAAGACCTTGACAATGACAGTCGGAATGAGGAATTTTAAATCTTGACGATTTATTGGGTGAAGGCACTCAAAGGATGGCGTGGTTCAAGAACGGGAAGAAGAATTATTATTTCGACAGCTATGGAATCTAGCCCCTGAAAGAAATAAAGAACTATTTTGATGAATCGGTGGTTCGTTACAACACAGAATGAGTGCAATTGCTGGATCAAGTGTTTTGCGGTCACCTGTGTCTCTATGTTCTCAAGAGATGGTCGGAAGGAGATCAGTTTCAAGACATTCTGAATGATTTACATAGAGAGATTTTTTATAATATATATATAAAGGTAAAAATTATTTTAAAAAAAACTTAATTGAAATAGAATAAAAAATAAAGTAAGTGCAAAATAATTCATTTTCAGAAAACTGCATTGAAATATATTTTTAAAACAAAAACCAGAAAAACATGCCAGTCGATAAATTTGATAGGAGTGATGACAAAAGTCGACCTAAAAAGAAGAGGAAGATGCTAGAAGTCGGCGATGGTTATGATGTCGACAACTTGGATGAATGTTTCATTTGGAGATACGAACCTCGAGAGGAACCTTTGAACATGAACGATAACAAGCTCTACAATCTTCCCGAACTGGTAGATGTCGCAGATGCGATGACTAAAAAATACGTTGACAGGGGAATGCAGATTTCAAACGAATCATGAGAGATAATTACATGGATAAAGCCATGACCGACGATCTCGATCTGAAATCCAAACGTTTTGTGAACATCGCAAATCCCATAGTTTCCACCAATGCCACGACCAAGAAATACATGGATGACTCTCATTTGCAATCCGGCGAACACCTGAGAAGTAGATACGTTCAGAAAACGATGCAATCGGAATTGAACGCCAATTCTAACAAGATAACGAACGTGGCCACTCCCAGGAATTCCAAGGACGTGGCGACCAAACACTATGTAGACCTGGAACAGAGAAAGTCTGCCAGATGAGAAATGAAATCAGATCTGAATGCAGGATTCAACAAGATATTGAATCTGTCGAAGATCGACAATGCGGACGAAGACTCCATCGTGGTCAATAAGGGCTACATGGATTCCAATGTGACATGATCTCAAGAATACATAGAATTGCAAGTGGATGATGTCTACCTAAACAAACAATCTGGTGGAACCATGAAGGGTTGCATCAACATGAACGGTCAGAATTTATTTGGTCTCACTCATGATCAGGAATTTCATTCCAGCATGGTCAGCAGACAGTACATGGATGACAACTCTGTCTGGAGAAAGGGTGACATCATGGAAGGTAAACTAGACATGGGTGGACACGCGCTCACGAATCTGCCAGATACCGCACACACGTCGGACGCTTGCACCCTCATTTCGGTGGTGGAGAAAGTCAAATACACCAGACAATTGATCACCATGTGGGCCAAAGAGAGCGGTGCGTTAGACATGTGAAAAGCTGAATGGTCCTTCAGAAATGGAGGTAGCGGATTGCAACATGGTCAGGTGGTATATCCCATGCTGTTGGGACGTGAAATTATTAAAATTGGTCTGACTTCCACGGATTTGAATAACAGAGCGGTCTTCAATCTCAGGTGAACGGAGTAGAGAGTGATAAGAGATAGAGCATTGAAAAGACCGAGAATCAACACTTGAAAAGTAAACGCCGGAGACAGGATTAATTTCATTACGAAAACCAATAATTCCAAAGCCGCCACTTCCGTGGCGAGCCTACTGATCGACCTAGATACTCTGAACAAACAGTGAATGTGTGGAAATAATCAATTAAAAATAATGAGTAATTATTAAAAACAGAAAAACTAAAAAAACAACAAAAAAAATAAAAAGTAATGAGATCTAGAAAGATATTCAATCTTTCTAGATCTCATTACTTTTTATTTTTTTTTTTTGTTTTTTGCTTTTAATACGTTATTTCTTGTAATGTTTCATCTCGTGAAATTGGATCGCCTATCTCGAAACAAGATCTATTTTGGCATTTTGGAGAGCTTTTTATAAATTTTGAAAAGTAGTTGGTCCTCTATACATCAATGTGTCTAAAAGTTTTCTGGTTTATCTTCTATGAAGATTTTACTCTCAATTTCGCATCTCATATAATCGGTCAATATCAAAGGTTCTGTTCCGACTAAATGTCTAGAATTATTGCTAGCAAATCTTGCAAAATATTTTTAATCAAACCACGTCTGTTTCTTCTGAAGTACTCTCTTTATCATTCATTTTTGTAATTATTTTTTTTTTTAATTTTTATTTATATATTTTTATTTTCTTTCTTTTTTTCCTTTTTTTCACACACATGTCTCTCAGCAAATGATTGACATCTTATTTTCATCCGATTTGAATTGTAATTCTCTATCCAACAACAGGACCAGGGTAAAGGCCTCGGTTTTTCTTGGCACGTTCTTGTCGAACAGCATCTTGAACTGAATGTCTAAGACGTTACTCTTGAGTATGAACATGGGATGCATCAACTTGTATTCGGCGGAGATATATTAGGGTTTCTCATCAACTCGTCCAGACCATGATACTTCTTTCTAAAATCCACGGCATCGCCGTGCCGTCTGCAGAAATCATTCTTCTTGAATGACGCATTGTAATCGATTGAGGGATATCTCTTGGCATTCAGAAACACTTGCATTTTTCTCAAATTGCAGTGATTGAACTGTGACAAATTCTTTTCTTGAGACCCATCCTTGTTGGTCTGAAACACGACCACGATGAAACGTGGTCTCTCGGAATCAGATTTCATGGTCAATCTCCAATCAAAAGAACATGGAATGCTAGCCGTGCCACACTGTCTCATACTAAATCACACGAGTAATTTACTCTTGGATTCTATGATCTTGTAGAGATTCATTTTTTCCACGGTTGAAGGCTGTATGTGTGGAACAAACCACGATATCTTGTGTAGAGTTAACTTAGCCATAGTGGTCGCAGAGAGTCTCACTATTGCGTCATCGTCTCCCTTTCAAATAAACATCAGATTGTGTTTGAATCCGTACATGATCTTGTTGTAATCGTCCATGAATGCGAAGGTGTGTTTCAAAGGTATCCTGAAGGAAAAGGTTCCTTTGGGTTTGGAAGTCTTGATGATGTAGTCGAATATCATGACGGTGCTTGCGTTGGTGGGGCCGATACCCACAATGGTGTCTTTCACCCACAACTGATTAAGTCCCTTGGATTTTGCAAAAATCATCTGGATACATCAAGAGTCCGAACATCGTGATGGCCAGACCGTGATGAAACAATCTGGATAGCAAGTATTTTATGTCACTGAATAGATGCATGATTCCATTATTAGCTAGAGTTACCGTGTCATTGTCGATGTATTCGCTCCCATCTTCCTTGGTGAGACGTCCTTGCACCACTATGTAACACTCGCTAGGATGAACAAATAGATCTTGAATTTCGATGTTGATTCTTATCTCTTCCGCATTGTTCAAACTCGTTCCGGTTATCAAATCATATTCGTGAACCTCGTATTCCTCAATACTTTCATCTTTCAGTATGCCTTGTGCAATATCTAGTATATTTACCATTTTTGAAGGTTTTTTTTTTTTTTGTTTATTAATTTGTTGCTTTTTTCTAAAAATAGTTTTTAATTATTTTTATTATTATTATTTTTTTTCCTTTATATATATGTGTGTAATCAAGAAAATGTTAAAGAGAGTAAATATATATATATTTTTTTTTATTAAAACTTCGTCTTCTGCAATTGTTGTTCGTAAAACTTTCAAATGACCTCTTCGCCATCCAAAGCTTCGATTTCATAATTCACCAGATCGGTGTGAAATATTCTGATTATCATGAAGATTTCCATGGTCCATCGAGGAGTGTAACCCTTTTCGAAGTGCTTCTGATAAGCATAGATTCTCACTCGATCGCCGGCCGCAAATTTCGGTGGTCTAGACTCCTTTCTGATCTTATATCTCTCGGGCTATAGATTCGTGTAGACCCGTTTTTCGTTTCAAGAATCGCTAGCTTCTGTGGGAGTCATCTTGATCGATCTGTGTCGCGTATTGTTGTAACCTTCGACCAGACCGTTCAGAGCGTATATATATTTCTTGGTCGAATTCGGAGGGAAGTACCTGTGCATCTTTTCCTTCATCGTTCAATTCCAATGTTCCACGATGCTGGCTTTCTCTTCATTTTCGATCGAATAGAGTTCGACCAACTGACGAACATCCTTGTTGTAGAATTCCTTCCCCTTGTCCAACCACAATTTATTCGCTTTTCTTTTCGAGACGACAAGTGGAATACACTCTTCAGAGCCTCGGTGATGCAAGGTCCCGATTTATTCTTCAAGGCTCTGATCCAACCATATTTGGAAAAGACGTTGATGACCGTCAATATATATTAGATGACCTCGTTCCACCTCGAAAACGATCTCATGTCGACCAAGTCGGCAGACCAAATGTCATCGAGACCTTTCATGAACACCCTTCTCTTTCGAAATTTACACACGATGGGCTTGCGTAACTCCTCGGCCAATTTGCCCGTCAATAATCACTTCTTCTTCTTTTCCAAGACGCTTTTTTAATGCCCAATCCAAATCAACGTTTCGTACCGATCACTTTGCCGACCAGCGAACGTTAGAACTTCTCTCTCCTGGTCAGATTCGATATGTCTCTCAATTTCGCCAAAATGTTTTTATTGCAGATGTCGTTGTGAGTCTTGGTGTCGGGATGGCTGGCGTAGCACAGATCATGATCGTACACGTCCGCGTCCACCCTATTTATGGGTTTGCTCCAAGATTTAGGAGTCAGATTGGCATTGAGTCTCTTGTTCAATTTTGTTCCGGGTCCCGTGAAACTGTGACCTGGCAGATGCATTTTGAAAGGGAGATTATTGATCATTTTATTCATGACGCCTTCGCCTCTCGTCATTTTTCTGTTTGACGAAATTCAGTCTTGATCGAACCACACACCTCACAAATTCTGCGAAGCATCGGTCTGTCGTTTTTTGTTCGTACTTCTCGAGAATTACCTATCTCAGTAACTCTCTTACACTTTAAGCAATACATTTTTTTTTTGAGGGTCATTTAAATAATTTCGTATTTATTTTTTTATAATTTTATATATAAATTTAATATTTTTTTTTCTTTAAAAAATTCTATTCTTATTTTATAAATATTATTTCAATCATTGCTCTTGAGTTCTATCAACTTACCGAATTCCTCCCTGGCCTGTTTCCTCCCCCTTTCCACGAGAGAAACCTTCATCTCTTCCTCGATGACCTGACTAGTCTTGATTCTCACCGCTTCTTTCATGGCATCATATTTCGTTTTCTCGCCCAATATCGTGAAGTATTCACCATCCAATATCCTACCATCTTTCAACACCTTCGAGATCATTTCGGTTATCGTGTCGATCTTGGAGTCGGCCAAGATGTGAATCTTTTCATGTTTCCTAGCCTTCAGATATAATTTCCTACTCAAAAAGTTTCCGACCGTGCTAAACAATCTGGCGGCGAGAGCCACTCCTTCTATGGTCAAGACGATCGGAAGGCCAGCTGCGGGTGGCAACAATCCAATACCAGCCACGTGTAAATCCATGGAAATTGTGATGAGTGTCGTGTCGACCGCATTGACGGGTTTCACAAGGTGCAAATACTTCTTCTTGAGAGAACGACGAGAGTCTCTCTCTCGAGTCAGATGCAATTAGATTCTACTGATTTGATCGATGCGATAGGTCTCTCCTCTTTCTTTTTCTTTTGCTGGTGGTGCCGTTGGCAAAACGCTGCTCAGCTTGTCATTCTCGTCGTCATCTAAGGATGGATAAAAATTTTTTCTGGTTTTCATTTTTTTTGTGTGTTTTTTTTCTTTCTAATTTTTATCTATATTATTTACGTGTGTATTTATTTTTATTTCAGCTCACCGAAGGGAGCTTAACTTATCACTTGCTGCCCATCGTCGTCCATCGTGAAGTTTACATTAATGACTACTTCTCACAAACTACTGGATCAAATTGAACCAAATTTGGTGTGCTTGTTTCCCATCATATGTCAATTCACACTTGTACAAAGAAACGTGCCGTACCCACAGGGGGCACCACACGGTGCATAACTCTGATAGCACCCATGAATTTCTTTCCAAAATTAAAAAAAATCTTCTTCTTCAGATCCACCGAGCAGAATTCTTTCCTATTTGGTATACGTCATCTCTAGGGGAGTCAGATTCAAGTTTGTTAAAATCGGCCCCCTGGATTCATATTTTGGGCCCACTATAGAAGCCCAAATTTGAACTTAGTGCATTTCAGGCAAATTTCTTAAAAAATCTTCTTCTCCAGATCCAGCAGGCAGAATCTTTTGATATTTGGTATGCAACATTGTGGGGTGGATCTGATTCTGGTTTGTACAAATCTGCCCCCTGTGTTCATATTTGGGCTCAGTATAGGAGCCTGAATTTGAACTTAGTGCATTGCAGGCAAATTTCTTTAAAAATCTTTTTCTCAAGATCCAGTAGTCGGAATGTTTTGATATTTGGTATGCAGCATCCTTAGGGAGGGGGGGGGGGGGGGTGACATTCAAATTTGTTCAAACCATGTTCCTAGGTCCATATTTGGGCTCACTATGGGAGCCCGAATGATAACTTAGTTCAAAATGAGGAATTTTCTTTAAAAATCTTCTTCTTCAGATCTAGCAGTCAGAATGTTTTGATATTTGGTATGCAGCATCCTTAGGGGGTGAGATTCAAGTTTGTTCAAGCCATGTCCCTAGGTCCATATTTGGGCTCACTGTGGGAGCCTGAATGATAACTTGGTTCAAAATGAGGAATTTTCTTTAGAAATCTTCTTCAGATCTAGCAGTCAGAATGTTTTAGTATTTGGTATGCAGCTTCCTTAGGGGGTGAGATTCAAATTTGTTCAAGCCATGTCCCCAGGTCCATATTTGGGCTCACTGTGGGAGCTTGAATTGTAACTTAGTTCAAAATGAGGAATTTTCGTCAAAAATTTTCTTCAGATCCAGCAGATGAATGCTTTTGATATTTGGTATTCAGCATCCTTAGGTGGGTAAGATTCAAGTTTTTTCAAGCCATGTCCCTAGTTCCATAAAAATCTTCTTTTCAAGATCCAGAAGGCAGAATCTTTTGATATTTGGTATGCGACATTGTGGGGTGGATCTAATTCATGTTTGTTCAAATCAGGCCCCTGGGTTCATATTTGGGATCAGTATAGGAGCCCAATTTGAACTTAGTGCATTTCAGGCAAATTTCTTTAAATAAAAATCTTCTTCTCAAGATCCATCAGACAGAATCTTTTGATATTGGGTATGCAGCATGCTTTGGGGGTGAGATTCAAATTTGTTTAAGCCAAATCCGTGGGTTTATATTTGGGCTCACTGTGGTAGCCCGAATTATAACTTAGTCCAAAATGAGAAATTTTCTTTAAAAATCTTCTTCTTCAGATCCAGCAGTCGGGATGTTTTGATATTTGGTATGCAGCATCCTTAGGGGGATGAGATTCAAGTTTGTTCAAGCCATGTCCCGAGATCCATATTTGGGCCCACTGTGGGGGCTTGAATTCTAACTTAGTTCAAAATGAGGAATTTTCTTAAAAAATCTTCTTGTTCAGATCCAGCAGTCGGAATGTTTTGATATGTGGCGTGTAGCATCTTTAGGGGGGGGGGGGGGGGGAGGGAGATTCAAGTTTGTTAAAGCCAAATCGCTGGGTCCATATTTGGGATCACTGTGGGAGCCCGAATTACAACTTAGTTGATATGAGGAATTTTTCTTTTAAAATCTTCTTCTTCAGATTTAGCAGTCGTAATGTTTTGATATTTGGCATGTAGCATCCTTAGGGGGTGAGAATCAACTTTGTTCAAGCCAAGTCCCTGGGTTCATGTTTGGGCTCACTGTGGGAGCCCGAATGATAACTTAGTTCAAAATGAGGAATTTTCTTCAAAAATCTTCTTCAGATCCAGCAGATGAATGCGTTTGATATTTGGTATTCAGCATCCTTAGGGGGGTAAGATTCAAGTTTGTTCAAGCCATGTCCCTAGTTCCATAAAATTTGTCTCTCATGACTTCATTCCCTTGTAGTGTTGATGAACCATGTCTAACTGAATGTGACCCCAAATAACTTAGTTGTGTCGTATGATCCCTTCAGCAATAATTTCAAGACGTATCCTTTGTCTCCTAAAGTCAGACTTCTATGCACCGATATCATTTCTTCCGAACCGGTGGGCTTGTCTTTCACGCTACAGGAGAATAATCTCATCCAAAACTTGATCACGTCGATTTGAACGTATTCTAATGCCAGTTCGAAATACTTGATGACAATATCTTCCCTTTCCATCGTCAGACATGAATGATCCTCGTGATCGAAGTCTAGATGATCCCGACACCCAACGCATCATTCTAACAAGACGCGAGCTAGTTGTTCATTCAGGCAGAATGCATAGGCTCTCATCAGCGCCTTTATAAGAAACGATGCTCTCATAATCTGACAAATAGTTCATGATTTACGTATATTTTTATTATCTATTCAATTCGATATTTTATTTATTTTTTAAAAAACTATTTATTTATATATTTTTTTGTCCTATATATTGTATCAATCACTTTTTTATTTCCTCTCATGAATCTTGTGATTCTGTTACAATTTATCTCAAAACTCATAACGATTTTATTTTTTCATCTGTTCCCTCCACTAGAAATCTTCGCCGTTTTCATCCACGATCGATCGCACACCATCTAGACCACGATGACAAACGTAGAGAGAAAATTTTCGTCCATTCTAATTTTTTCGACATTTCTTAATTTTTATATTTTGCTGTCCTGGAATCTGCACTGGTTGGTTATCGTGTCTTAGATGGTGCGATCGATCGTTGGCGAACGTTGGGAAAAAATTTTATGATCGATTTTCCTGTCCTGGAATCCGCAATCGTTCATCATCGACTGGATCGCACCCACCGCCATCTAGAATGCGATCGCAAACGCTGGGGAAAATTTTCGTCGATTCTAACTTTTTCGACATTTTAATGCTGTCCTGGAATCCGCACAACATTCGCCAATGACCGATCAAAACGTCTAACTCACGATGGTGAACGCTGAGAAAATTTTAGGTCGATTTTCTTCAATTTTCTTCCACGCGGACTGTCCTGGAATCCACACTCGTTTGCCCTCGGCTGATTGAACCATCTAGGACATGATAACCAATTTGTGCGGATTCCAGGACAAAATGTACAAAACATATTTTGTACATTTCGTGTACATTTTAACTCTGAACTCTATGGGTGCATGTACGTGTACGTGTACATGTACATGTATAAGTGAAAAAAGTGTCCTGGTATCCGCACTTTACACCTACTACTGCTCGCTGGCTTATGGGGGGAATTTGGGATAAGTATGTCCTGGAGTGGCCTAGAAGGCTGGGCCAAAACAAGTCATAGTATCATTATGTAAGTATCCAATAAACGGTATCTCAAATAATAATACAATACCAGGACATAGGTATCCTCAAATACTGAAATGAGTCGAAGAGCAGTATCTGCGAGTTACTCGAACGAGCAATTGCTGTATGGCTCATTTGCTCGATCGGCTTCGAGTTGTTCGAGCAGTATGTGCGAGTCACTCGATTGAGCAATTGCTATAAAGCTGATTTGCTCGAAGGGATTCGAATCGTTCAAGCAATGACTTAGCATTAACTACTCAATAGATTCTTGGCTTTGGGAATGATATAGGCCTTTGTTATACACAATAGAGGTAACCGTGCATACAGGTTACGGAAAATGAAGCGCTGGTGATTATAAGACTTGAACGAGAGAATCAGAGATAGTTTGGACGGGAAAGACTGCTAGTGTTAAAGTAGCATCTGCAATAGGCATGAAATGGGGTTCTGGTAAAATCAGGTCTAGTAGCCCTACTAAATACAACATGCCCTTAGGAGATATCTCGGTCCCATATCATTACGAGTTAATTTTATATTCCCCGAGATAGGGGTTCGCCAGTCAGTTTTGGTGGTTTGGGATAGATTTTGTTGGTTTGTAGAGATTGTAAGGTCCGTTTGGGTAATTCTACGGACTATCCAATCCAGAAAATTACTCTAGTTTAATCGAACTCAACCCGTGGGGTCCCCTCGGCCCTATAGCACTACGTGCGAAGCTGATAAAATGGGGAATTCGTATCAAATAAAGTCGTTTTTGGTGATTTGGCGGGTTGTCGGGTTGTTTGTGATAATTCGTAATACTCTGATTCAATCGAGAACACCCTCCGAACATACCCCTGACTTGTAAACGTTTGGGTAACATAGCAAACACGTGCTCTCCCTAACAACACGCGCTGCGTATGCGCACTAACGCCACGTATCACTATGGGGATGACGTCACAAGATGGCTGCTCACATGGGCTACCATGACAACCAAACATGGCGCCACTGGGTCACGTGACATGACGTCACTTCCGACGTCCGGTCAATGAGGCCCGTTTCATCACTCTCCTACTACTATCCATCCACCCAAAAACCCATCCATCAATCCGTCCGTCGCGCTATAATACGGGAGCTACGAAGGTTTTTTTGTCCTTAAAGGCATTGTGAGCTTACCGAAATATTATGAGCTTATTTCATATATTGCGTGTTTAATTACTAAGATAAGAGACTTATGAAGCAAATAGCGATTTTTTCGGGGTTTATATTAAGGGTTACGGTCAGTTCAGGTTTGGGGTTATCGTCAGTTACTATCGACCACTACGTTGGGGATGTAACCATCCGCCCGTCCGTCCGTCCATCCGCGCATGTGTCCGTCCGTCCGTTCGTCCGTCCGTCCGGACGGACGGACGGACTGACACTTACGCGGACGGACGGACGGACGGTTACATCCACAACGTAGTGCTTGATAGTACCTAACGCTAACCCAACCCGGAACTGATCCTAACCCTACTAAATATAAACCCTAAAAATCGCTATTTGACTAATAAGTCTCTTATCTTAGAAACTAAACTCGTAATGTATCAAATAAGCTCATAATATTTCGGTAAGCTTATAATGCCTGACAGGACAAAAAAACTCGTAACTCCCATATTATTGCGCGAACGGACGGGCGGATATATGGATGGATGGAAGGATGGATGGATGGATGGGTGGATGGATGGATGGATGGATGGATGGGTGAAGGACGGATGGATGGATGGATGGATGGATGGATGGATGGATGGATGGATGGATGGATGGATGGATGGATGGATGGATGGATGGATGGATGGATGGATGGATGGATGGATGGATGGATGGATGGACGGACGGACGGACGGGTGGATGGATGGATGGATGGATGGATCCATGGGTTTTGACGTGGATGGGTAGAGGAAGGAGAGCGATGAAACGGGCCTCATTGGCCGGACGCCGAAGTGACGTCATGTCACGTGGCCCAGTGGCGCCATGTTTGGTTGTCAAGGTAGCTCGCGTGAGCGGCCACCTTGACATGTCATTCGCATAGTGATACGTGGTGATAGTGCGCATGCACAGCGCGCATTGTTGTGGTGATACGTGTCTCCGTCGTCCATTTTGTATACTGGAGGCCGCCATCTTGGTTTCTATGGTAGCATGTGGATGCTATGTTACCCAAAGGTTTACAACAAGACAGGGGTATGTTCGGATGGTAGGTTCGATTAAGTCGGAGTATCACAAACAACCCGACAACCTCTCCAAATCACCCAAAACGACTTTATTTGATTCGGGTTCCCAATTTTATCAACTTAGCACGTAGTGCTATAGGACCGAAGCCCCCCCCCCCCCCTCCCCTCCCCCGGGGGTGAGTTCGATTGAACTAGAGTAAGTTTCTGGCTTGGATACTTCGTAGGATTAACCAAACAGACTTGACAACCTCTACAAACCACCAAAATCTATCCAAACCACTAGAAAGGACTGTCGAGCCCATATTTTGGGGCATATAAAATAACTCGTAATGCTTTTGGACCGAGATATCTCCTGGGGTTATGTTCTATTTAATAGGGCTACTAGACCTGATTTTACCAGAACCCCATTTTATGCCTATTGCAGATGCTACTTTAACACTAAGTCTTACCAGTCCAAACTATCTCTAATTCTCTCGTTCAAGTCTAATAATCACAAGTGCTTCATTTTCCGTAACCTGTATGCAGAGTTATCTCCCTTGTGTACAACAAAGGTTTATATCATTTCCAAAGCCAACAAAGTTAATTATATATACTACTCAAAGTTTCCTAAGCACCAAATATTTGACACATCATTGTGAAATTTGCTTGTGACATATTTGCAATATTTTTGATGGATATGATCGAGGAATGTATTGGGATGGTCCCCAGTGTTTTCATTAGCTCTCTTGCCAGGCAAACCTTTCGTGACGGTCATGGAAACCATGTACCCCTCGATTTTCAGGATGGTTCGTGTACTGTCTGCATGTACACAACATGTGTAGGGTATTCAATCTTCATTTCAAAACAAACCCTTGTGATTTAACGATTGAATATGGCAAATGCAAATGTAAGAAGACATTTGTCTGAAGCAGAAATGTGGCGGGCTGTAGGGATGGTGGAGCAAGGGGCTACCCATTGTCAGGTTAGTGAAGTCTTTGGAATGCACCATACGGTGACCATCAGAGCCTGGGCAAGATTTCAACAGTATAGTACACCAGTAAGTCGACATGATGGTGGCAGAGACAGGGCAACATCTGCAGCTGAAGACCGATTTTTGATCATTCAGGCCCGTAGGAACCGCTTTGCCACAGCAACCCAGTTTCGCAGTGGCCTTCAGAATACATCCGGGAAAAATGTTTCGACACAGACTATCCGGGCAAGGTTGAACGAATGTGGGATCGAAAAGATCATGTATTCGCATTCCGCTGTCCCAGAACAACCGCCAGGCACGACATGAATGGGCCATGGACCACGTTGGATGGACCAGAGAAGATTGGCGACCTGTCCGTTTTACAGATGAGTCAAGGTACTTCCTAGACCACACAAATAGGCGTTCTAGGGTATGGAGAAGAGCAGGAGAGCGATTCCATGCTGCCAACATTGCTGAGTATGACCGCTATGGTGGAGGGTCAATCATAGTCTGGAGCGGCACAAGCAGGGGTGGACGTACAGAGCTCTCTGTCCTTTAACGTGGTACATTGGCTGCACAGCTGTGTATTGATGAGATCCTGGGTGTCCACGTCAGATTGTATGCAGGTGCAGTGAGTGATATATATATATTCATTCTGATGGACGATAATGCCCGTCCCTATGTTTCCCATGCTGTCGGGGAGTACCGACAGAGGGAGGGGATTGAGCGTATGGACTGGCCAGCAAGATCCCCTGACCTCAATCCAATCGAACATGTATGGAATGAGTTGCAGCTTGCAATTTCAGCCCGTCCAGTCCAGCCAAGAAGTATCCAGGAGCTTGGTGTCATGCTGGTCCAAGAATGGAACAGCATCCCAGAAAGGATCACCAGGAACCTGATCGGGAGCATGAGAAGGCGTTGTCAAGCTGTAATTAACAGTAGTGGGTCTCATACTCGATATTGACATACCTGTTCACTCCGTCAACTTTTTGGCAAATTGAAAAATTTCCTCTTTTACCAATAATATCCATTTTCCATGGTTATCGTATTCAAAAGCTAAAAACAATGTCAAACACAAATAAAATCTTAATTTCTGTACTTGAATCATTAAATATGTAATTAAATAAAAAATATATACACTTTTCATTACAATATTTCAACAAAAACGTAAAACAGGTAGTTGGATATACTTGGTGCTCAGCAAACTTTGAGCCAAGAATCTATCGAGTAGTTACTGCTAAGTCATTGTTTGAACGACCCGAATCCCATCGAGCAACCTAGACTTTATGATTTTGGAGAATCATGGTTTTTCCAGATGAGATCCCATGATTTTTCATGACCCCAGAGTGTCTGATGAATTGTTTATA
Source organism: Pictodentalium vernedei (assembly GCA_031216915.1). NCBI lineage: Eukaryota > Metazoa > Mollusca > Scaphopoda > Dentaliida > Dentaliidae > Pictodentalium > Pictodentalium vernedei. Next base: position 403,728,478 of record CM062296.1, on the reverse strand, counting down.
ACTGTCTCACTGAAGTTCCTTTATTGAAGTTATGAGAAAGGTGGATATAGCAGTCTCAAGTGACTCACTTTGTTAAAAAATGTTTAGGTCAAAAACATTAATAATGGTGGAGAGGGTTAATATCGATATCGTCGTCAGACAAGTTAATGACCGACAAAATGAGTTACGTTTGTTTGACACATACCCACTAAGTGCTGTGTCTATTTGAAAGTGGTCCATTGTATCTCAAATGAATCCAAAATATTGAAGTCTGGCAGTCTGTAGAGGCTTAACAAGTGCTATCAGGAATAATTTTCTATGCAAATTGTAATGTCACACCAACTTTACCAAGAACTGTAACGGCCATTTTTTCTTTAGAATCTACTAGATGTTTCAGCGAAATCCAGGGAAAACATGAATTTTAAGCTTTTGATGGGTTTCATTGTTTATCCAGCCCAAATCGGGTTAAGTGTTGTTTTTTGAATACCCTTATTACTTCCAAAAATAATTCTCAGTGAATTCTACTTCCACGTATGTTGATCTCTGCTCTTAACTTTCGGTGGTGTGGCTACGCAAACACAACCCATTTTATCAACATTTTGATGTTTGAGAACCTGCATAGGGTTAACAAATGCTTACTTGAATATTTTGTGCATGCAGCTTGTAATGTCACACTAAGATCTGAGAATGGCCATTTTGTCTTGAAAATCTACGAGATGTTTTTAGAGAAATCCTCGGATAACATGAATTTTTAACCTTTTGATGGGTATTGCTCTGTAATCAGACCTAAACGGGATAATGCTTGGTTTTCGCGAATACCTTCATTACTTACAAAAGTTATCCTCGGTGAATTCCACTTCCAATAAAGGCGGTTATGTTTATGCCTCAGGTACTCATTGGGTGTTATGGGTGCCCAAGAACAGCTCATTTTCTCACAATTTCTATGCTTGACAGTCTCTGATGGGTTAACAAATGCTTACCGAAATATTTTGTCCATGGAACTTGTAATGTCACTCCAAGTCCTGCGAATGGTAAATTTTTCTTGAAAATATTTTTGGAGAAATCCACAGAAAACTGGAATTTTGAGCTTTTAAGGGGCATATCTCCTTAACCAGTCAAAATGGGTTAAGACCTCGATTTTTGAATACCCTTACTACTTACAAAAATGTTTCCCTATCAGTTTTGCGTCCGGTAAAAGAAGTTTTGTTTCTATGTGGCATTCGCATTTGATGTTGTTGGTGTCCAAAACAGACTATCTTTTCAAAATTGTGGAGGGTTAACAAATGCTTACGGAATAATTTATTCATGCAGCTGGTAATGTGACACCATGACATATCAATGGCCATTTTCTCGTGTAAACCCAATAAGATGTTTGTAAAGAAATCCAGGGAAAACATGAATTTTTTAAGCTTTTGATGGTTATCGCTATCAACCACCACAAAAGAGGTTAACGCTTAGTTTTTTGAATACCTTTATTACTTACAAAAATGGTCCTTGGTGAATTCCACTTCCCTCAAAGGAGACTATGTTTATTTCCCTGGTATACATTGGGTGCTGTGTGTGTCCGAAAACAGTCAATTTCGACAAAATTACGATGCTTGGCAGCCTGTAGAGGGTTAATAAACGCTCACTGGAATATTTTGTCCATGCGTCTTGTAATGTCACACAAAGACCTACGAATCGTATTTTTTTCTTGAAAACCTGCAAGTTGTTTTCAGAGAAATCCACAAAAAGTGGGATTTTTAAGCTTTAAAGGGGTATCTCTCTTTAGCCTGCCTCAAATGGGTTAAGACTTCCACTTTTGAATACCCTTACTACTTACAAAAATGTTTCTGTATAAATTGTGCACTCGATAAAAGAAGGTACTTTTCATTGTGGAGTACCTATTAGGTGCTGTTGCTGTTCAAAAACAGCCCATTTTATCACAATTTTGACTTTTAGCAACCCGTGGAGGGTTAAGAAATGCTCACCTGAGCATTTTGTCCATGCAACTTTTATTGACACACCAAGTCCTGTGCGTGGCCACTTTTTCTTGAAAATCTACAAGACTCGTTTCGAGAAATCCACGGAAAACATAATTATTTTTTTTTGTAGCTTTGGGGGTATTGCTGTTTAACCAGCCCCAAAAGGGTTAACACTTGGTTTTTTGAACACCCTTATTACTTACAAAAATGATGCTCGGTGAATTTCACTTCCAATACAGGAAGTTATGCTTAACTCTCGGGTATCGTTTGGGTGCTGTGGGGGCTCGAAAACAGCTCATTTCATCAAAAGTTCGATGTTTGACAGGCTGTGGAGGGTTACAATATGCATCGCCTAATATCTCTTGTGTATCAATGGTCGTGTCACAGGCAGGTCTAGCAATGATGAATGTTTAAAAAAAACAAAAACGTGTTTGGAGAAAGTGCCTATAAACCCCAATTTTGACAGTTTTTTGCCAAATCTGACGAAACAAGGGTTAAATCGAAAATTCCGCTTTGGTACATTTTTAGATTTTGTGCTCCTCTATAAGTGTGCAAAATGTTGTGAATATCGGTTCGGAAATGGCTTCTGAATCGTATGGACAAAATGTGTGGGGAAAAAAAACAAAAATTGGCGGTGATTGCATGGGTTTTTGGTAGGCAGGAAAAGATTGACGAAGATTTGCATATTAGACATTAAAATAGCACGTCTGACCTACACGATCCGTGTCCAGACCGCTGGAGGCAGCGACTTGAAATTTTCAGAACTTGTTCTACGAACCCTGGCCGACATTTTGGGATCTGTTTGGAGTGTCCGGGCCGCGTGGAAAACACCACGCATCGCTTGGAATGTAAGAATACTATTCGCCCCGACTCTATCAGTTTAGAATGGACCTGGGCTGTGTTGTAGACGACTGTAGAGCTGTGATTGAGCATAACGTCCCAGGTTTCGGTGCCACATTGCCTAACCGGCTCCAAGGTATGATTGTTTGTCTCAATATCGTCCTTACTAGTTGTAGTTTATACCGATGCCATACGTTAATGTAGCCTTTTGTCATTTTCGAGTCTTTTGACCCAGAACCCCCGCCAAGGTGGGGAAGTGCGTGGGGGGGGGGGGGGGGTAGTGGCTGGAGCGGCGGGGTGGATGGGGGTATCCTGACACTATCTTTAAACCTTAGATAATCGTCAGAAGTTGAAGTGAAAAGAAATCGGCGATGAGCAGGTTTTTCTGGCGGGAAACGCTTAACGAAAATTTGCCAATTAGACATTAAAATTGCACTTCTCACAGACACGAACCGTGTTCAGACCGCTGAAGGCACCGACTTCTAATTTTCAGAACTTGTTCTACGCACCCTGGCCGACATTTTGGCATCTGTTGCGAGTGTCGGGACTGCGTGGAGAACATCACGCATCGCATGGAAAGTGAGAGTACTATTCGTCCCGACTCTATCAGTTTCGAATGGACTTGGGCACTGTTGTATAGTCTACTGTAGAGCAGCGATTGAGCATAAAGTCGGAGCTGTTTGTGCCAAATTGCCTAACCGGCTCCAAGGTATGATTTTTCGTCTGTAACTGTAGAGCAGCGATTGAGCATAAAGTCGGAGTTGTTTGTGCCAAATTGCCTAACCGGCTCCAAAGTATGATTTTAGTTTAAATCGTTACCATACGTTGAAGTAGCCTTTTGTCATTTTCGCCATTTTCGACCCAGATTTGAGGGTAGCTTCCTTCAACCCCAATTTACAGCAAAGTCTAGCCATGCTCCCAAGCACGCCCTCTCCCCGTCGGCTCGGATGCTTCTAAAGATAGAAAGGTCAATGGAGATGTGCCCGTTAGCAAACAAACGGGGGCAGGAGGAGTACTTGGTGAAAAAACAGTAGGGGGGGGGGGGGGGGGGGCACGTGTCTTAGGGAAAAAACAGCAGGGGCAGGTGTCATAGGAAAAATAAGCAGCCGGGGGGGGGGGGGGGGGGTGATGTCCCCGCTAATTAATTTTAATAGGAGGCAGTTGTTCAAGGGGCAGATTCCTATCCAACTGCCCAGTATTCCAAATTTTCTATGGTGCTTGGCCTTGACGAAAATAAGATTTCAACAAGAAACAACGGGAAACCTATTTGCAGTAAAGCTGCAAATATAAACTTGATTTTAGGACCATTCCATGGACAGTTTAAAGCCTACTGCGATATCAGGGTTTCTTACTCTTCGTCCTTTCACTACATCACCGCAGTATTTCAACCCAGTCGAGTTCTGACGTCATGCAAGTTTGATCGACATGCTTTCAGTTTCGTTATTGACAACAACATATTTATAATTTCGTGATTACTGAATCGAATTTTGAAAATGACACACGCAATCGCGAAAGCGTTTTCTCAAAAACACGATTCTGCAAAAGGTTTTAGTGAAATTTGATTTTTTTTTTATTTTCAATTTCGAAGACTCTTGTCGAAAAGGTGCTCATCGCTCATCGTCCCAAACGAGATCAAAGACTGACGCCGTAGAATAATAACAGACAGAAAATCTTCTATGAATATACATGCGCAATCCTAAAATGCAATAAATCAAGTGTTTTTTTCACGTTTTATGAGAGAAATATGTCCAATTGTATCATTGAATCATTTTTAGGTATATGTTGGTGAGAAATTTTCTATACGGACAAAATACAGACTAAATAAAATATTTGCCATTATTTTCCAGAGACGTATTTTTGTCTTTGCTTCTTGGGGAAATCCATGCTGCTAAATACAACGAAGGAGTGTTATCTGATGAGGTCAGAACCGTCAGGTGATCGGGCCCAACACCGCACCTCTCAGTAGATTTAGTGGGGGTGTCGATTTTACAAGTAATGTAAGCAGCGTTCACGGCATGGACTGTCTGCCTTTAATCCGACAAAACAGGGTTAAGGCTTGATTTTTTGAATACCCCTATTTATTTATTGGTGTTTAAGGTCACATACTCATGTACAATGGCTAAGCGTGACCATGACAGTTTTACAGGTGGAGGAAGCCGGAGTGCCCGGAGAGAACCGCCAAGCATCGACGAGCAACTGCCAGCTCCTCAACATTCTAACTCTGTTCAAGCTCTTTTCAAGCAGGGTTAAAGGTTGAAGACGTGTACCATCGACGTGCAGTATGCCTTAGTACACGGCGTCATCGTGCCCCCATGTCGGCAACCGGGCTAAAGTGCCTTGCCCAAGGACACAACGTGAGTCGTCCCGGATGGGGATCGAACTCGGGACCTCTAGCATAGAAGTACAACAGTCTACCACTGACCCACCGCGCACCCTTGAATACCCTTAATACTATCATACATTAGCCCTCATGAATTCTGAGTCTGATAAAAGAGGTTATGTTTATCTATTACATACCAATTTGCTGCCCGAAAACAGCCGATTCTATTAATATTTTGACGTTTAGCAGCCTGTAGAGGGATTAACAAACTAGCGGAATATTCTATCTCTGCAATTTGTAAGACCTGCCAATTGTTCTTGAAAATCGCCAACAAGCAGTTAGCGAAATCCACGGAAAATGTAAATTTTAAGCTTTTAAGGGGCATCTCTTCTTATCCACTCTAAAATGGGTTAAGTTTCCTTCTTTTAAATACGCTTACTACTTACAAACCTGATCCTTTGTGAATTCTACGCGCAGTAAAAGAAGTTATGTTTCTCTGTTACTTATCCATTGGGTGCTCTTGATGTCTGAAAACAGCCCATTTTATCAACATTTTGATGTTTAGCAGCTCGTGGAGAGTTAACAAATGCTCACCAGAATATTTTGCCCATGTAACTTATAATGTCACACTAAGACCCGTGAATGGCCATTTTTTCTTGAGGTCTACAAGATGTTTTTTAAGAAATCCAGGGAAAACACGAAATTTTAAGCCTTTGATGGGTACCGTTGTTTAACCAGTCCAAAACGGGTTACAAAAAGGATCATCGGTGAATTCCACTTCCAATAAAAGAAGTTATGTCTATTTCTCAACTACAGGTTGGGTGCTGTGAGGGGCTGAAAGAAGCATATTTTATCAAAGTGTTGATGTTTGAGAGCCCGTGGAGGGTTAACAAACGCTTATCAGAATATTTAGTCCTTGCAATTTGTAATGTCTCACGAAGACCTGCGAATGACTAGTTCTTTCTTGAAAATCTACACGACATCTTTAGAGAAATCCACGTAAAACATGATTATTTAAGCATTTGAGGGGAATCACTCTTAAACCAGTCTAAAACGGGTTAACACTTAGTTTTCTGAATAACCTTATTACTTACAAAAATGGTCCTGGGTTAATTCGACTTCCAACAAAGGAGATTATGTTTATTTCTCGGGTATACATTGGGTGCTGTGCGTGTCCGAAAACAGCCCATTTCAACAAAATTACAATGTTTGGCAGCCTGTAGAGGATTAATAAACGCACACTGGAATATTTTGTCCATGCAACTTGTAATGTCACACAAAGATCTGCGAGAAGTCAATTTCTCTTGAAAACCTACATAATTTTTTTAGAGAAATCCACAAAAAATGGGAATTTTAAGCTTTTAAGGGGTATCTCTCTTTAGCCTGCCCACAGTGGGTTAAGACTTCGACCTTTGAATACCCTTACTACTTACAAAAATGTTTCCGAATAAATTGTGCGCTTGATAAAAGAAGGCACTTTTCTTTGTGGCGTACCCATTGGGTGCTGTTGGTGTCCAAAAACAGCCCATTTTATCACAATTTTGACTTTTAGCAGCCCGTGGAGAGTTAATATATGCTCACCGGAGTATTTTGTCCATGCAGCTTCTATTGTCATACCAAGTCCTGCGCGTGGCCAATTTTTCTTGAAAATCTACAAGACTCGTTCAGAGAAATCCACAGAAAACATGAATTTTGAGCTTTTGAGGGGTATTGCAGTTCAACCAGCCCAAAACGGGCTAAGGCTTGGTTTTTTGAACACCCTTATTACTTACAAAAATGATCCACGGTGAATCTCACTTCAGATAAAGAAAATTATGTTTATCTCTCGTGTATCGTTTGGATGATTAGGGATCCGAAAAAGGTCCATTTCATCAAAATTTCGATGTTTGACAGTCTGTGGAGGGTTACCATATGCATTGCCTAATATCTCGTATGTATCAATGGTCGTGTCACTGGCAGGTCTAGCAATGATGAATGTTTAAAAAAATCTATAAGACGTGTTTCGAGAAAGTGCCTATAAACCCCAATTTTGACAGTTTTTTGCCAATTCTGACAAAATAAGGGTTAAATCAAAAATTCCGCTTCGGTACATTTTTAGATTTTGTGCCCCCGTATGATTGTGCAAACTTTTGTGAAAATCGGTTCAAAAATGGCTTCTGAATCGTGCGGACAAAATGTGTGGAACCCCCCCCCCCCAAAAAAAAAGACAAAAAAAAGAAAAATAATCCGTAGAATAACAATAGACTTTTCCAGAGGGAAAAGCCTAAAAATCCGTAGAATAACAGGAGTTTTTTTCTAGCGGGAAAAGCCTAATGAGCTTTAGAGCAATTGTTCGGTAGAGTGACTCGCACATACTGCTCGAACGACTCGAAGCCCATCGAGCAAATGAGCCATAGAGCAATTTCTCGTTCGAGTGACTCGCAGCTACTGCTCTTCGACTCATTTCGGTATTTGAGGATACCTATGGCCTGGTACTGCATTATTTTTTGAGGATACCTTTTATAGGATACTTAACTTTGGGTAACATAGCAACCACGTGCTACCATAAGAACCAAGATGGCGGCCTCCAGTATACAAAACGGACGACGGAAACACGTGTCACCCTAACAACACGCGCTGCGCATGCACTAACACCGCGTATCACTATGGAGATGACGTCGCAAGATGGCCGATCACGTGGGCTATCATGACAACCAAACATGGCGCCACTGGGTCACGTGACATGACGTCACTTCCGGATCCTTGCCGGAGTCCGGCCAATGAGGTCCGTTTCATCGCTCTCCTACTACTAATATTAAATATTCCGGACTTCGTCTATGATAAAATTATTTCAATAGCCTATGTACGAATTCGCCTTGTGACTTCATCGAATTGCTTTGTCTCAAGCTATGCACTGACTGCAAAACTGTTATTGTTTTGAAGAGGGACGATTTTCAAATTTGAAATTCATGTCGAGCATTTTCCTGTACTAACGTGTATACATCGAAACCATCTCGATTCTACAGCCCCGATGCTTGTATGTATGTGTTTGTGAAGCTCACAAAATGACTCTTGTACTCGATTTGTAAGCGAAACACTGGTTATACCTCCGGATTTAACCATTCACCTGACGTAATGACGATAAACGGTCACTGCTATCAACAAAAATAGCCATTGAAAATGTGTTATCTTTTTCAATTTAATCCGAAAAACAAAGCTTATAGTCCTTCATTGGAACGAGCACGCTGTGCTTGTTCCAAAGAGGTGTTATAAGCTATGTTTTCAGGCTAAAAACGAAAACATTTATACTTATTTATGAGGGTGTCGGTGAAAATTGAAACATGTTCGTGCAGTTTTGCCTTTAACTCTTCTTAAGAACCCACCCACCCCAATTCGGGATTTTTAAAAATATTTCTCGATGAATTGTTTGAACCTCACCCTCTTTCCATTTGATGGTCATCGGTAATTTGGAAATATCATGCAGCGTCGGTTCTTCCAACATCATATAAGTCTATGAATAGTAGCCCCCGACTAGTTAATTATGTCATTCATTTATCTTCCATGGAGAGAAGCATTGTCAACCGTCATGTTCGGGACAGGTCACAATATCAATAAATAGAATTGCTGCTAAGTGGATGTGCTGCGCTTTGAAAATATTGCTACCCCTAAATAATGAATATAGACTCTTCCAAATGCTATCATTAAACTGACATGAAAGATACCACCAGTGTTCAAAGAGTCAAGAGACTTTTCAGGAAAATTAGAAAAGTGCAAAAGAAATATGATAAATTCACTTTTTTGATAAATCCTCCTCAATCATATAGTCTACACAGTATCGCAATTATGTACCTTGGTTAGTTCGTGGAAATATGGTCAAGAACATTTAAAATACGTTCAAAATCATTGCCACAAAAATGAAATATATTGATGAAATTGCATCTTGATTGATCAGAAAACAAAATTAAAAAAAACCTTCAGGGTTTGAATGTTAGTCTCTCTGTGTGCTATGAAAGCTACTTAAGGTGCCAAAAGTTAACACAGCACATTAAAAAACAGGCTTTTTAGTTGCAATTCTTGGACCAGTCCAGTGAACATGCACGTATCCAACACCATGGTCAAAATTGCAAATAAAATACAATCACTTCTTCCCATGATACGCTTGGATGAGGCGTGGCAATCATAAAATTTATTTTTCATTTTAATCATCCTACCAGAGTAGGTAAAATAATCCGACAGATGTACAGCACATATTGTGTGTACGCTAATTTGTTCACAAAATTGAATGAGACGGAAAAATAGTTTCGCGCTCCGAAGGTGCACAGGGTCGGTTTGGGGCAACCCCCTTTCGACCTTCTTTGACGTCTTGGATTGATGTTCACCATATATCACACAGTAGATGGATGGATGGATGGGATGGATGGGATGGATGGATGGATGGATGGATGGATGGATGGATGGATGTGGATAGATGGATGGATGGATGGATGGATGGATGGATGGATGGATGGACGGACGGACGGACGGACGGACGGACGGACGGACGGACGGATAGATAGATAGATAGATAGATAGATAGATAGATAGATAGATAGATAGATAGATAGATAGATAGATAGATAGATAGATAGATAGATAGATAGATAGATAGATAGATAGATAGATATTTTCGATAGGTAGATACGCACTAGCACAGAGTGAATGAATTAATTCACTTTCTTGACTAAACCTGTTTACGAGACTTGCTTTTGTCTTATAGGCCCGATATTGATTGGGTCAAAAAAGATTAGTGATCGATACCTTCCGGCCCGAGACTGGCCGTCCATCAAAGCGTGTCACCCTCAGACAGGCGACGTCGCATGTGATTTCAAAAGAACCACACACGGCGTCGCATGTCGGAAGTAAAGCGCGCTGATAGACTGCATTCAACATCGACCTACCCACCATTTAAAAAATAAAAATAAAAATAGAAGAAAAAATACAAAAAAAACAATAATAATAAAAATAAAACATAGTAAACACCCAAATAAATAACTAGGAAATAAATACAAAATAATGTTCCGCTCAGTTCCCAAGAAGCAGGCACAAAACAGCCATCGGAAGCCGGGCGCGCAGAGGTCCCCGTGCAAATCACATCACCAAAGCATTATTTGCCCCGATAACGCAGTCTACACCAAAACTCGCGACGCACCACACCCCCAATGGATATGCCCCTTTCGGACATTCAATCATCGCAGAACCCCCCTAAAAAAATTATTAAAAAAATTAAAAAATTAAAAATAAAATAAAATAAAAAAATAAAAAATGAATAATAAATAAATAAATAAATAAATAAATAAATAAATAAATAAATAAATAAATAAATAAGTGCCAAAATTTGGCTCAAGCATATAAACGTTTATCTGATGCTGCTGAATAACTTTGTCCATAAATAAAAAAAGAACGACAGTCCATCTTCATGCAAATTGATGGAATACATATTCACATCTTCGGCACCGAAAATGATAAGATTTTAAACTGAAAAATCACATCCCCTGACTATATCAAAAATAAATAGCCAGAGTAATAATAATAATAATAATAATAATAATAATAATAATAATAATAATAATAATAATAATAATAAAAAAATAATGATATTAAAAATAAATAAAATAAAATAAAATAAAACAAAACAAACAAAAAATAAATAAATAAAATAAATAAATAAATAAATAAATGAATAAATAAATAAATAAACAAATAAAAATAAATAAATAAATAAATAAATAAATAACCTAACAAGTGGCCCCAAGGGGCCTTAGGGCGCTCACCTGACATGGTAGCCTAAATATCAACCCAGAGAATTGATTTCAACAAGTTGCATCTGCTCCTCCAAAGAAAAGCTTATACCAAATATCCGAAGGTTCTGACCAGTGGATCTAAAAAAAAGAGGATTTTCAAAGAACATTCCTCATATTGGGCTAAGTTATAATTCGGGCTCCCACAGGGACTTGGCTTGGCTTTAACAAACTTGAACCTCACCCCCTAAGGATGCTATACACCAAATGTCAAAACATTCCGACTGTTGGATCTGAAGAAGAAGATTTTTAAAGAAAATTCCTCATTTTGAACTAAGTTACAATTCAAGCTCCTACAGTGAGTCCAAATATGGACCTAAAGACTTGGCTTGAACAAACGTGAATCTCACCCCCCTAAGCATGGTGCATACCGAATATCAAAAGACTCTGCCTGCTGGATCTTGAGAAGAAGATTTTCAAAGAAATTTGTCTGAAATGAACTAAGTTCGAATTCGAGCTTCTATAATGAACCCAAATATGAATCTAGGGAGCCGATTTGAACAAACTTGAATCAGATCCACCCCACAATGTTGCATACCAAATATCAAAAGATTCCGCCTGCTGAATCTGGAGAAGAAGATTTTTAAAGAAATTTACCTGAAATGCACTAAGTTCGAATTCGGGCTTCTGTAGTGAGCCCACATATGAATCCAGAGGCCGATTTGAACAAACTTGAATCAGACCCACCCCACAATGTTGTATACCAAATATCAAAAGATTCTGCCTGCTGGATCTGGAGAAGAAGATTTTTTTAAGAAAGTTGCCTGAAATGCACTAAGGTAGAATTCGAGCTTCTATAGTGAGCCCAAATATGAATCCAGGGGGCCGATTTGAACAAACTTGAATCAGATCCACCCCTCAATGTTGCATATCAAATATCAAAAGATTCTGCCTGCTGCATCTGGAGAAGAAGATTTTTTAAGAAATTTGCCTGAAATGCACTAAGTTCGAATTCGGGCTTCTATTGTGAGCCCAAATATGAATCCAGGGGGCCGATTTGAACAAACTTGAATCAGATCCACTCCACAATGTTGCAAACCAAATATTAAAAGATTCTGTCTGCTGGATATGGAGAAGACGATTTTTTAAGAAATTTGCCTGAAATGCACTAAGTTCAAAATCGAGCTTCTATACTGAGCCCAAATATAAACCCAGGGGGGGGGGGGGGCTGATTTGAACAAACTTGAATCAGATCCACCCCACAATGTTGCATACCAAATATCAAAAGATTCTGCCTGCTGGATCTGGAGAAGACGATTTTTTAAGAAATTTGCCTGAAATGCACTAAGTTCGAATTCGAGCTTCTATACTGAGCCCAAATATAATCCCAGGGGGCCGATTTGAACAAACTTGAATCAGATCCACCACACAATGTGCATACCATATATCAAAAGATTCTGGCTGCTGGATCTGGAGAAGAAGATTTTTTTAGAAATATGCCTGAAATGCACTAAGTTCGAATTCAAGCTTCTATACTGAGCCTAAATATAAACCCAGGGGGCCGATTTGAACAAACTTGAATCAGATCCACTCCACAATGTTGCATACCAATCATCAAAAGATTCTGCCTGCTGGATCTGGAGAAGAAGATTTTTTAAGAAATTTGCCTGAAATGCAATAAGTTCAAATTCGAGCTTCTATACCGAGCCCAAATATAAACTCAGGGGGCTGATTTGAACAAACTTGAATCAGATCCACCCCACAATGTTGCATGCCAAATATCAAAAGATTCTGCCTGCTGGATCTGGAGAAGATTTTTTAATAAATTTGCCTGAAATGCACTAAGTTCGAAATCGGGCTCCTATACTAAGCCCAAATATGAACCCAAGGGGCCGATTTGAACAAACTTGAATCAGATCCACCCTACAATGTTGCATACCAAATATCAAAAGATTCTGCCTGCTGGATCTGGAGAAGAAGATTTTTTAATCTTTTTCCCATTGCCTACAGTGTTAAAAAGTGCTGACTCAGCACTTTTTCAAAGTCCTGAAAAAAGTACCTTGTGATCAAACCGATAGGGATTTTTGTTTAACCATTCTATTCTACTGGATAAAAGTAAGATTTATACAAAATAAGAATTCTCTCTGCCGCGTAGTTTTGGAGATATGGCAGTTTTAAGGTTTTTCCTATTTTTACCTCCCGAGGTTCCCAAGGGGCAACGAGAAAATTTTGTTTTTGCATCAATCAACTACTTATGACCCATTATCATCTCATATCAAATTTGGTTCAAATCGACCTGACGGTTCTGAAAATAGAAATTTTAGGCGTGGCCAAAATTTTTGCCCCTCCCATAACGAAGGCAAATAATGCTCGACAAACTTCTCTTGAACAAACTTGAGTCTACACCTTAAAAGGAAGCTGCATACCAAATATCAAGTCTCTGCTATTGCTGGTTCTTGAGAAGAAGATTTTTTAAGAATTGGAGCATTTTTGCCCCATCCCTCTGCTCAATATGAGCCGAAACCTAATTTGACAAAAAAATCAAAATGCCCTTATATAACCCCTACTCACATGAAATTTCATTAATATGCGGCCAGTGGTTTGGGAGAAAAAGGCCCAAACACCACCTTCACGACGGACGACGGACGACGGACGAGACGGACGACGGACGAAAAGTGATCAGAATAGCTCACCCTGACTTTCAGTCAGGTGAGCTAATAAGAATCGATTAAAGAAGTGGATAGAATAAATGATGAATAAAGGCCTGGATGTGTACATGGAGCCTACCCCCCCCCCCCCCCCCCCCCCCAAAGCAGCACTCCCACCTAACTCCCCCCCAAAACGTAGATCATTGAAGCAAAGGAATGACGGGAAAACTGAAACGGGAATGTGTTACCTGTGATTGTCTTATGTCAGTTTGTACCGAATGGTTTTAATTTTGAACTGACTAGAATATCTTTTCAACTGCGGTTTTTAGAATATGCAATTAGAGGGCGCGCATGAATGGGTGATTTTAATCTGGAGTTTAGGTTTTTGAACTCTTCCTTGAACATGCCCCCGATTTGAACCGATAGACGATTATATTGAAACACAAAGGGAATAAACTGTTTTTTTTACCTTGATAGCCTGTGAGTTCATTAATTCCGAGCGGTGCCAAAGTCTGAGGCTCTTTTATCCAGAAACCCTCGCGTGTTTTGCGAAACTCATTTGTGGATTCCTCATTTTTATGGGGTGGTATTTTCTCGATGGGGAATATTCTCAAGTGTTGCCTAATGTTGTGCCCTGGTGTGTTGAAGTGTTCTGAGACTGGTGTTCCCTTCTCATGGATAATGTCCGATACATGCTGAGTAGCCCTTGTTCTCAAAGGACGGCTGGTTTCTCCCACATACTGAGAATTGCACCGGGCACAAGTTATAAGATAAATAATATTTTTTGAATCACAATCAAAATTGTCGCATAGTTTGTATTTATTTTTGGTCCGATGGCAAAGAAAATGGTCAGATTCTTTGAAAAAGTAACTTTATCTACACCGCGTCTTGTCGCAAGGGACAGCCTTCCCTTCGCCTATGATTGGGCGGTTGTGCTGTATCTTGGTCGGTTGGTGGTCAATAAATGTTTCCAAGTTAGTACTTTCTATCTGTTTAACTGTTTCCGATTTAATGGAACGCAAGAATCCTTCGCTGTATCCTCGTTCCCTGAGAGCCCGGAATAAAATTGAGCAAGCCGAATTAAAATTATTCTTGCTACTCGAGTTTCTATGGAATCGAATAATCTGCGATAGATAGATATTTATTTCAACAGTATAAACAGAAACATTACAAGTATGATTCAAAGTTGTACAAACATCACTTATCTGTTTACACCGTAGGGAGATTACATAACCAGATTGATTGTCTACCTGTAATCCCCCCAAATATACAATTCTACATCCAGCATCGCATGGTGTTTACAACTTGTATTGGTATTACCAATTAAGCCCCAGAGTAGAGTTCACAACTCGGTGACCGAATCATATTTTCCCAATATGACGAGGGTACCAGAACGAAGTTATGTCAAACGTGTTTATAATATCACTACTTATTTTATCTAGGTCTATGGGTCCTAATATCGTTGCGGCAGTCGGGACAGTAGGGATTGTCGCACTGCACATCTTCATTATAATTAGTTAATAATTTGTCCGTTAAGGCCTTTTTACACTGATTTCTATTGGTTATTTGCCTAATGGAATCATCCAGCTTATTCCAAATTTTTGGAAACGCGTATATAGGTAGCTTGTCCAAGGTTTTCATTCGAGACCTACTAACATGTAGCATGTCAGACTGTCTTGTTGTCATGTGTTGATGATCTGCGCGCACAGTAAAGAAATCAGCGAAAGATTCGGGAAGTAGGCCATTTTTCCAGTCGAAAACAAAGAGACATGCGTGCAGCGTGAATAAGTCTGTGACTTTCAAAATCTTGTTCCCGGAAAATAATGGATCCGTATGAGAATTATATTTTTTATTGTTGATGATACGGATAGAGCGCTTCTGTACTTTCAGAAGTTTGTTAACCCCTCTAGAATTTCCCCATATGTGGATACCATAGAGGAGATGACACTGAACAAGTGCGTGATACAGAGCTTTCAGAACAGAGTGAGGCAAGGTTTTTTTGACTCTGTTCAACGAGTAATTCGCCCAAGATATTTTAGAACAAATTTTTGAAATATGAGTGTCATAGGATAGATTTTCGTCGATATAGATGCCAAGAAACTTTAGGGATTTTTCTTCTTCGAGAGGTCCGACACGAGAGATATTTTTATCATCAATACAGACATTCATCTGTTTATGGGAGTTTTTCCGTGAAGAAGGGTTAATTATCATATATTTTGTTTTATTGGTGTTAAGTGCAAGCTGATTAGCTGAACACCAATCATATAGTTTTGTTAGTTCATTATTGAAATACTCTTCTGGATACTCATGGGATAGCGAGTCATGTGCCGTCGTGTCATCAGCAAACGAAAGAACCTCCAACGACGTTGATTCAGCTATGTCGTTTATGTATAACAGGAATAGAACAGGTCCGAGTATTGAACCCCGAGGAACGCCACAGGTGACTGAGGCAGCATCGGACTTTTGTTTACCATAAGTCACGTATTGTGATCGCCCCGTCAGGTAATTTCTAAACCAATTGTTACATATTCCCCTGAAGCCGTATTTTTCCAGTTTGGTCAACAAGATTTCGTGGTTTATTGTGTCGAACGCTTTAGATAAATCAAGAAAGGCTGCTAAGGTTACGTTCTTACTATCTCTGTTACTTTCGAGTCCAACGCTTTTTAGTAGTTGCAATACAGTGTGTACGGTTGAGTGTTTTTTTCCTAAAGCCGCATTGGTTTTGATACAAAATATCGAACTTATTTAGGAATTTCACAATCCTATTACACATGAGTTTTTCCAATACTTTGGAAAATACGGGTAAAATACTTATGGGTCTGTAATTGTTGAAACAGTGTTCGTTGCCAGCTTTAAAGATGGGGATTACTTTTGCTACTTTCATTTTATCCGGAATTATGCCTTTGGTAAATGAGTTGTTGATAACGCGAGTTAACGGTGAGGCTACACAGTCTATGGTCAATTTGAATAGATTGGTGGAACTTTCATCGCAATCTTCACTATTTTTAGATTTAAATGAATTCGAAACATTTATAATTTCCTGCTCGCTTGTTGGAGTGATGAAGAAATTTCGTTCGACACTGTTGCGCATGTATTCAAGGAAATGTTTAGATGGTGTTGCTATAGTTTCACTAGTATGTTTGCCGATATTGGAAAAAAAGGTATTAAATGTCTGGGCGATTGCGGAGGAAGAATCAATTTTCATGTTGTCTTCTGTGACAAAGAATGTCGGCAGTGTCGCCGTTCGTTTAGTTTTGTTTATGGATTCATTTAATATTTGCCAACACTTCCGTAAGCTGTTTTGGTTTTCCATCAGTATTTTTCTATAATAGCTTGTTTTACATTGCTTTTTGATCTTATTAAATATTCGACAATAATTTTTGTAATTTTTTATGTTTTGTTCAGTTGGAGACCTCAATTTTTTGCAGTAAAATTTGTGTTTATTATTGGAAGACACAAGGAGGCCTTTAGTCATCCATGGATTTCGTTTCACTAGTCTTTTCGGTGGCGAACTACGCAGGATGGGAAATGCCTTATTGTATGCGAGCTTGTACATTTCGATAAACTTATCATATGCTAGATTTGGGCAATCAGTTTCGTAAACGCCTGAGAAGTCGCATTGCGCAAGGTACGTTTTGAAAAGTTCAATTGTGCCGCGGTTAATTTTACGTTTGTTTGATACGGGCACTTCCCATTTTTGTTTGGAGAGGGAATCTATAACGAAAGTCCCGAAGTGATCTGAAACATCTGTAATAATTATGCCTGAGCTGGATTTGGCTGATGTACTATTCGAGAAAATGTGATCGATCAGTGTCGCCGAATGGCTTGTTACCCTGGTGGGTTTAGTGATATGCGGCAAGAAACCATGACTTGTTAGTGTGTTCAGATATTCACTAGTTTTTGTGTGTATGCCACATTTTAACAAATCAATGTTGAAATCCCCCAAAAGATATGTCCGCTTGTTTTCATCATTCAATTTGTCAGTGATCTCACTCAGTTTTTCGAGGAATACGTCAATATCAGCTTTGGGCTGCGTGTTAGGTCTGTAAATTACTCCTACTAATTTCGGAGACTTTTTTGTCAGGACTTCAATAAAAAGAGATTCAATTACATGGGGGACAAATACGGATAAATCCTGTCGCACCCTGTACTCAAGTCCCTCCCTGATGTATAATCCTACCCCTCCACGACCACCATCGCCATCAGGTCTTGAGTGTTTCAGTAGCTGCTGATAGCCATCTAGATGGAAGGAGCACCCAGGAGGAATATGGAAAAGCTCAGAGAGACCGATGATGTCGAAACTATTTTTAAGACTTTGGATATCACATAATAACTCTTGCAGTGGTTCCCAGTGTGCTTTAAGACTTTGACAGTTCAAATGGAATAATGAAAAATTTTCATGATTATTATCGAGGATTGGGGGTATCTCTTGGGGTAAAAAATATTTGCATTCACCACTAACAACTTCGAGACGGAAGTCATCCGGGTTTGAGGAGTCATTTCCACTTATTATATAACGAAAATCGTAGTTCACGTTGTTCTGGATCTCGTCTAATGAAATGTTACCCGCCATTATCCCAATTCTGGTCACCAAGTTGGCTCATCATGAAAACGTTTCGAATCCCGTAATAGCGAAATGCGACAAGCAGATCGATATACCCAGGGCCACATACTAGTGGTGTACGCTTTGAAGGGAGCTCCCTTATTGGGGAGTCAACTATGTCTATTTTATTGATTTTTCTATTAGATTTTACCGACCTATGCGATGCTGGATGTTTTGTTGAAGTTGAAAAATGAATTGAAAAGTATAAAGAACAAAATATATAAACAAATTTCATTGTGACTGAGTATTCCGAAGGGTGAAAAATGGAGTGATAAAAGTGTATGATGGTCTAAGGTTTACCCAACACAGCTGTGACAATTCCTGCAGTCTTTACACGTGAAATTGGCCAAACCATACGTTGTTTACAAGTGGCACCCAAGGCGTATTATGGTTAGGTCCAATGTGAAGCGTTTGAAACATTACTATTGCAAAGAATGTTTATGGGTTATTTCTTCTGGCTGCAACTAGCAGGGACTATTTCTTACGTCAAGGTACGCTTGAAGCCGTCCAATATGTCTTGGGCGATAGAAATTTACACGCATGGGTGCAGAGGGCCATACTAGGTGGTCACCATAGCACTCCCATAGCAAGTAGTCACCTCGTCGCCACGAAAATGCGAAAATTGGCAAAGAGGTGATGTTCGTCTTTTATAGGGACTTGGCACCTGGTGGGGGCGGTGATGGCCAAGGTCGGACAAGTGTGGACTACCCCTGTAACGTATTGGTTCTTGCTGTTCGTAAATTATATGGAACGGGATAAGTAAAGTAGCTGCAAGAAAGAATACTAAGGGTGTCACAGTTGTCAACGGCCGGCGGCACCAATGCTGTGTTTTTTCTTCTCACATTTTCTAGTACATTTCATGTAATCTCGTGTAATCTATGTCCCGGGCGCATAGCTTGAAAATCTGAAGAAGACTGAATAGAGCTGGCCAATCTCAGCTGCGTTGGGTAAAAGGTTGAGATCATTTTCAAGCACATTTCGTGTAATCCCATTGAAAAAGTGTTAACTGAATTTGGTGATCACGTGACGATTCAATAATAACCCTTCATCCTATGCCCCCAAAACACAGGCCCTGCCCCCCTACCCAAACAGACGTGTTGCTTTCGCTACAGTAAAGTGTTGTAACCTGCATGCGGGGGAGTAGGGGGAAAGGGGGGGGGGGGGGGGCAAAACATAAAAAATATGAGAAAGAACCGTCACATTTGGTAAAGGGTCGAGAGCATATTCTTTTTCGTTTCATGTGATCCCAATGAGAAATTAGAAGATGCATGTGCATTCGGTGGTTACGTGAAGATTCCGTGATAAATCTTTTTCCCCACCAGTTGTTTCAAATGGCTTAGGCGTTTACAACCCTGAACCCGATTAAGCGACCCGACGACAATGTGTAAGTGGTGGTCAGCCATATATCCACCACTAGAAAAGGCACTGTTCGTAACGAAGAAGGAAAAATGTGCAATTCAAGTTCGTCATTTTTTGCCTCCAAAACATGGGCTACGTCCCCTCACCCAGACGCGCGTATTATGCTCGCCTTGGTAAGGGATCGCAACCCATGTTCCGGGAACAAGGCATACAGATCTGAAAATAATTGGGAGTCGCAACCCATGTCACGGTAACAAGGCATAAAGATCTGAAAATAGTTAGGTGGTGTAGAACGTTTTTTCTCTTTATGCTTGATAAAGGGTTAAGAGCATTTTCTTTTGCATTAGTGTGATTCCGTTTAGAGATTACAAGTGAGTTGGATGATCACGTGATGATTTCGAAATAACTCTTTATCCTAATAATCGTTCAAAAGTACTAAGGGAAATAGCTACAACATGAGACATCCTTGGAGAAACTGCATGTGAACCATGGGATCATGAATCACATGCAGATTTCACATGCCGAATCCCACTAAGTTGAGTGGAGCGTTAAAAACACTTCCTATAATAATTCGTATAATCCCCCTGGAGAAACTGCATGTGAATCAAGGGATCATCATTCACATGCAGATTTCACAGTCCGATTCCAAGTAAGTTGAACGGAGCGTTAAAGACACTTCCTATTAAATCTCGTATAGGCTCCCTGGAGACACTGCATGTAAATTATGGGATCATGTGATGATTTAGTAGTAACTCCTTATCCCACCCGGCTTTCATAAGTACTAAGAATATTAACTGCAACATGAGGTATCGTAATATATGGCTCCAGCTGTACGAGATATTATGATGGTTCTAAAACCATGCAAACTAATTATTCAGATTTTGTCAGTTAAATAAAGGTCCCTGCTTCATAAAATGTCTTGATGATTCTAAAATCCTGCAAACATGGATAGTACTATATCCGACCCAGCAAGCCAGTTGCAATGCTATCCATGTCAGGATTGTTCCACTGAGTTGAACCCGAGACGTAACTCTATATCAACCAAATGTTCAGAAATGCTAGGTTAAATAATATAAACAAGGTTCCAGCTACATGGAATATCGTATTGGTTCTAATTAATTTATTTGTTTTTTCGTTTTTAGCGTCACATGTTTAAGCACAATGGCCAAAAATAACACAACATGGAGATAAAATCAAGATTAGTCAATCGTTTATACCCCATGTTGCCCATTTTAAACTTCCTCCTCAAGCATTGGTGACTGCGTGCTATTTTACCAGTAAAACAGAACATATTTATGCACAATGGCCAATAATGACACAACGTGGAGATAAAATCAAGTCTAGACAATCGTCCATACCCCATGTTGCCCATTTTAGACTTCTACCTCAAGCATTGTTAACTGGGTGCTATTTTACCAGTACTGGCCAATAATGACACAACATGGAGATAAAATCAAGCCTAGACAGCCGTTCATACCCCATTTCCGTGATAACACGGAAATGGGCCATGAACGATTGTCCAAACTTGATCCTATTGTTGACTGGGTACTATTTTACCAACAAAAACAGGACTTGTTTACCGCGGCAAGCAAGCACTGCTTTACTTCCCGGGGTTCCCACTGGGGTGAACCTTCTAATGTGTCCACTGATCAAGCCGGTCCCTGTGCTATCTGTCTCAGCATGGTTCCGCTAAGTTGAACCCGTATAAACGATTGTCCAAACCCGATTTTATTATTGACTAGGTACTATTTTACCAGCAAAACAGAACTTGTTTACCACGGTAAACAAGCACTGCTTCTTTACTTCCCGGGGTTCCCACGGGGGTAAGTTCAAATATATAAGTAATATAAGCAACGCTCCAGCTGCACAAGATATCGTGATGTTCTAAAACCATGCAAACCAGAATTTCTCAGTTAAATATTAGTCAGTCGTTTATACCCCATGTTACCCATTTTAAACTTCCTCCTCAAGCATTGGTGACTGAGTGCTATTTTACCAGTAAAACAGAACATATTTATGCACAATGACCAATAATGACGCGACGTGGAGATAAAATCAAGACTAGACACTCGTCCATACCCCCATGTTGCCCATTTTAGACTTCTACCTCAAGCATTGTTAACTGGGTGTTATTTTACCAGTACTGGCCAATAATGACACAACATGGGGACACAATCAAGCCTAGACAGCCGTTCATGCCCCATTTCTCGGTTAATGACACAACGTGGAGGTAAAATCAAGTCTAGACAACCGGCCATACTCCATGCGCCCATTTTTAACTTCTACCTCAAGCATTGTTAACTGGGTGCTATTTTACCAGTACTGGCCAATAATGACACAACATGGAGATACAATCAAGCCTTGACAACCGTTCATACCCCATTTCCGTGATAACACGGAAATGGGGCATGAACGATTGTCCAAACTTGATCCTATTGTTGACAGGGTACTATTTTACCAGCAAAAACAGGACTTGTTTACCACGGCAAACAAGTACTGCTTTACTTCCCAGGGTTCCCACGGGGGTGAACCTTCTAATGCACCCACTGATCAAGCCGGTCCCAGTGCTATCCGTCTCAGCATGGTTCTGCTAAGTTAAACCCGTATAAACGATTGTCCAAACCCGATTTTATTGTTGACTAGGTACCATTTTACCAGCAAAACAGAACTTGTTTGCCACGGCAAACAAGCACTGCTTTACTTCTCTGTTTTGCTGCTATTTTACCAGCAAAACAGAACTTGTTTACCACGGTAAACAAGCACTGCCTTACGTCTCGGGGTTCCTACGGAGGTGAAGGTTCTAATGTATCCACTGATCAAGCATGTCCGAGTGCAATCCGTCTCAGCATGGTTCCGCTAAGTTAAACCCGTGGCGTAACCTGAAATATAAGGTGTCGTTTGACTTTTACAATCGTCGTGTCGAGATCGAGGCTAACAAACGACTGTATATGGGCTTCGCCTTTCTATTTTAAATTCGATGATACATGTAGTACTTTCAGAAAATCCTAACGTTTGGGATACAGTTCTGAGAAGTTCTGAAATGGTAGCTTTTCAAATGCCTTAAGATATATTATTTCTACAACATCGAGACAGGGCTGTTTGTAAAGCATCGATGAACACAGAGACGCCTTACCCATGTTACCTATGCTGCGATTAGTTGGTTTAAATAAATTTTATTACTTAGGACATGCTAACTTCCTGCCTAAAATGTAATGAGTCGCCCGCTGCGAGTTTGTCTTCCAGAGCAGTCATCTCCCCTGATGTTTCGACACGGTGAACAAAGCCGGTCATCAGTTTAACAAAAATCACACCATCTGTCGTCCACGTTCCTTGAATTTTGTTGCTTTTGTGCAGTCTGCGTGCTCTCGATTTTATTATACCCCTGAATGTATGTTTTGGATGGAAAGAATCCTTGTGGAGTAATTGGTGGGAATCAGTTGGTTTAAAATATGTCCTCTAATCCAAAGATCCCGTGGCATGAAATTTTTCACCATTATAGACGGTGACGTCAAGAAAATCAACTGATTGCTCCGAAATGGTTGCTTTCAGCTTGATATTCTGATCGCGATCATTTAAAAAGTCTAAAAAAAATTTGAAAATCTTTTTTCGAATGTTCCCAAACCAGGTAGATACCGTCCAGGTACCCCAAAAGTACTAACGGCTTTTTTCAGCTGCTTCGAGCGCTGCTTCTTCCCAATCTGCCATGAAAATAGACGCAAAAGAGGGACTGTAAGTTTTTCCCATCGGCGTGCCTTTAATTTGTTGATAGATCTGACCGTTAAACTCAAAATCATTACCCATTTAAACTGATTTCCAACAGCTTAAGTATTTGCTTGTCGGGTCGTTGTGGGTCTGGGAATTTTTCAAAGGCCTTTTTGATTGAGTTGAGGCCCGGTTCGATGTCGATGTTTGTGTACATTGCATCGACTTCAAGTGTAGCCAAAAAAGCATTTTTTTGAGATTTTGAGATTAGAAATTTTAGCCAAAAAGTCTTCAGTGTTTTTTAGATACCTTGCACAGCGGTTTGCGATGGGTTTGAGATAGTGATCTATTTTCCTGATCTGTGCAATATGATACGAATTTGACTGTCATCAACGATGCTGCGAAGTCAACAAAGAATTTGGAGATAATCCCGGCAATTCCTGCAAGCCAGTTTAAATGTTGCCCAGATGATCCTATCCATTGGTCCACGGAAACAGCGAACAGAATCTACGAAGGATGGCTGCCCCGCATAGAACCCTACATCCAACAGCAGCCTTTAAACTAAATACAAATGAAGGCATCAGCCATGGAGAGAAAGTAGGACTAGGAATCGAAATAGTAAACTTGGTTCCTGATCTAAAATTAACTGAAGGTGAGAAAGATCTACTCAGGTACGGTTTAACTTTCGTTCCCGCCCCAGCCCCATTAAAACCTATATTTTGGGAGAGGTGCGGTTGTCATGGATGATTACAGTTACATTAACGAAATGAACGGTGGTCCAGCAAGCCAACAATTTTTTAGGGCAACAGCATGGGCAGATAAATTTGGAAATTCAACA
The DNA here is from genome assembly GCA_031216915.1 of Pictodentalium vernedei. Classification (NCBI taxonomy): domain Eukaryota; kingdom Metazoa; phylum Mollusca; class Scaphopoda; order Dentaliida; family Dentaliidae; genus Pictodentalium; species Pictodentalium vernedei. Next base: position 403,704,469 of record CM062296.1, on the reverse strand, counting down.
GGCTCAAAAGACCTCTTTGCCAATCCCGCCGGGTGGTGTCCATCACCTCGGAAAGTTAAACCTGAAATTAATGAGATTTCTCAAAAAGTTAAAGAACAAGTAAGCCAAATCCCGGACTCATTTTTGAAAGACAAACAAAATTTGAACCAAATCGAAAGAAACGCCCTGAAGACGCTGAGAAACAACAAACAAGTTATCATCAAGCCTTGTGACAAAGGATCTGCTACAGTTCTGATGTCAAAAGATAATTATATTAAAGAAACTGAACGCCAATTAAATAACCCAAAATATTACAGACCTTTAGAAGTACCGATTTGGCAAGAAAATTGTTCAAAATTTAACGGAATTCTAAAAGCTTGCTGGACAACGACTTCATTGAGAAAAAACATGTCGAGTATTTAATTGCAGAGAGGGATTCAAACAATCGTAAGTTTTACCTCTTGCCTAAAATACATAAACCACTCAGCAGTTGGAGTGAAGAATTTACCCCTCCTGGTCGATCGATTGTCAGCGACTGTGGCTCGGAATCTTATCACATTTCACAGTATATTGATTTTTATTTAAAACCAATTGCTTGCCGCCATCCCAGTTTCATCAAAGACTCTGAGGACGTTTTAATGAAAATAAGCAAATTGCAGGTTCCTACCGACAGTCTCCTCATTACCCTAGACATTGAAAGTATGTACACTAACATTGGTATTGACGCTGGCCTGGAGGCAATAAAAAATCATTCAAAAGGTACGATGACCCAAACAGACCATCGGAAGAAATCCTGCAATTGTTAGAATTATCATTGAAAGGTAACGACTTTGAATTTAACAATAAATTTTACCTCCAAATAAGTGGATGTAGTATGGGTAAAAAATTCAGTCCAAATTTGGCTAATATTTTTGTTGCAAAATGGGAAAGAAGAGGTGCTCTTGCTAAAGCAAGAAAACAGCCATTATGTTATCACAGGTTCCAAGACGACATTTTCATCATATGGCCCCATGGCCGTGATGACTTCAACGAAATCTTGGAAATCCTGAACAACCACGATGAGTCCATTAAATTACAGCCCTGCATTTCAGAAAATACCATTGACTTTCTGGATGTGACTGTATTCAAGAGCCCTCAGTTCCGGCATAGCAACGTACTAGACACAAAAGTCTTTTTTAAACCGACCGATTCTCACCAACTTCTCCATAGAGCTTCTTACCACCCACCCAAACTATTCAATGGGTTGGTAAAATCTCAAATCATTCGATTCCATGGAAATTGTACGAACAGAAGCCACCTCAATCATGCATGTTCAATTCTTTTCAAAACACTTGTTAAACGCGGTTACTCAAAACGTCTTTTGCGAAAAATTAAATCTGATACAATCCGAGAGATCGAGACACCCATTCGGGACTATGAACCCACGCACCCCACGAAAATTCGACATTACCGCCCAGTTTTGGGAAATGGTTCAGTAAATCTATGTCAGCGCAAAATTTGTTACATACATCGTATGAAAAACATGAATACCGGTAAAACATTTTTTAGCGAACAAACCCGTATGTTAGAAACAGCTTTAACTGTGATTCTGAAAACATTATTTATTTAATCACATGTAAATTATGCCATATCCAATATGTCGGTCAGATGAAAATCCCTCTGCGCGTCAGAATGCAAAAAACATTTATCAGATATCCGTTTAGATTCAGGAAAGGCAGTCTCAGACCACTTTAATCTCCAGGGTCATGACATTAAGTCACATTTCAGTTTTCAACCCATTGAGCAAATTCCGTTTTGGGGCGATGAGGAAACCACAACAGACAAACGACTTGAGCGTGAAAACTATTGGATTGGTAACCCAATGTAGAGAGTTTTGAAGAGTTGTTGGCTTGAGGTTCAGCTGAGATTGGGTGGTAGAGGAGGTTTCTATGAGATGGGAGTAGTCCACGACGATAATATGCCACACGCCCACACCCCAGGGCATTTACTGCACGTTACTTCCACAGTTTGATTCCTACTTGTGTTTGTAGGGGTATTCTTGAGTAAGTAAAGTTGAGATTCAGATTATGAGAAGAGAGCAGTCTATGAGGCTAATATGCCACACCCGAGGGTGTTTACTGCTCGTTACCTCCGTGATTTGATTCCTACTTGTGTTTATAGGGGTCATTTTGATTAAGTGAGTTGATATTTAGATGACAGGAGAGCGGTCTGTGACGTTCATATGCCACCCCCTACGGTGTTTACTGCTCGTTACCTCCGCGTTTTGAATCCCACTAGTTTCATAGGGGTCATCTTGATTAAGTACTTTCATATTTAGATTATGAGAGGAGAGCAGTCTATGGCGCTAATATGCTACACCCGAAGGTGTTTACTACTCGTTACATATGCAGTTTTATTCCTATTTTGTTTATAGGGGTAATCTTGATTAAGTAAGTTGAGATTTATGGGTTGGGGGGATATTGTGAGAGTAGAGCCGTCTATGACGCTCATATGCCACACCGAAGGTTGTTTACGGATCGTTACCTCTGCTGTTTCATTCCTACTTGTGTTTTTGTAGTTAGGGTCATCTTGATTAAGTACGTTGAGACTGATGGGTCGGGGAAATTATTGTGAGAGGAGAACAATCTATGACGCTAATAAGCCACACCGAGGGTGTTTACTGCTCGTTACCTCCGCGGTTTTATTAGCTCTCCGAAAGGAGCTTAACTTATCACTTGCCGTCCGTCGTCCGTCGTCGTACGTCGTCGTGAACATTTTTCAAACGACTTCTCCTCTGAAACCATTGGTCCGATTTTCACGAAACTTCATGTGGATGTTCATTACTATATGGTAATTCAGGTTTGTTCAAACGAAATGGCCACGTCCCTTGGGGGCTCTGTATGGTATCTGATAGCACCGTATGAATTATAGAAAAATTATTTAAAAATCTTCTTCTCCAGAACCAGTGGGCAGGATCTGTTGATACTTGGTATGCAGCATCTTGGTATGGGTCTGATTCAAGTTTTTTTTCAAATCGGCCCCCTGGATTCATATTTGGACTCACTATAGAAGCCCAAATTCGAACTTAGTACATTTCAAGCAAATTTCTTAAAAAATCTTCTTCTCCAGATCCAGCTGGCAGAATCTTGTGATATTTAGTATGCAACATTGTGGGGTGGATCTGATTCAAGTTGGTTCACATCGGCCTCCTGGAGTCATATTTGGGCTCAGTACAGAAGCCCGAATTCGAACTTAGTGCATTTCAGGCAAATTTCTTTAAAAATTTTCTTCTCCAGATCCAGCAGGCAGAATCCTTTGATATTTGGTATATAACATTGTGGGTGGATCTGATTCAAGTTTGTTCAAATCGGCCCCCTGGATTCATACTTGGGCTCAGTAAAGAAGCCCGAATTCGAACTTAGTGTATTTCAGGCAAATTTCTTAAAAAATCTTCTTCTCAAGATCCAGCAGGCAGAATCTTTTGATATTTGGTATACAACATTGTGGGGTAGGTCTGATTCCAGTTTGCACAAATCGGGCCCCTGGATTCACATTTGGGCTCGGTATAGAAGCCCAAATTCGAACTTAGTGCATTTCAGGCAAATTTCTTAAAAAATCTTCTTCTCCAGATCCAGCAGGCAGAATCTTTTGATATTTGGTATACAACATTGTGGGGTGGATCTGATTCAAGTTTGTTCAAATTTCCCCCTTGGATTCATATTTGGGCTCAGTATAGAAGCCCGAATTAGAACTTGGTGTATTTCAGGCAAATTTCTTAAAAAATCTTCTTCTCCAGATCCAGCAAGTAGAATCTTTTGATATTTGGTATGCAACATTGTGGGGTGGATCTGATTCAAGTTTGTTCAAATCGGCCCCCTGGATTCACATTTGGGCTCAGTATAGAAGCCCGAATTCGAACTTAGTGCATTTCAGGCAAATTTCTTTAAAAATCTTCTTTTCAAGATCCAGAAGGCAGAAGCTTTTGATATTTGGTATGCAACATTGTGGGGTGGATCTAATTCATGTTTGTTCAAATCAGGCCCCTGGGTTCATATTTGGGCTCAGTATAGGAGCCCAATTTGAACTTTTGCATTTCAGGCAAAGTTCTTTAAATAAAAATCTTCTTTTCAAGACCCAGTAGACAGAATCTTTGGATATTGGGTATGCAGCATGCTTGGGGGGTGGGGGGGGGGGGGGGGGTGAGATTCAAATTTGTTTAAGCCAAGTCCCTGGGTTTATATTTGGGCTCACTTTGGTAGCCCGAATTATAACTTAGTCCAAACTGAGTCCAAAATGAGAAATTTTCTTTAAAAATCTTCTTCTTCAGATCCAGCGGTCGGAATGTTTTGATATTTGGTATGCAGCATCCTTAGGGGGATGAGATTCAAGTTTGTTCAAGCCATGTCCCTAGGTACATATTTGGGCCCACTGTGGGAGCTTGAATTCTAACTTAGTTCAAAATGAGGAATTTTCTTTAAAAATCTTCTTCTTCAGATCCAGCAGTCTGCATGTTTTGATACGTGGTGTGTAGCATCCTTAGGGAGGTGTGATTCAAGTTTGTTAAAGCCAAGTCCCTGGGTTCATATTTGGGCTCCCTGTGGGGAGTCAATATGAGAAATTTTTCTTTAAAAATCTTCTTCAGATTCAGCAGTCGGAATGTTTTGATATTTGGCATGCAGAATCCTTAGGGGTGAGGTTCAAGTTTGTTCAAGCCAAATCCCTGGGTTCATATTTTGGCTCACTGTGGGAGCCCGAATGATAACTTAGTTCAAAATGAGGAATTTTCTTTAAAAATCTTCTTCTTCAGATCCAGCAGATGAATGCTTTTGATATTTGGCATGAAGCATCCTGGGGGGGGGGGGGGGGGGGGGGGGGGGGTAAGATTCAAGTTTATTCAAGCCATGGCCCTAGTTCCATAAAATTTGTCTCTCATGACTTTATTCGTTTGTAGTGTTGATGAACCATGTCTAACTGAATGTGACCCCCAAATACTTCTTTGCACCACTTTGGCCGGTGAGCGATTAAGGCTCACTGGGGCCTCTTGATCCTAATTGTGTTTATAGGGGTCATCTTGATTAAGTCAGTTGAGATTTATGGATTGGGGAGGGTGGTTTATGAGAGTAGAGTAGTTTATGACCCTCATATGCCATACCCTACGGTGTTTACTGCTCGTTACCTCCGCGGTTTGATTCCCATTTGTTTGTATATAGGGGTCATCTTGATTAAGTACTTTCAGATTTAGATTATGAGAAGAGAGCCGTCTGTGGCGCTAATATGCTACACCCGAAGGTGTTTACTGCTCGTTACATACGGCGGTTTTATTCCTATTTTTGTTTATAGGGGTAATCTTGATTAAGTCAGTTGAGATTTATGGGTTGGGAGATATTGTGAGAGTAGAGCCGTCTATGACGCTCATATGCCACACCCGAGGGTGTTTACTGCTCGTTACCTGCGTGGTTTTGTTCCTACTTGTGCTTCTCACGGATAGGGGTCATCTTGATTGAGTACAGACCTCAGAGTCATTCCGACCGTGGGCGGGGGCGGATCGGTCGGGTCAGGGGGGGGGGGGGGGGCTCGAGTGCGCTTGATTCAGGTCCCCGGCCCGACCGGTCCCACACTCACCAGGTCAGGATAGCCCCAGGTAGCAGTGATAGCTCGTGGTGATTATTTTGTATCACTTTTTGTTTCTTGCCGGCTGGTACAGATGTTCTGAAGTTCGGGTGTTAGTTTACTTTATTTGAGGGCTGTTGTTGCTATTTTGTTTTGTTTAGCTGATTGCCGGCCTGTTTGTTGTTATTAATCATTGTTCCATAGTTTGGCCATGATTGGCTTATTTGATCGCATCCGCGAGTGTGCTTTGAAACCGTGTCAAAAGCCTGCTTCCGTTAGTGTCCCACCAAGTCAATTATGGTCGCGGCTTTGGGCCGGATATTATTCTTTTGTGTTTGTGGATTTTTGTCGACTTGCACAGATGCCGTTTAGTTCAGATATTAGTTTGCTGTCCTTAAAGAGCTCCCGTTTTTTGGCAGCTAGAGTGGCTAAGTGGTCTTCAATGGTTGGGATGTCGGCCCATTCGTGGAGAAGTTTTGTTGGGACGTCACGGAGGGAGGGCACGAAGGGCAATTCTGAGCGCGTGATTTTGGGCCTTTTGAAGGTTACTAAGGTTGTTTTTGTGCGTTTCGCTGAGGACAATTGCCCCGTTTTTTCCAGTACAGGGAGAACAAATGATGTATATAATTTTAGTAGGATAGTTTCGTTGGTCCTCCATGATGTTCCTGTAACATTTTTAGGAAATTAATTCGTGGGGTCGCTTTGGTGGCGATGTTGTTAGTGTGTTTAGTGAAGGTCAATTTCGAGTCAAGGGTAATGCCGAGGAATTTAGCTTCTGTGCATTCTGGGAGAACTTTATCTTTTAGTTTCAAATCGAAATCGCGTTTTTTGAGCCTACGGGTGAAGATGATTCTTTGGGTTTTCTTTATGTTTAGTTTAATTCTGCATTTAGTTTAAACAATATTTATTGGCATATATTACATTTACTGTATACAAAATGGAATACTTGTACAAAAAAACTTAGTATTATACAATATTACACAGCATGAGAATAGAGAATATACATTTCAAACGAGGGATTCAACAGAAGATCGTTGAGTGCGCTTTGTAGGGATTTCTGTAGATAAGAGGGCTGACTATTAGAGTCCTATTGCCCTTTGTCATCCACGAATTGTGAGATTTGGACCCGTTTCTGTGTGATGTTAAGGTTATTTACAAAAATAATGTAAAGGAGGGGGATAAGGATGGACCCTTGGGAGGTAACAGCCTCCAGGGGAATGCTTTCGGATATTTCATTATTGAGCCTTACTTTGATTTTACGATCATTTAGAAGGAGGGGAGAGAAGTCTTAATAGTTTCCTTGTGAGGTTCATTTTGGAGAGTTTATAGCTTACTCCGTTGTGCCCGACGGAGTCGAAGGCTTTTTCGACATCAAACAAGACGGCTGCGCCGACTTGTTGATTTTCGATCGCTGTTTTCATTAGTTCCGATGAATGTTCTCCATTCCCTCTTTGCGATACCGTTGTCAGCCATAATAATATACACATTTATATAGCGCCAACATTATAGTTCAGAAAATATAGGACCATATTCTAATGTGCTGTACATGTTACTGAGCTCGTGCAAATATACAAACGAAATATATGCAGTATCTTACAGTCCAGAACATCACTTATAGGCTTTTTGAAACAGGTAGGTTTTGAGATCTTTCTTGAAAAGGTTGACATTTGACAGACTTTTAGGTGTTCTGGTAAATTATTCCACAAGTGAGGGCCAGCAAATGAGAATGACCTATCTCCAAATGTCTTACACCTATGTTTCGGAACATGTAGCAGCATTTTACCATCGGACCTCAGGTTGTATTGACACACATTCTTGGTATTAAGGAGTTCTTCTAAGTAGGCTGGTGACATGTTGTTTTATGTCTTAAAAACTAATGATAAAGTTTTGAAAATTATTCTGTACTTGACTGGCAGCCAGTGCATATCCCTCAGAACAGGAGTGATGTGTTGAGATCGTGATACCCTACATACCATTCGAGCTGATGCATTTATTTCCATCTGCAGGCGAGAGTACCGATATTGTGGAAGGCTGAACAGTAAGACATTACAATAATCCAAATATGAAGTTACAAAGGCATGTACTAGGGTTTCTGTTGAGTCTTTGGTGAGGAACTGTCTTATCTGTTTAACTTTGTATAGACCTCTGAAATCCTTATTGCACATGTTTGCAACATGTCTGTCCATAGACGTGGTAGAGTCGAAGAAGGCACCAAGATTACGTACACTGTCTCCTACCTTCACTGAATTGATGTCAACTTTAGTGAGTTGTTGTCGTGAACCAATTATTAGGAATTCAGCCTTATCATCGTTTATCATTAATTTGTTTGAAACCATCCATGTGCGAATGTCTGAAATGCATGATTCAATAGTTTGAACCTTGATTGATGGTCAAAAAGAGAAATAGACCTGAGTGTCATCAGCATAACCATGGATGTCGGGCAGGTGAGATTCAATGATGGTGAACATTTTTGAAATATAGAATAGAAACAGAACCAAGGCAACTGCCCTGTGGGACTCCACATTCAAGATGGAAGTCTTTCGACAGATTACCGTTTTTTGATACACGTTGTTGCCTATTCTTGAGGTATGATGATAGCCAGCTAGCAGCAACACCATAAAGTCCAAAATCAGAATTCATTGTCTCTAGCAGAGTTTTGTGACAAACGGTGTCAAAAGCAGCACTAAGGTCTAAAAGAACAAGCAACGTTACCCTTCCAGATTCCATATTAAGGAGGATGCCATTCTGAACCTTGAGTAAAGCCGTTTCAGTCGAGTGAAATTTTCTGAATCCCAGACGTGTTGACCGGTAATGGAGCATGCTTATCACTATGTAACATTAGTTGGTCAATTGTGGCTTTTTCACACAGCTTAGAGGCGAACGGTAAGTTTCTCACTGGTCGGAAGTTTTTAAACACAAGTTCCGCACCTTGTTTCTTCAGAAGAGGATTAACAATGGCTATTTTCCACGCATCAGGCGCATATCCTTCCTGCAGAGACATGTTGATCATTTTTGTGGTTACAGGAGCCAAAGAGTCTACACATGATTTGACAATAGATGTTGGCTTTGGATCGAGTTGACATGAGGCATTTGAGGATTCTTTTATTAATTTGGTTACCTCGTGGATTTCTAAAGGTCGAAAAGTTGAAAGCTCTTTTTCTTATGGTCTCTGTTTGATGTCAATTTTGTCTACATATATGTTCTTAAATTTTTCCTGAATTAATTTTATTTTTTTATGAAGAATTCGCCAAATTGATCAGCTAGCTTTGATGGATCATCGTGTGATGGAAATGACACACTTTGTTTTTCTGTACACAGATTTTTAACAACTTTAAACGTTTTTTTTTTTTGCTGTCACCATTACAAGCTTCAACACATGTGTAGTAAGATTTTCTGGCATCTTTTAGTTTGTTGGAGAACTGATTACGAATAATCTTATATGCTGCTTTCTCGTTGCAAGATTTAGATCTTTCCCGCTCTTGCTTTCGACGATTAGCTTTCAGAGTTCTCAGTTCATTGGTAAACCAGGGTATACTTGGACGAAGAATTAGTGTTTTTGTTTTCAGAGGGGCATGCTCATCCAGTAGAAAAGATAATGTGTTGTTGTATGATTGTGCCAGATCATCCAGGTTAGCACAGTGCAAATTACACAAATCTGATTTTTCGATGTCACATTTAAGCTTGTTAATGTCAATTTGATTGAATTTTCGGAGTGTTAATTCTGTACGCGTCAGTGATGGTTTTCGAACACCTAGTGTGCACTCACAAATGAAGGGTCAGATAATCTGAATGGGATTAATGGCTCAGAAAGCTAAAAGTCATTAGTACATCTTGTGATGATAAGGTCAAGAGTGTGTCCAGAGGTATGAGTAAGCCCAGTTACATGTTGCGATGATGAGGAGTTTTTCAGAACACATAACAATGGATTCAAGGTACACAGAAAATTCTTCAAAGAAAACACTGGTCATTGAAGAAATTAGTGTCTTCGAGATGTTCCCATAGCCGAGTGACAAGGATTCTTTCGAATACCTTACCAATGCAGCTAAGGAGACAGATAGGACGGTAGTTTACCGAATTGGAGACATCTTTATCCGGTTTAGGTATCATGGCTCCAAAGGCTGATTTCCAGCATTTTGGAAAGTACCACGGGTGAAACATGCGTTATAGAGAGTTGTGAGCCTTGAAATGAAGGAGTTGGGGCTTTGTTTAAGAATGTTGTAGTTAATTTCACCCCCCCCCCCCCTCCCCCGGTGAGGAAGAGCCTTTTCACTTTTTGATGATATTGATGATTTCGTCATTTACGATGGGGGTGACGAGGTCATGATCGTCTCCTGGTTCTGGTTCAGGGTCAGAATAGAGGTCGCGGTAAATTTGCAGGTAGCTGTTAATAATGTAGTCAATGGCGTTTATAATCGTATTATTAGTTTCGTGCCCCTCGTGGGGGCGATTGAATTTTCTGAGAAGATCTGAAAAGGTGTCGTGCTTTTCCTTGTCACTTGCAGCGGTTGAACCGTCTTCTCTAATTATGGGTTTGGATGGCCTCTGGTGTTCCAGAATTTTTTGGCTTCATTGGTTCCAATAAGTTTGGATGTGAGCCGTTCCCAGCTGATTTGCTGTTCGGCTTAAAGAGCTTGCTTTACCTCGTCGTGGAGGCGATTGTAGATTTCACTTTACAGCCAAACTTACAACAGCAAATATGCTCGGTAGGCAATTGTAAACACGAACATGTAAATCATTTTTCGATATTCCTTTCGAAGATGGAAGAAAAGTGAGCTCCAAATTAGCCAATTTTATGAAGAATTTTAGGGCACTCAAATTCAAAGCCCGAAAACTGGGTGAAGGTTAAAACTTTGAATAAAATATATAACAGCAAAATTGTTCTTGGATGAAGGCCCAATCCTCTCATGGAAAAGGTTTTGAGGCAATATGGCTCCAGTGCTGTGAAAGTGCATGTAAACGTTGGCGAAAATAACAACTATTCTGACAGTACCCTTATGGGAAATCTCAAATCTGCCAAGGGTTAATCTTTTAATAATAACATATAGAACAAAATTTGTCATGCTTTGACTGCTGCAAGCAGCTATAGAAAACATCAAGCAATTAAAAATGGAGTAAATCGCCACCTATATTTACCAAATTCTGAAGAAATTGGAAATTTTTTGGACGGTACCTACTTTTATGCAATCAGAATGGGATAGGGTTAAACTTTACAACTAAACTAACAACAGCAAATATGCTCGATAGTCAATTGTGAATACGTACATGAAAAGTGTTTGAAATTAACCCTTTCCGAAATGATAGAAAAGGCAACCAAACATGGCTAATTTTGGCATTTTCAAACGGTACTCTTATTCTCGCCCTCATTGTGCTAGAGGGTTAAATCTGAGATTAAGAAGTAAACAGTAACTTTCTTCCACAATCATTGTTACATCTAGCCATACCAAAATAATTATTACAACTACCTTGTAATTAGAAAAAATTGCTCTTGAAGTTGGCGAAAATAACAAATATTCCGACAGTAACCTTATGGGAAGTCTCAAATCTGCCAAGGGTTAAACTTTTAATAATAACATATAGAACAAAATTTGTCATACTTTGACTGCTGCAAGCAGCTATAGAAAACATTCAGAGCTCAAGCAATTAAAAATGGAGTAAATCGTCATCTAAACTTACCAAATTCTGAAAAAATTGGAGTTTTTTTGGACGGTACCTACTTTTATGCAACCAGTATGGGATAGGGTTAAACTTTACTACCAAACTTACAACAGCAAATATGCTTGGTAGTCAATTGTGAATATGTACACGAAAAGTGTTTGAAATTTACACTTTTCCAAAATGAGGGGAAAAGCAACCAAAGTTGGCTAATTTTGGCATTTTCAAACGATACTCGTATTCTCACTCTCATTGTGCTTGAGGGTAAAATCTGAGATTAAAAAGTAAACAGTAACTTTCTTCCGCAATCATTGTTGCATCTATGCAAACCAAAATAATTCTTACAACAACCTTGTTATTAGAGAAATTTGCCCTTGAAATTGGTGAATTTTGAAGAAAAAAAAATAGAGAAGAAAAATTTTGAAAAAGAAGGATAACAATAGTCTTTCCCAAACTGGGCTTGGGAAAGCCTAATTACCAAGCTTTTCAATTACAATTCTTTTTCCAGTCAAGTGAACATGGAAATACCCTTCATCCGTTTAAAGACTGAAAATAAAATAATCGCATCTTTGAAAAGTGGCAAACATAAAATTTCCTTTTATTTTAATCATCCTACCACAGTAGGATCCAATAATTGGGCAGATATGTACGCACCGAATGTGCGTACGCAACTTTGTTCACAAATTTTCTTTGCTAATAGATTTTCAAAAATGAATGGTATGAGTTCTACGAAAGTTGTCAATGGCTAATCTGATTATAAAAGCTTATTTATTTAAAGAAAATCAAAAGTAAAAAGGAAAACCGCTAATTAAGGTACATTTTGTGATCATCGTTCTGTTGTTTGGTTTTATTTTCGTTAATAAGAACGTGCCCGCGAACACAATTACCCATAAACAATGTCAGTTTCAGGTGTCTTTTAGTACTCTTAGTATTCTAGTAGATAGTTATCTCCCTTCTATTTTAGAACTCGCTTCAACTTGAGGTATCCACTCACTTTTCTCCCAAATAAAATGATGCAAACAGTCCGCGTTATTAGTATAATGTATAATATTAAATGTACATCAAACGTGCTAAACACAACTTGCTCTTGTTTGGTTTTATTTCTGGTCATATCCGGTCAAGAAAAATTAAAAACAGTGATTATGTCTGATAACTATCCCGATAAGCGAAGGTCGATGTGTTGCGTTAAACTGCTCATCTCATATCACGTTAACTTACTTTCTTAAACGGTATCAAAAAGTAACGTCAATAATGCAATAAAAAATTCAATCGATTTTTTATTAATTTTATTTAAGTTTAACTCCTTGCATGCTGCTGACGGATATTCCTGCCGTGGAAGGAATTTCTATTTCCACCGAAATAAGGATAATTTGGGCATAAAGCTTCAGCTCATTGTAACTTCAATGTAAGTTGAAGAGATTTTTCACTAATCATTTCTTAAGTTAAATTTAAATGCATTTTTTTTTATGAAATCTAGACATGGCTGCTTCACAGCAGCCATGACTAGATTTTATGAAAAAATACTTTTAAAAGCTTTCTCGAAACACCTAACACAATTATAAATTAATAAAATGGAATATTTAAATGGTCTCTTTTTAACCCTCTTATAAGACTTAATATTTCAATGTGAGTCCAAATGCTATTATTTAACTCATGACAGCAGAACGGCTTGCACGTTTTCTGTCAAATTGCTCCTCTGTTCACAGTCGCCATACTTGAGATCCAACCATCTTCTTATTTCCCACACGGCTTGTTTAGGGCCCTATGTGCATTTAAGACCTACACTGCTCAGACAGGCGCGTGATGACGATGAGGTTACAAAGTCGGACTTCAAACAGAAAGGATCACGGTACCAACGTCGCCAGGTGTATCTGCGTTGTGTCCTTGGCAAGGCACGTCATCCCGATTGCCCGCGAAGAGGCGCGGTGACGGTGACCTTTTTAAATGGCAATAAGGCATTCTTAATCTTTTACCCAACCGGCCAGCGTTATTCACAGAAATTCCCATTCAATTTTCATTATATTTTCATTTTTGCTTGAAAAACGTAGCTTATGATCCCTCACTGGAATGAGCTCGTTTTTAAAGGGTTAAAATGGAGTATTTAAAATGAGTATTTTAGCAATCTCAAGATCTTAATATGGGTCACTAAAATTTTACTTTATGTAGTGAAAGAGTAAATATAGCCCTTTCCACTATCAAAATGTTGCTCTAAACACACATGGCCATCGATGGAACCTCGATATTTTGCCACTGCCAATAAGCCTTCAGTCATTGCTCATATCCTCATCTCACGAAGTCCCACATAAGCTAAAACCGTTCCAACTGAATGGCTCTTCTTACTTCATTAGTTACATTGCATGGAAGCGCGGTGGCTCAGTGGTTACGGTATTTGACTTCGAATCGATAGGTCCACGCATCCACTCCACGGTTCGATCCCCACCTGGGGCAACTGCGTTCTGTCTTTGTTCAAGGCACTTAATCCCGATTGACCACGCGAGGGCACTGTGTATTAAGGTGTACTACACGATGATGGTGCACTTGTCTTCAACCAATGCTAACAGTGTTTAAGCGGAGCTAGTCTATGAGGAAGTATGATAGTTGTGGTTCTCTTCGGTTCTTGTAAATCTGTCCTACAAGAGGTGACCCTGGCTGTCGAAAGTGCCGTTAAAGCCCAATAAATAAAGAAATAAATAAGTTACATTACATTTTCTCATGTTAGAATTGTTCAACTACGTCGAGAATTTCTTTGAAATTTGTACTTTACATGGACGGGCGGACGGACGGACCGGGAGGACGTCCGCCCGTCCATCCGTCCGTCCATCCGTCCGTCCGTCCGTCCGTCCGTCCGTCCGTCCATGTATAGTACAAATTTCAGAGAAATTTTCGACATAGTAAAACAATCATAGTAAAACAATTCCAACAGTTGAAAATGTAATTTAACTTATTTTTTGAAATTATTTCTTTATTTATTGGGCTTTAACGGCACTTTCGACAACCAGGGTCACCTCTTGTCGGACAGACTTACGGTAACCGAAGAGAACCACAACTATCAGACTTCCCAACGGACTAGCTCCGCTTTAGCACGGTTGGCATTCGTTGAAAACAAGTGCACCATCAACGTGTAGTACGCCTTAATAACCACCCCCCCCCCCCCCCCCGCGTGGTCAACCGGGGTTAAGTGCCCTGGACAAAGACAGAACTCAGTTGCCCCAGGTGGGGATCGAACCATGGACCTATCGATTCAAGGTCCAATACCGTAACCACCGAACCACCGCGCTTCCATGTAATGTAACTAATGAAATAAGAAGAGCCTTTCAGTTGGAACGGATTTAGCTTATGTGGGATGGCCCTCGTGAGATGAGGATATGAGCAATTACTGAAGGCTTATTGGCATTGGCAAAATACCAAGGTTCCATCGATGGCCATGTGTGTTTAGAGCAACATTTTGAAATTGGGAAGGGTTATATTTACTCTTTTATTGCATAAACTAAAATTTTAGTGACCCATATTAAGATCTTGAGATGGCTAAAATACTCACTTTGTTTACTCCATTTTAACCCTTTAAAACGAGCTCATTCCAGTGAGGGGTCATAAGCTATGTTTTTCAAGCAAAAATGAAAATATTATAATGAAAATTGAATAGGAATTTCTGTGAATAACGCTGGCCGGTTGGGTAAAAGGTTAAGAATGCATTATTGAGAGGGTAAGAAGCAAACCATTTGAAAAGTACACAGCGTCACCGTGCCTCTCGCGGGCAATCGGGATGACGTGCCTTGCCAGGGACACAACGCAGATACATCTGGCGACGTTGGTACCATGGACCTTTCTGTATGAAGTCCGACGTCGTAACCTTATCGCCATCACGCGCATGTCTGGTCAGTTTAGAAGGCCTTAAATGCATCTAGGGACCTAAACAAGCCGTACGGGAAATAAGAAGACGGTTGTATCTCAAGAATGGCGGTTGTGGAAAGACGGACAATGTGACAGAAAACGTGCAAACCGTTCTGCTGTCATGAGTTAAATAAAAGCATTTGGACTCACATTGAAATATTAAGTCTTAAGAGGGTTAAAAAGAGACCATTTAAATATTCCATTTTATTAATTTATAATTGTGTTAGGCGTTTCGAGAAAGCTTTTAAGAGTATTTTTTCATAAAATCTAGTCATGGCTGCAGTAGAGCAGCCATGTCTAGATTTCATAAAAAAATGCATCTAAAATTTAGTCAATAAATGATTGGCGAAAAATCCCTTCAACTTACAAGGAGCTGAAGATTTGATTATGCCCAAATTATAACCTACTTATTTCAGTGGAAATAGAAATTATGTCCACGGCAGGAATATCAGTCCACGGCATGCAAGCAGTTAAACTTAAATAAAATTAATAACAAATCGATTGAATTTTTTATTGCATTATTGACGTTACTTTTTGGTACCGTTCAAGAAAGTTAGTTTTTGTGATACGAGATGAAGAGTTTAACGCAACGCATCGAACTTCGCGAATCGAGGTAACAGATACAATCACTGTTTCAGTGTTTATAAATTTTTCTTGACCGGGTATGACCAAAAATAAAGCCAAACAAGAGTAAGTTGTGTTTAACGCGTTTGATGGACATTTGATAAAGTACATTATACGTATAACACGGGCTGTTTGCATCATTTTATTTGGGAGATAAATGAGAAGAAACCTAAAGTTGAAGCGATCCCTAAAATACAAGGGAGATAACAATTTACTAGAATACTAAGAGTACTAAAAAGTCGCCTTAAATTGACATTGTTTCTGTGTAATTGTGTTCGTGAGAGAAAAAAATAGATAAAACCAAACAGCAGAACGGTGATTATAAAATGTAGTTATGTAATTTAATTGAGGTTTCCCTTTTTACTTACGATTTTCTTTAAATAAATAAGCTTTTATAATTAGATTAGCCTTTGAACACTTTCGTAGAACTCATACCATTCTTATTCGAAAATCAGTTAGCATAATTATGTGTTAACAAGTTGCGTACGCACATTCGGTGCGTATTTATCTGCTCAATCTTTGTATCCATCCTACTGTGGTAGGATGATTAAAACAAAATGAAATTTTATGTGTGTCACCCAAAAATTCCGGACACAAGGCTTAAACTATTTTTTTCCACCTTTTCACCACCACCCACCCACGTGCAAAAAAACTTTTTTTTTCCTCTGGCCACTTGGACATCCACCCCACCACCTATATTTTTTCAGTGCATCACCACAGTGGGTAATGAAAAATTATTGCACTGAGCTTCCAGTTGTCAATCCTTGCCTTAATTTGAATCCTAATCTACTGTCTAAACTAATTATGTACACATCAACCAGCATCAACAGAAGCATTTAGATTTCACTAAAGAAAATTGTTATTAACTCCTTTGTTATCAAGCACGCATTTATTTTTACTGGGAAAAATTTCATTGTTATTTTTCGTTGTGAGAAAACTTTCGAGGAACTGATTGATACACTGGTCACTGATAGATACCAGAATTGTAGTTGTTTTGGCAGTATATAGGTGTATGTTTATGAAATAAAATGGTGCTTTTTTACAAATTCCATGATGTAGTGTGTTGTTGATGTTGTGAAAAAACAAAGCACTGCCACTGAGTAATTCTTCTATGATGATCAGTGTTTGCTGTTTTCTCATTCAAAGTTGATGTCAAACTAACAAGGGTGCTACCAAATACATGTATCACAAATAAAAATAAATATATTGGTAACTGTTATGCAGTCAAGCTATACCAAAATGTCAGCATTGATTTCTGCATATAACAGCTGATAACTGTTCTTTTCACATCTCTATGTTCTGGTGGTTCTAATACCTGATGACAGAACTTTCAGTTGAGCATTTGTAATTCATGCATTTCAATAATATGCCTATATACACTATGGCGTAGTGTATACTGATATATTATTGAAGTGCATGAATTACAAATGCTGAACTGAAAGTTGTGGCCTGAATGCTCTCATAATAATTATCATTCATGTGTTAAGTTCCGAGACTGAAGAAACAGTTTAAATTTAGTGAAGAAGTTTTAATTTTAATGACCTGACTACAGGCTAAGTGTCAGGCTTGAGGTTTCAGACAATTGTCATTACTCAAAAGATAGTAGATAGCATAGGAAAGCTGAAAATCTGTCACCTAATACTATTGTAAATCTCACTGTCCGTCCTGGCCCGTCTCCGAAAAAATGTCAGCATTGATTTCTGCATATAACAGCATATAATGTAAGAATTAGACTATTTTTGTGAACATCAAATGGAGGATTAAAATAATCTTCTTTTGCTGCATAGTATTGTGCTCAGATACTCGTCTATATACTCTGGCTCAGTCAGGGTCAGTTTTCAATTCAAATATTAACTGTAACTTTTGTTACCCTCTGTGAAAACCCTGGTACTATCACTATGAGCTTGAATTAAGTAAGTGGGGTTTTATATCAAAGATGCACACTGAGAATTTTCGTTAGTTTCAGGTTACAAGAGCTCTACTCAGAGAAACTGGGCATTTAGATTATTTTCAGTATTTTTTTTTACATTATTTTAGATGTTCTGCTAAACACATTGCTACTCATTGCAAAATCCAAATTGTGCCGTGATGATTCAGCTATGAAAATTATGTTAACCATTCCCAAATTAAAATTTATAAATTTCCACTGATTGATTTTAGTCAAACTGGAGTACACAATTCTTTAATGCATCTAATTTAATTTACAAAAAAGAGAACAAATCCCCTAATCAGCCAAGGGGGGCCTTATTCACTAACCCTACCTGACAGACAGGTGCCTATTAGACTACTAAACAACAATATAGCCTTGTTATGTGAAAATAATTTGAAAAAACCCACCAGGAAAAAAATTGCAACTCCAGGAAAAAAGGTGTTTTGGCCCCCATCCGACCACCCACCCACCCCGGCCTTGTGTCCGGAATTTTTTTGGAAGACCCCCCCCCCCCCTCCCCTGTGTCACTCGTCTTTTCTTGGAAGAAGCAATTTTGTTTTATTTGCAATCTTTAAACGGATGAATTGACACGGGATGACAGCCGGTGTGTGTGTGTGTGTGGGGGGGGGGGGGGTGCTCACTAATCTCTCATCATTTCTAAGGGGCTCACTAATCTCAGCATTTGTAATTTCAGCAACACCCAGACACTGTCACAGCACAGACATCCCAACGAAAACCAAACTCAGCAACAGAATCAGACGTCCTGCACACCCATCGACCACCAACAGAAGAGCATGAGGCAGACTAAACTTGCCAATGATAGCTCCAACACTTATCCAGAGGCAGACTATACTTGCTCAAAGAAACACACAAGACACAAGAGACAGCCAGCCACGAAAACATCCGACAGAACAGCCATACAGCCAAGCCACGCGACACGAGAACAGAAGCCGGGGGGGGGGGGGGGGAGCTCTGATCATCTTGTACTTTTTAATTTCAGCCACAGCAGAGACATAGAACTTAGCACCACAAACGCACCAGACCAGACACCGCAGAAAGAAAGACCCCCCCCCCCCCGACAGCCAACACAGCAACATCACAACAGCCAAAACAAACAATCATTGAATAAGTTAGACTCCTCGAGGTGACTCCTAAGTCGATCGGCAAGGATTTTTTCGAATATTTTGCCGATGCAGCTAAGGAGGCTAATTGGGCGGTAGTTGGCTGGTTTGGTGAAATCTTTGTCGAGTTTGGGTATCATGACCCCTATGGCCGCTTCCAAGCACTTTGGAAAGCAGCCATGAGTGCGACAGAGGTTGAATAGGGTTTCTAGCCTAGTTATGAAGGAATTCGGTCTTTGTTTGAGGATTTTATAGTTGATTTCGTGCTCTCCTGGAGAGGAAGAGCTTTTAGATTTTTTTATCACGTTGATTATTTCGTCGGCCGTGATGGGGGTAATTAAGTCGTGGTCGTCACCTTCCTCTTGTTCGGAGCAGAAATAGGGATCGCGGTATACCTCGGGGTGTGAGTTTACGAAGTTGTCGATCGTGTTCATGACTGAGTCGTCGTAGTCCGCCCCTATATGGGGTCGGTGTGTATTGCTTAGTAGTTCTGCAAAGTGTCGGCTTTTTCCTTGTCCCTGGCGGCGTGAGGGCCATCGGTTTTTTTCGAGGGGCTTGGATGGTTTAGGGTTACTTTTTTGGCCTGTGACCACCTTGAAGGTGTTCCAAAATTTTCTGGCGTCTTTTGTCGCATTTAAGTTGGATGTAGCCCTCTCCCAGTTGTTTTGTTGTTCGGCCTTAAGTGCTTCTTTCACCTCGCCATGAAGACGGTTGTAGATTTCTTGAGTTCCACTCGCTTAGTGGGGTCCATTTCAAATTTTACCTTGCGAAGGGCTATTCGCTTTGTTTTTATTAGAGTGAGTGTGCTCTCTGGCATGGTTCCTCTCCATGGGCGCACTTCCTCTTTGGGGCACATTTCGTCCAGGGTGGAGGTGATTACTTTGCTGAGGTCGCATAGGAGGGTGTGCTTGTGGTGAGTTTGGTATCGTGTATATCTCGTTATAGGTCCCAGACTATTTTGTTCAGGTTTCTTGAGATTTGGGGGTGGGGGGGGGGGGATGGGGGACAATGTACTGGTCCAGACCCGAAGCTAACTGTGGCATGAACTGGTAGGTGGACGCTGCCTAGGTCGTCATCTCCCACCTTGTGGTCGATGACGTTTTTACCTAGGGGGTAGCTTGTTACTATAAGATCTAGGATATCGTAGTGGTGGGGAGGGTTCGAGATGATATAGGTATCGGATGAGTCTTCGCTAATGACTTGTAAGTTAAGATTTTCAGTGATATCGAATAGGACATTACCGTTGCGATTGTACATGTGTTTGGCGTTGAAGTCTCTCATGTAGATACAGTTCTTGTATTTACGTGAGAAAAATTCAAACACCTCGTTGCTGACTGTTTTGTCAAGGGGCTATAATAACAAACGGGTGCTATTTTTTTATTATTGGCTGTTAATTCCACGGCTACATGTACCACCTCAGCATCGAGATGGTCAGTTTTGATCGATTTATGTTTCAAATCGCTTTTTATTAGAATGGCTACTCCTCCGTGGATGGTGTGGGAGTGGTCCCTTCTAATGACATTAAATCCGCAAAATGAAAATATTCTTTGATAACGTAACCAGGTTTCACAAATTCCCAGGACGTCCGTGTTTTTAAGGTAATTACTAATTTGGAGTTGTTTGTTATACGCGCAGCTGGCGTTCCCTACAGCTAATTGGAGCTTATCCATGATCGGGCTGAAGAAGAAGAATAGTTTCACGCGCCGAAGGAGCGCAGGGCCGCTGTGGGACAAACCCCTTTCGACCCCCAGTAACTGTATAGGTCTCACAGAACTAAATATTTTCCCATAGGCGACCATTATAACGTTCAGGTGGAAAAAAATATGATCGCATCACTTTAATTTTGGCATTCAAATATCTCTGTCAAGTATAGCCCTTCAGACAACTTTTTCTGATCTGAAAACAGGGGGTCATGCAACAAATAAGAGAGAAAAACTGACACAAAGGGAAGTACCGGTCACGTGCACATATTTTTCAGGGAATTCCCTACAAAAACACACAAAAAGTAAATTGTATTTTTTAGGTCCAAAAGTCATCAAATCACCCTCTTTTTTATCAGGAATATTCAACAATAATGCAAGATGTCAATAGAATGTTTCAAACTTTTATTGAAACAACGGATTTTCCCAAGGCTGTTTATTTTTAGAGATTGCGTCATTTCCGAGTGCAACATTTTAAGGCGGTTCACTCTAATTTCAATATTTAGTTCCGCGATACCTATAGCATTTGGTAGCTGCATGTCGAGTTGTGTTGAAGGAGGAAAAGGATTCGTTAACTCGGCAGGTGTCCCAGGCTGGATGGTCAGTAGTGTTGAGATGGCTTAGGCAGGTCGCTGAATGAACCCCCGGGTGAGGACCAGATCGAGAGGGGGTCCTCTCACAAAGGTGCTACCTCTCCCCGAGGGTGCTATAACGTTTTCGGACAAGTATAGTCTGCCACTTCGAAGTTGAGTCGTGGAGCGATGGTGGGCCATCAGTGGCAAATAAAGTTTGCCTCAGGCTGTTTAATCAATTTCCGGCTGTTCAGTTTGATGTGTTTTGGATAGACGATAACAACGGCCCCTTTCGGGGACCACCCAAAGAAAGACACGAACTTCCCTCGTTTGGGGGCAGGCCTGCATTGGAACCTATTTGGATGTGTCTAAATGCGCTCTACAGATGCTTACGAAAAGGGGCAAAGGCGGGACGCTGTTCCAACGCTCGCCTCCCTTGAAGTGGGTGACCACTTCTAGGGATGTTCAAACTCCATAGCGGTTGCTGTTTTCTATAACGGTTATAGTTTCCATAGCGGTTATTGGGGTGTTGGTGATTAAAAAGAAAGCATCTTAGTTTAAACAGTATTTATTCACTAAATGACATGTGTACACATTTCACAATAACAGTAGGGTAAAAGTTCTGAACAACACTAGATACAATAGTATACACAAAACAATGAAAGTAGATTACTGTGTAAAGGAGGGATTCGACAGAAAGCTTAAAGCTTATGTAAGTCGTCTCCCTGGTCACTTATGAACTTACTCCTGTAGGTGGTACGAATCAGATGAAGAGCTCACATGCCGACACACGGAGGCCGAGGCGCTCCCTCCATTGCATATTAAATTACTCTTAGTTGCTACGATTGGAGATCAAGTGGCCGATAAGTTAAGCGACACATCAGAACAGATACGGAGTAGAGGAAGGCAGCCTCGACCGCCGGGCAACGACATGTGAAACTGTTTAAACTTCAACTTAAAATTAAAGGAAAGAAAGAAGAGAAGGGAAGAACAGGAATGCTGATAAATTGAAAAAGAAAAAAGGAAAAAGAAGAAAAAACTAAATAATAAGAAAATAATAAGATGAAATCAGCTTGGATATATAATACATAGATATTATGCCGATGTAAAAAGCACGCAACGAAGTCACGCTCCGGTCTCCAAGGGTAGTTCAGGACGTGTCGATGACGAGCATCAATCTGTCCCCAGAAACTGGAGCGAGACTCCGACACACACCTTGCACATCCGCACAGTTAGTAATAATTTATTTATCCTACAATATCTTGAGCAACAGTCGAGAATGTATTATGCAGACGAATGTAATAACGAACTATTTATTTGTGTGGAACCAAACGAATTGAACTCTCGGAAGGGGAACGTGCTTACATCGTACCCCTAATACAAGTATCTGTACCAGGGGGTCGGATACAGATTAGATGTATGTTAAATAGAATTAACAATCAAGAAAATCGTTAGTAGGCAGCTTGTTTCATTCTTAGAATGTTGAATAAATTTAGAGTGGCTCACTGAGAGAGGATTTGCATTCTTTTAGGAGACGCGGGCTTATTTGATCAGGACCAGACGCCTTGGACACCTTTATCGACTTCATTGAAGCATATACTTCACTGCAATGTAGGGTGATACTATCAATACACTGGGAAACATGTTGTGGTGGATCTGGTAGGGAAGCATTCGAATCTTCAACTGTCGAGATAGAACAGAAGTTTTCATTGAACACTTCAGATTTCTCAACACTTGAAGAATATATTTTGTTTAGATGAATCAGGGTGGGAATTCCTGTTACCAATTAGTGTTTTTAAGGTCTTCCACCACAGTGATGTCGGGTTTCGTTGCTTCTCAGTGTGGACTGGATTTTTGAAAGATGCTGGGCCTTTGCCTTCCTGATGGCCGATACAACCTCATTCCGTTTACGTTTATATTTATTCCAGTTGTATGGAATATTGGTACGTTTAGCAATGCGATACAAACGTTTTCTCTGTCTCATTAGTAATCTTATTTCATTATGCATCCATTTCGGTTGGTCCATTCTCGAAGTAATCATTTTATTAGGTATGTGTTTGGATGCAGTGTCAAGTATTTTATTAGTGAATTTGGAAACCATAGTATCGAGACATACCGCATCAAAGATAGAGTTCCAGTCGACGTTAGAGAAAGCCGCGTTTAGAACTTCATAATTACCCTGAGAATAAAGCCACATCTTCCTCTTAAAAGAAGGTGGGTTTGGTTTAAAAAAAAATCGAGTTCAATTGAAATTGGTCAGTGATAGCGGGTTATATCTGGGATAATTGGTTCGAGGACTTCGCTTGTTTTCACGTTGATTGTGTTACTTAGCCCAAGAACATTAGGTTTCACTAGGGAAAAAATCGGAGAAAGCTGATTTTTTCAGGGAATGTCGAGTACATGTCACTGAACGATTAGACAAAAGTCCCCTAAAATCCCAGTTGAGCTTTTTTTTCTACAGACTTTTTTCGAAAACGCGTTTGAAAAAAATCAAAAAAAAATCGCACGAACTTTGTAACCTCGAATTGATCCAACTGTATTTTTTTGTTTACGCGTATTTCGAGCTACATAATGTCTAATATACATTTACCTAGAGGAAAATGTGCATTCTGTGACAATTTCTGCGAAAAATTATTGAAAATTCACAAAAAAGTATCGGATTTACGCAAAAAATGACGATTTTCCTAACGGATTTGCCCAAAGGGTCGTAGTACAGAACGGGATGTCAGTTGGACAGACGATAAAAAATCCACCACCATTTGAAGACTTTTATCACTGCTTACAAAATAGACATTATGGAAGACCCCCTCTGCTTCTGGCCGAGTTCCCCTTTTGGCATAAAATTCGTCAGCATGAGAACTCAACTATTTTCGGGCTTGGGACCGAACAGACACGTCTGTGTCTGGCAGCATTAGATCAATAAATAATATCTACAGAATGTACAAAAATCAATAAATAATATTTACAGAATGTACAAATCAATCAACATGGATTAAGTTACATTGACTATTATCAACGCTATATACAGAAATGACATGACCTATATACATGTTATTCATCGAACTCAGAAATTTCCGACAGGACAGTGTTTCTGTGGTTGTTACAAGAATCCGAACTGCAATTACACAAACCTGAGCAAGAGAGTCCTGCCTTCTTACACCCACACCTTTTTGTACAAGCACTCTTGCAACCACAACTGATCAGATTCAGTAGGTTATCGGGGGCACATGGCTTTGTGGCTGCAGTCGGTACAAGAAGTCCATTGTCTAGCGACCACCCCCAATCCGTCGGAGGAAGCGAAGTGCCCAGCCATTGTTGGACCTGGAGGTAACATCTGTAGACATGTTGTTGTGCAGCATCGCTGCTTGGTGGGAGTGAGGCTAGGTCGATGGGTTTATTCAGTTTAGATTTTGCTACATAACGCTTGTAAGTGACATATATATATTGGTCGAGAGAGGAAACAGTTTTACTCCCGTATAAGATCAGGAGAAGTTGTTCCCCGGCAGCGGCTACTGCACTTGGTGTACTGTCATCCGCCAAAATTGTGTTGACATACTGTTATGAGTCGCTAGTAACATCGGAGACAATTGTACTGAATACTTTCTTCTTACCAACTCGAAAGAGTGCAGAAGTAGTAGTAGTGTCACAACCACTTATAGAATGTTCTACAAGGAGGTTGCTTCTACGGTCACCCATTTTGGTTGCTATTTCACTAACTGAAACTAGTAAGTTTGGGGTAATGGAATACATCATGTGAATATTACATCCCGGTTGAACTCGAGAGGTAAGAATGACTAACAAGTCTGTGTCTGTTCCCACAACGACAACATTGTTGTCATCTTGAGCGATGTCAAGTGCAGTTTCGGCTATCAGTACATCAACATCAGCCTCGGCCTGCTTGGACTGAATATTGATAGCAGATAGCTCCTGCACTAGAAGATCGATCAGTTGGGTTTTGTTCTTGGCATTTGCAAGGAAATCGGATTGGGGTCTGGTGGCTGGTAACTCGGGTGAGATATTGATATCAATGGAATACCTGTCTTTAGATCTACGGGCTTGTTCCATGCCCTTTGTCGACATTGTACAAGCATAACCATCAAAAACAACCACGACGTTCGCCCCAAAATGTCTCACTAGATAATTGGAATATGATGTACATATGTCCTTATATGACGACTGTTTATGCCATACAACTGCCCTCAATAAAAATCCACCATCTACAACAAACAGAGAATGTTCTGGGATTTTAGTTTGCTCGGAACCGTATGTTTTGAGGATCTTACCGAGCGTGCTTTTCTGTGTCTTCCTTATTCCAGCAGAATCAAACAATGCTGGTGGTTTCGGGGCGAGTTCATATTTGAGATACTCTTCCATCTCTGCTTGTGACTGAATAACACATGTGATGCGGTTGAACAGAATTGTGGGGTCAATCACTACCTTACTTCCACGGACTTTGATGATATTTGCCATCGATGCGAAAGACTTCACAGTGTCAACACGTCGTAGTTTGATGCTGTTGAACGTTTTACTTACAACATTCGATACGCAACATTCACCAATTTTGCGAACTTGGTCACAGTTCACAGTTTCGTCGGCCACAAGCCCGATCGCTATAGAGACTAATTGTAGTGGATCTCTATTCTGAAAGGGGGAATGCACTCTGAGCCAGTTCAATAATTTGGTGATATCATTGGCATCAGTCAATTGTGAACTTTGACGGAGATCCCGATGTTGTTCGCCATGACCAGTGTGAACATGAACAAAATTTTCGAGAGCATTACATATCGGAAGGCAAAGAGGTAGTCCATGTACCCATTTCGCAACAGTGCTATCGGTTATTCCCCTGCCATGTGTGAGACCACCAGGGAGCTTGAACATTCTCATTGAACACTGCTCTATGGTCTGATCAGAATATATCCCGTCCCAGAATTTATCTGAGCGCCTTATGGTAAAGTAACCTTTCTCAGTGAACAACTTCAAATCATCCCGTTGCATTATTTCTGTTAGCTCATTCATCTGCTGCAAATAGAGATGAGAACTTTTTGCGTATGCAAAATGACCACCTGCGTGAAATACTGGAATCATATTGCGAACACAATATGTGTGGAGTTCCCAGTCGCCTGTGCGCTCTGCTCTCAAGAACAACTGGAGAAGACCTATTTGCTCGTAGTATTGTACCCAAAGCTTTCCTGTGCGTCCTACGGACGCATTCTGGAGCAGTTCGTGTAATTTTGACAGTAGATGGTTGACACTTTCTTGATTGACAGCGTCAGCTGTTGTACAGTCACCTCTGGCAAGTCCACAGAATATTTCATTGACTTCTGTGCAGTCTATGTTATCTAGTGTTCGGCTTTCTTCAAACACAAGTTTTGTAATGGCAATTTGTGTTAGCAAATGGGCACGAACTGCTCTTGAATATGCATGACCACTGATCAAATGATGGATTGACCCACCAGCATAAACAGTCCCCCAAAGTTCATCCAAGCCGCTACCAGCCATGATCGAACCAATTGCCCCTAAATATGACATAATCATATGGAAGCCGCCGAGTCTAACGAAAACTTTTGTCTACTTATCTGACGAAGACACAATCTCCACTGCTTTGATATAAAGTGGTTGGTCAAACGTCACTGGACAAACGTTCAGTCCCTGTTTCTCACATTCAGTTTGTGCAAACATGAGAGCAGTGTAAATTGTGCTCGGGTTGGAGGGATCAAAATTAATAAAGGGAAGTATCTCGACATCACTTGTTTCATAATCATCTGATGATGTGACAATGTGCATATATCCAGCCCAAGATGGGCAAGGTACTCTCAGTACATGCGTCAAAGACCAAAGACTGTCGACTGTTTTTGCGAGTTTCAAATTTTTCGGATCAGATTCACCCAAAGTTGATAAATCCTTCATCACAATTTCGTCAAGACCCGATTTGCTTGGTTTACTGTAACCTTTCAAAGGGATGTACCCGAATTCACCAGAGCCAATATTCGAATGATCACCAGTTAGTCGTTTTATCGGAGACTCTTCTGTGTGATCTCTGCTTGGAGTTATACAGGCGATGCCTCCCATACTATGGAAAGTATTCTTGCCATCTAGCGTGCGCACATTACAACCGGCGTTATCGAAAACGAATTGTGTGAAGTTCGCAAGTCTAGGCGACGGACCTTTGCTTATCATGACAGAATGAACGTATTGTTGAACTTCCCGGTAGCTAGAAGAGAACATTAGTCCATTCAGAATGTCGATCAATTCCCGAGATGCGAATTTCCTATGTATGTAAACTGCTACCGACAATAATACTGGTGACAAGAATGAACGGGGCCGACAAGAACTTATTAGAGACTGACCTATGTCTGTCACGCGTCTCTGGTTGGCTTGGATGTTTTGCCCACGCTGCGACGGAGCAACAATCCCTTGTAACAAGGTCTGGAGTGTATCGGGTAGTAGATCACTAGATACAGATAACGAATCGGGTTTGGGATAAACGTCACACTCGTAATTGGCTGACCGAATATCATCGCGGACTATAGCCGATGCTTTCTTGACGATGCGCATACGTTCATCAGTTTCATTGGTACATTTGTCTGAGTACCACGAATCATATAGTATTTTGTCTGATGAATCTCTGAATGTGACAACATTTTTTAGGGACCTCAGTGTTGTAATAGAGATTCTACTACCGAAATGATCAAGCAGTTTGGTTTTAAGATGTTTAATTGTGTAACCGACTTCGTCACCAAGATACGATTCAAACGTCTCTGCCAATTCGCTCAAGGAAAACTGACACTCATCGCTGTTCTCCATAAAGGTACACAATTCATGGAATACAAGTGCTTTCTTGTCTGCAACAGGCCTACCCCGTGAAAGAGCTCGCTCAGGCTCATCCCTGACAAATCCTGTCCAGCAATCATGGTGATACCGACCTTCCTCGGCCACTAGATCGATAGCACGACCGATCCGAGTAAGTACAGACTCACCCCATTCATCACTACGTTTCAAACAACAGGTTCTGATACTATCAACAAAAGTCAATGTTTCAACGGTGTGGACTTCTCTTCTACGTTGAACGGGTATATGAGTTTGTTTGTCGGCGGATTCTCCACAGAACAGACAATGGAGTTTAAAATTGAAAGCATCTTGATGAGAGCGCAATTTTTTGTCATAGATGGACCAGCTTCTTCAGATTCAGCTGCATCTAGAGACATTCTCTTACTTTTTCTTACAGAACTTTCCCGTGTATAATTCTTGTAGCAGAATTTGTGAATTTTCTCACCAACTGTGGGTTTCTTCGAACCGGCAAAAAGATTATCGCCAAGCTCGACGCTTACAGCAACCAACTTTTCTATACCCTGCTCACCAAGTGTAGTTATTCCGGACGAGCCGGTCAACTCATCGTTACATTTGATACATTTATCCATTGCCAAAGTCACAACAGAAAAAAGATGATAGACACAATAAACTCAAGTACAATACCACAGAACAGATATCAATGTGCGAACCTGCTTCGTTGTCACCGTAAGGTATCAACAGGTAACGCTAAGTGATATGCCAACAACATAACTGATCAGTTCTACAAATAACACAAGACTTTAATAATCAACAACAGGCAAAATTACATATATATCTATCAAGGGATCATTGGTTTCAATATCTAGGCATCAAATGCGGAGTGTCCAATACTGAACAGAGCAAATTGTGCAATGGACAGACCTGGAATGCGGAATTAAACAGCGTTTCCTGATGAAAGTCGTTCAAGGCTATTTTGCATCAAATTAAAGAGCGTTGTCTGTACATAAAGACCTGGAATGCGGAATTAAACAGCGTTTCCTGATGAAAGTCGTTCAAGGCTATTTTGCATCAAATTAAAGAGCGTTGTCTGTACAATACAAATTTGTTTATGAGTACACATCAAGGGCGTGCACACATTACATGACAATGCATCTTGAATGTAGGCGAACACCACATTATGTGATTTAATCGAACATGGAAATTGAAACAATGATGCTATAATACGGTATTTGAATGAGAAAAGTCGATGCCGTTTGAATTTGAGTTTAGGGGGTATGGTTAATATTTCACACGTTTCACCAGTCCATTATGGAATAAATGACTATTGTTATATATCATTATAAAGCCACTGCTTTTCTGCAATTTTTGATATATAATTTAACTCCCAAAGTAGTCGTAGATTTGATCTAATGGACGTTGTGTACCGTTGTGTGTATGAAAACAATAATTTTTTTTTCGTAATTTTGTACATTTTCGTGAATATTTCACCATTGAGTGTGAGGATTGGTACAAAGTTGGCATTTTCTGTTGGGGATATGTATTCTCAATATAATTCAGCACGATATTTATGATTCTCACCCTACTAAGGCGAATAAGAATGAGAAATATGGAGCTGGGTCGATTTTTTATTAAATTTTTTTTTTCATCAAAAAAACGCTATAACTAAAAAAGCTCAACTCGGATTCGCAGGGACTTTTCACACTTTATCCGCAATGTGTGTCCCGGAAACATATAAAAAAAATCAGCTTTCTCCGATTTTTTTCCTTACTTTCTCATTTTTATGTCCAATGTGCCTGGACTATACTGACAGCAAAAAGATATAACAGTGAAGCCGATGTCTCAGTAAAATAAGTTGGTTCGCTCACAAGCTGTCTGAGGTTAACTGGTAGAGTGCTGGAAGCCCATATTTGGGCTTTATTCTTAAGTGCATCTGCCACAACTTACTGGCTTCATAATCTGTGGATGTGCTTCATATTATTTTTGAATTGTAATTATTTAGTCTGTGAGGATTTGCCTTGTTACAATTTATGGGAGAGTGCCACTAGGCACTCTCCCATAAATTGTTACAAGGCAAAGAGTCATGGGCATATCCAGATGACCAAAAATAATTCAGCACTCTACCAGTTAAAGTAATTGATTATTTCAGAAAAGCTACTTATTGAGGATACCATTTGGTTATCGTTGAAATCACCCGTGATAATTAAGTCACCAACTGACGTGTCTCTAGCTTTTTCGATGGGTGCTGATATGGCATCCCATGTGTCTGGGGGACTGTTGGGTGGGCGATAGAATACTCCTAGTAATAACGACCTATTCCGTTTTGTAAATATTTCAGCCCATAGACACTCCGCATTCGGTGTATCAAGATCCGGTCTGTGTCGAAACGAGATACCGTCTTTAATGTAAATGGCAACCGCCCCCCCCCCCCCCTCCTTGACTGTTACTAATTAGCTTGCTGGTCAATTGAACGTTGTGTTCTCTTCGGAGGTAATCTCTCGAATCAATGAATGAATCGTGAATCAATCAATTCTTGTATCAGTCTGGTGAACATGAACATATCCTTCACCATAATCAAAATTGCAAATAATATATAATCACTTCTTCCAAGAAAAGATGAAGCGAGATAAACATAAAATTTCATTTTATTTTAATCCTCCTACCACAGTAGGATCCAATAATTGGGCAGATGTGCGCACAAAATGTGCGTACGCAACTTTGTTCACAATATTAAGATAACATAATGGTTTTAGCGCGCCGAAAGCACGCTGGGACGTTCTGGGGCAAGCCCCTTTCGACCCTCGTTTACGGTATATGTTATAATTTCGTTAATTTGAGACAGCGTCATCAGCATCATGTCTGAGCGGTGTAAAGGTGGAAGAGGATTGCAGTTGATGTTTCTTGTTGTTATTCTTCAGGCAAGTATAGTCTGCCGCTTGTGATTTTTTGGTCAAGATAGGCCTTCATCGGCAAATATAGTCTGCCTTGGGCTCTTAGCTGGCGTGTACGGTTTAAGTGATTTTGACAAGTGAAAGAAAACGGACCTTAACAAGGTGCCACCCAACCTGAACATTCCTGGTTCAGGTAACAGGCCTGCTATTCCCATTGGGTCGGGACATGCTGTGCGCTAAAGGGGAGCTTTACAAATAAAAGAGGCCAAGAAATCGGGGCGCAGGACCAACGTTTGCCACCCCGGGGGAGGATGCCCACCTCCAATGATGGAGTGAAGGATGTGCTGAAGCCATAACGGTTATTGAATTGCCATGGAGGTTAGTGATATCGATAGCGGTTATTGGGGAGAAAGGTAGAGTCTGATAGATACAAAAAAAAAAAACTTCGAGTTGAAGCGGCAAAAGATAGAGTAGAGTAAGGAAGTATGTGGATTTGTAAGGTCTTTTCGGGATGTATTTCTGTTGAGTGTGATTTTCAGGCAAGTATAGTCTGCCTCTTAAATGAGTGTTGGAGCTATCACTGGCAAGTATAGTTTGCCTCAAGCTCTTCTGTGGTTGTTTGTTTTGGCTGTTGTGATGTTCCTTTGCCGGTTAGGGAGTCTTTCTTTCTGTGGTGTCTGGTCTGGAGCGTTTGTGGTGCAAAATCCTATGTCTCTGCCGTGTCTGAAATTAAAAAGGTATATGATGATTAGAGATTTAGAGATCTTCCACCTCACCCACCCCCACCCCCACCCCCTTTCTATGCAAGCTTCTGGTCTCATTTTGCGTGGGTTGGCTGTGTGGCTGTTCTGTTGGCTGTTTTCATGGTTTGGTTGTCTCCTGTGTCTTGTGAGTTTCTTCAAGCAAGTATAGTCTGCCACTGGATGAGTGTTGGAACTATTATTGAAAAGTATAGTCTGCCCAAAGCTCTTCTGCTGATGTTTGTTTTGGCTGTTGTGATGTTGCTTTGTTGGCTGTCGGGGAGTTTTTCTTTCTGCGGTGTCTCGTCTGGTGCGATTGTGGTGCTAAGTCTTTTTTGTCTCTGTTGTGGCTGAAATTAAAAAAGTGCATGATGATTAGAG
Source organism: Pictodentalium vernedei (assembly GCA_031216915.1). Taxonomy (NCBI): domain Eukaryota; kingdom Metazoa; phylum Mollusca; class Scaphopoda; order Dentaliida; family Dentaliidae; genus Pictodentalium; species Pictodentalium vernedei. The sequence goes on along the minus strand of CM062296.1, from coordinate 403,672,613 downwards.
CACCCCCCCCCCCCCCCCTTTCCCCGTCCGAGTGGTGTTGGTTGGTCGGATGTCTGATTCTGTTGGTGAGTTTGGTTTTCGTTGGGATGTCTGTTCTGTGTGTCTGGGGGGTGCTGAAATTAGAAATGATGAGAGATTAGTGAGTCCCCAACCCCCCCCCCCCCCCCCCTGCCTGGTTGTCTTCCCGTGTAAGTTCATCCGTTTGAAGACAGCCAATAAAATACAAACGCTTCTTACAAGAAATGAATAGATGACGAGTGGCACACATACAATTTCATTTTATTTTAATCGTCCTACCGCAGTAGGATGGATACAAAGATTGAGCAGATAAATACGCACCGAATGTGCGTACGCAACTTGTTAACGCATGATTATGCTCACTGATTTTCGGAAAGGAATGGTATGAGTTCTACAAAAGTGTTCAATCGCTGATCTAATTATAAAAGCTTATTTATTTAAGGAAAGTCGTAAGTAGAAAAGGGAAACCTCAATTAAATTACATTTTATAATCACCGTTCTGCTGTTTGGTTTTATTTCTTTTTTGATAAGAACGTTCTCACGAACACAATTACACAGAAACAATGTCAATTTAAGGTGACTGTTAGTACTCTTAGTATTCTAGTAAATTGTTATCTCCCTTGTATTTTAGGGATCGCTTCGACTTGAGGTATCTTCTCATTTATCTCCCAAATAAAATGATGCAAACAGCCCGTGTTATTAGTATAATGTTTTATATCTAATGTCCATCAAACGTGTTAAACACAACTTGCTCTTGTTTGGCTTTATTTTTGGTCATCCCAAGTCAAGAAAAATTTATAAACAGTGATTGTGTCTCAATGTTTGTTACCCCGATTCGCGAAGGTCGATGCGTTGCGTGAAACTCTTCATCTCATATCACATAAACTGACATTCTCGAACGGTACCAAAAAGTAACGTCAATAATGCAATAAAAAATTCAATCGATTTGTTATTAATTTTGTTCAAGTTTAACTCCTTGCAATCTGTTGACGGATATTCCTGTCGTGAACAGAATTTCTGTTTCCACTGAAATAAGTAGGCTATAATTCGGGCGTAATCAAATCTTCAGCTCCTTGTAAGTTGAAGGGATTTTTCGCCAATCATTTCTTGAGTAAAATTTAGATGTATTCTTTTATGAAATCTAGACATGGCTGCTTCACAGCAGCCATGACTAGATTTTATGAAAAAATACTTTTAAAAGCTTTCTCGAAACACCCAACACAATTATAAACTAATAAAATGGAATATTTAAATGGTCTCTTTTTAACCCTCTTAAGACTTAATATTTCAATGTGGGTCCAAATGCTTTTATTTAAATCATGACAGCAGAACGGTTTGCACGTTTTCTGTCACATTGCCCCTCTTTCCACAACCGCCATTCTTGAATTCCTGAAATCCAACAATCTTCTTATTTCCCGTACGGCCTGTTTAGGGCCCTAGATGCATTTAAGACCTTCTAAACTGGCCAGACAGGCTCGTGATGGCGATAAGGTTACGACGTCGGATTTCATGCAGAAAGGTTCATGGTACCAACGTCGCCAGGTGTATCTGCGTTGTGTCCTTGGAAAGGCACGTCATCCCGATTGCCCGCGAAGAGGCACGGTGACGTTGTGTACTTTTTAAATGGTTTGCTTCTAACCCTCTCAATAAGGCATTCTTAACCTTTTACCCAACCGGCCAGCGTTATTCACAGAAATTTCCATTCAGGTTTCATTATATTTTCATTTTTGCTTGAAAAACATAGCTTATGACTCCTCACTGGAATGAGCTGGTTTTGAAAGGTTTAAAATGGAGTATTTAAAGTGAGTATTTTAGCCATCTCAAGATCTTAATATGGGTCACTAAAATTTTAGTTTATGCAATAAAAGAGTAAATATAACCCTTCCAATATCAAAATGTTGCTCTAAACACACATGGCCATCGATGGAACCTCGGTATTTTGCCAATGCCAATAAGCCTTCAGTCATTGCTCATATCCTCATCTCACGAGGGCCATCCCCGATAAGCTAAAACTGTTTCAGCTGAAAGGCTATTCTTACTTCATTGGTTACATTACAGGGAAGCATCGTGGCTCAGTGGTTACAGTATTGGACCTTGAATCGACAGGTCCACAGTTCGATCCCGCAAAGGGGCAACTGAGTTCTGTCTTTGTCCAAGGCACTTAATCCCGATTGACCACATGGGGGCGCTATGTATTAAGGCATACTACACGTTGATGGTGCACTTGTGTTCAACGAATGCCAACTATGCTAAAGTGGAGCTGGGCCGCTGGGAAGTCTGATAGTTGTGGTTCTCTTCGGTTACCGTAAATCTGTCCGACAAGAGGTGACCTTGGTCGTTGAAAGTGCCGTTAAAATAAATAAGTTTAATTACATTTTCATATGTTGGAATTGTTTTACTATGTCGAAAATATCTTTGAAATTTATACTATACATGGACGGACGGACGGACGGACGGACGGACGGACGGACAGAGGGACTTACGCGGACGGACGGGCGGTTACATCCCCAAACGTAGTGTTTGATAGTAACTAACGCTAATCCCAACCCTCAACTGACCCTAACCCTAAATATAAACCTCGAAAAATCGCTATTTGCCTTCTAAGTCTCTTATCTTAGTAACTAAACTGTAATATATCAAATAAGCTCATAATATTTCGGTAAGCTCATAACGCCTGTCAGGACAAAAAAAATCGTAACTCCCGTATTATTGTGCGAACGGACGGACGGACGGGTAGACGGATGGATGGACGGACGGGCGGATGGATGGATGGATGGGTTTTGGGGTGGATGGGTAGAGGTAGGAGAGCGATGAAACGGGCCCCATTGGCCGGACTCGGAAGTGATGTCATGTCACGTGACCCAGTGGCACCATGTTTGGTTGTCAAGGTAACCTGCGTGAGCGGCCATCTTGACACGTCATCCCCATAGTGATACGTGGTGTTAGTTTAAACAGTGTTTATTTCAAAAGAATTTCCATGGTAATACATAGCTTACATTATCATTGGGTGTGGACTCGACAATAAGCTATTAGCTTATCTGTGGTCGTTTCCACTCATAGTAATTTTAACAGGTAGCAAACGAGAAGACAGTGAGACCAACTCCTTCTATCAAGAACGTGTACAATAAGATACCTGTTGGCACAAATAATTCGCTAATAAAGAAAAATAGAAAATACTATAAAAAGATACAAATTGGTTAGATTTCCCTAACTGTTATAGAGTAAGAAGATAGAAGTACAGTTCTTAGGAAGAAAAAGAGTAAGGAGCGCCTAGTCTGAACCGAACCACCTCCATGTTTGTACCTTGATACTTTAACAAGCGAATTCTAAATTTTAAAGTTGTTGGACTATCATAAGAACATATACGCTAGTGGGGGAAATGACCGTGAATTAGTTTATCGTGGTACAATAATTCTGAGCATATTTTGGTGGATTTTCACAGTTAAACAATAGTAGCATAAATAGATTTCGGCGCCCGGATACCAATGCGTTCTATGTCCCAGTGGTACATACAACACTTAACTCTCCGACGACAAATTATACTTTCATCGATCATTAGCGACAATATTCGGGGACGGACCATGTATTATTCCCAGATGCGAGATGCACTTTATTGCTTTATGCTTGCAAGTGGGAGTCCAAACAAAGAGACGGTCCGATAATTCCAGTTAGCCCATGTCGGGCTTGCACTTGAGTTTTTGTTAGTAACACAGTAGGAAGATAGGAAGAAATCTCCACCAGTCAACAGTGGCCTCCGCCCGGTCACGGTGATGTGGTATAGGTGCGATGTGTCCTAGCACCAAGACATTAGGAATGGACACCAGGTGGAACGCACGGCAATTATGAGGCAAAGCAGAGGAAAGGTGTTGGATTGCATAATGCGTGTATGAATATGCATTCAATCTGTATTATTATTCTTTTCCAGAAATATATTCATAGGGTTATAATAGAAGCACCACACTAACTATTCACTATGATCTGAGGGTCACCCAAAGTAGTTAACTAACTCTCGCAGAACTAAGAATGTACTTATGAACTGTTTTAAAAACTAAATGGTTTTCGTCATGAGTATAAAATTCGCATCCATACAGTAATGTATTGCAGTCAGTTTGATTGGGAAGTAGCCCTAGGGTCTCACTTCGTATACGGTCATAATTAGGGCATTTTAATAAAAAAGTGTTCTGTTGTCTCACGTTCACCGCATGAGCAATTCGATGACACTGCCAGGTGGTTAACAAAAAGATGCTCATTGAGATGACTACATCGAAGTCGTAGCCTGCAGTGGTATACTTGAGCTTTACAGGACATTGATTTGACAAAGTAGGCTGGGGGACGAATAAGGTTATGGTTTAAGTATTTTCGAAATTCTGCGATCTCGAGAGCAATTTTCTCTAACGTTAGGTGGAATTTCGTTCCAAGAATTCGTTGTGGATGGGACAAAAGATCTTTGGTAGCATGTGGTTCGGCAATAAGGAACTCGTAGGTTAGTTGCGGTTCGAAGTTCGAAATTCTGGGTTATCGAAATAGGGGGTGGGACTAAACAGGAAATATATGGCGGGGAAATGTTATGGTACATTTTGAAGAACTGTATTAATTTGGGCTTCTGCCTTCTTGCTTGTAACGTCTCCCACACAGTTTCAACGTAGAGTGATGCCTTGCTTGCACTTAAAGTTGCACCCGTAACAATACGAGCACTCGCAATTTGGATTCGTTCAAGATTTGTTTCGTTGCAGTTATCCCAAACCGTGTCTGCATATTCCAACAACGTCCTAACAAAAGCAAAGTATATCTTCTCGAGAATTTTGCGGTCTAAGATAAATTTAGTGCGTCTCATAAGATCCAGACGTGGCCATGCTTTTGAGGAAATATGTTTTATGTGGTCATCCCAACAGTTTGAATTGAGAATGACACCCAAATGCTTGTGCTGCGCTACTTCTTTAATGGGAACATTTGCCGTTACAAGGGGTGTCTGCTGTGCGGGATCTGTTCGGCGTGAAATTGTCATAGTTTCGGTTTTAATGGGATTGAATTCTACCAACCACGTTGCCCAGTTTTCGATTGTAGTAAGATCATTGTTCAAAATAACAGCAGCCTGGTCAGGGTTTTCAATTATTAAATATAAGGTTGTGTCGTCTGCAAAAAGACGAATACTGCTGGTTAGACTTAGGGTTATATCGTTAATATAAATAAGAAACAACAGTGGGCCACGAATAGATCCTTGTGGAACCCCCGACATCACAGGTTTCCAAGAGGACTCCTCGGAGTTGACCACCACGCTTTGCATCCGATCACAAAGATATGATGCAAAGAAGTCGAGAAGTTCGCCGGTTACTCCAATTTTTCAAGTTTGAAGATTAGACCTTTGTGCCAGACTTTGTCAAAGGCTTTACTGACGTCGCAAAATACCACCCTCACATCTTTACCTTCATCAAGTGCACGGCTAAATGTGTCATAGATATCCGTAAGCTGCAGTACTGTTGAGTCACATGGAGTAAACCCGGACTGAAATGGACTTAGTATTTTATTTTCGTCTAAAAAGGACCACAGTTTTTTGAAGATACACCGTTCGAACACTTTTCCGAGACAGCTCAGCAGTGAGATCGGTCGATAGTTTGATAAAAAGATGTGCGGGGTCTTTTTTAGGAACCTGTATTACGTTTGCCTTCTTCCACAGTTCAGGAAATTTGGGGTGGCTCAATGAGATATTGAAAAGGGTGGCGAGAGGCTGGGCTAGGGAGGTGGAACACTCTTTGAGAAGACGCGGACTGATTAGGTCCGGACCTGTTGCTTTCGATACTTTCAGCAACTTCAGTGCGGAGCGCACATCGTGTTGGTCAAGTTTTATAGTTCTGAGTTTTGGACTTTCCGGAAATGGCATCGATGGAAGGCACGCGTGACTATCGTCAGTAGTTGCTATGCTACAAAAATAATCGTTAAACGCTTCCGCCTTGTCTTTGTCAGAACAAATTATTCTATCCCGGTAATTAATATTCGGAATTTCAGTTTTCCTGTTCCCTAAAAACATCTTGAATGTTTTCCACCACAGGGAAGAATTAGTAATTGTTTTTTGCATTTCTTATGGCTGAAACAACTTGATTTCTTTTGGAACAATATTTCTCCCAAGCCTCGGGTCAACCTTTCGACTTGGCAGTACGGTAAAGGCGTTTTCGTTGGCGAATCAGATACCTAACTTCGTTGTGCATCCACTTTGGGTCGTTTCTCCTAATTGTTGTGATTTTATTGGGAATAAACTTAGAAGCTAATTCAAGAACGGTGGAAGTAAACTTGTTAACCATATTATCTACGTTTGTATGTGAAAAAACGGTATCCCAGTCATTATTTTCCAATGCATTATTCAACCCATTATAATCGCCCTCGTTATATAACCATACTCGCCGTTTGAAACTCCTTACAGTCGTTTTTCTAAAGTCAACCGCGATACACACGGGACAGTGATACCTGGGTAAATCTGGTAAAAATGGATCAGCTACCTCAGTTGATAGCACATTGATGGAATCGCTAACTGCAATCAGGTCGAGCAATGTCGCTGACGTCTCCGTGAAAAACTTTGGTTGTGATACAACCTGTTTAAGGTTAAAATAGTCAGCAACGTCACTAAATTTTCCCCTTCTCTGAGAGAGGAGATTATCGATAAAATCACCAGTAATAATGAGGTCCGAGATTCCAGAGTCTTTCACTTTCTCAATAGAGGCAGAGATCATTTCCGAGACTATATTATCTCTATTCGGAGGTCGGTAGAAGATACCAAGTAGAAACGAGACACTGGGAGTGTATATTTCGACCCAAAAGCATTCAAGCGCAGGCAGTCCGAGATCTGGTCTTGGTTTGAATGGTATGCCAATTTTAATGTAAATCGCAACACCGCCTCCCCTTGTTGGACGATCTTTCCGCAGTACCTCTTGAAACCTGTTTTGATGGATATCACTATTGTTATCGGAAGATCCTAACCATGTTTCGGTAAGAGCACATATATCGTATGCAGATATTTCACATTGCAATATATCGAGTTTAGGCCTTAGGCTTTGGATATTCAAGTGACAAATCCGCGTTCCTGTTGATGAAGTATTATCGATTGTACTAATCTCACTTGAAGGTCCAGGATTTACTTCAATATCACCGGAGACAATTAACAACATTAAAGCACACGTAAACATAAGATATAATATTTGCAACATAGGGAGCACAATCGTAGTCAGACTGCGTAAGTTATGTAATGACGCACCGTCTGGTAAGGTCGCGTTCGGTGTATTAATTGTAGTGTGGGACTTTAAGCCGGAATGTCGGTTCGAACACGCATATTTCAGGCGGCTATCAAGTCCATTATACAAGCATTTTTGAGTTTTGGATAGAACTTCTTTTAATGTTGATTCGACAAGCATCAGAGATAGAATTAGGGTTACTCCCATGCAAATGAACCGAAGTACTAGGTTAACAAGTATAAGGCATGACATATCCAGTCTGCGTTTTCCCGGTGCACCGCTACGCGCACGAACAGTGAAGAGACCCACTCGCATTCTGTAAATATTTATGTCATCCATTACAGAAGACCGAAACTATAATAATCATCAATGGGAGTGGGTCACATGGTACACTGTTGACATCAACCACATCACCCGACAGCCATGGTGACACCACTGTTTGCTTCGGTACACATGAGGCTTCTGGAGACTTCTGTTGACAGTGAAAAGGCACTATGTGAGAGAGACAGGAAGAAATAGAAGTGTATGGAGTGAGAACTGATAAAACTGAACATATTATAAAAACAAATAGGATGCTGTTTATTGGCATCAATACTTTTGGGTGTAAGACCCAGCAACCCTTTAGCATCAGTGCAGTAGACCTGTCGCTTTTAGGATGTAAACACGGCCCAAACGGCGCATTTTGCATTATATTCGGTAGCATTAGCTTACTATGGACCCCAGTTACAACAGCAAATGATGGTGGTTCATATCATTCATATTCGAAGGGGCATCTCAGTATTAGCCGAAACAAGCTCACCTCCAATCTTTCTTGTAACCCATATGCATGATGGGCTGAGGGGCACGAGTCATTAAGAGGTGGCAGGCCTCCTAGCAACCACGTATATATATACATACATAACACATATACATGCATACATATACATATACATATACATACGTATACATATATACATATACACACATACATTCATACACACACATACACATATACACCCACATATGTATATGAGCTGTTGGGCAACACAACCCAGGCGCATGAAGAAGGAAATTACGTGCTTACAAGAAGTGACTGGTCGCTAATCGGTGGCAAAAAAGTGTGACCAATCCCTACGTGTTCACTCTCCTTGGGATGGAGGATGAGAGAGACGGGCGAGAAGTAAGTCACAGAGTTCAAGCATGAAATGGAAAGAGAAGGATCGAGTGGATAGAGAGAGTGGGGGGGGGGGGGGGGGGGTGATAACGGTCGAAAAAAGACGAAAATTAAGGAGGGTAGTAAGGATGGCACAGTTATGGTTAACGAGCCGTGCCCCACCCTACGACTCGATCCATTGGCAGTGTCCATGTAACGGGAATTTAATCAAGAGGAGATAATAACTGGACTAATCATAGTAAGCAGACATGACACACGTAAAATTTAGCCCGTGGAAGTTTAACGGCTATGTGTTTCTAGTGACAGTAAGATGAATATCTTTCACAGAGAACTTCGTTTCCACAGTTATTCCACCTAAACTTCGTCAGTTTGCTTGATAAGAAAATGAGTACCATGACCATCGTGCTTTATTTGTAGAAAGGATTGGAAACATAGGAGGGTAGGCATCACAATAATAACCCCATGCATTCGCTGTTGCTACCGAGGCCCAAATAATTACTATCATTGTTTTTTTTATGGGGGTTTTATTTTTGCTGTTGTTTGCTTGCTTTTTTGTTTGTTTGCTTGTTTTTTGTTTTGTGCCATGCGCACATATCCCTCGCTGAGCCCCAATGTGCTCTGCGTGCCCACTGGCACACAGAACGCATTGGGACTCAGGGGACGAGATGTGACAATTTAGTTTGGTCACCTTTTGTTTGTTTGTTTCTTGCGCCCATATCCTTCACTGAATTCCAACGCGCTCTATGTGTCTATTGGCACACAGAACGCCTTGGGACTCAGGGAACGACATATGACAATTTGGTTTGGTCACTAACGCGTCAATTGCCGGTTAGTTGGGTATGGGTCTCCCAATCCCATGCCTGCCCAAACTGGGAATGATAACATGAATAACGTGTAGGTCGACTTTATATGTTAGGGAGACAATGACAAATTACCCCCAACTCTGCATGTCGAAACGCGAAAATGCCAGACGACTGATGTGAACATTGTAGAAATTAGGTTTACTGTTGTGTGGACATGAGAACTTGTGACTATCCATTTTCGTGGGGTGCAGATGATTCAAGGCCTTTCCTACACTATCCTACAACGTTCCAATTCGTCGGACAAGCGTGGAGAAGTGAATAAATAATATCTCTTCTACGCGGCGGGTCTTAATTCCCAGAATTGACAAAAGAGTTTGAGGAATAGTAGCAGCAAATTTGTATAAATGTCAAAGGACAATTGACTTAACCCTTTACCCAACGTAACGGCCAAAACCGTCAGCGCTATTCTCAAAAATCGCCAATTAATTTTTAAAATATTTTCATTTTTGTCTCAAAAACATAGGTTATGACCCCTCGTTGGAACGAGCTCGTCGAGCTCGTTCCAACGAGGGGTCATAACCTATGTTTTTGAGACAAAAAATTAAAAAAATTAGTTATTCAAGAATTTTTTTTGCAAGTGTCGTCTGCTTTTCATGTTAGGTAAAGGGATTTAAGGAGCCGGTAATCAATAGTTCCATTTGTTTTGGGGCACGAGATAAGCAAGTGGCGCAATCATTTACCCAGTCTGAGCAGACATGCAGATAGACGTACCTTGGTATTTTTGGGGACATATACATTTATCGGCGTGACTATTTACACCAGTGCAAAATTATCTAACTCAGTCACCATATATATATATACCTACACGATTGCCCACACACATGTACAGAAACGTGTACCCTCGTGCTTATGGGCACACATACCTTTGCCAGCATCAACATTTACACCCAGAGACATGCAGCACACGCAAAATCGCCTATGCACGGAAGCCTATAGATACTATCCTCGGCAACATGCATACATTAGTGCACAGCTCCACAACGAATTACAAGCTCGTGGTACGCAATACACGCATAATATCTACAATGCACGTGCAAAGTGCATTGGTCTCCATACATAAATATATCGGACGACTGCCTCCTTTAAACACAGAGATTTAAGAACGTGGGAGAGACGAATACGCATGCAACGTCCATGGATATACACAGGCAAATGGAAAGGCGAACACATAAATACATGTTAAAGCAGAAAACTTCTTGTTGGGTATTGAGTTCTTCGTCTATATGTCCCAGAAGCGTACCTAATACGTGTGCATTTGGAGGCTCTGAAAGAGACATGTAACTTAGGGTTAACCCCATCATGTCTTGGGTGTATCGAGCAATTTTACCCAAGTGTGTAAACCAAAAATTGCAGGTGACATTTGATTATGATGAAGAGAATTTGAACTTTACCCCTGTCAAGAAAACACAGCTCTTGACCCCCCCCCCCCCCCTCCACCGGAGCAAGATTACAGATCTTGCTCCAGTGAGGGTCATGCCCCATGCACATGACCATGGATAAACACACTCAAATGGAAAGGCAAACACAAAAACACATGTTACAAGAAAGAATTACTTGTTGGTTATAAGTTTTTCGCCCATTGGTCCCAGAAGCGCACTTAATACGTGAGCATTGGAAGGCTCTGAAAGAGAGATGTAACTGACGGCTATCTCCATCATGACTTGAGTGTACCGAAAAATTTAGTTCAAGTGTGTAAACCAAAAAGTGCAAGTGGCATTCGATTAAGATGAAGAAAGTATATAATTTACCCCTGCCAAAATACACAGCTCATGACCCACCACTGGAACAAGATCAGAGATCTTGCTCCAATGAGGAGGGGTCATGCCCCATGTTTCCCAAACCAAAATGAGGTAATAAATTTGAGTAATCCGATTTGACCACCAGTTCCCACAAACAGTGCTAAACGGCCCTACGTTTGCGTTTATGTTTCAAATTTTGGCGTTGGTGTCGTTTATAAAATCTTCCCCAATTGGCACATAGGCCCGAGGTCTGTTACTGGTCGCTCGCGCGTGATCAGATCGAGGAAGGGTCCACGTGCTACCTTTTCGATTGTGATTCCTAGTAACACGCCGCTCCAACTAGATCTGTTAATTTTATTATTTTTTTATATTTTATGTCAGTTCCGAACTTCGATATAACTAAGAAACTCCGGGGAACAGGGGGGGGGGGGGGGGGGGGGGGGGGGATGGGGGCTCATTTGGACAAATTGTTAGAAAGCTGCCAAATAAATTCATAATAAATACTTAGACGTCTAATTAGGGGGAAATTGGTAAGATTATTGAACTTTCAAGCATGTTCACAATTCTCAATACCGAATTTGTTGTTTCAAATTCAATCACACTCTCTAGTCCCATCCTACACCGCCCACCCAACCCCCATCCAGCCCCCACCAAGAGCACTACCGACGCCCCTCCCCAAACTTTCACAATTCACTGTACCGAATTTGTTGTTTCAAATTCAATCTCTATTCAAACTCTAGATACAATAGTATACACAAAACAATGAAAGTAGATTACTGTGTAAAGGAGGGATTCGACAGAAAGCTTAAAGCTTATGTAAGTCGTCTCCCTGGTCACTTATGAACTTACTCCTGTAGGTGGTACGAATCAGATGAAGAGCTCACATGCCGACACACGGAGGCCGAGATGCTCCCTCCATTGCATACTAAATTACTCTTAGTTGCTACGATTGGAGATCAAGTGGCCGATAAGTTAAGCGAACCATCAGAACAGATACGGAGTGGAGGAAGGCACCCTCGACCGCCGGGCAACGACATGTGAAACTGTTTAAACTTCAACTTAAAATTAAAGGAAAGAAAGAAGAGAAGGGAAGAACAGGAATGCTGATAAATTGAAAAAGAAAAAGGAAAAAGAAGAAAAAAACTAAATAATAAGAAAATAATAAGATGAAATCAGCTTGAATACATGATACATAGATATTATGCTGATGTAAAAAGCACGCAACGAAGTCACGCTCCGGTCTCCAAGGGTAGTTCAGGACGTGTCGATGACGAGCATCACTCTGTCCCCAGAAACTGGAGCGAGACTCCGACACACACCTTGCACATCCGCACAGTTGGTAATAATTTATTTATCCTGCAATATCTTGGGCAATAGTCGAGAATGTTTTATGCAGACGAATGTAATAACGAACTATTTATTTGTGTGGAACCAAAATAATTGAACTCTCGGAAAGGGAACGTGCTTACATCGTACCCCTGATACAAGTATCTGTACCAGGGGGTCGGATACAGATTGGATGTATGTTAAATAGAATTAACAATCAAGAAAATCGTAAGTAGGCAGCTTGTTTCATTTAGTTCCTTTAGTGGCGAGTTATACGTAAGTAAACCTCGAGGTGTTGAACGTTGGATCGTCTGAAGGGCTATTCCACCACCAGCATCGGTCACTCGGTCGTATTATACTAGCTAAGCAGAACCTGTTTGGTGCAGTGAACAATTGAGTTCCCCACGAGGAGTGGGGATTGGGGCGTATTTTTAAGTTTCTGCATTATTAAAATCGCTTGCTTGATAAAATAAAGTCAAAAATAAGGCTGTTGTTCTCGTTGTCCAAGAATTCAGAGCCAAACAGAAGTGTGGATGTATCTGTTACATGTGGGAGTAAATTAATTGTATAATTTCGAGCGTTTGAAAGCAAAGGACAATGAAAGAAAAATGATCAGTAGTTTCGCGCTCACCACACTGACAGTAGGGGCTGGGTGATAATTATTGGGATTTTGTACTTATATGTACTATAAGAAATATATTTTTGTGTTGAAATTTCAATATGTTAACTCCATGTACTATATGTATACATTGTTATATTTTAGTATACCGGCAAATAAAATACCAATATCAATATCAATATCAATAAATGATTGTCGAAAAGGTGAGAATTAAGACTACTACAATGCCACCGCAGCCTACATTGGTATGTTTGAGCCCTGCGAGATTTCACGTTACTGTAGAACGTTGGAGGTCTTTGGTTACCATCACTGAGAAACGTTTTAAAGTTAATCAATGATGAGATCTCGTGGACAGGTAACGGCAATTTATTCCACTGGTCAGTAACGCTGGGGATAAAAGAAGACTGATACAGTTGCGTTCGGCAAAAGGGAACTCGGTGGTTTTGGCCAAATCGGAGACTACGTGATGAATTCGTCACGGAGATAAGTGGGGGAACTTTGTTGGAGATGTATGGAGGTGACATGTAATGATACATTCTGAAAAACTGAATTAGTTTATATTTACGGCGTCTTTCTTGCAGGGTTTCCCACCGTGTTTCCGAATATAGCAGAGCCTTACTGGCAGTAACTGTTGCTCCGGTGATGATTCTTGCTGCTGCAATCTGTCTGTATTTTTTTCTAGTTCCGCGATATTGGTCACAGAACAACTATCCCAGATTGCTCGATTGTGGCCAAATCTTGACTGATTACGACCTAGGCTTGATCTGGGTTTTCAATAATTGGATACAAGGAAGTATCATCTGCAAAGAGGCGTACACTACTGAATAAGTCGCTGGTTATATCATTTATGTATATCAAAAACAGTAAGGGTCCGAGTATAGACCCCTGCGGCACACAGTCATTGATGGGTCTCCATGACGATGACTCCGAGGCTATCACAACTCGCTGCGACCTATCCGCAAGATACGATTTTAGAAACAGAAGTAGTTCTCCTGAAACACCAATATTCTCCAGCTTGTGGATAAGACCAGCATGCCATACCTTGTCAAACGCCTTACTGACATCACAAAAAAACACCCTAACTTCTTTGCCTTCATCAAGCGCGCGACAGAATTCATTATATATGCCAGTCAGTTGGAGGACGGTTGAATCTCTAGGTGTAAAACCTTACTGAAACTGACGAAGGACATTATTTTCACTTAAAAAACGGCCACAAGCGTTTGAAGACGCATTTTTTCAAATATTTTACCAACACAGCTGATCAACGATATCGGGCAATAATTAGTGACTGTGATTGAGGGTTGTTTTTTTTAGGATTGGGGAGACATTTGTTTTTTCCATAATGAAGGAAAGTACGAATTATTCAGTAGAATGTTGAATAAAATTGAGAGTGGCTCACTGAGAGAGGATTTGCATTCTTGTAGGAGACGCGGGCTTATTTGATCAGGACCAGACGCCTTGGACACCTTTATCGACTTCATTGAAGCATATACTTCACTGCAATGTAGGGTGATACTATCAATACACTGGGAAACATGTTGTGGGGATCTGGTAGGGAAGCATTCGAATCTTCAACTGTCGAGATAGAACAGTAGTTTTCATTGAACACTTCAGCTTTCTCAACACTTGAAGAATATATTTTGTTTAGATGAATCAGGGTGGTAATTCCTGTTACCAATTAGTGTTTTTAAGGTCTTCCACCACAGTGATGTCGGGTTTCGTTGCTTCTCAGTATGGACTGGATTTTTGAAAGATGCTGGGCCTTTGCCTTCCTGATGGCCGATACAACCTCATTCCGTTTACGTTTATATTTATTCCAGTTGTATGGAATATTGGTACGTTTAGCAATGCGATACAAACGTTTTCTCTGTCTCATTAGTAATCTTATTTCATTATGCATCCATTTCGGTTGGTCCATTCTCGAAGTAATCATTTTATTAGGTATGTGTTTGGATGCAGTGTCAAGTATTTTATCAGTGAATTTGGAAACCACAGTATCGAGACATACCGCATCAAAGATAGAGTTCCAGTCGACGTTAAAGAAAGCCGCGTTTAGTACTTCATAATTACCCTGAGAATAAAGCCACATCTTCCTCTTAAAAGAAGGTGGGTTTGGTTTTAAAGATTCGAGTTCAATTGAAATTGGTCAGTGATAGCGGGTCATGTCTGGGATAATTGGTTCGAGGATATCGCTTGTTTTCACGTTGATTGTGTTACTGACAGCAAAAAGATATAACAGTGAAGCCGATGTCTCAGTAAAATAAGTTGGTTCGCTCACAAGCTGTCTGAGGTTAACTGGTAGAGTGCTGGAAGCTGGTGCTATATCGTATATCTCTGCTGTGTCTGAAATTAAAAAGGTATATGATGATTAGAGATTTAGAGATTTTCCACCTCACCCCCCCCCCCCCCCTTTGTATGCAAGCTTCTGGTCTCATTTTGCGTGGCTTGGCTGTGTGGCTGTTCTGTTGGCTGTTTTCATGGTTCGGTTGTCTCCTGTGTCTTGTGAGTTTCTTCAAGCAAGTATAGTCTGCCACTGGATGAGTGTTGGAGCTATCATTGGAAAGTATAGTGTGCCTCAAGCTCTTCTGCTGATGTTTGTTTTGGCTGTTGTGATGTTGCTTTGTTGGCTGTCGGGGAGTCTTTCTTTCTGCGGTGTCTCGTCCGGTGCGTTTGTGGTGCTAAGTCTTATATGTCTCTGCTGTGGCTGAAATTAAAAAAAGTGCATGATGATTAGAGCACCCCCCCACCCCCCCCCGCCCGAGTGGTGTTGGTTGGTCGGATGTCTGATTCTGTTGGTGAGTTTCGTTGGGATGTCTGTGCTGTGTGGAAATTAGAAATGATGAGAGATTAGTGAGCCCAACAGCCCCCCCCCCCCCCCCCCCCCAGCCTGGTTGTCTTCCCGTGTAAGTTCATCCGTTTGAAGACGGCCAATAAAATATAATCGCTTCTTACAAGAAATGAACGGACGACGAGTGGCACACATAAAATTTCATTTTATTTTAATCATCCTACCACAGTAGGATGGATACAAAAATGGAGCAGATAAATACGCACCGAATGTGCGTACGCAACTTGTTAACACATAATTATGCTAACTGATTTTCGGAAAGGAATGGTATGAGTTCTTCAAAAGTGTTCAATGGCTGATCTAATTATAAAAGCTTATTTATTTAAGGAAACTCGTAAGTAAAAAGGGAACCCTCAATTAAATTACATTTTATATTCACCGTTCTGCTGTTTGGTTGTATTTCTTTTTTGATAAGAACGTTCTCACGAACACAATTCCCCATAAACAATGTCAATTTAAGGTGACTTTTAGTACTCTTAGTTTCTAGTAAATTGTTATCTCCCTTGTATTTTAGGGATCGCTTCAACTTGAGGTATCTTCTCATTTATCCCCCAAATAAAATGATGCAAACAGCCCGTGTTATTAGTATAATGTATTATATCTAAGGTCCATCAAACGTGTTAAACACAACTTGCCCTTGTTTGGCTTTATTTTTGGTCATCCCAAGTCAAGAAAAATTTATAAACAGTGATTGTGTCTCAATGTCTGTTACCCCGATTCGCGAAGGTCGAAGCGTTGCGTAAAACTCTTCATCTCATATCACATAAACTAACATTCTTGAACGGTACCAAAAAGTAACGTCAATAATGCAATAAAAAATTCATTCGATTTGTTATTAATTTTATTCAAGTTTAACTCCTTGCAATCTGTTGACGGATATTCCTGCCGTGGACAGAATTTCTATTTCCACTGAAATAAGTAGGCTGTAATTCGGGCATAATAAAATCTTCAGCTCCTTGTAAGTTGAAGGGATTTTTAGCCAATCATTTCTTGAGTAAAATTTAGATGCATTCTTTTATGAAATCTAGACATGGCTGCTTCACAGCAGCCATGACTAGATTTTATGAAAAAATACTTTTAAAAGCTCTCTCGAAACACCCAACACAATTATAAACTAATAATGGAGTGAAGGATGTGCTGAAGCCATAGCGGTTATTGAATTGCTATGGCGGTTAGTGATATCCATAGCGGTTATTGGGGAGAAAGGAAGAGTCTGATAGATACAAAAAAAACAAACTTCGAGTTGAAGCGGCAAAAGATAGAGTAGAGTAAGGAAGTATGTGCATTTGTAAGGTCTTTTCTGGATGTATTTCTGTGGAGTGTGATTTTCAGGCAAGTATAGTCTGCCTCTTAAATGAGTGTTGGAGCTATCGCTGGCAAGTATAGTCTGCCTCAAGCTCTTCTGTAGTTGTTTGTTTTGGCTGTTGTGATGTTCCTTTGCCGGTTAGAGGGTCTTTCTTTCTGTGGTGTCTGGTCTGGAGCGTTTGTGGTGCTATATCCTATATCTCTGCTGTGTCTGAAATTAAAAAGGTATATGATGATTAGAGATTTAGAGATTTTCCACCTCACCCCCCCCCCCCCCCCCCTTTGTATGCAAGCTTCTGGTCTCATTTTGCGTGGCTTGGCTGTGTGGCTGTTCTGTTGGCTGTTTTCATGGTTCGGTTGTCTCCTGTGTCTTGTGAGTTTCTTCAAGCAAGTATAGTCTGCCACTGGATGAGTGTTGGAGCTATCATTGGAAAGTATAGTGTGCCTCAAGCTCTTCTGCTGATGTTTGTTTTGGCTGTTGTGATGTTGCTTTGTTGGCTGTCGGGGAGTCTTTCTTTCTGCGGTGTCTCGTCCGGTGCGTTTGTGGTGCTAAGTCTTATATGTCTCTGCTGTGGCTGAAATTAAAAAAAGTGCATGATGATTAGAGCCCCCCCCCCCCCCCCCCCCCCGCCCGAGTGGTGTTGGTTGGTCGGATGTCTGATTCTGTTGGTGAGTTTGGTTTTCGTTGGGATGTCTGTGCTGTGTGGAAATTAGAAATGATGAGAGATTAGTGAGCCCAACACCCCCCCCCCCCCCAGCCTGGTTGTCTTCCCGTGTAAGTTCATCCGTTTGAAGACGGCCAATAAAATATAATCGCTTCTTACAAGAAATGAACGGACGACGAGTGGCACACATAAAATTTCATTTTATTTTAATCATCCTACCACAGTAGGATGGATACAAAAATGGAGCAGATAAATACGCACCGAATGTGCGTACGCAACTTGTTAACACATAATTATGCTAACTGATTTTCGGAAAGGAATGGTATGAGTTCTTCAAAAGTGTTCAATGGCTGATCTAATTATAAAAGCTTATTTATTTAAGGAAACTCGTAAGTAAAAAGGGAACCCTCAATTAAATTACATTTTATATTCACCGTTCTGCTGTTTGGTTGTATTTCTTTTTTGATAAGAACGTTCTCACGAACACAATTCCCCATAAACAATGTCAATTTAAGGTGACTTTTAGTACTCTTAGTTTCTAGTAAATTGTTATCTCCCTTGTATTTTAGGGATCGCTTCAACTTGAGGTATCTTCTCATTTATCTCCCAAATAAAATGATGCAAACAGCCCGTGTTATTAGTATAATGTATTATATCTAAGGTCCATCAAACGTGTTAAACACAACTTGCCCTTGTTTGGCTTTATTTTTGGTCATCCCAAGTCAAGAAAAATTTATAAACAGTGATTGTGTCTCAATGTCTGTTACCCCGATTCGCGAAGGTCGAAGCGTTGCGTAAAACTCTTCATCTCATATCACATAAACTAACATTCTTGAACGGTACCAAAAAGTAACGTCAATAATGCAATAAAAAATTCATTCGATTTGTTATTAATTTTATTCAAGTTTAACTCCTTGCAATCTGTTGACGGATGTTCCTGCCGTGGACAGAATTTCTATTTCCACTGAAATAAGTAGGCTGTAATTCGGGCATAATAAAATCTTCAGCTCCTTGTAAGTTGAAGGGATTTTTAGCCAATCATTTCTTGAGTAAAATTTAGATGCATTCTTTTATGAAATCTAGACATGGCTGCTTCACAGCAGCCATGACTAGATTTTATGAAAAAATACTTTTAAAAGCTCTCTCGAAACACCCAACACAATTATAAACTAATAATGGAGTGAAGGATGTGCTGAAGCCATAGCGGTTATTGAATTGCTATGGCGGTTAGTGATATCCATAGCGGTTATTGGGGAGAAAGGAAGAGTCTGATAGATACAAAAAAAACAAACTTCGAGTTGAAGCGGCAAAAGATAGAGTAGAGTAAGGAAGTATGTGCATTTGTAAGGTCTTTTCTGGATGTATTTCTGTGGAGTGTGATTTTCAGGCAAGTATAGTCTGCCTCTTAAATGAGTGTTGGAGCTATCGCTGGCAAGTATAGTCTGCCTCAAGCTCTTCTGTAGTTGTTTGTTTTGGCTGTTGTGATGTTCCTTTGCCGGTTAGAGGGTCTTTCTTTCTGTGGTGTCTGGTCTGGAGTGTTTGTGGTGCTATATCCTATATCTCTGCTGTGTCTGAAATTAAAAAGGTATATGATGATTAGAGATTTAGAGATTTTCCACCTCACCCCCCCCCCCCCCTTTGTATGCAAGCTTCTGGTCTCATTTTGCGTGGCTTGGCTGTGTGGCTGTTCTGTTGGCTGTTTTCATGGTTCGGTTGTCTCCTGTGTCTTGTGAGTTTCTTCAAGCAAGTATAGTCTGCCACTGGATGAGTGTTGGAGCTATCATTGGAAAGTATAGTGTGCCTCAAGCTCTTCTGCTGATGTTTGTTTTGGCTGTTGTGATGTTGCTTTGTTGGCTGTCGGGGAGTCTTTCTTTCTGCGGTGTCTCGTCCGGTGCGTTTGTGGTGCTAAGTCTTATATGTCTCTGCTGTGGCTGAAATTAAAAAAAGTGCATGATGATTAGAGCACCCCCCCCCCCCCCCCCCCCGCCCGAGTGGTGTTGGTTGGTCGGATGTCTGATTCTGTTGGTGAGTTTGGTTTTCGTTGGGATGTCTGTGCTGTGTGGAAATTAGAAATGATGAGAGATTAGTGAGCCCAACACCCCCCCCCCCCCCCCCCCAGCCTGGTTGTCTTCCCGTGTAAGTTCATCCGTTTGAAGACGGCCAATAAAATATAATCGCTTCTTACAAGAAATGAACGGACGACGAGTGGCACACATAAACTTTCATTTTATTTTAATCATCCTACCACAGTAGGATGGATACAAAAATGGAGCAGATAAATACGCACCGAATGTGCGTACGCAACTTGTTAACACATAGTTATGCTAACTGATTTTCGGAAAGGAATGGTATGAGTTCTTCAAAAGTGTTCAATGGCTGATCTAATTATAAAAGCTTATTTATTTAAGGAAAGTCGTAAATAAAAAGGGAAACCTCAATTAAATTACATTTTATATTCACCGTTCTGCTGTTTGGTTGTATTTGTTTTTTGATAAGAACGTTCTCACGAACACAATTCCCCATAAACAATGTCAATTTAAGGTGACTTTTAGTACTCTTAGTTTCTAGTAAATTGTTATCTCCCTTGTATTTTAGGGATCGCTTCAACTTGAGGTATCTTCTCATTTATCTCCCAAATAAAATGATGCAAACAGCCCGTGTTATTAGTATAATGTATTATATCTAAGGTCCATCAAACGTGTTAAACACAACTTGCCCTTGTTTGGCTTTATTTTTGGTCATCCCAAGTCAAGAAAAATTTATAAACAGTGATTGTGTCTCAATGTCTGTTACCCCGATTCGCGAAGGTCGAAGCGTTGCGTAAAACTCTTCATCTCATATCACATAAACTAACATTCTTGAACGGTACCAAAAAGTAACGTCAATAATGCAATAAAAAATTCATTCGATTTGTTATTAATTTTATTCAAGTTTAACTTCTTGCAATCTGTTGACGGATATTCCTGCCGTGGACAGAATTTCTATTTCCACTGAAATAAGTAGGCTGTAATTCGGGCATAATAAAATCTTCAGCTCCTTGTAAGTTGAAGGGATTTTTAGCCAATCATTTCTTGAGTAAAATTTAGATGCATTCTTTTATGAAATCTAGACATGGCTGCTTCACAGCAGCCATGACTAGATTTTATGAAAAAATACTTTTAAAAGCTCTCTCGAAACACCCAACACAATTATGAACTAATAAAATGGAATATTTAAATGGTCTCTTTTTAACCCTCTTAAGACTTAATATTTCAATGTGGGTCCAAATGCTTTTATTTAAATCATGACAGCAGAACGGTTTGCACGTTTTCTGTCACATTGCCCCTCTTTCCACAACCGCCATTCTTGAATTCCTGAAATCCAACCATCTTCTTATTTCCCGTACGGCTTGTTTAGGGCCCTAGATGCATTTAAGGCCTTCTAAACTGGCCAGACAGGCTCGTGATGGCGATAAGATTACGACGTCGGATTTGATACAGAAAGGTTCATGGTACCAACGTCGCCAGGTGTATCTGCGTTGTGTCCTTGGAAAGGCACGTCATCCCGATTGCCCGCGAAGAGGCACGGTGACGTTGTGTACTTTTTAAATGGTTTGCTTCTAACCCTCTCAATAAGGCATTCTTAACCTTTTACCCAACCGGCCAGCGTTATTCACAGAAATTTCCATTCAGGTTTCATTATATTTTCATTTTTGCTTGTAAAACATAGCTTATGACCCCTCACTGGAATGAGCTGATTTTTAAAGGTTTAAAATGGAGTATTTAAAGTGAATATTTTAGCCATCTCGAGATCTTAATATGGGTCACTAAAATTTTAGTTTATGCAATAAAAGAGTAAATATAACCCTTCCAATATCAAAATGTTGCTCTAAACACACATGGCCATCGATGGAACCTCGGTATTTTGCCAGTGCCAATAAGCCTTCAGTCATTGCTCATATCCTCATCTCACGAGGGCCATCCCCGATAAGCTAAAACTGTTTCAGCTGAAAAGCTCTTCTTACTTCATTCCTTACATTACAGGGAAGCATCGTGGCTCAGTGGTTACGGTATTGGACTTTGAATCGATAGGTCCACGGTTCGATCTCGCAAAGGGGCAACTGAGTTCTGTCTTTGTCCAAGGCACTTAATCCCGGTTGACCACATGGGGGCTCTGTGTATTAAGGCGTACTACACGTTGATGGTGCACTTGTCTTCAACGAATGCCAACCGTGCTAAAGCGGAGCTAGTCCGCTGGGAAGACTGATAGTTGTGGTTCTCTTCGGTTACCGTAAATCTGTCCGACAAGAGGTGACCTTGGTTGTTGAAAGTGCCGTTAAAGCCCAATAAATACAGAAATAATTTCAAATAAATAAGTTAAATTACATTTTCATATGTTGGAATTGTTTTACAATGTCGAAAATATCATTGAAATTTATACTATACATGGACGAACGGACGGACGGACGGACGGACGGACGGACGGACAGAGGGACTTACGCGGACGGACGGGCGGTTACATCCCCAAACGTAGTGCTTGATAGTAACTAACGCTAATCCCAACCCTGAACTGACCTAACCCTAAATATAAACCCCGAAAAATCGCTATTTGCCTTCTAAGTCTCTTATCTTAGTAACTAAACTGTAATATATCAAATAAGCTCATAATATTTCGGTAAGGTCATAATGCCTGTCTGGACAAAAAAAAATCGTAACTCCCGTATTATTGCGCGAACGGACGGACGGACGGACGGGTAGACGGATGGATGGACGGACGGGCGGATGGATGGATGGATGGGTTTTGGGGTGGATGGGTAGAGGTAGGAGAGCGATGAAACGGGCCTCATTGGCCGGACTCGGAAGTGACGTCATGTCACGTGACCCAGTGGCACCATGTTTGGTTGTCAAGGTAACCTGCGTGAGCGGCCATCTTGACACGTCATCCCCACAGTGATACGTGGTGTTAGTTTAAACAGTATTTATTTCAAAAGAATTTCCATGGTAATACATAGCTTACATTATCATTGGGTGTGGACTCGACAGTAAGCTATTAGCTTATCTGTGGTCGTTTCCACTCATAGTAATTTTAACAGGTAGCAAACGAGAAGACAGTGAGACCAATTCCTTCTATCAAGAACGAGTACAATAAGATACCTGTTGGCACAAATAATTCGCTAATAAAGAAAAATAGAAAATACTATAAAAAGATACAAATTGGTTAGATTTCCCTAACTGATATAGATTAAGAAGATAGAAGTACAGTTCTTAGGAAGAAAAAGAGTAAGGAGCGCCTAGTCCGAACCGAACCACCTCCATGTTTGTACCTTGATACTGTAACAAGCGAATTCTAAATTTTAACGTTGTTGAACTATCATAAGAACATATACGCTAGTGGGGGAAATGACCGGGAGTTAGTTTATCGTGGTACAATAATTCTGAGCATATTTTGGTGGATTTTCACAGTTAAACAATAGTAGCATAAATAGATTTCGGCGCCCGGATACCAATGCGTTCTATGTCCCAGTGGTACATACAACACTTAACTCTCCGGCGACGAATTATACTTTCATCGATCATTAGCGACAACATTCGGGGATGGACCATGTAGTATTCCCAAATGCAAGATGCACTTTATTGCTTTATGCTAGCAAGTGGGAGTCCAAACATAGAGACGGTCCGATAATTCCAGTTAGCCCATGTCGGGCTTGCACTTGAGTTTTTGTTAGTAAAAGGCACAGTAGGAAGATAGGAAGAAATCTCCACCAGTCAAAAGTGGCCTCCGCCTGGTCACGGTGATGTGGTTTAGGTGCGATGTGTCCTAGCACCAAGACATTAGGAATGAACATCAGGTGGAACGCACGGCAATTATGAGGCAAAGCAGAGGACGGGTGTTGGGTTGCATAATGCGTGTATGAATATGCATTCAATCTGTATTATTATTCTTTTCCAGAAATATATTCATAGGGTTATAACAGTAGCACCACACTAACTATTCACTATGATCTGAGGGTCACCCAAAGTAGTTAACTAAATCTCGCAGAACTAAGAATGTACTTTTGAACTGTTTTAAAAACTAAATGGTTTTCGTCATGAGTATAAAATTCGGATCCATACAGTAATGTATTGCAGTCTATTTGATTGGGAAGTAGCCCTAGGGTCTCACTTCGTATACGGTCATAATTAGGGCATTTTAATAAAAAGTGTTCTGTTGTCTCACGTTCACCGCATGAGCAATTCGGTGACACTGCCAGGTGGTTAACAAAAAGATGCTCATTGAGATGACAACATCGAAGTCGTAGCCTGCAGTGGTATACTTGAGCTTTACGGGACATTGATTTGACAAAGTAGGCTGGGAGACGAACAAGGTTATGGTTTAAGTGTTTTCGAAATTCAAATGTTAGGTGGAATTTCGTTCCAAGAATTCGTTGTGGATGGGACAAAAGATCTTTGGTAGCATGTGGTTCGGCAATAAGGAACTCGTAGGTTAGTTGCGGTTCGAAGTTCGAAATTCTGGGTTATCGAAATAGGGGGTGGGACTAAACAGGAAATATATGGCGGGGAAATGGTATGGTACATTTTGAAGAACTGTATTAATTTGTGCTTCTGCCTTCTTGCTTGTAACGTCTCCCATCCAGTTTCAACGTAGAGTGATGCCTTGCTCGCACTTAAAGTTTCACCCGTAACAATACGAGCACTCGCAATTTGGATTCGTTCAAGATTTGTTTCGTTGCAGTTATCCCAAAACGTGTCTGCATATTCCAACAAGGGCCTACCAAAAGCAAAGTATATCTTCTTGAGAATTTTCCGGTCTAAGATAAATTTAGTTCGTCTCATAAGATTCAGACGTGACCATGCTTTTGAGGAAATATGTTTTATGTGGTTACCCCACGAACAGTTTGAATTGAGAATGACACCCAAATGCTTGTGCTGCGTTACTTCTTTAATGGGAACATTTGCCGTTACAAGGCGTGTCTGCTGTGCGGGATCTGTTCGGCGTGAAATTGTCATAGTTTCGGTTTTGATGGGATTGAATTCTACCAACCACGTATGTGCCCAGTTTTCGATTGTAGTAAGATCATTGTTCAAAATAACAGCAGCCTGGTCAGGGTTTTCAATTATTAAATATAAGGTTGTGTCGTCTGCAAAAAGACGAATACTGCTGGTTAGACCTAGGGTTATATCTTTAATATAAATAAGAAACAACAGTGGGCCAAGAATAGATCCTTGAGGAACGCCCGACGTCACAGGTTTCCAAGAGGACTCCTCGGAGTTGACCACCACTCTTTGCATCCGATCACAAAGATATGATGCAAAGCAGTCGAGAAGTTCGCCGGTTACTCCAATTTTTTTCAAGTTTGAAGATTAGACCTTTGTGCCAGACTTTGTCAAAGGCTTTACTGACGTCGCAAAATACCACCCTCACATCTTTACCTTCATCAAGTGCACGGCTAAATGTGTCATAGATAACCGTAAGCTGCAGTACTGTTGAGTGACATGGAGTAAACCCGGACTGAAATGGACTTAGTATTTTATTTTCGTCTAAAAAGGACCACAGTTTTTTGAAGATACACCGTTCGAACACTTTTCCGAGACAGCTCAGCAGTGAGATCGGTCGATAGTTTGATAAAAAGATTTGCTGGGTCTTTTTTAGGAACCGGTATTTACGTTTGCCTTCTTCCACAGTTCAGGAAATTTGGGGTGGCTCAATGAGATATTGAAAAGGGTGGCGAGAGGCTGGGCTAGGGAGGTGGAACACTCTTTGAGAAGACGCGGACTGATTAGATCCGGACCTGTTGCCTTCGATACTTTCAGCAACTTCAGTGCGGAGCGCACATCATGTTGGTCAAGTTTTATAGTTCTGAGTTTTGGACTTTCCGGAAATGGCTATCGTCAATAGTTGCTATGCTACAAAAATAATCGTTAAACGCTTCCGCCTTGTCTTTGTCAGAACAAATTATTCTATCCCGGCAATTAATATTCGGAATTTCAGTTTTCCTGTTCCCTAAAAACATCTTGAGGGTCTTCCACCACAGGGAAGAATTAGTATCAGGGCTATCTAGAGTGGCCTGCATTCTGTTATAGTAATTGTTTTTTTTTGCATTTCTTATGGCTGAAACAACTTGATTTCTTTTGGAACGACATTTCTCCCAAGCCTCGGGTCGACCTTTCGACTTGGCAGTACGGTAAAGGCGTTTTCGTTGGCGATTCAGATACCTAACTTCGTTGTGCATCCACTTTGGGTCGTTTCTCCTAATTGTTGTGATTTTATTAGAAGCTAATAAACTTAGAAGCTAATTCAAGAACGGTGGAAGTAAACTTGTTAACCATATTATCTACGTTTGTATGTGAGAAAACGGTATCCCAGTCATTATTTACCAATGCATTATTCAACCCATTATAATCGCCCTCGTTATATAACCATACCCGACGTTTGAAACTCCTTACAGTCGTTTTCCTAAAGTCAACCGCGATACACACAGGACAGTGATACCTGGTTAAATCTGGTAAAAATGAATCAGCTACCTCAGTTGATAGCACATTGATGGAATCGCTAACTGCAATCAGGTCGAGCAATGTCGCTGACGTCACCGTGAAAAACTTTGGTTCTGATACAACCTGTTTAAGGTTAAAATAGTCAGCAACGTCACTAAATTTTCCCCTTCTCTGAGAGAGTAGATTTTTGTTAAAATCACCAGTAATAATGAGGTCCGAGATTCCTCAATAATTCGCTTTCTCAATAGAGGCAGAGATCATTTCCCAGACTACATTATCACTATTCGGAGGTCGGTAGAAGATACCAAGTAGAAACGAGACACTGGGAGTGTATATTTCGATCCATAAGCATTCAAGCGCAGCCAGTCCGAGATCTGGTCTTGGTTTGAATGGTATGCCAATCTTAATGTAAATCGCAACACCGTCTCCCCTTGTTGGACGATCTTTCCGCAGTACCTCTTGAAACCCGTTTAGATGGATATCACTATTGTTATCGGAAGATCCTAACCATGTTTCGGTAAGAGCACATATATCGAGTGCAGACATTTCTTATTGCAATATATCGAGTTTAGGCCTTAGGCTTTCGATATTCAAGTGACAAATCCGCGTTCCTGTTGATGAAGTATTATCGATTGTACTAATCTCACTTGAAGGTCCAGGATTTACTTCAATATCACCGGAGACAATTAACAACATTAAAGCACAAGTAAACAAAAGACATAATATTTGCAACATAGGGAGCACAATCGTAGTCAGACTGCGTAAGTTATGTAATGACGCACCGTCTGGTAAGGTAGCGTTTGGTGTATTAATTGTAGTGTGGGACTTTAAGCCGGAATGTCGGTTCGAACACGCATATTTCAGGCAGCTATCAAGTCCATTATACATTCATTTTTGTGTTTTGGATAGAACTTCTTTTAATGTTGATTCGACAAGCATCAGAGATAGCATTAGGGTTACTCCCATGCAACTGAACCGAAGTACTAGGTTAACAAGTATAAGGCATGACATATCCAGTCTGCGTTTTCCTGGTGCACCGCTACGCACACGAACAGTGAAGAACCCCACTCGCATTCTGTAAATATTTATGTCACCCATTACAGAAGACCGAAACTATAATAATCATCAATAGGAGTGGGTCACATGGTACACTGTTGACATCAACCACATCATCCGACAGCCATGGTGACACCACTGTTTGCTTCGGTACACATGAGGCTTCTGGAGACTTCTGTTGACAGTGAAAAGGCACTATGTGAGAGAGACAGGAAGAAATAGAAGTGTATGGAGTGAGAACTGATAAAACTGAACATATTATAAAAACAGATAGGATGCTGTTTATTGGCATCAATACTTTTGGGTGTAAGGCCCAGCAACCCTTTAGCATCAGTGCAGTAGACCTGTCGCTTTTAGGATGTAAACACGGCCCAAACGGCACATTTTGCACTATATTCGGTAGCATTAGCTTTCTATGGACCCCAGTCACAACAGCAAATGATGGTGGTTCATATCATTCATATTCGAAGGGGCATCTCAGGATTAGCCGAAACAAGCTCACCTCCAATCTTTCTTGTAACCCATATGCATGTTGGGCTGAGGAGCACGAGTCATTAAGAGGCCTCCTAGCAACCACGTATATATACATACATAACACATACACATGCATACATATACATATACGTACGTATACATATATACATATACACACATACATTCATACACACACATACACATATACACCCACATATGTATATGAGCTGTTGGGCAACACAACCCAGGCGCATGAAGAAGGAAATTACGTGCTTACAAGAAGTGACTGGTCGCTAATCTGGGGCAAAAAAGTGTGACCAATCCCTACGTGTTCACTCTCCTTGGGATGGAGGATGAGAGAGACGGGCGAGAAGTAAGTCACAGAGTTCAAGCATGAAATAGAAAGAGAAGGATAGAGTGGATAGAGAGAGATGGGGGGGGGGGGTGATAATGGTCGAAAAAAGACGAAAATTAAGGAGGGTAGTAAGGATGGCACAGTTATGGTTAATGAGCCGTGCCCCTCCCTACGACTCGATCCATTGGCAGTGTCCATGCAACGGGAATTTGATCAAGAGGAGTTGATAACTGGACTAATCATAGTAAGCAGACATGACACACTTAAAATTTAGCCCGTGGAAGTTTAACGGCTATGTGTTTCAAGTGACAGTAAGATGAATATCTTTCACAGAGAACTTCGTTTCCACAGTTATTCAACCTAAACTTCGTCAGTTTGCTTGATAAGAAAATGAGTACCATGCTTTATTTGTAGAAAGGATTGGAAACATAGGAGGGTAGGCATCACAATAATAACCCCATGCATTCGCTGTTGCTACTGAGGCCCAAATAATTACTATTATTGGTTTTTTTATGGGGTTTTATTTTTGTTGTTGTTTGCTTGTTTTTTTGGGGTTTTTTTGTTTTTTTTTTTGTTTTGGGTCTTGCGCACATATCCCTCGCTGATCCCCAATGTGCTCTGCGTGCCCACTGGCACACAGAACGCATTGGGACTCAGGTGACGAGATGTGACAATTTAGTTTGGTCACCTTTTGTTTGTTTGTTTCTTGCGCCCATATCCTTCACTGAATTCCAACGCGCTCTATGTGTCTATTGGCACACAAAACGCCTTGGGACTCCGGGAACAACATATGACAATTTGGTTTGGTCACTAACGCGTCAATTGCCGGTTAGTTGGGTATGGGTCTCCCGATCCCATGCCTGTCCAAACTGGGAATGATAATATGAATAACGTGTAGGTCGACTTAATATGTTAGGGAGACAATGACAAATTACCCCCAACTCTGCATGTCGAAACGCGAAAATGCCAGACGACTGATGTGAACAGCGTAGAAATTAGGTTTACTGTTGTGTGGACATGAGAACTTGTGACTATCCATTTTCGTGGGGTGCAGATGATTCAAGGCCTTTCCTACACTATCCTCCAACGTTCCAATTCGTCGGACAAGCGTGGAGAAGTGAATAAATAATATCTCTTCTACGCGGCGGGTCTTAATTCCCAGAGTTGACAAAAGAGTTTGAGGAATAGTAGCAGCAAATTTGTATAAATGTCAAAGGACAATTGACTTAACCCTTTACCCAACGTAACGGCCAAAACCGGCCAGCGCTATTCTCAAAAATCGCCAATTAATTTTTAAAATATTTTCATTTTATGTCTCAAAAACATTGGTTATGACCCCTCGTTGGAACGAGCTCGTCGAGCTCGTTCCAATGAGGGGTCATAACCTATGTTTTTGAGACAAAAAAATGAAAAAAATTAGTTATTCAAGAATTTTTTTTGCAAGTGTCGTCTGCTTTTCATGTTAGGTAAAGGGTTAATGAGCCGGTAATCAATAGTTCCATTTGTTTTGGGGCACGAGATAAGCAAGTGGCGCAATCATTTACCCAGTCTGAGCAGGCATGCAGATAGACGTACCTTGGTATTTGTGGGGACATATACATTTATCGGCGTGACTATTTACACCAGTGCAAAATTATCTAACTCCGTCACCATATATATATATACCTACACGATTGCCCACACACAAGTACAGAAACGTGTACCCTCGTGCTTATGGGCACACATACCTTTGCCGGCATCAACATTTACACCCAGAGACATGCAGCACACGCACAATCGCCTATGCACGGAAGCCTATAGATACTATCCTCGGCAACATGCATACGTTAGTGCACAGCTACACAACAAATTACAAGCTCGTGTTTCGTAATACACGCATAATATCTACAATGCACGTGCAAAGTGCATTGGTCTCCATACATGAATATATCGGACGATTGCCTCCTTTAAACACAGAGATTTAAGAACGTGGGAGAGACGAATACGCATGCAACGTCCATGGATATACACAGTCAAATGGAAAGGCGAACACATAAATACATGTTAAAGCAGAAAATTTCTTGTTAGGTATTGAGTTCTTCGTCTATATGTCCCAGAAGCGTACCTAATACGTGTGCATTTGGAGGCTCTGAAAGAGACATGTAACTGAGGGTTAACTCCATCATGTCTTGGGTGTATCGAGCAATTTTACCCAAGTGTGTAAACCAAAAATTGCAGGTGACATTTGATTATGATGAAGAGAATTTGAACTTTACCCCTGTCAAGAAAACACAGCTCTTGACCCCCCCCCCCCCACCCCCTCTCCACCGGAGCAAGATTACAGATCTTGCTCCAATGAGGGGGTCATGCCCCATGCACATGACCGTGGATAAACACACTCAAATGGAAAGGCAAACACAAAAACACATGTTACAAGAAAGAATTACTTGTTGGTTATAAGTTTTTCGCCCATTGGTCCCAGAAGCGCACTTAATACGTGAGCATTGGAAGGCTCTGAAAGAGAGATGTAACTGACGGCTATCTCCATCATGACTTGAGTGTACCGAAAAATTTAGTTCAAGTGTGTAAACCAAAAAGTGCAAGTGGCATTCGATTAAGATGAAGAAAGTATAAAATTTACCCCTACCAAAATACACAGCTCATGACCCACCACCGGAGCAAGATCAGAGATCTTGCTCCAATGAGGAGGGGTATTGCCCCATGTTTCCCAAACCAAAAATGAGGTAATAAATTTGAGTAATCCGATTTGACCACCAGTTCCCACAAACAGTGCTAAACGGCCTTACGTTTGCGTTTATGTTTCAAATTTTGGCGTTGGTGTCGTTTATAAAATCTTCCCCAATTGGCACATAGGCCCGAGGTCTGTTACTGGTCGCTCGCGCGTGATCAGATCGAGGAAGGGTCCACGTGCTACCTTTCCGATCGTGATTCCTAGTAACACGCCGCTCCAACGAGATCTGTTAATTTTATTATTTTTTTTATATTTTATGTCAGTTCCGAAACTTCGATATCACTAAGAAACTCCGGGGAACAGGGGGGGGGGGGGGGGGGGGGGGCTCATTTGGACAAATTGTTAGAAAGCTGCCAAATAAATTCACAATAAATACATAGACGTCTAATTAAGGGGAAATTGGTAAGATTATTGAACTTTCAAGCATGTTCACAATTCTCAGTACCGAATTTGTTGTTTCAAATTCAATCACAATCTCTAGTCCCATCCTACACCGCCCACCCAACCCCCATCCAGCCCCCACCAAGAGCACTCCCGACGCCCCTCCGCAAACTTTCACAATTCACTGTACCGAATTTGTTGTTTCAAATTCAATCTCTATTCAAACTCTAGATACAATAGTATACACAAAACAATGAAAGTAGATTACTGTGTAAAGGAGGGATTCGACAGAAAGCTTAAAGCTTATGTAAATCGTCTCCCTGGTCACTTATGAACTTACTCCTGTAGGTGGTACGAATCAGATGAAGAGCTCACATGCCGACACACGGAGGCCGAGACGCTCCCTCCATTGCATACTAAATTACTCTTAGTTGCTACGACTGGAGATCAAGTGGCCGATAAGTTAAGCGAACCATCAGAACAGATAGGGAGTAGAGGAAGGCACCCTCGACCGCCGGGCAACGACATGCGAAACTGTTTAAACTTCGACTTAAAATTAAAGGAAAGAAAGAAGAGAAGGGAAGAACAGGAATGCTGATAAA
The DNA here is from genome assembly GCA_031216915.1 of Pictodentalium vernedei. Classification (NCBI taxonomy): domain Eukaryota; kingdom Metazoa; phylum Mollusca; class Scaphopoda; order Dentaliida; family Dentaliidae; genus Pictodentalium; species Pictodentalium vernedei. The sequence goes on along the minus strand of CM062296.1, from coordinate 403,640,787 downwards.
TTGAAAAAGAAAAAGGAAAAAGAAGAAAAAAACTAAATAATAAGAAAATAATAAGATGAAATCAGCTTGAATACATGATACATAGATATTATGCTGATGTAAAAAGCACGCAACGAAGTCACGCTCCGGTCCCCAAGGGTAGTTCAGGACGTGTCGATGACGAGCATCAATCTGTCCCCAGAAACTGGAGCGAGACTCCGACACACACCTTGCACATCCGCACAGTTGGTAATAATTTATTTATCCTGCAATATCTTGGGCAATAGTCGAGAATGTATTATGCAGACGAATGTAATAACGAACTATTTATTTGTGTGGAACCAAAATAATTGAACTCTCGGAAAGGGAACGTGCTTACATCGTACCCCTGATACAAGTATCTGTACCAAGGGGTCGGATACAGATTGGATGTATGTTAAATAGAATTAACAATCAAGAAAATCGTAAATAGGCAGCTTGTTTCATTTAGTTCATTTAGTGGCGAGTTATACGTAAGTAAACCTCGAGGTATTGAACGTTGGATCGTCTGAAGGGCTATTCCACCACCAGCATTGGTCACTCGGTCGTATTGTACTAGCTAAGCAGAACCTGTTTGGTGCAGTGAACAATTGAGTTCCCCTCGAGGAGTGGGGATTGGGGCGTATTGTCAAGTTTCTGCATTATTGAAATCGCTTGTTTGATAAAATAAAGTAAAAAATAAGGCGGTTGTTCTCGTTGTTCAAGAATTCAGAGCCAAACAGAAGTGTGGATGTATCTGTTACATGTGGGAGTAAATTAATTGTATAATTTCGAGCGTTTGAAAGCAAAGGACAATGAAAGAAAAATGATCAGTAGTTTCGCGCTCACCACACTGACAGTAGGGGCTGGGTGATAATTATTGGGATTTTGTACTTATATGTACTATAAGAAATATATTTTCGTGTTGAAATTTCAATATGTTAACTCCATGTACTATATGTATACATTGTTATACTTTAGTATACTGGCAAATAAAATATCAATATCAATATCAATAAATTATTGTCGAAAAGGTGAGAATTAAGACTACTACAATGCCACCGCAGCCTACATTGGTATGTTTGAGCCCTGCGAGATTTCACGTTACTGTAGAACGTTGGAGGTCTTTGGTTACCATCACTGAGAAACGTTTTAATGTTAATCAATGATGAGATCTCGTGGACAGGTAACGGCATTTTATTGCACTGGTCAGTAACGCTGGGGATAAAAGAAGACTGATACAGTTGCGTTCGGCAAAAGGGAACTCGGTGGTTTTGGCCAGATCGGAGACTACGTGATGAATTCGTCACGGAGGTAAGTGGGGGAACTTTGTTGGGGATGTATGGAGGTGACATGTAATGATACATTCTGAAAAACTGAAGTAGTTTAAATTTACGGCGTCTTTCTTGCAGGGTTTCCCACCGTGTTTCCGAATATAGCAGAGCCTTACTGGCAGTACCTGTTGCTCTGGTGATGATTCTTGCTGCTGCAATCTGTATTTTTTCCTAGTTCCGCGATATTGGTCACAGAACAATTATCCCAGATTGCTCGATTGTGGCCAAATCTTGATTGATTATGACCGAGGCTTGATTTGGGTTTTCAATAATTGGATATAAGGAAGTATCATCTGCAAAGAGGCGTACACTACTGAATAAGTCGCTGGTTATATCATTTATGTATATCAAAAACAGTAAGGGTCCGAGTATAGAGTGGGTCTCCATGACGATGACTCCGAGGCTGTCACAACTCGCTGCGACCTATCCGCAAGATACGATTTTAGAAACAGAAGTAGTTCTCCTGAAACACCAATATTCTCCAGCTTGTGGATAAGACCAGCATGCCATACCTTGTCAAACGCCTTACTGACATCACAAAAAACCACCCTAACTTCTTTGCCTTCATCAAGCGCGCGACAGAATTCATTATATATGCCAGTCAGTTGGAGGGCGGTTGAATCTCTAGGTGTAAAACCTCACTGAAAATGATGAAGGACATTATTTTCACTCAAAAAACGGCCACAAGCGTTTGAAGACGCATTTTTCAAATATTTTACCAACACAGCTGATCAACGATATCAGGCAATAATTAGTGACTGTGTTTGAGGGTTGTTTTTTTAGGATTGGGGAGACATTTGTTTTTTCCATAATGAAGGAAAGTACGAATTATTCAGTAGAATGTGGAATAAAATTGAGAGTGGCTCACTGAGAGAGGATTTGCATTCTTTTAGGAGACGCGGGCTTATTTGATCAGGACCTGACGCCTTGGACACCTTTATCGACTTCACTGAAGCATATACTTCACCGCAATGTAGGGTGATACTATCAATACACTGGGAAACATGTTGTGGTGGATCTGGTAGGGAAGCATTCGAATTCTCAGCTGTCGAGATAGAAGAGAAGTATTCATTGAACACTTCAGCTTTCTCAACACTTGAAGACTATATTTTGTTTAGATGAATCAGGGTGAGAATTCCTGTTGTGTCACAGCTACCGATTAGTGTTTTTAAGGTCTTCCATCACAGTGATGTCGGGTTTCGTTGCTTCTCAGTGTGGACTGGATTTTTGAAAGATGCTGGGCCTTGGCCTTCCTCATTCCGTTTACGTTTATATTTATTCCAGTTGTATGGAATATTGGTACGTTTAGCAATGCTATACAAAAGTTTTCTCTGTCTCATTAGTAATCTTATTTCATTATGCATCCATTTCGGTTGGTCCATTCTCGAAGTAATCATTTTATTAGGTATGTGTTTGGATGCAGTGTCAAGTATTTTATCAGTGAATTTGGAAACCATAGTATCGAGACATACCGCATCAAAGATAGAGTTCCAGTCGACGTTAGAGAAAGCCGCGTTTAGTACTTCATAATTACCCTGAGAATAAAGCCATATCTTCCTCTTAAAAGAAGGTGGGTTTGGTTTTAAAAATTCGAGTTCAATTGAAATTGGTCAGTGATAGCGGGTCATGTCTGAGATAATTGGTTCGAGGACTTCGCTTGTTTTCACGTTGATTGTGTTACTGAAAGCAAATAGATACAACAGTGAAGCCGATGTCTCAGTAAAATAAGTTGGTTCGCTCACAAGCTGTTTGAGGTTAACTGGTAGAGTGCTGAAAGCCCATATTTGGGCTTTATTCTTAAGTGCATGTGCCACAACTTAATGGCTTCATAATCTGTGGGTGTGCTTCATATGGTCTGCACTCTCCCATAAATTGTAACAAGGCAAAGGGTCATGGGCATATCCGGTTGACCAAAAATAATTCAGCACACTACCAGTTAAAGTAATTGATTATTTCAGAAAAGCTACTTCTTGAGGATACCATTTGGTTATCGTTGAAACCACCCGTGATAATTAAGTCACCAACTGACGTGTCTCTAGCTTTTTCGATGGATGCTGATATGGCATCCCATGTGTCTGGGGGACTGTTGGGTGGGCGATAGAATACTCCTAGTAATAACGACCTATTTCGTTTTGTAAATATTTCAGCCCATACACACTCCGCATTCGGTGTATCAAGATCCGGTCTGTGTCGAAACGAGATACCGTCTTTAATGTAAATGGCAACCCCACCTCCCCTTGACTGTTGCTAATTAGCTTGCTGGTCAATTGAACGCTGTGTTCTCTTCGGAGATAATCTCTCGAATCAATGAATGAATCGTGAATCAATCAGTTCTTGTATCAGTCTGGTGAACATGAACATATCCTTCACCATAATCAAAATTGCAAATAATATATAATCACTTCTTCCAAGAAAAGATGAAGCGAGATAAACATAAAATTTCATTTTATTTTAATCCTCCTACCACAGTAAGATCCAATAATTGGGCAGATGTACGCACAGAATGTGCGTACGCAACTTTGTTCACAATATTAAGATAAAATAATGGTTTTAGCGCGCCGAAGGCGCGCTGGGACGTTCTGGGGCAAGCCCCTTTCGACCCTCGTTTACGGTATATGTTATAATTTCGTTAATTTGAGACAGCGTCATCAGCATCATGTCTGAGCGGTGTAAAGGTGGAAGAGGATTGCAGTTGATGTTTCTTGTTGTTATTCTTCAGGCAAGTATAGTCTGGCGCTTGTGATTTTGTTGTCAAGATAGGCCTTCATCGGCAAATATAGTCTGCCTTGGGCTCTTAGCTGGCGTGTACGGTTTAAGTGATTTTGACAAGTGAAAGAAAACGGACCTTAACAAGGTGCCACCCAACCTGAACATTCCTGGTTCAGGTAACAGGCCTGCTATTTTCATTGGGTCGGGACATGCTGTGCGCTAAAGGGGAGCTTTACAAATAAAAGAGGCCAAGAAATCGGGGCGCAGGACCAACGTTTGCCACCCTGGGGGTGGATGCCCACCTCCAATGATGGAGTGAAGGATGTGCTGAAGCCATAGCGGTTATTGAATTGCTATGGCGGTTAGTGATATCCATAGCGGTTATTGGGGAGAAAGGAAGAGTCTGATAGATACAAAAAAAAAAAAACTTCGAGTTGAAGCGGCAAAGGATAGAGTAGAGTAAGGAAGTATGTGCATTTGTAGGGTCTTTTCTGGATGTATTTCTGTGGAGTGTGATTTTCAGGCAAGTATAGTCTGCCTCTTAAATGAGTGTTGGAGCTATCGCTGGCAAGTATAGTTTGCCTCAAGCTCTTCTGTGATTGTTTGTTTTGGCTGTTGTGATGTTCCTTTGCCGGTTGGGGAGTCTTTCTGTCTGTGGTGTCTGGTCTGGAGCGTTTGTGGTGCTATATCCTAAATCTCTGCTGTGTCTGAAATTAAAAAAGTATATGATGATTAGAGATTTAGAGATTTTCAACCTCACCCCCCCCCCCCCCCCCCCTTTGTATGCAAGCTTGAAATTAGAAATTATGAGAGACTAGTGAGCCCAACACCCCCCCCCCCCCCCCGACCTGGTTGTCTTCCCCTATAAGTTCATCCGTTTGAAGACAGAGCCAATAAAATATAATCGCTTCTTACAAGAAATGAATGGATGACCAGTGGCACACATAATATTTCATTTTATTTTAATCATCCTACCACAGTAGGATGGATACAAAAATTGAGCAGATAAATACGCACCGAATGTGCGTACGCAACTTGTTAACACATAATTATGCTAACTGATTTTCGGAAAGGAATGGTATGAGTTCTACAAAAGTGTTCAATGGCTGATCTAATTATAAAAGCTTATTTATTTGAGGAAAGTCGTAAGTAAAAAGGGAAACCTCAAGTAAATTACATTTTATAATCACCGTTCTGCTGTTTGGTTTTATTTCTTTTTTGATCACGAACACGATTACACAGAAACAATGTCAATTTAAGGTGATTTTTAGTACTCTTAGTATTCTAGTAAATTGTTATCTCCCTTGTATTTTAGGGATCGCTTCAACTTGAGGTATCTTCTCATTTATCTCCCAAATAAAATGATGCAAACAGCCCGTGTCATTGGTATAATGTACTATATCTAATGTCCATCAAACGTGTTAAACACAACTTGCTCTTGTTAGGCTTTCCCAAACCCAGTTTGGGAAAGACTATTGTTATTCTTCTTTTCCAAAATTTTTCTTCTCTATTTTTTTTTTTTTTTTTCCTCCCTAAATTTTGTCTGTTGAACTGCTCGAAAACAAGTTGTACGATTTTGACCAAATTTGGCACACTTATGTAATATCATAAAATCTCGTGAAATGCGGTATCGTCATATCTGTGAAAACGCGTATTTTCAAAATATTCTGCCAAAACCTTCAAAATTTCACCATTTTTCGAATGTCTCAAAATTGTTTACAGTTATTTCGCTCAAATTTTCCACACATTTAGAGCATAATATGATACACCACAATCACCACTCAAATCTTTCAACATTAACCCCCACTGGCCAAAAATGACATGAATATAGATTTTTTCTTCAAAATTGACCAACTTCAAGGGCAAATTTCTCTAATAACAAGGTTGTTGTAACAATTATTTTGGTTTGGATAGATGCAATAATGATTGCGGAATAAAGTTACTGTTTACTTTTTAATCTCGGATTTAACCCTCAAACACAATGAGGGCGAGGATAAGAGTACCGTTTGAAAGTGCCAAAATTCGCCAACTTTGGTTGCTTTTTCTATCATTTTGGAAAGGGTTAATTTCAAACACTTTTCATGTACGTATTTACAATTGATTACCAAGCATATTTGCTGTTGTAAGTTTGGTTGTAAAGTCTAACCCTATCCCATTCTGGTTGCATAAAAGTAGGTACCGTCCAAAAAAACTCCAATTTTTTAAGAATTTGGTAAGTTTAGGTGGCGATTTACTCCATTTTTAATTGCTTGAGCTCTGAATGTTATTATTAAAAGTTTAACCCTTAACAGATTTGAGACTTCCCATAAGGGTACTGTCGGAATAATTGTTATTTTCGCCAACTTCAAGGGCAAATTTCTCTAATTACAAAGTAGTTGTAACAATTATTTTGATATGGCTAGATGAAACAATGATTGTGGAAGAAAGTTACTGTTTACTTCTTAATCTCAGATTTAACCCTCAAGCACAATGAGGGCGAGAATAAGAGTACCGTTTGAAAATGCCAAAATTAGCCATCTTTGGTTGCTTTTTTCTATCAATTTGGAAAGGGTTAATTTCAAAAACTTTTCATGTACGTATTCACAATTGACTACCGAGCATATTTGCTGTTGTAAGTTTCGTTGTAAAGTTTAACCCTATCCCATTCTGGTTGCATAAAAAGAAGGTACTTTCCAAAAAAACTCCAATTTTTCAGAATTTGGTAACATTAGGTGGCGATTTACTTCATTCCTAATAGCTTGAGGTCTGAATTTTTTCTATAGCTGCTTGCAGCAGTCAAAGTATGACAAATTTTGTTCTATATATTATTATTAAAAGTTTAACCCTTGGCAGATTTGAGACTTCCCATAAGGGTACTGTCAGAATAATTGTTATTTTCGCCAACGTTTACATGTAGTTTCTCAGCACTGGAGCCATATTGTCTCAAAACCTTTTCCATGAGAGGATTGGGCATTCATCCAAGAACAATTTTGCTGTTATATATTTTATTCAAAGATTTAACCTTCACCCAGTTTTCTGGCCTTGAATTTGAGTGCCCTAAAATTCTTCATAAAATTGGCTAATTTGGAGCTCACTTTTCATCCATTTTCGAAAGGAATATCGAAAAATGATTTGCATGTTCGTATTTATAATTGCCTACCGAGCATATTTGCTGTTGTAAGTCTAGTTGTAAAGTTTAACCCTATGCTTGTTCTGTTTGCATAAAGATAGGTGCAGTCCAAAAAAACTATTGTTTTTCAGAATTTGGTAAGATTAAGTGACGATTTACTCCATTCCTAATTGATTGAGCGATGAACGTTTTCTATGACTGTATGCAGCAGTCATAGTATGACAACTTTTGTTTTATATGTCATTATTAAAAGTTTAGCCGTTGGCAGATTCGAGACTGCCCATATGGGTACGGTCGGAATAATTGATATTTTCATAAAATCACTGAATATTGATAAGCGTGCAGTGGGAGTTTGGAATAGAATATCTGAAAATGCTTTCGAAATTCAGATTCACAGTTCAATTCCAAGAATATTTTCTGTTATAAGGTTGCTGTAAAGTTTAACTCCATCCCTGTCTCAGATGCATAAAATTGGTGCTGTCGAAAAAAAACCTCTCATTTTTTTCAGAATTCCGTAGGTTTAAGTGACAATTTACTCCATTCCTGATTCTTTGAGCGCTGAATGTTTTCTATTCCTGCATGCAGCAAGCATAGCATGACAACTTCTGTTTTATACGTTATTATCAATAGTTTAACCCTTGGCATATTTAGGAGTTCCCATGTGGGTATAGTCAGAATAATTGTTATTTTCGTAAAATCAATCCCTGAATATATTGGTAACCGTGCAGTGGCCTTTCGGTGGTGCTACATGAAGCCGCAAATAGTTAAGGTTGAAAAGTTCATGAAATAGACAGATATATTGCCTAACTCAGTCGGTGACAGGTGAATAATGGATGGAAAAGTCGTTGAATTGAAAATAAAGTAGGGACGAATCGTGCCCTCGGTTTCCACCTGATCCACGGTATTTCCACGTGGTCTCGGCACTTGACAAAGATTCTAAACTGTCGGGCAGGGACAGTAGAAAACATTCTGAGAATTTCAAGTTGCTGCCTTGCATGGTCGGGACATAATTGGAGTATATCCGGCATTGTAACTGTTCAATTTCGATGTTAAATTAGCCAGATGACGCCTTTTTCTCCACCGGATAATCCCACCTGCGGCAACCGCGTTGTGTCCTTGGGCAAGACACTTCATCTCCACTGCCCGCGTGGGGGCACGGTGGCGTTGTGTACTAAGGCGTACTGCACGTCGATCGTGCACTTGTCTTCAACCAATGCTAACCCTGCTTGTGTGGAGTTCATATGTTGGGGAGCTGACAGTTGCTCGCCGTTGCTCGGTGGTTCTCTCCGGGTACTCCAGCTTCCTCCACCCGTAAAACTGTTGCGGTCATGATTAGCTAGTGTGCATAAATATGTGACCTTAGCCACCAATAAAAAAATAAATAAATTCTCCACCGGATCGAGTTGTTAGTTTCTGCCGGGACGGTCTAAAATAAGCAGTTTAACTAAAAACTTTCTGTCCCATATGAATGTGCAAATATTTAAAGCTGGACAGTTCATCAAATAGACAGAAATAATGCCAAACTCGACCGGTGATAGGTAAATAGTGAATGGAAACGGCATTGCATTGGGAATAGAGTAGGGACGAATCGTCCCCGCAGTTTCCACGTGATCCACGTTGTTCCCACACGCTCACGCCACTTGACAAAGGTACTGTTCTGTCGAGCAGGGATAGTAGAACAACTTCTGAAGATTTCGTGCATCTGCCTTCACTGGTCTAGACGCTGTGTACTAAGGCATACTGCACGTCGATGGTGCGCATGTCTTCAACCAATCTAACCCTGCCTGTGCTACAGTGCGAAGGCACTATGTTGGGGATCTGGCAGCTGCTCGTCATTGCTAGGTGGTTTTCTCTGGGTACTCCGGCTTGCGCCACCCATACAACTGTCACCGACATAATATGACCTTGGCTGTTAATGTGTCGTTAAACCCTAATAAATAAATAAATAAATAAATAAATAAATAAATAAATAAATAAATAAATAAATAAATAAATCCAGTACCAGTTTTGTTCGTACAAATATTAGTACCGTCAGACAAAATTCATTTTCTGATTAATTTCGTACTTTTCTGTACTCACCTTCCCTGAGTAAGATTGGTATATTTTTTCAATCTCAGATTTAACCCTCAAGCACAATGAGAGCGAGAATAAGAGTACCATTTGGAAATACCTAAATTATCCAACTTTGGTTACTCTCTACTATCATTTTGGAATGGGTTAATTTGAGACACTTTGCTTTGCAATATACAGAGATGTTTAATCAATAAATCAAGCTTTAGTTATGTTCTGGGACTTAATGAAACATGTGCTTTGGTCACTTAAAAATAGCACTGTATGCAAAAAATGACAGAGTGAATACTCACTTGTCCAAAAACAAACAGGAAAGAGCTCTTTGAGCTTTCCATAACTGCTTTCAAAAATCAATGGGGAACAAATTTTGTGTTATATGTTTTGGTGTTCCGTGTTATCCAACCCCAGTTTGGCCGTACAAATATGAATATCGCCAGGAAAGAAAGCACATTTTCTCAGTGATAGACTGTTTGACTTCTATGATAGAGGTCCCGAGTTTGATCCCTGTCTGGGACGACCCACGTAATGTCCTTGGGCAAGGCACTTTATCCCGGTTGCCAACATGGGGGCACAATGATGCCATGTTCTAAGGCATTCTGCATGTGAATGGTGCACATGTCTTCAACCGCTGGTACCCTGCTTCAGCGGAGCTTGAACATTAGAATGTTGGGCTGACAGTTGCTCGTCGATGCTCGGTGGTTCTCTCTGGGTCCTCCGACTCCCCCCACCCGTAAAACTGTCACGGTCACCATTAGCCATTGTGGATAAGTATGTGACCGTAAACACCAATAAATAAATACCGTCAGGGAAACCATCTGTGAAATCCTTCTGTCAATAAATAGCAAAGTAGTAATGTAATGCAAGAAATATTAACAAGCTGTTCAACATCCCTTTAATCAACTCATTTTGACTTGAACTGTACCCATCACTGTGTATACTAGCTCTCTAGATGATTTAAACCATATCAAATAAACAACTAATTTGTGTGTGACAGTAACTCATATTACATGTATTTCATTGTATCTGAAACAGATATGTTGGAAAAATTGTGAAATCATGGAGTAGGAAGCTTACCCTCGTTTGTTGACAAATCCCACACATTCACAAATAGATAGAATGATAGAGAATAAATTAATTATTGATGTTTAAGGTCACTTTCAGCATCTTCAGCTATATCATGACCATAATATAGGTATTTATTCAAGTCCAAGTATTCATTGCATAGGCGTACAGGGCTATTTTTCAGGTGTGGGGGGGGGGGGGGGACCCTTTTAGCCTGAAAAAGTTGAATCTCAGGAGGAAATGCCAAATGCGGGCAGGGGAGAGGGGGGTCTCCCACCTCCCCCCCCCCATTGAGTACCTGGAGAGAACCACCAAGCAATGGCAAGCGACTCAGACTCCCCGACATACTAACTCCACAAAAGGAGGGTTAGCATTGGTTGAAGACAAGTGCACCCTCAAAGTACCCTTTGTACACATCGCCATCATAACCCCCCAATCACCACCCACCCCCACCCCACGTGGGAAATTAAATTGGGATGAAGTGTCTTGCTTAAGGACACAATGTGGTTGCCACAGGCGGGATTCAAACAGAGGACTTCTTGGATTGCAACAATCATCTCTATCTTCTGAGCCACCGCGCTCCCGTAATACGTAGTCATAGAACTCTTTATATGTACTTGCGTGATTATAAATGAATAATATTAACGTGGATATGGTTCCACTGAATCAACTTGTACAGTATAATGGTCAGTTTACTTGCAACTTCTAAGTGCTGAGATAGGAAAACAACATTTCGTGTGGAAAACCAAAATGTTTTGTGGTCATTTCTGGCAACTAAATTGTCCGAAATTTTCTGGCATAGTGACTGAAAGATCAGCTCCTTCCTGACTCAGGAGTGGGTTGGGGCACAGTCCTCCATGAAACCCCGGCCTGTACGCCCATAATTCATATGTACTTATTTTTTTCAAAGCAGAAAGGACATCGCTTGTTTTGCTTTCTATGAAAATATTCTGTAATTATTGAAGAGCAAATTTTGTGTTAAATGTTTTGGTGTCCTGCTGTATCTCAAATATCTGTTTTGGCTGCATAAAAACTAGCAGCATCACAAAAACTTTGATTTCCACTAAATTTTCTGTTTTCAAAACTGATCGATAGTTTTGTGTACAATACAGTTTGCCTTTTCACATTAAAAAGTTGGGAAAGCCCGTAATTTGTCCAACAAATTACAATTCTCTAGTTTGGCTTTATTTTTGGTCATCCCAAGTCAAGAAAAATTTATAAACAGTGACTGTGTCTCAATGTCTTTTACCCCGATTCGCGAAGGTCGATGCGTTGAGTGAAACTCTTCATCTCATATCACATAAACTAACATTCTTGAACGGTACCAAAAAGTAACGTCAATAATGCAATAAAAAATTCAATCGATTTGTTATTAATTTTATTCAAGTTTAACTCCTTGCAATCTGTTGACGGATATTCCTGCCGTGGACAGAATTTCTATTTCCACTGAAATAAGTAGGCTATAATTCGGGCATAATCAAATCTTCAGCTCCTTGTAAGTTGAAGGGATTTTTCGCCAATCATTTCTTGAGTAAAAGTTATATGCATTCTTTTATGAAATCTAGACATGGCTGCTTCACAGCAGCCATGACTAGATTTTATGAAAAAATACTTTTAAAAGCTTTCTCGAAACACCCAACACAATTATAAACTAATAAAATGGAATATTTAAAGGGTCTCTTTTTAACCCTCTTAAGACTTAATATTTCAATGTGGGTCCAAATGCTTTTATTTAAATCATGACAGCAGAACGGTTTGCGCGTTTTCTGTCACATTGCCCCTCTTTCCACAACCGCCATTCTTGAATTCCTGAAATCCAACCATCTTCTTATTGCCCGTACGGCTTGTTTAGGGTCCTAGGTGCATTTAAGGCCTTCTAAACTGGCCAGACAGGCTCGTGATGGCGATAAGGTTACGACGTCGGATTTCATACAGAAAGGTTCATGGTACCAACGTCGCCAGGTGTATCTGCGTTGTGTCCTTGGCAAGGCACGCCATCCCGATTGCCCGCGAAGAGGCATGGTGACGTTGTGTACTTTTTAAATGGTTTGCTTCTAACCCTATCAATAAGGCATTCTTAACCTTTTACCCAATCGGCCAGCGTTATTCACAGACATTTCCATTCAGGTTTCATTATATTTTCATTTTTGCTTGAAAAACATAGCTTATGACCCCTCACTGGAATGAGCTGTTTTTTAAAGGTTTAAAATGGAGTATTTAAAGTGAGTATTTTAGCCATCTCAAGATCTTAATATGGGTCACTAAAATTTTAGTTTATGTAATAAAAGAGTAAATATAACCCTTCCAATATCAAAATGTTGCTCTAAACACACATGGCCATCGATGGAACCTCGGTATTTTGCCAGTGACAATAAGCCTTCAGTCATTGCTCATATCCTCATCTCACGAGGGCCATCCCCGATAAGCTAAATCCGTTCCAACTGAAAGGCTCTTCTTACTTCATTAGTTACATTACATGGAAGCATCGTGGCTCAGTGGTTACGGTATTGAACTTTGAATCGATAGGTCCACGGTTCGATCCCGCAAAGGGGCAACTGAGTTCTGTCTTTGCCCAAGGCACTTAATCCCGGTTGACCACACGGGGGCGCTGTGTATTAAGGCGTACTACACGTTGATGGTGCTCTTGTCTTCAACGAATGTCAACCGTGCTAAAGCGGAGCTAGTCCGTTGGGAAGTCTGATAGTTGTGGTTCTCTTCGGTTACCGTAAATCTGTCCAACAAGAGGTGACCTTGGTTGTTGAAAGTGCCGTTAAAGCCCAATAAATACAGAAATAATTTCAAATAAATAAGTTAAATTACATTTTCATATGTTGGAATTGTTTTACTATGTCGAAAATATCTTTGAAATTTGTACTATACATGGACGGAAGGACGGACGGACGGACGGACGGACGGACGTACCCACTCAGAGGACTTGTGCATATTTTAACTTGTGGGGTGCGGGACGTAGAAATGGTACTTGTGGGGATCGCGTTTTGTCCGAGATTGCGAGTTGCATTTGTCCATATAGTTTGTGAGGTGTCTGGTCCTAATTGTGGGCTTACACGGCTGAAAACGTCATAGTGCGCTTATTGTGAATTATGTGTTGAATTATGGGTTCCAATTCGCAGATACAACTGATGGAGGTCGGCATTTTATCAAAATATCTGAGTAGAATATGCAAAATATAAATGCAAGGAGGTACCACTCAGTGGACTTGTGCATATTTTAACTTGTGGGGTGCGGGACGTAGAAATGGTACTTGTGGGGATCGCGTTTTGTCCGAGATTGCGAGTTGCATTTGTCCATATAGTTTGTGAGGTGTCTGGTCCTAATTGTGGGCTTACACGGCTGAAAACGTCATAGTGCGCTTATTGTGAATTATGTGTTGAATTATGGGTTCCAATTCGCAGATACAACTGATGGAGGTTGGTGTTGTATCAAAATATTTGAGTAGCATGTGCACAATATAAATGCATGGAGACCAGTTAAAACCATGGAGCTTTGTCAAGTGTGAAAATAATATTGAGTTGAGCCTTGCAGTGATATCTCTCACATAATTCCAACCCCTGACTTCATTTCTTGGAAAACTATCCACGTGATGCCACTGGTTGGAGTGACGAAGAACAGAAAAATAAAACACAGAAATGTTTACTTCATCAAATAGGACCTTTCAACCAATGGCGATGTCGGGGGGGGGGGGGGGGGGGGGGGGGGCACGTCCTTTGTTCTCAAATTTGGTCCTCCAAATACACACCTGAAAAATAGTTGAGCACCCCTGATACTTTGGCAATGTGTTGTGCCTGACCCAAAAGATATGGCATGGCCATCACAACATCCGCTATATCCTGACTAAGTAATTCCTTGTCGATAGTTTTGGACAAAAGTTGTGACAGTTTAACCCTGTTTCTGTAACCCTGATGAATATTCCCTTGTGTATTATTGACACAATAATACCCGACTTAGGAATGGGGCTGTAGGCCGCGATTGGCAGTCGTGTCTGATGAGTTCTTGCTAAAATGGCGGTTATTACCCCGACAGAAATTCCTGTGGTGCAATGGTTATGTTAGATGTTATCAGCTGTCCTCCGTGCGCAATGCATTTCGAGACGTCACCCAAATGTAAATGTAAACTTGGCAAACAAGTAAAGAATAAATCGAGTCATAATTATACATAATTTTAATTGTTGAGTGAAATGCATAACCAACAAGATTTATTTCAACATTTATCGGCTGAAATCTCGGTGTTCACCGTCGGCTTATTAATATTATTATTCAACGATCGACAGACCGAAACCCACAGATAATAATATTGTCCAGCGAGTAATTTTAATTCACGTTCGAAGTCAAACGATGTTTTTGTTTTACCTTTCCTGTTCAGTCCTGCTGGCAGTGTTGCAAGTAGCATGGCCATGAGGCCTCCAACGAGCAAGCCCGTCAGACACCTACCACTTACCTGTGTCAGTGGCTGCAAATGAGCGTTTTTTTTTCAAAACAAAATTTGGAAACCGGTTGCAACTGGAACCTGTCCATCAAATGGATGGAAGGCTTGGGAAGGTTGTCCACAAACCAAACCCGCGTCTTTGAATATTAAGTGGTAAAAAACCCAACTAAATGATGGTATCGTGGGTCCATAGTCAAAAGTTGTTAGAGGGGTACATGGCCAGGTACCCCAAAACAAAAAACATAAGTGGAGAGTGGCGTGAGATTATGAGATAGTCCAAATTTGGACTCACAGCTCATAATATTAATTTTGGCTTTGTTACGTCCCGTGGACGTACCCAACAAAAAACTATATTATAGACCGTGGGTCCAAGCTTGGACTAGGCTTGGGGTGGGAATGGTCCTTCCCCCACATTTAGGAGCCTGGTGGTCTTGGAAAGTCTCTTTACACCCCCCCCCCCCCCCACATCACATTACATATCCCCCCCCCCCCCCCCCACACACACACACACGATGTGAAAGTCAGGTAGGACCGACTATATCAAAGTCTCACATATACTATGTGACTGGAAAAATAGTGAAAAGGCGGGGGGGGGGGGGGCTGATTTTTTTTTCGAACACTGGACGGGGGTGGGATGGGGAGGGGGGCAGCAGCCCAGAACACATTTTCTCCTGGCTCTGCAAATTTTTTTCCCTGCGATCATTTTTCTTTAAAATGACTGAGTCAAATTGTTCAGGCATGCTTCTCTTGTGTTTACTGTTCAGGCATGTATTTAACTCTTCCGAATGAACTTAAGACGATGGGTAGGGTGGGGGTAGTTCACAATCCATTAAGAATGAGAGTTGATGGGGGCCGGATCGAAAAATCACAAAAAACTAATCCTGACTTTCTGTCAAGTACAGTCAAGCTAAAAAAATTCCTCACATTGCATTACATCAAGTACCCCCCCCCCCCCCCCCCCCCACACACACACACACACACATCATATTACATATTCCCAACCACGATGTGAGAGTCAGGCAGGACCGATTATATCTAAGTCTAACATATACTATATGACTGGAAAAAGTGAAAAGTCGGGTGTGGGGGGGGGGGGTGGGGGAGAATTTTTCAAGTTCCAACACTCGGCGGGGGGATTCAGCAACCCAGAACACATTTTGCCTGGCCCTGCAATTTTTTTCCCCATGATCATTTTTCTTCAAGATGACGGAACCCAATTGTTCAGGCATGCTTCTCTGATGTTTACTGCTTAGACATGTATCTAACTCTTCCGAATGAACTTAAAGCGGTGGATTGGGTTGTGGTGGGTGGGTTGTTAACAATCCTTTAAGAATGAGAGTTGATGGGGATTGAAAGATCACAAAAACTTCATCCTGACTTTCTTACCGGTAAGCTGAAAATTCTGACTGGTGCTGATTTTCCAAAAATAATTCCTCACATTGCATTACATTAAACTTTGAGCCTTTCTGAATGCAGCAATACACGTTTTATGGAATGTTGGCGTGACGAAATGGATAAAACAGCCATTGCTTATGGCGTGAGTCCCTATCTGATCTGAAAATCGGAAAAAAATTAATACCTCCCCCCCCCCCCCCCGGGAAAGTTGGGGGGGGGAAATCATTCAGTGTATTGTCTGGGTTGTTTCGGTCAATAATCAGAATACACTGTTGGGTGTTAAAAAAACACCATTGTTTATATCCAGAGAAAGGTTTCTGTTGATATTCGTATACACTTAAAAATCGCGACATCGACGCCGTACACCCCACGCACCATCTTCCTCTCCGGTCGCCCTGCCATGTAGTCTTATTTTTTGTCATTATAATCATATATCTGGTTTGTTGAACTTGTATGTGAAGCATCCAGTTTCTGGAGTGCGACTCATAGGTTGAGTTGACATAATTTATCTTGCCAAAAGCATTAATTATATTGCGGTGTTCAGTCACCAGTATCAATAATCTTGAAATATCGCAGTTACCAGCACGGAAGGCATATTCGAATGGTGTGCCGTAATGCTACTGTTCAGAGACTAGATTATGTGTCAAAGTGGTTTGTTTTGGTAATTTGATAGCGACTGTTACAAGTTGTTGACATCTGTCAAGCGCGATATGGGCCCAACCCCCAATTTATACCATCAACAAAATGCTTGTAAATATACAGGTTTTTGAAGGTTGCTACCCAATTAACAAACCTAAAATGCTTTTTTGAGCCCTAAATCGTAAAGAAACTGTTCATTCAACATGGCTGTGTGCAGTCCACGTGCGTTTTATGTTTATGTTGTTCACCCCGCCCACCCAATCAAAATGGCTCTAGCAAGACTGTTTGCCCCACCCAAATTGCTTTGAGCTGGCCACTCCACTGCTTCCAACAACGTACACTCCAACTAACTGAAATTGGGGCGGCGTGTCTAGCCCTGGGGACAAATGTACATACTGATGTGGGTCAGGATCGAATCTACAACCTTTCCCGCACTGACCAATGAATAAGGCGCTTCGCCTTCTAATTATGGACGGACTTATCCAACATCCACGTACTGGCATCAACAGAGAGAATAACAATTTTTCAACAATAACCCTTTACCTAACGTAACGGCCAAAACTTGCCTGCGCTATACACAAAAATCGCCATTCAATTTTTTTTTTATATTTTAATTTTTTGCTTCCAAACCATAGCTTATGACCCTTCATTGAAACGAGCTCATTGAGCTCCTTCCAATGAGGGGTCATAAACTATGGAAGAAAAAAATGTTCTGTTTGTTTTTTGTCTAAAAC
The DNA here is from genome assembly GCA_031216915.1 of Pictodentalium vernedei. Lineage (NCBI taxonomy): Eukaryota > Metazoa > Mollusca > Scaphopoda > Dentaliida > Dentaliidae > Pictodentalium > Pictodentalium vernedei. The sequence continues at coordinate 403,623,295 of CM062296.1, read as the reverse complement.
TAGTGTTGGATAATGGGTTAACCTTTACCTAACGCTAGTAGCAGACGACACGCATAAAAAAGTTCTTGGATACATATGTAACTAAAAATTTTCATTGTTTCCTTCAAAAACATAGGTTATGACCTATCATTGGAACAAGCGTGACGCGCACATTCCAATGAGGGGTCATAACCTATGTTTTGGAACCAAAAAATGAAAATATAAGAAAAATAGCCATTATGTTAGGTAAAGGGTTTTGGACGTTATGTTAGGTAAAGGGTTAATCAGTGAATGATTTGATTCTGGAATCAGAACATCAACATTAGGGATATCCGTAATGTAAAAGCCTCTGTTCATTGTTGAATGGTATAGCCCAACCAGCCCCTACAATTCAGGGAATTGGACTCGGCAATCAAAATGCCGAGCCAAAAGCAGTTGACGTCAGCTAAAATACAGTTTGCGTCGGCACTTTTTATAAATCAGAATTTTCATTCAAAATAGGCCGAATTGCTGTGGATACGTTTAAATAACGCAGGCCCCATACTTCGACTGATAAATCTTTGTAAATAACGATGGACTGGGGTGACCCAAAACATGAATAAACAAAGTCGGTAAAGAAGACTGAAATGGGACTGACCTACATACATATACATATACATTGTCGGAAGGTGAGATGATCATTCAGCGTAATTTTCACACTTCTCAAATGATGCCAATATAGCCACTTTAATGTTCAATGCAATCGAGAAGTGTTCATGAAAAGATTGTGTGATGTTTGTTTAAGTTTGTGACATCAATAAAGAAAATAATCCACTCACATAAATTACAAAACACTGCTTTGTTTTGTTTGTTCCTGTAACTTCTGAATATTAATTAGGAACAGTCTGGACTGCATGAGGTTCAGTGCGGTTTAACAAAATCACAGCATTGAACTTTGTTTTCTATTTCGGTTCAGGGTTGTTTCGGCCTCAATATTTCCCCCGGTAACTTTTCGTCTTAGGTTTAAAAAAATATCGATGCCGAAACGTTCCGGGCTGAAAGGTCCCGGGGCCGAACTGGTAAAGGGCCGAAACGTCCCGCTCCCTCTACAGTTAAAGCTAGAAGTCCTGTCATGAACTGTGCGCTTATCTGGCCTTACTGGCCTTAACTGCGCGTAGGAATTTCAAGCAATTTCCATATTGAATGGCAATCAAACCATGGTAGATTCTCCTGCCTATCCATAGCAAGCACAAGCAATGTTTCAGCCAATGGACCTCCGGGTTACCCAGAGGTCCATTGGCTGAAACATTGCTTGTGCTCAGGCCATATGTACAGAATTTGACGCCCAAACTACGAAAAAAAGCGCGCAGATCAACGTGCTATTTCCGCGCAATTCATGACAGGACTTCTAGTTTTAACTGTATTTCCACACCAGACTTTTCTGTTTTCTCCACCATGAACCCCTGACACACAACTGTTTGGTGATTTTTGACAACACGTGCTTGTCAATTAATGTTTGAAAAGAAAATTTGTTTATCTCTAATGGACTTTTCAAAACCACCAAAGGTAAATAAATCAACTAAAGTGATCACTTTGCTTCTAGATTAAAGGGGTCTGGAATAAAAAAAAAATGTTGTCAAAGACAATGTAGTCTACCGTAATTTTTTATGTGAGTTTTGCCACGTAACAATTACTGAAATTATTCAATTGTTGGGCTAACATTTTCAATTTATATGTTGGCTGGATTGTTCAGTTTCTGATTTTTACATGTATTTGTGATCATCGAAAGTGGAGTTTGCATTGGCAAAAATTTTGCCTATGTACCGGGGGGGGGGGGGGGATCTTCCAAAAAATTCCGGACACAAGGCCTAAAATATTTTTTTCCACCTTTTGACCACCACCCACCCACCCACGTGCAAAAAAAAAAAAATTTTTTCTCTGACCACTTGGACACCCACCCCACCACCTATATTTTTTCAGTGTATCACCACGGTGGGTAATGAAAAATTATAACACTGAGCTTCCAGTTGTCAATCCTTGCCTTAATTTGAATCCTTATCTGATAACTGTTTTTTTTTTCACATCTTTATGTTCTGGTGGTTCAAATACCTGATGACAGAACTTTCAGTTGAGCATTTGTAATTCATGCATTTCAATAATATGCCTATATGCACTATGGCATAGTGTATACTGGCATATTAATGAAGTGCATGAATTACAAATGCTGAACTGAAAGTTCTGGCCTCAATGCTCTCATAATAATTATCATTCATGTGTTAAGTTCCGAGACTGAAGAAACAGTTTAAATTTAGTGAAGAAGTTTTAATTTTAATGACCTGACTACAAGCTAAGTGTCTAGGTTTGAGGTTTCAGCCAATTGTCATTACTCAAAAGATAGTTGATAGCGTTGGAAAGCTGAAAATCTGTCATCTAACACTATTGTAAATCTCACTGTCCATCCTGGTCCGTCTCCGAAAAAAATGTCAGCATTGATTTCTGCATATAACAGCATATAATGTAAGAATTAGACTATTTTTGTGAACATCAAATAGAGGATTAAAATAATCTTCTTTTGCTGCATAGTATTATGCTCAGCTACTCATCTATATACTCTGGCTCAGTCAGGGTCAGTTTTCAATTCAAATATTAACTGTAACTTTTGTTTCATGTTTTCACGAGATTGCCAGACAAATCCTCTGTGAAAACCCTGGTACTATCACTATGAGCTTGAATTGAGTAAGTGAGGTTTTATATCAAAGATGCACAGTGAGAATTTTCATTAGTTTCAGGTTACAAGAGCTCTACTCAGAGAAACTGGGCATTTAGATTGCTTTCCATAAATTTTTTACATTATTTTAGATGTTCTGCTAAATACATTGCTACTCATTGTAAAATCCAAATTGTGCCGTGATGATTCAGCTATGAAAATTATGTTAACCATTCCCAAATTAAAATTCATAAATTTCAACTGATTGTTTTTAGTCAAACTGGAGTACACTATTCTTTAATGCATCTAATTTAATTTACAAAAAAAGAGAACAAATCTCCTAATCAGCCTAGTGGGGCCTTATTCACTAACCCTACCTGACAAACAGGTGCCTATTAGACTACTAAACAACAATATAGCCTTGTTATGTGAAAATAATATGAAAAAAAAACCACCAGGAAAAAAATTGCAACTCCAGGAAAAAAGGTGTTTTGGCCCCCATCCGACCACCCACCCACCCCGGCCTTGTGTCTGGAATTGTTTGGAAGACCCCCCCCCCCCCCTTGTATGTACAACGCAATTTGCGTCTGCTTTACGTCGGCAACGAATGTTGACATGAATTGTCTGAACCGTCCCCAAAATGTTATGGGGTTCTTTCTATTGGGATTTTTGAAACATTTTGTTAAAAAATACAACTTTTGACATTCAAAAAAATCAAGAGGTTTTTGCTTCAAAAGCTACCAGAATGTTTCCTTTGATTGCCCTTTTCAAAAACTTTTCTGGGGGGCAGGGGGAGGGGGTAAAACCCCCACACCCCATCAAAAAGCTTGTGCCTTCGGCACTCAAGCCAGATGTGTTCGGCATCTGGATACCCCAATACCCCTTTAGTATAGCCAGTTCACCCAAATTAGCAATATCAGCCACCCCGATGTAAATTTCTTAACATTGCCCCCCCCCCCCCCCCCCCCCCCCCATTTTTGAATTTCTTTCTCAATGCACTGGCGTTGACCTGTTAATCAGATCTTAAAAAGTGGCAAGTCATTTTTTTAAATTTAAAATATTTTCGACGGAGTGTCCAAATTAAAAATTTTAAGTTCCACCGAACTGACTTTCCGACGAAAAGTCCAGACCCCATTCCAATCGGTCTGTCGTTTCGCCCAATTACACACAATTAATACACAGTTAATAAAAATGCCAAAAATTTGTTTTTTGGGGTGAATTCTAGGAACAAGACTATAGTGCGCCGATCGAACCCATTGTGTATTCATGACATACGCGATAACAGAATACCTACCTCCCAGAGACCGACCAGGACTGTCTAAAATACACACCAGTCTTGGAGCCTATTTTTAAAATTTACTAGCCAGATTCTGACATGTGGAGTTACACTGCTGTTTGTAACATACACTGCAGTTTTATGATAGCTGTTCTCATCATTTTTATTTAGTACATCACAGCAAGCATTAATCTTCACATTAGTTTCTGATCAAGTCTTGACTGCCTATTTAGGCAGCCAAGACTTGATCAGAAACCAATGTGAAGATTAATGTGACCAAGACATTGATTGAAGTGCTAAGGTACACAGAAACCACAATAAGTTATAATCATATTTAATAAAAGCACCTCTAGATTATCCATGGAGAGAAAATTAAGACATACCAAAATTTGAAATAAGACCTTAGAAGTTAAGCGCCAATTAAGAAGCCTAGGCCTGAGATTTAAGAGCCAGGTCATGAAGCCTGGGAGCCAAATTTGCACTGGCGTGTGTCCAGGTCGGTCTCTGCTACCCCCCCCCCTCCCCGCTCACCCCCCCTTCCAATATGATCACATTGACTGTGTGAGATAGAATTGGTTCTAACAAAATTAGCAACATAATGCTGCCAGCGTCGCTGTACATTTTATATGTTGAGATATTGTGTATTAATGACATACGCGATGATACACCCCCCCCCCCCACCCCTCCACTACCAATATGGTCACATTGATCGTGTGAGATAGAATTGGTTCTAACAAAATTAGCCTCTCCAAATTATGTTACAGACTACAGGACGCCCCCTCCCCCCACCACCCATATTGAGCCACATCCCAATTATTTATTAGAGTAAGAATAACACTAGTCCACACTAGGAACAAAAGTCAGAAAATATGTTTGGGGTTTGGTACATCCTTTTGAGTCAAAATTATATACAGGTAACAGATTTGGGTCCAAGTTTGGACTATGGTAAGACGTGTGCATGTACTCCCTTTCTGGAGTTGCATATAATATTACTGCATATTTGTGCCATACGCGATGACAAAGTGTCCTTCAATTCCCACCGCTCCCCCTCACTATCGTACCCTTAATAACATATTTTCCATCCTACATCTCCGTGGTTATCTGGAAGAAAATGGAGCCCCCCCCCCACTTTCACAATTTTGCTGCATTATATTAAAACAGCTTATGGCTCCCCTCATTGTAACAAGCCTCTTGTGTTCGTTTCAATGAAGGGTCAGCAGCTATGGTTTTGAGACCAAAAATGGAAAATTTTAATTCTGTAAGAATTTTTGTTGCAAGTGTCGTCTGCTATCAGCGTTGGGTAAAGTTACTAAAGGGTTATGTTGGGGGGGGGGGGGGGGGTATTTTCTTAGTTTCAGGTTCATGTTTAAATAATATAATGTTGTTTAAATTTTCTGTGGCAGCTTACCTCAAACTGTCCGACGAAGTAACGGGTTCGATCGGGCACTATAGTCTTGTTCCTAGAATTCACCCCCCAAAAAAACAATTTTTTGACGTTGTTGTTAACTGGGTATTAATTGGGTGTAAATTGAGTGAAACGACGGACCCCACTCCAATAACTGTGGCCTTCCTGATGAATTGGCAAAAATTCCAGGCCGGGAGGGAGCCGCAGCTCTTCTGACACCGTTGGCGCCACCCCTGATCTGGATGGGATCGTCCAAAAATTATCTGGTCTGAATCTTACATGGCCCGATTGTCCTGTATTCATTTGATCGCTTTCGTCATTTGTGAAGGTGTGTGTGGTAATTAGATAGCGCTCGATCCTAGCTTGTGACAAGTTGTGTACATTCGCGATGTTACGTCACCGTTGGCATCAACTGACTGAAGGCTTGTTAATAAAAACACATTATTTTCAAGGTTTGCTGTTCGACAAACGAACCTAAAATGCTTTGGTCGGACAATGACTACTAACGACTTTTCAACTTACCAAAGTAAAATTATACATTCATTCGGCCCTGGTTAACATTTCCAAAATTACGTTCCGCATGCGAAAATCTCCAGTTACCAAATATGGAATACTGATCACGCCCTTTTCCAAACTGCCCCTTTTCATTGGCTCATTTAGCAACACTGTTTGATTGGATACTCGTACCACGTGGTAGAATAATGATTTTCAGGATTCTCGCTTACGATCTTAGCCGTTTCAAAGTTGGCCGTCCGTTTGTCCGAAAACTTCTGAGCTGCAGTTGAAATTTGGAGTCTTGTGGGGTTATTGTGTTCACAGCTGTTGTCTTTTTGTGAGTTGCACCTCACAACTACGAAAAACCACACAAGTCCGGTTTGTACGTGCAATTCACCTCACAAGTCCTCTGAGTGGGAGCGGACGGACGGACGGACGGACGGACATATAATAGACCAAGTGGGGTGTCCGACTATGTCTGGGCTAGAAGGGCGACGTCACTGCATATGCCCAGTTTGATTGGTCCAAAACACTACCTGATGAACATTGCATTTTTTAGCCAAGTTTTGTCGCTATCGGTGCAGTAGTTCCTGAGACCATTACTGCACATGCGATAAGATGCGCACCCAGTCTGTATCCGATGATGGCAAATGGGAAATGATGGGTCCAGTAGTTTCCGAGATCATTACTGTGCGTGCACGTGCAGAAAGACGACCCCACGCTGTGTCCGAAAAGCCAAGATATCTTGAAGAACTAAAGTACACCCAAGCCAAATTTTGTCCCATTCCATCCGGCCGCCTTGGTGTCTGTAGCGAACATGTATACAGACAGACAAATAGTCGGGACCACTCTAGTATATATATCGACTAGGTGGGGCCTCTACTTCGACCTGGAATAATTTAAATGGGTAGCTGGATATTGAAATACCTCGATATTCACGGGAATTGTCGCCAAATTGGCAATTTGGAAGGTCAAGATCGCAATTTGAAGGTAAAGGTCAGGACGCAGGCGCAAATTACTTCAACATACAACCCAATGGAAGTTCCATATATATACCACGTTTCGTCTTGATTGATACAGTACTGTAACAGTAGTTTCCGAGACTGTTACTGGGCATACGCAAAGAGGGACCCGGTCTCTCACCCAACGGCCATTGGGTGGTTGTACAGGTTTCGATAAATAAGTGCCTAATGTTTGAGGAGCAGGATTCCTCGCATGCCCATACACAAAAATAAACAAAAGGACGAATGGCAATGATAAAAATAACGTATTTCCTCACTTAAAAGAACATAAAATTTCAATTGCCACACTACATCAAAAGTGGGCAAAAAGTTATAGCAAAAGTGGGACCTTGTCAAATTTATCAAAAGTGGGTGTTTTTTTTTTCTATCAAAAGTGGAGACCTCATTTTATATCAAAAGTGGTGCGCTACATCAAAAGTGGGAGATTTCTGTATCAAAAGTGGTGAGCTACATCAGAAGTGGTAGTTATATCAAAAGTGGGGCGCAACACTCCACAGTGGCTGATGAATTGTTTTCAACTGTCTCACTGAATTTCCTTCATTGATGTTATGAGAAAGGTGAGTATAGTAGTCTGAATGACTCAGTTTGATAAAAAAATTGTTTAGGTAAAAGCATCATTAACGGCAGAGAGGGTTAATGACAATATCGTTGTCCAACAAGTTAATGACCGACAAAAGGAGTTATGTTTGTTTGACACACACCAACGGAGTGCTGTGGCTATTTGAAAATGGTCCATTTTATCTCAAATGTATCCAAAATATTGATGTCTGGCAGTTTGTAGAGGGTTAACAAGTGCTAACAGGAATATTTATTTATGCAACTTGTAATGTCACACCAAGAACTGCGAATGGCCATTTTTTTTCTTTAAAATCTACAAGATGTTTTCAGACAAATCCAGGGAGAACATGAATTTTTAAGCTTTTGATGGGTATGATTGTTTATCCAGCCTAAAACGGGTTAAGTGTTGATGTTGATTTTTGAATACTTTTATTACATCCAAAAATAATTCTCATTGAATTCTCTTTCCACTTATTTTGATCTCTCCTCTCAACTTCGGGTGCTGTGGGTATGCAACACACAGCCCATTTTATCAACATTTTGATGTATGAGAACCCGCATAGGGTTAACAAATGCTTCCAGGAATATTTTGTACATGCAATTGGTAATGTCACACTAAGATCTGAGAATGGTAATTTTGTCTTGAAAATCTACGAGACGTTTTTCAAGAAATCCTCGTATAACACAAATTTTTAACCCTTTTAGGTGTATCGCTCTGTAACCAGCCCTAAATGGGTTAATGCTTGGTTTTATGAATACCTTCATTAGATACAAAAATGATCGTCGGTGAATTCCACTTCCAACGAAGGAGGTTATGTTTATCTCGCAGGTACACATTTGGTGGTATGGTTGCCCAAGAACAGGCAATTTTCTCCAAATGTCTATGCTTGGTAGCCTCTGGAGGGTTAACAAATGCTTACCGAAATATTTTGTCCATGCAACTTGAACTGTCACTCCAAGACCTGCGAATGGTCAATTTTTCTTGAAATTTTTTTTTTTGAGAAATCAACAGAAACATGGAATTTTAAGCTTTAAGGGGTATATCTCCTTAACTAGTCAAAAATGGGTTATGATCTCGATTTTTGAATACACTTACTACTTACAAGAATGTTCCCTGTCAGTTTGCGTCCGGTAAAAGAAGTTATGTTCTTTGTTGCATTCCCCACTTGATGTTGTTGGTGTCCAAAAACAGACTATTTTTTTTCAAAATTTGACACTCAGCAGCCCATGGAGGGTTAACAAATGCTTCCCGGAATAATTTATCCAATCAACTGGTAATGTAACACCAAGACCTATCAGTGGCTATTTTCTCTTGAAAACCCCACCAGATGTTTGTAAAGAAATTCTAGGAAAACATAAATTTTTAGGCTTTTGATGGGTATCACTATGGACAACCACAAAAGGGGTTAACGCTTGTTTTTTTGAATACCCTTATTACTTACAAAAATGGTCCTCGGTGAATTCCACTTCCAACAAAGGAGATTATGTTTATTTCTGAGGTACACATTGGATGCTGTGCGTGTCCAAAAATAACCCATTTCAACAAAATTACGATGCTTGGCAGCCTCTAGAGGGTTAATAAACGCTCACCTGAATATTTTGTCCATGCAACTTGTAATGTCACACAAAGACCTGCGAGTAGTCGGTTTTGTTTTTCTTGAAAACCTACAGGATGTTTTTAGAGAAATCCACAGAAAATGGGAATTTTAAGATTTTAAGGGGTCTCTCTCTTTAGCCTGTCCGAAATAGGTTAAAACGTCGACTTTTGAATACCCTTACTACTTACAAAAATGTTTGCACATAGATCGTGCGCTCGTCAAAAGTAGGCACTTTTCTTTGTGGCGTACCCATTGGGTGCTGTTGGCGTCCAAAAACAGCCCATTTTATCACAATTTTGACTTTTAGCGGCTCGTGGAGGGTTAACAAATGCTCACCGCAGTATTTTGTCCATCCAACTTCTATTGAAACACCAAGGCCTGGGAGTGACAAATTTTTCTTGAAAATCTACAAGACTCGTTTAGAGAAATCCACGGAAAATATGATTTTTTTAGCTTTATGGGGGTATTGCTGTTTAACCAGCCCAAAACGGGTTAACGCTTGGTTTTTTGAACAACCTTATTACTTACAAAAATGATTCTTGGTGAATTCCACTTCCAATAAAGGAAGTTCTGTTTATCTCTCCGGTATCGTTTGGGTGCTGAGGGGGCCTGAAACCGGTCCATTTCATCAAAAATCCGATGTTTGACAGCCTGTGGAGGGTTACCATATGCGTCGCCTAATATGTCGTGTGTAACAAAGGTCGTGTAATAGGCAGATCTAGCAATGATGAATGTTTAAAACAAATCTACAAGAAGTGTTTCAAGAAAGTGCCGATAAACCCCAATTTTGGCAGTTTTTTGCCAATTCTGGTGAAATGAGGGTTAAAAGGAAAATTCCACTTCGATACATTTTTAGATTTTGTGCCCCTCTATGCGTGTGCAAACTTTTGTGAAAATCGGTTCGAAAATGGCTTCTGAATCGTACGGACAAAATGTGTGAAAAAAAAAATAAAAATAAAACTAGATGAAGTGATTGTGCCCGCACAATACACAGGATTTTCCTCGTATTTTCAGTTCCTGAGCGTTTTCGTCTCAAAATTGAGAAGAACGCAGAAAAACGGATTTTTGATGAGCCTATCAACATACTGACGGTAGAAGATATAATTGCAAGACCTCTATGCAGTATGCCAGCTCCCAGAGGTCACGTCTAATGATATTCTGTACTGACCGCCAAGGCTCCATACATTGGAACAACCATAGCCATTCCAAACTGCGCATTATTACTATGTCGACCTCGTTAAATGTCAACGAGTGGACGACATTTGCCAGTAAATCCAGTCAGTTGTAATTCCCATTCAGAAGTCCAAAACAACTGCTACCATAAGTGTTTCAATGAAGGTTACTTTTGAAGATTTCCAAATGCTTTTGCATCCGATTCTTATGCGTGGAGGCGGAAACACTACATGATGGGCAGTGATGTCGTGATTCCTCACGATTGCAGAAGAAATATCTAGAGTTTAGAAATAAAAAACGAGCGCGTAATTGGGTGGGAGTGGGGGGGGGGGGGGGTCGGGTGGGAGCTGACAAATCAGTATGAGGAGTGTTAGTTTATGTCATTTCTTAATAAGTTCTACTTCTCCTTCAATAAACCTGATGGATTTGATTTGTACGACCACAACAAGTACAGGCCGAAAGTCAAGATTAAACATTTAAGTATACTGTTGTCCACTTTAGAGGAATTCCACCAGGTATTGGTCATATTGCCACAACCCTTCGTGTTGCTTCTTATCTACATGTACATTGCAGGGTCTTCGGGGAGATGAATAATTCTCAGTTATTTATCTATGCCATGAGCTCTTATGGTGAAAGCCTGAAATTGAAACGCGGTACCAGAAGGCAACTTCCCAGGCTCGAAGTCAGCAGTATTTAAAAATTTGACATGTGTGTGGGGTGGGGGCATATGTATACCTAAAGCTAATTCAAACTTGGACCCAAAGTCCGTAACATATTAGGCATATCGAAAGTGCACAGCCCCGAGATGTGGGAGGGTATTTGAGGGGGGGGGGGGGGGGCTCCCCTTCCCGACTTTTTTTTAAATAAGAGGCTCTGAATTCTCATTTGAGGCTTGTCATGGCTCTGCGTAATGGCGTGTGACATTTCTAAATCCCGCACTTTCCGGTCTCGGTTCTGGTCTGGTGTTGGGAAATCTCCTTGCCGACTTGAATAATGAGTTCTTTGACAATCATGATATTCTAAAAGTTATATAGGAGGTCATTGGACAACTGTTAGCTTCGTCGGCTGCTGGCTCTGAGTCTATGCCTCACTGGTCAGAAATTATTTTCCGACAGAATGTGTAAATTTTCGACAGAGATGTTTATTGGGGTCGCGGTTCGCCACCGTCGCACACCCACCTTTTTTTTGGGGGGGGGGGGGGGGCAGAGTGTTTCCCAGTCCTCAATTTGACTACAGCAACTAATTCCAGGCCTTCGTGGTGCTCTATTACTTTTGGCTTCCATGTCAGAATGTTAGGAAGCAAATGGATAGTTGCAGGTAGGTAATTGTCGGGTTATTTCTTGTAATTAGACACCCTTAATGTTTCAATGATTTTTCACTCAAAACGTAAAATGACACTTAACGCCTACACTATACAATCTAAAAGCGCATATTTTTCTGAATATATTACAAATTACAACAAATCATTTGAATTGGTATTCTATCAGCAAGGACTGATTAAGTAATACTAAATATTTAAAAGAAACGCGAATACCAATGTTTGCGGGTTTTACCAGGTTTTACTGAAAATTTTGATTTCAAATTATGTACCGCGTTCACTGAAGTTGAGGTCGCCGGGTGCAAAATGATCAATGTTTTTCAGACGTGTTTCCTGGCATGGACGCCCGAGATGTAGAGTCCAACTAATGGGTGTTTGTGTTGTGTGGGGGGTTGGGCAGTCGCGTCGGATAGTTTTACAGGTGGAGGAAGAGCCTCAACATCCAAATTCTGAATTACGGCCACTTTAACCCGTCTCGTAGTACAGTTTCGTCAGATCAAAGTGGCGATCGAAAGAAAGAAGTTTGGTTTTTGATCAAACATTTTTCAGTCCCAACCGGACCAAAAAATTTCCAGGTAACAAAAAAAAATATTTTTTTGTCTCAAAATTGACCAAAACGCATAGAGAACCGAAAAAAAAAATCCGATTTTTGTTCAAAAGTTTCCAAGTCCGAACCGGAGTGGTAGTTCTCCAGCCATCAGAAGCCAAGTGGAATAAAACCCTATTCCCATGGGATGGGGAAGGTTTAAAGAGACCGCGAATGTTGCCATTTCAACCACGGAAGCCTTATACGATTCAAGAACGTCGATTATTCTCATGCCAAAATGATGGTGTACGGACCGTTGGGAGGCCGAGAGTGTACATTTGGCGACCACCCGAAGCCAAATGCAACAGGATTGTGCTTCCACACTCCGGGGAATCTTTTTATCTATATACGGGCTACAGATTTTCAATCACCACCGCTTTTAACCCACACCGGTAGCAAAGTATAATGAGGTCATAGTACCTGTCCGAAGACCCGACCAAAAACTTCCAGGTAAAAAAACAATTTTTTTCGTCTCAAACTTGACCAAAACGCGTAGAAACCCCCCCCCCCCCCCCCCCCCAAAATCCCATTTTTGTTGAAAATTTTCCAAGTCCGAACCGGAGTGGTAGTTTTCCAGCCATCAGAACCCAAGTGAAATAAAATCCTATTCCCATGGGGTGGGGGAATGGTTTAAAGAGGCGGTGAATGTTGCCATTTCAACCACTGAAGTCTTATATGATTCAAGAACGTCGAGTATTTTCATGCCAAAAAGAGGATGTTCGCATGGTTGAGAGGCCGAGAGTGTACATTTGGTGACCGCCCGAATCCAAATGCAACAAGGTTGTGCTTCCACACTATGGGGAATCTTCTTGTCTATATACGGGCTACACATTTTTCAATCACCACCGCTTTTAAACCACTCCGGTAGTAAAGTATAATCAGGTCGTAGTAGCTGACCGAAGACCGGATATCGTCATAAATGGTTAAATCCGGAGGTATAACCAGTGTTCTGTTTACAAATAGAATACAAGAGTCACTTTGTGAGCTTCACAAACACATCCACTCACGTATCGGGGCTGTAGAATCGAGAATGTTTCGATGTATGCACTTTAGTGCAGGAAAATGTCCGACATGAATTTCAAGTTTGAAAATCGGCCCTCTTCAAGACAAAGCAGTTTGATGAAGACATAGGCTATTGTAATAATTTATTAGGCCTACACACGAAGTCCGGAATATTCAATATCCGTAGACCACTTCATAAACTGATCTTTTCAGTGCTCTCCATCCATCCGTCCGTCCGTCCGCGCTATAATACGGGAGTTACAAAGTTTTTTTGCCCGGACAGGCATTATGAGCTTACCAAATATTATGAGCTTATTTGATATATTACAAGTTTAATTACTAAGATAAGAGACTTGTGGGGCAAATAGCGATTTTTCGGAGTTTATATTTCGAGTTAGGATCAGTTCAGCGATGGGGTTAGCGTTAGTTACTATCAAGCATTACGTTGGGGGATGTAACCGTCCATCCGTCCGTCTGCGCAAGTGTCCATCCATCTCCATCCATCCATGTATGGTACAAATTTCATCTCGACATAGTAGAATAATTCTAACATGAGATAATATAATTTAACTTATTTCTTTCTTTATTTATTGGGCTTTAACGGCATTTTCGACAGCCTGGGTCACCTCTTGTGGGACAGATTTACGGTAACCGAAGAGAACAAAATTATCAGACCCCCAAAGGTCTAGCTCCGCTTAAGCACGGTTAGTATTGGTTGAAGACAAGTGCACCGTCGACGTGTAGTGCGCCTCGGTATACAGCGCCTCCGCGTGGTCAATCTGGATTAAGTGCCTTGGAAAAAGACAGAACGCAGTTGCCCTGGCGGGGATCGAACCGTGGACCTATCGATTCGAAGTCCAATACCGTAACCACTGAGCCACCGCGCTTCCATGTAATGTAACTAATGAAGTAAGAGGAGCCTTTCAGTTGGAACGGATTTAGCTTATGCGGGATTGCCCTCGTGAGATGAGGATATGAGCAATGACTGAAGGCTTATTGGGATTTGCAAAATACCGAGGTTCCATCGATGGCCATGTGTGTTTAGACAACATTTTGACATTGGAAAGGGTTATATTTACTCTTGCATTGCATTAAATAAAAATTTTGGGACCTATATTAAGATATTGAGATGGCTAAAATACTCACTTTAAATACTCCATTTGAACTCTTTAAAAACGAGCTAATTCCAGTGAGGGTCATAAGCTATGTTTTTGAAGCAAAAATGAAAATATAATGAAAATTGAATGGGTATTTCTGTGAATAACGCTGGCCGGTTTTCGACTTACGTTGGGTGAAAGGTTAAGAATGCCTTAATGAGATGGTTAAAAACAAGCCATTTAAAAAGAACACAGCCTCACCGTGCCCCTCCGTGGGCAATCGGGATGGCGTGCCTTGCCAAGGACACTTGTACCGCAGATACACCTGGCGACGTTGGTACCATGAACCTCTTTATATGACATCCGACGTCGTAACCTCGTCGCCATCACTCGCCTGTCTGATCAGTTTAGAAGGCCTTAAATGCATCTAGGGCCCTAAACAAGATGGCTAGATCTCAAGAATGGCGGTTGTGAACAGAGGAGCAATGTGTCAGAAAACGTGCAAACCCTTCTGCTGTCATGAGTTAAATAAAAACATTTGGACTCACATTGAAATATTAAGTCTTAAGAGGGTTAAAAAGAGACCATTTAAATATTCCATTTTATTAATTTATAATTGTGTTAGGTGTTTCGAGAAAGCTTTTAAAAGTATTTTTTCATAAAATCTAGTCATGACTGCTGTGAAGCAGTCATGTCTAGATTTCATAAAAAAAAATGCATCTAAATTTAACTCAAGAAATGATTGGTGAAAAATCCCTTCAACTTACAAGGAGCTGAAGATTTGATTATGCCCAAATTACACTTAATTCAGTGGCAATAGAAATTCTGTTCTCGGGAGGTATATCCGTCAGCAGTATGAAAGGATTTAAACTTAAATAAAATTAATAACAATTCGATTGATTTTTTTATTTAGGCCTATTATTGGCGTTACTTTTTGGTGCTGTTTAAGAAAGTTAGTTTATGTGATACGACATGAACAGTTTTACGCAACGAATCGACCTTCGCGGATCGGTGTAACAGACATTGAGACAAAATCACTGTTTATCAATTTCTCTTGACCGGGTTTGACCAGAAATAAAGCAAAACAAGAGCAAGTTGTGTTCAACACGTTTGGTGGACATTTGATATTATACTTATACTGATAACTCGAGCTGTTTCACAGGGTATAAACCGTATAAACCTTTGGCCGGAAGTGGAGATAAGCGAGGCGAAAGATTTCTATTTTTATCTCAAAGTTTCAGTCGCAGCGTATCCAAGATCACCGAAAACAAGATTTTTTTAATAAAAGGAATGACCGAAGAAAGCAAAATCAGTAAGTATGTTATATAAAACAATATTTAACAATGAAACGACACAACTTAATGGAAAAATCGACTCTTGTAGTATGAAAAAACATCTGCTGATCATCTCGGGAAATGAATTTATCGGGCAAATTTCTCCTTCAAATATCGTTTTTCACATGTTCGCACAAATGTAACATGTTAAAATCATAGATCGACAGATTCGGCGTTCAATTCCACACCAGAAACTATCAACCATAACAACGAAAGAGCTTCGGTGCTACTAAAACTGTTCAAAATATAATGTCACCTTATCGAGTTTTTTATACGCCCAGTTGTATACGCTCGTATCTTCAGTTGATGAGTCGTATACATTTTTTATGCTTGTCAGGTGAATCTTTCGATGTGAGAATCTGGTAAATTTGGAGCCTGTACGTTCCGAAAGCAAGATAGGCCTATACGCGCACAAGCCGGATTGAATGCAACACTGCATTGTGTTGAATAAGCGAACCACAGGTTACCTTTTTCAACGCAGAGAAATAGCCCATTTTACTGTATTACAGAATCTAACGATAGGCGGTGAACTGTATGAAGATGAGACTGGTTTTATGGCACAGCGCAACAATGTCAGATCAAGTGGGACCGCATTATTTACTGTAAGTTGACTCTTTCAGACACAATTTGTTCCAAAACACGTTTTGGGGGTGAAATATTTTTTGGGGGGCAGTCAGGATTTTTTCGGGCACTCGGGATTCTTTCGGATGAAGTGGACCTGAGCTCCACATCCTCCCCCATCCCACCCAGAAAATAAAAATTCCCGTACGCATATGGCAGTATAGATAGCACGTAATTATAATTTTATGAATTTTTAGGCTCAAGCACCAATTTGTTAAGTTCTTAAATCATCGGGTCTGTAAATTTCAGTGAACTACAAAAGGTATAACATAAACTCACGGCTATATATAAAAAGCCTCTTGTGCTTTGCTTCTTTACATGATAACAATTTGTTGAGTTTTTAACTATTGTGAGTCCCTAAATTTCAATGGACTGCAACAGGCAGACCAAATATCTAGCGGACTCCGAAAAAGCATTCATGCTGAACTTATTTACTGTAGTTTAAGGGCATCTTTCTGCAACTATAGCTAACTTACCCAATTTTTAGTTGTGTTCCCGCAAATGTTTAGTAAGTAAGTATAATTATAAGTAACTGATGAGGCCTAATTCAATTCTATTTTTCGTTCGACAAAAATGATGTGGCTCAGTTCCAGATTAACTTTGTTACCCAGCTTCAGCCCCCCCCCCCCCCCCCCACCCACACACACACACCACCACCACCTAACCACTGTGCGGCTCGGATGCTGCTGCGTAGCACACGGTGAGCATACATGGTGGTCCCCTTGGGATTAGCTCTGATAGCCCCACCCCCACCTCACCCCCAATATTTTTACCTTCCTTCGCTTCTGAATAATCAACTATACTCTATTTTAAAAATAAATATGTGGAACTGATTCAAATGAACGCCTTTCCAGTGTGTTATCGTATTACTATAAACAAAGAAAAAGTATGGTATACATGTAAACTACATTTTTAAAATTGCATGTTAGAGGTCAGTGTAAAACAAAACGCAAACGAAGAAAATAACCAAACGAATAAATTTAGAAGCGAGTCTGATAACGAAAGGAGCAGAGAATTCCAATTTGTTGTGTTCTACGACTGGATCTTTAGCCTGTGTGGAGTCTGTCTCTCTCCGTACAGAGGACAGCCATTTTACTTCCCCACCCAATAGGACGACACGCCGTGACATCATCAACCCCGCAACTGATGGTGCCAGAGAGGGTTCAGATACCTCCATATCTTTTCTCAGCCGGGGTTCCGAGATCCCGCGACTTCTGGCACGAGAGACCAGCGAACTTATCCACCACTCTTTTCAACTTGTCACCCACATTTCAACTTGGGGTGGGGGATGTGCCCGCCCCCCCCCCAACACCTCTGCTAGTTACGTTCTTGAATGAGAGTAAATAATTTCAGTTTACAGGCATGACAAACTGGAAAAATATATCAGTAAAATATATTAGTTGCAGGTGTATTTTATAGAATAATGTAATGGCCGGTCTGGGTTTGAATGAAATTGCTGAGTCGAGAGGCCGGTTTGGGTGTATCAAGATATGACCAGGGCACATGGCGTACAAAATTTTTTTTTCCAAAAGGGTTAAGAAGGAAACTGGAGAGCAGTCTGGATAACTTTGTTGGCGGTCTGTTTGGGTGAAATTCTCAGAAACCGGCAAGATCGGTTCTTGTCACTCTGAAGCCGATTTGGCTAGTGACGCGTGCCAGGTGTGCGTTCCGTTTGGCTGTGCTATTAAAGTGCGGGATGACCTCTTCGCCTAGTCTCCTGTGCATTCCACTACCTTTCACCTAGATGAAAGCAAATGGGATGTGCAAGAGACTACTCTTCGCCAGCAAAGACGAAGAGCACTTAGGGACGTTCCGACGGGGGGGGGGGGGGGGGGGGAGGGGGTTACACCCCTCCCCCCAAAGAGGACCCTGATTTTTGAAAGTTGGAAATTTTATGGTTCAAATTTAAAAAGTTGGAAACATTTAGTTCTAAGCAAATATAGAACTAGTGATTCTTGGTTGAAATACATTTATTCTTTATAGTATGACCCACTAGTTCTTTTTCGCGCAGAACTAAAATGTTGATAATGTTCCAAGTTTGTAACTGCGTAAGCCAGCAATACATCGAGATTGCGCTTTCGTAAATGCACACAAATAGTGTCAATTTGGAACACCGGGGCCCGCCGATTTTCTCTAATTGCCTTAAGGCAGGATTCTCTTACGTGAGAGTCCTTCACTGCTCGTCTAAATGTGACGTGCAGTGAAGGGGCCGCACGCACGAGTATCCCGCCTTCAGGAAATTACGGGAATCGGCGGGCCCCCAATAACGCCGGGCCCCGGGGTTACTACCCCCCCCCCCCTTCCCTCTCGACGGCCCCGCAAAATATAGCAGTATCATGTACCACAAGAAGTCTTTTTTAGGCCAATTACAAAGTCTACTCATAATTATGGAGAAAAGCCAAATATCAAGAGAATATAATGTAATTTGTACATAAATCTATAAAGTAAATTCCTTCTCAAAACCGATCATCAAATGTCGGAAACTTTTTTATGGTATCAATTTGAAATGAAAGTTTGGAAATTTGAGGATTTCACTGTGACACACACCGGATCTGAACTACCCAGAAACGTCCCTGGGGCCATTTGGATCCGAGAGGTATTTTGTTCTTCAGCAGGAGTGAAATGGAAATGAGAATGTGAATAGTATTGAAGGCTATCGTCGGACAATAAATGTGATCGATTAATTTGAAAGAAATGATCGCTTTGTATTTTTGACAACTTGACCCTACTTTGAACTGCTATTGACAACAACGTAATTTAATTTCAGCTACTGTTGACCTAACTGTGCTTATCCTACATCATGTAGAATGTTGTTTGGCATTCAAGTTTCAAAAAGAATACTGGTAAGGTTCCGCTCCACAGTTTTCCAGGCATTTCCAAATATGACATGCCATACACTCTCTTCAAATGCAAATATTTTGTAGCTTAGTTATCTAACTCATAACATGTATTACATTTCCCAAATCCACAAAAAAACATATAACACTATCTGACTAAGTAGAAATAAACAATCTGAATGAGGGTAGAATAATTTATTGTCAAAGGCCAGACTTCAACCTGAAAAATTGCAAGAAAAAATGCCGAAACCAGTCATTTTCAGCCACCTAGCAGCTTCAAAAGCAGAATTTTCCCACCACCCCCACCTACCCACCCCTGGAACAGAGCATCCTCTGTTTCTAAAATGCAAAAAAAAAAAAAATTATATGTTTCCGTCTCATTTTTTAGTTACCTGTCTGGTAACAAACCCGTGTAAAAATTACATTTTAAAAAATAGCCAATTTTTCGAAGCCACTGTTTCCCATAATTCATCTGGTAATTTACCCCTATGTATCAGACTCCAACTTTGGGACCAAAACTTCAAATTCTTTTGTCCAACAAAAAACCTAATGTAATCATATATCTGATACTAAAAATATATCTCTATTTTACACGGCCTCAGTTTCAACATATGCCCTATGTTTAGAATTTCACCCTGTGCAATAGTGCGAAACTAGGGAGCGGAACCTAACCGAAGTCTTGTTTCGAAACTGTTTCCGTGAAGTCGTATGTAAATTAAGTGAAAATAAGATGAAAAATTATAAAATACTTATGTGAGGCATGAATTATTCTATTTATTTCATTCTATTTATTCCATCTTTTTGCCTTTGTCACACGGTTGCGTTCGCTTGGTGAGTATGAAGCTTGTTTTCGACCCTGGATCTGTTTGGTTTCAACACGACATTGGCGAGATATCGAGGGAATCCCATGTGACGTCACGCCTTATCTAAAAATACTTTAGTTTAAACAGTATTCATTTCAGATAAAATAAGTTCTCAAAGAACAACATTGAATATTTACAAAAGTATAGGTGGTATACTTCATGTAGGATTCCATAGTGTTTCGCTAATTTCTCTAAAAATGGAATCGTTAAAAGCCCGATACTTATTGATGCAGTTGCTTCGAAGAGAATACTAAAAAACAGCCCATTTGATGTTTGTTCGACAATTATTGGACACAAAAGACTGTTGCCAAAATGAGAGTGAAAATGAGAGAGCGCGAGAGGGTGAGGTGGGGGTCGGGTTAGGGATTATTGTCGAATAAACTGCTAGCTCAGCATGCTGTTAGGCAAACTGGTTTCAATTAACAGAGGATTGGCGTATTGTTATAACACGCCGTTATCTGAAGTGAAAACATTTTCTTCCCATTAGACTGTCGCCCCCCCCCCCCCCCTCCCCCACAAACACACATTTCAACAACATAAAATAAAATAAATAGAAAAAAATAATTTAAAAAAAGCCTGGCAAAACCGCAAAACATAGACGCTAAATGATCGTTATGAAGTAAAAACGACCACGGTCAAAAACGGTAAATAATTTTTTTTTAAAAAGGTCATTAAAAAGAATGAAACAAACCCGAAATACCCCCAATTGGAAAAATAATTCCCCGATAAAGCTGTGTGAATGTATGTGTGATGAATAAACAGCTCACAAATAACAATGAGATTACCTTCATAGACAAGTTATTATGGATATGTTAATTACAGGTGTGAAGGAATTAGAGCCAAGGCAAAAATGAAGTGTTACAGTTGTAACTGAACTAATTTACCCTAATGCATAGGTAAATTAAAAAAATGAATGCCGATTGAAAAATATGGTCTGAAATCCTTCGGGTGGGGGGGGGGGGCGAAAGTTCTTCGGGGGGGGGGGGGGAGCGGTCACCTCGCCCCCTCCCCCGTGGTTGCAGGTTCGGTGGTTCAGTCAGTAGTGTTTCAGTTGAAATGTGTGACGTCAACGTTGTGCAGTCGAGTCTGTTCATATGGGTTGTTAACTGATTAGACCTTCGAACATGCACAAATATGGGCATTAGACCGATGATACGGGAAATTGAATAATCTCAACTGGACGTATAATTATCACCAACTCCCGATCTACGATTTTACCAACTGGGCGTATAAAAAAATCGATAAGGTGACATTATATTTTAAACAGTTTCAGCAGCACCGAACCTCCTTCGTTGTTATGGTTGATAGTTTCTGGTGTGAAATTGAACGCCGAATCTCTCGATCTATGATTTTAACATGTTACATTTGTGCGAACATGTGAAAAACGATATTTGAAGGAGAAATTTGCCTGTGAAATTCATTTTCTGAGATGATCAGCAGATGTTTTTTCATACTACAAGAGTCGATTTTTCCATTAAGCTGTGTCGTTTCTTTGTTAAATATTGTTTTATACAACATACTTACTGATTTTGCATTCTTCGGTCATTCCTTTTATTAAAAAAATCTTATTTTCGGTAATCTTTGATACGCTGCGACTGAAACTTTGAGAGAAAAATAGAAATCTCTCGCCTCGCTTATCTCCACCTCCGGCTAAAGGTTTATACGGTTTATACCCTGTGTGTTTGCATCATTTTATTTGAGAGATAAATGAGCAGACACCTCAAGTTGAAGCGAGCCCTAAAATACAAGGGAGATAACAATTTACTAAAATAATAAGAGTACTAAAAGTCACCTTGAAATTGACATTGGTTCTATTAAATTGTGTTCGTGAGCACGTTCTTATCAAAGAAAATGAAACCAAACAGCAGAACGATGGTTGTAAAATGCAATTTCATTGAGGTTTCGCTTTTTCTTTACACATTTCTTTAAATAAATAAGCTTGTTTAATCAGATTAGCTATTGAACACTTTCGTAGAACTCATACCATTCCTTTTCGAAAATCAGTTTGCACTAAAATTTTGTGAACAAACTTGCGTACGCACTGTGTGTGTGTACATCTGTCGAATTATTGGAACCTACTGTTGTAGGATAATGAAAAAAAAATAATGTTTAATGTTTTCCGCGACTAATGGGGTGATATGATTTTATCTTAAAATCTACTTTTATTTTTTCTCTTTTATCTCCACAGCTGTCGTGTATCCGACCCCCTGATACAGATCTTTGTATCAGGGGATCGGATACAAGCACGTTCCTTTCGCGTGAGTTCCATTTTTTTCTTTTTGTTCATCGGTACGAATAAATAGTTCGTAAAAAATTCGTCTACAATCTTGACTTATCCCCAATATATTGTCAGATGAAATGATTATTACCATTATGAAGATGTACAAAATATATATCCGAGTCTCGCTACAGGTTCTAAGGGTAGATCACGACTCGTCTTCGACTCGTCGTGATCTGTTCTTAGAACCCGGAGCTCGACTCGGATACATATTTTGTACATCCACATAATGGTAATAATGTCTTTGTATTTTATTTGCAATTTTGACCATGGCAAAAGATACGTGCTATTCACTGGAACTTGAGGTATCTACTCACTTATCTCCCAAGTAAAATAATGCAAACAGCCAGTGTTATTAGTATAATGTTTTATATCAAATGTCCATCAAACGTGTTAAACACAACTTGCTCTTGTTTGGCTTTATTTCTGGTCATCCCAGGTCAAGAAAAATTTATAAACAGTGATTGTGTTTGTTAGTGTTACCCCGATTCAAGAAGGTCGATGTGTTGCGTAAAACTGGTCATCTCATATCACATGAACTATAACTTTCTTCGGAGCGCGTTGACTCAGTGGTATACTATGCTAGGGGTGCCGAGTTCGATCCCCGCCAGGGACGTCCCGCGCTGTGTTCTTGGGCAAGGCACTTTATCCCTGTTGCTTCCTTAGGGCACGATGACGCAGTGTACTAAGGCGTACTGCACGTCGTTGTTGCACTTGTCTTCAACTGCTGTAACCCTGCTTGAGCGGAGCTTGAACAGAATTAGAATGCTGAGGAGCTGACAGTTGCTCGTCGATGCTCCATTGTTCTTTCCGGGATCTCCGGCTTCCTCCACCCGTAAAACTGTCAAGGTCACGATTAGCCATTGTGCATAAGTATGTGACTTTAAACACCAATAAATAGATGAATAAATAAATCAGGGCAGTATAATTGAGAATGTTTCGATGTTCACACCTTAGTACAGGAAAATGTCCGACACGTAATGCAATATTGAAAATATGCCCTCTTCAACACAATAACAGTTTTGCCGTCAGTGACTTTATTATACACGAAGTCGGTAATATTTAATATCTGTGGACCACTTCATCAACTGAACTTTTCAGTGTAAGGAGTACGGTACGTCGATGGGCACCTGTTTTCAACCAATGCTAACCCTGCTTGTGAGGATGACGCTGGAGAGTCTGACAGTTGGCCGCCGTTGATCGGTGGTTCTCTCAGGATACTCCGGATTCCCCACCCGTAAAACTGCCCGACACGATGTGACCCTGGCTGTCGAAAGTGTCGTTAAACCCCAATAAATAAAATAAATAAATAAACAATTAGCCGGGACAAGGCAAAAAAGGAATCTGCGTGAAGCGTCTCCATGGCACCATCTTAAACAGAGGTGAAAACACACGCCACGGCAACTTGTTTTGCACGCCGAGTTACATCACCCATCACCATAGCATTTGCGAGTCATTCCAGTTCATCGCGAAAAGGTACACAAAAATACAAGCAAAGATTCGTAATTAAATAATAACAATTGAAATGAATTATCTGTAGTTTTATCTGAGTATGAATTGGTATGGGCGTGTTACATGAACATTCCACATTCATACTCGGATAAACAGAGGCGAACTGGCCGTATAGTTCACCGGGATATTTCCTGGTGGGCCCCAATTGGAGGCCCTTGTACCCCTCCCCCCACACCCCCGAAAAGATAAATGAAATCCAACACCTGTTGGTGCATGAAATGTGGAAAAAACAAAAAGCGAAATGGATCTGACTGTATATACTACAGGCGTATCGAAATGCCCTCTATGTGGACTGCCATTGGCTGTCCACATGGAGGGCATCTCGATATACCAGCAGTCTCGTATGCTGCTGACGGCCCATATACAAGGAAACAGCTTTCTTTCAGTTCCAAAAATCACACTTTCTCCCATTTGACCGAACTATGGTCAGCCCGATATACCCCCTCCCCATTGTTGCAACCATTTTTGCCGAATTAGCGACGAAGCTAATACAAAAATGCTGCTATGTGGACTGTCATTGATAATAGGAAGCGGGTTTCATTCAGTTCGAAAAATCAAATGTTCTCCGGATCCGTCCCATTTCCCAGTAAATTTTGTTGGTCAAGTCCTCCCCTGCAGATAAAGATAATTCATTTCAGTTGTTATATAAGTTTGAAACCTTGGCTGCACAACTGTTAAGTTTATCGAATTCTAAACACAGTAGGCAAAATATGTTTGAGTATCTTCCACAGTAATGAGATTCTCTGGCTTTTAATGAAATTAAGTTCAACAGTTCAACCAAAGTAATAGACAAAACTATAGGGTATACTTATTCGTGAAAGTGTTTTATAAAATGGCGAGTTTCAGTCAGACCAGAAAGTATAGGAGAGAGCCTTTTGGCTATAATTTGACAAACTCGTAGCAAATATTACCAGTAGATAATCAATAAAACTCATACATAATATTATTTTCTTGTATTCTTCAGTTAACATTTCTACTACAAGAGTAAATTGTCAATTAATGTGAACGACGCAGTCATGGGTGTATTAAACCTTTCCAGACGGACCGGGCAGATTTGTCCGGGAAGGTACGTGGCGCGTTCGAGTGATACTTCCCTTTCCTTAACCACGACATATTTAGAAACATACAGTTAAAACGAGATGTCCTGTCAAGAAATATTCAAAAATAGCACGTCGATCTGCGCGTTAATCTACACGTTATGACTGTAGTGAGGCTATCAAATTCTTCTGTACATATAACCTGTGCACAAGCAATGTTTCAGCCAATGGACCGCCGGGTAACCCGGAGGTCTATTGGCAGAAACATTGCATGCGTTTGCTATGAGTAACCAGAAGAACCTGCCATGCTTTGGATGCCATTCGATATGGCAATTGCGGGCAATTCTTACGCGTAATTAAACATTTTTCAACATAATATCTTTCGATATTTTCAACTCTGGTAAGTCATTGCCATCTCAGATTTAATTATTAATGACTGTAACTCATTGATCTAAGTTCCGGAATTTAATCTTATTTCCGACAAAATGAGCAAATCTATATCTTTATATTCAATGGAAGTCCCAGTAATAATTTAATCCAGCGGCCCCAAAGGGCTTAGAGATTAAATTATAGTTACAAGATTTTCTCATTATTTCTTCGGTGTCTTGTCTTGTTATTCAAGAAAAAATTTTTGATAAAAAAAATTTATGCGTGCCGTCTGGAAATGGTTAAAGGGGGGGGGGGGGGGGGGGGGCGTATCAATGTTATTGGTGGCTGCAGTGTCGAATAAGAGAATAAACCAATAGAAGCTAGGAGGAGCTCTCGTACGCTCTCTCTCTTCACAACGGGTTAAAACCGGTCATCGAGACACAAGCCTTTGGCGGAAATATTTTTGAGTGTGTAGCTCCGTATCACGATCCTCGAAGAATACAATGACGGTGAGCCCCATATTATGTGGAAACCACAGAGTTCTGTACCTTTGGAAACACTGCAAAATATAAAAGCCTCCAAAACTAAGCCAAATAGGGACAAATACAAAATGTATAGAAATACATTAGGCACACGGCCTCTTCAAGCGCGAAATCGTGACTTAGCTCTTTGCATGCTGCTGGTGGATTTTCCTCCCAGAATAGAATTTCATTTGCATTGAAAAAAAGGATAATCTGGGCAATTTTAATAAAAATTTCTCCCAGTAAATTTAATAGATTTTTTAAGCAATGATTTCTCGAGTTAAAATTAGATGGATCTTTCATCAAATCTAGTCATGGCTGCTTTACAGCAACCATGACTAGATGTATGAAAAAAACATCTTGAAAATACTCAGCGGGTTAATGAGTGAGGCCAGTTCAAGGCTGATACGTGGACTGCTGTGCAATCTTTCTTGCGCTGGTGTCGTTAGACGTGGGTCGCCTTCATTTTTATACAGCTAACATGGTGCCCAAGGAAGGTTCTTTGAAAAAGAAGTATATTCTCATCACCCAACGTACACACTGACAGGCTCATTAACTTGTGTCCTCATCGAGTTACCCAACTTACCTTGCCTGAAGTCCCAGAAATTCTTAATTCACCCAATTCACCCAAGGTGGATAGCTAAGCAATTGGTGGCAGTAATTTGATTGTGAATATGGGATTGTGACTGACGAAGTCTCGCCTCAACACCCATTAGCAAATACTTTGCACAGGAAACTCTTGACGTAGGGGCCTATATAGTGGTGCAAAAGGAGTGATTAAAGCAGATGTGGAAGATATTCATCCTGCCAGGTTTTATTTATTTATTTATTTATTTATTTATTTATTTATTTATTTATTTATTTATTTATTTATTTATTTATTTATTGGGGTTTAACGACACCTTCGACAACCAGGGTCACCTCGTGTCGGACAGTTTTACGGGTGGAGGAAGCCGGAATACCCGGAGGGAAGTTCAGGGAACACCGAGCAGCGACGAGCAACTGCCAGACTCCCCAACGCACTAACTCCACGCAGGAAGGGTTATCATCGGTTGTAGGAAAGTGCACCATCGACGTGCAGTGCGCGTTAGTATACAGCGCCACCGTGCCCCTACGTTGGCAATCGGGATTAAGTGCCTTGCCCAATGGCATAAATCTGTTACCCCTGGCGAGGATCTCTTGACAGGATAAAATCCTGTGATTTTGTTTGTTGAGAGGTGCAATGTAAATAAAGTACATTGTCTTGGACTATAACTGTCTTAGACTATTTACACACTTCTTTGCTCGAGTAGAATAGTAAATATACAGAAAATGGGATTAAGCCCAAAACAATGAGGTCAAGTATAAACGCATTAACGACCAATTTAACCAATTTAATCTTGTTTGACAGACCTCACCGAACTCTGTCAAACAAGACAGAATGGGCTGAATTCGGAGTTGCATTATGGGAAACAATGCTTGCGTAACAGAGAAGGTATCTTCGAATTTCGTGTCAATAAGTACTCTTATAATTATGCATTGGGCGTTTTCTTAGACTTCCGCCCTGGCTGCATTTTAGGCAACGTAACGCTTCAGTCAGGGAGAAATTTGTTACGATTCGGTAGAAGCGTTTCGATATGCGCTGATATTTGAATGTTCCGAGTTGGAAAGTGAACTTGGTAAGTCGAGGTTTCGGCGCGCACTTGCTACGCGGCATTATCGCTATAAACGGTCTACTTCGTGAATTAGTTGAGGACTGTGATCTCCTGTCGCTCATGCACGAATATTCACAGGGTATAAACCGTATAAACCTTTAGCCGGAAGTTGAGATAAGCGAGGCGAGAGATTTCTATTTTTATCTCAAAGTTTCAGTCGCAGCGTAAGTAGGTATAAATGGAGAGTTTACTATCACTTTGTACATGTACGTGCACAACATACGTATACGATGCGTTCACCAACGTGGAATTCAGTGTTAAATCGGACGCTTGTTCACAAAAATGTACAGTGATCTTGAATCCCCCATGTTTTTTGTGACTCCTAGATCGCACTTTTAACGTTCAAATACTCGTGGTGAACGCGCGTTTTTAAAAAAAAGGTGAAATTGTACATCTTCACTTTTATCTTTTACTTTAAAAATTTTTGTCGGCGTTCCCATCGCAGATCAGACCATCGATCCATCGTTGGTGAACGCGAGCAAAAAATTCTAGGCTATCATCAAAAAACGGTCAACGGATTCTAGACCAGTGGTCCAGAACTCTCAATTGTTTTGAGGCGGTGGGTTTTTTCCATTTATGACGTCATTAGGGGAATTCCCCACTATGGGAATTCCCAAATTCAGCTAATCGACCGATCGGATCGCTCGATTCTCCGCCAATTGACCGATCGGATCGCTCGATTCTCATAAACTCGAACTGAACGAAGAGTGTTGTCGGTGTGTTAGAAATTCGCGAGCCCGCTGTCACGTCTTCCTGGAGTAAAACTAACACATGTTTGAGGTTTTTGTTAAAAAAAAGTCGATTATGAATATGGTCTGTATTATAGACATTCATGTTTTGTCTTGATGAGACGGATAGAAATTGAGTTTTGGAGGATATTGTTTGAAGGAGTCGATCTGTAATAGATATTCGCGTTTTGTCTTGATGAGATGAATAGAAATTGAGTTTTGGGGGATATTGTTCGAAGAGTCAAACACTTAGTGGAATGTTTAAAACGCATTTTCCGCTCAATTAGGTTTTTGAGTGGTAAATTTTTAATGTATTCATGATAGCAATCAGAGAGAGATGAAATAAGTTCTCAGCGTTAAAATTAGTTTTCTTTTGTGTGTTGAAACTGTTTAACAGTCATCAAAGGGATTCTCTCTTAATTCGACACTAAGTGAATGGTTGTTTGGTGTGTGAATGGAGATCTTTTGACAAAATGTAAAAACTACTGTCAAAATGCGTTAAATCAGAAACCGGTTTGTCATGTACTGTTTAAACGCATTCTTAAACTTCACCAATTCAATTAACAGTCAGTTTATTATATTAAAGACGGAAAGATTTTTATTACTTAAAACATAAAAATATAATTAAACATTTAATTTTGAAAATAATAAAAACAATTAAAACGAAAGATGTTTTTACAGATGGATCCTAGACATCGAGATCTAATTTTAGGCGAGTATGAACGTGCTAAGAAGGGGATTCAGTCAGCTGATTGGAGCAGACGTCTTGGTGAGATGGAACTCAAACGCGAAGCCACAAAAATATTTAAACCCGTGACGGAGAGTCAAGAGCGAAGCAGGAAGGAGATAGTCGAAGAATTGAGACCCATAAAGGAGAGTTCTTTGAGAATGGGTTCGTTGCCTCCTAGTTTTGGAAATCGGTATTCCGTTCAATCTACACCGAATTACGTTCCCACGGGAATTCAAACAGAGAGCGAGAGCGACGATACAGCTTCGACTATCACCACTAGTAGCGTCACATCGTCCGATGATGATGGCGGTAAGAGAGATCAGTCGTATGGATTTTATAAGGATTCGGCGGGAAGGATTTTTGTAGGAGACACAGAAGTAGAAATTGACGATGATGAATTGATCGTGGGTTCGAACAAATACGAATTGACCGATGGTCTGCGCAGATTGCTCCTTTACGACAAGCCTAGCGATTACACGGATCAGGATTTCGACAATTACGGAGACATTCTGGTTCAGACCCACGCCATGAAGAGAAATAACGATGCCAGAGAGACGAGACCCAAAGCCAACAGAGGTTACAAGTGGACGAAAGTGGTGAAACCCATATGGGATAATGAACAGTGCGACGAATTACCACATAGAACTACATAGATACCACATAGAACTACATAGAACTACATAGAACTACATAGATACCACATAGAACTACATAGATACCACATAGATACTACATAGACGTATTAAGACCCCTACGTGTCTATACTGGTGGGGGGGGGGGGGGTGGCTGTTTGAAAACCATATTATGTTCGACAACCGGTAGTTCTAAAAGGATTATGGACGATTCGGACCATGTACGATTCAGACCAGATTTTTATTGGACGATTCGGCCCAGATCAATGGACGATTCGGACCAGATTTCTGGACGATTCGGACCAGATTATTGGACGATTCGGACCATGTTTATGGACGATTCGGACCATGTTTATGAACGATTCGGAACAAGATTCTGGACGATTTGGAGCGTATTTCTGGGTGATCTGGAGCATGTTTCTAGGCTACTTGGGACAAATTATAGTACGGTTGAATGATTCCGCGGGGAAAGAAGTCAAAATGTTTGTTAAAGAGAGAGTCATGGAAGACTGCAATCGAAACCGGTTAGTTTAGTCAATTGCGAGGGTTACAATATAAAGAAAAGCCAGACTTTGAAAATTACCCTGATGGCACTTGGGGGGGGGGGGGGGGGGGGGGGCAATCCGTATTGCATTAATAGTATTGAAACTAACGGATTCCTCTCCAGCAACGTGGGGTGGAGAGTCCCCAAATTATCCCTATAGTCCCTTACTGACAAAAAGTATTTAGAAACTGAGAATTTTTTTTTTAAAATAATGTCATTGATGCTTTCAGGTAAAATAAATGTTTAATTACAGCCATGATCCTGACTTAAAGACAAGCAGGTAAGAATTTAATATGCTCAACCTGTTATTCATTCTTTCTTTTTTTGTTCGCTCACTCTTCGTTCGTTTTTATTCTTTTGTCATATGTAATCTTTTGTGTGTTTGAAGTTTGTAGTATTATCATCATACAAGCAATTCAGAAAGTACAGCCCAGCCAAACCCTCTGAAGACCAATTCTGAGGGTTTAGCATGAAGATTATAGCTAAAACAACATTCACATATGTGACTTTCACCTAGAGCCAACACTGCTTCATATGTTTTGACAAGTATAAATGTTAACTCTCTTTGGTCTATTGTACTTCGCAGACACCCCGGCGGATTACTGTCCAAGTAGTATCCCACGTAATTAACAGCATATTAATGCCACCCAATAGCCTTTCTTCTGACATGAAGCCACCAGCCTTTGGGTCACTATAAAATACACCCACTTTTCCTTCACTTCACAAGCAAGCCAGCTGGGAAAAGGCAACAGCCAACCTAAACGGGACCCAAGATGCTAAAAAATTCTGGGACTCTTTCAAAATTCTTACTGGGCAAAAAAACAAGGGCGGCAATGCCGCAGCAAAAACCTCTTAAGAAGGAAGATGGCTCTTTCACTCGCACTGACAAAGAGAAGGCCGACACTTTTGCCGACCTCCTAAGAAAAACGCATCGCCCGTATCAAGGCACGGGCAATGATAACGCCGCCATTAACGCGATTGATGACTTCATCAATGAACACCCTGAAATCTACCGTGACCCCAAATTCGATAACGAGCCAGAAGACGGGGATGACGATGACCTCGTCACCCCCATCACCAATGACGAAATCATCAACGTCATACAAAAATGCAAAAACTCCTCCTCACCCGGCGAAGACGAAGTAAGCTACAAAATTCTTAAACAAAGCCCAAACTCCCTAATCGAAAAACTTAACAAACTGTTCAACGCATGCCTCACCCATGGCTACTTTACCAAATGTTGGAAAAAAGCCGTCGGTGTCATGATACCAAAACCTGACAAGGACCCCTCCGATCCAACCAGCTACCGCCCAATCAGCCTCCTCAGCTGCATTGGTAAGACATTCGAACGAATCCTTATCAATCGTTTCAGGGGGCACCTGGAAGACATCGATTTCTTCAATAAATGGCAAAGAGCCTATAGAAACCGTAAAGAAGGCATCGAACATGTCTATCGACTAGTCACCCAAATGAAAACCGCTATCAACAATCAGCAAATAGGCGCTGCAGTCCTGTTAGACGTCGAAAAAGCATTTGACTCCGTTTGGCACAATGGAATGCGCCACAAATTGAATATGAACAAGAAGTTCGTCGAATCGGTGACTGGCAAAGGGGTGAAAACCAGTTTTCTTCCGAGTGATTCCGACGCTCTGTCTCAGAGATTGAGTTTGTTGATGGCGAGCAGACGGGCTGGTAACACAGGATTAGATAATCAGATAGTTGCTATATCTGACGAATTGTTAAGACAGAAGGTTTTGAATAAAAACCAGTATAAAAGGCTGATGAACGAATTGAAGGATTGATGTGTATATAATAAGTAGAGAGAAACAAACAAACAAACAAAGAAAAAAATAAAACAGTAAATTTTTACACTAGAATAATAAAAGTATTTAAACGGCAAAAACGATTTACCAGTGAAAAAAACAAAAATATATCATAAAAATAAAATATGTTGGTGATAAAGAACAGGGGATACGTCAGAACTTACGTTCAAGGCGGTTCTGGCATCGTCGATTCTATAATGCGAGCGTTCACGAGCGATGAGGGTAGAAAACTCACATCGACCGCGTTTGAGGTCGGTAAGAAGACGGATTTGGATGCTGGTAAGAAAGCCGCTTCCAAAGCCAGTGGTAGGATAGCTTCTGTGGCTGGCAAGAGGGCAGCCGACGCGTTGATCGACAAGTTGATCAGTCCGCCGGCGAAGCGAGCTGCGTTAGAGCGAACGCCGAAAAGTTGGAAAGATTTTAAGGATGCTGTGGTGCCCATACAAGATTTAGCCAAAATGACGAGTGGATCCGGATTGAAGAGAACTCGCGACGGTGCGATACAAATAAATAATAACATTAAAAACAGAGTTTGAAAAACATAAACAATTTGCGTTTGAAAAGAATCTAAAATAACAAACAAAAAAAATAAAACAAAGATGAACATTAAAGATATGTCTTGGAACGACGCCGCGACCAAGAGGTCGAATAACGAGTTCTTTCCCAAGAGCATAAGAGGTTTGATAGTGGGAAAATCGAATTGTGGAAAGAACAATCTGTTGATGAATCTGTTGTCCCGACCCGACTGGTTGGATTACAACAGATTGTTCGTGTTTGGCAAGAGCTTGTTTCAACCCGAATACGGATTGCTTCGAGAGTGCATGGATTGTAGATTGCCCAAGGACGTCATAGCCAGAATCTTTGACAGTAGGGAGGAATTCGACAAGAGCGAAGCTCCACTTTCGACCATTTTGGACGGTGCGGCGATGGAGCTGATGAAGAGAAATGCATCTTCGAACGTCGAGTGTCGATTTTATGAGAACGCTAGCGACGTTCCGGATCCTAGAGAACTGAAATCGGAAGATAAGAATCTCATGATTTTCGACGATCTGCTTTTGGAGAGACAGAACCGATGTGAATCGTATTACGTTAGGGGTCGACACAAAAACGTGGACTGTTTCTACCTGTCGCAGAATTATTTTCGATTGCCCAGACAGACGATAAGGGAGAACGCTAATTTTCTATGTCTCTTTCGCCAAGATCTCAAGAATCTCAATCACATCTATGGCGATCACGTCGCCAAGGACATGAGCGCGGTGGAATTCAGGAGATTCTGCAAGAGGGTTTGGGATGGTGGACTTTACAATTTCGTCGTGATCGATTTGACAAGCGAATTTAATCGCGGAAAATATCGGTGCGGATTCGACAAGTTTTATGTTTCTGATGATAATAATAAGATAGAGCATGAAAATAAAATTTAGAAAATAATAAATCTTCAAATAATTAGTTTTGAATAAAAAAAAAAAAAAATTAAATATAATGTTCGAACATGGAGAATTGTTATCACGGATAGCCGAGAATACGGCTGCAAAACAATCCATTCAAATTGTGGTGAGTGGCGATTCGACTCGATTCGCTACGAAATTCGAACCTTCCATCGAATTGAATAGAGAGAAAAGATACGAGATGGCGTTGGTGAATCTGGAGACTTATTATTCCTTTCCCAACGTCACCGAAAAGAATAACTCGTTCAAGTATTCCGACGGAATGGATTGGTTAGAGATTCAAATTCCCAAAGGGAGTTACGACATAGACGATTTGAATGATTACATTCAGACGCGAATGAAGACGGATGGAAAGGGAAGCAACAAGGTCAGACTCGCTCCCAATCCTAATACCTTACAGATGATGTTGGATTTGGAAGATAATTTTCGAGTGGATTTCAACACGGACAATTCTATAGGCAAGATGTTGGGATTCGATCGAAAGATGTATCGCGGCCACGCGGCATCTGAAAATACGGTCGACATTCTCGCTGTCAATAGCATTCTGGTGAACGTGGACGTGATTGCTGGAAGCTACGTGAATGGTAGCGCTCAACTGACGATCTATTCCTTCTTTCCAAACGTGTCGCCAGGTTATAAGATCGTGGAGCGACCTCGAAATTTAGTTTATCTACCAGTGATTTTAGACACGTTGTATAGTCTCAAAACCACGTTGACGGATCAAAATGGTGAACTGTTAGATCTTCGCGGAGAGAGAGTGACGATACGATTTCACATAAGAGAAATATAAAAGCAAAAAATATTGTGTATATATATAGATAACAAAAATAAAATAAACGCAATATTAATTTTACAAAATTATTTTAATATAATTATTAAAGAAGAAACAATTGAAGAAATATATTTTAAAAAACAGAATTATGACACAATACGTGGTTAAAAACGTGAACATATCTGCAAGACAGAGGAAGAAACTTAAGAGAGCGTTAACAACTCGAAGCGAGGGGGTGAGATTCAAATTCACTCATGAAGATCTGACGAGAGGCAGTCAGGATTCGATCACCTGGACCAGAAGTCAAATCAAAAGGATGGAGAAAGCTATTCGCGATGGAAGAGGGTTGACGGTGAGATTGAGTCCCGCTCAATTGAGATACAATTTGAGAATGAAAGGCAGTTTCCTACCGCTATTGGCAGGAATCGCCGCAAAAGCATTACCCTTCGCCGCAAAGGTGCTACCCTTTCTCGGAAAGACTCTCGGCGTGGGAACTCTCACGGGACTTGCTAGTTCGGCAGTCGAGAAATTAATGGGAGGCAGCGGACTGTTTTTGAAGAAGGGAGGAGCTGTGTGTCGCGTCCACGTAGACGACAGCAGTAAAGGATTGTATCTAGAACCCGTTAGAGGTGGCAACTCTCTGAGAGGAAACGGTCTCTATCTGAAGAGTGGATGGAACATTGAGCGACTCGGCAAGGGTTTGTTGCTCGGTGAGAATTCGCCATTTAAGAACATACTGATTTTGAATATGTTATTATAATATAAAATTATATAAAATATAAATCATAGAAAGTATAAAATAATATATTTAAAATGGATAAAAAGGTGGAGAAACAATTAGATGATAATGACGAATATCGCGAGACAGAGTGCGAAGAAACAAAAAAATAATGAGATCAAAAGATGATCTCATTACTTTTTTTTTTCATTTTTCTTCGCTAAAAATCAATGTCTCTGTTGTTTATATTTCCAAGTCCGTTATTAGCATGTTGACACTCGTGTCTTCTCCTTTTTCGAAAACGTGTTGAATGTTTATCTTTACTCTTTTGAGTTTCTTTACATCGGTCAACTCGCTCTCACCACCCAATTTCTTCACGAGTTCGAATGAGATATTTGGAAATATGTAATTTCCATAGGGCAATGACAAATCGTCCTTGTCGAATTCTCTATCTTCGGCGATGACGATGTTCTGCAGATCGCTTTGGTACTCGTAAATCAAATCGAGCGCGGCTTCATCCAATTTCAAAGGCATCTTATATTTGTTGTATTTGTGCTCTAAGCCCTTCGTCTCGACCTCGTTCAATTCGATGGGATCATGTCGTTGTAATCTATAGATTTTATGACCGAATTTCTTATTCGTTTCGACTCGTTTCAATTTCAATTCGCATCTTTTAGGTGTTGTTGTCCTCATGATCGATTATTTAGTTTTTTGTTTTTATGAATTCTTGCAAATAATGTATATTTTAAATTTTGTATTTAAATAATAATTTGTTTAAAAAGTTTTTTTCTGCTCTTTATATATATATAAAAAAGTTGTTTTTTTAATTTTTAATTTTTTTTAATGTAAAATTTTTTAGTAAAAGTTTTTTTCTCTTTATATATATATAAAAAGTTAAATTTTAACATTTCAATCTCTCTATTGTTTATATTTCCAAGTCCATTATTAGCATGTTGACATTCGTCATTTTTCCACTTACGAAAATGGTTTGAATGTTTATCTTTACTCTTTTGAGTTTTTTTTCATCGGCGAATGCGCTGTCACCACCCGATTTGTTCACGAGTTGAAGTGAGATTATTGGATATATGTAACTTCCATAGGACAACAATAAATCACCCTTGTCGAATTCTCTGTATTCGGCGACGATGATATTATTCAGCAGATCACTTTGGTACTCGTAAAACAAATTGAGCGCGGCTTCATCCAATTTCAAACACATTCGATATTTGTGGTAGTAGCGCTCTAAGTCCACCATCTCAACCTCGTTCAATTCGACGGGATCGTGTTGTTGTAATGTATAGATATTAAAACCGAATATCTCATACGCTTCATCTCGTTTCAATTTCAATTCGCATCTTTTAGGTGTTGTTGTCATGATCAATTATTTGGTTTTTATGAATTCTTGCAAATAATGTATATTTTAAATTTTGTATTTAAATAATAATTTGTTAAAAAAGTTTCTCTTTATTTCTCTTTATATATAAATAAAAGTTGAAAAAAAATATTCTTACAAACTCAATTTTGAGGTAAAAACAATGATCAAGTCCAAACATCCGAATTATAGTCTAGAACATGCAAGACTTCAAACGTTTAAAAATTGGCCTTCGCATCTCGCTCAAAAACCCGAAGATTTAGCCGCCTCGGGTTTCGTTTACGTGGGTAAAGGCGACAAAGTCAAATGATTTTGTTGTAACATACATTTGATGAATTGGGAACCTCATGACAGACCTTTACTAGAACACATAAGTAATATTAAACAAGGCGAATGTGATTATTTGAACAAGATCCTAATGTTGGGATTGATCAAAATCCAAGACGAAGAAAGGGATAGAGATAAAAACCAAAAATTATTGATGGATATGTTACAACTCGGACACACCAAGGAACAATTGTACAATGCGTTAAACAATGCGAACAAGACCCTGTCTCAATTCATAACTTTAGAACATCTCCTCAAATTCATGGCAGAAGCGGACGAGTTATCATCACTCGTCGAAAACGAGCCGAGCAAAACGTCCACCAAGTGTCTGCTCTGCAAAGGTGTCGCAAACGTCTTGTTTCTACCGTGTGCACACCTGCGTTACTGTAGAGAATGTTATTCCAAAGATGAGAAAACGTGTTCGCTTTGCAAACGAGAAATAAAAGCGGTCTTAAATTGTTTTTGAATAAAAAACACATTAAAGAAAAAAATTGAATTTAAAATTTTACTTTTTTTTTTTTTTTATATATAAAAAGAGTAAAAAAGCAAAACTTTTTTAACAAATTATTTAATACAAAATTCCAAAAAAAATATTCTTACAAATGAAGCAAACAGATAAAACAATGGTAAATTTAAATGAGAAAACCATACCTCAGTTAAACGAGATTTGTAAACTATTACAAATTTCAGATTTCAGAAATCATAGAACTAAATAAAAAAAAATTGAAGTCATACAAGAATATTTGCGAAATGCTAGAAAGGCAAACGAAATGTCGATAGCAACGACGTCAAAAGATGCATAGGTTGTGAAAAATGAGAAGATAGTAAAAGGAATCGAAATGCCGACGTCGAAAAAAAAAAAATGTTTCGATTGTGAAAAATAAGAAGACGACTAAACGAAAAGCCGTTGAAGAACATCAAGTTTCCAAAGAAAAGAAAAGAAAAACTAAAACGAAAACGAGTGATGCACTTCAGATTCTAGACAAACGAGATATATCGAGTGAAATTCAACGAGCAATCGACAAAGAGAAAGGAGAAGAATATGTAACACGACTCGTTGCGGAACTATTCCAATCAAAACCCGTAGAACGGGAGAGTACGATCAAAGGCAGTTTAAAACTTTTGACGTGGTTCCCTCGTTCAAGAAAATCGATCCGAAATTGTTCATGGAACGGGTGAAGAAAAAAGTATTGGATTTGTTTCGCGAATACATGAATGTGGGATTAAAAATTAAGATGATACTCCATTGCATAATGAATAAAATCGACGTGAAGTCCGGCGAGAGCATCGTGAAAAATGCATATTTCAGATCTAACGTCAAACCTGTATTTCGAGGTTCAGATCTATCGGACATTTTCGAAAAGATGAAAGACAAGATGTTGACGTCTCTCGCGAATTATCAACATGAAGGTAGTAATTGGACGTTCGATGAGGTGTTGAAACTCGAAATTCACATAAATAAAAACGAACCGTTGAAAGGATCTTCCTACTTGGAATTACCGTATTTCTTGACTAAGAAACACGCCGTGGTCAACGTGAGAAATAAAGATGATCAGTGTTTTAAATGGGCAGTCACCTCCGCTTTATACCCTGTCGAAATACACTCCAATAAAGTTTCTCGTTACGAGGAAACTTCTAAAAATCTCGATTGGACCGGAGTGACTTTTCCAACAGAGTTAAAACATATTGAACGTTTCGAGGTTCAAAATCCCACCGTAGCGGTGAACGTCTTGGGATACGATGAGGAAAAACGAACGATCTATCCTCTCAGACAGACTTCGTATCTCGGAAGAGAAAAGACGATTATTTTATTATTGATTTCGAATGGTGACAATCGTCATTATTGTTGGGTTAAACATCCGACCCAATTACTGTCAAAACAAAATAATAATCATAACGGAAAGATATCTTTATGTTACAATTGCATGAACGTGTTTCACAGCGAAGACTCGTTGGCAAAACATCAGGAATATTGCAACGAAAATCAAGGTGTCGCCGCCGAAATGCCCAAACCCAACACCATCGTGAAGTTTGAAAATCACAATAGAAGGTTAAAAGTACCATTCGTCGTGTACACTGATTTCGAATGTTTCACCACGAAAATGAGTTCCTGTCAACCCAACGCTCTTCAAAGTTACGTCGAAAGATATCAAAAACACATACATTCGAGCTATTGCATTTACGTGAAATGCGCTTTCGACTTGCAACATGACATGTGTCCCTTCACCTACACGAAACAGTGCGAAGACGACGACGTGGTTCAAAGGTTCGTGGAAGAGTTAGAATCGAAAATTCAAATGTTATATGACAAATTCAAAACTCCGGCGAAAATGATCATCACGCGAGAGCAGCAGAATGAAAATAACAGAGCCACCGAATGTCACATATGCAGACAATCGTTCGACGAGAATTCGGAGGAAAATAAGAAGGTTAGAGACCATGATCATTACACGGGTCTGTATCGTGGTCCAGCTCACAGCAAGTGTAATTTCTATCCGGTGATGTTTCACAATCTCTTGGGTTACGACAGTCATCTGTTCGTGAAAAATCTCGGCACCTCACACGAAGAATTAAACTGCATCGCGAACAGCGAAGAAAGATACATTTCCTTCACGAAATGGAAGCTCGTGGAGAAGAAAAGAGTAATTGACGGAGAGACGTTGAAAGAAAAAACGAAATCCATTCGTAGATGCATACATTTCATCGACAGTTTTAAATTCATGTCGACCGCTCTGGAAAAATTAGTCGATAACATGAGCAAGGATAAATTTAAAATCATGAGCGAACATTTCGGAGAATGAGTAGACGTCATGTTGAGGAAAGGAGTCTGTCCTTATGATTACATGAACGATCTAAAGAGATTCGAAGACACCGCACTACCTTCGAAAGAAGATTTTTATTCGAAATTATACGAATCCGACATTTCCGACGAGAATTACGAACACACCAAAAACGTGTGGAAATCATTCGATATGAAAACCATGAGAGATTATCACGATCTCTATCTGAAGACCGACGTTCTGCTCTTGGCAGACGTGTTCGAAAATTTTCGAGACGTCTGTCGTCAAAATTACAATCTGGATCCCGCTTGGTATTTCACCGCACCCGG
Organism: Pictodentalium vernedei; assembly: GCA_031216915.1. Lineage (NCBI taxonomy): Eukaryota > Metazoa > Mollusca > Scaphopoda > Dentaliida > Dentaliidae > Pictodentalium > Pictodentalium vernedei. Next base: position 403,583,834 of record CM062296.1, on the reverse strand, counting down.
TCTGGCGTGGGACGCTCTGTTGAAGACCACCGAAGTCCAATTGGAATTATTATCCGACGTGGACATGTTGCTCATGTTCGAAAGGGCTGCGAGAGGTGGCATCTCGATGATCTCCCACAGATATTCTGAGGCTAACAATCCCTACATGAAAGAAGGTTTCAATTCGAAACGGTCGACTAAATACATACAGTATTGGGACGCCAATAATCTGTATGGTTTGGCTATGAGTCATCCTTTACCGATTGGAAATTTTGAATGGGTGAAGGACCCAGAAGAGATGCAAAAATGGAGAGACTATCCTTGCATTTTAGAAGTCGATTTGAACTATCCGGAAGAATTACATGATTCACACAACGATTAACCGCTAGCTCCCAAACGAATGGAACCGAACGAGGGAGATGAGGAAAAACTCATTCCCAATTTATTTAACAAACGTAACTACGTCGTCTACAGCGAGAATTTGAAACAGTACATCGATGATTACGGGATGAAATTAGTCGACATACATCGCATCATTCGATTCGACAAAGAGCCTTGGATGAAAAAATACATCGATCTCAACACGAATCTCAGAACTCGAGCCGAGAATGATTTCGAAAAAGATTTCTTCAAACTCATGAACAACTGCATGTACGGCAAATCGATGGAAAACATCAGGAAGAGAACTGACATTCGACTCGTCGCGTCTGAGAAAAGAGCTAAAAAATTAGTGGCGAAACCCAATTACAAACACCGAACCATATTCGACGAAAATCTAGTGGCCGTTCACATGCAAAAGACGCACCTGAAGTTTGACAAACCATATTATCTCGGACCAATCATCTTAGATATCAGCAAGTGATTGATGTACGAGTTTCGCTACGATTACGTCAAATGAAAATTTGGTGATAAAGCCAAACTACTGTTCACCGACATGGACAGTTTAGTTTACGAGATAGAGACGAAAGATGTCTACCGAGATATATCTCCGGACATGGCTGAGTGGTTCGACATGAGCAATTATCCCGTCGATCACCCGTCCAACATTCAATCGAACGACAACAAGAAGGTGTTGGGTAAATTTAAGGACGACAGCGGTGGTAAACAGATCATCGAATTCGTGGGCTTGAGACCCAAACTGTATGCTTATCGTCTAGAAGATGATGAAGAGATCAAGAAGTGCAAAGGAGTTAAAGTGTGCATGGTGAAGAAAAACATCTCTTTCCAAGAGTATAAAGATTGTCTGTTAGGAAGTGGTCCGGTGTATAAGACTATGAAATCGATTCGAAGCGAAAATCATGACTTGTATACCGAAATAGTCAACAAGATTTCGCTGACGGCCGACGACGATAAGAGATTGGTGCACTTTGGCACTCGGACATTGGACTGTGGATCTAATTAGAGACGATATGAATATGGATGATTGGATTCTAGATACAATTGTGGATGATAAGATTCCAGATACGATTGTGGATGATAGGATTCCAGAAAATCAAGAAGAATTAGATGAATACAAAATTATAGAAATCGATAGTGACATCGAGAAAGTTAGTTTAAAAAGAAAAAGAAAAAAATAGAAAAAAAATAACGTCATTTTTAGTAAATTATAATAAAATAAATAAAAAAAATATATACGCATTTATGAATAAGAAAATAAAGATATCCGTAGAAGGTGTTGTCTTACCTAACGAACCCCTATCCAACATCAATCTGTTGAATGCGGCAAAAGATTTGAAAATCAAAGATTTTCTAGGAGTGTTTTCCAGAGATGCCATGCCGAAGAGAAGACCTCAACAATCAGAATGCGGAATTTTAAATCTAGACGATTCATCGGGTGAAGGCACTCACTGGGTGGCGAGGATGAAGAATGGGAAGAAGAAAAATTATTATTTCGACAGCTACGGAATCTCGCCGCCAAAAGAAATAAAGAACTATTTCAACAAATCGATGGTTCGTTACAACACGGAACAAGTGCAATCACCACATCAAGTGTTTTGCGGTCACCTGTGTCTCTACGTTCTCAAGAGATGGTCTGAAGGAGATCGATTTCTAGACATTCTCAATGATTTACATTAGAGAGAGATTTTTTTTTTATAGTATATATAAAGATAAAAAATTATTTAAAAAAAATTTTAATCGAATAAAAATGAAAAATAAAATAACATAGTTCATTTTTAATAAACTGCGTTTGAACATATTTTTCTACAAAACAAAAAATCTCACAACAACATGCCAGTCGATAAATTTGGTAGAAGTGACGACGAAAAAGTCAACCCAAGAAAAAAGAGGAAGACGTTCGAAGTCGACGATGGTTATGACGTTGCCAACTTAGACGAACGTTACGTTTGGAGATACGAACCTCGAGAAGAACCTTTGAACATGAACGATAAGAAGCTCTACAATCTTCCCGAGCCGATAGATCTCACAGATGCTGCGACTAAAAAATACGTCGACAGGGGGAACGCCGATTTTGAACGAATCCTGCTGGATAATTACATGGATAAAACCATGACCGACGATCTCGATCTGAAATCCAAACGTTTGGTGAATGTCGTGAATCCCATAGATCCCACCGATGCCAGCGACCAAGAAATACACGGATGACTCTCACGCGAGATTCAGAGAACACCTGAGAAATAGATACGTTCAGAAAACGATGCACTCGGAATTGAACGCCAATTCTAACAAGATAGCGAATGTGGCCACTCCCACGAATCCCAAGGACGTGGCGACCAAACACTACGTAGATCTGGAACAGAGAAAGTCTGACAGACGAGAAATGAAATCGGATCTGAATGCGGGATTCAACAAGATATTGAATCTGTCAAAGATTGATGACACGGATGCAGACTCAACTGCGGTTAACAAGGGCTACGTAGATTCTGCCATGATACAATCGCAAGAATACCTAGAATCGCAGGTGGACGATCTCTACCTGAACAAAGAATCTGGCAGAACCATGGAGGGTGCCATCAACATGAATGGTCACAATTTATTCGGTCTCGATCACGATCCCAAATTTGATTCCAGCACGGTCAGCAGAAAGTACGTGGACGACAACTCGGTCTGGAGAAAGGGCGACATCATGGAAGGTAAACTAGACATGGGTGGACACGCGCTCACAAATCTACCGGATCCTGTGAACATGACGGATGCCTGCACCCTGATTTCAGTGGTGGAGAAAGTAAAATATGCTAGACAATTGATCACCGTGTGGGCCGAAGAGGCCGGCACCTTAGATGAGGGAAAAGCTGAGTGGTCTTTCGGAAATGGAGGTAGCGGATCGAAACATGGTCAGGTGGGATATCCCATGCCGTTGGGAGGTGAAATCCTTCGAATGAGTCTGGCTTCCTCGGATTTGAATAACAGAGCGGTCGTCAATCTCATGGTGAATGGTGTAGAGAGCGATAAGAGATACAGCATCGAAAAGACTGAGAATCAACACGCGAATGTTAGCATGTTCGGCACACCTCTCAAAGTGAACGCCAGAGACAGGATTAATTTCGTTACGAAAACCAATAATCCCGAAGCCGCCACTTCCGTGGTGAGTCTACTGATTGAACTAGTTCCTTTGAACAAACAGTGAATGCATGGAAAATAATGAATTAACAAAAATAACATGTGATTATTAAAAACAAAAAAACAAAAAAAAAAAAAGTAATGAGATCATCTTTAGATCTCATTTTTTTTTTGTTTTCTCTCTTCACTATCACCATATATTATAATAATGTTTCCTTTTTTCTCAATTTTCAGCGTTGATTCTTCTTTTTCTTTTTCTTTGTGATATGATACGTTGATAACAACACTTTTGTTTATCCGAATCATAATTATGAACGAATGTTGTGCATCTCTTGGTAACACTTGCATCATTACCATTCTCTTCAGAAGGTAGTGGTGATGGTGGAAAGCGTCTCATTCTTTTCATTTCCAACCGTCTATCCCACTGTTTACCTAACCATTTTTCCACATCTTTTTTATTGTTTTTTGGCTTGCAACACAGGATGGAACATCTGACAGCAACGGAGAGACGATCGCACAGGATCGAACAATCTAACATCTGTTCGAGTTTTAATATCTTCCTCATGAAATATCCTTTTTGTTTCTCTCGAGTGAATAGCACACGATCTTTTAAATAATTCAGAACGTAATCGTAAAAATCTTCTTTTTTTTTCAAACGCGAAAATGGAATGTGTATTTCGTTTTCTACATGACTACTTACGAATTGTAACATTTTGTACGTCGAGAATGTTGAAAAAAGACAATTTTTTCTCGGATGAAACTTTTTTTGTTAATCATTAAAAACGAATTTATTTTTTTATTTTTTTTTGTTTTTTTGTTTTTAATAATTACTCATTACTTTTTATTTTTTTTGTTTTTTATTTTTTTCACACACTTGTCTCTCATCGAATGATCGACATCTTATTTCCATCCGATTCGAATTGTAATTCTCTGTCCGACAGGACCAGGGTGAAGGCTTCGGTTTTTCTCGGAACGTTCCTATCGAATTGCATCTTGATCTGAATGTCTAAGATGCTACTCTTGAGTCGTTCACTCTGTTTACTGACGTCGAATACGAACATGGGATACATTGACTTGTATTCGACGGGAGACATGTTAGGATTGCTCATCAATTCGTCTAGACCGTGATACTTCTTTCTAAAATCAGCGGCGTCGCCGTACAGTCTAGAGAAATCGTTCTTGTCAAACGACACATTGTAATCGATTGCTGGATATCTCGTGGCATTCAGGAACACTTGCATGTTTCTCAAACTGCAATGATTGAACAGCGACGCATTCTTTTCCTGAGACCCGTCCCTATCGGTCTGAAACGCAACCACGATGAAACGTGGTCTCTCGGAAGCGGATTTCACCGTCAATCTCCAATCAAAGTGATTCGTGGAGGGAGGAATGCTAGCCGTGTCGCACTGTCTCATTCTAAATCCCACGGGTAATTTACTCTTGGATTCTATGATCTTGTAGAGATGCGCTTTCTCCACGATCGAAGGCTCCACGTGCGGAACGAACCACGATATCTTGTGTAGAGTTATCTTACCTGCATTGGTCGCAGTGAGTCTCACTATTGCGTCGTTGTTTCCTTTTCGAATCAACGTCAGATTGTGTTTGAATCCATACATGATCTTGTTGTAATCGTCCGCAAATCCGAAGATGTGTTTCAAAGGTATCCTGAACGAAAACGTTCCTTTAGGTCTGGACGTCTTGACGACATAGTCGAATATCAAGGCGGCGCCGGCGCTAGCAGGGCCGACAGTGTCTTTCACCCACAACTGATTAAGTCCTCTGGATTTCGAAAAATCATCAGGATACGTCAAGAGTCCGAACATCGTGGTGGCCTGACCGGGATGAAACACAGATTCTATCTCTTGTCCGGATAGCATGTATTTTATGTTACTGAATAGATGCATGATGCCATTATTGGCTAGAGTAACCGTGTCGTCGTCGGCATAGTCGCTCCCATCTTCCTTGGTGAGAGGTCCCTGCACCACTATGTAACTCTCGCTAGGATGTACGAATAGATCTTGAGTTTCGACGTTGATTCTTATCTCTCCCGCATTGTTCAAACTCGTTCCGGTTACCGGTTTGTATTCGTGAACCTCATATTCTTGAATACTTTCATCTTTCACTATGCTTTGTGCGATATCTAGTATATTTGTCATTTTAAAGGATTTTTAGTTTTTTGTTTATTAATTAACTTGCTTTCTTTATCTAAAAATAGTTTTTAATTATTTTTTATTATTATTTTTTTCTCTGTTATATATATGTGTGTAAACAAGAAAATGTTAAAGAGAGTAAATAAAAAAAAAATTTGTTTTCTTCATCAAAACTTCGTCTTCTGTAATTGTTGTTCATAAAACTTTCCGATGATCTCTTCTCCATCCAAAGCGTCGATTTCGTAAGTCACCAGATTGGTGTGAAATATTTTGATTATCACGAAGATTTCCGAGGTCCATCGAGGAGTATAACACTTTTCGAAGTGCTTCTTATAAGCGTAAATTCTCACTCGATCACCGACCACAAATTTCGGCGTTCTAGACTTCTTCCTGATCTTAGATCTCTCAGGATATAGATTCGCGTAGACCCGTTTTTCGTTTCGAGGATCGCTAGCTTCCGCAGGAGTCATCTTGATTGATCTGTGTCACATGTTGTTGTAATCTTTGACCAGACCGTTCAGAGTGTATATGTTTTTCTTGGTCGAATTCGCCGTGAAGTATCCGTCCATCTTCTCCTTCATCGTTCGATTCCAACGTTTCACCATGCTGGCTTTCTCTTCGTTTTCGATCGAGTAGAGGTCTACCAATCGACGAACGTGCTTGTTGTAGAATTCCTTTCTCTTATCCACCCACAATTTACTCGGTTTACGAGAAGACGAGTCGAACACACTCTTCAGAGCCTCGGCGACGCAAGGTCCCGATTTATCCTTCAAAGCTCTGATCCAACCATATTTGGAAAACACGTCGATGACCGTCAATAGATATTTGATGCCCTCGTTCCACCTCGAAAACGATCTCATGTCGACCAAGTCGGCAGACCAAATATCATCCAGACCCTTCACGAACAACCTTCTCTTTCAAAATTTATGCACTATGGGTTTGTGTAACTCCTTGGCCAATTCGCTCATCAATAATCATTTCTTCTTCTTTTCAGATGCGCTTTTTTTTTTTTTGAATGCCCCATCCGAATCGACGTTTCGCACCGATCAGATTGCCGACCAGCGAACGTTCCATCTTCTCTCTCCTGGTCGGATTCGATATGCCTCTCAATTTCCCCAACATGTTTTTGTCGCAGACGTCATTGCGAATCTTGGTGTCGTAGCACAGATCGTGATCATACGCAGCCGCGTCCACCCTATTCACAGGTTTGCTCCAAGATTTGGGTGTCAGATTGGCGTTGAGTCTCTTGTTCAATTTCGTTCCGGGTCCAGTGAAACTGTGACCGGGCAGATGCATTTCGAAAGGTAGATTATTGATCATTTTATTCACGATGCCTTTACCTTTGCTCGCATTCTTTTTTTTGACGAATTGAGTCTTGACAGAACCACACACATCGCAAATTCCGCGAAGCATCTGTCTGTCATTTTTAGTTCGCACTTCTCTAGAATTACTCATCTCGGTAACTCTCTTACACTTTACGCAATACATTTTTAAGAGTTATTTAAATTAATTTCGTTTTTATTTTATATATAAATTTTTTTTTTTTTTTAAAATTCTGTTCTTATATATATTTTTTTTTTTCAATCACTGCTCTTGAGTTCTATCATCTTACTGAATTCCTCCCTGGCCTCTTTCCTCCCCTTTTCCATGAGAGAATCCTTCATCTCTTCCTTGATGATCTGACGAGTCTTGATTCTCACGGCTTCTTTCATGGCATCGTATTTCGTTTTCTCGCTCAATATCGTGAAGTATTCTCCGTCTGATATCCTACCGTCTTTCAATGCCATAAAGATCATTTCGGATATCGTGTCGATCTTGGAGTCGGCCAAGACGCGAATTTTGTTGTGTTTCCTCACCTTCAGATATAATTTCCTACTCAAAAAGTTTCCGAGCGTGCTAAACAATCCGGCGGCGAGGGCAACTCCTTCTACGGTTAACACGATCGGAATGGCGACCGCAGTCGACAACAATCCGATGCCGGCCGTGTGTAAACCCATGGAAATCGTGATGAGTGTCGTGTCGATCGCATTGACGAATGTCACGAAACGCGAATACTTCTTCTTGAGAGAACGACGAGAATCTCTCTCTCGAGTTAGATACTCTTGGATTCTATTGATTTGATCGATGCGATACCTCTCTCCTCTTTCTCTTTCTTCTAGTGATGGTGCCATCAGCAAAACGTCGATCGGCTTCTCGTCCTCGTCGTCCACTAATGTCGGATACAATTTATTTCTGGTTCTCATTTTTGTATTTTTTTTCTTTCTAATATTAGATAAAAAATTTTATGTGTGTATTTATTTTTATTTTCTATTCTCCCTTATTTTATATCAACGAAAAAAACTTAGACGTATGCTTCATTCAGCAATAATTTCTTGATGCATCCCTTGTCTTCTAAAGTCAGACTTCTACGCGCCAATTTCAGTTCTTCCGAAACTGTAGGCTTGTCTTGATTCTTACAGAAGACTAATCTCTTCCAAAACGTGATCACATCGTCGAATCTAACGCGTTTGAACGCCGGTTCGAAATACATGATGACCATATCTTCCCTTTCCATCGTCAGACACGAATTTTTCTCGTGATCGAAGTCTAGATGATCCCGACATCCGACACATTGTTCTAACAAGATGGAACGTAGTTCGTCGTTCATGCAGATTGCGTATGCTCTCATCAGCATGTTTAAAAGAATCCTCGGTCAAATAGTCTGGGAAGCGCTCATGATTTACGTTTTTTTTATTATCTATTCGATTTGATATATTTATTTTTCTAAATAACTATTATTTATATATTTTTTTTTCTCTCCTATATATATCGATCACTTTTATTTATTTCCTAGGGTAATCCCCCACCCCACGACGAGGGGAGATAACTCCGTATGATCGAGTTTATGAGAATCGAGCGATCCGATCGGTCAATTGGCAGAGAATCGAGCGATCCGATCGGTCGATTAGCTGAGTTTGGGAATTCCCATAGTGGGGAATTCCCCTAATGACGTCATAAATGGGAAAAACCCACCGCCTCAAAACAATTGAGAATTCTGGATCACTGATGCAGAGTCTGCAGACCGTTTTTTGATGATAGCCTAGAATTTTTTGCTCGCGTTCACCAACGATGGATCGATGGTCTGATCTGCAATGGGAACGTCGACAAAAATTTTTAAAGTAAAAGATTAAAGTGAAGATGTACAATTTCACCTTTTTTTTAAAAACGCGCGTTCACGACGAGTATTTGAATGTTAAAAGTGCGATCTAGGAGTCACAAAAAAAAACATGGGGGATTCAAGATCACTTTACATTTTTGTGAACAAGCGTGCGATTTAACACTGAATTCCGCGTTGGTGAACGCATCGTATACGTATGTTGTACACGTACATGTACAAAGTGATAGTAAACTCTCCATTTATACCTACTAGCGTATCCAAGATCACCGAAAACAAGATTTTTTTAATAAAAGGAATGACTGAAGAATGCAAAATCAGTAAGTATGTAAAATAAAACAATATTTAACAATGAAACGACACAACTTAATGGAAAAATCGACTCTTGTAGTATGAAAAAAACCTGCTAATCATCTCAGAAAATGAATTTCTCGGGAAAATTTCTCCTTCAAATATCGTTTTTCACATGTTCGCACAAATGTAACATGTTAAAATCATAGATCGACAGATTCGGCGTTCAACTCCACACCAGAAACTATCAGCCATAACAACGAAGGAGGTTCGGTGCTACTGAAACTGTTCAAAATATAATGTGACCTCATCGATTTTTTTATACGCCCAGTTGGTAAAATCGTTGATCGGGAGTTGGTGATAATTATACGTCCAGTTGAGATTATTCGATTTCCCATATGATCGTTCCAATGCCCATATTTGTGCATGTACGAAGGTCTAATCAAACCATATGAACAGACACCAATGCACAACGTTGACGTCACATCTTTCAACTGAAACACTGCTGACTGAACCACCGAACCTGCAATCACGGAGGAGGGGGCGAGAGGACCGCTCCTCCCCCCGAAGAACTTTCGCCTCCCACCCGAAAGATTTCAGACCATGTTTTTCAATCGGCATTCATTTTTTTAATTTACCTATGCATTAGGGTAAATTAGTTCAGTTACAACTGTAACACTTCATTTTCCCTTGGCTCCAATTCCTTCACACCTGTAATTAACATATCCATAATCACTTGTCTATGAAGGTAATCCCATTGCTATTTGTGAGCTGTTTATTCATCACAAATACATTCACACAGATTTGTCGGGGAATTATTTTTCCAGTTGGGGGTATTTGGGGTTTGTTTCATTCTTTTTAATGACCTTTTTAAAAAAATTTTGTTTACCGTTTTTGACCGTGGTCGTTTTTACTTCATAACGATCATTTAGTGTCTATGTTTTGCGGTTTTGCCTGCCTTTTTTTTAATTATTTTTTTTCTATTTATTTTATTTTAGGTTGTTGAAGTGTGTGTTTGAGTGTGTGTGGGGGTGGGGGCAGTCGAATGGGAAGAATATGTTTTCACTTCAGATAACGGCGTGTTATAACAACACGCCAATCCTCTGTTAATTGAAACCAGTTTGCCTGACAGCATGCTGAGCTAGCAGTTTATTCGACAATAATCCCTAACCCGACCCCCTACCTCACCCTCTCGCACTCTCTCATTTTCACTCTAATTTTGGCAACAGTCTTTTATGTCCAATAATGGTCGAACAAACATCAAATGGGCTATTTTTTAGTATTCTCTTCGAAGCAACTGCATCAATAAGTATCTGGCTTTTAACGATTCCATTTTTAGAGAAATTAGCGGAACACTATGGAATCCTACATGAAGTATACCTTACCTATACTTTTGTTAATATTCAATGTTGTTCTTTGAGAACTTATTTTATCTGAAATAAATACTGTTTAAACTAAACTAAAGTATTTTTAGATAAGGCGTGACGCCACATGGGATTCCCTCGATATCTCGCCAATGTCGTGTTGAAAACAAACAGATCCAGGGTCGAAAACAAGCTTTATACCCACCAAGCGAACCCTACCGTGTGACAAAGGCAAAAAGATGAAATAAATAGAATAATTCGCACCTTACATAAGTATTTTATAAATTTTCATCGTATTTTCACTTAATTTATATACGACTTCACGGAAACAGTTTCGAAACAAGACTTCGGTTACCAGTTTTCTTTTTGAAACTTGAATGCCAAACAACATTCTACATGATGTAGGATAAGCACAGTTAGGTCAACAGTAGCTGAAATTAAATTACGTTGTTGTCAATAGCAGTTCAGAGCAGGGTCAAGTTGTCAAAAATACAAAGCGATCATTTCTTTCAAATTAATCGATCACATTTATTGTCAGTAGTACAGATCGCACGTTTCACCCCCAGGTTGCAGGACCCCGGTGCAGGACCCCGGAAGTGACGTCAGGTCACGTGACCTAGTGGCGCCATGTTGTGTTGTCATGGTAACCTGTGTGAGCGGCCATGTTGTGACGTCATCTCCATGGTGGTACGTGAGGTGAGTGCGCATGCGCAGCGCGTATTGTTAGGGTGATACGTGTTTCCGTCGTCCATTTTGTATACTGGAGGCCGCCATCTTGGTTTCTATAGTGGCACGTGATTGCTATGTTACCCAAAGTCCTACAATGGGACGGGGTATGTTCGGGGGTGTGTTCGATTGAATTGGAGTAAATTAATTACCACAAACAACCCGACAATCTCTCCAAATCACCAAAATCCACCCAAAATCACCGAAATTGACTTTATTTGATACGGATTTCCCATTTTATCGGCATAGCACGTAGTGCTATAGTATCAAGGGTTCCCCTGGGATGTGTTCGATTAAACTAGAGTATACCTAATTACCCAAATAGACCCGACAACCCTTACAGACCACCAAAATCTCCACCAAACCACCCAAACGGACATGCGAAGCCCCATTTTGGACGTATAAAAATAACACGTTATGCTAAAGTACCAAGGGGTACAGGGGTATGTTCAATTGAATAGGAGTACAGGGCCTGATTTTCCCAGAATCCCATTTTTTAATGCCTATCGCATATGTTTCTCTATCATTAACAGTCTATCCAGTCCAAACTATCTCTGGTTCCCTCGTCCAAGTCTTATAATTACCAGTGCTTGATTTCCCATAATGCAGTTATCTCCCTTGTGTATATCAAAAGCATTCCCAAACCCAATAAGCAATCGAGCAGTTACTGATTAACCATTGCTCGAATGACTCGAATCCCATCGAGCAAATGAGCTTTAGAGTAATTGCTCGATCGAGTGACTCGGCATATTGCTCGAACGGCTCGAAGCTCATCGAGCAAATGAGCCAACGAGCAATTGCTCGTTCGAGTGACTCCTCGAACGACTCTTAGACTCATTTCAGTATTTGAGGATACCTATGGCCCGGTATTGTATTATTTGAGGATACTTATCGAGGATATCTTTTGTAGGATACTTATCTGAGTATACTATTACTTATTTGGCTCAACCTTCTAGGCCACCACAAGGCATACCTATCCCAAATATCCCTTATAAGCTAAAGAGTCAAGAGAGTAATTGCTCCATGAGTGTCGATGATAAAACACGGAATCCCATTTTACGGAGTCGGATAGGAATTGCATTTTACGTTCTGCGCAAAAAAAGAACTAGTGGGTCAGAATAAATGTATTTCAACCGAGAATCACTAGTTCTATATTTGCTTAGAACTAAATGTTTCCAACTTTTGAAATTTGAACCATAAAATTTCCAACTTTCAAAAATCAGGGTCCTCATTGGGGGGGGGGGGGGGGGGGGGGGGGGGGTCTAACATGCAATTTTAAAAATGTAGTTTACATGTATACCATATTTTTTCTTTGTTTATAGTAATACGATAACGCACTGGAAAGGCGTTCATTTGAATCAGTTCCACATATTTATTTTTAAAATAGAGTATAGTTGATTATTCAGGAGCGAAGGAAGGTAAAAATATTGGGAGTGAGGTGGGGGTGGGGCTATCAGAGCTAATCCCAAGGGGACCACCATGTATGCTCATCGTGTGCTGTGCAGCAGCATCCGAGCCGCACAGTGGTTAGGTGGTGGTTGTGTGGAGGGTGTGTGTGTGTGGGGGGGGGGGGGGGGGGGGTAGTGGGAGGGGGTAGCACAGGAGGCGATATCGCCGTATCCCATTCTCGGTGGTGAGGGTCCGCGGGCTTTCTCTGGGATATTTTGAAAAATGAGGGCCAAAACTCACATGCTCAGTGATTCTGAGGCTGCTGTGACTGACTCCTCAGATGAGGACTGTTGAACGCTGCAAATTCGAATTCTCTGCTCCTTTCATTATTAGATTCGCTTCTAAATTCATTCGATTGATTTACCCATTCGTTTGTGTGTTTGTTTTCTTTCTTTGGGAGCATGTATTCCCTCTAGATCATACTAGCATGCCCAACACTCTGTAAAAGTGCGCACGCGCGTGTGTTTGGGTGGGGTGGGGTGTGTGTGTGTGGGGGGGGGGGGGGGGGTAATGCAGAAACTTTAGATATATTGCCCCTCCCCCTTCCCCCACACACTTTCAAATTGCTCCCCGGCGCCTGCAACAGCTCGGGATTTTCAAGTTATATACAGTAGGTTTAATATATATTCCCATATATTTAGTATCCCGTTTGTATCTCATTCATAGTTTTGGGGGTTTGGTTTTTTTTTTAAATATCTCGAAGCAAATTCTCAGTTCAATACTGAGTCTTATATTCATCGTTCTGTCATTTATACTCCACGCAGGCATTTACCGGCTCTAGGAGTGTCAAATCTTACCAATATTTCTCCATTAAAAACCTCAAAATATCCACTCAGGTGCAAGGAAACGAGGGTTTGGGGACCCTGAAATTCACAATTTTCCCACCCCGGGCCCAACTATGGTCAGCCATTAGTAGCGAAGGCCCTGCTTCACCCCATAATAAATCAGATAAGTTTATGTTATACCTTTTGTAGTTCACTGAAATTTACTGACCCGATAATTTAAGAACTTAACAAATTGGTGCTTGGGCCTAAAAATTCATAAAATTATAATTACGTGCTATCTATACAGCCATATGCGTACGGGAATTTTTATTTTCTGGGTGGGGTGGGGGAGGATGTGGAACTGAGGTCCACTTCATCCGAAAGAATCCCGAGTGCCCGAAAAAATTCTGACTGCCCCCCTCCCCCCCCCCCCCCCCCCCCCCCAAAAAAAAATAAAAATATTTCACCCCCAAAACGTGTTTTGGAACAAATTGTGTCTGAAAGAGTCAACTTACAGTAAATAATGCGGTCCAACTTGATCTGACATTGTTACGCTATGCCATAAAACCAGTCTCATCTTCATATAGTTCACCGCCTATCGTTAGATTCTGTAATGCAGTAAAATGGGCTATTTCTCTGCGTTGAAAAAGGTAACCTGTGGTTCGCTTTTTCAACGCAATGCATTTTGCATTCAACCCGGCTTGTGCGCGTATAGGCCTATCTTGCTTTCGGAACTTACAGGCTCCAAATTTACCAGATTCTCACATCGAAAGGGTCACCTGACAAGCATAAAAAATGTATACGACTCATCAACTGAAGATACGAGCGTATACAACTGGGCGTATAAAAAAAAATCGATAAGGTGACATTATATTTTGAACAGTTTTAGAAGCACCGGACCTCCTTCGTTGTTATGGTTGATAGTTT